>CAKXYN010000004.1:35945000-38445000 GCA_935064755.1 Tragelaphus eurycerus | reverse complement strand
AACAGAATGTTATTTAATCAGTAAAAATAAAAGTTAACATTTGGAAGTAATATTTTTTAATACAGAGAAGACAAAAAAGAGTAAGGAAAAGCAAAAACAAGATAAACAATAGACAACTGACAAATTCAGTGTCTGAAATAAATTCTGCAACATGCTTCATAATCAAGTATTATAGTGCTTTAAATGGTGACCACAGTTAACAAACCACTTCCAAACTTTCACACAAAATTGCCAAATGTAAATCATGCCTAGTGATATCAATAAGGCCTTTGTTCTATCTTTTTTGTGTGTATGTGTATATAACTCATAGAGAAACATGGTTAAAATATATCTCTCATAGTGGATTGCCATAAAAATGAATATTTAATATTGTGATTCATTGTATGTACAATATTATCCACAAGAACATCCCTAAAACATGCTCAGATGAGCTTTTCCTGAGGTATGTTCTATAGAATTCTTATCTCACAAATCAATTCATAAAAATAGCTGAACTTGAAAATTATCCAGCTAGGTATTTGCTTTAAACTTTTTTCAACATGTCCTGTTGAAACCAAGCAGGGCCCCTCAAGGTTCTCCTGGCTTCATAAAACTCCTTTATTTCCCAAGCTTCTCATTTATAGAAAATACTTCAGTCTCCTAGGTCTTACCTGAGCTCCAAAGAGCAGACTCAAGCTGTTGCTAATCAGGGAAAGGTGGGATTACAGAAATAAAGGGAAAGCAGTCAAGCAATAAATAAATAAAGTAATGATAGCTTAAACAAAAGCTCGGTGATAACATAGAATCTTAATTTCTCCTAAAGGGATACCTTTAACAACTTGATGCATATCTTTGACTTTTTCAACAGAAATTAAGATCCCCACCCAGGTAGAGGATGAGAAGATGCAGATCACAAGCATGTAGACCAGGTTGGAGCCAGAAGCCTGATAATTAGGATTCTAGAAATATGACCCTCTTACCTCACCACCAACCAATCAGAAGAACGTGCACAAGCTACAATCCTCATTCCAAATGTTGTTTTTAAAAACCCTTGCCTTAAGTCCAATGGGGGATCAGGACTTCTGAGCATTAACAGCCCATTCCCCTTGCTTGGCACCCTGTAAGAAATGCTGTACTTTCCTTTACCACAACCTGGTGTCAATAGCTTGGTTTTGGTATGCAGTGGATGAATAGAAGTAAGTTCTATTTGGTTACAACTTTTAGACATTGGCAGACTATGCAATTTACTTTTTCTGATATATTAGTCACAGAAACAATACACAGAAAATTCATTTTTACCAAAAGTCTTTTAACAAATGGCATTATGACACACTTGATACAGTATTATCTTGTGGGAGGTAGATTTGTTGAACATTTGTCATATCCCAAGCACTTTGCCAATCTTGTAGATCTCAACACTCCTAAAGCGCTTTGATACCTCAAGCCTCAAAGAAATCAAAATTGAGTTAAGAAAACGTGTTTATTAATACCTGAGAAATGATGTGAAGTGATTAGCTTTAATGGGAAAAATAAAGAGGAGTGAGCAGGTCAGGGAAGGGCAAGGTAAATTAGCTTAATCAAAGAAATAATTGTGTTAATGTAAAAATCTAATAGATTATGAAGTAGTTGTAGCTATATTGAAATGTGACCTGTATTTTCTTCTATAAACACAAACTGGCAGATTTTCTACATTCTTGAGATGAACCAAACCACAATGGAATCATCCTGATCATTTTGACCATCATAAGAGATACAAATCTCTTCATGGACCTGGAGTCCTTAGGAATTGATGATCATGATGGCTGAAGGACGCAAATCAGTCCTGCCGTGATTCATGGGAATTTGACTTTTCAATCTAGAGAAAGGGTACAGTTGATCTCATTATAGTGGCTTGCTAGAGAAAGAAGGTGAATTGTGAAATAAACTTACAATGACTATAGTCCTTTCCCTGTGGAGAGATTTGCATCACAAAAACTCCCTCATCACTGATACTGTCATTATTCATATTGGTGGTGTCAGCAGAGGAAACAAGAGCTGAGTGTCTCTGAACAATAAACTTCTGATTTACCTTCATTTTAGTAGGAAGTTGTGTTATGTCCTGAATTAGAAAAAAAGAAAGTCAAGAATGAATTTTAATAAGTATCATTTATATTGAAAGTAACACTAGGCTTTAAATTTTCCAGCAGAGCTTATATGATTTTATATGAATATGTTTCACACATATATATGTTTATTGTATGTATGAATGCACTTTGTTTATTCATTTATTCAATATCTTCAAGTATAATTTTTAACAAGCCCCATCATTTTCTTTTCTTTACTATGCCCAACTCTAGGATTTCATACCAAAAAAATGGATGAAATAAAAATGGTTAACCACTATTTTTGAAAAGAGTATCCTCTTTACATTTCAAATGCTTTGGGACATAGGACAACTGACTAAGCAATTATGTCTCTTATAGACAGTAAAATGCACAGATTTACACAGCTGTTGAATCTAATTTATGGAAAAAGAATTATTTCCATAATGCCTTTCACACTTATGTGGTATATTTGCAATAAATGAATCTTTTAAAAATGTTTCTATTAGAATCTACTTCTATTCCTTGACTATTCCTTTCTGGAATTATACATTCAAGGATTGCATACATAAAGAGTCCAACTCCATACATATCAAAAGAAGTGATGATCAATTATAGAGAAGAGCAGTGTATAACAAGATGCAGGGTCACTATAATTTACTAGTGATTACTTTAAAAATGAATATGTGACTCCATGACAAGTGCCTTCCAAAGAGTACATTTTCTTAAATGTCAAAAAATTTTCCCCTTAAGAATCATTTGGCAGTTGGTCTTTGCTATCATATTTCTATTAAATTACATATTTGATTTGACAACATTTATTTATCAGAGAAGTTGAATGTTCCATTAAAACCCTTGGCTCTCTGATGATATTTTTATGAAAGTGATTTTCTACTGCTTTTTTTCAGTACATGTGCTCTTTTTTAGAAAACATTAGAGCAAAAACTTGTTCATTTCTATGTGCTTGTAAAATAAGCAAGTGTCCTTATGTAATGTAATTATGCATTACAAAACTAGTCAAGAGGTAAAGACAAGTCAATGTGGGTGTGTTTATACTTTACCTGAGTGAAGTGATAAAATTTTTCAATAGGATGAAATAGGTTATCCTGCATTAAGAGGGAGGATTGGATTTACATAATACTGTGCTACCTGAATAAAAGGCTTTAAAGTTAATATAAAAAGGAAACACAAAATATTTGCCCTTTTGCTACATTAGAAAATCATAGGACCAATTGTACCATTTTAAATTTTCTATTACCACTGGATGAATATTAGATTTTCTATTAACAATCAGGTATTGACTTTTGGTCTGTCTAGTCAAGGCTATGGTTTTTCAAGTGGTCATGTACTATTGTGAGAGTTGGACTGTGAAGAAGACTGAGCGTCGAAGTATTGATGCTTTTGAACTGTGGTGTTGGAGAAGACTCTTGAGAGTCCTTTGGACTGCAAGGAGATCCAATCAGTCCATTCGGAAGATCAGCCTTGGGATTTCTTTGAAAGGACTGATGCTAAAGCTGAAACTCCAGTACTTTGGCCACCTCATGTGAAGAGTTGACTCATTGGAAAAGACTCTGATGCTTGGAGGGATTGGGGGCAGGAGGAGAAGGGGACGACAGAGGATGAGATGGCTGGATGTCATCACTGACTTGATGGACATGAGTCTGAGTGAACTCTGGGAGTTGGTGATGGACAAGGAGGCCTGGCATGCTGGGACTAATGGTGTCTCAAAGAATCGGGCACGACTGAGCGACAGAACTGAACTGAACTGAACTGATTGACTTTTGGAAATTCATACATTAAGTAACTAATGAATAAGAAGAAAATGTGTGATTTACTATCAGAGGTGTGCTAGAGTCAAAGCTAGATGAAAGCCAGGCTCCTAGAGGATTAGTACATGGGTGGAGAGAGAATTGTGCAGTGTGCTTTGAGAAGCACAACTAGTTAAAAACAAAAACAAAAAAAAGTCAAAAGTGTATATCATGTTACAATTATGATTAGATGAAACTATTACATTTCAGAGATAAGTAAATTTGTGATCTATTATCAATAGAACAGTCAATGTCATCCTGTGAAATACAAAGCCTTCCAATGACCTCACATCTCTGGATTAAAGGGAAGAAGGGAAGCCTGCGCCTACAAGTAATGATTTACCAGGTTTCTTGTGGAGTCCTGCCCACCACACAGGACTTTTCTGACAACATGTTCTACTATTATCTGTTCACTCCATAGTTGGAATCCTGGACTCCGTGATGTTCTTCAAGTACAGAACATCATACAATCAGACTAAAGTATAGAATATCTTATGATCAGACTAATCTTTCCCTAGATATCTACATAGTTCATCCTCTCACCTTTCTGAAATCTTTGTTTAACTGCATCTCATACTGATAACACCCTCCTGTATTCCTTGGTTCATTTTTTCTAATGTGCTGATTACCTTTTTCCATAGATGAAAGTGAAAGTCACTCAGTCATATCTGACACTTTGCAACCCCATAGACTATACAGTCCGTGGAATTCTCCAGGCCAGAATACTAGAGTGGGCAACTTTTCCTTCTTCAGGGGATCTTCCCAACCCAGGGGTTGAACCCAGGTCTCCCACACTGCAGGAGGATTCTTTACCAGCTGAGCCAGAAGGGAAGCCCAAGAATACTCAAGTGGGTAGCCTATCCCTTCTCCAGTGGATCTTCCCAAACCAGGAATTCAACCCAGGTCCCCTGCATTGCAGGTGGATTCTTTACCAACTGAGCTATTAGGGAAGCCTGGCCACATTTTAAAGAATTGAAGATTTATGCTATTTATTGTCTCTCATTCCTCTAACAAAAGCTCCATGATAAGACTTCAGTCTACTCTGTTACTGATAGCAGCATGCCTAAAACACAATAAGCACTCAACCAATATTTGTGGAATGAATAAATGATATGTATGCATGAATTCCCTGCTCTTCTTCCATAAAAATTCAATGATCAGTTTTTTCTTATTTATCATCTAGCATTCTTATTTTGCATGTTATTGTCTCTGACACAGTGCCTATTTCTTTTCCAGATCAAAACCTCTTGCATCCATGGAAATAATTCTAACTGGAATGGCATCCTACTTGAACATGTCAAACAATTCTCTCTCCTCAGAGATCTCCAATTACTTTCAACTTCCCCAGAAATGCTCTCCTAACTTCCTAGTTAGAAATCACTACTTTCTGTGAGATCTTCTAAAGGGAAAAAATCATATTTGAACAAAGGGCCCCCAAATAACCTATAGAGTCCAGTATATACCACTTTACTTGTATATTACCATCATTTTCTTTTTTTTTAATATAAATTTATTTTAATTAGAGGTTAATTACACTAATGCATATATATGGAATTTAGAAAGATGGTAATGATAACCCTGTGAGACAGCAAAAGAGACACAGATGTATAGAACAGCCTTTTGGACTCTGTGGGAGAGGGGGAGGGTGGGATGATTTGGGAGAATGGCATTACCATCATTTTCTAAGTCTCTTCAATCTGTTTTTTTATTTTATTGATTTATTTATCTGTCTTTTTTAATATGAATTGACTCTTCACCTCTCTGGAATGTCGAGGTTCTGTAAGTCACTTACTACATAAATTTTGATATAATAAATTACAAATTATTTAAATATAATTTTCCAATATTTAGTTCTTAGGAATACAGTTTTCATTATAAGTATATAGTCCTAATCTGGAAATAGATGAGGAAACAGTGGAAACAGTGTCAGACTTTATTTTTGGAGGCTCCAAAATCACTGCAGATGGTGACTGCAGTCATGCAATTAAAAGACTCTTATTCCTTAGAAGGAAAGTTATGACCAACCTAGATAGCATATTTAAAAACAGAGACATTACTTTGCCAACAAAGGTTTGTCTAGTCAAGGCTATGGTTTTTCCAGTGGTCATGTATGGATGTGAGAGCTGGACTGTGAAGAAAGCTGAATGCTGAAGAATTGATGCTTTTGAAGTGTGGTGTTGGAGAAGACTCTTGAGAGTCTGTTGGACTGCAAGGAGATCCAACCAGTCCATTCTAAAGGAGATCAGTCCTGGGTGTTCTTTGGAAGGACTGATGTTAAAGCTGAAACTCCAATACTTTGGCTGCCTCATGCGAAGAGCTGACTCATTGGAAAAGACTCTGATGTTGGGAGGGATTGGGGGCAGGAGGAGAAGGGGGCAACAGAGGATGAGGTGGCTGGATGGCATCACCGACTCGATGCACATGAGTTTGAGTGAACTCCGGGAGTTGGTGATGGACCGGGAGGCTTGGCGTGCTGGGTCGTGAAGAGTTGGGCACGACTGAACGACTGAACTGAACTAAATCTCTTATTCCAACATGAATCCCCATTCTTGTTACCAACTGTCTTACTATATTGTCACATCAGTGACTCCATGCATTTTTACTATTTCAGTTACTATCTTCTACATTTTGGAGCCATAAGTATTTTCCTGCTGTGTTGAAATGAGCTTCTATCATGATTAAAATCTCACAAGTTTTATCTGTTTCTAATAAACTATTTATTCGGCAGTTTTAAATTCATAACAGTATTGAAGAGAAGGTACAGAGATTTCCTATATTCCCTGCCTTCATACATACATAGCTACCCCAAGTCAACATTCCCCACCAGAATAGGACATCTGCTATTAACTATGAACCCTACATTGACACATCATTAATGCCCTGAGTGCATAGTTTAATTAGGGTTAACTCCTGGTATTGAGGTTTCCCAGATGATGCAGTGGTACAAATCTACCTGCCGATGTAGGAGACACAAGAGGCATAGATTGAATCCCTTGGTTGGGAAGATCCCCTGGAGTTGGAAATGACAATCCACTACAATATTCTTGCCTGGAGAATCCCATGGACAAAGGAGCCTGGTGGCCTATAGACCATGGCTCGCAAAGGATTGGGCATGACTGAGCATGCACGCACAACCTTGATATTGAAACTTCTATGGGTTTGACAAGTGTAAAATGACCTGTGTTCTTTATTATAGTATTATACAGAATAATTTCACTGCCCTAAAAGAAAAAAAAAAAAAAAAACAACCTTTGCTTTTCACAGAGTCTTCCTTCTTCCCCATCCCAATTTTTAGGAACAACTGCATTTTTTCCTGTCTCCATCATTTGCCTTTTCCAAACTGACATATACTTGGAATCATACAGTATGTAGCTTCTCTAGATTGACTTCCTTCACTTAGTCATATAAATTAATGTCATTTCATGTCTTTTTAAGTCTTGATAGCTCGTTTTATTCAGTGATGAAAATATTTCCTTGTCTGTATATACCACAGTTTATATATCCATTCACTGACAGAGGAATATCTTGATTGCTTTCAAGATTTGAAAACTATGAATAAAGTTGATAGAAACATCTCAGTGCAAGTTTTTGTGTGAACATAAATTCTCAGTTCTTTTGTTTAGATACAAAGGAGTGTGATTACTGGCTCTTATGGTAAGATTATGTTTAATTTTTCAAGAAACTTCCAAATTAACTTCCATGGTAGCTATACCATTTTGCATCCACCAGCAATGAATGAGAATTCCTGATGCTCTATATTATTGACAGGATTTGGTTATTCTGGATTTTGGTCATTTTAGTA
Source organism: Tragelaphus eurycerus (assembly GCA_935064755.1). Lineage (NCBI taxonomy): Eukaryota > Metazoa > Chordata > Mammalia > Artiodactyla > Bovidae > Tragelaphus > Tragelaphus eurycerus. The sequence goes on along the minus strand of CAKXYN010000004.1, from coordinate 38,437,330 downwards.
TGTGTATGGAGAAGGCAATGGCACCCCACTCCAGTACTCTTGCCTGGAAAATCCCATGGATGGAGGAGCCTGGAAGGCTGCGGTCCATGGGGTCGCTGAGGGTTGGACACAACTGAGCGACTTCACTTTCACTTTTCACTTTCATGCATTGGAGAAGGAAATGGCAACCCACTCCAGTGTTCTTGCCTGGAGAATCCCAGGGATGGGGGGCCTGGTGGGCTGCCATCTATGGGGTCGCACAGAGTCAGACATGACTGAAGTGACTTAGCAGCAGTATGTGTATAGTGCTATCTCATTTTTGCTTTAATTTTCATTTCCCTGAAAACATATGATGTAGAGCATCTTTGCATATGCTTAAAACATAAGTAACAAACTTTATATTTCAGATACCATTTATCCAAATATATCTTGTTTTGACCCCTAAAATATTATAAGCTCTTTTATCATGATGAACATAAAAAAAACTGAAAATAAATTTGAAAAATTTTGAAGACAAGAAGGATACAGAAATTAAATTATGGAATGAACTTTAACTTATTTTACATTTCCTAAATTAGCATGCATTATATGATTAGAAAGAAAAAATGTTACTTCACTAAAAAGGCTTAATAGTTCCAACTGCTTATCAGGCAAAATCAAACTCTGTATGTCAACCTGGACTCTCTGAGATTCTTTTTTCTCTCTTTTACAGCTACCTTTAAATCCTTTTTTCAATGATATACTTCTAACACATATGTTAGAGTATGTGTGTATATATGTGTATAAATATATAAATATGTGTACTTATATATACACCTATAAGTACATATTATTCATAAATATATATGAATGTTACTATGTGTGCAATGTATGTATATATAACATAATATTCAACTCAATGCTGTTAATTAAAATTTAAAATGAGTTATTTTGAATAATATCAGAGATATGTCTCTAAATAAGACAACATTTAAAGTATGTGTTTTTATAGAATACACTTGTCACTTCAAGAAACTTTCATAGAAAGGAAAATAGAATGCTATCATCTTAAATTTCCATGTGCACTGGTGAGTGAAAAAAGATGTTTTCTCTCAGCATTACTGTCATTTATTAGTAAAAGGTTTGTAAGTACATCTAATTGTTTGGGCCAGGCCCCAACTTATGTGACAATGCTTCAGAGCATTTGCCCTTAATTTTACCATAAGATGGGTTTGACTCCAGGGAAGCTTTCTGTAGATATGTAAAGTAACCCTCTGTCTCTCATAAATTATAATTTATGTTCCTTATGTGTTAACAGACGGTGTAGGTAAACAAACCGATTTGTGGAAGTTAGATATTTTTTTTTTCTCTAAATGTTCAATCTCCCCAGAAATCCCTTTAATTTAGCTTTTATTGATCTCTCCTTTAGTCTTGGATATTTATGTTTCCCAGATAGAGTAATTGCATTGATACAGTGGTATTGAAGTGGTATATCGCTGCCTCCCTTTCTTACCACATTCTCTGTTTTTGTTGCAGTTGTTGTTTGCCTATTTTGTTTTTCTTTACTATCTGGGGAAATATATACAATGTATGTATAATCAGTCACTGCACACTATAGATTAGCTTCTTTCAAACTTTCCCTTGCTACTTGTTTCAGTTACCTATAGTTATACTCTAAACATAGTAAGTTAAAGCAAACAAAATCTGCCACATGATTCTGAAGTTTGCTATTGGAACAGAGCTTGGTGGGGACAATCTGCTTGTGCTTTATGGGTCATATCCTGAGAAGTTCAGGTAGAACTAGAATATTCTTTACCTTCATTTCAAAGATGAGTTTCACTCTTCAAACAATTTGACACTGGTTATCAGATAGAAGCTAAGCCAAAGATTGTTGACAGGAGCCTTGATTTTCCTTCATGCAGATTTCTCCACGTGGTTTCTTGTGCTTTCTCTCAATACTACAGTTGGTTCCCATAAGGAGATTTCTAAGAGTGAGTATTCCAAGAAGCAAAAAACAGACATTTCCAATCATTTAAAAAGTTTGGTATGGAATTGTGGTAATGTTACTTCTGATGTATTCTATAGGTAGTCACAAGATCAGCCTGAAGTTAAGAGATAAGACAATAAACTCCATTCACCTTTCAGCATGAGAGGTAACTTAATGGCCATTTTTATTTCATCTCAACCACCCATGATCCAAATCTCTGATTCACCTCATTACCTCTCCACAAACACTTGCTTCCTAATTAATTGCTATCTGAGTCCTCAGTTTTGAACTCCTGAACTTTCTCTAGAAATCATGAAATTTATATTTGTTAAAACTATTTGCTTTGAGTTCTCACCAAGTATCACCTATTTTCTCTCAAATAAGAAATATTCTTCCTTCTCACTTGCCTTACAACTGCAGTTTTCTTTCCTCCATCACTTCTTTACATACTTTGTCACATTGATAATTCCTCATTTTCTACTACTAGCCATCTCTTTGGACTCTGCTTTCTTTCACTAGCTTGCTTGGTTCTGCTATGTCATATTTTTTAAAAACTTTCAAATAAACTTGCTAGCACATCAAACTAACCACTATTTTACTTTCACTAGAACATTTCAATGTCAGTAATAATAATACCTAACAGCAACTGAATACTAACTGTAGGTGAATAACAGTGTTAATGGCTGTATTTGAATTGTTCTCTCATTTACTCTTGAGAACAGCCCTGTATACCCATGACAGTATTTCTTCTCATTATGTGTGTGTGTGCCTGCTTACTCATGTCCAACTCTTTGAGTCCCCATGAGCTTGCCAGGATTCTCTGTCCATGGAATTTTCCAGGCAAGAAATACTGGAGTGAGTTTTCATTTCCTACTCCAGGGGATCTTATTGAGCCAGGGATTGAATGCACATCTCTTGCATCTCCTGCTTTGGCAGGCAGATTGTTTACCAAACTGGAAATCAGTGAGTCTAAGTGATTTAAGAACCTACAATGAGCAAGTGGCAGAGCAAATATTAGAACTCTGCTTTCTATGATGTCATATACTATGCTCCTGTAAGATATTATATATATACTGCCTTTATTTTAAACTGGCATTGATATATTTACATTCCAAAGTACTTTAAACAAAAAAGAACCCTAGTTCTTGGACTGATGCTGAAGCAGAAGCTCCAATACTTTGGCCACCTGATGTGAAGTGCTGACTCCAGATCCTGATGCTGGGAAAGATTGAAAGCGGGAGAAGGGGATGACAGAGGATAAGGTGGTTGGATGGCATCATCGACTGGATGAACATGAGTCTGCGCAAGCTCTGGGAGTTGGTGATGCACAGGGAAGCCTGGTGTGCCGCATTCCATGGGATCACAAAGAGTTGGACACTACTGAGTGACTGAACAACAACAAATATTAAATATATATCTAACAACTGTCATTTTGTCACTTATGTTTTGATTACACTAAGTTAACTTGTTAAGTTATATAACTGGCGATTACAAATGAAAAATGATGAATTCTTTTGACTACTTAAAACTATACACAACCCGTATATATTTATGTGCCATATGAACAAGATGGTCACACAGAGTAGAATTAGAAAATGGGTTATTTCCTACCTACTCCACTTCACCTTTTCCTTCCTCTTGACTATTATCTTTGATGGGTCTATTTTTACAGCAGTGCCACATTTCCATAAATTTTTAGAATTATCTTAATAATCACAAAAATACTCTAAGATTTTATTAGAATAATAACAATTTTACAGATCAATTTGACACAAGTTTATCTCTTTACATTAGTGAGTGTCAGAGTTAATGAATGTAGTACATCTTTTCAATTTTTAGGTCTTGAATTTTTCTCAGTAATAGTTTATGGACTTCTCTATAAGGGTTTTACACTTTTATTAGATTTATTCATGGATATGTGATGTTTTCATTGATGTTATAATAATACTGTATTAAACTTCTTATTCTAATGATCTCTTGCTTCTATATCAAATGTATATTTTTGTTTATTGATATTATTTACTGAATCTGGTAATTTTACTTTGATTCCATGAATGTAGTAGATATGTCATGCTGAAAATTTCTTGATCTTACTCATAACAGTTTAAATATTTTATTTTTCCAATCTTCACTTTTAAAAATTTCCTTTTCTTGCTTCACTCTATGACTTAAAGGAGAGCATTAAATAAAAGTATTGAGACAAGCATCCTTGCCAATAATTTGATCTCACTGGGAAAACTTTCAATATTTCACCATTAAAGATTGCTATCATTTGCATTGGATTTCCTTTATCAGATTATTACCTTTTTAACTTTAAATTTTACTAAATGTTTTTTATAAAAACAGATTTTGAATTTTATCATGTGCTTTTGCTACATGTACAGAGTGATCATAATATTTTCTTATTTATTTTATTAACACGGTGAATCACATTGTTTTATCGTCATAGTATAAACCAACTTGCATGCTTTTAAGAAACTCCTTATTATTATCATTTGTATATGTTGCTGGGTTTGATTGCTATTATTTTGTTTACCATTTTGCATTAATGTTCAATAAAAGAATTAGCCTTGATATTGTTCTCATTTAGTGTTATTATCAAAGACATATTTCTTCATAAAACAAGTATGGAAGCATTCCTTTTTTTTGCTCTGTAAAAATTTTTGTACAATATATTCTCTTCTTCAAATATTTGTGAATAAAACTATTAGTGATGCCATGTGAGTCTGGATTGCTTTTTGTAAAAAATAATTAATCACAGATTTAAAGTTTATGTTATATTACTACTAAGATATTTTCATTCTACTTCTCTCAAATTTTGCTAAATTATATTTTATAGAAGTTTGTCTTCCTAATCCAATTTATCAAACTTGATGAGAAAATACTTTGAGAACATATTTGACATCAGGAGAGTATGCTTGAGGAAGGCCTGCTTCTCAGTAGCAGTAGGAATACATTGAATAAAATTTATTCAATTAATGGACAAAAAGATGACTATCTAGTTCATGTACTTGTGCAGATTAAATATATGGTTGATCTTTAATGTGACAAGAGGCAATAATATGACAATGTTACTCATCTATTTTATTTAAAGCAAAAATACTGAAGCAGAGTGACTCTATACCAGATAGTTCATTGTTCTCCAGTTACCACCACGCTGAGAGTAGAATTATCAGATATGTAGCTTCTCTCCAAAAACAGTAACCAGAACATGTTCTTTTATTGATATAACCACCATTGAGAGCAGGTGGAGGAGACACAGCTCAACCTACAGGCTGTAATCACTGCCATATTGATTGCACACATGAACTAACCAGATGTTGGTCCCACCTGACTCTGCCTGCAGGACCTGTTACTGCTTATTACCACCTTCTCATTGCTTCTCATTTAACTGAACTCTCCTTCCTCATAAAATCAGGCAAGATCCTGCTCCTGCAATCATATTTTCCCCAGGTAACTTCAGTTACATTATTTCCATAGATTAGAAACAAAACTTGAGTTTCCTTTACACTAATTGCATGCTCAGTTTATCTCCAGGATTATTCAATAAACAGAAAAGAATGGAATATAAGTGTCAGGCTCTTTTTCTGCCTTTTTATGTCATTTTCAGTACCACATTGAGGTTAATTTTTCTGTTATTTTAATGATGTGAGACTATGCAAATAATGACACTGCATATATTCAAAGTTTATAGTTACATATAAAAAACAGCAACTTATAGAAGTTTTTAAGCCTGAAAGATACATCTGAAATCAATTTGTTCACCAATACATTTTAGGCTGTGTAAATAATCAATACTGAATTTAATGAGCTTTCCATACCTTTGGTAAGACTAAAGCATGAGCTTTGAAAGAGCTATAATGTGGAATCTCTGCTGAGAACTTATCCCTCCAGAGTTCTTATCAGTTGTGATGGCATAGAATTATAATTGGTACCTTCCTCCACCCAGAAGATAATGGGGTAAAGAAGAAATGGCACTGGTACAAATCTCTTTGAGAAAAAAAAAAAAAAAAAAAGTGAACAGGTGAAGGTAAATAATTTAAGTTTATTTTTTAGTTAATAAATGAGATTTTTAAAGAATCAATCTTAATCTTATATATGGAATTTAGAAAGATGGAAACAATAACTCTGTATACGAGACAGCAAAAGAGACACTGATGTATAGAACAATCTTTTGGACTCTGGGAGAGGGAGAGGGTGGGATGATTTGAGAGAATGGCATTGAAATAAGTATAATATCATATATGAAACGAGTCACCAGTCCAGGTTCAATGCCTGATACCAGATGTGGGGCTGGTGCACTGGGACGACCCAGAGGGATGGTATGGGGAGGGAGGAGGGAGGAGGGTTCAGGATGGGGAACACATGTATACCTGTGGCAGATTCATTTTGATACATGGCAAAACCAATACAATATTGTAAAGTTAAATAAAATAAAAATAAAATTAAAAAAAAATAAAGAACCAACCTTAATGAAATATTTGATTGATTTCTAATGCTTGTGGAACACACTTCTCTATCTGGTACAAGACTTTCCTGTTAACTGTCATGGCCTGAAAATTCTCATTCCTTTATCACACATGACAGAATGTCTATTTCCTCTAAAAGCCACATTTTTAATAATTCAAAGGATGAAGACACACAAAGTAAGAAAAAATATCTGAATATCATTATGGCTTTTAACCTTTACAGGTTCATTCTTCTACCATAAGTAGAAGTACCCTAACACTATCAAAGCCTCAAATCTTGTCTTCACACACCCAAGCCAGATGAAGGAAAAATACACACAAACTGAATATACATAAGAATAGAATCCAGTTCATAGATACTCTCTAGTACTTTAAAAAGACAATTATTTACAATAATGTTTACATTGTTTTACTTTTTGTAGTGTTTTTCCTGGCTGTCATATCTGTGACTTTTTTGGTTTAAATTATTCAATAATTTTGATTATTTTTAAGTTATTCAATAATTTTAGTTTAAATTATTCAGCCAAAGTTTAGTTTAAAACAATTTTAGTAAGTCTCTCATCTACCCCACAAGAAAAACAAAAACTTACTCTCAAATTTTAATATTTTTAATGATAAAAAAATCCAATACTACTTTGAAAATAAAGTGTCTTTTGTTCTTTATTTATTTGCTTTTTATAGATTCCAAAGATTCCAGAGTAGTTTCTTAGATGTAATTAAAAGTTTATGGGTATACGTACGCCAACACAAATGCATTCCCCAGGCAGGAGATCATGGCATACATAGAAAGGTAAGAAAAAGGCTACAGTAAAAGAGCTATCTCTTCATTCCAGGGTAAACTCAAATGTTAAACTTTTTTTTTTTTGGTACTATACTGATAGTCACTAAAACTTTTTTTTTTTTTTTTCCAACCACAAGAATGTAGTCAAGATACAGTAAAATAATATAAAGTTATCAAATAATGATTATGTCTAATAGGAGAGAAAGAGAAGGGCTAGACGTCAAATAAGGAAGTATAGGAATGCTTTACTTTAGATGTGGTAAAGCTTAAATGGTAATTTCCTATTAAATTTTCCGTGGAGATGATGTTCAACCAGTCACGCAGTATCACTTATTTACCAAATATTTACTGCGCAACTATGATACTCAAAGTTGTGATATACGAAATACAGACATGCCAAGTTGAATTAAAGCAATATTTCTATCTCAAGAAGCATATATTCTCAATAAAGCAGATGTTATCACTCCATCTCTGGATGGAAGATCATGAAAGATCTTCATGACTCAGATAACCATGACAGTGTGATCTCTCACCTAGAACCAGAAGAACTAGAAGTAACTTGTATACTTCTAATTTTACCTTATAATTTTTATTAAAGTTCCTCCCCTACTGGTCTGGATTAATAGAAGAACAGATGTGTTCAAATAAGCACAGAATTTATCGTAAAACAGTATTAATGGCACTATAGTCAAAGAAAGCATTTCAGTGACTCAGAAAAATTCTACTAGAAGATTATGAGATACTTGATTTGAAAATATGAAACAGAGCTCAGAGGAGGAAAAGAATTCCGTTTATGGATTTATTACATAATATTTGAAAGTGAAGTGTTAGTTGCTCAGTTGTGTTTGATTCTTTGTGACCCCATGGACTGGAGCCCACGGGCTCCTCTGTTCATGGGATTTACCAGGCAAGAACATTGGAGTGGATTGCCATTTCCTTAGCCAGGGGATCTTCCCAACTCAAGGAATCGAACCTGGGTCTCCTACATTGCAGGCAGATGCTTTACCATCTGAGCCACAAGGGAAAACCTTGAAAGTGAAAGGATACACATATTTTAGTTTTCCTACCTGGGAAGAAAGTTTCATAAGTACTTTTGTGACCTCCACATTCTGCTAACAGGGCTATTCTGTTTATGTTTTTCAAATAGTGTTGTCTTCCTTTTTTTTTTTTTTTTTTTTCCTTCTTTTAAAAAGTTTTGCTTCACATAAAACGTTGAGGGAAAAAATGTCCAGCTGTGGGGCTTCATCCACATTCATTAATGATACTTTTTGAGGACCTTTGCTCCGTTACATACAGCCTGAGCTATACACCATCTCTGTCTCAGTGAGGTTCAAGTCAAACAATCTCTTTCAGTTTGGTCACAGACGCTTTCACCATTAATCGCATACTCTTCTGCATTGTTGCTGCAGAGCACCTAGTTTTGAGGAGCTTGTCTCTTTAAGATGTTTCTTGTTTTGTTTGTTTGTTTGTTTTCTGGTTTTTAAGTATTAGCTTAGACTCTGATCAGGAAAACAGGAAAGCTGACTTTGTAATACAGTTTATGTTCTTTCTATTAATATCACCAATGATGGTGAAGTAGAACACGTCTGAATATTTATCTTAAGGCTTGTGAACCACAAAATTCTGGAGCATCCAAAGCAGGTTGGTGAGAGTAACTCTGCTGGCAGAAAAACCCAGAACTACTTTAAGCATCTACACAGTTTTTGGGACTACATAGGAAAATATCAAGAATCTGTTACACAGTGTTTGACTTAGGTGTAAAGGTTGGATATAATAAATCATAGTATATGATTATATAATATATATATTCATAATAATAAATATACTTTTATGACATGAAATGATATAAGAATAAACAGATCATTTCACTGGCTCAAACCAAATTTAGTTACTTAGAAGTCTTATAAGTAGTCTTACACACACACACACACAGAGTTAAGGATTCTGTCACTATTTCTCTTTTCAGTTAAGTTTTCCCAGCCAGTTTTGCCAAATTCCAACAAGGTATCTTTTTTTGGTGGGGAGGGGGTTGTATGTTGGAGGGAGACAGTGAAAAGAGAGAAAATTCTTGAAACATCCATTTAGCTGAAATTTGTAAAAATCACCTTGTATAACCTATATATTTTTTCACAGTTATCATGGGCTTTCATAATATCTTGATGTTGCAGCAATTCCTTAACTTTTTTATTCTATGTGAACTCTTATGCAGTGAAAAGGACGGTCTATAATGAGCAGGAAATTATAATGGATTACTGTCTCAAATGTTTCTAATAATGTAAGCAACCTGTTTAGACAAAAGTTTTCTGAGATGATTTATAGGCTACTCCAACATAAAGTTCTTAACTCCTCGTGATGGCTTCAAAACTACAAATTCATTTGTGGACTTCTATAATCCAATGTACTGCTCACTCCTATCCTCTAATACTGAAGGCTAATGGCTTAGACACAATGTGCCAGTAGTGCGCACAGCAGCATGAAGTAATTTTTCAACTGCTTAATGAATTGCTAATTTAATGGTTGTCATTAGCTCAGACTCAAAAATGATATTTTATTAGTAAAAAATGCTCTGTAGAATGTGCAATGTTTTCTATTATAAAAACAAAGCAAATTACAACTCTACATACAAATATTTATATAATTTAAGAAGTATTTTCAAATAGTTTCTCTTTTTTTTTTTCTTAATTGAGCTTTAGACATCAAAGTACACAAATCTTATATGTACAGATTAGTGAATTTTTACATGCGTATATACATTCAGATAAGCAAAATATAAATCAAGTTTAGAATGTTATCAGTCACCTAAAAAAGGACCTCATATCTCTTGTAAGTAAATAAAGTCCCAAAGATAGTAAGACAGTTTGATCTTTATTCACCTATTGAAGACTTGATTATTTTAAGTTTTTGGCAAATATTAACAAAACTGTTATAATTATCGGCATGCAGAATTTTTTGTGGACATGAGAATTCAGATTAGTTGGGTAAATACTTGGAAGTGCAATTTCTAGATCACATGGTAAGATTCTACTTAGCTTTGAAAGAAAGTTTCACACTATTTTCCAAACTGGCCATACCATTTAGAATTCCCATCAGCAATTAATGAGAGCTTCTGTCACTCCACATCCTTATCAGCAATTGGTATTGCCTGTTTGTGTGTTTGGTATTTAAGGCATATTGAAGTCTTATCATTTAGTTTTGTGTTTTACTTGGAACATTTATGTCAATGGCCTCATTTTAGTTCTTCGTATATTGAAAGGGCTATTGACAAATGCAAAAACCAGAATATCAAAAAGTAAAGAAATTGCACCTTCTCACAAAATGAGTGAGTAAAGGATGGTGTCTGAAATGGAGGCTATGCTACTGTTTCTACAAGTTACAAACTAAGTATAATCTCCACTTAGAAACACAGAGATCCTTTTCCTCTTAGATTCTAAAAACATCGTATAGATGCCAGGAGGCTAACTAGTTGTTAGAAGAATGTCTATTAGATGAACAAGATAACATGTCTCTATGGGTTTAAAACCTCCAAGCATAAATCAGACAAAGTCAAACAGTTCAAAGATAAATTATCGGGTGGCTCCTCCTGGTGAGCAGAGCTTGACAGATCAGGTAGGTGATACCAATTTAAGCTGTCATTAAAATTCTGGTACACTCCATTTCTTAAAATATGAACTCTAATCTTCACATAGGAACCGCAACAGAAGCAAGGAAGACACCACAATTTTTAGGGAAAAGAAATAACTAGAAATATTTCCACAACTTGGACATGAAAGTCAGTACCAATATTTATGAACTGGAAAAGGTTACGGAGATTTGGGCTTGAAAAAGTAGGCTACAAAAGGGTATTTCTACTCTTTATTGAAAAATAAAACATGCAAGCTGGGCTACGGATCTCAAGAGAACAACTGTTGCGAAAGAAACCTGGCACTCTATGTTCTTCTTGCCTTGAGTCCTGGGAAAAAACACAGTTAAGATTTTTGAAAGGGGGATCAATGTATTTTTCATTCAAAATTTGTAGAAGTTGGAGGAAGAAAAAATGGCACAACACTTTGATACAAGAATTAGTCTTGGAAAGATGATTGTAGTTGCAGTGGAAGAAAACTATAAGATACTTTTTTACATATACATGAATCTATCATTTTTCAAATTCTTTTTCCATTTAGGTTGTTGTATAAATATTAAGCAGAGTTCCCTATGCTATACAGCAGTTCCCAGTCGGATATTCATTTTAAATACAGAAGCGTGTACATGTCAGTCCCAAGCTTCCTAATTGTCCCTTCCACTCATTTCCATCCACCTTGCCTCTGCAGTAACCACAAGTCTGTGAGTCTGTTTTGTAAATAAGTCCATTTGTATACTTAAAAAAAAATAGAGCTTAATACAAACCAAGCAGCAATAAAATTAGCTTTACTATAACTTATCTACATGCGTGGAACCAGTCTAAGAATTTCATATGGATAATTTAATCCTCACAAGCATCCTAAATGTTATACATGTTTCCCTCCTTTTAGAGATGAAAAAACTAAGTCAAGCACTATATCATGTTTCTTACCTACCTACATGAAAGCTTCCATCTTCACAGCATGGTAAACAAAAAGGCTCCCAAAATGGCACAGTTAGGCATTATGATATGCTAAATTCTATTGCCCCAAAAGAGTTTTGGTAGATTAAACTATGAAAAGTGGAGGAAAATACAGATGAACAATTGAGTGACAAATGCATTGTTATCTAAACTGTGTTTCACTTTATTCTTGTCATTGAATCAGGAAGATACAGATCATAATCCATCTAACATTGAATATAATGCTTGTGTTAACATTCAAGTATTTTAGACATTAAAAATCTACAATTGAGTAGGAAAAACTGCAATTATAATATTGTTTCTTTTCTGAGAAAATTTCCTTTTGTTTTAAGATACGCTGATAGCTATAGTAACGGTAACTTACCTACAATAAATAGAAGAATATAGCCATCTAGAGAATAAGCTTTTCAAATCTATTTAAATCATTGATAATTTCATGCATGTATTTCCTACTCTGACATACAAGAAAGTAGTGATCACTTAAGTACTGTAAAGTAATGAATAATTATTTTATCTAACTTTTATGAAGTGTGTATAAAGTGAATGGAATAAAAATAGCTTGACAACGTTAGTCAAAATATAATATATGCAAGATAAGGATCTGGAATAAACTTATGCCATATTCTTAACATATAAATTAGAAAGAGTATTCTTCAGATTGCATAGTTTAGGTAGCTTATTCAGCAAATAGCTGAATATTGATGTGCTAGTTTATAATTATGCAAACTAATGATGAGCTCTTTTTCAAATGTACAGAGTTAATGAAGAAAGGAGATGAAATACGTTGCCTAATATAACAAACTTAGAATTTAAGAAGTTTTGACTTAAAACTGGACCAATATAAAGACATAGATTTGGAAATATATCTTAGAGGGTGATATGACTTGAAAACAAAAAAGCACCTCAAAATGGTCTAGAGCATAGGATCAGAAATCAACCAGACAAGGTTTTACTCAAACTCCAACTTTCTGTACAGTGGAAATATATGCATGTCATTTTAATTTACAAGACTACCATTTCTCCACTTGTATAATGGTTGATAATAAAAACCCTTCTGTTTTGAGAAGTATATATATATATACTATATATATATATATATACAGTATATATATATATACTGTAAAAGTCTATGTCACACTAGACTTCCTAGATTCTGTAGTTTGTGAAAAGATGAATCATGTTTTAAGATTATGACTGAAAGAGTCCTTCTAATAGTGAGGAAATGAATGATGTAATAAGGAGCCTAAGAAGCAATAATGTGAAGAAACTTTCTCAGCAGAAGTCTAGAATTCTGATGGAAATTCTATTTTCTGATTGTTAGCCTATTTTGATTGAAATCAATGGGAAAATTAAATTTTCTTTTAATGATTTTCCTCTCTTCTGAGTCTGATTGTTATGCTATATATACTTCTTTTAAAGTTCAGCACAATACATGCAACCCACAGACTTTAATGACTTCCCTTTCTTGTCTTTTGCTAAATTATATTTTCTCATGATTTATTTTCCCATTTTACTAGTTTGTCCTTCCATTTCAAGCTCAATCTTCCATTCTGCTTCCTTCTCATGGAACCAAACACCAAATGTTAGATTCTTGAAGGACAATTTTCTGTTCTATTCATAGTATGTCTTTAGGATAATTTACCCAGTTTCATGTCTTTAACCTCTCTCTCCTTCTCTCAGGATACCTTAAAACTCATAGAACTAATTGGCTACACAAAATCTGCTTTCAGAAACCTCATTGTAATGTCAAATCTAGCATGTTCAAAATGCTTCTAAAACACCCCATCCCCACTGAAAATGTTCCTTTCTTCACTGTGTGCAATTTAAATTTATAATTTACTCAATTACTCCAGTGTCCCAGGAACCATGCTTGACTCTTGCTCACTTGACACATCTAATTCAGTTCAGTTCAGTTCAGTCATTCAGTTGTGTCCGACTCGTTGTGACTCCATGGACTGCAGTACGCCAGGCTTCCTGTCCATTACCAACTCCCTGAGCTTACTCAGTCATGTCCACTGAGTCAGTGATGCCATCCAACCATCTCATCATCTGTCGTACCCTTCTTCTCCTGCCTTCAATAATTCCCAGCATCAGGGTCTTTTCAAATGGCACATCTAACCTAATTCCAAAATACATCTGCTGCCACCACTCAAGCTAACTGTATTGGCAGGTGTTTGCTTGGACCACTGTGATAGTCTATAGTTTGGTCACTACTAAAACTTGAGCAAGGCCCTGTGAGACTCCAAGGAACTGTGTCCTTTTTGCCCCCCATTTTTTATTGGAAAGATTCTAGCCTTCCAGGACCTTCAATAGTTCCAAAGAGCAATTTGAACAGTTGCTAATCAAGGGAGGGCTTCTCTGCTGGCTCAGTGATAAAGAATTCATCTGCAATGCAGGAGATGTGGGAGACATGGGTTTAATCCCTGCATCAGGAAGATCCCCTGGAGAAGGAAATGGTGACCCACTCCAGTATTCTTGCCTGGAAAATTCCATGGACAGAGCAGCCTGGCAGGCTACAGTCCATGGGATCGCAGAGAGTCACAGCAGCACACAGCCACACAAGGAAGGAACAGCTCAGAAACCACCTGAGGCAAGAATAAAGGAACCAGAGAAGCTCATCAAGATTAGAAGACCATGGAGATGAGATTCACTTCAGTTCAGTCACTCAGTCATGTCCAACTCTGTGTGACCGCATGAACCACAGCACGCCAAGCCTCCGCGTCCATCACCAACTCCTGAAGTCCAGCCAAACCCATGTCCATTGAGTCGGTGATGCCATCCAACCATCTCATCCTCTGTCATCCCCTTTTCCTCTTGCCCTCAATCTTTCCCAGCATCAGGGTCTTTTCAAATGAGTCAGCTCTTTGCATCAGGTGAACAAAGTATTGGAGTTTCAGCTTCAACATCAGTCCTACCAATGAACACCCAGACTGATCTCCTTTAGGATGGACTGGTTGGATCTCCTTGCAGTCCAAGGGACTCTCAAGAGTCTTCTCCAACACCACAGTTCAAAAGCATCAATTCTTTAGCACTCAGCTTTCTTCACAGTCCAAATCTCACATCCATACATGACTACTGGAAAAACCTTAAGATGGTTTTCCTTGATAAGATGGACCTTTATTGACAAAATAATGTCGCTGCTTTTCAATATGCTATCTAGGTTGGTCATAACTTTCCTTCCAAGGAGTAAGGGTCTTTTAATTTCATGGCTGCAATCACCATCTGCAGTGATTTTTGAGCCCCCCAAAATAAAATCTAACACTGTTTCCACTCTTTCCCCATCTATTTCCCATGAAGTGATGGAACCAGATGCTATGATCTTCGTTTTCTGAATGTTGAGCTTTAAGCCAACTTTTTCACTTTCCTCTTTCACTTTCATCAAGAGGCTCTTTAGTTCTTCTTCAATTTCTGCCATAAGGGTGGTGTCATCTGCATATCTGAGGTTATTGATATTTCTCCTGGCGATCTTGATTCCAGCTTGTGCTTCCTCCAGCTCAGCGTTTCTCATGATGTACTCTGCATAGAAGTTAAATAAGCAGGGTGTCAAAATACAGCCTTGACGTACTCCTTTTCCTATTTGGAACCAGTCTGTTGTTCCATGTCCAGTTGTTGCTTCCTGACCTGCATACAGGTTTCTCAAGAGGCAGGTCAGGTGGTCTGGTATTCCCATCTCCTTCAAAATTTTCCACAGTTTATTGTGATCCACACAGTCAAAGGCTTTGGCATAGTCAATAAAGCAGAATTAGATGTTTTGCTGGAATTCTCTTGCTTTCTCGATGATCCAGATGATGTTGGCAATTTGATCTCTGGTTTCTCTGCCTTTTCTAAAACCAGATTAAACATCTGGAAGTTCACAGTTCATGTATTGCTGAAGTCTGGCTTGGAGAATTTTAAACATTACTTTACTAGTGTATGAGATGAGTGCAATTGTGCAGTAGTTTAAGCATTCTTTGGCCTTGCCTTTCTTTGGGAAGAGATGAGATTAAGGGAGATATCATATCTTTGAACCACTAAAAATCCTTCACTAAATCCTCTGGGGTTGGGACAATGGTTTTTGAGGGCAGAAGCTTGGTGTGTCCCTGTTTGCCTTGTTCAGTTGCTCAGTCATTTCTTACTCTTGGACTGCAGCAGGGACTGCAGCACGCCATGCTTCCCTGTCCTTCACCATCTCCCAGTGCTTGCTCAAACTCATGTCCATTGAGTCAGTGATGCCATCCAACCGTTTTGTCCTCAGTTGTCCCCTTCTCCTTCCTCAATCTTTCCTGGCATTAAGGTATTTACCAATGAGTTGGCTCTTCGCATCAGGTGGCCAAAGTGTTGGAGCTTCAGCTTCAGCATCAGCCCTTCCATTGAATATTCAGGATTGATTTCTTTTAGGATTAACTAGTTTGATCTCCTTGCTGTTCAAGGAACTCTCAAGAGTCTTCTCCAACATCACGGTTCAAAAGCATCAATTCTTCAGTCCTGGCAAGGTAATACATTTGTCCTTTCTGACTTAACCCAAAACTCTTTCTCTTAGATTTGATTCAAGGAGAAGCTGAGCTTTCGGTAACAGGAGGGTCATTGATACACTTGAGAAAAAATAATGCTTCCATGAATGTGATGACCTGCATGAATTATATTCAAAAGAGAATAGGAGAGGAACTGGAAGAGGTAAAAATAGAAAAACTCCAGAATCTTGCAAAAAAGACAATAATTATTAATATAAAGCATGATGATAATTTGAGAATGAAGCATTTTGAGGAATATGGAAAGGTGAAATGATATTATATAAATAAATTTATTTTTTTCTGATTATACAAATAAATATATCCATAGAATAAATTTGGAAAAGTACTAATGTAAAATTTTTATTCCATAACAAGAAATTGATTTTCTTAACCTTGTATTATATTCTGTTGCAGCTCTATATTACAGGAATTGGATTGCATTGCATGTAATGTTTTAAAGATCACTTAATCATTTAATCTTATATATATCACAAATACTGTTTTATTATTTGTTAACTTAATTTTTAATGATCTATAACTCTAAGCAGATATATAAATATATATATTTAATCCCACATTCTTATATATTTAGACTATTTTAGATATTTATTAAGTATACTTTTTTCTTATAAATATGTGCAGTCTCTTAATTCTATCCAATTTGCAGGTCTCACTGCTCTTCATCTTTCTTTCATAACTCAGTCCTAGAGTCTGTTTTTCTAAACTCCCTATATCATATGTTTTCTTTGGATAATATATCTTCCTGTTCCCTTCTCCTTTTTGGCTCAGTGTAACAGGCAATCCTCTCTTCATCTCTTTTAGTTTCCTCTTCTTGCAGCTCATTCTTCTGATGGTATAGTGCACAAAGTGTTCAGCCTTCCATATTTTTCTCTTCTAATTTTACATTGTCTTTCCAGAAAGACTTCAGTCATCAACTGTGAAATCTAGGTCATACTTGTTGCCAAAATTCCAGACTCATGCATCCATCTTCCTACTGACCATGTATGTCTAAATCTACCCCAAATACTTCACACTGAACCAATCCCAGAGAGTCTTTATTATCTCTCTCTAGGACTTTCCCATTTAGTATTCTCTATTTGATATCTAGTGACATAATTGGTGATATAATCTAGAAAAGCATTAAACTTCCTAAGTTTTTCATTCACACATACTGTGCTGTTCTTAGCCATTCAGTCATGTCTGACTCTTTGTAACCCCATGGGCTGTAGCCCACCAGGCACTTCTGTCTATGGGGATTCTCCAGGCAAGAATACTGGATTGGGTTGCCATGCCCTCCTCCAGAGGATCTTCCCAACCCAGGGGTCACTTGGAGGCTCTTGCATTGCAGGCAGATGCTTTACCTGCTGAGCCAACAGGGAAACCCCATCCACCAATAATAATATAATCCCCTTGTCCAACTGATTATTCAGTAAACTTTGCTTATTGAAGATAGACACACTTCCTCTTCACTTCCTTGTCACAGAACTAGTCTAGAAATTTACCATCTCTTTAATAAAAATGAAAGTAGACTTCTTCCAGATTGTCTTATGTTTTCTTTTATCTGCCTCCAATTTTCCAATCAAGTGCCTTCCAAAATGATTCTTCTAATTTGCAAGTCTGATGAATACATTCCTCACAAGATCTCAAACTTTGTATGCAAAAGAAACACTGATGAAATTATTTAAATTACACATGTCAGATGTCACCTTCAAACACAAATATTGATTAGATCTGTTATTTAATATAACATGCAAATAAAACTAATAACATATAAAATAAAAATGAAAAATATAATAATGACTTTGAATGCTATATATTATTCTAAATATACATTATAAGGGCTTCCCTGGTAGCTTAGTGGTAAAGAATCCACCTGCCAATGCCAGAGATGAGGATTCAGTCCCTGGGTGGGGAAGAAGGAAATGGCTAACCATTCGAGTATTCTTGCCTAGGAAATCTGATGGAGAGAGGAACCTTGAGGGCTACAGTCCACGGGGTCACAAAAGAATCAGACACAACTTAGAAAAAAAATATACATATAAGTATAGATGTGTATTAATAAATGCATTTATATGTTGCATATATGTACACATTTAAATTTATTTTTAAAAACACTACTATATAACTATAATAATAATAGTAAATACTTCACTATTGGGTGGTTCCTTTAGTTTTACAGAGATAATTTTTCCTCTTTAGCAGTCATGCCTACCTCTTTTTCTTCAATTTTTAATATATTTTGTATCATTATAAATATATATTGTATAAAACATTTTATATATATATATATAACTATTTTCTCTGACTTTCTTTTTTAATCAAGTTTATTTTTCAACATTCAACATAGAGGTAAGTAGTTATAAGGATTGATTTTCCCACAAACAGGTATTTGTTTCTACAACTATTTTTTTGTGGGGGTGGGAAGGGCTTCTCTTGTCAGTAAAACATTGAGTTGCTTCTACTGATTTGCTATTTTAAAATCGATGCTTTGAATATTTATGCTAATTTTTTTCCCAATGTCCATGTGGAAGAGCTTATGTGTATCTAAAAGCCTACAGGTGGAATTACTGTGTTGTAAGTCATACAATTTTCAGTTTCACAGCTTTACAATCACATGTCATATTTTTTCTTAAGCACTTCTAACTGGAGCCTTGGGTAATCTTACTAGATATGTACAATTCATGTTATAGATTTATTTCTATTATTATTTCTATTATTTCCTTTTCTATTGCAGTTTTGCTTTCCTCTAGCACAAATGACTAAGCAGTAATGGATATTTCCTGAAGAGAGTTATTTAAAAATAAAATTAGTTTTATTTTTACAGACTTACTCCTTCTTATAATATCTCAATTCTGAATCAGATCAGATCAGATCAGTCGCTCAGTCGTGTCCGACTCTTTGCGACCCCATGAATCGCAGCACGCCAGGCCTCCCTGTCCATCACCAACTCCCAGAGGTCACTCAGACTCACATCCATCGAGTCAGTGATGCCATCCAGCCATCTCATCCTCTGTCGTCCCCTTCTCCTCCTGCCCCCAATCCCTCCCAGCATCAGAGTCTTCTCCATTGAGTCAACTCTTCGCATGAGGTGGCCAAAATACTGGAGTTTCAGCTTTAGCATCATTCCCTCCAAAGAAATCCCAGGGCTGATCTCCTTCACAATGGACTGGTTGGATCTCCTTGCAGTCCAAGGGACTCTCAAGAGTCTTCTCCAACACCACAGTTCAAAAGCATCAATTCTTCGGCGCTCAGCCTTCTTCACAGTCCAGCTCTCGCATCCATACATGACCACAGGAAAGACCATAGCCTTGACTAGGCGAACCTTTGTTGGCAAAGTGATGTCTCTGCTTTTGAATATGCTATCTAGGTTGGTCATAACTTTCCTTCCAAGGAGTAAGTGTCTTTTAATTTCATGGCTGCAGTCACCATCTGCAGTGATTTTGGAGCCCAGATAAATAAAGTTTGACACTGTTTCCACTGTTTCCACCTTTAAGAAATAACACCCAAAAAAGATATCCTTTTCATTATAGGGGACTGGAAAGCAAAAGTAGGAAGTCAAGAAACACCTGGAGTAACAGGCGAATTTGGCCTTGGAATACGGAATGAAGCAGGGCAAAGACTAACAGAGTTTTGCCAAGAAAATGTACTGGTCAATTCTGAATAGTGGTTTTCAATTATTTCCACAAGAGTCATTTCCAAGATAATATATGAGAGTATCATTATTATTATTGATAACAGTATCACCCACAAAAATAGCATATTAACCTTTGTCATGATAAATAAATAATTTAGTTAAGTGTCATTCTGGTTTACTGAGAAATTTTGATGTAAATAAAATTCAGTTCAGTTCCGTTCAGTCGCTCAGTTGTGTCTGACTCTTTGCGGACCCCGTGAATCCCAGCATGCCAGGCCTCCCTGTCTATCACCGAATCCTGGAGTTTACCCAAACTCATGTCCATTGAGTCGGTGATGCCACCCTACCATCTCATCCTCCATTGTCCCCTTCTCCTCCTGCCCTCAATCCCTCCCAGCATCAGAGTCTTTTCCAATGAGTCAACTCTTTGCATGAGGTAGCCAAAATATTGGAGTTTCAGCTTTAGCATCAGTCCTTCCAATGAACACCCAGGACTGATCTTTAGAATGAACTGTTTGGATCTCTGAATACAAATTTGTTTTAAAAACAAAATAAGCATGAGGGAATAATTGAGTGCAGCAGAAATAAGTGATTTAGTTATATAAATGGACTTCCCTGGTGGCTCAAATGGTTATATAAACACACAGGATCTTGATGGGCCATTTAAAGTCAACTTTTACCCCAAGTATAAAATTCCTCCCTCAATATACTTAAATATGATCATCCGTAGTTCTGCTTCAATAGTTTTAATAATGATGCCCATTATTCAACTTTTCCTTACCAGAATGTAAACTCCTTATCGGCAGTGATTCTTACCTACTTTATTTGTTTGTGTGCTTGTTTGCTTTGTGCTTGCTATATCTTTGCTTCCCAGATAAGTGTTTGACACATGGCAGGTGTTCAAAAACTATTTGGTAAATAAACTCATGATATAATAATCATCTTTGTGTTTAATATTCTCCCTAGTCTTAGTTCTGTTCTGTAGAGCAACACAAAGCAAATTTCTGATTTGTCTCTTACTAAAGTTTCTGTAGTTCAAATGGGTCAATACGTAGACTTCTGAGTCTTGTGTATTATTTTCTGTCTAGTGCAATTGCAAACTTTCCAAGATCCTCTCCAGGTCTCTTATAGTATGCATTTAAGATCTCTCACCAAGCTAGGGTGATAATAAACTGTCTGGTTTTTCAGTGTGTTTTAATGTATAAAATCATAATTGCCTGACACATATCAAGCACAGCAAATGCAAAAAACAAAATCTTTCCTCCCATTTTTCACTCACATCCATGGAAGAACCCTATAATATTATAGATCTAGCTATTTAATATTTGTGGTCATTCGGCACATTTTAATATTTATATTAATGAAACCTACAAAGTTTATTCACACAAATGGACTGGCATGTGTACAGTAAAAGCCTTTGATCATGAATATACAAGGGTTTAATTGAGATGGAAGAGCTGAAGAATAATTTTGGCATTTCCTTCTGGGCTAAGGACATAGAAAATTTTGAATAGTTTTGAATTTGGAACAATTTTGCTGAAGACATGGAAATTTAGTATTTTTCTCAATGAGGTATATTGAGAAAAATAGCAAAGTACAGAGACAATCTACTTTGCATTTCATCTCATTTTATTATTTTTTGCAAAGATTTATCTTAAGACCTGTAAAACAGAAAATTCTTATTTTCATGCCTGCTAGAAATAATATTTTTCCCTAACCTCTGAATGAACAATTTTTATTGCAATCCTGATAGCATAGTTCTTATAATGCATCAAGGTTGGCCCTATTCCGGGAGCTTTCATTTCCAAAAGACAAGGCTTTTTCTCTTTGATTCACCTTGAAAGTACAGTACCTCTATTTTTATTCCCTGCTGGCATAGCAAATAAGCATATTGAAATAAGTCAACTTTGTTAGCTTGCCTCTTCCCAATCTCCACCTTAATCAATCCATTTTGAAGACTTTACTATCAACTTAGGCAATCTTGTGACATTTTAAGTGTAAGCTGCAGTCTTTAACCAAACTGAAACGATACTTACATATTTTAAAGCCAATGCTTTAATGAAAACAATAATCTAAATGTAAACATTTTATTTTGTTAAATCCTTAAGACATAATTTTATTTCAAAATGAAAAACAAAACTGCTTTAAAATGGTGAAGAATTTCTTTTGGTGACTAGAAAACTCCTATTAACTTAATGTATATGTTTCAATGATTATTTTGATGGGCTATTGGAACAAAGCAAGATATTTGACCTTAAAGAAGTTCTTAGTGGTTGTGAATGAAATAAATTTGCAATGGAGGAAGTCCCAATTACATGTTCACTATTAAACAACAAATTGAAAAATATCATTTAGATTTTCTTTGAAAAGTTATGAAGAGCAATGACAGAGAAAATCATTTTATTGAGACGAATATGTAAGTTAAAATCTTCATTTGGTATGTTTTGAGGATAATTACTTCAAACACACTACCTACATTAGGGATCCTACAGATACTCATTATAAGACCAGTATTTATTAAATAATTCCTATAAGACTCACTGTGATTTAAAAAAACTGTAAGTTCTCATTTAAATTTTTACAAAAATTTTAATTGAGTACCCTTATCAATATTTTTCCGTGAAAATACTGAAGTGTAAAAATATATTGAAGTACAATCAATTCCATGACACATGATATGAACTTTGAATTATAATAAAATTAACAAAACAATAGCAACTATAACAAACACAATAACAATAGTGGTAGAAACAGTAACTGTCAGGTATGAAAATATCATGTCTGCAAATACCAGACTAATTATTTTTTTAAAAAACTGTATTGAAGTATTTATGATTTTGCAAATCTGCGAACAAAATTTTTGACATTGATTTATAACTCCTAATTTACCCCTCCCCCCTTCAGAGTCTAATTATTTTTTTATTTTATTTATTTATTTTATTATTATTATTTTTTTTTAATTTTTCTTAACTTTACAATATTGTATTACTTTTACTATACATCGAGATGGATCCGCCACCAGAATACACGTGTTCCCCATCCTGAACCCTCCTCCCTCCCCCCTTCCCACACCATCCCTCCAGTTCATCCCAGTGGCTCCAGTCCCAGGCATCTGTTATAGGGCATCGTACCTGGACTGACTCGTTTCAGATATGATATTATACATATTTCAATGCTATTCTCCCCAATCGTCCCACCCTCTCCCAGTCCCAGAGTCCAAAAGTCTGTTCTATACATCAATGTCTCTTTTGCTGTCTCATAAGTGGGGTCAGAGTTTAATTATTTTTAAGGCCTTCTCTCAGCCCTTGTAATATCTTTTTCTTCCATGAGCATACCCAGTATTTTTGTGCATGCAATTTATTAAGGAAAGTCTTCCAAGTTAAGTGATGGGGGGTGTGGTGTTGATAAATGGAAAGCAGGATAGGAAAGGTCAATATATCAAGCAAATTTTCAATTTAAAAATAAGCCAATCAGCCTATATAGGGGAGAAGGGAATGGCAGAAACTTTCAGGCACCAACTGTGTATAACAGATCCAGTCTTGAAGAGAGTGGTAGGTACCACTTCATTCTATTATTAAGCCAAAGCAAAAGCACTGAGAAGTTTTCAGGTGCGTATTTAGAATTGATAAAAGGATCTGAGGGAATTTAAGCATGGCCAACAATGTCTTTGTTATGGATTAAATTGTATTCCTTTACTTCCTCAATTTACATATTGAAACCATGAAGCCCAGGATGACTTTACTTTAGATAGGGTTTTTGAAGTGCTTTTGTTGTTGTATCATTGCTAAGTCTTGTTCGACTCTGCAACTTCATGGACTGCAACATGCCAGGCTTCCTTATCCTTCACCATCTCCCAGAATTTGCTCAGATTCATGTCCATTGGGTTGGTGGTGCTATCTAACCATCTCATCTTCTGCTGTTCTCTTTTTCTTTTGCCTTCGATCTTTCCCAGAATCAAGGTCTTTTCCAATGAGTCAGGTCTTTGCATCAGATGGCCAAATTATTGGAGCTTCAGCTGCAGCATCAGTCCTTCCAATGAATATTCCAAGTTAATTTCCTTTAGGATTGGTTTGTTTGATCTCTTTGCTGTCCAAGGAACTCTCAAGAGTCTTAATGTTAATTAAAGTGATAAGGTAAGGACCTAATCCAGTACAACTGGTATCCTTATGTGAAGAGGAAGAAACAAAGGCGTTCATACACACAGAGGAAAGGGTATGTGAAAATACAGCCAGAAGAAGGCCATCTGCAGCGAGAAAGGGAGACCGCTGAAGAAAGTAACCTTTCTGGCACCTTGATCTTGGACTTCTAGCATCTAGAACTTTGAGAAAGTATACTTCTCTCGTTTAAGACATTTAGTCTGGAGTATTCTATTATGGCAGCCTTAGTAGACTAAAACAGTCTGCTACCATAATTGAATGATAGGTACTATTATTATCATTAATTTACATGCAGAAAATATTGAGGCTTAAAGTTTATCTACACTGTCATTTAAGAAACACATAAAAGGAGATAAAATTGGTGTCACAGGAAATAAAAATAGTATTACAATCTGCACTAATTTAAAGATTATTTTATAAATATTTAGCTTTATCAATGCACATTTTGCTCTTAGTGTTAGCATTTATAATTACTGAACTTGCTCAATCATAAAATGTGTTTTTCAAAAATGATGATAGATTGGAATTTCTAATGTTTCAAATATTGTTATTGAAATGTAGTTGATTTACAATGTTGTCTTAGTTTCAGGCATATAATAAAGTTAAGTGATTAAATTATATATATATATATATATATATATTTATGGGGTTTCCCAGGTGGTGCTAGTGGTAAAGAACCTGTCTGCCAGTATAGGAGACATAAGAGACATGGGTTTAATTCCTGGGTTGGGAAGATCCCCTGGAGGAGGGTATGGCAACACACTCCAATATTTTTGCTTGGAGAATCCTATGGCCAGAGGAGCCTGGCAGGCTACAGTCCATGGGGTAGCAAAGAGTCAGACAAGACTGAGATACACACACACACACACACACACACACACACACACACACACACACACAAGGTCTTTATAAATTCGTTTTTAGATTCTTTTCCATTATAGGTTATTACAAAATATTGCATATAGGTCTTGGTGCTATACAATAGGTCCTGGAGAAGGGACTGTTTTGCAAAAATCGCTACTATTATGAAAGTGAAAGTGAAGTCGCTCAGTTGTGTCTGATTCTTTGCGACCCGTGGACTATAGCCCACCAAGCTCCTCCGTCCATGGGATTCTCCAGGAAGAATACTGGAGTGGGTTGCCATTTCCTTCTCCAGGGGATCTTCCCAACCTAGGGATCGAACCTAGGACTCCAACATTGCAGGCAGACGTTTTAACCTCTGCACCACCAAGGAAGCCATTATGAAAGATGACCAAAAAAAAGGAAGATAGTAATCCCGTTATGAAAGATGGTACCCTTCTTTTTCAGCCATCTACCCCAGTTACAGTGACATGGGGCATAGGAAGCTGCTCTCTTTAAAGTGATTTTAAGGCATTCTAAGGATAGTATAGTGAGTTCACCCAAGGTGGTTAATGTCAGGTTAGAATAATTAAAATTACTATAACCAGAATAATGGTTTAATGTGAAAGCAGTTCTAAGAGAAAGAGACTGTAATTCAGACTTTGCAAGGCACCCAGAGAAGATCTCCTGGAGAAGGAAATGGTAACCTATTCGAGTGTTCTTGCCTGGAAAATCCCTTGGACAAAGAAGCCTGGTGGGTTATAGTACATAGAGTCACAAACCATTGGATATGACTGAACACGTGCACATACACACACACACACACACACACACACACACACACACACATACATACACACAGAAATTTAAAGAGAAGGGAAGGAAAGGAGAAGGGAGGAGAAGAGAAGTAGAAGAATGGAAAAAAAAATTAAAAAGTAAGAGAAAAGGAAGGACAGGGAAAAGAAAGAAAGAAATGAAGGAGTAAGGAAGAAAGAATGTAAAATTCAAATGTTCTATATCATGATTTAAAACTAGAAACTTATTTTTATGATTATCTCTGCTTAAAATCATAATGTCAAAATTCCCCTTCAAATTGTATATTTATTTAGTGTGTTTGGAGGCTACAATTTCATTCTTTAAAAAAAAAGAATCATTAAAAACTTGCAACTTTTAAAGATAACTTTTGTCAAAAAGTCATTAACGGAAGTCACTATGTTAAGTAAGCCTGAAATTAAATTTAATTTTATTTATTCCTTTAAAATTGCATTATCAAAAAATATTTTATCCATACATTAAGAAATTAATGCTTATACTTCCTCTCTTCTTCTCCCTTTTTGCTTCATAGATTTTATTTTTTTTTATTTACATTATCCATGAATATTACATTTGTGTCCTCTTATATGAATTAAAAGTTCACGGCTCCTTAACTATGATTATAAAGATAAATAGATTACTTGCCCATTGCATGGTATTCTTTGGGGGAAAAATGTGATGTTATGAAATTTTATTCTGAGCTTCTAAAAATGTCATTCACTTTTCCTCTATTGATGTCTTTAATAATGCTGCTTTCGTGGCCTGAGACTTCAGTTCTTCCATCATGCCTTTCCCCTGTAGAAATTGATCTTATTTCCCAAATTCCCTCCTGAAACAAACTCTTCCATGAAGTATAATCTCAACTAGAATTGATGTCTGCAAAGTAAGAACTCTCCTAAAACTTTGTTCAAATCTTTTTTTTAAATATAAATTTAGTTATTTTAATTGGAGGTTAATTACTTTACAATATTGTATTGGTTTTGCCATACATCAACATGACTCTGCCACAGGTATACACTCAACTTGTATTTCTTTCTAGATTTTTAAAACATTTTGTTAGTTATATACATAAAACTGCACATTAAATATACAATTTATGTGTGTATATATATGTGTATATACAATACAGTTGAAAGAGTAAAACTGAAAATGGCTAAGTATTAGCAAACTGTGGTATGTGTGTTAATAATGGGAAGCTGAATATAATATCCTTTCCTCATTCTGTAAGGGTTGGCCACAAATATGCCAGTATTATCACTTCATCCAACTTTCCTTCTCTATCTCACGTTCTTTCATGAGGACGTCATAGGTGGCATAGGAACAACCGAGGAATAATTGGTATGACTTACAGTAGAATACTTCACACTCACTGCTTTCTTCACACTATACTTCTCTTTAAGGGCAAAAACACAGGAATATATAGATAAGTTGTTGTTTTGTTGTCTCTATGGTGCGTTCTACTCTTTTGTGACCCCATGGACTGTAGCCCACCAGAATCCTCTGTTCATGGAATTTCCCAGGCAAGAATACTAGAGTGGATTTCCATTTCCTTCTTTCTGGAATCTCCCCAACCCAGAGAGCCAACAAGCATCTTCTGCACTGGCAAGCATTCTTTATTGCTGAGTCACCAGGGAAGCCCCATATAACTAATCAGATCAGATCAGATCAGTCACTCAGTCGTGTCCGACTCTTTGCGACCCCATGAACTGCAGCACGCCAGGCCTCCCTGTCCATCACCAGCTCCCGGAGGTCACTCAGACTCACATCCATCGAGTCAGTGATGCCATCCAGCCATCTCATCCTCTGTCGTCCCCTTCTCCTCCTGCCCTCAATCCCTCCCAGCATCAGAGTCTTCTCCAATGAGTCAACTCTTCGCATGAGG
Source organism: Tragelaphus eurycerus (assembly GCA_935064755.1). Lineage (NCBI taxonomy): Eukaryota > Metazoa > Chordata > Mammalia > Artiodactyla > Bovidae > Tragelaphus > Tragelaphus eurycerus. The sequence continues at coordinate 38,409,740 of CAKXYN010000004.1, read as the reverse complement.
TGGCCAAAGTACTAGAGTTTCAGCTTTAGCATCATTCCTTCCAAAGAAATTCCAGGATTGATCTCCTTCAGAATGGACTGGTTGGATCTCCTTGCAGTCCAAGGGACTCTCAAGAGTCTTGTCCAACACCACAGTTCAAAAGCATCAATTCTTCGGCGCTCAGCCTTCTTCACAGTCCAGCTCTCACATCCATACATGACCACTGGAAAGACCATAGCCTTGACTAGGCGAACCTTTGTTGGTAAAGTAATGTCTCTGCTTTTGAATATGCTATCTAGGTTGGTCATAACTTTCCTTCCAAGGAGCAAGCGTCTTTTAATTTCATGGCTGCAGTCACCATCTGCAGTGATTTTGGAGCCCAGAAAAACAAAGTCTGACACTGTTTCCACTGTTTCCCCATCTATTTCCCATGCAGTGATGGGACCAGATGCCATGATCTTCGTTTTCTGAATGTTGAGCTTTAAGCCAACCTTTTCACTCTCCACTTTCACTTTCATCAGGAGGCTTTTTAGCCCCTCTTCACTTTCTGCCATAAGAGTGGTGTCATCTGCATATCTGAGGTTATTGATATTTCTCCCGGCAATCTTGATTCCAACTTGTGTTTCTACCATCTTCTATTACTAAGAGGCACAATCTTTTCCAAGATGATAATTAATATTAAAAAAGAGAATAAATCACCCAAAGTGTGGTCTATATATTTTATGCAAGATCACTTAACATTCATTAAGAAAATATTTCTCAAATTTTAATAACCTAAGATTAACAACAGGAGGAGAAGGGAACGACAGAGGATGAGATGATTGGATGGCATCACCAACTAGATGGACATGAGCTTGAGTAAGCTCTGGGAGTTGGTGATGGACAGGGAAGCCTGGCATGCTGCAGTCCATGGGGTTGCAAAGAGTCAGACATGACTGAGTGACTGAACTGACTGACCACATTAATAATCTTTTGACAATACTTTATACTACCTCTTTTAATTAACCTACTTTTTAAGTTTAAATTATTTGTTTATAAGAAAATTTTGTCTCACTGACATAGGACACTGTTAGTAAGTGAGGTAATATTTGTAAAGCTCTCAAATGCCCCTCAAATAAGAGTATAAACAAAAAGCAATATTATTCAATTATAGCTGGAGAGCATTTCCTGCTGAAGGCTTTGAGCCTGTGACCTAGTTTTACTTAGTTAAAACTGAAATTTTCAATGCCATTCTCCCAAATCATCCCACCCTCTCCCTCTCCCACAGAGTCCAAAAGACTGTTCTATACATCAGTGTCTCTTTTGCTGTCTCGTATACAGGGTTATTGTTACCATCTTTCTAAATTCCATATACATGCGTTAGTATACTTTATTGGTATTTTTCTTTCTGGCACTAGGACGACCCAGAGGGATGGTATGGGGAGGGAGGAGGGAGGAGGTTTCAGGGTGGGGAACACAAGTATACCTGTGGCAGATTCATTTTGATATATGGCAAAACCAATACAATATTGTAAAGTTAAATAAAATAAATTTTTTTAAAAAAAGAAAAAGTAAAAAGAAAAAAAAAAGTAAAAAAAAAGTCTTCTCCAAACAAAAAAAAAAAAACTGATTTTTTGAGGTGATAAAGACATTAATAATGGATACAAAATGTAAAGTAGCCGTATGTTACAACTGTGAAGAGGTAATAAAGGGAAACCTCAACTACAGTTAGGAGACCAGAAAGGAGCACTCACATACCCTGATAAGATAGCAGAGCCTAACAAGATAAAGACTCATCTTTCCTGGCAAGGACTCAGCGAGTGGAAAGCCATGGACTCTGTTGACTGAAATCCTTCCTTTTCCTCTCTATAAGGGCAGACTTTCTCCCTTGCTGTATAGGGACTTGCGTGGTGCTGGCCATGGCTGCTTTCTCTGAATTGCAATTCTCTGATGATCTTGAATAAACTTATTTTGCTAGAGAAATATCTGTCCGTCTATTTGTTTCAGGTCAACACAATACATGAGTCAATGCTGTTTTAATTTGGGGTGTGCAAATAATAGCCTCCTTGTACTTTGGAAAATATTACTTTAAAGGCTATTTTGGACAGGATTCAGAATGTCTGCAAAACTGCTGAAGCCGAATTGCATATATTGATGTCCATCTGTCCATAGTTTCTTGTTATTTTTTCCATATTTTCTTTCCATATACTCAGCAGGGTTTTCAACCTAACAAAGATTAAGAATTGACTGACATAAATAAATACTACAAGCCAAAGATAATTAGATAATTTACTCTAAAACATGGGGAATTTTGCAATGAAAATCAACCAGTTTAGACTTTTAAAAAGATACAAAATATTCCATTGAGAGTAGATCATTAAGTATAGTATAAGAACATACTGATTAACTGCATAAAATTATGGAATGAGCCAGACTTGGTTTAAAGTCTTGGCTTGCTCACATACAAACTCTCACTATGGCCATGGCTTTGAACTCTCTAAGTCTCAGTTTAATAATCTATTTTACTAGATTATTGTCACTATTAAATGAAAATTTCAAATATAAGAAAGTCAGAACACAACAGGCAGTGTCTAGTACATATCAAGCATATATTAAAGATGGTAACTATTATGTCCTTGTGATATTGATTTATAATAAGCAGTGGATAGTTGATCTTTGTCCCTTTCTCTGGCACAGATCTCCTAAAACACTTGGCATTTCTTCAGTACTGAGAAAGTTAAAGATGTTTTTTGTTATGTTAAAGAGTTGACAGCTGGAATGCTCTTCAGTCATCTAAGGATTTGGGCTTGTTACCAGAGAAACTGATCATGTGATTGGAGGGTTGGGACTTTCAGTCCCATCCCCACGAGTTCTGGGGAGGGAAGAGGGCTGGAGGTTGAAGGGTCAATGATTTAGCCAATCATGCTCATGTAATGAAGCCTCCATAAATCCTCCAAAGGATAGGGTTTGGAGAGTTTCTGGATTGATGAACACAAGAAGTGCCTGAAGAGTGGTGAGCCTGCAGAGGGTTTGGAAGATCTGCACCCTTTCTCTATGCCTTGCCCTGTGCATCTCTTCCATCTCGCTGTTCCTGAGTTATATTCTTGACACTTAATCAATAATCCAGTAAGTACATTTTTTTTTATCAGAGTTCTATAAGCCTCTCTAGCTATTTAGTCAAATTTGAGGAGGGGATTTGGGGAACGTCTGATTCACAACCAGTGGCTCAGTACAGCTATCAGTCTGGAATCAGTTGGTAAAGAATCTGCCTGCAAATCAGGAGATCCAGGTTCAATCCCTGGGTCAGGAAAAATCCCCTGGAGAAGGGAATGACTACTCACACCAGTATTCTTGCCTGGAGAATCCCATGGACAGAGGAGCCTGACATGCTACAGTCCTTGAGGAGGCAAAGAGTTGAACACAACTGAGCAACTAAAACTTATTGCATCCAAAGAGGAAGCCATAGTAACCTCCAATCTATAGTTGGTTGATCAGAGCTCAGGTGGCAACCTGGGTTTGTGACTGGCATCTAAAGTAAGGGAGGACAGACTTGTAGGTCTGAACCCTTAACCTGTGAAATCTCAACCAGCTCCAGGTACACAGTATGAGAATTTAACTGAATTGTAGGACACTCAGTTGATGTTCTAAGAATCGCCTGTTGTTATGGGGAAATTCTGTCTTCAGTGGAACTTACACTAGAACCATTTAGTCCTGCTCAACATTACATATTGGATTCATATAATTATGGGGTAAAATGAAGTAGAAAATGGAAAGGAGGAAACTGGAGATAACATATTAATAATTAAAGGCTGCCTGTTTAAGATACATGCATCCCTATGTTCATAGCAGTGCTATTCACAATAGCCAAAACATGGAAACAACCTAATATCTATCAACAGATGAATGAGTAAAGAAATGTGGTACATATACATAATAGGACACTGCTGCTGCTGCTAAGTCGCTTCAGTCGTGTCCGACTCTGTGCGACCCCATAGACGGCAGCCCATCAGGCTCCCCCGTCCCTGGGATTCTCCAGGCAAGAACACTGGAGTGGGTTGCCATTTCCTTCTCCAATGCATGAAAGGGAAAAGAGAAAGTGAAGTCGCTCAGTTGTGCCCAACTCTTAGCGACCCCATGGACTGGAGCTTACCACGCTCCTCTGTCTGTGGAATTTTCCAGGCAAAAGTACTGGGGTGGGGTGCCATTGCCTTCCCCGAATGTGATACTACTCAGCCATAAAAAATAAAATAATGCCATTCACAACAACGTGGATGCAACTAGAGATTATCATATTAAATGAAGTAAGTCAGAAACAGGAAGAAAAATAGCATATGATATCACTTATATATAGAATCTAAAATGTGGCACAGCCTTGTTGTACTCCTTTCCCAATTTTGAACCAGGCCGTTGTTCCATGTTAAGACGTATGCTATTAAAAATAGAGGCTTAGTGTTCTAGTTTTTGGAAACAACATTTAAAGCAGATTGATAGATAAGTTGTGCATTCTTTCCTACAGAAAAATAGGGAAGAGAAGGCAGATTGATAGGCTATGAAAATTAGCCACGGATTGAGTCAGTCGTAGATCCAGACTCTGCACTATAAAGTTGGAACACAAAATACAATCTCTTCCCTTAGAGTTCTCTTTCACCTGGGGGAACACTAAGGGGAAAAGGGTAACTTGTTAATTATAGTGATTGTGCTATGATCAAAGAATGTGCAGAAAGGAAAAGGATAGGAAAATGTTCTTCCTCAAATCTGGCTTTATATTTCTTTACCTTATGTTTCTTTATTATATATTATACATGTATTTGTTTCTCAAAGCCACTCCATCTACACACACACACATAAGTACATTACATTGTAAGGTCTGTGAGATCATGACTTGATTTGCTCTCTCCCCAGAGCATAGAATGGAGTGTGGCATTAGAAGACAACAAATATTAAAGGAACTCATGTGAACAGTATTTTAAATAAAAAATTTACTTCCTTTAATGTAATTAGGCAAGTAACAATTTTATGTGCTCTAGCTTAACATTGTTAGGGTAAAACTCTTATTTCTCTTGCATGTTCCTTTTTATCTTAGCTTAAGCTCATACTAGTTTAAGCCCAAATATTTTAACATCCATAGCTTTTCACTGACACTTTATTCATTCCAAATCAGGGATGGAAATTAAGTAAGAATAAACTTGGCATGTTGGGATCCTCTAGTGGTTCCTATTTTTGAAAATTGGTATAAAAATATCTCCTGGCTTTGCAATTCTTAACATCACTCTTCCATGAAGAGGCAGTCTATTTTCCCTATCCTTGAATCTTGTGTCATTCTTTGATGATTGTAATCAAAACTATGGTGAAAATATCATTCTAGAACTTCACATTTCAGGCACTAAGCAAGTCTAGTAGTTCTCTTTTTGTGTACTGGAGGGAAGTAAGCTACCTTTTAAGAAATCTGGCTAAACTGATATTTCCACACTGGGAGAAAAATAAAACTAGCTACACAGAGATTGTGTGGGGGACAGTAAAATGTCAAGCAGTCCCTATTGCTTCAGCCAACCCAGCTAGAATTCAGACATGTTAGGAAAGAAGCCATCCTGTATGCCATCTGGGTCTGAGACAATCTTTCTTCATGAGCCCCATCCTAATTGAAGATCTATGTAGCAATGGATAATGGAAGCGACCTAACTCCATATTACTTTTTTTCTCCAATACTATTTGCACAAAAAGGACAAGCATTCTAGTCTTCTCTTTCAAGAGGAACATCTGACTCTGTTAATAGAAATGACTGGAAATGTCTTCCATGTTCTGGCACTGCCCTGATAGGGTAGATTATCATGATGAATTCCGAAATGCATTTAGAATGCCCATTTCTTTCCATTAGGCTCATTTCTCTAGTTATCCCTTAACAGTAAAAGAGATGTTATTTTGGCCTCTATCTGTGATTCTTTTTTTTTTTTTTTTTTCATATTTCTCTTTAGTTTAGAATGTGAGAAAGAAATATGTTAAGTATTGACCTATCTCACCAGCACCACCACTGTAATTAGGAACACACAGGTTGTCTTGTCACCTTGCTTCTTTGGCCTCCTTTCCCTATTTGTAAAATAACAATCACAACTAAAGTTTCAAGGTTCCATGAAACTTTCACTTTGAGGTAAGTCACTGATTAGAAAATATACCATATTAAACGCATATGTGCATACTGTGCTAAATTGCTTCATTAGTGTTGTGTCTAACTCGTTGTGATCCTGTGGACTTTCGCCATCAGACTCCTCTGTCCATGGGATTGTCCAGGCAAGGATACTGGGGTGGGTGACCATGCACTTCTCCAGGGGGCTCTTCATGACCCAGGGATTGAACCTTTGTCTCTAAAGTCTCCTGCACTGGCAGGTGGATTCTTTTCCACTAGAGCCACATGGGAAACCCATTAAATGCATACACTTTTAAACAAAATATGTGTTCCTAGGAATGAGCGTGCAAACTATATTAGTTTATATTAGTTGGTTGAAGTGGTCATAACTAAATACCACAGATCAGATGGCTTAAAATTTATTTTCTCACAGTCTGGAGACTGGAAGTCCAAAGTCAAGGTGTCTCAGGTTTGGTTTTGTCCCGAGGCTGCTATCCTTGTCTTGTAAGTATCCATCTTGCCATGGTCCTTTTCTCTGTATACACTAATACCTGGGCTCTCTTCCTTTTCTTATAAGGACACCAGCCATATTGGATTAGGGCTCCACCCTCATGGTCCCATTTTAACTTTATCACAACTCTAAATAACTTATCTCAATATATGGTTACATTCAGAGGCACTGGGGTTAGGAATTCAACATATGAATTGTAATGGGGTCACAATTCAATCCATAACAAAGTTCAATCTATGTTTCTTATAGCATAGGCCTGTGGACATGTCTTCCAGATGTCTTACATTAGAAAACACAAGGAATAGAATTCTCAAATCATACTTACAGAAATCATAGTTCTGTTAATTACACTGATAATTCAGTGACAGGGGCAATATTAAGGCATGTGCAAAATACAAAAATCTAAGACTGTCATCCCAACTCTGCTAATCCAGCATCAGGTAACATTCTGGTTGAGTTTTCACATTTCTGTGAAAGCTATGTTGCTAGCACAAAGGAAACCATTTTCTTTATAAAACATCTCCTTTGTTATACCCCATTAATTCCAGAATCATTATGATATTCTTTAGCTAGAAATGTCCAAATAAATCTATAAATGGGAGATTTATTTCTAACAGTCAATGTAGCCTGACCAGGTATATACCATTAAAGAAAGTCCATAGATAAGAACTCTTCCTGCTAGTAAGTGTAATTAATATGTTTTCCATGAGGTTTTATTAAAAAGTTTACAAAGGAATGTAAATTTTTTTTTTTTTCCCTCAGAGCATAAAAGGGAGAGAGTGGGTTGCAGGGCTGCTTGTAATCCATACATTCTCATCTCCAAATTTCTGTGAGTTATGATATGCTGTTGGTTAGAGATGTTTCCATAAATGTTCCATGTAATTACTGGTCTCCCCTGGTTACACTCTTGTTTCTGAAGGCCTCAGTACTGAATTGCTCATCTTTCTTTTGTTTTTACGAAGTGCTGTTTTTTTTTTTTTTTTTTTTTAAGCACTCTAAATGTTGTATTTTAACATTCAGCTTGACACCTAGTCATTGTTTATTTGGTGCAGGTCTACCACTACCACAGAACTCTCGTGTTCCAGTATTGGCCAAAGTCTCTCAAAATCAGAAGAAAGTGAGACCACCAAAGAAAGGCACTATTTGCTTCAAAAGAGAAGGCACCACTTATTGGTTGAGAGAATTCATTGTGTGATGCTAAACAATGTTGCTCAAAAGTGCCCCTTTGACAGTATTCACTGGCCCTCAGTGGCTAAAGACATATGTTATCTCTCATACATGAGAAAATATGGACAAGAGTAGCTTGCCAATCATACAGCTGTATATTCAGATGAATATTTAGGAGACAACCACATTATAAATGCTCTTATACACTGAAGAGAAATTTGTTAAAAAGAGGTAATTATGCATATATAAGCAGATATTAATAATTAATATACATATTTTTTAAATAGTCTACCTAGATATACCTGATATGAATATTTTTCTTTGTATAAACTACAAATCTATCATTATAATGCATCTAGATTCTATTTTCACTTATGTTTAGAAACCAACATATCTGATGTAAGATAATGAGGACAATTAGTAATCAAAGCTAAAGAAAATTATCAATGACTGAATAAACCAATAACTGGTTTGAAATAAAAGAAAGACACATGGTTGCATAATAATTTTTATTTTTCAAGTTGAAATAAAGAGTGCAAATAATGTGAAAAAAATTAATCAAATAGTCAGGTGTTTTCTAGACCTAGCCATGTGTCAAGGTTAGAATAAACTGAATATACCTGGTATATGTCCTCTCCACAAATTACAACCTAATGGATGAGTCAGATCTTAAGAAAATGGTTATATAAATATTTATTTTGTTATAATTGTACAAAATATAATTTAGAGAGTGTGGAATCAGAGCATATACTAGGTAATCTCGATATTAATGTGTTCCCAGATCTCAATCCTCTATTAATCTTAATTCTCAGGTAATAATAATTCAATGGACAACCAGAAACACCTGAAGAAAAAGATAATTTTAACAAATTAAACTGTGAAAGCAAGATGTGAAAGCTATCAAAGGTGTTTAAGCTGCTATGTGAGTTCTATTTATGAGTCTTCCATATTGACTCAAACTTGAGAATGCATAGCCGTTGCACAGGATACAAGGTCATTATGGATATGACACAAATAGTCAGGAGAGTTCTGCAGAACACAGCAGGATCTGAAGCCTGGGGACAGTCATTTCCATGAAAAGCAGGTTGGGAGGATATTATTGAATTGATGGGCAATTATAAATGTTAACAGGAAAGGCAAGGTTTTCTTTTTTGGGGAAACATGCTGAATGTATTCAACAAAGAAACAATAAATGAGAATTTCTAAAACTATTGACATATTGTTAGAAAAATAATCCAAGTGCATACTGTTGTTTGAATGCTTACTACCTGACATGTCTAAAGTATACATTTACTTCTTAGAATAACTTCTTTAGTTAAATTTTTTGTTTGTTTGTTTGCATTTTTGAAGATGAAGAAATTGGGGCTTAGAGAAGATGTTTATACCTTTGAGTGACTTAGTTTCATCATCTATAAAATTGGGCATTTTATGAAGGGCTCTTCAAACCTCTAAGGTGCTATATTAAACAAAAATTATAGAGTAAAACTATGAGATATGAATTGTGAAAGTGACAACATTTATTCCCTTAAAACTCTAGATCAAAACCTAGGAATGTCATATATCATCAAGGAAACAGCCAACAAAATATGAAACATTCACAGAAGGAGTTTGCCTGGCAAGTACTCCATAAGGTGCTCAGTTATTTTTCTGCAGAAATTGAGGCTGAAATCAAAAAAAGTTTAGATTCTGAGAAGATTCTCAAGAAAATTTTTAACATGATGTGATAGGTACAGCAACGGAATTACAGAAGTGGTGCTGCAGTATTTCAGAAGAGTAGGATTTGCACTGTTCAGATAAGGAAAAGAGCAAGAAGTTCACCAAACAATGAGTTAACAGCTTATCTGGGCAAGAAGAATGAATAAGAAAGAAATCAATGAACAAAATTAAGATCCATCACTTTAGGGTTTTCACTGCTATTGCCCTGAGAATTTTTAGAATACTTAAAAATTTTATTGAAGGATATTAAAGAAGTTACAAGATTAGCATGATTTAGTTTATCTGACTGAACTATTTTTTTAATTAATTTAATTGGAGGCTAATTACTTTACAATACTGTGGTGGGTTTTGTTGTACATTCACATGAATCAGCCATGGCTGTATATGTGTTCCCCATCCTGAAGCCCCTCCCACCTCCCTCCTGATCCCATCCCTTAGGGTCATCCCACTGCAGCAGCCCTGAGCGCCCTGGCTCACATATTGAACCTGGACTGGTGATCTATTTCACATATGATAATATACGTTTCAATGCTATTCTCTCAAATTATCCCAGCCTCACCTTCCCCAAAGAGCCCAAAGGCTGTTTTTTACATATGTGTCTCTTTTGCTGTCTCACATATAGGATCATCAGATCAGATCAGTCACTCAGTTGTGTCCAACTCTTTGCGACCCCATGAATCGCAGCATGCCAGGCCTCCCTGCCCATCACCAACTCCCGGAGGTCCCTCAGACTCACATCCATCGAGTCAGTGATGCCATCCAGCCATCTCATCCTCTGTCGTCCCCTTCTCCTCTTGCCCTCAATCCCTCCCAGCATCAGAGTCTTCTCCAAAGAGTCAAGTCTTCACATGAGGTGGCCAAAGTACTGGAGTTTCAGCTTTAGCATCATTCCTTCCAAAGAAATACCAGGGCTGATCTCCTTCAGAATGGACTGGTTGGATCTCCTTGCAGTCCAAGGGACTCTCAAGAGTCTTCTCCAACACCACAGTTCAAAAGCATCAATTCTTCGGCGCTCAGCCTTCTTCACAGTCCAGCTCTGACATCCATACATGACCACAGGAAAGACCATAGCCTTGACTAGGCAAAACTTTGTTGGCACAATAATGTCTCTATTTTGAATATGTGATCTAGGTTGGTCATAACTTTCCTTCCAAGGAGTAAGCATCTTTTAATTTCATGGCTGCAGCCACCATCTGCAGTGATTTTGGAGCCCAGAAAAATAAAGTCTGACACTGTATCCACTGTTTCCCTATCTATTTCCCATGAACTGATGGGAACGGCCATGATCTTCGTTTTCTGAATGTTGAGCTTTAAGCCAACTTTTTCCCTCTCCACTTTCACCTTCATCAAGAGGCTTTTGAGTTCCTCTTCACTTTCTGCCATAAGGGTGGTGTCATCTGCATATCTGAGTTTATTGATATTTCTCCTAGCAATCTTGATTCTAACTTGTGTTTCTTCCAGTCCAGCCTGTCTCATGATGTACACTGCATATAAGTTAAATAAGCAGGTTGACAATATATAGCCTTGACGTACTCCTTTTCCTATTTGGAACCAGTCTGTTGTTCCATGACCAGTTCTAACTGTTGCTTCCTGACCTGCCTACAAATTTCTCAAGAGGCAGATCAGGTGGTCTGGTATTCCCATCTCTTTCAGAATTTTCCACAGTTGATTGTGATCCACACAGTCAAAGGCTTTGACATAGTCAATAAAGCAGAAATAGATGTTTTTTTTTCTGGAACTCTCTTGCTTTTTCCATGATCCAGCGGATGTTGGCAATTTGATCTCTGGTTTCTCTGCCTTTTCTAAAACCAGCTTGAACATCAGGAAGTTCACGGTTCACATAGTGCTGAAGCCTGGCTTGGAGAATTTTGACCATTACTTTATTAGCGTGTGAGATGAGTGCAATTGTGCGGTAGTTTGAGCATTCTTTGGCATTGCCTTTATTTGGGATTGGAATGAAAACTCACCTTTTCCAGTCCTGTGGCCACTGCTGACTTTTCCAAACTTGCTGGCATATTGAGTGCAGCACTTTCACAGCATCATCTTTCAGGACTTGGAATAGCACAACTGGAATTCCATCACCTCTACTTTGTTCCTAGTGATGCTTTCTAAGGCCCACTTGACTTCACATTCCAAGATGTCTGGCTGTAGGTCAGTGATCACACCATCATGATTATCTGGGTCGTGAAGCTCTTTTTTGTACAGTTCTTCTGTGTATTCTTTCCATCTCTTCTTAATATCTTCTGCTTCTCTTAGGTCCATACCATTTCTGTCCTTTTTGGAGCCCATTTTTGCATGAAATGTTCCTTTGGTATCTCTGATTTTCTTGAAGAGATCGCTAGTCTTTCCCATTCTGTTGTTTTCCTCTATTTCTTTGCATTGATCACTGAGGAAGGCTTTCTTATCTTTTCTTGCTATTCTTTGGAACTCTGCATTCAGATGTTTATATCTTTCCCTTTCTCCTTTGCTTTTCACTTCTCTTCTTTTCACAGCTATTTGTAAGGCCTCCCCAGACAGCCATTTTGCTTTTTTGCATTTCTTTTCCCTGGGGATGGTCTTGGTCTCTGTCTCCTGTACAATGTCATGAACCTCATTCCATAGTTCATCAGGCACTCTATCAGATCTAGTCCCTTAAATCTATTTCTCACTTCCACTGTATAATCATAGGGATTTACTTTAGGTCATATCTGAATGGTCTAGTGGTTTTCCCTACTTTCTTCAACTTAAGTCTGAATTTGGCAATAAAGAGTTCATGGTCTGAGCCACAGTCAGCTCCTGATCTTGTTTTTGCTGACGGCATAGAGCTTCTCCATCTTTGGCTGCAAAGAATATAATCGATCTGATTTCGGTGTTGACCATCTGGTGATGTCCATGTATAGAGTCTCCTCTTCTGTTGTTGGAAGAGGGTGTTTGTTATGACTAGTGCATTTTCTTGACAAAACTCTATTAGTCTTTGCCCTGCTTCATTCTGTATTCCAAGCCCAAATTTGCCTGTTACTGCAGGTGTTTCTTGACTTCCTACTTTTGCATTCCAGTCCCCTATAATGAAAAGGAGATATATATATATATATATATATTTTTTGGTGTTAGTTCTAAAAGGTATTGTAGGTCTTCATAGAACCATTCAACTTTAGCTTCTTCAGTGTTACTGGTTGGGGCATAGACTTGGATTATTGTGACATTTAATGGTTTGCCTTGGAAACGGAGCTCATTCTGTCATTTTTAAGATTGCATCCAAGTACTGCATTTCAGACTCTTTTGTTAACCCTGATGGCCACTCCATTTCTTCTGAGGGATTCCTGCCTGCAGTAGTATACATAATGGTCATCTGAGTAAAATTTACCCATTCCAGTCCATTTGACTTCGCTGATTCCTAGAATGTCTACATTCACTCTTGCCATCTCTTGTTTGCCCACTTCCAATTTGCCTTGATTCATGGACCTGACATTCCAGGTTTCTATGCAATATTGCTCTTTACAGCATCGGACCTTGCTTCTACCACCCGTCACATCCACAGCCGGGTATTCACTTTGCTTTGGCTCCATCCCTTCATTCTTTCTGGAGTTATTTCTCCACTGATCTCCAGTAGCATATTGGGCACCTACTGACCTGGGGAGTTACTCTTTCAGTATCCTATCATTTTGCCTTTTCATACTGTTCCTGGGGTTCTCAAGGCAAGAATACTGAAGTGGTTTGCCATTCCCTTTTCCAGTGGACCACATCCTGTCAGATCTCTCCACCATGACATGCCCATCTTGGGTTGCCCCATGGGCATGGCTTAGTTTCATTGAGTTAGACAAGGCTGTGGTCCTAGTGTGATTAGATTGACTAGTTTTCTGTGAGAGTGGTTTCAGTGTGTTTTCCTTCTGATGCCCTCTTGCAACACCTACCGTCTTTTTGGGTTTCTCTTACCTTGGGCGTAGGGTATCTCTTCATGGCTGCTCCAGCAAAGCACAGCTATAGTAAATAAAGCTAAAACTAACATTCTTGGTATTTAGTGTACAAGAGCCACTTCTGTTGGGTAAAAACCCTGAAATGAGAGTACCTGGTCACAGGAATTGACAATATATACCTCTAGTAGTTATGGTCAAATATTTTTCCAGAGTATAGTACTAACTGAAACTCACACAAAGAATGAAGAAGTGAATGGCTACCTACTCCAGTATTTTTGCCTGGAGAACTCCATGGACGGAAGAGCCTGGTGGGCTACAGTCCATGGAGTCACAAAGAGTTGGATATAACTTAGCATCTAAAACAGTAACAAAAAAAGAAAGATTCAGATTTTTTTTTCTAAAGTTTGCCCTCACTTGTTCTTGATATTCTTTTTAATTTTAGCTATTCTAGTGTATATTATCAGAGAAAGCAATGGCACCCCACTCCAGTACTCTTGCCTGGAAAATTCCATTGATAGAGGAGCCTGGTAGGCTGCGGTCCATGGGGTCGCTAAAAGTCAGACAGGACTGAACAACTTCACTTTCAGTTTTCACTTTCATGCATTGGAGAAGGAAATGGCAACCCACTTCAGTGTTCTTGCCTGGAGAATCACAGGGGCTGGGGAGCCTAGTGGGCTCCCGTCTATGGGGTCGCACAGAGTTGAACATGACAGAAGCGACTTAGCAGCAGCAGCAGCAGTGTATATTATACTTGTATAGTACAACACACAGGTATATTATTGTGTTATAAATTATATTACAGTAATATTATGGAATTATATAGATAATCCAATGCAGACACACAAAATTATTTTGTTGATATTTATAAATTGGGGAAAAAATATCTGCGTGCTACAAAATAGATTTCATACTTTTAAAAATTTTATGATTATACTACAGTGAAAATGATCAGAAAAGCAAAAACTCAGGTCCATATAATTTTTGAAAGAAAAAAATGAGTAATAACTTAAAAATACTGAAGTGATAAAGTTTATAAAACAGCTCACAACAGCATCACAAAAGTTTCATATACACTAAAGAGCCTTTAGGATACAGCTTTAATCATGTACATTGAAATTAAGATGTCATTATGCATAAGTGACTAGAACAAAACCTTATTAAAACATTATGCAAACTGGCATAATACTAAATGCTGTAGTTGTAACTTGCACAAAATGTATTATTGCTTATGTTATTTTACTATTATAGGCTTTGGATATATCAAGATAGAAAGAAATTAAAAATCCTCCTGCAATAAGCAAGTTTTCTCTTCTGAAAATATAGCTTAGCAACTGACCACACCCCAGTAAGAAAAAAAGACATCAACAAACAGAAAAATGACAAAGTATTTTGACATATAAAGAGCAAAAAATATAAAATGTCTTATATATATTTTAATAGATGATAAATCTCAGTAGTAATTAAGAAGGAATTAAGCTGCATTGTGTCACTTTTAATCCATTGGATTGTTGTTTGGAGCTTCCCTGGTGGCTCAGGCGGTAAAGAATCTGTAATGCAGGAGAACAGGGTTGTGTCCCTAGGTCGGGAAGAACCCCTGGAGAAGTGAAGGGCTACCCATTCCAGTCTTGTTGCCTGGAGAATTAAATGGACAGAGGAGCCTGGTGTGCTATAGTCCATGTAATTGAAGAGTTGGACATGATTGAGTGACTAACACTTGTTGTCTGGTATCATTTATTCACATCATTTACTATTTTTCTGCTGGGTAATTTACATGAAAGATACATGTTCATAGCCTACTAACCCCAAACAATTTCACTTTCACACATTAAGGCTGGGGAAATACACTTATGTGCAAGAAAACATTTACAAGCATTACAGTCTTCTCTTTATAAATTAAAAAAATATTAGAAAAATATATTATTGACTAAACAAAGAGTAATGCTCTCAGTTATGACAGAAGCAGATGCTTTGTAACATGGTATTCAATTCTCACAACTAGTGAGCCATAGGTTCTCTGGTTGGGGTAGTAAGTGGACTCAAGTGAGAAGGTACAGTTACTCTGATTGACCTAAATTCCATCAGATTCTCTCAAAAAGATTTTCCAGTACAAATTAAGAAGCCTAGTGAGATGTGCTGTCACCCATCAACAGTAGTAGAATCACACAAAGAAAAATCAAGTCATCATAACAACAATTTATCATAATGATAATTTGTTAACATAGCATTTATTAAATGGCTGATATACCTAGTAGAGTATACCTAGTAGATATACCTAGTAGAGACACTGCTATGTCTGTGTGTTTGTTTAATTCTCTCAAGACTCATTTCAAGTAAGTATAATTTTCATCCCTATCACCATTATTGGCTAAGAAACTGAAGTCCTAAGAGAGATAAGAGATAGTGGAGTCAGGCTGACTGAATCTAGTAAGAATGCTCTCAACCACACTGTTTTCCTACCTTTTAAATAGATATCCTTTTAAGACATTAGATCTATTGTGGTATCCTGAATAGTACTACCAATGAATAGCTTAAGCTTACATTTGCCTCCTTACCTACCTATATATTCTTAAAACATTCAATCATAAGACAGATTTTCAAAGTGACAGTCATTCAGTCCTGTTGGACTCTTGTGAATTCTCCAGGCCAGATTACTGGAGTGGGTAACCTTTCCCTTCTTTGTGGGATCATCCCAATCCAGGGATCAAACCCAGGTCTTGTACATTGCAGACAGATTCTTCAACAGCTGAATCACAAGGGGAGCCCAAGAATACTTGAGTGGGTAGCCTATCCTTTCTCCAGCAGATCTTCCTGATCCAGGAATTGAACTGGGTCTCCTGCATTGCAGCGGATTTCTTTACCAACTGAGTTATCAGGCAACTTAGGTTAAAAATAGATAAAAGGATAAAGAAAACCCCGGGATCAATGTGTTATTTAATTGAATAATTCATAGTGATAGTTTCAAAACTAAGGAAGAAAGACTGATTGCCTCAATTGTCCAAGGTTTTAATCCTACCCTTATCTGCACTCTTTGCCATGTGACAATTGTTATTGTTCAGTTGCTAAGTCATGTCAGACTCCTTGCGACCCCATAAAATACAGTGCACCATGCTTGGCTATCCTCTACTAGCATCCATGACTATTTAGTTCTTCTCAAAGAAGAGAAAACTGGCTTTGTGACTTGTTCTGTCAGTTCAGTCGCTCAGTCGTATCTGACTCTTTGCAATCCCATGAACCACAGCACGCAAGGCCTCCCTGTCCATCACAAACTCCCGGAGTCCACCCAAACCCATGCCCATCAAGTTGGTGATGCCATCCACCTATTTTCTCCTCTGTTATCCCCTTCTCCTGCCCTCAATCTTTCCAAGCATCAGGGTCTTTGCAAACGAGTCAGCTCTTTACGTCAAATGGCCAAAGTATTGGAGTTTAAGCTTCAGCATCAGTCCTTCCAATGAACACCCAGGACTGATATCCTTTAGGATGGACTGGTTGAATCTCCTTGCATTCCAAGGGACTCTCAAGAGTCTTCTCCAACACCACAGTTCAAAAGCATCAGTTCTTCAGTGCTCAGCTTTCTTTATAGTCCAACTCTCACATCCATACATGACCACTAGAAAAACCATAGCCTTGACTAGACGGACCTTTATTGACAAAGTAATGTCTCTGCTTTTGAATATGCTGTCTAGATTAGTCATAACTTTCCTTCCAAGAAGTAAATGTCTTTTAATTGCATGGTTGCAATCAGCATCTGCACTGATTTTGGTGCCCAGAAAAATAAAGTTAGCTAGTTTCCACTGTCTCCCCATCTATTTGCCATGAAGTGATGGAATCAGATGCCACGATCTTAGTTTTCTGAATGTTGAATTTGAACCAGCTTTTTCACTCTCCTCTTTCACTTTCATCAAGAGGCTCTTTAGTTCTTCACTTTCTGCCATAAGGGTGGTGTCATTTGCATATCTGAGGTTATTGATATTTCTCCCGGCAGTCTTGATTCCAGCCTATGATTCTTCCAGCCCAGCATTTCTCATGATGTACTCTGCATATAATTTAAATAAGCACAATGATAATATACAGTTTTGAAGTACTTCTTTCCCTATTTGGAACCAGTTTGTTGTTCCATGTCCAGTTCTAACTGTTGCTACCTGACCTGCATATACATTTCTCAGGAGGCAGGTCGGGTGGTCTAGTATTCCCATCTGTTTCAGAATTTTCCACAGTTGATTGTGACCCACACAGTCAAAGGCTTTGGCATAGTCAATAAATCAGAAATAGATGTTTTCCTGGAACTTTCTTGCTTTTTCGATGATTCAGCAGATGTTGGCAATTTGAACTTTGGCTTCACTGCCTTCTCTAAAACCAGCTTGAACATCTGGAAGTTCACGGTTCACATATTGCTGAAGGCTGGCTTGGAGAATTTTGAGCATTACTTTACTAGCGTGTGAGATGAGTGCAATTGTGGGGTAGTGTGAGCATTCTTTGGCATTGCCTTTCTTTGCAATATGAATGAAAACTGACCTTTTCCAGTCCTTTGGCCATTGTTCAGTTTTCCAAATTTACTGGGATATTCAGTGCAGCACTTTCACAGTGTCATCTTTCAGGATTTGGAATAGCTCAACTGGAAATCCATCACCTCCAATAGCTTTCTTCATAGTGATGCTTTCTAAGGCCCACTTGACTTCACATTCCAGGATGTCTTGCTCTAGGTGAGTGATCACACCATTGTGAATATCTGGGTCATGAAGATCTTTTTTGTACAGTTCTTCTGTGTGTTCTTGCCACCTCTTCTTCTTCTTTTTTTCCCACCTCTTCTAATATCTTCTGCTTCTGTTAAAATATTGCAAATGTGACAGTATAACAGTTCTGAGTACAGGCCTCAAAATGACTCAGGTATTTCCACTTACTTTTGCTGCTTTTGCACCTCTGCTTTTTGAAACGAATCTATTGTAACCCGTTGGATGAAGATAAATATGGAGCTAATCAATGTTGCTTTAGTCAAGACAGTGGACCTGTAATTTCTAAGCTCCCAACCTAGCTCAAATAAGAAGTAACTGTCAAGGGCCTATCTACTACTTGTTGCAAGCTGGTACCCTTAAACAACTTCTGTCCTGTCCCTCCACCCTTCCATACCCCATCCCCTGTAAACCACCATTTACTTTTTGTATTTATGAGCTTGGCGTTTTAGATTTCACATATAGGTGATATCATATAGTACTTGTCTTTGTCTGATAAGCCTTAGAGATTTAATGTACAATATAGTGAATACAGAAAACTATATTGTATTGTAATCATCAAACTTTCTAAGAGACTAGAACTTAATGATTCCAACCTTAAAAAAGAAAGGATGATTATGTAATATGTTGCTATTTCTATTTACAACAGGCAAATGGTTCAAATTAGTATATTGTACACCTTAAATTTACCCAGCCCAGTATTCTTGCCTGGAGAATCCTAGGCATGAGGGAGCCTGGTGAGCTGCAGTCTATGGAGTCGCACAGAGTCAGACACAGCAGCAGCAACACCGTAATTTGAACAATATGTCAAATATACTTCAGTTAAAAAGAAATAACTCAGTTGAAACACATATATGTACAATGGTGAGCTCTGTAAATGTATATTGTTATATTCCACCTTAGTTTTGGATGATTAATTTTGTAGCAGTATCATGGCAATGTTTGAAACAGAAATTATCTAGTCTTGGACTGCTGCCATGCAAATGAAACCTAAAATACATAGCTTCAGGGACTGAGAAGTGAAAGAGCCAAGACTGGGAAAATGGAAGATATACAGGTGACTGAAAACTGGCAAGCTATGGAATGTACTGGCCAACAATTGATAATTTAGCAAGCTATGGTATGTACTGAAAATTGACAAGCTATGGTTTGTACTGGCCAACAACTGGTCAACAATTGGTATTCTGGCAATAACTTGCAAGTTTGGAATTTTTGCCTAATAAATATAATTTGTGATGATGTGATGTTGAAACAGACATCAATGTTAAGTTTAACAGAAAGAATTAGAATTAGGTTTGGCTCCATATTTCTTTGTTTATGGATTTTTATTTCAATAACAGTAATACAAAGAACAATATTTAAATAAGTATATATAAAATGCACTGATAATTAAAAAAAAAAACTGGTTCGATAGGATAAATAGACTCCTAACTTTATAAAAAGTAATAGCATGGAATACTAAAATGACAATTTTGGAGAAATTTTATATGATAATCTTACAATGCTTTCATGTTTTGTTTTGCCACAATTTACCATTCTAGTGTTGTTCACATATGTATGAAATAGCTACTCTAAGTTTTGCTGAATTCTGAAAAAAATAACTATTTTTTTCTTGCACATTTATTATTGATCATTTGTGCAGGATCGATGGCTGTGAGTAGGTAATTACAAACATAGCATCATTTTACCCTGGTAGTAGTGAACTCACCTCTTAGGAACAGATCTTCTGTGTCTGACAGACCAAGGTTGAAAGGCTATCTGATGAATCATGAATCACACTCTTGTCCATTCAATTGATAAAACCTTTCCCATTGCAACCTTGTTATCATTTGATTGTCACTTTGCTGGGACACAGTCATTCACTAAAACAAATTAAAATGTTTGCATCAGTATCACCCTGCTGCAATAGAATAATTGGCATTAATAATTATTCCCTCACAGTTTTCTGTACTTTAAAAATTCTCATTCACTACCAGATAGGCTGAGTGCACATCCATGACCCTTAGCTTTGAACTTGGCTATCTATCTAGCTCTGAACAAAGGGACATTAGTGGAGATGATATAAGCAGAGTCTTAGAAGAGCTTTTTAATATTGGACTTTCACCTTGGGACCCAGAATGAACACAAATGGAAAGAAGCTGCACTAGCTGACTCACCAATGTATGAGAAATAAATGCTTAAATTTGAATTCTGCTGAGTTATTATGGCATAATTCTGTACTGTATACCAATAGTTTATTGATATAGTTGTAAGCCAGCCAACCAAGAATATACTTAATTGTTGTAACTTGTCATCAAAATTAAAAGATTGAATTAAATATGTATATGTGTGTATATCGGAGAAGGCAATGGCACCCCACTCCAGTACACTTGCCTGGAGAGTCCCACGGATGGAGGAGCCTGGTGGGCTGCAGTCCGTGGGGTCGGGGGACATGATTGAGCGACTTCACTTTCTCTTTTCACTTTCATGCATTGGAGAAGGAAATGGCAACCCACTCCAGTGTTCTTGCCTGGAGAATCCCAGGGACGGGGAAGCCTGGTGGGCTGCCGTCTATGGAGTCATACAGAGTCAGACACAACTGAAGTGACTTAGCATAGCATGTGTGTATATATAGAATAGCAAGAAGAGATAAGAAAGCCTTCTTCAGTGATCAATGCAAAGAAATAGAGGAAAACAACAGAATGGGAAAGACTAGGGATCTCTTCAAGAAAATCAGAGATACCAAAGGAACATTTCATGCAAAGATGGGCTCGATAAAGGACAGAAATGGTATGGACCTAACAGAAGCAGAAGATATTAAGAAGAGGTGGCAAGAATACACAGAAGAACTGTACAAAAAAGAGCTTCACGACCCAGATAATCATGATGGTGTGATCACTGACCTAGAGCCAGACATCCTGGAATGTGAAGTCAAGTGGGCCTTAGAAAGCATCACTACGAACAAAGCTAGTGGAGGTGATGGAATTCCAGTGGAGCTATTCCAAGTCCTGAAAGATGACACTGTGAAAGTGCTGCACTCAATAGGCCAGCAAATTTGGAAAACTCAGCAGTGGCCACAAGATTGGAAAAGGTCAGTTTTCATCCCAATCCCAAAGAAAGACAATGCCCGAGAGTGCTCAAACTACCGCACAATTGCACTCATCTCACACGCTAGTAAAGTAATGCTCAAAATTCTCCAAGCCAGGCTTCAGCAATATGTGAACCGTGAACTTCCTGATGTTCAAGCTGGTTTTAGAAAAGGCAGAGGAACCAGAGATCAAATTGCCAACATCTGCTGGATCATGGAAAAAGCAAGAGAGTTCCAGAAAAACATCTATTTCTGCTTTATTGACTATGCCAAAGCCTTTGACTGTGTAGATCACAATAAACTGTGGAAAATTCTGAGAGAGATGGGAATACCAGACCACCTGATCTGCCTCTTGAGAAATCTGTATGCAGGTCAGGAAGCAACAGTTAGAACTGGTCATGGAACAACAGACTGGTTCCAAATAGGAAAAGGAGTACGTCAAGGCTGTATATTGTCACCATGTTTATTTAACTTCTATGCAGAGTACATCATGAGAAATGCTGGACTGGAAGAAACAGAAGTTGGAATCAAGATTGCTGAGAGAAATATCAATAACCTCAGATATGCAGATGACACCACTCTTATGGCAGAAAGTGAAGAGGGGCTAAAAAGCCTCTTGATGAAAGTGAAAGTGGAGAGTCAAAAGGTTGGCTTAAAGCTCAACATTCAGAAAACGAAGATCATGGCATCTGGTCCCATCACTACATGGGAAATTGATGGAGAAACAGTGGAAACAGTGTCAGACTTTCTTTTTCTGGGCTCCAAAATCACTGCAGATGTTGACTGCAGCCATGAAATTAAAAGACGCTTACTCCTTGGAAGAAAAGTTATGACCAACCTAGATAGCATATTAAAAAGCAGAGACATTACTTTACCAACAAAGGTTCATCTAGTCAAGGCTATGGTTTTTCCAGTGGTAATGTATGGATGTGAGAGCTGGCTTATATGAGTAAATTAGGTGTATGAGGGTTGGGTGGTGTCAGTAACTGTTTACAAACATCAGGGTGAGCATTTCTGACAAGTTTACCTGAACATATTTTCAGATTGTATACATTTGAAGGGTTTGTGATACAATGTAGTAATGGGAAAGAGTATTTTACTGAATGGAACGAGGGATGGGTGGATGGATGGATGGATTGATAGATGAAAGATACTTAATGAACCTCTCTGTCTGTTTTTTTCTCTTACCAGAGTATACTCTCAAGATGAAAATTACACTGCAAGGTGAACAGGGCAAGAAGCCATTACACTGATTAAAAAATACATGAAAACTATACATTCTTACACATTTTCTTTAGGTTCTTCAAAAACCCTTCACAATTTATTCTTCCTGTCCTGGGATTCAGTTTATTAAGTAAAGTTAGTCTTTAAAAAATGTGCTCGTGTGTGTTCTATGGAGGTTCAGAGGAGCATGTGACAGCATTTGAGGAGCTTAGATTTTTATCGTATTTGTTTTAATCTGTTCAACTCTATCTATCCCTTTTCACCCAGATCTCTGGAGTTATATCATACTTTTAGAAATTATTAAAGTTTAAGAAATATGAGGTGACCTAAATTGTATTGAATTTATTCAAGTTGAAATAAATAGAAAATATCTGAGGACAGTTAATTCACCAGTATGTCTATAGAGGACTGACACTGAATAAGAATATGAAAGGAAAGTAGAATTAAAGAAGGTTTAATGGTTAATTAAGTACTTTGGTATTTATCTTAGAGGCAATAAAATTTAATATTTTCAAAAGTGGGAATATATAAATTTAAAAACAAGAAAGCACATAAACAATCAAAAAATACTAGTGGATCTGTTCAATAGGAAAATGGTATGAAGGGACAGGGAAGGGTAGGGACCATAAACTATGACCTCCAAGAGCGCGGTCAGCTCCTAACAAGTCAAATAATGTCCTCCTAAGCTATAATCTCCTGCAGCCATCTCTCATTTGTTGATTCTACTCAGAAGCTAAATTGAAATGGAGCTGTCTGACAGTGAATATTGAGCCATCTCCTGGGATATGAGCAAGATGAAAAATTATAGAGAACAGATCCAAAGGGACAATTGAAAAATTTTTGTTGGCCATCTTTTAAAAATGTGTTTTAGATACAGATACCATGAAATACCCAAAAGAAAGTGGAAAACTTAGCAATGTTTTATTTCTTTTCGACCCAATGGCAATGATTAAATTCTGTTTTCCAAGAATGAATTTTTTCCCAGAAATAAAACAAACAACAGCAAAAAAATCTAGACTGGAATATCTGATTTCATGCTATTCTGTCCAACTTCAGTTTGTGGCACCACTGGTACTCATTATAAGATCTTGATCATAACTGGGAGCTCAGCAGGCTAGTTTAGCAACTTTCTGAAACCTTCCTTCCCATGCCACTATGAACTGACAATCTTAAGTTACTAATTTGGACTCTGTTCTATTAAAAGAAAAAATCAAGGATCTGGAGCTAGGTCTAATTTTTTAAGATTGCTAAAATCTTCATCATGTTCTGACTTGAAAGGATGGTCTAACTGCAACAATATCCATTGGCAGGAAGACTAGATGACTTCCTCTTCAGAGTTTTGACTGAAAAGCCAAAGAGAGAATAGGAAAAGATAAAAATATTGAATAATACAATGTGGATAATAGGATAATAGCTAATAGGAAGCAGACTCAGAAAGAAATGCGTTGAATGACTGGAATTATGGAATTACTGGTTTAATGACTGCTTTGAACTAGATGGCTACCATAGTTTGAGCACAGAGAACAACCAAATGAAGTTATCATTGCATCCTAAAAAGCAATAAATGGAATTTCATTTTTATACTACAATTGTAGAAATTTTTTGAGGTATTCTTCCCTGTTTTTATATACTAAACTTCTATCACTAAATAAACTTCTATCATTGGGTTAACTGAATTGCTTGCACTTTGACAGGTTCTAATACATAATAAAATGAGGTTTATATTGAAGAATTAAAGAGAGAAACAGAAGAAGAAATTAGAGAAGGGAAACATGAAAATGTTCTCATATATGGTAAGGGGAGATATATGTGTCATAAGTTAATGGTAGGGTAGCCACAGGCTTAATGAAGGCACTGAATGCAGAGATGCTGCTGCTGCTGCTAAGTTGCTTCAGTCGTGTCCGACTCTGTGCAACCCCATAGACGGAAGCTCACCAGGCTCCCCTGCCCCTGAGATTCTCCAGGCAAGAACACTGGAGTGGGTTGCCATTTCCTTCTCCAATGCAGGAAAGTGAAAAGTGAAAGTGAAGTCACTCAGTCGTGTCCGACTCTTAGCGGCCCCATGGACTGGAGCCAACCAGGCTCCTCCGTCCATGGGATTTTCCAGGCAAAAGTACTGGGGTGGGGTGCCATTGCCTTCCCAGGAATGCAGAGATTAGACAAAGCATAAAAAACAAAGCTGAAGATTTAAAAGACATGTGGAGCATATTTTGGAGGTTATCCAAGACTGTTGGTGTCAATGTCCTGAATATTGTTCACATACTTATTGTATATTGAAAGTGTCTATTATATGATAAAAAAACAAAAAATATAATAATAATAACTTGCATATTACATAATTTTTTATCCTTGTTTGTTTTGATTATGGTTAATTTTTTTTTTACTTTCAAGCATATATTAGGCTATATTTATCTTTCTTGTGAAAATATTTTTACTATGGAAAATTTCAAAAGCATATAAAAATAGAGATAACAGTACAACAAAACTTCATGGATCTGCTGCACAACTTTAACCATTTTAACTCAGGGCCAATCTTGTTTGCCTGCATTTTATTCTACTTTTCCCCATTTCTTCAGAAGTAGATTGAGGTAGATCTAAGAAAGTTTGTGTTTCACTCATAACTATTTAATTCTTACCTTTCTTAAATATAGCCATTAATTATTAAATCTAAAAAATAGCAACATTTCTTTAGCATCATCCAATATCCAGCAAGTGTTCTATTTATGTGGATCCTTTAATTCACAAAGCTGGTGGTTTAGTAGCTAAGTCGTGTCTGACTCTTTGTGACCCCATGGACTGTAGCCCACCGGGCTCCTCTATCTGTGGGATTCTCCAGGTAAGAATACTAGAGTGGGTTGCTATTTCCTTCTCCAGAGGATTTTCCCCACCCAGGGATCCAACCTAGGTCTCTTGAATTGCAGACAAATACTTTATCAACTGAGCCAGAGTGTTGTGGGCCAGTTCACAAAGCTATCCCTTTATAAATTTGAGGCTCTAGAAAAAATAATGCAGATGCTACATAAGAACATTTTTACTATATTCTTGTTGGTCACAAATTCAACTTCCCATGAGAGTTTCTATGATCATCTAATCAATTTTTCCTTCAAAAAGAAGAAATCAAGTATCAACATTATTTTGCTACAGCATTCAAGTTCTGCAAGAGTATCTATATGTTAATATGATTTGAAATGTTTGCACTTCTTTTATACATTGAATGATGGCTTTTATGCTATCATGTACTACTTATCGCCTGCAATCCTCCAGTTTATTTGTGTTTTGCCAAACACTCCATTTGACCAATGAGCCAAAGTGTAATGTAACTGATGAACCACAAGTGTATTCAATGTATTTCTGGTAAAATCTGAATCAGCATAAAGAATCTATTGGTCTGCAAGAATTATCATGACATAATGCTGAGTGCAGTCTCTTTCAAGTTAAAGATCTGATGAGCAAAACTGAATCCATGAAACTATACTGATTTCCTAGTATAAAAAAATCTAGACAACCCCATTTTAGTCTTTGGCTATACATAATTCAAGTATCATTTAATTGAAATAATGTAGAATTAATTGAAATTGATGTGAATTATAAATTTTTGCAATCTTTCTGCAAAGAATTCAGTTAAAACAGTGTATAAGTAAGTTTTCATGTGAATATATGTATGTATATAATTATCATTAATTAAATACATGAAATGAAACAAAATATCAAGCAGCATTTTTCTGTTTTCTATGTATTTTAGCAAGGCTGTGCAACAGTTTACACATGTAAAAAAAAATATCTTGTTCTTAAATGTGTTCTGCCCACATTGAATTACAAATAATCTAGCCTTACAAGATGATTTTTCAAAAACCCTAGCCCTGATTTCTCATGATGTACTCTGCATATAAGTTAAATAAACATGGTGACAATATGCAGCCTTGACTTACTCCTTTTCCTATTTGGAACCAGTCTGTTGTTCCATGACAAGTTCTAACTGTTGCTTCCTGACCTGCATACAGATTTCTCAACAGGCAGATCAGGTGGTCTGGTATTCCCATCTCTTTAAGAATTTTCCATAGTTTATTGTGATCTACACAGTCAAAGGCTTTGGCATAGTCAATAAAGCAGAAATAGATGTTTTTCTGGAACTCTCTTGCTTTTTCCATGATCCAGCGGATGTTGGCAATTTGATCTCTGGTTCCTCTGCCTTTTCTAAAACCAGCTTGAACATCAGGAAGTTCACGGTTCACATATTGCTGAAGCCTGGCTTGGAGAATTTTGAGCATTACTTTACTAGCGTGTGAGATGAGTGCAATTGTTCAGTAGTTTGAGCACTCCTTGGCATTGCCTTTCTTTGGGATTGGGATGAAAACTGACCTGGAAGAAACACAAGTTGGAATCAAGATTGCCGGGAGAAATATCAATAACCTCAGATATGCAGATGACACCACTCTTATGGCAGAAAGTGAAGAGGGGCTAAAAAGCCTCTTGATGAAAGTGAAAGTGGAGAGTGAAAGGGTTGGCTTAAAGCTCAACATTCAGAAAACGAAGATCATGGCATCTGGTCCCATCACTGCATGGGAAATAGATGGGGAAACAGTGGAAACAGTGTCAGACTTTGTTTTTCTGGGCTCCAAAATCACTGCAGATGGTGACTGCAGCCATGAAATTAAAAGACGCTTACTCCTTGGAAGGAAAGTTATGACCAACCTAGATAGCATATTCAAAAGCAGAGACATTACTTTACCAACAAAGGTTCGCCTAGTCAAGGCTATGGTCTTTCCTGTGGTCATGTATGGATGTGAGAGCTGGACTGTGAGGAAGGCTGAACGCCAAAGAATTGATGCTTTTGAACTGTGGTGTTGGAGAAGACTCTTGAGAGTCCCTTGGACTGCAAGAAGATCCAACCAGTCCATTCTGAAGGAGATCAATCCTGGAATTTCTTTGGAAGGAATGATGCTAAAGCTGAAACTCCAGTATTTTGGCCACCTCATGCGAAGAGTTGACTCATTGGAGAAGACTCTGATGCTGGGAGGGATTGAGGGCAGGAGGAGAAGGGGACGACAGAGGATGAGATGGCTGGATGGCATCACTGACTCGATGGATGCGAGTCTGAGTGACCTCCGGGAGCTGGTGATGGACAGGGAGGCCTGGCGTGCTGCGGTTCATGGGGTCGCAAAGAGTCGGACACGACTGAGCGACTGATCTGATCTGATCTGATCTAGCCCTGATTATACTTCATATGCTTGCTCTCTCTATATATATTGTTTCCTTTGGTATGCCTACCATTGTTCTCCTACTGGCTACTTATTAATTTCTTTAATAGACCTTAACCTTATCAAGTTTTTATTGTATTCTGGAAAAGGATAATCCAACGTCACTTTGGGCTACCTGTAAAAATAGCTTTAAAATATGATGATTAAAGGTAGAAAGTTCAAATTTTTTAAAATAATTTTTGAGTAAATTCAATTCTGTTTTCAAAATGTAACACATAAAAATCCTGCATCTTTTATGAATTAAGGAAAATCTATGATTATTAAAATGGTTTTGCTTTAAACCTTATAAAAGAGGATTCAATTACCATTTATGATAAAATGACTGTATTTACTAATATATTCCTTGGCATTTACTACAATCAGGAGTAACTTTTTAAATGTCATATATATATACTTACTAGCTCTGGAAGATTAAAAAATATTCTTACATAAAAATCTTAGAAACAGAAAAAAAACTAGATGGAATTTGAAATTAAATACTTTAGTTTTATCCAGTACCATAAATCAGCAGGCCAGTATTTCTAAAATTAATGCCAAAAAAGATGAGACATTATTTGAGAAATGAAATTATGTGTACAGTTCAGGCAATATATTTAAAAAATCTGCCAACATCCAGAATATGTGTCCTCGGTATACCAGGAAAAAAATGCAAATTGCTCAGTACTTCACTGTGTCTTTCATGTTCTTTTGCTCTTCAGTTAATTGTCATTGGTTTGGTGCTGGGTATTACTCATTTCAAAAAATTATACCAAATGACAAACGCATCATATCATTATATAAATAATGAGCATACCTAAGATTCTCACAGCAATTTTTTGTTATGCATAGTATTTACATATGTTGGTTATATAAATGGAGTTATTTTGTACATAATGAATTCTCAATGAAAGCAAATCTAACTTCCTAAAATTTAGTTCCTTTTTTAAACTATAATAAAAATAAAGAATTCCTCTTTCTTTTTTTCAAAGTCACCTTATAATTAGGATGGCCTTGTAATTTAACATCCAAACAGGAACTCTTTAAGAGTGAAAGGGTGCATTATTAAACATTATCCAGGAAGAAAAAATATAAACAAGATCTCTTCAAGGCAAAATAATACCTAAGATTATCATCTTACTTATAACAAGCTGCTTCTGAACCTAGCTACATTCATTTAGGAACTTAGTGTCATGATATTACACTGTTGGCGTGGTCTTAATGAGTTGATGCATCAAAATTAACACAGGGGATTAGATTTGGCACACCCAGCACATCATGAAAAATATATATACAGAGAGAGAGAATAGCTTACTATTCACAGCATCTTGATATCCAAACACTTCTTTCGAATTATGAATGTTTTTATTCTTCCGAATTCTAGGGCAGTTCAAAAGTAGTACTGTGCAGAATGGGGGTAGCTGATGATATGTGTGTTTTATTCATCCATAGAGTAGGAAACAGACCTTGAGTTTCGGGGTCTCCTGCTTCCCAGTCATGCACCATTTTTCACTGTCTCCTTTAAAGCCACAAGGTTGATTCTCATGTAGCTAATAATTGTTTGCTTCTTTGGAACGGAAGTTCTTCCAGGAGTTTTCCTATTAACGGTGATAAGTAATTAAAAAAAAAAAAAAAAAAAAAAAAACACCTCTAATTCTAAGACCTCCTATCTAAGACCTCCTAATCAATATTAATGAGAGAAATTTGTAAGTCAAACAACTTCAGATTACTCATTGCTGCTCCATTCTTAAGATCATGTTTGGATAGAAAAGGGTCAGGGAACTAATTCCTACAAAGTGATGGTCTCTGGTCTCTGTGTTGTTTGTTTTATATATATTTTCGTTGTGTATATTCAACTTGTCTATAGGTTTCCAAGAGACAGATGATACTGTGGAAGGATTATACTGGTAGACAAACATCAAAAATAGCCAATAATTTTAAAATGTATTTATTGATTATATACTCAATGATTATGTTCAAAGCTTATTGCCACAGTTATATTTCACCTGCTGTGAATCAAAGAGTTCATGGACTTCTAGATGGGAAGGTCAGAAAATAACAATAATATATTAGCATAGTTTTCATTCTTATACTAGTATACCCATGTAGAAGGCAATGGCAAGCCACTCCAGTACTCTTGTCTAGAAAATCCCATGGATGGAGGACCCTGGTAGGTTTCAGTCCATGGGGTCGCTTCCAATCAGAGGCAACTGAGCAACTTCACCTTCACTTTTCACTTTCACGCAATGGAGAAGGAAATGGCAACCCATTCCAGTGTTCTTGCCTGGAGAATTCCAGGGATGGCAGAGCCTGATGGGCTGCTGTCAATAGGGTTGCACAGAGTTGGACACGACTGAAGAGACTTAGCAGTAGCAGTATACCCATTTGCCAAGTTAAATCATGTCTGAAGCAACAAGTTTATCCTAAAAGGTTCTCTGGGCTTTTGAAGTGGCTCATTTACCAGGCTATTAGCTCAATTTTATCACAGGGTGGTTGACTACCAACTTATTGGTAATCTATGCATGAGGAGGCTGCTGCTCTGTATTTCTTCTTTATATTGAACATCTACATAAGGAATCAACATCAATTTTCAAGTGTCTGGTTATCGTGAAAGTTGTGTACACATAGAGGTAAGTTTTCTACACATAGCACTTTGCAAGACATTATTTTTATATTGTGATTTTGGAAGGTAACCCATGTGTAAAAACTATTTGTCTTTCTGGAAATTTACTCCTGATTCCTTTAGTTAAATGCATTGCTACAAAACTGTTCTATTAAAAAGTATGGCACAATTCACTACTTAGAAATACATCAAAACAACAAGATCCACCTACCAATAGGACTTAAATTTTTGTTCACAGTATTAAATAATATGACTCATAAAATTTTTATAACTATTTGTTGCAAATAAAAATGAGTGATTGAAGGTTAACTTATGCAATTTACCATAATCATTTGAAAGATACTTTATAGGGAAATATTTTAAAATTCTCTTTAAGGGAATTGTTATATGTTCTTCCCATGTAAATGATTGCTACTGGAAAATTTTATTTAATTTTTAGCACTAGTGTAAAATGTACTTTTAAATGATATTAAAGGTTTATCACAATCAACATATTTTACAGGTACCCTCAGTATAAGCACAGCATAACATAGTATAAGCATATGAATGTGTAAGTGCATTCAAGGTTCTCTGAAAGAAAATTGGTTGATTGAAGTAGATAGAGAGTAACTGTAGGCTGTATTGCTAAAATAAGCATTTATCACTCTGAGATGTGTTTTTGTACTCCTCTGACTTCAGCTAAAACAAAAATCTGTGTTGCAAAAACGGAAAGCAGAGTGAATAAATTCTTTTTTTAATGAGAAGTGGCATAACGGCCACGTAGGGACAAAAACACTAAAGCTTTGGGTTGGAGGATCATGAATTAAGTCCCATCTCAGCAACCATTTTATCTGAGGCAAGTTACTTAACCTCTGCAAGTCCATTTATAATACCTCTTGCGTGACATGGGAACATGCTCGATGTTCTTCACTTGCCTGCGCAGACCTACTTTCCATCTCTCTCCATCCTGCTCTGTGCCTCTGGGAGGTGATATTTATGGGATGGACCAATCAAGGATCTTGACCTTCTGACATTCAGTGAATGGGAAACACCAACAGGTGGGTAATAATAGAAATCTAATGTTTCTGCCCTTGGTTTTTCTGGGTCAGGTTGAATACTGAAGAATGGTGATTTTCCTCTCTGGACACCTCCTCCTACAACTCCAGGTCCTGCTGGGTGCTCTAACTATTCCCGTCATTAACACTTTCAGGCCAAGTAGTGTTAAGACCTGGGTTCTCTCACTATCTCTTGTGGATTTTTCTTAAGTCTAGCCCTACCTATGAAAGTGATTCCCTTACTAAACAATCATCAGTTCCCCTCCTTTGAATATATAGTTATCTTCTGGACTCATATTCACATGGAGGAGAAAGAAAAATTCCAGCAATGTATGGTTCTTGTATGGATTTATTGTTGTAAGTGCAAGAAGGGT
The DNA here is from genome assembly GCA_935064755.1 of Tragelaphus eurycerus. NCBI lineage: Eukaryota > Metazoa > Chordata > Mammalia > Artiodactyla > Bovidae > Tragelaphus > Tragelaphus eurycerus. The sequence goes on along the minus strand of CAKXYN010000004.1, from coordinate 38,378,091 downwards.
TAAGATGTACTGAATGTCAAATGAACATTAGGTAAAATAATCTACGTCATCTACCTCCAAGTCTTTGAAGATTTGAAATACGGGTCTGGCTACTTAGCTGAATCAATATCAGCAGGAGATATTGATCAAAAGGAGTTGGATCATGATCCAGCTCCTGATCCAAAGGAGCTGTTCTCCATTCAGCACTTTAGACTCCTGCTTCTGCAAGTCTCCACAGTTTTCTTAAGATGTACAGCTATTGAGAACAATGTTATTAAGGCATATCAGGTGCTTTTTGTCCACCCCTATGTTTTAGAATGTTTCTTATTCCTGACACTCAGGATTTCAAGTTACTCTATCTAAAACTTGGCAAGTATGTGAATTTTTTAAAGATGTCTGTTGAGAAAATTACAGTTGTAGTGTTGCTAGAAAAAGAGGGACTGACATTGCTGAGGAGATGACGATGCCTCAATTGATGGATAACAAAGGTGACAAGAACATGAAAATGATTATGAATTCTTGACATTTTCCTACAGGGCAAAGGCATCTCATATCACATGTTGTGAAGGTGATAGTCAATTCTAAGAAATTATACTTACAACTTTCTACTTAGAGACTTGATTAGGAAAAAGTAGCAAGTTTCACAAACTAAATGAGTGTTGGAATAAGAGAGAGCACCCCCTCACCATCAATCTGCTTATACTATGGTACAACAGTAAAGTGGAAAGACCAACACAGCATCAATCTAGATACATGGCTTTCAGTCAAATCTCAGTTCAAACTCAGAGAATGTCCCTGGGCTCTGTGAGGGTTAATTTTATGTATTATCTTGACTGGGCTAAGGCATGCTCAGATTTCTGTGGAAACATTAACTCTGGATGTGTCCATGGGAGTGTTCCTAGAAGAGATTATCATCTTAATCAGTAGACTAAGTAAAAAAGATGGCCTTCCTCAGTGTGGGTGAGCATCATTCAAACCACTGATGGCTTGGATAAAACAAAAGGGCAGAGGAAGGGTGAATTAGCTCTTTCTCCTTGAGCTGAGACATCATCTTCCTCTGCTCTGAGGTCACTGGCATTCTTATTTCTCTGCCCTTTACACTCACTCCGGGACATACATCTTTGGCCCCTCATTTCTTGGGTCTTTCAACGGGACTTAACGCTCTTGGCCCCAGGTTCTCAGGCCTTCAGACTTAGACTGACTTAGACCATCTGCTTTCCTGGTTTTCCAGATTGTATATGGAGATTTGGGGAATTCTTGGCCTCCATAAAGACATAAGCCAACTCCTAAAGTCTCCTTTTAGATATGTTTTGCTGGTTCTGTTTATTTGAAGAACCCTGACTAACACCGGTTCATCAGTTAGTTAACTGCTCTAGGTCTCATTTTAGTAAACAAGATGAGAATTTTAAAATTACAATTTTATCCACATCATGCATGAGACTGGTGGTAGAATTAAATCATATACACACGTTTTTCAATTATCTTGTCTCATTGCAGACAAATTACTTAACCTTTTTAAGATTCAGTCTACTTATCTATAAAATGAAAAGTGTGTACTGAAGTCATGTTTTCCAGGTAGGTCCTGAAAAGCTATAAGTTCCTTAAAAGGTTACAATAAGCCTAAATTATTGATAAGATAGGTAGTTGTTATCATCTCAGACAGTTATAAAATTACAGTTAATGACATAAAAATTATATTCAGAAAAATTGAGCAGTTTATTACAGTAGTAACTCATGTAAAATAACGTTTATTCAAACATGCACTATGGGTTACTATTGGAATTGTTTTCAATTTGTAGAATATACATACATAGAAACATATAATTAATGGTGAACCATGTATTAGTTACCCTACCTCAAGTTAGAAACTAGAATTGTTGTTTCAATATTGTCTGTTATCAATATGTCCCAATGTTTTAGCAAATATAATAAATATAAAACCTAAATGAGTAACTATATTTGAGGGGTCAAAAATATCACTATTTTTGATATTTTACTTCAAATATCAAACAACAAAAACTGAAGGAAAAATAGATAACATGCCAAAATATTCAATGAAAATATAATTGGATATAATGTCATAATTTCAAGATCATTGACAAATACAATATATGTGCTTAGTTGCTCAGTCATGTTCAACTCTTGGGACCCCATGGACTATGGCCTGCCAGGCTTCTCTATCCATGGGATTCTCCAGGCAAGAATACTGAAGTGGGTTGCCATTTCCTTCTCCAAATCCAAGGAAGGAATTTTTTGTTTGTTTTGTTTTGTTTTTATACCAGGGGTAACCAGTATAAGAAGATCAATAACAATGTGTACAGCCTAAAAAAAAATTCTTAATGTTGAAATAGAAAATCAATTCAAGTTTAAGAAATCAACTATAAAAGAATGGGGGCAAAAGATAAGGTAATATTTCTTCAATTTAAGACTAAGAAAAGCATTTCTGAACCTGTACTGAAATGAAAGAAATCTCTAATTTGAAAAATGGTATATTTGGCTATATACAATTTTGGAACACCAGAAACTAATAATAAACTATTAAAATGTCTTTTTAACACTTATCACCAATACACAAATTCTGCACAATGAAGGCTATTTTATTCATTTTTCAAACAACAAATGTCTAGAAAAGGCAAACACTCCCTATTAAACATGTAAAACAGTCCAACATGTACATATCTAAATGCCAGTATATACAATATAAGTGTAAAACTTAGAATAAATCATTTGAAAAAAAGAATAAGCAAGAAAATTTTTCTATCATGTAGAAAAGAGTAAATAAAAAGATGATACAAGTTTTAATTATATGCTATTAAAGCATTATTAAACTATGTAATATATAACATTATATTTTAAAATTGTAAAGTATGGACTTTTTATTTCTGTGAAACATATTTAGGACTTTAAGCAGGATGTAATTTTAAGTTAATTTGAGAGAAATAAGTGTCTTAACTATATATAATTTAAAATTAGAAACACTCTCTCTCCATTTATTCAAAATGTCTTTTACTAGCCATTTAAATTTGGTTGACTGACCTCTTTGAGTCTGTCACCTCGGATGTGAGATGTGTATGACCCAATAGAACCAATCTTGAAAGTATATGATGGAAAAGTATCCATGAGATCTACCCAAATTATAAAAAGGCTAGAAGTATTAAACATTAGTGGGACAATTCAGATTTTAAAATCAGCAAGACTGTCTTCACCACAGAGTGGAGAACATTTTGGAATGCCTGAAGTACATATGGATTCAGAAAACTATCGTGTACTTACTAATTCCATTCAGTCTTTTAAAAAATGCATGCATAACTAATGAAAAAAAAAAATCTCAAAAGTCACACATGTGGGTAAGCCCATCTTAGCAGGAGTATTTTTACCCTTTCCTCAAAATGTTTCAACCAGGAAGTCACTATATATTTTGTGCAGTTAGGAGTTGGCTTCCCAATTTTCTATTTCCTCAAACTAGAATTACTTTAGGTTGATCTAGTTGCAAATATAACATTTCAGATAATGTATACTAAAAAATGAAATAAAACAATAAAAGATATTATTTTGAAGCTCCTTTGAATGCCTTTTTTCTTACCATTTGAGAAAGCCCTATCTCCATTTATCCTCCTAATAAATCTGTTAGGTAAAATAATTTTAGCTTTATTTTATAGATGGGTTAAATGTTCCAAGTTTAAAGGGCTAGGAAGTTGTGATCTATAATTCAAATTCACATATTCTTATTCCAAAATCCCCCTCAAATAATTTCTATATATTACTATTCAAACTAATAGTAATTAGTATTCAAACTAATATTGTCATTATTAATGATGACAACATTAGTACTACTTAGCTGTACACATACAACTGTACACATAGTTTATTTTTCTTCAAATATATCTGTCTTTCTTTCCTAAGGGATTCTTTATTTCTCTTCCCATTTTTAGATTATTCATCGACACATAGATGTGCATGTATTTTCCCTACTTTTACCTATGGCTACTCTATATTAACTGATACACAAAACAACAAATGAACACACAAGATAAAATTTAAATACTAAAACAAATACTTTTGTATTTTTCACACAACATAAATTATTATTATTGCACAAGGCCTACTCTACCCAGTTTCCTCTCACCATTATACAGATAACCAGTCATGGGAATAAATCTATAATATACACACATATTCCTAAAATATATTGTCTCATTTTGATAGTAAATTAGAGCTTCATTAAAATATAGTATAATATTCTAATTATGTTTCTGAGATTCATTCATGTTGTTTATAATTCTATCATTTTCGCCTCTGTGTAATATTCCATCAGGCCAGGGATTAGCAAACTTCTTCTGTAAATAGTCAGATAATGAATTGTTTGGTTTTAGAGGGAATATGCTTTCTGTCACAAGTACCCACTCATATGTCGTAGAGGAAAAGCAGCCTTACACAATATACAAACCAGTGAGTGTGGCTGTGTTCCATTAAAATATAATAGGAGGCTTGCCTGCTTTGACGTATGTTCTATAGTTTGCCAATTCTTGCATTGCATGAATATAACCAAACTTAGTTCTCTCTTCTCCCGTCTGTAGATACTTTTGTTGTTTTTAGTTAGCTATTATAAATGATTCTTGCTATAAACATTTTAGCAGAAGTTTCCTGGTACATATGTGTATGCTTAGAAATGCAATTCCTAAATTTTAGTCATGCATATTTTTAAAGATAAAGCCATATTTTTCCCAGGGTGAATTTTAGCAATTTTCCATCTCACTAGAGTGTATAAAAGTCTCTGTTGATCCGCACCCTTGCCAAAAATTGTAATTGTCAGATTTCTTCACTCACTCCTGTCTAGCAAATATAAAATTGTATCATATTGCAGTGTGAATATTCATTTCCATCATGTTAACAAAAATAGCTCATGTTTTTATTTATTTGTAGAGACACATATTTTTTGTTTCTTTAAAATAATTATAAATTTCCTTTTCCTATTTTTTTACTTGATTTTTGTATTTTTTCCTGCTGAGTAAAGATATTCTTGAAAGTGATTCCTTTTCCGGTTATGTTTCAAAAGTCTTCTTCTGGTTTGTGGCTTATCTTTTTCTTCTCCTTATGATTTATTTCAAAAAGCAGCTTCTGATATTTCTGTTTACTCAGGCAATGTCTTTTGTTTTTGGATAGTACACTTTGTGAAAATACACTCATTAAAGTAGTCAATACTGGCTTCAGATTTGTTTTTATGCTTAAAATGTTAATCCATCTGGAACTGATATTTTGGGTATTAGGTACAAAAATGCAATTTTAAAATAATTTCCCAGATGGATACCAACCACCATTGTCCTGCCACCATTTATTTTATAGACCACTTCCTTCCCAGTGCAAAATGATGCAATTTGGACAATATATGGTTTCCATATGTCGTCTTTTTCTAAGCTTATTTTCTTTTCCATTGGTCAATGTTTCTATCTCTGACTTAATGCCAAAAAGATTTAATTAGTTTCATAAATGTTGTAATAGCTGGGAGGAAAATTTTTCTTCTAAGAGCATTTTAGTTATTCTTAGTCCCTTTATCTACATTTGAAATTTAGAATTATTTTGTCAATTTCCTCAAATATCCTGCTGGGATTTTGATTAAAATTCTATCAAATTCAAGAGTCAATTTTTGAAGAAATAATGCTGTTAAAATAGTGACAGTTGCAAGATTTTTTTTCCAGGCGTGTTAAAAATTTTCCATAAGAATTTTGTACAACTTTTGTTAGATTTATTCCTAGGTAATTTTTAACTAAGTAATTTAAATTTGTGGTTTTCTTTTATAAATTATTACTTTTAAATTATATTTTACTTTGTTTCTAGGACATAGAAATGAAAAATATCTCATTAATTCTAATACTGCATCAATGATATTTTGTAGTTTTATTTATAAAATTCAAAGCCTCTCATCTAGTATTCAGCTTCTTTTGTGTCTTAATTGCAGTGACTGGGACATTCACAGAGATCATAAATTGAGCGGGATATTGTGGGTTCCCAGTCTTGCTTACTAAGCAGTGGTTTATAATCATCAATAAGAATAATGTTGACTATGTGTCTCAGATAAACACACTCTAGTATTCTTGCCTGGAGAATTCCATGGACAGAGGAGCCTGGTGGCTTGCAACCCATGCAGTCTCAAAGAGTTGGACACAACTGAGCCACCAAGCACAGCACAAGGCTTCTTCAGATCTCAGTTTCAAGTTCTCTCAAATAAATCTGAGTTTTCAAAAACCCAGTTTTCAAGCATAGGCTTTGACTTTTTACTCACTTAGATCCCCTTTCTATGTATCACCACATTTACCTAAAAAGTAATATGAAATTTCTTACTTAATAAATTTATTGATATAACAAATTTTGGGCTATGTAAGAGGATTTGTTTATGAAGTATCTTGGATAGAGTCTGCATCATAATTTCAAGAGAAACTATTTGAAAACATAAATATTAGTGCTATCAATCTTACACTGCTAATATTATACTCTTTCATAATGTTCCACAACACCTGAGGAAATATTAGACATTTGTACTTAGGTGTTATGCATTGAATATCCATGTCTTTCTCAAATGTGTACTTTGAAATCTTAACCTTCAGTGTGATGGTATTAGGAGGTTGGTATCTTTTGGAGGAAATTAGATTCAGATTAGGTCATGAGGATGGAGCCATCATGAGGGGATTGCTGCTGCTACTAAGTCACTTCAGTCATGTCCGACTCTGTGAGACCCCATAGATGGCAGCCCATCAGGCTCCTCCGTTCCTGGGATTCTCCAGGCAAGAACACCGGAGTGGGTTGCCATTTCTTTCTTCAATGTATGAAAGAGAAAAGTGAAAGCGAATTCGCTCAGTTGTGTCTGACTCTTCGTGACCTCATGGACTGCAGCCTACCAGGCTCCTCGGTCCATAGATTTTCCAGGCAAGAGTACTGGAGTGGGGTGCCATTGCCTTCTCCGATGAGGGGATTAGCACTCTTCTAAGAAGTGATGGAGGTATTAAGGCTTCATCTACCCTTCCCTGTGAGGATACAGTGAGAAAATAACTGTCTATAAACCAGAAAAATGATACTCACCAAAAACACTTTCCAGCTTCCAGAAGTGTGAGAAATAGATGTCTGTTCTTTAAGCTATTCAGTCTATGATCTTTAATTACAACAGTTCAGGATAAGACACTAGGCATTTTTACATGGTAACTATTCTACTCTCATTGGTGACAGACTTGATTCACTAAAAGCCCCTATGGGTGACCAATGTTATAAAAACTTCCATATACAATAGGGTCTCATTGGATGAAGGATTTAAAAAATGCATCTTAACAGTTTTCAGTATATACACACACATGATGTTACTGTTATTGATATTTATTGATGATTAAAGACAAATTTGTTCCGGAAAAAAGAAAATGCTTCCTTCTTTCAATAGCTTAACAGAGAATTACTAGCTCACCAGATTTGAGCCTAAAAGCAGAACAGACTCATTTTACCCAGTGGTTTGCTGAGGTCTCTCCTTTCTTATTAAAAAGCAGAGATATCACTTTGCCAACAAAAGTCTGTATAGTCAAACCTATGCTTTTTCTAGTACTCATACAATGGATGTGAGAACTGGACCATAAAGAATACTGAGTGCAGAAAAACTGATGTTTTTGAATTGTGATGCCAGAGAAGACTTGAGAGTCCTTTGGATTGCAAGGAGATCCAACCAGTCCATCCTAAATGAAATCAGTCCTAAATAGTCATTGGGGTGGACTGATGCTGAAGCTGAAACTCCAATATTTTGGCCATCTGATATGAAGAGCTGACTCATTGGAAATGACCCTAATACTGGGAAAGATTTAAGGCAGAAGGAGAAAGAGGTGGCAGAGAATGAGATGGATGAGATGGTTAGATAGCATCATTGACTCAATAGACATGAATTTGAGAAAACTTTAGGAGATAGTAGAGACCAGAGTGCTGCAGTCCATGGTGTTTCAAATGGTCAGACATGACTGAGCAACTAAACAACGCCTTTCTTACAGGGACAGTTTTCCAACCAGAGGGCATCTGTTGTTCTGGAGTTAGCAGAGATCTCTATCCACCATCAATACAGAAACTTAGTTGCAATTTAGTCATGGTACACACCTGTCGATATTCTTTGCCCAGACTAAACTGTGGCAGGCTGAGAATGTGAGTTACTGTGCCCACTCAATGACTTTTCTGCCTATCAGTTTTCTCAGAATATGTGTGCTGCTGGTGATATGTACTCACGACCCCTTTGCCTAATTTAATGTTCTGCCTTCTAAAATTAATTTCTTCACAACTGATCTGATTCTATTAATAGAAATTTCAAATATTTTGCTAATAGGAGGATATACATCATAATCCTTAAATATCCTAATGTATATTGTTACCAGCATCAGGACTCATCATTTCAGAACCTGAGGACATTTAGCATCTCAGGGCTTCATTCAAGAAAATTAATATACTTTTCTTTCAAAAAAAAAATGTAACAGTTGATTGGTATGTATTTTAAACCATTTCCTATGGGTCCTGTTCAAACCACATCAATTAGTCACATTTCACAATAAGTTTGCTGCTGCTGCTGCTGCTAAGTCGCTTCAGTCGTGTCCGACTCTGTGTGACCCCATAGACGGAAGCTCACCAGGTTCCCTGTCCCTGGGATTCTCCAGGCAAGAACACTGGAGTGGGTTGCCATTTCCTTCTCCAATGCATGAAAGTGAAAAATGAAAGTGAAGTCGCTCAGTCGTGTCCGACTCTTAGCGACCCCATGGACTGGAGCCTACCAGGCTCCTCCATCCATGGGATTTTCCAGGCAAAAGTAGTGGGGTGGGGTGCCATTGCCTTCCCCCACAATAAGTCTATAGACACACAAATGTAATACTTTTTAAAAGTCTTTACAATTTTTTATGATCCCATAATAATACTGATAGTCATTCAATAAAATAGAAGACAGATATGAAGAGTTTCAAATGTGTAACTTGTCCTAATACTCTGTGATCAACTTTGCCATATCATGATTTGCAGATCTCTAAATAGGTCATGTCTCTGAATAGGTCCTTGATATGCCCCTGACAATCATCAACATTTTTAAATTACATAAATTTTATGTAACACATAAAGAAAGTATACTCTTATAAGAATTTCCTCATGTATTCACTCACTCTCAAAAGTGCATATGTGACTGCAATCAAGAATATATTAGTTTGTTGTTGAGATATTCTGAGGCATTTAGCTGAGATGAGAAGAAACATTAAGTCTCTGTGTGATTGATATTATATAAGCTCATGTTTTTAAAATTCTCCATTCATAGGTGGATAAATTCACTGTATACAAAAGCACGATTTACATGGTAGAAGGTGCAACAAAGTGGAGTAGCCATTTTCATTGCTAAATTTGTTCTTAAGTTCTAAAATTAAGACATTTATTTGTTTTTATCTTCAATTCTTATTGAAACATTTCCCGTCCAAATAATCATCATGCCTTTAGGTCTGTATATATAAAGTGTTCACCGTCAAACTACAAAATATTTTTATATATTTATTAATATGAATAAAAATATCACTTTTTGTTGAGTACTATTAAATTAGTGTATGAGTGAGAGTGAGTGAGTGAAACTCACTCAGTCATGTCAGACTCTTTGTGACCCCATGGACTATACAGTCCATGGAATTCTCCAGGCCAGACTACTAGAGTAGGTAGCCTTTCTCTTCTCCAGGGGATGTTCCCAATCCAGGAATTGAACCCAAGTCTCCCACATTGCAGGCAGATTCTTTACCAGCTGAGCCACAAAGGAAGCCCAACTAATGTATAAGTAAACAATAATTTTAGTAAGCTGCAAGTAGTTAATTTGCTACTAATTTGATGGTGATTTAACTTGGGATCAATCATTTAACATTTTGTGTTCCTAAAAGTAACCATGTAAACTTGAATATTAGGAAAAATGTTAGATTACTAGAATGATGGTAGCCATCATATAAGAACAAATTAGAAGTGGGTTTCTTCTCTTCTCCAATTTAATGTTTACAACTTTCTTTTCTCTCAACTCTGTTCCATATATTCCAATCTATTTTCTTGATGTTTCTTTGACTATCTTGTTTTAATACATGAATTCACTATATATATATACATATATATATATATATTCCTATTTAGAACAATGACAGCACTTATGACTAAGCTCTGAAGATAATTTTTCTAACCAATTCAAAAAGCGATTATTGATTATTCCTTATATTCAAAACTAGGGAAAAATAGCATAGCAACTACAGCTTTTCAATAAATATTCACCATTTATTGTTGCTGTTCAGTTGCTCAGTGTTTTAATTCCAGGTGTGATTTAAATTTGGTTTGAGTATTTCTTAATTTCCTTAAAAGTAACCTACAAAAAAAAAAAAAAAAACAGAAATAAACCTTAGGAGCTGGATTTCTGCTCAACAAAATTTGGCACAAATATTACAACATATCGTTTACACTTTAAGTCATCCAAAATTGTGAAGATTATTTCAATTGCTGACTAATAGGAACTCATTTAGGTCAGGCTCAAATGGAACCAAGGTTGTGAAATATGAGAACAGCTCAAGTCAGCACTAGGATTACAGGAGAAAGCTACCACCTCCCTGAAGCCTAGTGGGTCATGGAATGTGAGGTGGGTGTTGAGGCATAAGACAGGGGAACAAGGTTGTGAAGTAACAGTGCTCTAGTCTTATGTGGTGGATTGTTCCTGCCTCCCCCCCGGCCCAGATTCATATGTTGAAGCCCTCACACCAAGTACACCTCAGAAAGTTACTGAATTGAACAGCCTTTTAAGAGGCAATTAAGGTAAAGTCATGTCACATGGGTGGGCCCTTATTTAATATGACTGCTCTCAGGAGAAGAGGAGATTAGAACACAAACAACACAAAGGTAAAAGCTTGCGAGGGTACAGAGACAAGGTAGCTATCTGCAAACCAAGGAGAGAGTTCTTGGGAGAAATCCCTGGCAACAGTAACTAGAGCTGCTATGAATATGCAAGGATACTCATTTTTCTATATATCACTTCTGTTCAGTAAATATCATTTGTTCCATATCTTTCCCAGTACTTGATATTTTCATTCTTAAAAATTGTCTTAAGCTTTTAATCTTTAAATTTTTAATCATTTTAGTGGATGTAATGTGGTATCCATGATAGTTTTAATTTTCATTTCTCTGATTATGTTGACCACCATTTACTTACTTGACATTTGTATATCTCCCTTGATAAACTCTGTGTTCAAGTCTTCCACTCATGAAAAAAGTAAATTCCTTGACTTTTATTTTTCAACTGTAAAATTTATCTATATTATTTCAACAGAAATAATTTTAGATATGTGTATTATGAATATTTACTTCCATATGTAGCCTTCTTTTCATTTTCTTATGGTGACTTTTGATGAGCAGAAGTTTTCTATTTTGATGGTATACAATTTTTTTTTCTTCTATGGTTAGTTATTTTTGCATCCTCTGTAAAATGCCTTCTCTTATCATGACGGAGAAAATATTCTCCTCTTAAACTTTTATTGGTAGATATGTTATATAGATATGTTTTTAGGTCTATAAAATATCTCAAATTGACTTTGATGCATATTATGAGATGAGGGTTATGGGTTTATTTGCAATGTAATTATCTACTTGTTGCAATATAACTTGTTAAAATTTTTTCTTTCTCATTTTGTTTCTTTAATCCTTACATACATGGTGAATCTATTTCTAAATACTCTATTCTTTTCCACTGAACTACCCATCTATGATTATGCCAATGACATATTATCTCAAACATAGTAATTTTATATTCAATTGTAAAATCTGCTAATGTGGGTACTCCAACTATTGTCTTTATTTTCTAGATAATTTTGGTAACTCAAGATTATTTCATTTCCCTACAATTTTGCAATCAGTATGGCAATTTCCACAAAAACAACTACTGAAGTTTAAATAAGTTATAGGTATGTATATGTGTAGCGACATTAAATTAAAATTTTGTACAAATATGTGTAAATACAGATGTAGAACTCTATTTGTATATATCTGATAAAGATATATCTTTATCAGATATATATTTTGGGAGTATATCTAAACATTAAACACTAAAGAAGAAAGGAAAGATGATGTTAATCATGGGTGATAGAAGTTGATCAGAAGTTGGGCTCTTTAAATGTCCTGATTTATCAATCAGAAAGATGAAGCAGACTGGGTTAATTATCCTGTTATTTTTCCTCTTTCAAATTCTCAAAATAAATTGAGGTTACATCATGGAGGTACTTTTCCAGGATCACATAGATGACTAATGGAATATTTCTATAATCCCATCCAGTGTTCTTTCAAACAGTTACAGATGCTATCACAAGTTCCAGTTCCTAGAATATCATACCCCCCAAATTAATAAGACACATTTGGAAAATAAATCATAATATTCTGATTAATATATTATACTCCCAGCAAATTGTGTGTTCTACTTCTATTGGTCACTGTGTTTTGTGCCTTGATTTTTTTTTCCTTTTCCACGTATCTGAAAGTTATTACAATCCTTCAAAGTCAAGGTTTAAATTTTTAATGAATTTTATCATTTGTTATTGACAGGTTTGTAAAGTATACTCTGTATGCATCTTTTATTTCTAGTAACAAGAGTTCTGTGTACAGTACAAAAAGACAAGCATCTTAAAGAATTATAACTCTCACCATATTGCCAGCAAAACCTCTTTTATGGGTACTTGGAAAATAAATATTAATTAGATAATAGTAACAATATAACCATGGCTAACATTTATGATGTCTTTACTACATCCAGACATTTTTCTAATTTTTTTTTTACTTTATGACTCATGTGTGTTTATTGTGCACATTTGAAAAATGAGAACACAGTTGAGGTTAAGGAACTTGCTCAGTTCATAATTCTGATAGTGGAGGGGTTGCGAACAAGCTTAGATAATCTGATTTCAGGATCTTATGAACACTAGAACTATAGATCTTATGAACACTAGACTATAGAGTCTTTCATGATCAACATTGAAAATGTATCATTTCTTTTAAATTTTGGCTAAAAAGCACTGCAAACTGTGTTTTTACTTTATGTTTATCTTTATATACTTTCCTTTTTAATGTCAAACTAAATTGAAATCTCCTTTGGTTAATTATAATAAAAGCAACAAGATCTCTATGACTAATAATTTAATTTCTAAACTATTTAAGATTCAAAGAAAAAAACCAGCATTAACATTTTTATATGGACCTACCTTTAGATGGTTGAGACAACTGGAACTCTCTTGGGGTTAGGGAAAATATGTTTGGATAAATTTAAAGGTTTAATAAATTATTGCTGCCTTTTTAATGGTGATATTGGTGATTTAGTTATGGTAAGAGATTTCTTACCCTCCAATAAAAATTTAGTGAATTGTCAGGATTCCCTTGGTAGTCCAATAATTACCATTCCATGCTTCAAGGGGGCACAGGTTAGATAAAACCATAAAGAATTTGTCTGCAATGAAGGAGACCCAGGTTCATTTCCTGAGTTGGGAAGATCCTCTGGAGAAGGAAATGACAACCCACTCCAGTATTCTTGCCTGGAGAATCCCATGAACAAAGGAACCTGGTAGGCTACAGTAATAGGGTCATAAATGACTGAGCAACTAACACTAAGGAACTAAGATCCCTCATGCCACAACAGAGCAGCCAAAAAATAAAAAAGAGTGAACTGCCAAGTTCTGCCTAAGAAGGACAATTCTTTTGTTTGTACCCAGGATCACATGCCCTCTTGCCTAATTAAAGTATCTCTCCAGACACTCCTCTCTTTTCTGCATAATTAGCTTCTTTCCATTATCTTGAAATTATAGCTTATCTTTACACATGCTGATTTTTGCTCGAACATGTCACATCCCTCCTCAAACTCTACAACAGTTTCCTATCCATATTCATTTCCTATGGCCTATGAAACAAGTTACTGCAAACATAAAGTGAAGTGAAGTCGCTCAGTCCTGTCCTACTCTTTGCAACTCCATGGACTGTAGCCCGCCAGGCTCCTCCGTCCATGAGATTCTCCAGGCAAGAATACTGGAGCGGGTTGCCATTTCCTTCTCCAGGGAATCTTCAGACCCAGGCATTGAATACAGGTCTCCCGCATTGCAGGCAGACACTTAAACCTCTGAGCCACCAGGTCAGAGCCCAAACATGAGTTGTTAAAAAAAAACACATTTATTCTCATACAACCTGAAGATCAGAAGTCCAAAATCAATTCACTAGACTAAAATCAAGGAGTTAACAAGATGCTCTAGGGCAATAGAATTTTCTAGCCTTTTTCAGGCTCTAGAATCACATTCCTTACATTCTGAGTTTTGAAGTTCTTTTCTATGTCATTAAAGCTAGAAGTATAGCATCTTATTTCAGCAGTCTCATTGCTTTCTTCCTCTGTGTCAAAATTCTCCCTTCCTCCCTCTTATAATGACCCTTGTGAAAACATTCATGGTCAATGTGGATAATCTAGAATAATCTCCTCATGTCAAGGTCCTTAACTGAGTCACATTTGGAAAGTTCCTTTTGTCATACAAAGTAACATTCACAGATTCCAGGGGAGAGGACCTTGATATCTGAAGGAAGGGTGTGGCATTATTCAACCTTCTCTTAAATAATATTAGATAAAATAACTTAAAAAGATCTGATCTTGTCTAGCCTTCAACACCTTCTCTGGCCTAATGCACTGTCACTGAGGCTTTGCTACTGTCTTCCGAGTGCAGTGACTTCTTGGATATTCCCTTTGCATACCAACTGTTCTCCTACTTCAGAGACTTTGCAAATGCTGTGTCCTCTGATTCGAAAGTTCTTAGATAAACACTGGACTACCTCCTTCACCTTTCCATTGATCTCTTTCACAGTGTTGCACTATCACAGATTTCCACACCAGATAAGAGCATAGTAGCATCTTCCTCATCCCCATTATTTCCCTAAATTGCATTCTCTCTTTTCTACATCATGATCATCCCCCAACACATAAATGTGTTTTGTTTGTCTCTGCCTACTAGAGAGAGTAGGGAGCTCTCTAGGCTATAAGCTCCCTGATTGCAAAAGCTGTATTTGTATCACTGCTGTGTCTGCAATGCCTAGAAGAACGCTCCTTCTTGTGTCAGTGTTTTCAAGTTCATAGGTCTTGGATTTGTAAGTGAGATTCCTCATGCAACAAGAAACAAAACAAAACAAAACAAGGATTATGAATCAACGTAACTGAAATACTTAATAAGTAATTTATTTTGAATCAAAGGAACGTCAAAAAAACAAAATGGATATTTCATTCCATTCACTTGCAAATTACATCAAATGTTTACGTTATATAATACTATAGAAAGGGTATGAAAAAACATAAAGAGAAACTGTGGTTATGTATTAATTAACCACATCATTAACTCATGACACAAAACTCTAAAGACTTGAGGATTTTATTACAATCACCCATTTTTTTTTCCCAATAGGATTGTATATATAATGATAAATTCTGGCTAAATATTCAACATAAACGTTAAGGAAGAAAAAAAGTCTTTTGGAGTAACTGGCATAATATTTGGATGCAAATTATTCAGTCTGGGTAATAGCTCTGTCATCTATTTGCTATTTGACCTTTGCTATAAAGTACTCTACAAAGATTGCTGGAAGAAATATCAATAATCTCAGATATGCTGATGACACCACACTTATGGCAGAAAGTGAAGAAGAAATAAAGAGCCTCTTGATGAAAGTGAAAGAGAAGTGTGAAAAAGTTGGCTTACAGATTAACATTCAGAAAACTAAGATCATGGCAGCTGGTCCCATCACTTCATGGCAAAGAGATGGGGAAACAATGGAAATAGTGTCAGACTTTATTTTTCGGGGCTCCAAAATCACTGCAGATGGTGACTGCAGCCATGAAATTAAAAGATGCTTACTCTTTGGAAGAAAAGTTATGACCAACCTAGACCACATATTAAAAAGCAGAGACATTACTTTGCCAACAAAGGTCCATCTAGTCAAGGCTGTGGTTTTTCCTGTGGTCATGTATGGATGTGAAAGTTGGACTATAAAGAAAGCTGAGAGCTGAAGAATTGATGCTTTTGAACCATGGTGTTGGAGAAGACTCTTGAGAGTCCCTTGGACTACAAGGAGATCCAACCAGTCCATCCTAAAGGAAATCAGTCCTGAATATTCATTGGAAGGACTGATGCTGAAGCTGAAACTCCAATACTTTGACCACCTGATGTGAAGAACTAACTCATTTGAAAATACCCTGATGCTGGAAAAGATTGAAGGCAGGAGAAGAAGGGAACAACAGAGGATGAGATAGTTGGATGGCATCACCAACTCAATGGACATGAGTTTGAGTAGATCCCGGGAGTTGGTGATGGACAGGGAGGCCTGGAGTGCTTCAGTCCATGGGGTTGCAAAGTGTTGGACACAACTGAGTAATGAACTGAACTGAACTGAACAAAGTGCTCGAAGAAAAAAGTATTCCTCTAAAAAAACAATGATAAAACACTTCATTCATCATGAGATGGAAGTTAAATATCATATGTGAAATTGATTTGCAAACTATAAATAGCAACATTAGTATTTTTACTAAAGAAATAACACAGTTCTACTCGTAATATTTCTCATGGGTTTATTCAATTCATTTTTTTCAAAAACTAATCTTATTCAAGGACTAATTTTGTAAACTTGTAGACATATTAGTAGAGAGAGAGAAATATACCACTATACATACACACACAAAAAAAGTGTATCTAGAAAATCTCTCAGACTGAACAAGCTCTGGGAAATGGTGAAGGACAGGGAAGCCGACATGTTGCAGTACATGGGATCTCAAAGAGTCAGACATGTCTGAGTGACTAAACAACAGACTGAACCAAAGAGGTGGTAACCAATAATATTAATTACTTAGGTATTTTGAATACTACTCTATTGCCTTGTATATGTTATTTTTTATCCTAAAATATGCAATTTGATTATAATTGGAAAATTGTGGATATTTATTGTCTCAAAGGCACAGAGAATTGTAGATCATTTTGAGGATGTTGAAGAAATCAAGTTGTTCAGATCCACAACTTCTTTCCCCCACCTCCCATCAATTATTAGTTGAGTTTACTGGTGAAGCGATACTGATGTCCTAAATATTTCTGTATAACAGCAAATGTACTGATACATTTTTTTTTTTTTTTTTGCATGTATGCTTAGTCATATCCAACTCTGAAACTCCATGGATTGAAGCCTACCTGGCTCCTATGTCCATGGGATTTCCCAGGCAAGGATAGTGGAATGGGTTGCCATTGCCTTCTCCAGGGGTCTTCCCCGACCCAGGGATCAAACCTGCATCTCCTGCATTGGCAGAAACATTTATTACCACTGAGCCACCTGGGAAGCCCTTCTTTTTTTTTTCTTCCTTTTACTGTTCCCAAATACATCTTAGTAATATTAAATTAATAATGGTCTGGCTATATTTTCTTCAATGTCCATTATTTACTAATCTAAATCCATAGTTATGGAATATTACACTTTTTTCCACATCCTTGGGCAGCAAGAGTGTACAACAAACATTACAATTTATAATTAATTATGTTAATTATGTCTCTATTGTGGAGAAGGCAATGGCAACACACTCCAGTACTCTTGCCTGGCAAATCCCATGGACGGAGGAGCCTGGTAGGCTGCAGTCCATGGGGTTGCAAAGAGTCAGACACCACTGAGTGACTTCACTTTCACTTTCCACTTTCATGCATTGGAGAAGGAAATGGCAACCGACTCCAGTGTTCTTGCCTGGAGAATCCCACGAATGGGGAAGCCTGGTGGGCTGCTGTCTCTGGGGTCTCACAGAGTTGGACATGACTGAAGCAACTTAGCAGCAGCAGCATGTCTCTATTGTGTTACAGATGTTGCCTCCCTCTCTTATTTCAATTCCTCTATTTTGAAGTGCAGTAAAATTTTCCATGTGTGCACATCTTTGTGTTTGTGTGTGTGTACTTACAAGTAGCTGGGAGGAAATATTTCTTAAATTTAGTAAAGTGAGAATGATTACCAACAATCTTTACAATAACAGAATCTAAGATTAAGTGCTGCTGAAGATTCAGATGTGGAGAAGGCAATGGAACCCCACTTCCAGTATTCTTGCCTAGAAAATCCCATGGACAGAAGAGCCTGGTAGGCTGTAGTCCATGGGGTTGCTGAGTCAGACACGACTCAGTGACTTCACTTTCACTTTCCACTTTCAGGCACTGGAGAAGGAAATGGCAACCGACTCACAGAATCAAAGAAGTTGCACTTAATAGATGTTAGTTTTCAATAAATATATTATCCCAACTCTAGATTTAAAACAACTTTGAGGAAGAATGTGGTTTAAAACTAATTATTGAGACCACTAGTGTTTTTGAAAGCCAACAGACAGGCAATGCTTCTTAAGCTTAAACTCTAAGAATAAAGCCAAGTATGAAACTAACAAAATTTCCTCATCTTTTATTAATCTGGCTCTAGGAAGATGCTTTATGATGAGCTTCATAGCATTTTTCAAATACAAAGATAAAAAGAAATTACAATTACTACTAAATTACTGAAGTAATCTCATTTATTATTACTATTCTCCTACTAATATGTTTATCATAGTTATTAATTCTTATGTAAAAATACAGAAATATGGTAAATGTAAGTAGCTCTTAAAATAAGTTCAGGGGAAATTCCTTATTAGAGGTAAGTATTATAGTTCTGTGGAAATTTGGGGAGAAATTTCATATTATCAACTATTTGTTTTTCACAGAGAATTAATGATTTATAGAAAGATACACAAAACAAATTTTAATTTTCAGAAAATATAAGGGAAACATTATAACACAGTTTGAAATTGATTTGCCACAATTAATCATTTCTTATTGAGGTTCATTCTTTCTTCAGTTTTTCATATAAACTCCCTGTTAAAACACTTCTATGCTATTAATCATAGTCTATAGATCATTAGTAAAGAACTATCTGAAAAAATATGTACACTGTTTTATCTGTCTTTTCATGATATCACTTGAGAGATACAAAGGCCCCAGTAAGTTAGAGTAATGCTTGTGGAATATGCTATGGTTTGACAAATTTTGGTAGAAATAATTTTTAAAAATGTTGATTCCAGGTTTCTGAGAACTATTTCTCATAGGAACTAAGAAGTAAAACATCCTGACAGAGACTACAAATTTGGACTTAGTTTCAGGTAGTCACTTCAGTTGCTCAGTCATGTTATACTCCTTGTGACCCCATGGACTGTAGCATGCCAAGCTTCCCTGTCCTTCACCATGTCCCAGAGCTTGTTCAAACTCATGTCCATTGAGTTGGTAATGCCATCCAACTATCTCATCCTCTATCATCCCCTTTTCCTCCTGCTTTCAATCTTTTCCAACATCAAAGTCTTTTCTAATGAGTTGACTCTTCACATCAGGTGGCCAAAGTATTGGAGCTTCAGCTTTAGCATCGGTCTTTGCAATGAATATTCAGGACCAATTTCCTTCAGGATGGATTGGTTGGATCTCCTTGCAGTCCAAGGGACAATCAAGAGTCTTCTCCAACACCAGAGCTCAAAGTCTAAATAATAAATTGAAACTGATAGAACAATGGAGTAGTTTTCACATAACTGTTCACATAATTCCAAGTATTTTATAGAGGGGAAACCGAATCTAGATCAAGGAAATATAGAAGATTCCATGATCTATTTGAGGGCTAGGACAATTTCATACCCTCTGTGTTTTTCACAATGTCCATAATATATAGCATTATTGTACATGTTAATTAAATAATATGCATGAAACAGTAATGTGTGTGTGGATCCTGCATTAACTTGTTTTAGTATCTGTCCTTAAAAGTCCTAATTATATTTATTTAATGTTAATATTCACTGTATATCATCCGTAATAGAAATGTTATCTGTAAAAGTTATATAAAAAACATTTCTAGTAACATTCACTGCCTTTTTTCATCAAAATGTGGGACAATAAGGAAGGCTGAGCACTGAGGAATTGATGCCTTTGAACTGTGGTGCTGGAGAAGACTGAGTGTCCCTTGGACTGCAAGGAGATCAAACCAGTCAATCCCAAAGGAAATTAACCCTGAATATTCACTGGAAGGACTCATGCTGAAGCTCCAATACTTTGGCCACCATATGGTAAGTGCTGTCTCGTTGGAAAAGGCCCTTATGCTGGGAAAGAGAAGGAGATGGTTGGATGGCATCATTGACTCAAAGGACATGAGTTTGGGCAAGCTCCAGGAAACAGTGAAGGACCAGAAAGCCTGGCATGTTGCAGTCCTTGGGGTCAAAAAGGGTTGTATATGGTTGAGTAGCTGCACAACAACAACTTGGGTGTATTCTTTAAAAATGCTGCCCACAGACAGGCTTTCTTGGAATATATTGTAGTTAGCATTTTAATTTCAATATCTTAAAGAAGGGAAAAATACATTTCTGGTTAAGAATAGTGATGTAAGTAGTAAAATTAACTACAACACAGTATGTAGTTTGTGTCACACCTTTGACTGTTCTTTCATGTCCCATCACCACGGTCCCCACATATAAGTCAAGAAAAGATTCGGTGAGCTATTTTGTTTATTTTTTCACTCAAAAAGTTAAGCAAGGAAAGCTCTAGATTTTGAGGGGAAAAACAGTGAAGGTTACTAGAAGCTAGCTTCCTGATTCTCTGGATCCCCAGCTTCTAGAAGTGGTTTGGATGCTTAAGTGGTGGATAGCAGGCAGGCTTCCCAGGTGGTGCTAATTGTAAAGAACTATTTGCTTTCCAGTGAGAGATACTTAAGAGATATAGGTTCTGTCTCTGGGTCTGGAAGATCTCCTGGAGGATGGCATGGCAACCCATGCCAATATATTTGCCTGGAGAACCCCAGGGACATAGGAGCCTGGCGGGTGATAGTCCAACGGGTTGGAAGGAACTGGACAAGATTGAAACAACTTTGTAGGCAAGAGGGTAGCCAGTGACTTAATTCTGCTCACTCTCCCCATACTGAAGACAGTTGTGGTGGTCCAAGAACACATCAAATCATAAAAGTTTACTTCTTGAGCTCCTTGTAAAATCTCCTTTCTAGATACATTTATACAACCACTCAAAATCCAAGGGTCCCTAGACATAAATTAGGTTTTGGGGCTTAGATTCTCCAGTCTAGTGAGATTCACCAGCAAGACTTGCTGTCATTTTTCAGAAACTCCTCCCTCAACTCTTCCCACTTTCCATTGTGAACTGAGTCTCTGACGCTATATACCACCTCTACCTTCAATCCCCAAATTCAGAACTGATGTTCAAGATAGCTACAAGCAACAAAATGGCAACTGACCAAAGCATTGCCATATAACTGCTTCACTTGTTTATATTTGGGTCACTCTTGTCCTAGCACAATAGAGGATATGGTCTTCTTCTATTATTCCCTCTCCCCAAGACATGGCCACAGAAACAAATGACAAGAACACAACACCAATTAAGTGATCAAACTTCCTATATGAATGATGCAACTTCTAAAAACAAACATATGATGTGTACCCATATGAAGATTTTTTTCTAACGCATTTGGGGAGGAAATGAGGTTTCAGATCAGATCAGATCAGATCAGTCGCTCAGTCCTGTCCGACTCTTTGCGACCCCATGAATCACAGCACGCCAGGCCTCCCTGTCCATCACCAACTCCCAGAGGTCACTCAGACTCACATCCATCGAGTCAGTGATGCCATCCAGCCATCTCATCCTCTGTCGTCCCCTTCTCCTCCTGCCCCCAATCCCTCCCAGCATCAGAGTCTTTTCCAATGAGTCAACTCTTCGCATGAGGTGGCCAAAATACTGGAGTTTCAGCTTTAGCATCATTCCTTCCAAAGAAATCCCAGGGCTGATCTCCTTCAGAATGGACTGGTTGGATCTCCTTGTAGTCCAAGGGACTGTGAAGAGTCTTCTCCAACACCACAGTTCAAAAGCATCAATTCTTCGGCACTCGGCCTTCTTCACAGTCCAGCTCTCAGATTTCTGAAGACATCAAGAGGTACTATTTTCTATCCTCCATATTCAGGTGAACTCTTTATTTGCACTCTGTCAAATTAATGAGAAATGAGAGATATTTTTAAAACCAAAATCCAGGAAAAAACATTTTAAAATGCCTTAGAGACTTATTCATATGTGATTTCATTAAATATCTAGAGACTGAAACCTAGTCTAAATTGATCTATTGAGAATTTTAAGATCCTGAGATTGCTTAGGAGCTTTCAGTTTGCAAGGGTTAGAGAAAATATGTTTTATATTGCTTTCTTGTGATAAAATTTCCATCCTTTAGATCATATATTAATATAAATCTTTTGTCTTTATAAAATAATTGTAAAATTAGAGATCAAAGGTAAGAAAGATTGAACAAAGTCATTTTATTTTAATAAAAATCTATGATTGATTACCTATAACTAGGGTGACCATATGGCCTGGTGTACCTGGAGGGTTCCAGGTATATCAGTGATTCTGATTTAGGTGGTAATAATGCCCTCTCTCATTCTCTAAAATGTCATGGTTAGGGTGATTAACTATATAGCCATACTTCCCATAACTCATTAAAACAAATGCTCTCTGTTTCTATTCTCCATTGTTTTTCTTTTGACTTCTTTCAGGGGTGAATTATCTTTTCTTTATTTCTCTTTTGTCAGGTTATTCTTTTTCCAGAAATATAAAAATATAGTTATATAAGAATATTGCTGCTGCTGCTGCTAAGTTGCTTCAGTCGTGTCCGACTCTGTGTGACCCCATCGACTGCAGCCTACCAGGCTTCTCCATCCATGGGATTCTCCAGGCAAGAACACTGGAGTGGGTTGCCATTTCCTTCTCCAATGCATGAAAGTGGAAAGTGAAAGTGAAATCGCTCAGTCGTGTCTGACTATTAGCGACCCCATGGGCTGCAGCCTACCAGGCTCCTCCATCCACTGGATTTTCCGGGCAATAGTACTGGAGTGGGGTGCCATTATTGCTTTTAAGCAAATTTATATTCTTTGCTCTTTGAATTATTAGCATAGGGCCATTATATTTCAGTTTAATAAATGCTGAGCTAAAGATTATAGTAAAAATAACTTGGAGCAACTTGGTTCAGTGTGAAAAAATTAAGAAAATTTATTCATACCTTATATTACATATGTATATATATGTGCATAAGTAAGTATATATTGCATATATGGAGAGAGAGAAACAGATGGACAGAGAGAGAAAGAAAAAGATCAAGACACAAATATACAAACGTATATATTCTACAAAGAATTCAAAAATACTGATCTATATCTAAAAACATTTAGTGCTACATCTAAAAACATTTTATTTTTTTTCTTAATATTAAGAAGGCTCTTGGAATAAACAGCTTCAAAGTACAGCTTGAAATGGACCAATTGTAAGGAGTAGAGCGGCAAACTTATGTTACCATGCACAACTGTGAATAGACTTCCAGACAGTAAAATGTGTCATTTAGAAGGAATGTGTCTCATTTATGCATTGTTTAGAGTGATTGAAATACATTCCTCTCACCCAGTTCCTTGGCAAGTGTTTCAATTAAGTGGGCACAAAATTAATCCTAGTGCAGTGTTCTATTAGTCTGCTCTGTAGTATATAATTGTGTGTGACTTTGGACTTGCAGAAGCCTTCAGTTGTCAGAAAAATAACACATCTCTTTCAAGATAATAACCGTAACTTTTCTCAGTGGAAACTCTTGTTTGGTAAAAAGCCACTGATGCTGGAACCACAGGGCATTTATTTTCATCAATGTATTAGAAAAAAAAAAAAAATGGGAAATGTACACAGCTAGTGAAATCTGAAATCAGCAAAATATTAATCTATGTAAAAAAGAAGGAAAATTACATGGAAGAGGGTACTATATAATACTTTTGAATAGAAATGATGTCTCTATATTGGAGATGAATCATGGGTATATTAAAGATTATCTAGTACTCACATCTCCCACTGGCCTGAATTAGTAAAGAACTGACAGTAAACAAAGACTTGAGTTAATTCTCCACTGTTGTTGTTTAGTCACTAAGTCAGAGCAACTGTTGGCCTATTTTAGCAATGAAGCCTGTGCATGCATGTTCAGTCATGTCTGACTCTGTGCAACCCCTTGGACCACAGCCCTCCAGGCTCCTCTGTGCATGGAATTTTCCCGAGAAGAATGATGGAGTGGTTGCTATTTTCTTTTCCAGTGACTTTCCTGATCCAATGATGGAACCTAACTCTCTTGCATCTCTGTACTGGCACGTTTTACCACTATACCACCTGGGAAGCTCTAACTGTACTGTAACATAAATATTGTGATACACTGATGTCTTGAGAGCTATTCATATTAGGTTATAAGTTTAGCTCTACATTGAATGGATTCAACTTTTTGTTGAATTTATGTTCTGTAAGTTTCTTATTTCCTTAAGGTAAAAAACTTAGAATGTTGGAGTAATGTTTAGTTAATTTTTTTAATCTAATTTCTATTCTTTTAAAAGACTCATACTTGACAAATACAGACATACAGAGGCAGGCACACACACACATTCAATTACACAGAATAAGAACATGAGGACAGATCATGTAATTTTATATGTCTAAAACTGTATCTTGCAAAATGGAATAGTAGAAGGGGCTTTGTTTGAGATTAGAAAACCTAGAATCCTAGGTCAGCTTTGTCAACATGCTAGCTGTGTATATGTGACTAAATCAGTTACTTTTGAATCTTTATTTCCTCCTCATTCAAAAGAAAGAGTCTGTAAACATCTATGTAGTTTCAATCTTTATATTTTATCTAAGAATGATTTATACTTGAAAAAAAAATATGAAATTCTTACAGGCTATGTCCATGGTATGTACCACATTTTATTTTTAAAAATTTGCTTTTTAAGAAAATATCATGGAGGTTAAAAGATTTCCCTCATGCAAAAATCAAATTTGAGTTTCACAATATTGTATTTTCCATGGACTGGATATTAAATTACTAACCAAATATTTTTACATTGTCATGAATATTCTTGGAAGTAAACCAGGACCTAATGAGCTTTTAGTCACTGTCTAAGAAGACTTGATAATTGAAATGGGACATACAAAATAGGAACATGCTACAATAGGAGGTCTCAGCATTTGATCTTAACTTTAAAAAATAATGTCTATCAGGACATTGCCAGCTGCTTTTGCTTGACTTTTCTATAGTTCACATTAATTATCATCAATAATTTATTTTCTAAATCTAACTTCTTATATTCCATCATGTAGACTACAAGTATCCTTGTTATGGACTTCTCATTTTTATGATGGCTATTATAAAATATCCATTCTCACAAGCCTAGAAATTACTCAGAATCAGGTTGGACCAAGTATGAGCTTTCTCACTTGTTTAAGAATAAAAAATAATCTTTGAGGAATTGTGAGTTGGCCAAAGTCATAGAACAAAATTTATGGAGTCAGAATTGTAGCAACCATTTTCAATGATTTCAGATCTGAGCTCACTCTCTGGGCAGCTTGTAAATGTTGATGTTTTGGTATTTGAATCTGAGTAGTTTGGTGCTTTCCATATTGAGAATATCCTTTTGGAGTTATAAGAGAGTTGTACATTGCCATAATGGCTCCAAATTCTTTATTTTTGCTGTATCTACCCTCTTTAGAATTTGACTTTAAAGTTTCTCCAATGCAGAGTCTGTTTCTTCTCCATTTGAATCTGGATTGGGCTTGAGACTTACTTTGGCCAACAGAATTCAAAGGAAGTAATATCAAACTGCTTCCTAAGATTCAAAATAACTTACATGCTTCTGTTCAATAACTTGGAAACCTAAGGAGCGGCCTTGAAAATAGCCTAAGCAAGCATGATGGAAGATGGGAGTCCTCTTGAAGCAAAGATGAGACATTCCACCATACACCAAGCTAGTTCAGCCAGCTCCCAGTCCACCCAGTCCAGCAAAGATTAGATGTACCTAGCTGTCCCCTCAACCTCCCTTCCAAATTCCCACCCCCTTAGATTAGCAGTTATTTTAAGTCACTAAGGATTAGAGTTGGGCTTTCCTTATCGCACTAGTGGTAAAGAACCTGCCTGCCAATGCAGGAGACATAAGACATAAGGATTCTGTCCCTGGATCAGTGGTATGTGGTATAGCAAATTCTGTTTTGTTTTTTTTTTTTTTTTATTTGTTTGTTTTTTAAAGATGATAGTTCATTCTATGGGAAAATTTGGGGGAAGTTTTCATATGTGATTTTACTAGTTTAGTACATATAATTTTGAAGATGATAGATCATTCTACTGGAAAATTTGGGGAAAGTTTCCATACACAATTTTACTAGTTTAGTAAATTAAAATCTCTGACTTTAACTGCACTACAGAAAGTAGTTTAAAAAGATGGTAGAGGCAAAATCTCTATATACTGAGAGAAATGAAAATAATTAAAATTGTTTGACAAGGATTTTAGCCATATTTTGTATTGCATTTAGTGGAAGCATTTGTTAGCTACAGAACCTGTGCAGGCATTTTTCAGTGAAAATACAAGTTATTCTGAGTCTAGTGAACCTGCTTGTAAGTTTCCAGTTTATAGACTTGAAAAAATGAAAAAGATGACAAGAGCAGCATTCCTGCCATTCAAGAGAGTAATGGGTCAATACTCATCAATATAAGGGAGATGTGTCAGGAATTTTGAATGTTCTAAGGGGATATCTTTATAATTGCTCTATAAATTCCAACCAAATAAATCTATACTTTTTTTTTTCTGAAAGACCTGTAGCAGGTTTCTACAATGCTCTAAAATGTCAATTTGGCATTGGAAACTGCTGTTTCACAGCAGAAATTGAAAGCAACCATCATGGTTATGCTGAGAAAAGTAATAATTTACAATTCAAGGGAAGCTTAGACTTAAAAAATAAAAACTGATTTTTTTCATGAGGTTTTAATTCAGATATCATTATCAAGAATAGAGTACATGTTGCAATGAAATTCAACAGCTTTCTCCCCTGAGCACTGCTTTCAAGTGTTCCAGTGAATTGATACAGTCATTATTCTATCAAAATAAACATTCATTGACTAATTATACAGTTCAAGACATTGCCCCGAGCCTCTTTGCATAGTGGAAAGATTCCTTCTTTGAAGTATCAAATATATTCACTTTGTTTCAGACCTTCTGTGCTTGCAGAGAGCCACTGACTTTGGTCCTGGCTAAACATAAGTTAAAACTGGTAAAAAGCAAAAATAGGAGTGTATCATGTATATTCTTTCATGCGGTTGTGACATTAGAGACATTATTGTTATTACTGTGTTTCTTCTTGTCTTAGAAATATAAACCTACTTGGAGTTTCAAAATAATTGCCCATTTCCAAGATACACTGTTTCTTCAGAATGTACTCATATTACAATGCTCAGTATTTAGAAAGACCCCCTCAGAAAGAAATACACATATATATGTATTCATCTATAAACAAATATATGCACATTTGTTTATAAATAAAATATGCTCCCAATTTAACACTGAAATTAATTCCAAGAGTAGCACATTTATCTTCAACGAAACATCATTATGAGTGCTTGATAAATGCTTTTCAATGATTCATTTTGGGAACATTGGTATTTATTTATACATAAAAGGTTATTATTTGATGACATATATAAAATATATAAACAGAAACACCTACAACCAGGCTTTTCAGGAGAGTTTAAAAATGAGTTTATAATGGTGTCAATTGTTAATGTCACCTATTGGTAAGGTAAATTAATTCACCATTTTGTGTCAATTTTATAGAAATATAGGCAGAATCATTTTTACGATCTTTACTCATACTAAATTGGCTTCTCATATCATATTATTTTCCCTGGATGATAGTCATAGCATTTTAGTTAACTCTGTTTAACTTTCAGTTCAGTTCAGTCACTCAGTCATGTCCGACTCTTTGCAACCCCATGAATTGCATCACGTCAGGCCTCCCTGTCCATCACCAACTCCCAGAGTTCACTCAGACTCACATCCATCGAGTCAGTGATGCCATCCAGCCATCTCATCCTCTGTCATCCCCTTCTCCTCCTGTCCCCAATCCCTCCCAGCATCAGTCTTCTCCAATGAGTCAACTCTTCCCATGAGGTGGCCAAAGTACTGGAGTTTCAGCTTTAGCATCATTCCTTCCAAAGAAATCCCAGGGCTGATCTCCTTCAGAATGGACTGGTTGGATCTCTTTGCAGTCCAAGGGACTCTCAAGAGTCTTCTCCAACACCACAGTTCAAAAGCATCAATTCTTTGGCGCTCAGCCTTCTTCACAGTCCAACTCTCACATCCATACATGACCAATGGAAAAACCATAGCCTTGACTAGATGGGCCTTTGTTGGCAAAGTAATGTCTCTGCTTTTCATATAATAGCTATTAAGAGGAAATTCTTTCTTCTTTCAAATCAATTTTGAATCCTTATGTTATTTTAGTTGAACCAAACTAAAACAAATGCACACACACTAAGTGATTTAATTTAATATCCTCTAATGGCTCAGTCTGTTCCATCCAGAGCACCTGGAAAAATATAGAAAGTTTTGATATATCTGGGTATCTATTTCTTCATATTCCTTTTCATTAGTCAGAGACTTTTTGTTGTTAAATGTAACGAGAGTTAACAGATAACAAAAAAGAAAAAAAAAAAAAAGTGGACAAGATGTTGTGATTGCATTTGTTAGAGGCTACATAGACAAGGCTTGAAGAAGTCATTTTCAACAATAGAGATTGAACCATGTTCTGAGAGAAAGAAAAAGGGAAGAGGCATGGGAAAAACACAAAATGCAGTAGTATATTTCTTGCCAAAGAAAAAGCTAAAGAACAGTTGTTTCATCCACTCATCATTTTCTGGAGTACACTCTTATTACCATGAGGACCAGTTAAGTTTTGTAACCATTCAGTAATGGAATCATACAAAAGAACTTCTGTTTTCAGCAAGCAAAGCTTCTAAAACTTGTATAGCTTTAAAACAATATTCTGGTTCTATTGTGAGTCATTTTATTGAAACATGGTTGGTTTGGTTTTGTACTTATCAAAAAAAATATATACTCACAAATAAGAAGTAATTGATTTGATAATTCTCTGCATATTTGAATTATCTATAGCAATGTCCCCTCTATTTTATACTACTTATTGAGTGTTGATTCTACTTTTCAAACAGTAAACAATTTTGACAGTGCTGTCTATGGTAGAATGTTGAAATGAATCAATACTTTTCATAGAATAAAATCTCATTGTTAGCAAAACAAGCCTATTAAACCTAAGGTTATTTCCTATTGCTTTCAACTTTTGAAAAATGCTAACACTGCCACTAGACCTTCTTGTAAAATTGGAAACAGGCTGGTTATAGATATATAAGCCAGTGGTACTGTGTCAGCACTTTCTAAATCTGTATTGGTGCTTTCATTCCAAGTATAATCAAGGCCAATCCTGTACCAGCCAACACATCTCGGAAATGTTGTACAAAAATCTTATGGGTATATCGATAATGATTTGCCAGTAGCCTTTACAGTACAAAGAATCTCTTAGGAAGCAAAATGTACAGCTGCCTCAGTAAGACCATACAGGATTATTCAATTCAAAGTACCCATTTGAAAAGTACAATTCTAGGTTGAAGATATAAACAAAAGAAAGCAGTCATCTAGCTATATAGTTTTAGCGCATGCATGCTAAGCTGCTTCAGTCATCCCCGACTCTTTAAGACCCTGTGAATTGTAGCCTTCCGGGCTCCTCTATGGAGAAGGAAATGGCAACCCACTCCAGTATTCTTGCCTAGAGAATCCTGTGAATGGAGGAGCCTGGTGGGCTGCTGTCCATAGAGTCGCACAGAGTCAGACATGACTGAAGCGACTTTTCATGCATGCATGCATTGGATAAGCATATGGCAACCCACTCAAGTATTCTTGCCTGGAGAATCCCAGGAACAGAGGAGCCTGGTGGGCTGCCATCTATGGGGTCGCACAGAGTTGGACATAACTGAAGCGACAGCAGCAGCACCAGGCTCATCTATCCCTAGGATTCTCCACTGGAGAATCCAACCCACTGGAGTGGGTTACCATTTCCTCCTCCAAGGGATCTTCCTGACCCAGGGGTCGAACCTGCTTCTCTAATGTCTCCTGCAGTTGCAGGTGAGTTCTTTACCACTAGCGCCACAGTCGGACACAAGTTGGTGACTGAACAACAACAGTCATATACTAATTCTTTATGCATTTTGTGATCATGAGTAAGAAACAAGATACCTATCAAGTACCTATTCTTCAAAATAAATTCTATCATGAAAGCATTCTAGTCAAGTATGAAAAATCTTATAAACACATAAAATATAATCTATATTATAAATTGTTATGTAAGAGATTTCAGTTCAGTTCAGTCGCTCAATCGTGTCAGACTCTGCGACTGCATGAACTGCAGCATTCCAGGCCTCCTTGTCCATCACCAACTCCCAGGGTTTACTCAAACTCATGTCCATTGAGTCAGTGATGCCATCCAACCATCTCATCCTCTGTCATCCCTTTCTCCTCCTGCCCTCAATCTTTCCCAGCATCAGGGTCTTTTCCAGTGAGTCAGCTCTTAGCATCAGGTGCCCAAAGTATTGCAGTCTGGGCTTCAACATCAGTCCTTCCAATGAACACCCAGGACTGATCTCCTTTAGGATGGACTGGTTGGCTCTCCTTGCAGTCCAAGGGACTCTCAAGAGTCTTCTCCAACACCATAGTTCAAAAGATATACAGTAAAATAAATAATCTTGTTAAGTTAGGCTGTAGTATGGTAACAAAATACTTAAAAACTCAGTTATATAAAACAATGTAGACTCTCGCTCTCCCTGAGGGCCAGCTGGGATTCTCCTATTTTCATTCCAACCCTAGGACCCAGGTTGATAACAGTAAGCTGACAGTGTTGACAGTGCTAAACTGTTCTTAGCACCATTGCCTGTCACAGACAAAAAGAAAAAGAAAGAAAACTGTGAAAATTGTTGAAACGTTGCTAAATAATCTGACACAGAAAACACAATCTACTTTGTGGACATAACCCACAAAACTCTCCCTAGCCATTAAAGGGCAGAAAGTTAAGGGTTGCATGCCCTCAGAAGGCAAATAGAATTAATAATTAAGCATAAACAACTAAGAGGTCACACAATGGCAAGTAGTTGAAACTGATCTGAACTTCAAAGACGAATAAGAATTTAGACATGTGTTAGGGCAGACTCTACAGGTTAAAATTTTAGTCTCACAAGACTGTTTCCACTTCAGACAGCAATCATAAATAGTTAAGTCCTCATATTACCCACAAGTTCTATGAGCCTTGGAGAAAAATTGCATGTTTCTATAATCCCCTACTCACGTTCAACAATTTGCTATAGAATATATCACAGAACATGGAAAAATAGTTTACTTACAATTGTCAGTTTATTACACAGGATATATTAAAGATGCTAATGAACAGTCAAATGAAGGGACACCTAGGGTAAGATCCATAATGGTCTCAAGGGCAAGATCTCTGTCCCCAAGAGGTTGGAGAGTGCCACCCTCTAAATACACTGGTGTATTCACCAACTGAAGCTCTCCCACCTCTGTACTTTAAGGATATTAGTAAAGACTTCATCATATACACATAATCAGTTATTAAATCTTTTCCCAACATTTTACCCTTCTCTGGAAGATGAGGGCTAGGGCTGAAAGTTCTAAGCTTCTAATCATGGCTGATCTTTCAAGTAACCAGCCACTATTCAGAAGCTTATCTAGAGTCACCTCATTAAAACAAAGATGCTCTTATCACCCAGGAAATCCCAAGGGATTTGGGAGCTCTGTGTCAGGAACTGGGGTTAAAACCAAATACAAGTATGGATTAGGAGAAGATACATTTAAAAATTTTAACTGCTGAAAAATATTGAGATATATAATGAAAATGAATGGTTATGATTGGGGGAGAAGGGAAAGGGGGAAAAATCAAGGAAAACTTTAAGTTTTTGAGCCTGCATAAATTGTAGAAATGTTGTAATATCATTATGAGAACTAAGGAAAAGAGCAAGAGGCTTAGATATGAAAGTAATTTCTGTGTTTTGAGTTAATTCTAAATTTCCATTCCTTCTTTATGATCAGAGCCACCCTGCTCTGTTTTCTTGTTCTGTGTGGTGCCACAGGATTGACTGCTATCTTCAGGTCTACAGGCACTGTCTGTAGCTGCACCTCCTCTGTGGCTTCAGTTTCCACTACACAGACCCCTCAGAATCCAGCCTTGGGTGGGTGCTTCCATCTCCTGAGGTCTGGTGACACTGCTTCTCCTCTTTGTCTTTCCAGCCTGGTGGTTACAACGGCTTCTATGGCATGTATGTAACCCACAGACTGCTTTGCTTTTCCTTGTGGACTTCTCAGCTCTCTTATGATCTGTGTAAAGAATGTACTTAATTCAATTCCCTCAGTTTGAAAGTTTTCTGCTTTCTTAGTTGGACTTTGAGATATAACCTCTAAAAATAAAATCATAGGAGACACAGACCATAATATTGGTTCATAATTGTGTGGGGGGGGAGGGGCGTGGAGGGCTGGCTAGGTGGGGGGGAAGCGTAATAAAAAAGTAGAGGAAATCACAGATCCATATCAGAGTCTGAGGATAGCTATAGACCTCTCTATTAGCTGTGAAAGGGGTCCGTGGCAGTTTATATATGAATATATATCAGATCAGATCAGATCAGTCGCTCAGGCGTGTCCGACTCTTTGCAACCCCATGAACCGCAGCACGCCAGGCCTCCCTGTCCATCACCAGCTCCCGGAGGTCACTCAGACTCGCATCCATCCAGTCAGTGATGCCATCCAGCCATCTCATCCTCTGTCGTCCCCTTCTCCTCCTGCCCTCAATCCCTCCCAGCATCAGAGTCTTCTCCAATGAGTCAACTCTTCGCATGAGGTGGCCAAAATACTGGAGTTTCAGCTTTAGCATCATTCCTTCCAAAGAAATCCCAGGATTGATCTCCTTCAGAATGGACTGGTTGGATCTTCTTGCAGTCCAAGGGACTCACAAGAGTCTTCTCTAACATCACAGTTCAAAAGCATCAATTCTTTGGTGCTCAGCCTTCTTCACAGTCCAGCTCTCACATCCATACATGACCACAGGAAAGACCATAGCCTTGACTAGGCGAACCTTTGTTGGTAAAGTGATGTCTCTGCTTTTGAATATGCTATCTAGGTTGGTCATAACTTTCCTTCCAAGGAGTAAGCGTCTTTTAATTTCATGGCTGCAGTCACCATCTGCAGTGATTTTGGAGCCCAGAAAAACAAAGTCTGACACTGTTTCCACTGTTTCCCCATCTATTTCCCATGCAGTGATGGGCCCAGATGCCATGATCTTCGTTTTCTGAATGTTGAGCTTTAAGCCAACCTTTTCACTCTCCACTTTCACTTTCATCAAGAGGCTTTTTAGCCCCTCTTCACTTTCTGCCATAAGAGTGGTGTCATCTGCATATCTGAGGTTACTGACATTTCTCCCGGCAATCTTGATTCCAACTTGTGTTTCTTCCAGTCCAGCATTTCTCATGATGTACTCTGCATAGAAGTTAAATAAACATGGTGACAATATGCAGCCTTGACGTACTCCTTTTCCTATTTGGAACCAGTCTGTTGTTCCATGACCAGTTCTAACTGTTGCTTCCTGACCTGCATACAGATTTCTCAAGAGGCAGATCAGGTGGTCTGGTATTCCCATCTCTTTCAGAATTTTCCATAGTTTATTGTGATCCACACAGTCAAAGGCTTTGGCATAGTCAATAAAGCAGAAATAGATGTTTATCTGGAACTCTCTTGCTTTTTCCATGATCCAGTACTTGGATGCAATGCAGTACTTGGATGCAATACGAAATGCAGTACTTGGATGCAACCTCAAAAATGACAGAATGATTTCTGTTCGTTTCCAAGGCAAAACATTCAATGTCACGGTAATCCAAATCTATGCCCCAACCAGTAATGCTGAAGAAGCTGAAGTTGAAAGGTTCTATGAAGACCTACAAGACCTTTTAGAACTAACACCCAAAAAAGATGGACTTTTCATTAGAGGGGACTGGAATGCAAAAGTAGGAAGTCAAGAAACACCTGGAGTAACAGGCAAATTTGGCCTTGGAATACGGAATGAAGCACGGCAAAGACTAATAGGGTTTTGCCAAGAAAATGCACTGGTCATAGCAAATACCCTCTTCCAACAACACAAGAGAAGACTCTATACATGGACATCACCAGATGGTCAACACCGAAATCAGATCGATTATATTCTTTGCAGCCAAAGATGCAGAAGCTCTATACAATCAGCAAAAACAAGACCAGGAGCACTGTGGCTCGGACCATGAACTCCTTATTGCCAAATTCAGACTGAAATTGAAGAAAGTAGGGAAAACTACTAGACCATTCAGGTATGACTTAAATCAAATCCCTTATGATTATACAGTGGAAGTGAGAAATAGATTTAAGGGCCTAGATCTGATAGATAGAGTGCCTGATGAACTATGGAATGAGGTTCGTGACATTGTACAGGAGACAGGGATCAAGACCATCCCCATGGAAAAGAAATGCAAAAAAGCAAAATGGCTGTCTGGGGAGGCCTTACAAATAGCTGTGAAAAGAAGAGAAGTGAAAAGCAAAGGAGAAAAGGAAAGATATAAACATCTAAATGCAGAGTTCCAAAGAATAGCAAGAAGAGATAAGAAAGCCTTCTTCAGTGATCAATGCAAAGAAATAGAGGAAAACAACAGAATGGGAAAGACTAAGGATCTCTTCAAGAAAATCAGAGATACCAAAGGAACATTTCATGCAAAGATGGGCACGATAAAGGACAGAGATGGTGTGGACCTAACAGAAGCAGAAGACATTAAGAAGAGGTGGCAAGAACACACAGAAGAACTGTACAAAAAAGAGCTTCAAGACCTAGACAATCATGATGATGTGATCACTGACCTAGAGCCAGACATCTTGGAATGTGAAGTCAAATGGGCCTTAGAAAGCATCACTACGAACAAAGCTAGTGGAGGTGATGGAATTCCAGTGGAGCTATTCCAAGTCCTGAATGATGATGCTGTGAAAGTGCTACACTCAATATGCCAGCAAATTTGGAAAACTCAGCAGTGGCCACAAGATTGGAAAAGGTCAGTTTTCATTCCAATCCCAAAGAAAGGCAATGCCAAGGAGTGCTCAAACTACCGCACAATTGCACTCATCTCACACGCTAGTAAAGTAATGCTCAAAATTCTCCAAGCCAGGCTTCAGCAATATGTGAATATATATATACACACACACACATAAATATACAACAGTTTTCAATATAATTATAAAGTCTCACTGAAGTGTGATCCATGGACCGCTACTTAGTAATCCTTGATTATTAAGAAATGTTTAAATACTTTGAAAGTAAGTTTGTATTTTATGTTAAATATATTATAAAATAATAATAT
Organism: Tragelaphus eurycerus; assembly: GCA_935064755.1. Lineage (NCBI taxonomy): Eukaryota > Metazoa > Chordata > Mammalia > Artiodactyla > Bovidae > Tragelaphus > Tragelaphus eurycerus. The sequence goes on along the minus strand of CAKXYN010000004.1, from coordinate 38,342,709 downwards.
ATTATACACATTATGCTGCTGCTGCTGCTAAATCGCTTCAGTTGTATCCGACTCTGTGCGACCCCAAAGACGGCAGCCCATCAGGCTCCCCTGTCCCTGGGATTCTCCAGGCAAGAACACTGGAGTGGGTTGCCATTTCCTTCTCCAATGCAGGAAAGTGAAAAGTCAAAGTGAAGTCGCTCAGTCATGTCTGACTCTTAGTGACCCCATGGACTGCAGCCCACCAGGCTCCTCCGTCCATGGGATTTTTCCAGACAAGAGTACTGGAGTGGGGTGCCATTGCCTTCTCTGATACATATTATAAAACTTATAGAAACTTAATATTACTATTATAAGATCATAAACACAAAATATCAGCACATAGAAAGAAAAGTAGAGATTACCCAATCCAACTTCATTTTACAGAAAAGAAAATGGTGTTCACATTTGTGAAAAGACATGCCATACTGCCGAGTGGGTCAGTGAATGTGAAACATAGTTGGTGCCTGGATCTTTAAATATCAAGCGAACATTTCCAGGTCAAAATATGGCAGCTAATGGCTTCTTGTTTTTGAAATATAATAGTGCAAAGAGCTTTCTATTGGCCTGACAGGCTTGATGGATCCACACAAGGACATGAAAGGGTCCTTGACATTTTGTAGATGCTTAGGTCAAGATAATACCCACTCCAGTGTTCTTGCCTGGGAAATCCCAGGGACGAGGGAGCCTGGTGGGCTGCTGTCTATGGGGTCACACAGAGTCAGGCATGACTGAAGTGACTTAGCAGCAGCAGGTCAAGATAATAGTGCACACCTATAGCACTATGTCATTTGCTGCTCCCCTAGTTGGGGAGAACACTTACTCTTTTCTTCATTAAGTTGTCTCCTCAGAGACTGGCTTCTCTCAAGTTTGTCTTTTCAGGCACAAAAGTAGTGAAGGAACAACTGGATTGGAATATCAGGGTGAGTAGAGGAGAGGAGAGAGGAAAATGAATTGCACAAAAGAGAAAAGATTTTATCATGTTTCTCCCATGCAGAATGAGAAAACTAAAAATTTATACTGACGTACTGGTGGTTTTATTATTAATTTATTTAATTCAATAGCCGCATTAATTACCCACACTGTTTAAATTTGCTACATAATTGTGGTATAAAGGACATAATGCTGGACCAGAAGTTTAAATATTTAGTTGTATTTGAGATGAGTGAGTTGCTTAATCATTCAAGCTATTATTACCTTTACACTTCTTCTTGGTGAACTCTCAGAGTCTTTAAAATTCATCTTAACTCTCATCCTGACTAAGATACATTCCTTGACCTTTGGTGCTGAATTATCCCTCCAGCTTTCACGTCCCCACAATATTTTGTGTGTACCCGATTCTTGCAATCATGAAAGTTTTGTAGTCACCCCTTTCTTGTCTGTTTTCCTTACCACGATGTAAGTTACATTCGTTCAGGGATAAGTTTTATTCACATTTGCATTCCTAATATATTGCATTGTGTTTTTCATACAGTGAACTTCAGTGAGTACATGGTAAGTGACTTAATAAAAGGATACAATGATAAATGAAGGGCTTTGAGTATAGGAACAGTACAGTCTAGTCTGGTTCTTGAATTTTATTATTATTGAATCTAACTATTTACTTTGAATGTAACTATTTATTGAATGTACTATTTACTTTGACAATGTACATTTGTACTGATCCATTTTCTCCCTGTTATAGGAGGTCCATCTATGTCTACCATATATAGCAGCTGCATCAGAGGGTATGTCTTTGAAGGTTTTAAATCTATTTCATCAAATATTATTTCAAACTATCCCAAGATATTTTTATATCTTTTTGTCATGTTTTTCTCATTTGACTTCATCCCAGGAAGAATTCTATTTACTGTAGGGGCTAAAATTAATAATATAGACATGTGCTTTTATGTGAAAGAAGGGGTAGTCTTCCCACATAGACAAAGTTGTATTTTGTTTTCAACTTCAGGCACTAGTCACAGTAGTTTGCTTTTGAAGACTATTTATCAAGTCTTCTTCCAGATTTCTATCCTTAATATTGGCCCTAAATTCTAGACTTCCATTTGCACATATACAATCTAGGCTTGCTGGTATCTAGGTAGATATCTAGGTAGATACCTGTCTGCCCCTTCTTTTCTCACTACCGTATATCATTGACTATTATGTATGTATTTCCTGTTTTCTTTTCTGCTTTCTCTTCTGTCCCCTTTTTCTCTTTCTTCCCCCCTTTTCCATTCTCTCTCTCCCCTCTTTTCTTTCTTCTTTATCTCTAGAGATCTATAATATCTATCTATCTATCAATTAATTGATCCATCAGGAAGTTTTATATCTGCAGATTGAAAATATTTGGAAAAATATTCCAGAAGATTCCAAAAAGCAAAACATGAATGCACCATGCTTAGGCAACTATTCACATAGCATATACATTGTGTTAGATATCTTAAGTAGCCTAGAGATGATTTAAGGCATATGAGAGGAAATGTATAGGATATATGCAGATGCTGTGCCATTTTTCATGAGACTTGAGGGTCAATTCATTTGAGTGTTCACAGAGTTCCTGATATTAGTTCCCCTTGGATACTGAAGGATGAGTGCATATAGAAAAATAAAGAGTTTATCAATCTATATAGAGATTCTTTTGTGTTATATATGAGAGAGAGAGAAAGAAACAAAGAGAAACAGAGAGACAACTGAGAGCAATATCTCTTTCTATTTGTTCTTATTTCTATTTTTATCTCTTATTTTTGGGTAGAAGTGTGCACCTAAAAATAGTGATTCAAATGATATAATAAAGCAGAGGGCATGATGGTGTTGTGCAAAGAAGGTATATCTCTGATGAAAGATGAATAAGGGAGTAAAAGAAATAAGATCCAGGAGGGCTAAGTATAGAGCACTGGTTAAAAGAGAGAAATAATACATAAGGTTTCAGGTAAATCAGCAGATACAATGGCACAAAATTTGGGAGAAGCTATGTATTTGAGGATTATTTTCTTTTTGTGTGCCACTCCCTCATGATTTCTCAGAGAAAGAGTTGGGAACATTCTGCTGCAGAAGTTCAGCATCTTGTTGTTCAAGGGGAGCCCCCACAAAACCTCCACCAAAGCTTTGCTTTATTTTTTTTACTATCCCTGAGAACTTGGAATTTTCTAGGGGAAAGATGCTAAATATGAATAAAATTTTCCTACTAGTTCAAACTCCTTTTAGAAAATCATTGATTCTCATGAAGATTGGAATTCTGGCTTAAGTATATTATACATCAATTAATTTTATGGACTTTCTGGTCAGTGTAGATATTGTAAAATCAATGAAACTTTGAATTATTTATAGACCATTTACCACAGTCAGTGCATTAATAGGAATTTTTTGGTCATGGCTTCCCTAGGTAAACTGAATGTAAAGACATCTGGCTTTCCCTTCAGTGGTAAAAGTTGGAGTATAATTAAAGAAAACTAGGGGCATTAATCCTCATGCTACAAGTTTTTAATTTTTTTCCTAGAACAAAACAAGACTTCATTCAGCTTTGTACTGTCAATAAAAATGAAGGTATAGTAAATCTGAGCTACTGTATTTTGCTCTGACTCTGGGATAGTACTTCAAATAAGTAATCACATAAAATTATCTTTTCTTCTGGGAACATCTCCAACTTTCAGAAATTTCTTTTTTCTCCCTTGGAATTTAATTTTTATACACACTGTCCCCAATAATATTCTCTTTTTTTTTTTTTTTTTTTTTCCTGAAGGCACAAATGACAGTGTCCTCTAACAGCTCACCCAGCACAACATTCAATTCAGTTCAGTTCAGTCACTCAGTCGTGTCCGACTCTTTGCGACCCCATGAATCACAGCACGCTAGGCCTCCCTGTCCATCACCATCTCCCGGAATTCACTCAGACTCACGTCCACCCAGTCAGTGATGCCATCCAGCCATCTCATCCTCTATCATCCCCTTCTCCTCCTGCCCCCAATCCCTTCCAGCATTAGCTAACAATTATTTTCAACATATTCATTGAGATATGATTAAGCTATTTCCCTTTATTCTAACTATCTTAATCTCTGAAAGTTTGTCAAGATTATAATAACCCTAAATTGAATCTGTAACTTCAACATAAAATATGAAGGACACATTTGGCACTGAGTAAGCCAATATTTTATCAAATTCTACTGTTGTACTTATTGGTGCCATCACTGACCTTTGGGTAAGATGAGAAGGTCCTTTTTTATTAGGAGTATATTTTTGTGTAATCATTGCTCTAATCACTTAACATGCATCATATACCAACATTATATAAGACAGTGCTATTAAACAGTTGTTGTTCAATTGCTAAGTCATGTCTAACTCTGCGACCCCATGGACTGCAGCATGCCAGTCTCCTCTATTTACTCCAGTATCTCCCAGTTTGCTCAAATTCATGTCCATTCAGTTGGAAGCACCAGAAATATATAATATAAAAAGGTAAATGTGTTTTATTTTAAGAAGTTAACAATCGCATGTTAAATTTAATTCTAGTGTATGTCTCTCTCTTTTAGTCACCTTGAATGTCTACATTAATGTTGCCTAATGGCCATGTTTGGAGCCAACTTAAATGAAACACAATTACAACTCTAACTAATTACCCATGCTTATAGACACAATTGCACTCATCTCACACGCTAGTAAAGTAATGCTCAAAATTCTACAAGCCAGGCTTCAGCAATATGTGAACCGTGAACTTCTTGATGTTCAAGCTGGATTTAGAAAAGGCAGAGGAACCAGCGATCACATTGCCAACATCCACTGGATCATCGAAAAAGCAAGAGAGTTACAGAAAAACATCTATTTCTGCTTTATTGACTATGCCAAAGCCTTTGACTGTGTAGATCACAATAAACTGTGGAAAATTCTGAGAGAGATGGGAATACCAGACCACCTGATCTGCCTCTTGAGAAATCTGTATGCAGGTCAGGATGCAACAGTTAGAACTGGTCATGGAACAACAGACTGGTTCCAAATAGGAAAAGGAGTACGTCAAGGCTGTATATTGTCACCATGTTTATTTAACTTCTATGCAGAGTACATCATGAGAAATGCTGGACTGGAAGAAACACAAGTTGAAATCAAGATTGCCGAGAGAAATATCAATAACCTCAGATATGCAGATGATACCACCCTTATGGCAGAAAGTGAAGAGGAACTCAAAAGCCTCTTGATGAAAGTGAAAGTGGAGAGTGAAAAGGTGGGCTTAAAGCTCAACATTCAGAAAACAAAGATCATGGCATCTGGTCCCATCACTACATGGGAAATAGATGGAGAAACAGTGGAAACAGTGTCAGACTTTATTTTTCTGGGCTCCAAAATCACTGCAGATGGTGACTGCAGCCATGAAATTAAAAGACGCTTACTCCTTGGAAGGAAAGGTATGACCAACCTAGATAGCATATTCAAAAGCAGAGACATCACTTTGCCAACAAAGGTTCGCCTAGTCAAGGCTATGGTCTTTCCTGTGGTCATGTATGAATGTGAGAGCTGGACTGTGAAGAAGGCTGAGCGCCGAAGAATTGATGCTTTTGAACTGTGGTGTTGGAGAAGACTCTTGAGAGTCCCTTGGACTGCAAGGAGATCCAACCGGTCCATTCTGAAGGAGATCAGCCCTGGGATTTCCTTGGAAGGAATGATGTTAAAGCTGAAAGTCCAGTATTTTGGCCACCTCATGCGAAGAGTTGACTCATTGGAGAAGACTCTGATGCTGGGAGGGATTGAGGGCAGGAGGAGAAGGGGACGACAGAGGATGAGATGGCTGGATGGCATCACTGACTCGATGAATGTGAGTCTGAGTGACCTCCGAGAGCTGGTGATGGATAGGGAGGCCTGGCGTGCTGCAGTTCGTGGGGTTGCAAAGAGTCGGACATGACTGAGCAACTGATCTGATCTGATCTGATAGACATAATTTTTTTTTTTTTTTTAATTTAGAAACAACTCCATCACTGTCTTTCATGTTTACGGAAACTGACTAACCACACAGTGGAGCTTTAGAGCCTTCTGCGAAGAACAACTTGCCAATCACTTTATGATCATTTAGGAAACTGTCATGGATAGAATTATTCATTTTATTATATTTATATAATAGAATTATTATATAATTATTCATTTGAATGTAACTATTCCTCTTATTATATTTATACCATTGATATCTTTACTGTATTTCCCTTTTATCACCTGGCTCTTACATCATAATTAAATGATAATAAAACCCACAGCCTACATTTTATGTTTCTTTAAGACAGAGAACACATATTTACACTCTTGTAAATACACATTTTAAAATACAAAACCTAAAAAATAAAGGATCTGTTTTGCAATCACTAATAATGCAAAGCAGATTAATTTGTGTCCATCAACTATGTATCTGTTAAAGATAAGGATTTATTCTTACTAGCATGTTAATTGTTCAGCTGGGGTTCTACCTCAAAAGGCTGATTCATTCATCTGGTTCTGCTGACCTCCACTGGCCCCAGTTAGATTTAGTTCCTGGTCATGTATTTAGTTGAGTTTTACACTAAGTGCCATTCATTGAGTTTTTGAGACCAGTCAGGGGGCTTAACATGTCCTCATGGTAGAGGCAGAATACAAGTGAGAAAGCTCAGTGCATGCACACATTTCAGGCCCAGGCTTGCATCACGTCATATCTATCAATAGTCCGTGGGCGCACATCATGTGTTCAAGCCGAAAGATGAGGAGAAGATAAATACACACATTACATAGAAATATAATGCCAAAGAGTCTTCTAATATATACAATAACACATAGTTATCACCTTATCACCTTCCTGAATTCCACCAAAAACTTTTCACTAAAACTTAGAGGCTTAAATAAATTATGCTAAGTCACTTCAGTTGTGTCCGACTCTGCGACCTCATAGATGGCAGCCCACCAGGCTTCCCCGTCCCTGGGATTCTCCAGGCAAGAACGTTGGAGTGGGTTGCCATTTCCTTCTCCAATGCAGGAAAGTGAAAAGTGAAAGTGAAGTCACTCAGTTGTGTCTGACTCCTAGCGACCCCATGGACTGCAGCCTACCAGGCTCCTCCGTCCATGGGATTTTCCAGGCAAGAGTACTGGAGTAGGGTGCCATTGTCTTCTCTGAAATAAATTATAATGGTTAATAATTTTTTAAAAATGGCCTTTGGACCAAAAGGTCTGTGTATTAACACTCTCTATATTACTGACTTCAGCACAATACCTGACACATATTAAGCATTCTCAAATGTTTTACTGAGTTTGATTAAACTTTCCATAAAGTTTTACCCTGTTTGGCTGGGTGACATAGTGTATGACTCATAGATATTTCATTAATATAATAATGTATAACTAAAAGAAAGTGACATTCTTGTACCAAGAAATGTTTTTTTTTTTCCCCAAAAAAATAAATAAATATATAATTCAGTCTCTTTGAAAAACAACAGTGAAGATGATTCCCACTGAATAATCGCAGACAGACATCCTCCAATGTATTAACTTTCCTTGAAGGAGCTGCTTTAATTATTAGATATTTAATTAGATTTTCACTAATGGTATAAACATAATACAAAAATTCACTTTGACTTGAGTTGTCATTTTAGAATTACTAATCAACTGACAGGTATGAGTAATCATGCAGGAGACTGAGATTTGAGCACTGAGGTCTATTTTTTTTTAATAAATCTGAAATCATCCGATGAATATATAGTCTCAATTACAGAATGTGAAATCCTATTAAATTATCTCATATAAGTCAATGCCCAGAGGACCATTTTTGATCAAGGTAGAATAACTCATTTTTGAGGACCTTAAAGAAGGCAAATTTCATGTTTCAATGAAAGGTCACATCATGAATCCTCTTTATTCCTTCACTGTAAAAGACAGCATCTGTTATTCTCCTTAATTGAGAGTAATAATAACTTGAAAAAATAAAAAAGAATTTTGATTTAGAGACTTGAAAACTTTTGTAATTTGTAGTTATTTTGTCAGCATAGTTTTGTTTATATATATAGTTTTATTTAACTATTACTAGTAAAACCTCTAGGTAACTTGGGATCTACGTTCCAATCTTTAGTATTAACAAAATGAACTCACTCTGCCAATAACACATCTTTTCCCACAATGCACGTATATGTGTGTGAGTGTACACACACATATATAAAACACACTAAATCCACATATCCCTCTTTACTACTATTTGCTATAATATAAAATCTCCTAAGTTTAAGACCAACATCATTGTTCTGATCTCCTTGTATCTGATAAAGCTACAGAAATAATGTCTTCACTGCCTTTCTTTTAAGACAGTCATTATTAAATACCTACCCTGTTCTGTAATTACTGACTATGTGTATTTAACTATCTTAAGACCACATACTCCAAATTTTAGGCACTGTGGTTTAAATATACATCTGTGTACCATGTCCATCCATCCCAAGGCCTAGCTCAGCTTTGTTTAAAACCTGCTTTTTTCTTATTTTTTTTAATAGAGTCATCTATTTGATTGGAATTGTCTCTTTGATTTTTGTTGGAAATGAATTTCTAATTTTTCAGTTGCTTTAGTTATGATCAGGTTTGCAAATATGCTTTTTCAAAAATGAATTTTGAACACACAATAATCAAATTGATATAATTCTGAATCATAGAAATGTGTGCACAATTGGTAAAACATGTACTACAGTAGTTGGGGTAAGTAGGTGTGCTACAAAAAACAATAATAAAATAAATTAGGCATGTGAACAGTTTAGTAAATTATATGAATACTTTGCTTATAATCTATGTAATTTTCCTTATTTTATTTGGGTATTTTTCTTTTCTGAATCTATCGAATGATAGGATCAAGAGATATAATTTAGAAAGTTCTTTCCAAAATACTAGAACTTTAAAAATCTATAAAGAATAACATTAGCATTTTTATAATCACTTCCTATGTATTTTTGGCCTGAAATCAAAATTACTGGATTTAATGTACTTTGATTTTCAGTGTTCAATAGCTAAAATTGAAATAAATAAATATTAAAAATGATAACTTAAAAAATCAACTCTAAATTTTCTTTAATTAAATTAAAATTTAATTAAACTGAATTAAAATCTCAGTGCTGAATTTTCTTTCAAGTAATTTTATCAGAGAAGCAATCACACAAGATTCACAGCTATGTGCATAATTTTCTTGGTGGTATATGCACTTCAGAATTCAAGGTAACAGAATTTGTAAGCTTTCTAGCTTTTTGTGTGTAAATGTCACTGATATTAAATAATTAACATCTTAGAAGTCACCAGTAAAGATTTAGTTAACAGATCATTATTAAACTCTTATTTTTTTAATGAGTGAATTAATTAACTTTATTTTTTAAATTTTATTTTGCTTAACTTTACAATATTGTATTGCTTTTGCCATTCATCAAAATGAATCTGCCACAAGTATACATGTGTTCCCTATCCTGAACCCTCCTCCCTCTTCCCTCCCCATACCATCCCTCTGGGTCGTCCCAGTGCACCAGCCCCAGGCATCCGTTATCAGGCATCGTACCTGGACTGGTGACTCATTTCAGATATGATATTATACATATTTCAATGCTATTCTCCCAAATCATCCCACCCTTTCCCTCTCCCAGAGTCCAAAAGACTATTCTATACATCAGTGTCTCTTTTGCTGTCTCATAAACAGGGTTATTGTTACCATCTTTCTAATTCCATATATATGTGTTAGTATACTGTATTTGTGTTTTTCTTTCTGGCTTACTTCACTCTGTATAATAGGCTCCAGTTCCATCCACCTCCTTAGAACTGATTCAAATGTATTCTTTTTAATGGCTGAGTAATACTCTATTGTGTATATGTACCACAGCTTTCTTATCCATTCATCTGTGGATGGACATCTAGGTTGCTTCCAAGTCCTGGCTATTGTAAACAGTGCTGCTATGAACATTGGGGTACACGTGTCTCTTTCAGTTCTGGTTTTCTCAGTGTGTATGCCCAGCAGTGGGATTGCTGGATCATACAGCAGTTCTATTCCCAGTTTTTTGAAGAATCTCCATACTGTTCTCCATAGTGGCTGTACTAGTTTGCAAAAATTTCATGTGTGTACTGTATAAATTTGAAGTCTATAATCATAGACTATAGCACAAGCAGGTAGAGACATCACAAATTAAGCACACATTGGTTTAAGAAGCCTCTATTTTGGGGCTTTCCTGGTGACTCAGATGGTAAAGAATCCTTCTGCAATTTAGGAGGCTTGGGTTTGATCCCGGGGTTGGAAATATCCCCTGGAGAAGGGAACGGCTACTCACTCTGGTATTCTTACCTGGAGAATCCCATGGACAGAGGAGGCTGGTGGGCTACCACCCACGGAGTCTCAAAGAGTTGGATGCAACTTAGCACACACAAACATTTATTTTCACAGGTTGATTTGTTTAGGGGTACCATTTCAAAATATGCTGTCACAATTATTTTGGAAACAATGATAATTTTTATTATTCTTATTTTCAGTATATGCTGCTAAGTCACTTCAGTCGTGTCCAGCTCTGTGTGACCCCAGAGATGGCAGCGCACCAGGCTCCCCATCCCTGGTATTTTCCAGGCAAGAACAATGGAGTGGGTTGCCATTTCCTTCTCCAATTTCAGTATATATTCACATTTAATTCCCATTAAGTTACTGAAGCAAAATCAAACATTTTAAGAATAAATAAAGTACAGGAAAATTAACTTGTGAAACTTTTTGAAATTGTCATCTTTGCTAAGCCAGAATTGTTTACTAGAATCTCCTGTACTATGTGATCTTTCGTTAATTGGTCCAAACAAGAAACTATCTTTTATAAGTTCTGGTAGGTGAAAATAAAGCAGTAATTCTGAAAGCTGTTATTTTATAGGCTGTCAGCAACAAATAAAGACATACTGGTGGAGTCTAGCTAGTTTTTGCTCTTTTTGGCTCCAGACCCACCTCATCTTCCCAAGTGAAAATCTTGCTGACCAAGAACTCAGGCCCATCAAATGTGTAGATAGTAGCCTTCCATAATCTTTTCACCAGGTCTCCTTTGCAGATCTACTTCAGCAGACAAATTGCCTTGTTTCAAAGGGCTGATTATAGACTGTTCTCTGATCCTCGAAATTCCCCCTTTTAGAAATTTGTATCTCCAACAGTATACATAATTTGGGGAAGTGTTATCATATATAAAACTGCTTCTTACATAATTCTCATACTTAGTTTTCAAAATGAATCTGACTGAGATATCATTTGATGAGATCACACTGCTATTAAATGTCAGTATTAAAAATCAAATGTTTCTTATTGTTATTCAATCTTCAAATAAAAAATATTTTTAAGAGTGGGGTTGCTAAAATAGATGTTTAGTAAAAAGAAGTTGAAGGCAAGGAACAAGAAGCTTCAAGAGATTTAGAAGAGAGGGAAAGGAAGATAATCTAACAGGAGAAACTGACTCATGCTTAAAGACTTAAAGGTAGCCAATGCTATCTACCATGTGGTTGGTTACATCATAAAATTCTGGTATAATTGCTAACTTTCAAAGCTTCACACCCCTAAAACTCATTGAAGAGAAAAATACACTTATTTTGTCTCGACGGGATGTGTTATATATCCTGTTGTATATGTAAAACATACATTTTAGTGGATTAAATAACAAAAATTTACAATTTTATCCAAGCAAAGTCTGTATCAAATGAGAAGCAATATGAACTGTTCTAAAACCAGCAACTCAGTGATTAAGGAGGAAAGTGCCACCATCTTGGAGCAGCGTCACATGAACATTTTGCCTTCTTTATCTTATGGGCACCTCAGATAAAGAGGCAACTGCCAGGCCACTGATGATTTGTCCACAGATCAGATCAGATCCGTTGCTCAGTCATGTCTGACTCCTTGTGACCCCATGAATCGCAGCAAGTCAGGCCTCCCTGTCCATCATTAACTACTGGAGTTCACTGAGAGTCACGTCCATCGAATCAGTGATGCCATCCAGCCATCTCATCCTCTGTCGTCCCCTTCTCCTCTTGCCCCCAATCCCTCCCAGCATCAGAGTCTTTTCCAATGAGTCAACTCTTTTCATGAGGTGGCCAAAGTAATGGAGTTTCAGCTTTAGCATCATTCCTTCCAAAGAAATCCCAGGGCTGATCTCCTTCACAATGGACTGGTTGGATCTCCTTGCAGTCCAAGGGACACTCAAGAGTCTTCTCCAACACCACAGTTCAAAAGCATCAATTCTTCGGCCCTCAGCCTTCTTCACAGTCCAGCTCTCACATCCATACATGACCACAGGAAAGACCATAGCCTTAACTAGGCGAACCTTTGTTGGCAAAGTGATGTCTCTGCTTTTGAATATGCAATCTAGGTTGGTCATAACTTTCTTTCCAAGGAGTAAGCGTCTTTTAATTTCATGGCTGCAGTCACCATCTGCAGTGATTTTGGAGCCCAGAAAAATAAAGTCTGACACTGTTTCCACTGTTTCTCCATCTATTTCCCATGAAGTAATGGGACCAAATGCCATGATCTTTGTTTTCTGAATGTTGAGCTTTAAGCCAACCTTTTCACTCTCCACTTTCACTTTCATCAAGAGGCTTTTGAGTTCCTCTTCACTTTCTGCCATAAGAGTGGTGTCATCTGCATATCTGAGGTTATTGAGATTTCTCCCAGCAATCTTGATTCCAGCTTGTATTTCTTCCAGTCCAGCGTTTCTATGATGTACCTGCATATAAATTAAATAAACAGGGTGACAATATACAGCCTTGATGAACCCCTTTTCCTATTTGGAAACAGTCTGTTGTTCCATGTCCAGTTCTAACTGTTGCTTGAAGACCTGCATACAGATTTCTCAAGAGGCAGATCAGGTGGTCTGGTATTTCCATCTCTTTCAGAATTTTCCACACTTTATTGTGATCCACACAGTCAAAGTCTTTGGCATAGTCAATAAAGCAGAAATAGATGGTTTTCAGAACTCTTTCTTTTTCCATGATCCAGCATATGTTGGCAATTTGATCTCTCATTCCTCTGCCTTTTCTAAAACCAGGTTGAACATCAGGAAGTACACAGTTCACCTATTGCTAAAGCCTGGCTTGGAGAATTTTGAGCATTACTTTACTAGCATGTGAGATGAGTGCAATATTGCGGTAGTTTGAGCATTCTTTGGTATTGCCTTTCTTTGGGATTGGAATGAAAACTGACCTTTCCAGTCCTGTGGCCACTGCTGAGTTTTCCAAATTTGCTGACATATTGAGTGCAGCGCTTTCACAGCATCATCTTTCAGGATTTGGAATAGCTCAACTGGAATTCCATCACCTCCACTTTGTTCATAGTGATGCTTTCTAAGGCCCACTTGACTTCACATTCCAGGATGTCTGGCTCTAGATGAGTGATCACACCATCGTGATTATCTGCATTGTGAAGGTCTTTTTGTACAGTTCTTCTGTGTATTCTTGCCATCTCTACTTAATATCTTCTGCTTCTGTTAGGTCCATACCATTTCTGTCCTTTATCGAGCCCATCTTTGCTTGAAATGTTCCTTTGGTATCTCTGATATTCTTGAAGAGATCCCTAGTCTTTCCCATTCTGTTGTTTTCCTCTATTTCTTTGTATAGATCGCTGAAGAAGGCTTTCTTATCTCTTCTTGCTATTCTTTGGAACTCTACATTCATATGTTTATATCTTTCCTTTTTCCTTTGCTTTTCGCTTCTCTTCTTTTCACAGCTATTTGTAAGGCCTCCCCAGACAGCCATTTTGCTTTTTTGCATTTCTTTTCCATGGGGATGGTCTTGATCCCTGTCTCCAGTACAATGTCATGAACCTCAGTCCATAGTTCACCAGGCACTCTATCTATCAGATCTAGGCCCTTAAATCTATTTCTCACTTCCACTGTATAATCATAAGGGATTTGATTTAGGTCATACCTGAATGGTCTCGTGGTTTTCCCTACTTTCTTCAATTTAGGTCTGAATTTGGCAATAAGGAGTTCATAGTCTGAGCCACAGTCAGCTCCTGTGAACTGACTTTTTTTTTTTTTACTTTTGCTGACTGTATAGAGCTTCTCCATCTTTGGCCGCAAAGAATTTATCTGATTTCAGTGTTGACCATATGGTGATGTCCATGTATAGAGTCTTCTCTTCTGTTGTTGGAAGAGGGTGTTTGTTATGACCAGTGCATTTTCTTGGCAAAACTCTATTAGTCTTTGTCCTGCTTCATTCCGTATTCCAAGGCCAAATTTGCCTGTTAGTCCAGGTGTTTCTTGACTTCCTACTTTTGCATTCCAGTGCCCTATAATGAAAAGGACATCTTTTTTGTGTGTTAGTTATAAAAGGTCTTGTAGGTCTTCATAGAACTGTTCAACTTCGGCTTCTTCAGCATTACTGGTTGGGGCATAGACTTGGATTACTGTGACATTGAATGGTTTGCCTTGGAAATGAACAGAGATCATTCTGTCGTTTTTGAGATTGCATCTAAGTACTGCATTTCGGACTCTTTTGTTGACCATGATGGCCATTCCATTTCTTCTGAGGGATTCCTGCCCGCAGTAGTAGATATAATGGTCATTTGAGTTAAATTCACTCATTCCAGTCCACTTCAGTTCACTGATTCCTAGAATGTAGACATTCACTCTTGCCATCTCTTGTTTGACCACTTCCAATTTGCCTTGATTTATGGACCTGACATTCCAGGTTTCTATGCAATATTGCTCTTTACAGCATGGACCTTGCTTCTATCACCTGTCACATTCACAGCTGGGTATTCTTTTTGCTTTGGCTCCATCCCTTCATTCTTTCTGGAGTTATTTCTCCACTGATCTCCAGTAGCATATTGGGTACCTACTGACCTGGGGAGTTTCTCTATCAGTATCCTATCATTTTGCCTTTTCATACTGTTCATGGGGTTCTCAAGGCAAGAATAGTAAAGTGGTTTGCCATTCCCTTCTGCAGTGGACCACATCCTGTCAGATCTCTCCACCATGACCTGCCCATCTTGGGTTGCCCCACAGGCATGGCTTAGTTTCATTGAGTTAGACAAGGCTGTGGCCCTAGTGTGATTAGATTGACTAGTTTTCTGTGAGTATGGTTTCAGTGTGTTTGCCCTCTGATGCCCTCTTGCAACACCTACTGTCTTACTTGAGTTTCTCTTACCTTGGGCGTGGGATATCTCTTCACGGCTGCTCCAGTAAAGCGCAGCCATTGCTCCTTACCTTGGACGAGGGGTATCTCCTCACCGCCACCCTTCCTGACCTCAATGTGGGTCACCTCCTCTAGGCTCTCCTGCGCCCAGGCAGGCACGACTCCTTGGACGTGGGGTTGGTCCTCACTTTGTGCCAAAACTTATGTAAGCAAATTCTGCTCCAGGCCATTGGATAAAACTAATCACATGATGTAAATTATCTTCAAGTGAATAAATAATGTAGTCTTATTTGTACACAAATATTTGATACTAGTGAACACTGGTAATGTTATTTCTATATAACCTAGTATTTGAAATAACTGACTTTGGCATAAGGTTTTATGGTAGGTATCAGGCACTTTAGTTAAATAATTTGTTCCTCAATTTTCTTATTAATAAAAAGGAAGGCAATAATATTCACCTAACAGAACAGTTAGGGAGTCAAATGCAAGCACATAGCACTCGATAATGTTAGTCATTTTCATTGGCATCATCAACATCATCATTCTCTATATCTCTAGCCCTTGACAAAGTGTGTCGCCAAGGCTGATAGATATTGACAAAAACAGAATATTAGAGTTGGAAAGAACTTTAGAGATTACATAATCTGATTCATTCCTTTAATTTATGAGAAAATAGATGCCCATCAAATAAGGTGACTTACTCAGGCCCAAATCCTAGCAAAATTGGCACCAGACATCTCTGTCTAGTGTCCTTTGTTCTCAAGCCTTGGAAAGTACAACTTCCAATCAAGCATGGACTGAAGGTATCCAATTGTGTTTCCTCTAGTGCTATGTCTTTTTCATATTTGCCTCTTCTTAATTTGCTAATTAATTGATATTTTGTAATTAATGAAAATCTTCACAAAATGTGCCAGCTTAATGACTGTATGAGCATGGCAGATATACATTGATAGGGTAAAGCTCTGGTTGCCTGAGCAAATGTATTTTCTGATTTCCACAAATTTCCTGATTTCCAGTTACCTAAGGAAATTTTGGAGAAGGCAATGGCACCCCACTCCAGTACTCTTGCCTGGAAAATCCCATGGACGGAGGAGCCTGGCAGGCTGCAGTCCATGGGGTTGCTAAGAGTCGGACGTGACTGAGCAACTTCACTTTGACTTTTCACTTTCATGCATTGGATTGAAACGGCAACCCACTCCAGTATTCTTGCCTGGAGAATCCCAGGGATGGGGGAGCCTGGTGGGTTGCCATCTATGGGGTTGCACAGAGTCGGACACGACTGAAGGGACTTAACAGCAAGAAAATTTTGCATATTCTACTAACATTTAGGGATTTTAAAGGTAGAAAATGAATAAGAAAAAATTAAAAAGTGAAACTGTTAATAGGCTAGATTAGGCTAATGTTAAAATATTCAATAAATCGTTGAAAGGAAGGTAGCATCTGAATTATAATGATACAAATGATTTTTTGATCTCCCATTTCCCCATAAACAATAAAATAAAAAAATATTATTAGAATTATATGGGTCAAAAAAAATTTACAGAACTCAAAATCAAGAATGTAGCAACTATCTGCCACTATGAACTTTCTTTATGGAAAAAAATTGTACCATCTGGACATACGTGAATAAGAGAGAAAAGGCTAAGCAACAAAAGCACATTAACTTGCTTAATAAATGGGTAAAATGCAAAATGCTAAAAGCCAAAATGTCAAAATTCCACTTCAAGCATTACAAATGCTATTTTTAAAGACTTTCAAAAGCATTCTACAACTTTTTGTTATAAAATTGAAGCTTTTCTTTTTAACTAACCACCTACAAATACATAAGATTCTCATCCAGAATCACAAAGAGATAAATGAAGAAGTATATTTGCTATATCCATGGCATGTTGGTAAAGCAGTTAAAGGGGGGAAAAAGAAAAAAAAAAAAAAAAAAAAAAACAGAAAAAAAGAGAGATGACTCTGTGTGTGTGTGTGACTGTTTTCAGAGAGCCAGGAGGTAAGAGGGTGAAGTAGGGAACAAAGACTGTTTGGAGTGTTTTAAGCTTAAAGGATTATCAAAATGTTGATATAAATTTATTTAAATCTGTAATGTTGCATCAATACAAAGGAACAGAAATTGAAATACATCACATTTTAGGGTTAAAGAAACTTAAATACTAAAAGTATAAAGATGTGTTGCATAAATGAACTGCACTGAAAAACCTTTATTCTTATTAATGTATATTAATAATCATAATTTCAGTTATAATTGTCAGTTTTTTTTCATTCAGTTCAGTTCAGTCGCTCAGTCATGTCCAACTCTTTGCAACCCCATGAATTGCAGCACGCCAGGCCTCCCTGTCCATCACCAATTCCCAGAGTTCACTCAAACCCACTTCCATCAAATCAGTGATGCCATCCAGCCATCTCATCCTCTGTCGTCCCCTTTCCTCCTGCCCCCAATCTTCCCAGCATCAGAGTCTTTTCCAATGAGTTAACTCTTCTCATGAAGTGGTCAAAGTACTGGAGTTTCAGCTTTAGCATCATTCCTTCCAAAGAACATCCAGGACTGATCTCCTTCAGAATGGACTGGTTGGATCTCCTTGCAGTCCGTGGGACTCTCAACAGTCTTCTCCAACACCACACTTCAAAAGCATCAATTCTTTGGCACTCAGCTTTCTTCACAGTCCAACTCTCATATCCATACATGACTAAAACTTACAAATAAAACTAAGAAGTCATAACACACTGTGATATCTCACAGCAGAATGGTCCTCAAGCAAAGAATATGAATTGGAAGAGTATACAAATCAGGAGGCAGAAAGATTAGTCATGAAATTACTGTAGTTGACCAAGAGAGAATATAAGGGTTTATAAAGATGGATTTATAAGAACTATTAAGAAAATAGAATTGACTGAGCTTATTTACTATTTAAAAATAAGGCTTGAGGCTAAGTGAGAAATATAGACTGATCTTCATTCAGGTTTCTTTCTGGTACAATGAGTCAAAGGAATCAATTGCACTAAGGAAAGAGAGGAGATGAAAAGATAGGGAATGTATCAAGTGTAGTAAGTTCAGTTTTGAGTATGTTAAGTAATTTGTACCTGATGTTAGAAGATATGTGTGGTTTGGGTATATGAACTATGTACTAGATTTTAAAATAATTTTTACTGGAGTACAGTTGATTTACAAGGGCTTCCTTGTTGACTCAGTGGTAAAGAACCCACCAGCAATGCAAGAGATACAGGTTCAATCCCAAGCTCACAAAGATCCCCTGGAGAAGGAAATGTCTACCTACTCCAATATTCTTGCCTAGGAAACATCATGGATAGAGGAGCTTGGCAGGCTACAGTCCATGAGGTAGTAAAAGAGTCAGAAACAATTTTGCAACTAAACAAACAGGTTGATTTACAATGTTGTGATAGTTTCAGGTGTAGAGAAAAGTGAATTCATTATACATATATCCACTTTTTGAAAGTATTTTTTCATATAGCCATTACAGAGTATTGAGTAGTGTTCTGTGTGCTATACAGTAGGTTCTTGTTAGTTATCTATTTTAGATATAGTAGTGTGTATATGTCAATCCCAATCTCCCAATTCATCTTCCCCTTCTCTTTTTCCTCCTGGTAACCATAAGTTTGTTTTATACATCTGTAAGTCTGTATGCAGGTCAGGAAGCAACAGTGAGAACTGCACATGGAACAACAGACTGGTTCCAAATAGAAAAAGGAGTACGTCAAGGCTGTATACTGTCACCCTGATTATTTAACTTATATGCAGAGTACATCATGAGAAATGCTGGACTGGAAGAAACACAAGTTGGAATCAAGATTGCTGGGAGAAATATCAATAACCTCAGATATGCAGATGACACCACCTTTATGGCAGAAAGTGAAGAGGAACTCAAAAGCCTCTTGAAGAAAGTGAAAGAGGAGAGTGAAAAAGTTGGCTTAAAGCTCAACATTCAGAAAACGAAGATCATGGCATCCTGTCCCATCACTTCATGGGAAATAGATGGGGTAACAGTGGAAACAGTGTCAGACTTTATTTTTTGGGGCTCCAAAATGACTGCAGATGGTGACTGCAGCCATGAAATTAAACGATGCTTACTCCTTGGAAGGAAAGTTATAGATAGCATATTCAAAAGCAGAGACATTACTGTGTCAACAAAGGTCCGTCTATCAAGGCTATGGTTTTTCCTGTGGTTGGTCAGGTATGGATGTGAGAGTTGGACTGTGAAGAAGGCTGAGTGCCAAAGAATTGATGCTTTTGAACTGTGGTGTTGGAGAAGACTCTTGAGAGTCCCTTGGACTGCAAGGAGATCCAACCAGTCCATTCTGAAGGCGATCAGCCCTGGGATTTCTTTGGAAGGAATGATGCTAAAGATGAAACTCCAGTACTTTGGCCACCTCATGGAAGAGTTGACTCATTGGAAAAGATTCTGATGCTGGGATGGATTGGGGGCAAGAGGAGAAGTGGATGACAGAAGATGAGATGGCTGGATGGCATCACTGACTCGATGGACGTGAGTCTGAGTGAACTCCAGGAGTTGGTGATGGACAGGGAGGCCTGGCGTGCTGCAATTCATGGGTTCACAAAGAGTCGGACACAACTGAGCGACTGAACTGAACTGAACTCTATTTCCATTTTGTAAATAAGTTCATTCATAGCCATTTTTTTAGATTCCATGATATCTGTCTTTCTCTGTCTGACTTACTTCACTCAGTATGACAGTCTCCAGGTCCATCCATGTCACTGCAAATGGCATTATTTTTTATGGCTCTCTAATATTCCATTGTATATATGTACCACTTCTTCTTTATCCATTCCTCTGTTGATGTACATTTAGGTTGATTTAATGTCCTGGCTACTTTTTTATTATTTTTTTAATTTATTTATTTTAATTGGAGGTTAATTACTTTACAATATTGTAACTAGTGCTGCAATTAATGTTGAAATGCATGTATTTTTTTGAATTATGATTTGCTCTGACTATACATTGAGGAGTAGAATTGCTGGATCATATGGTAGCTCTATTTTCAGTTTTTAATGAACTTCCATACTGTTCTTCATAATGGCTGTACCAATTTACAGTCCCACCAACAGTGTAGGAGGGTACTAGTTGAAACCGCAAGATTTTTAAATTATTCCAGATGTGTAGGAAGAATGATACATAAGAACAGACTATGGTAGAAGGCCAACATTTTAGACATCCACAAAGGATGGCAAGTTCAAATTATTAAGGACTCTTAAAGAATTATAAAAAGGATGGAAGAGCCTGGAAAGAGGAAACAGTTTGCTAGAGGAAAAGAAAACAGAGTGTATTATTTGATAAAGGTTGCAAAATATGTACCAATTGAGTGACTTAAACAGCAGCAATTTATTGTTCAGGCATTTAAAATTCTGAGATGTAGGCTATAGTAGGGCTAGTTCCTTCTGAGGGTCATGAGGAAGAATTGGCTCCTTGTGTTTCCCTCAGTTTCTAGTGTTTTGTTTTGTTTTGTTTTTGACAGTC
Organism: Tragelaphus eurycerus; assembly: GCA_935064755.1. Lineage (NCBI taxonomy): Eukaryota > Metazoa > Chordata > Mammalia > Artiodactyla > Bovidae > Tragelaphus > Tragelaphus eurycerus. The sequence goes on along the minus strand of CAKXYN010000004.1, from coordinate 38,322,115 downwards.
TAGCAATCTGGTGTGAAGTATCAACCCCATCTCTACCTTGATTTTCTCATGACACTCACATTGTGTCCATGAGTGTCTGTATTCAAATGTTCCCTTTATATAAACACTCCAGTCATATTAGATTAGAGGCTGCACTAGTCCAACATGACCTCATCTTAACTAATCAAATCTGCAACAACCCTGTTTATTCCATGTAAGGTCACATTCTGAGAGCTGAGTGTAAGACTTCAACATACAGATTTTAGAGGGATACAATTGATTCCATAACAGAATTTTGAAAAGACAGCTTTCAAGTAAATATATATATATATATTCATATATATTTCATATATACATTTCATGTATCAGATCAGATCAGTCGCTCAGTCGTGTCCAACTCTTTGCAACCCCATGAACTGCAGCACACCAGGCCTCCCTGTCCATCACCAACTCCCGGAGGTCACTCAGATTCACATCTGTCGAGTCAGTGGTGCCATCCAGCCATCTCATCCTCTGTCGTCCCCTTCTCCTCCTGCCCCCAATCCCTCCCAGCATCAGAGTCTTCTCCAATGAGTCAACTCTTCGCATGAGGTGGCCAAAATACTGGACTTTCAGCTTTAACATCATTCCTTCCAAGGAAATCCCAGGGCTGATCTCCTTCACAATGGACTGGTTGGATCTCCTTGCAGTCCAAGGGACTCTCAAGAGTCTTCTCCAACACCACAGTTCAAAAGCATCAATTCTTCGGCGCTCAGCCTTCTTCACAGTCCAGCTCTCACATCCATACATGACCACAGGAAAGACCATAGCCTTGACTAGGTGAACCTTTGTTGACAAAGTGATGTCTCTGCTTTTGAATATGCTATCTAGGTTGGTCATAACTTTCCTTCCAAGGAGTAAGCGTCTTTTAATTTCATGGCTGCAGTCACCATCTGCAGTGATTTTGGAGCTCAAAAAAAATAAAGTCTGACACTGTTTCCACTGTTACCCCATCTATTTCCCATGTAGTGATGGGACCATATGCCATGATCTTCCTTTTCTGAATGTTGAGCTTTAAGCCAACATTTTCACTCTCCACTTTCACTTTCATCAAGAGGCTTTTGAGTTCCTCTTCACTTTCTGCCATAAAGGTGGTGTCATATGCATATCTGAGGTTTTGATATTTCTCCCAGCAATCTTGATTCCAACTTGTGTTTCTTCCAGTCCAGCCTTTCTCATGATGTACTCTGCATATAAGTTAAATAAGCAGGGTGACAATATACAGCCTTGACGTACTCCTTTTCCTATTTGGAACCAGTCTGTTGTTCCATGACCAGTTCTAACTGTTGCTTCCTGACCTGCATACAGATGTCTCAAGAGGCAGATCAGGTGGTCTGGTATTCCCATCTCTTTCAGAATTTTCCACAGTTTATTGTGATCCACACAGTCAAAGGCTTTGGCATAGTCAATAAAGCAGAAATAGATGTTTTTCTGGAACTCTCTTGCTTTTTCCATGATCCAGTGGATGTTGGCAATTTGATCTCTGGTTCCTCTGCCTTTTCTAAAACCAGCTTGAACATCAGGAAGTTCATGGTTCACATAGTGCTGAAGCCTAGCTTGGAGAATTTTGAACATTACTTTACTAGTGTGTGAGATGAGTGCAATTGTGTGGTAGTTTGAGCAATCTTTGGCATTTCCTTTCTTTGGGATTGGGATGAAAACACCTTTTCCAATCTTGTGGCCACTGCTGAGTTTTCCAAATTTGCTGGCATATTGAGTTGAGCACTATCACAGCATCATTTTTCAGGATTTGGAATAGCTCCACTGGAATTCCATCACCTCCACTAGCTTTGTTCGTAGTGATGCTTTCTAAGGCCCACTTGACTTCACATTCCAGGATGTCTGACTCTAGGTCAGTGATCACACCATCATGATTATCTGGGTCGTGATGCTCTTTTTTGTACAGTTCTTCTGTGTATTCTTGCCACCTCTTCTTAATATCTTCTGCTTCTGTTAGGTCCATACCATTTCTGTCCTTTATCGAGCTCATCTTTGCATGAAATGTTCCTTTGGTATCTCTGATTTTCTTGAAGAGATCCTTAGTCTTTCCCATTCTGTTGTTTTCCTCTATTTCTTTGCATTGATTGCTGAGGAAGGCTTTCTTATCTCTTCTTGCTATTCTTTGGAACTCTGCATTCAGATGTTTACATCTTTCCTTTTCTCCTTTGCTTTTCACTTCTCTTCTTTTCATAGCTATTTGCAAGGCCTCCCCAGACAGCCATTTTGCTTTTTTGCATTTCTTTTCCATGGGGATGGTCTTGATCCCTGTCTCCTGTACAATGTCACGAACCTCATTCCATAGTACATCAGGCACTCTATCTATCAGATCTAGTCCCTTAAATCTATTTCTCACTTCCACTGTATAATCATAAGGGATTTGATTTAGGTCATATATTTCATATATATACATGTATATTTCATAGATCTATCTGTTCAGTTCAGTTACTCAGTCGTGTCTGACTCTTTGTGGCCCCATGGACTGCAGCACTCCAGGCCTCCTTGTCCATCACCAACTCCCAGGGTTTACACAAACTCATGTCCATTAAGTCAGTGATGCCATCCAGCCATCTCATCCTCTGTCATCCTCTTTTCCTCCTGCCCTCAATCTTTCCCAACATCAAGGTATTTTCAAATGAGTCTGCTCTTCATATCAGATGGCCAAAATAGTGGTGTTTCAGCTTCAACATCAGTCCTTCCAATGAACACCCAGGACTTACGTCCTTTAGGATGGACTAGTTGGATCTCGTTTAGGATAGACTAGTTGGATCTCCTTTAGGATGGACTGGTTGCAGTCCAAGGGACTCTCGAGAGTCTTCCACACCACAGTTCAGAAGCATCAATTCTTTGGCCCTCAGGTTTCTTTATAGTTCAACTCTCACATCCATACATGACTACTGGAAAAACCATAACCTTGAATAGACGGATATTGTCTATTCAATAAGATCATGAAGAAAGTCATTTTTACTAACCCATTTCAGCTAGTGTTAAAGGCAGATGCCTAAAATTATTTATCCAGTTTAATTATGAAATAGAAATGAATTTAAACTCTTATTTAAAAAGACACTTGGGTTTGAAATAAAGACCAAATGTAAAACAGCAGTTAGAAGAGGGAGTTTGGCCTCAAAATAAAACATGGGGAAAAGAGAGATGTTTTGATTTTTTTGTTTAATTTGACCTACCATGAAGTTTCTTTTTTTTTTTTTTTTTTGCCCCAAAAAGCATCTTTATTCACAGCAAAGGACGTCACCATAGCAACACACGTGAACTCCCTGAGAACGTTTCCCTTATTGTTCACTTTCCTGAAGTTTCTCCTTTTTTTCTTTCTTTGTTTTTTATTTTATTTTATTTAACTTTACAATATTGTATTGGTCTTGTGGGGATAGACCTGACCTGCCTGGATCTGTTTCTGGGTGTAACACAGTACAGCAGATTGAGCAAGAGATTTGCTTTCACAAGTTCACTCTGTGGTTCTGGATCTGACGTCTTTAAATTGTATAAGTTTGAACGTGTTTATTGACCTCTCAGAGTTTCGTCTTTTACCTCTAAATCATAGATAATAGTATTCCTGTACCAGAATATTATAAACATATATGTTTATGTTTGCTAAAAGTGCTTTCTATCAAAATATTATGTGGTATATATTTTTATATATGCCAGCTTCATTTTATTCCAAGTCTTATGTTCCCCCTTATCAAAATTATTTTTGGTATCAATAAAGCATTTATGAATGTTTAGAAAATGCAGAATTAGATTGCCTCTGATTGTAAGAGCATAGCAAGTATTGGTAGAAACATAATCATCTATCCAAAATACTACATCTTTTTATTTTGAAATACTAAAGGAATGTATTACTATAAAAATCTCTTGTAATAATGGCAGTGGCAGAAATAAATCTTAAGAAATCTTTATGAACAACGGTGAAGACAGAATGTGCAAAATGAAGTGGGTGGTAAAAACAAAAACATGTTCAAATTTAGTAAAGTAGTAATATCTCATTCTGGCACATGGACACCAGATCTCAGGAAATATTAATAGCTATTATTATCACACTTGTAATTCAATAAAATATAATTTTATATCCTTTTGAAAATAACAAAACTCTAATAAAAACAATTGATTAAATTAGATGTGAGTGAGTAACATACAGTAAATGGGAAACCACAGTTGTGCTCAGTCACATAAGCCTTAGGTATTTAGTTCCTCAAATTGAAAGCAGATATGCCATTTAAAGATTAATATTGAAATTATGCAGTTTTTCATCTTAATATGCTCTATTTATCTCAATACAATGTACAGAGATGTGTCAATTTATATTGTTTACCTATAACACCAGGTCATTTGACAGACTATAAGGTTTTATTTCATTACTCAATATATAAGGGTATATATTATGTTATATAAAAAGTAGCTTATGTTTTCACTTTGGGGTACATATTTTAGCAAGAAGAGTAATAAGCTATCATGTCATATTCCAGAGCATTCTATGTCCAAAATCTCCTTCAGCAATCCGCAGGTATCGATTACCCTGATCACCTGCTCTGATTAACCTGGCAAGCACATTGCATGTAAAGATTATCACCTAATATTTCACATACAAAAGGAAAAATTAAATTTTATGCTGAGCTGGAAGAAACACAAGCTGGAATCAAGATTGCTGGGAGAAATATCAATAACCTCAGATATGCAGATGACACCACCCTTATGGCAGAAAGTGAAGAGGAACTAAAAAGCTTGATGAACGTGAAAGTGGAGAGTGAAAAGGTTGGCTTAAAGCTCAACATTCAGAAAACAAAGATCATGGCATTTGGTCCCATCACTTCATAGCAAATAGATGAGGAAACAGTGGAAACAGTGTCAGACTTTATTTGGGGGGGGCTCCAAAATCACTGCACATGGTGAATGCAGCCATGAAATTAAAAGACGCTTACTCCTTGGAAGGAAAGTTATGCCCAACCAAGATAGCATATGGAAAAGCAGACTTCACTTTGCCAACTAAGGTCTGTCTAGTCAAGGCTATGGTTTTTCCTGTGGTCATGTATGGATGTGAGAGTTGGACTGTGAAGAAGGCTGAGCGCCAAAGAATTGATGCTATTGAACTGTGGTGTTGGAGAAGACTCTTGAGAGTCCCTTGGACTGCAAGGAGATCCACCAGTCCATTCTGAAGGAGATCAGCCCTGGGATTTCTTTGGAAAGAATGATGCTACAGATGAAACTCCAGTACTTTGGCCACCTCATGCGAAGAGTTGACTCATTGGAAAAGAGTCTGATGCTGGGAGGGAGTGGGGGCAGGAGGGGAAGGGGTCGACAGAGGATGAGATGGCTGGATGGCATCACTGACTCGATGGACGTGAGTCTGAGTGAACTCTGGCAATTGGTGATGGACAGGTAGGCCTGGCGTGCTGCGATTCATGGGGTCACAAAGAGTCGGACACGATTTAGCGACTGAACTGAACTGAATCCTGTTGTTAGACATTGATCCTACACTTGTCATTCTAGTCAGTGGCAGTACTCTCCAGTTGAGTATGATGTAGAATTTCCAATGAAAACACACACCTCCATTCACCATCTTCTTTAAGTATACACGTTACAACTATTCACTTCAGTTGTGTCTGACTCTTTCGGACCCTATGGACTGCAGCCCACCAGACTCCTCTGTCTGAGGGATTCTCCAGGCAAGACTACTGGAGTGGTTTTACATGCCCTTCTCTAAGGGATCTTCCTGATCCAGGGATCAAACCTGTCTCTTACATTTCCTGCATCGACAGATGGGTTCTTTAGCAGTAGGTCCACCTTGGAAGTACAAGTTAGTGACCAAAATATTCATGTATACTGCTGCAAGTAAGTACACTTAGTGAGCAATACTTTAAAAAAGAAGTTATCTCAGCTCATTTATTTCATTAATTTACTATATTTATATCTAGTCTATTTCCCAAAACAGGTAGAATCTGTTCTTCCTCTATTTTACCTTCAAATGCAAGTTACTAAGAATTTATCTCCTGGAAAATATGAAGAATGTCTTATTTATCTCTAAAGTATGTAATATAATATATAATATATGTGTTCATGTTCACTTGCTCAGCTGTTTCTGACTCTTTGCAACTCCATGGACTGCGGCCCACCAGGTTTCTCTGTCCATGGAATTTTCCAGGCAAGTGTACTGGAATGGACTGCAGTTTCCTTCTCCAATAGATTTTCCCAACCCAAGGATCAAACCCTAGTTTCCTGAGTCTCCTTTGTCAGGAGGATTCTTTGCCACTGACCCACCAGGACAGCCCAATATATAATATAGCATATATAACATAACATACAACATAATATATTTGGTATGCATGTGTGTGTGCCAAAACTGTTCATACTGAAATGTTTGCTGATTTTTGAAAAAGTTTTCGTCTACTAATTGTACTACAGGCATACAGGGATTTGAAACATATCATAATTTTACCTATATTTTGTTCTCTCTTTGCTCTCTCTCTCTTGATAATACTAACACAATTGTTGACATACATTAAGATCAATAAATCGGAGAAGGCAATGGCACCCCACTCCAGTACTCTTGCCTGGAAACTCCCATGGACTGAGGAGCCTGGTAGGCTGCAGTCCATGGGGTCGCTAAGAGTCGGACACAACTGAGCAACTTCACTTTCACTTTTCACTTTTCTGCATTGGAGAAGGAAATGGCAGCCCACTCTGGTGTTCTTGCCTGGAGAATCCCGGGGATGGGGGAGCCTGGTGGGCTTCCAACTATGGGGTCACACAGAGTCGGACACGACTGAAGTGACATAGCAGCAAGATCAATAAATATATAGTCAACAGATCCAAACATATTTATAATTATCCAAATACACTTAAAATTAAAAATAGTTACATGTTCCATGTCTAAGCACATAGGCGTGTGCAAAGTCACTTTAGTCATGTCAGAGTCTTTGCGACCCTATGGACTATAGCCCACTAGGCAACTGTGTTCATGGGATTCTCCAGGCAAGAAGACTGGACTGGGTTGCTCTTCTCCCTCCAGGGTATTTTCCCAACCAAAGGATGGAACCCATATGTCTTAAGTTACCTGCATTGACAGGAGGGGTTTTTTTGCTTTGTTTTGTTTTGTTTTATCACTAGTGCCACTTGGTGAAGCTCCTTGTCTAAGCATAGTGCCCCTATGCTATGCTAAGTCACTTCAGTCGTGTCCAACTCTGTGTGACCCCATAGACGGCAGCCCACCAGGCTTCCCCATCCCTGGGATTCTCCAGGCAAGAACACTGGAGTGGGTTGCCATTTCCTTCTCCAATGCATGAAAGTGAAAGGAGAAAGTGAAGTCACTAAGTCATGTCTGACTCTTAGTGACCCCATGGACTGCAGCCTACCAGGCTCCTCCGTCCACGGGATTTTCCAGGCAAGAGTACTGGAGTGGGGTGCCATTGCCTTCTCCATAGTGCCCCTAAAGGAACCAATAATAATTATGACAATCATAGAACATCCTGAGGACCTTCAGGCTCTAAGACTGAGCTGGAAGTTTCTTTAGAACATACTTCAACTCTTTCACAATAGATTAGCTTTGCTTTTGGCATCAGAGAAATATTTTCTCCTCTGCATGAGCATCTGACTTACTAAAAGCAATTGGCATGGGGCAATGGAAGTCAGGACACAAATGCTTATGCCTGGTTCTGAGACTTATTTTTCTTTTCTGTGAGACAAAAGTAAAGAGTCATAAAACAACAGATTTACAAGAGGATTTGCACTGATTCTTGATCAAAGGAGATGTTAAAGAGTCTCTGGCAGTTATCTATTATTCTCGGTCCATACTTCTTTTTCTGGGTAGGACAAATGCTTGTACCTGGGCCATTTCCCAGTATGCTTTTCAGCACGGTTTGGTGACTAAATTGTAGTCAGTAAAATATAAAATAACATTTTATCTTGTTCTTTAAGAACAACTGTAATGGGTTTCAGTCCTCTCCTTTCTTCTTTTTTTTCAGTTGCCCAAGATACATTCACACTGGCTTGAGAAAGGAGCATGTTGGTAGAATGTGAAAATGGAAGCCCACCCTTACTTTCTGTCCCTCTCAACAGCAAAGCAACAAGATAGAAAGTCTTGGTTCCTGATACTGTGATGTGGGGAGCTGTCATTACAATTTAGTCACCTCCATTCTACACAGAACTTGACAAGCCTCAAGACATTACTTAGGACTTCTTAGCATGATGACACACACATTCCAAGCAAGCTTTGTGAGCTCCTTTTTAGTGATCTATTGTTGGAAAGTGAAACATTCACCTCCCAACTTGTGTTTTCTGACCTGGGCTGTTTGAAGTGTCCACTATGTTTCATGGGATTCAGGGAGCATTTTCAGATAGCATTAGTGGTAAAGAACCTGGCTACCAATGCAGGAAACTTAAGAGATGTCGATCCTTGGGTTGGGAAGAACCCCTGGAGGACGGCACAGCAATCCACTCTGGTATTCTTGCCTGGAGAATCCCATGAACAGAGGAAGTTAGCTGACTACTGTCCATAAGGTCACAAAGAGTCAAACATGACTAATGCAATTCAATACACACACTATCTTTCATGTCAAATATTACACTCTGAATGCATCTCCATCCATTTGTCATCATTTTATCTAATCTTGTAATATCCTAACTGTTCTCTTACTTTCTAGTCCCATCTCTTGTATGCAATGAACATGATCCTGGGGAATACTTGCCTGAAATTCAATGTCAACAGTTATTTGGGTGTGAGGGCTCTGCTCTCTCAATGAGGAGCAGTGATTTTTACCATAAGGAGCATGGAGATTGCAGTGTCACAATTCCTGAATCCTTCTGTTTCAGTTTATAAATAATTTTTTATTTCTGATAATGACATAACCTCATTGGATTCAAAAGAATAGAAAAACAGGGAGACCAGAGACCACCTGAACTCTAGGGTCCCCAGGAAGCCTGGGTCCAGTGGGATACCACAGCACAGCAGGAGACTTGTGGTGCGAGTCAAATAGCAGGTAGAATCTTGCCCATTCTTATTTAATTCCACATAATTTCCCCTGATGTTATGCCAACATGGCATGTGTACTTGTCCACTCAAACCCCATCTCTTTCTGAAAATTTTATGAATGTTCAGTGCACAGTCACATTAATTATTATGTTCCACTCATTATGGCACTTAAACCTATAATTGCCTTGCATTGTTTCAAAATATTGAATGTGTATAATCACTCTATTTCTGTTTCTCTATTTCAGTTGTGATGGTTATATGTTTTCCCAATCTTATCTTCTCTTTTAAAACTGTCTGCTCAAACAAAATTGATCTACTCAATGCTTCACAAAAACTTGTACAATTTGACTTCCAGAAATATTACTTTAAATATTCTATTTGAAGTGTTTTCTCTCTTCTCATTCTGTGTGAATAATGTTCATCCTTTGAGAGCTAGTTAATGCCACTGCCTCCAAAAGAATCACTCCTCCTATAAAATACTACTTGATCTTCTGTGTATGCTATTTCTCAGGAAAAAAAAAAAAATACCGTAGCTTATTTTGAAGATTTTTATATACTGGCATACCTTGTTTTGTTTTATTATGCTTCACTTTATTGCACTTTGCAGATACTGCTTTCCTTTTTTTTTTTTTTTTTTTTAAGAAATTGAGGGTTTATGGCCAATCATGAATGAAGCAGATCTGTCAGCACCAGTTTTTCCAATAGAATTTGCTCACTTTGTGTCTCTCTGTCACACTTCGGTAATTTCCATGATACTTCAAAATTTTTCCTTATTATTGCATTTGTTATGGTGATCAGGGATCTCTGATGCTACTGTTGTAATTGTTTTGGGGTGCCATAAACCCCGCTAGATAAAATGCAAACTTGATTGACAAATGCTCTCTGTGTTTTGACTGCTCCACTGACTGGCTGTTCCCTCATCCTTTCTCCCTTCCTTGAACCTTTATATGCCCTGAGAAACAACTATATCAAAATTTGATCACTTGATAAACTTAAAATGGCCTTTACATGTTAAAGTGAATGAAAGAGCAAATTAAGATAGTTTCCTTCATTATTGCCATCTTTTAAGAAATTGCCAGGACTTCTCTGGTGGTCCAGTGTTTGGGAATCCCCCTGCCAATGTAGGGGACACAGGTTTGATCCCTTGTCCAAGAACTGAGACCCTACATGCCATGGGGCAATTGAGCACGTGGAACATGAATACTGAGCCCATGTGTTACAACTACCAAAACTTGTGCACTATAGAGCCCATGTTCCACAAGAGAAGCCAGCTCAATGAGATGTCCATGCACTGCAACTAGAGAGTAGCCCCCACTTACCACAAATAGAGAATGCCTATGTGCAATAATGAAGAGTTCATGCATTGCAGTAAATACCCAGTATAGTCAAAAATAATACATAAATAAAAATTATTTTTAAAAGAAATTGCCACAGACATCCCAACCTTCAGCAACCACCAACAAAGCAAGATCCTCCATTGGCAAAACCTATGACTTGCTGAAGGCTCAGAAGGTGGTTAGCATTTTTTTTAATTAAAATAATTTTTAAAGTAGGCTATGTGTGTTGTTTTATAGATATGATGCTACTGCAAGCTTAACATATTACAGCGTAGAGTAAACATAACTTTTATAAATACTTGGAAACCAAAAAATATCATTAGACTCAGTTTATTGTGATATTTTATTGTGGTGATCTGGAATTGAACCTGCAATGTCTCTGAGGTGTACCATGTACCTTCTTCTATCATCCGTCTAATTATGGCTCCAAGAATCTATTTTCATACCTACCCATTTATCACTTAGTTTGTAAATGCTAAGAGAGTTCATTCATGTTGAGGTACCACTTCATACTTAATGGGACAACTGTCATTAAGAAGATGGTCAATAACAAGTACTGGACAGTTTGTGGAGAAATTAGAATCCTCATACGTTGCCTTGGGGTGGGGGGTGGCACTGTGTAAAATGATGAAGCCATTTTGTAAGTCAGTTAATTCTACAAAAAGTTAAGTGTTACCATATGATCCAGCAACTCCACTTTTAGGAATATGATGAAGAAAAATGTTTAAATATGTCCCCGATTTTGTGTACAAATAGAAACATTATTCATAATAGACCCCAAATGGAAACAAGCCAAAGTTCATCGACTAATTAATGGCTAAACAAATTATCTCATATCCATGTTTGTGTATCACTTGCTCAGTCATGTCCAACTACTTGCGGCCCCATGGACTGTAGCCCACTAGCTCATCGATAGAATTTTCCAGGCAAGAATACTGGAGTGGATAGCCATTGCCTTCTCCAGGAGATCTTCCTGTCAGGCAAGTGTATACTCAATTCTGTCCTGTCACAACAAAGATTTGGAGTGATGGACATTAAAGCCCTGGGCATGTCACAGCTCTCAGGTCTGGGACAGACCGTGTTATAGCTCTCAGGTCTCGAACAGACCATGTTATTGCTCTCAGACAAATCAGTGTTACAGCTCCGTGTTATAGCTCTATTTTATTTAGAAAATAGCAGAAAATCCATCCTCAAAGCATGAGGGCATGTCAACCCAAAGTCCCAAAGAGAAGAGAGGCCCAGCATGCGGGAGAGAAAAAAGACCCCCAGCCCTTTGGCTTCTCTTTTCATATGTTTTTTTCTCCCCCTGGGCCTGCCCTATGTAAATTGGGCTAGCCAGGAGTATTGTTTGTTCTATCTGTTTGTTCTATCTGAGGTCCTCACTCTGGTCCTCGACCTTCCTTTGTTCTATTTCCACAGGCTTTTCTTTTTCTTGTCTTTTAGACACTGCCATTCTGGACTTCTAGAGAAGACTCTACACATGGACATCACCAGATAGTCAGCACCGAAATCAGATTGATTATATTCTTTGCAGCCAAAGATGGAGAAGCTCTATAAGTCAACAAAAACAAGACCAGGAGCTCAGATCAAGACTGGGGCTCAGATCATGAACTATTTATTGCCAAAATCTGACTTCAAGAAAATGGAAAACCCTAGACCATTCAGGTATGACCTAAATCAAATCCTTTATGATTATATAGTGGAAGTGAGAAATAGATTTAGGGCTAGTCGACCGATACTAGAGTTTCATGACATTCTACAGGAGACAGGGATCAGACCATCCCCAAGGGAAAGATGCGCTTCCTGGGGAGGCAAAAAAACAAAACACTCCATCGCGACCGGCGCACCATTTAAGAGCGAACCTTCGTCTTCCCGCGACCGGCGCACCATTTAAGAGCAGCGACCTCGCCTTCCCGCGACCGGCGAACCATTTAAGAGCACCCCGCCGGCTGCGTCGCGCACTAAGAGCGCGGCCGAGAGGAGCTACCCCACGACCGAGGAAGGACGGCGGTGAGGGCCAGCGCACTAAGCACGGCGGAGAAGAGCTACCACACGACCGAGGTCAGGAAGGGCAGCGGTAAGGAGAGACCCCTCGTCCAAGGTAAGGTGCGATGGCTGTGCTTCGCTGGCTGGGAGCAGCCAGGAGCAGCCGGGATGAGATACCCCACGCCCGAGGTAAGAGAAACCCAAGTAAGACAGTAGGTCTTGAAAGAGGGCATCAGAGGGCAAATACACTAAAACCATTCTCACAGATAACTAGTCAATCTAATCACACAAGGACCACACCCTTGTCTGACTCAATGAGATTAAGCCATGCCCGTGGGGCAACCTGGGATGGGCGGGTCATGGTGGAGAGATATGACAGGGTGTGGTCCGCTGGAGAAGGGAATGGCAAACCACTTCAGTATTCTTGCCTTGAGAACCCCATGAACAGTATGAAAAGACAAAATGATAGGATACTGAAAGAGAAACTCCCCAGGTCAGTAGGGGCCCAATATGCTACTGGAGATAAGTGGAGAAATAACTCCAGAAAGAATGAAAGGATGGAGCAAAAAAACAAAAAGAATACCCAGCTGTGGATGTGTCTGGTGATAGAAGCAAAGTCCGATGCTGTAAAGAGCAATATTGCATAGGAACCTGGAATGTCAGGTCCATGAATCAAGGCAAATTGGAAGTGGTCAAACAAAAGATGGCAAGAGTGAATGTCGACATTCTAGGAATTAGCGAACTAAAATGGACTGGAATGGATGAATTTAACTCGGATGACCATTATATCTACTACTGTGGGCAGGAATCCCTCAGAAGAAATGGAGTGGCCATCATAGTCAACAAAAGAGTCCGAAATGCAGTACTTGGATGCAATCTCAAAAAGGACAGAATGATCTCTGTTCGTTTCCAAGGCAAACCATTCAATGTCACAGTAATTCAAATCTCTGCCACAACCAGTAACGCCGAAGAAGCTGAAGTTGAAAGGTTCTATGAAGACCTACAAGACCTTTTAGAACTAACACCCAAAAAATATGTCCTTTTCATTATAGGGGACTGGAATGCAAAAGGAGGAAGTCAAGAAACACCTGGAGTAACAGGCAAATTTGGCCTTGGAACACGGAATGAAGCAGAGCAAAGACTAACAGAGTTTTGCCAAGAAAATGCACTGGTCATAGTAAATACCCTCTTCCAACAACACAAGAGAAGACTCTATACATGGACATCACCAGATGGTCAACACCGAAATCAGATCGATTATATTCTTTGCAGCCAAAGATGGAGAAGCTCTATACAATCAGCAAAAACAAGACCAGGAGCTGACTGTGGCTCAGACCATGAACTCCTTATTGCCAAATTCAGACTGAAATTGAAGAAAGTAGGGAAAACTACTAGACCATTCAGGTATGACCTAAATCAAATCCCTTATGATTATACAGTGGAAGTGAGAAATAGATTTAAGGACCTAGATCTGATAGATAGAGTGCCTGATGAACTATGGAATGAGGTTCGTGACATTGTACAGGAGACAGGTATCAAGACCATCTCTATGGAAAAGAAATGCAAAAAAGCAAAATGGCTGTCTGGCGAGGCCTTACAAATAGCTGTGAAAAGAAGAGAAGTGAAAAGCAAAGGAGAAAAGGAAAGATATAAACATCTGAATGCAGAGTTCCAAAGAATAGCAAGAAGAGATAAGAAAGCCTTCTTCCGTGATCAATGCAAAGAAATAGAGGAAAACAACAGAATGGGAAAGACTAGGGATCTCTTCAAGAAAATCAGAGATACCAAAGGAACATTTCATGCAAAGACGGGCACGATAAAGGACAGAGATGGTGTGGACCTAACAGAAGCAGAAGATATTAAGAAGAGGTGGCAAGAACACACAGAAGAACTGTACAAAAAAGAGCTTCAAGACCTAGACAATCATGATGATGTGATCACTGACCTAGAGCCAGACATCTTGGAATGTGAAGTCAAATGGGCCTTAGAAAGCATCACTACGAACAAAGCTAGTGGAGGTGATGGAATTCCAGTGGAGCTATTCCAAGTCCTGAATGATGATGCTGTGAAAGTGCTGCACTCAATATGCCAGCAAATTTGGAAAACTCAGCAGTGGCCACAAGATAGGAAAAGGTCAGTTTTCATCCCAATCCCAAAGAAAGGCAATGCCAAGGAGTGCTCAAACTACCGCACAATTGCACTCATCTCACACGTGAGTAAAGTAATGCTCAAAATTCTCCAAGCCAGGCTTCCGCAATATGTGAATCGTGAACTTCCTGATGTTCAAGCTGGTTTTAGAAAAGGCAGAGGAACCAGAGATCAAATTGACAACATCCGCTGGATCATGGAAAAAGCAAGAGAGTTCCAGAAAAACATCTATTTCTGCTTTATTGATTATGCCAAAGCCTTTAACTGTGTGGATCACAATAAACTCGAAAATTCTGAAAGAGATGGGAATACCAGACCACCTGATCTGCCTCTTGAGAAATCTGTATGCAGGTCCGGAAGCAAGAGTTGGAACTGGTCATGGAACAACAGACTGGTTCCAAATAGGAAAAGGAGTTCATCAAGGCTGCATATTGTCACCATGTTATTTAACTTATATGCAGAGTACATCATGAGAAATGCTGGACTGGAAGAAACACAAGTTGGAATCAAGATTGCTGGGAGAAATATCAATAACCTCAGATATTCAGATGACACCACTCTTATGGCAGAAGGTGAAGAGGGGCTAAAAAGCCTCTTGATGAAAGTGAAAGTGGAGAGTGGAGAGTGAAAAGGTTGGCTTAAAGCTCAACATTCAGAAAACGAAGATCATGGCATCTGGTCCCATCACTGCATGGGAAATAGATGGGGAAACAGTGGAAACAGTGTCAGACTTTGTTTTTCTGGGCTCCAAAATCACTGCAGATGGTGACTGCAGCCATGAAATTAAAAGACGCTTACTCCTTGGAAGGAAAGTTATGACCAACCTAGATAGCATATTCAAAAGCAGAGACATTACTTTACCAACAAAGGTTCGCCTAGTCAAGGGTATGGTCTTTCCTGTGGTCATGTATGGATGTGAGAGCTGGACTGTGAAGAAGGCTGAGCGCTGAAGAATTGATGCTTTTGAACTGTGGTGTTGGAGAAGACTCTTGAGAGTCCCTTGGACTGCAAGGAGATCCAACCAGTCCATTCTGAAGGAGATCAATCCTGGAATTTCTTTGGAAGGAGTGATGCTAAAGCTGAAACTCGGCCACCTCATGCGAAAGAGTTGACTCATTGGAGAAGACTGATGCTGGGAGGGATTGGGGGCAAGAGGAGAGGATGAGTTGGCTGGATGGCATCACTGACTCGATGGCCGTGAGTCTGAGTAAACTCTAGGTGTTGGTGATGGACAGAGAGGCCTGGCGTGCTGCGATTCATGGGATCGTAAAGAGTCGGACACAACTGAGCGACTGAACTGTTTCTGGACTCCTGTTTCCTGTTCTAACTACCTAACATTCCCAACCCAGGGTTCTTGCCTTGCAGGCAGATTCTTTACCATCTGAATCACCAGGGAGATCAGATCAGATCAGATCAGTCACTCAGTCGTGTCCGACTGAGCATATCCAGAGACTAAACTATTATTTGAAATGAAGTACTGATTCTCGCTACAATGTGGTTAAATCTTTAAAACATCATTCTAAGTATTATTCCTTTTATATGAAATGTCCAGAATAGCTAAATCAATCAAGACAGAAAGTAGATTAAAGACCGCCTGGAGCAATAATCAACTGCTAACCAGTCCATTCTGAAGGAGATCAATCCTGGAATTTCTTTAGAAGGAATGATGCTAAAGCTGAAACTCCAATACTTTGGCCACCTCATGCGAAGAGTTGACTCATTGGAGAAGACTCTGATGCTGGGAGGGATTGAGGGCAGGAGGAGAAGGGGACGACAGAGGATGAGATGGCTGGATGGCATCACTGACTCGATGGATGAGAGTCTGAGTGACCTCCGGGAGCTGGTGATGGACAGGGAGGCCTGGTGTGCTGCGGTTCATGGGGTCGCAAAGAGTCGGACACGACTGAGCAACTGATCTGATCTGATCTGATCTGATAAGGTCGAATAGAGGATTGGCTGAATTACAAATGAGATAAAGGGGTACTTCAAAATGATCCAAAGCAATTTTTCTCTGTTTGTTTATTATTTTTGTTGGCCTCCTAATTGGTAAATACTTCTTAACAAATAACACCAACTGTAAGAGCATTGCAATCGTGTGACCGTAGACTGCTGTGCTTGCCTAAAGAGACATAAAAAAAGCAAATGAATCTACACTTAAAAGTGCAAGTTTTCAATCTTTGATCTCAATTTCTCAAAGACATTCCCTGCAGTTGTAGCCATAGCCTTGGCTGTGTGGCAGTCTTTAAAATTGCATGGATTCAATCAATGAGTTTATTGATGTTGAACAACAGGAACCTGTAAATAGAGGGGTTGGAGTTGTCAGTTTACTGATAAAATCTTGCATGGGTAAGCAATTGAAAGTCTCCTGCAGTCAGCCTTGCAGAGCGAACCCTGGTAAAATGGTAGAATTTCTTCTTTTTCTCAGTTTTCAGCCCAAATAAGTCAAATGGATGCCTGTGCTTGATTCTTTCAGTTATTCACAAGAAACAGCCACACAAGAAAATCTGCAAATGATGATTCAAAATTAAAACAAAATAAACAGAAAAAAAAAAAAAAACAAAAAACGAGGTCAGGATATTGCAAAGTTGCCATTTTAGATATCAAAAGATTCAATTTAATATAGGAATATCCTATCCTTTGCTTCTAAAATTACTAAACTGAAACAATTCAGTTTATCACACAGCATTCAGGTATGGAGATACACAAATGTCTGAACCCTTTTAAGACTTGAATAAGGCTTGAATAAGCTGAATCATCTATAGAAGTTAGTAATGTTGCCAAGTGCTGCACTTCTTTCCATTAAAGGCTTTCTTAATTTTCTCATGACAGGTAGCTGAAGTATATTTTAAATTAGTGTGTTATTTTTTCTTTCTACTCTGTTGGTAGAAATTTCTAGGCTTTCACTCATATCAATTTTTATTGAACATGCAAAAGCATTGCAGGGAAATGAGCAAACTGCATAAATCATACTCATTTACTGAGATGGTCAAACTCCCTTAGCCAAGCACTTCCTTTTAGTATAGTTTAATTTAGCAAAGTTTAATTTTGTACTGAGAAACAAAGCTGATCTCATGCTTATGTTTCAGCATTTACATGTATACAATGTAGTAAAACAGCGTAATCCCATTTGTATTCTATTATCACAGTCTTTCAAAAATATATCTAAAAATGCAACTATTTTAATTATTAAGAGATGTTCCAAAAGATGTGATGTAAAAAAAAAAAATGACATCTAGAACAGACTGAAATAAACATTTTAAGGAACAATTAGGTTCTTTGTCCCATTCAATTTATTGCTTATTATTTTTAACTACCATTAATTGAATTTCTATTCAGCATTCTGGGTACAAAATATCCTAAAATTGAATGTTTTGTATAGACATTTTTTTTTCTCCTATTATAAAAGAAGAGTAAAGGAGACAATACATGCTGAATTTTTGCTTGTAATTATAATATTTATTAGGAAAGGAGGTAAATCATAAAAATAAATAGCAGTAAATATATGTCGACTAAAAAAACTGCACAATGTGAGAATTGCAAGTTAAGTTTCATTTGGGGCAAAATAAGGACTGCAGCCGGAGAAGGCAATGGCACCCCAATCCAGTACTCTTGCCTGGAAAATCCCATGGACGGAGGAGCCTGGTAGGCTGCAGTCCATGGGGTTGCTAGAGCCAGACACGACTGAGCAACTTTACTTTCACTTTTCACTTTCATGCATTGGAGAAGGAAATGGAAACCCACTCCAGTGTTCTTGCCTTGAGAATCCCAGGGAGGGGAGCCTGGTGGGCTGCCGCCTATGGGGTCGCACAGAGTCGGACACAACTGAAGTGACTTAGCAGCAGCAGCAGCAAGGACGGCAGCCCCGAAGACCACACCTCAGTAAACTCCGAGAGACTGTTCCAAAGAGGTAGTGGGGAAAGAACAGTACATATGTGATTTTGGCGAAGGGAGAATACATGCAATCAAACATATTTTTTTTTTTGTAGAAAATTTCTGCTGGTCTCATGAAGCTTCTGCTAGTCACCAGAAACAATTGTCACCATGAAGGATTTTAGTGCTTCTCTAGATATAAGGAGATATAAGAACTGGGCTCATAAAATCAGCTCCTTAGAGTATTGACCATCTAAAGACCTGTCCTGCCAGGTTCCCAGAGTACAGAGTGCCTCATTTCTGCTCTCCACCCTGAAGTCCTTCAAGGGGTGTTGGAGGTCAGCTGCTGCAGTGGCACCTAATTTAATCCTTGTAGAGACAGATGGCAAGCAACCACAAGTGCCAGTTTGTGGCTGACATATTTGTTTAGTCAGTCTAGGTTTAAGTAAAGTGAATTGTCCATAGTTAGTCAAAAGTCAGTGGCTTAAAGTTCTGGTTCTTCCTTTATTATTTATGTGTTCATGGACAATTTATTTAATCTTTCTAAATTGTGGTATCTTGACCTTGGAAAAAAAAAAAAACTAAACTAGATTCTGGGTGTGACCTAAAAAGTGGTACTTGCCATGGGTACTTGCCATCTACCTCTATAAGGGTTAGATCACATGCTGCTGCAGCTGCTGACCTCCAACAAGCCCTGAAGGAGTTCAGGGTGAAGAGCAAAAATGCCGCACTCTGTGCTCTGGAAAAACTGTCAGGACAGGTCTTCAGACAGATATTCTTTGGAGCTGATTTTATGAGCCCAGTTCTCCTATCTCATACCTAGAAAAGCACTAAAATCCGGCATGGTGACAATTGTTTCTGGTGACTAGCAGAAGTGTCACAAGACCAGCAGAAACTTTCTACCAAAAATATGTGCTCAATTGCATGTACTCCGCCTTTGCCAAAATCACATATATATTTATCCTTCCCCCACTACCACTTTGGAATAGTTTCTCAGAACTGTCTGAGGTGCTGCCTCCTGGGCTGCAGTCCTCATATTGCCTCAAATAAAACTTAACTCACTACTCTCACATTGTGCATTCTATTAAGCAACATGGGGATACTAGTGATGAAGAATTAAGGAAAGAAAAAGAAAGAACTTACTCTAGACTCATAAAAATTTGTCTGCAAATCCTTGTTCCTCCATTCTTTTTCCTTTCTTCCTTCGCTTTTTCCTTCCTTCCTTCCCATCCTTGCTTCTTCTTAGTCCTCCTGATTTTAATTATTTAATTTACTAGCTAGCAGAACCATTATGGCCATCTCCTTCTATATTATATTAATGTGATGGCACATACGTAGAAGATCACTTTTTATAAAATATGCAATTTATTTTAATTTGGACTTTAGTTATTTAATTCAGATTGTTCATTGTTTCTTAAGTGTCACTGTGAATCCGTTCCAACACTTAAATGAGATATGTAACAATGATTTTTTCAATTGAATATTGATATTAAAATTAAGCAATGAAATGCAATAGTTTTGTGGACATTTATTAAAATAAATTTTGTAAGATCCCCAGTATATAATATACAAAATATACATTTTTTCCTCATGTCAAAGAACTCTGCAGGCTTTTGAAAAGAGGGCCTCTAATGCATCATGGATTAAATTGCACTGGTTGCTTGATCCCTTTAAGAGCACATTAAGTCAGCACTACTGTTTATGGCAGCAGTGTTACCAGAAATTCTAACAAACTTTAACTGTTGTACTTAACAAATAATTTATAGATTCTGTGTTATCATGTAACATAGAATAAATGATGGAATGCAAAAAAAATCCTACATGGTTACTTCTGCTCTATTGAAATGTCCACATCAACAACTACCTTCAACTTAAACAGTGGTTATATTTAGTTAAATGTTTTCTTGTAGAGTATCATTTGGAAACTTAAAGTCTTTGGATGCTAGCACCTTTATGCTCAATTTATTCTCACAATCTGTGATTCTAGGAGAGTTGCTCCAAGTCTAGGTCAGAGAATCTGTTCATCAAAATTTGGGGGTGGGTGTCTGGGGAGGCGTCATTTTCAGGTGGTTTTCTTTTTGTTTTTGAGTTAAGATTTTATTGCTTTATTCCTGATCAAAATGCTTTATTCATTTTAAATTTATATTGAATGAAGATGCAATCTATCTTGTATAATCAGTCTATACAAGATAGATTGGTTAGACTGAACTCTCTATTCCTTTTTAACAAAGGATAAAGGAAACAATCTTTATTTTTGTTTCCCCTCTTCTTTTGCACAAAGATCAAGAACAATACTTCAAGACACTCCAACCAACAGTAAGCAGTTTGCTGATTTGGAGTGCCTTGATTTGCTTTTAATTTGCATTTAGAGTGTATCTTATTCTAGCTAGGAAGTAGTATTCTCACTTCAGTAAGTAGAGTAGTGAAACTATTTATATGTCTGAAATTGTTATATGTTGGTATTATTGGGTCTATTGGATATCTGGAAATAAGTAACTTTAATAAATTGATTCAATTTTGTGCGTGTTAGAATTTAATGAAACTTAAATTGTTTGGAATGATTCTTGACACTTTAATAGAGGCTAATTTCAGGTCACTGAATTGTTTTATTTGTATCAGGGTATTACAACCAGGATGGAATGATACATTATAATATTTGGATACATTTTTCACACTAGTTAAAACATATTTATCCATCTTCACCAAAGACAGAGGAACAAGAATCCAGTTGTTTAGGAAATAATACATTCGTTGACCATCTGCTCTTTGCATAGAATTGTGTGATCTTTGGCTTGTATTTGAAAAAGGAATTAAAGCTCCTTTTTTTTCTCATTTAGATTAAGGACAAGTCAGGAGAGAAAATATTAATGCAGGCAATTGGAGGGCACAAGCAGTCTTATTTGTTAATTACTACAAGAATGAAAATAAATTTGAAAAAGTTCATCAGTGAAAGTTAACCTAAATCTTGAATTGTGAAACAGCTATAAGCATGTAATTAAGCTGAACTACTTACAACTGTTCAAATGTTTTGAATTTTTTCTTATCTCAACTCCTTTGCCTGGAATGTTCTTCCCTATACCCTATTAAATTGTCTCTTATTTTGAAGATTTTTCAGAATAGTTCCATGTCATCCTTCTGGAAATTTCCTCTGAACTACTCAGAAGTGAAGTTAAATGTTTCCTTCACTAGGTGCTCAGTTAGCACCTAGTACATACCTTTATTATGTAACTATTCAGATAAGTTCTATCTCTCCAACTTGGCCCTAATTCCCTAAAAGGCTAGCTTTGTCCTATTTATTCTGGATCCTCATTACATTGGACATGCTCCCAGATTTTACTCCCCTACCCAAACCCTACTGTTGTATCTAGACAGGAATTATCTTCTCTACACTCTTTCTCTAGGGGAGTCTGTTTCTATGACTTGCAATTGCAATCTAAGACATCTCTTTTTATACCACAGACTCCAAGTTGACCACCTTCTCTGCAGTTTGACCTATACTCAACTATCTAACTAACATCTCTGCTTAAGTGCCATATAGAGGTCTCTAAGGCCACATTTTATAAACTCATCTCAGTTTTTCCATTAGCTATATCCCTTACTTCTCTTGCTGCTTAAGCTTGGATACTAGGAGTCATCCTTGATTCTTTTCTATTCCTTAATTCTCACATAAAATATATCACCAATTTCTGACAATCATACTTCCAAAATTCATCTACTTGATCTTTATCATCATGGCCACCACTCAGCATTTTCTTTGTCTCTTTTCATTCACTGACTTTCAATTATACTGGACTCTTGTGTGTTCATGACTGTGACTATTATCCATCTTGTTGTTTATGCCTGATGCTGTTCTATCAAAAAAAAAAAAAAACAAATTTAAATTCTTGGACAAGGCTAATTCCTTCACTTCATTCTGCTCTCAGGTTAATTTTGATTCTCTAAGGACAGTACTAAGCTATCTATTTTATATTGAAATTCGCTTTCTCCCAGAAATTGTTTCCTTACAGAGCATTTTTCCTACTTAGCACTTAAAACCTCATTAGTTTTTATTCATGTCTCCTTTTATTATATAATATTTATTTCCCCATTATAATTTAAGAACCATGAAGATAGTAATCATCTCACTATTATGTACCAAACACCCAGCACAAAGCCAAACACATAGGTGCAGCATAAATATTTGTTAAAAAGATGAATACATTGGCTGAAAAATCATTAAAAGAAACTCCATAAGCAGAACTATAGAGGATGCTATAATGCCAGCTCTATGGAGGCAAGCACATTTTGTTTTTTACCATAATATTCATTTGTCTAAGGGCATTTTGACATTTTATATGTGTTTAATATTTGCTTAAAAATACTGAAGAATTTAAAAGGCAACACTTTAATTTTGAATAGCAGCATCAATGTTGGGATCTACTTCCAAGATAAATAAAATTGAACTATTTTTTCTTCCATATACATGAGTAGAGACACTTCATTTTTTATGAAATCCCTGCTCAGTATATTCACTGTCTTATCAGCCAGTGAATAAAAGGGGTAACAAGAGGGGTTTTTTTGGGGGGGGGGGTCACTGTATAAGATAATGTAATTAAGATAATGAAGAAGCCTGAAATAACTGAAAAATCAAGGAACACAGTAATAAATGGACTAACCATTATAATGACTTTCATAGAAAAGAAAGAAAAGCACTAATATTTAAAACTTTGATTGTAAGTAACAAAAGGAAAAATAAGAATTTCTTAAAAAAGTATACACTTGATGGCATAAAGCTTTTATACAGATTGGTTTTCTGTCATTTGATACAATAGTTATCCAACCATAAAACTTTACTACAATAGTTCTAGCATTTATTTTTTCTCAAAGTCTATGCTTTAGCCTAACTTCTCCTAGCCCAGTGTTTCTTTCTACTCTCTCCACGAGATGATAGAAAAGACTTCTAAAATAACTGCTGCATTTTGGACAATTTACAACAGAGCGGGGTAAAAAGTGAACATCATGAGAAGCAAAATAATCATCTATAGACTAGGTTTTACCTTTCAAATAGTAAACAACTCTCAATCTGATCATATTTTAGAGAGAATTAAAGGAATACATTTTATATAATTATGTGCCCCTCCAATTCTATCAGATCAGATCAGATCAGTCACTCAGTCGTGTCTGACTCTTTGCGACCCCATGAACCGCAGCACGCCAGGCCTCCCTGTCCATCACCAGCTCCCGGAGGTCACTCAGACTCACACCCATAAAGTCAGTGACGCCATCCAGCCATCTCATTCTCTGTCGTCCCCTTTTCCTCCTGCCCTCAATCCCTCCCAGCATCAGAGTCTTCTCCAATGAGTCAACTCTTCGCATGAGGTGGCCAAAATACTGGAGTTTCAGCTTTAGCATCATTCCTTCCAAAGAAATTCCAGGATTGATCTCCTTCAGAATGGACTGGTTGGATCTTCTTGCAGTCCAAGGGACTCTCAAGAGTCTTCTCCAACACCACAGTTCAAAAGCATCAATTCTTTGGCGCTCAGCCTTCTTCACAGTCCAGCTCTCTCATCCATACATGACCACAGGGAAGACCATAGCCTTGACTAGGCAAACCTTTGTTGGTAAAGTAATGTCTCTGCTTTTGAATATGCTGTCTAGGTTGGTCATAACCTTCCTTCCAAGGAGTAAGCGTCTTTTAATTTCATGGCTGCAGTCACCATCTGCAGTGATTTTGGAGCCCAGAAAAATAAAGTCTGACACTGTTTCCACTGTTTCTCCATCTATTTCCCATGTAGTGATGGGACCAGATGCCATGATCTTCGTTTTCTGAATGTTGAGCTTTAAGCCAACCTTTTCACTCTCCACTTTCACTTTCATCAAGAGGCTTTTTAGCCCCTCTTCACTTTCTGCCATAAGAGTGGTGTCATCTGCATATCTGAGGTTATTGATATTTCTCCCAGCAATCTTGATTCTAGCTTGTGTTTCTTCCAGTCCAGCATTTCTCATGATGTACTCTGCATATAAGTTAAATAAACATGGTGACAATATACAGCCTTGACATACTCCTTTTCCTATTTGGAACCAGTCTGTTGTTCCATGACCAGTTCTAACTGTTGCTTCCTGACCTGCATACAGATTTCTCAAGAGGCAGATCAGGTGGTCTGGTATTCCCATCTCTTTCAGAATTTTCCATAGTTTATTGTGATCTACACAGTCAAAGGCTTTGGCATACTCTAGAAAGCAGAAATAGATGTTTTTCTGGAACTCTCTTGCTTTTTCCATGATCCAGCGGATGTTGGCAATTTGATCTCTGGTTCCTCTGCCTTTTCTAAAACCAGCTTGAACATCAGGAATCAGGAAGTTCAAGCTGGTTTTAGAAAAGGCAGAGGAACCAGAGATCAAATTGCTTTCATAAATAAATATAAATAAGTTTGGAAACAATTCACATAAAAACATGAGCTAAGTAATAATCTTTAAAAAAGGTAAATTTAATCCTAGTTAAGCTACATATATCTTAGTGTAATGTTCGGTGCTGTGCTGCACTCAGTTGGGTCCACCTCTTTGCAACCCCATGGATTGTAACCTAGCAAGCTTCCCTGTTGGCTCAGACGGTAAAAGCATCTGCTCGCAATGCAGGAGACCTGGGTTCGAAGCCTGGGTCAGGAAAATCGCCTGGCAAAGGAAATGGCAACCCACTCCAGTACTCTTGCCTGGAAAATTCCATGGATGGAGGAGCCTCATAGGCTACAGACCATGGGGTTGCAAAGAGTCAGATATGAGAGAGCGGCTTCACTTTCACTTTTCACTTTCAGGCTTCTTTGTCCATGGGCTTTTCCTGGCAAGAATGTTTAAGTGGGTTGCCATTTCCTTCTCCAATGCTCAATGAGGGTTTCATAAAATATGTAATTTCTTCTAATTCCTCTCAAAAAGCAATGGAAGTACATAGCTTTTCATATCCTTAATAATATGTGTGTTATGGTGTGCTATGATAGAAACTTTTAGAAAAATTCCCTTTTAGGTCCCAAGATCCCTGAAATCACCATGAAATGGTTCATTTTTGACTTGAATACTATGGTTTTTCCAGTGGTCATGTATGGATGTGAGAGTTAGACTGTGAAGAAAGCTGAGCGCTGAAGAATTGATGCTTTTGAACTGTGGTGTTGGAGAAGACTCTTGAGAGTCCCTTGGACTGCAAGGAGATCCAACCAGTCCATTCTGAAGGAGATCAGCCTAGGATTGCTTTGGAGGGAATGATGCTAAAGCTGAAGCTCCAGTACTTTGGCCACCTCATGCGAAGAGTTGACTCATTGCAAAAGACTCTGATTCTGGGAGGGATTGGGGGAGGGAGAAGGGGACAATAGAGGATGAGATGGCTGGATGGCATCACTGACTCGATGGACGTGAGTCTGGGTGAACTCCGGGAGTTGGTGAATGGACAGGGAAGCCTGGCGTGCTGCAATTCATGGGGTCGCAAAGAGTCAGACACAACTGAGTGACTGAACTGAACTGAACAGATAAGATTTGTAAGCAATGATTTGGGGCTATAACAAGGTTCATTAATGTCTCTTTGTAAAACTGAAACTGTAAAATAAGAGAAGGTTTACAGAATTAAAAGGTAAATTTAATATGCAATCATTTCATGGAATCCCACACTGAAGGCCTGAGCTTATTGTTTCCCTTTGAATAACATAAATCATTTGAAGCTTGTAGCCTGTAAATTTTAAATAGGATAGCATAATTTTGCTATAGCATAGTAGTTTAAATTTAAGCACAACCATTCTGTTTCAATTATAAAAGTGTCATTGAGCTTTAGTGATACCATTTAAAAGACTGAGAGTATAAAGTACATGCATGTTCCTGATCTGTGAGGGCCTGGCTCACCTAGAGCATGGCTTCTGAACCTTGGCATTATTGCGATTTTTTTACTGGATTGTGTGTGTCTCTGAGGTGGGGTGGGAGGAGGAGTCAGGGAATACTGACTTGTACATTTTAGGATACTTAGCATATCTTTCAAGCATCCTGGGTGGCTCAGTGATAAAGAATCTGCCTGCCAAGGCAGGAGACACAGAAGACACAGGTTTGAGCCCTGGGTCAGGAAGATCTCCTGGAGAATAAAATGGCAACCCACTCCTATATTCTTACTGGAAAAATCCCATGGACAGAGGAGCCTAGTGGGCTACAGTCCATGGGGTTGCAAAGAGTCAGACACTTCGGTTGCAAGAGTCGAACTTGGCAACTAAACCGCCACCACCAGCAGCATCTTGAACGAGGCACCAATAGCACTGCAACCCTAGTATGACAAAAATCTTTCCGGATCTTAGCAAATGCCCCAAGGGAGAAATAGCCCATTTTGAGACCCACTGCCTTGAAAAAATTTAAAAAAAAATGTTAATCAACCCACTTTGCCACTGAAAAACATAAGCCTTCAGGCCATGTCTCTTAAAACATTATGGAAACAGGTGATACTTTCTTATCATTTCACAGCAGTCATGCATCCTGAAAGCCCCTAATGAAATTGCTGGCTCTGTCTAAAGTAGCAAAGCTGAATTTCTGCACTCATGAACATACTACCAAGCAGTGACCAATCTCTCCTCTACAAGTATCACAGATTCAAATCAGGAGAACTTTATCCTTTACTTTCTTTCCTCATCTTCTAAGGTACATGGAAGTAGCGATCTATGTGTTCTATTAACAAGACACATTAGAGAAATGAACTTGTTCATCAGGTCACAAACTGGCCACCATACATGAAGGTAACTCACATCCGAGGCATGTTTTGGCTGGTTGCAAGATGAACAGATCTTTACACCTGCCCACCAGAACCTTAAAAGTTTATATTTAGGCCTTAACAGGATTCAGTCACTAATACTGACCAGACAGTCTCAGCAACACATTGCTCTCTGAAGGCTGTGTCCTTGAAAATGGCTCCAGCTGTGGAAAGATGATCAAACCTCCCATTCAAAGGGCAAGGGAGGAGGTGAGGGGCCTCTGACTGGTGCACCCAACTCATGAAGTCACATCCTCTCCATGACCTCCAACAGCTCCTTGTTTCCTTTTTGAAGTTAAAAGATCAATCTTTACCTAATTGTCTATATAAAATCCCTGTGTGTTAATGGGGCTTCCCAGGTGGCACTAGTAGTAAAGAACAGATCTGACAATGTAGGAGACTTGAGAGACATGGGTTTGATCCCTGGGTTGGGAAGATCCCTTGGAAAAGAGAATGGTGACCCACTCCAGTATTCTTGCTTGGAGAATCCCATGGACAAAGAAACCTGGTGAGTTACAGTCCTTGGGGTTGCAGAGTCAGACATGACTGAAGCAACTTAGTATAGCACAGCATGGTGTGTTAATAAGTTGGGCTTGTTTACATTTTATATATATTTAACAGACCATGGTGACTTGTCCTTCACTGAGCCAAATTATGTCCAAAAGTTCCAATCACATATCACCATAGGTTCAAAGTTTCTACCCTGGAGGAAATAATCAGTAGGAACAGAACAGAATCCCACCTTCAGATGAGTCAGCCACCTTCAAAAGTGGATGACAGAGGACAAGGTCAAGGAGCCGGCTAACATACTCTCACCCACCCCATACTAAAGAAGCAACCACAGCTCTGGGTCTCTCATTTCTCGACGAGAGAAGAAAGCAACATTCTGGCAGAGGCTATGGCTAGTGAAATTAGTACCTAGATATTATTTGATATTTAGGTTTTAGGGAAACTTATTGAAATAATCTTGTGCAATTCCTATTTGTTGCTATTGCATCGGTTGTTTTGTGTTAAGTGAAGGAACCACTTGGAAACCTAACAGCTTAAAGAGAGAACAACTTCCTTAGCTGAGTGCTCTGTAGGTTGATTATCTAGACTGTACTCAGCTAAACAACTGTTCTACTGGTGCTCCTGGACTTTCTCAGGCATTTCCAGCCACTTACTAGGTTAGCCAGCTCCTCTTCTAGGGGTTAGCTTGTTGAAAGTGGGGGTGACAGGAGCAACTGGACCACATGTTTCTCATTATTTGACAAGCTAGCTTATCTTGTTTTCAAGCAAGAACAGCAGCTGCAAGATGTCTTTGATCCAGAGTTGAAAATACCCACAGTACTTCTGTCAGATTGTTGTTGTCAAAGAAAGTCACAGACAAGTCCAAATTCAAGGATCTGAGGCATAGATTTCATCTTCTGATAGAAGGTGCTATAATATATTTTAGTCAGTTTTTGATAATTTCTCACAGGTGTTCTGAATTTCATTTATATTCCAGTTTAGTTTAGTTAGGTGTTTTTCAGATTATTAAATTTACAATATATAATTGCACATTGTTTATAGTTTCTCAGTCGTGTCTGACTCTTTGTGATCCCATGGGCTGTAGCTTGCCAGGCTCCTGTCCATGAAGTTCTCCAGGCAAGAATACTGGAGTGGGTTGTCATTTCCTTTTCCATGGTATCTTCTTAACCCAGGGATTGAACCCAGTCTCCTTCATTGCAGGCAGATTCTTTACCACCTGAGTCACCAGGGAAGCCCCCTCTGAAGAACAGGCATGGACAATTGTATTTAATAATTGGCAAAAACAGGTACTGCTTCTAGGAAAACTGCAAGCCTTTTTTCTACTTATTTCATTTTCTTCTTTTATTCTTTCTACCCAAATTATTGCTATTTGAATGCCTTATGGTAGAACAGAAATGGTATTTTTCCTTTTATGAAATTGAATAAATATTTTACTATGTATTCTTACACAGTTTCTTGTAATAGTCATCTATATATTCATTTCCTTTTAGAAGGATTCATGATTCAACTAATGTGTCCAGCATCTTTTAAAAAATGTTTTTAGTTCATATTCAGATAAGAGATGCTCTGAGGCTGTGTAAACTGCAAAACTTTCTCTCTGACATGCCAACAATTATAAGTACTTTGCTTCTGGCTTATTTCCATAGCTTTGAAGATTGAAAAATAATCCAAATTTTATCATTTTGTGTTTGGTATCTGCATGTTTGCAAATATGAAAATTTTGCTTATAAGCTTAAAAATGATCAAAATGTCTGTATGAAATTATAGATTGAGGAGTCCCATTAAGTTTGCTATTCTAGGTTGTATACTACATACTATTCCTTTGAATAGTCAAGATATATTTACAAAGTACCATAAGATTATAGATCAAAGAAAAAAGACTTATGCCACAAAGAAATAAAGCACAGTAGAAAATACAGGACATGAAGAAGAGACATAAGAAAGACTTAAGCCATTAAGAAAAAAAGAGTAGTAGAAAATAGGATGAAGTCTGGAATGATATAAAGTAGTAAAAAAATTTAAAATGCAATATATGCATAATTTATTTCCTCTTTCTCATAATTGTTTTTATTCTCTCTAGAGTAAGCTACATAATAAAATAAATTCATATTATATTCCTTTATCCTGAAGTATGTTTTGAAAGTTGTTTTGTCATCTCCAAATCTTTTGGATTAGACTGTAGCCATGGACTGTAGCCAGCCAGGTTCCTCTGTCTGTGGGATTTCCCAGCAATAATACTGGAGTGGGTTGCATTTCCTTCTCCAGGGGATCTTCACAACCCAGGAACTGAACCCCCACCTTCTGCACTGGCAGGTGGGTTCTTTACCACTGAATCACCAGATCATGGTTTAAATCAGGGAGGACGGAGATGTGATTTGACTGACTTGAGCTCAGATCTATTCCTAACCCTATTTACCATCTGAGATAACCTGAGTAAGCCTTCCTGATGCTCATTCTCTTCAACAGGAAATTGAACATGATAAGAGCACCCTATTAGAATTGATGCAACATTTAACTTTCTTAAAAAATTAAAGTATGTACTGAACAATACAATAGTCCAATTAATAAATATGTTTCTAAATATTCACTAGTGTATTTCTGTAAGTTGAAGAGCCACCTTCTATTCTGTCTCTGGTGTACACGAAATTTTTATATTTGTAGTAAATAAAATATACATAGACACTTGATGTTTCCTTTGAGCAAAGTGTGGCTAGATTGTTTAATACTTTGAGAATACCAATAAATTTCAGTTGCAATTTTCTCTCTCTCTTTTTTTTTTTTTTTTTTTTTTTTACAAAATCAAGAGTTTGAAAAATGTTGCTGTAAAGTTGATTCATCAAAGACAGATTAAAAATCTAGTTATAATTATTGGCAGCAATGCAAACTATGCTTTTGTGAGTAAAATAGTATTTTTAAGTAATTTCTCTTATAACATAGTGAAGGAAATGAAGCAAGCAGTGTAATATATAAAACTAGCAGGAATCCTTTGTATTTTACATACATCTCTAATTTTAATAGCATCTAACTCAGAAACCAATGAATTACATTATCAGTTCATTACATTTTAATAGAATGTTTTAAGAAGAAATAACTCACATTAGTTTTGCAGCTCAATCTATAATCTGTTCTGCCAAACATGTTCAATAAACATGTTCCTAGACGGTAACTGATAGTTCTTTCCCAGTTATAGAGACAATAATTAAGAGATGGTGTCCCATCTCTACTCAGATATAGGTTAAACTTTTTCATGAGACACAGATACAGTATTAGTGTGTGTGTAAAATGATTTAGAAATTATCTATCAGATAACATCTTAGCATTGGAAAAAATACTCCACTGGCTATCAATTGCAATTAGAAGAAAACCTAAAGTATTTATTCATGGCCGATTTGAACCCACATTATCCCTTCATCCCTACCCCATAAAACTGTTCATTGTTTTCTTTAATCCCACTAACATTTTTCTCCTCTTTTTCTCTTTCTTTCTCCCTTTCTCTCTCTCTTCCTCTCTCTTCTTTCTTTTCTTTTCTTTCTTTTCCTTTTTCTTCAATTCTTTGAAAACCTCAAGGCACCAAACCATTTGAAATTAAGCTTGAAGAATTCTTCCTATCTCCTGTCATGGCTGACTGTTAACTAGTCACACCCTAAGAGAAGCCATTTAGAACACTTATTCCAAAGAAATCATGAAAACTTCTTCACTCTATGCCACTATCCCATTATTTCCTCTTTACTAATTTTTGTGTGTTCTGAAATTACCTTACTTAATTTTTTTTCAAGAGTGTTTCTCTGCCAATTAGAATGTAAGCTCGTAGAAGGCAAATTCTACAGCCCTTTGATATAGAAAAAAATGCTTGATGAATGCATTATATATATATAATGAATCCATATATATAATTCATAATATATATTCATATATATGAATTACAAATCTTTTGAAAGAATAAATGAACAAATATATTCATATAGGTGAGGTGAGGGTAGAGAGACTGACTCATTTCATTCTCATTTCTTAAGTAAAAAACAAGTAAGTGGTTCATCTTCTGGAACACATCTAAATATGTATTACACTCTCCTGCGTGGGTGGGAAGGAAGTTTATTATCACTTTTCTGAGTGACTCACTCAAATACCTTTTACCCTGAAAATGTTTAGAGAGCTACTGTGCTACTGAGAGAAAAAGTGATAGAGAAAACTGCCCACCTTGTGGTTTATTGCCTTCCAAGTCAGTTAGATTTTTCAGTTTAAATCTGAGAGATAATCAATACACTGGGATGCATTCCAAGTGTGTTTTTAAGACAGTAAACTGCAAATTTAATATGGCCTGAGGTTGGGGAAAAAGAAAAGTGTGTGGGGAGGCACCAGTGAATTTCAGTGACATCACTAAGCAGATCTAGGAAGAGGAATTCTGAAAGTAGGGAATATGGAATTTTCAGTAAGGGCATTCTAAGCTTTAGTCAGTTTCTGCTTTACTCTCTTTCAAAATTTTTAAATGATCTTATTAATTGCTATTCATCATTTTTACAGTAACTTTATTTTGCTTATGTACCATGGCTGATTCTACTAGAGGATGAGCTAACTCACTACAAGGAAATAATTTTGAACACAGACACAGTAAATTACTACAAGGTACAGGGTCAAAGTGTCTCTTAATTTCATAGCTGCAGTCACCATCTGCAGTGATTTTGGAGCCCAGAAAAATAAAGTCTGACACTGTTTCCACTGTTTCTCCATCTATTTCCCATGTAGTGTTGGGACCAGATGCCATGATCTTCGTTTTCTGAATGTTGAGCTTTAAGTCAACCTTTTCACTCTCCACTTTCACTTTCATCAAGAGGCTTTTTAGCCCCTCTTCACTTTCTGCCATAAGGGTGGTGTCATCTGCATATCT
The DNA here is from genome assembly GCA_935064755.1 of Tragelaphus eurycerus. Classification (NCBI taxonomy): domain Eukaryota; kingdom Metazoa; phylum Chordata; class Mammalia; order Artiodactyla; family Bovidae; genus Tragelaphus; species Tragelaphus eurycerus. Next base: position 38,289,641 of record CAKXYN010000004.1, on the reverse strand, counting down.
GAGGTTATTAATATTTCTCCCAGCAATCTTGATTTCAACTTGTGTTTCTTCCAGTCCAGCATTTCTCATGATGTACTCTGCATATAAGTTAAATAAACATGGTGACAATATACAGCCTTGACGTACTCCTTTTCCTATTTGGAACCAATCTGTTGTTCCATGACCAGTTCTAACTGTTGCTTCCTGACCTGCATACAGATTTCTCAAGAGGCAGATCAGGTGGTCTGGTCATGTATGGATGTGAGAGCTGGACTGTGCAGAAAGCTGAGCCCCAAAGATTTGATGCTTTTGAACTGTGGTGTTGGAGAAGACTCTTGAGAGTCCCTTGGACTGCAAGGAAATCCAGCCAGTCCGTTCTGAAGGAGATCAGCCCTGGGATTTCTTTGGAAGGAATGATGCTAAAGCTGAAGCTCCAGTATTTTGGCCACCTCATGCGAAGAGTTGACTCATTGGAGAAGACTCTGATGCTGGGAGGGATTGGGGGCAGGAGGAGAAGGGGACGACAGAGGATGAGATGGCTGGATGGCATCACTGACTCGATGGATGTGAGTCTGAGTGATCTCCAGGAATTGGTGATGGACAGGGACGCCTGGCGTGCTGCAATTCATGGGGTCGCAAAGAGTCGGATACGACTGAGCGACTGATCTGATCTGATCTGACAGGGTCAAAGTCTCCCATGTAGCTCAAACAGTTAGGAATCTGTCTGCAATACAGGAGACCTAGGTTTGATCCCAGGGTAGGGAAGATCCTCTGGAGAAGGGAATGGGAATCCACTCCAGTATTCTTATCTGGAGAATTCCATGGACAGAGGAACCTGGCGGGCAACAGTCAGTGGGGGTCACAAAGAGTCAGACACAACTGAGCAACTAACACTACTACTACTATGGGTCAAAGTAGTTTCTGGAAAAAAGTTATCTATCTTACTCAGGAAACAATTTACACAGTAGAAAAACTGGTTTAAATGTTATTTTAATTACCTTTCAGATATCATCCAAATAATGAAATATTATATATATATATATATATATATATATATATATATATATATATATATCAGAGGTTAAAGCGTCTGCCCACAATGCAGGAGACCAGGAGGATTCGGTCCCTACATCAGGAAGATTCCCCTGGAGAAGGCAATGGCAACCCACTCTAGTTTTCTTGCCTGGAGAATCCCATGGACAGAGGACCCTGGTGGGCTACAGTCCACGGGGTCACAAAGAGTCAGACACGACTGAGTGACTTCATTTTTTTTTTTTTAATACACACACACACACATACATGTGTATATATACAATAACAGGCTTCCCTAGTGGCTCAGAGATAAAAAATATACCTGTCAATGCAGGAAACTTGGGTTTGACTCTTGGGTTGAGAAAATCCCCTGGAGAAGGAAATCTCAACCCACTCCAGTATTCTTGCCTGGAAAATCCCATGGATAGGGGAGCCTGGTGGGCTACAGTTCATGGGGTCACAAAAGAGTTGGACATGATTTAGCGACTAAACGACAGTGTACACAATGCACATGTGTATTATACTGTTTTTCTTTTCTTTAAAGTTAAAAGATTTTCTTTTCTTTAAACTTTAAAAGACTTACTATGAAGTCTTTTCTACTGTCTTCACTACATTCTCCCTTTTATTCATTTATCCATAAATAATGTTTATTATGAAATTACCAAATGACAGGCACTAATCTATATCGGTGAATTAAAGAGGTCCTCAGTCTCACAGTGCTTACTTTCTATTGGAAATCATTAGTTAGCTTTTAAGAGCACTCATCATATTCCAGCATTCTTCTCAGTACTTTCATAGACACTATGTTAATATTATTTCTCATTTGAAAGGCAAAGAAACTAGGCCTTTGAGCATATGAAGCACTTTTTCAAGATCACCCAAGCTAGTTAAGTGTTAAACATGATATTTACACTTGCATATCTGACCATGTCTTTGTGTCTAGCTGCCATGCAATTTTCCCTTTTTAATATGTACTTTTCCAGTGAATAGATCTATGCTATTCATGTGCTTCTTTGTGTTTTTAAACACACTTTATATTTTAATTGTCAAAATAATAAATAATAGGATGCTTGGAAAATGGAGAAAATATTCATTGACATAAACTTTTATAACTATTAATTTCTAAATGTTCTCATATGGTTCAATCTATAAGCACTTGTAATCATAGTACCTGAGCAAATCCATTTCCTTTCTTTTCCATTTTATATTTTAATATAATGTTTCCATTATGTTACGTCAATTCACACACATTTTATTATAGTTTTCTATAATGTTTCATAGAGATCATAATCATTATTTTAGCTTGCTAAATATCCACTGAGTTTCTATATCATTATATAATTTACGGTTTCATTAATATTTATTTCTTCATTGAAAAAAAACCCCACAGTTTTATTACATAAAATGGCACTTTGGAATTTCAATTCAAATTAAGTAAAACATATAAAATTATTTGACAACTTTATGGCAGCTTGCCTTCCATGTATTGGGTTGGCATAAACCAACCCAATACTATGCTCTGTCTCCCAAAACATACTTCAACAAATACTTCCTATATCCTACAATCCCTGTCTTAAGGATGATGAATTGATAGAAAACAGTCTTTAAATACAAGATGCTCCTAATCTAGTCAGAAGCAACAGAAATCCAAAATAGTATGAGATAGGAGAACAGATAAACATGCACCTAGTCTATTAATGTAATATTGATGAAAATGGATATATATATATATATATATATATATATATATAAAGCAATGCTGTAAGATTTACCCAGAAATATGGAAGAGTGGTAGAAATTGTTTAGGATGGTTTATTAGCCTGTTCAAGCTGCTATAACAAGACATCATGGCCTGTGTGACTTAAACAACACTTAATTTCTTACAGTTCTGGAGGCTAGGATTCCAATATTAAGGTGCCAGCAGATTGGTTTCCACTAGACTTTTGTTTCTGCCTTGTAGATGGTCACCTTCCCTCTGTTGTCACATGGCTTCTTTGTGTATGGATAGAGAGAAAGACTAGGTATGTTTTCTTCTTTTTATAAAGATATGAATCTGGTGGTATTATGGTCCGATCCTAATGAATTAATTTAACTAATTACCTCATAACAATCTTATCTAGGAATACAATCACTTTGGGGGTTACAACATCATATGAAATCATATGAATTTTAGAAAGATGCAGTTCAGTCTGTAACAGAAGAAGAGAAGAACAGAGATGAGGGGTGAGATAGATAAAGCTAGTCAACCATATATTTAAAAAATAATTTTATAAAGACCTATATATAGAAAAGTATAAAACTCTGGTGAAAGAAATCAAAGAGGACACTAATAGATGGAGAAATATACCATGTTCATGGATTGGCAGAATCAATATAGTGAAAATGAGTATACTGCCCAAAGCAATTTATAGATTCAATGCAATCCCCATCAAGCTACCAACGGTATTCTTCACAGAGCTAGAACAAATAATTTCTTAATTTGTATAGAAATACAAAAAACCTCGAATAGCCAAAGCTATCTTGAGAAAGAAGAATGGAACTGGAGAAATCAACCTGCCTGACTTCAGGCTCTACTACAAAGCCACAGTCATCAAGACAGTATGGTACTGGCACAAAGACAGAAATTTAGATCAGTGGAACAAAATAGAAAGCCCAGAGATAAATCCACACACATATTGACACCTTATCTTTGACAAAGGAGGCAAGAATATGCAATGGATTAAAGACAATCTCTTTAACAAGTGGTGCTGGGAACACTGGTCAAATACTTGTAAAAGAATGAAACTAGAACACTTTCTAACAACATACACAAAAATAAACTCAAAATGGATTAAAAATCTAAATGTAAGACCAGAAACCATAAAACTCCTAGAGGAAAACATAGGCAAAAAACTCTCTGACATATATCACAGTAGGATCCTCTATGACCCACCTCCCAGAATATTGGAAATAAAATCAAAAATAAACAAATGGGACCTAATTAAACTTAAAAAGCTTCTGCACAACAAAGGAAACTATAAGCAAGGTGAAAAGACAGCCCTCAGAATGGGAGAAAATAATAGCAAATGAAGCAACTGACAAACAACTAATCTCAAAAATATACAAGCAACTCCTACAGCTCAATTCCAGAAAAATAAATGACCCAATCAAAAAATGGGCCAAAGAACTAGGTAGACATTTCTCCAAAGAAGACATACAGATGGCTAACAAACACATGAAAAGATGCTCAACATCACTCATTATCAGAGAAATGCAAATCAAAACCACTATGAGGTACCATTTCACACCAGTCAGAATGGCTGCGATCCAAAAGTCCACAAGCAATAAATGTTGGAGAGGGTGTGGAGAAAATGGAACCCTCTTACACTGTTGGTGGGAATGCAAACTAGTACAGCCACTATGGAAAACAGTATGGAGATTCCTCAAAAAACTGGGACTAGAACTGCCTTATGATCCAGCAATCCCACTGCTGGGCATACACACTGAGAAAACAAGAATTGAAAGAGACACGTGTACCCCAATGTTCATAGCAGCACTGTTTACAATCGCCAGGACTTGGAAGCAACCTAGATGTCTATCACAGATGAATGGATAAGAGAATTGTGGTACATATACACAATGGAGTATTACTCAGCCCTTAAAAAGAATACATTTGAATCAGTTCTAATGAGGTGGATGGAACTGGAGCCTATTATACAGAGTGAAGTAAGCCAGAAAGAAAAACACAAATACAATATACTAACGCATATATATGGAATTTAGAAAGATGGTAACAATAACCCTGTATTTGAGACAGCAGAGGAGACACTGATGTATAGAACAGTCTTTTGGACTGTGGGAGAGGGAGAGGGTGGGATGACTTGGGAGAATGGCATTGAAATATGTATAATATCATGTTTGAAACGAGTTGCCAGTCCAGGTTCGATGTCTGATACCGGATGCCTGGGGCTGATGCACTGGGACGACCCAGAGGGATGGTATGGGGAGGGAGGAGGGAGGAGGGTTCAGGATGGGGAACACATGTATACCTGTGGCAGATTCATTTTGATGTATGGCAAAACCAATACAATACTGTAAAGTTAAGTAAAATAAAATTTAAAAAATAATAATTTTTAAAATATATGAGGGAGAAATAAGAAATAACTTCCTACTATTTTAGTGTGTGTGTGTGTTCAGTCACGTCCGACTCTGTGACACCATGGTCTGTAGCTGGCAAGGCTCCTGTACCTATGGGACGTTCCAAGCAAGAATACTGGGGTGGGTTGCCATTTCCTTCTCAGGGGATATTCCCCGCTCAGTGATAGAAACTGTGTCTCCTGCATTGGCAGGCGGATTCTTTACCTCTGAGCCACTGGGGAAGCTACTATCTTAGAGGGAATTAAATTGAAATTTCCATCAAAATTAACAATCACAGTTTGAAAATGTCACTTAAAATAAGATGTCAATTATTTAACAGCATTTCTAGTTTTTAGATTTGCTTTTACTCAGGGTCAAACATGAATAATTAACTTACTTGATTACAAGTCCATTCTGAATAATCTGCTCTTATTTTTTTCAAAGATAATATGAAAATTGCAATCATAAAATGTGAGAGAAGAGAATATAAAGAAAAAAAGAAAGAAGGTTGTTAAGAAATATGTAACTCAACAGAGATCTCTAAAGAAAACAACTAAAATTTGGCAGGTGCAGTAGTTGGGATAAGATTGTGGACCCAGATTCTTCTTTTAACCAATATCTGGACAAACCTGGTCAGATGATAAAGTAGAAAAGATGACATTTGTTTTAAATATATTCTCTAATAACACTGTACAAATATTTTGAAAGGTTGTCTGTATTTCAATGTATGGAATTTCTCATTATATTTAGTGGGTTAAATTTCATAAAAATTTCCTTTGTGGATTTGCAATATAGGTTAATATGACAGCTAAATTTCTTACATTTTCTCAGAGAATTAAAATGATTTATTAAACACAGTTTTAACACTTTGATTTATAAAAGTTCTAGAGGTGGTAACCCACAATAAATTAATCTACTATGAATTACTAAATTATTAATATAACTCGACTTAAACATCTGTGGTTCACAGAAATTACATGGAATTATTTATTGGTGCCATTTCCCCTTTCTGCCTTACCTAACTATATTTAATGAATGGAGCTGGCATATCTTTGTCATTACATAGGGAATAGAGTTTGTGCCAAAACATATGGCTTAGAATTTAAAAGTTAAATTGCATGAATATTTATGAATACACTGTTCAATGTACAATTTCTAAAATATTTGAATGATTGAGATTTAGTGTTCAGATTGATAGAGTGAGAGAATGTTGGCTTTAAATTTAAAATAAAATAATTACTATTTTTTAATTACTAGATCGGGATAATAGCTTTAACTCTTATATTGAATTTAACTGTTCAAAACATTTTATAAATAAAAATACTGAGGACTTCATGGAAATTCATAGTGCTGATAAGTTATGAAGACCAAATTTGAAATCAAGTTTATGTTTGATTCAACATGCCAAAACCTCATCTGCAAAACTGACAAAATAGACCATGTCCTCCTTAACTCACAACAGTGTTTTGAGGTTCAAATGTAACACTGAAAACATTTTATATGTAGGAACACCTAAATAGTTGTAAAATTACTTCTTTAGTTAGAGCTGATTTACCTATCCCATTCTCTAAATCGACTTCCCTCATGGCTCAGACAGTAAAGTGTCTGCCTACAATCCGGGACACCCAGGTTCCATCCCTTGGGAAGATCCCTTGGAGAAGGAAATGGCAACCCACTCCAGTATTCTTCCCTAGAAAATCCCACGGATGGAGGAGCCTGGTTGGCTACGGTTCATGGGGTCGCTACAAGTCGGACACGACTGAGGGACTTCACTATTCTCTAAATCACCTATTCAATTATGAAATACAAATAAGACTAAGAAGAAGCCAAATGAAAAGCTAGGCAGAGCAATGCTGTTCAAGTATGCACCCAGCACAGTGCCCAAAGTTGTCAAGGTGATAACCCTTTATTCCCACCTATCTAAAATTACATGTTCAAAAACTTGGCCTTGGGTATTTAACAGGGGAAATGGCTCCCAAATGAGTGGAATATAAAGCTTTTTGATGCCAGACATCAAGTTAAATAAACAAACAACAACAACAAAGCAAGATTTCTAGACAAGTCCAACCAACCAATCAGTTGATAGTGGTGCCATAGCTCCTGGTCATGATTTTAGAGTAAGAGAGATTGCTGGTAGTATGCTATGGGAGAGACAAGGCTTATATTTATTGAACTTGATGGGTTAGGACAATTGATGTGCAAATAATTTCTATTTTACTCATTTTTTAATACCTTAATTCAATTGACTTGAGTCAAAGAAGGATCTTTTGAAGTCTTAGTATTCTTCCCCCTCCTTTTCTAACATAACTTCAACTAAATTATCAATTAAACCATTTTCCCAGATCAGAACCAGGTCAGCTGAGATTCTTATAAGTTGAAACTCAAAAAGTCTTTTCTGATACCATCTACAGTTGGGGTTAGAGACAGCTGGATAAATGTCATCCCTATTCCCCATCACATTTGGAACAAATTTCCAAATATACTTAGGATTCAGAGAAAAGCAAATGCAAATGGCAGCTTTATTATGGAAAACACAGAACCAAAGGATATTTTGCTAAACTATGGTATCAGTGAGCTTCATGGTACAGTAATGAGAACATATGTACCTGGTTAGAGGTAACCATGGATGATGACAGACACATCTAGAGAAGTGGGACATTTACTTCTTTATTAACTATAAGACCAAGAATTATGTGTTATCCCTAGGCAGACATAACTGAGTCAAAGGGGAAAAAAATAGGTTGAGCTAGGCACAGCCAGGACTTCGCTAGTGGCTCAGCTATTAAAGAACCCGCCTGCATGAGAGAGACCTGGGTTCAATCCCTGGGTTGAGAAGATCCCCTGGAGAAGGGAAAGGCTACCACTCCAGTATTCTAGCCTGGAGAATTCCATGGACTATATAGTCCATGGGGCTGCAAAGAGTTGGACATGTCTGAGTGACTTTCACTCATGCACATCCAAATCCTGAGCCTAAATTACCAATATGATAATTCATTTTCCTTGTAAGGAGTGATTGAGAGGCTAGAGATAGAACAAAAGAGTATTCTAATTGATGTTCCTCCATAAGGAAAACATGAAATAAGAAGGAGACCTATATAAGCACTAGACCAAGATTCAGGGTCCAAAAATCCTTTAATATTTTCTTGTATGCACTCAGAGAAATACTCCAATTTCTCCTATGACATGAGATCAACCTCCAAAATAAGATTCCAATAATCTTAAACTGTGTCCATTTTCCTTCCCAAATTACAGAAGACCAATGGAAATATTTTGCAAGTGAGGCCAAAATAACCTCAGCCAGACTAGGAACAAAGTAGAAAGGAAAGTGTAGCCTTTATTTCTAAGCTAACTGTCTCACTGAAGTCAGAGTATAATCATGGTGGCTTGTGACAGACAGAAGTGCCATGATACCCAGGAATCTAGGCAACAGAAGAAAATATAGCGTCACCTGTGAAGCTAAGCTGACCATTTTTTTTTACCTTTTGGAGGGTAATCAAAACAAAACCTGCTCATTTCTGACTACCTAACAAAAAAGAAAATTTGTATTTTCCATGAAAAATTATATCCAATTTTGACCATTTGAACCCAAATCCTCTTGTACCAAATACTGGAACACAGTTTAACTCTTTTCATAAAAATCACAGTGTAAAATTATGATCAATTCATTAATATCTTGTTTCCTTGTGCAATACTTATTTTAAAATTTTATAATTACTGTGTTCTATTTTATGAGATAGGGATACTTTTAGAAAATAATTTCTGAAAGATCCAATCATGTTTTAGATGGTCAGCATAAGTGAAAATTGTATTTAATGCTTCTTAAAACTTTTAGATAATTTTCATTTCTGGATGTTTTGTTTCAGTAGCTCTGCAGTTTGACGGAGAAGGCAATGGCAAGCCACTCCAGTGCTCTTGCCTAGAAAATCCCATGGTTGGAGGAGACTGGGAGGCTGCTGTCCATGTCCGCTACGAGTCGGACGCGACTGAGTGACTTCACTTTCACTTTTCACTTTCACACAATGAAAAAGGCAATGGCAACCCACTCCAGTGTTCTTGCCTGGAGAATCCCAGGGACCGCAGAGCCTGGTGGGCTGCCGTCTATGGGGTCGCACATAGTCGGATATGACTGAAGCGACTTAGCAGCAGCAGCAGCAGTTTGAACTTTAGCCTGTACTCCAGATGACACTGGCCTTATTCAAGGACCCTTACTTTAAAAATTCCTAAAAGACTTCATTTAAGGCCAGACACTTTAAAACTCTAGAGTAAAACATAGGCAGAGCAATCTTTGACATAAATCACGGCAAGATCTTTTTTGATCCACCTCCTAGAGTAATGAAAATAAAAACAACAAAAGTAAAGAAGTGGGGCCTAATGAAACTTAAAAGCTTTTGCAGAGCAAAAGAAACCATAAATAAGACTAAAATACAACCCTCAGAATGGGAGGAAATATTTGCAAAAGAAGCAACTGACGGGGATTAATATCCCTTGTCAAAATATAAAAACAACTCAATATAAAAAAAAAAAAAAAAGTAAAACAATAAAAAGTGGGCAGAAGACCTAAAAAACATTTCCTCAAAAAGGCACTATAGATGGCCAACAAATACATGAAAAGATGCTCAACATTACTAATTATTAAAGAAATGCAAATCAAAACTACAGTGAGGTATGGTCTTAGACTGGTCAAAATGACCATCAATAAAATATCTACAAACAATAAATGTTGGAGAAGATGTGGAGAGAAAAGGACCTTTTACACTGTCCATAGGAAAGTAAATTGATACAGCCACTATGGAGAACAGTATGGAAGATCCTTAAAAAGTCAAAAATAGAACTACCATATGACCCAGAAATCCCACTCTTGGACATAGACTCAGAGAAAATCATAATTCCAAAAGATACATGCACCCCAATATTCATTGCAGCACCATCTACAAATGCCAGGACATGAAAGCAATCTAAATGTTCATCAGCAGAAGAATGATTAAAGAAGATGTGGTATATACATAAAATGGAATATTACTCAACTATAAAATGGAATGAAACTGTGCAATTTGAAACTGCAATGATCTAGAGACTGTCATTCAGACTGAAACTAAGTCAGATAGAGACAAATAAAATCATATAATATTGATTATATGTGGAATCTAGAAAAATGATCCAGATGAACTTACTTGCAAAGCAGGCATGGAGACACAGACATAAAGAATGGAGTTATGAATGAGGGGACGCTTAGGGGAGGGGGAGTGGGATGAATTGGGAGTTTGGGACTGACATATATGTACGTGTTTGCATGCTAAGTCATTTCAATCATGTCCGCCTCTTTGCTATCTGGTGGACTGTAGCTTGCCAGGCTTCTCTGTCCATGGAACTCTCCAGGCAAGAATACTGGAATGGGTAGCCGTTCCTTTCTCCAGGGGATCTTCCTGACTCAGGGATCAAAGCTGAGTCTCCCATATTGCAGGCAGATTCTTTACTGTCTGAAGCACCAGGGAAGCGCTGTCATATATATTCCACTATGTATAAAATATATAACTAATGAGAACCTACTGTATAGCACAGGAAACTCCATTCAATGCTCTATGGTGACCTAAATGAGAAGGAAATTTAAAAAAGAAAAAAAAAAAAAAGAGAGAGAGCATAAAGAGGGGATACATGTAAATATATAGCTGATTCACTTTGCTATAGAGGTGAAACTAGTACAACACTGAAAAGAAACTATACTCCAGTAAATTATAATTTACAAATATACTATATATAATATATATATATATATATATATATATGAATGTCATTCTCTGTCTGGGATGAGATTTTAACAAAGCTTTGCTTGGTTTCCTCCTTCCTGTAATCCTGTAAATGTCATATTGTTAATGCTGATTCTTCCAAAAGGACTTTTTGTGACCACTCATGTCATTCTGTATCACGTTTCCCTGTTTAGTTTCTTTATAACTCTTTTCAATAACAGTATTTTGTCGTGTTCATAGATGTATCCAGGTGCCCTTAACAATTCCTGATGTGTAATGTAATATCAATAAATACCTGCTGGATAACAAAGTAAGGTATCAGAGACTAATAAGACATTTTAATCATTGGGTGAGAAATGGATTAGTCTTTCTTACTGAAAACCAAACATATCCATTATAGGAATCCTACACTCACATAAATGAAAATCCAAAATGTTAACAGGAAATCTTCAGCAAATGTATTATTACCCCAGAGAAATTTTTTGAATATTTTCCAGTTTTAATTTTTATAACTAAATATCATATATAATTACATGATTTGTTTTACACATTTACTATTTTATAATTTGTAGCAGATTCTGTCAGTAACTCACCCATAATCTTTAAAGTTCTCAGTATGCTCCGACCAAATTTAAAAAATTGTCATTTTTGCATCTGTATGATTGGAATACAAATCCAAGGCATATAAATGCCCCAGTTTCCTTGTACCTCAAGTAGGAATATTTTGAAAGGTGTTCTATATCATTTCTCAGAGTTAAATTGCTGTGATAGTTGATCTAGTAAAGAAGCTTAATTAGCTCTTCTTTCTCAATATCACTGCCCCACCTCTACTGGTGTTTCCCCGTAAATCAAGTATTTGCCCTTGATTTTTGCCCCAGGGTTGGCTTCTAGGGGAATACAATCTAAGATACATAATATTTTCCAGATTTATTTTCATACTTAACATAATTGACACATGGTAGGTCTTTAATAAATATTTGTTGAATGATTTAACTATTTCATTCTCTTATTTTTTTCTTTCAAAACTTTTTATCAATTTTCTTATATCTTTATCTTTTTCTCCATCATTTTCACCTAGTTACCTACTTTCAAATCTCAATGCCAATCTTCTTTTCAAGGTTCTTCACTTTGCAGTTTTCTTCCTTCTTGTAGGGTTCCATGATATTTACAAATATTAATAATACTTAACCACTGTTAGTATTGAATATAGACTGTGATTTCCTTGAGCAGCTCTTGCTAGGTTATTATTTATTTTTCATACTGATGTTAGCACATAACATGCACTTAAGAAAAATTTGGAAGAAAAAATAGAATAAAGGAAGTATATTTGACATTTTCTGTGTTCTAGTTTCTTCCTGATTTTCACATTTTCATTAATGTCTTCTCAGGGCTTGGATCAATTATTTACCAAAACTTTTGCCTGTTTTCTTTATTCTCAAAGAGTATCTGAGGATCTGCATAGCTTTTTTAGAGTAAAAATTTGACACAGGAAGAATATATACATATTTATATAATTTTTTCTTTTCCATGTACATTTTCTCATTGGCTTTTTTCCTTTAATAAGGTATTTCTCACTTTCTGTTTTGATGGTTTTCCTTCCAAAAAAATTTTTTTTTGCATTGCCCTATGTCCTTTATTTACCAGATCAACATAAAATGCACCATAACTATTATAAGTGACTGACTAGGTTGCTGAGTACTAACTAATAAAAATTTAAAACATATACACAAGATTATGGTAGAATTAGAAGGAAGTTCTTTAGTGGATTAACGGGAATTACTGAATACTGATATTATTTTTGTTGGTAATTTCATCAAATCATGGAAGAAACAATGCTTGAAAAATCCTTTAAATCACATAATCAAAGTAGATGCTTGATCCATTTCCAAATCAATCTCCCTTCCTTCTTTCAATTTGTGTGTCTAATTCCACCTCACTTTACCAAATCTTTCAAATCTCTTTGGGGTTTCACAAGTGGCACTAGTGGTAAAGAACCTGTCTGCCAACACAAGGAGACATAAGAGAGGTGGGTTCAGCCCCTAGGTTGGGAAGATCCCCTGCAGAGAGAATGGAAATGCACTCCAATATTCTTGCCTGGAGAACCTTATGGACAGAGGAGCTTGGTGGGCTATACTCCTTAGCGTCACAAAGAGTCGGACACAACTGAAGCAACTTAGCACACACACATGTGAATATTTGTTTTATTTTGGTTTATCACATGTTTAAAAACTTACTTTCAGTTGATATTGCCAATCTTTATTTTCTAGTAGCAGTAGCTTAGTCCATAAATAATCTGCCTGCAATGCAGGAGGCCCAGGTTTGATTCCTAGGTCAGGAAAATCCCTTGGAGAAGGAAATGGCAACTCACTCTGGTATTCTTGCCTGGAAAATCCCATAGACAGAGGAGCCTGGTAAACTATATTCCATGGGTTGCAAAAGTTGTACACGTCATAGCAACTAACCACCATCTTTATTTCCTAAGGTTGTTGTATGATTGTGTCCATAATAAATGAAACTAAAGATCATGGACTCTGTTTATGTAAAACACAAAACCTTTCAACTAATTATTTCAACTAATTTCAACCAATTATTCTGCAGTTAGCAATGCACATGAAGAAGTAAACTCTTAATATTTGCTTGTAGTTGAGAATTATAATGACAACATAATTTTCTGGAACAGGGGGGAGGAGCTAAGATGGCGGACGAGTAGGACGGGGAGAATACTTTCTCCTCCACAAATCCATTAAAAGAACATTTGAATGCTGAATAAATTCAACAAAACAACTTCTGAATGCTGGCAGAGGACATCAGGCACTTAGAAAGACAACTCATTGTCTTCAAAAGGAGACTACGAGCCCTGCGGTAACCCCTTTTGCGGAGAAGCAGTGCGGACACCAGCATTTGCTGTTGGCAAGCAGGGGCTGGGCTAGGAGGAGCAGCGTGGCCTGCATCGCTTTGAGAAAGGATTTGGCCTGGCTATCTTGAGTGCTATCTGAGCAAAATAACCAGACTGTCGGTTATCTACTACATCAAAAGCTAGCCCTAACTTAAGACACCACCAGGACTACGTATGGAACAAAGGACTGCACAGAGATGGCTGGCTGCAGGTGGTCCCACTCTGGTGACAGGCAGTCAGGGCTGGAGGCAGGCAATCACAGCCCTAGAGAGGCACTGTTTACAGAACTGTAAGTAAGTTTCTGTGCTGAATCACGCTTCTTGGGCTCTGGATGGTCAACATCTGCCTGAGAAAGTGCGCCGGTTGTATACCCAGAAAACTGGGCGGCAGGGAGGCAATAAGTCCCAGCACCTGCACTTGCTAAACACTTCATCACCTGTGCTACTCAGATCTGGGAAGGGCATAAAACGCAGACTCAACCAAGTCTGTGCTTCTGAGGATTATCCGAGTGCCTGAACCTGGCCGGCTTAGATTTGGGTGTTCATCTCCGCCCTCTCTGTAACAGGGCAGAGATCAGATATTGAAAAGACCTATAAACCGCCTCAATAAAGAGAATTCAACAAACTACCAGAATATAGTAAGGACACTCTAAACTTGGCAATTTTAACAAAATGAAGAGACAAAAGAATACCCAGCAGCTAAAGGAACAGGATAGATGCCCACCAAACCAAACCAAAGAGGAAGAGATAGGGAATCTACCTGATAAAGAATTCCAAATAATGATAGCAAAATTAATCCAAAATCTTGAAATCAAAATGGAATCACAGTTAAATATCTGGAGACAAGGATTGAGAAGTTGCAAGAAAGGTTTAACAAGGACCTAGAAGAAATAAAAAAGAGTCAACACATAATGAATAACGCAATAAATGAGATCCAAAACACCCTGGAGGCAACAAATAGTAGAATAACAGAGGCAGAAGATAGGATTAATGAATTAGAAGATAGAATCCTAGAAATAAATGAATAAGAGGAGAAAAAAGAAAAATGAATCAAAAGAAATGAGGACAATCTCAGAGACCTCCAGGATAACATTAAACGCTACAACATTCAAATCATAGGAGTTCCAGAAGAAGATAAAAAGAAAGACCATGAGGAAATACTTGAGGAGATAATAGTTGAAAACTTCCCTAAAATGGAGAAGGAAATAACCACTCAAGTTCAAGAAATCCAGAGAGTCCCTAACAGGATAAACCCAAGGCAAAACACCCCAAGACACATATTAATCAAATTAACAAAGATTAAATATAAAGAACAAATATTAAAAGCAGCAAGGGAAAAACATCAAATAACTCACAAGGGAATTCCCATAAGGATAACAGCTGACCTTTCAATAGAAACTCTCCAAGCCAGGAGGGAATGGCAAGACATAATTAAAGTGATGAAAGAAAATAACTTATAGCCTAGATTATTGTATCCAGCAAGGATCTCATTCAGATATGAAGGAGAAATCAAAAGCTTCACAGATAAGCAAAAGTTGAGAGAATTTAGCACCACTAAACCATTTCTCCAACAAAAACCAAAGGACATTCTCTAGATAGGAATCACTAAAAGGGTGTATAAATTCGAACCCAAAACAATAAAGTAAAACCTATTTATCAATAATTGCTTTAAACGTTAATGGGCTGAATGCCCTAATCAACAGACAAAGACTGGCCGAATCGGTACAAAAACAAGACCCCTACATACCTTGTCTCCAAGAGACAACCAAAAGACTAAAATGGGTCAAATGGATACAAAAACTAGACCCCTATATATGTTGTCTACAAAAAAAAAAAAAAAAAAAAAAAGGAAAAAAAAAAAAAAAGAAAAAAAAAAAAAAATAAAATATATAAAAAGAAAAAAAAAAAAAAAAAAAAAAAAAAATAAATAAAAAAAAAAAAAAAAAAAATAAAAAAAAAAAAAAAGAAAAAAAAAAAAAAAAAAAAAAAAAAAAAAAAAAAAAAAAAAAAAAAAAAAAAAAATAAAAATATAAAAAAAAAAATCTACAGTGAATATATTATAAAAAAAAAATAAGATTAGTTCTTTCGTCTCTCTTAATTCCAACACAACAAAAGCACCCCAGCCCTCCCCCCCCCCCACCACCACCCCCCGGAGGCTCACAAACCCAAAACCCAAAGAAAAAAAAAACAAACCCACCCACCCCCCCCCTCCCCCCCCCTCTCCTCCCCCCCCCCCACCCCTCCCACCATCAGAGTCTTCTCCAATGAGTCAACTCTTCGCATGAGGTGGCAAAATACTGGA
Organism: Tragelaphus eurycerus; assembly: GCA_935064755.1. NCBI lineage: Eukaryota > Metazoa > Chordata > Mammalia > Artiodactyla > Bovidae > Tragelaphus > Tragelaphus eurycerus. The sequence continues at coordinate 38,273,573 of CAKXYN010000004.1, read as the reverse complement.
GTTTCAGCTTTAGCATCATTCCTTCTAGAGAAATTTCAGGATTGATCTCCTGTATGAGAGGGAGGGGGGGGTTGTTGCACGTGCAGGGGAGCACAAGAAGCTTCCACAACAAAAAAACAAAAAAAAAAAAAATTCTTCGGCGTTCCGCTCCCCCCACCCAACAGCCCCAAAACCAAAACAAGAAAAAAAAAAAGAAAAAAGCCTAGAGAGGGGGAACCTTTTTTGGGAAAAAAATGTCTCTCTTTTTGAATATGCTATCTAGGTTGGTCATAACTTTCCTTCCAAGGAGTAAGCGTCTTTTAATTTCATGGCTGCAGTCACCATCTGCAGTGATTTTGGAGCCCAGAAAAACAAAGTCTGACACTGTTTCCACTGTTTCCCCACCTATTTCCCATGCAGTGATGGGACCAGATGCCATGATCTTCGTTTTCTGAATGTTGAGCTTTAAGCCAACCTTTTCACTCTCCACTTTCACTCTCATCAAGAGGCTTTTTAGCCCCTCTTCACTTTCTGCCATAAGGGTGGTGTCATCTGCATATCTGAGGTTATTGATATTTCTCCCGACAATCTTGATTCCAACTAGTGTTTCTTCCAGTCCAGCATTTCTCATGATGTACTCTGCATATAAGTTAAATAAACATGGTGACAATATGCAGCCTTGACGTACTCCTTTTCCTATTTGGAACCAGTCTGTTGTTCCATGACCAGTTCTAACTGTTGCTTCCTGACCTGCATACAGATTTCTCAAGAGGCAGATCAGGTCGTCTGGTATTCCCATCTCTTTCAGAATTTTCCACAGTTTATTGTGATCCACACAGTCAAAGGCTTTGGCATAGTCAATAAAGCAGAAATAGATGTTTTTCTGGAACTCTCTTGCTTTTTCCATGATCCAGCGGATGTTGGCAATTTGATCTCTGGTTCCTCTGCCTTTTCTAAAACCAGCTTGAACATCAGGAAGTTCACGGTTCACATATTGCTGAAGCTTGGCTTGGAGAATTTTGAGCATTACTTTACTAAAACAAACATTAATTAGTGTGATAGAAGAAATATGCAACAATACAATAGTAGTGGGAGACTTTAATACCCCACTCATACTTATACAATCTGGCTGTAATAGACAAAGTAAAGAGGAAAACATATTCACTTATGAGCCTCAAAAAATTCAGTTCACTCAGGAGAGTTAAAAAAAAAAAATAGACTTATTTGTTCACTCTGTAAAGGCTTATTGACTATTTTATGGGTCTGGTACCACTTTGGGTAGTAGGAAGGAAGAAGTGACAAATGTGATCCTGTCTTAAATAATATATTGTGGTAAAGATAGACCTACCAATATAAAATACCAAGGTGTGCCTAAGATGAGGACACCCAAACTGGAGTTTTAGTTTCCTGAACTTTTCATTTCCAGATCAAGCCTCCTAATATAGGATGAATTCAACATGATTTTTGTTAAGTGTTCTCTGTGATTAAATACAGAAAGCCATTAGTTAAGAAATTACATATGCTCCTCCCCACCATCACTCCCCTTCTTTCTTCCCATTTCCCTCCCACCCTCATTGATCCTTTCCTTTATCCATTTTCCCCTGCAAAAAAAAAAAAAAAAAAAAAATCTGGAACATTGATAGCTTGCTGGGAATATTTAGTAATGGAAATACGACCTATGTGTCTGTGGCCTGATATAATGGATGATACTGCATCTATATCTAACACCATGCAGCAGCCCTCTATAATAAAAGAGGTCAAAGTAAGTAAGTCATTAAACTTTCTTTCCATATTTAGAGGCTTTATCCATTAACCAATGTCTTTGAAAAAATAATTTTAGTGTATTTGTACAGACATTATGTGTCAAAAATATAGGTAATAATCTACCTTCTGGAATATCACTTAGTACTTAACTATGTGTATATATTAATACATTTACTTATTTTCACATCTACACACACAAGCAAACACAAAAACATCCATTATATGTATTTATAAACTTATATACAAATCTTCCTTTTTTCTGTGGGAACTATCCTAGTAGTACCCTATTTTTTAAAACACATTATGCCTCTAATAAAGAGGATGTTATATATACCCTTGCTAAGTTGATTCAGTCGTGTCCGACTCTGTGCGACCCCATAGATGGCAGCCGACCAGGCTCCCCCGTCCCTGGATTCTCCAGGCAAGGACACTGGAGTGGATTGTCATTTCCTTCTCTAATGCATGAAAGTGAAAAGTGAAAGTGAAGTCGCTCAGTTGTGTCTGACTCTTAGCAACCCCATGGACTGCAGCCCACCAGGCTCCTCCGTCCATGGGATTTTCCAGGCAAGAGTACTGGAGTGGGGTGCCATTGCCTTCTCCAATATATACCCTTATGTGTGAGTTTAAGAAATTATTGATTTTTTGGAAATAGGAATACCACTCTATGATCTAATATATTTAGATCCAGACTTCTATTCCTTACTGTCTTTTGAAAAGGAAAGTGGAACATGTGTTGGAGAGGAGAGGTAGATGATAGCTACTCTAAATCAAAGAATTAAATAGCATCTTTTTGGTTCTTAAAATTGTGATACACAATTTAACCACATTCATCAGAGGAAAATATTTAGGGAGAATTAAGAGCCTGGTAGGCTAAATGACTAAGCAGCAGCAGCAGTTAATCCTCTATCTGTATGATAAAGGTGATATGTTATAAAATTACTTTTCTATTGTTTTATGCTTTTTTGGAAAATTATTTTTCCCCATGGAATAAGTTTATTGTGCCTTGGAAAACAGCTTGCCATCAGGCATGTTCCCATGATATTTATAGCTATGATACAGTAATCGGAGTGAAGTCAAAGTCTCTCAGTCTTGTCTGACTGTGACACCATGGACTATATACAGTCCATGGATTTCTCCAGGCCAAAATACTGGAGTGGGTAGTCTTTCCCTTCTCCAGGGGATCTTCCCAACCCAGGGATTGAACCCAGGTCTCCTGCATCGCAGGTGAATTCTTTACCAGCTGAGCCACAAGGGAAACCCATACTAAAGGGAAGACCTTTGTATATCAGGCCTTTGTAAATTATCTGGGATTAAGATCCAGAACATTTGATTTTCTAAAAATCAGATTCTATAATTATCAATTATTGCCTTTTCAGGGGCTTCTCAGGTGGTGTGGTGTTGAAGAATCTGCCTGCCAATGCAGGGAGACATTAGAGACCCTGGGTCGGGAAAATCCCCTGAAGGAGGGCATGGCTACTCACTCCAGTAGTCTTGCCTGGAGAAGCCCATGGACAGACGAGCCTGGTGGGCTATAGTCCATAGGCTATAGTCCAACTGAAACAATTTAGCACCTAATAATAAACAGAGCACAGCCATTGTATGGTTCAAAATAGAAATATTCAACAACATGAAAACGTTGGTGGTGGCCTGGATTTCCTTAAGTGACAACTACAGAACTCAATCTCATTTAAGTTTTGATTCCATTCACAAGAAGATGTCTCCATTAGCCACAAAATTCTATGTAGTAGAAACATCTTAATCTACCTTAATCTCTCTTTGTAGTACATTGCTTTTTTAAACATTAACAAGTTAACTAGGTGCAAGATGAGAATATCATAAGATTTTAGAACTAAACTCTGGTTCACAAATATTCAAAAGGTGGGAGGGCAGACACAATGAATACACTAAGAAGGAGCAGATAAAGAATTATGGTTCTGGGTTGCCAAAATAATACTGAAATTTACAAGGAGGAGGTGTCAAAATAGTGTAAAAAGTCAGGGCTCCCTTGGTTCTGATATTATGTTTGACATTTATAAGCAGCATGACCTTGAGCAGGTAACTAGTTCTTGATGTTTTTCTTTAATTGTAAAGTTGGATTAACAATGATATTCACCATCATGGAATTATCAGGAAGGCTTAATAAGATAAAATGTATAAAATTATTAGAATAGTGTCCAGATTTTATATATACTTTTATGTATGTTATTATCATCAAAATCATTATTAAAATAGAATTTTAAAGTGATCGTTTTCTTCACTTTTATACATACAATTCATTATCATCATGTTTTTTAATTTATGTCTATATTCAGTTCAAGCTCTCAAGCATAAAGACTACAATTTTGCTATTATTTTAAAGGGTTATCAACACATTCTTTAGAATGGAGATAATGCAGATAAAACAAACTCCCTCTTCTCTTCCCCCTAAATGATCTGCCAAACTAATAACCTGTGCATTATTGAGAATTTGGTAAACCTGAAAACTTACCTTGCTCTCTATCTTAATTATATTAAATTAAGATGGATACAACCATTCTCTAATTTGGAGATAAAGATGAGAGATCCAGTAGCACAATTCTGCTGGTTGAAGCCAAAAAATTAGTCATTTTGAACAATAGGAAATTTAAACCTTAGGACATTACTTAAGAATGTAGTTAATAAACTAACATTAAAATGCAAACAGTGATGTGTAGAAAACAATTCGTAAAGGTGCTATTAGCAAATGCCAAGGACTTCTCTCACAATAATTTGGTAATTTTTTTTCCAAAATGTGGCCAAGGATAGAGTATTTATGAAGAATTAATTGTGATGAGTATCAGATCCATGTGTTTTTGAGACATGCACTCATGAAATATGAGAAGATCTATAACCACTGACTCAATATCTTCCTCTGTTATTTGATTGTGAATGTGGGAGATGGAGAAAAAAGTTAATGAAATTCCATTCATGTAAAAATGCAATATCGTTCAATCTCAATATCCCCAAAAGTTGTTGAAAACACATTGTCATATAGCAAATAACTGAACTGTTCATCCAGGACAATGAGCTCAGCTTCTTGACAGTTACAACCCTTAAGACCTTGAGAGGGAGATATGCCCATTTTCCTCCCCCAAATGCCTGTCTTGGTTAGGTATGTTTAAAATTTCATGTATCTAGAATCAACTGGAAAATTTTCAATAATACTGAAATTATACAGTAATTTTAAAAAGAATTTTGGTATCAGAGGAAGCATAGACTAATAAGACAAAAAAGAGTAAAAAAAAAAAAAGAATATTTTGCATCTATTTGGCATTCACTTTGACTATTTGGATTTTGCTTTTCAAATAGTAGAAGCACAAACTCATGATTATGAGAAAAAAGAATGCTCATTATCCATTAAAAGCACTATTTGAATTAAAATGCACATAGAATAAATAAATTAAGGGGCATATGAACAATTCCAAATTGAACCATTATTTAACTCTGAAGCCTCAAAACTATACTTGAATATATATCAATAACTTCAGATATGCAGATGACACCACCCTTATGGCAGAAAGAGAAGAGGAACTCAAAAGTCTCTTGATGAAAGTGAAAGTGGAGAGTGAAAAAGTTGGCTTAAAGCTCAACATTCAGAAAACGAAGATCATGGCATCCGGTCCCATTACTTCATGGGAAATAGGTGGGGAAACAGTGGAAACAGTGTCAGACTTTATTTTTCTGGGCTTCAAAATCACTGCAGATGGTGACTGCAGCCATGAAATTAAAAGATGCTTACTCCTTGGAAGGAAAGTTATGACCAACCTAGATAGCATATTCAAAAGCAGAGACATTACTTTACCAACAAAGGTTTGCCTAGTCAAGGCTATGGTTTTTCCTGTGGTCATGTATGGATGTGAGAGCTGGACTGTGAAGAAGGCTAAGTGCCAAAGAATTGATGCTGTTGAACTGTGGTGTTGGAGAAGACTCTTGAGAATCCCTTGGACTACAAGGAGATCCAACCAGTCCATTCTGAAGGAGATCAGCCCTGGGATTTCTTTGGAGGGAATGATGCTAAAGCTGAAACTCCAGTACTTTGGCCACTTCATGCGAAGAGTTGACTCATTAGAGAAGACTCTGATGCTGGGAGGGATTGAGAGCAAGAAGAGAAGGGGACAACAGAGGATGAGATAGCTGAATGGCATCACTGACTCGATGGATGTGAGTCTGGGTGAACTCCAGGAGTAGGTGATGGACAGGGAGGCCTGGCGTGCTGCAGTTCATGGGGTCGCAAAGAGTCGGACATGACTGAGCGACTGATCTGATCTGATCTGATTCCATGATAATTTCTTTGTTTTAGTTCAAATAGGCTATTTATTGAAAAGTCTTACAATGTACATTTGAATTATATACCCTTGCACATTTTCAATATACCCCTCCCTGATTGACAACTGCAAGAAGAGAAAGAAATGGAAACTGGAAATTTCTCAATGACACAGCATACAGGTGTAAGAACTGAACATAAGTTGTTCTGTTTGAAAATCTTTGACAGAACTTTTAAAATAACTATTTAATTAATGTGTGATGACAAGGAAGTCTGCATCGATGGGACTCGTACAATATTCACTTTAATTTCATATCTTTTAAAAATATATTCTCTATAATAACATATTTGGTTCATTGACAGTCATTCATATTACTCATTAGATGTTAAGACATGAATTAAATTGTAGCTAAAGGCATAAAATATCACTACATGAGGCAGATTCTGAAGTGAATGTGTTGAAGCTGTGTTTGCCAATTCTGTAAGATATTCAAACATCTCTGATATTTTGGGTTACCATGACAACATGCAATTTGTATTCTACCTAGTATATAAGAATTTATTTTTATCTTTACTTGCTTTTTTAATTATGTTAAATGATAATTGTTGTTTATTTATGTTTTATATATCAAAATAATAAAACTTTTGAGCACCTTACATAAATTTTATAATAAACTCTATTACAAATAACATTATTATAATAAGCTATATATTATTTATGGCATTATAATAAGTTATACAGTGAATAAAATATATAGGTGTATAATTATCTAATACATTATTAAAATGCCATCATAAAACACACAGATGAACACTTTATGGTAAATGTTTTACCCATATAGAATACTTCTTTATTTCTAACAATACAGCTAATTCTAATAGTTGACAATAGCCTGTGGTATTTAATGATTTAGTCCTCAAAGACACACAAAAACACACATACTCACATACTAACAAATAAATAAAACACATATTTATCAATATTACATGCTCCTTCTTGAAAAGACAGTGTCCTATCTAGAAAGAAATAATTATCTATACATTATATTATGGATGACTTCTGCACCTACTTCAGTTAATGCAAAATATTAGAAAAATAAATCAGCATTATATCATCAGTATCTGTCTACATGTTCTGTTTAGTTGTCTTTATTACATTTATAATTTCCAATTACTCTGTCACATATTTGTCCGTTGTCTATGTTTCCTAATAGAATGTAAGCTCCACTAGGGCTTGACTCTATTCTTTATTTTGTTCTCCATGGTATCTCCAGGGCTTTTGACAGTTATTAGTATTCAAAATAATTTAGTAGTCATTTTCTAAGTATCATTTTAAATTTAAAAATATTTTAAAATATTGTGACTAAGAAATTTCAAAACATTTAAAAATTTTGATTGAAAGAGTTTATATGTATTTAGTAATGTCCTTTATTATATTATTCATGTATATTTACAAAGCAAAATAGAAGAAAAGTACATTCCTAAATCTTCTTTGCATTCAGAGTTCAACCATACTAAATTGTATTTTATGATTCAGAATTATTATTTTCTTACAATATAGTCCTCAGTTCAATCAAGAAAGTACTCCACTATTGTCTCCAAATTGTCTTACACTATAATGATATTTATTCTGAAGTGTTGATGACATCTGTATTTTATCAGGAAACACCGACATAGAATCTTCAGATAATAACTACTAGGACCGATATTTCTTTATCAAATGGTCTTTGAGTGGTTTGTTAACTGAAACTTCTAACAGTTGTAGATGTCCAGGTTTAACACTAGAAATAACATTTTGATTTACCCATGTTCAGGCCATAAATATGACATCAACAACTACTAAATAAAAAGAACTATTGTAAGAGATCACTAAGTAAAAGAAGCATCTCTATCTATTTCAGAGATGTTAAAATGCAAAAATGTTTAGCTTACGTGGATAAAACACCACAACAACAATATGTCATACACAATATTGTAGAATTCACTATGGGCAAGTCCAACGCTATATTTGTTGCTTTATATATATCATCTCATTAGATGCTAATAGGTTTTGGGGAGAGAGGCAAGTATTTATTACTACTGGGCAACAAAGGAAATTTAGGCCCAGGAAGTTTAGGTGTTTTATCCCAAGTTCCCAATTAGTGCGATGAGATAGACATTAGAAGCTAAACCAGTTTGACTGAAGCCTTAACCACTATTTTAATACAAAAGCAACTCTTGTTTTGTTATTTTGGTGGTTGAAAAATCTCTCAGTAAAGACCTTGCTCTATTGGTAACCCTGTTTTCCCAAAATATTTTCACAAGGAAAATAGTTGAAACAACTATGGCTAAAGAGCAGGATTTATTTTCCTAAAATGCTTTATAAGTGATGTGTACATTCTTTCTCCTATTTTTCACTTTATGCAGATCAACAAAAATCAGAAGTTATGGTAATTAAAAACCATAAAAAGCATTAAGAACACCAATACATAGTAGGTCTAGAAATGAGTTTTCATGGGTGTTTATCAGCTTTAATATAAAAATCTGAAGTAAAACCATTCAAAATAAGGGCTCCATTTTTTTCATTGGGCAGAGGGAAAGTCATATTAAAATATAAGGTAAAGAAATAGAGCATAGTCCTTCACCACTACTTCTCTGCTAAAACAAACAAATAAACCAACAAACAAAAAAAAACTCCAATAAATTGTAATAAGATGTGTCAATGTGTTACATGATAACCTAAACTCAGAGAATGAACCATATTTAGTCTAATTTGCTTGTTTTGCCAGTGGTTGGCTTAGAACAGACCATCAGAGAAAATATCAGATGCTTCCGGAAGCAGCATGTCTTCTTGATGGAAACAGAGGGTAGTTAAAAAAAGAGAGATCTCCTCTGCACATTTCTCTTCTCTTTTGCTGTTTTCAGATATCATTGATTAATGACATAATATTCAAAGTCCAATACCATCAGATGTACAAGGGAAACAGCCAGCATACTCAGCAGAATGCTTAAAAAGACTTCATTCTACCACTGAAGTACTCTTTGTGATAGTCCTTACTTCTAGAAATTGTTAAAGGAAAAAAAAAAAAAAAACACACACCAGTGCTCATCAGTTCAGTTCAGTTCAGTCACTCAGTCATGTCCAACTCTTTGCAACCCCATGAATCACAGCACGCCAACTCCTGGAGTTCACCCAGACTCACATCCATCAAGTCAGTGATGCCATCCAGCCATTTCATCCTCTGACGTCCCTTTCTCCTCCTGCTCCCAATCCCTCCCAGCATCAGAGTCTTTTCCAATGAGTCAACTCTTTGCATGAGGTGGCCAAAGTACTGGAGTTTCAGCTTTATCATCATTCCTTCCAAAGAAATCCCAGGGCTGATCTCCTTCAGAATAGACTGGTTGGATCTCCTTGCAGTCCAAGGGACTCTCAAGAGTCTTCTCCAACACCACAGTTCAACGGCATCAATTCTCTGGCACTCAGCCTTCTTCACAGTCCAACTCTCACATCCATACATGACCACAGGAAAAACCATAGCCTTGACTAGAGGGACCTTTGTTGGCAAAGTAATGTCTCTGCTTTTGAATATGCTATCTAGGTTGGTCATAACTTTCCTTCCAAGGAGTAATCGTCTTTTAATTTCATGGCTGCAAGTGCTCATAGTTGAAATCAAAATTATTCAGGTATCTTTCAACTTGATGACAGCATATCCTCACTGAATTAGGTGTCCACTCTGGAAATCAGATGTGGAACTGTAAATGTTTGTGGTTCTCTCTATTCCCTTATTCCACCAGGAAGTACTTTTGATTAATTTGTAAAATCAGAAAGAGTTTAAAGTCATAACAAATATGCAAATCCGGGCTATAGATTCTTTGTTTGCCCTTGTTTTGTCCATTTGTAATACAGGTTTGGCCAAAAGATTTGCTTGGATTTTCCTATAAGATGTTATGGAAAAGCTTGAATGAAGCTGTTTGCCAACCCAATACTTGGTGCCCTTCTTTTCTCAATTTCATTTACTTTTAACTCTTCATTTTCAATTCCCTTATCTTTGGTATCAATTAATAGCAATTCATTTTACCCTATTGTTATTGTAAATTCAAGGTTATTCAAGGTTAGAAATTGTTACCAATGCTAATTCAAATAAAATAAAATTCAACTATCATTGAGTATGCATGTATAGCATAAAATATTATACCAGATGTTTATCTTTGTAATTATGCTATATTTATATAACATTAACATTATTTAAGCTCATTCTACTGGTGCCAATTAAGAACAGACAGATGACAGAAGCAGATAGAACACATTCACAGGAATGAAGGGTATAACAAAAAAATGCAACAAATTAGAAAACTAGAAGGTTAACAATAATTACTTAATACAATTACTTTATTCCATTCATAAAAAAATGTAAAGATGAGAGAGGTAAAGCAATGTCAATACTTGGCAGTAGTACAGTCAAGAATGAATAACTTCCTAATTATTGACATGGCCCTCTCTAAATTCCCTTATGTGACATGCTTTCAAATAGAGCATCTTGAATGTCACTTGACTTGCCCCATTTATAAATCAAGGCAAGTTAGCCATAATGATATAAAATTAAAAATAGACAGATGCATAAATGTGGTTAAAAAAAAGAATGAAACTAATAGATAAACAATTCAAAAAAGTACAAATAGATTTTTCTTTTTATCCTCTCTTCTCCCAATTCTCCTGTTTACATATTTCCTACAAGTGTTATTTAATTATAATTATTTATTGACTTCTTATTCCATCTTTATGTATATTTTTCAACTTTGGTCTTTCTATCTGTGTATTCATTTAGCAAGAACATAAGCCAAGTATTTTTCTAAGATCTAGGAAGATTGCAGTAAATATACTGACAAATCACCCTTTCTCATGTACCTTTTGCCCTAATAGGAGAAACAAATAATAACAAATAACTAGATAACCTAACATTAGATATTACCTGTGTATTAGGCATTGTTTTAACCCCTTTAGATAAAGTAGCATCAATATTCTCAAGATACTATTATTATCTTCATTTTTAGAGTTGTGGAAACCAAGGCACAGAGCAGTAAGGTGAAATTGATCAAGGTCACACAACTAGTAAAAGGTGAAACCCAAGAAATATGGCTCCAAAATCTGTGCTCTCAACAACTATGCTATGGTAGCTCTCCATGTGATAAGAGTTCTGAAAAGTTTACAATGGGGCTGGTTAAAAGGAAGTATGATTAATGTGTGAGAGGGAAAGGTATTTTTTTTTTGTTTGTTTGTGTGTGTGTGTTTAAGGAGGTCAAGGAGAACCTCAATGAAAAGAAAAAAGTGTTAGCCAGACAACTAGATGAGGAAGAACTTCGAGGGGACTTGCAGAGATATAGCCTTGCCTTGATATGCTTCCTGTGTTCTGGGAAAAATTAATACAACACGTTAGACATTTGTAGTGAGAGGCAGATGATGGATAATTTACCAGCGAGGGCCCGAGTGACCAGATCACATCGGGACATAGGATTTGAGTATATTATTTGTATGAGTGATGAAAAAAAAAAAAAAAAACTGAGGAACTTTGAATGAAGAGGTGGGACATTCAGGTTAGAAGGATCAGTTTGGAAAATAGCATAAAGGCACTAAAAGTGAAAGAAGAAGAATCAGTAAAGATTTGGGAGAGGATGCCTACTGCTTTAACAGCATGGGTGGTGAATGGTGGTCAGATTTTTAAATATATATATATATATATATATCACAATTTCCTGGACCCTGGATGTGAGGAGTAGAGATAACATGGAGGTAAGGCTGACTTCAAGTTTTTTGACCTTAGCCCACAGGTTAATAACAGTGCCAGGTACTACAATCCTGAAGCCTAATAAAAAAGTAGATTAAAGGATAGGGTAAAGCTTCAGTTTGTGAATCCATAATTTTGAGACAGAATTGTGACCCTGATAGTTGCTCACTTGTGTCCAACTTTTTGCAACCCATGGAATGCAGCTTGCCAAGTTCCTCTGTTCATGAAATTCTTCAGACAAGAAAACTGAAGTGGGTAGCCACTCCCTTCGCCAGGGGATCTTTCCAAACCAGGGGCTGAACCCAGGTCTCTTGCAATTGCAGGCAGATTCTTTACCATCTGACTAGTAGAAACCAAATTTTACATTTTATTTAATTCACTGAATTTAAATTTAAAACTGCTACTCAATTCAGTTATTTAAAAATTTGCTTTGTGTTTGGATCATCTTGGTTTGTGACTCTACTTTTTGAACTGTAAATTTTATGACATCCAAATACAGATCAAGTAATTGCTAGAATTTTATCATCTGAATTGAGATGTCTTTTAAGTGTAAAATACTCACTGGATTTCAAAGACTTGAATTGAATAGATCATAAAATATATTACGTTGAGTTAATTAGAGAGGGTGAGATTGGAGACACAAATTTTGAAAGCGCCATACTTTTAAGAGTAGAGTATTGATGTTTTAGAGTTCTATCAGCCAATTAAAGAGTGCATTTGATTAGCATGAAGTTAATATTTCCATATGTGTGAACAATGGAATCTTAGAGTGTTAAAATGAAAGTCTCTCAGTCGTGTCCAACTCTTTGCAACCCTATGGACTATAAAGCCCATGGAATTCTCCAGGCCAGAATACTGGAGTGGGTAGCGTTCGCCTCTCCAAACCTCATTTTGATGAAATTTGGTTTGTTTATTTGTGCACAGGAGTTAGAGTATGGGTATGGAAGGACAGCTTCTATCCTCTTTGTTTTCAAACAATCTTAGAAAATAGCTAGATTGTTTGGATTTTAGCCTTTCTCACCCACAAACTTCAATATATATATATAGACTAATTTTGACAAGAAAAAACTGAAACTCAAGATTACTTAGCTAATTTCCTAAAAGTTTTCCAGATGAGCAATGATACATTAAGATTAGGTGCCTATGTGCATGGTAAATTGCTTTAGTCGTGTCCCACAATATGGATTATAGCTTACAAGGCTCCATTGTTCATGGGATTCTCCAGGCAAAAATATTGGAGTGGATTTCCATGCCCTCTTTCAGGGGATCTTCCAGGGCCAGGGTTTGAATCTAAGTCTCATTGGCAGGTGGGTTCTTTACCACTAGGGCCACCTGGGACTGAGATTTATATACAGTTCAATTTATTATTTACCAATGATTCTGTTAGGGGAAGCACACTGATTGAAACTGCCTACCCTGTCCAGGCACCATAGTAACCATTTGCATGAGTTGTTTTAGGATGGGAGGTCCTGGTAAGGAACAGGGAACTAATAAGCCTCCACCAACTAGAAGAGTTTGGGAAAGGTCATTAGGAGACACCACATATCCGACCACCTCCCAGAATCCTTCTCTCTGGCATCCATCTTGGCTGAACAAGTCATACACCACCAGGAAGGACTCTGAGTCAGAATGATTGGCTAAAGACAACCCAGAAAGTAAACCCATCACCATAAAACCCCAGACTGCAAGCTACATGACAGAGCTGTTCTCCTGGGTTCTCTTACCCTACTGCTCTCCACCTGGGTGCCTTTCCCAATAAAATCTCTTGCTTTGTCAGCACATGTGTCTCCTTGGACAATTCATTTCCAAGTGTTAGACAAGAGCCCAGTTTCAGGCCCTGGAAGGAGTCTCCCTTCCTGCAACAATTTCATCATATTTGAGGTTGTCACGTGAATGTATGTTCCTCGGTTCTTTATCTCATCACAACAAAGATTTGGAATGATGGACATTAAAGGCCCCTCAGCATGTCACAGCTCTCAGGCCTTGGATAGACCGTGTTATCGCTCTCAGGTCTTGAATGGACCATGTTATAGTTCTTAGACAAATCAGTGTTACAGCTCAGTGTTACAGCTCTATTTTATTTAGAAGATAGCAGGAAAATCCATCTTCGAGGTGTGAGGGCATGTTGATCCAAAGACATGAGGAGAAGACCACCCCAGCGTGTGGGGGAGAGAGAGAGACAGCTAGCTCAATTTATATGTTTATTTTTCCCTGGACCTGTCCTGTGTAAATTGGGCCAGCCAGGAGTGTTGTTTGTTTTACCTGAGGTCCTCACTCCGGTCCTCGGACCTTCTTTTGTTCTATTTTCGAGGGCTTTTCCCTTCCTTGCCTTTTAGCCACGGCCATTTTGGACTCCTTTTCCCTATTCTATTTACAGGGTCACCAGATGCCCCATTTGCATAAGCCTGCCCTGGTTGTTGTTGTTCAGTTGCTAAGTCATGTTTGACTCTGTAACCCCATGGACTGCAGCATGCCAGGCTTCCCTGTACTTCACTGTCTCCTGGAGTTTGCTCAAACTCATCCCCATTGAGTCAGTGATGCCATCCAACCATCTTATCCTCTGTTGCCCGCCCCCTTTTCCTGCCTCCAATCTTTTCCAGCATCAGGATCTTTTCCAATGAGTCCGTTTGAATCAAGTGGCCCAAGTACTGGAGCTTCAGCTTCAACATCAGTCCTTTCAGTGAATATTTAGGGTTGATTTTCTTTAGGATTGACTGATTTGATCTTTCAGACCACAGGACTCTCAAAAGTCTTCTCCAGCACCACAGTCTGAAAGCATCATCAATCTTTGGCACTCAGTCTTTTCTTATTGTCCAGCTCTCACATCCTCACATGACTACTGGAAAAACCATAGCTTTGACTAGACAAACCTTGTCAGCACAGCAGTTTCTTTGTTTTTTATAAGCCGTCTCTTCCAAAAAGCAAATATCTTTTAATTTCATGGCTGCAGTCACCATCTGCAGTGATTTTGGAGCACAAAAAAATAATGTCTGCCACTGTTTTATCACTCTAGTCCAATCAACAATGCAAATTTCTGTAACTTTGATCTTTCTAAAACAGGATAAAGAAAGGAATGTAATGGATTTGGAATGGCAGGAAAGGAATTCAACATAAATCAAAGTTGGAGGTGGGAGTAGCCTCACAGTATGCAGACATTTGACACTGATGAAGAGACAGATATTTACTCATGGGGGAAAAAAGAAAAGGAAAGAAAAGTCAGAGACGCCAAAAAAAGAAAAAGAATGGCAAAACAAGAGAAGGTTCTAGACCTCCCTGACACATGACTGTTAACAGTTTTTTGGAAAAACTCTTGAACATTTTCTTTAAATCTCTTCTCAGAAAAAAAAAAAAAAAAAAAAATTTTTTTTTTTTTTTTTTTTTTTTGCAGAGTAATGGTTATTTTCACCTATACACATACTGGGCTTCCCACTTTCTGAATGGCTCAATGGGTAAAGAATCTGCCTGGAATGTAGTAGACACAGGAAACTCAGGTTCATTTCTTGGATTGAGAAGGTACCCTGTGGTAGGAAATGGCAACTGACTCCAGTATTCTTCCCTGGAATATCCCATGGACAGAGGAGCCTGATGGGCTACAGTCCATGGTGTAAGAAGTTGGACAGTCTAAGCATGCATGAGCACACATGCTGGAGCAAAACACATACATATGCATCATAAGTTGTGATAATTCAGCAATATGATTCTAAACAAAGACACACTCAACAACTCACAGAGGTTTGTAGTGAAAAGATGTCTAGCTTGTTCAGTATCACATGGAGTATCTTTCAACTATATGCCCTGTTTGAATGAACCCAAAGGAGTTCACTTTTCTCTACATTTGCCAAGAAAGATAAGTAAAAATGTAACACATTTTCAGCTATTTCATCTGTTTGTCATATGCAGTTTTTCCAAGTACTTTAAAATCCTCTCATAAGACTTTATCCTCTTGTAAGCTATGGTTTTTCCAATAGCCATGCATATGAGAGTTGGACTATAAAGAAAGCTGAGCATCAAAGAATTGATGGTTTGGTGTTGGAGAAGACTCTTGAAAGTCCCTTGGACAGCAAGGAGATACATCCAGTCTATCCTAAAGGAAATCAGTTCTGAATATTCATTGAGAGGACTGATATTGAAGCTGAAACTCCAATACTTGAGTCACTTGATGTGAAGAACTTACCAGTTGGAAAAGACCCTAATACTGGGAAAGTTTGAAGGTGGGATGAGAAGGGAATGGCAGAAGATGAGATGATTGGATGGCATCCCTGACTTGATGGACATGAGTTTGAGCAAGTTCTAGGAGTTGATGATGGACAGGGAAGCCTGGTGTGTTGCAGTTCATGGGGTCACAAAGAATTGGATATGACTGAGCAATTGAACTGAACTGAACTGAAGATTTTATTTTTTTCTAAGCATGTTTCCATACTGAAACTATATGTAAGAAGTTGTTTGTGAGAATAACTCTAAAATTCTAAAAGACTGGAAAAATAAACATGAAAGAATGCAACTTGCTAAGAATGACTTCTTTGCTCCTCTTATCCACCAACCACAAGGGCTTTATTTTTTTACAATGAGGACATCATACCTCATGTTATGATATATGATATAAAAATAATTATATATGATATGATAGATGTTAGGAAAATAATGAATCAATTTCTAATGAATAATTCAATGTTTTATACAATTACTTTTAGGGCTAGAGATTCTTAGCATGAAGAGATGCAATATATAGCAACTCCTTTCAAAAATATATAACAGGTTTAGAACCTCAGTGAGGTCATTTTCACTGAGGCATGGGTATAATGATTTAGGCAGAGTAATTGGTAATTGGGAGATGCAAACTGGAATCTGAGTTTTGCTAAGAAGATCCTCAGAATAGAGACTTTCATTTACTGCCGTGTTCTAGCCTCTAAATCAAAGTGTGACTTTTATTAAGCACTAAATAAATGGTAATGAATGAACTCACGGATACCAAGCAGGACAGTTAATATCTCATCTGAAATTTAGGGGTCATATCAAAGAATTCTAATGCTCTGCCACTTGCTATATTGTATATTTTAGCCAACAAAGCAATGCTAAATGTTCTTCTTGTTGCCTTCATTTCCCCATATCATTCCTTCTTCTTTCCTTGCCCTCCCCTTCTCTTCCGTTTGTTTACAGTTCTCTTCACCTTCATCTTTGTCTTTCCCCCACTTTTTCCTTCTTACTAACTTAAAGAAAGCAGCAATGTATCTCTTAAAGTTTAAGTACCATGAAGTCATCTTTGCTTAGGAGCAGGAAATAAAAGGTGGTTCAGAAGAGGAAAATATAACCCCTTTCCTTGCAGGGAATGCACAGAAGATAGAAAACACTTAACACAAAAAAGGAATGGCTATGACTTCAGACTATACTACAAGGCTATAGTCATCAAGACAGTATGGTACTGGCACAAAGACAGAAATATAGATCAATGGGACAAAATAGAAAGCCCAGAGATAAATCCAATCACTTATGGACACCTTATCTTTGACAAAGGAGGCAAATACATACAATGGAGAGAAGCCAATCTCTTTAACAAGTGGTGCTGGAAAACTGGTCAACCACTTGTAAAAGAATGAAACTAGAACACTTTCTAATACCATAGACAAAAGTAAACTCAAAATGGATT
The DNA here is from genome assembly GCA_935064755.1 of Tragelaphus eurycerus. Classification (NCBI taxonomy): domain Eukaryota; kingdom Metazoa; phylum Chordata; class Mammalia; order Artiodactyla; family Bovidae; genus Tragelaphus; species Tragelaphus eurycerus. The sequence continues at coordinate 38,256,142 of CAKXYN010000004.1, read as the reverse complement.
AAAGATCTAAATGTAAGACCAGAAACTATAAAACTCCTAGAGGAAAACATAGGCAGAACACTCTCTGACATAAATCACAGCAAGATCCTCTATGACCCATCTCCCAGAGTAATGGAAATAAAAACAAAAATAAACAAATAGGACCCAATTAAACTTAAAAGTTTTTGTACAATGAAGGAAACTACAAGCAAGGTGAAAAGGCAGCCTTCAGAATGGGAGAAAATAATAGCAAATGAAACAACTGACAAATGGTTAATCTCTAAAATATAAGAGCAGCTCATGCAGCTAAATACCAGAAAAATAAATGGCCCAATCAAAAAGTGGGCCAAAGAACTAAACAGACATTTCTCCCAGAAGACATATAGATGGCCAACAAAAACATGAAATGATTCTCAACATCACTCATTATCAGAGAAATGCAAATCAAAACTGCAACGAGATACCATCTCACATCAGTCAGAATGCCTGCCATCAGAAAGTCTACAAACCATAAATGTTGGAACGGGTGTGGAGAAAAGGGAACTCTCTTACATTGTTGGTGGGAATGCAAACTAGCATGGCCACTATGGAGAACAGTGTGGAGATTCCTTAAAAAGCTGGAAATAGAACTGTTATACCAACCAGCAATCCCACTGCTGGGCATACACACCAAGGAAACCAGAATTGAAAGAGACACATGTACCCCAGTGTCCACTGCAGCACTGTTTACAATAGCCAGGACATGGAAGCAACCTAGAAGTCCATTGACAGATAAATAGATAAGGAAATTGTGGTGCATATGCACAATGGAATATTACTCAGCTATAAAAAAAGAACACATTTGAATCCGTTCTAATGAGGTGGATGAAACTGGAATCTATTATACAAAGCAAAGTAAGTCAAAAAGAGAAACACCAATACAGTATCTTAACACATATATTGGAATTTAGAAAGACAGTAATGATGACCCTATATGCAAGACAGCAAAAGAGACACAGATGTAAAGAACAGACATTTGGACTAAGAGACATTAAGAGAAGGCAAGGGTGGGATGATAAGAGAATAACTTTGAAACGTGTACATTATCAAATGTGAAATAGATGACCAGTGCAAGTTCAATGCATGAAGCAGGGCACTCAAACCTGATGCTCTGGAACAACCCAGAGGGATGGGGTGGGGAAGGAGGTGGAAGAGGGTTCAGGATGGGGGTACACATGTACACCCATGTGTGATTCATGCCAAAAACCACCAAAATATTGTAAAGTAACTAGCCTCCAATTTAAATAAATAAATTAATAAAGAAAAAGGAAAGGCTATTAGTTCTGAGATACACAGAGTTTTTTGTTGTTGTTGTTCCGTATGCCTTTTTTTTTTTTTTTTAATTTAACTTTACAATATTGTATTGGTTTTGCCATATATCAAAGTGAATCTGCCACAGGTATACATGTGTTCCCCATCCTGAACCCTCCTCCCTCCTCCCTCCCCATACCATCCCTCTGGGTCGTCCCAGTGCACCAGCCCCAAGCATTCAGTATCGTGCATTGAACCTGGACTGGCGACTCCTTCCATATATGATATTATACATATTTCAAAATATAGGTACCCTTATAATTTTCAAAAGTTTTATTTATGCCACTTTCACTTTCAAGAAAGATCTACATTAGTACCTGTTTCACTAACCTAAAAATAATATGAGGAGGATTTTTGCTTTTATCACAAAAGGCAAAAAAACAAATAGTGTTCAGTATTTGTTTTGCAGAGATCTGTTATAGAGGAAGTGTGCACTCCAGCAGAGAGGGGCACCACCAATTTTCTTCTCTGGGAACCACGTACAGCAGCTCAGCCTCACATCATCATATCTCTAAACTATGTCTCTGAGTGTCTGTGCTTTATCTGAGTTTATTTGTTGCGGCCATTAACGCTATGTGTCCTAACTTGGTATTCTGTTTACCTTACATTATTTCACCTCAAAAATGTTTCACAGAAACACTCTCTGATGGTAGGGGACACCTGCATTGCTTTCGTTTCATCTGCTATCTACATTTTTGCTCCAAAAAGCTCTGGCAATTTTAGGTCTCTGTCATGAATGTAGGCTCTTCCCCTGAACATCTCTGTAACTGTAGAGCTGTTTAACTTTATGGAACCTTTCAAATCAAGTTTCAGATTCTCTTCCTATTTTAGTTTATCTAGAATGAAATTTATAGCACATTTTTGCACCTGTTCAAGGCCAAACAATTGGTGACATGTCCATTTATAATAGCATTCACTTTTAAAACAATAAGGTGAAAAATAAAAACTCAAAGAATTTCATTGTTAATCGTTGAGTTTAAAATTTTTAATCATTATCGCTAATTCTCAGAGATATTTCAAGAGCATACATTGTATCCCTGAAATCATGCTGGATAGTAAATGTGTACCTCTTTGTTTACTAAATATAAATACTGTTTCTGCCCAAATCAGATATATTGGACAGTTTTTAACTATAATAGCATTTCTTTTTCTCTTTCTTATTCATCTTGATATAATTATACCTAGAAACTTATCTGTGCCTTTTAGAGCACCTCATTCTTGCCTGGAGAATCTCAGGGACAAGGGAGCCTGGTGGGCTGCCATCTATGGGGTTGCACAGAGTCGGACACAACTGAAGCGACTTAGCAGTAGCAGCATACCTAACATACTGACTTAGAAATAACAATAGCAACAAAATGTTTGAACAGAAAAGCAAACAGGCAGTTAATGAGTAAAGGAAGATTTTTAAAACTCAAATCCTGTCTCAGAACAAAGGGAAAATAATTCCTTGTAAGTGACTACATGTGACTGACAATCTCCACAACCATTAATTTCCTGCTCTTTTCTGTGTTTATGAAAAACTGTATGCTTGTACACTTTTTTCTTTACTTTCATTTTTTATAAGTAGAAAATTATTTTACTATTTTCTTGTAAATAATTTATACACGTACATCATCAAAAGATGATTCCTCTATTCTTTTACATCACTTAAAATACATATATTAGTTTATTCAATGTATTAATGATAATTGTTGCCTGACTACAGTCCTTATCAACCTACTGCCTGGTGTATTGATTATTTCCTATGAGTTTTTTTCTTATTTATATTTTTTTGTTGTTTTTATTTTTGTTTCTTTAAGTCTGAGTCAAATCCTTATATCATAATTTCAGACGATGCCAGTGGTAAAGAACCTGCCTTCCAATGCAAGATATATAAGAGATTTAGGTTCTATCCCTGGTTTGGGAAGGTCCCCTGAAGGAAGGCATGGCAGCCCATTCCAGTATTCTTTTCTGGAGAACCCTGTGCACAGAAGAGCCTGATGGGATACAGTCCACGGTGTGGCAAAGAGTCTGACATTGAAACAACTGATTGAAACAACTTAGCACACACGCCCACAATAAATTCCTAGATGTTCTTCATTTCTCTACTATTTCAGATTTTCTCTCTAACAGTCTCCCTCTAAATTAATCTCCTCCCAAAGCCATTCAAATTATATCACTTCCAAAATTCTTTTATACTTATGCATTGAAATAAATCCAAGTTTTCAGCTATATGTCATTGATTAAAACTAGATTCCCAGCTTCTTTTATTTAGTATTCTCAGCAAAGGATGTTGAAACAAATATCCAAGTGCAATATTTAAGAAGTGAACAAGAGTAGAGAGGTTTGAAGAGACCAATTGGAAGGCAGTTAATATGGTGTACATCATCAAGCTAGTTACCTCGTGCGTTTGGAGTTTATTGATTCATGTGGAGCTTTTTGGGGAATAGTATAGGCTATTTCCCTTTGTGTATTTTCATGTAAGAGAAGAAGATAAGATGGATATATATCCATTCAACTGATGTAATAAAAATAATGATAAATTTACTAAATATTTAACTTTTGTTAGGCTCTGTATTTGGAGAAGGAACTGGCAACCCACTCCAGTGTTCTTGCCTGGAGAATCCCTTGGGGGCCATTTGTGGGGGGGGGCCCGACAATAACAATTTTTTAGAAAAGAAAAACCAAATTTTGCCCACCACGAAGAGTTGACTCATTGGAGAAGACTCTGATGCTGGGACGGATTGAGGGCAGGAGGAGAAGGGGACGACAGAGGATGAGATGGCCGATGGCTGCCATCTAGTGCCTCCGGGAGCTGGTGATGGACAGGGAGGCGGGGTGGGGTTAGGGGTTGCAAAGAGTCGGACACGACAGAGTTGGACTGATCTGATCTGATCTGATGACTCAGCAGCAGCAGGCTCTGTGCTACTCTCACATGAATTACCAATATCACATAAAGTCTATGAGGTTGGTATTATTTCACAATATTTTCAGGTGTTGGGGGATCTATTCAAATTTAAAACTCACATTCAAACTTTAAACTCAGACCCATTTGTCAACTATAATGTCAGTATTTCACCAATGTTCACTGTACACTGCTTTTGGTAATGAGGGGCAGATCTTCAATGAACTCACAGGAAATTACCAATGGCTTTATAATTCCATATAACATTTAGTGACTGTGCACGGGATCCAGTAGATGATTTATTTTCTCCTCAGCTTCTGGAATTATTTCATCAGTCTTAGCTTTGTCTACTTATATTGCAAGCTTCCTTAGGTCAGTGACAATTTTATTCATATTATTGATAATATGCAACAATTTAACACATATTTTTCTATAATATTATTGCAAAATATTAATAATAATTAACTTCATCTTTTGTGTATTACCTAAAAATTGCATGTAAACATCTTTCATGTGCTATCTTTAATACAAATTTTTCTTATAGTCATTACACTGTCTACTAAAATTTCTTTTCAATTTCATATATATTGAGTTATATGTTTTTAATAGCAATTTTCAACTCAGCAATCCTAAAGTGTATGTGCATATAAAAATATATGCACATATATATAATATTATACATCTATTATATTAAATAAAGTATCAATAAAATTAGAGTGCACTCAATGCATATTAAAAAATTTTTAAGTGTTATTAAAATATACTGATAAAAACATCTTATGTTAAGGAAACATTTTCTTTTTGGCAGTAATAATTCACTATGTATCTCTGTATTCATCATTTTCTACAAGTACAAAGAAGCAAGGCAGCAAGAGCATGAAAAGACACAATCAAATGATTAATAGATATGTACAATATTTTAAAGAACTTGGCTTCCTTCCTCTATTTAACAATGCTTATGTTATTTATAAGAAAATGCAAATATTCTCACATTAATTCACCACACTATCCTTTAAAAATATGAGAAATTGTTAAATGGGGTGAACAATGCAAGACATTCTTAAATTAAGCTATTATGCTAAGTTAATGCAAATATGAATATTGCCAACTAAAATAATAATTTTTAAAATGTTCCCTTTGAAATGTTCATTTCATTAGCATGCACAGTCTTCTAAAAATCCAGCATTTACCATTGTTATTTGGAGAAAATATAGTGAGATATACGTATATATGAGGAGAGCATAAGAACCCACTTCAGTATCTTGCCTGGAGAAACCAATGGACAGAGGAGCCTGGACAGTTACAGTCCAAAGGGTTTCAAAGAATTGGACATGACTGATACATGTAGTAAGTGCTTGATTTAATGCTGCACTTCATCATATGAGACATAAGGGAAAAGTTCTCAGATTTGGAGACATTTTCAAGTAGAAGTAAAATATCCATAATATAATTTTCTTTTGTATTTGTGAAGTTTCAATGGTCAGTAAATATTGTGATTTAAATCCTGAAAATAATTGTATGAGTTCTTTGCTCTAAATATTATTTTAAGAATAAAAATTTTCAAAGAAAATTAGTTGCAAAATCTGTTCAGACAGCACAATAATATAATCATAGTTCTAGAAAGAAAGTTAAATGTTATCACTCTCAGAACATGGAGTTTACCTAGTTTGTTCAATCTTGCATCCTTAATGTCCAAAATACTGCCTGAAATACACCAAGTGCCAAATAAATGTCAGTGAATTCTAATTTACTTGAAAAGCTGCACTCAAATGTATGTTTGATTAATATTGTTTGATACATCTTCCTTTAAAAGTTATCTTATTGCTAAACCGTTTTATTCCATTTCTCCCCATTCTTAGCCATTTTAAGTAAATTTGAAAAGCACTATAAGTACTCCTGAAGGTACAACACATAGCTAAATTGGCAACATCTCACAGGATTTTAAATCTACTGAACAAATATAGACAAAAGCAAATTTTTAAAAAATGGTGATAATACATCTAGGAAGGAAAATTAATCAGAGAGAGCAAATTCTGGGGACAAGAGATTCCATGGCAGGCTTTTTGGAAGGTGAGACAAAATTTTGCAAAGTAGGGGAGCACTGAATAAGCACCTAAATAAAATAGGCTGACCCATCATGATATCTTAGCAAGGAGCATTCTAAGCAAAGAGACAGAAAAATATCAAACTCTCAGGCAAAAGCTTGCTTGGTGTGTCAAGGATCAATCAAAGCATTCCTATGGCTGGACTTGCATGTAAAGGGGAAATAGAAGATGCCAGCTGACTAATGCTTATACTGTTAACACAAACTACTGATTTTGGAATTTTGAAAGAAAGGGCAATTTAATATACTCAAGTCTCTAAAAAAAGAACACCTATTTGTCTCTTAAGGTGTTAAGTTTTAGGTCCAGATGAACACAGATGTACATGAAAAACTTTTAAGTGACAGATATGCAATAGTGATCAAGATTGCAGACTGAAATCCCAGCTATGTCAACTGGTATATGGGTGACCTTGAGATGTGATTTGATCTTCTGGTTCTTTAGTTTTCCTCAGTCCCAAAATGGGAGTGATGATTGTGACTTACATGTTGGAGCATTAAAAGAAATGCGCACACAGGCACTCAACACTGTCTGGCAAAGAAATGTTCCAAAAATACTTGAGGTTTAATATTATTTTAGAATTTTAAAGAAGCAGTAATAGAGTAGTAGTTCTAGTAGCATATGGTTACAGAATTATAATGGGTGGTTGGAGAGTCATAAAAATGATAAAGATGTAAGTCATTTATGCAAATACTCTCTCAATATTCAGAAAAGAACAAAAACTAAAAAAAAATGTGAATCTATTATTACTACACCCAGAAAACGTATGTTGGTGACACAGTGGGGTTGTATGCTTTTTATGAAGGCTGTGATTCCTAGGCAATAGCAAGGACTGAGCAAGAAGAAGCCATCTAAATAAACCATGTCATGGAGTTATGGGCATCCCTGAAGGCTCAGATGGCAAAGAATCTGCCTGCAATGAGGGAGACCAGGTTCAATCCCTGGATTGGGAAGATCTCCTGGAGAAGGGAATGGCAGCCCACTCCAGTATCCTTGTCTGGAGAATTCTATGTGCAGGGGAGCCTGGCGGGCTACAGTGCACAACTAAAGCTTTCACTTCCTACTTCACTTCATGGAGTTATGAAAGTAAAAGCTCTGAGGGTTGCTACAAGAATCACACATCTTAATTTTACTGAAGTGTTAACAAATCTCTGTGAATATTATCTTTAGTAATGAACAACATTAGTCTTTGAGTAGACTGATGGTGATAGAGTTGTTTTATGTTGGGTTATCCAGGAGGCAATCTGAGACAGGGCTTCATTGCAGGTGATTTCCTAGTGAGTGTTTAGGGGGAGTAAGGCTCTAAGGAGTGAGGTTCCACAAGGCTTAGTAGAACTGTGGTAGAGTTACAGTCGAGGCTACAGCCTACTTCCACAGGGAGCTCTCAAGCTACAGTGGTCATTCATAACTGATCTAAATTGAGACAAGAGGGTCAAATCTTTTAAATCCCACATCAACCAGTCATGGATATAGGCTGCTCAGGAGGAAAACTTATAACCTCAGGACAGGCAGCTCTTTTGGGTGAAGATAAATCCTAGAGAGGGATTCAGCTGTCTGTAGCTGAAACTCCTAGAAGCTGAGAGGATAGGGGTTGATGAGTGTCTAGGTCCTAAAGAGCTGATCAAAGAGACACTCTCTCCATATCATCCATTTTGGCATCTAAAATTCTGTCCCGTCCTTTTTCCAATATCTCATTTGTAAAACATTCTGATGCAGCAAAACTCAGAGGATCAATGAATTAATTAATCCAGAACACACTGGATAATATTACAAAAAAGTAATTATCTTAATAGTTCACTGCTGAAGCTAGTAATGTAGCAATAAATGTGAATGCAAAATGTAACACTTAGATTGTAAAACTAAATTACAAAAATGAGAGAGCTTAATGACTCAACACATAACAAAACAATGTCCTGAAAAACTACAGGTTACCAAAAGACTGGACCATAAATTTGCATCGCATAATATCAATACAACATCCATATTAAGGAATGCTCCCCTGCTCATATATATTGCCTGAGTTAGGGCACATGGAATATCTGATGCAGTTTGGAAGCAACTAAATTTGAAATTAGAAGTCACTCTAGAGCTTGCGTTCTTAATAGCTACCAAACCATAATGCCTTCTTAGGGTGAGCAGTCCAACTTTGTAAAGTTTGTAGATATAACCTTGATCAAATTTCCTCTGGGCCAGTTTGGGAGCTTTCCTTAAATTTCTGTTTGCATTGTACCATACTCATATTTCTTATTTTGATGAGAAAATATCAGTACTTTAAGCATATTACACACACATCCACCGTGTGCTCAGTCATGTCCAACTCTTTGCGACCTCATGGACTGTAGCCCACCAGGCTCATCTGTCCATGACATTTTCCAGGCAAGAATACTAGAGTAGGTTGCCATTCCTATTCCAGGGGACCTTCCTAACACAGGGATCAAACCCATATCTCCTGAGTCTCCTACATTGGCAGACAGATTCATTACCACTGCAACAAGTGAGAAGCCCTTTAAACATATTAAGATTATATTATTTTACATTATAATCCTTACTATTCTAGCATGAGATCAGATCAGATCAGATCAGTCGCTCAGTCGTGTCCGACTCTTTGCGACCCCATGAACCGCAGCACGCCAGGCCTCCCTGTCCATCACCAGCTCCCGGAGGTCACCCAGACTCGCATCCATCGAGTCAGTGATGCCATCCAGCCATCTCATCCTCTGTCGTCCCCTTCTCCTCCTGCCCTCAATCCCTCCCAGCATCAGAGTCTTCTCCAATGAGTCAACTCTTCGCATGAGGTGGCCAAAATACTGGAGTTTCAGCTTTAGCATCATTCCTTCTAAAGAAATTCCAGGATTGATCTCCTTCAAAATGGACTGGTTGGATCTTCTTGTAGTCCAAGGGAGTCTCAAGAGTCTTCTCCAACACCACAGTTCAAAAGCATCAATTCTTCGGTGCTCATCCTTCTTCACAGTCCAGCTCTCACATCCATACATGACCACAGGAAAGACCATAGCCTTGACTAGGCGAACCTTTGTTGGTAAAGTAATGTCTCTGCTTTTGAATATGCTATCTAGGTTGGTCATAACTTTCCTTCCTTAAAAGGAGTAAGCGTCTTTTAATTTCATGGCTGCAATCACCATCTGCAGTGATTTTGGAGCCCAGAAAAACAAAGTCTGACACTGTTTCCACTGTTTCCCCATCTATTTCCCATGCAGTGATGGGACCAGATGCCATGATCTTCGTTTTCTGAATGTTGAGCTTTAAGCCAACCTTTTCACTCTCCACTTTCACTCTCATCAAGAGGCTTTTTAGCCCCTCTTCACTTTCTGCCATAAGAGTGGTGTCATCTGCATATCTGAGGTTATTGATATTTCTCCCAGCAATCTTGATTCCAACTTCTGTTTCTTCCAGTCCAGCATTTCTCATGATGTACTCTGCATATAAGTTAAATAAACATGGTGACAATATGCAGCCTTGACGTACTCCTTTTCCTATTTGGAACCAGTCTGTTGTTCCATGACCAGTTCTAACTGTTGCTTCCTGACCTGCATACAGATTTCTTAAGAGGCAGATCAGGTGGTCTGGTATTCCCATCTCTTTCAGAATTTTCCATAGTTTATTGTGATCCACACAGTCAAAGGCTTTGGCATAGTCAATAAAGCAGAAATAGATGTTTTTCTGGAACTCTCTTGCTTTTTCCATGATCCAGCGGATGTTCTAGCATAATATACTATAAAGAATATGTGACTTTATTTTATTATTAATATTATTTTGGCTTAGAGGTGAGTATATATGTTTATGACTATTCTGGGTATAGACCATACATACACATTATAAATCATTTTTCATATGAAAATTATGTTACTAATAAAATAAAAATACAAACAAGAAAAACAAAGAACACATAATTTCCCATTGCCCCAGGGTGTAGAGATTTTGAAATATATTTTTGACATTTTGAAATATATATTTGGGTGCATGTATCAACAATATGCAGTATATAGACTTTTCAATCTGTTTTTTTTTTTTTTTCATTTTCCATGCTTTGAACCTCTTCTTATTCACTAAACATTTGTTGTTTTTTTTTTTTAATTTTTTAAAATTAAATTTTATTTTGCTTAATTTTACAATATTGTATTGCTTTTGCCATACATCAAGATGGATTTGCCACAATTATACATGTGTTCCCCATCCTGAACCCTCCTACCTCCTCCCTCCCCATACCATCCCTCTGGGTCGTCCCAGTGCACCAGTCCCACACATCCGTTATCAGGCATCATACCTGGACTGGCGACTCGTTTCAGCTATATATTTTATATATATATTTTTTTTTCTCCCCCAACCCCCCCCCCCCCCCCCCCTCCCCCCACAAAAAAAAAAATTTTTAAACAACAGTTTCTTTTTTGCTGTCTTGTAAACAGGGTTATTGTTACCATCTTTCTAAATTCCATATATATGCGTTAGTATATTGTATTTGTGTTTTTCTTTCTGGCTTACTTCACTCTGTATAATAGGCTCCAGTTCCATCTACCTCCTTAGAACTGATTCAAATGCATTCTTTTTAATGGCTGAGTAATACTCCATTGTGTATATGTACCACTGCTTTCTTATCCATTCATCTGTGGATGGACATCTAGGTTGCTTCCAAGTCCTGGCTATTGTAAACAGTGCTGCTATGAACATTGGGGTACACGTGTCTCTTTCAATTCTGGTTTTCTCAGTGTATATACCCAGCAGTGGGATTGCTGGATCATAAGGCAGTTCTAGTCTCAGTTTTTTGAGGAGTCTCCATACTGTTCTCCAAAGTGGCTGTACTAGTTTGCATTCCCACCAACAGTGTAAGAGGGTTCCCTTTTCTCCACACTGTCTCCAGCATTTATTGCTTGTGGACTTTGGATCGCAGCCATTCTGACTGGCGTGAAATGGTACCTCATAGTGGTTTTGATTTGCATTTCTCTGATAATGAGTGATGTTGAGCATCTTTTCATGTGTTTGTTAGCCACATGTATGTCTTCTTTGGAGAAATGTCTACCTAGTTCTTTTGCCCATTTTTTGATTGGGTCATTTATTTTTCTGGAACTGAGCTGTAGGAGTTGCTTATATATTTTTGAGATTAGTTGTTTGTCTGTTGCTTCATTTGTTATTATTTTCTCCCATTCTGAAGGCTGTCTTTTCACCTTGTTTATACTTTCCTTTGTTGTGCAGAAGCTTTTAAGTTTAATTAGGTCCCATTTATTTATTGTTAATTTTATTTCCAATATTCTGGGAGGTGGGTCATAGAGGATCCTGCTGTGATGTATGTCAGAGAGTGTTTTGCCTATGTTTTCCTCTAGGAGTTTTATGGTTTCTGGTCTTACATTTAGATCTTTAATCCATTTTGAGTTTATTTTTGTGTATGGTGTTAGAAAGTGTTCTAGTTTCATTCTTTTACAATTGTTTCACCAGTTTTCCCAGCACCACTTGTTAAAGAGATTATCTTTAATCCATTGTATATTCTTGCCTCCTTTGTCAAAGATAAGATGTCCATATGTGTGTGGATTTATCTCTGGGCTTTTAATTTGGTCCATTGATCTATATTTCTGTCTTTGTGCCAGTATCATACTGTCTTGATGACTGTGGCTTTGTAGTAGAGCCTGAAGTCAGGCAGGTTGATTCCTCCAGTTCCATTCTTCTTTCTCAAGATAGCTTTAGCTATTTGAGGTTTTTTGTATTTCCATACAAATTGAGAAATTATTTGTTCTAGCTCTGTGAAGAATACCATTGGTAGCTAGATGGGGATTGCATTGAATCTATAAATTGCTTTGGGTAGTATACTCATTTTCACTATATTGATTCTACCAATTCATGAACATGGTATATTTCTCCATCTATTAGTGTCCTCTTTGATTTCTTTCACCAGTGTTTTATAGTTTTCTATATATAGGTCTTTAGTTTCTTTAGGAAGATATATTCCTAAGTATTTTATTCTTTTCATTGCAATGGTGAATGGATTTGTTTCCTTAATTTCTCTTTCTATTTTCTTGTTATTAGTGTACAGGAATGCAAGGGATTTCTGTGTGTTGATTTTATATACTGCAACTTTACTATATTCATTGATTAGTTCTAGTAACTTTCTGGTGGAGTCTTTAGGGTTTTCTACGTAGAGGATCATGTCATCTGCAAACAGTGAGAATTTTACTTCTTCTTTTCCAATTTGGTTTCCTTTTATTTCTTTTTCTGCTCTGATTGCTGTGGCCAAAACTTCCAAAACTATGTTGAATAGTAATGGTGAAAGTGGGCATCCTTGTCTTGTTCCTGACTTTAGAGGAAATGCTTTCAATTTTTCACCATTGAGGATAATGTTTGCTGTGGGTTTGTCATATATAGCTTTTATTATGTTGAGGTATGTTCCTTCTATTCCTGCTTTCTGGAGAGTTTTTATCATAAATGGATGTTGAACTTTGTCAAAGGCTTTCTCTGCATCTATTGAGATAATCATATGGTTTTTATCTTTCAATTTGTTAATGTGGTGTATTATGTTGATTGATTTGTGGATATTGAAGAATCCTTGCATTCCTGGGATAAAGCCCACTTGGTCATGGTGTATGATCTTTTTAATGTGTTGTTGGATTCTGATTGCTAGAATTTTGTTAAGGATTTTTGCATCTATGTTCATCAGTGATATTGGCCTGTAGTTTTCTTTTTTTGTGGGGTCTTTGTCAGGTTTTGGTATTAGGGTGATGGTGGCCTCATAGAATGAGTTTGGAAGTTTGTCTTCTTCTGCAATTTTCTGGAACAGTTTGAGTAGTATAGGAGTTAGCTCTTCTCTAAATTTTTGGTAGAATTCAGCTGTGAAGCCGTCTGGGCCTGGGCTTTTGTTTGCTGGAAGATTTCTGATTACAGTTTCAATTTCCATGCTTGTGATAGGTCTGTTAAGATTTTCTATTTCTTCCTGATCCAGTTTTGGAAAGTTGTACTTTTCTAAGAATTTGTCCATTTCTTCCACGTTTTTATTTTATTGCCATATAATTGCTGATAGTAGTCTCTTATGATCCTTTGTATTTCTGTGTTGTCTGTTGTGATCTCTCCATTTTCATTTCTAATTTTATTGATTTTATTTTTCTCCCTTTGTTTCTTTATGAGTCTGGCTAATGGTTTGTCAATTTTATTTACCCTTTCAAAGAACCAGCTTTTGGCTTTGTTGATTTTTGCTATGGTCTCTTTTGTTTCTTTTGCATTTATTTCTGCCCTAGTTTTTAAGATTTCTTTCCTTCTACTAACCTTGGGGTGCTTCATTTCTTCCTTTTCCAGTTGCTTTAGGTGTAGAGTTAGGTTATTTATTTGGCTTTTTTCTTGTTTCTTGAGGTATGCCTGTATTGCTATGAGCTTTCCCCTTAGGACTGCTTTTACAGTGTCCCACAGGTTTTGGGTTGTTGTGTCTTCATTTTCATTCATTTCTATGCAGATTTTGATTTCTTTTTTGATTTCTTCTGTGGTTTGTTGATTATTCAGGAGCGTGTTGTTCAGCCTCCATATGTTGGAATTTTTAATAGTTTTTCTCCTGTTATTGAGATAATCTTACTGCATTGTGGTCAGAAAAGATGCTTGGAATGATTTCAATTTTTCTGAACTTACCAAGGCTAGATTTATGGCCCAGGATGTGGTCTATCCTGGAGAAGGTTCCATGTGCACTTGAGAAAAAGGTGAAATTCATTGTTTTGGGATGAAATGTCCTATAGATATCAATTAGGTCTAACTGGTCTATTGTATCGTTTAAAGTTTGTGTTTCCTTGTTAATTTTCTGTTTAGTTGATCTATCCATTGGTGTGAGTGGGGTATTAAAGTCTTCCACTATTATTGTGTTATTGTTGATTTCTCCTTTCATACTTGTTAGTATTTGTCTTACATATTGCTGTGCTCCTACGTTGGGTGCATATATATATATAATTGTTATATCTTCTTCTTGGATTGATCCTTTGATCATTAGGTAGTGACCTTCTTTGTCTCTTTTCACAGCCTTTGTTTTAAAGTCTATTTTATCTGATATGAGTATTGCTACTCCTGCTTTCTTTTGGCCCTTATTTGCATGGAAAATCTTTTTCCAGCCCTTCACTTTCAGTCCGTATGTGTCCCCTGTTTTGAGGTGGGTCTCTTGTAGACAACATATGTAGGGGTCTTGTTTTTGTACCCATTCAGCCAGTCTCTGTCTTTTGGTTGGGGCATTCAACCCATTTACATTTAAGGTAATTATTGATAAGTATGATCCTGTTGCCATTTACTTTATTGTTTTGGGTTCGAATTTATATACCCTTTTTTTGTTTACTGTCTAGAGAATGTCCTTTAGTATTTGTTGGAGAGCTGGTTTGGTGGTGCTGAATTCTCTCACCTTTTGCTTGTCTGTAAAGGTTTTGATTTCTCCTTCATATTTGAATGAGATCCTTGCTGGGTACAATAATCTGGGCTGTAGGTTATTTTCTTTCATCACTTTAAGTATGTCTTGCCATTCCCTCCTGGCTTGGAGAGTCTCTATTGAAAGATCAGCTGTTATCCTTATGGGGATTCCCTTGTGTTTTATTTGTTGTTTTTCCCTTGCTGCTTTTAATCTTTGTTCTTTGTGTTTGATATTTGTTAATTTGATTAATATGTGTCTTGGGGTGTTTCGCCTTGGGTTTATCCTGTTTGGGACTCTCTGGGTTTCTTGGACTTGAGTGATTATTTCCTTCCCCATTTTAGGGAAGTTTTCAACTATTATCTCCTCAAGTATTTTCTCATGGTCTTTCTTTTTGTCTTCTTCTTCTGGGACTCCTATGATTAGAATGTTGTAACGTTTAATATTGTCCTGGAAGTCTCTGAGATTGTCCTCATTTCTTTTAATTTGTTTTTCTTTTTTCTCCTCTGCTTCATTTATTTCTACCATTCTATCTTCTAATTCACTAATTCTATCTTCTGCCTCTGTTATTCTACTATTTGTTGCCTCCAGAGTGTTTTGGATCTCATTTATTGCATTATTCAGTATATATTGACTCTTTTTTAATTTATTCTAGGTCCTTGTTAAACCTTTCTTGCATCTTCTCAATGCTTTTCTCCAGGCTATTTATATGTGATTCCATTTTGATTTCCAGATTTTGGATTAATTTCACTATCATTATTCGGAATTCTTTATCCAGTAGATTCGCTATTTCTTCCTCTTTTTTTTTGTTTTGGTGGGCATTTATCCTGTTCCTTTACCTGCTGGGAATTCTTCTGTCTCTTCATTTTGTTTAAATTGCTGAGTTTGGGGTGTCCTTACTGTATTCTGGCAGTTTGTGGAGTTCTCTTTATTGTGGCGTTCCCTCACTCTATGTGGGTTTGTACAGGTGGCTTGTCAAGGTTTCTTGGTTAGAGACGCTTGTGTCGGTGTTCTGGTGAATGGAGCTGGATTTCTTCTCTCTGGAGTGCAATGGAGTGTCTGGTAATGAGTTATGTGATGTCTATGATTTTGGGGTCACTTTGGGTAGCCTGTATATTGGCTTGTTTTCAGTGTAGGTTTGGAGGCATTTGATGAGCTCCTGTCAATTAATGTTCCGTGGGATCAGGGTTTGGACTTAAGCCTCCTGCTTCCAGTTATGGGTCTTATTTTTACAGTAGTCTCAAAAACTTCTCCTTCTATACTGCACTCCACAACTGGACCACTCAGAGATGTTCATGAAGTTATACAGAGAAGAAAAGAGGGAGGAAGGTGACAGAGGTGATCAGAAGGATAAAAGGAGGGAATGAAAAGGAGAGAGACAGATCCAGTCAGTAATAGGCACAAATTGATTACATATACCAGAAAGCATAGATTAAAGATCTAGATTAGAGTTTGGAGTTTCAGGAATACAATGTCAAAGAAAAGATGAAGATATAGAAAGAGGGAGAAAAAAAGAGAAAAAGTCACAAAAGTTATTAAAAAAAAATGAATAGGTAAAAAATTGATAGCAATTACCAATAAGCTAAACTTATGAATCTAGAGCAGAGTTTGGAGTTTCAAAAATACAATGTTAAAGGAAAGAAAAAAAAAAGAAAAGACAAAAAGAAAAAAGAAAATTTAAAAAAAGGAGGGTCACAAAAGTTATAAAAAATATTCTAAAAGTGGAAATTACAGGAGTACTAGAGGATTAAATTTTTTTAACTTTTAATTAAAATATATATATACATATATATATATATATATATATATATAAAGAAAGAATGATGGTAAAAATAGTAACAATATATATAAGACTTTCTCTGTTATTGTTGTGGGTATTGTGGGTTCAGTTCATTTTCGGCTAGTTCCTTGTTCCGGCTTAAATTTCTCAAGATCTATAGGCCCCTTTCTCTGTAGTTGGTACTAACCACAGGGTTTTAGTTTATTGCCTGTCGCTTCCACGGCGGTTCCCTCTGTTAAAGTTTCTTCTGTTTGTTGGTCTCTTCAGTGTCTGATTTCCACCCTGATACAAAGGGGGCGGTGGTGGACACCCTTTTTTTTTTTTTTTTTTTTTTTTTTAGGCTCACTTGTTCAGTCGCACTGCGGGGAGGGAGGGACGCTGCAAATAAATACCACTGGCGTGTGCTCGCAGTGGCTCAGCCACACTGGGTCTGCCCCTGCTCATGGCGTGTGTAGCCTCCCTGCCCACTCTGCTTAGGCTTTCTGTTTCCCCACCAGAACCATCCACAACCGGCCCTGAGTTGCTTGCCCCTCCCAGGTCTAAGCCGCTCAAGTTCAGGCACTCCGGTAGTCCTCAGAGGCCCAGGCTCGGTTGGGCCTGCGTTTTGTGCCCTTCGCAGAATCCAGCAGCGCAGGTAATGAGGTGTTCAGCAAGCGCGGCTTCTGTGACTTATCGCCTCCCCGCCACTTGTTCCTCCAAGTGCACCACTGGCGCACTTTCCCAGGTGGATGTTAGCTGACCAGAGCCCTAAGAAGTCTTAGTTAGCAAATAAGCCTGCTTACGGTTTTGTGGATAATGTCTCTCTGGGACTGGGATTGCCTCCCTCTGGCTCTGACTGCCTGTCCCCTGGACGGGACGGACTACAGCCGGCTATCTCTGTAAAGTCCTTTGTTCTGTGCGCGGGCCTGGCAGTGTCTTGGGTTAGGGCTGGCTTTTCATGGGGTAGGTATCCCACAGTCTGGTTTGCCAGCCCCAATTATTCTGCTCAGGTAGCGCTCGGGATATTCAGGCCAGTGCAGCCCGTGAAGAAGCAGCCCACGAAGCGGTTCGCAAAGAAGCAGCCCACGGCGCCTCCCTGCCCAGCCCCTACTTGCTAATGGCAGATGCGGGCGTTTGCGCTGTTTCTCCACTGGGAAAGTTATCGTGGGGCTTGTAGTCTGTGTGAGATGAGTGCAATTGTGTGGTATTTGAGCACTCTTTGGCATTGCCTTTCTTTGGGATTGGGATGAAAACTGACCTTTTCCAATCTTGTGGCCACTGCTGAGTTTTCCAAATTTGCTGGCATATTGAGTACAGCACTTTCACAGCATCATCTTTCAGGATTTGGAATAGCTCCACTGGAATTCCATCACCTCTACTAGCTTTGTTGGTAGTGATGCTTTCTAAGGCCCACTTGGCTTCACATTCCAGGATGTCTGGCTCTAGGTCAGTGATCACACCATCATGATTATTTGGGTCGTGAAGCTCTTTTTTGTACAGTTCTTCTGTGTATTCTTGCCACCTCTTCTTAATATCTTCTGCTTCTGTTAGGTCCATACAATTTCTGTCCTTTATCGAGCCCATTTTTGCAAGAAATGTTCCTTTGGTATCTCTGATTGTCTTGAAGAGATCCTTAGTCTTTCCCATTCTGTTGTTTTCCTCTATTTCTTTGCACTGATCGCTGAAGAAGGCTTTCTTATCTCTTCTTGCTATTCTTTGGAACTCTGCATTCAGATGTTTATATCTTTCCTTTTCTCCTTTGCTTTTTGCTTCTCTCCTTTTCACAGCTATTTGCAAGGCCTCCCCAGACAGCCATTTTGCTTTTTTGCATTTCTTTTCCATGGGGATGGTCTTGATCCCTGTCTCCTATACAATGTCACGAACCTCATTCCATAGTTCATCAGGCACTCTATTTATCAGATCTAGGCCCTTAAATCTATTTCTCACTTCCACTGTATAATCATAAGGGATTTGATATATGATTTGTATAATCATCTCACATGCTAGTAAAGTAATGCTCAAAATTCTCCAAGCCAGGCTTCAGCAATATGTGAACCGTGAACTCCCTGATGTTCAAGCTGGATTTAGAAAAGGCAGAGGAACCAGAGATCAAATTGCCAACATCCGCTGGATCATTGAAAAAGCAAGAGAGTTCCAGAAAAACATCTATTTCTGCTTTATAGACTATGCCAAAGCCTTTGACTGTGTAGATCACAATAAACTGTGGAAAATTCTGAGAGAGATGGGAATACCAGACCACCTGATCTGCCTTTTGAGAAATCTGTATGCAGGTCAGGAAGCAACAGTTAGAACTGGTCATGGAACAACAGACTGGTTCCAAATAGGAAAAGGAGTATGTCAAGGCTGTATATTGCCACCATGTTTATTTAACTTATACGCAGAGTACATCATGAGAAATGCTGGACTGGAAGAAACACAAGCTGGAATCAAGATGGCCGGGAGAAATATCAATAACCTCAGATATGCAGATGATACCACCCTTATGGCGGAAAGTGAAGAGGAACTAAAAAGCCTCTTGATGAAAGTGGATAGTGAAAAGGTTGGCTTAAAGCTCAACATTCAGAAAACGAAGATCATGGCGTCTGGTCCCATCACTACATGGGAAATAGATGGAGAAACAGTGGAAACAGTGTCAGACTTTATTTTTCTGGGCTCCAAAATCACTGCAGATGGTGACTACAGCCATGAAATTAAAAGACGCTTACTCCTTGGAAGGAAAGTTATGACCAACCTAGATAGCATATTCAAAAGCAGAGACATCACTTTGCCAACAAAGGTTCACCTAGTCAAGGCTATGGTCTTTCCTGTGGTCATGTATGAATGTGAGAGCTGGACTGTGAAGAAGGCTGAGCACCGAAGAATTGATGCTTTTGAACTGTGGTGTTGGAGAAGACTCTTGAGAGTCCCTTGGACTGCAAGGAGATCCAACCAGTCCATTCTGAAGGAAATCAGCCCTG
The DNA here is from genome assembly GCA_935064755.1 of Tragelaphus eurycerus. NCBI lineage: Eukaryota > Metazoa > Chordata > Mammalia > Artiodactyla > Bovidae > Tragelaphus > Tragelaphus eurycerus. Next base: position 38,236,722 of record CAKXYN010000004.1, on the reverse strand, counting down.
GGATTTCTTTGGAAGGAAAGATGCTAAAGATGAAACTCCAGTATTTTGGCCACCTCGTGAGAAGAGTTGACTCATTGGAGAAGACTCTGATGCTGGGAGGGAATGAGGGCAGGAGGAGAAGGGTACGACAGAGGATGGGATGGCTGGATGGCATCACTGATTCGATGGATGTAAGTCTGGGTGACCTCCGGGAGCTGGTGATGGATAGGGAGGCCTGGCGTGCTGCAGTTCATAGGGTTGCAAAGAGCCGGACACAACTGAGCAACTGATCTGATCTGATCTGTAGTCTGTGGGTTTTAATTGATTATTTATTTTCCTCCCTGTTATGATGGCCTCTGTGCTTCCCAGGTTCAGCACAGACTCAGCAGTGAGAGAGTTTCCTGGAGTTTGGAAACTTCTCTCTTTTTTTTAAGACTCCCTTCCCCGGACAGAGGTCCTTCCCTCCCTCTTTGTCTCTTGTTTTGTATTTTATATTTTTTCTTACCTCCTTTAGAAGGCAATGAGTTGCTTTTCTGGGTGTCTAATGTCCTCTACCAGCATTCCGAAGTTGTTTTGTGGAAGTTACTCGGCGTTTAGATGTTCTTTTGATGAATTTGTGGAGGAGAAAGTGTTTTCCCTGTCCTATTCCTCCGCCATCTTAGCTCGTCCCTCCTAAACATTTGTTAACAGTCTTATCTTAATGACTGAGGAATACTCTACTCTGTGAATTTACCATCATTTATTCAATAATGGATGTACCATTCATTCTACTGGATATTTAATTTGCTTCAGTTATTATTTCAACTATAATCCTTTAAGAAACAATCTTAAAGATTTTTGTTCATCTCTACTATTTCTTTAGGATACACTTCTAAGTATGTAATTGTTGAGTCAAAGTGAAAGTGAAAATCACTCAATCCTGTCTGACTCTTTGCAACTTCATGGACTATGCAGTCCATGGAATTCTACAGGCCAGAATACTGGAGTGGGTAGCCATTCCCTTTTCCAGGCACCTTCCCAACCTAACCTAGGGATCAAACCCAGGTCTCCCAAAATGCTGGCAGACTCTTTACCAGCTGAGTCACAAGGGGAGCCCATTGAGTCAAAGTGGATCAATATTTTCAGGGCTTCTTTTTAACATTCATAGCTGCTGGCATTGCCAGTAAAGTTTGATCACTCCTGCATCTCTACCAGCATTTTAATTCACTCTCATCAAATTGAAGTCCACTTAAACTATGAGTGAAACAGCAATACCTAAGCAATAAACATTCACTGAATTCTGTAGTTGGTTGTGTATGAAGCCTTCAAGATCTTCCCTCTAGGACTTCAAGACTTATCCCCCAGTTGCTGGGAATGTTGATAATAATACCTCCGTGCTATCAACCTGTTCTGAGAATTGCTGGTGCTGAAGACTCTCCTTGCCCAACATCGTATCCATGTCCTAGGAGCAGCTAAACCATGATGACTAGCTGATGTTGGGATATAAAATAACAACCCCTACTAATGTAGGCTAAAGACTTTGTCTGACTAAAACCTCTTCTTTCAGCCTTTGTCAGGTGTTCCTCCTAATAGTATTGTACTTCCTAATAGACATCCTGCATGCTAATCTCTATCTCAGAGTTGTGTTCACCTTCCATCAAGGACCTACCATGTGCAGACACAGTGTTGTGCTTCATAGTCATTGTCTCACTTAATCTACTAAGTAGTAGACAAGTGTGATAAGTGAGAAAGTGGTACAATTATTATTTTCATTTTACAGGTAGAATAATCCCCAGCTGTTTAAACAGCTTCTCCTAGGACAAGCCATACAGCTAGTGAAGCCCAGGGTTTAAAACTAGAAATCTGGCCCCTAAATCTATGTACTGCACTACCCACTGTACATCCTCCAGACTCAGACTGAACAACAAACTGATAACCCTAGTACTTTAGGAATCATGAATGACGTTTCTGCTCCATTGTCTTCCAGGCTAATTTAGAACTTTTGTCACTTTCACATCATCTCATTTTTATTTACATTTAATTCTATATATGTGTCAATAACTCTCAATAATAGTAAGTTCCATAAGAATAGTTACTAACATCACACAATACGTAATTTGCTCGATGAGTAAACTGCAGTTGAACAAATGAATTGGTGACTTTCCTCATATTCATTAGAATTATTCATGCTAAATCAGGTCTACAATCTGATCTGCTGCTGCTAAGTCGCTTCAGTCGTGTCTGACTCTGTGCGACCCCATAGATGGCAGCCCACCAGACTCCCCCATCCCTGGGATTCTCCAGGCAAGAGTACTGGAATGGGGTGCCATTGCCTTTTCCGACAATCTGATCTAGACAGACTTATATCTGATTTGGTCAGCAAAGTAAAGGTTGTTCAAAAATCATTCTTTCCTTGATCTCAACTCAGATAAAATATATAGTTATTCTATGACTGTAGAAAAGGATAGGTTTTAATTTGCTGCTAAGTTTTGTATTAATATTCCCCTCTTTCCTGAACTTTCCACTGTCTAGTTTCAATGAGTCTTCTAGAAGAAATCTGTACATATTATCATTTTTCATTTCATATACTTTGATCATATCTACTTTTAGCTGTTGTCTTTCAGATAAACCATACAACAAATGAATTCCACCCATTGGGAAGTTGCCAGGCACTATATTAACTAATGGGAAATTCAAAAATTTAAAAATTATATGCTTACTATACAGTGCCTTATATTTTTTCTTATTTTTCATTTTTCATTCAAATGATCACAACAGATGTTAGAAAGTGATACCCCATATATTGTTTTTGACTTACCACCATATTTTGTTTTGGACATACTTAAAATATAATTGCTATCTTTTTCAACAGTTTATTTTGGAAATATTATTTTATAGCAAATACATTAAGTTGGTCTCAATAGTCTGGCAATGCACTAATTTGCTGATAAGACAAAAATACTATTAAATTTTTCTGAGTGATTAACTGTTGATCATAATTTGCAATGACTAGTTAATTAAGGTTTATACATGTAAAAAATAATCATCATTTGACTATCAAGTATAATTTGACTATTAACAAAATTACATTTGTAAGAGAATTTAAGGGACTTCTCTGACTGTCTAGTGGTTAAGATTCCATGTTTCTAGTGTAAGGGGTATGGGTTTGATCCCTAGTCAGGGAACTAAGATCCCACATGCTATGCAGTAAAGCAAAAAAATGAAATTTAAGTAAAAGAGAGAGAGAGAGAATTTGAGTGTTTGAGGTGGCAGAATAACAGAAACAAAGAGGAGACAAAGAATCAAAAGAACAGAAATGAACTAGCACCAGAATAGGTCTTTGGAACTGGCCTTGCTGGTGAACACTCTTCCAGATGCAGTGCTGGTGCCAGTGCTACAATTTCCCTAAGGATTTGGTTATTCAGTTTTGGTTTGTTTTTGTTTTTTTTTTTTTTTCCTTGATGCCTTATCTCATGTCAAATATTCCACATTTCGCTATATCCATATGTATGTGTCTAATAAATTCCCTGTCAATTTTGGTTATTTTAGTACTTAATATTTCTTGCTATCAAAATGGTCCAACAGAAGAATGCATGTCATAGCAAGTGTATTATTAAATGTTGTCAGTTTAGAATATGATATCCTACTGCAAAGGTAGAATTTGCATATAAATAATACAGCAAAAGTGGAAATGGTTGCATGCCTATTTTCTATCAAAGGGTAACTCTGTGAATACATAAAGTTGGATTCCTATTGGAATCCCACTAATTTAACAGCTCTAGAGTGATCAGCAATCATTACTGAAGAAGAACAGTGCATCAGTTTCCTCAGGCTACTGTAACAAATTACTACACACTGGTTGCCCTAAAACACAATAGTTTTTCCACAGTTCTGGAAGCCAGAAGTCTGGAATCAAGAGGTCTACAGGGCCATGCTCCCTCCACAGGCTTTAAAAGGGAACACTTTAATCTTCCAGCTACTGGTGACTACAGATCTTCATCCTCTTGTGACCACATCATTCAAATCTCTGCCTCCATGGCCACACTGCCTCTGTTCAAAATTCATTCTGCCTCTTTATTACATAGATATATGTGATTATATTTAGAACCAAACTAGATCATTCAGAATAAACTGCCCCTCTCTAGACTCTAAATTAAATCTTGTATTTTGCCATAAGTGATGTACAAAGTTCACTCTTTTAACAGATAAAGCTATATTCATAGTTTACAGGGATTAAAATGTGGGCATATCTATTTAGGGGCTACTTCTCAGAAATCATCAAAGAATCACTTCCATTTAAACTTTGATGTTATTTTGATCAATGCAGTTTGAAAACCCTGTGTCTTTGTAATATTAACTAAATAACAAAGCTAATTCAGAAGGATGCATAAAGGTTTGGCCACTCACTGTTCAAATCCTCCATTCTCTCAATTTTATGCTGCATTTGGATTAAATCCCTTAAACTAAATGACCACAAACTATCTTAAGTTTGAGTTATTAATTTGTGGTGAACATTTTCTTTGATATAAAGGACTCATGGATTTCTAAGTTAAAACAAACATGTAGAAACATATTTTAATAATACTGAAGTCCACCCTAGAGGAAATCAGTCCTGAATCTTCATTGGAAGGACTGATGCTGAAGCTGGAATTCCAATACTTTGGCCACCTGATGCGAAGAACTGACTTATTTGAAAATACCCTAATGCTGGGAGAGATTGAAGGCGGGAGGAGAAGGGGATGACAGAGGGTGAGATGGTTAAATGGCATCACTGACTCAATGGACATAAGTTTGGGTAAACTCTGGGAGTTGGTGATGGACAGGGAGGCTTGGCGTGCTTCAATGCATGGGGTCACAAAAAGTCAGACACAACTGAGCGACTGAACTGAAGTCATTATTAAAAATACAAAATAGCATGTCATAATTTATTAATTACTTTCATATTAGCCAAAAAATAATGTAGTGGTCTTGTTAAAAGACAAGAATTTACATGCTTACTTTTATTTTTTTTTTTTAATTTTAATCTTGAATGTGATGTTAATCATGACTAACATGAACTGAGTGATATGACATTGTTAGGTATCTGATTAAATAATTAAATCCTTGTATCCATCAAGATAGTTACATACTATGATTTTTTTACCATTTTTCACATGAAGAAATTAGGGAATAGAGAAATTAAATTATTTGCTAAAGGTTATACTGTAGTAGAATGGTTTGACTGGGATTTAAACCCAGTCTATCTCTAGGATATGTGCTTTTTACTACTATGTTATGTTGTAAACTTACCTGCTTTCAGATATCTGTATTTACAGTTAGAATTGGTGTAGTGAAAGTTTATGTGAAAAGCACTTTTTAATCATAAACTTTACAAAGCGTTACATCTAAGAGCATAAATAAGTTGTATTAGATATTTTATATACACATATATATCTAGAACTGATAGGTGGTGTGCATATATGTGTGTAAATATATAGCAACTGCATTAAAAACATATATTTTTCACTAGAAATCAAGTTAGGGTTATTTTACCATAGCCAGAATAAACCTTATATCCTTAAGTACACTGCTACATATGTATGTGTCATTTTTGAGTTTGGCAACTGGACAAACATACTGAAAAAACAGATTTAACTTTTTCTATTTTATGCTATGTAAGAAATTCTGCCATACAATTGTATCTGTAGTTTATAACTCAATAAATCTAACAAATACAGACATTTTATATAATGAATTATAAAGGTAAGGAGAGCATGTTGATTCATTATTAGTTCTTGTCAAGTCAAATAGATGTTCTCATTTCTAGAATATCTATAGTATAGAAATATTAACTTGCTTAGAAGAAAGCAAATATAAAATGGTCAAATAGAAAAATATTAACATAATTATTGAAGATTTCTCCTTTTTAACATTCCACACTCTTAACATTGGTTTTATATCTGCATATCTGCATCATGATAACATCTACCATTCAGTTTTTGCTTACATGCCAATTTAACTAAGCATACACTTTTACTTTTCACTTTCCTGCATTGGAGAAGGAAATGGCAACCCACTCCAGTGTTCTTGCCTGGAGAATCCCAGGGACTGGGGAGCCTGGTGGGCTGCCATCTATGGGGTCTCGCAGAGTTGGACACAACTGAAGCGACTTAGCAGCAGCAGGAGCAGCAGAGATAAAAAACCGGAGAAGGCAATTGGCAACCCACTCCAGTACTCTTGCCTGGAAAATCCCATGGGCGGAGAAGCCTGGTGGGCTGCAGTCCACGGGGTCGCAAAGAGTCACACATGACTGAGTGACTTGCCTTTCACTTTTCACTTTCATGCATTGGAGAAGGAAATGGCAACCCACTCCAGTGTTCTTGCCTGGAGAATCCCAGGGACAGCGGAGCCTGGTGGGCTGCTGTCTATGGGGTCACACAGAGTTGGACACGACTGAAGCGACTTAGCAGCAGCAGCAGAGATAAAAAACAGAAATAGGAAAAACCTATTAGTATTAGAAGTCTACCAAATGTTATTACAAATCATTTACTACATTTATTTAAGAATTATAGCTTAACTTATTCTGTTAATTTAGTAAATTAATAAAATCACAAAAGCCACTTTTCTATGTTAAAAATATCAATGTATCGATTTATCCAAGTAAAGCTGAATAACAAACATTATGTTATACAAAAAACTGCTGCTGCTAAGTCGCTTCAGTCGTGTCCGACTCTGTGCGACCCCATAGACGGAAGCTCACCAAGCTCCCCTGTCCCTAGGATTCTCCAGGCAAGAACACTGGAGTGGGTTGCCATTTCCTTCTCCAATGCATGAAAGCGAAAAGTGAAAGTGAAGCCGCTCAGTCGTGTCGGACTCTTAGCGACCCCATGGACTGGAGCCTACCAGGCTCCTCCGTCCATGGGATTTTCCAGGCAAAAGTACTGGGGTGGGGTGCCATTGCCTTCCCCATACAAAAAACTAGTGGGTCCCAAATCCATTTTTCTGACCTAACTTGTCAGTCTCTCGAGGAAAACTTAGTTGTAGTGGTTAGTTAGTCCTTTGCAGTTTTCAGGTCAATGAGCAACTATTTATCAGAAAGATAAATTTTATACTCTTGCTAACAAAAGGACATATAATATTTCTAAAGTTCTTATGAGAAATATTTTTTCCAAAAGACCTTGTGCAATTAACAGAGACAACTGGTCCTCTGAACCCACCACAAATAAAGAAAAGAAGCATAATTTATCCCAGGAAGGGTGGTTAAAAGTAATAAACCCTGCTGCATTTGAAGTTACACTTAAGTCCAGATTGACATTTTTTTTTAATATCTTCCAAAGAGGCATGGGGTGATTCAGATGAACTGGCCATTTGAGGTGAGACAGCTATGGCACCATCGGAATACTGCATTATTCAATATTTAAATAGATAAAATAAAATGGGGAGTAAAACAGGCAGCAGAGTAACTTGATGTCAAAATTTATACTGTATTAGAATATTAAATTTACTGTTTATAAATAATATCAATAAAATATACCTAGTACAACTAGCTAAAACAAAAAATATCATATTATTTAAAAAATAAATCTGCCCATAATGCAGGAGACACAGGAGACATGGGTTCTATCCTTGGGTTGGGAAGATCCTCTGGAGACCAGTGACCCAGTGTTAGTTGCTCAGTTGTCCCCAACTCTTTTATGACCCATGGACTGCAGCCTGCCAGGCTTCTCTGTCCATGGGATTTTCCAGGCAAGGATACTGGAATGGTTTGCCATTTCCTTCTCCAGAGGATCTTCCCCACCTAGAGATCCAACCAGGTCTCCTGCACTTCAGACAGGTTCTTTACCAACTGAGCTACCACGGAAGCTCCCGTCCTCTGGAGAAGGAAATGGCAACCCATTCCAGTATTCTTGCCTGGAAAATCCTATGGACAGAAGAGCCTGGCAGGTTACAGTCCATGGGGTTACAAAGAGTCAGACACAACTGACTAAGCATGCACACAAGATGATTGTATAACATCTTAAGTAATGCCACTGAACCGCATGCTTAAAAGTGGTTAAAATGACAAATGTTCTTATGTATATTTGCCATAAAACAAAGTTAATGAATGTGACTTGATTTTGAAAGTAGTGTATAAGATTCTGAAGCTTCATATGCTAAGACTATATATTTGGTTTTTATTGTAATAAAAACCTACCATTATAATTAGATTTAACTCTTTAGCAATTTTGACTCTAGCAACTCATTAGTCTACAAATATCACATCTCCAGCACATGCTTCTCCTTAACAATGACTATTTCTCTTTATTTCTTTTTTTAAAATGTGATTAGGGTCTTGTGCATGCATGCTAAGTCTTTTCAGTCGTGTCCAACTCTTTGTGACCCCCTGGAATGTAGCCCACCAGGCATCCCTGTCTATGGGATTCTCCAGGCAAGAATGCTGGAGTGGGTTCTCCAGGTAATTAGAGTCTTAATATTGTAAGTATAGTATGATATATCATGTTTTAAAAGTTATGTACTTTTCTCCATCCCTAGAACTTCAAATTACAGGCATAAGTTGTTGAATATATTTATATGAGTAAACATATTTTATTTAGATATACATGTTTTATTTAAAGAGAAGCAAGGAGATAGAAATGCCTAAGTTATTGTACAAACACTAAATATTAGTTTGTTTGTTTGTTTGTTTGTTTTCCTTTCCCTCTTGTATAGTCTTTTATCAGTCTCCAAATTCTAGTGTAGGTCTCATTTACCTTTTAAATTTCTCACATTTCTACTTAGCCACCACCATACACCAGACTAAGCCTACTTGGCTGTCTTGCTCCAGAAAACTCTTCCAGATCTTCTGCCTCAGCACTTGCTCCCCTGCACTCCACTCTCCACACAGCAACTAGGCAATCTTTTCTAAAATAAAATTTTAGAGTTTATCTCCAATCTTCTGAAAGCATTTCACTGTCTTCCCATTGCCTCTAAGATTTTATATCAACTACACAAATTGGAACACAAATCCTTTAGACACTTACCTACCACTCTAGTCTCATTCTTCTTCAAACCTCTCTTTAAGTGATATACTCTACTATTTTTGGTATTTGAATGATGTCAAGTTCATTCTCTTCAAACTAGTCACTATTATTAAAGATCTCCTATCCCTGGGCTTTTATACATTGTTCATCAGTTCCGTTCAGTTCAGTCACTCAGTCGTAGCCAACTCTTTTCGACCCCATGGACTGCAGCTAGCCAGGCCTCCCTGTCCATCAACAACTCCCAGAGTTTACTCAAACTCATCTCCATAGAGTTGGTGACACTATCCAACCATCTCATCCTCTGTCATCCCCTTTTCCTCCTGCCTTCAATCTTTCCCAGCATCAGGGTCTTTTCAAATGAGTCCGTTCTTCACATCAGATGGACAAAGTATTATAGTTTCAGCTTCAACATCAGTCCTACCATTGAATATTAAGGACTGATTTCCTTAGGATAGACTAGTTGGTCCTCCATGCAGTCCAAGGGATTCTCAAGAATCTTATCCAACACCACAGTTCAAAAGCATCAATTCTTCGGCACTCAGCTTTTTTAGTAGTTCAACTCTCACATCTATACATGACTACTGAAAAAAACCACAGCCTTGACTAGACGGACTTGTGTTGGCAAAGTAATGTCTCTGCTTTTTAATATCCTGTCTAGGTAGGTCATAACTATCCTTCCAAGAGGTAAGTGTCTTTTAATTTTATGGTTGCAGTCACCATCTGCAGTGATTTTGGAGACCCCCCAAAATAAAGTCAGCCACTGTTTCCACAGTTCCCCCATCTATTTGCTACAAAGTGATGGGACCAGATGCCATGATCTTAGTTTTCTGAGTGTTGAACTTTAAGCCAATTTATTCACTCTTAAGAACTAAAGAGCCTCTTAATGAAAGTTAAAGAGGAAAATGAAAAAGTTGGCTTAAAGCTCAACATGCAGAAAACTAAGGTCATGGCATCTGGTCCCATCACTTCATGGGAAATAGACAAGGAAACAGTGGAGACAGTGGCTAAATTCATTTTTGGGGGCTCCAAAACCACTGCCTATGGGATTACAGCCACGAAATTAAAAGATACTTACTCCTTGGAAGGAAAGTTATGACCAACCTAGACAGCATATTGAAAAGCAGAGACATTGCTTTGCCAACAAAGGTCTGTCTAGTCAAGGTTATGGTTTTTCCAGTGGTCATGTATGGATGTGAGAGTTGGACTGTGAAGAAAGCTGAGCACTGAAGAATTGATGCTTTTGAACTGTGATATTGGAGAAGACTCTTGAGAGTCCCTTGGACTGCAAGGAGATCCAAACAGTCCATCCTAAAGGAGATCAGTCCTAGATGTTCATTGGAAGGACTGATGCTGAAGCTTAAACTCCAATACTTTGGCTACCTGATGCAAAGAGTTGACACATTTGAAAAGACCCTGATGCTGGGAAAGATTGAATGCAGGAGGAGAAGGGGACTACAGAAGATGAGATGGTTGGATGGCATCACTCATTCAATAGACATGGGTTTGGGTGGACTCCAGGAGTTGGTGATGGACAGGGAAGCCTGGCGTGCTGTGGTTCATGGGGCCGCAAAGGGTCAGACACGACTGAGTGACTGAACTGAACTGAACTGATCTGTACATCTGAGGTTATTTATATGTCTCCCGGCAATTTTGATTCCAACTTATGCTTCCTCCAGCCCAGCGTTTCTCATAATGTACTCTACATATTAGTTAAATAAGCAGGGTGACTATATACAGCCTTGTCGTACTCCTTTTCCTATTTGGAATCAATCTGTTGTTCCATGTTCAGTTCTAACTGTTGCTTCTTGACCTGCATACAGGTTTCTCAGGAGGCAGGTCAGGTGGTCTGGTATTCCCATCTCTTTCAGAATTTTCCACAGTTTATTGAGATCCACAGTCAAAGGCTTTGGCATAGTCAGTAAAGCAGAAATAGTTGTTTTTCTGGAACTCTCCTGCTTTTTCTTATTCAGAGGATGTTGGCAATTTGATCTCTGGTTTCTCTACCTTTGCATTGAAACATATATAATATCATATATGAAATGAGTCACCAGTCCAGGTTCGATGCACGATACTGTATGCTTGGGGCTGGTGCACTGGAACAACCCAGAGGAATGGTATGGGGAGGGAGGAGGGAGGAGGGTTCAGGATGGGGAACACATGTATACCTGTGGCAGATTCATTTTGATATATGGCAAAACCAATACAATATTGTAAAGTTAAAAAATTAAATAAAAATAAATAAATCCAATTTGAATATCTGGAAGTTCACAGTTTATGTATTATTGAGGCCTGGCTTGGAGAATTTTGAGCATTACTTTACTAGCGTGTGAGATGAGTGCAATTGTGTGGTAGTTTGAGCATTCATTGGCATTGCCTTTCTTTGGGATTGGAATGAAAACTGACCTTTTCCAGTCCTGTAACCACTGCTGAGTTTCCCAAATTTGTTGGCATATTGAGTGCAGCACTTTTACAACATCATCTTTTAGGATTTGAAATAGCTTAACTGGAATTCCATTCGTAGTGGTGCTTCCTAAGGCCTACTTGACTTCACATTCCAGGATATCTGGCTCTAGGTGAGTTATCACACCATCCTGATTATCTGTGTTGTGAAGATCTTTTTTGTATAGATCTTCTGTGTATTCTTGCCACCTCTTGTTAATATTTTCTGTTTCTATTAGCTCCATACCATTTCTGTCCTACATTGAGCCCATCTTTGCATGAAATATTCCCTTTGTATCTCTAATTTTCTTGAAGAGATTTCTAGTCTTTCCCATTCTATAGCTTTCCTCTATTTCTTTGAACTGATCACTGAGGAAGGCTTTCTTATCTCTCTTTGCTATTCTTTGGAACTCTGCATTCAAATGGGCATTCTTTTCCTTTTCTCCTTTGCAATTTCACTTCTCTTCTTTTCATAGCTATTTGTAAGGTCTCTTCAGAAAGTCGTTTAACTTTTTTGTATTTCTTTATCTTGGGGATGGTCTTGATCCTGTCTTGTGCAATGTCAGGAATCTCCATCCATAGTTCACTGGCCTGTCTTTCTATCAGATCTAGTCCCTTAAATCTATTTCTCACTTCCATGTATAATCTTAATGGATTTGATTTAGGTCATACCTTAATGGTTTAGTGGTTTTCCCTACTTTCTTCAATTTCAGTCTGAATTTGGCAATAAGGAGTTCACGACCTGAGCCACAGTCAGCTCCCAGTCTTGTTTTTGCTGACTGTATGGTGCTTCTCCATTTTTTGCTGCAGAGTATATAATCAGTCTAATTTCAGTGTTGACCATCTGATGATGTCCATGTGTAGAGTCTTCTCTTGTGTTGTTGGAAGAGGGTGTTTGCTATGACCAGCGCATTTCCTTGGCAAAACTCTATAAACCTTTGCCCTGCTTCATTCTGTACTCTAAGGCCAAATTTGCCTGTTACTCCAAGTGTTTCTTGAATTCCTACTTGTCCCCAGCTTTGCCCTGCTTCATTCTGTACTCTAAGGCCAAATTTGCCTGTTACTCCAAGTGTTTCTTGAATTCCTACTTGTCCCCTGTAATGAAAAGGACATCTTTTTTGGGTGTTAGTTCTGTAAGGTCTTGTAGGTTTTCATAGAACCATCCAACATCAGCATTACTGGTCAGGGCATAGACTTGGATCACTCTGATTTTGAATGGTTTGCCTTGGAAATGAACAGAGATCATTCTATTGTCTTTGAGATTGCATCCAAGTACTGGGTTTTGGAGTCACAATTAATCTGTTTCTGTGGTCTGTTACCAAACTCTCTTACCTCACTACAACTTTACTGCATATCTATATGCAGATACATTGTGGTTATTTCAGGTCTTTCATAGAGCTGCATTCACTCTTGACTCTAGACTTTTCCACATGCAACTTTTTTTTTATGTATAGCATGCTCTTCAATCTCCTTGCTCCCCTTATCTTTGAGCTTTAAAGAATCTTTGTTAACTTTTTAATACTGAAGAAGTGTCACTAGAACAACATTTGTTTTCTTATTTATATTGCAGAACCTCTCTATCTACTTTACCATTTTATGTGGTACCTTTTAGCATAGTAGATGGTACAGACTAAAGCCTCAATGAATATGTATTGACTAGAAGATAACTAAAAGAATCCTGTGATTAACTATATCCAAAATATAGAGACTAAAGTATAGCATAGGATGTGGATTTTCCATGACAAAAAATAAAGACTATGCCATCATCTGGTATCAATCTCCTGATTAAAAAAAGAAACAAAAACATTGCTTAATAAGTGTAGTTAAGGTCTGGTCTCATAATCATTGGCTCTAGAACTTCTTTCTAACATTTTAATTTTACTTCATGATACATTGATTGATATGTTAGAGAAACATTTCTTGTTAACTCGTAGCCATTGCTAATAATTATATATAGTTCTATATCTTTTCTTTATTTTTTATTGAGTCCTTAGAGGTTATATAAGACTTCATTTCTTTCTAAATAATGTTGGATGTATTCATATTCTTTCAGAAAAAAATCAGCTTCCTCTTTGTGAGCTCTGAAGTTTTAATGTAGTTTTTGGTGGTATGATTATGGATTACTTTGTGTTGGTGGGCAGTGGGGGGTAGAGACTCTCTCCTTCACATTGAGAGACCCATAAAATAATGGATTTTCCATTTTCCCAGATTTATTATAATTCTTATTTATTATCATTAGTATACTACTTATTCACTTAATTTGTTGTATTTACTTTTTGAGCTCTTATTTAATACCATTAATTCACTAATTATTTTTTTACTAACAATTTCAAATCAATACAGTAATAACTATTGTTTGTTTAACCTTTTCTGTGGAAGCAAAGTACTGCTTTCAACAATATCTTTTTTGCCAACAAATCATGTGTCAGATACTATTAATAGTGTAATGCTACTGATGAAGAAACTCCAGTGCAGTAACACAGTGTAAATAAAATCCATATATGCTCAGTATTTTAATCATTGTACTATGTCATCTCAAAATTAAAGGAAAATTAATGAAAAATATTAATTGTGCAAAATAAAATGCATTTACAAATGCAGTCATTTCTAAACTATACAGAACCCTTGTTCTGGATAAGAAAAATTAGGGTCATGCTGAAAGAATAAGAGGGGCCTTAATGATTAGAAACTCTAAATATGCATTGAAAAGAATTAATTTTCATAAAATCTTCCCTGTTCCTTATATTATCAACCTTGTGGTGTCTTTTAAATCTATATTGTATAGCTGAAAATAGAATACAATACACAAGACTTTGAAGCACTCAAAGCCATATATTTAGTTTACATTTTCCAAGTAATTTTTATAGAATGATTTATAAAAAGAGAACCAAATATATTAAGCTCTTTATAAATTATGATCATATATGGATATTCCTTATCTTCTTCATATCATTAACTTCAAAGATCCCTTATTCTTCTTGAATCATCATACTACATTAAAATATTCCAATTGTGCTAAAACATTTTTAAAATGTCCATCTATATAGATTCTTAACAATGATGGTTTGATATGGTGATTCCACACAGCCAAGAATTAAGACCTAAACACATAAACCAAAGCATATACCTATGTGACAAGGATTTATTTATTTTTATTTTTTTGATCTATTTTTTAATGTGCTAGACAGATTGTGAACAAGTGATTCTAGATTACAAATGGGCCTTGGCTTGGAACACAGAATCTGCATTGAGGTGAATGAAATGACTGCTTGGTTTTAAAACAGAAATTATTAGCTAATGCACATTTACTAATCCACCTAGAACACTGCCCCATTTCTGAGATCAGCTCTGGAAAAATTGCTAGAAGTATCTTTAAAGTTTATGAAAAATACTTCCTTATTGTTTTCATACAAATCAATAGCTTCATTGACAATATTTTAAAGACATAAATTAGTAAATACAAGATTAAAATAATGAGCATAGACTTTAGAATTTCCTTTAAAATGATTTTGATCTTAAGTAGCAGTTTTTCTACTTAACTAGCTTAAAATATACTCTTTGATAGGAAAACTTACACTGTATTTAGTATACAATATAATGAATATAGGAAAACTCCACTGGGGAGTTTGACACAGCATTTTGGAAACCCCAGAGTTATTTCTTCATTGTTTTCTTTAATTTTATTATTTTCCTTTTATATTCACTTGCTTTTGATGTACTGGTATATTTTACTGTTCTGACTAGCTTAAGCAACCTTGTCAACAGTTCAGTTGTTGAATAAGGCAAAGTGTTAGTTATAGTGTGAAAATGTAGTGTGCTGTCAGAAAAGGGCAAGCCATTAACTTTCAAATTTCAACTTCTCATATTCCATACCTCAGTGATGGCTAAAAAGCCTCTTGTATGAATTACTATTAAGAGAAACATGGCATATGTGTTTATGAAGCTTCATAATTATGCATGATACAAACCTTCATCCTACAAAACTACACTTATGGGATGCTTGTGGTGGCTTATTTTTCCTTTAAATAAAATCAAGGGACCTGTAAACCATAAAATGGAGATTATTTTTAGACATATAATTCAGGGCAGAAACACATCTTGCAAGAAATGACCTAAAAAACCCATGTCAAAAAAGACTATTGTAAAATACTCTAGATAATTTTTGAAGTTGGAAACAGTCAGAGTAAAATTATGTTACTGATACAATACACTTATGTAAAAATCTTCCTATAAATAAGATATCAGAGTGTATGGAAGTTCACAACCTTGCTTCAGAGTAGAGTGGCTGGAAACTCTATGACAGTAGTTATGCAAAATGGCAAATATTATGTAAAGACAATGATTATGTGTTATTGTTCTGTCAAACCACAGCATTATCATTAGATTCTGTGGTTACATGGAAATTACTCTAAACACTCCTAGAAACTTTGAAACATCTGTGGTATGTGTAATTTCTGTCATTTTAAGATATTTAATTATCAAATATTATATAGTTTTTAGGATTATTCTGAACTCCTATTTACATAATGTGACAATGAAGGGAAATAAGATTTTTTTCCATAGAGTTTTCAGTAGAGAACCATAGTGATATATGAGAATTTAATTTAACATTAGTGGCCTAATTCTGTGTTTCTTAACCTTTGGATTCTTGGACATTTTATGCTGCATAATTCTTTCTTGTTGGGGGAGCACGTATTGTGCTTTACAATATTTAGTGACACCCCAGGAATTTATTTACTGGGACTAGTAGTGCAGCTCCCTTCCAGACAACAAAAATTGTCTCCAGACGTTGCCAAATGTTCTACTGAGGGTCAAAAAACCATGCTAGGTGAGAACCACTGGAATAAAGCAATATGGGATAACTTTTTTAAGCTGAAATAAATGTAAGGGAATCAATTCTTGTCAAAATATCTTTGAATATGATCTCTCTTTTCTCTCTCTTTTTGTTGCTTCACCTAAAAGATCATATCAATAGACTAGAGCAAAGAAAAAAAAAAAAAACAGACAAATTTAAAAAGAGACCTACACCTCAATTTTCATTGCAATATTATTCACAATTGCCAAGATGTAGAAGCAATCTAAGTATTCATCAGATATGAGATATGTGTACACACACACTCATATACACATAGACATGCAATGGAATACCACTCAGCTGCAAAAAAGAATGAAATTCTGCCATTTGCAGCAACATAGGTGAAAGTAGAGGGCATTATGCTAAGCGATATGTCAGACAAATACTGTATGATATCATTTATATGTAGAATCTAAAACACATAAACTAGTGAATATAACAAAAAGGAAGCAGACTCAAAGATATAGAGGACAAATTAGTGGTTACCAGTTCAGGTGAGGTGTATTAGAGGAGGTGGAGAAAGTGTGAGGTACAAGTATTGGGTGTAAGATAGGCTACAAGAATGTATTGTACGACACAAATAAATAGCCAATATTTAGTAATAAATGGAGTTTTCTCTTCTCCAGGGGATCTTCCCAACCCAGGAATCAAACCCAGGTCTCCCACATTGCAGGTGGATTCTTTACCACCTGAGTCACAAGGAAGGCCCAGTAACTTTAAACACTTTATTAAATAAATAATATACTTTTTAAATTAATATTACTTTAGTAGCATTAAAAGTGTAAAAGTGAAAAGTTCAGAAAAGCCTCTAGTCAACTCTGATATGTACCAAATATAAATGTTTATGCAACTAATTTTGTGCTGACTTCAGAAATTAGGCTTCTTCTCCTGATATCTCTGTTCATATGACACAACTACAAATATTTATAATGGAGAATAAAGAGTGACATTCTTTATTTGACTTTCTTTATGAAATTAAGTATGTGCAAGCCTGGTCTTCTAAACTTACACTGATAAGCTCCATGTGAAGCGCAGGAAAGCTTGCTAATCTGCAGAGCCTGCTAAATTGACTGCAATCAATTCTCAGGAATCTGTGCTCTCTACCACATAATTCTTAGTTGAAATTAACAAAATTTTTTCTTCACCCTTTTTCAATTGATAGCATCAAAATATAATTTTTCTGCTAATTTGGCATCTTTGAGTAGTCTCTGCTTTTATTGACCATGAGTGAGAAGAGTTACTGAACACTGAATACAAGAATCTCCAGCTTCTATTCCAAACATCTCCATTTTTTAAATCTATGGTCCCTTGAGAGTGCCAAAAGTCCTACAATAATTACTTGCACATACTTTTATTTGTCTGTGTGAATTCCTATTTTTCACTAGTATGTAATCAGAAGGGAAAAAAAAAGAAGAAATTGATTGGATAGTGAAACTGATATAAAACTACAATTTTCTCCCATAACAGCCAATGTTTACATATATGTATCAAAATGGATTGACTTTTCATATGTACATAGTTTAACCTTAACTTATACAATAAACTCATGCTGATAAAGCATGCATTTAATCTAATTTCTAATATTAAAGGGCTAGTTGAGTTTTAGGGCTTCCTAGGTGGCACACTGGTGAAGAATCTGGAGACAAGAGATGCAGGTTTCATCCCTGGGTCAAGAAGATCCCCTGGAGTAGGAAATGGCAACTCACTCCAGTATTCTTGCCTGGAAGCCTGGAAAAATCCATGGATAGAGGAGTCTGGTAAGCTACCTACAGTCCACAGGATCACACAGAGTCAGACATGACCGAATGGCTGAGCACAAACAGCACAGTTAAGTTTAATATGAAAAAAAAGTTTCTACTTTTAAAACTATTTGAAATCCACACCTTTAGGCTACCACAGTTCTAAATTTCTATTAATCTGTGCCAGTTTATAAATTGTGAAAGACATTTGAAGAGAAATAATTTTTTTCCTAAGATTTTGTAACTATGTTGTTAAAATAATTATCAAGCCATTTTTTCTGAAATTTTACATTGGTGTTAAAAAACATGTTAAGAAATTCAGATATCTCATTTTTTTTTTCCAATCCATAGTTGTAAGTTTTGGAGTATGACTAGTCCTCTATAAGATGGGTAAGTAGCTTAGGTTGTCATTTGCACTATTTCAATTCTCTTTGCCAAAACCTGTAAATACTGATTGTGTCTCCAGAATTTAACTCTCCATTGTAAATAGATGCCAGCGTAAAGCATTGTCAGATGTTATATTCATAGAAACTATATCCTTTAGCCAAGGATGGTGAGAATTATTTTTCTGCAGGTGTCTTAGCAAGTACGGATGGTGAAATCTACACCTTGCTCTTTTACCACTTTCTTTCAAGGGAAATACACCCTAGTGAAGTTTTCAGCTTAAAATGTCCCTTAAGAATTGAATAAATTGAAACTGCCCAAGGGGATGGATTATTGAATGTTTTCTTCACAAGATATTAAAAACAAAAAGAGAGAGTGCTTTCATGACCCAGCGGTAAACAGTCTTGGTCTCTTAATGGAGCACCTATTTGCAGTTGTTATCCCTTGCTTTTCTATAAAAGACACAAGAAAATAAAGAGTAGGAGCAGTGCAAAAATAGACATATGTGTATGACAGCAGGGAATCACTGTGAACTTCCTGGAAAATAATGTAGGTGACATTGTATGCAGTGGTTTAATGTCTAGGCTTTAGAATTAGACATGTCTGATTTTGAATTCCAGATTTGTATTTGCTAACCAAGAATAGTGTTATCTGCTTTTCTGATGCAATTTTTAATGTGTTCTTGCTAAAGTCTTTGCATTTTCTCCTTTATTCACACACTCACTTATACTATCGGTGTTTTTATTGCTGTTTTACAGATAACAAATCTGACCGAGCCTCAGAGAGGTTGCTTAATGTCACAGAACTAGTTAGTGCAAAGTCCAGGTTAAAGACAAGTTCTATTACCTTCCCCTTCCCCAAACTTAGGGTTTCCCAGGTAGCAGGATGGTAAAGAATCCAAATGCCAATGCAGGCGATGCAAGAGACAAGGGTTTGATCTCTGAGTTGGGAAGAACCCCTGGAACAGGAAAAGGCAAACCATTCCAGTACTCTTGTCTGGAAAATTTCATGTACAGAGGAGTCTGGCAGGCTACAGTCCATGGAATCACAAAGAATCAGACATACTGAGCACGCACACCTGTATACATACTAAGATTTAACCAAGGAGAGATCAAAAAAATTAGAACAACAAAACACAAAAAACATTATGGTACAAGGTCACACTTTTTTGGAACATCAAATTATTTTCCTTTACTCTCTTTCTGAATTTAAGCACGTGATTAATTGTTATATGATGTAATACAATACCCTGTTTAAACACTCTTCTCCTTTCCAATAATATTATGACCTACAGCAAGATAATTTCTCAAAACCTCTTTCTTCTGTCTTTAGATGCCATTAAAATCAAACTAAAATTAGGATAAATTTCTACATACAAATTGTAGGATAAAATTATACAAATTTCTATATACAGTTTTTCATAGTGACTGAAAATTAGTAAGCTCTTTACAAAAAACATCAATTTTAGCATACTTGCTATGACAGATTACTGGGTATATGTGGGTTCCATCCTTTAAGAGGCTCATAGGTAGACAATGATAGATGGGAAATTCATAGAAAATTCAGTTGTGGAGACTTGATTCTAAAAAATGGTCACATTGTTCATATCCATAAACACATTTTCTAGGCCTGATAGTTTTCATTCACTCACTTAGCAGGCATTTATTGGCACTCATTGCCAATTTATATACTTTTAAGCCTAAGTTTCTATATCAAAGGAATTCACAATGTGTTAGAGAATGTGGTCTGATATTAATGACAGTGGGGTTCTGCTCAGATAGTTTTGCCATGGTCATGACAGCTTAAACCTTGCATAGTCTTAATTCAGTAGAGCAGAGTGAATTCAGTAGAGCAGAGTGATTCTAAGTATCAAGCACCTACATTTTGACTAGAGGAAAGAACTGAAAGTGAATGCACGAAATAATTCCATATTATGTTAGGTGTCTTGGACAAGTTGCCATGTTCATGTCTCAGGGCCCCTATACCTATTTTTTCATCTGTCTGGAACCCGCCCTTCCTGCTTCTCCACCCTATATTCCAAGGCTTGATCTTTCACTTGCTTCCTGTGCCTCTATTCAAATAATCCCTTTCTAGCATTGCTTTTACTGTTTATTTTAAACAAAACCACCACCATTAAAGCTTTCCAAACCCACCATTCCTAAGTCCTTTATCTTTGTCTGCTTTAGTTGTTTTCATAGGAATGTTTATTCCATAGGGAGAAATATTAAAAAAAATACTTTACGATATTTTACTAGTACCTAGAACAATTCTTTCCACGGTGAAGTGAAGTTGCTCAGCTGTGTCTGACTCTTTGCAATCCTATGGACTATAGCCTACCAGATTCCTCCATCCATGGGATTTTCCAGCAAGAATACTGCCCAAGGGGGTGGATTATTGAATGTTTTCTTCACAAGATATTAGGGATTGAACCCAGGTCTCCCACACTGTAGGCAGATGCTTTACCGTCTGAGCCACCAGGGAAGTTCACCTTTCATGGTACTGGTGCTCAATAAATTATTTGTGGAATCAATTTTGAGTTGTAAGAATAGTGTGGTCTTAAGGCTTACTATGAGAAGATCATGCTCATATTAACCATTCAATAGAATCAACACTGCTAATTACAGTGGCTTCCTTTTATTCAAAAAGAAAGTGGAAAGAATCATGTGAAAGTTGCTTAGGTTGTAGAGTATCCCTGGAAAGAGGAGGGAATCTGGGATTCCTTTGATCTCTCAAAGGCAACAGAGGAAAATCTTTGAGGAAATCACTTGCAAAGATTAGTTGTACCTCCAAGAATTTAAGACTGATACTTGGCTTCTAAGTTGTTTGTGTAGTCATCTGTCCTACTGCTACCTCTCTGTACAATGTGCAGAGTCTTAGGTAAGTGGGGACACAACCTGGGGCTGACAGGGTGGCAGGGTGGAACTGCCTGTGCTCCTATTATTGATCTGAATAGGTTGGATGAGTGTACACTGAAGTACTTCTTTGGGCTGGAGCCATTTGGCCCATATCTCACATAACAGAATGTCCCTCTTCAGGAAGGAAACTCAGAAGTAAAAGACCATGGGGAAGATGATTGGCCATGAACACTGACTGGGAAATTGTGCGGAAAGGTGGGACTTGAGCTTAGTAGTACTGAGTTTAAAAAATTAGGAAAACTTAAAATGGGAGGGTATCTATTGAATCTCTCTGGACATCTCTTGCAAGTACCATCAAAGAGTACCATTTGGATACGTCTGCCAGAAAAGACACTGAGTACCAGGCATTGTTAGCAAGAGAAATAGGATGATTAACAAGGAGAGAGGTCTGTCGCATGAACTTATTTAGTAAAGAAATGTTTGTCTTCTCTACCCTTTCTTCTCATTATCACAATGAATGGAAGAGCTAGTTATCAGAAGAGGGAGTAAAGATAGTTTTATAGCCCAAGGATCCTTTCTTTCCTCCATTCCAAACAGCCAGGACCTCCACTTTAATATTTAGTTAGGGGAGAGAGAGAAATAAAGTTTAGAGACTGAGATTGAATTTAAAAAACAATACTAACTAAAAGAAGTGGAGTGGGTCTTCATTATCATACTAAGATCTGTGTGGCTCAAAAACATGAAAACAATTCACATGACACTATTAAGCTACTATGTGTTGCTTTAGCAAGTATACTTCTAATAATGATGGCTATTAGAAGAAATAGACCCTCAATATTTACAAGATAATGAGCTCAATAATATAGTTATGAGATCAACATATTGTTTAGATACCATCTCCCTCAGTAATATAATAGCTACTTGAATATTTTTCTTTTTTTTTTTTTTTAATCTTTCAAAATTAGATCTAAAATCATAGTCTGAAACATTGGTTAGCATTCTGGCTTAACTTATCTCCTTAAAAAGAGAGTAGCCATTTTAATTTTAATGGATTAAAGGTGTTATTTCTTTATTAGTATTCCTTAGATTATCTAACAAATTTAAAAAAATCAAAGAAAAAAATTCAAATGACAAATGCAATTTGATTCTTCTGTAAGCCATGTTGCATTTTAAGATATGTTATAAACATTGGGGTACACGTGCCTCTTTCAATTCTGGTTTTCTCAGTGTGTATGCCCAGCAGTGGGATTGCTGGGTCATAAGGCAGTTCTATTCCCAGTTTTTTGAGGAATCTCCATACTGTTCTCCATAATGGCTGTACTAGTTTGCATTCCCACCAACAGTGTAAGAGGGTACCCTTCTCTCCGCACCCTCTCCAGCATTTATTGCTTGTGGATTTTTGGATCGCAGCCATTCTGACTGGCGTGTAATGGTATCTCATAGTGGTTTTGATTTGCATTTCTCTGATAATGAGCGATGTTGAGCATCTTTTCATGTGTTTGTTAGCCATCTGTATGTCTTCTTTGGAGAAATGTCTATTAAGTTCTTTGGCCCATTTTTTGATTGGGTCGTTTATTTTCCTGGAATTGAGCTGTAGAAGTTGCTTGTATATTTTTGAGATTAGTTGTTTGTCTGTTGCTTCATTTGCTATTATTTTCTCCCATTCTGAGGGCTGTCTTTTCAGCTTGCCTATAGTTTCCTTTGTTTACAATAGCCAGGACGTGGAAGCAACCTAGATGCCCATCCACAGATGAATGGATAAGCAAGCTGTGGTACATATACACGATGGAGTATTACTCAGCCATTAAAAAGAATACATTTGAATCAGTTCTATTGAGGTGGATGGAACTGGAGCCTATTATACAGAGTGAAGTAAGCCAGAAAGAAAAACACAAATACAGTATACTAACGCATATATATGGAATTTAGAAAGATGGTAACAATCACCCTGCTTATGAGACAGCAAAAGAGACACTGATGTATAGAATAGACTTTTGGACTCTGGGACTGGGAGAGGGTGGGACGATTGGGGAGAATAGCATTGAAATATGTATAATATCATATCTGAAACGAGTCAGTCCAGGTACGATGCCCGATAACAGATGCCTGGGACTGGAGCACTGGGATGACCTGGAGGGATGGTGTGGGAGGAGGGGAGGGAGGAGGGTTCAGGATGGGGAGCACAGGTATTCTGGTGGCGGATCCATCTCAATGTATAGTAAAAGTAATACAATATTGTAAAAAAAAAAAATAAAATAAGATATGTTATAACCAACTTCAGAGAAGGCAATGGCAACCCACTCCAATACTTTGCCTGGAAAATCCCATGGACATACAGTCCTTGGGATCCCTAAGAGTCAGACACGACTAAGCGACTTCACTTTCACTTTTCACTTTCATGCATTGGAGAAGGAAATGGCAACTCACTCCAGTGTTCTTGCTTGGAGAATCCCAGGGACAGAGGAGCCTGTTGGGCTGTGTCTATGGGGTCGCACAGAGTTGGACACGACTGACGTGACTTAGCAGCAGCAGCAGCATAACCAACTTATGATTTACTTGTAGACATAAAGGCAATCCACTCCAGTATTCTTGCCTGGAGAATTCCGTGGACAGAGGAGCCTGGCAGGCTACATACAGTCTAAGGGGTTGCAAAGAATCAGAAACAACTGAGTGACTATCACTCACTCACAAGTAGACATAAAAAGACAACTTCATGGGTATCTCTGTGTACTTTTCTTGAATGAAAATTCTTCATATCTTTACATCTGGTTATAGAAAAAACATTTTAATTGAAGAAAAGGAAAAACAACAACAAAAAAGTATTTAATTTAGGCTTTGTGGTCTCCTATGATTAGCAGTGGTCTCTTTTCCTGCCACTGAGGGCACTTAAGCCATCAGAATTACCTAGAACACCAGAGTAGCATGAGGAATGGCCATCCCATCACATTTTAAAAATTGTTTAAAACATAGCAATCATTTAAATGGACACTTTACCCAAAGAGTAATTTTAATGCATTAAAAAACAGAATAGGCAGTGAGGAGGAAGTATTGAGTAGTGGTAAGTGGAATGCACATTTTCTCTTCTTGCATTTATGAACCAACTAAATGCAGTGACTCTCCAACATTTCAGTTTTGAAGTTTCAAAATGCATGCCTTCTTTCTAAACAAATGCTGTTTCTGTTCAAAATAGCAGTGACAATTTCAAAGTTTTAAAGTTATTCTTTAATGATGGGCATCTAGTAATCAATGTATGGTTAATAATAACATTCCATACTTGGCCTATTTATCATAAATGATCAAGGTGGTTTAAAGGCTTTTATTAATAATGCTGTGGGGAAACAGTTGGCATTATAATTCTTTTTTCTTTAATCTTTTAGGAAAATATTAAGGTATAAATAAATTAATTTTTTTAGCTTGACAGAAGAAAAGTGGCATGTAAATACAAATTATCATATGTATAATATCATATCTGAAACGAGTCAGTCCAGGTACGATGCCCTATAACAGATACCTGGGACTGGAGCACTGGGATGACCTGGAGGGATGGTGTGGGAAGGGGGGAGGGAGGAGGGTTCAGGATGGGGAACAGGTGTATTCTGGTGGCGGATCCATCTCGATGTATAGTAAAAGTAATACAATATTGTAAAGTTAAGCAAAATAAAAAAATAAATAAATAAATAAAAGAAACTCACCCCTTTCTGCAAAAAAAAAAAAAAAAAAAATTATCAGAGTGATTTGTTTTTAATTCACAAAATGAGTCAGCAAGGAATTTGATTTAGATTAGGATTTGATTTAGAAATAAAATATTGGTTCACAATTATTTCTTTGATGGCAGTGGTGGAGACAGCGAAAGGGTTGCCCCAGATTGGCAAAGTCAAGACTCATAAAAGAACATATGACTTTCTTGTCTTTCATTTTAGTGAGACATTGATTCTCAAAGAAATCTAGAAGATTTGAAAAGTTAAATCTTGCAGATTTATTTTCTTTACTCATAATTCTCATTTCACAATAGTAAATTTATTGCATATTTTAATAAACACATTGCTAAGTTCTAAATTTAATTAGTATTGACTCTAATTAAAGAGGGTTTTTTGAACATATTTATAGGCCACTTTATCCCAACTATCTCCCATCTTGCTGGAAATCATACATTTCTGACTGTTTCATTAAACTTTTTAAGCTTATTTAATTTTCTAGACTTTTCTATTTCAGTAGCATTATACCAAGGATATTTGTGATAATAATTGCTAAAGTTAACCCTTAAATTAGGTGAATTATTGTCATTTAAGGAGAGCAAAGTTGATCAGGGAAAAAGGTTTATCAGTGAAACTCAAAATAGTAGAAAGGTTTCAAAAAGGGAAGAAAATACATTTCTATGATGAATTTGCTTTAATTCAGTTGCAGACTCTAAAGGACACTAGATGATCTTGCTTATTCTCTATTTGTAGCAATTAGTACAATGTCTGCCATCAAATAAATATTTGTTGTGTAAATTATAAGTGAATTCATACATATACATTATAATCAGACCAGTCTCAGTATATTTCTTCTCCTAAGTTTTTTAGTAAGTTTAAAGTGGAATTAAATTTACTTTATCATTTAGCTTTATGACTACTTTGAAGTAAATGAATAATTCTAGAACTCAGTTTCTTTATATCTAACTCTTAAGAGTCATGATCTTTGATTCACAAAGACTGTATAGCTACATCTAGATACTAGTGCTTCTGTTTATATTTGCAAATCACTTACAGTTCAAATACATGACATTTATAGGCACTGTAGAAAATTCATAGTAGATTTACTTTTTGGTTAATCTATTTAGAACTCTAGGATTAGACAATGCTATTCCCATTTTTTAAAATCAGTAACAATAACGTTAAAAAAAATATATTGATTCAGAAAGCTTTTTCTTATTTTTACTCTCCTTTTTGAGGCTGTGATATTTATAGTAATACATTTCACAAATTCACTTTTAATGAGTGTGCAGTGTATGCATGCTCAGTCTTGTCCGACTCTTTGCGACCCAATGGACTGTAGCCCACAAGCTTCCTTGGTCCATGGGATTATTCAGACAAGAATACTGGAGTAAGTTGCCATTTCCTACTTCAGGGGATTTTCCTGACCTAGGGACTGAATCCGCATCTCTTGAGTCTCCTGTACTTTTGGGCAGATCCATTTACACTACACCACCTGGGAAGCCATTTAATGAACAAGGATTTAGAATTGATACAAGGACCAAATAAACTTACCAACTCTGGAAAACGTCAGAAGGAAGAGATATCCCAAAATGAAAATAGTTCAAATAATAGAGGCAATTAACATTTATTTCATGAGTATGGTATTTAAGAAGGCTTCACTAACATGAATAATTAGGTATGTGATGGGTCCAGTGTACTCTCATTAATATAAATGAATATCAGAGATTCTGCTAATTGTTATGAGTAGACTAAATGTTAAAAAAGGATTCAATCTTATTAAGAATTTCTGAAAATTAATTATTCCTTATAATTAATATTCAAGATAAATGAAGAAACTCATGTAAGGTTAAAAAAAAAAAAAAAGTTTTGTGGTGTGTGTTACTCGGTCAGTCATGTCCTACTCTTTGAGACTCCATAAACTGTAGCCCACCAGGTTCCTCTGTCCATGGAATTCTCTAGGCACAAATACTGGACTAGGTTGCCTTCTCCTTCTCCAGAGGATCTTCTTGAGCCAGGGATCAAACCCAGGTCTCCTGCATTGCAGGTAGATTTTATACTGACTGAGCCACCAGGAAAGCCCAGTTCTGTTGTAGGCAGAATAATACTCCCACCCTACCCAGCGGCTCCAAAGTCAGCATCCTAATTCATGGTTCTGTGAATTTGTCACCTTCCATAAGGCAGAAGGGACTTTCAGGTGTAATTAAAGTTCAGGACATTGAAGCAAGGAGATTACCCTGTATTATCAAGGAGGAACTAATGTAATCACATGGGTTCTTAAGACAGAACTAATTTCTGGATATAGTCAGGAAAAAAATGTGACTATACAAGAAAGGTCAAGGGTTACAGTGTTGCAGGTATTGAAGGTGTAAGATGGACACCACAAGCCAAGGAATGCAGGCTGCCAGTAGAAACTGGAAAAGACAAGGAAACATATTGTACCCTAGATTCTCCAGAAAGGAACACAAAACTGCTGACATTTTGATCTTGGTATGGAAATATCTGTGTCAGACCTCTGATTAACCAAATAGTCAAGCAATAAATGTGTGATCTTCTAAGCTACTTAGTTTGTGATACTTTGTTACAACTACAATAGAAATCTAATATAAATTCCAACATGGATTGCATAAATTCTTGCTAATTATTGATCATCATTTAATCATTTTATTGAAGATCAAAGTCATCCCCATGTTTAGTAATGACAACACTAAGCAATAATGTAAGAACTGGCTTTTTCCCTTACAACTGGTGATGCTAGATATCTATGAAATTTTTTTAAAAAAGGAAAAACATTGACAGTAGTTCCACTCTACATCTGGTCTAGGTACTTGCTAAAGGCTACATCATTATGGTAATAATGGATGTTATGATTTTCCATTAAACAAATGTGGAAAGTAAGTCTTGAAACATTAAGACAAATTCCCAATCTCTAGAAGGTTATTAGTGATAGAGTTTGTATTCTAAGGCAAGTTTTAAACTTACCACTTCATGGCTCTGTAATAATTCTCATTCTGACAGTATTTCTTGAATCCCTTCCTTCCTACTCAATTTGCTGCTTCTAATCATCTATGGAACAGGGGAATCAAAAGAACTAATTTTCTAAGAGTTGGATATGAAAATAGAGTAGAGTGATAATGAGGACATTAAGGTCAATCTAAGAATGAAATTCATGAGCTTCGGTGGATGAACTTTTTATATCCATATTCATCATGTAAGGACTATGCCAATTTTTAGACTTAGAAGCACTACTGATCTATTAGTAGTGTGCCTGTACTGGCAGAGACAAGCCTATTTAATAAGCTAAATATGTAGTGTTATTGACTTTATGTTTATATCCCCGTGAAATTCATATATTGAATTCCTAACTTTCAATGTGATGACATTAGGATGTAGAGGATTTGGAAAGTATTTAGATCATGAGACTGGAAGCCTCCATGAATGGAATTAGTACTCTCATAAGAAGAACGGCTTCCCTGGCAGGTTAAAGTGTCTGCCTCCAATGCAGGAGACCTGGATTTGACCCCTGGGTCAGGAAGATCCCCTGGAGAAGGAAATGGTAACCCACTCCAGTATTCTTGCTTGGAGAATCCCATGGATGGATAAGCCTGGTAGGCTACAGTCCACGGAGTTGCAAAGAGTCGGACACAACTGAACAACTTCACTTTCTAAAAAGAAACATATGAGCTTGCCCTCTTTCTCTCTGCTCTCTGCCATGTGAAGATACAAGATAGCCATCTGAAAATCAGGAAGTCTGCCTTCAGGAGATAAAATATAGCCATCTCCTTTATCTGGAACTTCCCAGGCAAGAGATCTAAGAGAAATAGATGTTTGTTGTTTAAGTCACCTATTCTCTGGCAATTTTTTTTTAATAGCAGTTCAAACTGACTAAGATGATTGTCAAGTTCAAGATAGAGAGTATATTAATAAAAACTGTGCACACTGCATGGTTGAAGTCAAGGATTGTTTAATTTCTTAAGGCTGCCATAACAAAGTGCCAAAAACTGGATGATTTAAAACAACAGAAATTTATTCTATCACAGTTCTGCAGGCAAGAAGTCCAGTATCAAGGTGTCAGCTAGCTACGGTTCCTCTGAAACCTGTAAAGTTACCTCTTCCTTGCCTCTTCCGACTTCCGCTAGTCCCAGTCGTTCCATATCTTGTGAGAGTATAACTTGTTTTCCCTTTGTGCGTGTTTCCACATGACATTCTTCTCTCTGTATATATCTGTGCCCAAATACGGCTGTTCTAATAAAGACACTTACATCTGCAAACAGATTAGTTTCAAATAAGGTCACATCCACAAATATGAACATTAGGACTTCAATAGATTTTATTGGAGGACATGATTCAACTCATGAAAGGAAAGATAGACAAGTCCCAAGGAAAACTGAGAAGAAATATTCTCAAGGTGGACTGGATTCCAAATGAGTGATTCTTGAGCAAGGGTTTTGGAAGAGGAATTACAAAATAAACTGAAAGCTGTTTGGATACTATGGTACTCATGACGCCTAGATTCCTGATATGGTAGATATCTGAATGAAAACTTTAGCAACTCATTTTTATTTTGCATTTTGATGCTGTCCTAGTTTTTTATTATTGGTTTAATTATTCAATTAACATTCAATGAAGCCTGTATTTTCTGTTTAGCATAAGAGTTAAGTGGGAGTGACATATATTTGACTATGACGTTGGCTTCCCTTGTGGCTCAGCTGGTAAAGAATCTGCCTGCAATGCAGGAGACCTGGGTTTGATCTCTGGGTTGGAAAGATCCCCTGGAGAAGGGAAAGGCTACACATTCCAGTATTCTGGCCTGGAGAACTGCATGGGCTATATAGTTCATGGGGGTTGCAAAGAGTCGGACAAGACTGAGTGACTTTCACTTTCACTTTCACTAAGAGTGAAGGATGAGTACACATTTAATTAAGTTATAAAAAAGAGCTTCAGATTATTCATAAATGCTGAGGTTGTAATTAGGCAGAAAAGGAGGGATGGACACAGGTGAAAACAGGAAAGGAGTATGAATCTTAACAACAACAACAAAAAAAAATGGAACTCTAAGCAGAATAAATGGATCAGAGGCAGACATGAAAGTGGACATTTAGATAAAAACTAAATATGATTCTAATTTTTAACTGCAACAATGAATTCATAGATTTTTTTCACAGAGCAGAAATTGTATCTCAGATAATCAGGTATTTAATTGACCAATTATGAAAATATCACTTTGAATTCTTAGGCCAATAGCTCAGCATGAAATATAATCCCCAAAGGATACCAAGAATTTAGGTAAATTTTCTGTCTTCTTCAAGTCAATAAATGATTTTTCTAATGAGTTTTACTTTCATCAATAAAAGATATGTGAAAAAAAATCATAGGAGCAAACAAATTCAGAATAAAAGAAACAACTAATTGTTTAAGATTTTATATGTAAACCTTGATCAATGTTTAGAATACAAAGGAAGCAATATACAATAAAATTATTTTTGTAATTTTATTTATATTCCTTAAAAAAGTCAAATAAGTATATACCTTTTGTTTCTGAAAAGAAACCTCTCAGAAAATAATCAACTATAATTGTTGAACTCATTTAATTTCTTTGAATTCTATACATCTTTTTTTTTTTTTTTCTTTAAATGTTTGTCTCTGGAAAACTCTAAATATTTTTCATCAGTGAAATTTGCTCCTACAATTAAACATGGGAGTTAAGGATTTACTTACTTCTATTTGCTATTAACCAGGCATTTGCAAATTATCATTCCCAAATTGCACTATATTTTCATAACATTCAATTAAGCCTATATTTTCAGTTTAGCATAAGAGTTAAAAGTTTAATAACGAGACTGGTTCAAAATAGGAAAAGGAGTTCGTCAAGGCTGTATATCGTCACCCTGTTTATTTAACTTATATGCAGAGTACATCATGAGAAACGCTGGACTGGAAGAAACACAGCTGGAATCAAGATTGCCAAGAGAAATATCAATAACCTCATATATGCAGATGACACCACCCTTATGGCAGAAAGTGAAGAGGAACTAAAAAGCCTCTTGATGAAAGTGAAAGTGGATAGTGAAAAAGTTGGCTCAAAGCTCAACATTCAGAAAACAAAGATCATGGCATCTGGCCCCATCACTTCATGGGAAATAGATGGGGAAACAGTGGAAACAGTGTCAGACTTTATTTTGGGGGGCTCCAACATCACTGCAGATGGTGACTGCAGCCATGAAATTAAAAGACACTTACTCCTTGGAAGGAAAGTTATGACCAACCTAGATAGCATATTCAAAAGCAGAGACATTACTTTACCAACAAAGGTTCGCCTAGTGAAGGCTATGGTTTTTCCTGTGGTCATGTATGGTGGTGATAGTTGGACTGTGAAGAAGGCTGAGCACGGAAGAATTGATGCTTTTGAACTGTGGTGTTGGAGAAGACTCTTGAGAGTCCCTTGGGCAGCAAGGAGATCCGGCCAGTCCATTCTGAAGTAGATCAGCCCTGGGATTTCTTTGGAAGGAATGATGCTAAAGCTGAAACTCCAGTACTTTGGCCACCTCATGCAAAGAGTTGACTCATTGGAAAGACTCTGATGCTGGGAGGGATTAGGGGCAAGAGGAGAAGGGGATGACAGAGGATGAGATGGCTGGATGGCATCACTGACTCGATGGATGTGAGTCTCAGTGAACTCCAGGAGTTGGTGATGGACAGGGAGGCCTGGCGTGCTGCGATTCATGGGGTTGCAAAGAGTCGGACACGACTGAGCGACTGATCTAATCTGATCTGATCTGATCCAAAGTGAGAATGCACAGTTTGAATTTGACTTCAAAACTTGGTATTTTCTGCTATGAAATTCAGATAATACTGATGCTGAACTCACAGAAGTCTGGTCAGGTTTCAATAAAGTAATACTGATGAGGCATGTGTACCGTGCTTATCATATAATCAGCAGAAAATACATATCACATCCTAATGTTGTTGTTAAATATATTTTCAGAACCAATGACAATTTCAGTTTTAGAATTTCTGTCTCAGAAAAACAAAATGAAGAAAGAGAAAATAAATGAAACCAATAGGAAGAAGGCAAAATAGATGGAAGATAATGAGAAAGGTTTTTGCAATGAACCATCATTATTTCCATTTTGAGCCACAGCTCTTGTTTCCTCTAGAAACCCCCTTATGATACATATATTCCAATAGACACAGTGCCATAAACAATACTTTTAAAATAACTCTTTCTGCTTATTTTACCTCATAAATGTAGCACAGTAAGATTTCTTAAAACTCATCTTGTTTTTTCTGTCTGTCATCAATTTCCATACATTCACCAGCTACATACACACTTCTTTCTTCAAAAATGATCTCAGAACATCCTTAGTCACACAATTTAATAGCTAGTCCTATTTTTATCATGATGGGAAATTATCTGGTAATAAACAAATCCCATAGAGGGCAGTTAAGTGAAAGTGAAAGTTGCTCAGTCGTGTCCAACTCTTTGGGACCCCATGGACTAAGCAGTCCATGGAATTCTCCAGGCCAGAATACTGGCGTGGGTAGCCTTTCCTTTCTTCAGGGGATCTTCCCAACCCAGGGATCAAATCCAGGTCTCCTGTGCTCAGGCTATTTCTTTACCAGCTGAGCCACAAGGGAAGCTAGAGGGCAGGGAAGTGGTGGAAATCCAGTTGGCTGAGCCAGAAGCCCCTTTATTTCATACAAAAAAAAAAAAAAAAAAACACAGAAATAAACTCAAACATTGCTTACTTTATTCACACTGCATAAAAAAGCATTTTATAGTGAAGAGGTAAATGTTTAGATTGCTGTGTTAATCAGGGTCTAAACATTTAATAGAAATCATCAGAATACATGAATATAGTAATATAGAGAATTGGTTATTCAAATGACAGAAAAGATAAGAATCCAAAATTAGGAGACAGGAACAGCCTAGAGATCAGCGATATTGTGTAGCTACTATAACCTGAAGGCTAGAGACATAAAGGGAAAATATTTTCACAGGGAGAAGGAAGTGGGATCTAGACACAGGGTAGACGAGAGGAGGAAGAATGCACAGTGGGTTTCTCTGGGAGGAGTTGCATCCAAAGAGGAAACAGAATCACTCCCATGTAATCCAAGTCAGAGAGAGAGAAGGATAGAATCCATTTATTCCTTCCCTACCCCTGACTAAGGCAATGGCACCCCACCCCAGTACTTTTGCCTGGAGAATCCCATGGACGGAGAATCTCAGTCCATGGGGTCGCTGAGAGTTGGACACGACTGAGCAACTTCACTTTCACTTTTCACTTTCATACACTGGAAAAGGAAATGGCAACCCACTCCAGTGGTCTTGCCTGGAGAATCCCAGGGACAGGGGAGCCTGGTGGGCTGACGTCTATGGGGTCGCACAGAGGTGGACACGACTGAAGCGACTTAGCAGCAGCAGCAACCCCTGACTAAAAGTCTCCTAAAAATACCTTCCAAGGGTCATACTTAGCTGGAAGTCAACTGACTAAAATCCTTGGGAAATACACCAGACACTCCATAACACACAGCAAAGAAAAGAGCAAGGGTTGATTCAGGGATTCATGAGCAAATAAATGCTGGAAAAGCATGGTAAATGTTAGGGAGACTGGTCATCAGGATTCATGAGAACAACAATTAAATATTATACCAAAGACTCAGGTAGATGAATGGATGAATGATGGATAGATTAGAGAGCAGGGAGAGAGAAAGAAGAGAGAGAGAGAAGCAAGCAAACCCAAATCTAACTTGGGTGATAGTTAGCAACTATGAATATAAGTTTCAAGGAAGATTTTGTTAGCTTTGATGCAGGTTTGGTGACTATAACTGTTATGTTTATTTATAAATGATAACTACCATTCATTTCATGACATTTGTGTTTGTTATAATTTCTTTCTGGAAAAATTTTAACAAATAAAAATTAAATGGTATAACACTATGGCACCTTTTACCTCACTTTGAGATGACTTTAACATTATAGCTATTGTTTCATGTTTTGCAATGTCTTCCTTTTCACAAGTTGTAGTTTCTTTAAAAACAAACAGTATCAGCAGAAACTCTTTGGGTCACTTTTACTTAAAGATTCAATCTGTAATCTATGTTGTTCCATTTCAATGAATAATGTATATACTTGTGGAAGAACATATTCCTACCTTCCCAGCTTATTCACTGGAAAGCCAATCCCTTTTTCCTTCATAAATACAGTGCTTACTTATAGCACTGATAATGTGGACCACAACAAACTAGGTATTGTTATCTTTTTTCATAAAGAATTTAGAAAGCCTGTTTCAGAGTCTCCTCTTTATCCAGAAGTATGGTTGATCAGGTCAAAGTCATTGGGAAGCCATGCCAACGTTCTTAGATCTCAAATGGATTCTGAGAAAGTTTTCAAGGTGAAAACATTTGTGTTTTTCCGACAATATCCTGAGTCCAGCTTGATCACACAATAAATAATCCATACCAATACAAACTATTATGTTAACCTTTGTAAATCTCAGTTTTCTCACTCACAATGTAATTCCTGTCAATATAAAATAGGGTGCAATACATACATGCTCAATTAAGATTCACATCTTTAGAATCTATTTTTACAGAAAATGTATCGAGAGTTTTTTAGAAGGCTTTGTGTTCTGTTATGGTTCTGAATCTCTCTCTATGTTTATCTGACTTTCATAACCTCTCTCCATTCTCAACTTCTAGTTCTAAATGAATCATGAATTCATTTAATCATGCCAAAGAAACACTTAAATAACAGTAGCTTGGTTCCATCTGGGTTCTAAGCAGTTGGAAAATTAATGTGCTTAATGTGTATCAGCTTTACTAAAATAAACTTTATGACATTACTTCTGGCTGATTAGACTTAACTTTTTTTCATTGTTCTTTTACTTCATTGAAGATTGCACAGTGTAAAAGTATAATGATCTTGGTGATGTGATGTAATACTATGTTTTCTTTATTATCTCTAAGAAATCATAAAAGTGATGTTATTTCAACATTTTGAGAATAATTAAACTATTACATTTTTTCTTGTTTTTACACACACTTAGTTACAATGGTTCTTTGAATAATTTACTTAGTCCTTAATGATAACTTCCTGTAGTTGTATAAACAGTAACAATGACATTGGAGAGAATTAAGTAACCATTTACTCATTCTCTGCATTGGTCAGACAATAATTTTGTAGAAGGCATCAGATCAGATCAGTCGCTCAGTCATGTCTGACTCTTTGTGACCTCATGAATCACAGCACGCCAGGCATCCCTGTCCATCACCAACTCCCAGAGTTCACCCAGACTCACGGCCATCAAGTCAGTGATGCCATCCAGCCATCTCATCCTTTGTAGTCCCCTTTTCCTCCTGCCCCCACTCCCTCCCAGCATCAGAGTCTTTTCCAATGAGTCAACTCTTTGTATGAGGTGGCCAAATTACTGGAGTTTAAGCTTTAGCATAATTCCTTCCAAAGAAATCCCAGGGCTGATCTCCTTCAGAATGGACTAGTTGGATTTCCTTGCAGTCCAAGGGACACTCAAGAGGCTTCTCCAACACCACAGTTCAAAACCATCAATTCTTTGGCGCTCAGCCTTCTTCACAGTCCAACTCTCACATCCATACACCACTACTTGAAAAACCATAGCTTTCACAACATGGACCTGCATCAGCAAAGTAATGTTTCTGCTTTTTAATACGCTGTCTATGTTGGTCATAACTTTCCTTCCAAGGAGTAAGTGTCTTTTAATTTCATGGCTGCAGTCACCATCTGCAGTGATTTTGGAGCCCCCAAAATAATGTTTGACACTGTTTCCCCATCCATTTGCCATGAAGTGATGGGACCAGATGCCATGATCTTTGTTTTCTGAATGTTGAGCTTTGAGCCAACTTTTTCACTGTCCTCTTTCACTTTCATCAAGAGGCTTTTTAGTTCCTCTTCACTTTCTACCATAAGGGTGGTGTCATCTGCATATCTGAGGTTATTGATATTTGTCCTGGCAATCTTGATTCCAGCTTGTGTTTCTTCCAGTCCAGCATTTCTCATGATGTATTCTGCATATAGGTTAAATAAGCAGGGTGACAATATACAGCCTTGACGTACTCCTTTTCCTATTTGGAACCAGTCTGTTGAAGGCATAAGCAATTCAAAACATGATGATTTACATAGGAAAGATGGAACAAATCAGAAATTATTAAAAACCAATTCCCTGTGCCCTTACAGCCTAATCATATGAATTGTTCCTCTTTCATAATAGAAACTTATTTATCAGCTTTAAATAATGTTTACACACACCAATGAATGCATGATTTAATTACTGCACTCCTAAAATGTTCTGAGAGTGAAGTGAAGGGGAAAGTCGCTCAGTCACGTCCAACTCTTTTTGACCCCATGGACTATACAGAACATGGAATTCTCCAGACCAGAATACTGTAGTGGGTAGCTGTTCCCTTCTTCAGGAGTTCTTCCCAACCTAGGGATTAAGCCCAGGTCTCCCACACTGCAGACGTATTCTTTACTAGCTGAGCCACAGGAAAGACTGAAACATTTGTTTGGTGTTACATCTGTGATTTTTTTCTTCTTACTATATAATCATAATGTGTCAATCTCTGAAAGCAAGAGATGAAAATAAATGAATGATGCTGAATATGAGCATAAAAATGATTGCAGATATGGATTTCACAATTTTTTACATGGTACCAAGAACTGATTGGGGACAAATGAGGGTGATTTTTAAAGTATAATTAAAAATTTATCTAAAATAATAGAATGATTAAAAAAAAAAAAAAAAAAAACACCCTGCATTGTTCACTGCTTCATTTGCCGCCACTCAAATACTCTATTTGTTCAGTTGAATGAAATAATCTTTGGATGTTAAGCACTTATCATGTGCAAGGTGTTGAAGGATAAAAAAAATACCATTTATAGTAACACTGTTCACAAGTTCATAGCAACACTGTGTCTTATGAGCGAAAGAGCAGGCAGGTAACAGCAAGTTATACCTAGCAGAATTATAAAATACGTACTGATTTCCAAAAATCTGTGATGGAAGCATAAGAAAAAAATAGTTTATTTCGACATTAGGAAAATATCCTGGAGGAGAGAGAGTAATTGTTTTAATTTTTTCAGGTGAATGATTTTAAGAACTGGAAAATGGGAAAGCAAATCTTCTCAGACTGAGAGATGAGAATGGGCAAAGATATGAAGCAGGAAAAAAGCCTTTAGCAAGCAGAAATAACTGAAATATCGGACAAAAATGCTCCAGGGCAATGAATAATGAGGCTGGAAAAGCAAATTAGGACAAAGTCATAGGGAAATTGGCATTCATTGAAAGGTATATCCTCAGTGTTCCCTTCTTCTTGCTTCCCTGCACATATCTGTGTGCTCAGAAAAGAATGCCTGTTAAGTCCAAGCTATGTAAAGCCAAACTGGATTCTCAAATACGTTGTGTGATTTGTAAGTGTCAGAGAAAGTCCCACTGAAGATATGATATCATAAGTTTCAACTATAGTAGTGTGGTTATACATTTTTCACTTTTGCATCTTTCTTAAGAGTCTATGAAAATTGTAAAAGTTCTTGGAACAGTCAAAATTTAATGCATTATTAGCAAATGCCTCAATAAATGAATAATAGCTTGAATGTCTAATAGACATCTCACATTAAGTTGTCAAATGCAAAACCAGTTAGTTCTCTTCTCTCCCAAATCTGCTTACCTAGTTAGTACAGCAAAGCAGGTCATGTCAACTCCATCCTCCCATTTTCAAAATAAAAACCTTGGCATTGTCCTTGACTTCTTTAGCTCATTTGCAACCCATATCCAAATTTTCCTGGTTTTGTGTTCAAATTCTATTGTAGCTCATCAGCTCTACAGCTACCATCTCTGGGTTTTCCAAAAAGACCTCCATTCTTCTACCCATGCTTTTCAGTCTTTCTCAGTACAATCCTAGGGGATATTTTTTTAACAGAGGTAATGGCATCTTGTCTCAAAATCCTGAAAAAATTCTCTAATGGTTAATTGTCTACAACCTTGCCTAGGCCATGCAGACCACAGACTTTTGTCAAAACAGTATTCTAAGTGTGTCTATGAGGGTATTTCTAGGTGAGATTAACATTTAAATTGGTAGACTAAATAAAGCAGAATAACCTTCCCAATGTGGGAGGGCTTCGTGCAATCAACCGAAGAATTAAGTAGGACTCAAGAGGAAATCCTCCTGCCTTATTGCTTGAATGGAGATATTGATACTTTACAAGCTTTCTTTTGAACTTAAACTGAAAAATCAGCTCCACTTGGTTCTCCAGCCTATAGGCTTCTAGACCAGAATTTAGACTATTGATTGTCTTAGATAAAAGGACTTTAGACTCAGAATAGAACTATTCTGTTGGCCTTCCTGGGTTTGTAGCTTCTCAGTTGCATATCTGTGGCTTCTCTACCTCCATAATCACATGAACCAATTTCTAATTATACATACATATACATATATATATGTATGGAGAAGGCAATGGCACCCCACTCCAGTACTCTTGCCTGGAAAAATCCCATGGACGGAAGAGTCTGGTGGGCTGCAGTCCATGGGGTCGCTCAGAGTCGGACATGACTGAGCAACTTCACTTTCTCTTTTCACTTTCATGCACTGGACAAGGAAATGGCAACCCACTCCAGTGTTCTTGCCTGGAGAATCCCAGGGACAGGGAAGCCTGGTGGGCTGCCGTCTATGGGGTCACACAGAGTCGGACACGACTGAAGTGACTTAGCATAGCATAGCATATATATGTGTATGTGTATATATATATATATATATTATGGCTTCTATTTCTCTGAGTAATATAGATTTTGATGCTGAGAATGGTTCTAGAGGAAAATAACTTTAAGAATGAATTTCCTTAGAATTCCCTGGAGGTCCAGTGTTTAGGACTCTGTGCTTTCACTGCCAAGTGCATGGGTTCAATCCCTGATCTTAAGATCCCACAAGACATGCAGCACAGCCAAAAAACTGAAAAGTAGTAAGTTTTATGAATTGGTTCTTGGATTTTTGGAATTGACTCTGTAATATTATTAAATTTAAAATGCTACTGATTCAATCTTCAATAGTAGAACACTGATAGCCCATGGCTTGATCTAGCAATGGAGTGACATAATATATATCCATTGGATACATCAATCACTTATAAGAAGCAAGAAGTTAGATAACCTTGCATATAATATTTTTAACAGGCAAGGACAGAAGTTCACTATCTTACTACAGCCCTTAATCCAGCCCTACATCATAATATATGTTGCCGGGAAGTTAATCATCTTTTCCTTTCATAAGATATCATAAAATTTCACTGTACTGATGATACTATGCTGATTGGACCTAGTGAGAAAGAAATAGAAACTACTCTATACTGATTGGTAAGAAATATTCATGAGAGTCCCTTGGACTGCAAACAGATCCAACCAGTTCATCGTAAAGGAGATCAGTCCTGGGTATTCATTGGAAGGACTGATGTTGAAGCTGAAACTCCAATACTTTGACCACCTGATGCGAAGAGCTGACTCATTTGAAAAGACCCTGATGCTGGGAAAGATTAAGGGCAGGAGAAGGGGATGATAGAGGATGAGATGGTTGCATGGCATCACCAACTCAATGGACATGAGTTTGGGTAAATTCTAGGAGTTGGTGATGGACAGGGAGACCTGGTGTACTCCAGTCACAAAGACTTGAACATGATTAAGCAACTGAACTGAACTGAACTGTTTCATGCCAGAGGATGGAAAATAAAGTTCAGGGGTCTTCTACCTCAGTGACATTTTTTTGTAAACTGGGGGAAATGGGGCATATTGAAACACTCCTTTTAAGATAAAATAAAAATTATTAAGATATAGTATAAAGGATAAGTTGTCATATATGACCCTTTTTACAACTGAAAAAACAAGATCACTACATAATGGACCTCTTTGGACGTTAGACAGAATGTTCCTCACTTGAGTCTATTACTCTTGCTTATTTATTGACATATTTGGAAAACTGCTAGTTGTCAGTGGAACCCAGAAGAAGAGAAGTCTCTGGAACACGTCCAGGCTACTGTTCAAGCTGATATATCACTTGGGCCATGCAATCCCACAGATCCAATGGCACTTGAAATTTTAGTAGCAGATAAGGATGTTGTTTGGAGCCTAAGCTAGGCTTCTATATGTATTCACATATGCAGGCCCTTAGGACCTTGAAATTGAAGCAAAGCTCTGCTATGCTCCATAAATAAATACTCTTCTTTTGAGAATAAGCTCTTGACCTATTACTGTGCCTTTGTGAAGACTGAACACCTAATCATGGGTCACCAAATTACCATGTGACCTGAGCCTGCATTATGAACTGGGTTACCTGACTCATCAAGTCATAAAGTTGGGCAGGCACAGCAAAACTCTATCATCAAAGGTGACTGATACATATGTGATCATGGTCAAATAGGACCTAAAGACCTAAGTAAGTCACTGGAGGAAGTGACCCAAATCCCACCCCAGCTACACTGCCTTTTCCGCTTATCTGGCACACGCGACATCATGGGGAATTCCCTGGGATCAGGTGATATGGGAAAAAAAGGCAGGCCTGGTTTACAGATAATTTTGCACAATATATAGTTACCACCAGAAAGTAGACAGCTGTAGTGCTACAACCCCTTTTAGAAACATCCATAAAGGACTGTGGTGAATGCAAATCTTACTAGTGGTCAGAACTTCTGCCAGTGCACCTAGCTGCTCCCTTTGCTTGGAAAGAGAAATGGCCACATGTCTAATTTTGTACCAATTCTTGTACTGTGGACAAAAATTTGACTGGATGATCAGGAAATTGGATGAAATATGATTGCCAAATTGGTCACAACAAAGTCTGGAGAAAAGTTATGTTGATAAACTTTTCTGAATGGGCAAAGGAAAAAAAAAAAAAAAAAAGTGGAAACCCATGTCCCATATGAGTGTTTATCAAAGGGTAACTCAAGAAGAAGAAGATATTAATACTCAAGTAGATAGTGATAGCTTACAGTGAATGATGATGGATTCGCGATCAAAGAAAAAGAAGAAGATTTAGCTTCTGGACCAGGGACCAGGCTTGATCACTCAAGAGCTTTTGTGTAGCAGAGTTTTATTAAAGTATAAAAAGGGACAGAGAAAGCTTCTGGCATAGACATCAGAAGGGGGACAGACAGTGCCTCCCTCGCTAGATTTAGAAAGGGAATTATGTACTTTTTAAATTGGTTATTACAATAAATCAAAAGAATGTTTCAAAGTTATAAAGATCTTACTAGATCTACTCCCACAATATGTATTTTAAGATAACAGGATTAGTCAAGAGGTTTTCAAGAAAGAGATACTGTTCTCAAGCAGGATACACTGTTTTTATATAATCATTGGTAGAGAGGAGCTACCCCACGTCCAAGGTCAGGGGCAGCAGCCAAGAGGAGCAACCCCATGATAAAGGAGTGGCAGCTGCGTGGGTGCAGGGGCCGAGAGGAGCTACTCCACGTTCAAGGTCAAGAGGGGCGACCTTGTCCAAGGTAAGGAGCAGCAGCTGCACTTTGCTGGAGCAGCCATGAAGAGATACCCCACTTCCAGATAAGAGAAACCCAAGTAAGATGATAGGTGTTGCAAGAGGCATCAGAGGGCAGACACACTGAAACCATAATCACAGAAAACTAGAGAATCTGATCACACAGACCACAGCCTTGTATAACTCAATGAAACCAAGCCATGCCATGTGGGGCCACCCTAGATGGATGGGTCATGGTGGAGAGGTTGACACAATGTGGTCCACTGGAGAAGGGAATGGCAAAACACTTCAGTATTCTTGCCTTGAGAATCCCATGGACAGTATGAAAAGGCAAAATGATAGGATACTGAAAGAGGAACTCCCCAGGTCGGTAAGTGCCCAACATGCTACTGGAGATCAGTGGAGAAATAACTCCAGAAAGAATGAAGGGATGGACCCAAAGCAAAAAGAATAGCCAGCTGTGGACATGACTAGTAATAGAAGCAAGGTTGTAAAGAGCAATATTGCATAGTAACCTGGAATGTTAGGTCCATGAATCAAGGCAAATTGGAAGTGGTCAAACAGGAGTTGGCAAGAGTGAACTTTGACATTCTAGGAGTCAGCGCACTAAAATGGACTGGAATAGGTGAATTTAACTCAGATAACCATTATATCTACTATTGTGGGCAAGAATCCCTTAGAAGAAATAGAGTAGCCATCATGGTCAACAAAAGAGTCTGAAATGCAGTACTTGGATGCAATCTCAAAAATGACAGAATGATCTCTGTTCATTTCCAAGGCAGACCATTCTAAATCAGAGTAATCCAAGCCTATGCCCCAAACAGTAATGCTGAAGAAGCTGAAGTTGAACGGTTCTATGAAGACCTACAAGACCTTTTAGAACTAACACCTCAAAAAAGATGTCCTTCTCATTATAGGGGACTGGAATGCAAAAGTAGGAAGTCAAGAAACACCTGGGGTAACGGGCAAATTTGGCCTTGGAGTATAGAATGAAGCAGGGCAAAGGCTAAAAGTGTTTTGCCAAGATAACGCACTGGTCATAGCAAACACCCTCTTCCAACAACACAGGAGAAGACTTTACACATGGACATCACCAGATGGTCAACACCGAAATCAGATTGATTATATTCTTTGCAGCAGATGGAGAAGCTCTATACAGTCAGCAAAAACAAGACCGAGAGTTGACGGTGGCTCAGATCATGAGCTCCTTATTGCCCAATAAGACTAAAATTGAAGACAGTAGGGAAAACCACTAGACCATTCAGGTATGACCTAAATCAAATTCCTTAGGAGTATACAGTGCAAGTGACAAATAGATTTAAGGGACAAGATCTGATAAACAGAGTGCCTGATGGACTATGGACTGAGGTGACATTGTACAGGAGACAGGGATCAAGACCATCCTCATGGATAATAATGCAAAAAAGCAAAATGGCTGTCTGGGGAGGCCTTACAAATAGCTAGGAAAAGAAGAGAAGTGAAAAACAAAGGAAAAAATGGAAGCTATAAGCATCTGAATACAGAGTTCCAAAGAAGAGCAAGGAGACATAAGAAAGCCATCCTCAGTGATCAATGCAAGTAAAAAGGGGAAAACAACAGAATGGGAAAGACTAGAGATCTCTTCAAGAAAATCAGAGATACCAAGGGAACATTTCATGCAAAAATGGGCTCGATAAAGGACAGAAATGGTAT
This sequence comes from Tragelaphus eurycerus, assembly GCA_935064755.1. Lineage (NCBI taxonomy): Eukaryota > Metazoa > Chordata > Mammalia > Artiodactyla > Bovidae > Tragelaphus > Tragelaphus eurycerus. Next base: position 38,193,594 of record CAKXYN010000004.1, on the reverse strand, counting down.
GGACCTAACAGAAGCAGAAGATATTAAGAAAAGGTGGCAAGAATACACAGAAGAACTGTACACAAAAAGATCTTCAGGACCCAGATAATCACGATGGTGTGATCACTCACCTAAAGCCAAAATCCTGGAATGTGAAGTCAAATGGGCGTTAGGAAGCATCACTATGAACAAAGCTAGTGGAGGTGATGGAATTCCAGTTGAGCTATTTCAAATCCTGAAAGATGATGCTGTGAAAGTGCTGCACTTAATATGCCAGCAAATTTGGAAAACTCAACAGTGGCCACAGGATTGGAAAAGGTCTGTTTTCATTCCAATCCCAAAGAAAGCCAATGTGAAAGAATACTCAAACTACTGCACAATCGGACTCATCTCACACGTTAGTAGAGTAATGCTCAAAATTCTCCAAGCCAGGCTTCAACAATACATGAATCATGAACTTCCAGCTGTTCATGATGGTTTTAGAAAAGGCAGAAGGACCAGAGATCAAATTGCCAACATCCGCTGCTGGTTCATTGAAAAAGCACGAGTTTCAGAAAAACATCTATTTCTGCTTTATTGACTATGCCAAAGCCCTTGACTGTGTGGATCACAATAAACTGTGGAAAATTCTGAAAGAGATGGGAACACCAGACCACCTGACCTGCCTCTTAAGAAACCTATATGCAGGTCAAGAAGCAACAGTTAGAACTGGACATGGAACAACGGACTTGTTCCAAATAGGAAAAGGAGAACGTCAAGGCTGCATATTGTCACCCTGCTTATTTAACTTATATGCAGAGTACATCATGAGAAATGCTGGACTGGAAGAAGCACAAGCTGGAATTAAGATTGCCGGGAGAAATATCACTAACCTCACATATGCAGATGACACCACCCTTATGGCAGAAAGTGAAGAGGAACTAAAAAGCTTCTTGATAAAAATGAAAGAGGAGAGTGAAAACGTTGGCTTAAAGCTCAACATTCAGAAAACGAAGATCATGGCATCTGGTCCCATCACTTCATGGCAAATACTTCACATCACTTCATTGCACTTCATGGGGAAACAGTGGAAACAGTGTCAGACTTTATTTGGGGGTGGGGGGGCTCCAAAATCACCACAGATGGTAATTGCAGCCATGAAATTAAAAGACGCTTATTCCTTGGAAGCAAACTTAGACCAACCTAGATAGCATATTAAAAAGCAGAGACTACTTTACCAACAAAGGTTCGTTTTGTCAAGGCTATGGTTTTTCCAGTTGTCATGTATGGATGTGAGAGTTGGACTGTGAAGAAAGCTGAGCACCGAAGAAGTGATGCTTTTGAACTGTGGTGTTAGGGAAGACTCTTTAGAGTCCCTGGGACTGCAAGGAGATCCAACCAGTCCATCCTAAAGGAGATCAGTCCTGGGTGTTCATTGGAAGGACTGATGTTGAAGCTGAAACTCGAATACTTTGGCCACCTCATGTGAAGTGGTGACTCATTGGAAAAGTCCCTGATGCTGAGAGGGATTGGGGGAAGGAGGAGAAGGGGACGACCGAGGATGAGATGGCTGGATGGCATCACCAACTTGATGCACATGAGTTTGGGTAAACTTCAGGAGTTGGTGATGGACAGGGAGGCCTGGAGTGCTGCAGTTCATGGGGTTGCAAAGAGTTGGACACAACTGAGCACCTGAAATGAACAGAGTTTAAACTGTGTTGTTTGTTGTGTAATCATCAGTTCTAGGCTTAAAGAAAATAAATATTTTGTGTGAATAAGACTAAGGAATGTAGAGAGAGAACAATAACAATATACAAGACATTTATCTTTTCCTCCTCCTTGAAAATTCCAGACCTCTATCTCCTCTTCGAGGGCCTCAGACCCCTCTCTCTTCCTCAGGGACCCCTGACTTCTTATCAACCTGCGTAGGAACTGACTCTTTCAATAAGATGACTTTTTTTGTAGATACTTGTCACCCTCTTTCCTCAGGAACTCCTGTCATTGTCCAGTGGGTTCATTGATAAACTGGCCAGGTTGATGGGGATAGAGAAAATGCATGGACACAGCAACATAAACTTCTACTCACCAAGGACAACTGGCTGTGGCTACTGCTGAGTGATCATCTTACCAGCTGCAGAGACCAACATTTGGGTTTTAATGTGGCAACATTGGCAAGGGTCATCCATCAGTTTGAGGTAGGTAGAAACAAATAAAATTTCAAGTTTCTCTAAATTTTAAAATGTAAGAGCAAAAGGGAGATGGGTAAGAGTTGATTAAGGAACAAATATATGTATAAAGATATAAGCTATTTTAGCATAGCTCTTCTTCTCATGCTTCATTAGTGTGTACTTATCCTAAGCAAACAGCCAAAGGCCTCTCAAAAACAAGATTTTAATTTGTCATTAACCCAAGATGCATACAAAATAAAGTTTAGTTCTAGAAGCCAAGTTAGAACATAAGTTTAATTATACAGTTTTCCCTAAAGTTGCCTAGGACTTGGCTCTGGTACATTGTAGTCTATAGGGGAGAAAAACAACTGTGTGAAAACAGGTGATGAGTAAACTTTTTCTGGCAATAATTTAAGTAAATGTTTTGAAAAGTTCTAACACTGCAAAATATCAAAAATACAAAATGTATACATTGTCAGACACGTATGTTAAAGGACATTGCCAAGTTCACGGGGAATGGCACAGAAAATATACATACAAAACTTAAACCATAGAGAAAAGTAGAAAGTAGGAAGCTAATGTCTATTTCAGGGACCAGGAGGTTTGGGGAACAAGAAACTTAAAGATATAGGTCTCAGGCCAATGTCAGGGGTGAAGACAGGAGAATGCGACTAAAATCAACACCTTTATAACACATTAACCCTGAGAGGACTTGCACACCCTCAGGATGAATGAAAACAAAGCCCACTGAGGTGTAAAAAGAATGAATAAAACTTGTTGCTATCTTCTCTAAATTAGGTAGAAAAATAAACATAAAAATCAAAGAATTTCTGCTGCAATGTATCACCCAGCTTTTTCCTCAACTGGGGGCATCCCTGATAGCTCAGTTGGTAAGAATTCGCCTGCAATGCAGGAGACCCCAGTTTGATTCCTGGGTTGAGAAGATCCACTGGAGAAGGGAAAGGCTACCCACACCAGTATTCTAGGGCTTCCCTTGTGGCTCAGCTGGTAAAGAATCCACCTGCAATGTGGGAGGCCTGGGTTCCTTCCCTGGGTTGGGAAGATCCCCTAGGGAAGGAAAAGGCTACCCACTCCAGTATTCTGTCCTAGGGAATTCCATCACCTGCATACTCACAAAGAATTGGACATTACTCAGCAACGTTCACTTTCCCTCGCCTGGGGCTGAGGTTTGGATATTTGTTGATTATATTAAAAGTGAGAACAGATGCAAATTCCTAGCATCCTTGGATGACCTACACACAGATTTCTCAGGATTTCTATAGATTTATCTTAATTAAATGCTAATTACAGTGCAAAAAAAATCAAAACCACAAAGAAACAAACTATTATAGCAGGGCTGCAAGCAGGATGGGGTTCTCAAGGGAAGAATACTGAAGTGGTTTGCCATTCCCTTCTTCACTGGACCATGTTTTGTCAGAACTCTCCACCATAACCCGTCCTTCTTGGGTGGCCCTCCATGGTATAGCTCATAGTTTCATTGAGTTAGACAAGGCTGTGTGGTCCATGTGATAAGATTGGTTAGTTTTCTGTGACTGTGGTTTTCAGTCTGTCTTCCCTCTGATGGAGAAGGATAAGAGGCTTATGGAAACTTCCTGATGGGATAGACTGACTGAGAGGGGAACTGGGTCTTGTTCTTAAGGGCAGGGCCATGCTCAGTAAATCTTTAACACAATTTTCTGTTGATGGGTGGGGCTGTGTTCCCTCCCTGTTATTTGACCTGAGACCTAACTATGATGGAGGTAATGAAGATAAGGGTGATCTGCTTCAGAAGGTCCCTTGCAGGCACTTCTGCACTCAGTGCCCCCAAATCTGCAGCAGGCCACCATCAACCCACACCTCTGCCAGAGACTCCTGGACACTCATGGGCAAGTCGGGGTCAATCTCTTATGGGGTTACTGCTCCTGGGTGAAGTCACTTTCTCCTGGGTCCTGGGGTGCACAAGGTTCTATTTGTGCCTCCCAGAGTCTGTTTCTGCAGTCATGTGTAAGTTATGGCAGCTCTGTGCTGGGGTTAATGGCACCTCCTCCAAGAGGGTTTATGCCATACCCAGGTGTACTGCACCCAGAGCCCCTGGCCCTACAACAGTCCACTGCTGACCCAAAACTCCACAGGAGACACTCAAACACAGTTCTGTCTCAGACTCTGTGGGGTCTCTGAGTCCTGGTGCACATAACGTTTTTTTGAGCCCTCTGAACATCTCTGGTGGCTATGGGATTTGATTCTAAATGTGATGTTTTCCCCTCCTACCATCTTACTGAGGCTTCTCCTTTGCTCCTGGACATGGGCTATCTCCTCAAAGTCACTCCAGCACCTCACAGCCACTGCTCCATCCCATGCAGCTAGTGCAATATTGCACAGGAACCTGGAATGTTAGGTCCATGAATCAAGGCAAATTGGAAGTGGTCAAACAGGGGATAGCCAGAGTGAACATCAACATTTTAGGAATCAGCAAATTAAAATGGACTGGAATGGGTAACTTAACTCAGATAACCCTTATATCTACTACTGTGGGCAAGAATCCCTTAGAAGAAATGGAGTAGCCATCATAGTCAACAAAAGAGTCCAAAATGCATAACTTGGATGCAGTCTCAAAAATGACAGAATGATCTCTGTTCGTTTCCAAGGCAAACCATTCAAAATCAGAGTAATCCAAGTCTATGTCCCTACCAGTAATGCTGAAGAAGCTGAAGTTGAATGATTCTATGAACTTTGAGAACTAACACCCATAAAAGATGTCCTTTTCATTATAGGGGACTGCAGTGCAAAAATAGGAAGTCAATAAACACCTGGAGTAACAGGCAAATTTGGCCTTGGAGTATGGAATGAAGCAGGGCAAAGGCTAATAGAGTTTTGCCTGGAGAATGCACTGGTCATAGCAAACACCCTCTTTCAACAACACAAGAGAAGACTCTACACATGGACATCACCAGATGGTCAATACTGAAATCAGATTGATTATATTCTTTGCAGCCAAAGATGGGGAAGCCCTATAGAGTCAGCAAAAACAAGAACAGGAGCTGACAGTGTCTCAGATGATGAACTCCTTACTGCCAAATTCAGACTTAAAGAAAGTAGGGAAAACCACTAGGCCATTCAGATATGACCTAAATCAAATCCCTTATGATTATACAGTGGAAGTGACATATAGATTCAAAAAATTAGATCTGGTAGAGAGAGTGCATGAAGAACTATGGAGATAGGTTCATGATATTGTACAGGAGGCAGTGATCAAGACCATCCCCAAGATAAAGAAATGTAAAAGGCAAAATAGTTGTCTGAGGAGGTCTTACAAATAGCTATGAAAAGAAGACAAGCAAAAGGCAAAGGAGAAAAGGAAAGGTATACCCATTTGAATGCAGAGTTCCACAGAATAGCAAGGAGAGATAAGAAAGCCTTTCTCAGTGATCAGTGCAAAGAAATAGAAGAAAACAATAGAATGGGAAAGACTAGAGATCTCTTAAAGAAAATTAGAGATACCAAGGGAACATTTCATGCAAAGATGGGCATAATAAAGAATGGGAATGGTATAGAGCTAACAGAAACAGAAGATATTAACAAGAGGTGGCAAGAATACACAGATCTATACAGGAAAGATCTTCATGACCCAGATAATCATAACAGTGTGATCACTCACCTAGAACCAGACATCCTGGAATGTGAAGTCAAGCAGGCCTTTGTTCATCACTACAAACAAAGCTTTTAGTGTATAAGTTTTTTGTTTCCTTGGTTAATTTTATTATTTAATGTACTTAATACCATGTGATAGCTCTTCATTTATTGGTGTTACTTTCTTTCATATGTTTTGTAGCTTTTAGCATGTCTTTTGTTTCCTTAAGTGTATTCTTAAGTATTTTATTCTTTTTGATGCCACTGTAAATGGGATTGCCTTTTTTCAGGTTGTTTATTGTTAGTGTATAAAAACACAACTGATTTTTGCATGTTGATTTTTGTACCCTACAACTGTGCTAAATTGATTTCAGTTCTAACAAGTTGTGTGTGAGAGACTTTAAGGATTTTCTGTATATAAGATCATGTTATCTACAAAGAGATATCATTTTAATCCCTCCTTTATTTTTCTTGCTAGTTGCTATGGCTAGGAGTTCCAGTGCTATACTAACATGGCAAAAGCAGGCATTCTTATTCCTCTCAGAGGAAACATTTTCAGGGTTTCACCACTGAGTATATGTTAACTATGAGTTTTATGTGTATGGCCTTTATTATTATCCAGGTATTATTCCGAGATTGTTGAGTGTGTGGGTTAAGTCATGAAAAGGTGTTAAATTTTGTTAAAGAAAAACTTTTTTGCATCAACTGAGATGATCATGTGATCATATTACCCTTTACTCAGGTAATATGCGGGGAAGGCAATGGCACCCCACCCCAGTACTTTTGCCTGGAAAATCCCATGGATGGAAGATCCTGGTAGGCTCCAGTCCATGGGGTAGCTAAGAGTTGGACACGACTGAGAGACTTCACTTTCACTTTTCACTTTCATGCATTGGAGAAGGAAATGGCAACCACTCCAGTGTTCTTGCCTGGAGAATCCCAGGAACAGGGGAGCCTGGTGAGCTTCCGTCTATAGGGTCGCACAGAGTCGGACACGACTGAAGCGACTTAGCAGCACAAACAAAGCTAGTAGAGGTGATGGAATAACAGTTGATCTATTTCAAATCCTAAAGATAATGCAATGAAAGTGCTGCACTCAATATACCAGCAAATTTGGAAAACTCAGCAGTGGCCACAGGAAAAGGACACTTTTCATTCCAATCCCAAAGACAGGCAAAGCCAAAGAATGCTCAAACTACCACATAATTGCACTCATCTCACATGCTAGTAAAGTAATGCTCAAAATTCTCCAAACCAGTATTCAACAGTACATGAGCTGTGAACTTCCAGATGTTCAAGTTGGATTTAGAAAAGGCAGGGCAACCAGAGATCAAATTGCCAACATCAGCTGGATCATCAAAAAAGCAAGAGTTCCAGAGAAAAAAATCTACTTCTGTTTTATTGCAAATCCTTTGACTGTGTGGATCCCAACAAACTCAAAAATTCTGAAAGAGATGGGAATACCAGACCACCTGACCTGCCTCTTGAGAAATCTGTGTGCAGGTCAGGAAGCAACAATTAGAACTGGATATGGAACAACAGACTGGTTCCAAATCAGGAAAGGAGTATGCCAAGACTGTATACTGTCACCCTGTTTATTTAAGTTATACACATAGTGCATCCTGAGAAATGCTAGGCTGGAGGAAGAATAAGCTGGAATCAAGATTGCAGGAAGAATTATCAATCACCTCATATATACAGATGACACCACCCTTATGGTAGACAGTGAGGAAGAATTAAAGAACCTCTTGATGAAAGTGAAAGAGGAGAGTAAAAAGTTTGCTTAAAGCTCAACATTCATAAAATTAAGAATATGGTATCTGATCTCATCATTTCATGGCAAATAGATGGGAAAAAATGGAAAGAGTGTCAGACTCTATTTTGGGGGGGGGGGGGGCTTCAAATTCACTGCAGATGGTGATTGCAGCCATGAAATTAAAAGATGTTTGCTCCTTGGAGGAAAGGTTATGACCAACCTAGACAGCATATTAAAAAGCAGAGACTTACTTTGCCAACAAATGTCTGTCTAGTCAAAGCTATGTTTTTTCCAATAGTCATGTGTGGATATGAGAGTTAGACTATAAAGAAAGCTGAGTGCCAAAGAACTAATACTTTTGAACTGTGGTGTTAGAGAAGCCTCTTGAGAGTCCCTTGGACTGCAAGGAGACCCAATCAGTCCATCCTAAAGGAAATCAGTCCTGAATATTCACTGGGAAGACTGATATTGAAGTTGAAACTCCAATACTTTGACCACCTGATGCAAAGAACTGACTTATTTGAAAAGACCCTGATGTTGCGAAAGATTTAAGGGGAAACAGAGGACAACAGAGGATGAGATGGTTGGATAGCATCACCAACTCAGTGGACATGAGTTTCAGTAATCTCCAGAAGCTGGCGATGGACAGGGAAGCCTGGTGTGCTGCAGTCCATGGGGTCACAAAGAGTCAGACACAACTGAGTGACTGAACTGAACTGAAATGAAAGTAGAATGAAGTGAGTGAAGCACTGATCATGGGTACAGAATTTAAAATGGCACCAAAAATCTCTCAGTCAAAACAAATAGTACTTTATTATGTTATTTTAGCAAATCATAATCAATGCTCAAATTTATGATAATAAAATACCAAAATTTAAGCAAAAGTAGGATCTGCTGTAGATGGATTAGGGTGAAACAAATGGGCTAAATTGTAGAAATTCATGGTCAGATCTTGTCTTTACTTAAATTTTTGACATTTGTTTATCATGAATTTTCTGCAATAATTTTGACTTTAAAGTTACACTAATAGTATTTATTTTGATTACTGATTATTTGGTACCTATATTTGGCACATACTCTAATGTGAGTGAGTCACTAACCTAACCCTATCCCTGGATCTGTAGCCCAGTCAAGACCCAGCAGTAAAAAGAAATAACATGCTTAACTGATAAATTTTAAGATGCTAATATATCAGTGGCATATGAAGAATATCTATGCATAAAATATGTAAATAAAGTTGAAAATATTAATCATCAAGACACAAAATGATTTTAAATAATGAAGAAATGTTTTTATGACTATGATAATCAAAATTCCACTTAAAATGTGTTTTATATATAAGCATAATATGTATATAAACAAATATGAAATTAAAATTCATTTCATGAGTCAATATGCAGATTAGACAAAATTGAAAATAAAATTAGTGAACTAGAAAATGGAATTGAAAATTCCACAAAGAGATTAAATTGAAAACATAATGAGGACTAATATTCTTCTCATTAAAGTTCAAGAAAAAGCCAAAATTGAGAATAATAATGAGGAAATATTTAAAGAAAGAAATAATGGCTAAGAAATTTTCAGAAATTACAAAAGACATAAAGTTTAAAATTCAAAAGTATATATTCTAAAGAGGATTAATAAAAAGAAATGCAAACTTGCACACACACAATCGATATTTAGAAACAAAACTCATCTACAAACAAAATAAAAACTGTACATTTCAACTTATACTAGACGTTCCAACAGCAACATTCAGAGACAAAATCAATGGAAGAATGTGCTCAAAATGTTGAGAGAAATTAATCTGCAATTTTCAGTTATGTAACTTACAACCTATCTTTCAAGAATAAGAACAAAATAAATAAGTACTGAGAAAATTTACCATGAATAGACTTTCCCTAAAAATAATTATTTGTTTTACATATATGTATATAATTCTAACATCTGTAATATATAGCTACCAAAACTAAATAGATTATGGGAAGATTTCAAAAAGAACCACCAAAAACAGAGAGTATACCTTTCAAATTTTATAGAGGAAAATTTACAGAATAAATTTTTCATTTTGAAGTAATAAGAGAGGAAAGAAACAAAATATCACAATATAACTTTACAAAAATAATTTGCCAAATTTTAAGTAACAGATTCAAATTTTACAGAGTGCAGAAATATTAAAAACACTAATTTTAAAAGGTATTTTACAGACAGAAGACCAAAAAATTTTAATAAAATATATTAAGCACTCATGATCATGGAAGCAAAACATTTAAACAATGCAATGGATAATATAATCAGATTATATTTTAAAATCTAAACTAAATTAGTTCTATCTCCTAGATGAAAGTTTTAGTAAAGCTATTAATATTTTTCCTCCATAAAGTGATTAAAGATAAATAATATATATTCAAGTGAATAAAAATAGATTATGTTAACATATCCAATGGAGATTTTTTTAATCAGTAGTAATGAACAGGAATGGGGCTTCCCAGGTGACCCAGTTGTAAAGAAGCAGCCTGCCAAGGCAGTAGACATAGGAGACACAGATCCTATTCCAAGTCCAAAAGATCCCCTGGAGGAGGAAATGGCAACCCACTCCAGTATTCTTGCCAGGAGAATCCCATGGACAGAGGAATCTGGCAGGCTAAATTGGAGCCACAAAGAGTTGGAGACAACTTAGTGCCTAAACAACAACAATAAACACAGATATTTATGCCAGGATTGTCTGTGGTAGCAAGGTAACAGTAAAACAAATCCCCCAAATGAAAGAATGGGCAAAGCAAGTATATAGCAATACAGTAGAATTAATTACAGGAGTATTAATGAAGGAGCCATAGTCAATCAATATCATACTCACAAATATATGCAGCTTAGCAATGACTTTGGAAAAAAACACATCTTGTATAGCATCAATTACATGAAAACAAAATTATGTGAAATAAGTATATATGCATATTTATTTAAAGAAATGACTGTCAAACATCATTGTTTAAATTGCTATATGTGTGATTTGTTTACTTGCTAAAATATATTTGTAGTCCTCAAAACTATAGTCTAGACATCCTCAGAACAGTGAAAAAATTGAGTCTGAGGTCCATGCTCCTAGCTGACTGCTAACAAGGCCAGGTTCTCAGCTTTCTCCTTTCAGCTCTCATAGAGATGCCCAGAGGAAGGACAGGGCAGTGTACTGCAGAGCAAGCCTCTCTGGCTCTGGGGCCAGCTGGACAGGGACTGAATTCCAGCTCTGGCACCTGTTAGTGGGGAGGCCTAAAGCAAGTCACTTAACCATGCTGAACCTTATTTCCTCTTTTGTAAAATGAGATAAAATCAAATCTACCAGAGTGAGCTGTTTTTACAATTCAAAACTAATCTATGTGAGGTGTGTGTGTGTGTCCATATTTCCTCTAGGAGCAATAGTTAAGTATTTGCTAATACAGTGTTCACCTCAACCTTACACAGCATAAATACCATGAATAAGGAGAATAAACGCATGAGGAAAATCAAAGAAATAATGTATATGAATAGTAATTCTTTCCAGAGAGGAGTGAGAGGTGATGGGGGTAGAAAAGTCATACAACCAAAAGGGTCACAGAGGGAATTTTTAACTCCGCTGGTAATGCTCTGCTGTATAATTCAGATGTTGGGTCCTCAATTTCTCATTTTGTATTGTTTTACCATTTATGACATATGACACATAACATATAAAACTATATTTATAGAATATTTCATAATAATAAAATTATTTTAAAAGATCAATCTGCTTTTGTTTAGTGCTGGGTTCAGTTAACTATGGCCCATGGGTATAGCCACACTCAAGTTTCATTTAGAGCAGGAACAGTCAAACTATGGCTCATAATCCAAATTCACCTGTTTTTATAAAATTTTATTAGAGCATAGTGTGCCCATTTTATATATTTTCTGTGGCTATATTTGAGCTACAAGAGCAGAATTAAATAGTTGCAACAGAGAATTTATGGTTTGAAAAATCTAAAATATTTATTATTTGGTCCTTTACCAAAACTTTTGTAAACCCTTAATTCAATGCAATATTTTAATACTCACAATAATTGGTAAGAATAGCTCAGAGGCATAGCCAAAATGAACCATGGAGAGAAACATAGAAGAAAACTTTTTTTCTATATGATAAAGTGGTGCAAGCTTTTAATTTTCTGAGACATCCATAAAGCAGCAGGTGTAGGGGACTGGAGCAATATGCCAGCAAATAAAATTGAAAGTAAGTCAACAAGAAAACTTGCAAATATTAACTCATGGAATCCTCACAATCCCTATGCAAGTCAACTGAAGCACCGATAGATTAAAAAAATCACCTATATTTACATCTGTTGTATCTAGTGAAGCTAGAATTCCATACAACCTCACTTCCTGTGCAGAGGAATACACATAATCTATTATTAAGGTGATTCCCATGGTAAACTATACACTGTGAGAAAACTCTACTTTTATTATCTCAAAACTTCTGTAAATTGTGTTATTTTAAAGAGTGAAAGAGGCAGTGACAAATTCAGTATTCCTTTTGGGTGGGAAAACAAAGATTCAGTGGAGTCAAAACATGGGGAAAAAAGAGAAATTTAAGTCTCTTGGTCATCTGTGATGTTATTAGGAGATGCTGGTTTCCAACTGGGGCCTTCCCCTAGTGACTCAGCATTAAAGAAACTACCTGAAATGCAGGAGCCACAGGAAACACAGGTTCAATTCCTGGGGCAGAAAGATCCTCTGGAGGAGGGCATGGCAACCCATTACAGTATTCTTGCATGGAAAATTCCATGGATAGTGGAGTTTGGCAGGCTACAGTCCACAGGATCATAAAGAGTCAGACACAGTTGAAGAGACTTGGTACTTAGTATGCATGCACACACTGGTTTCCAACTATATATATATATAATTTGACATTTAGTAGGTAGGTGGTTCATGTGCTCAGTATATAAATATTAAAGGAAAGGACATACAAAGGAATTGACATCACCAAATTGACTGATATCTGGGTTATTTTGTATGAATACAATGATTCTTATTTTGTTTTGTATTAGTCAATTTATAAAAAATGAGGATGTTATGGTTGGAAAATATTTATATCTGCTTGCTTTACTTAAAAAGAGCCAGAAGAATTATCTTCACTTGGTGTATAGCAAGCCATCGAATGCAAGGATCAAGCTAATGTGTGACTTCCAGAAGAGGGGAAATTATTTTTTGAATTCAATTACAAAAAATGGGGTAAGTAACACGAGTATTTCCTTGTGTTCTTATTGAAAATAATTATTCCTTTACTAGAAACTAAGGTTTTTATTGAAAATTATTAAAGATAAGTAGAATGTCAAAATGAATTTTTAAAGCAAATTGAGATAATATAATAAATATTATTTCACAAAACATTAAAATATAAGATCTTTTTAAAATTATATTTTTTTGGTTTAAATGTGTATTATAGAAAATCAATTTTGCTCTACCACAAGTGAAAGTTCATTAGAAAGACTATAAGTAATCAGGAGGAAAATTTCTTTTTTAATTGTATTTTCTTAGAGTCCATAGATCAAAAAAATATAGGCCATAGAGAGATTTGAGATTTAGGTTAAAAGCCTTCTGTGCCCCCAGATATAATTGATGTTGCACAGAAATTAAAAACATTACCTAGAATTCTTAAGTATAATGGCTTAACTTATTTTCATCATTATACTTTTATATGGAACAACACATTTATCATACAGGCTTGAAGGATTCTGATATGGGTTGAGTGAAACACATTTATTAATACACTAACTTTTTTTAAGTTATCTGAAAAGGCAATTATTATAGTCTTACACTTTGAGAATATTATTTTAGAAATATGACATCATTTAGTGTTTTCATTTCTATTCAATTAAGCTTTGATCTATGGTTTCTAAAAGATATAAAGTCAAATCAATTTCCATAATTTTGATATTTTAATGTAATATATCTTGTTACTTATCAAAGAGGTCACATTTGTCATCCCATTAATTCCTACATCATTATACAAACTTTTTAGGATTTCTTGTAGGCAAAGATTCTTTTTTCCTTTGTCCCTCACATTTCCATGTGTACTTAACATGTGTACTTCTAAGAACCCATTCACTATATTTGCATTTGGAACCTCATTCCCTCTCTTGTTAGGGAAATGGGCCAGGAAACCACTGTAAACCCTGGTTTGCTGATCACAGAGAACTCTTGGTCACTTGTCATGGGATAAATCTTTCTTCTCTGGGAAGTCCACATTTTGCCTACTGATGAACTGTCAGTAGGTAACCATGCTATTAACAGAATTGGGCCAAAAAACCAATTACATCTTGCAAAACAAAAGGTTATGAGAAAGTTAGTGATCATTAGTTTCCATGTAACTCAATGGGAAATCATCAAATAACCTATGAAGAGTTCCCAACGAGACAGGATATTTGTAGTTGGAGGTGACAGCTAGACATGATATAAAAGCAATTCTACAGTCCTATGATTATATCTGAATCATTTAGTGAGCCTGTGCTTCTGAAGCCCATTTCCCAGTTTCACCCTTAGTCAGTCTCGCCCAACAGGAAGCTTCCTTAAGCCTCTTATCCTTCTCCATCAGCGGGCAGACACACTGAAAACCACAATCACAGAAAACTAACCAATCTAATCACATGGACCACAGCCTTGTCTAACTCAGTAAAATTAAGAGCCATGCTGTGTAGGATCACCCAAGATGGACAGGTCATGGTGGAGAGATCTGACAAAACGGAGTCCACTGGAGAATGGAATGGCAAACCACTTCAGTATCCTTGCTTCGAGAACCATGAAAAGGCAAAAGTTAGGACACTGAAAGATGAACTCCCCAGGTTGGTAGGTATCCATATGTTACTGGAGATGAGTGGAGAAATAATTCCAGAAGAATGAGGAAGCAGACCAAAGCAAAAACAACCCCCAGTTGTGGAGGAGACTGGTGATAGAAGTAAAGTCCAATGCTATAAAGATCAATATTGTATAGGAACCTGGAATGTTAGGTCCATGAATCAAGGCAAATTGGAAGTGGTCAAACAGGAGATGGCAAGAGTCAACATCAGCATTTTAGGAATCAGCAAACTAAAATGGACTGGAATGGGTGAATTTAACTCAATTAACCCTTATATGTACTACTGTGGGCAAGAATCCCTTAGAAGAAATGGAGTAGCCATCATAGTCAACAAAAAAGTTTGAAATGCAGTACTTGGATCCAATCTCAAAAACAGCAGAATGATCTCTGTTCGTTTCCAAGGCAAACCATTCAAAATCAGAGTAATCCAAGTCTATGTCCCTACCAGTAGTGCTGAAGAAGCTGAAGTTGAATGATTCTATGAAGACCTACAAGACCTTCAAGAATAAATACCCATAAAAGATGTCCTTTTCATTATAGGGGACTGCAATGCAAAAGTAGGAAGTCAAGAAATACCTGGCAAATTTGGCCTTGGAGTACAGAATGAAGCAGGGCAAAGGCTAATAGAATTTTGCCTACAGAATGCATTGCTCATAGCAAACATCCTCTTCCAACAACAAAAGAGAAGACTTTACACATGGACATCACCAGATGGTCAATACTGAAATCAGATTGATTATATTCTTTGCAGCCAACTATGGAGAAGCTCTACACAGTCAGCAAAAACAAGACCAGGAGTTGATTGTGGCTAAGATTATGAACTCCTTATTGCCAAATTTCAGACTTAAATTGAAGAAAGTAGGGAAAACCACTTGACCATTCAGGTATGGCCTAAATCACAATTATACAGTGGAAGTGAAAATAGATTCAAAGGATTATTGGATAGACAGAGTGCCTGAAAAACTACAGATGGAGGTTTGTGACATAGTACAGGAGGCAGTGATCAATACCATCCACAAGGAAAGAAATGCATAAAGGCAAAGTCATCTGAAAAGGACTTACAAAGAGCTGTGAATAGAACCAAAGAAAAATGCAAAGGAGAAAAGGAAAGATATACCCATTTGAAAGCGGAGTTCCAATTTCATCCACCTCATTAGAACTGATTCAAATGTATTCTTTTTAATGGCTTAGTAATACTCCATTGTGTATATGTACCACAGCTTTTTTATTCATTCATCTGCTGATGGACATCTAGGTTGCTTCCATGTCCTGGCTATTATAAACAGTGCTGCAATGAACATTGGGGTACACGTGTCTCTTTCAATTCTGGTTTCCTCAGTGTGTATGAGCCTATTATACAGAGTGAAGTAAGCCAGAAAGAAAAGCACCAATACAGTATACTAACTCATATGGAATTTAGAAAGATGGTAAAATAACCCTGTATACGAGACAGCAAAAGAGACACTGATATATAGAACAGTCTTTTAGACTCTGTGGGAGAGGGAGAGGGTGGGATAATTTGGGAAAATGGCATTTAAACATGTATAATACCGTATATGAAATGAATCACCAGTCCAGGTTCGATGCACAATACTAGATGCTTGGGCTGATGCACTGGGATGACCCAGAGGGATGGTACGGGGAGAGAGGAGGGAAGAGGATTCAGGATGGGGAACACGTGTATACCTGTGTTGGATTCATGTTGATATATGGCAAAACCAATACAATATTGTAAAGTTAAAAAGTAAAAAAACAAAAAGAAAGCAGAGTTCCAAAGAATAGCAAGGAGAGATAAGAAAGCCTCCTCAGTGATCAATGCAAAGAAATAGAAAAAAGCAATAGAATGGGAAGAGGTGGCAAGAATATACACAGAAGATCTATACAGAAAAAATCTTCACAACCCAGATAATCACGATGGTATGATCACTCACCTCGAGCCAGGCATCCTAGAGTGCTAAGTCTAGTGGGAATTAGGAAGCATCCCTAGGAACAAAGTTAGTGGAGGTGATGGAATTCCAGTTGACCTATTTCAAATCCTAAAAGATGATGCTGTGAAAGAGCTACATTCAATATGCCAGCAAATATGGAGAACTCAACAGTGGTGACTGGACTGGAAAAGTTCATTCCAATCCCAAAGAAAGGCAATACCAGAGAATTATCAAACTACTGCACAATTGCACTCATTTCACATGCTAGTAAAGTAATGGTTAAAATTCTCCAAGCCAGGCTTCAGCAATACGTGATCTATGAACTTCCAGATGTTCAACCTGGTTTCAGAAAAGCCAGAGGAAGCAGAGATCAAATTGCCAATATCATCTGGATCATCAGAAAAAAATATATTTCTGCTTTATTGACTATGCCAAAGCCTTTGACTGTGTGGATCACAATAAACTGTGGAAAATTCTCAAAGAGATGGGAACACCAGACCACCTGACCAGCCTCTTGAGAAATCTGTATGCAGGCCAGGAAGCAATAGTTAGAACTGGACATGGAACAACAGACTGTTTCCAAATAGGGAAAGGAGTGTGCCAAGGCTGTATATTGTCACCTTGTTTATTTAACTTATATGCAGAGTACATCATGAGAAATGTTGGGCTGGAAGAAGCACAAGCTGGAATCAAGATTGCCAGGAAAAATGTCAATAACCTCAGATATGCAGATGACACCACCCGTATGGCAGAAAGTGAAGAAGAACTAAAGAGCCTCTTGATGAAAATGAAAAAGGAGAGTGACAATGTTGGCTTAAAACTCAACATTCAGAAAATTAAGATCATGGCATGTGGTTCCATTACCAATAGATGGGGAAACAGTGGAAAGAGTGACAGACTTCTTTTGGGTGGGGTAGGGGTACTCCATAATCACTGCAGATGGTGACTGCAGCCATGAAATCAAAAGATGATTGCTCCTTGAAAGAAAAGTTATGACCAACCTAGACAGCATATTAAAAAGCAGAAACATTACTTTGCTGATGCAGGTCCATGTTGTGAAAGCTATGGTTTTTTCCAGTAGTCGTGTATGGATGTGAGAGTTGGACTGTAAAGAAAGCTGAATGCCAAAGAATTGATGGTTTTGAACTGTAGTGTTGGAGAAGGCTCTTGAGAGTCCCTTGGACTGCAAGGAGATCAAACCAGTCAATCCTAAAGGAAATCGATCCTGAATATTCATTGGAAGGACTGATTCTGAAGATGAAACTCCAATACTTTGGCCTCCTGATGCGAAGAACTGACTCATTTGAAAAGACCCTGATGCTGGGAAAGAATGAAGGCAGGGGGAGAAGGGGACAACAGAGGATGAGACGATTGGATGGCATCACTGACTCAGTGGACATGAGTGTTAGCAAGCTCAGGAGCTGGTGATTGACAGGGAGGCCTGGCATGCTGCAGTCCATGGAGTTTCAAAGAGTCGGACAGGACTGAATGACTGAACTGAACTGTGCTTCTGGATAGTGAATTTCACAAGTGTTTCTCAGTTTTTTATTTCCTCCACACTTAGAACAAGATGGCTAGTGTTGCCTGAAGTTGAGTATTTCTCTTCATCCAGGTCAGTTAGGATCTGACATTACCCAGCAGATTAAGCTCTTGCTAAGTAGATTCTCTTAAGGGAGAGCTTTAAAAGAAAATAATGCTCTGGTGTACAGTTGACCCTTAAACAACACAAAAGTGAAATCACTCGGTCATGTCCGACTCTTTGTGACCCCATGGACTGTAACATACCAGGCTCCTCCGTCCATAGAATTTACCAGGCAAGTGTACTAGAGTGGGTTGCCATTTCCTTCTTCAGGGGATTTTCCCGACCCAGGGATCAACCCCGGATCTCCCGCATTGCAGGCAGACGTTTTACCATCTGAATCACCAGGGAACAACATGACTTTGAATTATGTGGGTTCATTTTTATGTATATTTTTTTCAAGAAATAAATTAATGTATTGTAAGTGTATTTTCTCTTCATCATGATTTTCTTAATAAAATTTTCTTTTTTCTAGTTTGCTGTATGAATACAATATATAATACATATGTGTAACATACAAAATATGTGTTAATTAGCATTTTTGTTATTCGTAAGATTTCCAGTCAACAGTAAGCTATAACTAATTAAGTTTTTGGAGAGTCAAAAGTTATGTTCAGATTTTTGAGAGTGTAGGATTTTTGTTCCTTTGTCCTCTCATGATAAGGGTCAATTATATTTCAAAATGTTTCCTTTCCCCCTCCCTCTGCAGGCATCCCGAGATATTTTCTCTGATATTCATCAGATTGAGCTCCTGGGGATAACACTCACAAAAATGTTGGGGTGTCTCTATGACTGGGTTCTCCAGAAGTTTTTAACTTATCAGACTTGTCTGCACTGAGCATATCCAATTCACCAGTTACAGTTCTGGTTTTCCTACCCCAGACCCTGTTCCCTGGGACATTTCTGCCTGTGAGTCTTTGTCTCAGTAAGCTGATGAACTATATTCATCTGTTGGCCATTCCAATTTGATAGCAGTATTTTGACTGTGTCCTCCCCTTTATAAAATCCAAGTCAAGTTGCTAATTTTTCAGACTGTTCTGCTTTTCTTAAAATTTTAAATATTTCTTTCTTTCTTTTTTTTTTTTTTTGGCCACACCATGCAACTTATGGTATTTTAGTTCCCTAACCAGGGATTGATCCCTGGTCCTTGGCAGTGAGAGTGTGGAGTACTAACCTCTGGACTGCCAGGAAATTCCCAGTTATGCTTTTTACTTGTTGCTTGAACTCCCTGGCCCTTGGCAGTGAAAGTGTGGAGTACTAACCTCTGGACTGCCAGGAAATTCCCAGTTATGCTTTTTACTTGTTGCTTGAACTCTGTTCCTTATAAGTGAAAACTAAAATGGAAATTCTAGGTTATTATTCTAAATATTTTTAATAAAAGAAGGAGAAACATAATTTTACCCCCGAGCATATAAGCATCAGATTGTGTTCATAGAAGCTAACCATGAGTAATCTCTTAGAAGATCTACCCTAGGATACAGTATGGGCTTCCCTGGTGGCTCAGATGGTAAAGAATCTGCCTGCAATGAGGGAGACCTGGGTTCAATCCCTGGGTTGGGAAGATTTCCTGGAGGAGGGCATGGCAACCCATTCCACTATTCTTGCCTAGAGAAACCCCATGGAAAGAGGAGCCTGGCAGGCTATAGTCCATGGGGTCACAAAGAGTTGAACATGACTGAGTGACTTGGCAGAGGAGAGCACAGGATACAGTGAATGTGTGAGTGTGTTTTGGGGAGGTGGAGCAGTAGGGTGGGCAGGGTTCCTCACTCTTAAGACCTTTGAAGCAAGTTTAAAGAAACCTTACAACATAGTGTATGTCACACCAATACTTAAAAATAGGGTTTTAACTGGAACATGGAAAAGATATTTTCGAGAATTAGTTTTAAAATGTTTATATTTTGGAGTTCTAACTCGTCAGCTTCCAATACAAATCAATTAATACAGAGCATGGTGAGAGAAAACAAATCTCCAAAACTTGATCAAGAATTCCACTAAATCTAAGTTAATAGCCAAATTTATTTAGAAAATATTTGGGACAATTATTCCCAGAATTGTTTCTTGTAAAATGAGTACACTTCAAAAAAAAAAAAATGCTGTAGGTTAAGGATTAAATATTCCTAATCTATGAAGTTGTACAAATGACTGATGCCCTCCCTCTCTACTCATGCACCTCTTCCATTGCCAAACTTCCTCTCTTCTATTAACATTCAAACTATTGCAACATTTAAATAGCAGTTGTAAGAATTATCTCATCTCATCAGGTTTACTTCATTTGACATTAACACTCAAAAACCAGTGAAATGCTGTTTCATCCTGTAATGCTTAATGTGTCAATAGTCTCCTTGCTAAATTTAGTGGATCCTTATCAGGACACTTCTTACCACTGCAGCACCTGATATTAGGGGCAATTTTCTTTGTATTTTCCATTTCTTCTTTTTTTATTTCCATGACACAACTATTTCAAGGTTTTTCCTTATCTTTCTAGTTGCTCCTTTTTTCTAATGTGAACTATTTCCCAATCAGAGCTTCTAAATTTTGGTGTGCCACAGAAGTAGTGTCCTACAGTTTACCACTGTAGGAAAACTATTCATTTTTTCCTGGTATCTCCATCACTCTAATGGCTTTATATATATATATATATATTTTCAAGACAGACTTTTTTCCCTTGAGCTCTGTACTTATCAGTAAACCTAAATTATCTTCTGATTATCTCCACATAGACATTCTATAGAACGTCTTATATTGCTAGTTTTCAACCCAACTTGTTGAAATATGAGCTTATTATATCCCTAGAAAAAATATATCTATTTTCTCCATCTCTGAAAATGGCACTTGTAACTGCCCCCGCTCCTTGACCCATTAAACTTCCCAGCTATATTTGTTCCTGTTGGTGTCAGTAGGACCAAAATTGCCTTTGGGTTGAAAAGCAATCAAAGTCAAAATAAATACCAAATTTGCTAAAATTACAAGCTCCAACTTACAATGCTTCAACACTAAGAAAATGAGTTCTATATCTTAGCAGTGATGATGGTGAAACAAGACTTCATTTAAACATGATCACCTTGTCTGTTTTAAATATTACCTGTGCAACATAGAGATAAAATAAAGCAGTACAACCCCTGAAAGTCCTGGCCTTACGAGCTGTGTACATTAGATATCTTTGTGACCCCATAGGTACCGTATTTGATTTCAGCAGCAGTTATGCTGGACAGCTCATGCAATACTTGCTCAATCAATTATCTGTATTACCTTCTCTCTGTTAAAATAACTAATGTGACTCTGTTTTCCTCTCTAAGCCTATCTGACACAACCAGAGAACGAAGATATGCCCAAGATCAGGGATATATGCCTGAATACATGCATCTGTCTCCTCAGGGACCGTTTTACTTTTCACAGAGGCACAGCCAAATTGCAGAGGCCCTAGCAGTGTATATGGCATATGCAGTCCACGGAGTAGAAGAGAATAAAGACAGGTTCATTTTTTACCCTGTGTCTATCACATTGAGTTGGAAGTTTGGATGGCCGTACATGTCAGGTACATGCAAAGGTCCATATTATGACAATATAATGCCTTTCTTACTTTGCACAGCTAAACAATCAGGTTTAATTTCTTGCAGCTTTAATGGGTGTCTTTCATTATGTCAGGCCTACCCATGACCCACCTCAGCCTGTGTGGTATGGTCCACATTTTTTCCTTCTGGCCTGCTGCCATCCCCTCTCAGATAGTCTAGGAATAAAACTTTATATCTATTTTTAAGCATAAGAAAGTTTTTCCTGCATTAGAGCTTTTTTGTATATGCAGCATTCTATGCTGAAAGTTAACTCCTCTTCTACCATGATACCTTTCACAGTGGTAATTCCTAGCATGTATCTACCTGGATAACTCCCACTTATTTTTCAGGAAACAATGTTTCTTCAAGGAAGCGTTTCTTTATTACCACTCTCTCTCACTTGTCTAGAGTAATTCCTCTTGTTTAGACTCTATCACTTCATGGATCATTGTGTCATGGACATCACTGACAAAAGCTCAGAAATGACAAAAGGAAAGCCAATGAAATCACAGAAACAGCAATTAATAAATGTTTATTGTTCAGACACTAAAAAGGTAGTCTGTTAACTGATAGCACTCAAACCAAAGCACAGAATGAGGCTCAGGGGTGTACTGTCATAACATAGCTTATACAGTGAGGAAGAAATGACTGTTCTCCCCAGTGATTGGTTATAATATTAGAATTTTCTTAAATGACAGAGAATTTGCCGGTGGTTACCTATATTATCCTTGGGAAAAAGTTTAAGCTTTGCTTATGATTTCCAGGAGAAGGCAATGGCAAGCCACTCCAGTACTCTTGCCTAGAAAATCCCATGGATGGAGGAGCCTGGTAGGCTGCAGTCCATGGGGTTGCTAAAGAGTCGGCCGTGACTGAGCAACTTCACTTTCACTTTTCACTTTCACGCAATGGAGAAGGAAATGGCAACCCACTCCAGTGTTCTTGCCTGGAGAATCCCAGGGATGGCAGAGCCTGATGGGCTGCCGTCTATGGGGTCGCACAGAGTCGGACACGACTGAAGCGACGTAGCAGCATGATTTCCAGCAGCAAAAGTAAGAACTGACCCAGGTCAAGTTGGCCTTGCATAATAAACTAAACTAAGCTTTGCTTTTATACTGAACTGATTTTGTCTACTTAGGGAATTTTCAAGGCTGATCTTCATTTTTGTTTCACTTTATGTAGTTCTGTTCATTAATATTTTATTTCTGTCTCATTTTCAAGAATATCAGCCTGATGAAAGCAGGCACTGCATTCCTTTTATTCATTATCTTATCCTTGGAACAAAAGACAGTGCCTGATACATTATAGATATCCATTAAGATATTAGTTAATGACTGAACAAATGGATGAATGACAAGAATAATAATTGTTTGAATGTTGCTGTTTATGTCAGTCCTTAATTTTTTTTTTCTTTTTATTTTAGTTTTGGAAATGCTATATGTCCGAATTACCCATCATGGAAGACTAGACATACATAGCTATTGAATACTTAAGATATGACTAGTGTGACTAAAAAACTGAACTTTTAATTTAATTTTAATTAACCTAAATTTAATTTTAAATAGCTACATGTGGGTAGTTGCTAACATATTGGACAGTTTTAGGTATATGGGACAGAATCTATAGGGATGTTCTTTAAAAGATATGAATGAAAATATATGTATACAAGAAACAAATTTGGGGAAATGACAAGCCTGGAAAATCCCATGGACAGAGGAGCCTGGTGGGCTGCAGTCCATGGGGTCGCTAAGAGGTGGACATGACTGAGTGACTTCACTTTCACTTTTCACTTTCATTCATTGGAGAAGGAAATGGCAACTCGCTCCAGTGTTCTTGCCTGGAGAATCCCAGGGACGGTGGGCTGCCGCCTATGGGGTCGCACAGAGTCGGACACGACTAAAGCGACTTAGCAGCAGCAGCAAACTGAGCATATATGGAAAAAAATCACAGTTTTTGAACAGAGAACACAAGAACACAGAACTCAAATAACACTCTGAAATAAAACTCCTCTCTAAACATAGTTAAAGCACAAGTTTCCTGTATGTGTTAAACTAGAGACATAATATGACCAATATTTGAAAGACAGTTATGTTATATTCTACCTTTTTGAAAACATAGAAAGACTAAATCTCATTGAAAATGCATTTGCTTTGTGAATATGATACAGCCTCAGTCTTTCATTATATTTTATATAGTGCTCATAGAGTTCACACATGGAGAAGGCAATGGCAACCCACTCCAGTACTCTTCTTGCCTGGAAAATCCCATGGATGGAGGAGCCTGGTAGGCTACAGTCCATGAAGTCGCTAAGAGTTGGGAATGACTGAGCTACTTCACCTTCACTTTTCACTTTCATGCATTGGAGAAGGAAATGGCAACCCACTCCAGTATTCTTGCCTAGAGAATCCCAAGGACAGAGGAGTCTAGTGGGCTGCCGTCTTTGGGGTTGCATAGAGTCAGACACGACTGAAGCGCCTTGGGAGCAGCAGCAGCAGCAGAGTTCACACAAGTGAAAAATTTGGATAGTATAATGATCATTATTTAAGTGCTTTGCCTCTGTTTGTCATATAGTGAATTGAGCTAACCTATTGATTGTATTATTAGAACGTATTCACATTTACATTTTATGATTTAAAGTTTTCACAGTTTGAATACTTTATACATGTTCATATACACTACAGATATTTTAATCAACATCATTTTAATTTTCCCCCCATGGCCTTTTCTTTCATGACATGTATGTAAACTTAACCATTTTAATTAATTTCTTGTATCATCCTTATTAGAATAATATATATTTGTTTTTCACAATTGTATATTTACCACTTCATAGAGAAATTACCAGTGTATAAGAAACATTGTCAATAAATATTTGTATATCTAAAAATATAATAAGCAAACTTTATATTTTAATATAAATGTAAATATATTCTTGTAAATTTGGACATATCTTACACTACTTTCATACCATTAGCTTTAAAAAAATATTTTGGTAATTCTAATTCTCTTGAGCCAAACAAATGTTCCTTTAAGTTCTCTGAATATTCTCTTCTGCTTGATTTAATTTTGTTTTTGTAAAAGTTAAACTCATATAATTCTATCTGCATTTAGAATTACTATTTTAAAATTAAATCACATCGTCTAGATAATATTTGTCCCTGATCTACATTTCTTCAGCTTTGGAAACAGTGATGATTTCACTCATTTCTAATAATGCAGTACCACCTTGGTTAAAGATACTTTTGACTTATTTTCATTTCAAGCCAGGGAGACACAAAGCACTACTTCTAGTTACTTCATACCACCTTATTCAAGCTAGAGATCTTTGCAAACACAATTTCAATAAAGAAAAAAAAAAATAATAATCAACCTATTATCTATGAAATGGTAAAATATTTTCTACTAAATATAACATTCTAAAATTAGATCAATAATTTGAGAATCAACTAGTGGTCTAACAATTCTTTTAACCATTTTCCTGGTTCCTACTCTTTTCTGAAGGCAGATTTCTAGCTCTGAAAGAGTCCCATATACATTTTCAGTAGTATAGAGTAGAATGAGAAGGAGGTATTAGTAAATCCCACCTTTCAGTTGTTCTGAATACATCTCAGCCTCTTAGAGGGCATTTCTTCATATCCCTATCCCCCCTTTCTCCACATGCACAAAAACACACAAAGCTACTTCCCTGCTGTCCCAGTGGTTAAGATTCCACTTGCCAACACAGGGGACAGGGATTCAATCCCTGGTCTGGCAAGTTTCCACATGTTGCAGGGCAACTAAGCCTATCCGCCATAATTACTGAGCCCATTTGCTACAAATACTGAACTCCATGTACCCTTGACTCCATCCTCCACGACAAGAAAAGCCACCACAATGTGAAGCTCACACATCACAACTAGAGAGTAGTCCCCACTCGTTGCAACTAGAGAAACCCGGCACAGCAACAAAGACCTAGCACAACAAAATAATAAACTAATTAATTAATAAAAACACACACAAATAATATCAAAATCTTTTTTTCAAGACTGGCAGGCAAGGAATGCAACTCAGCAGTAAGTAGTCAATTCTGCTTTCTTTACGTTCTCCCCCACTTGCATTTCATTGCATTAATTATCACACCAACACCCCATGAAATCTTTACCAACTTAGCACCATCTTCTGCTAGGGTATATTTGTGCCCCACTTACCTTGCAAGATTCAACTGCTAGGAGATGATGAGCCAGTTCCACCCTACCATCTGTGTTCTCAGATCATTCTCAGTGCCAGCTGCATGTGACTTCAGACTATGGGGAAGATCTCTACCTGTGGAAGGAGAGGGGGAAGAAGGAGGATTAGATAAAAAGAGTACCAGACTGCAGTACAGTTCCAAGAAAGGAAAGACAAGTCCAGTGAGCAGTCCTTGGATGAAAGGTGGAAATATAAAAATATGGAAAACTAGTTCTTCCACCTGGAAATACAGAAAATTAGTTCTTTTGGTTAAGGAGGAGTTGACAACACATATCTATAGGATTATTCAATTTGTTATGGTCCTAAACTTCTGAGATAGAAACTTTGTAACTACAACCATATTACACGAAAGTAACTAGTTGGAAAGTACTGCATTCAATCGAAAGAAATATTGTGCATCATTTGACAATAACAAATTATTTTCCTGAATTCAACTTTATTGAATTTACTTATCTAGCTATTACAGTTTTTTGCATGCTCAGATGGATTGAGGTAGAGAAAAAAATTTGTAGCAAGCAGAAACTTACTTATGTTTTATTCTATTTTATATCATGAATTGAAAATCATTTTGGCACAAAATTGTATAAATAATCACAGTCCATTCTTCCTTCAGGAAACTACTTTCTTCATGGTCAGCAATGATCTCTTTGCAAAGACTTAAATTAATTGTATTCAATCCTAACTTACCTGACCATCCTTTAGTATATGATCCTGTTGTCTCCCTTCAAAATTGAAAAGCAACCAAGAGACTTTGGTTTCTAGAATCTCCTGTTTTGTTTTTGGTGCTTCTTGGCCTCCATTGAGCTCATTTTTCCTTTCCTGGCCCTTTTATGTAGGTTTCTCTCAGGATTCTGTGATTTGTGCTCTATTTCATCATAACTTTATGTGTTTTGCATGAGCAATCAAATTTACTGTGATGGTTCTAAGTACATCTTTATATTTCAGTTCAGTTCAGTTAGTTCAGTCTCCCAGTCATATCCAACTCTTTGGGACCCCATGAATCGCAGCATGCCAGGCCTCCCTGTCCATCACCAACAGCCGGAGTTCACTCAGACTCACATCCATGGAGTCAGTGACACCATCCAGCCATCTCATCCTTTGTCATCCCCTTCTCTTCCTGCCCCCAATCCCTCCCAGCATCAGAGTCTTTTCCAATGACTTAACTCTTCGCATTAGGTGGCCAAAGTATTGGAGTTCAGCTTTAGCATCAGTCCTTCCAATGAACACCCAGAACTGATTTCCTTTAGGATGGACTGGTTGGATCTCCTTGCAGTCCAAGGGACTCCCAAAAGTCTTCTCCAACACTACAATTCAAAAGCATCAATTATTCGGCATTCAGCTTTCTTCACAGTCCAACTCTCACATCCATACATGACCACTGGAAAAATCATAGCCTTGACTAGACGGATCTTTGTTGGGAAAGTAATGTCTCTGCTTTTTAATGTGCTATCTAGGTTGGTCAGAAGTTTTCTTCCAAAGAGTAAGCTTCTTTTAATTTCATGGCTGCAATCACCATCTGCACTGAATTTGGAACCCAGAAAAATAAAGTCTGACAGTGTTTCCCCATCTATTTCCCATGAAGTGATGGAACCAGATGCTATGATCTTAGTTTTCTGAATGTTGAGCTTTAAGCCAACTTTTTTACTCTCCTCTTTCACTTTCATCAAGAGGCTTTTTAGTTCCTCTTCACTTTCTGCCATAAAGGTGGTGTCATCTCCATATCTGAGGTTATTGATATTTCTCCCGGCAATCTTGATACCAGCTTGTGCTTCTTCCAGCCCAGTGTTTCTCATGATGTATTGTGCATATAAGTTAAATAAGCAGGGTGACAATATACAGCCTTGACATTCTCCTTTTCCTATTTGGAACCAATCTGTTGTTTCATGTCCAGTTCTAACTGTTGCTTCCTGGCCTGCATATAGGTTTCTCAAAAGGCAGGTCAGGTGGTCTGGTATTCCCATCTCTTTCAGAATTTTCCACAGTTTATTGTGATCCACACAGTCAAAGGCTTTGGCATAGTCAATGAAGCAGAAATAGACGTTTTTTCTGGAACTCTCTTGCTTTTTCACTATGACTTGAAAATTTTGTATTAATAAGGTACCTCAAATGGTAAAGAACCAATGTGGGAGACCTGGGTTCAATCCCTTGGTTGGGAAGATCCCCTGGAGAAGGGAACAGCTACCCACTTCAGTATTCTGGCCTGGAGAATTCCATGGACTGTATAGTTCAGATCAGATCAGTCGCTCAGTCGTGTCCGACTCTTTGCGACCCCATGAACCGCAGCACGCCAGGCCTCCCTGTCCATCACCAGCTCCCGGAGGTCACTCAGACTCGCATCCATCGAGTCAGTGATGCCATCCAGCCATCTCATCCTCTGTCGTCCCCTTCTCCTCCTGCCCTCAATCCCTCCCAGCATCAGAGTCTTCTCCAATGAGTCAACTCTTCGCATGAGGTGGCCAAAATACTGGAGTTTCAGCTTTAGCATCATTCCTTCCAAAGAAATTCCAGGATTGATCTCCTTCAGAATGGACTGCTTGGATCTTCTTGCAGTCCAAGGGACTCTCAAGAGTCTTCTCCAACACCACAGTTCAAAAGCATCAATTCTTCGGCGTTCAGCCTTCCTCACAGTCCAGCTCTCACATCCATACATGACCACAGGAAAGACCATAGCCTTGACTAGGCGAACCTTTGTTGGTAAAGTAATGTCTCTGCTTTTGAATATGCTATCTAGGTTGCTCATAAATTTCCTTCCAAGGAGCAAGCGTCTTTTAATTTCATGGCTGCAGTCACCATCTGCAGTGATTTTGGAGCCCAGAAAAACAAAGTCTGACACTGTTTCCACTGTTTCCCCATCTATTTCCCATGTAGTGATGGGACCAGATGCCATGATCTTCGTTTTCTGAATGTTGAGCTTTAAGCCAACCCTTTCACTCTCCACTTTCACTTTCATCAAGAGGCTTTTTAGCCCCTCTTCACTTTCTGCCATAAGAGTGGTGTCATCTGCATATCTGAGGTTATTGATATTTCTCCCGGCAATCTTGAATCCAACTTGTGTTTCTTCCAGTCCAGCATTTCTCATGATGTACTCTGCATATAAGTTAAATAAACATGGAGATAATATGCAGCCTTGACGTACTCCTTTTCCTATTTGGAACCAGTCTGTTGTTCCATGACGAGTTCTAACTGTTGCTTCCTGACCTGCATACAGATTTCTTAAGAGGCAGATCAGGTGGTCTGGTATTCCCATCTCTTTAAGAATTTTCCATAGTTTATTGTGATCCACACAGTCAAAGGCTTTGGCATAGTCAATAAAGCAGAAATAGATGTTTTTCTGGAACTCTCTTGCTTTTCCATGATCCAGCGGATGTTGGCAATTTGATCTATGGTTCCTCTGCCTTTTCTAAAACCAGCTTGACATCAGGAAGTTCACGGTTCACATATTGCTGAAGCCTGGCTTGGAGAATTTTGAGCATTACTTTACTAGTGTGTGAGATGAGTGCAATTGTTCGGTAGTTTGAGCACTCCTTGGCATTGCCTTTCTTTGGGATTGGGATGAAAACTGACCTTTTCCAGTCCTGTGGCCACTGCTGAGTTTTCCAAATTTGCTGACATATTGAGTGCAGCACTTTAACAGCATCATCTATCAGGACTTGGAATAGTTCCACTGGAATTCCATCACCTCCACTAGCTTTGTTCGTAGTGATGCTTTCTAAGGCCCATTTGACTTCACATTCCAAGATGTCTGGCTCTAGGTCAGTGATCACATCATCATGATTGTCTAGGTCTTGAAGCTCTTTTTTGTACAGTTCTTCTGTGTGTTCTTGCCACCTCTTCTTAATATCTTCTGCTTCTGTTAGGTCCACACCATCTCTGTCCTTTATCGTGCCCATCTTTGCATGAAATGTTCCTTTGGTATCTCTGATTTTCTTGAAGAGATCCCTAGTCTTTCCCATTCTGTTGTTTTCCTCTATTTCTTTGCATTTATCACTGAAGAAGGCTTTCTTATCTCTTCTTGCTATTCTTTGGAACTCTGCATTTAGATGTTTATATCTTTCCTTTTCTCCTTTGCTTTTCGCTTCTCTTCTTTTCACAGCTATTTGTAAGGCCTCCCCAGACAGCCATTTTGCTTTTTTGCATTTCTTTTCCATGGGGATGGTCTTGATCCCTGTCTCCTGTACAATGTCACGAACCTCATTCCATAGTTCATCAGGCACTCTATCTATCAGATCTAGGCCCTTAAATCTATTTCTCACTTCCACTGTATAATCATAAGGGATTTGATTTAGGTCATACCTGAATGGTCTAGTAGTTTTCCCTACTTTCTTCAATTTCAGTCTGAATTTGGCAATAAGGAGTTCATGGTCCGAGCCACAGTCAGCTCCTGGTCTTGTTTTTGCTGATTGTATAGAGCTTCTCCATCTTTGGCTACAAAGAATATAATCGATCTGATTTCGGTGTTGACCATCTGGTGATGTCCATGTATAGAGTCTTCTCTTGTGTTGTTGGAAGAGGGTATTTGCTATGACCAGTGCATTTTCTTGGCAAAACTCTATTAGTCTTTGCCCTGCTTCATTCATTCCGTATTCCAAGGCCAAATTTGCCTGTTACTCCAGGTGTTTCTTGACTTCCTACTTTTGCATTCCAGTCCCCTATAATGAAAAGGACATCTTTTTTGGGTGTTAGTTCTAAAAGGTCTTGTAGGTTTTCATAGAACCTTTCAACTTCAGCTTCTTCGGCGTTACTGGTTGGGGCATAGACTTGGATTACTGTGACATTGAATGGTTTGCCTTGGAAATGAACAGAGATCATTCTGTCATTTTTGAGATTGCATCCAAGTACCGCATTTCGGACTCTTTTGTTGACCATGATGGCTACTCCATTTCTTCTGAGGGATTCCTGCCCACAGTAGTAGATATAATGGTCATCCGAGTTAAATTCACCCATTCCAGAAGGGAATGGCAAACCACTTCAGTATTCTTGCCTTGAGAACCCCATGAACAGTATGAAAAGACAAAATGATAGGATACTGAAAGAGAAACTCCCCAGGTCAGTAAGGGCCCAATATGCTACTGGAGATCAGTGGAGAAATAACTCCAGAAAGAATGAAAGGATGGAGCCAAAACAAAAAGAATACCCAGCTGTGGATGTGTCTGGTGATAGAAGCAAAGTCCGATGCTGTAAAGAGCAATATTGCATAGGAACCTGGAATGTCAGGTCCATGAATCAAGGCAAATTGGAAGTGGTCAAACAAGAGATGGCAAGAGTGAATGTCGACATTCTAGGAATTAGCGAACTGTATAGTTCATGGGGTCACAAAGAATTGGACATGACTGAGCAACTTCATTTCACTTCACCTCTAGAGAAACAAAACTAATAGAATTTGTATAGATATGTAGAAAGGTATATATTATGAAGGATTGGTTCACACAATTATGATCGCTGAGAAATCCCTCAACCTGTGTTCCACAATCTGAAGAGCAGGAAAGCCTGAAATGTAGCTCTTGTCTAAATAAAAAAATCTGAGAACCAGAGGAGCCAGTGATGTAAAGTCCTAGTTCAAGTCTGAAGGCCTGAATATCAGGTTGCGTGCCCATGTATAAGGCAAGACAAGATGGATGACACAACTCAGATCAGATTTGTGTCCGACTCTTTGCAATCCCATGAATTGCAGCACACCAGGCCTCCCTGTCCATCACCAACTCCCGGAGTTCACTGAGACTCATGTCCGTTGAGTCAGTGATGCCATCCAGCCATCTCATCCTCTGTCATCCCCTTCTCCTCTTGTCCCCAATCCCTCCCAGCATCAAGGGACTCTCAAGAGTCTTCTCCAACAGCACAATTCAAAAGCATCAATTCTTTGGCACTCAGCCTTCTTCACAGTCCAACTCTCACATCCATACATGACCACAAGAAAAACCATAGCCTTGACCAGACCCAACTCAAGAAAATAGCAAATTAGCCCTTCCACCACCATTTTGTTCTATTCAAGCCTTCAATGGATTGGATGATTCCTCATATTTTTCTAAGAGAGCTTTACTTAGTTCACCAATTTGAAAGCTAATCTTTCCTAGAAACACACTCAAATACACATAGACCCAGAAATATGTCTTACTAATTGCTATTCCTCAGACCTGTCAAGTTGATACATAAAGTTAATTGTCACAAAACCATAATTCTATCTTAGTTATTATTTCAGATCTTTGAAAATTGTACACCCATATATTCTACTATAATGACACTAATTGTACTTCAAATCAACATAGGCAGTATAGGCACAACTTTCAAAATATATCTTGCCTCCTAATTTTTTTTTTTTTTTTTTTTTTTTAGATAGAATACAACTTAATTCTATACAAAAATGTATGGGCTTCCCTGGTCACTCAGCTGGTAAAGAACATGCCTGCCAATGCAGGAGATGTAAGAGATGTGGGTTCAATCCCTGGGTTGGGAAGATGCCCTGGAGGAGGGCATGATAAACCACTCCACTATTTTTGCCTGGAGAATCCCGTGGATAAAGGAGCCTGGTGGGCTTCAGTCCATGTCACAAAGAGTCAGACAGGACTGAGCACAAACAATAACATTATAAAATAAAGTATACAAACTCTATGTATAAATCTTGCTCAATTTTTGCTAGGCACCTGATATAAATATATCAAAGATTAATATATAACACATTTCCAGATCTCTGATTGTGAATTCAGGAACCTAAATCCTAAAGCCTCCTAAAGGATCCTCCCTTCCCCTTCCCAGTCAGTACTCTCAAGGTAGCATTACTTTAACTTCTGTCTACATATACTGATTTTACCTGATACTTTAAAAAACAATCCAAAAGAGAATCCTGTGTTATTTTCGACCTGTGTTATTCTTGTGCATTATTGGACCTGAGAGATGCACCCATATTATTTTGTGTAGCATTGTTTCATTCTTTTTTATTGCTGGATAAAATTTCACTGTATAAATAGTTCAGATTTTATATATCCATTCTTCCATTGGTGGACATTTGGGTTATAAATGAGTTATCAATTGCCGTGTAACAAATTTTCCTAAAACACAGCCACTTAAAATAACATTTGTTATCTCACAGTATCTCTGGGTCTGGAATTCAAAGTAGATTAGTTGCAAAGATTGGCTCAGGTTTCTCATGAGCTTGCCATCAAGCTGTCAGCCACGACTTCAGTCATCTGAAGATTTCACTGGAATGAAAGACTTACATTCAAGTTCACTCACATAGCAATTGGCCAACCTTGATTTGTGTTGGCTAGAGACTCATTCCATAGATTTCTTTCATGTAATATAGATGTCTCTATTTTTATTTGTTATTCCTGTTAAATTCAACACAAATATCCTAATTTTTCTTTTTTATATAAAATTTTTTTTAAACAATGGATCTATTCCCTGATTGATTATTTTATAGCCTTGACTCAGCTTTTGATCTTTCATGCTGTAATTCCAGGTACTTGAAGACAAGAGGGCTTACTGATAATTTCCAATGATATCATTTTATTGTGATATTTTGTGTACTGTTGCTGTTGTTTAGTCTTTCAGTCATGTCTGACTCTTTGTGACTCCACAGTTTGCAGCATGCCAGGCTTCCCTCCTATCCCTTACTCAAACTCATGTCCACTGAGTCGGTGATGTGATAAAACCATCTCATCCTCTGTCATCCCCTTCTCCTCCTGCCTTCAATCTTTGCCAGCATCAGGGTCATTTCCAGTAAGTCTGCTCTTCTCATCAAGCAGCCAAAGTATTGGAGCTTCAGCTTCAGTCCTTCCAATAAATATTCAGGGTTGATTCCTTTAGGATTGACTATCTCCTTGATGTTCAAGGGACTCTCAAGAGTCTACTCCAGCACCACAGTTCACAGCCATCAATTCCTCAGCACTTATTTTTTTTTGTTTTATTTTGTTTTGTTTTGTCCAGCTCTCATTTCTATACTTGACTATTGGAAAAACCATAGCTATGACTACATGGACCTTTATAGGCAAAGTAATGTCTCTGCTTTTTAATACACTAAGTTTGTCATTGCTTTTCTTCCAAGGAGGAAGCATGTTTTAATCTCATGGCTGTAGTCACTGTCCACAGAGATTTTGGAATTCAAGAAAATAAAGTCTGTCACTATTTCCATTGTTTCCCCATCCATTTGCCATGAAGTGATGGGACTGGATGCCATGACCTTTGTTTTTTGAGTGTTGAGTTTTAAGCCAGCTTTTTACTTTCCTCTTTCACCCTCATCAAGAGACTGTTTAATTTCTCATCATAAAGGTGGTATCATTTGAGGTTGTTAATATTTCTCCCCACAATCTGATTACAGCTTGTGCTTCATCCAGTCCAACATTTCACATTATGTACTCTGGATGGTAAATAAGCACGGTGACAATATACAGCCTTGACCTACCCCTTTACCAATTTGGAACCAGTCTGTTGTTCCATGTATGTTTCTAACTGCTGCTTCCTGACCTGCATATAGGTTTCTCAAGAGGCAGGTCAAGTGGTCTGGTATTCCCATCTCTTGAAGAATTTTCCACAGTTTGTTGTGATCCACACAGTCAGAGACTTTAGTGTAGTCAATAAAGCAGAAGGATATGTTTTTCTGGAATTCTCTAGTTTTTTCTATGATCCAAAAGATGTTGGCAATTTGATCTCTGGTTCCTCTGCCTTTTTTTAAACCCACTTGTGCATCTGGAAGGTTTTGATTCAAACACTGTTGAAGTCTGGCTTGAAAGATTTTGAACATGACTTTGCTAGCATGTGAAATAAGTGCAGTCATGTGATAGTTTGAGCATTCTTTGGCATTGCCCTTCTTTGGGATTGTTTACCATAGATGCTTAATATATTAATTTTTAAAAAAATAATAAATGACTCTAAGACTTTGATACTTTCAACTCCTTGTGACAATGACAAATATCACTTCTCCCTCATATACATACCTTATTACCAAGTAAACATGCAATTAAGTGTGAATAACAACTCAAACAGTTCAAATTGCCTGCACTCAATGATCAGAATCCCATGACAGACCAAATTAATCTAGTATTTTAGTACAATTTCTAGTGTTTTAATACAGTTTCAGGTATTATAAATTAAATAAATCTCATAACTTTAGTGAATTTAATTACAAGGATTTACAGCTATTAATCTATTCCAAATGGTAAAACTCCCATAGTTGTCAGCTAGTCAATGCTATTAACACAATCAAGCCCATTGTTTATTTTGAGGGCATATCAGACATTTTAAACTTTCTAAAAACTCTCTATTATGCTCACTTTTCCTTTATACTACTGAGTTCAGATTTACCCATTTTAATTATATCATTTTCTAAAGTGAAATTTTAAAATTGAGAAAATGTGTATCATTTCAGTAACATAACTGTGGAAATATAAAAGACAAAACTGACAATGAGACTGGAGATTACCTGGTATAAGATGTACTATGTGTATATGAAACTGAAATTTATTCAGTCATGTCAGATTCTTTGTGACCCCATGGACTATACAGTCCATGGAATTCTCTAGACCAGAATACTGGACTGGTTAGCTTTTCCCTTCTCCAGGGGATCTTCCCAACCCAAGGATCAAATTCAAGTCTCCCTCATTGTAGTATATTCACAATATCAAGTTCTTTAAAAACACAACAGAAAAAGGATATGTAAATTATTATCTATGTGAGAAGCATAATGAAAATCATTCTTTATCTTGATAGAGATTATGTCACACTTTATAGATTAATACAATGATAATATTTGTGGTTTTATTTAATTTACTTGACCCTATGATTCACATTTCGGAATATAATTTCTGCTTGTGTATTTTCCTTTCTGTGGTACACAGATGAAGAATGATTTTCATTGTGTTTCTCACATAAGCAATAACTTCCATATCCTTTTTCTGTTTTGATTTTTGAAAGAACTTGATATTGTGAGTATACTTCTAAATAAAGAATGTGTTATCCAAATAACCAAAGTATTTCTAAATATTTTCATTATTAATTACAATATAATTACTACATATTTTTTTTCTAAGTCTCTAAGGCAAGATTACACAGAAGAACTGTACAAAAAAGATCTTCATGACCCAGATAAACATGATAGCATGATCACACACCTAGAGCCAGATAACCTGGAATGTGACGTCAAGTGGGCCTAGAAAGCATCACTACAAACAAAGCTAATGGAGGTGATGGAATTCCATTTGAGCTATTTCAAATCCTAAAAGATGATGCTGTGAAAGTACTACACTCAATATGGCAGCAAGTTTGGAAAACTCAGCAGTGGCCACAGGACTGGAAAAGTTTTCATTCCAATCCCAAAGAAAGGCAATGCCAAAGAATGCTCAAACTATCACACAATTGCACTCATCTCACACACTAGTAAAGTAATGCTCAAAATTCTCAAAGCCAGGCTTCAGTAATATGTGAACCGTGAACTTCCATATACTCAAGCTGGTTTTAGAAAAGGCAGAGGAACCAGAGATCAAATTACCAACATCTGCTGGATCATCGAAAAACCAAGGGAGTTCCAAAAAAACAACTATTTCTGCTTTATTGACTATGCCAAAGCCTTTGACTGTGTGGATCACAATAAACTGCGGGAAATTCTGAAAGAGATGGGAATATCAGACCACCTGACCTACCTCCTGAGAAACCTGCATGCAGGCCAGGAAGCAACAGTTAGAACTGGACATGGAACAACAGACTGGATCCAAATAGGAAAAGGAGTACATCAAGGCTGTATATTGTCATCCTGCTTATTTAACTTATATGCAGAGTACATCATTAGAAATTCTGGGCTGGATGAAGCACAAGCTGGAATGAATATTGCCAGGAGAAATATCAATAACCTCAGATATGCAGATGACACCACCCTTATGGCAGAAAGTGAAGAGGAACTAAAAAGCCTCTTGATGAAAGTGAAAGAGGAAAGTGAAAAAGTTGGCTTAAAGCTCAACATTCAGAAAATTAAGATCATGGCATCTGGTCCCAAAACTTCATGGGAAATAGATGGGGAAACAGTGTCAGACTTTATTTTTCTGGGCTCCAAAACAGTGCAGATGGGATTTCAGCCATGAAATTAAAAGATGCTTATTCCTTGGAAGGAAAGGTATGACCAACCTAGACAGCAAATTCAAAAGCAGAGACATTATTTTGCCAACAAAGGTCCGTCTAGTTAAGGCTATGATTTTTCCAGTGATCACGTATGGATGTGAGAGTCAGACTGTGTAGAAAGATGAAACAAAGTGAAGTTGCTCAGTCATGTCGGACTCTTTGCGACCCCATGGACTGTAGCCTATCAGGCTCCTCAGTCCATGGGATTTTCCAGGCAAGAGTGCAAGAGTGGATTGCCATTTCCTTCTCCAGAGGATCTTCCGCGGTCGGATCTTCCTGATCCAGGAATTGAACCCGGGTCTTCCCGACCCAAGAATTGAACCTGGATCTCCCACATTGCGGGCAGACGCTTTACTGTCTGAGCCACGCTGAAGAGGCTGAACACCGAAGAACTGATGCTTTTAAACTTTGGTGTTGGAGAAGACTCTTGAGAGTCCCTTGGACCGCAATGTGATCCAACCAGTCCATCCTAAAGGAGACCAATCCTGGGTGTTCACCGGAAGGACTGATGTTGAAGCTGAAACTCCAATACTTTGGCTACCTGATGCAAACAGCTGACTCATTTAAAAAAGTCCTGATGCTGGGAAAGATTGAGGGCAGGAGGAGAAGGGGATGACAGAGGATGAGATGGTTGGATGGCATCGCCAACTTGATGGACATGGGTTTGGGTGGACTCTGGGAGTTGGTGATGGACAAGGAGGCTTGGCGTGCTACAGTTCATGGGGTTACAAAGAGTCGGACACAACTGAGTGACTGAACTGAACTGAACTGAAGGGAACACATCTGCTACTGTCATATTAAAACTAGATTCAAGTTTATTAATTTAACTTTCAACATATTTTAAAAATTCAATAGGAATAAAGACCATGTGGCCTGAACACTGGATTGATGCTTCAGACATTGTTTACCTGATTTAGAGATGAATGATTATTCATTTTTAGAAATATAGTAATGGATATGTAAATAATGTCATCTAAGTCCACGTGCTAAAGAGCATTACCAAATGCCATTAGTGAAAGTCAATATAACTGATTTTAAAATACTTTTTTTTTCCATTCATAAACTTTGTATATTTATGGCTTTCTTAACTCTTTAATCCAAATATTCATAGGACTTTATGTCATCTGACAATCAATTGATCTTACCCAAAGCTTTTTTCTTGTAGAATGTGTTCTCTGCTAGAGAAAATTTACTTCAGCTAATCAAAGTGCTTTGGCTGGTGTATTTTATTTCCATATTAGGAGAATCAAAAATCTCAGTGACAGAATTTTTGAGATCATTGTGTGATAACAAGATTAATTATTTTTTGCCATAATATGAAGTAATTTTTTATGAACAACAGCTGGGTTCTTAGCAGCAATAATTTCAATAACAAATCAATGTGCAAGGGACATTTAATAATATATAATCTGATTTTTATTGTGTACTTCCCTGGAGGCTCAGATGGTAAAGGATCTACCTGCACAGCGAGAGACATGGGTATGTACCCTGGGTTGGGAAGATCCCCTGGAGAAGGGAGAGGCAGGTCAGGAAGCAACAGTTACAACTGGATATGGAACAACAGCCTGGTTCCAAATAGGAAAAGGAATACGTCAAGGCTGTATATTGTCACCCTGCATATTTAACTTATATGCAGTGTACATCATGAGAAATGCTAGGCTAGAAAAAGCACAAGCTGGACTCAAGATTGCCAGGAGAAATATCAATAACCTCAGATATGCAGATGACACCACCCTTATGGCAGAAAGTGAGGAGAAACTAAAAAGCCTCTTGATGAAAGTGAAAGAGAAGAGTGAAAAAGTTGGCTTAAAGCTCAACATTCAGAAAACGAAGATAATAGCATCTGATCCCATCACTTCATGGGAAATAGATGGGAAAATAGTGGAAACAGTGTCAGACTTTATTTTTCTGGGCTCCAAAATCACTGCAGAGGGTGATTTCAGCCATGAAATTAAAAGATGCTTGCTCCTTGGAAGGAAAGGTATGACCAACATAGACAGCATATTGAAAAGCAGAGACATTACTTTGCCAACAAAAGTCTGTCCAGTCAAGGCTCTGATTTTTCCAGTGGTCATGTATGAATGTGAGAGCTGGACTGTGAAGAAAGCTGAGTGCCGAAGAATTGATGCTTTTGAACTGTGGTGTTGGAGAAGACTCTTGAGAGTCCTTGGACTACAAGGAGAACCAACCAGTCCATCCTAAAGGAGATCAGTCCTGGGTGTTCATTGGAGGGACTGATGCTAAAGCTGAAACTCCAATACTTTGGCCACCTCATGCAAAGAGTTGACTCATTGGAAAAGACTCTGATGGTGGAAGGGATTGCGGGCAGGAGAAGGGGGTGATGGTGGATGAGTTGGCTGGATGGCATCACTGACTCAATGAACATTAGTTTGAGTGAACTCCAGGAGTTCGTGATGGACAGGGAGGCCTGGTGTGCTGCGATTCATGGGGTCGCAGAGTCAGACATGACTGAACAACTAAACTGAACTGAACTGAACTCACTCCAGTATTCTGTCCTGGAGAATTCCATGTACAGAGGAACCTGGCAGGCTACAGTCTGTGGGGTCACAAAGAGTCAGGCACTTATTGGGAAATTGAGGCCTAGAGATTTTAAGCGATTCATTTAAAGTCACAAATCAGCCAGTGATAGAGCTGTGACTGGCATCCAGATCCAATATGTCCTCTTTATAGTGCTTTCCATATTTTCCATTTAGTTCAGTTCAGGACCCAGTCGTGTCCAACTGTTTGCAACTCCATGGACTGCAGCACGCCAGGCCTCCCTTCCATCACCAACTCCCAGAGTTTACTCAAATTCATGTCCATTGAGTCAGTGATGCTAACCCACCATCTCATCCTTGTCATCCCCTTCTCCTCCTGCCTTCAATCTTTCCCAGCATCAGGGTTTTTTCCAATGAGTCGATTCTTTCCATGAGATCAGATCAGATCAGTCGCTCAGTAGTGTCCGACTCTTCGCGACCCCATGAATCGCAGCACGCCAGGCCTCCCTGTCCATCACCAGCTCCCGGAGGTCACTCAGACTCACATCCATCGAGTCAGTGATGCCATCCAGACATCTCATCCTCTGTCGTCCCCTTCTCCTCCTGCCCCCAATCCCTCCCAGCATCAGAGTCTTCTCCAATGAGTCAACTCTTTGCATGAGGTGGCCAAAATACTGGAGTTTCAGCTTTAGCATCATTCCTTCCAAAGAAATTCCAGGATTGATCTCCTTCAGCATGGACTGGTTGGATCTTCTTGCAGTCCAAGGGACTCTCAAGAGTCTTCTCCAACACCACAGTTCAAAAGCATCAATTGTTCGGCGCTCAGCCTTCTTCACAGTCCAGCTCTCACATCCATACATGACCACAGGAAAGACCATAACCTTGACTAGGCGAACCTTAGTTGGTAAAGTAATGTGTCTGCTTTTGAATATGCTATCTAGGTTGGTCATAACTTTCCTTCCAAGGAGTAAGCGTCTTTTAATTTCATGGCTGCAGTCACCATCTGCAGTGATTTTGGAGCCCAGAAAAATAAAGTCTGACACTCTTTCCATTGTTTCTCCATCTATTTCCCATGTAGTGATGGGACCAGATGCCATGATCTTCGTTTTCTGAATGTTGAGCTTTAAGCCAACCTTTTCACTCTCCACTTTCACTCTCATCAAGAGGCTTTTTAGCCCCTCTTCACTTTCTGCCATAAGAGTGGTGTCATCTGCATATCTGAGGTTATTGATATTTCTCCCAGCAATCTTGATTCCAACTTGTGTTTCTTCCAGTCCAGCATTTCTCATGATGTACTCTGCATAGAAGTTAAATAAACATGGTGACAATATGCAGCCTTGACGTACTCCTTTTCCTATTTGGAACCAGTCTGTTGTTCCATGACCAGTTCTAACTGTTGCTTCTTCCCATCAGGTGGTCAAAATATTGGAATTTCAGCTTCAGCATCAGTCCTTTCAATGATATTCTGGACTGATTTCCTTAGGATGCACTGGTTGGATCTCCTTGCTGTCCAAGGGACTCTCAAGAGTTTTCTCCAACACCACAGTTCAAAAGCATCAATTCTTCAGTGCTCAGCTTAGTTTATAGTCCAACTCTCACATCCATATATGACTATTGGAAAAACCATAGCTTTGACTAGATGGACCTTTGTTGGCAAAGTAAGGTCTCTGCTTTTAAATATGCTGTCTAGGTGGGTCATAACTTTTCTTCCAAGGAGCAAGCATCTTTTAATTTCATAGCTGCAGTCACCATCTGTAATGATTTTGGAGCCCAGAAAAATAAAGTGTGTCACTGTTTTCACTCTTTCCCCATTACCTTTGGAAAATTCTTGCCTTATGGCCTTGGTTAGCCCTTTTTCAGTGGTAATGTGTTATTGCTGCTACTAAGTCACTTC
Organism: Tragelaphus eurycerus; assembly: GCA_935064755.1. Lineage (NCBI taxonomy): Eukaryota > Metazoa > Chordata > Mammalia > Artiodactyla > Bovidae > Tragelaphus > Tragelaphus eurycerus. The sequence goes on along the minus strand of CAKXYN010000004.1, from coordinate 38,152,455 downwards.
AGTCGTGTCCGACTCTGTGCGACCCCATAGACGGCAGCCTACCAGGCTCCCCCGTCCCTCGGATTTTCCAGGCAAGAATATGTTATTATATTTACATAAATAAGTGTCATAGAACTGTAATTCAGGATAAGCTATGAAAAACACCTAATACAGTTTTCAAGATGTCCTTTTGGTTTTTCAGTAATTTTCAGTCACATTTCCTCCAAAGTTATCTAAGTATCTAAGTTTTCACAGCTTCTATTTTTTTTTTTTTTTTTGCTATACTAAAAATTCTTTCCAACTTAGATAAAGGAACATTCATCCATGGTGAAAATATGAAATATTGCAACTACTTTGGTGTACAGCATGATAATCTCAATTTAAAATCAGTAATCCTAATCCTACATGCCTAAAAAACATGTAGTTAAAAAAAAAAAAACAACTAGAAGTAGCTTACCTACACAAAATTTTAAAATATAAATAAAATACATATTTATAAATATTAAAACAGTGTATTTATAAATTATTAAATAACATGCTACATTTGATAAAATATCATATGATTATTAACAACAAAAAAGTTTAAGTGACAATTGCAAAAGACTGGATTTAAGTTAAAAATAAAAAGTGTAAGACTTTTTAAATCTTATTTAAAATTATAATGTGTATGTATGTTGTGTAATATATGTAGGAACTATATACATCTATCTATATAAAGACTTGTAATGTTGGTAGTAGGATTACCCTCATAGTTATTTCAGAATTAAGAAGTTTGGGGTTAGAGAAAATTAGATTTAAAGTTTGTTAGTAGTTGTAGGTTCATAGCAAAATGGAGTAGAAAATACAAAAAGTACTCACATAATCCTGAGTTTTAAACGTTAGCTTTGGCTTTTCTAAGACATGTTTATTTTTATTATGTGTATAAAACATTTTATAATCTAGTTGAAAGAAGAAAAACTTTAAAAATATAATTAATGCATATCAATTAAAATTTGACTAAAAGGTATACAATTTAAAGGTACCAGCATCAATTAAGATGGAATCAATGCATATATTTTGTTTTGTTTTTTTTATGTATGATATTTGAATTCTAATTTTTCGTAAAAATAATTCACTATATTGTTGTCTTCACGTCCATTTGTTTTTCTAATTTATTTTTACCCTATCATTTAGGTTTCACATATATAAGTGTAAAATCCCTTGATTAAAATATAATGAAGCAGATGTCATATAATTTCTCAGGGTGGTAGTGATGATGAAGATGGGGAAGGTGCATAGATTAGAATTAAATAGACCAATACATAAGTATATACTCAAGATGCTGGTTTGATATGAGTTCCATTCAGCAGAGCTCATTTTTAACATAAATTATTGCATTCATTTTTTAGAACATTTCAAATATCACCCTCTCAGTGATGTGTGATCCATTACTTGTGGATAAGCCGCATTCACCTCTCTCTAAGTCTTGCAGTATTTATAATCTCTTTCAAAATGTGCTACATATCCGCTGCGGGCTTCCTTGGTGGCTCAGGTGGTAAATAATCTGCCTGCAATGCAGGAGACCCAGATTCAATCCCTGGGTTGGAAAGATCCCCTGGAGAAGGAAATGACAACCCCCTTCAATATTCTTGCTTGAACAATTCCATGGACAGAGGAGCCTGGCGGGCTACACATAGGGTCACAAAAAGTCAGACACAATTGAAAAGCTAACACACATTTACTAATTATAGCTTCAACTGTATTTGAAGTTTTCTTCCTGAGTACAGAAATCAGTTTTCGGGCTCATTTCATTTTCCTCAATATTGATTGTTAACATTACTACTTTGACTTCCAAAATCTACTCTTATTTTCTGAGAATACCATCTTTATTTCCTCTTGCTCATCTTCCTGCTTCCCTAAAACCTATAAGATTATATGTAGTCAGAATGCGAGCTATACTCGTTGCATGTCCTTCTGTAGTCACCAGAATATATTGAAAGTTAGATGTGCGTCACCTCATTGACAAGTACAGTTTTCATCATGTAGCTCTATCCATGCAAGCAAAGAACCCATCTAATATCTTTTAACTACGTTTAATAAATATAGGCAAATGGTAACAATGATTTTAGTGCTACAGTAGTGAGAAAAGCTGAAGAAGGCAATGGCACCCCACTCCAGTACTCTTGCCTGGAAAATCCCATGGACAGAGGAGCCTGGTGGGCTGCAGTCCATGGGTTGGCTAAGATTCAGACACGACACGACTGAGCGATTTCACTTTCACTTTTCACTTTCATGCATTGGAGAAGGAAATGGCAACCCACTCCAGTGTTCTTGCCAGGAGAATCCCAGGGATAGGGGAGGCTGGTGGGCTGCCCTCTATGGGGTCGCACAGAGTTGGACACGACTGAAGCAACTTAGCAGCGGCAGTGAGAAAAGCATTTTGGGGGAACAAACAAGAACTGATAAAGAGTAATAACAAGTAGAAAGAGAGGCTAGTGATGGCTATTCAGTTTCAATCCCTGAAATTCTAAGGACTACCTTGGTTTTAGATTTCTACCGATTTAGTTGTTTGACTTACCCTTCAACTCTTTGAATTGTCCTGGAATTTTCAAACTAACTGCCTCTATATCTTCTGAACTAGCTTTTTTAATTTAGATTTTTGTCCTTTTTTTTTGCCAAACTGGTTCAGTAATGATGATGCCTAATTTAAAACATACATTGCATGACAACTAATGAGTTTTCTTCACTTTTTACCCATCGTTTTATGATAAAGTGTCCAGTTAAGGAATATACATTCTTCAAATGCCATTTTAATGCTACTTAAACATTATTGGTGCACAACTACAAGACTAAGTTAAAAGCTATTATCAAAGAAAAGTGTTTTGACACACTGAGGAATTTTATTTGATGTTACACATATTTTTTAATAAAGAAATTAACAGCAAAACTCTAAAGTGGTTTTCTTCTAGGTAATTTAAAATATACTTTATCTGCTATTAATATGTTCAAGAAATTTAGACTTGAAAAGTATATCAAATTATTTTTAGTTTTACTCACTTTCTTTTTAAATTGAAAAACTGCCAACATTAGCATTACTAAATAAACTTATCATCAAATTAATATCTTTTTATTTTCATTTCTGTCTTTTTCAAGGTTTTCTCTCTTGTCAATACATATACATGAAATATTGTTTTTACATAATGGGCAAATTTTATTGCATCTTCCTTTTTGTTTAGTAATATATTTGAATTACCTGGAGGAGGGCATGGCAACCCACTCCAGTATTCTTGCCTGGAGAATACTGTAGACAGAGGAACCTGACATGCTACAGTCCATTAGATCACAAAGAGTCGGACAAAACTGAAGTGACTGAGCACGCATGCATGCATATTTGAATTAATACTATACTAATCCCAAAATCTTCTACTTGAACAAAACTGAATATGGTACCTTTTGAATATTTTGAATTGTCTTTAACATAAGAAAACACTGATAACTTTAGTCTGATTTTCTCCAATAACATCTTTTTGAAGCGTGATCTAAAATATAGACCAAAATGGCTAAGGAGTTTGTAGTGTTGAATTTTTGTTTGTTTGTTTTGGCTTCTATAATTGATGTAGAAGAAAGCACAACAAAATGTTTAATAATTTTGAATATAATTTTATATATTCTTACTATGAAGAAATTCAAAGGGATCATAACACTTTTTAAATTTTTTAAGGCATTAAATCTCTACTACTTGATGTCTATTGCATACATTGATTTTATTTGTTTCATAAACTGACATTGAGACTTAAACTTTATAAGTTTCATTGTTAAGAAACAAAACAATTTTTTGTTGACTATAAAAGCTAAACCTAAGTGACTTTGTTTCATAAACTAGGACATTCCATCCCTAAATGTCCTTAGGGAAGCAGGCAGACAAATAAAAAGTGAAAATTATAAAACTATAGATGATTGATGATGATAAAATATTATTATAAAATAAGAAGGTAATCTCAAAGATTTTATACACAAAAAAGAGAATCACCTTATTTCCTTAAAATTGTAATCATACTAATTATTATAGTATTTTGTCAATATTAAGTAGCTGAATTGAAAATAATAATTTTTTAAGGCTAGTTACTAATTTGAGTATTCTTTAGCTTATTCATGTAATCTTACATTCTATCATATTATTATAAGAAGGTATATAGTAAGTTAAATATTCTTAAATATTACTTCTCAAATCATGACAGCTAAAGATTATATACTTGAAAACATTTTTGAACATTTCAAAAGAAATCTTTTCAAAATATTGTTTCTTTTATGTTTGGTAAGATTTGAAAATGAGCAGTTAATGTGGGCATTTGAATAAAGTTAAATTTTAGAAATCCATGCTTAAAATCAAATGATGGCCAGCGAATAATGATGTAGACTAATGTTCCAATTTTGTGATTTTTCACATCTTCTGAATACTTAATTCTTTTGAATGACATATTCCTAGTTTCAGTATGATAAGGGAAACAAAATGAGGCTATTTAGGATGTAGTACAACTTTTCTTTTGCCAGAAAAGGGGAGAGTAATTTCTCCTGGTAGCATCATGAGCACAGTACATGAAAGTTTCATGATATTAATAAAATTTAATTCTATAAAAATTCAAAGAATAAAGACTCTACTTAGATTCAAAATCCTAATAGCAATATTAGCTTTTATTGCAGATAGTTTTATTTAATTATATTTAATGATCAGAGGAAACACTGTTTCAGTGAAGCATTTCTGGTTAAATTAAATATTAAATGTAAATATAATATGGAATTTTCTAAAGGCCTGCCTACTTAACTAAAAGAGCCAAACTCATTTATTTTTTAATAATCTTATCTATGCAGAGTACATCATGAGAAATGCTGGGCTGGAAGAAGCACAAGCTGGTATCAAGATTGCCAGGAGAAATATCAATAACCTCAGATATGCAGATGACACCACTCTTATGGCAGAAAGTGAAGAGGAACTCAAAAGCCTCTTGATGAAGGTGAAAGAGGAGAGTGAAAAAGTTGGCTTAAAGCTCAACATTCAGAAAACGAAGATCATGGCATCTGGTCCCATCACTCCATGGGAAATAGATGGAGAAACAGTGTCAGACTTTATTTTTCTGGGCTCCAAAATCACTACAGATAGTGACTGCAGCCATGAAATTAAAAGACGCTTACTCCTTGGAAGGAAAGTTATGACCAACCTAAATAGCATATTCAAAAGCAGAGACATTACTTTGCCAACAAAGGTTCATCTAGTCAAGGCTATGGTTTTTCCTGTGGTCATGTATGGATGTGAGAGCTGGACTGTGAAGAAGGCTGAGCGCTGAAGAATTGATGCTTTTGAACTGTGGTGTTGGAGAAGACTCTTGAGAGTCCCTTGGACTGCAAGGAGATCCAACCAGTCCATTCTGAAGGAGATCAGCTCTGGGATTTCTTTGGAAGGAATGATGCTAAAGCTGAAACTCCAATACTTTGGCCACCTCATGCGAAGAGTTGACTCATTGGAGAAGACTCTGATGCTGGGAGGGATTGGGGGCAAGAGGAGAAGGGGATGCCAGAGGATGAGATGTCTGGACGGCATCACTGACTTGATGGATGTGAGTCTGAGTGAACTCCGGGAGTTGGTGATGGACAGGGAGGCCTGGTGTGCTGCAATTCATGGGGTTACAAAAAGTCGGACATGATTGAGTGACTGAAATGAACTGAACTGAAGATTCAAAATTTTTGAAATATAGGCTTCCTATGTAGCATTTACTTTGTAAGAGTTACACTTTTCTCACCACCACTGCAGAATCACAGATATGATAGTAATTGAGAGGCAACTTAATATGATCTCAATGCACATTTAAACACACATGTACAAGAATTGCTTGGTTAAATATAGTCATAAATAGGCTTTTATTTTTAAACAATGAGTTTCACTGTTAAGAATACCTAATTGTTTGACATTATGTATTTACATTGATTATATATACATTATAGATGTACACATTATAATTTGATAACCATGGTCCTAAATTAATCTTTGTAAGTATATCAGAGCCTTTGAACTTTTTAACTTTCAGTTAGGGACACACACAATTTTTTTTTTTTTTAAAGCTTGCTTAGGTATAATTTTTAAATGGTTAAGGAAGGTATCTTAAGTGTACAGTAAAATAAATTTTGGTAAATCTATATACCCACGAAACCCAAGCTTTCATATTCAATATATTGAATGATTCCATTACCAGGTAAAGATGACCCACTTCTTAGGTAACCACTGTACTTATTTGTCACCAAAAGCTAGATTTGACTGTAATCAACTTGATATAAATGAAGTCATTTAATAATACTAATTTCTGTTGTTTTTTTATCCAGCATAATGATTTTGCTATTCATCCATGTTGCTGCACATATAAGCAGTTTGATCATTTCCATTGCTTAATGCTGTTCGTTGTGTAAATGTGACTGTTTATGCATTTGCCCCTTGATGGATACCTGGATTTTTCTTATTTCTGGGCTAATATAAATAAAGCTGCTATAAATTTTCTTGTGCAGCATCCTTTGTGAACATGTGTTTTAATTTCTCTTAGGTAAATAGTTAGGCATAGAATCACTGTGTCAGTGTAAATGTACATTTAATTTTCCAATGCATTATTATGAAAATAAGTATACAGCAAATTTGAAAAAAAGTCTGCAGTGAACATCAATACCCACCACCTAAATTCTAACATTAATATTTTAAAATGCTTGTTTCATCACATATCTATTCATTTAGGCATGTTTCTATACACACATCAGTTCATTTAAATTTTTAATACATTTCAAAGTAAACTGCAGACATAAATTTAGTTCTCCTTCAAAACGTCAGCACACATATCACTAAACAGAGTTAAATCTTTATTTACATTTTTTTCTTTTGATATAAAATTTACTTAAAATTAAACATGTGTATACATTTGCTGAGTATTGATATGTGCATCTATCTGTATAACCCAGACATTTTTAACATAAATATTGCTCTGGAAGATAATCTCATGCTTATTTCCAATCAAATCCTTTCAGCATCTTAGCTAATGTAACCACTCTTATGTATTTTTATCAACATCAATTAGTTTTTCTAGCTCTAGAAATTCAAATAAGCAGAAACATAGTTATGTAACTATGTTGTGACTGGCTTTATTCATTTTCATTTCAGGATTCCTCTGTACTGTGTTTGTCAGTGGTATGTTCTTTTTTTATGCCTAATGATTCAGTATGTGAATAAAATATATTTTAGTGATTTTTATAGTGACAAATCTAGATTCTTTCATATTTGGCTATTATGAATAAAGTTACTAAGCTTTTCCAAGTAATTTTTGCATTAGTATATTTCCTATTTTCCTGAGAATATAACCAGAATTCTTAAGTCAAAGATAGGTGCATTTTAGTTTGTTTGTTTGTTTTTTTTTAATGCTAGAACATTCTAAAGTGGTTGCAACATATTGCTTTCTCAAAAACAATTTGAGAGATCAGTTGTTCCAAATCATTACTAATGTTCGGTCTTATCAGCCTGTTTGATTTTTGTGTGTGATGTGAACCATGAAGTGAGATTCAATTCCTTTCAAAATGAATATCCAGTTTTCTCAGTACCATTTATTGAAGAAATTTTTTTTCACATTTGTATTGCTTCTAGTTCCTTTGTTGAAAAATAAGTTGACCACAAAAATGAATGATTTTATCTTGGCTAATTGATATGCTCAATTGCTAAGTTGTGCCCAACTCTTTGCTATCCCATGGACTGTAGCCTGCCAGGCTCCTCTGTCCATGAAATTTTCCAGGCAAGAATACTGAAGTGGGTTGCCATATCCTTCTTCAGGGGATAGTCTCAACCTAGGGATTTACCTGCATCTCCTACCTCTCCTGGATTGGCAGGCAGATTCTTTACCACTTGAGCCAGCTGGGAAGCCCCTCACCCTAAAACAAATCCCTGTTCTCTATTATATGAGTTATTAACATCAATACACTTGGAAAACACACATTCATCTCACTTTTTGTAAGTCCTTTTCTACTATTTTTACAGTACCAAGATGTTGGCTCAGTTATGAATCAAAAGTGCTCCCAAGGTTCTTGATGATGCTTCATAGAGAAACCTTTCCAAGTTATCTTCTTCCAAAGTAATTTCCATGAATATCTTTAGTTGATAGGCATGTTAAAATTGTCATTTATAATGACAACATAACAAACAGCAACCATACTTGTTCTATTTTTCTTATTTAATTATCTTGATATACTTTTAATCTCCACAATTGTATGAAGTAGGTTCTATTTTTACCCTTATTTCATCAGTCACAATACTAAGTTCTGGAATTTAACTTGCTCAATCTCACACATCACATCTTTTTCACCATTGTGTTTAATTAAATTACCTCAAAAATTTAGAAAAAACAATAGAAATTTATTTCCAGTTGACAACAGTCTCTAATAAACATAATATTAGGGACAGTATCCAATTGGCAATGAATACGCCCAACTCAATTATTTTTCAAAATAAAAAAAAGACCTTCAGTTAAACTTTTAAACATTGATTAATTCAAAATATAACTGCGCTTGTCTGATCCATTGACATGATATAATAATGACCCATAATTTAACATTTTCTATACTATATAATGTGATTTTGCATTATCTAATGTAATTTGGTTGACTTTTATGCATTAGTTCAAATAAAAAAAGCCTCCAGCCTTGGAATCTGAGCATTATTCTTTAAACACCACAAGCATTTTTTGTGTGTGTGATATGGATTATAATGAAGGTACAGTCATATAGGCATATCTGGAATGTATTTCAAGTTTGGTTCAACACTACCCTAATAAAGTGAATATAGAAATAAAATGAATCACACAAACTTTTTGGTTTCCCAGTGCATATAAAAGTAATGCTTTCGTTACTTTTTTAGTCTATGCAATAATAGCATCTTGTCTAAAAATATATATGTACTTTAATTTCGTTAAAAATGATTTATTGTCAAAATTTTTAACCATCTTCTGAACCCTCAGCAAGTTGTAACCTCTTTGCTGGTAGAGTCTTGCCTACGTGTTGATGGCTACTGCCTGACCAAATTTGTGATTGCTGAAGGCAGTACTCTTGCCTGGAAAATCCCATGGATGAGGAGCCTGGAAGGCTGCAGTCCATGGGGTCGCTAGAGTCGGAAACGATTGAGCGACTTCACTTTCACTTTTCACTTTCATGCATTGGAGAAGAAAATGGCAACCCACTCCAGTGTTCTTGCCTGGAGAATCCCAGGGACAGGGGAGCCTGGTGGGCTGCCGTCTATGGGGTCGCACAGAGTCGGACATGACTGAAGTGACTTAGCAGCAGCAGCAGAGTGCCTGTGGCAGTTTCTTAAAATAAGGTAATAATGAAGTTTGCTGGGCACTTCACAGGTGGCTGTGGTAAAGAATGCCCCTGCCAATGGAGGAAATGCCAGAGACACAGGTTCCATTCCTGGTTTGGGAAAGTGAAAAGTGAAAGTGAAGTCGCTCAGTCATGTCCGACTCTTTGCGACCCAATGGACTGTAGCCTACCAGGCTTCTTCATCCATGGGATTTTCCAGGCAAGAGTACTAGAGTGGGTTACCATTTCCTGCTCCAGGGGATCTTCCAGACCCAGGGATCAAACCCAGGTCTCCCACATTGCAGGAAGACACTTTACCCTCTGAGCCACCAGGAAGCCCTGGTTTGAGAAGATCCCCTGAAATAGAAAATGGCAATCTGCTCCAGTATTCTTGCCTGGAGAGTCCCATGGACAGAGGAGTAGGGTGGGCTACAGTCCATGGGGTCGCAGAGTCTGACATAACTGAGCACATATGCACAAAATTTACTGAGTTAACTGACTCCTCTCACAAATGATTTCTCTGTAGCATGCAATGCTGTTTGATAGCATTTTACCCAAAGTAGAACTTTTTTTGCCCAAAACTGGAATCAATCCTCTGAAATCCTGCCAAAGATTTATCAACTAAGTTTATATAATATTCTACATCACAACAATCTTCACAGCATCTTCACCAGGAGTAGATTTCATCTCAGGAAATCACTTTCTTTACTCATCCATAAGAAGCAATGTTTTATCCATTCCACTTCTATAATGGGATCACAAAAATCAGTCATATCTTCAAGCTCTCTTCTAATTCTAGTTCTCTATTTATTTCTAGCACATCTGCAGTTACTTCTCCACTAAAGTCTTAAAACTCTCAATGCCATTTATGAGGGAGGGAATCAGCTTCCTCTAAACTTCTATTAATGCTGATATTTTGACCTCTGCCCATACACCACATGGCTCAGATTGTAGAGAATATACCTACAACGCAGGAACCTATGGTTTGATCCTGGGTTGAGAAGATCCCCTGAGAAGAAAATGGCAACCCACTGAAGAATTCTTGCCTGGAGAATTCCACTGGACAAAGGAGCCTGGTGGGCTACAGTCCATGGGGTTGCAAAGAGTTAGAAATGACAGCAACTAACACTTTCACTTTCATAAACCACAAATGTTCATATAGAATGATGAATCTTTTCCAGAATGTTTCAATTGACTTTTCCCAGATCTATTAGAAGACTCATTATCTAAGACAGCATAGCCTTATAAAGTATATTTCTTAAATAATAAGACTTGAAAGGAGAAAATGCTCCTTAATCCATGGGCTACCAGAATGGGTGCTGTGTTAGCACACATGAAAGTCACACTAATCTAGTACATCTCTATCAGAGCTTTTGGGTGACCAGGTGCATTGTCAATCAGCAGTAATATTTGATAGGGATCTTTTTTCTTTTTTTTTTTTGAGCAGTAGCCCTCAATAGAGGAAAAAAATAGAATGGGAAAGACTAGAGATCTCTTCAAGAAAATTAGAGCTACCAAGGGAAAATTTCATGCAAAGACAGGCTCAATAAAGGACAGAAATGGTATGGACCTACAGAAACAGAAGATATTAAGAAGAGGTGGCAAGAATATACAGAAGAACTGCACAAAAAAGATTTGTTTGGTGTGATCACTCACCTAAAGCCACACATCCTGTAATGAGAAGTCAAGTGGGCTTTAGGAAACATCACTATCAACAAAGTTAGTGCAGGTGATGGAATTCCAGCTGACTATTTCAAATCCTAAGAGATGATGCTGTGAAAGTGCTGCACTCAATATGCCAGCAAATTTGGAAAACTCAGCAGTGGCCACAGGACTGGAAAAGGTCAGTTTTCATTCCAAACCCAAAGACAAGCAAGGCCAAAGAGTGCTCAAACTACTATACAGTTGCACTCATCTCACACGCTAGCAAAGTAATATTAAAAATTCTCCAAGCCAGACTTCAACAGGACATGAACGGTGAACTTCCAGATATTCAAGCTGGATTTAGAAAAGGCAGAAGAACCAGATACAAAATTTCCAACCTCCACTGGACCATAGAAAAAGGTAAAGAGTTCCCGAAAAACATCTACTTCTGCTTTATTGACCATGCCATAGCCTTTGACTGTGTGGATCACAATAAACTGTGGGAAATTCTTAAAGAGATGGGAATACCAGACCACCTGACCTGCCTCCTGAGAAACCTGTATGCAGGTCAAGAAGCAACAGTTAGAACCAGACATGGAACAAAAGACTGGTTCGAAATTGGGAAAGGAGTACGTCAAGGCTGTTTATTGTCACTCTGCTTATTTAACTTACATGCAAAGTACATCATGTGAAATGCTGGGCTGGATGAAGCACAAGCTAGAATCAACATTGCTGGTAGAAATATCCATAACCTCAGATATTCAGATTTCACCACCCTTATGGCAGAAATTGAAGAAGAACTAAAAAGTCTCTTGATGAAAGTGAAAGAGGAGAGTGAAAAAGTTTGCTTAAACCTCAGCATTGAAAAACTAAGGTCATATCATCTGGTCCCATCATTTCATGACAGATAGATGGAGAAACAATGGAAACAGTGAGTGACTTTATTTTGGAGGGGTACAAATCACTGAACATAGTGACTGCAGCCATGAAATTAAGATGCTTGCTCCTTGGAAGAAAAGCTATAATCAACCTAGACAGCATATTAAAAAACAGAGGCATTACTTTACTGACAAAGGTCCATGTTGTCTAAGCTATGGTTTTTCCAGTAGTCATGTATGGATGTGAGAGTTGAACAATTAATAAAGCTGAGTGCTGAAGAATTGATGCTTTTGAACTGCGGTGTTGGAGAAGATTCTTGAGGGTCCCTTCGACTGCAAGGAGATCAAACTAGTCAATCCTAAAGGAAATCAATCCTGAATATGAATATTCATTGAAGGGATGATGCTAAAGCTGAAGCTCCAACAGTTTGGCCACCTTATTCAAAGAACTGACTCATTTGAAAAGACCCTGATGCTGGGAAAGATTGAAGGCAGGAGGAGAAGGGGATGACAGAGGATGAGATGGTTGGTTGGCATCACCGATTCAATGGACATGAGTTTGAGCAAACTCCAGGAGTTGGTGATGGACAGGGAGGCCTGGTGTGCTACAGTCCCAGGGGTCACAAAGAGTCTGACACGACTGAGCAACTGAACCGAGCTCTCTCCAGGCCAGAATACTGGAGGGGGCAGCCTTTCCCTTCTCCAGGGGATCTTCCCAGCCCAAGGATCGAACCCAGGTCTCCCACATTGTGGGCGAATTCTTTACCAGCTGAGCCACAAGGTAAGCCATTGAAGCTTTGAAGCCAAGTATTAACTTTTCCTCTCTAGTTATGAAAATTCTAGATGGCAGCTTCCTCTAATACCTTGTCTTGATAGCAAAGCTTTACTTGCTTTATAAATTTCATACTATTACCTCCCTTTTCAATAATCTGGAATAGTAAGTTGCTCAGTCGTGTCCCACTCTCTGTGACCCCATGGACTGTAGCCTACCACACTCCTCCATCCATGGGATTTTCCAGGCAAGCATACTGGAATGGTTTGTCATTTTCTTCTCCAAGTTTATCTTTTAGGGGATTTTTTTTTAAGCTTTGCACAAAATATTTATTAAAATTATCTAACCCAAAGCACTTGCAACAGACTGGTTCCAAATAGGAAAAGGAGTTCGTCAAGGCTGTATATTGTCACCCTGCTTATTTAACGTATATGCAGAGTACATCATGAGAAATGCTGGGCTGGAAGAAGCACAAGCTGGAATCAAGATTGCCGGGAGAAATATCAATAACCTCAGATATGCAGATGACACCACCCTTATGGCAAGAAGTGAAGAGGAACTCAAAAGCCTCTTGACGAAGGTGAAAGAGGAGAGTGAAAAAATTGGCTTAAAGCTCAGCATTCAGAAAACGAAGATAATGGCATCTGGTCCCAAAACTTCATGGGAAATAGATGGGGAAACAGTGTCAGACTTTATTTTTCTGGGCTCCAAAATCACTGCAGATGGTGACTGCAGCCATGAAATTAAAAGACGCTTACTCCTTGGAAGGAAAGTTATGACCAACCTAGATAGCATATTCAAAAGCAGAGACATCACTTTGCCAACAAAGGTTCGCCTAGTCAAGGCTATGGTCTTTCCTGTGGTCATGTATGGATGTGAGAGCTGGACTGTGAAGAAGGCTGAGCACCGAAAAATTGATGCTTTTGAACTGTGGTGTTGGAGAAGACTCTTGAGAGTCCCTTGGACTGCAAGGAGATCCAACCGGTCCAGTCCATTCTGAAGGAGATCAGACCTGGGATTTCTTTGGAAGGAATGATGCTAAAGCTGAAACTCCAGTACTTTGGCCACCTCATGCGAAGAGTTGACTCATTGAAGAAGACTCTGATGCTGGGAGGGATTGAGGGCAGGAGGAGAAGGGGACGACAGAGGATGAGATGGCTGGATGGCATCACTGACTCGATGAATGTGATTCTGAGTGACCTCCGAGAGTTGGTGATGGATAGGAAGGCCTGGCGTGCTGCGGTTCATGGGGTTGCAGAGTCGGACATGACTGAGCAACTGATCTGATCTGATATGCCTGAAAGATACTGACTTGAAGATCTCTGTGAACTACTATATTTAAATGGTCCTCATTGTGTAGACATTCTCAGTTCTGTAAACGTAACTCCTTAAAACTACTTCTCTTCCTCTGTCACCTTTTCTCTTTAATGACAAGAAGAAACTTATCATTTTACTTCATGTTCTGAATAGAAAACAGAATACACAAAGGGCTATGGGACATTACCTAGAAAATGAGATTAGATATTATTATTTTACCTTCGCCCGATTACATTATGAATTGCTGTGTTGAAGGTAACAGAAACAGGTCTGCTATTTATAGATGCATATTTCATGAACATCACTGGTTAAAGTTAAATTAAGTATTCACAACAATGTTTAAAAATAATATTTTGACAGGGATTGCAAATGTGCCACCTTGTGAATTGTTGAGAATATATTTCAATTTTCATAACTATTCTAATGAGAATTATTATAATGGAGTTAAATCCTGGCAGAATTAGATGTGAAAACTTGCCAACACTGAATCAATCATAATTTTATTCTAAGCCTGCAAAATTCTGTTTAAAATATATAACAATGAAATGTTTTTTAGCTCTAGGGTTAAAAATGAACTCTAGCTGCTACGTTATACATCTTAAATTAAAAACAAGAATTAACCATAATTAGCAAATTTCAGATTTGTTTCAAAGTTATTTTGCATGACTTGAAGAAAGAACAATTGTGTGGTCACTCTTTACACTCCCTTTTTTTACCCAGATTGATTACATAATTATCTGACTCTCCACTTGGTTGAGTCCTTATAGTCACTGAACCATCAAGTAAAAACAACCCAGCTATTTGCATTATGCCCTGTATTTAGAAGTGCCAGGAAGCAATGGACAAAATAAACATTGCTACTAGAAAAATAAAGGGGAAAAAAAAGAAAAACAGAAAGAATATTCTATTTAAAAATCATCTTATCATTTCCTAGACTTTAATTTAGACTTTATTAAAAATTAGAAGGCAGGTTCTTAATTGTTTGGGGATTTCCTGTCATTATAACTTTAACACTATGTATTGAGTATCATATCATTCTAGACATTACAAAAAATTAGATGCAATTCATGCTTCACACATGTTTCAGAGAGGTGAGAAAATGTGTAATCAAATAAATAAAAACCAAAATGACATGTTCTGGAACCAAAGGCAAAGTCTAGCATCTGTGCATGTCCGACTCATTGTAACCCCATGGACTGTAGCCTGCCAGGCTCCTCCACCCATAGAATCTTTCAGGCAAAAATATTGGAGTGGGTTGCCATTTCCTCCTCTGGGGGATCTTCCTGACCCAGGAGTCAATCCCACATCTCTTGTATCTCCTGCAATGGCAGGTAGATTCTTAATGACTGTGCCACCTGGGGGAATTACCAAATAGAGGTCAATTATATATGGCTATGAAGTTGGGCTGTCTTTACAGTAAAAGTGAAATAAAAATGAGTAGAATGCTTTCAGTGGTTCATAAAATCCACAGCATGTACATTTTCAGAGGTAGTGATTAGAAAAATAATTTATTCTTTTAAGGAAAAACTATAGATGGCAATATGGATTTCAATTTAGTTTTGTTTTGTTAAATTAAAATTCCAGGATATTATCTCTAACTTTCACCTGAATGTACCTAAATAATTAGCCAGGTAAGGAGTGGGAGTAACAACATTCCAAATGTGAAGCAGGAGAAGAACAGAAGTGGCTGGAAATAATAGGAGTATTGGCTTTAAATTAGCAACTTTTCATGTGTACACTTCCACCGGGCTTCCCTAATACCTCAGTTGGTAAAGAATCTGCCTGCAATTCAGGAGACCCCAGTTGGGAAGATCCCTTGTGGCTCAGCTGGTAAAGAATCTGCCTGCAATGCGGGAGACCTGGGTTCGACCCCTGGGTTGGAAAGATCCCCTGAAGAAGGGAAAGGTTACCCACTCTAGTATTCCGGCCTAGAGAACCCCATGACTATATAGTCCATGGGGTCACAAAGAGTCGGACCAGTCTTCTTCCTTTCTCTTTCACTTCTTTCAGGCTTTAAACTAACAACTTTTTATGCATACACTAAAAGATTCTTCTCTACTATTTATAGGAATTATTTTCCCATGGAGTTTCATTTCAGTTCAGTCACTCAGTGGTGTCCAAATCTTTGCAACCCCATGGGCTTAAACACCTCAGGCTTCCCTGTTCTTCACCAACTCTCTGAGCTTGCTCAAACTCATGTCCATTGAGTTGGTAATGCCATCCAATCATCTCATCCTCTGTTGTCCCCTTCTCCTCTTGCCTTCAATCTTTTTCCAGCATCAGGGTCTTTTCCAATAAGTCAGTTCTTCATATCTAAGTGGCCAAAGTATTGGAGTTTCAGCTTCAGCATCAGCCTTTCCAATGAGTATTCAGGACTGATTTCCTTTAGGATGGACTGGTTCGATCTCCTTGCAGACCAAGGGACTTTCAAGAGTCTTCTCCAACACCACAGTTCAGAAGCATCAATTATTCGGGGTTCAGCTCTCTTTGCAGTCCAATTCTCACATCCATACATGATTACTGGAAAAACTATAGCTTTGACTAGGTGGGCCTCTATCAGCATGGAATTTGTGTGATATATAAATTTCATAATAATCCATTTGCTAAAAAATAGTTTATACTCATATGACGTTTTTGGCTTTTAAAAATTATTTTAACATTGCAGTCTTTAAAACCCTCTTTACTATGATTTTTTAATAAATATATATATATATATATATATATATATATATATATATAAAAGTGACCAATTATCTTCTGGTTGTGACTAAAACAAAATAGCAAGTTACAATTTTTAAAGATAACTTACACTCAACAGTTTTATAGCCACTAAAAGACACATTGTGATCATGCATCTTATTTAAGTATTGGCCTGATCTCCTTTTAAATTTACAACAAAAACTAGTGTCTTATTGGCACTTTATGATACCTAGACTGCCCCACTCTCAATCCTAACTATTAAAACACTCACTGCTATAAATTGAAAGGCTTTATGGTTAGACATAGATACGATAAAATAAAAGCTGTAGCATGCAGCATCTATCATGGACAGTAAGTCCTTAATCACCTAATTCTGTTTACCTAATTTTGTTTCACAGTGTGAGTTAAAAATCTTTTGTTCTAATTTCTATATGCATCCATCTCTGTTAAGAATATCTAGACTTAAAAATAAGTTGCCTTGCTCTCTTTTCTGTATCTGTCTTGGTTTGTTACTCTTTACATAAACCAAAGGTAAGTACTATTTCATTTGATCCTTGTACATGCCTACTTTTACGGTTCCTTCCTCTATTGTGTAGGCACACTCAAAGCCATTTTAAGGAAATCTCAGTCCCAGAAACTGTTAACCAGAGGCAGCTCCAAGGTTTTCTGGAAAGAAATGTTGATCCCTGATTTCTGTTGGCTCTATCTTTTTCAAAAAATATCTTCAAGATAGTTGATTCTTATTAACTATAGATCACAAAATTGTGGATTTTCCTTCTGGCTAAAATTTATTTGTAACCCCAAAATCAACATTCATTGATTTTCAAAATCAACATTCATGACTTTCACAGACATGCACAAAGGGACAAGAAATTAGAGTCACCTAAGGAGCATCTAGAGCTGAGGTCAAACAAGGCTATGCCCTGCCATCTTATTTCAAGTCTCCTCCTGAAATTAAGTGCTTTTTCCCCATATATTTAGTCCCACATTTTTTCATTTTAGTGCAATTTGTCGGAAAATTTACTATTTAAAATGGCCCCCAAGAGTAACATTAAAGTGCTGTCTATTGTTTCTAAGCACAAGAAGGCTGTGATGTGCCCTCTGGAGAAAATACAAGTGATAAGACACATTCAGGCATGAACTGTACTATCTGAGTTCAATGTTAGTCAATCAACAATGTAGTACTTCTGGAGAGGAGAAAACTTATTGATTTTTATAGGGTGATGCTTTACAAAGTATTAAAATAAAATGTATAGTTCATGATGAAGCTATGGAAAAGATGGACAAGTGCTAAATTTGTGGATTTATGAGATAACTGATAAAATAAGCATTGCATACAGCACTGGGTGAGTTTAAAAGCCAAATATATTTGTAACCATGTTATCTAGGTTCATGAAGCTATTAAACTCTTTTCAGTTAATGCTTTCTTACAAATAAGTACTGCATATCATTAATGATTTCTTAGAAATGTATGTTAGGTGTCTATAACCAAAGCACATAAAACACAAGCTTATGTTTGACTGGTTGATGAAAATGTCATGATGAGAGTCTCTCAGGAAACTAACCTCTGTGTTTCCTCTAAGAACAATGGTTCTGGATTCACCAAGTCAGTATTGACTGCAACTTTACAAAACAACTACTGTGAAAAAAATAAGATCAATTGTACATAAAATGTGGTCAGGTTCTTCTTTATGGGTAGAAAATATTAGTTTCCTTACAGTTTTTTTCCCTGAATCTGAAGTCATGTAATAGGAAAATGAAAGATATGAGATCAAATGACATTTTACTCAGTGTTCATAAAGTAGGATTTCTAGAAATAGAATTCATCTAGGAAATGCTACTTTTGTGTCATTTAACTTAGAGAAAATATATTTACCTGTTACAGTATTCCTAGTCAGTAGATGAGAAGATTTACCTGATTTAATAGGTTATACCACAACTCAGTTAGGAATTAAAAAAGAAATATGATATAAAATTAAAAATTGAATAAACATAAAATAATATAAAAGGGGTGGTATTAAAGAATATAATTGAGAAGTAAAAGATCATTTCTTTAAGTTAATTTGTTTGGATAAAAATGTACATTTGTTTCATTTAATAAGAGCAAAGACTTTACATGCTATCAGAACATGAACCCTGTACTTTATTTTCAAGGCCCATATCATCATGGTAAACTTCATTCAGGAAAACAATGTATACACATTTGAAGGCAGCCACATAGTTTCCATTTGACTGCAGATTTTATTACCAATTTTCTTTTTCAATATTATTTCATTGAATTGAAATAAATGCTTTAAAGCATGTAGAAAATATTTAAACTATTTTCAGAGGTATTTAATGCTTATTTACATTAAGAAAATTTCTACATATGTAACTCTCTTTGAGAAAGAACCAAAACTTAGCCTAAACACTAGAAATAATCTCAAATTATTATTTAAATAAGAAAATAATCTCAAATATTATTTTAGGGAATCTAATGTATTTTTGCCTACTCTGACTCATACTTACTATGTTTTTCAACATATATCTTTGGGTTCTGTTTCTCATATGATGCCTTATATGGATGTACAGAGGAAAGAATGACCTATTTTCCTTTAAAGTGATAACTCTTCTAAAATCTCAAAGTATATATCTCTCTTACACAAAAATGTATGAACATGATTTGTCCCCAGGCAGGGGCATTGTAAATCAAGATTTTGCCATTATGAAATTTTTGCCATTGAGTTGCAAACCTATACAAAAGTTATAAACCTTGAAATATGACAGACTTTATAAGTGTAGCCCAGGTGGTGTTGTCATACTACAGCAGGCACTTCAGAAAGCACCATAAAACTAAATTACAAATGAATGTTATTATACACAAATAGAACTTCTGCAGGAACCACATTCAAGATAGTATTTTCAAATAATTCAACTAAAAAACATACAACTGAATTTTGTCTCTCTTCAACAATTTTATGAGAATAAATATTTCCAGAATCAACATCCATGAGCAAACCTGCTATTGTGGATCATTGAATGGTACACAAACATCTAAACAAAGATGCTCCTCAGTTTTATTCTTTTTAATGTGGCTAATGCATAAGTAAAAGGCTCTCGATTTTTTTTTAATTCAATTTCAAGTTAATCAACATTAAGCTGATTTCTTTAGTGAGAAATTTGTTAGAGTTTTTTAGCAAATATAAAGTTGGTTGACTGATGAGTGACTGAAAGTCGTTCAATCATGTCTGACTCTTTGTAACTCCATGGACTGTAGCCCACCAGGCTCCCCTGTCCATGGAGTTCTCCAGGACAGAATATTAGGGTGGGTAGCCATTCCTTTGGAGAAGGCAATGGCACCCCACTCCAATACTCTTGCTTGGAAAATCCTATGGACGGTGGAGCCTGGTGGGCTGCAGTCCATGGGGTCGCTAAGAGTCAGACTCGACTGAGCGACTTCACTTTCACTTTTCACTCTCATGCTTTAGAGAAGGAAATGGCAACCCACTCCAGTGTTCTTGCCTGGAGAATCCCAGGGACAGAAAAGCCTGGTAGGCTGCCATCTCTGGGGTCGCACAGAGTCCGACAGGACTGAAGGGACTTAGCAGCAGCCATTCCTTTCTTCAGGGGATCTTCCCGTCCCAGGGATAGAATCCGGGTCTCCTGCATTGCAGGCATATTTTTTACCATCTGAGCTAGCTGCTGCTGCTGCTAAGTCGCTTCACTCGTATCCGACTCTGTGCGACCCCATAGACAGCAGCCTCCTGGCTCCCCCATCCCTGGGATTCTCCAGGCAAGAACACTAGACTGGGTTGCCATTTCCTTCTCCAATGCATGAAAGTGAAAAGTGAAAGTGAAGTCTCTCAGTCGTGTCCGACTCTTAGCGACCCCATTGACTGCAGCCCACCAGGCACCTCCATCCATGGGATTTTCCAGGCAAGAGTACTGGAGTGAGGTGCCACTGCCTTCTCCGCCATCTGAGCTAGAGGTGTGCTAAAATGCAAATGTCTATAGGAATGTAATTTATATACAGCCTTGTAAGAAGAATTGAGTGGTTTTAAAGCTCCAAACAACAGTATATTTTACTTTTGACTACTTTATCCACAAAACAGGTGTGTGTGTGTGTGTGTGTGTGTGTGTGTGTGTGTGTGTGTGTGTGACACCTAGAATATTGCAGAACACAGAATACATCTTAGGAACTTTTTCATAAAAATATGTGACATATTCCAAATGACCTTAAATGTTTTATTTCTAACTTTTTTTGAGGAATATTTAAATACAGTATCCTAGGAAGTTATCCTAAGAGTTCATTAAAAAAAATTTAGAAAAATTTATATTGCAATTTCCTTTGTAAACATTCTGATTTCTTGTTATAGAAAGAGGGAAAAAATGAAATAAGATATCCAAGATGTGTTTGGTGATAAAATACCCAGTATATTATATGAATATGTAGTATTGCCTCAAATCTTGCTTAGATTAGGGAATTCATATGACTGATAGTAAAATGCTTGGCAAGTTTCTGTTACTATTCAGTCGTCTTAAATGGTCAATGTTTTTGATAACAAACTCTATGATCACAAGGCGTCATTAATTTCATGGACCATGTGTCTTCTCAGTCGCTCAGTCGTGTCTGACTCTTTGCAACCCCATGAACTGTAACCCAACAGATTCCTCTGTTCATGGAAATTTTCCAGGCAAGAATACTGAGTGGGTTGCAATTTCCTACTCCTGGGTATCTTCCCAGTACCTGTCAGGGATCAAACTCATGTCTCTTGCATCTCCTGCATTGGCAGACGGCTTCTTTACCACAGTGCCACTTAGGGGTCCTTCACAGAGTACACAGCAACTTGTGACAAACTCTACCTCAAGATACAAGAGCCTAAAAATTACTCTGCTTTCAAGGCACTACTAGTAGTGACTAATATTAGACTAATGTCTACTAGCATAAGAAAATGAGATATTGAATACAGTTTTTGAGTTTATCAGTGTTTACTGAAATGGTTTCCAGAAATCTGCACTTATATACAATTTTATAAAAATGTGACAATTAGTTTACTGATATATACATACTAAAAAGTACTATTAACATATATTAAAAGCATATGTTAATAGTAGTTTTTTGCCTGAGATTTTATCTGAGATAGATTACATGTAAGAGTCTTGACCGATTTTATTAATCTAAATGTTAAGACAGGGAAATTCCAGAGTTAATGGTCAATTATTAAATGTACAGAACTTGTGTGTTTTTGTTTTTGTTTTTTTATTTTTTTATATACTGTTTGGCCTCAGATCAACTGGAAGTCCATAGATTGATGACGGGTTTTGAGTATAAGATTAGGTATCTTTTAAATTAGCTTTACAATTAAATTGCAGACTCTCAGTACTCTTAGTCCTAAATATTAACACAGATTCAACCGTTTGAAAAAGGCACACTCTCTTAATAAAGATCTTCGTACAGATTAAAGAGACTGATCATTAACCAGAATACACGTTCTGTCAAAACCAAGTTTTTCATGCATTTATTTTGCAGACTAACTTGTAAACATCCACTCCACACCTAAATTCATTTCTCTTTCTAAAACAATAGAATTGATATGCATATAACAGGGAAGGTCTTGTATTTTCAAGTCAAAAATTCTTCAAAAGGAAAATAAAGATATCTTAAAGTGGATTTTTGAAAAGAAGAAAGGTTAGTAACTGCTCAGAAGAACAAAGGGAGAAAATCAATGAGGATGCTTAAGGATGTTAGGATGACAGTTAAGGGAATGAAACAGGGTTTTATTGTGATCTGATTTAACAATTAGAATATGTGATATAAAATTCTGCGGACCTTCTCACCCTCTCTCCAGACTAACTCACTCAAGTTCTCTTTCCATGCCTAGTGCAAATGAAGTTCAAGGGCCTTCGATAAGTATTTTCCCACCAGATCACGTGACACTGGTTTTTCTTACTATAGGCATCACCTTTTCTGCAAGGAAGTATTGTAAGCAATATCTCACCAACTCCTTCTGTAAGGAGTACCAAAAAATAAACATGCATATCTCCATCTAAAGACTCTATTATCTGAAGTTTTACTGAGCCATGATGGCTTAGTGGATAAAGAACCTGCCTATCATGCAGGAGACATAGGAGACACAGATTCTATCCCCGGATCAGGAATATCCCCTGGAGAAGGAAATGGCAACCATCTGTAATATTTCTTGCCTGAAAAATCCCATGCATCTGAAATTTCTCCTGGAGTTTCTATACTCTGATTAAATAGGCAGGGAGGAAATGGAGGTGGGGTACAGGTAAGGATGGTAATATGGACCTGTTCTGCCCTCTTTTCGTAAGGTCTATGGCAATTTCTCTTAGAGAATACAGCAGGTATTAATGAGCTATGCTGTTTAGTTTTAGAGCATTTCTCTCATTTGCAAGGCAACACTTGTCAGCTTCCTCAGCACATAGAAACTAATGACTGATAATTAACCTGAGATGAAATAAATACCTCTATCATCTCAAAGTGTATTAATATTTCTAATACTCTAATACAGAGAAAATTAGATAAGGTTAATGTATTTTTTAAATAACATTTTAAACTTTAAAAGTAGGTACTTATTTTTTCACATTTCTGGAAGTTTATCTACAAGAGGTAGATATCACAGCATAAGTTTTAAATAATTGGAAATTTTGTGACACGAAAGGTTTTTACAGGCTCCCAGGATCTATGAGACTTTTTAAAGAATTGACAGAGAACTTTCACACAGAGTTTACTCTGCGATCCAAAGATTGTGCTTCTTGTTTTAACAAAATTTCATTTGTATCCAAGCATTTTGAAATATAATTTCCTAATAAAATACCATGGGAAGTTGGTATATAAACACCATGCTTTAGAATTAGTTTTTTAATAAGTCAAATCACATCTGTAGAGGATCTTATTTGAAAAGCTAAACTATACACTGTTACTTAAAGCCATAATATTGGGTGACAGGGTCACCTGAATGAGGAAAAGTAAATTCAGCATTAGGTATACAACATGTTTTTAATGAAAGTTTCTGAAAAGTGATTATTCTGCTTTAATTTGTTCTTTCTGAACAAAATTAGTCTTCAAGTTCTTTATGACTAAACAATAAAAAACACAGCATGTGTAACATTTTAATATGGTAGGTAAATGTAAATGTATTAGTATTTCTGAATATTCTAGTTTACTAATTCAATTGTTCTTATTCAATCCCTAAGTCGTGTCTGACTTTTTTGTGACTCCATCAACTGCAGCATCCCAGACTTCCCTGTCATTCACCATCTCCCAGAGTTTGCTCAAATTCATGTCCATTGAATCAGTCAGTGATGCCTTCCAACTGTCTCACTCTCTGTCTCTCCCTTTTCCTCTTTTCCTCAATCTTTCCCAACATCAGAGTCTTTTCCAATGAGTCAGCTCTTCACATCAGGTAGCCAATTAAAAGACTGCACATTAATATAGTCATGTTCAGTTATATGTAAATTATAGCAACACTATTCACCATTAGAAAATAGACATCACATTAAACTTTCAAAGCAGTAACAATTTAGTCAGATAATAAAATTACCCAGGAAGAAGTTTCCTGATATTACCTATATAGATAAGCTCCTATGGAGTTAAGCTTTCTTATAATTGAACCAACTCATTACACATCAGCAATCACTGTTTAATATAAAATCTTTCCAAGAAGACTGAGCCTTATTTATAAAGATGAGTATACACTAAGGTAAATATAAATGCAAATTATTGTAGAACACACTGCATCAAAAATATACTATGTGTATTTTTAGTATTTGCACAATCCCAGTCATTAAAGAGTTACAATGTTTTAGCAAAAAGTGACATTTTCAAATTCTAAATAAATTTGACTTGTCATTTTTTCATTGGGGATACAAACACATTTTGCTGTGAATTTATTACAAGAGTAAGGCCTATTTATTTTCAAGTTCATGTCCCCTGGGATAAAGTGGCAATAAATGGATAATCCATGGCTTGATTTCACACAGTTAGGCATCCCATCATGCACCAGGAAGAGAGCAAATGAAAGAATCAGGGCATTTATAGCAAAGCTCCCTGCAGACTTATTACTGGCAGTGCCATGAACCATTACAAACCCACAGCCCTGAGAGTTCAGAAATGCGTGCTGTGGTATACCACATTCATTGAAATATAACATAGTGAATTTTCTAACTCTTTAATTGATATTTAACCTTTCATTTCTAAAAGTTAGAGTAATTGAGTTTCACATGAAAACAAAATTTAGTTAATTTATTACATTTTTATAAGCCAAATATATTTGGAAATGTAATATACACACATATAAATAATTGAAACTTTTTAAAGCCTTTCATTCCTCATAATGGCTAAATATCTGACACTTTGTTTTCAAAAGTACTTTAATGTAACATTTAGGTTTTATTTTTTAAAAAGGTCAAAGTAAAATGCTACCAAATTGTATACAACAATGGAAAAGTACAAAAATGTTATTCCTTTTCACAGCAAACTATAATTAATGATAATATATAGAAAGTCAATGCAGAACAAAACATTATTCCAACCTTATCATTTCTCCTGGTTAAATAATATACATTTAATTATTTCACAGGAGGAAAAAAAATTTCTCATAATACATAAAGCAAAGAAATTGAAGCACCGAAAACTCTGGTACTCATATTGACACATACCTACCATAAATATGGAAATAGTGCAAGGGAATTAAGCATTTTACAATGTTAATAGAACTATAACTATCTGCAGAGTCAAAATATTACGGTTTGGCATGGTTGATGTTTTCTGGCTATCTGCAAAATAAATTGAAAAACCCAAAAAGAACCAACAACTTGAATATTAGAAGAAAAATAATTTAAAATATTATAGACAATTTACAATATAAACCTACTTATTATCAAGAGATAAAAGATTGACAACAGATCAATAAGTGAATAAAGGACTGAGTTGCTAAGTTGCTAAGTCTCTTCAGTCGTGTCTGACTCTGTGCATCCCCAGAGATGGCAGCCCACAAGGCTCAGCCATCCCTGGGATTCTCCAGGCAAGAACTGAGTAGATAATCCAAACATGGAGTTCTATAGCTTTTTATATGCATACCTCAGCTCCAATTTTTAAGACTAAAGTCACCTTGGGTAAGCTTCACCCACACGGATAAACATTAACAATAATAATCATATTTGCCTTCTAAAAGATGATCTAAGATGTGGCAGGCACTTTTTTATAATTAGATAATTATTTACTGTAAATCATTGTAAGTCATACTATTTATAGTTTATAAGTTGAAGGATGTTTACAAGAGAATTATTTTCATTTTCATATCATTGTGTTAAGAAGGTTAACAGAGTTTTGATAAGTAAAGGAAATACTGGGACATGTTAGCAGATGCAGACTTATTGCCTATAAGGTATTTTGAACATTATGAATCTCACTTCATGGTAAATGTGTGAAAAAACACTTTCAAAATTGAAAATAGTCACATACACATACAAAAAATTTCCTAGAGTCTAGATCATCAGTCGGTAGCATATGGCTAGCTCAGCAAATATAGCTGTTGAGATCATTTTTAGTAAAGACTGTAGAAAAATCTACGGATGAACACAAGGACTAATTTTTGAGGAAAAAAATCATCAGCAAGCAATGTTGGATTTTTTATGGCTTTTCCCCCACTTCAGCTGGTTATGTCCATTTTCTGAATCTTCTTTTAGGGATGTGTTTCTTACCAACTTGCTCACTCCTCTAAGGCACTCTTTCCCTCTCTGGAGTGGTGGAAACTACCTCCTCTGGACTCTCTTCCAAGACATTCATCAGCGGCTAAAGATTTACCTCATTAACAAAGTTAGCCTGGAGTAGTACTTTTAATATAAACTTTGCCTAATTTTATTTATTTAAATATTTTATATATTAAAAAATGACCAAAGGATTAAATTAGGAATTGTTTCACATTCAGTTTTACAAATACTATCAGGTTCTGCAGAGTTCCAGTCCTTCAGCACCTCCTCTCTAACCTTATCTCACTATCCTTTTGTAACAACCATGCTGGCATATGTTGTTCCTGGAACAGGCTAAAAATGCTGCACCTTAAAGTCTTGATACTTGTCTCCCCACTTCCCCAATACATTCTTTCCAAAGAGTCACACTCCTTAGGTTCTAGTCACCTAAGTGACAAGTATTGACAACTGAGATAGGTAGATGATTGTCCTTTTTAAGCTTTCTACCACAAGTTTGCTTTTCTGCTTGAAGTATCTATCTCTATTATCTTTAATGGCAGTTAAAAGAACTTTGAGCATATCACTTAATGAAAAATTTTTGTTTTGTACTTCTATTAGAAAACCTTTAAATCTCCCTTGATACACTGATAGAAATTATTGCTCATTGTTAATCAAATATTTTCAAGTCCTTAATTATCCTATTGGTAAAAAGTGTTGCACTGTAGTTTAACAAGTTTTTAATCTCCTTGATGACAAGGATCATGACCATTGTTTTCCTGTATGTCTGTTACCCATTACTCTCCTCTCTCTGGGGGGAAACCAGTGTATTGTTTATGTTGTCATGGTGAGTGGACCAATGCTTCTGTAGTCTTTTGAGATGGCTTTGTTTAAACTGATAAATTTGTGTTTGTAAGGCAGCTTTCAGCTCAAAAAGAAGTAAATGCTATATAACATTCAAAAATATAGGTTAAATAGCTGTTGGTAAAGACATTGATTTCTGTTTTGTTTTTGTTTTTTTTTTTTTTTTTTTTAACTGGAGGGTAATTGTTTTACAATGTTGTGTTGATTTCTGCTGTACAACAACATGAATCAGCCATAAGTGTAGGCACAGACATAGATATAGACAAAGATGTTGATACAGAAATTCCCTTCCTTTTCAGCTTCCCTCCCACCCCCATCTCACCCATCTAGTTCATCACAGAGCATCAAGCTAGGCTGCTTTCTTTATTTGATAAATATTGCTGAAATTTGGCATGTAAATATGTGAAGACTGAGCTTTTGATGAAAGCTTGAGTACCCAAGAGGAACTCAAAAGTCTCTGAGTGAAAGTGAAAGTGGAGAGTGAAAAAGTTGGCTTAAAGTTCAACATTCAGAAAACGAAGATCATGGCATCCGATCCCATCACTTCATGGCAAATAGATGGGGAAACAGTGTCAGACTTTATTTTTCTGGGCTCCAAAATCACTGCAGATGGTGACTGCAGCCATGAAATTAAAAGACGCTTTCTCCTTGGAAGGAAAGTTATGACCAACCTAGATAGCATATTCAAAAGCAGAGACATTACTTTGCCAACAAAGGTTCACCTAGTCAAGGCTATGGTCTTTCCTGTGGTCATGTATGGATGTGAGAGCTGGACTGTGAAGAAGGCTGAGCGCCGAAGAATTGATGCTTTTGAACTGTGGTGTTGGAGAAGACTCTTGCGAGTCCCTTGGACTTCAAGGAGATCCAACCAGTCCATTCTGAAGGAGATCAGCCCTGGAATTTCTTTGGAAGGAATGATGCTAAAGCTGAAACTCCAGTGCTTTGGCCACCTCATGCGAAGAGTTGACTCATTGGAGAAGACTCTGATGCTGGGAGGGATTGAGGGCAGGAGGAGAAGAGGACAACAGAGGATGAGATGGCTGGATGGCATCACTGACTCGATGGATGTGAGTCTCAGTGACCTCCAGGAGTTGGTGATGGACAGGGAGGCCTGGCGTGTTGTGATTCATGGGGTCGCAAAGAGCCGGACATGACTGAGCGACTGATCTGATCTGATCTGATCTGAGTACCCAAACTATTTTGTTTTAATCTGAAATCACTTGAGCATAGCTTTTATGCCTTTACAACTTCTAGTGTGCACGTCAAAAAGAATAAAATGAGCTCCGCATAGTTTTACATATAAATCAAGTTAACCCAGTTGATCAATGATTAATTCTGATGCTGATGAAATGCAGTACACTAATATCCTAATATGACCCTTACTAAGCCTTGATACAAATTATGTATTTTGGTCAGAATTCAAAGCCATTACATAAAAGTTACATATAAGCTGAATTTTCTTCATAAGTGTTAAAAAGCAGTTACTCAAAATTCACTATCAGTTTAGTTCAGTTCAGTCACTCAGTCTTGTCCGACTCTTTGCGACCCCATGAATCGTCGCCAGGCCTCCCTGTCCATCACCAACTCCCGGAGTTCACTCAAACTCACATTCATCTAGTTGGTGATGCCATCCAGCCATCTCATCCTCTGTTGTCCCCTTTTCCTCCTGCCCCCAATCCCTCCCAGCATCAGAGCCTTTTCCAATGAGTCAACTCTTTGTATGAGGTGGCCAAGTACTGGAGTTTCAACTTTAGCATCATTCCTTCCAAAGAAATCCCAGGGCTGATCTCCTTTAGAATGGACTGGTTGGATCTCCTTGCAGTCCAAGAGACTCTCAAGAGTCTTCTCCAACACCACAGTTCAAAAAGCATCAATTCTTCAGCGCTCAGCTTTCTTCACAGTCCGACTCTCACATCCATACATGACCACTGGAAAAACCATAGCCTTGAAAAAACGACTAGGAATCTTTGTCATCAGAATGATCTATTTTCAGAGATCTTTGCTGTGTTTAGTATTATTTGCAACTTTTTGACAGGAGTCATTTTATCAGTATTTGTTTATAGAAAATTAGAAAAAAAAAAACCTCCATCATCTATTTCTATCCTTCTTTTAGAAACGTGACTAAAGGAGACAATACTGGAAATCTCTTTGGCCTGGGCTAAATGGAATTATTATTATCTGAATGTATAGCTGAGGATTTTTATATTCATCTCATTTTATAACATGTAAATAAAGTCCATTAATGTGACAGACATTCAAAATTTTGAGACCTAAAAAGAAAAGTAGCATCAAAATTCCTCATAGAGAATTCACTGTCTTGCCCAAATTCACACTCATAAATAATTAGAGTGTGTTAGTTCCTATTACTATATTTAGATTATATAATATTAATTATATTAACCTCTCTTGCTGTAAACTCATATATTTACAACTCATATAAAGCTAAATTCATATATTTCATGTTTTACCCATTCATATAAATTAAATTAAATTGTTACTACAAGATACACCTGAGAAAATTTGTAAGCTTTTCAGTGTTATGTAAATAAAGCTGGATTTAAAAGATTTAAATATTTAAAATATGAATACTTTGTTGCTTCACTTTTTGTTTGTTTGTTTCTTCCATTAACAAACTACTTGAAAAAGAAAAGTATTTTTGGTAAAAAAAAAAAAAATTCTCATCAGGTTGTTTCTTCATGTATACATTTGGTCACGTATTGTGTCTTGCTGGAGAATTTCTATCTTTTTTTTTTTCAGAGAGAGTGATTAAAAGAGAAATCAAGAGTGGCATCTAAAATCTTTAGACTTGGACAAGTGTATCTCTGTGAAGAACACTGAAAATGTAAGCTGTTTTCTCTTACTTGCATGTATTTAATTACTACAAAAAGCAGATAATCTTAAAAACAACAACAATTAGGGAATATGTATGTAAAATTTAGAGGATTTGGACTTTCTACCTTAGAAAATAAATCTATTTCTCACCTTTAATGCCCCTAGCCAGAGGAAGATTCTCAGTTTAGGACACAGCTAAAGGTCAAAGACAAAGTCCAGAAAACACACGAAGTCAGAATACAGATCAAATCTGTAATATGCCTCTGTTAGGGGAAGCATGCTCACTGAAACTGCCCACCCTGTCCAGACTCTCTAGTAACCATTTGCGTGTGTTGTTTTACGACAGTAGGTCCTGGGAGGAACATGGAATTAATAAGCCACCAGCAACTGGAAGAGTTTGGGAAAGGTCAAAAGGAGACACCACATGTCTGTCCACCTCCCAGAATCCCTCTCACTAGCATCCATCTTGGCTGAGTGATGCAAGTGCCACCAGGAAGGACTCCGAGTGAGAATGATTGGCCAAAGAAACCTGGAAACTAAACCCGAGACTGCGAGCCATGTGGCAGAGCAGTTCTCCTGGTTACCCTTACCCTCCTGCTCTCTGCCCAGGTGCCTTCTTCCAATAGTCTCTTGTTTTGTCAGCACGTGTCTCCTCAAACAATTCTTTTCTGAGTGTTAGACAAGAGCCCACTCTTGGGGCCTTGAAGGGGGCCCCCATTCCTACAACAACTGGCAACCATGAAGGGACTCCCATTTTTACTGCAGCTGATATCCGGACTGCTCGGAGTACTCCAGGACCATCTTGCCTGCCTCAGACCTGACCCAGTGCCCACAACTGGGATCTTTTTGTCCCTGGTCTCCTCCTGAAACATACAACTGATCAGAGTGCCCTGACCAGGTAAGGAAAAAGAGATTTTGTTGACCCCTTTTATCTCATCCCTCTTTTCAACCCATCCTATCCTATTCTATTTTTTCCTGTTCCCCAGTCCTGGATGCAGGAATCTGGTTGAAGGGCCTCAGTCTGAGCTGAAAATTGGAGACTGACACCTCCTCTTGGCAGAGAACTTGAATTCTGGTTCTGATGGGCTGAGTTCCAGTCCTCCCTCCTCTGGAGGCCCAGGGAAAAGTCCTGTAATGCCTGGTTATCTGCAAGTGGCTGGAGATGTCTGTAAGGCCACCCCTTTTTTACCTCTTTCTCTCCTCCACTCTTAGACCTCTTTTCTGTCCCCCACTCTTTCTCTCTCAGCCTGGACTCTTTTGCTCTCTTTGAAGATCCATTTACTCTGTCTGTTGATACTCAGACTGAAGTTCTGGGTCTTTTAAGATTTTCTGAGAGGCTATGCTCTCTCCTACCCATCAATTGTGCTTTCTGTTCTTAGGGAGATAATTAGAAGCCCTTCATTGGGTGCCCTGTTTCTATAAATTCACCCATTTAATTGAGCATTTGGCTGAATGCTTCCACATGGAACTGATTGATGGGGTTCAGTATAGTCTCACCTGGTCTTGGATGAAAATGAACATGCTAAACATATGTTTAGGAGTTAATTCACCTTTCAGGACCAGTCCTATTGCCCTGTTGATTGTCTTTACTACTGAACACTTCCTTTAGCGCATATACAATGAGACACTTTGGGACCAGGAAAGAGCTCACAATCTCTCTAGAGTCAGATAAGGGACATCCACCCCAGTACTGGTCCCCTGGGAACTAGATATAAACTATATCACCATTAAAATGGGAAATAAGCCTAGCTTCCCTTTAAACACCCTGCTGGGATATCT
This sequence comes from Tragelaphus eurycerus, assembly GCA_935064755.1. NCBI lineage: Eukaryota > Metazoa > Chordata > Mammalia > Artiodactyla > Bovidae > Tragelaphus > Tragelaphus eurycerus. Next base: position 38,120,652 of record CAKXYN010000004.1, on the reverse strand, counting down.
TTTGGTCCACTGGGAGGGATACCAGCTGGAAGGGCTTAAAAAAAGAAAAAAAAATTATCAAATATTGTATTCGATACTGGCCTACTTACTCCTGGGGTAGAGGGGAAAAATGGCCCCAGTCAGGGTCACTTGGATTCAACAGCATTTTACAGCTCAGTCTATACTGCAAATGAAAGGGTAAATAGAAGCAGGTTCTCAATGTCCAGGCCTTTGTGGCCCTCTAACCAGGATTCTGAAAAGAGAGAAAATATAAGCTTGAAGGCTTTGATAAATGCTCTTTCAAAGTTCTTTTGGCAAGGTCTGAAGCAGGAGATCCCCTTGACCTTCTCTTGATCCCCCTCAGCTTGAGCAGAGAGGTCATGGGGAAAGGAAGTTCAGACCAGCCTGGAAGCCACGAGGCTAGGCCTGGAAGTGGCGGAACCAGAAGGAAAGTTGCTTACAGTCACCTCAGCTCTGCTCCATTTGTCCTTTCCCCCATGGGATTAAGATCTGGAAGTAAGCTTTGCCCTCTACAGAAAGAAAGGTCATCCTCAGACAAAATCTGCCCCCTAAGAGAGATATTGGATGGGGAGGGAAAAGCTATGCACGTTCGCATTCCTTTTTCTATGCAAGACATTGCCCAATGTACGGAGCAATTGGGTTCATGTTTTGAGAATCACCAAAAATGTATTTGAGCACTTTAGCCTTAACTTCTCCCTCACCTGGATATACTGGCCATTCTCATCCAGTGTTGTAATGATGAAGAAAAAGCTAGAATCCTAGATCAGTCTAGAAAAGTGGCTGATGAAAGACAGCAGGTGGATGTCAGTCTGTCCCTTGCTGAAGAGGAAATCCCCTCTAAAAAGCCACTTGCCTACTACAGGGAATGACCTGGGGTGTCCAAAAGGTCATTAATTATAATAAGATAAAAGTGGTTACACAGGGAGAGACTGAAAATCCAGCTCTTTTGGGGGGAAGACTCACAGAGGCCTTTAAAACCTTCACCTAGGCAGATCTAAAAAGTATGGAAGCAAGAGTCCTGTTGGCCCATTCCTTCATAACCCAGACAGCCCCAGACATAAGGAGAAAAATGCAAAAACTGGGAAAAGGACCAGAGACTCCAATCTCCGATTTGGTGGAGGAGGCAAATAGGGTGTTTTTGAATAGGGACTGGGAGGAGGAAGCCAAAAGGGAGCAAAAGGAAGTCTGAAAAGATAGGGAAATAGAGAGGCAGACCCAAGCCTTGGCCTGACAACAGGCTAAAATCCTGGCCTTGATTCATCCTGTCACTATGTGAGATTCATGGGGAGAGAAAGGAAGAAAAAAAGGATCTTAGAAATCCACCACAGCTGAGATGCATGCAGTGTGCCTACTGCAAGGAAGATGGGCATTGGGAAGGGGAGTTTCCATATTGCCCTAAAGGAAGGCGTATGAAGACCCCTACACCTGCTCCCTCTGTGTTAGTCCTGGGCAACCCAGATTGATGATTCTCAGCACCTCAAGAAACGCCTGCGAATAGTGAGATCCAGATCACTCTTCTCGACCCTTGGATGACTCTACAAGTAGAAGGTAAGGATGTGAACTCTCTTTTGGACATGAGGGCTGCTTTCTCTTTTCTTCCTTTCTGATTAGGACCTTTAGACTCCCTGACTAAAATGGTGATGGGGGTAGATGGAAAATCCCAGAGCCAAAAGTTTATTAAGACCCTCCATTTTAAGATGGGTAATTGGCAAGGAACCCACCCCTTCTTATCCCTGGTTGCCCTGCTCCCCTACTAGAGAGAGACCTTCTTTACCACCTCCAGACCAGAATGACTTGGGGAAAGCTAGAAGCCAATAAATTCCTTTGCCTAATGTCTGAACATTTGCAGTCTGATGTAGAAAAGGAGGAGTCTTTCCCTTTCTTAGATGAGGTCAGTCCCCAGGTGTGGGATGTCTCCAGCCCTGACCAGCCATAAATGTTGCACCAGTGAAGATTCTTCGAGGCCAAATGCTCCCTATCCCTGGAAAAGACAATATCCCTTAAAACCAGAAGCTCTTGAGAGTCTTAGACCATTAGTTAACAAATATTGAGATATTGGAACTCTAATCACCTATGAGTCTCCCTGAAATACTGTAATCTTGCCTGTTAAAAAACCAGATGGATCTTATTGATTTGTCCAGGATCTAAGAGCTGTTACCAAGCTGTGGTTCCTATCCACCCCAGAGTCCCAAACCCTTATCCCCTCCTATCCCAAGTCCAAGAAAATGCTAAATACTTCTCAGTCTTGGACCTTAAGGATGCTTTCTTTTGCATTCCTCTCCATCCTGAATCCAAAAATCTCTTTGCCTTTGAGTGGCAAGATCTGGGAACAAGGGAGGCCATACAACTTTGCTGGACTCAACTACCACAAGGATTTAGGTACAGCCCTCATATTTTGGGGACTTTCTTGGGAAAAGAACTAAGGGAATTAACCTTAACAAACAGTAATCTAATACAGTATGTGGATGACTTGCTCATAGCTATTGCAGATTTTACCAGCTCTAAAATGGATACTATTAAAACCTTAAATTTCCTTTATGAAAAGGATTATTAACTATCTCCCCAAAAGCTCCAATTAGCTTAACCCAAGTAAAATACCTTGCATTTATAAGAATGGAGGGAAAAAGAATGTTCGACCACCAGAGGATATCCCTCATCTTAAATACCCCGTACCCCTAAATGGAAAAGCAGCTTAGGGGATTTTTAGGGAAAAATGGGTTTTGCAGTATCTGGATCCCTGGTTATGGAAATCTGGCCCAACTGCTATATGAAAAGTTAAGAGGAAAGAGGAAGAGACTTGGTTGGGATGAGACCTGCAAGTTTGTCTTTAATGCCCTGAAAGAGTCTATCACTACAGCCCCAGCTTTAAGCCTCCCAAACCTGGAAAAGACTGTATTTCTCTGAAAAGGTAGGAACTGCTCTTGGGATGTTAGGGCAAATGATGGGGCAGGTATTACAACCCATGGCTTACCTCTCAAAACAACTAGACAAGATGGCCAGACGGTAGCCCACTTGTCTCCAGGCAGTAGCATCCACTGCTCTTATGGTTAAAGAGGCATTTAAGATGACCCTGGGTCAGCCCACCACAGTGTATACACCTGACCAGGTGCAAGCAGTCTTGGACACTAAAGGGGATAGATGGATGACAGGGGGAGGGATCACCCAATACCAAGCCCTCCTCCTTGACACTCCAGAAATAAATTTGGAGGGTCTGTCAGACTTTAAATCCAGCCACCTTAATGCCAGATACCCCTACTTCCCCTCTGGATCACCAATGCATGCAAATCATAGACAAGTTATACTTTTCTTGCCCTGACCTATCAGAGACAACTTTATCTGATCCACAGGAAGAATGGTACACAAATGGCAGTAGTTTTGTAGAAAAAGGAGAGAGGAAAGCAGGTTATGATGCAGTGAGCCTCGAAAAAACTTTGGAAAGTGGGTCTCTTCCCCCAAGCACTTCAGCCCAGAAAGCTGAACTTTTTGCCCTGACAAGAGCTTTGGAATTAGAGGAAGGAAAGAGGATTAATGTGTATATGGACTCTAAGTATGCTTCCCTCATCCTGCATGCCCATGCAGCAATTTGGAAGCAAAGAGGGATGCTCAGTGCTCGAAGCTCTCCTATTAAACACAAGGAGCTCATTCTCAGGTTCCTGGAGGCAGTCAAACTTCCTGCTAAATTAGCTGTCATCCACTGTAAGGTTCATCAGAAGGGGCAAAAAAAGGAGGCCCAGAGAAATAGGAAAGCTGATCAAGAGGCAAAACAAGCCATTAGGAAAGCTGCCCTGGTCACTGCTATCTGCCTGCTTTTCCCCAAGGAAACCCTGACTCCAAATTATGCCCCAGAGGAACATTCCTGATATGCCAAGCAGGGCTGGGAGATTGGGTCATATGGGTGGTTTTAGACTGATCAGGCCCAAATAATACTCCCTGGCTCTCAGGTTTGGGAAATTACTAACTCCTTACATAAAAGTACCCATTTTGGAAAAGATAATCTGTAAACCTTGCTCAAGCCTATTCTCTACCATTCCCAGTTGGCTAAGGTTGTTCAACAGGTCACACAAAATTATGATACCTGTCTAAGAAATAATCCAAAACCAAACCCTTGCCACCTCATCTAATTAAACCTCTCCAACATTGGAGATCATACCCAGGAGAGGACTGGCAGGTGGATTTTATAGCCATGCCAAAGACCCAAGTTTCTCTTATTTGCTAGTCCTTATTGACACATTCACAAGATGGATTGAAACATTCCCTATTAGGACAGAGAGAGCTACAGAAGCCTGTAAAGCTCTGCTGAAGGAGAGAGTGCCTAGGTTTGGGCTGCCTCAATCACTTCAGAGTGACAATGGGCCCTCGTTTATAGCCACAATATCCCAGAACTGGACTGCATGCTTAGGAATCAAATACTGCTTCCGTTCATCCTGGTGGCCTAAAGTCTTGGGAAAGGTGGAGAGAGCCAACCAGACTTTTAAAAGGGCTCTGGCCAAACTATGTCAAGAAACACATAATAAATGGATCCATACGCTACCCATAAGCCTCATGAGGGTATGGGCAGCCCCCAAGTGTCCACTATTAATAATGAAATGATGAACAGACTTATGATGTTTGCATGTTCACTCTTAACTTTGATTTGTTTTCTGATGAGGACACCAATACACTCCTAAAACATGTAATTGACCTGGGAAAGTTTAAACAAGAACTCCAATATGGGGAACAGATCCTCCCTAGACCACAGGAAGACTTGAAAAATCCCCAAGTAGAGCTGAGGGATCAAGTATTGGTAAAGACGTGGCAAGATATAGGGAGTGCAAGCCAGCTCTCCAAGAAATGGATAGGGCCATATCAGGTTGTCCTAGTAACCTCAATTGCTGCAAAAGTTAACAGTCTGTCTGCCTGGGTCCATAATGTTAGAATAAAATCCTATGACCTATAGGAGGGGGAGATGGTGACTGAAACTCCAAAACCAGAGGACAACTATTCCTTCAACCTGTTGAAGACCACAGACTCTTGTTCAGGCAGAACCCCATCAAATCTCCCTCAGATAAGTAAAATGCATCCTATGATATTCTTCCTCTTCCTGATCATGTCTCCCTGTATGGCTATTAGTTCAGTTCAGTCTCTCAATCGTATCCAACTCTTTGTGACCCCATGAACCGCAGCACGCCAGGCCTCCCTGTCCATCACCAACTCCCAGAGTCCACCCAAACCTATGTCCATTGAGTTGGTGATGCCATCCAACCATCTCATCCTCTGTTGTCCCCTTCTCCTCCTGCCCTCAATCTTTCCCAGGATCAGGGTCTTTTCAAATGAGTCAGCTTTTTGCATTAGGTGGCCAAAGTATTGGAATTTCAGCTTCAGCATAAGTCCTTCCAATGAGCACCCAGGACTGATCTCCTTTAGGATGGACTAGTTGGATCTCCTTTCAGTGCAAGGGACACTCAACAGTCTTCCAACACCACAGCTCAAAAGCATCAATTCTTCAGCGCTCAGCTTTCTTTATAGTCCAACTCTCACATCCATACATGACTACTGGAATAGCCATAGTCTTGACTATATGGACCTTTGTTGGCAAAGTAATGTCTCTGCTTTTTAATATGCTGTCTAGGTTGGTTGTAACTTTCCTTCCAAGGACTAAACGTCTTTTACTTTCATGCTGCAATCACCAACTGCAGTGATATTGGAAAGCAAAAAAAAAAAAAAAAAAAAGAAGATCAGTCACTGTTTCCCCCCATCTATTTCCCATGAAGAGATGGGACCAGATGTCATAATCTTAGTTTTCTGAATGTTGAGTTTTAAGCCAACCTTTTCACTCTCCTCTTTCACTTTCATCAAGAGGCTTTTTAGGTCTTCTTCACTTTCTGCCATAAGGGTGGTGTCATCTGTATATCTGAGGTTATTGATATTTTTCCCAGAAATCTTGATTTCAGCTTGTGCTTCCTCCAGCTCAGAGTTTCTCATGATGTACTCTGCATATAAGTTAAATAAGCAGGGTGACAATATACAGTCTTGACGTACTCCTTTCCCAATTCTATTATTTTCCTTTATTTATTTTCACTTATCACTGAGGAAGGCTTTCTTATCTCTCCTTGCTATTCTTTGGAACTCTGCATTCAGATGCTTATATCTTTCCTTTTCTCCTTTGCTTCTGGCTTCTCTACTTTTCACAACTGTTTGTAAGTCCTCCTCAGACAAAAATTTTGTTTTTTTGCATTTCTTTTTCTTGGGGATGGTCTTGATACCTGTCTCCTGTACAATGTCATAAACCTCTGTCCATAGTTCATCAGGCACTCTATAGGATCTAGTCCCTTAAATCAATTTCTCACTTCCACTGTGTAATTGATTTGATTTAGGATTTAGGATTTGATTTAGGTCATACCTGAATAGTCTTGTGGTTTTCCCTACTTTCTTCAATTTAAACTTGAATTTGTCAATAAGGAGTTCATGATATGTGCCACTGTCAGCTCCTGGTCTTGATTTTACTGACTGTATAGAGCTTCTCCATCTTTGGCTGCAAAGAATATAATCAATCTGATTTCAGTGTTGACCATCTGGTGATGTCCATGTGTAGAGTCTTCTCTTGTGTTGTTGGAAGAGGATGTTTGCTATGACTAGTGTGTTCTTTTGGAAAAACTCTATTAGCTTTTGCCCTGCTTCATTCTGTACTCCAAGGCCAAATTTGCCTGTTACTTCAGGTGTTTCTTGACTTCCTACTTTTGCATTCCCTAGAATGAAAAGGACATCTTTTGTGGGTATTAGTTCTAAAAGATCTTGTAGGTCTTCACAGAACTATTCAACTTCAGCTTCTACAGCATTTGGGGCATGACTTGGATTACTGTGATATGAAATGATTTGGCTTGGAAATGAACAGATATCATTCTGTTGTTTTTGAGACTGCATCCAAGTATTCATTTCGGATTCTTTTGTTGACTTGATGGCTGCTCCATTTCTTCTAAGGGATTCTTTCCCATAGTAGTAGATATAATTAATGGTCATCTGAGTTAAATTCACCCATTCCAATCCATTTTAGTTTGCTGATTCTTAAAATGTTGATGTTCACTCTTGCCATCTCCTGTTTGACCACTTCCAATTTGCCTTATTCATGGACCTAACATTCCAGGTTCCTATGCAATATTGCTCTTTATAGCATTGGACCTTGCTTCTATCACCATTCACATCCACATCTGGGTGTTGTTTTTGCTTTGGCTCCATCTCTTCATTCTTTCTGGAGTTATTTCTCCACTGATCTCCAGTAGCATGCTGGGCATGTACCCATCTGGGGAGTTCATCTTTCAGTGCCCTATCTTGTTGCCTTTTCATACTATTCATGGGGTTCTCAAGGTAAGAATACTGAAGTGGTTTGTCATTCCCTTCTCCAGTGGGCCACATTTTGTCAGAACTCTCCATCATGACTTGTCCATCTTGGGTGGCCCTACATGGCAAGGCTTAGTGTCATTGAGTTAGACAAGGTTGTGGTCCATGTTATTAGATGGGTTAGCTTTCTGTGATTATAGTTTCAGTCTGTCTGCCCTCTGATGCCCTCTTTCAGTGCCTACCGTCTTACTGGGGTTTCTCTTACGTTGGACGTGGGGTATCTTTTTAGAGCTGCTCCAGCACAGCTCAGCTGCTACTTCTTACCTTGGATGTGGAGTATCTCCTCTCAGCCTTCGCCACTCCAGCACTGTGCTGCCACTGCTCACCACTCTTAGTAATAGATATTACTAAGAGAGCCAATTTCTTGGCAGGTTGTTAAGAAGTCCAGGGTCCCAGAGGAGGAGAAAGGCTTCTGAGGCTCTTAAGGAGGAGATAATGGTCTGGAATTCTCAAGGAGGAGCAAAGGACAAATGTTTTTTTCTGCATTCCTTAGTAAGATTATATAACAACAATGTATCCTGCTTGTAGACAGTTTCTCCTTCTTGAGAACCTTCTGACTAATCCTGTCATTTTAAAATGTAAATTGTGGGAGTGGGTCTAGTAAGATCTTTACAACCTTGAGACATTCTTTTGATTTATTGTAGTTAACTATTAAAAAGTATATAACTCCCTTGCTTAATCTAGAGTGAGGGCACTCTCCATCCCCGTTCTGATGTCTCTGTCAGAAGCTTTCTCTGTCCTTTTTCATACTTTAATAAAACTCTGCTACACAAAAGCTCTTGAGTGATCTAGCCTGGTCCCTGGTACCAAAGCTAAATCTTAGGAGATCATGAATTTGACATCGTTCTCTGTAAGATAGCATTACTATGTATATCAATTCCTATGTATTTATAACATATATAATCCTGTTATAAGCATGAAGTCAAAAAAGACAAGAATATGATGCTCTGCTATGTTATAATCATATTTTTGTAGTAGCTATAAGTGCAATTATTTATTTGTATTTGGGAAAAATAATAAATAAAAATAGGATGCATAAATAATGACTTCAATTGTATAAAATTATTTGCTAGGAATAGAAATAAGTAGTGATTTTTGTCTACTGTATGAATAGTTAAATAATGTGTAAGTCATAAAGTTATTAAATATTATAGATTTAAGAAATCTATATGACCAACCTAGATAGCATATTGAAAAGTAGAGAAATTACTTTGCCAACAAAGGTCCGTCTAGTCAAGGCTATGGTTTTTCCAGTGGTCATATATGAATGCGAGAGTTGGACTGTGAAGAAAGCTGCATGCCAAAGAATTGGTGCTTTTGAACTGTGGTGTTGGAGAAGACTCTTGAGAGTTGGATTGCAAAGAGACCCAACCAGTACATTCTAAAGATCAGCCCTGGGTGTTCTTTGGAAGGAATGATGCTAAAGCTGAAACTCCAGTACTTTGGCCACCTTATGCGAAGTGTTGACTCATTGGAAAAGACTCTGATGCTGGGAGGGGTTGGGGGCAGGAGGAAAAGGGAATGACAGAGAATGAGATGGCTGGATGGCATCACCAACTCGATGGATGTGAGTTTGAGTGAACTCCGGGAGTTGGTGATGGACAGGGAGGCCTGGTGTGCTGCAATTCATGGGGTCACAAAGAGTCGGACATGACTGAGCAACTGAACTATGAACTAAGAAATCTTATATAGATATAGATGAAGAAAAATAGTATTATTTAAATACTTAAAATATACTGTTATGTATACTTTATATTTATGATATAAATATATACATATATAAGCAATATGATATAATATACATATATTATGCGTATGTAGTCTCATTAAACTATATATATGATATATATATTCCCTTTAATAATTAAAAAACAAAAATGAAAAATATGCAATATATTTATTTTTAGAAAAAATGTGTATACATTAATATATATATTATGTATATACAAATAAGTATTATTTACTAGCAGACATTGTTACTTCAACAATTAATGCAACCATACTACTGGTAAACATTATGGTTTGAGATGCTGAAAAAAATACAAAAAAATCTAATAAAATTATCAATTGTCCACATAATAATACAATAATATTGACAGTTTGAATTAATATAGTACTCAAAAATGTCAAGCAAAGTGCTGAATTTTGGTTAAGAAAGATATATTTGTTACTTTCAAATGAATTAATTTAAAATAAAATGTAAGAAAAAAGGAGGCACATCTAATGTATCCAGCTGAGTTATTTCAAATCCTAAAAGATGATGCTGTGAAAGTGCTGCACTCAGTATGTCAGCAAATTTGAAAAACTCAGCAGTGGCCTCAGGACTGGAAAAGATCAGGTTTCATTCTACCAAACAACTGCACTCATCTCACATTCTAGCAAGGTAATGCTCAAATTCCTCAAAGCTGGTCTTCAACAGTACGTGAACCAAGAACTTCCAGGAGTTCAAGCTAGATTTAGTAAAGACAGAAGAACCAGAGATCAAAATTGCCAACATCCATTGGATCATAGAAAAAGCAAGAGAACTCCAGAAAAACACATCTACTTCTGCTTCATGGACTATTAAAACCTTTGACTGTGTGGATCACAAAAAACTGTGGAAAATTTTTCAAGAGATGGGAATACTAGGCCACTTTACCCACCTCCTGGGAAACTTGTATGCAGGTCAAGAAGCAACAGTTAGAATGGGACATGGAACAATGAACTGGTTTCAAATTTGGAAAAGAGTATGTCAAGGCTGTATATTGTCACCCTGCTTATTTAACTTATATGCAGAGTACATCTTGCAAAATGCAGACTGGTTGAAACACAAGCTGGAATCAAGATTGCTGGGAGAAATTTCAATAACCTCAGATATGCAGATGACACCACCTTACTGGTAGAAAGTGAAGAGGAACTAAAGAGCCTTTAGATGAAGATGAAAAAGGAGAGTGTAAAAGCTGGCTTAAAACTTAATATTCAAGAGCAAAGATCATGGCATATGATCCCATCACTTCATGGAAAATAGATGGAAAAATAATGGAAACAGTGATGGACTTTATTTTCTTCAGCTCCAAAATCACCGTGGATGCGAAGAGCTGGTTTATTGGCAAAAATCCTGATACCAGAAAAGATTGAGGCCACTAGGAAAAGGGGACAAGAGAATGAGATGGCATCACCAACTCAGTGGACATGAGTTTGAGCCATCTCCAGGAGATGGTGCAGGACACAGAATCCTGGAGTGTGGTAGTCCATGGGGTCAGAAACAGTCGGGCACGAATGAGTGACTGAACAAAAACAAAATGAATCCTTTTGTTTTTCTTTGTATTAAACTGGTATGAAAAGTAATGCTTCAAAATGCTATATAGTACCCTCAGTAACGCTAGATATATTTGAATGAACCACTTCCCACCAAAAAAAAAAAAAAAAACAGACTATGTACTTATATGAAGCACAATAGAATATGGATTAAAAGGCTAAAATGTTTATGCAAAGCAATGTTACTAAAGATTTTAGTTTTTTTGTTTATTTAAGAAATAGAATTTTCCAGTATTATTATCTTCTCTTAAACTGAAACTGGCTAAGCATTGATAATTTCAGTCTAAGTACCATGTTTCTGGCATTAGAAGGCCTCCATTTGGAAAACAATGTCATAAGGTTCATGTAGACAGATGGATAAATGAACAAAAGCAAAATAACATCCTAAGTTTTCTCCTTTTTTTGGTCTTCTGCCAAATGGAACTGTATTTCTGTACAAAACTGAAAAAAATATATGCTGGCATAAATTTAACTCTTACTACATCAATTTCTCTCTGAATTTATCTTCTCTGGCATATTTCTATTTCACAGAATGATTATATTAAAAAGTTCTTTAGTGTGAACATGCACCCATATTCTCTCAGTATATAAATTATTCTCTGGTGTAAGGTTAAATTTATATTAACTACTACATTTTTTTGTTGTAGTTGGCATGGGCTCAGTTGGATCCTCCCAAGATATATATGTTGAAGTTCTAACCCTCTGTACATCAGAATGTGCTTATATTTGGAGATAGCATGTTTACAGAGGTCATCAAGTGAAAAGATCATTAGGTAAAGCCCTAATCTTCTGAATGATGTCTTTATAGGAGGCATCAGAAGAAATCAACTTTAAAGATATTTTGATCTCAGACTTCTACTCTCCAGAATTGTGAGAAAATATAGTTCTGCTGCATAAGCCACCCAGTCTGAGGTACTCTGTTGTGGCCCCCTAGGACACTAGTACATCTATAATAAAAAGCTTGTTATTTTGAGTTTTACTGATAGCTACTTTCAGTGTAATTGGTCCAAGTATCTGTGGGTACTCCTAAACTATGAAGTTTCAGTAATTGTTGCAGTCAGTTGTATGCACAGGATTTGAAAGCTATAAGATTACCTATTTCATGAATTAGAAGATTTCCATATCTGACACAAAATAAATTTATTCTCTTTTGTAAATCAACAATGATACCTACTTTTAGAGATTATGTGAAAATGAAGCAAGGTATTTGTAGAAACACCATATAATCAATAGTCAATATTATACTGAGCTGATTTGAAAAAGATACCTTCCTACTTACCAAGACTGCTGCTGCTGCTAAGTCACTTCAGTCGTGTCCGACTCCGCGTGACCCCATAGACGTCAGCCCACCAGGCTCTCCTGCCCCTGGGATTCTCCAGGAAAGAAAACTGGAGTGGGTTGCCATTTCCTTCTCCAATGCATGAAAGTGAAAAAGTGAAAGTGAAGTCGCTCAGTCGTGTCCGACTCTTAGCGACCCCATGGACTGCAGCCCACCAGGCTCCTCCATCCATGGGATTTTCCAGGCAAGAGTACTGGAGTGGGGTGCCATTGCCTTCTCCGACTTACCAAGACTACTTAATCAATAAATGAAAAATATCAATGGAAATGTTACTGGTGAAACGTAGAAACAGATTCTTTTATACAGGAAATTCATTGTATGATAGAGTAGAAAGCTGAAGGAAGTTGATACCAGAAAATATTATACATAATAATATGTCCAGGGAACAATAAGAGACTTTACTTTTTAGACTGAGAGTCATGTGATAGATACTATTAGGACCTATAGATTAGGTCATCAGAAGTTAAACTGGGGAGGCATAAATCAAAAAATTAGAAATTATGTGAGAGAAAATATGCTCCTAAGGAGAATACATGCTGAAAGGAGTGCTTAAAAAAAGATTTGTCTGACAATGCAGGCTCTTCATTCCTTAATATTTTAGTTTAATGCTTGTATATCAAGGATAATGAAATATGACTTATGGGGAAATTGAGAAGATTAATTACAGATGCTAATGTTTGTAAAAAGCTTTAAGAAATGTTGAATTCAAAGTCTTATTGCATCTCAGTTCACAGTATTTGCATTCTTCCTCTTGTGAATTTCTATTCATATTTTCTGAAGCTACTTTAGATTGAACTCTAATAAAAGTAGTTTCTGAAAGCATTTAATGAAAAAGAGGCACCTGAGAAGAGCAATTGGCAGTGTCAGACCACCTCAGTAGAAGAAAGACCAGATTCCCAAGATGAAAGGTCATTAGTATGGGTTTCTAAGAGAAACCAGACAGCCTTCTACTGTTTTCCTCACTAGTTATCCTCTACTGACCTCTTCACTTTTTCATTCTCAAATTCCAGATACTCTCAGGTCAATCCATATAATAAATAATAATTAACCATAGAGGTAATCCATAAATGATTAAGGGATCAAAACTGCTCATTAAATAGTTGCTGTAAGTTTTATTACAATGAAAGTTTCACATTATTTTGGAATGAACAAATAATTTTTACAAGGCAATTAAAAATGTAATATATAAACTGCCCAAGTGACACAAAGGTCCTAGAATATCAGTAATCTCTTCATGAATTTTGTTTCATTGTCATATATCATTTTTACTAAGTGTCCTCTGGGAGTGCAGAAATTTACATCCCAGCTCTGTTGCTTAATCAGTTACTATTAGTAATGAAATTCCTTTATGCAACTAATATGAAGATATAGTATTTGTCAGGCATTATTCTTGGCATAGAATTTTGGCCACCTCATGCCAAGAGTTGACTCATTGGAGAAGACTCTGATGCTGGGAGGGATTGGGGGCAGGAGGAGAAGGGGACGACAGAGGATGAGATGGCTGGATGGCATCACTGACTCGATGGATGTGAGTCTGAGTGACCTCCGGGAGTTGGTGATGGACAGAGAGGCCTGGCGTGCTGTGATTCATGGGGTCGCAAAGAGTCGGACACAACTGAGTGACTGATCTGATCTGATTCTTGGCATGTCTGATTGTGAGTGGATAAGTGAGACTAAAATAAAAATATAAATTTTTTCATCTTTACGTGTATCTCTTATTTTTTATATGTTTCTATGGCATTTATGACAAAATGTATTAAAACTAAATTCCATATAATCATTCTTGCCCCCATTAAGTCATTTTTCTTGGAAATATCATCTTTCACATCATAGACTGTGCTAACCAAACTCTCGGAATGCATTTAGTCTCTCTACTCTTGCCTTTTCAGCATTAGCTTGTATCAAAAAATCATCCTTTATATTCCATCTCTAATTCCCACTAATGTAATTAATCAAGGCCCTAAATCAGGCATAACTATATCAAATCACTTGTCCACTTTGTTTTCTTTCCTTCATCTCTCATTCGCTCAGTCTGCATCACCTGTGGTTTTTGTTAAATTTAAAGAACAATAGTATGGTGACATTCAGTTCTGAGTTTCACAAAAACTCCTCATTCTGTGACCTTGCTAATGTCACTTAAAAACATTAAGTTTTAGTGTCATCAACTTGGAATGGAGGAGATATAACCAAGATAGCACTATTTTCTCCTTTACCATAAACATTTTTGAAGCTGCTCTTTTTTAAACATCTATACTGGATTCATGATATATATTTTTTAATTTACTTTTTGCCTCAGCTTTTTTTTTTCCCACCACTCCAACACTGTGTTCTTTGATCTAAGAAGCAGGTTAACTTAGTTTAAGAGTTCCTTCCCCATAAATCATTTCTCTAGTTATCTAAATAAATATACATATTTATTTACATAAAAATTTATCTATTATTGATACATGGATATGATCTATTTACATAAATATATTTTCATAAATTATTTTCACATGTAAAATTCTTACTTCAGGTTCAAATAAAATTCCTGCTTTTTTCCTTTACAGTCTTCTAGAATAATGTAAGCCATTAATGCAATACTTTTTTTACCCAAAATCTTTTATCAGAATTCAACACAAGATCAAAACTATAGTATATTCCTATTTCAAAACTATTCAGATGGAGGATGGGATCATCTCGCTGGCTTTACTAACCCTCATTCATTACATTAAGTTATGGAGAGACACAGCTTCCCATGAAGCACAAGACTGCCTAGGCCCCAACAGCAAGCATGGTGCCCTACCAAGGAAGATGGTGAGGGGATTTAGAACTGATGTAATACATTTTTGATAGACACCACATGCTATATGCCATTAGCAAGTTCCCAAATACTTTATCAAAATTTTAAGAGCTAGAAGAGGAGAAACAGAATTTATATCTGCACAGTTGCTTATTGGAAGATTAGAGCTACATATAAAAGTAATGGATTTTGTTTCTGACTCTATATCTAATTCCTGTAGCAGTACTGTGCACCTCTTTTGTTGTAATGCTATTTGGCCAGTTTCCTCATGTTAGTGAAGGTCTTGAGGGAAGGGAATTTAGTAAATCACAGGCTTCTGATTTGATTGTTCATATGAAAAGTGAAACTATTTAGTAAAATAGAAAATGTCATGGAAGGGTAAATTTTAGGAGATGAATATAGGAAGAACTAATGGATGTGAAAAACCTGCACAAGTGAGAGATTCAGTAGAAAATTGACTGCTGATGCCAAGATTGCCCAGCACAGATATATTGGAAAATATTTGTCATTTATAAAAATATATAATATTTGAAGCTACTGGGCACAGATGAAGTATTATTCTAAAGAGATTGAATACAGAAGTCTAACTAACACCAACATAGAGTTATGGGTATAATTAATGAAGACTACAGGCTTTATCTGATGACTGTATCCTGCTACTGCTGCTAAGTCGCTTCAGTCATGACCGACTCTGTGTGACCCCATAGATGGCAGCCCACCAGGCTCCCCCATCCTTGGGATTCTCCAGGAAAGAATACTGTAGTGGGTTGCCATTTCCTTCTCCAATGCATGAAAGTGGAATGTGAAAGTGAAGTCGCTCAGTCGTGTCTGACTCTAGGCGACCCCATGGACTGCAGCCTACCAGGCTCTTCTGTCCATGGGATTTTCCAGGCAAGAGTACTGGAGTGGGGTGCCATTGCCTGTGACTATATATGTGTGTATGTATTTTTTGTAATTCCTGAAAAGTAATATTTCAGGAACTGTTTGGGTATTTTTAACTTGGCAATTGTACACAACTAGTATTTTGAGAAATGTCTTATTTTTAATGAATGTCAGATATATATTTGGAAAAAAATATTTATATGTAAATAGTTTTGCCAATTACATTTCAAAATATAAATGATCTTTACATTGTGCCTCACATTTTGCTTGCTTTTGGTTTCTGATCCACAATTCTTTGTTTGACATCTAAGTTGCAAAATGTAATAAAGACACTGTGCAATCAGATAATTTTTTTTCACTGAAATAAGTTGCCAGTAAAGTGTGAACTTCCTGATGTTCAAGCTGGTTTTAGAAAAGGCAGAAGAACCAAAGATCAAATTGCCAACATCTGCTGGATCATGGAAAAAGCAAGAGAGTTCCAAAAAAGAATCTATTTCTGCTTTAATGACTATGCCAAAGCCTTTGGCTGTGTGGATCACAATAAACTGTGGAAAATTCTCCAAGAGATGGGAATACCAGACCACTTGATCTGCCTCTTGAGAAATTTGTATGCAGGTCAGGAAACAACAGTTAGAAGTGCACATGGAATAGACTGGTTCCAAATAGGAAAAGGAGTTCATCATGGCTGTATATTGTCACCCTGCTTATTTAACTTATATGCAGAGTGCATCATGAGAAACCCTGGACTGGAAGAAACACAAGCTGGAATCAAGATTGCTGGGAGAATTATCAATAACCTCAGATATGCAGATGACACCACCCTTATGGCAGAAAGTGAAGAGGAACTAAAAAGCCTCTTGATGAAAGTGAAAGTGGAGAGTGAAAAGTTGGCTTAAAGCTCAACATTCAGAAAACGAAGATCATGGCATCTGGTCCCATCACTTCATGGGAAATAGATGGAGAAACAGTGGAAACAGTGTCAGACTTTATTTTTCTGGGCTCCAAAATCACTACAGATGGTGACTGCAGCCATGAAATTAAAAGACGCTTGCTCCTTGGAAGGAAAGTTATGACCAACCTAGATAGCATATTCAAAAGCAGAGACATTACTTTGCCAACAAAGGTTCGTCTAGTCAAGGCTATGGTCTTTCCTGTGGTCATGTATGGATGTGAGAGCTGGACTGTGAAGAAGGCTGAGCGCCAAAGAATTGATGCTTTTGAAGTGTGGCATTGTAGAAGACTCTTGAGAGTCCCTTGGACTGCAAGGAGATCCAACCAGTCCATCCTAAAGGAGATCAGCCCTTGGATTTCTTTGGAAAGAATGATGCTAAAGCTGAAACTCCAGTACTTTGGCCACCTCATGGGAAGAGTTGACTCATTGGAAAAGACTCTGGTTCTGGGAGGGATTGGGGGCAAGAGGAGAAGGGGACGACAGAGGATGAGATGGCTGGATGGCATCACTGACTCGATAGACGTGAGTCTGAGTGAACTCTGAGAGTTGGTGATGGACAAGGAAGCCCGGCATGCTGCAATTCATGGGAACGCAAAGAGTCAGACACTACTGAGCTACTGATCTGATCTGAAAGTGGGTAGAATTAAGGGGAAATGAGGATATAGATAAGCTAGCTACTTTTCAGATCAGATCAGTCGCTCAGTCGTGTCCGACTCTTTGCGACCCCATGAACCACAGCACACCAGGCCTCCCTGTCCACCACCAGCTCCCGGAGGTCACTCAGACTCGCATCCATCGAGTCAGTGATGCCATCCAGCCATCTCATCCTCTGTCGTCCCCTTCTCCTCCTGCCCTCAATCCCTCCCAGCATCAGAGTCTTCTCCAATGAGTCAACTCTTCGCATGAGGTGGCCAAAATACTGAGTTTCAGCTCTAGCATCATTCCTTCTAATGAAATTCCAGGATTGATCTCCTTTGGAAAACTCAGCAGTGGCCACAAGATTGGAAAAGGTCAGTTTTCATCCCAATCCCAAAGAAAGGCAATGCCAAGGAGTGCTCAAACTACCGAACAATTGCACTCATCTCACACACTAGTAAAGTAATGCTCAAAATTCTCCAAGCCAGGCTTCAGCAATATGTGAACCGTGAACTTCCTGATGTTCAAGCTGGTTTTAGAAAAGGCAGAGGAACCAGAGATCAAATTGCCAACATCCGCTGGATCATGGAAAAAGCAAGAGAGTTCCAGAAAAACATCTATTTCTGCTTTATTGACTATGCCAAAGCCTTTGACTGTGTGGATCACAATAAACTATGGAAAATTCTGAAAGAGATGGGAATACCAGACCACCTTATCTGCCTCTTAAGAAATCTGTATGCAGGTCAGGAAGCAACAGTTAGAACTGGTCATGGAACAACAGACTGGTTCCAAATAGGAAAAGGGGTACGTCAAGGCTGCATATTGTCACCATGTTTATTTAACTTATATGCAGAGTACATCATGAGAAATGCTGGACTGGAAGAAACACAAGTTGGAATCAAGATTGCCGGGAGAAATATCAATAACCTCAGATATGCAGATGACACCACTCTTATGGCAGAAAGTGAAGAGGGGCTAAAAAGCCTCTTGATGAAAGTGAAAGTGGAGAGTGAAAAGGTTGGCTTAAAGCTCAACATTCAGAAAACGAAGATCATGGCATCTGGTCCCATCACTACATGGGAAATAGATGGGGAAACAGTGGAAACAGTGTCAGACTTTGTTTTTCTGGGCTCCAAAATCACTGCAGATGGTGACTGCAGCCATGAAATTAAAAGACGCTTGCTCCTTGGAAGGAAAGTTATGACCAACCTAGATAGCATATTCAAAAGCAGAGACATTACTTTACCAATAAAGGTTCGCCTAGTCAAGCTACTTTTAGTGATTGTTAAAAATCAAATTCCAAAAAAAATCCAAAATATTCTACCACTATTTTCTGGGAAATAAAGAATTAGCTATTGGTTAAGGATTTCATCTTATAAATTTGGTCATTACCATTTCATTATTGGGCATATGATATTTTATTTAACAACAACAACAACATTTTTTCTTCTTGTTAATAATTTTTTTAAAAAAAAGAACTTCATATCCATGCAGAAAGATAACACATAATGTGAATTTGTAAATTTATCTATGTCTCTAGTCACTTTTTCAAAAGTATTATTATAAGTGCTAAAGAGGTAAATATGTTTTTTTCTTTATTCAATAACTTTGCAGAAGACTACTTAATATGTAGCTCATACAATATATATTTATAGAGTGGAAGAATAAATAAAAGTGATCATAAAGAATACCTATACTTTTAAACTATTAATTGTAATGTAATATGATAAGTTCTATAATAAATATCAGAAAAGTTACTAAGTTATTATGAAAATACTGTTGTTATAAGAAGGTTTCACAGGCAGATATGACTATGGAAAGATCAAATGTCAGTCATATAAGGCATATATACACTATTTAAAGATGTGAATCACAGTAAATATGGAATTAATAACTGAATATATTAGTTAATTGGAGGAGGAAATGGCAACCCACTCCAGTATTCTTGCCTGGGAAATTCCATGGACATAGGAGCTTGGAGGGCTACAGTCCATAGGGCTACAAAGAGTCAGACATGACTTATGGACTGAGCACAAGCATGATATTAGTTAATACTTGATCAAAATGGCTTATACAAAAGGCTTTGTCTATTATATCACTTTTTTCTAATTTATTTGTTTTTAATTGGAAGATAATTGGTTTTCAATATTGTGTTGGTTTTTGCCATATATCAACATGAATCAGTCATAAGTATACGTATGCCCCCTCCCTCTTGAACCTACTCCCACTTCTCACCACATCTCATCCCTCTAGGTTGTCCCTGAGCGCAGGATTTGAGCTCCCTGCATTATACAGTAAATTTCTACTGGCTATCTAATTTTATATACGATAATGTATATATTTCAATCTAGTCTCTCAATTCATGCCACCCTCTCCTTTCCCACATGTGTCCACAAATCTGTTCTCTGTGTCTGCATCTCTATTGCTGACCTGTAGATAGGTTCATTAGTATCATCTTTATAGATTCCATTGTTGTTCAGTTGCTAAGTTGTGCCTGACTCTTTACAACCCATGGACTGCAGCATGTCAGGCTTCTCTGTCCTTCACTACCTCCTGGAGTTTGCTCATATTCATGTCCATTACTTTGGTGATATGTAACCATCTCATTCTCTGCTGCACTCTTCTTCTTTGCTTTCAATATACACACTAATATATGATATTTGTCTTTCTGACTTACTTCACTTTATATAATAGGCTCTAGGTTCATCCACCTTACTAGAAGTGAGTCAAATATGTTCCTTTTATGACTGACTAATATTCCATTTTGCATACATACCATACTTCTTTATCAGTTTATCTGTCAGTGGTCATCTAGGTTGCTTCCTTTCCTTGTGATTGTAAACAGTGTTGTGATGAACTCTGGGGTGCATATCTTTTTTCAATTATGGTTTCCTCAGAGTATATGCCAAGTAGTGGAATTGTTGGGTCATTCTTCCCAAGAAAGGTAGTACTAAAGTATATGGTAACCATTGGACAATGGCATTCATCTCCCATGCTAGTAAGGTCAATGTTTAGAATCTTTTATGCTAGGCTCCAGCGTTATGTGAACCAATAACTTCCAAATGTCCAAGCTGAATTTAGAAAAGGAAGAGGAACCAGAGATCAAATTGACAACATTCACCAGCTCGTAGAGAAAGCTAGAGAATTAAAATAAAAAAATCTACCTCTGTTTCATCAACTATGCCAAAGCCTTTGATTGTGTGAATCATAATAAACTGGAAAGCTCTTAAGTAGATGGGAATGCCAGACCATCTTACCTGTCTTCTGAGAAACCTGTATGCAGGTCAAGAAGCAACAGTTAGAACCCTGTATGGAACAACCGATTGGTTCAAGATTGAGAAAGGAGTATGACAGGGCTATCTGCTGTCACCTAGTTTGTTTAACCTATACACTGAAAACATCATGAGAAATGCTGGGCTGGATGAGTTATAAGCTGGAATCAAGATAGGTGGGAGAAACATCAACAACCTCAGATATGTGGATGATACCACTCTAAATCAGAAAGTGAAGAGGAACTAAAGAGCCTCTTGATGAAGGTGAAGGAGAAGAGTGAAAGAGCTGGTTTAAAACTATTGAAAAAACTAAGATCATGGCATCCAGCTCCATTAATTTATGGCAAATAGAGGGTGAATATGTGGAAGTAGTGACAGATTTCCTCTTCTTGGGCTCTAAAATCACTGCAGACAGTGAATGAAGCCATGAAATCAGAGGATATTTGCTTCTTAGCAGGAAAGCTATGACAAACCTAGATAGGGTACTGAAAAGCAGAGATATTACTCTGCCAGCAAAGGTCCGTATCATCAAGGCATTGGTCTTCCCAGTGGTCACATATGGTTGTGAGACCTGGACAGTAAAGAAGGTGGAACACTGAAGAATTGATGCCTTTGAACTACAGTGCTGTAGAAAATTCTTGAGAGCCTTTCGGACAGCAAGATCAAACCAGTCAATCTTAAGGGAAATCAACCCTATATATTCATTGGAAGGACTGATGCTGACATTGAAATTCCAGCATTTTGGTCATCCGATGTGAACAGCTGACTCATTGGAAAAGTCCCTGATGCTGGGAAAGATTGAGGGCAGAAGAAGACAGTGTCAGAGGATGAGATGGCTAGATAGCATCACCGGTGCAATGGACATGAACTTGGGCAAACTCTGGGAGATGGTGAGGGACAAGGAGGCCTGGTGTGCTCAGTCCATGAGGTCACAGAGTCAGACAGAACTTAGGCAACTGAACAAACACATGGTAGTTTTATTCCTTTTTTTTTTTTTTTTTTTTTTTTAGAATCTCCATATTGTTCTCCATAGTTCTGTATTAATTTGCATTTCCACCAACAGTGCAAGAGAGTTCCCTTTTCTCTAAACTCTTTTCAGCATTTATTGTTTGTAGAGTTTTTGATGGTGGCCATTCTGACCAGTGTGAGATGATACCTCATTGTAGTTTTGATTTGCATTTCTCTAATAATGAGCAATGGTGAGCATCTTTTCATGTGTTTGTTAGCCATCTGTATGTCTTCTTTGGAGAAATGTCTGTTTAGGTCTTCTGCCCACTTTTTGATTGGGTTATCTGTTTTTCTGGCATTGAGTTGTATGAGCAGCTTGTTATTTTGGAGATTAATCCTCTGTCATTTGTTTTGTTTGCTATTATTTTCTCCCATTCTGAGGGTTGTCTTTTCACTTTGGTTATAGTTTCCTTTGCTGTGCAAAAAGTTTTAAGTTTAATTAAGTCCTAAAGGGCGGCGGCCAAGAGGAGTTACCCCACATCAGAGGCCAGGTGCAGTGGCTGAGAGTACCAGAATGTGATGGCGCAGGAATGGCCAAGAGGAGCTACCCCACGTCCGAGGTCGTGGGGGCTGCCAAGAGGAGATATTTAGTGTCCGAGGTCAGGGGCAGTGGCCGGGAGGAAATACCATACTCCCCTATACCCGAGGCCAGGGGAGGCGGGTGGGAGGAGCTACCCCACGTCCCTATGCCCAAGGTCAGGTGCGGTGGCCGGGAGGAGCAACCCCACGCCCGAGGCAGGGGCGGTGGCCGGGAGAACCAACACCACTTCCAAGGAGCCGTGGCTGTGCGGGCGCAGGAAGGCCTAGAGGAGCGGTCCCACGTTGAAGGTCAGGAAGGGTGGTGGTGAGGAGATACCCCTTGTCCAGGGTAAGGAGCAATAGCTGCGCTTTGCTGGAGCAGCCGTGAAGAGATACCCCACACCCAAGGTAAGAGAAACCCAAGTAAGATGGTAGGTGTTGCAAGAGGACATCAGAGGGCAAACATACTGAAACCATACTCACAGAAAACTAGTCAATCTAATCACACTAGGACGAAAGCCTTGTCTAACTCAATGAAACCAAGCCATGACCTTGGGGCAACCCAAGATGGGCGGGTCATGGTGAAGAGATCTGACAGAATGTGGTACACTGGAGAAGGGGATGGCAAACCACTTCAGTATCCTTGCTTTGAGAAGCACATGAACAGTATGAAAAGGCAAAATGATAGGATACTGAAAGAGAAACTCCCCAGGTCAGTAGGGGCCCAATATGCTACTGAAGATCAGTAGAGAAATAACTCCAGAAAGAATGAAGGGATGAAGCCAAAGCAAAAAGAATACCCAGCTGTGGATGTGAATGGTGATAGAAGCAAGGTCTGATGCTGTAAAGAACAATATTGCATAGGAACCTGGAATGTCAGGTCCATGAATCAAGGCAAATTGGAAGTGGTCAAACAAGAGATGGCAAGAATGAATGTTGACATTCTAGGAATCAGCAAACTCAAATGGACTGGAATTGGTGAATTTAACTCTGATGACCATTATATCTACTACTGCAGGCAGGAAACCCTTAGAAGAAATGGAGTAACCATCATGGTCAAAAAAAGAGTGTGAAATGCAGTACTTGGATGCAATCTCAAAAACGACAGAATGATCTCTGTTTGTTTCCAAGGCAAACCATTCAATATCACAGTAATCCAAGTCTATGCCCCAACCAGTAACACTGAAGAAGTTGAACAGTTCTATGAAGACCTACAAGACCGTTTAGAACTAACACCCAAAAAAGATGTCATTTTCACTATAGGTTACTAGAATGCAAAAGTAGGAAGTCAAGAAACACCTGGAGAAACAGGCAAATTTGGCCTGGGAATACGGAATGAAGCAGGGCAAAGACTAATAGAGTTTTGCCAAGAAAATGCACTGGTCATAACGAACACCCTCTTCCAACAACACAAGAGAAGACTCCATACATGGACATCACCAGATAGTCAACACTGAAATCAGATTGATTATATTCTTTGCAGCCAAAGATGGAGAAGCTCTATACAGTCAGCAAAAACAAGACCAGGAGCTGATTGTGGCTCAGACCATGAACTCCTTATTGCCAAATTCAAACTTAAATTGAAGAAAGTAAGGAAAACTACTAGACCATTCAGGTATGACCTAAATCAAATTCCTTATGATTACACAGTGCAAGGGAGAAACAGATTTAAGGGACGAGATCTGATAGATAGAGTGCCTGATGAACTATGGAATGAGGTCCGTGACATTGTACAGGAGACAGGGATCAAGACCATCCCCATGGAAAAGAAATGCAAAAAAGCAAAATGGCTGTCTGGGGAGGCCTTACAAATAGCTGTGAGAAGAAGAGAAGCAAAAAGCAAAGGAGGAAAGGAAAGATATAAGCATCTGAATGCAGAGTTCCAAAGAATAGCAAGAAGAGATAAGAAAGCCTTCCTCAGCAATCAATGCAAAGAAATAGAGGAAAACAACAGAATGGGAAAGACAAAAGATCTCTTCAAGAAAATCAGAGATACGAGGGGAACATTTCATGCAAAGATGGACTCAATAAAGGCCAAAAATGGTATGGACCTAACAGAAGCAGAAGATATTAAGAAGTGGCAAGAATACACAGAAGAACTGTACAAAAAAAGACCTTCATGACCCAGATAATCACGATGGTGTGATCACTCACCTAGAGCCAGACATCCTGGAATGTGAAGTCAAGTGGGCCTTAGAAAGCATCACTATGAACAAAGCTAGTGGAGGTGATGGAATTCCAGTTGAGCTACTCCAAATCCTGAAAGATGATGCTGTGAAAGTGTTGCACTCAATATGCCAGCAAATTTGGAAAACTCAGCAGTGGCCACAGGACTGGAAAAGGTCAGTTTTCATTTCAATCCCAAAGAAAGGCAATGCCAAAGAATGCTCAAACTACCAAACAATTGCACTCATCTCACATGCTAGTAAAGTAATGCTCAAAATTCTCCAAGCCAGGCTTCATCAATATGTGAACCGTGAACTTCCTGATGTTCAAGCTGGTTTTAGAAAGGCAGAGGAACCAGAGACCAAATTGCCAACATCCACTGGTGAATTAAAAAAAAAAAAAAAATACCAAAAAAAAATCTATTTCTGCTTTATTGACTATGCCAAAGCCTTTGACTGTGTGGATCACAAGTTACTGTGGAAAATTCTGAAAGAGATGGCAATACCAGACCACCTGACTTGCCTCTTGAGAAATCTGTATGCAGGTCAGGAAGCAACAGTTAGAAGTGGACATGTAACAACAGACTGGTTCCAAATAGGAAAAGGAGTGAGTCAAGGCTGTATATTGTCATCCTGTTTATTTAACTTATATGCAACCTAGATAGTATATTGAAAAGCAGAGACATTACTTTGCCAACAAAGATCCGTCTAGTCAAGGCTATGGTCTTTCCTGTGGTCATGTATGGATGTGAGAGTTGGACTGTGAAGAAGGCTGAGCACCGAAGAATGGATGCTTTTGAACTGTGGTGTTGGAGAAGACTCTTGAGACTCCTTTGGACTGCAAGGACATCCAACCTGTCCATTCTAAAGGAGACCAGCCCTTGGATTTCTTTGGAAGGAATGATGCTGAAGCTGAAAGTCCAGTACTTTGGCCACCTCATGCGAAGAGTTGACTCATTGGAAAAGACTCTGATGCTGGGAGGGATTGGGGGCAAGAGGAGAAGGGGACGACAGAGGATGAGATGGCTGGATGGCATCACGGACTCGATGGATATGGGTCTGAGTGAACTCCGGGAGTTGGTGATGGACAGGGTCGCCTGATGTGCTGCGATTCATGGGGTAGCGAAGAGTCAGACACGACTGAGCGACTGAACTGAATCCAACAGAAGTAATTAAAAGAATTCACAAAATATTTTTCACATAGGCTATTTATGTATAATAAATGTATATCGGAGATGGTAATGGCAACCCTTTCCATTACTACTGCCTGGAAAATCCCATGGAGAGTGGAGCCTGGTAGGCTGCAGTTCATGGGGTCGTGAAGAATCGGACACAACTGAGCAACTGATCTGATCTGATCTATTTACTTTTTATTTTTAAATCTGTGTGCTTCAGTGTCATGAGTCTTGCTTTTTTAAAAATGATTGTCTGCAAGTACACTTGGAGAGAAAAATGCAAAAAGTAAAGGATCTAATAAATATTTCTATAAATATAATGCACATAAATGTGTTATGTCAAAAGGAAATTGAATTTGTTAGTCAAAAGAAAATTTAACTATAAGAATAGGAAAAAACTCCTACTCATCCCATAAATATACAAATCATTCTCATTTATTACAGATACTTGAGTAATTAGGTGGATGCTTTCTTTTCCTTGCTTTTAAAAACCCATGTTGATACCCCTTTGTGTTTTGAATATACATTAGATATCACACTAAGTTTAGATATCATTAAGCAGATTAAATTGAATGATGAGAGCAATTTCTAATAAAATGAACATGGTTCTTTTTCTTGTTAACTGTATTAAACAAAATCCTCCCTTGAGATTGAGTCATTAAATTTATCTTCTCAACCTATAAAATAAAGCCATTATACATTCAACTTGATCAATATAAATGTCCAATTAAGGCAATTCTGTACTAAATACTTTCCTATTCAAATGCTATTTGGTTTACTTGATCTACCAAGGCTGCTTTAATAAAAGTGGAAGCATTATTATTTTGATTTTTATGTATTACAAAGCAAAGCAAAAATAAGACACATAACTATTGCTTAATCCTATTTGACCGATTTTTATTGAGATATAATTGACACATTACATTATATTAGTTTAAGCTATACAATATAAAGAGTCAGTATGGGTAAATATTGTGAAATGATTAAAACAAGTCTACTCAACATCCATCACCACACAGTTACAAGATTTTCTTGTGATGAGAAGCTTCAAGGTTACCCTCTTCAACAACTGTGAAATATACAATAGTACCATAACTATAGTCTTCATGTTGTATGTTACATCTTCATAACTTATTCATTTTACAATTAAAGGGTTTATCTTTTGACCAACTTCATCTTTTTGTCTACCTGTATACCACTACCTCTGGCAATCACTGATCAGTTTTCTTTATCTATGTGCTTATTTTGTTTGTTGGATGGTTTGGTTTTCAGATTTCATATATAAGTGAGATCATATATTATTGGTCTTTAAATGTCTGATTTATGCCCTCAAGATCTATCTATATATCCACAAGGGCAAGATCCCCTTCTTATTTTTTTAATCAAATTTCAGTTTGATTCTATTCGAAAGCCAACATTTTCAATCTCCTCCCATGTTTGATGTTTTTGATGTCACATATTATATTTTTTAATTCTGTGTATCCTATAAAAAATTATTGTGTGCATAAATTTTTATCTTTTAATCTTCATACTAGATTTGTGAAATTCACTGCTTTTATTGTATATTTACTTTTACAGTGAGATTTATTCTTTAATATGTGTTCTTGTCCTTTTTATTATAGGGGACTGGAATGCACAATTAGGAAGTCAAGAAACACCTGGAGTAACAGGCAAATTTGGCCTTGGAGTATAGAATGAAGCAGAGCAAAGTCTAATAGAGTTTTGCCAAGAGAACACACCGGTCATAGCAAACACCATCTTCCAACAACACAAGAGAAGACTCTACACATGGACATCACCAGATGGTCAACACTGAAATCAGGTTGATTATATTCTTTGCAGCCAAAGATGGAGAAGCTCTATACAGTAAGCAAAAACAAGACCAGGAGCTGATTGTGGCTCAGACCATGAACTCCTTATTGCCAAATTCAGACTTAAATTGAAGTAAGTAGGGAAAACCACTAGATCATTCAGGTATAACTTAAATCAAATTCCTTATGATTATACAGTGCAAGGGAGAAACAGATTTAAGGGACTAGATCTGATAGATAGAATGCCTGATGAACTATGGATGGAGGTTCATGACATTGTACAGGAGACAGGGATCAAGACCATCCCCATGGAAAAGAAATGCACAAAAGCAAAATGGCTGTCTGGGGAAGCCTTACAAATAGTTTTGAGAAGAAGAGAAGCTAAAAGCAAAGGAGGAAAGGAAAGATATAAACATCTGAATGCAGATTTCTGAAGAATAGCAAGAAATGATAAAAAAAAAAGACTTCCTCAGCAATCAATGCAAAGAAATAGAGGAAAACAACAGAATGGGAAAGACTAGAGATCTCTTCAAGAAAGTTACAGATACCAAGGGAACATTTCATGCAAAGATGGGCTTGATAAAGTCCAGAAATGGTATGGACCTAACAGAAGCAGAAGAGTAAGAAGAGATGGCAAGAATACACAGAAGAACTGTACAAAAAAAGACCTTCATGACCCAGATAATCACGATGGTGTGATCACTCACCTAGAGCCAGACATCCTGGAATGTGAAGTCAAGTGGGCCTTAGAAAGCATCACTATGAACAAAGCTAGTGGAGGTGATGGAATTCCAGTGGAGCTCTTCCAAATCCTGAAAGATGATGCTGTGAAAGTGCTGCACTCAATATGCCAGCAGCTTTGGAAAACTCAGCAGTGGCCACAGGACTGGAAAAGGTCAGTTTTCATTTCAATCCCAAAGAAAGGCAATGCCAAAGAATGCTCAAAGTACCACACAATTGCACTCATCTCAAATGCTAGTAAAGTAATGCTCAAAATTCTCCAAGCCAAGCTTCAGCAATACATGAACCGTGAACTTCCTGATGTTCAAGCTGGTTTTAGAAAAGGCAGAGGAAAATATAAAATGAATTAAAAAAAAGAAAAGGCAGAGGAACCAGAAATCAAATTGCCAACATCTGCTCGATCATGGAAAAAGCAAGAGAGTTCCAGAAAAGCATCTATTTCTGCTTTATTGACTATGCCAAAGCCTTTGACTGTGTGGATCATAATAAACTGTGGAAAATTCTTCAAGAGATGGGAATACCAGACCACCTGACCTGCCTCTTGAGAAACCTATATGCAGGTCAGGAAGCAATAGTTAGAACTGGACATGGAACAACAGACTGGTTCCAAATAGGAAAAGGAGTACGTCAAGGCTGTATATTGTCACCCTGCATATTTAACTTATATGCAGAGTACATTATGAGAAATGCTGGGCTGGAAGAAGCACAAGCTGGCATCCAGATTGCCAGGAGAAATATCAGTAACCTCAGATATGCAGATGACACCACCCTCATGGCAGAAAATGAAGAGGAACTACAAAGCCTCTTGATGAAGGTGGAAGAGGAGAGTGAAAAAGTTGGCTTGAAGCTAACATTCAGTAAACAAAGATCATGGCATCTGGTCCCATCACTTCATGGCAAATAGACAGGGAAAAAAATGGAAACCATGTCAGACTATATTTTTGGGGGGCTCCAAAATTACTGCAGATGGTGACTACAGCCATGAAATTAAAACACATTTACACCTTAGAAGGAAAGTAATCACCAACCTAGATAGCATACTGAAAAGCAAAGACATTACTTTGCCAATAAACATCCATCTAGTCAAGGCTACGGTTTTTCTGGTGGTCATGTATGGATGTGATAGTTGGACTCTGAAGAAAGCTGAGTTCCAAAGAATTGATGCTTTTGAACTGTGGTGTTGGAGAAGACTCTTGAGAGTCCCTTGGACTGCAGGGAGATCCAACCAGTCCATTCTGAATGAGTTCAGCCCTGGGTGTTGTTTGGAAGGAATGATGCTAAAGCTCAAACTCCAATACTTTGGCCACCTCATGCGAAGTGTTGACTCATTGGAAAAGACTCTGATGCTGGGAGGGATTGAGGGCAGGAGGAGAACGGGACAACAGAGGATGAGATGGCTGGATGGCATCACTGACTCGATGGACATGAGTCTGAGTGAACTCCGGGAGTTGGTGATGGACAGGGAGGCCTGGCGTGCTGCATATCATGGGGTCACAAAAAGTCGGACACAACTGAGCGACTGAACTGACTGATGTGTTCTTGTTACAAAACAGTGCCCCTTCTTTTCCAGTTAAATAAGTAACTTTACCATTTCTTATAAGAAAAGCTTAGTGGTAATGAACGCTTTTAGTTTTTCTGGTCTGGAAAATTATCTTTCTTTACATTCTGAATAAATTTATTGGAAGAATATTCTTGGTTGGAAGTTTTTTGTGTGTCTGTTTCATCATTTTTAACATATCATGTCACTCTCTTCTGGCCTAAAAAATTTGTACTGATTGATTCACTGAGTCTTACAGTCCTGCCATCTATGTAACACATTGAGTCTTTCTGCTTCTAATGTTATCTGCTTGTTTTTAACTTTTGTTATGTTAATTATATGTTTTGGTGTGGGTCTCCTTGGGCTTCCCAGGTAGCTCAGTGGCAAAGAATTCATCTGCCTATGCAGAGGACACAGGTTCAATCTCTGGGTTTGGAACATTCCCTGGAGGAAGAAATGGCAACCCAATCCAGTATCCTTGCCTGGAATATCCCATGGACAGAGGGGCCTGGCAGGATGCAATCCATAAGGCTGTAAGGAGTTGGACATGGCTGAGTGACTGAGCACACACACATATGGGTCTCTTAGGGCTTAAATATATATATATATAAATTCTCTGGGCTTCTCCAGTCTTGATGCTTGTTTCCTTTCTCAAGTTAGCAAAGTTTTTCAGTCATTTTTTCACATTACATTTCTCCCACTTTCTCTGTCTCTTCTACTTCTAGGAGTCCTGTATCATATCATTTAAAATGATGATTAGCTTCCTTGAAAGACTGTTAGGATTATGGATAAAATACCTTGAAGGACACATATCCAAAATTAAAAGAGAATTTAAAATTCTGTACAACTTGCTAAAATTCGGTTATTTATATTTGCCCATTCTTAAAATATGTGCTAAAATGAAGGCTGCAATTCAATTTTTGTTTTTACTTTTTACACATATGAATACAGAATCATAACATTCAAGCTGCTTTTTTCTTAAGGTCCTGTTCACACTGTGAAGAATTATGACATTCTAAATCAACCTTAGTATTCTCTCTTCCATTTGTTTCTATGAAAGTATTTAATCAAAAATGGTGGAATCATTTTTATACCAAATAATTTCACTTATTATTCTTAATAGAAAGAGAATTTAACTTTGCCTAGCCTAGTTTACTTTTCAAAGATGTCCTGGATATATTACCTCATTTTTTATATTAACAAGGTCATATACACTTGCATGTATTTTTTCTTTTATTTAACAAACACATACAACACATGCCAACTGATAATATAGACATAATTTTCCATAATTTCAAGATGAGGAAACTAAGGCATGAAAGGTGATATGCTTGTCCAAGGACACACAGGTAGTATTTGGTAAAGTTAGCATTTGAATCCAGGTAATCTGGCTCTTTGCTCACAAAAGTCTGTATAGTCAAAGCTATGGTTTTTCCAGTAATCATGTTTGGATGTGAGAGTTGGACCAAAAAGAAGGTTGAACACTGAATAATTGATGTTTTCGAATTGTGGTGCAGAGAAGACTCTGATAGTCCTTTGGAGAGCAAGGAGATCAAACCAGTCAATCCTAAAGGAGAACAACCCTGAATATTCACTGGAAGGACTGATGCTGAAGCTGAAGCTCCAATATTTTGGCTACCTGATATGAACAGCTGACTCATTGGAAAAGATCCTGATGTTGGGAAAGACAGAGGACAGGAGAAAGGGGCAACGGGAGATGAGATGGTTGAATGCCATCACCAATGTAGGGACATGAGTTTGAGCGAACTCCAGGAGATGGTAAAAGTCAGGGAAGCCTGCTGTGCTGTAGTTCATGGGGGTCACAAAGAGTTGGACATGACTTAACCACTAAGCAAAAACAATCTGGCTCTAAATTAAATCCCTTTAGTTAACTACATCGTATTGTCAGTCAATCTTTCAAAGCAGTCTTCAAGTAAACAGACATGCCCTGATCATGCTTTCATATGGAAGAGAAAGATTAATAACAAATTGGATGAGCAATGATCTCAAAACATTTTCTAGATTAGATACGTGTTTGTTGACCATTTAAGAACACTTTCATGGACATACTGTGATGTCTTTCCCAAGATAAGTTCAAGTCTCTTTATATTTCTTTTTAAAATGTATTAAATTATATCACTAAATATACTTTCTCTTCCATTATTTTTCTTTCTCTGAGGATTACAAATATTTGTACTTGATATTCACTATGTCTATTGTCTATACATAACACTTTCTCTCTAGATGTTTATTTTTCATATTTACTCTTTTCTCTCTAGACCTTGTTTGTGTATTCATTGTTTTTGGGCAAGGTTAGGCTTTTAAAATGAGCTTAAATATTTATTTCCCCTACCAGCTATCATATATCTTATTTATTAACAGGGAAATAAAGTATTTCATGAATTTAAATCTCACAAGTCTCATTTCTGGGCAATTAAAATTTAATAAAACAAATATTGAAGCACACTGCAACTTAGTCAAAGACATATCTCAAACTCTTATTTATATTTTGGAAAGTTAATGCATGCTATGCCATGTAATATTGTTTATAAGTCTGGATTCTCTTTTTATATAATAAAGAATCATTCATTCTTATTCTTATATAAATAGACAGTTAAACTGAGAGGAGTATTTGAGGAGTGGTACTCAAGATAAAAACCCTTAACTTCATTTTATCAATTTATGAAATATTTACAATTATAAATTCTGGGTACTTTTTATGAGTTTATAATACTCAAAGACTTTATTTTATTTTTATTAAAATTAATTATTAGTGTATTTATTTATTTATATAGACAGCATATTAAAATGCAGAGACATTACTTTGCTAACCAAGGGCCATCTAGTCAAGACTATGGTTTTTCAAATAGTCATGAATGGATGTGAGAGTTGGACCGTAAAGAAAGCTGAGCGCCAAAGAATGGATGCTTTTGAGCTGTTGGAGAAGACTCTTCAGAGTCCCTTGAATGGCAAGGAGAGCCAACCAGTCCATCCTAAAGGAGATCAGTCCTGGGTGTTCACTGGAAGGACTGATGCTGAAGCTGAAACTCCAATACTTTGGGCACCTGATTCAAAGAGCTGACTCATCTGAAAAGACCCTGATGCTGGGAAAGACTGAGGACAGGAGAAGGGTTGACAGAGGATGAGATGGTTGGATGGCATCACTGACTCAATGCACATGAGTTTGTGTAGACTCCAGGGGTTGGTGATGGACAGGGAGGCCTGGTATGCAACAGTCCGTGGGGTCACAAAGAGTCGAACACTGACCTACTGAACTGAACTGAACTGAACTGATTATTTATTTAGAAATAAATGGATATGTCTTGGGCCTAGTGGAGTGAAGACAGAAAAAAATGTCAGAACTCGGATTCAGTCACAAGAATAAAGTAATTAATCCTCGGTTGTCATATGACAATTTATCTTTTTCTATTATGAACAAGAGGAGATAACCTGGATATTTTCTCACATCCCATTTACCAGTCTAAATTACTACATTGGACGACAGAGGATGAGATGGCTGGATGGCATCACTGACTCGATGAATGTGAGTCTGAGTGACCTCCGAGAGCTGGTGATGGATAGGGAGGCCTGGCGTGCTGCAGTTCATGGGGTCGCAAAGAGTCGGACACGACTGAGCGACTGATCTGATCTGATCTGATGTTTCTTTTTCATTCACAATGCTTAAACAGGGTAATAACAAGGATACTGCAACTTACTTTCGAACAGAACACTTTGTAATCAGGATTCAGCAGGAAGTTACAATATCAGAGCAAAGAGTCATTGTAAATCCGCTCCTTTTCTGATATATCTACAACTAATTTTCACTTAAGGAGATCTGGATAAATAAATTCATATTTCTGACATACTTAAATCTTAATCCTTGGCTCCAAAAAGATAAGGTTTATATATATGTATGTATGGGTGTGCTTGTGTATGAATAGGAAAAATAGCATCGCAAGAAAGCAATAAAAAAATTACTGTGGGTAAATGAATCCAATCAAATATTTGATTCAGAATGTCATCAGTAATTCAATAGGAAATATTTGATTTATATCAGTAGTTACAAAAGGTAGAGTGCATCTGAGATTCTTTTAAACAGACTAATAATCATTTTCAGTTAGGTGGTGCTGATACTAGAAGATGTAATGATAAAGATTAAAATATGGAATATCCACTTATTTTTATCTGAGTCATTAAAAATGCTCTAAATCAAATAAAAATTTTTCAATTGGGTAAATATTTTATTTGAAAGATGGTGATAGTAAAAGCAGTCAATTTTGTATAAGCTTAAATAATATAAGAATTGCAGTTTACAATGCAACATCGATCCAATACAATCTTTTATCATGATAAATTATGCTTTTAAAGAATTTATTTCAGAATTAAAGTCTTTTAACTTAAAATACAATATCCGTCATTCTTCATATTTTTACTTTACTCACAACTATCCTGTATATATTTCCGATAAACTGTGTTGTGCCCACACCTCCCAGATTCACATATTGTAACCCTAACCTCAATGTGACTGCATTGGAAGATAAGGCCTATAAGACAGTGATTAAGGTTAAATGATATCATAAGAGTGAAACCCTATCTATGTATCTATGTACTCCCTCAGTCATGCCTGACTCTTTGCAACCCCATGGCCTATACCCTACTAGGTTTCTCCGTCAATGGGATTCTCCAGGCAAGAATACTGGAGTGGGCTGCCATTTCCTTCTCCAGCGGATCTTCCCGACCCAGGGATCAAACCCAGGTCTACCGCACTACAGGCAGACACTTTACCCTCTGAGCCACCAGGGAAGCCCAATGAAACCCTAATCTAGTACAAATGGCATTCTTCTAAGAAGGGGAAGAGATACTGGGAATGTGTGAGATAAAGGGAAGACCATGTGAGGACATAATGAGAAGGTGGCCATCTGCAAGTCATGGAGGGAGACCTCGGGAGAAAGTGACTCTGCTTGGACTTTTGGCCCCCAGAACTGTGACAAAATAAATTTCAATTATTTACTCCACCCAGCCTGTTATTTAAGTTCTGGCAGAATAATATGAAGTTTTAAAACCAAGTTGTTTAACTTCTGTAAGTAAGTTTGGGGACAAGGAAAATATTATATACAGAAATCTATAATTTAGTACTTTTGCTTAAATATTCAAAGGTTTTACCTGAAACCTTAAAGGTATTAAGTTTTAATTCAAAACAAATGGCTGAGTTGGGAAAGCCAGATGTTTCAGTTCATTGTCCAAAAATGAAGCAAAATGAGGTATGGAATATAGTGGGAAAATATATATATATATATATAAAGTTCAAATGGATTGTCAGGGTTTGAAAGCAGAATTCAGAAAAACCTAAATTCATAAATTCATGTGTAGTTCTGATATGTTTCCACTCCTTTTAGGACAGTGACTGGCTGAATACAAGGAATAGATCTGGTCTTTGAAAATATAGACCAGATCCCTTGGACTGCAAGGAGATCCAACCAGTCCATTCTGAAGGAGATCAGCCCTGGGATTTCTTTGGAAGGAATGATGCTAAAGCTGAAACTCCAGTATTTTGGCCACCTCATGAGAAGAGTTGACTCATTGGAGAAGACTCTGATGCTGGGAGGGATTGGGGGCAGGAGGAGAAGGGGACGACAGAGGATGAGATGGCTGGATGGCATCACTGACTTGATGGATATGGGTCTGAGTGACCTCCGGGAGTTGGTGATGGACAGGGAGGCCTGGCGTGCTGCGATTCATGGGGTCGCAAAGAGTTGGACACGACTGAGCGACTGATCTGATCTGATCTTGAAAATATAAACAATTAAACAGGATATCAGTAATTTAGACAAACTGACCAAAAATGGACCTCAGGGCTATAGGAGCACTGGAGTACTTTGCATAAAGGATGCTGCATATGGTTGTTAATAGGATCCAGCACCCTTGAAGGGTGCTTTTCTGTACTGCAAAAGAAGACAGCTAAATATTTGTTCCCTAGATGTCCAACTCATTAAGAATACAAATTAGGTTCTATCAGTTAGATGCATTTATATAAGCTTTTTTAAGGGAAAAATTGAAATTAAGCCATCTTTCTGTTGATTTTTGTTGGTTTGTTGTTATTGTAAGCAAGCTGTGAGGATGCAGTTTTGTTCTGTGGCTTTGTTCAGAACATAGTTTCCAGCTTCACTGGTGTTTAAGTATAGTTTGGAGGGGGCAGCTTCCTGATTCATCCAGACAGTATGTCAAACTCCATGGTGCAGTGGTGGCCTTTTGATTTTACACTTTTCTGACTGTATCAGAGGTCAGTCCTCTGTTGATCAATTCAATATGTAATGTTCTAGGGTATTTCTCAGAATCTATTCTTCCAATAGTTCTCTGGATTAAAACCCATTCTGTTCATAATATTTATTGCATTCGGACTGTTAGAGAAACCAGCAAGAAATGGTAAGTTTTCCGTATGCAATCTATTCTACTGGTGTTTGAGAAAGTAATGTGTTATCCATACTCTAAATTTGATAAAATATAAAATGTATACAATTAAAACCATGGCTAAATCACTACAGTCGTGTCCGACTCTGTGCGACCCCATAGACGGAAGCCCACCAGGCTCCCCTGTCCCTGGGATTCTCCAGGCAAGAACACTGGAGTGGGTTGCCATTTCCTTCTCCAATGCGTGAAAGTGAAAAGTGAAAGTGAAGTCGCTCAGTTGTGTCCGACTCTTAGCGACTCCATGGACTGCAGCCTACCAGGCTCTTCCGTCCATGGGATTTTCCAGGCAAGAAAATCCAAGAGTACTGGAGTGGAGTGCCATTGCCTTCTCCGATTAAAACCCATAGATACCTCCAAATGTATAATTGAATATGTAAATATAACTATCCCTCAAGCATGAAAATATCTCCGATTTCACACTTTGAACTTCTTTGTTCTTTGATGCACAGATTCTTTCTAACTTACTGTCCACACATAATGTAGTATACATTTGCTGAATTAATTATTGTGACTAATAGTTAAATAGATAAAAGAATCAAACTATTTTCTCAACAAGGGAACATCCTTGATTTCATTATCAATTAGCGAAAAAATTGAATCAGCACATAACGACAAACATATACACTGGTATTAAACCTTATTTCTCAGACCTGGTAACAATAAATAGGAAGAGTCTATGAAAGAAAAAAAAATCATACTGTTCTTTCAGCCTTTTGTTCAATTTGATTACTTCCTTTCCTTCAGTTCAGTTCAGTTCAGTTCAGTCACTCAGTCATGTCTGACTCTTTGTGACCCCATGAATAAAGCACGCCAGGCCTCCCAGTCCATCACCAACTCCTAGAGTTCACTCAGACTCACGTCCATCGAGTCAGTGATGCCATCCAGCCATCTCATCCTCTGTCGTCCCCTTCTCCTCTTGTTCCCAATCCCTCCCAGTATCAGAGTCTTTTCCAATGAGTCAACTCTTCGCATGAGGTGGCCAAAGTACTGGGCTTTCAGCTTCAGCATCATTCCTTCCAAAGAAATCCCAGGGCTGATCTCCTTCAAAATGGACTGGTTGGATCTCCTTGCAGTCCAAGGGACTCTCACGAGTCCTCCAACACCACAGTTCAAAAGCATCAATTCTTTGGCGTTCAGCTTTCTTTTTTTTTTTTTTTTTTTTTATTTAATTTTATAATATTGTATTGGTTTTGCCATATATCAAAATGAATCTGCCACAGGTATACATGTGTTCTCCGTCCTGAACCCTCCTCCCTCTCCCCTCCCCATACCATCCCTCTGGGTCATCCCAGTGCACCAGCCTCAAGCATCCGGTATCCTGCATCAAA
This sequence comes from Tragelaphus eurycerus, assembly GCA_935064755.1. NCBI lineage: Eukaryota > Metazoa > Chordata > Mammalia > Artiodactyla > Bovidae > Tragelaphus > Tragelaphus eurycerus. The sequence goes on along the minus strand of CAKXYN010000004.1, from coordinate 38,083,366 downwards.
CCTGGACTGGTGACTCGTCAGCTTTCTTCACAGTCCAACTCTCACATCCATATATGACCACCAGAAAAACCATAGCCTTGACTAGACTGACCTTAGTTGGCAAAGTAATGTCTTTGCTTTTCAATATGCCATCCAGGTTGGTCATAACTTTTCTTCCAAGGAGTAAGTGTCTTTTAATTTCATGGCTGCAGTCACCATCTGCAGTGATTTTGGAGCCCAGAAAAATAAAGTCTGACATTGTTTCCACGGTTTCCCCATCTATTTGCCATGTAGTGATGGGACCAGATGCCATGATCTTTGTTTTATGAATGTTGAGTTTTAAGCCAACTTTTTCACTCTCCTCTTTCACTTTCATCAAGAGGCTTTTTTTTTTTTTTTAGTTCCCCTTAACTTTCTGCCATAAGGGTGGTGTCATCTGCATATCTGAGGTTATTGATATTTCTCCCGGCCATCTTGATTCCAGCTTGTGCTTCTTCCAGTCCAGCGTTTCTCATGATGTACTCTGCATATAAGTTAAATAAGCAGGGTGACAATATACAGCCTTGACACACTCCTTTTCCTTTTTGGAACCAGTCTGTTGTTCCATGTCCAGTTCCAACTGTTGCTTCCTGACCTGCATACAAATTTCTCAAGAGGCAGATAAGGTGGTCTGGTATTCCCATCTCTTTCAGAATTTTCCACAGTTTATTATGATCCACACAGTCAAAGGCTTTGGCCTAGTCAATAAAGCAGAAATAGATTCTTTTTTGGAACTCTCTTGCTTTATCTATGATCCAGTGGATGTTAGCAATTTGGTCTCTTCCCTTCCTTACTCAGAGACTAAAACTGTATTGAGCTATAGACCCTTGCCCTAATATTTACCTGAGCTAAACCTGAAAAAGTATTTTAAACAGCATTTCTTAAAATTATTTAATGAAAAGGGTACTTGAGAGGGAAGGAGGAAAAGTTCGTGTTCCTATGACTGCAGTGATTAACTACTGAAGAGAACTTCATTAGATCTCTCCGAGGCTGAGATTTCAGTTAAAATAAGAGGTGAGCTAAATGATCTCTAAGACACCCAGTTTCTCTGCTGGCTATGCTATTCCAGGAAGGAATATTTAAAGACAGTGTTTAAAATAGGCTGTTAGATTATGAAAGGAAAATGCTAAGTTAGAACCTATTAATTAAATATGCAGAGAAACGTGGGAAGAAACAAGGCATTTCCCAAAGGAGAATCCATAATTTAATGCAGATTTTAATTAATATAATACCAGAAACTATCAATAAATATTATGAAAGGAGCTTCTTTCTCCACCAAGCTTACTATACTCCCATATGCCTTGCTACTTTCCCCTGGGAAACATCCTGGCACATATTTTCCTAAATCTTAAAAATATACTTATCTACAAAGTTGTGTATTTTTGCTTTTTTTCTCTCTTAAAAGAGGAAAAAATGAAACTCTCTGAAAGTCATAATTTTCAGGGTGATTTTTAGAGAAAAGCATAAGGATGAAGAAATTTTGTCATGATGTTGGTGATAGCAGATTATCCCTAGGATATTTACTTTTATTAAACCTGTGGCTTCACTTTCTTAATATTTGTAAGGCTAAGATTGCTTAGATGTTGGGAGAAGACAGCAATGGCAACAACAATTTGGAATTTATCATCATTCTATCTAAAATGCATTTATTTTCCTTGAGCTGACTGAATATATGAAAAATAAAAACATGTCTATGAGAGAAGCTTTAGAGTGCAAATTTTATTATAAAATATAAAAATTAATTTAATTACCCAAATCCACTCAATACTATAAATTGGTTCTCTTAGGTGAATGGAACAGTGCATGGAAAGTTGCATTATCAACAGGACATTATGGCATTTTTCCATAGGATGGCCACATACAGATTCTTCATAAAAAGAAAACACTCTAGTGTTTGCTTTGGTAGCATGTGTGCTAAAATTGCAACAATACAGAAAAAAATTAGCATGACTCCTGCATATGCCAATTTGTGAAGCATTCAATATATTTTATAAATAAAGCTTTATAATTTCAGGCATATTAATAATTATCTGTAATTGAGGAAAAAACATTGCTTACACTGCTTACATTGCTTACATTACTTACAGTTTGACCATTTGCCTAAGCACCCTATTCAATTAGGAGAGTAAACATAATGATTTTATGAAATGAATTGACAAGCTGAGTGACTGAAGTAACCAAATAATATAATTCATCTAATGTGAAATATGTGCAGTCTAACTACTGAAAAAGTCATTAATTTCACTATTTTTTTCATGCTCTGGGAAGTCTCTAATCTCCTCTAATCTGTAAAATAACACCTTCAGAAACTAAATAGGCTACATGCACAATATTGTTGGAAAACTCAAACGCCTAAATGCATTGTCAAAACAAACACATGCTTATGGAGAATTAAAACTGATGAATCTAGCTTCCGGCATCTTTCTACGCTGAAAACTAGGAAAATCTCCAAAGAGACCGGAAAACACATTGTGAGTTAATGATACAGGATTAATAATTTTCATTGCACAAACACTGTCTTTTAAACACTGGAGAGCAAAATGACAGAGTTTCCAAGTCAAGAAGGTTTTTATATACAAGTGCCATTATGCAGGACCTTGGGGGCCTTCCCAGAAAACAATACCCCTGCCATATCCCCTCTCATCCTGTGTCTTCCACCTGCCTCTTATCTGCTGAAAAACTTTAGACTATTAGGCCTTCCCCAGGTTCCAAGAAGTAAATATAATCAGAGAAATAAGAAAATGTCAAAAAAAAAAAAAAAGAAAACAGTCAAAGAAGACAAAATAATAATAGTTTAGCCATTAAACAAAGACCTTTAGACCTTCCTCAGGGGTTATAGATGATATTATGAAAGATAGCCTTTGAGCTCTTTCACAGATACTGAAACCCTCACTAGATGGAGGAAGTTAACTATAGCTGACCACAAGTATGTAGACCCCAGATAAGTTGGAATCAGAAGGTTGACGATGTTGACTTCTTGCACCCTGTAACTCTCCTCCCCATCTGACGCCCTGTCTTTAAAAACCTTTCCCTGAAAGTAATGAGTGAGTTTGGGCCTTTTAAACACCAGCCACTTGGACTCCTTCTTGGTACCCTGCAATTAATGCTGCACTTTGCTTCAGCACAACCCAGTATCAGTAGATTGGCTTTATACTGTGCGTGGGTAATCAAACCCAAGTTTGGTTAGGTCAAATAAGGAGTGTAGATGTATTACTAGATAGCCTCATTAGCATTAACTTTGCTACTGCTGCTGCTAAGTCGCTTCAGTCGTGTCCGACTCTGTGCGACCCCATAGACAGAAGCTCACCAGGCTCCCCCATCCCTGGGATTCTCCAGGCAAGAACACTGGAGTGGGTTGCCATTTCCTTCTCCAATGCATGAAAGTGAAAAGTGAAAGTGAAGTCGCTCAGTCGTGTCCGACTCTTAGCGACCCCATGGACTGGAGCCTACCAGGATCCTCCGTCCATGGGATTTTCCAGGCAAAAGTACTGGGGTGGGGTGCCATTGCATTAACTTTAGACATAAGTAAAGACCCACATACACTCTGCAGCCCAGTGGAAAGCACAGAGGCATTAGGGCTAACAGAGCCTGTAATTACATTTCAAACAATTCTATTGCATATGACTCCACAATAAATTTTGTGTGATATAAAGGTATGAGATATGAGATAGGCAATTCACACTCAAAATACATAAGTGACTTGCCAATGACCACATAAGTAATAAATATTAGAGCCAGATTTAGTATTCACATTTTTAAACTCTTAATTCATTGCCCATTTCTATTACACAATATTAAATCTTACATGTTACAGTTATAAATGAAGTGTCAAATAAAATAAGCTCCATCCCCCAAATGTAAGTCACTATGGTGAACAATATGGAGATTCCTTAAAAAATTAAAAAGAGAACAACACATGATTCAATAATCCCACTCCTGGGCATATATTCAGAGAAAACCATAATTTTTAAATATGCATGCACCCCAATGTTCACTGAAGCACTGCTTGCAATAGTCAAGACATGGAAGTATCCTAAATGTCCACAGATACATGAATGGGTAAAGAAGAGCAGTGGAATATTACTCAACCATTAAAAAGAATATGATAATATGAAATAATGCCATTTGCAGAAATGTGGATGGACCTGGAAATTATCATACTAAATGATGTAAGTCAGACAAAGACCAATTTTCACGTTATCACTTATATGTAAAATATTTTAAAAATTACAGAAATGAACTTATTTGTAAAACAAAAACAGACTCACAGACTTAGAGAATGAATGTCTGGTTACCAGTGGGGGAGAATGGGGGAGGAATAGATAAGGAGTTTGACATTGATAAGCACACACTGCTATATTTAAAATAGATAACCAACAAAAACCTACTGTAAAATAAAATAAAGTGGTATATTATAAAAGAATAAAATTATAGAAACTATATCACTGGAATTTCTATTTATTTCAATAAATATTTTTTAATACAAGTCCAAGTTTAAAAGACTTAGAACATTCTATTATTCTATTGAAACATTCTATTACTTGTTAATATATAATCAAGCTCATCTACTCCTAAGAGTCTTTTTAGAGTTTTTCTACCTATTTCAAATGATTTTTAAAATCACCTTGTCCAGCTTTAAAATGGTTGGTTTTTCAGTTAAGTTAGTCATGTAACTGCATGTTTAAGAACAAATTATTGGTTGTTATTATTAATTTTACTGTTTCTACATTCAAATTTGTAAATTGAACTTTTCTTCTTTTTATAAATTCTTTTGTTTCACTTAGTTTAACACTGTCATATTTTTCTATCTCTGAATTTAATTTATAATAATTTTATTTGATAATTTACACATTAAAGTTATAAAACAATTTTGAAGATAAAAATATTATATTTCCTAGTCTTCCCCTTGCTGCTGCTGCTGCTGCTGCTAAGTCGCTTCAATTGTGTCTGACTCTGTGCGACCCCAGAGACGGCAGTCCACCAGGCTCCCCCATCCCTGGAATTCTCCAGGTAGGAACACCGGAGTGGGTTCCCATTTCCTTCTCTAATTCATGAAAGTGAAAAGTGAAAGTGAAGTCGCTCAGTTGTGTCCGACTCTTAGCGACCTCATGGACTGCAGCCTACCAGTCTCCTCCATCCATGGGATCTGCCAGGCAAGAGTACTGGAGTGGGTTGCCATTGCCTTCTCTTAATCTTCCCCTTGTTAAGTCGCTTCAGTCGTGTCCAACTCTGTGCAACCCCATAGACCGCAGCCCACCAAGCTCCACCATCCCTGGGATTCTCTAGGCAAGAACACTGGAGTGGGTTGCCATTTCCTTCACCAATGCATAAAAGTGAAAAGTGAAAGTGAAGTCGCTGAGTTATGTCCGACTCTTAGTGACCTAAAGGACTGCAGCCCACCAGGCTCCTCCATCCATGGGATTTTCCAGGCAATAGTACTGGAGTGGGTTGACATTGCCTTCTCCTAATCTTCCCCTTAAGTAACTGTTATTCAGTATTTTCGTATCTTTCATGGTCTACATGTTTTTGAAGAGGACCAGTCAATTATACTGTAAAATGTTCCTCAGTTTTAGATTGTCTGACATCTTATTATTAGGTTAATGCTGTGCTTCTTGCAGCAAGGATACCACAGAGTTAATGCTGTGTTCTTCTCAGCATATCATTATAGGGGAAACTTGATACCAATATATGATATTATTGAAGGTGTTAAGTTCAATTACTTCGTAAAGATAGTACCTGCTAGGTTTCTCCATTATAAAGTTACTTTTTTCCCCTCTTAATTAATAAATACATTAGGGTATATTACTTGAAGACAATGAAAATATCCTGTTTATTTTCAAAATTTGGTCCACCAGTTCTAATATCTATTGATGGATCCTGTCTATAGCATTTCCTTTTGTGTTCTTTTTCTCCAGTCGTTTTTTCTCTATTTTTTCTATATAATAGTTATCAAGTAAAGAAGAGATATCCCTTCTCTTTAACTCACTTATGTGTTCAACTTTCAGTTTACATTATTAAGTGTACATAGACATTTATTTTATTCTGTGCTTTTTGATACTAAATTATTAGGGTATTCCTCAAAATGTTCTACATTTAACCGTGAAGAACTATTTCAAAGTGCTTTATATAATCTTTTGATATATATCCCTCTTCCTCTGAGCACTTTCTTACTTTGTGGCACCATACAATGCTCCAGGTACGCTTGTATTTCCTATGCTGCAGTTCTGGCCTCTGGAATCAATAATTTCTTGAATAAGGCCTTGTTCCTCTTATTCAACAATGATATTTATAAACTGGCATCTTGTATTTAGAAACATACCTAACAAAGTGTCCTTGTTTCCAGGCCTTCTGAATGGATCAGTTCAGTTCAGTCGCTCAGTCATGTCTGACTCTTTGCAACCCCATGAATTGCAGCACACCAGGCCTCCCTGTCCATCACCAACTCACGGAGTTCACCCAGACTCACGGCCATCGAGTCATTGATGCCATCCAGCCACTCATCCTCTGTTGTCCCCTTCTCCTCCAGCCTCGAATCCTTCCCAGCATCACAATCTTTTCCCATGAGTCAACTCAACTTGGAAAATATAAATATATTTTCTGTATACGGATGGGTGGATAGCTATACAGGTTTTTATCCTTACCTATACATACAATTTGGCCTTGGAATACAGAATGAAGCAGGGCAAAGACTAATAGAGTTGTGCCAAGAAAATGCACTGTTCATAGCAAACACCCTCTTCCAACAACACAAGAGAAGACTCTACACATGGACATCACCAGATGGTCAAGACTGAAATCAGATTGATTATATTCTTTGCAACCAAAGGTGGAGAAGCTCTATACAGTCAGCAAAATCAAGACCAGGAGCTGACTGTAGCTCAGGTCATGAACTCCTTATTTCCAAATTCAGACGTAAATTGAACAAAGTAGGGAAAACCACTAGACCATTCAGGTATGACCTAAATCAAATCCCTTATGATTATACAATGGAAGTGAGAAATAGATTTAAGGGACTAGATCTGATAGACAGAGTGCCTGATGAACTATGGACGGAAGTTCGTGACATTGTACAGGAGAGAGGGATCAAGACCATCCCCATGGAAAAGAAATGCAAAAAAGCAAAATGGCTATCTGGGAAGGCCTTACAAGTAGCTGTGAAAAGAAGAGAAAGAAAAAGCAAAGGAGAAAAGGAAAGATATAAGCATCTGAATGCAGAGTTCCAAAGAATAGCAAGAAGAGATAAGAAAGCCTACTTCAGCGATCAATGCAAAGAAATAGAGGATTGTATTACTTTTACTATACATCGAGATGGATCCGCCACCAGATCCCGTGCCCCCATCCTGACCCTCCTCCTGGTCAGTCCAGGTACGATGCCCGATAACAGATGCCTGGGACTGGAGCACTGGGATGACCTGGAGGGATGGTGTGGGAGGGGGGAGGGAGGAGGGTTCAGGATGGGGAGCACGGGTATTCTGGTGGCGGATCCATCTCGATGTATAGTAAAAGTAATACAATATTGTAAAAAAATAAAATAAAATAAATGTGATTATAAGCCAAAAAAAAAAAAAAAGAAATAGAGGAAAACAACAGAATGGGAAAGACATACAATATTGTAAATTTAAATAAAATAAAATCTAAAAAAAAAAAGAAAATTAGAGATACCAAGGGAACATTTCATGCAAAGATGGGCTCGATAAAGGACAGAAATGGTATGGACCTAATAGAAGCAGAAGATATTAAGAAGAGGTGGCAAGAATACACAGCAGAACTGTGTACAAGAATGATTTTCATGACCCAGATAATCACAATGGTGTGATCACTGACCTAGAGCCAGACATCCTGGAATGTGAAGTCAAGTGGGCCTTAGAAAGCATCACTACGAACAAAAGCTAGTGGAGGTGATGGAATTCCAGTGGAGCTATTTCAAATCCTTAAAGACGATGCTGTGAAAGTGCTGCACTCAATATGCCAGCAAATGTGGAAAACTCAGCAGTGGCCACAAGACTGGAAAAGTTCAGTTTTCATTCCAATCCCAAAGAAAGACAACGCCAAAGAATGCTCAAACTACCCACAATTGCACTCATCTCACATGCTAGTAAAGTAATGCTCAAAATTCTCCTAGCCAGGCTTCAGCAATACGTGAACCATGAACTTCCAGATGTTCAAGCTGGTTTTAGAAAAGGCAGAGGAACCAGAGATCAAATTGCCAACATCCACTAGATGGTCAAAAAAGCCAGAGAGTTTCAGAAAAACATCTGTTTTTGCTTTATTGACTATGCCAAAGCCTTAGACTGTGTGGATCACAAAAAAGTGTGGAAAATTCTGAAAGAGATGGGAATATCAGACCATGTGACCTGCCTCTTTAGAGATTTGTATACAGGTCAGGAAGTAACAGTTAGAACTGGATATGGAACAGACTGGTTCCAAATAGGGAAAGGAGTGCGTCAAGGCTGTATACTGTCACCCTGCTTATTTAACTTATATGCAGAGCACATCATGAGATACGCTGGGCTGAAATAAGCACAAGCTGGAATCAAGATTGCAAGGAGAAATATCAATAACCTCAGATATGCAGAGATATGCAGATGACACCACCCTTATGGCAGAAAGTGAAGAGGAACTAAAAAGCCTCTTGATGAAAGTGAAAGTGGAGAGTGAAAAAGTTGGCTAAAGCTCAACATTCAGAAAACTAAGATCATGGCATCTGGTCCCATCACTTCAAGGGAAATAGATGGGGAAACAGTGTCAGACTTTTTTTTTTTTTTTTTTTGCTCCAAAATCACTGCTGCTGGTGACTGCAGCCATGAAATTAAAAGATGCTTACTCCTTGGAAGGAAAGTTATGACCAACCTAGATAGCATATTCAAAAGCAGAGACATTACTTTGCCAACTAAGGTCTGGCTAGTCAAGGCTATGGTTTTTCCTGTGGTCATGTATGGATGTGAGAGTTGGACTGTGAAGAAGGCTGAGTGCCGAAGAATTGATGCTTTTGAACTGTGGTGTTGGAGAAGACTCTTGAGAGTCCCTTGGACTGCAAGGAGATCCAACCAGTCCATTCTGAAGGAGATCAGCCCTGGGATTTCTTTGGAAGGAATGATGCTAAAGCTGAAACTCCAGTACTTTGGCCACCTCATGGGAAGAGTTGACTCATTGGAGAAGACTCTGATGCAGGGAGGGATTGGGGGCAAGAGGAGAAGGGGACGACAGAGAATGAGATGGCTGGATGGCATCACTGATTCGATGGACGTGAGTCTGAGTGACCTCCGGGAGTTGGTGATGGACAGGGAGGCCTGGCTTGCTGCAATTCATGGGGTTGCAGAGTCGGACACGACTGAACGACTGAACTGACTGATACATACAATTAGACAGAATATGTTTAATTTTCATCAAAACCCACAGAGCTCATCCTAAGAAAGTGAAAAATCTGCTTCTAATCATTCACAAAGTATTTACTTATTTGTACTATGCCAGCATACACAATTTCAGAATTGATGATCTCTGAGAAACAAATTTATTATTGTACAATATTTTTGCATATTTATTTTTGTCTTTAGCCTTTCAGTATCCAGGCAGAACACTATTTTCCAAAGTAACATCAGTTATTCTGTTTTTCTCTACATCTTTCATACTTTGTATACAATTCATACTTTGTATATATAGGCATAGTATATCATTCATACTTTGTCCACATGGTCTCAGATGTTACATTTAACTACATTAATTTCTTCTCACATGTTGCTTGATTTTTCATAGCTACAGAGTATGCCTTGTCAGTTAGTTCAGTTGCTTAGTCATATCCGATTCTTTGCTACCCTATGGACTGCAGCACACTAGTCCTCCTTGTCCATTGCCTACTCCTGGAGTTTACTCAAAATCATGTCCACTGAGTCAGTGATGCCATCCAACAAACTCATATTCTGTCATCCCCTTCTCCTCCCACCTTCAATCTTTCCCAGCATCAGGATCTTTTCCAATGAGTCAGCTCTTCACATCAGGTGGCCAAATTTGGAGTTTCAGCTTCAGCATCAGTCCTTCCAATTAATATTCAGACCTGATTTCCTTTAGGATGCAGTGGTTGGATCTCTTTGCAGTCTAAGGGACTATCAAGAGTCTTCTCCAACACCACAGTTCAAAAGCATCAATTCTTCAGCACTCAGTTTTCTTTATGGTCATGACTAGTGGAAAAACCATAGCCTTGACTAGACAGACCTTTGTTGGCAAAGTAATGTCTCTGCTTTTTAATATGCTGTCTAGGTTGGCCATAACTTTTCTTCCAAGGAGCAAGCATCTTTTAAAGTCATGGCTGCAGTCACCATCAGCAGTGATTTTGGAGCCTCAAAAAATAAAGTCTGCCACTCTTTTCACTGTGTCCCCATCTATTTGACATGAAGTGATGGTACCACATGTCATGATCTTAGTTTTCTGAATGTTGAGCTTTAAGCCAACTTTTTACTCTCCTCTTCACTTTCATCAAAAGGTTCTTTAGTTCTTCTTCATTTTCTGCCATATGATGGTGTCATCTGCATATCTGAGGTTATTAATATGTCTTCCGGCAATCTTGATTTCAGCTTGTGCTTCCTTCAGCCCAGCGTTTCTCATGATGTACTCTGCATATAAGTTAAATAAACAAGGTGACAGTATACAGCCTTGATGTACTCTTTTCCCTATTTGGAACCAGTCTGTTTCATGTCCAGTTCTAACTATTGCTTCCTGACCTGCATACAAATTTCTCAAGAGGCAGATCAGGTGGTCTGGTATTCCTATCTTGAAGAATTTTCCACAGTTTGTTATGATCCACACTAAGTCTTTGGCATAGTCAATAAAGCAGAAGTAGATTTATTTTTTTTCTGGAACTCTCCTGCTTTTTTGATGATCCAATGTATATTGGTAATTTGATCTCTGGTTCCTCTGCCTTTTCTAAATCCAGCTTAAACATCTGGAATTTCATCATTCACATACTGTTGAAGCCTGGCTTGGAGAATTTTGAGCATTACCTTACTAGTGTGTGAGATGAGTGCAATTGTGCGGTAGTTTCAGCATTCTTTGGCATTGCCTTTCTTTGGGATTGGAATGAAAACTGACCTTTTCCAGTCCTGTGGCCACTGCTGTTTCCAAATTTGCTGGCATATTGAGTGCAGCACTTTCACAGCATCATCTTTCAGGATTTGAAATAGCTCAAGTGGAATTCCATAACCTCCAGTAGCTTTGTTCTCAGTGATGCTTTCTAAGGCCCTTGTACAAATATGATTTTATGCTTATAGAAGAAATGGATGTGTAGATGGATCAATAAACTTTTTTTTTCAGGAAAGTTTCTCTGTCTGGTCTCTCAGATCATTTACCTGTTTTGGTGATTATCAGATGTGACTTGTCATAGTCTTTCAACATTTTTGATCATGTAACTGCCCAGTGTTCTGGGTGCATTTATGTATGTGTGTGAGAGAGAGAGTGAGAGAAAGATAAACACAGAGACAAAGTCAGAGACCAAGACATAGATCAAAAGATCACAAGAGATGATGGGAGAAGAAATACTTCAGATTCTGGTGTTTTCCTCATTGATTCATCCTCTGGCCTAGTGCCTCCAGATTCTGTTTATTGCCTGCTTTATGAGACCATTTAAAGTTTTCTCAGATACCATCGGAGAAGGCAATGGCACCCCACTCCAGTATTCTTGCCTGCAGAATCCCAGGGATGGGGGAGCCTGGTGGGCTGCCATCTATGGGGTCGCACAGAGTCAGACATGACTGAAGTGACTTAGCAGCAGCAGCAGATACCATACCTGTTTATTTGTCCTTTCATAGAGTTACACTCTTGAGAGAATTTCTTTCTACTAGGTTCCTGGCCCTGTTGTCCATATTGAACTTCCTACTAACATTAATAAAATATATTTCTAAAGCTAAATTATAAATATTCAACAACTTCAGTTGCTAGAAGAGAATCGAAAGTATAAAATTCTGGCTGAGTAACAAGATTAATTTTGCTACTTCATGGCTTCGATATACAGTTTGCCTGGAGAATAAGAATTTAGATTCAGCAATACTAATATGAAGAGAGTGAGTTAATTGCCTTAGGCATAAAATTTAAAGAAGAAACAAAAATACTCAGTAATCTATGTAAGATATTTTAATGCAATATCATTGAATGTTCCATTTGCCTCAGGCTTAAATACAATTTATCAAGTTATAGTTTCGGATCTTGCCTGAATCTAAAATTTTGATATTTTGCTCATTAATCATTTGCATTAATTTTCATTTAAAAATATGCATTACATAATATTCATCTTGATTACTGAATTGAGGGGAACATTCTTGAATGTTCCTGAGGTAATTTCCTATCCACCTCACTCACATCACTGTAACCAGCCCTGCTTAGTCTCCATTTTTATCTGCAATCAAGATGTTAAATGGTGCCCCAGAGTATATATAGTGGTGTCTGTGTATAAACATATACATACACATATAAAATGAAAGAGGAGTAATATCAACAAATATCAAAATAAACAATTTATCTCCTAACAGTGTATTGATACTTTCTTAAAGAAAATGTCAGAGTATCAAATATTCACAAAATATTTCACCTAATACTTCCCACAACAACAAATAGCAAAATCACAGTATCTCAAATAAAACAATGAATGTAAAAGAAACTTTATTAGGCTGTTGTAACTTAGTTGACAGAAACATATGAGAATTCTATTATAGAAGTGAAGACATTAATTATAGATTTCTCATTAGGATTGATGAATGCATGTCTAACTACGATATAAGAGGGGTTCTGCACTAGCCACATTCTTTCTCCCTATCAAGCAGGGATTTCATATTGTTTTAAATTATTAAATACAAAAAGAATACAAATTCCCAACTGCTTCAATTGTTAAATTTCACTTTAAATACTACTAGATATTTTGATATCTCAAGTGTCTTATGATTAACATTTCTCTGGTGTAGTAAATTAAGAAGTTAATACTGACCCATTCTGGTGCTCTATGTCCCAGCTTCCCTATTCACAATGCAACAGTATTGCCTAAAATAAAGACATATTTATTTTACTAAATTGGTTGCCTAAAAATATCTAGAGAGAGGAGAAAAAAGAAAAAAAAAATTGCTTGTGATTCTGTTGTCAAGCTCATCTCATACAGCTGGAATAGCATTTACTCTGAGTTTCAAATCATCCAATATTCAAGACCCCTGGTTTCAATTTAGAAATGAATAAAACCCAAAGTGACATTAAAATATATCTATATTTCCCAAATTAACTCTAAAAGGCTGTATTTTAATATTGGCATTATATGACACCAGAACATCACAGAAGATCCCAAATGAGTAAGCTCCAATGGTTGCTTAACAACTCTAGTTGTTAAGCAACAACAACTAGTAAAGCAACAACAACTAGTAAAAACTGAAGCAGCTATTTTAGAATACTAGTCTTAGTCACTCAGCCATGACTGACTCTTTGTGACCATTCTGTGGACTATAGCTGACCAGGCTCCTCTGTCTATGGGGTTGTCCAGGTAAGAATACTGGAGTGGGTACCCATTCTCTTCTCCAAGGGATCTTTCCAACTCAGGGATCAAACCTGGGTCTCCTGCATTGCAGAAATATTCTTTACCATCTGAGTCACCAGAGAAGCCCACTTTTTAATGCTAGAGTCTAGTCAAATACTTTAGCCAGTGACAGGGAAGTGCTTGATGAAGAAAGACTCATATTTCAGTGAATTTTGAAATTCCTTGTGTAGCTACTGTTCCCTAAACCCCCATCTCCTCATCTCCTATCCCTGTGAGTGAGGCCTAATGTTCTTTCCTAGGTTCGTGGAGGGAAATAGAAATCTTCTTCTCCAAAAAGTTGCTTTTTCCTTCTGTGATCTCTGCTACTGATTGCTGAAGAGCTTCAGTAGCAGAGCTTGGCCATTGATTTTATGCACACGGGCTATTGATGAAAGGAAATTTAAAGAGGTAGACTTTTAATTTTTTTCTCTCTCTTTATTCAAGCCAGGCATTTAAGGAAATTTCCATCAGGTTGCCTGTTAATTGAGACAATAATGGAATAGAGACAGTAGTGACCACATACAACAAAGAACACAATCTTTGTAAAAAGAGTCCTGAAAATTCATTGAACAAACTGATGACTGCAACCTTCATCAGGTAACAGCAGTAATCCCAGGTGAGAGAGAGGATGTGATGCTCAGAAATGCCTCACTAAAATATTCACAATGTCCAGTTCTAAACAAAAAGTTATAAACCATACAAAGAAATGTGGAAATGTGGCTTAATCATAACAAAGATTAATTAATAGTAACTCTCCATGAAGAAGCTGTTGATGGTTTTGATTGTTAAGCTGACAAAAAACTAAAATGAGAAAGAGAAAAATACAAAGAGGAAAGAAAGGGGGATGGAAGGAAGAAAGGAAGGATCAGAGGGAGAGAGGGAGGGAAGGAAGAATATGAGGCACTAATTCAGTTGCAATAAAAAGGTATACTCGAGTATGCTTGTGGTTAGAGTATGGTCTGGTAGTGAAAACATATTGCTTTTATTCCTAGCTTTGCTGTTTACTCTGCTCTTGGCTTTCTCTACCTTGAACAGAGCTTGTGATGTCTTTAAAAGACTTTGATCTCATTTCAGAAAGATTATGGAGGAGGCCTCATTTTCCTCAGTTCTAGTAGACACTTGACAGCAAGAGCTATCAATTTCTCATATGAAGTACTGGAATATCCTTTTCTGGAAATCTTAACAATTGACTGGTCAAATCATAAGAAAATATTGTAAGAAAAATGGAAAGAAACAGTTTTCTGCCTTTGGGAAATAGATTGACAGCAGTGGCAGACTTGGAAGTTTATTATATTCTTTGTTTTAGTAGAGCTACAATTTTTAACACACTTTTTCTTTTAAAAAATGTGTATCCCATTTTAAAATAATTTGAAAGAAGCAGCATCTGTTACTTTCTTCAGAAATCTATCTTTCCAAATTTATGGCTCATACTGTGATTTTTTTTTTCTTCATGAACAGCAGCTTTCTTTAGATTCTTGTAAGCTTTTATGAACAACATCAATTTAATTTCCTTGGGGTTCTGATCTAAATTTTCTTTCTTCTGTGCTGTACTGGATACTACAATTTCAGTTTTAAGTTCTACAATGTGTGTATGTGTATGTGTGTGTATGTGTGTGTATTACATTATGATTCCTATACATTTTATGCTGCCAAATATTTATAAAATCAAATCAAATGGCTTGTGTATTTAACATGTATTCAAATATAATGCATTAAAAAGAAAAATTATATAATGTTATGAGACATACTCAGTATTATGGAGATAAATTTTACATTTCTTTTAGCTCAAACAAACTGGTATGTCAATCAAAAACTTACTTCATATTATCTGTGAATATATTAACAGAAGAAAATTCTGAAAATTTCCTTCATATTCATTATTGTTCAATAATACTAGTGCTTCCATAAATAGCTTCTTTAATTAAATTTCCAACATAATCAAATATTAAACCTGTGAGGTTTTGGAAAAATGATGTATTTATTTGGAAATATTTCATAAGTAGTGATATGGTATGGGGAGGGAGGAGGGAGGAGGGTTCAGGATGGGGAACACATGTATACCTGTGGCAGATTCATTTTGATACACAGCAAAACCAATACAACATTGTAAAGTTAAATAAAATAAAAATAAAATTTAAAAAAAAAATAAAGAGAACCCCCCCAAAAAAATCCTTGTGTGATAACTATTAAAGATGCTAAATATCTCTTAATCTTTTGAGTTTATATGATTTTTAAATATTTTTAACTATTGTTTTAAAGCAAAAAATATTTTGGTTTAAAAATAATCATTTAAAGAGTTTCTAAAATAAACTAATAATACCTTCTTTTATGAAAGAATCATAAAGTCTTCATAGTTTTATGTTTAAATGATCAGTATTTGAATTCTGTGCCATTGACTTTACCTGTTAAAGAAAAATCTGTTTTTATAATGATACCATATTTCTAAATTATTACTTATTCAAATTTAATATATAATTTCCAATCACAAGTTAAACTTGCTGCTGCTGCTGCTGCTGCTAAGTTGCTTCAGTCGTATCCGACTCTGCAGAACTGCACAGATGGCAACCCACCAGGCTTCCCCGTCCCTGGGATTCTCCAGGCAAGAACACTGGAGTGGGTTGCCATTTCCTTCTCCAATGCATGAAAGTGAAAAGTGAAAGTGAAGTCATTCAGTCGTGTCCAACTCTTTGCGACCCCACAGACTGCAGCCTACCAAGCTCCACCGTCCATGGGATTTTCCAGGCAAGAGTCCTGGAGTGGGTTGCCATTGCCTTCTCCAAAGCTAAACTTAGATGTATGAATTTAAATATGACTAGTAGAAACAATTTAAAAACAGTAGAACAAAAGAGTAGACTTTTTAATATCATTTCTATGTGTTAGAGCATGAACATATCAAATACACAGTTATTTTTATATTTACAATACATCAATTCAGGAATATTTCTTGACCATGTAATGGTTAACTTTATGGGTCACCCTGGAGGGTGTTTTGGGATGAGATTAACACTTAAATTAGTACATTTTGGGTAAAGCAGATAGCCCTTCATCATGTGGGTGGCCTCATCCAATTGAATGAAAGCTTGAGTAGAACAAAAAGGTCTGCCTTCCAGAACAGATGAGTTCTCCAGTAGGCCACCTTCAGACTTTCAGACTTCTTCATTTACACCATTAAATCTCCAGAGTTCCCAGTTTGTTTGCCCACACTGAAGACTGTGGACTTAACTAGCCTGCTTAATTATGTAACCAAATTTCTT
The DNA here is from genome assembly GCA_935064755.1 of Tragelaphus eurycerus. Lineage (NCBI taxonomy): Eukaryota > Metazoa > Chordata > Mammalia > Artiodactyla > Bovidae > Tragelaphus > Tragelaphus eurycerus. The sequence continues at coordinate 38,066,554 of CAKXYN010000004.1, read as the reverse complement.
ATAATCTTTCTCTGTATGTATACATCCATAGATACTACTGGCTAGAGAACCCTGATTAATTCAAGTGTTGACTGTATCACTATTTTAAGTGCTATTTGAGACTTTTAGAAGGTTGGTCAGGAACAGATCTGGTGAACATCAATCATGCCTATGCTTTGAACTATGGTATATTCTATTGCACTTTTTTAAATAAACATTCCTGTGGTTAGATGCATATCTACAGAAAGAATCTAAGTTACTGACAGAAATATATAGCAACTGAAGTAAACCCATTTAAGTTGCATTTACAATCCTTGTTAGCATTGAGTAGAATATCCCCTCCCAGCTGTCTGCCCACCACTTTGCTCCTTTAGATGTTATACCTGTCCATCCCCTGAGTCAGCAGAACTCTGCTAATCAAAAAGTTTCACAGGCCCCTCTTGTGAAGAAGAGGAGAAAATGATAGGAGAAGCCCTCTTCTCTACTCTTGAATGCGCCACCTCCTGACTCCCAGTGTGCAGAGCTCACATTTGGACTGCCTTAGAATATATTTCAGAGAAGGCAATGGCACCCCACTCCAGTACTCTTGCCTGGAAAATCCCATGGATGGAGGAGCCTGGTGGGCTGCGGTCCATGGGGTCGCGAAAAGTCAGATATGACAGAGCAACTTCACTTTCACTTTTTGCTCTCATGAATTGGAGAAGGAGATGGCAACCCACTCCAGTGTTCTTGCCTGGAGAATCCCAGGGACAGGAGAGCCTGGTGGGCTCCCGTCTATGGGGTTGCGCAGAGTCGGACACAACTGAAGGGACTTAGCAGCAGCAGAATATATTTCACCTCATCGGGAGCTTCATCTGCTACATTAAGTCAGATGAATTGGTAAAAGTGAAAGTGCAAAAACTCATAATGTTTTACTTTTTGTAGCAACAGTCCTCTTTATTCTCCAATTCTAAAATATTTCTCTTTGGTGGGAAAAGGAGACTTCTGAGACATAAAGCACACACAGCCAAATTTTACATGTTAAGAGAGATGTTCCTTGATTCTTAGTAACTAAAATTCATCTTCCTCTTTCACATTTGATGCATTCTGCTTTATTTTTCTTCCTAGAACTCACAAGTCTTTGACATTATATATTTTATATATTTATTGTAATAACTGCTATTTCTTTGTCCAGAATCTATGTTTTGTGGAGAAAGGAGCTATATTTGATATTGTTTAAACTCAAATTCCAACTTCTATAACAACTAGTAGATGATCATTAAATACTTCTTAAATACTCTTGAATAGAACTTTTAACACATAAATGAATGACTTGTATGTTTTGGAGTAAATTCCTTCCTTCTGTAGACAATCTCAGTTTCCAACTATATCTTTTTTTTTGCCATAAAAAAAGAATCTTCTCGCATTTCTATTCACATTAAAAAATATTTTTCTTAAATTAATGGATATGTAAATTTCTTTGTGGAAAATCTCAGAGCAATAAATGGTAAAATGTGCTAAATTTTCAATTAAAAAATTTATATGGTTTGTTCAGCAATATTTTCTTAGCCTTGTATTTTCATTATGCAATACTATCCTAGTATATTGCACATGGAATCATTTTCCCAAGACCTCTTTCTTTGGAAAACCCCATGTACTTGGTAGCTGGACATGCTTAATCAACAGTAATAGAATAGTTACAGCTCAATCACTTACAGATTAAAAAATCAATATCTAAAAAGAGGTGATGTCCCTGACTATCTTTCCATCACATGAGGTTTTTTCTGCTTCATAAATAACCCTGACCTCTTGTAATTCATCTTGTAATTCATCCTCTTGTAATTGTAGTCTTAACAATGGGCACTGGATATCGTGCTCAGCACAGTGGGTGATACAAAGATATATAAGATATGGTTCCTTGCCTTTGAAGATTATTTTAAAAACATTAAAATATTCATAGTGTGAGTAACAGCAAATTCACAATTTGCTGATACACAATTTTATACAATTTTATTTATCTTAAAACTCAGAAATAATTCAACATATAGTTTGTTAAGTCATTTCTGATTCTCCTTAATGCAATCTCCAAATGTTGAAGTTTAAGTAGGGTTTCCTTTAACATTAATGTTGAAATTCTTTGTCTAAATAGTATCATGTGTGACCCACCACTGCTAATACATGAGTAATCTCAGGCTTTTTCTTCCTTCCCCTCATAAAAGAGAAAACTGCTCCTTTTCTTCTCATTTCTCCAATTTACAAGAAAACTACTGCTTGCCAAACCAATTATTTTTGAGTTGTATTAGTGTTATTGTTTTTTTGCATTTGTTTTTATTTGTGTTTTGCTTTTTGGAGTGTAAAATTTGGACAAAGAGGAACAAGGAAAGAAAGAAATGGGATGGGCCAAATTAGAATTTAAAAAAGAAAAATCTGATAGCAATTATGTCAAGAGGAACATGGAAGCGAATAAAACCTTTCTAAAGGAACATGGCTTAGGTCAAAATGTATACATCACAGTTTTTGAGAAACACACACAATAACCTTGGAATGCATTTAAATTTGGCTATGGATAGAGTTTATTCATTCCTGACACTACTATGAGTTTAGATCACATCAATGGAACCACATAACTATTAACATGTTTACTTTTGCTTTCCATCTATATATATTAGATGTTTATTCTAAGCTGAGCACTCTCCTAGTGCATATTTATCTAGATGTAAATCTTGTAGAAGGCTCAGCCATCATGAAACTTACATTCTAGGAAAAGGAGAGCAGAAACACACTAAAACAAAACCTAACAAAAATATCTTCCTATAGTAAAAATTGCTAAGAAGAAAAACAATGGTCAAGTAAGAATGTTTTGAAAAAAAAAAAAAGGAGCTACCCTGGGGATATCAAAACATGGTCAAAAACATTTGAAGCAAAGAGAATCCTTAGAGCAAAGGACTGCAGTCCAGAACAAGCCTGGCATGTTAAATCCAAGCAAGTAAGAAGGCCAGTGCAGGCAACAGGAGCATAGGGTGTAAACAGAGCATGCTTAAGCTGAGACGAAGTAGGGATAGACTTATTGCATTAAACTTTATGGGTCACAAAAAAGGAAACAGGGTTAAGTTCGTATGTTTGCTTGTTTGTCTTCTAGAAGTCATGTAAGACTTTTACAGCTTAGTCAGAAGTGATCTGTACCAGATAGTAAAACTTGAGGCCAGAATGATAAAATTGCATACTCCTAAACATTTGAGAAAGAAAATTCTAGGAACTGATATAGGAATGATTTACATTCACTGAAGGTGAAAAAAAGATATATTAATATATGAGCTGAACTTCTATCAGATTGAAGAGAAAGATTTATATAAGGAGTAAAAGTGAAAGTGAAAGCGAAGTCACTCAGTTGTGTCTGACTCTTTGTGACCCCATGGACTGTAGCCTGCCAAACTCCTCCCTCCATGGGATTTTCCAGGCAAGAATACTGGAGTGAGTCGCCATTTCCTTCTCCAGGGGATAGTCCCGACACAGGGATTGAACCCTGGTCTCCTGCACCACAGGCAGACTCTTTATTGTCTGAGCCACCAGGGAAGCCCTCATAGAAGGCATGGAAACCAACAAAAATCCACTGAGGAGCCTTAACCACTGTAGCTAGCTTTTAAGATAAATCGTTAAGTGAAATGTAGCACACAAAAACGTGTGCAGACCATGCAAGAACACGCAATGAGTTATAAAGGAACACATGTGGAGCTTCACCAAGACTAAAAAGGGAAAAATAAAATGAAACTGACACCTAAAGCATTCTGGAAGTCTGAAAATGCCACATCTTAGGCTGTCTTCTTCTTCCCAAAGTATAATGCTATCCTTACATCGTAATTTTTATTGTTTCCAGTTTAACTGTGGTAGTTGCTGCTAAGTCACTTCAGTCGTGCCCGACTCTGTGCAACTCCAGAGAAGGCAGCCCATCAGGCTCCCCCGTCCCTGGGATTCTCCAGGCAAGAACACTGGAGTGGGTTGCCATTTCCTTCTCCAATGCATGAAAGTGAAAAGTGAAAGTGAAGTCGCTCAGTCGTGTTGGACTCCCAGCAACCCCATGAACTGCAGCCCACCAGGCTCCTCTGTCCATGGGATTTTCCAGGCAAGAGTACTGGAGTGGGGTGCCATTGCCTTCTCCAACTGTGGTAGTACACACATACAAACAAATGTTCAGAAAAATCTCCTGATTAAAAAGTGGAAATCCTGTTATCAATATTTTGACAACACGGATAAAGCATGAGGACATTATGCTAAGCAAAATAAGTCAGACAGATAAGGTAAATACTGTATGACTGCACTTACATGTGGACTCTAAATAAATTGAACATACAGGGATAGAGAAGAGATTAGTGGTGATCAGGGTGAGTGTTTGGAGGTGTGGAAATGAGTGAAGAGGTCCAAGGGTGAAAGTCAAAATGTTAGTCACTCAATTGTATCACACTGTGTCTGAGTCTTTGTGACCCCATGGGACTGTAGCCTGCCAGGGATTTGTCCATGGGATTCTCCAGTAAAGAATACTGGAGTGGGTTGCCATTGCCTTCTCCAAGGGATCTTCCAACCCAGGGATCGAACCTGGGTCTCCCTCATTGCAGGAAGATTCTTTATTGTCTGCATCACCAGGGAAGTCTGGTCAAAGGGTACAAACTACTGGTTACAAAATTAGTAAGTTCTGGGATGTAATGTACAGCATGGTGACTATAGTTAACAATGCTATGCTATGCTACGTCACTTCAGTCGTGTCCGACTCTGTGTGACCCCATTGACGGCAGCCCACCAGGCTCCCACGTCCCTGGGATTCTCCAGGCAAGAACACTGGAGTGGGTTGCCATTTCCTTCTCCAATGCATGAAAGTGAGAAAGTCAAAGTGAAGTCGCTGAGTCGTGTCCAACTCTTAGTGACCCCATGGACTGGAGCCTACCAGGCTCCTCCGTCCATGGGATTTTTCCAGGCAAGAATACTGGAGTAGGGTGCCATTGCCTTCTCCAAGATAGTTAACAATAATGTATTGTTATTTGGAAGTTGCTAAGAAAGTAAATTTTAAAATTTTCACCACACACACAAATTTTGACTATGAAAATTGATGAATATGTTTAACTAACCTTGTGGCAATCATTTTGCAATATATACATACATGTATCAAATCATTACATTGTACACCTTAAACTCAGGTCATATTATATATTAATTACATCTCAATAAGAGGGCTTCCCTGGTGACTAAGATGGTAAAGAACCCACCGACAATGCAGGAGACCTGGGTTCAAATCCTAGGTGGGGACCATCCTCTGGAGGAGGACATGACCCATTCCAGTATTCTTGTTTGGAGAATCCCATGGACAGAGGAGCCTTGTGGGCTACAGTCCATAGTGTCACAAAGAGTCAAACATGACTGAAGAAACTAAGCAGGCATGCATTATTAAAATCACTTTGCATATCCTAAATTCACAAAAATTTGTGCAGACAGGCAGAGGGCTCCAAGATTTGTAGAAGAAATTTTTCCAGAATTAAAAACAGACTAAAATAGATCTTTACAGCTAAATTCTCACATGGATAATTAAGAATGAACAAGATATAAAGCACATAGTAAAGAAAATCTATACAGGAATTCATTTCCATTTAAATTAGTTGTTTTCTCTCCTAATAGGAGGTAATAATAATGATGATGACCGTAATGATAAGGGTAATAATAGTAAGACTCTTATTTGCAACTACCACTAAATTAAATGATTACTATGTGCCAGGTACTGAGTTAACCACTTTACAAATAGTATCTCATATAATCCTCATAACCTTCCTATATGTCTGTACTAAAACCCCCATTAAAGATGAGAAAAGTCCATCCTAAAGGATACTAACATGGTTTTCCTGGGTAATATATTTAATGTATGGCAAAGCTGGATCCATACCTGAACATCTGTGAGTCCAGAGCCCATACTTTCAGGGACTGTACAATAAAACAGTGGTGATAAAATCCAGATTTATTCTATAACTTATATGGTGTTTTTTTTCTTCCTGTTTGTTTGTCTCTCTGTATAATACCAAACAACATCACTAGAAAGTAAGGATTAGATATTTTAAAGTATTTTCCAATTATGTCAATGAGTTGACCTTTGCAAAGTTTTCATATCTTGTTTTAATGTCTCAGGAAGGCACCAGTTGAAAGATATTGCCTATGTCTATATTCATGTTTAACTCCTTCCCCCATATTCTTGTATGTGGGGAGAAGATGGAAATAAAAACAAGTTTCCATAGGTCTGGAATGACAAATGTTATTTTTCCAGTCAAAAATAACCCATTCAGGAGTAACATAAATTTTGAATATATGTTTACTGAATGCATATTTACCGAATCTGTTGAAATTCTGAGAATTCAGCCAATAGCTAAGATATTGGGCAATGTTTTAATTTTGCTTACATTTACTTTGAAAACTCTGTTTTCTTAAACACAGGATGCTGTGTTATTTGTGTAATTTCCTACAGGACAAATCACTGTTCTGGATATTGGGTGCAGCAGGAGTTTCTAATACCTAAATGAGATTATACTAATCCTCAATTTAAGCACTTAAATATCTTCCCATTGGTTGTAAAATATAATCCAAGGCTTTTATCATTGAATATGTGGCTTTTTATTAGTCAGCAAATGTCTATTGACATGTAGTGTATTGTTATGGTTTAAGTACCAATTATATATTGATTTCACAGAAAAGAAAACCCAGAATGAGGCTGTGGGGCTGGTGCAATGATCCAATGACATCATCAGACATGATTCCAGGTTCTTTTCATCTTCCACCTCTACTCTTCTTAGCACACAGTTCTCTATCCCCACTCTTATTATCTCCTGGTTATAAGATGAAAATTTTTCTCCAGGCTCCTGCCTTCATAACAGCCTAACTGGTGAAGGTAGGTGGGGACAGAGAGAAAATTATGCTCCTACAAGGGAAACAATATAGGCAGTCCTACAAAATAGGTAGTCCTATTCTACCACTTAGTAGAATAGGACTATTTCACAAACCACCTCTAGTGTGGGGGGAGTGCTGGGAAATAGACTTTAGACAGACAGGCTGGAAAACTAAAAATAAAGCTTTGTGTTTAAGGGAGAACAACTAAATAAACACTGGGTTGGTACCTAGTGGTACTTGACTAATATCTGGAAAAAATGTTAGTCATTGGGGTTAGAAATTATTATTATTGTTCCCACTTAGAGAACTTATTTTATATAATCTAGCCTATTCAAATTGTACCATCTCTTGTCCTGACATAATCTTCATTTTCTCTCTACTTAATTTTAGCTGAACCACTAATTCCTTGAATCATCTGTGCACTTTCTCTCTTGTTTTACAGTTGCAGTCACTATAACTTTACTTTGCAGAGTTCTGTCTTCTTGACTTAACTGCTGAGTTTCTTCTTTACCTAGATGTCCATTCAAGCATCTTTTACTTTATCAAGCATTCTCATATTTTCTTAAATGCATTTAAAATATTATTCCTTTATATTAATACTGTTCAGCCATAAAAAATAGAATAATGCCATTTGCAGCAAGATGGGTGCAACTGGAGATGATCGTACTAAGTGAAGTAAGTCAGAAAGGGAAAGACAAATACTATATGATATCACTTATTTGTGGAATCTAAAGTATGACACAAATATACCTATCCACAAAACAAAAAAGACTCACAGACATAGAAAACAGGCTTGTGGCTATCACGGGGGCAGGGTTGGGAGAGGGCAGGAGTGGGAGCTTGGGCTTAGCAGGTGTAAACTATTATATATATATAAACTATATATATATATATATATATATAAACTATATATATAAACTATTATATATATATTATATATAGGATGGGCGAGCAACAAGGTCCTACTATATAGCACAGGAAACTATTCTCAGTATCCTGTGATAAACCATAAAGGAAAAGAACATAAAACATGTCCATATGTATAAAATGGAGTCACTTTGCTACATAGCAGAGATTGGCAAAACATTGTAAATCAACTTTACTCCAATAAAAAGTTATAAATTTTAAAATACCATTCCTTTTTGTCACATCATACTGTGAACATTTGTGTATGCTTACATTATTATGAACAAGTGGTTAACAGAGCTGAGAATTGAGGATATATTCAATCTGTGGACACAGGAAAATATTTAAGTGATAATGTGATGTCATTAAGCATTTTCAATTTTGTCAATTCTATCCTTGTGGCCATAAGAATATATATGTGCGCGTGTGTGTGTGTGTGTGTGTGTGTATACCAGAAGTGTATTATTTTGCTAAATTTTTTTGAAAGTTTCTGTTTAGTGTAAAGAAAATGTTTAGGCTGGTTGTATTATTAAATTTTAGCCACTGTAGAAGAGATAATAGTGGATGTATGAATAAGTAATCTTCTAGACATTGTCTTATACTATGATGACATAAATTACTAACCAAATAATGTTGGATAATTATCTATAATTTTGAATATGCTGCTGTTAAGTCGCTTCAGTCGTGTCCGACTCTGGGGACCCCATAGACAGAAGCCCACCAGGCTTCCCCATCCCTGGGATTCTCCAAGCAAGAACACTGGAGTGGGTTGCCACTTCCTTCTCCAATGCATGAAAGTGAAAAGTGAAAGTAAAGTTGTTCAGTCGTGTCCGACTCTTAGCAACCCCATGGACTACAGCCTACCAGGCTCCTCCATCCAAGGGATTTTCCAGGCAAGAGTACTGGAGTGGGGTGCCATTGCCTTCTCCAGTTTTGAATATATCAATCTATAAATAACATTAGTATAGCACTTTAGTGTTTTCAGTTTGCTTTTATACCCTATTTACTTGATTTTTAAAACAGTCAAGTAAAGGTAGAGATGATAAATATCATTATTCTTTTTTTACAGAACAGATAAATGTGTGATTCAGAGAGGTTCACAGGTATGCCAAAGGTGAAGTTGTGAGTGATAAAATTAGAAATTAAACATAGATCTTTTGATTCCAAATCCACTGTTTAGTTAACTAATTCTGACTCTTGTGAACATGAGTATATAAAATTATCTAGTTTTGTCCTCCTGAGTGTTTTGTATTTACATTTTATTAACAGGTCTTCCCTGGTGGCTCAGTGGTAAAGAATCTGCCTGCCAGTGCAGGAGAGGAGGGTTTGATCCCTGGGTTAGAAAGATCCCCTGGAGAAAGAAACAGCAATCTACTCTAGTATGCTTGCCTGGGAAATCTCATGGATAGTGGAGCCTGGCAGGCTACAGTCCATGGGATCACAAAAAGTCAGATATGACTTAGTAACTGAACAAAAACAACAATTTATTAATGAAATTTCCCTGGTGGTTCAGTGGTTAAGAACCTGCCAGTGCAAGAGACATGGATTTGATCCCTGGGTCAGGAAGATTCCCCTGGAGAAGGAAATGGCAACAACTCCAATATCTTTGCCTGGGAAATCCTAAGAACAGTGGAGCCTGGTGATCCACAGGGTCACAAAAGAGTCAGACACAACTTAGCAACTAAAGAATAACACAATTTACTAATAATGAATGCTACTTAGTTATATTTTTAAAATAATATATATACCCAAAACATCTTGAACATAACTTATTTTCTATGTAAAATTCTCATTACTGAAAGTCTAAATTGCTCAGTCCTTGGTGGAGTAAACAACTTGCCCAGCTTTGCCAAGAACTTCTCTGTGTTTAAAATTCCTAAGCCCCAGTAACTTCCTTGGTCCTGGGAAAATTAGAACATTTGATCACCCTCCTGAAACTGTGGAAGACAGAATGCTAAGCCCTATGTTCTTCTGAGCAGTCTTAGAATTGCAGATGCTTCAACTGATAATAAGGAATCTTGAAAGACAGGAAATTGTTGACACAGTTTAATAAAGAGTTCAACTTTTTATTAAGCTATTAAGCATAGTAAAAATAATTTATCCAGAAGTCTAATGAAAGGAAGCAGAGAGTAGAAATATTTTAAGAAAAAAATCTGTATATCAACAATTTCTAAAGCAATGCCAGTATATTAATGAAGGAGGCTTTGCTATATTGTGTGGATTGTGACTATGTGTGACCTGCCAGGCTGTAAATGACCAGCTAGTTCTGGTTTGATCCTCACAACATGGACAGCAATGTTGATTGTAAGAGAATGATTGAAAAATGACTCTATCAAAGACTATTTCTTATTGTAAAAATACTATAAATGTCATTGAACCAAGCCAATTTATGACTAGAAAGAGGTGTAACAGATGAACGTGCTGAAAGAAGTTTGAAAACAAAGATGTAACAGATAGCATTGCTGGAACTTCACAAGAGATGTGTAATTTCCTCTGAGATAATGAGAATGCTATTAATGACTACAAATGCTCTAGGAAAATGTTGCTGAGCATCATATTGGAACTTAGAGAATATTTTTGTTAAATAAACATTTAAAATCATTACAATAACAATATATTTAGCATATATTGTAATCATACATAATATTTTATATGTATTTTCATTATTAGAGTTATCCCATGTGATTTCCATCTATGCAAAATGATGTTATACATTTAATGAATGTTTTCATTGGTTTCAACTACATGGATAGATATTGATGGTATATCTTTGATTGTACCTCCTTTTGTTTTTAAAATATAAAATATCAGGTTAAAAAGAAATTGGGTGGGAGAGTAGAAGAAAGGGTGAGATAAATGAAGAGAGTAGCATGGATGCGTATACAGTAACACATGTAAATAGGTAGCCAATGGGAATTTGCTGTATGACTCAGGGAACTCAAACTGGGGCTCTATAATAACTTAAGGGGTGGGAATAGGTGAGAGGTGGGATGGAGATTTAAGAGGGATGGGGCATATGTATCAGTTCAGTTCAGTCACTCAGTCGTGTCCGACTCTTTGTGACCCCATGAATCTCAGCACGCCAGGCCACCCTGTCTATCACCAACTCCCGGAGTTCACCCAGACTCACGTCCATCGAGTCAGTGATGCCATCCAGCCATCTCATCCTCTGTTGTCCCCTTCTCCTCCTGCCCCCAATCCCTCCCAGCATCAGAGTCTTCTCCAATGAGTCAACTCTTCGCATGAGGTGGCCAAAGTACTACAGTTTCAGCTTTAGCATCATTCCTTCCAAAGAAATCCTCGGGCTGATCTCTTTCAGAATGGATATATGTTGATGTATGACAGAAATCAAACCAATATTGTAAAGCAATCACCAACCAATTAAAAATAAATAAATATAAAAACATTGACAAAATCTATATATTATCTGTGGTTAAAAAAAAAAAAGTTAAACTTTATTTGTGAAACTCTTCCATTATTATGTAAAGTGGGAACATGTAGTAGACACCTAGCTCAGATTACTCAACCTCTTACCCTTACCTACTCTAAATCACATTAGAAAGTCTGTATGAGTCTCTTGTCCTGACTCCCCTGAAGCCAGAAATCGTCAGTGAAACATAAGCACAAGTCTGATCACACACTCTACCCCTTGTCTGTTTCCCTCTTCTTTCTTGGAACAGGAGAAAACAATTAATAATTGCACAAACTTTTGAGTCATTGGTTCAGGAGCTGCCTATCTCCCAATTTTTTTTATTATATTAGAGAAATAAACATTATTTATGTTTAGAGCAACAAAAGTCATGTTTTCTGTTATTTTCAGCTGAAATCTTGTTTAACTGACATTAACAGATAGATTTTCAGACAAAGTTAAATTTACATTATCAATGTCTTCTGAATCAATTATGTATTAAATTTAATTTAAGAGTTAGTAAAACAATGAAACAGAAGAGAAAGGGAAGAAATTACTCAAAATCAAAATCAAATATGTTTACAAATGATATGTTTACAAAAATGATACTGAACTTAAAAATATATTAGAAATAATTTTGATGTTAGAGATTTTATTTTAAAAATTTAAGCTTCTTAATACTCTGTAGACTCTCCTCTGTGAAAAATGATGCTACCATACAGGAAGTTCCTACCAACTCTCATTCCTTATCTCCTAATGTTTTGTTAATTGAGTTATTATTTTTAAATAAGATTTATAATATTTATATTTTACAAACATTTTCAAATGGTTTAGTACGTTTATTTGTTTATTTTTTAACAAGATGTAATGCCCACACCTTGCTTCTCCATTCCAGGTTTTTGCATTATTTGACTGAATATTTGGCTGTCTTTTACTAAGGACCTCAAATATCAATGTTCTGTTCCTAAGCTTCTGGTATACATAAAATATTTTTCATGCTGCCTTTGTAACTTTATAAAATGTATCCTCTATACAATTACTTAGATGCTTTATGTTTTTTGAGAACTATGTAAATATTACTCAATCATAATTTTCTAAAAGGAAATATTTATTTCAGAAACATTTTTCTTCTTTTATGCCTAAATCCTCATGTTCTATTGTTTTTGTCAGAAGCCATAATTTTGCTTATGTTATTCTTTACAATATTGCATATTCCAAATCACTTATCTTCTCAAAAATCAGCCATTAATCATTTTATATTTCAATCTTTTCTTTCTGTTATGGGATAATCGCTCATAATCACTATATGATTTTGAATTGCATTTATATGTCCCTTGCTTCTAACATGGCATTTATTTCTGTTATCTTTTTCTGAGCTATCATTTTGTGCTAGACTTTTTTCACCTCTTTCACATTTTAATTATCTATTCTTCAATCATATTCACCTACTCTTTGAGTTTCTTTTATTATTAAGATCATTTGAAGCAATGTCTATTACAAATGTTATGTTTTCTTGATAAGTGCTCTTGAAATGTAATGTCTTTTTATGCTTTGCCTTGTGTGTTTTCTCTTTTCCAATGGACAAGTTATGTCTTGTGCTTTCCTTCTTATCACTCATCTTTTAATGGAGCCAATTATTTGTTGGTAAAGATTTTGGAAATTATAAAGTGGAATGAGGCAAGGCAGCTCTCAGCTTTAATTAGGGTATGCCATATAACATATTTGTTTTGTTTTAAAAAAAATAAAACCATTTCTGTGTGTTTGATGTTTAAAATCTGTGAATCACAGGTTAGTTCTCTGCATCTCAGGCTCTACGTGTTGATAGTTTTCTCAGCCTCCTTCCTCCATCTCCCTGCCTTACATCTGTTCACCTCCCTCAGTAGAGGATTGCAGTAGTTGTCAGTAGGGATTTTTATTTCAGTCTACCTTCCAGGCCATCTTGTTGAGCCTAACAAAGTCATTCCAAGAACATAGTTCTAGAGCTTATCACTCCCATCACTGGCCAATTCCATATTCCTTTCGAAACTATGGTATTTAAGTTAATGGAAATTTTAAGTTTTATTTCATTTTTGAAGAGTAATAAGCTATAGGGAACCACCAGAAATAATGGTCTTAAACTTGGAGTGAGACTTGACTTTACCATGTAAATAAAGTAATAAAAATTGACTACCATGTTTAAAGCTTACCATGTTTGAGCTTAAAGCTCAACATTCAGAAAACGAAGATCATGGCATCTGGTCCCATCACTACATGGGAAATAGATGGAGAAACAGTGGAAACAGTGTCAGACTTTCTTTTTCTGGGCTCCAAAATCAAAGCAGATGGTGACTGCAGCCATGAAATTAAAAGACGCTTACTCCTTGGAAGGAAAGTTATGACCAACCTAGATAGCATATTCAAAAGCAGAGACATTACTTTGCCAACACAGGTTCGCCTAGTCAAGGCTATGGTGTTTCCTGTGGTCATGTATGGATTTGAGAGCTGGACTGTGAAGAAGGCTGAGTGCCGAAGAATTGATGCTTTTGAACTGTAGTGTTGGAGAAGACTCTTGAGAGTCCCTTGGACTGCAAGGAGATCCAACCAGTCCATTCTGAAGGAGATCAATCCTGGGATTTCTTTGGAAAGAATGATGCTAAAGCTGAAACTCCAGTATTTTGGCCACCACATGCGAAGAGTTGACTCATTGGAGAAGACTCTGATGCTGGGAGGGATTGAGGGCAGGAGGAGAAGGGGACGACAGAGGATGAGATGGCTGGATGGCGTCACTGACTCAATGAATGTGAGTCTGAGTGACCTCCGAGAGCTGGTGATGGATAGGGAGGCCTGGCGTGCTGCAGTTCATGGGGTCGCAAAGAGTCAGACACGACTGATCGACTGATCTGATCTGACCATGTTTAAGCAAACACTATGTGTTTGTTCTCTGAAATACAGACTGCAATCTATAAAAACAAAAGAGATCATACAAGCTGTAAATCCCCTATTAAAAGTCTCTCTTGGTTGAGAATTTATTTGTTGGTTTGTAATGACCCATGGATGGAGGAGCCTGGTAGGCTGCAGTCCATGGGGTCGCTAAGAGTCGGACACAACTGAACGACTTCACTTTCACTTTTTCATTTTCATGCATTGGAGAAGGAAATGGCAACCCACTCCAGTGTTCTTGCCTGGAGAATCCCAGGGGCAGGAGAGCCTGGTGGACTGACGTCTACGGGGTCACAGAGAGTCAGACACGACTGAAGTGACTTAGCAGCAGCAATAACTCTATCAAAATTTGATGAGGGTTTGGCAAGAAAAGCAGCCCTGCATTGTCCTCAATTAGCTAAAGGCACTTATGTTTGAATATCACACAGGGTCCATAGGATGTGCCCCTATGAAAGCAGTTCAATTCTGAGCATCTATTCCCTGTGCATATTCTCCTGGATATGCCTGCTAAGCATTGGCTGTATATCTTAGGAAATACCTCTACCATTTTCCTCCATCATTGAAGCTAAGGAATCAAACTGAATAATCAGAGAGAGGGCAGAAGCAGAGCAGGTAATACCTGGACATTCCTAAGGATTTTGATAGCAATTGTTTGAAAGTTATACACAGTGAGGATCCTTATTAACTCTCGCTACATGCTACTTTTTAAAAATACCCTAGTGATTTAATTCTCTATCTAGGGACTCTGCTATGTTATTAATAAAATTCCAGTTTGTGTCATAGCTATATGTATTCATTATTAATTTTTGCTACCATATGGATAGCACTTAAAGGCAAATGGGCTTCCCTTGTGTCTCAGCTGGTAAAGAATCCACCTATAATGTGGGAGATCTATAATGTTCAATCTCTGGGTTGGGAAGATGCCCTGGAGAAGGGAAAGGCTACCCACTCCAGTATTCTAGCCAGGAAAATTCCATGGACTACATCCCTTGGGGTCGCAAAGAGTTGGACACGATGGAGTGATTTTCACTTTCACTTTCTAAAGGAAAATATTATTATATATCAGCAAACTTTCATTCTAATGACTCAATAAATCTTGATGAATATATACAATTGTTTTACAAAGGACAATGTATTTCTAACAAAAAGAAGGTATAATCCAAGCTGTAATTATTTGATGTCAGGGATAAAATGTATCATAATATATAGCTGAAAGGAATCGAACAAATGTATTTATATTTACTGCAAGGTCATATGTTCTATTTTGTCTGAACATATTGGAGAAGGAAATGGTAACCCACTCCAGTGTTCTTGCCTGGAGAATCCCAGGGACAGGGGAGCCTGGTGGGAGGTTGTCTATGGGGTCGCACAGAGTCGGACACGACTGAAGCGACTTAGCAGCAGCAGCAGCATAGAGACTTTAGGGGGATTCTGGTTGGCTTAGTGCAGGAGATGCAGGTTTGAACCCTGGGTCAGGAAGAGCCCCTAGAAACAGAAATGGCAACCCACTCCAGTATTCCTGCCTGGGAAATTCCACAGACAGAGGAGCCTGGTGGCTACAGTCCATGAGGTTGCAAAGAGTCGGACATGACTGAGCATGCAACATGCATGCAGAGACTTGAGAAGCATTAGTTAAGAAGTCTATGTTAAATGGCAATTGCAGATCAATCACAGAATTGTACTCAGTTAACACAGAAACAAACAAAAATGTATCTATCTCTTGGCAGATAGCTAATCCTGGTCAGAGTAGAAGAAAGTCTCTCTACCCACACATTCCTTAACAGACTCAGGCTTACTGAGCCTCTACCATCTAATAATTGCATATGGACCCTGTGACCTAATTTCTTACTGTGATAGGTGAAAAGAGATTGTAGTACACTTGCTATCTTATACTTCATTTATATACTTCAGAGATGATCATTTTCTGCTTGGAACCAATTGTAAAAGTAGCCATATCACCTCTCCTGAATACACAGGTACTTTAAAAATAATTAATTATTTTTTCTATGGAATAAGATGGATAATAGCCAATTAAATGCATTTTATGGTGTATGTGTGTGATGTATATGTGCATCAACTATTAAATACATTCTGACAAATACTGTGCCATCTGTTTAGGAACACAGTGTATACCTAAAATGTGGAAGGTGTGCTACCTGCTTCACAAATTTTTAATTCTGAGGAAAAATGTATGATTATTAAATATCCTATATATGGGCTTCTGGAAAACTCTGAAAGAGATGGGAATACCAGACCACCTGACCTGCCTCTTGAGAAACCTATATGCAGATCAGGAAGCAACAGTTAGAACTGGACATGGAACAACACACTGGTTCCAAATAGAAAAAGAAGTACATCAAGGCTGTATATTGTCACCCTGCTTATTTAACTTATATGCAGAGTACATCATGAGAAACGTTGGACTGGAAGAAGCACAAGCTGGAATCAAGATTGCTGGGAGAAATATCAATAACCTCAGATATGCAGATGACACCACCCTTATGGCAGAAGGGGAAGAGGACCTAAAAATCCTCTTGATGAAAGTGAAAGAGGATGTGAAAAAGTTGGCTTAAAGCTCAACATTCAGAAAACGAAGATCATAGCATTTGGTCCCATCACTTCATGGGAAATAGATGGGGAAACAGGGGAAACAGTGCAAGACTTTATTTTTCTGGGCTCCAAAATCACTTCAGATGGTGACTGTAGCCATGAAATTAAAAGACACTTACTCCTTGGAAGAAAAGTTAGGACCAACCTAGATAGCATATTCAAAAGCAGAGACATTACTTTGCCAACAAAGGTCTGTCTAGTCAAGGCTATGGTTTTTCCAGTTGTCATGTATGGATGTGAGACTTGGACTGTGAACAAAGCTGAGCACCAAAGAATTGATGCTTTTGAACAGTGGTGTTGAAGAAGACTCTTGAGAGTCTCTTGGACTGCAAGGAGATCCAACCAGTCCATTCTGAAGGAGATCAGCCCTTGGATTTCTTTGGAAGGACTGATGCTAAAACTGAAACTCCAGTACTTTTACCACCTCATGCGCAGAGTTAACTCATTGGAAAAGACTCTGATGCCGGGAGGGACTGGGGGCAGGGGGAAAAGGGGACGACAGAGGATGAGATGGCTGAATGGCATCACCAACTCGATGGACATGAGTTTGAGTGAACTCCGGGAGATGGTGATGGACAAAGAGGCCTGGCATGCTCTAATTCATGGAGTCTCAAAGAGTCAGACATGACTGAGCAACTGAACTCAACTGAACTGAGGTGGCCATAGTGGTAAAGAATTCATCTGCCAATGCAGGAGATCTAAGAGATGCCAGTTCAATCTCTGAAACTGGAAGATCCCTTGGAGTAGGAAATGGCAACACATTCCAGTTTTCCTGCTTGGAAAATGTCACAGACAGAGGAGTCTTGTGGGCTACAGTTCAAGAGGTCACAAAGAGTTGGACATGACTGAACGAACACACACGTGCGTGCAAATTATCTTGTCATTTTTAATGAGTCCAGGGTTTGGGGGGAGTGTTCCAAAAATAAATCTAAAATTTAAAACTTCACCTCATTAAATAAGCTGTCTGTACTCCTGTCAATAATGACTCTAGCATTAATTGAAACATACATATGACCCTCATTATACAAATACTCTTTTCTAAATACAGATGGCTCTTAGAAACCTACTATAGATACTTTTACCACATATTACTATTTTGGCTTCCTTTTTTATTATTGCTTTGAATATACAAATTAAAATATTAGATTAAAATTTCATATACTTTTTGATAAAATAGTTTGGAGAATCACATCTATGGTTCATCAGTATAAAAGAACTTATATTGCAAGTAAGAATATTTGCAGCAATATGGAAACTCAAGTCATTTTTCTTCCCTTATTTTACTATTTTTCAAAAAACAATACAAAATAATATGTGGTGAAGCAAATAACTTATGATATATTGCAGTAATACTCTCACCACAGTCACCAAAAAGTTTGAGAATTTAGCAGAAGTTCAAGATATAAGAAATCTGGGAAACTTTGTAAGTAACTCAACAATAATTAGAAAATATATAAGACATTTTACTTTAGGCTGTAGTACTGACATTTTCTAATCACCTTCTTACCTAATGAAGTACTTCTAAAGTTTTAAATAAGTAGAACTAGAAAGCATTAGAGATTAAGCTAATCATACTAAATGCATTAAATACCTATTGATTGGGAGATAAATTTATATATTATGACATAATTTCTTCCCACCTAAGAACATGGGATGACTTTTCTTTTTTGTAGCTCTCATGTTGTCTTTCAATAAATGTGTTCTCACTTTGTTCATATGCAGTCTCTGAATTTTTTATTAAATTTATGGGTAAGTATTTCATAAAGTTTCCTGATTTTGGTTTGATGGATTTGTTATTATTATTGTTCATTGAATAGATTAATTTCCCCATTTCCTTTATGAATTGTTTACTGCTAAATTCAAAACAACATACTGATTTTTTTTTTAACTTTTAAAAAGCGTTGCTCTTATCCTATAGATAGGAGTTTTATTTTTTATTTTTATTTACTTATTTTTCACTTTTATTTTTTTTTTATTTTTTCTCTCTCTCTTTTTTTTTTAATTTTGCTTAACTTTACAATATTGTATTGTTTTTACTATACATTGAGATGGATCTGCCACCAGTATACACGTGTTCCCCATCCTGAACCCTCCTCCCTCCCCCCTCCCCACACCATCCCTCCAGGTCGTCCCAGTGCTCCAGCCCCAGGCATCTGTTATTGGGCATCGTCCGCAAGCAATAAATGCTGGAGAGGGTGCAGAGAGAAGGGAACCCTCTTACACTGTTGGTGGGAATGCAAACTAGTACAGCCACTATGGAGAACAGTATGGAGATTCCTCAAAAAACTGGGAATAGAACTGCCTTATGATCCAGCAATCCCACTGCTGGGCATACACACTGAGAAAACCAGAATTGAAAGAGACACGTGTACCCCAATGTTCATAGCAGCACTGTTTACAATAGCCACAACGTGGAATCAACCTAGATGTCCATCCACAGATGAATGGATAAGCAAGCTGTGGTACATATACACAATGGAGTATTACTCAGCCATTAAAAAGAATATATTTGAATCAGTTCTAAGGAGGTGGATGGAACTGGAGTCTATTATACAGAGTGAAGTAAGCCAGAAACAAAAACACAACAGTATACTAATGCATATATATGGAATTTAGAAAGATGGTAAAAATAACCCTATTTATGAGACAGCAAAGAGACACTGATGTATAGAACAGACTTTTGGACTCTGGGACCGGGAGAGGGTGGGATGGTTGGGGAGAATGGCATTGAAATATGTATAATATCATACTGATTTTTGTAATCACTAATTTTATATCAAGTCACTTTATCAAGTTACCTTACTCATTTCAGTAGTTGAGAACAAAGATGAGGGTTGTAGGTATTAATCATATTATCACAAAGAAACATAATTTTATCTCTTTTACAAAGTTTATATTGACTTATGAATTCTTATATTTGTAAAAACTCAAGAATATATTACATAATATGATGAGAGATAGATTCCCATTAACTTATTTGTTTTAAATAATTTTAGAACTTTGTCCTATAAGGTAATATTTGTTTAAAGATTCTGGTAAATGGCTTAATGATTTCTTCCTTATGTTTCTGTTGTACTCATACTTTTCATTAGGAATGAATTTTTATATTAGAAAATGCCTTATTGTAACCTACCAATAGAATTTTTCACTTCTTTTCCTTGAATATGTGAAGGTAAAATTTATATATATAAAACTTTTTATATTGAGTCGCACTTTTATTAATAGAATAAAACCTTAATAATTTTACATTATATTTTCATATATTCCTTGCCTCTATTTGTTGATATTTTATTTAAGAATATGTATTTTTATACTGATAAATAATTTCTCTGTGTTTGTTTTTGTCTCTCACTTTTTCTCTTTTTTTCTTTTTGATATTGGAAACTTAAGCTGATCTCATAAAACAAACTGAAGAATTGTCTCTCTTTATACATTGAAAACAATGGAAACAACAAGAAACTTTATTTTGGGGGGCTCCAAAATCACTGCAGATGGTCACTGGAGACATGAAATTAAAAGACAGTTGCTCCTTGGAAGAAAAGTTATGACCAACCTAGACAGCATATTAAAAAGCAGAGACATTACTTTGCCAACAAAGGTCCATCTAGTCAAAGCTATGGTTTTTCCAGTAATGTATGGATGTGAGAGTTGGACTATAAAGAAAGCTGAACCCCGAATAACTAATGCTTCTGAACTGTGGTGTTGGAGAAGACTCTTGAGAGTCCCTTGGACAGCAAGGAGATCCAACCAGTGCATCCTAAAGGAAATCGGTCTTGAATATTCATTGGAAGGACTGATGCTGAAGCTGAAGCTCCGAAACTTTGGCTACCTGATGCAAAGAACTGACTCGTTGGAAAAGACCCTGATGGGGAAAAATTGAAAGTGGGAGAAGCGAATGACAGAGAATGAGATGGTTGGATGACATCACTGACGAGATGGACATGAGTTTGAATCAATTCTGGGAGTTGGTGATGGACAGGGAAGCCTGGCATGCTGCAGTCCATAGGGTCAGAAAAAGTCGTAAACGACTGAGCAACTGAACTAAACTGATACCTTGAAATAGTTTAAATGAACTGAGAATGAAGCTACCTAGACAACAGCACCTCACTCCAGTACTCTTGCCTGGAAAATCCCATGGATGGAGGAGAGTGATGGGCTGCAGTCCATGGGGTCACTGAGGGTCGGACATGACTGAGTGACTTCCCTTTCACTTTTCACTTTCATGCATTGGAGAAGGAAATGGCAACCCACTCCAGTGTTCTTGCCTGGAGAATCCCAGGGACGGGGGAGCCTGGTGGGCTGCCTTCTATGGGGTCGCACAGAGTCAGACACGACTGAAGTGACTTAGCAGCAGCAGCAGCAGCAACACTTAGTTAAAACTTAGTTAATCCAGGTTCTTTACACTGTAGTTTTTAAACATATATTCTGTTTCTACCATTGTAATGCATATTTTCAACTTGTCTATTTCTTGAATCAATTTTGGTAATTTGTATTTGTTAGAAATCATCCATTTCCTCAAAATTTTTCAAATGTGTTCTATATTGTTTAAGATGAGGTGATGTTTAATGTTTTTATTTCTCCTATATCTTTATTTCTCATTTTTCACTCTCATTCATGCATGTTTACTCTGTCAGCTTTTTAATAAATATCATTTGACTTTTAAAAATATAAGCTTCTGAATTTTATGCATACTGATGACTATCTCTTGTTTTTTCTTAAATTTTATTCTGTCTTTATTAAATTCATCTTCCTATTTTATCTTGGTTTATTTTGTTAAATAATGGTGTTCATTGACTAATTGTTTAAAAATAAATCAATTAAATTTGGTCATTCATCTTTCTAATAATGATGGTACCAGAAACTATAAACTTACTCTTGGTACATAAACTTCATCCCATAGTTTTTGATATGAAGTGTTCTCATATTTATTGCTTTTTGTATATTTTAAAATTTCCCAATGGACTCTCCAAAGGTACTCTATAACTATTATTGTGAACACAAAAATAGTTGGGGATGACCAAAACACAGGGCCTAAAAATGTTTAGCAATATAGAACTTATAAAGATTCATTTTATCAATTTATTTATGAGTTCTAGTATGTGCACTATTTTGTAAATTTTCCACAGATTTAAAAAAACATAAGCATCCTGTATGAGATAGCCATGATTCTAAGTATCCCTATCAAATTTATTTGATTAATTGCATTTTTTGTTCTGTGTTAATATTTGTTGCCTTTTACATCACTCAGTCTTTGAAGAGATTATTGAAATCTACATTTTTAATTTTGTAAATTTTTTGCATTTCCAAGATTTTCTTTTATGTATTTAGCTGCTGTTTGCTCTATAAGGATTTTTAACTCTTTTCTACTATGGGTTTTCAAATCAACAAAAAATTCTGTCTGTTCTTAGTAATGCTTTAGCTAGCCTTAAAAATTCTAACTTGTCTAAATATATTTCCTCTTCATTATTATGTATATTTAACCCTTATTTCCTTGTTCATTTTATTTCATTTCAATATCCTTTTATTTCTTTCATATTAATTTTTTTCTCTTTCTGCTATTTAAGAGCATATAATCCAGCACTATTTTTTGCCTCTCTTTTTTTTAATGAAAGAAATCAATGCATTCACATTCAATTATGATGTTTAGACAATTGTCCTTCTTGTATCTCACATAACATTTTTTTTTACTTCATTAGTTGCTCATTTTGATTTTCCATATTTTTGTTGGTTGGATAACACTTCCCCACTCCCCCCAAAGGGAAAACCCCTGTGTTTCAGTCAATTATATTTTGAGAGGATAGGGGCAGTAATAAATGACATAATAGTCCCTGGTTTCCTGCTGCTGCTGCTAAGTCGCTTCAGTCGTGTCCGACTCTGTGCGACCCCACAGACAGAAGCCCACCAGGCTCCCCTGTCCCTGGGATTCTTCAGGCAAGAATACTGGTGTGGGTTGCCATTTCCTTCTCCAACGTATGAAAGTGAAAAGCGAAAGTGAAGTCGCTCAGTCGTGTCAGTTTCCTAGCAACAACCAAAAAATACCCATAGTATATAATTCATACGTCATGTTCTTAACATGTATTCAGTAAACCATTTTGTCCATAGAGAAACATTAATGAAGGCCATGTTAATCCATTTAGAGGGTTTGCCAGAGGACCTATGGCCTTGCCAATCTAGGCCATTTTATTTTCATATTAACTTTACATAAGCAATAGTCTACCAAGTATTTAAGACTGTACAGCATGAGTGATTATCTTCTGGCCTCTTATAATAGACTAACTGCCACCACCAATATGTTAAATTTTAGTTTGCTTTTCTTTATTTGGAGCAATTCTGTTTTATTCAGCTTTGCTATATGGGCTGTTACAGATCAGCTATATCGGCAGTTACAGATCAGTTTCAGCATTCGTATCATATGAGTCTGCTTATATTATTACCCAGGCTGAAGATACAGCTCTTATTTGGAATATGTTATGCTAGTGGTATAAGGATTGGAGAAGGAAATGGCAACCCACTCCAGTGTTCTTGCCTTGAGAGTCCCAGGGACAGGGCGGAGCCTGGTGAGCTGCCGTCTATGGGATCGCACAGAGTCGGACACGACTGAAGCAACTTAGCAGCAGCAGTGGTATAAGGAAAAAAGTAAAAGAGAAAGCTGAACCACAACTGTACTTAAAGCCTTTGTTCCAAGAGGGTATGTTTTATCTACTCTGATCCCCTTGGTCAAAGTTAGTCAAATGAAATAGAGCATCAGTGGTACAAGCAAGAAAAAATCTACCCATAGAAGGAACTGCAAGTCACATGGCAATGCTGCTGCTAAGTCGCTTCAGTCATGTCTGACTCTGTGTGACCCCATAGACAGCAGCCCATCAGGCTCCCCCATCCCTGGGATTGTCCAGGCAAGAAAACTGGAGTGGGTTGCCATTTCCTTCTCCACACATGGCAATAGGAGATGGATAATTCTCTTACAAGGAATGGAAGGACTGAATACCAAAGGACAATACTGTGCTCTACGCCGTCTCCTCATGAATTCTGAAGTGGTCCTTACCTTTCCTTCAGTGGCTACTACCCTTTTCTTTCTCTTCACACTTAATTATACATACCTTTTTACTAATATTTTCTAACAAAAGAATTATGTTTCCCTCCTCACACTGCCCCTCCTCCAACTCACATTCATAAGATAAAAGTACAATAAAATTTTGAAACACTTTATTTTGGTATATCATAAAAAAGGCATCATGAAAGGATTCTAATTACATTTTATTTCTTGTCCCTAGATATTAGTCCATTAGTTTTTGGTTTTATGTACTGCACTAACTTTAGTATGGTTCTTTTTTTATTCATAGGTAACACATTTAGTACTCGAGGCTTACAAAATTTTTTCTAATTTTTATAATGTAAAGATATTATCAGAATATGCCTTGCTGCATTTCTTTTCTCAACAATCATTCCTGAAATTCAATGAACTGTTTAATCTACTGGCTGGAATCTTTATATTAGAATTATTTTTCTAGTATCTTTGATTAAATGTTACTCCTTTTAACATTTGTCTTTTTTCTTCTCATGCCTAGCATAACTATGTATCCCCATTTGCCACACACAGCCCTAGTTTATACCTGAGGTTACAGCAGAATTATTAATGCTGAGAAGAGCAACCCCACATCTAAGTAGCGGTGGCTGCACGGGGAGAGGAGCTACTCCACATCTAGGGTCAGGAGGGGCGGCCATGAGGAGATACCCCTAGCCCAAGGTAATGAGGAGCGGCTGCGCTTTTCTAGAGCTGCCATGAAGAGATATCCCACGTGCAAGGTGAAAAAAAGCCAATAA
This sequence comes from Tragelaphus eurycerus, assembly GCA_935064755.1. Lineage (NCBI taxonomy): Eukaryota > Metazoa > Chordata > Mammalia > Artiodactyla > Bovidae > Tragelaphus > Tragelaphus eurycerus. The sequence goes on along the minus strand of CAKXYN010000004.1, from coordinate 38,042,016 downwards.
GATGGTAGGTGTCGCGAGAGGCCATCAGAGGGCAGACACACTGAAATCATAATCACAGAAAACTAGCCAATTTGATCACACAGACCATAGCCTTGTCTAACTCAATGAAACCAAGCCATGCTGTTTGGGGCTACTCAAGACGACAGGGTCATGGTGGAGAAGTATGACAGAATGTGGTCCACTGGAGAAGGGAATGGCAAACCACTTCAGTATTTTTGCCTTGAGAACCCCATGAAGAATATGGAAAGGCAAAATGATAGGATACTGAAAGGGGAACTTTCTGGGTCTATAGGTGCCCAACATGCTACTGGAGATCAGTGGAGAAATAACTCCAGAAAGAATGAAGGGATGGAGCCAAAGCAAAAACAATACCCAGTTGTGGATGTGACTGGTGATAGAAGCAAAGTCCGATGCTGTAAACAGCAATATTGCATAGGAACATGGAATCTCAGATCCATAAGTCAAGCCAAATTGGAAGTGGTAAAACAGGAGATGGCAAGAGTGAATGTTGACATTCTAGGAATCAGCAAACTAAAATGGACTGGAATGGGTGAATTTAATTCAGATGACCATTATATCTACTACTGTGAGCAGAAATCCCTTAGAAGAAATGGAGTAGCCATCATGGCCAACAAGAGAGTCCGAAATGCAGTACTTGGATGCAGTCTCAAAAACAACAGAATGATATCTGTTCATTTCCAAGGCAAACCATTAAATATCACGGTAATCCAAGCCTATGCCCCAACCAGTAACACTGAAGAAACTGAGGTTGAACGGTTCTATGAAGACCTACAAGACCTTTTAGAACTAACACCCTAAAAAGATGTATTTTTCATTATAGGGGACTGGAATGCAAAAGTAGGAAGTCAAGAAACACCTGGAGTAACAGGCAAATTTGGCCTAGGAATGAAGTACAGAATGAAGCAGGGCAAAGACTAATAGAGTTTTGCCAAGAGAATGCACTGGTCATAGCACACACCCTCTTCCAACAACACAAGAGAAGACCCTACAAATGGACATCACCAGATGATCAACACCAGAATCAGATTGATTATATTATTTTCAGCCAAACATGGAGAAGCCCTATACAGTCAGCAAAAACAAGACCAGGATCCAACTGTGGCACAGATCATAAACTCCTTATTGCCAAATTCAGATTTAAATTAAAGAAAGTGGGGAAAACCACTAGACCATTCAGGTATGACCTAAATCAAATCCCTTATGATTATACAGTAGAAGTGAGAAATAGATTTATGGGACTAGATCTGATAGACAGAGTGCCTGATGAACTATGGACAGAGGTTCACGACGTTGTACAGGAGACAAGGATCAAGACCACCCTCATGAAAAAGAAATGCATAAAAGAAAAATGGCTGTCTGGGGAGGGCTTACAAATAGCTGTGAAAAGAAGAGAAGTGAAAAGCAAAGGAGAAAAAGAAAGATATAAGCATCTAAATCCAGAGTTCCAAAGAATAGCAAAGAGAGATAAGAAAGCCTCCCTCAGTGAGCAATGCAAAGAAATAGAGGAAAACAACAGAATGGGAAAGACTAGAGATTGCTTCAAGAAAATTAGAGATATCCAGGGAACATTTCATGCAAACATGGGCTCGATAAAGGACAGATATGGTATGAACGTAACAGAAGCAGAAGATATTAAGAAGAGATGGCAAGAATACACAGAAGAACTGTACAAGAACGATCTTCACGACCCAGATAATCATGATGATGTGATCACTGACCTAGAGCCAGACATCCTGGAATGTGAAGTCAAGTGGGCCTTAGAAAGCATCACTACGAACAAAGCTAGTGGAGGTGATGGAATTCCAGTGGAGCTATTCCAAATCCTGAAAGATGATGCTGTGAAAGTGCTTCACTCAATATGCCAGCAAATTTGGAAAACTCAGCAGGGGCCACAAGACTGGAAAATGTCAGTTTTCATTCCAATCTCAAAGAAAGGCAATGCCAAAGATTGCTCACACTACCGCACAATTGCACTCATTTCACATGCTAGTAAAGTAATGCTCAAAATTCTCCAAGCCAGGCTTTAGCAATATGTGAACCGTGAACTTCCAGATGTTCAAGCTGGTTTTAGAAAAGGCAGAGGAACCAGAGATCAAATTGCCAACATCTGCTGTATCATCGAAAAAGCAAGGGAGTTCCAGAAAAATATCTATTCCTGCTTTATTGACTGTGTCAAAGCCTTTGACTGTGTGGATCACAATAAACTGTGGAAAATTCTGAAAGAGATGGGAATACCAGACCACCTGACCTGCCTCTTGAGAAACTTATATGCAGATCAGGAAGCAACAGTTAGAACTGAACATTGAACAACAGACTGGTTCCAAATAGGAAAAGGAGTACGTCAAGGCTGTATATTGTCACCATGTTTATTTAACTTACATGCAGAGTACATCATGAGAAAGCTGGGCTGGAAGAAGCACAAGCTGGAATTAAGATTGCTTGGAGAAATATCAATAACTTCAGATATGCAGATGACACCACCCTTATGGCAGAAAGTTAAGAGGACCTAAAAAGCCTCTTGATGAAAGTGAAAGAGGAGAGTGGAAAAGTTGGCTTAAAGCTCAACATTCAGGAAACAAAGATCATGGCATTTGGTCCCATCAGTTCATGGCAAATAGATGGGGAAACAGTGGAAACAGTATCAGACTTTATTTTGGGGGGCTCCAGGCACCCCACTCCAGTACTCTTGACTGGAAAATCCCATGGACGGAGGAGCCTGGTAGGCTGTAGTCCGTGGGGTCGCTAAGAGTCAGACATGATGAGCGACTTCACTTTCTCTTTTCACTTTCATGCATCGGAGAAGGAAATGGCAACCCACTCCAGTGTTCTTGCCTGGGGAATCCCAGGGATGGGGGAGCCTGGTGGGCTGCCGTCTATGGGGTCGCACAGAGTCGGACACGACTGAAGCAACTTAGCATAGCATAGCATAGCAAATCACTGCAGATTGTGATTGCTGCCATGAAATTGAAAGATGCTTACTCCTTGGAAGGAAAGTTATGACCAACCTAGATAGCACATTGAAAAGCAGAGATGTTACTTTGCCAACAAAGCAGAGATGTTACTTTGCCAACAAAGGTCCATCTAGTCAAGGCTATGGTTTTTCCAGTGGTCATGTATGGATGTGAGAGTTGGACTATGAAGAAAGCTGAGCACCGAAGAATTCATGCTTTTGAACTGTGGTGTTGGAGAAGACTCTTGAGAGTGCCCTGAACTTCAAGGAGATCCAACCAGTCTATCCTAAAGGAGATCAGTCCTGGGTGTTCATTGAAAGGACTGATGCTGAAGCTGAAACTCCAATACTCTGGCCACCTCATGCAAAGAGTTGACTCATTGGAAAACACTCTGATGTTGGGAGCTATTTGTGGCAGGAGAAAAAGTGGACAACAGAGGATGAGATGGCTGGATGGCATCATCGACTTGATGGACATGAGTTTGAGTGAATTCAGGAGTTGGTGATGAACAGGGAGGCCTGGCATGCTGCAATTCATGTGGTTGCAAACAGTCAGACACAACTGAGCAACTGAACTGAACTGATTAATATCCATCCTCTTTTACTCTCAAACGTGTCCAGCTTTGATAACAAATTATACAGTTAATCTAACTATAAATCTTACTATTTGAAGGTAGAACTCCTAAAACTGTTCTCTAAAAACTTTACCTTTTCCCTCATATGTAGTTGAATAAAATGTTCAACTACAAAATGTATCTACACCATTTTCTATGTGACTTCAGTTATCCCACCAAGGTTGGAGTAAACTTCCCACCTCTTTGGCCTCAGCTATATACTTCTTTTGCCAACGGGTTGTCAGCAGATGTGACCGAAGCAAAATAGGAAATGTGTTTTTGTAATAGAAGTTGGCCTCTTGTTCTTCAATCACCATGAGAAGAATATGTCCTTTAAGGGTCCTCCTTGATCACTCCTACAACTCAGTTAATGAATTATTTGGTCCTATCAACTTCCCCATCTTTCACCAACACCATCCCAGTGACACCAGTATTTCTCACTCAAATTACTCCAGTAGCCTCTTATTTATAGCTTCCCTGGTAGCTCAGATGGTACAGAATCTGCCTACAATGTGGGAGACCCAGATTCACTACCTGTGTGGAGAAGATACCCTGGAGTAGGAAATGGCAACCCACTCCAGTATTCTTGCCTGGAGAAATCCATTAGACAGAGGAGCCTGGAATGCTATAGTCCATGGGGTCAGAAAAAGTCTGACATAACTGAGCAACTAACTCTACTACTAATAGCCTTTTATTTGGCTCAATATATCTTTTAAAATGGACATGAGTTTGAGTGAACTCCAGGAGTTGGTGATGGATAGGGTGGCCTGATGTTCTGTGATTCATGGGATCACAAAGAGTCGGACATGACTGAGCGACTGAACTGAACTGAACTGAACTAATCTTTTAAAATCACAAAACAAATCAAGTCATCCCTCTCTGTTTAAACCTTTGGAGTAACTTCTAACTTCACTTTAAAATGTGAACAAAATCAGGATATGGCTAACATAGCCATGCTTAATGTGACCCTTCCTCATTCTTTCTCACTTTGCTTCACATTTCCCATTGCTCTCTCTCATTCACCCATGGTAATCTGCACCAAGATCCTCAAACGTCACGGCTTCAAGAAATAAAAGTAAACCTGAATCTGTTTCTTTTCCTTTTCTTTTTAATTTACAAATCTAAGCTTCTCTCACACGCTAGTAAAGTAATGCTCAAAATTCTCCAAGCCAGGCTTCAGCAATATGTGAACCGTGAACTTCCTGATGTTCAAGCTGGTTTTAGAAAAGGCAGAGGAACCAGAGATCAAATTGCCAACATCCGCTGGATCATGGAAAAAGCAAGAGAGTTCCAGAAAAACATCTATTTCTGCTTTATTGACTATGCCAAAGCCTTTGACTGTGTAGATCACAATAAACTATGGAAAATTCTGAAAGAGATGGGAATACCAGACCACCTGATCTGCCTCTTGAGAAATTTGTAGGCAGGTCAGGAAGCAACAGTTAGAACTGGTCATGGAACAACAGACTGGTTCCAAATAGGAAAAGGAGTACGTCAAGGCTGCATATTGTCACCATGTTTATTTAACTTATATGCAGAGTACATCATGAGAAATGCTGGACTGGAAGAAACACAAGTTGGAATCAAGATTGCTGGGAGAAATATCAATAACCTCAGATATGCAGATGACACCACCCTTATGGCAGAAAGTGAAGAAGGGCTAAAAAGCCTCTTGATGAAAGTGAAAGTGGAGAGTGAAAAGGTTGGCTTAAAGCTCAACATTCAGAAAACGAAGATCATGGCATCTGGTCCCATCACTACATGGGAAATAGATGGGGAAACAGTGGAAACAGTGTCAGACTTTGTTTTTCTGGGCTCCAAAATCACTGCAGATGGTGACTGCAGCCATGAAATTAAAAGACGCTTACTCCTTGGGAGGAAAGTTATGACCAACCTAGATAGCATATTCAAAAGCAAAGACATTACTTTACCAACAAAGGTTCATCTAGTCAAGGCTATGGTCTTTCCTGTGGTCATGTATGGATGTGAGAGCTGGACTGTGAAGAAGGCTGAGCGCCGAAGAATTGATGCTTTTGAACTGTGGTGTTGGAGAAGACTCTTGAGAGTCCCTTGGACTGCAAGAAGATCCAACCAGTCCATTCTGAAGGAGATCAATCCTGGAATTTCTTTAGAAGGAATGATGCTAAAGCTGAAACTCCAGTATTTTGGCCACCTCATGTGAAGAGTTGACTCATTGGAGAAGACTCTGATGCTGGGAGGGATTGAGGGCAGGAGGAGAAGGGGACGACAGAGGATGAGATGGCTGGATGGCATCACTGACTCGATGGATGCGAGTCTGGGTGACCTCCGGGAGCTGGTGATGGACAGGGAGGCCTGGTGTGCTGCGGTTCATGGGGTCGCAAAGAGTCGGACACGACTGAGCGACTGATCTGGTCTGAAGCTTCTCTGGTTGCTCAGTGATGAAGAGTCAGCCTGCCAGTGCAGAAGACATGGGTTTGACCCATTGGTGGGAAGGATTTCCTAGAGAAGGAAATAGCTACCCACTCAGTGTTCTTGCCTGGAAAATCCCATGGGCAGAGAAGTCTTGTGGGCCTTCATGGGGTCGCAAAGAGTTGGACATGACTGAGTGACTAAAGAAACAACAATGAAGAATTTAATCTTTACTATTTCTGAGCTATAAGCTAACATATTACTTCCTGAAAGAAAACTTTGTCATACCAAATCAGGGTAAACTCTCGATTGGATTCGCTCTCAATGTTTCTTCCCTTTTTGGTAAACATTTATTTAATATTTACTGTGTAGATGGGATTTAAATTCCCAGAGGCAACATGTTTGTATGTCCTAGACAGCTCTATGTTCTAGTAATGAATACATTTAATAACTATGAATGACTAATTCATATGCCTTGGACAACATAGCAATCAAACTGCATATATTTTACATCAGATTTCTATGTCAGTTCCTCGTCCCTGATCCGCTTTTTTACTTTGTCTTAGCTGTTCAATATGTGGATATAGAGTATGTTTTTTTACTTTACACATAATTATCTCAAGCTTAATTTCTTGAGCAAATGGATACTGACTTCTTGAAGTTTAAACAATGATTCAACTCTGTGTTCTTACACTAAAAATAAGGTAGCAGAAAATTTATTTGCACATTTTGGCATGTATTTTAATGTTTAATTTTCCATATAAGTCAGGATCATTTTAAAATAAGAAAAGAGGGGAAATTTTTTTACACACATTCTTTAATGAAATATTTTCTTTATTTTTTTAAAACTGGAAAATGACTTAATCACACCATCATTGAGAGAATTAAATGAAGAGAATAGAAAAATATTTTTAGTTCAGTTCAGTTCATTCTCTCAGTTGTGTCCTATTCTTTGTGACCCCATGAACTGCAGCACGCCAGGCTTCCCTGTCCATCACCAACTGCTGGAGCCTACTCAAACTCATGTCCGTCATGTTGGTGATGCCATCCAACCATCTCATTCTCTGTCGTCCCCTTCTCCTCTCGCCTTCAGTCTTTCCCTGCATCAGGGTCTTTTCCAATGAATTGGTTCTTCACATCAGGTGGCTAAAGTACTGGAGTTTCAGCTTCAGTATCAGTCCTTCCAATGAATATTCAGGACTGATTTCCTTTAGGATGCATTGGTTGGATCTCCTTGCTGTCCAAGGGACTCTCAAGAGTCTTCTCCAACACCACAGTTCAAAAGCATCGATTCTTCAGTGCTCAGCTTTCTTTATAGTCCAACTCTCACATAAAAAATATTTTATGAAATACATATTAGATTTGTTTTTACTATATTAATATTAATCTTGTACAAATGGTATTAAATTCATACATATTTACATAATCACTATATTATTTCAATCAAACATTAAAAACCTCCTTATTTTTCTGATTTTTACTTTTGGTCTCGTAAACGATTATTACTCAAAGAGTGTAGGTTATGTTCAAAGCCAGTGTTGGAGGCAACAAGACTTTTCAGAATCATTTCCTCAAAAGATAGAATCTAATTGACTGACCGAATGCTCGAACTAGGGATTCTAGATGATCACAGTTAAAATTTACTAACATAGAGAATAGACTTATGGACATGGGGATAGGGGAGGAGAGGGTGAGATGTATGGAAAGAGTACCATGAAAACTTACATTACCATACGTAAAATAGATAGCCTACAGGAATTTGCTGTATGGCTCAGGAAACTCAAACAGGGGTTGTGTATCAACCTAGATGGGTGGGATGGGGAGGGAGATGAGAGGGAGTTTCAAAATGGAGGGGATATATGTATACCTATGGCTGACTCATATTGAGGTTTGACAGAAAACAGCAAAATTCCGTAAAGCAATTATCCTTCAAGAAAAGATAAATTAATTTTAAAAAATATACTATCACTATTAAGTATATGGGGGGAAAACATTGCTACGAATTTTAACTAGAAAAATTACATCTCCATTGCCTTAGGGTCCATTTTTAGAAACTTTTACTAACATTTATATAAAAAGATTCTTTCACTCAGGATCCTTATTAGAAACTGTGACATTCCAAAGCCAAACTTGCCACCATTCTTTAAAGTTACTCTTATGTTTTTTTCTTGCCGTGGGATTTTAATAGTCAGATTCCCCCAAGATCTATGATTATGCAGGTAGGTTCTGAGACACACAGCACTTAACATTTAGGATCAAATGAGGCTCTAAACAGCACACACGATTTGTAGAATAATAATAGGCTGGACATTCATTTGCTCAAGCAATAAACTGGTCTCTCAGTAGTCATATGGTTATATCTTCTTGGAAGCTTTAGCAATTGATGAACATGTTTTAGTATTGCTAAATAATACATTTATATATAATATATATATATATATATATATATATATATATATATATATATATGCTTCAGTCATGTCTGACTCTTTATGATCCCATGGACTGGGGCCCACCAAGCTCCTCTGTCCATAGGATTCTCCAGACAAGAATACTGGAGTGGGTTGCCATTTCCTTCTCCAGAGGGTCTTCCCAATCCAGGGATCAAACTGGTGTCTCTGCTGTAGGCTCTTTACCACTAGTGCCACATGGGAAGCCCATATGTGTGTGTGTGTATGTGTATATTTATATATATATCTTTTTAAATTATTCCCGTTTGAAAAAAAATGAATAATGAATTTTCAATTAGTTATCTCTTATTTAAAAATACACTCTGAAACAAAGTTATTAAAGTCCTGAATAATCTGCCAGCAATTCAGGGGACCTGGGTTCAATCCCTGGGTTGGGAAGATCATCTGGAGGATGGCACCACAAACCACTCCAATATTCTTGCCTGGAGAATCCCCATGGACAGAGGAACCTGGCAGGCTACAGTCCATGGGGTCACAAAGAGTTGGACATGACTGAGAAACTAAACACAGCACAGAATATGGAATAAAATAATGATTCAATGTATTCATTATGATATAAACTGAAATATGCAAGGCATTTTAATGACACAAATTCCAAATCCAACTTTAACATATTAATTTCTAAAATGTGGACAGTTGTCAAAGAAAGTTGGAAAGTAATAAAAAGAAAATTTGAGTGTTTAAAATTCACTATCTACAATATCAAATTGAAACTTACTATTACTGCATTTTTTTCTTACTAAAGATGAATGATTTTGCTTTCATTTACAACCATGCATAAATAATTCCAATCTGCTTATTGTTTTCATTTAGCATTTTGCACAAGAAAATTAAAGACATTACTGAACTCTGAGAAGCAGTTAGCACAATCAGCCATTTGCTTTTAGGATTACACTGCTATGCTAAGTTGATTTTTACTTCTGTCGCTCTTTAGAATATAAGCATTACTGTATTTCTAGTTTAAAAGTGGTGTTATTTGAAGTAAGACTTGCTTGGCATCATGTCATGACAACTAGATGTTTTTAATTTAAAAATGAAAAGTACTAACATAAATAATAATAATAATTGTTGAAAATGTAAAAAAAAAAAAAAAATAGCAACATTTCCATACGAAGTTTGGTCATAAGATAGATAACACCAAGACCTCCAAATGTATTCAAAATTGAAAGTGAAAGTGAAAATGTCAGTCACCCAGTCGTGTTCCACTCTTTGGAACCCCACGGAATATAGCTTGCCAATCTCCTCTCTCCATGGAATTCTCCAGGAAATACTGAAGTAGGTTGCTATTCCCTTCTCCGGGGGATCTTCCTCACCCAGAAATTGAACTTGGGTCTCCTGCATTTTTGGCAGATTCCTTACCTATTCAAAATTAGATGCTGCTAAATAATTTATTGGGTGATGAATAGAAATACTTCCTGTAACATGTAATCAAAATGTATAGATAATATTCAGATTTTCTAAAGCACTATAACAGACTTTTGTGATTCTGGATTATATATCCAAAGGTATCATATTGTGAAGCTGCAAGATAATAAACCCTTTCTATCCAATTTAGTTGCATTGCCCTTCGAAAACTACATTGTTTTAGACACCTCATTTCTAATGAAATATGAAAAGCCAGACAGAGTTCTGAAAAAGATCGACAGTAATGTTCAGAGATCTGGAGAGCATATTTTTAATAAGATAATGTTCATAGCAGTCTTTTTCTCACATCTCTAGAACATGATTAGGTGTCTGCTGGTGTTGGTTTCTGAGTAAGCACAGTCTTTTGATTAAAAAAAGAGTTTACTTAAAATAAGATTATTTTCATAGAATTTCCTAACCAGAAAAATCAGTAAGTATCACCTTATTCAGTATCCACTATTTAAAAATGAGGATTTTCACCCAAAGTTGTCATCACAAACAAGTCCCTGGAGCCTGCTGGTGTCAGAACCAACATTAAAACCCCACATGTATTATAATAGATTTCCCTGGTGGCTCAGATGGTATAGCGTCGGCCTACAATGTAGGAGACCCAGCTTCGATCCCTGGGTTGGGAAGATCCTCTGGAGAAGGCAATGGCACCCCACTCCAGTACTTTTGCCTGGAAAATCCCATGGGTGAAGGAGCCTGGTAGGCTACAGTCCATGGGGTCGCACAGAGTTGGACAGGACTGAGTGACTAAACTTTCAAACTTTGTTATAATAAAAAGTTTTTCCCAATTTGCCACATGCTCTAAGTATCTCTAGTTACTGTCGTTTGACTGAATTAAAAGTACCACATTATATTTTTTTTTTCCAAAAGCATTTTGGGCATTCTTACTATTAAAATGGACTTGGTATAAAACAATACAATTTAAGTCCTTGTGGCTCAGACGGTAAAGCGTCTGCCTATGATAGTGGAGACCTGGGTTTAATCCCTGGCTTGGGAAGATCTCCTGGAGAAGGAAATGGCAACCCACTCCAGTATTATTTCCTAAAAAATCCTATGGATGAAGGAGCCTGGTAGGCTACAGTCCATGAAGTCGCAAAGAGTCAGACATAACTGACTTCACTTTCACTTTCTGTAACCCAGATATTTGACCTTGGCCTAAATACTTATGGGCTTCCCTGAGAGCTTAGTTGGTAAAGAATCTGCCTGCAATGCAGGAGATTCCAGCTCAATTACTGGGTCAAGAAGAATCCCTGGATTACTTATGTTTTCATTTTCCTATTTATTTGAAATTTTAAATGATACAAATTTTGAAAAGCACAACTACATGAAACTTATATAAGAATAAATAGGGGTACACGTGTCTCTTTCAATTCTGGTTTTCTCAGTGTATATGCAATAGCCAGAACGTGGAAGCAACCTAGATGTCCATCCACAGATGAATAGATAAGAAAGCTGTGGTACATATACACAATGGAGTATTACTCAGCCATTAAAAAGAATACATTTGAATCAGTTCTAAGGAGGTGGATGGAACTGGAGCCTATTATACAGAGTGAAGTAAGCCAGAAACAAAAACACAAATACAGTATACTAACGCATATATATGGAATTTAGAAAGATGGTAAAAATAACCCTATTTACGAGACAACAAAAGAGACACTGATGTATAGACCAGACTTTTGGACTCTGGGACCGGGAGAGGGTGGGATGATTGGGGAGAATAGCATTGAAATATGTATAATATTATATCTGAAATGTATTAATTGTTCAAACTAAACACTATCATGTTACAATTTGTTCATACTAGATGTTTGTAATGTTTCTGATAATCAATAAAAGAGATTCTTTATCAAAAAAAAAAAAAAGAATAAATAGGAAACCTGATTGTTCCTATATATATTAAATTAAATCTAGAAAAATCCAATCAGAAACTTCCTAACCCAAGTAAAACCTGTGAATCACTTTAAACATTAAAGAATAATCTGCAGTGATCTTAAATATTTCCAATTGTTAGAAAGAATGGGGGAAGACCACAGTTCATTTTATGAGCTCATGATGAATTTAATAACAAATTGTGAAAAAAATACAAGGGACATATACAAATGAAAAATAATAATACATGAACAATCTGCATGATATACAGAAAAACAAATTCCTTATCCCTTATAGACAGTATAAAAGTTAAAACAATGAAACAGCAGAGTATTTTTCTGACTTTGGTATAAAAAAAATTTCTTAAGCAAAATTTCTGTATGTTAAAAGACAACACTAAAAAGTAAAAAAACAGTCCATATTTGATACTAATTAACAATGACATACTTGAAGTCCAAATATAAAAAAGAATTCCATCTTTTCATAGGAAAAGACATACAACTCAGGAAAATAATGGCAAAATTTCTTGCAACAGGTAAAAGAGACTGTTCAAAGAGTCAACAGGCATGCAAAGTGCTATACAACCTTATTAGTGATAAAGGAAACACAAAACTAATGTGCTACAAATACAGTCACCAAAATGGCTAAAATTAAAATGACTGGCATCATCTACAAATGGTGTGATGTAAGCAACTAGTTCAAGCTGGTTTTAGAAAAGGCAGAGGAACCAGAGATCAAATTGCCAACATCCGCTAGATCATGGAAAAAGCAAGAGAGTTCCAGAAAAACATCTATTTCTGCTTTATTGACTATACCAAAGCCTTTGACTGTGTGGATCACAATAAACTGTGGAAAATTCTGAAAGAGATGGAAATACCAGACCACCTGATCTGCCTCTTGAGAAATTTGTATGCAGGTCAGGAAGCAACAGTTAGAACTGGACATGGAACAACAAACTGGTTCCAAATAGGAAAAGGAGTACGTCAAGGCTGTATATTGTCACCCTGTTTATTTAATTTATATGCAGAGTACATCATGAGAAACGCTGGACTAGAAGAAACACAAGTTGGAATCAAGATTGCTGGGAGAAATATCAATAACCTCAGATATGCAGAGATATGCAGATGACACCACCCTTATGGCAGAAAGTGAAGAGAACTAAAAAGCCTCTTGATGAAAGTGAAAGTGGAGAGTGTAAAAGTTGGCTTAAAGCTCAACATTCAGAAAACAAAGATCATGGAATCTGGTCCCATCACTTCATGGCAAATAGATGGGGAAACAGTGGAAACAGTGTCAGACTTTATTTTTGGAGGCTCCCAAATCACTGCAGATGGTGACTGCAGCCATGAAATTAAAAGACGCTTACTCCTTGGAAGGAAAGTTATGACCAACCTAGATAGCATATTCAAAAGCAAAGACATTACTTTGCCAACAAAGCTTCGTCTAGTCAAGACTATGGTTTTTCCTGTGGTCACATATGGATGTGAGAGCTGGACTGTGAAGAAAGCTGAGCGCTGAATAATTGATGCTTTTGAACTGTGGTGTTGGAGAAGACTCTTGAGAGTCCCTTGGACTGCAAGGAGATACAAACAGTCCATCCTGAAGGAAATCAGCCCTGGGATTTCTTTGGAAGGAATGATGCTAAAGCTGAAACTGCAGTACTTTGGCCACCTCATGCGAAGAGTTGACTCATTGGAAAAGACTCTGCTGCTGGGAGGGATTGGGGGCAAGAGGAGAAAGGGACAACAGAGGATGAGATGGCTGGATGGCATCACTGACTCGATGGACGTGAGTCTGTGTGAACTCTGGAAATTGGTGATGGACAGGGAGGCCTGGCGTGCTGCAATTCATGGGGTCGCAAAGAGTTGGACACGATTGAGCGACTGATCTGATCTGAAGCAACTAGAATGCTTATACACTCTTGACAGTGTCAATTTTTTTAAACTATCTTGGAAAAATATTCAGCAGTATTCACTAAAACTGATTGCAAACATTCGCTGTTGATCAATAATTCTCATATTTGCATCACAGGACACACACTATACTGTTTATAACAGCATTATTTCCAATAGTGTGAAAATTAAAATGGAGTCCAGAAGCCCTGAAGAGGAATCTCTTACACTCTTTGTTCTTTGCATACCCTAAACAAGAAGAGACCTGCCCTGCATCTCCGACAAGAATGTTACCACTTTATTACTCCAGCAAAAGGAAAGATGATTCTCTCCTTACCCATCAACAGCCCCAGGCACTGACCATGGAGCCAATGAGAAACTGTCACTACCCTGAACTCTTGCTGTTCTCCTGGATGCACTTTGTTTCAAAGCAGTCCTCAGCTTTCTACCTTATCCTCCGTAAAGTAACAATCCTCTCCTTTCCTGGAGTTTTCCTATAGTATTGTCATAGCTTTCAAGTCCAGAACTGCAGTTCCTCTGCTATCCCAAATAATCCCAATTTGCTGGTAAAATAACTGGCTGTTTTATTTTAAAGGTTGACACTGCCTTTAAATTAAAAGCAATCAAAAGTCCAGAAGCTTCAGAATGGATTCATCTTAATAAAATCATAAAATAGAATACTATCCATTAAAAAGATAGTATTGAAACCACAAAAACATGTCTGAATTATATTTTATGTTGAGAGAAAAAATATCAGTACAAATACACATACTCAAATGCAAGAAGAATAATCCCGCTGTGTGTGTATGTGAGTTTGTAAAACAGGCACTATCCATGAACAGAATTCTGGAAAGTAAATATCTTTAGGGAGGGGTATCAGAGGGGCTTCTGGGAACTGGCATTTGTCTGATTTTTGATGTGAGTAGTGGTTGCACAGTTATGATCACACTGAGTGAAATTATAGAGCTTTACAGTTTATAATATATTCTTTTTTTATATGTGGGTACTTTTTCAGGGAAAAGTGTAAAATATGTGAATACAAGCTCATGTAATTCTCTTGAATGTTCTTTGGATTCTTGCTTCCTAAAAATCTGTCACTTTTCAGGGTATTTGGGGCTCTTTGATACCCCCACTTCTCATAGGTTAGTTTGTAATTTTGAGCCCCTCTCTGACAACTTTTCGGCACACTTAAAATGTTTATTTAAAGGCTACTGCCAAAGAAATTCTGCTCATGATATTCTACTGAAAACATGACTCTTTTACTCTGAAGAACTTATCTCCCATCTCACCTGCTCAAAGGTTTTTAAAAATGCTTTTCCAAGAAACTCATGACTAACATCATTGTTTTGATGTGAAAACAGCTAACATCTGTGGCTTCAGAAAAAATAATAAAACATGCTTCAGAAAGAACTTGTTCCATGTACTATATAAGTTCTGTATTATCGATGCTCGTACTTAGAAAGAATCTGTTCTAATTATTTTTTCCAGCTTATACCAAAAAGAAGAGAGAAAAAACAAACAAACAAATAAAAAAATACGAACTGCTTGTTTATATTATAGTTCAGTTTTGCTATTGATGACAACTGACTTTCAAAAATTGACACTGGTTTATTTGCAATTACTTATCACATTTTCTTTTTTCAACTAAAGTCAGCCACCTGTCAGTCAGGAAGATCTGTAGAGTCTTAAATCAGTTGAAGTGTTAGGATCCATATGTCTGCAGGCTTAACTCTATGGCATTTTATGAGAATTTTTAATACACATGTGTTTTTTCTTTTCTTTAATTTTAAAATACTCCTAAGAAATAATTAAGTCTTCCAAAGTCCATTTGATGCCATTTATATTTTAATTATGTTTTGGGATTTGAGGATAGTATTTTATAATTAAAATAATTCATAGCATAGAATCTGATGAATTTCATTCATCAGAATTACTTTCATTTCATTGTATTTATTATATAGAAAATGTGAACATTATACCTTAGTGTAATTAATCAATCCATCATAGTATAAGCTATATAAAAATTTTTTATGAATAAATACAGCAACTAAATACATTTGAAGTTTGAATGGCCATTTCTGTTTACTAAGAACTATATTTACTATGGTTATCAGACAATAACTTAATTTTTACTTGAGTTATTTACAGCTGTTAATAACCCATCTCTCAAATGTACTAAAATAATCATGTTTATGATCTTAAATATTATCAGGTAAACCACATTTTTCTCTCTGGGAGGTAAGTAAGAAGGAAGGCAGAGTTAAATGAAATCAACATTTCTCCTCAAAAAGCTTTTCAAAAACATGAAGAGAAAACTATGAAGCTTTCTCTGGTCTGTTAAATAGAGCTGCTTCATCACATTTATGAGCCTAGAATATCATGCTTTTTGACTGAACAGACACAGTTTTCACAAGCTAGAATAGGATTACAGAGGACCGTGAGAAGTCTTTCTTTGAGACTGAGCTGGAGAAAGCTGAGAAGAAATGACTTGCCAGAGGATATGTTCCTAAGGCTAACTTTTACAGCACATTCATTAAAGAAACAAAACTAGAAATGAATAATATGTAAAGAAATGTTTTATTTTTTAGAGAATTCTGCCAGACCAATTATTTCAATACTGAATATTTCAAGTCTTTCATCAGGAATTAATCAATAGATAAATAAATATGATTTTATTATAATTAATACAAATAATATATAGTTTTAGTTTTATGTGAATTAGAATACAGCAAAAACCTCCACATCAAGGTATCCTTATTTATTTATTATTAAATGACAGTTGGGACTTCCCTGGTAGCTCAGCTGGTAAAGAATATGCCTGCAATGCAGGAGACCCAGGTTTGATTCTTGGATCAGGAAGATCGCTGGAGAATGGATAGGCTACCCACTTCAGTTTTCTTGGGCTTCCCTGGTGGCTCAGTCAGTAAAGTGTCTGCCTACAATGTGGGAGACCTGGGTTCAATCCTGTTGAGTACTTACTATCAGTTATTTGGTCTACTAGACACTAGGGATAAAAAGAAATATAAACAGTGGTCTCTGTAGTCGGACAGTCCACAGGAGATTGGCAAAAAGTGGCAAAAAATTCCAAATGACAACACAGTAGGATAAGTGAAATAACAAGGATGTGCAAGGCTGTATATTGTCACCCTGCTTATTTAACTTATATGCAGAGTACATCATGAGAAATGTTGGACTGGATGAAATACAAGCTGAAATCAAGATTGCCAGGAGAAATATCAATAACCTCAGATATGCAGATGATACCACCTTTATAGGAGAAAGCAAAGAACTAAAGAGCCTCTTGATGAAAGTGAAAGAAGAGAGGAAAAAGTTGGCTTAAAGCTCAACATTCAGAAAAATAAGATCATGTCGTCTGGTCCCATCACTTCATGGCAAATAGATTGGGAAACAAAGGAAACAGTGACAGACTATTTTTGGGGGCTACAAAATCACTGCAGATGGTGACTATAGCCATGAAATTAAAAGACACTTGCTCCTTGGAAGAAAAGTTATGACCCACTTAGCATATTAAAAAGCAGAGACATTACTTTACCAACAAAGGTCCATCTAGTCAAAGCTATGGTTTTTCCAGTAGTCATATATGGATGTGAGAGTTGGACTATAA
The DNA here is from genome assembly GCA_935064755.1 of Tragelaphus eurycerus. Lineage (NCBI taxonomy): Eukaryota > Metazoa > Chordata > Mammalia > Artiodactyla > Bovidae > Tragelaphus > Tragelaphus eurycerus. Next base: position 38,024,767 of record CAKXYN010000004.1, on the reverse strand, counting down.
AGAAAGTTAAGCACCAAGAACTGATGCTTTTGAACTATGGTATTGGAGAAGACACTTGAGAGTCCCTTGGACTGCAAGGAGATTCAACCAGTTCATCCTAAAGGAAATCAGTCCTGAATATTCATTGGAAAGACTGATACTGAAGCTGAATCTCCAATACTTAGGCCACCTGATGCAAAGAACCGAGTCATTTGAAAAGACCCTGATGGTGGGAAAGATTGAAGGCAGGAAGAGAATGAGATGACAGAGGATGAGATGGTGGATGGCATCAATGACTTAATGGACATGAGTTTGAGTAAACTCCAGGAGTTGGTGATGGACAGGGAAGCCTGGCATGCTGCAGTCCATGGGGTCGCAAAGAGTACGACATGACTGAGCTACTGAACTGAACTGAACTGAAGGATGTGCAAAGAGTAAAATGGGGAATACCAGGGAGGCAAAACTGTTTTGCATTTAAATAAAAAAAGAGGTTATTTTCAGGTGAAGAAAAAACTTAATACCAACTAGCAGAAAAAGCATTTACAAGAGCTGCGAGATGAGAAGGCATGGTGTTAGGTAATTATACACAGTTCATTATGGATTAAGCATATGTTACAAAGGAAAAATATGAAGAGATAAATTTTGGGAAGAAATTAAAGAAGACATAAGATATCTTTGTAAGTACAATACAGAGAATGGATTTAATCTGATTTGCAAATAAGAGAGGCTTTGAACAAATTCAAGAAGAGTGACTGGTGCCAACTTGTACATTAGGAAGATCACTTAGGCCACAATGCAGGGCATGGACTAGAATAGGAACAAAAGGGTAAGGCAGCTGCTTGGAAAATCAAGTGAGAAATAATTAAATCCTGTACTAAAATAGTGGCAATTGAAATAGAAACAGGATAGTTGTTCCCATTAAAGAGTTAGACTAAGCAGCACTTAGTAATTATTTGGATGTGTGGTAGAGAAAGACTTACAATCAAGGATATCTACAAGTGGAGAGGTTTAATACCAAATGGAGAAGATATGCTTGTAACATTCACCAAAAATGAAAACTGCAGAGAGAAACATGTTTGAAGGAAAGTGTAAGTTTACTCTGGACATGCTGAGATTCAGATAAAGCGAGTAATCATGTTCAGACAACCGATATAGCTTTTAGAACAAAATGATATGGACAAGGGATATGATAATTTAGGAGTTCCCCAAACATTTCCCATGTTGACATCATTGAAGTTTCATTTGCTTTTTCCAGAGAAAGCAGAAATGAAAGTTTTAGAACCTTGGTGAACACTAAAGTCTAATGAATGTGAAATGGAAGAGAAAATGGAAGAGACTCTAAGAGAAAGCATGAACTGAAAATGTATGATATAACAGAATCCAGGAATGGAAAGAGTTTCCAGTCAAAAAATCCAATAAAATCATAAAGCAATTATGCTAGCAAGATATGAACTAAAATGCCTATAATGAATTTAACTATAATCAGGTTTTAGTGAACTTGGTTCAGTTCACTTCAGTTAGTTCAGTTCAGCCACTCAGTCACGTCCTACTCTTTGCGACCCCATGGACTGCAGCACACCAGGCCTCCCTGTCCATCACCAACTCCCAGAGTTTACTCAAACTCATGTCCATCACATCGGTGATGCCTTCCAACCATCTTATCCTCTGTCGTCCCTTTCTCCTCCAGACTTCAATCTTTCCCAGCATCAGAGTCTTTTCAAATGAGTCAGTTCTTCACATCTGGTGGCCAAAGTATTGGAGTTTCAGCTTCAGTATCAGGCCTTCCAATGAATATTCAGGACTGATTTCCTTTAGGATGGACAGGCTGGATCTCCTTGTTGTCCAAGGAACTCTCAAGAGTCTTCTCCAACACCACAGTTCAAAAGCATCAATTCTTCAGCGCTCAGTGTTCTTTATAATCCAACTCTCACATCCATACATGACTACTGGAAAAACCATAGCTTTGACTAGACAGACCTTTGTTGGCAAAGTAATGTCTCTGCTTTTTAATATGCTGTCTATGTTGGTCATAATTAACCAGTTTTACTGCTGTGAAAATAATAGAAGCCAGACTCCTGTTGGACACAAGAAAAAATAATGAAAAAATTAAGAAGTAACACATATAAATTATATATTTCAAAATCTGTTGGGGTGGGGGCAGAGACATAAATTAAGTAATATAATAGAATTCCTTGACGGTGCTGAAATAAACAACCTTAATTTCTTACTGCTTAAAACACCAGAAGTTATTTCCTTCTTAGGTTTCTTGCCCATCTCATGTCAGTAGACAATTCTGATCCACATTATTCTCACAAAGAATTCAGGCTAAAGCAGGGCACTCAAAGCCAGTGCTCTGGGAAAACCCAGAGGATGGGATAGGAGGGAAGTGTCAGGAGGGTTCGGGACAGGGATATCCATGTACACCAGTGGCTAATTCATGTCAATGTATGGAAAAAAACACTACAATATTGTAAAGTAATTAGCCTCCAATTAAAATAAATAAATTAATTTTAAAGCTAAAAAAATTAAAATGAATAACTTAATTTTTTTAAAAATCCATTTGAGCTTCCATGGAAAAACCAGGAGGCAAGTCATCCAAGTTTAACTGTGGATTTTTCTTTAACTCTTGCTGTTAAAGTTCACTTACCATTAAAAAAAAAAAAAAGAATTCAGGCCAATGGAACCTTTAAAATTTGGAGTTATTGTGGCAGGGAGGGAGAAGAAACAGGAAATTGTACACTGAATTTTGAAGATTTCTGCCTTCATATCATAACCAACCAAGTTACATGTTAATACCTGTGTTTGTGGAAATACAATTTATTCTTCTATCAGAATAAAAAAGACAGGAATATTTATAAAAACTGCAAATATTACTACAATTTATTCTGGTCACCAAATACTCTGTTCACTCTCCTTCCTGAATCCAGAGTTTACTTACTTCAGCCATAAATCCCTTTCAGTCATGGCATCAACCTAAAAGTACCAGTTTTCTCAGTGAAAACGTCTTTTTCCTAGAATGACAGATAAAGAAATTTTAGATAAATCATAGCTGTGGCTATTCTAGTCTTGTAGATCTCTGAATTTAGAAAGGCACATTATTTGTTCCCACAAACACAACTCAATAAATATTTGGAAGAACAGGGTCTGGATAATTACAATGAATTCTTATTTTTGGAAAACAGAAGAATGCAACACAAATCAAAAACCAATTATTCTTTTCTTCTATCTTCCTTTGCCACAACTGAAATGGACATCATGGACCATGTTCTCCTTAAATATTACAAATAGTTCTTAGATTATTGTCTGTCTATAGATAGTTGAGGCTAAGAGTCATTTCAAGTCTCAAATGACAACAATATTCCCTGGGCCAAGTTGGTTTTGTTTTCTGCTTTTTGTTTTTCTGACAGTACTTTATTTTTAAAAACCTAGTTGGTTCTTACCAGTTTGATTCCAGTCAGCTTTATCTTTATATGTCAGTATTCATAAGCACATTTCTTTGCATGACATAAATCTCAGACATAGTATATTTCTCTCTCTTTCTTAGTCTCTCTCCCTTTCTTAGTCTCTCTCTGTCTCTTCATACTTTGACTTAACAAACACTTGGAGATTAAACTGCTGAGGTTGGCAAGCACACAGTCTCTGTTTTCTGAGGCATGTCGCCCATTTAAAAATATTTATCAGATGTCATTATCTGTATCTTAATCAGGGTGGTTTTGAGTATGACTGTCATGGTCACTTCCTTAATTTGATTTTTGTTCTGAGGCAACTTAATTTGTTGAAAATTATGCACTTTATTTTTATTTGCAAGACTCAGTTTAAATCAACATTTTATTTAATGCTCGAAACTTTCCTCCCCCTACTGTTCAGGGCTTAAAAACAGTTGTCTTTTTAATATCACAAGACTTCATATTCTGGAAATGGTTTATAATATTTTATTCATTCTTGAAAACTGGCCGATTTATTTTGAGATCCTAGTTTTTTGTAATGCCTTGTTAAACATATTGAATATACACCACTGCCTCCAGTTTTTCCACTTCCTTCGTCAACACTCACATCCACAACCAGCATGGCCTGCTTTCTAATTATAACCAACAATATTTTTACTAAAAGTTTAGTGACTAATGTGTAGCATTTTTTTAAGCTTTAAATAGCATTTTTCTCTGTTTACCACATGGATAGTAAGACATCATCTTATATTTTAAGTTTTTGTTATGTTAGCACCCAAATTCTAGGACTCCGTTTCTATATTCAGGCAGATAAGAGAGATTATGCTTTGGTAAAGAGAAAACCTACAATTTCAGAGCTTAAAATAAAGATATATTTTCTACTCATACCACAGTATTTTCATTTCAAGTCAGCAAGGCTATCTACTCAACATTATGATCACTCAGGGACCTAGTCTGACAAACATCTGCCTCCTGGACAAATGAAAAGGGTACAGAAAAATGGAGAACCTTGAGCTGGCTCATAAGGTTTCTGCTCAAATGTAAGGTTCAAACAATGTCATTATCAATCTTACCACATGCCTGAAAGAAGAAGAATCTTAAGGTAAGTGAACTGACCTATTGGTTAACATAGACAATATAGAGAGAGGTAAGTGGAATTAGAATATCATTTTTGCTTTTATTTTTAAGGAGTAAGTAATTAAATATGTTTATTTGCTGAGAAGAAACTTCAAATGAGAGAGAAATGATGAACAAAGGAAAGAATAGTGGTCATTGTTGGAGCATCATTGCTGAGGACGCTAAAGATAGTGTCTGTGCAGAGGTGAAGTACTTAACAAGCAAATGGACATTTTTCTACCCTTTGAAAATGGGAGAAACAAAGTCAGATGGCTGTAGATAAAGGCAAATGTGAATGTGAGGAGCTGAGAATCATAACTGAGAATCAGGACTTCCTCAAAGAAGCTAAAAGTCAATGCAAGGAAATCAGAGTATATATATTCAAAATGTTTTCCAAGGCCTAGATCAATCTGAAGATAAACAATAGGAGAAAATTTTACCTGAAATAGTTTCTGTTTTGTAGTATAACCAGGTATTTCATCTCAGAGCTAAACCTCAGAAAACAAAAAGACACATTATATTGAACTTCTTAGTCAAAGTAGACATGCAATCAGCAGACTATCTGATTACAAAGTGCTTCTCACTTTCCTTCTAGGCTTCCTAGGACAGATGCAACTATGATAATTCCTATCTCGTATATTAAAGAATGAAGAAAAGGAAAAAAAGGCAAATGAAAGAGAATATAAAATTGCATGTGAGTGAAAGAATTCTTGAGTGATTCTTTCCTGTCATGAGGATGTGGCTTATGCAAAATTTTATAAATCAACAGGGAGAAGAGTAAAACTGCTAGTTTTTTTTTAATTACTTACTTCTAAGTACCAGCTAATTCTTATTTACTAAATACTTTCTCCTTAATTCTCATTTTAGTGAGTAAGATGACCAACTATGATTACTTTAAAGGCTGATAAACTCATAAACTTTTTGAGATTCATGCTTAGTCACTCAGTCATATCTGACTCTTCATGACCTCAAGGATGGCAAGACTGCCAGGATCCTCTGTCCATGGAATTTTCCAGGCAAAAGTACTGGAGTGGGTTGCCACTTCCTCCTCCAGGCGATCTTCTTGACCCAGGGATCGAACCTGCATCTCCTGTGTCTCCTGCACTGGTAGGTGATTCTTTACTTGCTGAATCATATGGGAAGATCCTTTTATGAGATTGGCAAGACCTAAATGGTAACGATAAAAATCAAATTCAGAACTGATTTCCTAAAGCTTTTTTTTATTTAGCATGTATAGTTTCACTTTTCCAATAAGTATTTTCAATTGCCTAATATGGGAATCTAGTTAGATACTGACCCTCTTTTTAGAATGTATACCATGGAAGGGAGAATAAGACACACATTTATGTGCTTTAATCTCTGAACTTCACATTTGAAATATAAACATAGAGTTATATATCCACGTATTCTTACATTTCCAAAGTAACAGAAGTCCAGATATCTCTCCCTCAGTCTCCTACCAATACCTCCACCTCCCACAACTAATCATCCAAAAAAGAAAAAGAAAGAAAAGGAAGGAGGAAAGGGGGAAAAGAGAAATGAATACAGGATGCAAGTGTTATGACCTGAATTATGTTCTCTGAGAATTCATATGCTGAAGACTTAACCTGCAACATGATTGAAGATATGCCCACGAGGTCCTAAACCCGGGTTCTATTCCAGTAATATCAGTAGTTTTATACAAAGAGGAAAGAGAGAAAAAGATACATGTCTCTCCAGGAGCACACACTGAAGACAGGCCACGTGAACACCCTGTGAGAAGGTGGTCATCTGCAAGCCCGAAAGAGGGCTCTCACTGAATCTGAGCATATTGGCATCCTGAGAGAGAACATCCAGTCTCCAGAACAGTCAGAAAAATGAATCTGTCATTTCAGCTACCCTACTCAGTATTTATTATGGCAGCTTAAATAGACACATAAGGGGGAAATAAAAAAACTGAAACAAATGCCCACAATTCTACACAATTGGAAATTAAAAACCTACTGTGATAATTTATAAAACAAAAAGATAATAAGATGGTTCTAAATGGCTTTTGTGCCTCTTCTACATAAGTTCTCAATTCATTTCTACTTCAGCAGAAATGGGTTTCCCTGGTGGCCCAGGTGGTAAAACTGCCTGCACGTGAAAGACCTGGATTCTATCCCCAGGTTAAGAAGATCTCCTGGAGGAGGGAATGGCTATCCACTCTGGTATTCTTGCCTGGAGAATTCCATGGACTGAGGAGCCTGGTGGGTGGGCTACAGTCCATGGGGTCTCAAAGAGTTGGACATGACTGAAGCGACCAGCACTTTCAGCAGAAATGAATCAACTGACACACTTCAATGAATTTAATCAACTTTGGGGGTCAACTTGCAGTTATACCTGGGGATCCCACTGAATTTAAACAAGGCATCCTCTACAGTCTTAAGGGAGTTCCTGAACTTAAAACAAGTGTGCTTCACTTTATCCAGAACTACACCTTGCCTAAATTTCTAATGGTCATAAATTATTATCCTAAAATATCCTCAAGGGTCACAGAATACTGATCTAATGAATAATGAATTAAAGTTAAATTAAGTATTTAGTACTTAGAAGTTTTCAGAGTACATCATGAGAAACCCTGGGATGGAAGAAGCACAAGCTGGAAACAAGATTGCCGGGAGAAATATCAATAAACTCAGATATGCAGATGACATCACCCTTATGGCAGAAAGTGAAGAGGAACTAAAAAGCCTCTTGATGAAGGTGAAAGAGAAGAGTTAAAAAGTTGGCTTAAAGCTCAACATTCAGAAAACGAAGATCATGGCATCTGGTCCCATCACTTCATTGGAAATAGATGGGGAAACAGTGGAAACAGTGTCAGACTTTATTTTTCTGGGCTCCAAAATCACTGCAGATAATTGCAGACATGAAATTAAAAAACACTTACTCCTTGGAAGGAAAGTTATGACCAACCTAGATAGCATATTCAAAACCAGAGACATTACTTTGCCAACAAAGGTCCGTCTAGTCAAGGCTATGGTCTTTCCTGTGGTCATGTATGGATGTGAGAGCTGGAAGAAGGCTGAGTGCCGAAGAATTGATGCTTTTGAACTGTGGTGTTGAAGAAGACTCTTGAGAGTCCCTTGGACTGAAAGGAGATCCAACCAGTCCATTCTGAAGGAGATCAGCCCTGGGATTTCTTTGGAAGGAATGATGCTAAAGCTGAGACTCAGTACCTTGGTCACCTCATGCGAAGAGTTGACTCATTGGAAAAGACTCTGATGCTGGGAGGGATTGGGGGCAGGAGGAGAAGGGGACGACAGAGGATGAGATGGCTAGATGGAATCATTGACTCAATGGATGTGAGTCTGAGTGAACTCCGGGAATTGGTGATGGACAGGGAGGCCTGGCGTGCTGCAGTTCATGGGGTTGCAAAGAGTCGGACATGACTGAGCGACTGAACAACTGAACTTACTCCAAGAGTACAGGTATAACATCAATTTAATAATATCTGCTCCAATGAAATTCATTTGACACACTTATCTAGGATATAAAATAATCACAGAAGAACTCACAAAAAGGATTACCCATTACACTCTCCCAGTGCCACCCATAGTGCAAGACTATATGCCCTCTCACTTAACTTTCTGAAAATTATTGATAAACTGAGGGCCACTCCCGTCCTGACACTATCAAAACAGTTATTGGTCCTCTCAGCTCCCACAATGTCTGTTAAATTCCAAGATGAAATTTATTTCTTATTTATACATTTTACTTTAGTCCATTTATGATGTATTTGCAAACTGGCTCATTCTGGCTCATTTATTCTTTCTAATAAAATGTTTTATGTCTGTCAAACAAGCATTCCCACGGGTGTCCCCAAGAGACTGTTTTACTGTAAAGGCCTTAGCAACCTCCTTTCATACTTCCTGAAGTTTCAGACTATCTGTGATGCCCATAAGTGATTCTTAAGTTTCTGACACATAAAATGGCTCCCCACAGCTCTGCATTATATGCCATTAGAGTGAAAATTGCTGCCTGGGTCTCTTGGAAACAGAGGTTCTCACAGGTCCTAGCCTGTGACCCTTCATACCCAGATGTTCATTATGCCTTGGGTCATGGAAGCAGCAGCCTATAAGCTTAACACCCAAGACCTGACACCCTGACACCCACAGACACCCAAGAATGTCTACAGGATAGAGCCAGACTTAGACACCCTGGTATATCTCATCTCTGAAAGGGCTTGTCTCAGTCACTTGTGAGATGTCATAGCACTGGAGGAGACTATTCCTCTCCCAGACTCCTTGGGTTCTGAGCATCTCGGGATCAATAGAGTAAACAATAATGAAAACCCTCCCTTTACCAAATGGCCACCATCAGATGTCTTAGAGCTCAGTGGAATGTTTTTTTTCTTTTCATCCCTTATCTAGGATGCCCTGATGAAGGACAGGAATCAAAGTTCAACACAACTGACTGAACTTCAGGCAGCCATCTTAGTTCTGGAAGCCCTGGCCCACAATCTTCACATTTGTACCTTTTTACAAACTCTTGAGCCACTGCAGTTGGTCTGACTGCTTGATCAAGCCAATGGCAGCAATGTTAACTGCTTATCTAAGGTTGTGTTTTGTGATTAAAAAAAAAAAAAAAAAAAAAACTCTAGGAATCTCTGACCTCACCAGAACCCAAAGTATAAAATCAAGGTTATGCACATCTCTATATCCAAAAAAAGCTACAATACAAAGCCTCCTCATGACACTCATTCTCCATTCCAGAGTCCTAGATATCATTAATAGTGACCAAAGCAACCACTTCATTTCCTAGAATGAGATTGCACAATACTGGGATTATTAGGCACAGAGTCAAGAGAATGTTCACCTCTCTTACCAGCATGAGGGGGCTGCCCTCATACATACCCCTCAAAATCTACTTAAAGAACTTCAAATTCAATTAAATGAAAAATGGGAAATTTCAGTCACTAAAAATCAGTAGTGTTCCTGGCTTTATTTTTTGATGGAGCTTTTAAGCCTCAACCCTACCTTTCCCCCTTGCACTCCACATCTGATAAGAAAAACAATGGTAAGAAATCTGATTTTAAAAAATCACTGATGTTTTCTCCCTTAGCCCTCATGAGAGGTTCAAGCCACAGCAATCTCTTTGCTTGCATGAGAACCCTCATCCTGATCCCCTCCACTGACCACAACAAAACCCCCAAGCCACTATTTTTTTCCCTAAGATTTAAAGCCATGTTTAAACTTGGTTTGGAGCTGACCTGCTCTTCCAGGAAAGTTTTATCATGTGACTAATAATCTTTCCATATCCTCTTGGCATGTATGTGTGGCATCATGAATCTCAAAATTTGAGAAAAATTTTGGGTGGAGTTTCATCTTACTTCTGGAAAATGGTCACAACAGATAGGTAGGTAGAAATATAGATGACAGATAAAGACTAAAGTTGAAGCAAACTCACACTGCTCTAAAGAGTGAATCTCAGCCTGAACTTCCAACATTCGTTTTGGTTGTATTGGCTTAATCACTAAGTTATGTCCAACTCTTACGACCCCATGGACTGTGGCTTGCTGGGTTCCTCTGTCCATGGAATTCTCCAGGCAAGAATACTGGAATGGATAGCCATTTCCTTCTCCAGGGAATCTTCCTGACCCAGGGATTAAAACTGGTTCTCCTGTATTGCAGGCAGATTCTTTACTGACTGAGCTATGAGGGAAGAATTTGTTTTAAAATATAGGAAATAGAATGTGTTATTGACTTATTTTAGAATAGTGTTTCTCAATTCTAATGTACATGTGAATCACCTAGGAATCTTGTTAAAATGTAGATTTTAATTCAATGAAGGTAGAGTGGGGCCTAAGATTCTGCATATCTAACAAGCTTTCATCAGTTTTCCAGTCCTTGATTAAGGTATAAGAGTATTTTGATTCACAGTCAGTAACACCATATACACTGACAGAGAGGTAGTTCCCCCAATAAAGTTGGGAAATGTAGCCAAGTTTAAAAAAAGAAAAATGAGAAAATGCAGAAGTGGATGCTTTGCACAAAATAACGAATGCTTCTTCAACTTGGAAAGTGAGTTCCATCAGCTGAGTAATGTTTTATTGAAGTGGTTTATTTCTCCCTGAAACTCTTTTTCCTCACTTGATGGCAGCTGCCCTTTCAAAACTCAAAGCCCATGCTTATTACTACTATTGTTGAGAAAAACTAGACCATAATATCTAGACTGTCCACTATAACAAAGCTTGTCATGCCTCACAGTCAAGCCAAGAAATAATGTCTGAAAACTGGAAGCACAAATTTGTGGGTGATTGTTTTAGTGTTTGTCAGTGTTGGTCTATCTTGGTGATTTCTCCTTAAAAAAATCAGTTCCTATTTGCCTCAGCCTCTATCATTTGTCAAACTCTTCAATATCCCAAAGGCAGTACTGTCTTCAAGAAAATTATACAGACATATATACAAGATAGCATGCATATCTAGGATCTACTCTTATTTACAACTCTATATGCAGCATCAATATAAATTATATGATTTTTCTGACATCCCCATAACTGTCTCTTCTACTGCTAACTTACTAAACACATGTGGATTTTTTATTAATGCTTATTTTTATGTCACTTGTGACATTTTTTCTCTGCTATGGCCATTGTTGGTGTTTTCATTATTGCTTGTTTAAGTTTCCCATTTTGATCCACAGTAAGAACAAGTTGTCTATTTCTAGATCAGGCGTTTGCTCTCTGCTATGTATAGATTGGGAGCAGAGAATATTTAATGAAGTTGCTTCATGTTTACTTTGATTATATGCCAAGTGATGAGGCTTTATTATAGTTATTCTCTTGCCTGTCTTACATCCTGTCAACCTGCACAGGGCATATGCTTGTTGGACCACAAGACCTTCAGCAATTGTCACAAACTTGAAATTACATGGTTTGTTTATTAAAGTCACTGAGTCGTTAATCACTAAGCCTGTTTCTGGCTATTTTCATTATTCATTTTGTTGGAGCTCTTCTTATGTACATACTTTTAAGTGTAAGTTTCTAAGATTGTCCAACATATCTTGATAATGTAAAGGAAACATGACTTTGATTTACTTCATTGATTCAGACTCTGATTTATGCATTTTTCCTCTCTGCTGCAGGAAATTCATGACTTATAAGTCATCCTTACTTGATGACATAGCTATATGGGAAACACTAGACTGCGTATTGTCAGCTCTGTCACTTCAAAATAACAGACAACCTGCTGCTGCTGCTGCTGCTGCTAAGTCATTTCAGTCGTGTCCGACTCTGTGCGACCCCATAGACGGCAGCCCACCAGGCTCCCCCGTCCCTGGGATTCTCCAGGCAAGAACACTGGAGTGGGTTGCCATTTCCTTCTCCAATGCATGAAAGTGAAAAGTGAAAGTGAAGTCACTCAGTCGTGTCCGACTCTTAGCAACCCCATGGACTGCAGCCCACCAGGCTCCTCTGTCCATGGGATTTTCCAGGCAAGAGTTCTGGAGTGGGGTGCCATTTCTCATATATATACCCATTGCAAAGGATACTAGTGATTCTTACCTAAAGAAGGATTTGTTTGTTGTAATCTTAACATAAAAAGGATAGTCTATATTCGTTAATTCCACCTAAAACTAGCTACTATGCATCTGCTTGTAAATATTTCATTGATGTTATTTAAACATTATTTCCTGCTTGTTAGAACATATGTTGTAGAATACAAAGACTAGCCTTGGATTTTAACTTGCTTCTTTCACACTTTTTTTTTTTATTTCTAGCACTTAATTTCTTTCTGCTTCATTTTAAAATCCTATTAAATTTAAAACCAACGATGACCATTATCAGTGAAGCCAAAGAAATGAGAATACTGTGATGTAGCTGAGAATAGAAATCAGTTATATAACTTCATCTCTTCAGTTGATGCTATAAGTGATCATAGAGTTTTGCTTGCTGTATGTCTTCAGAGAAGGGCATAATATAGGAATCATTGTGAGGGAAAAAACATCCTTAAGAGCAATGCGTTTGTGACAGTCCTCTTCCTCAATCAAAAGATAAGAAATCTCTACATTTTTAAGTTAGAAACAAAATCCATATAACAACTTGAATATTGCCAGTGTACTGATAGATAAAAATATAGTGAATCTGTCTCATGGCTATGACCCTAAAAGGAGGCCCCAGATATAATAAAACTTGTTGTAAGCTTTGGTAATCATCACTAATTCTTCTTCCCTTCTGGATTCTAACTGTTGGGAGATTCAAATGCAAAGCCAAATAAAAACTGAAATATCTGTAAAATTAATAGCATTGAGTAAACAGTCAATATGCAGAGCTCTCTCAAATAGGGAGCTTCTGGATGAAGTAATACTGCATAGTCTACTTTCACTACAGTGAATACATTCAGGAATCCAAGTCCACCTCGTTTTACCCACCCATGTGAAGCAGAAAAAGGTTAGCCTGTAGAAAGAAATCCTATCTAGTATGCCTTTTACAGGAAAACAGGAACTGTAAGAACTCACAGCCTTTGGGCTTATGCAGGTTCTGTGGAAAACAAGAAATGAATTAGTAGAGAGCTGAAGTCAATACATCTTGTCAAGTGCACAACTATTGACCTTCCACTCAAAAACCCAACTGAGTAGAGAAAGAGGGCCAAGAACATGTTAGTTTTCCAATAATTAGAAAAAAAATCATTACTTCTCCCTTGGCATCCTAGCAATATATAGGTGGGTTAAAATGTTGGAAAAAATCTCTTTACTAAGGGAGAGACATAAGGGCATAAATAGAAGGGATCTCCCTCAACACCCTATTTCTTAACCTAAAGATACAACAGAAAATTGTACTTTTTTTTTTCATCGTTTTTATTGAAATTATGTCTCACAGAGTTTCATTTGAAACTGCATAATGCTAATAATCCACAAGGCACTGTTCTAGGTGGTGTAAATACAGCAACAGATGAAACAGATAAGTACCTGTCTTCTGGGAGTTTACATCTTAAATCAGTAACTTTTGTGTACCACATTTTTAGTCTTTCAGAATTCCAGGACTTCAGTTCAGGAAAGTCTAAAGGACCATGCTATTAGAAATGATTCTGTACAATCTTGTAGTTTAAAATACAAAGAAACTAGGCCATAAATCACTAGTTGCAAGTTTTCTTTTAATTTGTTTTTAATTGTTATTTATTCTTTAAGCATATCAACTTCAAAGACAGTGGTCTTGTATTTTTATTCTGCAAAATCCCCATGGTGTTTTGTAGTAGCTTAAAATAAACTAATTATATTAATATGAGACTGATATGAACCAACTTTCCAAAATGTAATTATAACTCATGTAACATTATTGCTATTGATTCTTGGACCACACTTTAGGAACTAGCAAGACGTTCAACTTTAAAGGAAGACCTTGATCTTTTACAGGAAAAGGACTACTGTGAGATGAATAGGAAAAATATAGGTACAGGTGAGGTGGAAAGAAATTCCAATCTGTATCCCCTGATTTGTCAATATATGAGGTTACTGGGGAGGATAGATTTAAGCCAAGATGAGTGGGTGACACAGTATATTTTCTAGGCAGAATTAGATTCCATTTAGTGTTAATATTCACTAATTTTTATTATGGGCTTTCCAGGTGGCTCAGTGGTAAAGAATCTGCCTACAAATGCAGGAGACACAGGTTCGATCCCTGGGTCAGAAAGAACCCCTGGAGAAGGAAACGGCAACTCACTCCACTATCTCATGTCCAAATCCATAAACTGATGAGCCTGGCTGGCTACAGTCCATGGGGTCACAAAAGAGTCAGACATGACTTAGTGACTACACAACAATACAACAATTTTCAGTACAGCCATTCAGCCTTATCCATTTGAATTTCTGCAGCTTTTCTTCAGGAATGAATAAGTCATTTCTTAGCTTAAACAAGGGTTGAATTTTACCATGTGTATGATACAGAATATAAGTTAAATAAACATGGTGACAATATGCAGCCTTGACGTACTCCTTTTCCTATTTGGAACCAGTCTGTTGTTCCATGACCAGTTCTAACTGTTGCTTCCTGACCTGCATACAGATTTCTTAAGAGGCAGATCAGGTGGTCTGGTATTCCCATCTCTTTCAGAATTTTCCATAGTTTATTGTGATCCACACAGTCAAAGGCTTTGGCATAGTCAATAAAGCAGAAATAGATGTTTTTCTGGAACTCTCTTGCTTTTTCCATGATCCAGCGGATGTTGGCAATTTGATCTCTGGTTCCTCTGCCTTTTCTAAAACCAGCTTGAACATCAGGAAGTTCACGGTTCACATATTGCTGAAGCCTGGCTTGGAGAATTTTGAGCATTACTTTACTAGCATGTGAGATGAGTGCAATTGTTCGGTAGTTTGAGCACTCCTTGGCATTGCCTTTCTTTGGGATTGGGATGAAAACTGACCTTTTCCAATCTTGTGGCCACTGCTGAGTCTTCCAAATTTGCTGGCATATTGAGTGTAGCACTGTCACAGCATCATCATTCAGGATTTGGAATAGCTCCACTGGAATTCCATCACCTCCACTAGCTTTGTTCGTAGTGATGCTTTCTAAGGCCCATTTGACTTCACATTCCAAGATGTCTGGCTCTAGGTCAGTGATCACACCATCATGATTATCTGGGTCTTGAAGCTCTTTTTTGTACAGTTCTTCTGTGTATTCTTGCCACCTCTTCTTAATATCTTCTGCTTCTGTTAGATCCACACCATCTCTGTCCTTTATTGTGCCCATCTTTGCATGAAAAGATTGCTGGGAGAAATATCAATAACCTCAGATATGCAGATGACACCACCCTTATGGCAGAAAGTGAAGAAGGGCTAAAAAGCCTCTTGATGAAAGTGAAAGTGGAGAGTGAAAAGGTTGGCTTAAAGCTCAACATTCAGAAAACGAAGATCATGGCATCTGGTCCCATCACTGCATGGGAAATAGATGGGGAAACAGTGGAAACAGTGTCAGACTTTGTTTTTCTGGGCTCCAAAATCACTGCAGATGGTGACTGCAGCCATGAAATTAAAAGACGCTTACTCCTTGGAAGGAAAGTTATGACCAACCTAGATAGCATATTCAAAAGCAGAGACATTACTTTACCAACAAAGGTTCGCCTAGTCAAGGCTATGGTCTTTCCTGTGGTCATGTATGGATGTGAGAGCTGGACTGTGAAGAAGGCTGAGCGCCGAAGAATTGATGCTTTTGAACTGTGGTGTTGGAGAAGACTCTTGAGAGTCCCTTGGACTGCAAGAAGATCCAACCAGTCCATTCTGAAGGAGATCAATCCTGGAATTTCTTTAGAAGGAATGATGCTAAAGCTGAAACTCCAGTATTTTGGCCACCTCATGCGAAGAGTTGACTCATTGGAGAAGACTCTGATGCTGGGAGGGATTGAGGGCAGGAGGAGAAGGGGACGACAGAGGATGAGATGGCTGGATGGCATCACTGACTCGATGGATGCGAGTCTGAGTGACCTCCGGGAGCTGGTGATGGACAGGGAGGCCTGGCGTGCTGCGGTTCATGGGGTCGCAAAGAGTCGGACACGACTGAGCGACTGATCTGATCTGATCTGATGATACAGAATGAAAGAGAGCAGTAAGGGTATGATTTGGGGACAAAAATGACTAATAGTAAACCATGAGATCTAAGATGCAAAAGGAAGCAAATGAAGGCAATTGTTGGCATAGTAAAAAGAAAGTCAGCTATGTGGGTCTCATGAACTCAAAGAATTGTAGAGAAAGAAGTACAATACGAATAGAAAGGAAATAATAAAAGTTTTAAGTAAAGGTCATACATCTTCCTTTGTACAGTATTTGGGCATAGTGCCAAGAATTTAGATTTTTTTTTGAAATTCTCTATTTTCATAAATCAGTAAGAAAATACATTTAGATAAAAATATTGGATATTGTGAATTCTAAATCACATCTATATTGCTATAGTGTTTTTACAGATGAGAAATAGATTGGTACTAGTTAATAAATATTGTTGGTAAAATAGCAAATTCTTGATAAATATACTATTATAGTAAGAGCTAGCCAGTATAATAGTGTATTTATCAGGAATTAGCTATTTTAGTAACATTTCATGCAAAGATGGGCTCAATAAAGGACAGAAATTGTATGGACCTAACAGAAGCTGAAGATATTAAGAAGAGGTGGCGAGAATACGCAGAAGAACTGCACAAAAAAGATCTTCATGACCCAGACAATCATGATGGTGTCGTGATCACTCATCTAGAGCCAGAAGACATCCTGGAATGTGAAGTCCAGTGGGTCTTAGGAAGTATCACTAAAAACAAAGCTAGTGGAGGTGATAGAACTCCAATTCAGCACTTTAAAATCCTAAAAGATGATGCTTTTAAAATGCTGCACTCAATCTCCCAGCAAATTTGGAAAACTTGGCAGTGGCCACAGGCATAAAAAAGTTCAGTTTTCAATCCAATCCCTAAGAAAGGAAATGCCAAAGAATGCTCAAACTACCGCACAATTGTATCATCTCACATGCTAGTAAAGTAATGCTCAAAATTCTCCAAGCCAGGCTTCAATAATAAATGAACTTTGAAAAAACAGATGTTCAAACTGGTATTAGAAAAGGCAGAGGAACCAGAGATCAAATTGCCAACATCTGCTGGATCATCGAAAAAGCAAGAGTTCCAGAAAAACATCTATTTCTGCTTTATTGACTATGCCAAAGCCTTTGACTGTGTGGATCACAATCAACTGTGGGAAATTCTGAAAGAGATGGGAATACCAGACCACCTGATCTGCCTCTTGAGAAATTTGTATGCAGGTCAGGAAGCAACAGTTAGAACTGGACGTGGAACAACAGACTGGTTCCAAATAGGAAAAAGAGTTCATCAAGGCTGAGTATTATCACCCTGCTTATTTAACTTATATGCAGATTACATCATGAAAAATGCTGGACTGGAAGAAACACAAGCTGACATCAAGATTGCCAGGAGAAATATCAGTAACCTCAGATATACAGATGACACCACCCTTATGGCAGAAAGTGAAGAGGAACTAAAAAGCCTCTTGATTCAGGTGAAAGAGGAGAGTGAAAAAGTTGGCTTAAAGCTCAACATTCAGGAAACAAAGATCATGGCATCTGGTCCCATCACTTCATGGGAAATAGATGGGGAAACAGTGGAAACAGTGACGAACTTTATTTTGGGGGGCTCCAAAATCACTGCAGATGGTGACTACAACCATAAAATTAAAAGACACTTACTCCTTGGAAGGAAAGTTATTACCAACCTAGATAGCATATTCAAAAGCAGAGACAATACTTCGCCAGTAAGGGTCCGTCTAGTCAAGGCTATGGTTTTTCCAATGATCATGTATAGGTGTGAGAGTTGGACTATAAAGAAAGCTGAGCACTGAAGAATTGATGCTTTTGAACTATGGTGTTGGAGAAGACTCTTGAGAGTCCCTTGGACTGCAAGGAGATCCAACCAGTCCATTCTGAAGGAGATCAGCCCTAGGATTTCTTTGGAAGGAATGATGCTAAAGCTGAAACTCCATTACTTTGGCCACCTCATGCAAAGAGTTGACTCATTGGAAAAGACTCTGATGCTGGGAGGGATTGGGGGCTGGAGAAGAAGGGGACGACAGAAGATGAGATGGTTGGATGGCATCACCGACTCAATGGACATGAGTTTGGGTAAACTCTGGGAGTTGTTGATGGTCAGGGAGGCCTGGTGTGCTGCAGTCCATGGGGTTGCAAAGAAAGACTGAACTGAACTGAAGAGCCAGTAGTTTAAAAGTATATGGTTTTAGGATTCTTAACTCTTTTGACACATTGTCTTATAGCATTCTAGATGTTTACTGATAAACAAATATTTGCTAAGCGCTCCATCTATGCCAGATACAAAACTTGCACCAGCATCATTCAGTTCAGTTCATTTCACTCACTCAGTCATGTCCAAATCTTTGTGACCCCATGGACTGCAGCACACCAGGCTTCCGTGTCCATCACCACCTCCCAGAGCTTGATCAAACCCATGTCCATCGAGTGAGTGATGCCATCCAACCATCTCATCCTCTGTCATCCCCTTCCCCTCCTGTCTTCAGGGTTTTTTCCAATGTGTCGGTTCTTCACATCAGGTGGCCAAAGTATTGGAGTTTCAGCTTCATCATCAGTCCTTCCAATGAATATTCAGGGCTGATTTCCTTTAGGATTGACTGGTTTGATCTCCTTGCAGTTTAAGGGGCTCTCAAGAGTCTCCTCCAACAGCACAGTTCAAAAGCATCAATTCTTCAGTGCTCAGCTTTCTTTATAGCCCAACCCTTCTTACCTCCTTATATTTTCATGTGCAAACAAAAACCCAGAGAATTTTAAATTTTGACTCAGTGTTCACATTTTATGTAGTTTTTATTATGTCATGCTATAGCCACTTAAGGACTACAACTATTTCTCCAGATATTAAAAGGATTTCTATAGCTCATGTAGTTCACATTTTATGCATTTTATGGCAATATTCTTTAAAAATACATTATTTGAGAATTTGTATGTACACCTTATTTTTCTGTCACAGAATAAATGCAATAATGTTAAAGAGCTGTAAGTAAAGTGATAAAGTGGTCTTCTTCCTTCTTAATAACCATTTAGCAATGTGCAATTTTCTCCACGTACCTTTAGTCCTGTTTGTCTTGTTCATACTCCTATTACAGTGCTCTCCTTCAGAGACTCTGGTGGTGGGGAGGGAGTAAGAGACAAATCAGTTTATTTGTATTTCAAAATTGCTAAGGGAGTAAACTCTAGGGGAAAAAAAAAAGGTCCAAAAGGGCCTCAGCACAAATACTATTATTTCTTGAAAATGATATATGTGTACCAGGACTCTGTTATCATATTATTCACAATGACAAAGAAAGGAAGAAAAAAATAAACAGCAACCAGTGTTCATTAACAAAGGATTGTTTGAATAAAAAGTATTATGTCCAAATAGGAAATATCATTTGAATTTTAAAATAATTAAGTAGGATTCTACATACTGCTATCATAATGCTATGGAATAATACCTCTGATGTGTGATTCTCTGGGGAAAAATATATAAAATAATATGTATGATATGATCAAATATGTATACCGGCACAAGTATTGATAATATGGTGGGCAAAAAGTAAAGGACAAAGATTTCTTAGGTTAGTCACTCTATTACTCAAGCAATAAATATTACTTTCTAATTGTCTGGTACCCCTTTTGAAAATGATCATTGTTATCAGTGAACAATTTAAACTAAAAAGTCAAAAACCAAATATATAAAAATACCTTCACAACCTGTTCCTGTGAAACATATTAGGAATTTTATTTTATACATTACTGCATTATTTACAAATATTACTTATGTGAATCACATGGCTGAAATGGTCCATATGATTTAAATGTGTCACACTGATCAGCCCTACTCACAGATACAGCTATGTGCTTAAGTTTACAAAGGTGACAAAAGACTCATGAAAAAAATAAAGTTACTGAACTTCTCTTCCTTCACTTGGATTAGAGTCTTAACTAATTCACAAAATAATTCCAGTATCACTTCAGACAATAATGTGTTTTCTTAAAGTGAAAAAGTGAAAGTTTCTTTGTTGTGTCTGACTCTTTGTGACCCCATGGACTGATTCCAGGCCAGAATACTGGAGTGGATAGCTTTTCCCTTATCCAGGGAATCTTCCCAATCCAGGATCCAACCCAGGTCTCCCACATTGTAGGAGGATTCTTTACCAGCTGAGCCACAAGGGAAGGCCAAGAATACTGGAGTGGGTAGCCATTCTCTTCTCCAGAGGATCTTCCCGACTAGACCCAGGGATCAAACCTGGATATCCCACATTGCAGGCAGATTCTTTAACAACTGAGATCTCAGGGAAGCCCCCATTTTTCTTTTTAAGCAACTTCATACACATATTTTTAAACAACTTCATCCTAGCAGTCACACCGGCATTATTTGCACATTATCGAGACAGTAAATTTTATTTATTTATTTCTGGATATCCTTGGTTATCATAGCTACATGGGCTTTTCTCTAATAGTGGCAAGTGAGGGCTACTCCTTAACTGTGGTGCATGGGCTTCCAATTGTGGTGACTCCTCTTGTTGTAGAGCACAGGCTTTGGAGCAAGTGGACTCAGAAGTTGTGGCTTGTGTCCTCAGTAGCTGCAACTCCTAGGTTCTAGAGCACAGGCTCACTATTGCTGCCCACAGGGTTAGTTGCTCCAAGGCACGTGGGATCTTCCCCAATCAGGGATCCAACCTGTGACTCTTGCATTGGCAGGTGGATTCTTTACCACTGAGCCAACAAGGAAGCCCTGTTTTATCAATAAGTCACATTTAGCTGATCTCAGAGAAATTTTAGTTTATAGATTTTGTTTTCTCAGATGGACACAAATAGCCTGCACTTTGCAGTAGAAAAGGAATTTAAATAAAAAGGCTCACTGAAATATCTGCACTTTATCTCTTTCCTCTTAAAAATATCAACAGAAAAAGAAACTTTCCTCAGTAATCAAGTCAAAACTGCTTAGTAAATTTTAATTAATATATCATGCTTGCTGATATAACTTTGATCTGCTACACTTCAGTAATAACACAGCAGCCACAGACATGTCAAAGGTTTAACTTGGTCAATTGTTCAAGAAATTGGATATCAATTTTATTGTGATCAAGTGGCAATTGATTTTCTAGGATATATGTGGGAGTGAATTAAGTGTGTTTCATAGGAAAACAGATGGAATGATTTCAGAAAGTAGCATTTATTTTAAAAAGTTTTTCTAGAATCTCTAACAAAATTTAATGCTTATCAAGTAAAGCCTTAATTTGTAGATGTGGAAGAATTTGATATTTACAGGGAGTTTCACCCAGTAATAATTTCATGCTTCTCTTGAGTGATTCAGAGCTCTGTATTTCAGTCAAGATATTATTTTATATTAGTGTAATGAAAAAAATCCTTTATTCTATTGATCAGAAAATATTTAATTTAAAATAAAAGGGTGAAGTTTTATGATTAAAAAGGCACATTGACAAAATATAAAATGTTCATGTTTGAAATAAGGCTAAATTTGAATGCAGACTCTAATGGTTATGTGACTTTAGACATGCCATTTAATTAGTGTCAGCTTCAATTCCCTCATATGTAATTAAGACTAAAGTACATGAGATTAAATATATACTATATTTAGGAGGAAGCCTAAAGTACAGTAATAAAATCATTAACAAGTATAGACTACTGACCTGTCCCAGAAAATGTTTCAAGGACTCTATATGTATTATCTCTAGAGTAGGTATAATTATGACTCTCACTTTACATATGAGCAAACTCAGGAACAGAGAGGGTAAATAATAATTAGGCCAAGGCGGGACACAGATAGGAAGTAAGAGAACCAGATTTGACTTCTTAGAAACAAGAATACTAAATTGTCTCTCTCTTTAGGAGCTCAATAATCACTAATGATTTAATCACTGTCTTTATTAAACTATGAGTATCTTCTTATAAACTGATCACAGAGTTATAATATTAAAGAAGCATTTCTGATTTATTTTATTGGATGACAGTTTTGAGTAATAGTTGCCAAATAAGGACTGTTTTCTTTCCCTAACACAGAAACCAAGACTTGAAGGTTATTTGTGAAAACTGTGCAACACAAGATGAGAGCAAAAAAAAAAAAAAAAGTAGATATTACTTTTTGAATACATCTTTGAATTTCTTTGTTTTATAAATCCTTCAAGTTCACTGCCATCTTTTATTGATGGAACGCTAACAACTAACATATTCATATCTTTCAAAATGTCATTTTAATTAACATAACTCACTCACATCTTTTTCTATTTAACACAAAAGACTGTTTTCCTAATTTGTGTTTAAACCCATAAAAGTCATTAATTAACAACCATACAGCCTTCTCTCTTTCAAAGTCTGTAATTCCTCTTCTCTCCTTTTCTTCAATTTCTATTAAAAATGAATTTAATTAATTTCATGCCATCTCTTTGATTTCTTTCCAAGTATCTTCCAGCTATCTTTATTGGTTGTGTCCCAGTCTGGACACTGAACAATGAAAAAGAATGCTCTTGATATGGCATCAAGAAGCAAATTTGGCTGAATTATTAAAATGTAAAGGTAGATTTCTGGGAGAAATATAAATAACCACAGATATGCAGATGACATCACCCTTATGGCAGAAAGTGAAGAAGAACTAAAGAGCCTCTTGATGAAAGTGAAAGAGGAGAGTGAAAAAGTTGGCTTAAAGCTCAACATTGAGAAAACTAAGATCATGCCATCTGGTCCCATCACTTCCTGGCAAATGGGGAAACAGTGGAAACAGTGGCTGACTTTATTTTTCTGGGCTCCAAAATCACTACAGATGGTGATTGCAGCCATGAAATTAAAAGACGTTTACTCCTTGGAAAGAAAGCTATGGACAGCCTAGACAGCATATCAAAAAGTAGAGACATTACTTTGTCAACAAAGGTCCATCTAGTCAAGGCTATGGTTTTTCCAGTGGTCATGCATGGATGTGAGAGTTGGACTATAAAGAAAGCTGAGTGCCAAAGAATTGATGCTTTTGAACTGTGGTGTTGGAGAAGACTCTGGAGAGTCCCTTGGACCACAAGGAGATCCAACCAGTCCATCCTAAAGGAGATCAGTCCTAGGTATTCTTTGGAAGGACTGATGCTGAAGCTGAAACTCCAATACTTTGGCTACCTGATGCGAAGAGTTGACTCATTTGAAAAGACCCTGATGCTGGGAAAGATTGAGGGCAGGAGGAGTAGGGGTCAACAGAGGATGAGATGGTTGGATGGCCATCGGCTCAATGGACATGGGTTTGAGTAGACTCCGGGAGTTGGTGATGGACAGGGAGGCCTGGCGTGCTGAGGTTCACTAGGTCACACAGAATCGGACACGACTGAGCGACTGAACCGAACTGAACTGAAAACGCTTTTATCGACTACAAATAACTTCAGCTCCATCTGCCATCTCCACCATAGTGTTTCTTGCTTCACAGTTTTGATATTCAGAGGATTTTTGCTCATACATTTATTTATTCACTTACACATTACTCAGAGCAGATAGAGAATATTTACCATATATATAGCATTGTCTTGGATCTTAGGTGAAAAAGAAATAACTAAAGTAGTTCTTGACCCTGAGAAACATAGAATACAGTGGAAGAAAAGATGGGTAAGAGACTATGTTGTTTGATGACATATAAACCTCCATGCTCCCCATCTCTGTTCCCCATGGGGATAAATATTCTGTGTTCTCTAGTTGCAAATGCCCAATGCTAAATAAATTTAAAAAGTAGGTGATAAACATCAACAACAAAAAAGGAAATTGTCAAAGAAGTTCAGATTGAATTCATAAAGGTTCTTTCTGACACTCTTATTGCATAGTTTATAGTACTATTACTATTCTGTTCATAGAATATCTATTACCTTGTTTAATTGAATTGGATGGCTTTTTTTTTTTTTTTATTTTTTACCCCTTTAATAGATTCCAGTTAACCAAATGAAATATTTATTTTCTATTACATGCTTTAGTACTTATACAAATGGGTTCATGATGTTAACTTTGAAAACCTGATAATATATGGAAAGCGTAAGTATCATTTTGTTTTGGAATTATGAACTTTGTGAAAAAAGCATTTTGATTTATATCAATTTGCTAAATAAATGTTTTAGGAATTAAAATACCTGGATATGTAACAAAAAGAAATAGTTTTTTAGTTTGATTATAAGATTTTCTTATTTAAAATAGAGAAACCTAAATATAAGATCAGATCAGATCAGATCAGATCTTATATTTAGGTTTCTCTATTTTAAATAAGATCAGATCAGATCAGATCTTATATTTAGGTTTCTCTATTTTAAATAAGATCATATCAGATCAGATCTTATATTTAGGTTTCTCTATTTTAAATAAGATCAGATCAGATCAGATCTTATATTTAGGTTTCTCTATTTTAAATAAGAAAGTCTTATAATCAAACTAAAAAACTATTTCTTTTTGTTACATATCCAGGTATTTTAATTCCTAAAACATTTATTTGGCAAACTGATATAAATCAAAATGCTTTTTTTCACAAAGTTCATAATTCCAAAACAAAATGATACTTACGCTTTCCATATATTATCAGGTTTTCAAAGTTTACATCATGAACCCATTTGTATAAGTACTAAAGCATGTAATAGAAAATAAATATTTCATTTGGTTAACTGGAATCTATTAAAGGGGTAAAATAGTAAAAAAAAAAAAAAAGCCATCCAATTCAATTAAACAAGGTAATAGTATAAGATAAATTTAACCATATAAACTTATAAACATGGTATATAATCATACATTTTCATTAATAATGAAATGTTAGTAATAATATCAGTAAATAAAGATTTTGTTTTATGGTATTCTACTATATGGGAGTATATAATTTATTTAACCAATCTTTAATTGAGAGTCAATTACTCTGTTTTTGGAGATTTCCTATACATAAATAATATTGTGAGGAACATTTTCCTAAGGGGCAAGTCCTAGCATTAGAACTGCATTGAAATCATTATCATTCATATGGTTAAACTGTTCCTTAAACAGTTGTACCGATTTCTAATCCCGACTGCAAGTTTTCTATTATTCTTGTGTTTGACTGTATGTGTGTGTTTGTGGCTCAGTAATGTCCAACTCTTTGTGACCCCATGGACTGTAGCCTGCCAGACTCCTCTGTCCATGGGATTCTCCAGGAGAGAATACTGGAGTGGGTAGCCATTCCCTTCTCCAGAGGACCCTCCAAACTTGACCCAGGGGTCAAACTCTGATCTCCCACATTGCAGGCAGACTATCATCTGAGCCATCAGGGTAGCCCTGGTGGATTTGGATTTAAAACTGCCACTTTTTTCTCTTTGGTTCCAGGTCCTGCCTGCCTCATTGGCCTTAGTCTGAGGTCCTTGTGACTTGTATTCTCATTCTGTTTTTTCAGACCTCTGTAAGACAAAGAGAGTTGTTTCAAATTTCCATAAATAGTTCTGTCACCTAAAGTTACTAAAATCAGTGACAAGATTTTTAATCAAACTGAAGTTTATTTTATGGAGTCCTATGTTCTATAACTTATCGTGTCTTTAAAGGATTGTATAAGGCATTTAGGAAAGACCTTTCTGAGTTTATGAATTAGTAAGTATCAGTATGTATTTGTACATACACACACTTATTCAGTGACTCCTTATGCACATGTTATGAATTGTTAAACCTTCCAGCACAATAGTTAAAAGGGTAAGATTTACTTTCTTCCCAGACTAGTAGTATAAAGACGCATTAGACAGTAGGATCAAATGTACCAGGTACATGAAGTTATAAAAGCAAAATTGCACACTTCTTTTATAAACCTTTTCTTTAATTGCTCAGTTGTGTCCGACTCTGCATCCCATGGATTGTAGCCCATCAGGCTCCTTTGTCCATGGGATTTACGAGGCAAGAATCCTGAAATGCATTGCCACTTTCTTCTCCAGAGGATATTCCCAACCCATGGATCAAACCCATGTCTCTTACATTGAAAGATGGATTCTTTCCCACTGAGCCATCAGAGAAGCCCTTGGAAACCACACTATTAACCTGAAATTTAAGAATAAATATAAGTAAAATCTAACCCATAGTCTTTTTCTATCAAATAACATTCAATAACTCTTTCATCAGCTCCAATTTTAAAAAGTCTATTTGTTTTCCTTCAAGGGAAATGGAGGTAAGTGTATCCATCATACACTTGTTTCTATTTATTCCAAAATATAGACTCTATTTCAAATCCCTCTTAATCCATCTACTTCATGCTATCTATTCATGGCTGCAAGAACATGTCCAAAGAGAGTGAAGGCTCTTGTAAACAAAAACAAATTCATTAAACTTACAGTTTCACTGTAAGTGAGTACCATTGTTAGGACCACTAAACTTTTAAAAAATTAATGAAAGTAAAGGACATCATCTTAAGAAATGTTTTAAGTAGTCATAGCAACTACTATTTTAAAACCAAGTGTTAGCGCCCAATGTTTTCTTTCTTCCTCCTGACTTAAGATCTGTAAAACACAGTTGCCCTCTTTCCACAAGTTTTAAATATTTTTATATCATAAAAAATACAAACTTTAAATGTGCCAAGCTGTCTCCAGTAGTTTTATTGGTAGTAGATAGATATCACCATCATGAGAATGGTGTTAATGGTATTAATTCCTCACAGATTTTACAAGCATTAGGTTTCATATTTATTTGAAATTGAAAACATGCTTTGGAAACATTTGCTACAACAATAGAAATAGTAAATTATCTTTGAGAAGCTTAAGATTTTTAGTATATTTTGTTGTTTTTGTAAAGCCAAGTTTATCTCTAATAATAATTTCAGCATTTGCTTTCCTGAGATTTAATTTTTTTTAAATTTTCCTTACTCTTTCCTTCCTTTATTTATCTATGTTTTTAGTTTGCCTGAAGTAAAATATTTTAGATGTTCTCTTAGGTTTTTATTCTTAATCCTAAAACTATAACAATCTTCTGTTAGTTACACACTGAGTTCTGTTAAGGTGCAGCTCAATCCCCTTCGATATTCCTCACTCATTAAACCCCTTTGATAAATGAAGTTGAGGTCTAAAGATAGAGTTTCAATGCTCGAAAGTGAAAATTTTCTTGGGAGAGCTAAAACAAAATTTAGAATTTTGTGATTTCTATTTCTCTCTTCACTTCTAGTATCTTCTTTAGATTGTGTTTCACTGACCTTATCTCTGGGCTTCCCACATAGCTTAGTCAGTAAAGCATCTGCTTGCAATGTTGGAGACATGGGTTCAGTTCCTGGTTTGGGAAGTTCCCCTGGTGAAAGAAATGGCAACCCACTCCAGTAATCTTGCCTGGAGAATCCCATGGATAGAGGAACCTGGTGGGCTACAGTTTATGCTATCTTTAGGACCCTGTTTCTTAAAATCCTGTTTCTTGAGTCTCCTTCATTCTCAGTAGGACTATAAGGAACAAGGGGAGCTCTAGGAGAAAGAAGAAATAAATTGGATAAATTATTGTAACTCCCTAGATTTTAAGAAGAACAACTTATTCATGCTTCTCTTTCCCAAGATTTGTCTCTCCACATTCCACTGTATGTGTCACAGGGTACGTAACATCCAGTTGCTGATTCCTTTTCTTTCACACTTTTTTTTGGCATAATGATGAAAGTATTGAAAAAGGAAGTGCAAGCCTAGGTATCTAAATGAATGTCAATAAAGTTTTAGGATATAAATTTGGCATTGCTTTTGTTAGAAAATCCCTGCAGGATGATGACGCCAAAGGAGGACAGTGGCGTGCAGTGCCCACTCGTGAGGTTACAGATGGTCTGAAACACTGGCTCAGGCCCTTTCCTGAGTGTTTCCTGGGGTGGGGTGAGGGCAGGAGGTGCGGGGGAGGATGCCCTGTGACAGTCAAGACATTATGTGGTCCTGTCTCCAACTCTTCAATGTGGTGGCTGAGGTCTAAATACTTCATGTTGGGTGCAACCTATGACCTAATTTCAGGTTCTAGAAAATACCTCATTTCAGGTTCTGGAAAAATATTCTTTTCCTCTATCTTTCCCTGGAAGCTGGTCTATCTAGTTTTCTCTAGGATTGGGGTATCTGAATTTTTATCTACAGTACTTTTAATTTTATTCTGTACCTGTGTTTTATTTGGGGCTTTGCTTTTATTCTTTTGGGATTTTGCTTTGTTTGCTTTATAGTGTTTTCTTACTTTCACATCTGAATACTGCAGAATTTGGTTTTCAAAATTTCTGTGTCTGGGGAAAATTTTAAGAGCATATTGTGGATGTCGTAAAGTATCCTTGTTTTTCAAGAAGTAACGTGGATCCTCCATCTGAATGGGAAAATGGTCACTAATGGAGAAATGAGCAAAGAAAAAAGGAGAAATTTAATCATTTAAAGAAATTCTCAAGTGGCACTAGTGGTAAAGAACCTACCTGCCTATGCAGGAGACAGAAAAGAGACACTGGTTCTATTCCTGGGTCAGGAAGATCCCCAAGAGGAGGGCATGGCAACCATACCAGTATTCTTGCCTGGAGAATCACTATGGACAGAGGAGCCTGGCAGGCTACAGTCCATAGATTCACAGAGAGTCGAATACAATTGAAGTGGCTTAGCATGCAGAGAATCATTTAAAATATTATCTGCAAAATAGTTCCTGATGGGAAAGGAATCAGGAAGACTTTTTACTACAGGAATAAATGAAATCCTTACAACTGACTTAATGTAGCTCAATTCACTGAGATGAAAACCACTAACATCAAAGTCTTGGACTTATTTCCTTAAAGACTTATTTCTTAGGACATTGGTCACATTTTTCTGTGACCCAACATTTGGGCATTGTTAAATCAGGTTTAACAGATTCAAGTATCTAAGGGCAATTAAGCCTTTAACACATTTCAGTTCAGTTCAGTCACTCAGTCGTGTCTGACTCTGGGACCCCATGAACCGTAGCACGCCAGGCCTCCCTGTCCATCACCAACTCTCAGGGTCCACTCAAACCCTTGTCCATTGAGTCGGTGATGCCATCCAACCATCTCATCCTCTGTCATCCCTTCTTCTCCTGCCCTCAATCTTTCCCAGCATCAGGGTCTTTTCAAATGAGTCAGCTCTTCACATCGTATGGCCAAAGAATTGGAGTTTCAGCTTCAACATCAGTCCTTCCAATGAACACTCAGGACTGATCTCCTTTAGGATGGACTGGTTGGATCTCCTTGCAGTCCAAGGGATTCTCAAGAGTCTCCAACACCACAGTTCAAAAGCAACAACTCTTTGCTGCTCAGATTTCTTTAGAGTTCAACTCTCACATTCATACATGACCAATGGAAAAACCATAGATTTGACTAGACAGACCTTTGTTGACAAAGTAACGGCTCTACTTTTTAATATGCTGTCTAGGTTGGTCATAACTTTCCTTCCAAGGAGCAGAGAGAGAGATCAGAGATCAGTCGCTCAGTCATGTCCGACTCTTTGCGACCCCATGAACCGCAGCACACCAGGCCTCCCTGTCCATCACCAGCTCCCGGAGGTCACCCAGACTCATACCCATCGAGTCAGTGATGCCATCCAGCCATCTCATCCTCTGTCGTCCCCTTCTCCTCCTGCCCTCAATCCCTCCCAGCATCAGAGTCTTCTCCAATGAGTCAACTCTTCGCATGAGGTGGCCAAAATACTGGAGTTTCAGCTTTAGCATCATTCCTTCTAAAGAAATTCCAGGATTGATCTCCTTCAGAATGGACTGGTTGGATCTTCTTGCAATCCAAGGGACTCTCAAGAGTCTTCTCCAACACCACAGGTCAAAAGCATCAATTCTTCAGCGCTCAGCCTTCTTCACAGTCCAGCTCTCTCATCCATACATGACCACAGGAAAGACCATAGCCTTGACTAGGCAAACCTTTGTTGGTAAAGTAATGTCTCTGCTTTTGAATATGCTATCTAGGTTGGTCATAACTTTCCTTCCAAGGAGTAAGCGTCTTTTAATTTCATGGCTGCAGTCACCATCTGCAGTGATTTTGGAGCCCAGAAAAACAAAGTCTGACCCTGTTTCCACTGTTTCCCCATCTATTTCCCATGAAGTGATGGGACAGGATGCCATGATAGTGTCTTTTAATTTCGTGACTGTAATCACCATCTGCAGTGATTCTGGAGCCCAGAAAAATAAAGTCTGACACTGTTTCCACTGTTTCCCCATCTATTTCCCATGAAGTGATGGGACAGGATGCCATGATCTTCGTTTTCTGAATGTTGAGCTTTAAGCCAACTTTTTCACTCTCCTCTTTCACTTTCATCAAGAGGCTTTTTAGTTCCTCTTCACTTTCTGCCATAAGGGTGATGTCATCTGCATATCTGAGGTTATTGACATTTCTCCCAGCAATCTTGATTCCAGCTTGTCCTTCTTCCAGGCCAGGATTTCTCATGATATACTCTGCATAGAAGTTCAATAAGCAGGGTGACAATATACAGCCTTGATGTACTCCTTTTCCTATTTGGAACCAGTCTGCTGTTCCACGTCCAGTTCTAACTGTTGCTTCCTGACCTGCATATAGGTTTCTCAAGAGGCAGGTCGGGTGGTCTGGTATTCCCATCTCTTTCAAAATTTTCCACAGTTTCTTGTGATCCACACAGTTAAAGGCTTTGGCATAGTCAATGAAGCAGAAATAGATGTTTTTATGGAACTCTTGCTTTTTCCATGATCCAGCGGATGTTGGCAATTTTATCTCTGGCTCGTTTGCCTTTTCTAAAACCAGCTTGAATACCTGAAAGTTCATGGTTCACGTATTGCTGAAGCCTGGCTTGGAGAATTTTGAGCATTACTTTACTAGCGTGTGAGATGAGTACTATTGTGATGTAAATTTCCATTTATGTTGTGGATTTAATGAATAGGGTTTTGCAAAATGGTTTCTGCAAAGAACTCTATGTTCAGGGTTTGTGCCCCTATCCCAGTCACCACTTACATCATGCTTACTTATGTGGAAGAAAGATTAAATATTAGATATAAAGTAGCAGTTGTCACATTGTGACATATTGCTATGAACTGAAAAACTATGGACAGTGTCCAGAATACCTTCCTCTGCAGGTCTTCCTCAGTAATTTGTATTCAAAATCTCTTGGTTAAAGGTACAGACATGTAGAATCCTTGCTTTTCTTAATTATTCTTTGTACTCCACCATCATTTACTTAATGCTTGAAAGTGAAAGTGAAGTCACTCAGTTGTGTCCGACTCTTTGCAACCCCATGGACTGTAGCCTACCAGGCTTATCTGTCCATGGGATTCTCCAGGCAAGAATACTGAAGTGGGTTACCATTTTCTTCTCCAAGGGATCTTCCCGACCCAGGGATCGAACCCGGATTTTCCGCACTGAAGGCAGATGCTTTCACCTCTGAGCCACCATGGAAGCCTGCTAAGAATAGTGGAATGGGTTGCCATTCCCTTCTCCAGGAGATCTTGAGCACCCAGGGATTGAACCCAGGTCTCCTGCATTGTAGGCAGATGCTTTACCCATTAAATATTAAATAGATATTAAATTGCAACATTAATTTTAGTTGTTATATAATCTGAAAATCATATGAAAATTATATAAGAAGATGTATGATTTTAGATTCTATCTTGATAAACTAAACCAAAATCTATAGATCTTATATAAAAAATACAAACTAAGTAAACTAAATGATATTTCACTCTATTATCCATCCCTTCAAGCAGAATGATCTTACTGTGTTTAGTAAGTAAATACCCTTCATTTTTAAGCATCCATGTAAAATAGGTATGCATTATAATTAATTAAGGTATAAGTATTATGTCTATGGGCTTCCCAGGTAGTGCAGTGGTAAAGAATTTGCTTGACAATTCAGGAGACACATATTTGATCCCTGGGTAGGGAAGATTCGCTGGAGAAGGAAATGACACCCCATTCCAGTATTCTTGCCTGGGAAATCTCATGGACCAAGGAGCCTGGCAGGCTACAGCCCATGGGATCGCAGAGTCTGATGACTTAGTGACTAAACAACAGCAGTTATGTCTATAGAATAACCTTAATAATTTATTAAAATATTATTAAGAAATGCTGAATTGTTTTCCCTCATGGACAGCATTGTTATATCACTTTATCCCTTATGAACCTTTATAATTTTGCTAATAAATACTAGAAATCTAAAATAATATTGTTTTCTTTAATTCCATTGCTTTGATTACCATCTGGATCATCTCAACATGCTTTTTAGTTTTTATATTTCCATCTTTGTAAATTGTCTGTTCATAACTTTTTCTATTTGTCCACTTGAAACTGATGTCTTTTTGACTTTTATTTGTAGAACCAAATTGATTTCAGGTAATTCTTCCTTGTTTTAAATACTACAAACATCTTTTTCCCATTCTGTAATCTACCTATTATCTTTGTCTGCAGTATTACTTATTTAGCAAAACTGATTAATCATATGAAATATAATTTAACCATTTTTGCTCTGTGGTTCTTGAATGGAAAATTTTAAAATACTTTCCACCCCTAGGTCACAGAAATATTCTATAACCTTTCTTCCATTAATTATATATTTTATTTTTCACAATTTTGTGTTTAATTCATCCCAGTTTCTACCTTTGTGTGAGATATTATGCAAGGATTAAAATGCTTTTTTTTTTTTTTTCATTTAACCGTCACTGAGATTCTTTTAAAAGTGATATTTTCTTTTTTATATTTTATTTTATTTTAATTTTTAAACTTTACAATATTGTATTTGTTCTGCCATACATCAACACAAATCCATCACAGGTATACACGTGTTCCCCATCCTGAACCCTCCTCCTTCCCTGTACCATCTCTCTGGATTGTCCCAGTGCAACAGCCCCAAGCATCCAGTATCATGTGTCAAACCTGGACTGGCAACTCATTTCATATATGATATGTTTCAATGCCATTCTCCCAAATCATCCCACCCTCTCCCTCTCCCACAGAGTCCAAAAGACTACTCTATACATCTTTTTCTCTTTTGCTGTCTCTCATACAAGGTTATCATTACCATCTTTCTAAATTCCATATATATGCATTAGTATACTGTATTGGTGTTTTTCTTTCTGGCTTACTTCACTCTGTATAATAGGCTCCAGTTTCATCCACCTCATTAGAACTGATTCAAATGTATTATTTTTAATGGCTGAGTAATACTCCATTGTGTATATGTACCACAGCTTTCTTATCCATTCATCTGCTGATGGACATCTAGGTTGCTTCCATGTCCTTGCTATTATAAACAGTACTGCAATGAACATTGGGGTACACGTGTCTCTTTCAATTCTGGTTTCCTCGGTGTGTATGCTCAGCAGTGGGATTGCTGGGTCATATGGCAGTTCTATTTCCAGTTTTTAAGGAATCTCCACACTTTTCTCCATAGTGGCTGTACTAGTTTGCATTCCCACCAACAGTGTAAGAGGGTTCCCTTTTCTCCACACCCTCTCCAGCATTTATTGCTTGTAGACTTTTGGATCACAGCCATTCTGACTGGCATGAAATGGTACCTCATAGTGGTTTTGATTTGCATTTCTCTGATAATGAGTGGTGTTGGGCATCTTTTCATGTGTTTGTTAGCCATCTGTATGTCTTCTTTGGAGAAATGTCTATTTAGTTTTCTGATTAAAAAATAAAAGTGATATTTTCTAAACACACTTTTCAATTCATTTACAGCCTTGAGACAGTGTACACAGAGCACTTGACACTCAGAAAAGAAATTTTAACAGTCTTCTTCTCCAATTTGACATAATTATTTTCATTAATTGATACATTAAACAAAAACAATAACTATTTCCTTGATTCATTCAATGAAAAATTAACAACTTCCAAGGAGTAAATGTTTCAAAATATTATTCATATTTAGAAATATTGCTTGCATGAATTACAGTTTGACTTATAAACGAAAATGCCACACCACCCATTTTGTTCTATTTCTCTAAGTTAAAATTTAAACACAAATAAAAAGTTCAAGTGCTCACACAGAGAGACAGAAATGAAATAAGTGAAGTTTTCACTGACTCTTCATCATTGTTCTGCTTGTACTATCAGTATTTATCTTGAACTTATTGTTTAAACACAAAGACGTGAAGTAACACAGAAAGTACAGACAAGAATGATTCCAAAATGTTACTGAGTCTCTAAATACATGGGTGTAACTGAGTCCAAGGCTGTCATGACCCAACTATATAAATGGAGGTTCTTTGTATTAATGTCCACGAATCATCCAATGTTAATTAAAGAGTAATAAAGCATAAACTAATTTGACATTTACATAAATATTAAAATTCACAATAACCACAGAACTTGTTAACAACTCAGCCCAGGAAAAATATTTTTAGGAGACATACTTTATCATTGATATTATTGAAGATCACTGGTGCATGGTAATGGAATGAAGCAGGACAACATTAGAGAGTTCGACTAAGGTGTTTAAATCTTACAAACAATGCATCTATGCACTGGGAGCACTTGTAGATCATACCTCCTGCTATGCCTTTGGCAAAGCAATGCTTGAGATTAGAATATGAGCTTCCAGTTTCAGGCCAAAGCATCATCTTATGTATGTTTGTGTGATACTCAAGGCTTCTTCTGGTAGATCAACAGTAAAGAATCCACCTGCAATGCAAGAGAACCAGGAGAAGCAGGCTCAATCCCTGGGTTGGGAAGATCCCCTGGAGGAGGAAATGGCAATACACTCCAGTAGTCTTGCCTGGGGAATCTCATGGACAGAGGATCCCAGTTGGCTACAGTCCATGGGGTCGCCAGAGAGTTGAAAATGACTTAGCGACTAAGCAAAAACAAGTTTAACAACACATTGATTGTAGTTTTTGATCAGCAATTATTTCTATCTGTGATTCCAGTAGGATGACTTCCCCAGCAAAAAGGAACTGTGACATCAGATGGTCTGTGTAGTTGGGAAGAGCCATGGAAAGTAGGTACCTTCACTCACTTCCATCTGGAAAGTTGCACTGTGCACCACAACATAGGAGTGTCCTTTCATTTATAATGATGTTACAGTCTATCCTTGTGTGTGTCTTAGTCACTCAGTCATGTCTGACCCTTTGCAACACATAAACAATAGCCCACTCAGGCTACAATAGCCTGTAGTAGCTACTATAGCCCACGAGGCACCTCTGTCCATAGGATTTTCCAGGCAAGAATACTGGAGTGGGTTGCCATTTCCTCCTCCAGGCAGTCTATCCTTGCTGCCCAATAAACTGAAGCACCATGGGCTCTATGGTGGGACTTCAAAAATTAAAAATTCACAGCGCATCTGGCCAGCTTGAGCATGAACAAGCAAAGGACCCCTGTCTAATGGAATGATTAAAAGTTTAAAAATGCTGTTTTAATCCAATCAATTAAAAGCATAAACAGCATGGGTTTGATTGAATCAATTTAAAGAATTACACAGCAGTCAATGTGCTCATCAGCAGGAGTGAAAAATTCACGTACCACCTACAAACAGCTTGAAATCTGTATCCTTCAATTAGGTGTAACAAACAATCTTTTAGCACATTCCAGAAAGGTGACTCTTCCCAGAAGGAAAGAGTGCTGCTATACCAGAGGGATATGCTATTAGTTTAACTAGTGCAGCTGTCATTCAGTTTGATATATTTAACAAATATCATATCTTCATTACTAATAACTGTGTCTTCTGTACTCAAAATTTGATTGTAAACATGAAAATGTACTTCTTTTATTTAAAAATCTTGAATTATCAAGATGCAATCTTAAAATACAATAATGTAAACTAATATGTGTACAGAGGCAGTGGTGGTTTAAGATAATCATGAACTAACTGAAGTAATTGTTGTGTGTCTGCTTACTCTAGCAAGAAGCTGTGAATATATATATATTTACAGCTACAGCTAAATAAAGCTAATAGAGAAAGATAAACCTGAGATTTCTAAAAAAGATAATAATGCTCCAAATTTCTAATTCACTCTTCTTTTAATAATCCTGTAGTCTGACTATGATTAATAGAATTGTTTGGAGGGGAAGAGATTTTTAATATAATTTTCACCACAAAATCTGAGCCAAGACAATCATAGATTCAGTGGGAAAAGCAGGGTAAATCAGTATGCATGAATTTTCAAGTAAAAAATAAAATAAATCACAATAATCTGAGCATTTCCATTTCACTAACACAAAGCTTTATACATTTTGATTTCTAGACATGTAAAGAATGTGTTCCCTTAATCATATCTGGTTTAAAAAGCTATAGAATTTAGATGCAAATAAAGAAATGTTAGATTCTTCTTTCCCAATGTCATCTAAACTGAATCTACTCCAGTCTTTATCCTCATACATACTCAATTTTCTGATGCCATGAGCTGGATTGCCATGAGAAAACTCTGTCCTAGAGTAAGTGTTCAGTTAATATTAGAATTAATATCAGATTTCGTATCAAATTAATTTAGGATCATTAATTTCGTGATTGGTGTCGTTTAGTCGCTAAGTTGTGTTCGACCCTTTCGCAACCCCATGGATCAAACATATATCTCCTGAATTAGCAGGTGGATTCTTTACTAAAGTACCTGGGAAGCCCAATTTAACTATTAAAAGTGTATAATAACTCATTCCAAACTCCTAGGGGCCATATATGTGTTATTTATTCCAAATAACATGGAGATGGATTATAGGAAACTTGGGTTTCAGAAAGCCAGCATAGTTTGTATGTGCATGTATGTATATACATACATATTATAAATTATAGCATCTGCTTCATATAGAGGTAGGAAGTAACATAATCAAATTTATTGATGCTTCTGGAAAAAGAACACATTAATAGTCACCCTAACTCAGAATAAATAAATTCAGTTTTTGTCACAAAATGAGTTAAAATTTTTTCTTTTATTTAAAAAATTTGAGAGCTCTCTGCATTCTCTTTATGTGAATCTATACTCATGGCAAAGTATAGATTGCCATGTTGGAGTGATTTTATACTAATGGGAAAAATGCAAAGACGGGCCTAGAGAGGTGAAGTAAAATCACCTAGCTAAGTAGTAATGGAGCCAGGATTTGAAACAAAGTCAACTGGCTCCCGAGCGCACATATTTATGCCTCCTTTCTCCCTCCCTCTCTGGTTGTGTACCACAATCATTTCACAATCTATAGTCACCAAAGAGCAGGTTTTCTAACTTTAGGAGGAGGCACTGCCGCACAAGGTAAATAGGAAAGTAACAATCAACAGTTTACCTGTCATGTGTCCTGGAACAGAGTTTATCCTGATGGTGTCCTGATGCAAGTGTTCTAACAGGGTGTTAATAAATCTGTAGCCCTGATGTCTCAAATACTCTGCACCAACACTTTGATTAGTTATCAGTTAACAGATTAAATGTACTGTTTGTGCCAGAAATGAGTGTCGTATTTCAAAAAACAAACGTCAGGTTAGCATGTACATGTCTCATTGACGTCAGTAGCACTTGGCCTGCACTGACCTCGATGAGAAAACGCAGTCAAGTGCCCCTGTGAGGGTCTGTCAACAGTCAGAGGCAGGTAGGCAAGCTCTGTAAGTCCAATATCACTAAGATATGAATCTCCTCATCTGTAGAGCCTGTACACCAAAGCAGAGTTGTAGGAGCTGAGGCAAAAATTATGACTGTCGATAATTAGAAACCAATTTGAATGTATGCCAGTGCTGAATCCTATTCTTTACTAAGTAAAAATTTTTTAAAAATGTAAATTTTCAAGGAAATAGTGTCAGGTAACTTAGAAGTACTTCTCATCTTGTCACTCAGGATATTTTTTGAATTATAATGCTACTCATTATAATTCCATATTATGAAGTCAGTGAAAACTTCTGTTTAAGCTAAATATCACTCCACAAGCAAGTTATATACGACAAAAATCACCACTGGAAAAAAAAATGTAAGGGCAAGTAATATTTTAAAAATAAAATGCAATCATTAATGAACAGAACATAAATTTCTAGCAACACTCCACCATAAAAAGGCTATGATACTGAATTTTGTGAGAAAGGATCTACAAACAACATTAAAGATCTTGCTTCAAACATTTTGAAAACATGTTTTTCAAAAGCACTATGACTGAGACTTTTGCCATTTCTATGCCATTTTTCTAAACCTTTTCAACTTAAGAAGTATTCCTAATGTAAACTTGTCTCTAGTGTGGCAGAGAAGAATCTGCATATGTTTCAGTGAGAAACATGATCTCACATTGTGAAAAAAGATGTGATGGAAGATGATGTCTTCAGTGCATAAATACATACTGTAAACTGTAACTTTTAATACTCTATCTTAAATGTTTTGCTCTAATTTCTGTGCACAAATTTCTTTCTCTTTGCCAACTCAACAGTCATCATCATGAATAAATTCCGTCATTTGAGGAAACTCCTCACTTAGGCTTTAAGTGACAATTTATTTGGTATTTCAAAATTCTTTCCAAAGAATAACCTTATACTATCTGAAGCCTATTAAAAGAGTAATAAAATGTGACAGACATAATGGATGAGAGCAATTTAAGGGTAAAACATTTAATTATTACCAGTAAATGCTTGTTTGAGCCCTTGACATTTTTTCTTCTCAGAATCTCCAAGGATTGTTTATACCTCATAAGATAGCATATATACATAAGAAGAATAAACTCAAATCAGGCTGTTGACATATAAATTATATTCATAAGAGTAATGAATTTATGAATTATGGATAAAGCCATTGGTAAGGCAACTGTAGAATTAACAGAAGTGCCTAATCTATGTTACAAATTAAACAATAATATAGTAACATAGTTTCTAACAAAAAAGTTGCAATTTCTAATAAAAAATGTATAATTAATCATTGGTTTCTTTCTAATTTGCTAATCTTGTTTTTTTTATTTTAATATTATTTAAAATTTCAAAATGGCCACAATATCATATGCACAATAAATTGTGTATATTAAAGTACAGAATAAATTCAATTGCATAGTAAACTATGCATGAGATATCTAATCAGTAAAATAGAAATGCCAAGTCATAATTATATTTTTCCAAGAGCTTTAAGGTTATTTTATCCTCTGAGAGTGTATCAACAAAAATAAATGTATAAATAGCATTACTTTATTTTTAAAATGCCTTTAATGATACTAAAATCGAGTAAGCTTTGGTCTTACACAGAGGTCAGACTTATCTTCATTTTATAAAATAAAATGGATTTCTATGACGTGATGAATAATTTTTCTAGAATAAATGTCTTCCAAAAGTAATGTATTTTAATCTGTCATTTTTCCTATGTTTAAAATATTTACCAATCTATTTCAAAATTATAATTATCAGCTCCTTACTTTGTGGTCTCTAAAGTTTTCTCAAATCGGGTTGTCTCTTTAAGAAAAAATATATAAAACTATTAATGCAATTACTTAAGAAAATATTAATGTAAGATTAAAAAATAACACATTATGAATTTTAAAACCTGGTTTTGTATTTTCAACTCGACATTACATAGCTTTTTTATTTCATTTTCTATAGAGGTACTGAAAGGTAATTCCATTTACCTTCTGTGTGGTTGGTAGAAATATTTCTGTTATTTTTAATATTAGTTTAGGACATTTCAGATTTGCAAATGATTATCAAACATGAGGAATTTGAGGAGAAAGTCGTTCAATTTTCATACATGGGCTAAAATTTTGAAAGATTTTTTTTGAAAGGTGAGCTTTTGGCTCCATGTATTTCCAAACTTGTTTCTCTCCTCTCAACCACGTATTTCCAGTTCAAACAGCACTGTGAGTTCAGACAATGCATCTCCATGCCCAGATACCAAATAACCTGACATAATGAGCTGCAGGACATTTCTGTGTGCCATTCTTTCACTCAAATGGGTAATAATAATTTAACAATATACATGGCGTGACTATGGAACTACATAAATATATAACCCACTAAGCCCAAATTAAATGTATACATAACTTTTCAATCACATGGTCTCAAAAATGCTGGAGTTGAAGAAGAAAAGCTGGTATGAAAACAGATCAGTTCAGTTCAGTCACTCAGTCGTGTCCAACTCTTTGCAACCCCATGAACCGCAGCATACCAGACCTCCCCGTCCATCACCAACTCCCAGAGTTTATCCAAACTCATGTCCATTGAGTCGGTGATGCCATCCAACCATCTCATCCTCTGTTGTCCCCTTCTCCTCCTGCCCTCAATCTTTCCCAGCATCAGGGTCTTTTCAAGTGAGTCAGCTCTTCACATTTAGTGGCCAAAGTATTGAAGTTTCAGCTTCAACATCAGTCCTTCCAATGAACACCCAGCACTGATCTTCTTCAGAGTGGACTGGTTGGATCTGCTTGCAGTCCAAGGGACTCTCAAGAGTCTTATCCAACACCACAGTTCAAAAGCATCAATTCTTCAGCACTCAGCCTTCTTTATAGTCCAACTCTCACATCCATACATGACCACTGTAAAAACCATAGCCTTGACTCGAAGGACTTTTGTTGACAAAGTAATGTCTCTGCTTTTCAACATGCTGTCTAGGTTGGTCATAACTTTCCTTCCAAGGAGCAAGCATCTTTTAATTTCGTGGCTGCAATTACCATCTGCAGTGATTTTGGAGCCCCCAAAAATAAAGTCTGACACTGTTTCCACTGTTTCCCCATCTATTTGCCATGAAGTGACAGGACCGGATGGCATGATCTTAGTTTTCTGAATGTTGAGCTTTAAGCCAACTTTTTCACTCTCCTCCTTCACTTCCATCAAGAGGCTCTTTAGCTCTTCTTCACTTTCTGCCATAAGGGTGGTGTCCTCTGCATATCTGAGGTTATTGATATTTCTCCTGCCAGATCATAGTCTTTCATAAATTGTAGTTAAAAATATCTTACTCTTCCAATGTGCACAAAAACATATGATCCTGTGAACACATTGCAAGGCTTCTTTCCAGGACCTTGGAAGGGGTATAAAATTGAAGAACATTTCACTTTAGGCTTCACAACCTTCATCTCTTAGCTGTCATATCAATAACGCTTTTAAGGTTATAAAACAGTTCTTCATTAAAAAAAAAAAAATTGAGCTACCACTGTGTCTTTAAAACTCTGATGGGTTTAATATGAATTTCAGCAAAGGTTGGAAATTTTACTATAAGGTAATATTGTTCCATGATAAGTTCATCCTCCCACACTGACTCATAGTGACTCTATGCTATTTTTTTTAAAGAGAGTAACAATAAATTCCCTCAAACACTAAAGCAATACATAATGAAGTATTTAATGCCAAAATTTTCCAAAGAACACTGGTTACAATTATAGAAATGTGGTCACAATCCAAGTCTGTGAGCCAGAAAAAAATTAATAGTGATCAGTAGCACTTTCTGATCAGGCCCACTTAAACACTTTCCTAGGTTTGCTGTAACCACTCACTATTGCTAAGATAGTTTCTGAATAAAACTGCATGAGGCAACAGAAGGGACACACATTAATAATAGAATACCACAATGTGTGTAATTAATACTCATTCATTCATTTATTGAAGAATTATTAATTGAACACATACAATGCACCATGGTGCTCTTCCAGAAACTGGGAATATGACAGTGAAATCCAATAAAACCTTTGGCTATGTTCAGTGAAGAATTATGTTATAAAAAATAGAAACATATATATAATTTACCATATATATTATATTCTTCTTACTTTGAATTGTTATTGATGGTTTATAAACTAATTTCTACAAAAACTTAAGCCTCTTGAATACAAGATTCCTTGTACATGATGCTGCATACATTCAATAACTGTCTGATGATTATAGAGATGACATATATCAGTTTTATATTTCAAACTAGACTATAAGCTTTTTATTGTACCATGTATTTGGCATCTAATATACTTACTGGTTAACTGATTATTGAATGAGATTTTATTCTCAGTACAGATGATCTTTCTATCAATAATCCCTCATAGCATTAAAGAATAGAAAGCTGGGCCATTCAAAGATAATCACTTCATATAAATTGAATACAATAGATATAGTTACACATGGCACTATAAACCTTTTACACTACAGTGCAGACTGATTGATTGTGCTGAAGTGTTTTTCTACATAAGACATAATACAAAGGAATCTTCTTATCCATTTGGAAATTTATTCATTTTATCTTATAATCCAAGGAGATTGTCTCATACCATGATACTTTTGAGAGTCCAGAAGGCATATTTATTGACTATATGCATTAATTCATTATTGTTGTAATTTTTTATTGTTGCAAACTGATCTAATTCTATTTAGTCATGATAGCTCTTAAGTTTTCAGAGATAACTAATTATCAAAGATTAAAATGGTAAGAGTCACCTACCTACTTTCAATATCATATACAATAAAAGTGCAATCAATATTTTTAAAACAATTAGCAAATCAGGTACAGAAAAGAGTACACAATTTGTTCTATGAAGTTTAAGTTCTCTGAACTTTTAAGTTCCAACCAGAAACATTGGGCAGAAATGACAGAATGCTGACAGAAATGTTCACAAAAGGCAAACAGTCTAACATCCCAGAAGGAGTCTTCATTTCCTAGTCTGTATCAGTACATTTAAATTCTTCTAAATAAATGACTGGACATAGAGTTAAGTAATAAATTCTGGGTGATATCCCTAAGATTGAAGGCTTTTAGCCTTTTTTCATCCTTCTCATGAAAGATGAAGGAGGATTTATATGAAGGAGGATTACTGAAGTAACTTTAGGCAATAAGAAACTACATTTGATTTTTTTGTACTTAAAAAGTCATTAAGTAGATAATGATAGGGCCCTTCTTGATATGACTTCTACAGACAACTTCTTCACTATTCTTTCTTGATGATGACACAGTTAATACTTAGTCTATGTAACACACATAATTGTTTTACTGCATACATTGAAGTCATGCAAGGTAAATGACAGATATTAGAACACCCATATGATAGTCTCTTACTAATGAAGCTTATAACATGCACTTAAATGAGGAAGTACTTCAGAAATGAAGGTGTGAGCTCTGTGAATCTGCTGCCCAGCATATCAACCATAATTTGTGAAAAGTATAAAAATAACCATAAAAATCTCTGGCAACTTTCCTAAGGGCATATAGCAGAGAAATATTTATGTAAGAAATTTACTATATCTCTGTAAGAATAGAGACTTGATGGCTTTTGAGCCATAACCTACTCCCTACACCAGCCCCCACGACTCAATGTAGTCAAAGTTTTACCATGGGTAATGAAACCAAGAAGATAGGGATCTTTTTCTCTCATTTCCATTTGAGGGTGATAGTTTCTCCCTAGAAAGGGCAAGCAACAGCATTCCCACTTTCCTCCAGCTTTATGCTGTAGAATCCTGTCCAGGCAAAGCATAGAGAGAGATCTGGGGCTTCTTTCTGCTACACAGTACCCACCTGCAGAGTGGAAGCTCTCATCCAACTATGGCAGGGCAAGAATCTGGGGCCTTTATATACCTTACTCCAATTGTTCATAGCATGGATATTCTGTACTGGGAGACACATGCAATGAGGACAAGAGGCTACCACTTCCACCCACCGTCCTTTGTTAAGAGGATTGTCACTGCAAGAAAAGCAGGTCTTAGTCTAGGCCTATAACTCAGACACACTGTCACGGAGATTCTGTCCAGGAAAAGTTGTGAGTTGTAAGGACAGTGAGTTCTCTATTTTTCCCCATGATAACTGATTTTTGGGGGGTTGTGGGGTGGTGCTGGCAGGGAACAAATTGTAGGAAGTTTCAACATAACAGTTCTTTCAAAAATAATGAAATTTTCATGCTGAACAATTAAGAGGAGACATGTTCCATGTTAGCAAGAAATGAAACAGTCAACCAAATATATGTTTAACAAAGAAAATCAGGAAACGAGATAGTTAAGAAGGACAAGTCTGTGGCCAAACAAAGCTTAAAGACTGGTTAAAAAAACTACCCCTGCAAAGAATTTGGACTTTAATTTGTTTACATTGTGGGGCATTTTATACTACAGGTCATTACTGGAAACAACAAAGCAATCGACTAACACTTAGTGTATGCTAACAGCTTGGAGAGATATCAGTAAAGGCTGGCCAACCAGAGGCTTAAGAGAGAAAGAGATAAAGAGAGCGAAGTTGAAGTCTATCATCCACTGGGGTGAGAAGTGGGAGGAGGAAGTGATTAGAATTATTGTGTGAATATCCAAAGCAGTGTTGTTTGAGAAATGATATCAGAGATTACACACTGCAGAGGAAACAGACTGCACTGAAAAATTTAATGCAACACAAGCCAACACAAGCAAGCAAATGTACTCAATCTGAATGAGATATCTACTCTGCACCTAGTAGACA
Source organism: Tragelaphus eurycerus (assembly GCA_935064755.1). Lineage (NCBI taxonomy): Eukaryota > Metazoa > Chordata > Mammalia > Artiodactyla > Bovidae > Tragelaphus > Tragelaphus eurycerus. Next base: position 37,980,487 of record CAKXYN010000004.1, on the reverse strand, counting down.
GGATAACCCTAATATAAAACATCAAGTGTTGGTGAGCATGTAGAGATCCTGAAATCCTGTGTGTGTATGATAAATAGAAAGCTGTGTCAGACTCTGAGTGACTTTGTGGACTGTAGCCCACAAGGCCCCTCTATTGACGGGATTTTTCAAGAAAGAATATGGAGTAAATTTGCTGTTTTCTCATCCAGGGTATCTTTCCCAACTTGGGATTGAATCTGAGTCTCCTGCACTGGCAGGTGGCTCTTCTCACTGCACCACCAGGGCAGTTATGGAGAAGATGAATGGTTCCTTAAAATACTGAAAATACTGCATGACCCAGGAATTCCAATTCAGAGTTTACACTCTGAATGGAAAGCAGGTACTCCAATCTTTGTACACATTAACCACAAAGATGGATAAACAAAACACGTTAACTATACATATCAGATCAGATCAGATCAGATCAGTCGCTCAGTCGTGTCCGACTCTTTGCGACCCCATGAACCCCAGCACGCCAGGCCCCCTGTCCATCACCAGCTCCCGGAGGTCACTCAGACATGCATCCATCGAGTCAGTGATGCCATCCAGACATCTCATCCTCTGTCGTCCCCTTCGCCTCCTGCACTCAATCCCTCCCAGCATCAGAGTCTTCTCCAATGAGTCAAGTCTTCGCATAAGGTGGCCAAAATACTGGAGTTTCAGCTTTAGCATCATTCCTTCTGAAGAAATTCCAGGATTGATCTCCTTCAGAATGGACTGTTTGGATCTTCTTGCAGTCCAAGGGACTCTCAAGAGTCTTCTCCAACACCACAGTTCAAAAGCATCAATTCTTCGGCGCTCAGCCTTCTTCACAGTCCAGCTCTCACATCCATACATGACCACAGGAAAGACCATAGCCTTGACTAGGCGAACCTTTGTTGGTAAAGTAATGTCTCTGCTTTTGAATATGCTCTCTAGGTTAGTCATAACTTTCCTTCCAAGGAGTAAGTGTCTTTTAATTTCATGGCTGCAGTCACCATCTGCAGTGATTTTGGAGCCCAGAAAAACAAAGTCTGACACTGTTTCCACTGTTTCCCCATCTATTTCCCATGCAGTGATGGGACCAGATGCCATGATCTTCGTTTTCTGAATGTTGAGCTTTAAGCCAACCTTTTCACTCTCCACTTTCACTTTCATCAAGAGGCTGTTTAGCCCCTCTTCACTTTCTGCCATAAGAGTGGTGTCAGCTGCATATCTGAGGTTATTCATATTTCTCCCAGCAATCTTGATTCCAACATACATATAACGGTAGTTTAATCCCCACTCAAAAACTGAAGTATTGATTCATGCTTCAGCAAAGATTATCTTTGAATACACTCACACTAATGGAAAAGCCGCATATTAAAGGTCACATATTTTTAAGGCATGCATGTGGATCAGTTGGTAAAACATCTGACTGCAATGGAGTGTCCATCATGGTCAACAAAAGAGTCCAAAATGCAGTACCTGGATGCAATCTCAAAAACAAAAGAATGATCTCTGTTTGTTTCCAAGGCAAACCATTCAATATCACAGTAATCCAAGTCTAGGCCCCCACCAGTAATGCTGAAGAAGCTGAAGTTGAATGGTTCTGCTAAGTCACTTCAGTCGTGTCCGACTCTGTGCGACCCCATAGACGGAAGCTCACCAGGCTCCCCTGTCCCAGGGATTCTCCAGGCAAGAACACTGGAGTGGGTTGCCATTTCCTTGAAGACCTAAAAGACCTTTTAGAATTAACACCCCAAAGAGATGTCCTTTTCATTATAAGGGACTGGAATGCAAAAGTAGGAACACCTGGAGTAACAGGCAAATTTGGCCTTGGAATATGGAATCAAGCAAGGCAAAGACTAATAAAGTTTTACCAAGAAAATGCACTGGTCATAACAAACACCCTCTTCCAGCAACACAAGAGAAGACTCTATACATGAACATCACCAGATGGTCAACACGGAAATCAGATTGATTATATTCTTGGCAGCCAAAGATGGAGAAGCTCTATACAGTCAGCACAAACAAAACCAGGAGCTTACTGTGGTTGAGATCATGAACTCCTTGCTAAATTCAGGCTAAAATTGAAGAAAGTAGAGAAAACAACTAGATTATTCACATATGACCTAAATCAATTCCCTTATTATTATACAGTGGAAGTGAGAAATAGATTTAAGAGCCTAGATCTGATACATAGAGTGCCTGATGAACCATGGAATGAGGTTCGTGACATTGTACAGAAGACAGGGATCAAGACCATCCCCATGGAAAAGAAATGCAAAAAAGCAAAATGGCCTTCTGGGGAGGGCTTACAAATAGCTGTGAAAAAAAAAAAAAAAAAAAAAAAAAAAAAAAAAAAAAAAAAAAAAAAAAAAAAAAAAAATTAAAAAAAAAAAAAAAAAAAAAAAAAAAAAATTTTTTTACGAAACAAACAAAAAAAAAAAAAAAAAAAAAAAAAATGGAAAAAAAAAGGGATCTCTTCAAGAAAATCAGAGATACCAAAGGAACATTTCATGCAAAGATGGGCTCGATAAAGGACAGAAATGGTATGAACCTAATAGAAGCAGAAGATATTAAGAAGAGGTGGCAAGAATACACAGAAGAACTGTACAAAAAAGAGCTTCACGACCCAGATAATCATGATGGTGTGATCACTGACCTAGAGCCAGACATCCTGGAATGTGAAGTCAAGTGGGCCTTAGAAAGCATCACTATGAACAAAGCTAGTGGAGGTGATGGAATTCCAGGTGCAGCTATTCCAAATCCTGAAAGATGATGCTGTGAAAGTGCTGCACTCAATATGCCAGCAAATTTGGAAAACTCAGCAGTGGCCACAAGATTGGAAAAGGTCAGTTTTCATCCCAATCCCAAAGAAAGGCAATGCCAAAGAGTGGTCAAACTACCGCACAATTGCACTCATCTCACATGCTAGTAAAGTAATGCTCAAAATTCTCCAAGCCAGGCTTCAGCAATATGTGAACCGTGAACTTCCTGATGTTCAAGCTGGTTTTAGAAAAGGCAGAGGAACCAGAGATCAAATTGCCAACATCCGCTGGATCATGGAAAAAGCAAGAGAGTTCCAGAAAAACATCTATTTCTGCTTTATTGACTATGCCAAAGCCTTTGACTGTGTAGATCACAATAAACTGTGGACAATTCTGAAAGAGATGGGAATACCAGACCACCTGATCTGCCTCTTGAGAAATCTGTGTGCAGGTCAGGAAGCAACAATTAGAACTGGTCATGGAACAACAGACTGGTTCCAAATAGGAAAAGGAGTACGTCAAGGCTGCATATTGTCACCATGTTTATTTAACTTATATGCAGAGTACATCATGAGAAATGCTGGACTGGAAGAAACACAAGCTGGAATCAAGATTGCCAGGAGAAATATCAATAACCTCAGATATGCAGATGATACCACCCTTATGGCAGAAAGTGAAGAGGAACTAAAAAGCCTCTTGATGAAAGTGAAAGTGGAGAGTGAAAAGGTTGGCTTAAAGCTCAACATTCAGAAAACGAAGATCATGGCATCTGGCCCCATCACTACGTGAGAAATAGATGGAGAAACAATGGAAACAGTGTCAGACTTTATTTTTCTTGGCTCCAAAATCACTGCAGATGGTGACTGCAGCCATGAAATTAAAAGATGCTTACTCCTTGGAAGGAAAGTTATGACCAACCTAGATAGCATATTCAAAAGCAGAGACATCACTTTGCCAACAAAGTTTCTCCTAGTCAAGGCTATGGTCTTTCCTGTGGTCATGTATGGATGTGAGAGTTGGACTGTGAAGAAGGCTGAGTGCCAAAGAATTGATGCTTTTGAAGTGTGGTGTTGGAGAAGACTCTTGAGAGTCCCTTGGACTGCAAGGAGATCCAACCGGTCCATTCTGAAGGAGATCAGCCCTGGGAATTCTTTGGAAGGAATGATGCTAAAGCTGAAACTCCAGTATTTTGGCCACCTCATGTGAAGAGTTGACTCATTGGAGAAGACTCTGATGCTGGGAGGGATTGAGGGCAAGAGGAGAAGGGGACGACAGAGGATGAGATGGCTGGATGGCATCACTGACCCGATGAATGTGAGTCTGAGTGACCTCCGGGAGCTGGTGATGGACAGGGAGGCCTGGCGTGCTGCGGTTCATGGGGTCGCAAAGAGTCGGACACGACTGAGTGACTGATCTGATTTGATCTCTTCCACCAGTGAATTGTACCAAATATTCATAAAATAATCAATACCATTCCTTCAGAAATTTTTCCAAAATATATGATGGGAAGGAATACATTGTGTGCAGTTCTATGAGGTCAGTTTAACACTGACAACAAAATTATACAAAGATATCATAATACAAGAAAAATTCAGACCACTTTCCCTTAGAAATATAAATTTAAAAATTCTAAATAAAATGCTACCCCATTGAATCCAGCACCATATAAAAAGTATTGTCACAAAGAACAAACCTCACTCCATATTGGATCTATTTCTCTAGCGCTAACCTTTGTGCCCTGTTGTCTGGGCTTACTCATAAAACGGCTCTGCACTTTTGTCTTCCCAGTCAGCAAAAGAATGTTGCCTATAGCCTGAAATATATTGTACATAAGAGTCCTTTCTCAAGGTTCTGCCTTCCAGGCTGGACATTTAAAGCCGTATCACTTTTTGTTCGCATAGAGATAAAAATGTGCAGAACAGAAAATAACATTTGTCTTCTTGAAGGTTTATAGGAATGTCGTGATCAGACCTATGTGGACAGCTGCAAGATCAAAGGCTTATCACATTCCTTTCAGGGTCTGGCCCAATACCAAGAAGTGTGTAACAACCAGACCCCCACCACTTCTTTTAGTATAAAAGAAGTCTGAATTCTTAAACTCTTGATTTATTGGCCTGTCATGTGGCAAATAATATGAGCTTGGATTCAATAACATTATTATACACAATGATCTAATGGGATTTATCCCAACAGTACAAGTTTGGTTTAATATCTGAAAATGGATTAATATGTCATATAAATGAAATATAGGTAAAAAAAAATCAGTGATAATCCCAAAGTACACAAAAAAGACATTTTACAAAATCCAACACATTTTCAGGACAAAAAAAAAAATTAACTAAGTAGGAATAGACTATAATTTATCAAACTGATAAAGGACATGTATGTAAAGCCCACAGCTAATACATTAGAGTATATCATCACTTCTTGAGCTGCAGAAGTAGTACTAGCTTATTGTCCATCACAAGCAAATGAGGGCAGAAAAGCCAACCTTTACATCATAGAGAGGTATCGTTTTGCTTAGTTTTTAATATCATGTTTAAAACTCTAGTATGGAAATGTTTAACCACACATAATACTATAAAATTTATTATATTATTTAACAGACTTCTTGAGCAGGTTTAAGCTTATGAAAAAAATCTAAGTAGAAAATAAAGACTTTTCATATACTACCTTTCCTGCAGCAACCAGTTACTCCTATTGCTAATATCATATGTTATGATGGTTCATATGTTACCATTAATGAGCCAATATTGATACGTTATCAACTAGAGACCATATGGAGAAGGTAATGGCACCCCACTCCAGTGTTCTTGCCTGGAGAATCCCAGGGATGAGGGAGCCTGGTGGGCTGCCGTCTATGGGGTCACACAGAGTCGAACACGACTGAGGTGACTTAGCAGCAGCAGAGACCATAGTTTATATTAGGGCTTACTCTTTGTGTTGTACATTCTATGGGTTTTGACAAACGTACAATGACATGTATCCACCATTCCAGTATCATACAAAATAGTTTTAATAACTTAAAAATTCCTATTTTCTACCTACTCATCCCTCTAGTTCATGACTGAAAATTCATTTTTTATGCCTGAATGATATTTCATTATATAGATATATGACAGTTTCTTTATCCATTTATTCACTGAAGGACATCTTGATTGCTTCCAACTTTTGTCAATGATGAATAAATTGCCTATAAAGACTTGAGAATGAGTTTTTATATGGACATAAGTTTTCAATTCATTTGGACATACACCAAAGAATGCAAAGGCTGGGGCATAAAGTAAAAGTGTTTTTAGTTCTGAAAGGAACATCTCAACTGATATTCAAACTGACTGGACCATTGTGCCTCCCCACTAACAATGAGAGTTAGTGTTGCTTGCCTGTATTGTTAGTGTTTTAGGCTTTGGACAGATAAGAAGTCTGTCCACTTTTTATCATCATTATTTGGTCTTTATATCTTATTTGGCAGACAATGCTAAAATCCTAGGGGGATTTTAGTAGGCACTGGTATTTTTTTATAAAAGTATTATTCCCGGGTTCTGGCATAGACATTGAATAAATTTAAAAAAAGACTTTGAAAAACTTATATAAAACTTCCCCGGTATTTCACTCTAATGTTTAATAACTTTCATTATGAGAAAATGAAATATATCATATTTCATTTTATGTATATATTCAAGTAGATATCATAATCTTGAAAATTGCTGTTTAAACTAATATTTTCCTCTCATTATTTTCTATATATTTTCTATTTTTAGGCCCATTGAATAGAGCTCATAATCTAACGTTTGGATACACTCTATTCTTCTGTTTGGGGGGTAGATTAATAAATATAAATAACTCCATCTCTTCCATTAATATTTACATTTTTAGATATCTCTTAGGACAAATTGCATGCCTTTCCAAAGGACTTTTCACAAAGTATGAAGATGTTAAGGGAAATCAGTCTACAACTGTAACAAGAAAACCTTTCCTAAGTATAGGGAATCTTAAAGTTTGACACACTGAATCTTATAATTATTTCATATATTCAAAGATTTTCACCAAAAAATCATAGAAATCAAAGTAACTCATGGCCCATTTTGATATAATTCATTTTTCTACCCTAATTGTGAGCAAAAAAAAAAAAAAAAACACTCTACATATATATGTGTTATTCCATGAATATTGTCAAAAGTTGCCCTTTACAACTATAAATTTCCATTAATATGTCATTTTTTAGTTTATGCTCAAGATAAAAGAAAATTCTAATTTATTATCTTGCTATTTGAACATCAATTTTGTGTTTTTCAAAGATTTTTTTTCTTTTTTGATGTGGACAATTTTTAAAGTCTTTATTAAATTTGTTACAGTATTGCTTCTACTTTATGATTTGTTCTTTTTGGCTCCAAGGCATGTGAGGTATTAGTTCCCCCAACTAGGGATTGATCCCACACCTGGAGGGCAACCTCTCGACCACCGGACAACAAGGGAAGTCCCTTGATTTTGTATTTTTTTCTAATCAGCTATCACCACATAGCTATTTATTTTCTAAATATGACAGGCTATTTCTAAGAATTGTACATTGAAGTAAGACTTTTTCTGGTATGTTTTTTAAGGCAAGCAGCTGGATAACAGATATTATGAATAATGCAGATATATTTTAAATTAAACTAGAGGTTATTTTTCATGTATAGAATTTTATGTAATTGAAAATCACATATAAGCATATATATATATATATATATATCTCCATCGGAGAAGGCAATGGCGCCCCACTCCAGTACTCTTGCCTGGAAAATCCCATGGACGGAGGAGCCTGGTAGGCTGCAGGCCATGGGGTTGCTAAGAGTCAGACATGACTGAGCGACTTCACTTTCTCTTTTCACTTTCATGCATTGCAGAAGGAAATGGCAACCCACTCCGGTGTTCTTGCCTGGAGAATCCCAGGGACAGGGTGGGGCTGCCGTCTATGGGTTCACACAGAGTCGGACACAACTGAAGTGACTTAGCATAGCATAGCATAGCATATGTACCCATCCCTAATATATATAGAAATGTATATAAATACACACATAGACATTTATCAAAAACACTGTACATGTCAATACACAGACATTCTCTAACTGATTTTTCAATTCTATGAAAACTTGATTATCTGTTTTTGTGAGTGGTTTTGCACTTGAAGTGTCCACTTGATCTGTAAAAATTTATAATGAGTTTACAGATCTTGCCCTGAAAAGTGAAAGGTTGAGTACAAATGAAGAAAAAATGGTCTCAAACTGACAAATTTAGTAAATGACTTAATTTTTAATACTCTATAGTAGAATGAAAACAAGTATGAGAAAAGTTTAAATCTTATAATCAAAGTGTTTAAATTTTCACTTAAACTTTAAAATAACAAACCAAACAACTTCATGCAGCACATCCTATGGTGAGAAAATTGACTCCATTAGACAGTGGGAGCCACTTAAGATTACCCAATTAGATATGGACAGGTGTGAGTATGTCATTCGCCCAGATGGAGAAATTCAGACACAGGAGGATTAAGGAATTCATTTAGGAATCCACAGCTGTTCGAGTTAGTGCAGACATGATGGGAACCCAATGTGAATGGAACCTAATCCTGGAGTTTGTTTGCCTGATTGATCTGCCTTTTCTTTAGTTGCTTTAGATTCATATTTTTGATTTCCTGTTAGTAGAGTGCTATTTAAATGTCAAACAATTGGGCATAAAAACAACTAGTGTTGCAAATTAATGTCAAGTATCTATAAAGTCAAGAATTCTGCCTATATTCATCTTTGTATTCATAAGAAACTAATTCATAAATAAGCTACCAGATCAATGTATTGATTAAGTTATAAATAGGGAGAATGATTTTCTTCTTTATAAATAAATTTCCATTCCATTTCTCTAACCATATAACCACTCTTGAAGTTGCTGTTTCCCTCCTCCTGTCAACTAGCTTCCAGGTGAGCATTGAGTGTTTCAGAAACAGGTTAAGTGCATATTCCTAATCCTGGCCCAGAACCTCAGTCAATTACGGTTCAAAATGTACCACTACCTTCTGTTTCTCCTCATTCTCCACCTCAGCTTATTGTTAATTATAATTAATATAGTACAATTTGTTTAATATCTCTATTCTGTGCTAACAGATGGACAGGATTTGGATCTGCAACTGTCACAATAGTGTTAGTTGCTCAGTTGTATCTGAGCCTTTGAGACCCTGTAGACTGCAGCCCGACAGGCTTCTCTGTCCATGGGATTCTCCACGTAAGAATACTGGAGTGAGTTGCCATCCAAGTCTCCTGCATTGCAGGCAAACTCTTTACCATCTGAGCCACCTCAGTTCATTTCGGATGCTCAGTCATGTTTGACTCTTTGCAACCCCATGGACTGCAACACACCAGGCTTCCCTGTCCATCTCAAACTCCTGGAGCCTACTCAAACTCATGTCCATTGCATTGGTGATGCAATCCAGCCATCTCATCCTCTGTCGTCCCTTTCTCCTCCCACCTTCAATCTTTCCCAGCATTGGGATCTTTTTCAATTAGTTGTATCTTCGCATCAGGTGGCCAAAGTATTGGAGTTTCAGCTTCAGCATCAGTCCTTCCAATGAATATTCAGGACTGATTTCCTTTAGGATTGACTGGTTTAATCTCCTTTCAGTCCAAGGAATTCTCAAGAGTTTTCTCCAACACCACAGTTCAAAAGTTTCAATTCTTCTGCACTCAGCTTTCTTTATAGTCCAACTCTAACATTTATACGTAACTACTGGAAAAACCACAGCTTTGACTAGATGGACCTTTGTTAGTAAAATAACATCTCTGTAGTATGAAAAGGCAAAAAGGTATAACACAGAGCCACCTACTTGCCATTAAATAAACTAAACTTTATTAGCTAAGGTGACTGGAATTTTCTTAAGTCACCATTTTCTGTACTTCTTTTCCTTCCATTTAACCTCTTTTCAACCTCAACTAGTATGGCTTATATTTTATTTTACTGGAGTGAGAGGGTAGTGTAATTAAGCTATGCTATGGGGGATTTATTCTGATAAACACAGGGTTATTTGTCCACTAATTATGTTAGTCTAGCCAGATGCTTCCTGAGAAAAACAGATATCTAGACAAAGTTCAACAGAATACTTTCTTTGAAATACTTGAACATTCAGGGTTGGCCTCTAATTACATTTTGAAACTAAACACAGATGATTTTACTGTTTTTTCCTTGTATAATATACATTCCACTCACCTCTAGAAATAGTCCAGTGTTGACAGTTCCTTCCTTTGGACTTGAGAAAAGGCATTCAGAGGATTTGCTCCAAACTAATTTTGGCACTGATTAACTTCACTGGCATTTCTCTCCACCTGATTCAGGATACATATCATGCTGACCTTAATCAAATAATGGTTTACAATTCCTCTGTGAATATAGCACAAAGACTTTTGTAACCTTTATGTCACTGTGAAAATTTACTGTTTTCATCATTGTTATTCTAAGAGTCTATTGAATCTCTTCCCTTAAAACTTGGTATCACTTTGAAAATATTCATGGACATCACTTAATACCATAGAATTAATAGAATTTATCTATAGAAACAGAAAACATACAAAAGCATACCTCAGAAATAGCTAAGAGAATATATGAAAGACATAATCTTGGTTACTGCCTGTGCATTTGGAAACAAAGTGAGGACTGAGGACTGTGAGGAAGAGAAATTTACTTGTTGATGCTATTCAATGATATATAACATCCTGAGTATTTGAAAATTGTGTGTGTGTGTGTGTGTGTGTGTGTGTGTGTGTGTGTTTAGACAGAGAGGGAGAGAGAGAAAAACAGTAAATTTTATTAGGCTTGCTGCTGCTGCTAAGTCACTTCAGTCGTGTCCGACTCTGTGTGACCCCATAGACGGCAGCCCAGCAGGCTCCCCCATCCCTGGAATTCTCCAGGCAAGAACACCAGAGTGGGTTGTCATTTCCTGCTCCAATGCACGAAAGTGAAAAGTGAAAGTGAAGTCGCTCAGTCGTGTCTGACCCTTAGCCACCCCATGGATTGCAGCCTACCTGGCTCCTCCGCCCATGGGATTTTCCAGGCAAGAGTACTGGAGTGGGTTGCCATTGCCTTCTTGGCTGCCATTGCCTTCTTGGCTGCCATAATAAAAATACCACAGAAGGAGAGGCTGGGAGGCTTAGACAACAGAAATTTGTTTTTTATATATCTGGAGTAAATGAAGTCCAAGATTCAGGGCTAGCAAGGTATATTTCATTCTGAAACCCCCTTCTTTTTAGCTTTTGAGTGATCTTCTTCTTGCTGAGTGTTCACATGACTTCTTTGCTCACACATGAGAAGAGAGAGAAAACAAATTTTCTGGTGTCTCTTTTCACAAGGACACTAATTTTATCAGATAAAGCCCCATTCTTAATATTCTCATTTTACCTTAATTACTTCTTTAGAGGTTCCATCTCAAGCTGCAACCAGTGGGGTTTAGAAACTCAGCATATGAATTTTGGGGAGACACAATAATTCATATATATTCAATGAATACATATGTTCCTTTATATATACATGTATATATATATATATTTATGTAGTTATACATGGTTATATATAACACTGATACAGGTATGTACTTAAACTACATTTTTTTAGCTATCATATGGTTAGACACCCATATAAATGCATAGAACTGTACCATACAACCAAGCTGAATACTAAGTAATATTATTTAGGAACACTTTTAAGAAATTCTCCCTGAAGCTGTTTATAGCAATTAAGCTCTCAGCATAAATGTGAATCCTATAATAGAGTGATACAATACAGAGACTAACTCCTCCCCTCTAAAGTTTCCTGGAATATCCAGTGGGTGGTAGAGGCTTTTTTCTTTCATGGCAGGGTAAGATAATGGAGAAGGAAAAGAAAGAAACAGTATTGCTACACTGAGCACACAAATAACGATAATCTCTTCCTAAACTATTACTGTGGAAAAGGAAATGGCAACCAACTCCAGTATTCTTGCCTGGAAAATCCCATGGACAGAAGAGACTGACAGGCTACAGTCTATGGAGTCACAAAGGGTTGAACAGGACTGAAGCAACTTAGCATGCATGCAAACTGTAAACTGAAAAAATTTTAGGGGAGCATGTTCTTGTGCCAAGACTAGGATAAACAGGTCAATAAACAGAAAATCTTATCAATTTCCAAAAGGTTAAAATTAAAGAGAATTAACATAAGGCAATGGCACCCCACTCCAGTACCCTTGCCTGGAAAATCCCATGGATGGAGGAGCCTGAGAGGCTGCAATCCATGGGGTCGCTAAAAGTCGGACACGACTGAGCGACTTCACTTTCACTTTTCACTTTGATGCATTGGAGAAGGAAATGGCAACCCACTCCAGTGTTCTTGCCTGGAGAATCCCAGGGACAGGAACCTGGTGGGCTGCTGTCTATGGGGTCGCACAGAGTCGGACACGACTGAAGTGACTTAGCAGCAGCAGCAACAGGAAAATAATTAAAAAGTAGTAAAAAAGTAGTAGCAGTAGTAGTAAAAACAGTTACAAAGACAAGTGATAATTTCAGGGAGAATACAGGTAAAAGATTCTCCACATTCTTTTCATGAATATTCAACCCAAACATTCTAGAGCTGGGAAGCAAAAGAATCAAATCCAGAATTATAAAAAAATCTGGTGATTGCCATAGTAATTATTTCCAAACTAAATCTGAAGAAATTATACAAGGATTGACGTCCTCTAAAAGCTCAACTGACCCTTAGAAAGAGAGGAAAGAAAACCAAATAGTAGAAGGTAGAAACTCTGTGAGATGAGGATGGTTTGAATGAGTGCTATAATACCATATGTGATTCAGATCAGATCAAATCACTCACTCAGTCATGTCCGACTCTTTGCGACCCCATGAATCACAGCACTCCAGGCCTCCCTGTCCATCACCAACTCCCGGAGGTCACTCAGACTCACGTCCATAGAGTCAGTGATGCCATCCAGCCATGTCATTCTCTGTCATCCCCTTCTCCTCTTGCTCCCAATCCCTCCCAGCATCAGAGTCTTTTCCAATGAGTCAACTCTTCGTATGAGGTGGCCAAAGTACTGGAGTTTCAGCTTTAGCATCATTCCTTCCAAAGAAATCCCAGGGCTGATCTCCTTCAAAATGGACTGGTTGGATCTCCTTGCAGTTCAAGGGACTCTCAAGAGTCTTCTCCAATACTACAGTTTAAAAGCATCAATTCTTCAGTGCTCAGCCTTCTTCACAGTCCAACTCTCACATCCATACATGACCACAGGAAAAACCATAGCCTTGACTAGATGGAACTTTGTTGGCAAAGTAGTCTCTGCTTTTCAATATGCTATCTAGGTTGGTCATAACTTTCCTTCCAAGGAGTAAGTGTCTTTTAATTTCATGTCTGCAGTCACCATCTGTAGTGATGTTGGAGCCAAGAAAAATAAAATCTGACACTGTTTCCACTGTTTCCCCATCTATCTGCCATGAAGTGATGGGACCAGATGCCATGATATTCGTTTTCTGAATGTTGAGCTTTAAGCCAACTTTTTCACTCTCCACTTTCACTTTCATCAAGAGGCTTTTTAGTTCCCCTTCACTTTCTGCCATAAGGGTGGTGTCATCTGCATATCTGAGGTTATTGATATTTCTCCTGGCAATCTTGATTCCAGCTTGTGTTTCTTCCAGTCCAGTGTTTCTCATGATGTACTCTACATATAAGTTAAATAAACAGGGTGACAATATACAGCCTTGACAAACTCCTTTCCCTATTTGGAACCAGTCTGTTGTTCCATGACCAGTTCTAACTGTTGCTTCCTGACCTGCATACAGATTTCTCAAGAGGCAGATCAGGTGGTCTGGTATTTCCATCTCTTCCAGAATTTTCCACAGTTTATTGTGATCCACACAGACAAAGGCTTTGGTATAGTCAATAAAGCAGAAATAGATGTTTTTCTGGAACTCTCTTGCTTTTCCCATGATCCAGAGGATGTTGGCAATTTGATCTCTGGTTCCTCTGCCTTTTCTAAAACCAGCTTGAACATCAGGAAGTTCACAGTTCACATATTGCTGAAGCCTGGCTTGGAGAATTTTGAGCATTACTTTACTAGTATGTGAGATGAGTGCAATTGTGCGGTAGTTTGAGCATTCTTTGGCATTGCCTTTCTTTGGGATTGGGATGAAAACTGGCCTTTTCCAATCCTGTGGCCACTGCTGAGTTTTCCAAATTTACTGGCATATTGAGTGTAACACTTTCACAGCATCATCTTTCAGGACTTGAAATAGCTCCACTGGAATTCCATCACCTCCACTAGCTTTGTTCATAGTGATGCTTTCTAAGGCCCACTTGACTTTACATTCCAGGATGTCTGGCTCTAGGTCAGTGATCACACTATCGTGATTATCTGGGTCGTGAAGATTTTTTTTGTACAGTTCTTCTGTGTATTCTTGCCATCTCTTCTTAATATCTTCTGCTTCTGTTAGGTCCATACCATTTCTGTCCTTTATCGAGCCCATCTTTGCATGAAATGTTCCTTTGTTATCTCTGATTTTCTTGAAGAGATCCCTAGTCTTCCCCATTCTGTTGTTCTCCTCTATTTCTTTACATTGATTGCTGAAGAAGGCTTTCTTATCTCTTCTTGCTATTCTTTGGAATAGTTTACCCTTAAAATTGTTACTTCTGTAAAGGAATTATATTTTGGAGATGGCACAGAAAAAGTCATGTACAAAAAAACATGACTTCAAGTTCCTTCAAGTCAGTGAGTTTTTCTTGAATTTACTGCAAGAAGGTATCTCTCTCCCCACACCTTCAACCCAGCACCACTTTTAGTATAAACTTCCCATCTAATACAAGGATGGGAAACACAGCACACACACACACACAAATTCCCACTTGGAGAAAATCTCATGAAAGAAGTTTATATTTCTTTTTGTCATCACTATATAATGCCCACCTAGTACAATGGACATAGTAGATTCTCAATAATTACTTCTTGAATAATTAATGAATTTGTGTAATTTAGACACCTGAGTTTTCACAGCAGAATTCCATGTTTCCATCTGCAGCACACTTCTCAATTACTAGATGAGTCTCTTTTGCCTGGAATGGCAGTAATACAAGTTCTCTAACTGCAGTTTGGCTGACAACTTCTGCCCCTCCTCACTGTGTTGACTGCTGCTTTTTTCAGTGATTGAATTATTGGCTTTATGAGAAGCTGAGGTTGAACTGACTTCCTCTTTTTTCATAAACATTATCATTATTTTCCTATGGAATTTGGTCATCAGAAACTACTGCATATGGAATGCCAAGGAAACCATATTGCCATGCTTTAAACTTCTAGGCCAAAATAGACCAGTGGGACTATATCAAACTAAAAACTTCTGCACGGCAAAGCAAACTATCAACAGAATGAAAAGGCAACTTATCAAATCAGAGAAAATATTTACAAACCATCATCTGAGAAAGGCTACATTTTCAAAATGTACAAGAAACTTTTATAAATCAATGCAAAAATAAAGAAGCAAACAAACCAATTAAATTTTAAACTGTTCAAAGGATTTGAACAAATGTTTCTCCAAAGATGGCATACAAACAGCCAACAGGTATATGGAAAGATGCTCATCTAAAAAGATTCCCTAATTAATGATTAGGGAAATGCAAATCAGAAGTTAAATGAGATATCTCATTCCCGTTAAGATAGTTATTATCAAACAAAACAAAAGATAACAAGTGTTGACTAGCATGTAAATAAAAGGAAACCCTTGTGAACTCTTAGTGCAAATGTAAATTTTTAGCCACTACATAAAACAGCAAGAAGGTGTCTCTAAAAAATAAAAGTTGAACTAATTTATGATTCAACAATCTCACTTTTAGTTATACAACCAACAGGATTAAAATTCAGATGCCAAGGAAATATTTACAATTAGTTTGATTGCAGTATTGTTTACAATAGCCAAGTTGTGTGCAGATGAATGGATAAAGAGATAGTGGTATATAAAGACAATAGAATATTACTTGCTCTTAGAGAAATCCTACCCTTTGTAACAGCATGGTTGAGCCTGGAAGCCACTATACTAAGAAAAGAAGCCAGTGGAAGAAGAATATTGCATGATTCCATTTATATGATGCATCTAAACTAGTAAAACTCATAGAAGTGGAGAATATAATAGAACTTGCCAGGGGCTAGGAAATATAGAATATGAGGAACTGGTGATCAATGAGTATAAAGTTGAAGTTATATAAAGATGATTAAGTTTTAGATATCTGCTCTACTATAGTTAACAAAATGGTATTATACACTTCAAATTTTGTTAAATTAAATCTCATCTATAGTGATCTTACCACCAAAAAAAAAAATCTAACACCAAAAACAAGCAAACCTAAGAGAGTCACAGAAACGCAGAGTGCTGCCTATGCCTATTATTTTGATTCTGGTAATGGTATCACAGATGTTGGCATATGTCTAAATTCATCAAATTGTACACGTTAAATAGGTGTAATTCTTTGTATATCAATTATATCTACATAAAGCTATTAAATAAAACTCTCAAAAAATCCTAGATATGCAGATACTAATATATCCACCATACCCTCTCCCACCATGATTTTTACATTTGTACATGACCACATAACAAAAACTTTTACGTCCTATTCCCCAACTTTGTGATTTGCATAATAATCAGTTCTTATATTAACGGCTTTCAGTAATGTGATTTTTCCAAAGTTACATACTAGTAATTGAAGAATTACTGACTTCCAGAATCAAGTCTCTTTTTCTTTACTGCTAGTATCTTTGTACGCCTCCACGGCCAGAGTAGTTATAAGCTAAAAATGTTTAAATAAATAAAATTTTAAAATAGTAAACATAAAATAAGACTGGTAATTATAAAATCAGTAATTTTCACCTATAGGCAAAGAGGAGGAGGATGACTCTTTTCATCAATGAGAAGGGACAATATTACACATGTGCCTTGGTGGTCAATGAGAATCACCCAGAAGTACTAAGGAGACAATTGTATCTTCATTCTTAGGCTGACAGATGATATTCTAGAGTAACCAGTACTTTAAGAGCTCGGGTCCTAACCTTCTTAATTCCATTACCTATCAAAATTCCTACTACAGAGTCATTTCTAAAAGAGGAAGGAGAAAGGACATTAATTTTGAAAACAAACCAGTCAATCCTAAAGGAAATCAACCTTGATGATTCATTAGAAGGACTGATGTTGAAGTCCAATACTTTGGCCACCTGATGCAAAGAGCCAACTCACTGGAAAAGACCCTGATGCTGGGAAAGAATGAAGGCAAAAGGAGAAAGGGGTGACAGAGACCTCAATGATCAGATAGCATCATCTATTCAACAGACATGAATTTGACCAAACTCCAGGAGATAGTGAAGGACATGGGAGCTTGTTGTGGGCTCCAAAATCACTGTGGATGATGACTGCAGCCATGAAATTAAAAGACACTTGCTGCTTGGAAGGAAAGCTATGACAAACCGAGACAGCATATTAAAAAGCAGAGACATTACTTTACCAACAAAGGTCAGTCTAGTCAAAGCTATGGTTTTTCCAGTAGTCATGTACGGATGTGTGAGTTGAACGATAAAGAAAGTTGAGTGCCTAAGTATTGATGCTTTTGAACTGTGGAGTTGGAGAAGACTCTTAAGAGTCCCAAGGAGACCCAACCAGACAATCCTAAAGGAAATCAGTCCTGAATATTCATTGGAAGGACTGATGCAGAAGCTGAAACTCCAATACTTTGGCCACATGTTGTGAAGAACTGACTCCTTGGAAAAGACGCTGATGCTTGGAAAGATTGAAGGCAGGAGGAGAAGGGGAGACGGACGATGAGATGATTGGATGGCATCACCAACTCAATGGACATGAGTTTGAGCAAGCTCCAAGAGATGGTGAGGGACAGGGAAGCCTGTCGTGCTGTAGTCCATGGGGTCGCAAAGGGTCAGACATGACATTGAGACTGAACAACAACAATACTAACTACCCAAGGACTTACAGCTAATAAAAATCCAACTAATGCTGGACTTCAGAACCTTCTGTTTAAACTACCTCCATTCATTGAAGAATGCCCAAAGAGAGGCAATCTATTCCTTTGAAGATAATCAGCAGTCAGTGGCTTTAGGCATCCCTCTTGAAGCCCTGGCTCCTCCCCTCATGTTTCATTTGCACTTTCCCTCCATGTTAACCTACAATGAACAATATCTTTCCCATCCCCCATATTTCTTAAGGAAAAAGAAGTTAGAATGATAATCACCATTCTCAATAGTGCTAGTTTTGCTTTCTTTCTTTTCCTCTTTTTTTTTTTTTTTTTAATTTGCCCTCCAAACCAGGCCAGTTGAAGATAATGATAAACTTTATCACATAGAAGAAAATCTCATCCAGATAAAATTATGAGTGCCAGAAGCAAACAAAATGCTGAAACTGCAAGATAGAAATCATTTTGCCTGATAAGAAATTGTTCAAAGTAAAGGTAAACATTATTTAGAGACCTCCTATACACATTTTAACAAGATATCTGTTTCTGACTGTGACTTAAGCAAACATTTTGGAAGACAATGGCAGGTTCTTCCCTGATACTTAACTCAAATAGTCAGAGATACACACCTAAGATGTTTTTTTTTTTTTTTTTTAACATTCTATTATCTTTTAACATGCACAAATATTTCTTATATGCTAGCATATTTTTAACAAAACCAGCAGGAGTTGAAAACACATTCAATTGAATTTCAAGTACATGAAGAAACATGAATTTACATAACACAAGTCAGTGGCTGTTTTCCTAGGTACCCAGGAACAGCTTAAATCATGTGACTTTTACTAATGGTCAGGTTTTACTAATTGAATGAGCTAGAGCTAATAGCATACATTTTCTTTTCTTTCTTTTACATAGTCACAATTTTGCCAATCTATTTCATAAGTTTGTTCATCCAATAAGACATTTATGAAAATATGACAATAATTAGGATGTTCGTAAAGTATCACTTTTAAAATGGCAAGTAACTCTTCAATCACTGAAATCAGATCAGATCAGTCACTCAGTCATGTCCGACTCTTTGTGAACCCATGAATTGCAGCACGCCAGGCCTCCCTGTCCATCACCAACTCCCAGAGTTCACTCAGACTCATGTCCATAGAGTCAGTGACGCCACCAACACCCAGAGTTCACTCAGACTCATGTCCATAGAGTCAGTGACGCCATCCTGTCATCTCATCCTCTGGCATCCCCTTCTCCTCTTGCCCCCAATCCCTCCCAGCATCAGAGTCTTTTCCAATGAGTCAACTCTTCGCATGAGGTGGCCAAAGTATTGGAGTTTCAGCTTTAGCATCATTCCTTCCAAAGAAATTCCAGGGCTGATCTCCTTCAGAATGGACTGATTGGATCTCCTTGCAGTCCAAGGGACTCTCAAGAGTCTTCTCCAGCACCACAGTTCAAAGGCATCAATTCTTCGGCAGTCAGCCTTCTTCACAGTCCAACTCTCTCATCCATACATGACCACAGGAAAAACCATAGCCTTGACTAGATGAACCTTTGTTGGCAAAGTAATGTCTCTGCTTTTCAATATGCTATCTAGGTTGGTCATAACTTTCCTTCCAAGGAGTAAGCGTCTTTTAATTTCATGGCTGCAGTCACCATCTGCAGTGATGTTGGAGCCCAGAAAAATAAAGTCTAACACTGTTTCCACTGTTTCCCCATCTACTTCCCATGAAGTGATGGGACCAGATGCCATGATCTTCATTTTCTGAATGTTGAGCTGTAAGCCAACTTTTTCACTCTCCACTTTCACGTTCATCAAGAGGCTTTTGAGTTCCTCTTCACTTTCTGCCATAAGGGTGGGGTCATCTGCATATCTGAGGTTATTGATATTTCCCCTGGCAATCTTGAGTCCAGCTTGTGCTTCTTCCAGTCCAGGGTTTCTCATGATATGCTCTGCATATAAGTTAAATAAACAGGGTGACAATATACAGCCTTGACGTACTCCTTTCCCTATTTGGAACCAGTCTGTTGTTCCATGTCCAGTTGTAACCGTTGCTTCCTGACCTGCATACAGATTTCTCAAGAGGCAGATCAGGTGGTCTGGTATTTCCATCTCTTTCAGAATTGTCCACAGTTTATTGTGATCCACACAGTCAAAGGCTCTGGTATAGTCAATAAATACCCTCTAGGAATTCACCTTGAACTTCATTCTGGGCATTTATTTGACAACATACATTACAGAATAGAACCTAAACCTTGTTAAAGGAAAGTTAAATCATTTGTACGCTTGTCTTTTTCACGCTTTAAGACACCTTGAACTCTTCAAGTATGAATCAGGACTTTGGGCTTGGTAAAAATATAATCAATTTACTGTTGGAAGGCAATGTTTTCACTCCATCTCTGATTTCCGTGAAAAGAGATTCCCCTCCCCACCCACCTTAGCCTTTCTCTACCTACTTAATAGCTCTGCCTTTCTTCCTCTTGTTTCCTATAGAGAACACACGTCTCCCTACCACCACTAAAGCTGTGAGGAACTGTTCCAGTTCAACCTTACTTAGAATTGACTAAGCAACTCTCCCTAGATCAGGCACTCACATAGGAGGTCAATCTACCTTTTACCCTGAGTATACTCATCTTACCTAGCTTTGTCAGTAGTAAAGGTGATATTGAGGACTCGTATGACTCCTCTTTGTTTATATTATTTTACTTTTTATTTTAAAAACAAAGTTATAAAGACTGTTTAATAATATAACAAATTCTTAGTTTGTTAGTTCAGTCACTCAGTCCTACTCTTTGTGACCCCATGAATCACAGCACGGCAGGCCTTCCTGTCCATCACCAACTCCCGGAGTCCACTCAAACTCATGTCCATCAGATCACAGCCCTCTCATCCTCTGTCGTTTCCTTATCCTCCTGCCCCCAATCCCTCCCAGCATCAGAAGCTTTTCCAATAAGTCAACCCTTCTCATGAGGTGGCCAAAGTACTGGAGTTTCAGCTTCAGCATAAGTCTGTCCAATGAACACCCAGGACTGATCTCCTTTAGAATGCACTGATTGGATCTCCTTGCAGTCCAAGGGACTCTCAAGAATCTTCTCCAACACCACAGTTCAAAAGTGCCAATTCTTTGGCGCTCAGCTTTCTTCACAGTCCAGCTCTCACATCCACACATGACCACTGGAAAAACCATAGCCTTGACTAGACGGACCTTTGTTGGCAAAATAATGTCTCTGCTTTTGAATATGCTATCTAATTTGGTCATAACTTTCCTTCCAAGGAGTAAGCGTTTTTTAATTACATGGCTGCAATCACCATCTGTAGTGATATTGGAGCCCCCAAAAATAAAGTCTGACACTTTTTCCACAGTTACCCCATCTAATTCCCATGAAGTGATGGGACCAGATGCCATGATCTTAGTTTTCTGAATGTTGAGCTTTAAGCACACTTTTTCACTCTCCTCTTTCACTTTCATCAAGAGGCTTTTTATTTCCTCTTCACTTTCTGCCATAAGGTTGGTATCATATGCATATCTGAGGCTATTGATATTTCTCCCTGCAAACTTGATTCCAGCTTGTGCTTCTTGCAGCCCAGCATGTCTCATGATGTACTCTGCATATAAGTTAAATAAGCAGGGTGACAATATACAGCCTTGACGTACTCCTTTTCCTATTTGGAACCAGTCTGTTTTCCATGTCCAGTTCTAACTTGTTTCCTGACCTGCATACAGGTTTCTCAACAGGCAGGTCAAGTGGTCTGGTATTCCCATCTCTTTCAGAATTTTCCACAGTTTATTGTGATCCATACAGTCAAAGGCTTTGGCATAGTCAATAAAGCAGAAGTAGATGTTTTTCTGGAACTGTCTTGCTTTTTCAATGATCCAGCAGATGTTGGCAATTTGATCTCTGGTTCCTCTGCCTTTTCTAAAACCAGTTGGAACATTAGGAAGTTCACAGTTCACATATTGCTGAAGCCTGGCTTGGAGAATTTTGAGCATTACTTTACTAGCATGGGAGATGAGTGCAATAGTGCAGTAGTTTGAGCATTCTTTGGCATTGCCTTTCTTTGGGATTGGAATGAAAACTGACCTTTTCCAGTCCTGTGGCCACTGCTGAGTTTTCCAAATTTGCTGGCATATTGAGTGCAGCACTTTCACAGCATCATCTTTCAGGACTTGAAATAGCTCAACTGGAATTCCATCACCTCCACTAGCTTTGTTCGTAGTGACGCTTTCTAAGGCCCACTTTACTTCACATTCCAGGATGTCTGGCTCTAGGTGAGTGATCACACCATCATGATTATCTGGGCTGTGAAGCTCTTTTTTGTACAGTTCTTCTGTGTATACTTGCCATCTCTTCTTAATATCTTCTGCTTGTGTTAGGTCCATACCATTTCTGGCCTTTATCGAGCCCATCTTTGCATGAAATCTTCCCTCGGTATCTCTAATTTTCTTGAAGTGGTCTCTAGTCTTTCCCATTCTGTTATTTTCCTCTATTTCTTTGCATTGATCACTGAGGAAGGCTTTCTTATCTCTGCTGGCTATTCTTTGGAACTCTGCATTCAGATGTTTTTATCTTTCCTTTTCTCATTTGCTTTTCACTTCTCTTCTTTTCAAATTCTTAAGTTAATATCAATTCTTAAAATTTAAATCAAAATATAAATGTAGCATAATATTATTTTTAAATATAAATATACTCATTAAAATAAGCATAGTAAACAATGGGAAGAAATATATCTAAATTTTACAAAAGATCATATTCCACTGAAAACTTATAGTAAATTTATTTTTTTCCACATTTTAAAATATTTTCCAAAGCTTTGACAATAAGCGTGTATTTGAAGAATAAATTCAAGTGAAAAAAATAGAATGCAAAATTAGTATACCATATGATCATAACTGGACTTCCCTGGTGGCTCTGATGGTAAAGTGTCTGTCTACAATCCAGGAAACCTGGCTTCGATCCCTGGGTAGAGAAGATTCCCTGGAGAAGGAAATGGCAACCCACTCCAGTATTCTTGCCTAGAAAATCCCATGGACGGAGGAGCCTGGTGCAAGCTACTGCCCATGGAGTCGCAAAGAGTCGGACATGACTGAGCAACTTCACTTTATGATCATAACTATATAACAAAATACTGGAAATGTTAATAAAAATATTAATAATGATTTTTTTTTTACTTTTCTATAGTTAAAGAAATAAATAGGTCAACTTTACTTTCTTTAACTGATTGATCTATTATTTCTCCTAACATAGAAATACATTTATAATACTTTTTTTTTTTCTTGAGGTATAATTGATTGACAATACTGTATCAGTTTCACTTGTACAATATAGTTATTTGAAATTTTATAGATTTACAACTTATAGTTATTGTAAAATATTGGCTATATTCCCTGTACTATACATTATATCATTGCAGCTTATTTATTTTATACATAGAAGACTGTGCCTGTTAATCCCCTCTTTGTTGCTCCTGTCCCTTCTCTCCCCACTGGTACCACTGGTTGGTTTCCTTTCTATAAGACTGTTTCTCTTGTGTTATATTCATTAATTTGCTTTATGTGTTAGATTCCCCACATAACTAATAGCATATAGTTTTTGTCTTTCTCTGATTTGTCTTACTAAGCATAATATCCTCCATTCATGTTGTTGCAAATGGCAAAATTTCATTCTTTTTTATGTCTGAGTAACATTCCATTTTACATATGCACTATGTCTTCTTTTCCCATTTATCTGTTGATGGGCACAAGCTATTTCCATATCTTCATAACTGTAAATAACATTGCTATAAACACTAGAGTATATGTATCTTACAAATTATTGTTGTTTTGTTTCCCCAGAAAGACTGTCCTTTGATTTTGTTTGTCCTCAAATTCTTCAGAACTGTATTGGAGAGAGATGTTATTTATTAGAGAGTTCCTGAGAAATCTAATTAGTATCTTAATAGGAGGCAAAAGACTTTCTGATTTGTTTAAAAATTCAATTCCCCTTGCCAAATCTACTCAAATCTGATGGGCACTATTTAAAAGACTCCATAGACAGGGTTGTTTCTAAAGCAAAGGGTGAAGATGCCTCTGACTATATGCTTCTAAGTTGAGTATGGCTGGCAGCTGATTCTTTGTGGATTATTCCACAGTGAACTCATAGGATAATCATGATGATGTGATCACTGACCTAGAGCCAGACATCTTGGAATGTGAAGTCAAATGGGCCTTAGAAAGCATCACTATGAACAAAGCTAGTGGAGGTGATGGAATTCCAGTGGAGCTATTCCAAGTCCTGAATGATGATGCTGTGAAAGTGCTACACTCAATATGCCAGCAAATTTGGAAAACTCAGCAGTGGCCACAAGATTGGAAAAGGTCAGTTTTCATCCCAATCCCAAAGAAAGGCAATGCCAAGGAGTGCTCAAACTACCGAACAATTGCACTCATCTCACACGCTAGTAAAGTAATGCTCAAAATTCTCCAAGCCAGGCTTCAGCAATATGTGAACCGTGAACTTCCTGATGTTCAAGCTGGTTTTAGAAAAGGCAGAGGAACCAGAGATCAAATTGCCAACATCCGCTGGATCATGGAAAAAGCAAGAGAGTTCCAGAAAAACATCTATTTCTGCTTTATTGACTATGCCAAAGCCTTTGACTGTGTGGATCACAATAAACTGTGGAAAATTCTGAAATAGATGGGAGTACCAGACCACCTGATCTGCCTCTTAAAAAATCTGTATGCAGGTCAGGAAGCAACAGTTAGAACTGGTCATGGAACAACAGACTGGTTCCAAATAGGAAAAGGAGTACGTCAAGGCTGCATATTGTCACCATGTTTATTTAACTTATATGCAGAGTACATCATGAGAAATGCTGGACTGGAAGAAACACAAGTTGGAATCAAGATTGCCGGGAGAAATATCAATAACCTCAGATATGCAGATGACACCACTCTTATGGCAGAAAGTGAAGAGGGGCTAAAAAGCCTCTTGATGAAAGTGAAAGTGGAGAGTGAAAAGGTTGGCTTAAAGCTCAACATTCAGAAAACGAAGATCATGGCATCTGGTCCCATCACTGCATGGGAAATAGATGGAGAAACAGTGGAAACAGTGTCAGACTTTGTTTTTCTGGGCTCCAAAATCACTGCAGATGGTGACTGCAGCCATGAAATTAAAAGACGCTTGCTCCTTGGAAGGAAAGTTATGACCAACCTAGATAGCATATTCAAAAGCAGAGACATTACTTTACCAACAAAGGTTCACCTAGTCAAGGCTATGGTCTTTCCTGTGGTCATGTATGGATGTGAGAGCTGGACTGTGAAGAAGGCTGAGCGCCGAAGAATTGATGCTTTTGAACTGTGGTGTTGGAGAAGACTCTTGAGAGTCCCTTGGACTGCAAGGAGATCCAACCAGTCCATTCTGAAGAAGATCAATCCTGGAATTTCTTTAGAAGGAATGATGCTAAAGCTGAAACTCCAGTATTTTGGCCACCTCATGCGAAGAGTTGCCTCATTGGAGAAGACTCTGATGCTGGGAGGAATTGAGGGCAGGAGGAGAAGGGGACGACAGAGGATGAGATGGCTGGATGGCATCACTGACTCGATGGATGCGAGTCTGAGTGACCTCCGGGAGCTGGTGATGGACAGGGAGGCCTGGCGTGCTGCGGTTCATGGGGTCGCAAGGAGTCGGACACGACTGAGCGACTGATCTGATCTGATCTGATCTGAACTCATAGGAAAATCTATCATGCATTATTTATCAGGAATTGCAATCTTAATACTTCTAGACAACATGTACTTAGAATATGACAAAATTAAAGGAACTCCACTTTTTGAGTTCCTAGAATATGATGGTTTCCCCAGTGGCTTAGATAATAAAAGAGTCTGCCTGCAATGCAGAAGATCTGGCTTTTCCCTGGATTAGGAAAAACCCTTGGAGAGGGGAATGGCAATGCACTCCAGTATTCTTGCTTGGAGAATTCCATGAACAGAGAAGCCTGGTAGGCAACAGTCCATGGGGTCACAAAGAGTCAGAAATGACTGAGCAACTTTCACTTTCAGAACATGACAAGTCCTTTGCAAGAAAAACATTATTTGAGAGATGAGAAACTGAGCCTCAGGGGAGCTAAGTAATCTATGGAGAGAAACTATCAGGTAATTAATGGAATGAAGATTATAACTTAAAAATTTTGCTCCAAAATCTGTTCTCTTTTAATAGTACAAAATAACATTTGTATTCTGTAAAAAATTCACCCTAGTTGGAAAGATAAGATTTACAGTACAGTAATGTATAATATATGTATATCTTTCCCACTTGCCAAGAACATTTTTTGATATTATTAATATATATATCAAAATAGTGATAGTGTAAAGTTCATACTTGAATTCAGTTTCAGAGAAAAACATGAATAAGGCTAACCAGGAGTGAAAAAATGAGGAAAAATCATATATACACATACACGTGAGTGTACATATACATAACACAGTCCCTTCTCAATAGGCAGAGCTTCCATTAACTTCAGCAGGCAAATGCTTGAACTGCACCCATTATCTACATAAATATATAATGTCCCAAGTGTGCAATTACGTTATTCCACAGCGAAGAATGACTTGGTTTCACAATGCATGTGCTGGGAACCTGACTGATTCTGAAATATTTGCATTTGAAAGGATAGAGACTATTCACATAAACTGTCAGTAGCTTAGTGCATCCTATTAGTGTGCATTTTATACTAAAGAAAGAACATTATGGCTGGGAATTCTCTCTTTCTTCCCAGCCAGAGTGACATACTTTCCCTATCATAGTCTGTTGTGTCTGGGGTTAGTTGGCTCATTGCCTATTCCTTCAATGTAGAATATTCTCTCCATGCATATTTGGGCTTGTAATATATAAGAAGATCCTATCTGAAACATAATATGGGCAGTCCATTTACTATTCAATCAATAATATCATGCACAGAACTAAAATACATGTTTACTATTTCATCACAACTGCATTATCATCATTAAAATATTCCACAATCTTCTTCCTAAGTGCTTGACTAGACACAGTATGACCATATATCTCCTTAAGAAGTTAAAAATCTAAATAAAATTACAGACCTTGTAAGAGTGGTGTATTACTCCATACAGAAGAGAAATTTGTTTAATTTTAAATTTGATTAACATATGTTTTTATATAATGTTACCATTAATATTTCATTGGCAAATGTATTTTTAATAAAAAGATAACTTATTAATGAAAGAATTACTACATTTAAATACTTACTGAATTCTGCTAAGCAAAATAATTTATTCAAGATATTATTGTAGCTATTATGCCCTAAAACAAATTCTTTTTTAAATTTATTTTTTAATTGAAGGATCATTGTTTACAGAATTTTGCTGTTTTCTGTCAAACATCAAAAAGAATCAGCCATAGGTACACTATTGTAGCTATTATGCTCTAAAACAAATTCTTATAATGTTGGAAACATAAGATACTTTTACATGTGAAAATTAATTAATAATATAAGGAACTGCATAATAAACATTTTTTAAAGTGGCAGTTTGAACTAAAGGAATTCTAAGAAATGACTGATCATAGTAGATTGAATTAAACATGGAATATTACTACAAACTATATGGAAGTTAAAGTAGTCCTTGAAGGATAGATCATTCAAAATAAGATTTATTATTACTCCCATTTCTCCCTCCATATATTGCTCCTCCCCACCTTTCCACTGGTAACCAGTTTGCTACAAATTTTGAAGATGAAAATAACACGTGAAATCCTCAGACCCTAGGCAGAAGAAGTTATGAAGCAAAATAGACTTGAGGACATTACCAAATTAAACAGATCTTACAGAAGCAAGGAAACTGGCATCAAAAGTAAAGACTTTGAAATCACGTTGTACTGTGGTCTTTAGCATTCACTGTGCTATGTCATACATCTCCTTGGGGTTAAAAAACAAAGTGTTAAGAGTGGATTGACTCTCAGAGATCAAGAAGGGACATTTTACTAAACACATCCAATTAGCTACAAGAGAAGGGAGCTTAAGGAAATGGAAGTTAGGCAAAGGTACCACTGTCACTGTGGACTTTCCATCAGATAAAGATTTCAAGGAAGATTCTTTATGGAGAAAGAAATTGGGATTCCATAAAATTGGTATTCCACTGAGTTTGTGGGAACATTAGGCATTCACCAAGTATTTGTGAACAATCTACTATGCTTGATAGTCTGCAAGATACTGAAGAAATAAAGATACGTGAAATCGAGTACTGCTTTTTAGAAACTTCAAATTCTAACAGGAGATGATGGATGGATAGATGGATAGACAGATAGGAGAAATAGCAGCCTAATGGGTGGTTTAATACGATAGGGGAAGGAAGGAGTAGGTGCCTTATTCTGCCAGAGACACATGGAAATTGAATAAATTCAAAGTATTTGAAGTGCAAATCTCTAGTATCAATTCATATTCCAGCTAGTTGTTTTTTAGTCACTAAGTCATGTTCAAATTTTTCTGGACTCATGGACTGCAGCACATCAAACTTCCCTGTCCTTCACCATCTCCTGGAGATTACTCAAACTCACGTCCTTTGAGTTGGTGATGCTATCCAACCATCTCATCCTCTGCCACCCCCTTTCTCCTCTTGCCCTCAATTTTCCCAGTATCAGGGTCTTTTCCAGTGAGTCAGCTCTTCGCATCAGTTGGCCAAAGTATTGGAGCTTCAGCTTCAGCATAAGTCCTTCCAAAGACTATTCAGGGTGGATATCTTTCAGGATACTGGTTTGATCTCCTTGCAGTCCAAGGGATTCTCAAGAGTCTTTTCCAGCACCAGAGTTCGAATGGTCAATACCAAAATCAGATTGATTATATTCTTTGCAGCCGAAGATGGAGAAGCTCTATACAGTCAGCAAAAGCAAGACTGGGAGTGGACCATGGTTCAGATCATGAGCTCCTTATTGAAAACTTCCAGCTAGGTTGTCTCCTATTATCTGTGCTTTGGACTGCTGCTGCACAGACATCTGACCACCTTGGCCATCTTATACTTTGCCATCAGTGGTCAAGCTCTCCTTAGTTTTTGACACTCCAAAATGTAGATACAAACTCCCCTTTCATTTTCTTGCTGTTGCTGCTGCTGTTTAGTCACTAAGTCATGTTCAACTCTTTGCAACCCCATGAACTGTAGCCTGCAATGCTCCTCTATTCATGGAATTCTCCAGGCAAGAATTCTGGAGTGGGTTTTCCATTTCCTTCTCCAGGGGATCTTCCAACACAGGGATCAAACCCACATCTTCTGCTTGGCAGGATTCTTCACCACTGAGACAAAGAGTTAATACAAGACCATACTCATTTTCACTCTTTTTAAAAGGTTTGAAAGTAGTAGAGGGAACTATAACAACAACAACAACAATAAAAACAAGGAGATGATATTATCAGATTTCTTATTTTTTGATCCCAGTGAATATGTCTCCTATTGGGCATATTTCTCTTTAGCTCCAACAGACATCCATTTTGCAGAAATGTTATACCTTTCCAGACAGAAATCACCTTATTTTTCTCTCACTTTACTGCTACCAACCTATTTGTCTTTATTATTAACCAGCAAGAATGAATGTTGATATGTCACTCTCTTCAAACTATAATCTGGGTTCACATGTTAAAACCAGATTTCCTAAATTTCGATCCTATTATCACAGCTGTGTGATATTTGGGAAATTACTTAACCTGTCTGTTTCTCAGTTTTATGAGTGCAATGAGGTTAATAATAGTATTTTTCTCATTGGGTGGTTTTGAGAATAAATTATAATATTAATTATAAATTGCCTAGCAAATAATGTTCAACAAGCATTAAAAATGTCATTACTATTATTCAAAATAGACAAATGTATTCAACATCCTCATGTGATCTATATTTACTCAGATACCTTTCCCAAGTCAACTCTTCAAAAACAATTGTTTACAGTCTATTTACATTTTCTTCCCTTGTGGCTCAAATGGTAAGAATCTGCCTGTAATGCTGGAGACCCAGATTCGACCCCTGGAGAAGGGAATGGCAACCTGCTCCAGGATGTGTATTTGGAGAATCCCATGGACAGAGGAGGTTGGCAGGCTACAGTCAATGGAGTCACAATGAGTTGGACAAGACTGAGCAACTAAATGGCACCCCACTCCAGTACTCTTGCCTGGAAAATCCCATGGACAGAGGAGCCTGGTGGGCTGCAGTCCCTGGGGTCGCTAAGAGTTGGACATGACTGAATGATTTCACTTTCACTTTTCACTTTCATGCATTGGAGAAGGAAATGGCAACCCACTCCAGTATTCTTGCCTGGAGAATCCCAGGGACAGGGGAGCCTGGTAGGCTGCCGTCTATGGGGTCACAAAGAGTCAGACACGACTGAAGCAACTTAGCAGCAGCAGCAGCAGAGCAACTAAAACACACACATTTGTTTAATTAAAAGATCTATCCTAGAATAATGGGTTTCTGCCTCAAATGTATGTAACACCTTAACTCAACTTCAATAACTGAAAAGGTTAGTAAATTACAACCAGACATTTACAATTTTTGTCTTTATTTTTATTTTATATGGTCTCAATCAGGCTTTCCATACATTAGAAAAGTGGAACAAGGCTATAATCTGAGAAGACCATAAGGTTGTAGTTTACATTAAGAACATAAGGACCCTTTTATTAAAGTAAAAATGTTCTCAGAACCTCATAAGATAATCTTTCTCAGAATTTACTGACTGAAAAATGTATAATGACAACACACTACTTTGCAAAGCTTCTTAAGACTTTGTGTTTTATTCATTATGACTATGTATCTAAATTGGTTCAAAATTGGGAAAGTATATCAAGGCTGTATACTGTCACCTTGATTATTTACTTATATGCAGAGTGCATCATGCAAAATGCTGGGCTGGATGAAGCACAAGCTGGAGTCAAAATTGCTCGGAGAAATATCAATAACCTCAGATATGCAGATGATCAGAGAAAGCGATGGCACCCCACTCCAGTACTATTGCCTGGAAAATCCCATGGAAGGAGGAGACTGGTGGGCTGCAGTCCATGGGGTTGTGAAGAGTCAGACACGACTATTCAACTTCACTTTCAATTTTCACTTTCATGAATTGGAGAAGGCAATGGCAACCCACTCCAGTGTTATTGCCTGGAGAATCCCAGGGACAGGGGAGCCTGGTGGGCTGCCGTCTATGAGGTGGCATAGAGTCAGACACAACTGAAGTGACTTACCAGCAGCAGCAGCATGCAGATGATACCACCCTAATGGCAGAAAGTGAAGAGGAATTAGGGAACCTCTTGATGAAGGTGAAAAAGGAGAGTGAAAAAGCTGGCTTAACACTCAACATTCAAAAAATGAAGATCATGGCATCCAGTCCCATCACTTCATGGCAAATAGATGGGGAAACAAAGGAATTTGTGACAGACTTTATTTTCTCTGTCTCCAAAAATCACTGTAGATGGTGACTGCAGCCATGAAATTAAAAGACCCTTGCTCCTTGGAAGAAAAGCTATGACAAACCTAGAAAGCATATTAAAAAGCTGACACATTAATTTATTGACAAAGGTCTGTCTAGTCAAAGCTATGGTTTTTCTAGTAGTCATGTGTGGATGTGAGAGTTGGACCATAAAGAAAGCTGAATGCCAAAGAATTGATGCTTTTGAGCTGTGGTGTTGGAGAAGACTCTTAAGAATCCCTTAGACTGCAAGGAGATCAAATCAGTCCATCCTAAAGGAAATCAGTCCTGAATATTCATTACAAGGACTGATGATGAAACTGAAACTCAATACTTTGGCCACCTAATGCAAAATGCCGACACATTAGAAAAGACCCAATGCTGGGAAGGATTGAAGGGAGGAGGAGAAGGGGATGACAGAGGACAAGATGGTTGGATGGCATCACTGACTCAATGGATATGAGTTTGAACAAGCTATGGGAAATTGTGAAGGACAGGGAAGGCTGCTGTGCTGCAGTCCATGGCTTGCTAAGAGTCAGGCATGACTGAGCACTGAACAATAGCAACAATGTATCTAAAGTCTGATTTTCCCTGCTTCTGGGACCAAGATGTCAAGGATGCCCAACCAGAATGGAATAAAGCAGGGCAGGCAGATTCACTGTTGACCATTGTCACTTGCTTCAAAGGTACACTCAACTCTACCCAGAACTGATTTTCAATCTAAGAACATCTTACTCTGCCATCTCTCTCACAAGTGTTTAAATTCTCTAAACCTCTGCCTCTATACAGCTCCTTCCACACACCATTTCTGGAAGAAATTCTAATTTCTGGAAGAAGCAGAAGCCATTAAACAGAAAATACTTCCTTTACTAATATGAAAAATATATAATCCTACCTAGATTGACACCTGTTTATCTTCAACACACTGTTATTAACTCTACTCACAATGCTGCACATTACCTCCCCAGGACTTATTTATGTTATATTTGGGCATTTGTATTCCTTCACCCATTTCATCCACCCCTTATATCCTCACCTCTGACAAACACCTATGTGTTCCCTATAAATTCACTTACGTTGCTGTTGGTTTTACATTCCACATGTGAGAACTCAAGTATGTGTCTTTCTGTGTCTGACTACTTTCACTTAGCATGATGCCCTCAAGGTCCATCCATATTGTCATAATTGACAAGACAGCTTTCTTTTTTATAGCTAAATAATATTCTTCCATGGCTTTTCAATATAGTCAAGTCTCTCATAACATGAAAATCCTCCTTCAACCCTAATTCAAACTATTTCCTTCTCTCTCTTGCCTTTCTCAGGCAGTTTTGAAAAGTTTTTATTAGTATTTAGTCTACTGATTTCCACATTCTCCATTCAATCTTCCAGTCACTTTAATATGGCTTATTTCTTATAATTTAAAATATAATCTTGATAACACTTACTATATTTATTTTTCTTAAAGACTTTGAATAGAAATGGAATTATCCATGACTTAATATTTTGTATATTTCCTTCTAAAATCACTTGGAATTGATGATATTTATTGAACAGAATCAAAATTTGAAAATGATTCAGTTCAGTTCAGTTCAGTCACTCAGTCGTGTCTGACTCTTTGCACCCCATGAATTGCAGCACTCCAGGCCTCCCTGTCCATCACCAACTCCCGGAGTTTATCCAAACTTATGTCCATCTAGACGGTGATGCCATCCAGCCACTCATCCCCTTCTCCTTCTGCCCTCAATCCCTCCCAGCATCAGGATCTTTCCCAATTAGTCAGCTCTTCTCATCAGGTGGCCAAAGTACTAGAGTTTCAGCTTCAACATCAGTCCTTCCAATGAACACCCAGGACTGATCTCCTTTAGGATGGACTGGTTGGATCTCCTTGCAGTCCAAGGGACTCACAAGCATCTACTCCAACACCACAGTTCAAAAGCATCAATTCTTCAGCCCTCAGCTTTCTTCACAGTCCAACTCTCACATTCATACATGACCACTGGAAAAATCATAGCCTTGACTAGATGGACCTTTATTGGGAAAGTAATGTCTCTGCTTTTGAATATGCTATCTAGATTGGTCATAACTTTCGTTCTAAGGAGTAAGCATCTTTTAATTTCATGGCTGCAATCACCATCTGTAGTGATTTTGGAGCCCAAAAAAAATAAAGTCTGACACTGTTTCTACTGGTTCCCCATCTATTTCCCATGAAGTGATGGGACCAGATGCCATGATCTTAGTTTTCTGAATGTTGAGCTTTAAGCAAACTTTTTCACCTTCCTTTTTCACTTTTATCAAGAGGCTTTTTAGTTCCTCTTCACTTTTTGCCATAAGGGTGGTGTCATCTGCATATATAGGGTAATTAATATTTCTCCAAGCAATCTGGAGTCCAGCTTGTGCTTCTTCCAGTCCAGCGTTTCTCATGATGTGCTCTGCATATAAGTTAAAGAAGTAGGATGACAATATACAGCCTTGATGTACTCCTTTCCTATTTGGAACCAGGCTGTTGTTCCATTTCCAGTTGTAACTGTTGCTTCCTGACCTGCATATAGGTTTGTCAAGAGGCAGGTCAGGTGGTCTGGTATTCACATCTCTTGAGAAATTTTCCACAGTTTATTGTGATCCACACAGTCAAAGGCTTTAGCATAGTCAATAAAGCAGAAATAGATGTTTTTCTGGAACTCTAACTTTTTCCATGATCCTTTGGATATTGGCAATTTGATCTCTGGTTCCTCTGCCTATTCTAAAACCAGCTTGACATCTGGAAGTTCACAGTTCAGATCATATCAGATCAGATCAGTCGCTCAGTCGTGTCCGACTCTTTGCGACCCCATGAACTGCAGCACGCCAGGCCTCCCTGTCCATCACCAACTCCCGGAGGTCACTCAGACTCACATCCATCGAGTCAGTGATGCCATCCAGCCATCTCATCCTCTGTCGTCCCCTTCTCCTCTTGCCCCCAATCCCTCCCAGCATCAGAGTCTTCTCCAATGAGTCAACTCTTCGCATGAGGTGGCCAAAATACTGGAGTTTCAGCTTTAGCATCATTCCTTCCAAAGAAATCCCAGGGTTGATCTCCTTCAGAATGGACTGGTTGGATCTCCTTGCAGTCCAAGGGACTCTCAAGAGTGTTCTCCAACACCACAGTTCAAAAGCAGCAATTCTTTGGCGCTCAGCCTTCTTCACAGTCCAGCTCTCACATCCATACATGACCACAGGAAAGACCATAGCCTTGACTAGGCGAACCTTTGTTGGCAAGATAATGTCTCTGCTTTTGAATATGCTATCTAGGTTGGTCATAACTTTCCTTCCTGTATTGCTAAAGCCTGGCTTGGAGAATTTTGAGCTTTACTTTACTAACATGTGAGATGAGTGCAGTTGTGCGGTAGTCTGAGCATTCTTTGGCATTGCTTTTCTTTGGGATTGAAATGAAAACTGACCTTTTCTAGCCCTGTGGCTACTGCAGAGTTGTCCAAATTTGTTGGCATATTGAGTGCAGCACTTTCACAGCATCATCTTTCAGGATTTGAAAGAGCTCCACTGGAATTCCATCACCTCCACTAGCTTTGTTTGTAGTGATGCTTCCTAAGGCCCACTTGACTTCACATTCCAGGATGTCTGGCTCTAGGTCAGTGATCACACCGTTGTTATTATCTGGGTCCTAAAGATCTTTTTTGTACAGTTCTGTGTATTCCTGCCACCTCTTCTTAATATCTTCTGCTTCTGTTAGGTCCATACCATTTCTTCCTTTATCAATCCCATCTTTCCATGAAATGTTCCCTTGGTGTCTCTAATTTTCTTGAAGAGATTTCTAGTCTTTCCAGTTCTGTTGTTTTCCTATATTTCTTTGCATTGATCGCTGAGGAAGGTTTTCTTATCTCTCCTTGCTATTCTTTGGAACTCTGCATTCAAATGGGTATATCTTTCCCTTTCTCCTTTGCTTTTCACTTCCCTTCTTTTCATGGCTATTTTGTAAGGCCTCCTCAGACAGCCATTTTGCTTTTCTGCATTTCTTTTCCATAGGGATGATCTTGATCCCTGTCTCCTGTACAGTGTCACAAACCTCCGTCCATAGTTCATCAGGCACTCTATCAGATCTAGTCCGTTAAATCTATTTCTCACTTCCACTGTATAATCATAAGAAATTTCATTTAGGTCATACCTGAATGGTCTAGTGATTTTCCCTACTTTCATTGATTTAAGTCTGAATTTCGTAATAAGGAGTTCATGATCTGAGCCACAGTCAGCTCCCCATCTTGTTTTTGCTGACTGTATAGAGCTTCTCCATCTTTGGTTGCAAAGAACAAAATCAGTCCTTTTTAGTGTTGACCATCTGGTGATATCCATGTGTAGAGTCTTCTCTTTTGTTGTTAGAAGAGGGTGTTTGCTATGACCAGTGAGTTCTCTTGGCAAAACTCTATTAGCCTCTGCCCTGCTTCATTCCATACTCCAAGGCCAAATTTGCCTGTTACTCCAGGTGTTTCTTGACTTCCTACTTTTGCATTCCAGTCCCCTATAATGAAAAGGACATCATTTTGGGGTGTTAGTTCTAAAAGGTCTTATAGGTCTTCATAGAACTGTTCAACTTCAGCTTCTTCAGCGTTACTGGTTGGGGCATAGGCTTGGATTACCAGACTATTAATTATTATTCATTGATGAATTTTGGTAGTCTGTGTATATTTATCCTTTTTGTTTTCCTTGGGTTCATTTTCCTATTTTTCCTTAAGTTTTTAAGATGGATGCTTATCTCATTGATTTTCAGTCTTCTTTTTTTTCAGAAATAAGTATTTAACTC
The DNA here is from genome assembly GCA_935064755.1 of Tragelaphus eurycerus. Lineage (NCBI taxonomy): Eukaryota > Metazoa > Chordata > Mammalia > Artiodactyla > Bovidae > Tragelaphus > Tragelaphus eurycerus. The sequence continues at coordinate 37,944,526 of CAKXYN010000004.1, read as the reverse complement.
AGTTTTAAAATGGAGTCCTTGCACTATTATTTTTTATTCATGTTTAAATATTTATTTTCTTTGACCAATTAGTTATTTGGAAATGTAATATCTAATTTACAAATACATTTGGTATTTTTAAATTATCTTTTCATTATACTCATTCTAATTCAATAAAACTACAGTAATTTTATATAATTTTCTCAGTGTTATCTGGAGTTTCATTAAACTTGCATTACAGTTTATTTCATTGTCAATTTTATGTGTATCTTACGTATTCTAGAAAAAAATGATATGCTCTTTAATTTTGAGACTCAGGGTTCAATGTATGTTATTGAGAATAAGACTATTAACTGTGTTATTTGTTCAAATCTTCTATATCTTTACTAAGTTGGGGTTTTGGTTCTCATAGTAGCAAGTTGAATGAAATCTCCCTGTATGATAGTGGATTTATTGCATTTATGCCTGCCATCTGTCACTTATTTTTCTTTATAGTACATCTTTGACTATCTTATCTGTGCAAAAAATGTAAAATTGCTCTATATTCCTCATATGAAATGAAAGCTTTTACCCCACATAATGATTTTTTGCCTTAGGGTCTATTTTGTCTGATATTAAAATAACTGTAACAGCTTTATCATAGTAGGTGACTCTATGCTTTTTCCTTCAACTTCCTCGAATCTTTAACTTTTACATGAATCTCTTGTGAATTACATATAGATGGAATTTTAAAAATAAAATCTGGTCATCCTTATAGCTGTTTTTTTCAATCCATTCTACTTTCTGTTACTGCTCATTTACATTTTTCTCATTAGTAAAATATGCCTTGTTTTGTATTCATATTTAATACTGATATTTAAGTGACGGACATTTTTCAATTTACCCCACATGCATTTTGATATTTAATGATTTAATTGTATATTTTAATGGTTACATTTAAGTTTAAACACACTAAATCAACCCTAAAGGAAGACAATATATATTTCTCCCCCAAACAAACAGAATTTGCATATCTTAACTATGATTATAAAGTATTCAACACTGCTAACATTCATGCTTTATTCAAAGAAATATTTCAGTTATATGTTACTAATATATCCCTTTATTCTTTTCTTACTTATTTAACAAACAATTATAAAATTCTGGCCATGTTCACAGTACTACTTGGAACACTTAAATCTTTTTAATTCTTAAAATAATCTTATGATATTATTCTTCAATTCAACATTTTTGTTTTCTCATTTCTGCATATGTGTAACATTTTATGTTGTCATATTTGTCTAGATTTAAGTCTTTTTCTCTATATTCAATTTATTTGTTCCTGAAATATATTATTTAGAAGTTCTGCTAGTGAGAATGCACTGATGGTAAACTTTCTACAATGTATCTATAAAATGACTTTATTTTGTTCTTGTTCATAAATCATGGTTTACCTACATAAAAAAGTCATGCATTATAATTATTTAAATTAATTCAGTTTTCTGAATGATTTTCTAAATTCAGTTGGTACTCAAGAGAACTCTCCTTTTGGTATCATAGCTTTTACTTTATGTGTAATTTTTGTTTCACTTTAGATGTTTTTAAGATCTTCTCTTTATCTTTGAAATTTAAAACTTTACCAAAATTCTCATAAATGTGGATTGCATTTGTATAACATATTTGTGTTTTATTGCACTTCCTAAATCTGAGCATTTCTGTCTTTCACCTATCCTAGAAAAGTGTAAAAAATTATCTCTTAAGATATTTTTGCCTATCCAAAACCATCTGGATTTCTCCCTCTGGATTTCCCATTAAATATATGAAACTTTCTCTTATCTATCATATCTATAACTACTGCTCTTTAATTCTCTTTTTCTTCATATTTTCCCTTATATATCTATTTCAGACGGTTAAGCCATTCTCTCGAGTTATTAACAATATAATTTTAATACTCCCACTGACTATGAAACTGAAATATATCTATTTTGCATTCCTGTAAGTTTTACTTGGTTTTTTTCTAAAGTTGTCTGTATAATCTTGATTTTCTATTATTATTTCTATCTTACACTTCTCACAAAATATTATATGAGAAGTGTGAGAGCCTTTTCAAAATCTGTTTCTCTTCAAAAAGCATTGGCATCAATACTGTGGGCTTTCCCAAGGTGCTTATGATCATATTAAACAAAATTTTTTGACTGGGGGTTTTCTAGACTCTAAAAAAGTAAATATTCAAACACCTTATGTGAATGAGAGCTGAACTCTGGTTATTGATTCTCAGCATAGAATATTTTCCAAACAAGATCAGAGCATAACAAGTGTAAAATACCTTATTATCTCTATTTTCTTGGGAGTAGAATTTTTATGTTTTTGTTTATTCTTTCTTCACTGGTAGTCATTTGAAGGTCTAGCCTTTATTACAGTATCTCAGTTTTAACTCCGTATTTTGCATATACCCAAAGCTCTATTTCCTATGCTTATCTTAACTGTTAAAACCCACAGTTTTAAGTGCAAAGAAAAGATGTTCTCTCAAAAACTCCATCATTAATTCAGGTTTACCATTCAGGTTTTAAGCTTTTCACATTCTTCTGAAATGTGGCTACAGGCAGTAATCTTACTTTCTTCTGGACTCAGATACATATTATTCTTTTTATCCAACAGCATTAAGATTTATTTTGGTGTATGTGCGTATGTATGTGTGGTTTGTTTAACACATAATCATTTAACTTCTTCATGCTCAAATCAACAATGATCTCCATGTCTTTATGCCTAGGGCATAGTTGATTAATTCTTCTAAAGTTCAATGTACTTTTTAGTAGCATTGAACACTCTAGACCCCCTTTTAAGGTACTTCATTTGTTGGTCTTCCACTATATTACCACATTCCTGTTTGTTCCCTGTCTCACTGTTTTTTATTTCTGACTGGCTTAATACCTCATGCTCCTTTCAGTTCAGTTCAGTTGCTCAGTCATGTCTGACTCTTTGTGACCACATAAACCGCAGCACACCAGGCCTCCCTGTCTATCACCAACTCCCGGAGTTCACCCAAACCCATGCCCATTGAGTCAGTGATGCCATCCAACCATCTCATCCTCTGTCATCCCCTTCTCCTCCTGCTATCAAAGTATCCCAGCATCAGGGTCTTTTCAAATGAGTCAGCTCTTCGCATCAGGTGGCCAAAGTATTGGAGTTTCAGCCTTAGCTGAAAACTTCAGCTTCAGTCCTTCCAATGAACACCCAGCACTGATCTCCTTTAGGATGGACTGGTTGGATCTCCTTGCAGTTCAAGGGACTCTAAAGAGTCTTCTCCAACATCACAGTTCAAAAGCACCAATTCTTCAGCACTCAACTTTCTTTATAGTCCAACTCTCACATCCATACATGACCACTTGAAAAACCATAGCCTTGACTAGACAGACTTTTGTTGGCAAAGTAATGTCTCTGTTTTTTAATATGCTGTCTAGGTTGGTCATAACTTTCCTTCCAAGGTTTAAGCATCTTTTAATTTCATGGCTGCAATCACCATCTGCAGCGATTTTGGAGCCCCCTCAAAAAATAAAGTCAGCCATTGTTTCCACTCTTTCCCCATCTATTTCCCATGAAGTGATGGAACCAGATGCCATGATCTTTGTTTTCAGAATGTTGAGCTTTATGCCAACTTTTTCACTCTCCTCTTTCATTTTCATCAAGAGGCTTTTTAGTTCCTCTTCACTTTCTGCCATAAGGGTAGTGTCATCTGCATATCTGAGGTTATTGATATTTCTCCCAGCAATCTTTTTTTTTTTTTCTCCCAGCAATCTTGATTCCAGCTTGTGCTTCTTACAGCCTTGCATTTTTCATGATGTACTCATGCTCCTTTAATAGACTCGTCTAAGTAATAAAACTAAGCTTTATCTTCTTCAACCATACTCTATGAGTGTTTCTGCCACATTCGTTATAAATAATTACCAACAAAGATTGTTTTAAAGCACAAATCTGATTATTTCACTCCACTGCTTATATTTATCCAGTGATTTTTCAATACTCTAAGAAGAAAGATAGTGCTTATTAGCATGGTCTGCAAAGGTCTTAAAGAAGATCTCTCCCCACCTACATGCCTCCCCAGTGCAATGCTTTCTCTCTTTCTCCCTTCATGTTGCCCCTCACCTTCTTTAGTTCTTCATATTCACTATTCTTATTCCTAATACAGGGCTTTTATATAACACTTCCCTAGGCCTGACACAATCTTATATCTTCATTCATCTAAATATTGCCTACCCATTCTTTAGAACACAGAATTCAGCTATGTCAGAGTTGTCTTTACTAGTTGCTTTGAACATCTCAAATTTATCTTTAATTTACTCTCAGTTATTCATGGAATAAATAAATTATTATGAATCTACTGTGTGCCAAAACTGTTGGGCTATATTTAGCTCTAAGTAAAATACATCATATTTCCTTCCATATAGTTGAGAGAGGCAATAGGGAAAAATGATAGGGAAATATACATAGTATGCATAAAAATACATAGTATTCAGAAAGTGTTTGCTAATTGAGAAACAGAGTCCTTATGGGGAGAATAGCATTGAAATATGTATAATATCATATCTGAAACGAGTCAGTCCAGGTACGATGCCCTATAACAGATGCCTGGGACTGGAGCACTGGGATGACCTGGAGGGATGGTGTGGGAGGGGGAAGGGAGGAGGGTTCAGGATGGGGAACACGTGTATTCTGGTGGCAGATCCATCTCGATGTATAGTAAAAGTAATACAATATTGTAAAGTTAAGAAAAATCAAAAAAATAATAAGAAGAAAAAAAAAAAGAATTTGCCACAAATTATTTAAATTAATAATACATGTCTATGCTAACTTCCACTCATTACTTGACCCCCAATATTTTTCCATAATGCCTACTGCACTCAGTTGCTCAGTTGTGTCTAACTCTTTGTGACCCCATGGACTGTAGCCTGTCAGTCTCCTCTGTCAATGGAATTTCATAATTCCTATCACACTGTAAATGTTCATTAAAAATTTATATTTGTATCATATTTATGTGCAATGAGATATTTTATGTCACATCTGCAGACATCTTGATACAATATCATTCTTTTCATTAGACAACAAATATTTGTTAGTTAGTTCAAATATAACCTTGTGTTCTGGACTATATACCATCTTGAGATTTATAGTCCCTTGGGTACTGAAATGAAATAATAAGCAGTTTAGTAAAAATAAACATGAATTCTTAAATCCATAATAATAATCTTAGACCTTTTAATAAGGAACCAACACTCATCAGCTGGAGAATATATGTACTGTAATTTTAAACTCTCTCAAATTTTTATCACCTCTATTATGCTCTGCATTAAAATTGAGTAGTCCACAGCCAAAGCTAGCAGAGTATCTTTTCTACCGTTCAAACAAGGTCATTTTGTAGTACAGTTATGTTATGCATTGCATAATGTATCTAAGGATAATCATGTTTACCCAAAAAATATTATTCTAGGACTAAAATTCAGTTGCATAACAAAGAACCTAGCACAGTGCATGATGCAAAGTATGTTTTCAAACAATATTTGTTCCTTCAACCCAAGTACAAGAATATCTGAACAGATCCAACTTGTCTCTATTTTTTTGTTGTTGTTCTTTGACAGGGGGTCAGGGCTGAGGGGCGTTAACTTAGAACATATTACAATGCTTATACAACTGAACATAGGAAGAGATAAGAATAATAAAATGAACCTTGGTAGCTGGGTACTAAAATAAAATTGAGTTAAATTCTAAAACTTTCCCAACTTCTGTTTTTTAGGATTGTCACTGTCCTCATATTGATCCCTCTTGCCCAGAGGCTTCCAGTGGATATTTCGTATGACTTATCTATGGAAGATGAAATAAAAGGATATTTATTCTACTCCACAAATGAGAGCAATATAAATACACAAAAAAATGTCAAACTAAGGAGATATACAGTGTACTAATGCTTCCCTGGTGGCTCAGATGGTAAAGCGTCTGCCAGCAATGTGGGAGACCTGGGTTTGACCCCTGGGTTGGGAAGATCTCCTGGAGAAGGAAATGGCAACCCACTCCAGTACTCTTGCCTGGAGAATCCCACGGACGGAGGAGCCTGGTAGGCTACAGTCCATGGGGTCGCAAAGAGTCGGACACAACTGAGCAACTTCACTTTCAATGCAAAGTAATCAAAATATATTCTGAAATACAAGTGATGAAAAGAAATTTTAGAATTCAACTAAATGGTACCTTATGATTCTATATGCCTTTCCACAATGGAAAAGAGAGTCATCTGGAAAGACTCATCAACAACTCTTAAAGATAACAAGGGGGAGTGGGAATGGAGGAGCAAAAGAAGGGAATGAAGAAGATAGGGGAGCAGAAACCAAGAAAAAGTGAGCAGCAATCAACTGTTGTGGATCATGTCCACAAACATTGCAAGAGGGTATAAAAATATATGAATTTTATTTTTTCTCAACCTCTTCCTAAATGTTGAGGGAAAACAAAGAAGGGAATTGAGTTAGAGCCAAGGCAGGAATCATTAATCTGGGAATATGACTTAGGGCAGCTCGCCAAAAGTAAGGCAAAAGAAATAAAAAGATGATCAATCAAAAAAGATCCCTTGATCCAAGAATCTTTACAGCGACCTAGACTCCTGTTGGATGATATATACTCAACCTAAAGCAAGGAAAATATATATCCATAAGCCTCTTTTAGCCTCCTTTCCTCTTGGGAAAAGGCTGGGATTCAACAGAGTGTAGGGCAACTGCTGTCTGATTTACCCCTCTGGTTCTTCTGAAACACAGGATTAACTGTTAGTTCCTCCTGCCCCCAATCCCTCCCAGCATCAGAGTCCTTTTCCAGTGAGTCAACTCTTCCCATGAGGTGGCCAAAGTACTGGAGCTTCAGCTTTAGCATCATTCCTTCCAAAGAAATCCCAGGGCCGATCTCCTTCAAAATGGACTGGTTGGATCTCCTTGCAGTCCAAGGGACTCTCAAGAGTCTTCTCCAATACCACAGTTCAAAAGCATCAATTTTTCCACGCTCAGCTTCCTTCACATTCCAACTCTCACATGCATACATGACCACTGGAAAAACCATAGCCTTGACTATAAGGACCTTTGCTGCTGCTGCTGCTAAGTCGCTGCAGTCGTGCCCGACTCTGTGAGACCCCATAGACGGCAGCCCATCAGGCTCCCCCGTCCCTGGGATTCTCCAGGCAAGAACAGTGGAGTGGGTTGCCATTTCCTTCTCCAATGCATGAAAGTGAAAAGTGAAAATGAAGTCGCTCAGTAGTGTCCGACTCTTAGCGACCCCATGGACTGGAGCCCACCAGGATCCTCTGTCCATGGGATTCTCCAGGCAAAAGTACTGGGGTGGGGTGCCATTGCCTTCCCCAAGAAGGACCTTTACTCTTCTATAAATGAAAATCATTAAGGGGGAGCAAGAAACAAAGAAGTGAAAACCACCTAACATGGGGACCATTTTCCTCCTGTATACTTTAAATAATCCCCAGATTACTTACAATACCTAATGCAATCCAAATGTTATATAAATAGTTGTAAATACAATATATTATGTAAATAGTTGTAGGCACAAGGCAAACTCAAGTTTTGGTTTGGGGAACTTTTTGGAATTTGTCTTTTAATATTTTCAATCTCCAGTTGATTGAATCTGCAGAGTTATAATCTGAAGATATGGAGGGCTAACTGTATATGTATAGCTGCTGCTGCTAAGTCGCTTCAGCCATGTCTGACTCTGTGCAACCCCATAGACATCAGCCCACCAGGCTCCCCCATCCCTGGGATTCTCCAGGCAAGAACACTGGAGTGGGTTGCCGTTTCCTTCTCCAATGCATGAAAGTGAAAAGTGAAAGTAAAGTCGCTCAGTCGTGTCCAACTCTTCATGACCCCATGGACTGCAGCCTACCAGGCTCCAAGCAAGAGTACTGGAGTGGGGTGCCATCACCTTCTCCGTGTATGTATGAATATGCATATATTCATACATAATAAGATGACATAATGAAAATATGCTATGATTCTAAATAAAAAAGGAGTAAAACACAATCTGGGTGATAAACAAATTAAATGCAATCTTTAAGGTTGTGGGACAGGTTCATCACTCTAAGATATACATGTTTAGTGGGATATAAGGAGATTCCTGATTCAGGAAATGACCTTGTTAGAAAAAAGGAACCTATGGAGCACAGTAGGCTTCCCTGGTGGCTCAGCTGGTAAAGAATCTGCTTGCAATGTGGGAGACCTGGGTTTGATCCCTGGGTTGGGAAGATCCCCTAGAAAAGGGAACAGCTACCCACTCCAGTATTCTTAGCCTGGAGAATTCCATGGACTGTATAGTCCATGAAGTCACAAAGAGTTGAACACAATGAGCAACTTTCACTTTCTTGGAGCACAGCAGCTGGCATCAGACTGTACTTACATTAAATTCACTCAGAACAGCTCTTGCTAAACTATAAAAGGAGACAAAAGAGGGATGCAAGGGAAAGGCAGTGAGCTTCCCCAGTCATTGGAATTAGCCTCCCCTGAAGTTTAAATAAAATTATAATATATTTTTGTAACGAATCATTTAGTATTAAAATAGTCAAGCCAAACTTCAAGAAATAAAAGCAGAAAAATTATATAACATAATCAAAGACTTTAACTATATTCTATGAATCTAGAAGAAAGTATCTAAACTCTTTAATTAATAAATTTGAACATATTTATATCTACATATACACAACAGGAAAATGAGAATAAAACTTCTTTAAAATGAACTCATATATTACTATATGAAGATAAATTGGATCCCACTGAAATTTGGTAAATGAGAAATAAGAGAATCTTGAAATAGGATGTCCTGATTATTAAACCTGCTTTTTTTAAAAGTGGATTTTTGGAGTAATTTTCAATGTACATAAAAACTGAGTGAAAAGTACAGCAATTTCCCCTATACTCCCTCATGCCTTTTTCCCAGTTTCTGTTATTATTAGCGTCTTGAATTAGTGTAGTGCATTTGTTACAACTGCTGAGCCAATATTGCTACATTATTATTAACTAAGCCCATAATGTATACTAGGGTTCATTCTGTATTGTACATTCTATGGGTTTTGATGATTATCTGTCATTATAGTATCATACAGAATAGTTTCACTGACCTAAAATCTCCCATGTTCTTTGTTTTTAAATATAACTTTATTTATTTTAATTGTAATCTAATTACTTTACAATATTGTATTGGTTTTTCCATACATTGACATGAATCCACCACGGGTGTACATGTGTTCCCCATCCTGAACCCCCCTCCTGTCTCCCTCCCCATCCCATCCCTCTGGGTCATCCTAGTGCACCAGCCCCGAACATCCTGTATCATGCATCAAACCTGGACTGGTGATTCGTTTCGCATATGATAATATGCATGTTTCAATGCCATTCTCCCAAATCATTCCACCTCACCCTCTCCCACAGAGTCCAAAAGACTGTTCTATACATCTGGGTCTCTTTTGTTGTCTTGTATACAGGGTTATCATTATCATCTTACTAAATTCCATATATATGCGTTAGTATACTGTATTGGTGTTTTTCTTTCTGGCTTACTTCACTCTGTATAGTAGGCTCCAGTTTCATCCACCTCATTAGAACTGATTCAAATGCATTGTTTTTAATGGCTGAGTAATACTCCATTGTGTATATGTACCACGGCTTTCTTATACATTCATCTGCTGATGGACATCTAGGTTGCTTCCAAGTCCTGGCTATTATAAACAGTGCTGCAGTGAACATTGGGGTACACGTGTCTCTTTCAATTCTGGTTTCTTCAGTGTGTATGTGCAACAGTGGGATTGCTGGGTCATATGGCAGTTACATTTCTAGTTTTTTAAGGAATCTCCACACTGTTCTCCATAGTGGCTGTACTAGTTTGCATTCCCATCAACAGTGTAAGAGCATTCCCTTTTCTCCACGCCCTCTCCAGCATTTATTGCTTGTAGACTTTTGGATCACAGCCATTCTGACTGGCGTGAAATGGTACCTCATAGTGGTTTTGATTTGCATTTCTCTGATAATGAGTGATGTTGAGCATCTTTTCATGTGTTTGTTAGCCATCTGTATGTCTTCCTTGGAGAAATGTTTGTTTAGTTCTTTGGCCCATTTTTTGATTGGGTCGTTTATTTTTCTAGAATTGAGCTTCAGGAGTTGCTTGTATATTTTTGAGATTAATTATTTGTCAGTTGCTTCATTTGCTATTATTTTCTCCCATTCTGAAGGCTGTCTTTTCACCTTGCTTATAGTTTCCTTTGTTGTGCAAAAGCTTTTAAATTTAATTAGGTCCCATTTGTTTATTTTTGCTTTTATTTTCACTACTCTGGCAGGCAGGTCATGAGGATTCTGCTGTGATGTATGTCGGAGAGTGTTTTGCCTATGTTTTCCTCTAGAAGTTTTATAGTTTCTAGTCTTACATTTAGATCTTCAATCCATTTTGAGTTTATTTTTGTGTATGGTGTTAGAAAGTGTTCTAGTTTCATTCTTTTACAGGTGGTTGACCAGTTTCCCCAGCACCACTTGTTAAAGAGATCGTCTTTTCTCCATTGTATATTCTTGCCTCCTTTGTTGAAGATAAGTTGTCAGGTGTGTAGATGTATCGCTGGGCTTTCTATTTTGTTCCATTGGTCTATGTTTCTGTCTTTGTGCCAGTACCATAGTGTCTTGACAACTGTGGCTTTGCAGTAGAGCCTGCAGTCAGGCAGGTTGATTCCTCCTCCCCTATGTTCTACTCATCCTTTCCTCCCTCCCTCCCTTCAAGCCCCTGGTAACTACTAATCTTTTTTGAGGTCTCTAGAGTGTTGCTTTTTCTAGAATGTTATATAGTTGGAATCATAGTCTGTAGCCTTTTCAGATGGGATTCTTTTACTTAGCTATATTCATTTATGTTTTCTCGATGTCTTTCATGGCTTGATAGCTCCTTTGTTTTTAATACTGAATAGTATCCATTGTCTGGATGTACCGAAGTTTGTTTACTCATCCATCCACTGAAGGACACCTTGATTGCTCCCAAGTTTAGAAACTGAAGAGTAAGAAAGCAGTATAAACATAAATGTGTAAATTTTTGGCTACCTGCAAGCTTTCAATTTATTTGGGTAAGCATCAAGGAATGCAACTGCTGAGTCATATATAAGAATATATTTAACTTTATAGGAAACTGCCAAACCATCTTCCAAACATGCTGCAACCATTTTGCATTCCCACTTGCAATGAATGAGAGTTTGTATTGCTCTGTCCTCAACAGCATTTGGTGTGGTCATTGCTGTGGATTTTGGCCATGCTAAGGCCTGGCGTGCTACAATTCATGGGGTCGCAAAGAGTCAGACACAACTGAGCAACTAAACTGAACTGAACTGAACAGGTATGTAGTGATATCTCATGGCCATTCTTATTTGCAATTCCTTAATGACATATCTTTTCTTATGCTTACTTATATATTATATCTTCTTTGGTGAGGTATCTGCTCAGATATTTTGCCCATTTTTTAATTAGGCATTTGTTTTCTTATATACTGGACTTCTGTGCTATCTAACCAATTACCACACACTTGGCAACTTATTACAACTTACAATTATTATCTCACAGATTTCCTGGCTCAGAAATTTGGATACAGCACAATGAGGCACCCTCAGCACAGAGCCTCAAAGCTGGGAGGGGCTGTGATCTCATTTGGGGTTCTGGGTCCCAAGATGAGCAGTGCCCAGGCTCGCTGGTGGTGGGCTGGATTCAGCTCCTTGCAATTGCAGGAGTGAGGCCCTTAGCTACTGGAAGCTTCCCAGGGCTCCTTGCCATTTGGCCTTCACAGTATAAAAATTTACTCCTTCAAGGTCAATAGGCTAGCTTCTGCTGCTGTTTCGTCTCTTTCAAAGGGTTTGTCTGATAAGGTCAGGCCCACCCAGGATGATCTTCTTTTTAATTAAAGTCAACTGATGCAGGCTTTCATAATATTTCCAAACCCTGACCTTTACTATCCCTGACCCCACTACCCAGATACTATCAGTAGTTCAGATCCTTTGGCTATCTTAGTGTACACAGTTCCTAGTGGGCAAGCTTTTATTCACCAATAGCCTATACTTGTGGGTCTTCATCAATGGGCTTCCCTCAGACTGACACAGAGAGCCCATGCTAGCTGCACACACAGGGATTCCTGTTTCCCTGTCCCAGTCCTTGTGATTGACAGCTGAGCTCAGGACTCCAGCTCTCTTGCCCCAACATGGGACAACTATAGGGGTAAGTTTTGAGGCAGTATTGTTTCTGTGCAACTTGGCCTGATTGTGCACCCTTGCTTGGTTTCCGTCCCTTCTTCTTCTTACTCCCCTAATCTTTTCCCTGGGAAAAAATTCTAATAAACATTGTTTATTCTCATTCATGTGAATCTTATTCTTAGTTCTGATTCTGGAAAACTGAGCCTAAACCACCACATTCAGTTCTGTTCAGTTCAGATCAGTCTCTCAGTCATGTCCAACTCTTTGCGACCCCATGAACCGCAGCATGCCAGGCCTTCCTGTCCATCACCAATTCCCAGAGTCCACCCAAACCTATGTCCATTGAGTCAGTGAGGCCATCCAATCATCTCATCCTTTGTCGTCCCCTTTTCCTCCTGCCCTCAATCTTTCCCAGAATCAGGGTCTTTTCAAATGGGTCAGCTCTTCACATCAGGTGGCCAAAGTATTGGAGTTTCAGCTTCAGCATCAGTCCTTCCAATGAACACCCAAGACTGATTTCCTTTAGGATGGACTGGTTGGATCACATTGTAGTCCAAGGGACTCTCAAGCATCTACTCCCAACACCACAGTTCAAAAGCATCAATCCTTCAACACTCAGCTGTCTTCACAGTCCAACTCACACATCCATATATGACCACTGGAAAAACCACGGCCTTGACTAGACAGACCTTTGATAGCAAAGTAATTTCTCTGTTTTTTAATATGCTATTTAGGTTGGTCATAACTTTCCTTCCAAGGAGTAAGTGTCTTTTAATTTCATGGCTGCAGTCACCATCTGCAGTGATTTTGGAACCCAAAAAATAAAGTCTGACACTGTTTCCCCATCTATTTCCCATGAAGTGATGGGACCATATGCCATGATCTTAATTTTCTGAATGTTGAGTTGTAAGCCAACTTTTTCACTCTCCTCTTTCACTTTCATCAAGAGGCTCTTTGGTTCTTCTTCACTTTCTGCCATAAAGGTGGTGTCATCTGCATATCTGAAGTTATTGATATTTCCCCCGGCAATCTTGATTCCAGCTTGTGCGTCCTCCAGCCCAGAGTTTCTCATGATGTACTCTGGATATAAGTTAAATAAGCAGGGTGACAATATACAGCCTTGACTACTCCTTTCCCTATTTGGAACCAGTCTGTTGTTCCATGTCCAGTTCTAACTGTTGCTTCCTGACCTGTATACAGGTTTCTCAAGAGGCAGGTCAGGTGGTCTGGTATTCCCATCTCTTGAAGAATTTTCCACAGTTTATTGTGATCCACACAGTCAAAGGCTTTGGCATAGTCAATAAAGCAGAAATAGATGTTTTTTCTGGAACTCTCTTACTTTTTCCATGATCCAGCAGATGTTGGCAATTTGATCTCTGGTTCCTCTGCCTTTTCTAAAACCAGCTTGAACATCTGGAAGTTCACAGTTAAAGTATTGCTGAAGCCTGACTTGCGGAATTTTAAGCATCACTTTACTAGCATGATATATGAAATATATTAAAGACATATTTAACTTTAAAATTAGTCATCTATACACCAAGTTTATTTAACTTATATGCAGAGTACATCATGAGAAATGCTGGACTGGAAGAAACACAAGCTGGAATCAAGATTGCTGGGAGAAATATCAATAACCTCAGATATGCAGATGATACCACCCTTATGGCAGAAAATGAAGAGGAACTCAATAGCCTCTTGATCAAAGTGAAAGAGGAGAGTGAAAAGGTTGGCTTAAAGCTCAACATTCAGAAAATGAAGATCATGGCATCTGGTCCCATCACTACATGGGAAATAGATGGAGAAACAGTGGAAACAGTGTCAGACTTTCTTTTTCTGGGCTCCAAAATCACTGCAGATGGTGACTGCAGCCATGAAATTAAAAGACGCTTACTCCTTGGAAGGAAAGTTATGACCAACCTAGATAGCATATTCAAAAGCAGAGACATCACTTTGCCAACAAAGGTTCGCCTAGTCAAGGCTATGGTCTTTCCTGTGGTCATGTATGGATGTGAGAGCTGGACTGTGAAGAAGGCTGAGCACTGAAGAATTGATGCTTTTGAACTGTGGTATTGGAGAAGATTCTTGAGAGTCCCTTGGACTGCAAGAAGATCCAACCAGTCCATTCTGAAGGAGATCAGCCCTGGGATTTCTTTGGAAGGAATGATGCTAAAGCTGAAACTCCAGTATTTTGGCCACCTCATGCGAAGAGTTGACTCATTGGAGAAGACTCTGATGCTGGGAGGGATTGAGGGCAGGAGGAGAAGGGGTCGACAGAGGATGAGATGGCTGGATGGCATCACTGACTCGATGGATGTGAGTCTGGGTGACCTCCGAGAGCTGGTGATGGATAGGGAGGCCTGGCGTGCTGCAGTTCATGGGGTCGCAAAGAGTCGGACATGACTGAGCGACTGATCTGATCTGATCTGATCTGATACACCAAGTTCCCTACATACAAAAACCTTCAAGTTATAAACTTTCAAAGATGTGAATCTGTAGTCCATCAACATCAGAAGTAAATGAAACTGCAAAGCTTGCCCTCCATCCTGGTGATGATCCTTCAGCTCTACATCTCCCACCTCCTCTCCCTTTTCCAGTCATTAACTCTTCTTGCCAATTCACTAGATGCCTCCCCTTCTATGCCTTCTGTAGACTGTACTACTCTACTTTTCAAGGTACTGTACTGTAAGATTTAAAAATGTTTTATTTTTTATATTTATTTTTAATGTATTATTGGCATGAAAAGTATTATAAACCTATTACAGTATAGTACTATATTGCTGGTTGTGTTAGTTGGGTTAACTAACCTAGGCTAACTTTGTTGGGCTTATAAACAAACTGGACTCATGAACACACTCTATGAATGGAACTGATTCATATGTATTGGAATTACTGTAATCTAATTTATACTGAAGTGTTAGAGACTGCTAATGAGTTATTACTTCTAGATAAGTTATTTGGGTTTACACAGTGGCATTCTGGAAGCAAAGCTTCACTATGAAATAAACTGGTGGTTATTTCAGGCACCCACAAGAAGCAAGTAAAAATAGGAAAAAAAAAATCATGAAGATTGGTTTCTTAAAACTATCTTACAGGACAGAGCTGTCTTTACTCTTCTAATTATTTGGTCCTAATTCACATTAAGAGCCCTCTGACTGCTACTGGTTCAGGGCATTACTGTTTCTATTTCATGAAAATCAATGTTAGCTGAATTCTGAAGACCGTCTGCAGCTTGGAGTTGGAAGTATGAAGAGTATGGGAAAAAAAAAAAAAAAAAAAACAAGAGAATCCTACTTCAGTTCCTTAGTATAGTACCTAGCCTAGAGAAGAATATCACTATAGATCAAAGATACATCTCCAAACATCCAGATTTCTCCACCTCTACTGCTACCCCCACTCCCCCAAAGCAATACAGCAGCAATTGGAAATAGGCTCCTAACTGATCTTTCTGCTTTCTCTCTGGAAATACAGTACACCATTTTCTATATATCAGTCAAGGTATGTTTCAGTCATAAATTACATCATATACTTTGCTGTTTATAATCCCACTTTTTATTGCAATAAGAGAAAGTCCACTTTTTTAAACAATGGTCTGCAAGGCTCCATGCCAAGTCCTCTGCCCTCCAGTGCTAACCAGCTCAAGGAGTCATACTCCAGCCACACAGACCTCATTTCAGTCCCCTCATTTGTAACCCAGAGAGACTCTCTGCCTAGTGTTCAGTCACCAGCTCTCTACCTACCAGGCTACTTCATATTCATTCTACTCTCATTTTAAATAAAGTGTACGCCACACCAACCTGTTTTATCATCTTTCAGTACATTTCACTATATGAAATTATTTCATTCAATTAGATGTCTGTTTGCTTATTGTCTGAGACCCTCCTGTACACACACATGCATACACAAACACACAGACACAGGATTATAAGAATTAAAACAGTGACCTTGATAGTCTTGTTCACTGCTACATCTCCTGCCTCTTGACAGTAACAAAGAATCTGTAAAGACTAAAAATTAAATGAGTGGATGAAGGCACAAATGAAAAAATCAATGGATGGAATTTTTCATCTCTTCTCTTCTGTTAGTGGGAATTGCACTAACTAATTACTTGGAGGTAACTAATTACCTCCAAGTTCCTGTTATGGACTTTCTGACATGTTGACTTACAAGCAGTTTGTGTCATGATTTGATCAGGCTAAAATCATGTTCAGATATAATTTTCTTCCAATTAATTGGCAAAGATAAAATAAACTCACATTACTAAAATGCAGGATGGTTCAAGAAAATAAGTGCTTTAAATACAACTAGTGAATAATAATTTTATTATGCATTTAAAAATAATTTTCAAAAATAAAATGGCATAGCAATTCTATGTTTAGATATTTAGTCTAAGAAAATCATGTAAATATTTGTCAATACAAATTTCCACATTAAACCATTGAGCTAAGAAGTATAGAGATGTACAAAGGGACGATATGGCAATACTTGTCTGGTAAATATATTGAAAGCAAGTACTTATTAAAATGAAAGATACTCCAAATAGTATTGTTATATCAAAAACAGTATTATAGTAAGTATGTATTACTTCTTTCCATCTATACAGGATATATATGTGGGCAGATATGTACTCAACAAATAATCTGAAAAGATATATCAGATTCATCAGTGGTGATTATCTCTAGATGGTAAAATTAGAGATTATTTTTAAATTTCCCTCATTATTGATTTACATCTATACTTCACTGCTGCTGCTGCTGCTGCTGCTAAGTCGCTTCAGTTGTGTCTGACTCTGTGCGACCCCACAGATGGCAGCCCACCAGCAACCTCTGTCCCTGAGATTCTCCAGGCAAAAACACTGGAGTGGGTTGCCATTTCCTTCTCTAATGCATGAAAGGGAAAAGTGAAAGTGAAGTTGCTTAGTCGTGTTTGACTCTTCGGCAACCCCATGGCCTGCAGGCTACCAGGCTCCTCTGTCCATGGGATTTTACAGGCAAGAGTACTGGAGTGGGTTGCCATTGTCTTCTCCAATACTTCACTGGTTTTATTTAAAAATAAATATTTTGTATTTTTTAACATGTAGTCACAGATACTCTAATATTGAACCCTCTGCATGCAGACAGAATAATGCATGCATGTATACTCAGTTGTGTCTGACTCGTTGTGACCCCATGGGCTGCAACCCATCAGGCTCCTCTGTCCACGGAATTATGCAGGGAGGAACACTGGAGTGGGTTGCCATTTCCTTCTCCAGGGTATCTTCCCAACCCAGGGATGGAACCCATGTGTCCTGCATTGGTAGGCAGATTCTCTACCATTGAGCCACCTGGGACTACTCTAGACAAAATAATGCCTCCCCCTCAAATATGTTCATATTCTGATCTCTAGCGGGGAAGACAATGGCACCCCACCCCAGTACTCTTGACTGGAAAATCCCACGGACAGAGGAGCCTGGTAGACTCCAGTGCATGGGGTCGCTAAGAGTCGGACACAACTGAGCGACTTCACTTTCACTTTTCACTTTCATGCATTGGAGAAGGAAATGGCAACCCACTCCAGTATTCTTGCCTGGAGAATCCCAGGGACAGGGGAGCCTGGTGGGCTGCCGTCTATGGGGTCGCACAGTCGGACACGACTGAAGCGACTTAGCAGCAGCAGCAGCAGCCTGATCTCTAGAACCTGTAAAGATGTTACATTACAAGGCCAAGAGGACACTGTAGATGTGATTAAGTTAAAAACTTTCAGATGAGAAGATTATTCTGGATTATCTTATTGGGGCCAATGTAATTGTTATTAACAAGGGTCCTTATAAGAGGGAAGCAATATGGTTCATAATAAAAAAAAAAAAAAATGCAGAGTTTGGGATACAAGCTAAGGAATGTGGGCAGTTCTGAAAAGCTGGAAAAGACAAGAAAACTGATTGTCCCCTAGAGCTGTCAGACAGAATATAGAGCCCTGACAATACATCCAGACTTCTGACCTCCAGAAATGTAGAATAATAAAGGAGTGAGGTTTTTTAAGTCACTAAGCTTGTGGTTATTTATTAGTACACCAGTAGGAAACTAATACCACCATATAAAAATTCAGACAAAGTAAGAGGATATTTGGGGCTTTCCCAGTGGCTCAGTGGTTTAAAATAAATAAATAAATAAGTTCGCCTGCAATACAAAAATAGCAGGAGATGTTGGTTTGACCCCTGGATTGGAAAGATTCCCTGGAGGAATACATGGCCACCCACTCTAATATTCTTGCCTGGAGAATCCAATGGACAGAGAAGCCCTGTGGGCTATAGTCCACAGTATCTCAAAACTCTTCAGACATGACTGAAGCTACTTAGCATGCACACACAAGAGGACATTAACAGAATAACAATATTCAGAGTGACCTACATGGACAAAGGTATTAAAATCACATTTTTCTTAGATGAAGTCATTTTTTTTTTTTTAATTTTTGGACCAACTGAACCTATCTAATATAAAATCCTTTAATATACAAACTGTGATCACAACAGCATCCACATAGCAGAGAGAGGATGGGGACGTGGGCAGGGAGCATGGCTGGTGGAGGAGGGAGTTTTCAGGTTACTGCTTCCCTGGTCCTCACTGTGGCCTCTGGGAGCATGAGGTCTTAGTAAATGTCAAATCAAGGCCGTCAGAAGAAGAGGGGCCCTGCTACCAATATTGAGACAGACCAAGGACAGCCGGCCCTTCCAACGTGCCATCTTCTCACAGGGGCAGCCTCCAGCGAAAGCCACATCCAGTCAAGAGGAAAGAGTTTGAGATGTTCAAATACAAATTTTTGAACCTGTTTGTTCAGGCATTAGATAAGCATATCAAAATTTATACAAAGATATTCTGGAAGTAGTATTACAGCACTCAATGACAGTAACAAAAAAATTTATACCACTCATACATATGGACACTCTAGAACATGCTCCATCACATCAGCAAAGTCATCCCCTTCCAATCTTTTCCTTTAAGTTCACTTTACTAGCTCATTTGAATCATTATTTTTAGTTTGAATAAAAATGATAAGGGGAACAAATGAGTATAATTTACTCCCAGACCTACCAAGTAGAAAATGCGGTCATTACCTGCTTTTTAAAAAACACAAAGGCGGGAGTTTGTGATTTGGTAATATTTGTCTCTACCAAGATATGTAAATTCAACAGTAAGTAAGTGGAAATATTTTTAGCCTACTTCAGAAATGGTTGTTTTGAAGCATTCTTCTCCAAAACCTATGATCATGGAAAGCTTAGAGATTTTTTTCTTTCTTTTCTACTGCCAGCATGCAGAAACAGCATGCCAACTTGTTGAAGTAGAAGAAAGTACATATTTTTTAAAATCATTCAACTGATTACTCTGATAGCATAAAAGAAATTCTACTTTGGGGCTGAAGTCAAACATTTTAAATTTAACAGTATTAATTTTTGA
The DNA here is from genome assembly GCA_935064755.1 of Tragelaphus eurycerus. Classification (NCBI taxonomy): domain Eukaryota; kingdom Metazoa; phylum Chordata; class Mammalia; order Artiodactyla; family Bovidae; genus Tragelaphus; species Tragelaphus eurycerus. The sequence continues at coordinate 37,924,909 of CAKXYN010000004.1, read as the reverse complement.
GTCACTAAAAAGGTTCTGTATAAAGCGCTATTTACTAATTAGCTTGTCTTTGGTGGCTGTTATTGCTTGCTTTTATTTTATAATCTGTGCTGTCATTCTGGATTCAAAGTCGTGGCAGCTGATGAGGATGTGGTCCAAATATCTGAGTAATGCAAAGTGCCTTGAATGACCAAAAGGCAGCCTTGGACTAAATTATGAAATTGACAAATGTGTTTTGTTTTCTTCTTATGGCCCCACCCCTTGATCTGGCTACCTCCAAGGAACCTAGCAACCATAGCCCTCACACTGCCTCTGTGACTCTCCCAGGAACCAAACTCTTGTGCTACAAGTGGTTTTTGTGCTTTTATCCACAGAAGAGAATGTGCCTTCTTCCTTTTCTACTTTGGATTTTGTCATGTAATTTGTCTAAAAATATTGCTGAAACTTCTAGTTAAGAAGGTTTTGTGAGTTCTTACTTTGTTATTCCCCTTCTACTTCAAACACTAAGGTACCTGAAAATAGGAAAATTCAGCACTGTATAAATCAAAAGAGTGTCTCTAGGGGTATACATATGAAGATGCATAGACACTCAGGGGAGCAAGCCAGAATGAAGGTGGTGTGACTACTGGATCTGGGTCCAGATTCAGGCAGAGACAGATGAGAGTTTATTTCCTTCAAGTTTCCCCATCTGAGGTAAATAGTTCAACTAAGCACATTTCATAAAAATGGCTGACATGGATTAGGCCTCTTCAAACAGGAAATTCATCCATACATTTTCATTTTTACTGTTAGGTTAGTAATTTTGGTTTGGTTTTTTGTATTAAGGAATCTTACTTTATTCTATGATTATAAGGATTTTCTTTTATGTTTATCCATAAATTTTAAGGTTTTAGTTTTCATATGCAAGTCTCTGATCCTGTGGAAATTAATTTTTGTGTTTGGTGTGAGTTAAGGCATGAAGTTAATCTTGTTTCATGTGTTTATCCAGTTTTTGTAGTTTAATTTCTTGAAAAGCTTTGTCAAAAATCAACTGAATTGCATATATGCAGCTCTATTTCTGGACTCTCAGCTTTTATGACCTGTCTATCTTTACATAAATCCCACAATGTCTTGATTAAAGTGGCTTTGTAAGTCTAAAAATCAGGTAGTATAAATCTTCAAATTTTATACCTTTCATCAAAAATGTTTAGGCTGTCCTAGATTTTGCATTTCCATATATATTTCAGAATTATTCATTTTATTTAAAATGTTTCTGGGATTTTTTATTGCATTTTAGAATTTATAGAGCAATTTGAGGACAACTGATAACAATATTGAGACTTCCAATACATGAGATATACATATGCGTCTACTTAGGCCCTTAACTTCAACAATAGCTTTTATTTTTGTAGTGAGGAAAATGTTTATGCTATTATAAACCATTTAGTTTATTTATATTTCTTCCAACTGTTGCTATCATAAAAAATACAACTGAATTTTGTATACTGACTTTGTTTCTTACAGTCTTACTAAATTTACTTAATACTTAGTCCTAGCATTTTAGTCCTAGTACTGTAGATGATTACTTAAAATATTAATGCATCTACTATCTACAAATAAAAATAATCCTTAATTCTGATTTTTTTTTTCCTTTCCCTATTTTACTGGCTGGGTCTTTCAATCTCATGTTGAATCAAAATGATAAGAATTAACATCCTTGCCTCTGTTTTTAATTTTAGAGGGAAAATAATCATTATATCACCATTCAGTATGAGGTTATTGTAGACTCTTATTAGATGCTGTATTAGTTGATTTGGGCTGCCATTACAAAGTACCACAGACTGGGTGGCCTAAACAGCAGATACTTATTTGCTCACAGTTGTAGAGGCAGGCAGTCTAAGATCAAGATGCAGCAGGGTTTGTTCCTGATGAAGACTTTTTCTTGGCTTACAGCTGGTACATTCTGTGTCCTCATATTGTCTTTCCTCTGTGTACACACACACACACACACACACACACACACACACACACACCGGTCCCTCTATGTTCTAATAAGGACATCAATCCTATCTGATCAGGGTCCCACCTCAAGATCTCATTTAACTTAAATTATAATCTACAAGACTATTTTGAAATATAGCCACATTTGGGATAAGGGCCTCAATATATGAATTTGGAGGGAAATATAATTCAATATAATTCCTCCTCTGCGCCCTCCCCGGACACCTCCTGCTCTGTAAGGCGCATCTCTGCACCCAGGCCGCTGCGTGTGGAGGCGATGGACCGGCCTTCCTCAGCGCGCCCACCACACCCCACCCCCTTAGAGCTGCCGCAGAGCTGTGGACCAGGGTCCCTGCAACCAGGGCCGGGGAGGAGGTCGCCCTTAACCCCTGGCAGCAGCTGTTCAGGCCTGGGACACCGTCTGTCTGTCCCCCGGGAGCACAGGACAGGGGGAGCACAGGAAGACTCCCCTGGGACCGTGCGTGTCTCCTTGCTAATGCTCAGGCTGCGGCCTCAGCTGGTTCGTCTGTCACACGAGGGTGGCACGTGCCCTGCCCACATCCTGTGGCTCTTAAGGACCAGAAGCTCAGCTCCAATCCCAGTCGTTCTTGTGGAGACACCTTGGCCTTTCCCTCAAGTCCTTTTGTGTATCTACTATATATGATGCCTTGGGGTCTAGGGACGTGTGTAACAAAGACCTTGCTCTCCTGGTCTGACGTTCTGGAGAGGGAGGGAGGCAGTAAACCAGATGTTTCCAATTAGCAGGTAAGCGCTTGAACCAAGCAAGGTAATGGGAGAGAGAAGAACGGAGGGTGGGGTTAGGTGCTGTTTCAGATGTTTCAGACAAAGTAACCCAGGCCATGGGATTGCTAGGAGTCGGACACGACTGAGCGACTTCACTTTCGCTTTTCACTTTCATACGTTGGAGAAGGAAATGACAACCCACTCCAGTATTCTTGCCTGGAGAATCCCAGGGACAGGGGAGCCTGGTGGGCTTCTGTCTGTGGGGTCGCACAGAGTCGGACACGACTGAAGCGACTTAGCATAATTCAATCCAAAATGTCTTAAATACATTCAGAAACATGTCATCAGTTTCTGGTTAGCTAATTTATTTGATCATGAAAGGGTGTAGAATTTTATCAAGTAATATGTCTGTATATATTGAGATACAGATTAAGTTGGGATAGTAAATTACATTGTTTGATTTATTAATATATAAAGAACTTTGCATTTCTGTAATAAATCCCACTTGCTCATGATATATATATATATATATATAACTATATATATATTTTTATATATATATATATAAAACTGAATATTTTTGTTACTATGTGACTGAGCAACATTGGTTTGTAATTTTATTGTAATGTCCAGAAAAATCTTGTTGTTGTATAATATTAGGAATGGGTATCTTCACTGGGCTTTATAAAAAAAAATTAGAAAAAGTTTTCTCCTTCTAAACTTTCTGAAAGACTTTTTATAAGATGGATATTACTTATTCTAAACTTTTGATAGAATTTATCTGTGAAATTATCATGGCCTGGAGTTTTCTTTATAAGAAAGTTTTGTTAACAATTTCAATTAGATATGGGGCTTCAGATTTGGATACTAGGTATATTCATATTTTCTATTTCTTTTTGAATCAACTTTAATAGAGAAAGGCACTGCTAATAAAAACCTCAGAAAAAGTACACTCACAGAAACATTAAAAATGAATAAAACCATATTCTAGGCAAAGGTTAATAAAAGAACTAGTGTAACTATATTTATACCAGGTAATAAGTTATAATTTAAAAAACTGAAGATTTTAAATTAATTAGAAAACATAATAAATTTATAATTTTATGAACCTAGTAAGTCATTAAAATTTATAAAGCAAATAAATATTAATAGAACTTGCACAGAGAAACTGGCACATTTATCATCAGTAGATTTTTGGTACATCTCAGAAGTTGATTTATTAATTAAATAAGCAAGTAGAAAGAAGGTGAAGAGCAAACAAGCTTAACCTAATAAACCCATATGGAATTTGTTTCTAGATATATTACAGTAGAAAATGAGTTTCATCACATATTCCCGAATCTTGCCATCAGTTCAGTTCAGTTCAGTCGCTCAGTCATGTCTAACTCTTTGTGACTCCATGAATCGCAGCACGCCAGGCCTTCCTGTCCATCACCAACTCCCGGAGTTCACTCAGACTCAAGTCCATCGAGTCAGTGATGCCATCCAGCCATCTCATCCTCTGTCATCTTGCCATACGCAGATCCTAAATAATGAAATACAGTTCTACTGTACCTTCGCCATAATATACAACTTTTCAGTAGTCACTATTTTGTTTTCTTAGAAAAGGCAATGGCACCCCACTCCAGTACTCTTGCCTGGAAAATCCCATGGACAGAGGAGCCTGGTGGGCTGCAGTCCATGGGGTCGCTAAGAGCCGGACACGACTGAGTGACTTTACTTTCACTTTTCACTTTCATGCATTGGAGAAGGAAATGGCAACCCACTCCAGTGTTCTTGCCTAGAGAACCCCAGGGACGGGGGAGCCTGATGGACTGCCATCTACGGGGTCGCACAGAGTCAGACACGACTGAAGCGACTTAGCAGCAGCAGCAGCAGCATTTTGTTTTCTACTTCTTATAAAGCAATAAAAACACCATTGTTGAGAACTGTATGTAAATTTAACAGCATATTTATAAATGGAACATTAATATAGAGAAATAGTCCTCAGACATTAAATTTTCATATTTCGTCTAGATTTTGATGAAGTTTTTATCATCAAAATATATCTTCCTAAAAATCAAATCAAACTCTAATGCAGCTTAACAGCAGCTGAAACGACTAGAGTATATGTCATGGCACTAGAGTTATTCAGATTTACTTAAGAAAAAAAACAATTTTTAGTCTGTGATAATACTGACTTTGTTTGGAGAGAAAACAATTTAAAAAAAACATAAGGAAGTACATTCTAGCACAAGATAGTGTATTCTTTTTTTAAAACAATATGCAAAAATGTTAGAGAGATATTGCTTTATACTGATGAAATATCTTGCTATTTTATAAATAGAAAATGCTTCCAGCAATGTCCTAAATGATGCACAAGACAGCATATTTATTGGTTGTAAAAGTATGTTCATGGTATTAGCTTTATGACCTTAATGGAGCAATAATTTAGAGGCTGCTGAAACCTGAAAAATAACTCATGGTTTAAGCCAGATTAAAGCAACAATTGATATTGAGAACTTCTGGCAAATTTCCCAATCCATTACTGTTTGCAGATATTGAATTGTTGCTGCCAATATTTGTTGTAAAGGAGATGCAAAAATATATACAGCAGTATTAGCTTCATTTTTTTATGTCTGTTCATTGAACAAATGTTTGGAATATGCGATTGATGTTCTTAACTAAGAAAGTACATTAGCTTAGAGCTTGAGATTCAAGTCAGATTTCATTAAACAAAAATCATATTAACAAAGCCCTCATAATTTCTAAACATTACTTACTAACACTAGTTCCCATTCATATAGGTAGTATAGAATCCATAGAGTTTATGTCTGTGATTTACTGCTTTCCTTACCCATCAGGTTTATTCAAATTTCCAAGCTTTGTAGTGGGAAAATGATTAAACTTTAAAACAAAAAGCTGGCACTGCTTTACACACTGCCTCTACTTTACTTCCTCCAGGGCCTGTAGGATAAAATCTCTTTCCCATTTAATTCTGATTGGGAAAGACTGTGTCACATAACTAGCTCTAATGTGAAGAAATGTAGAGAAATGTTCTTTTTTTTTTTTTTTTAAGCTGTGCACATAGCCATCCCAAACAATTTCTGTAAAAAAAAAAAAAAAAAAAAAGAACAAATGGATATTAATTAGGTATCTAGCAGTGTCTGCCTTAATAATCATTATCTCCTAGGCATATATTTGAAGAAAACCATAATTCAAAAAGTTACATGCACCTCAATCTTTACTGCAGCACTATTTACAACAACCAAGACATGGGAAGCAACCTTAATGCCCATCAATGAATAAATGTGTATCTATGATACATATAAGCAAAGGAATAGTACTCAGCCATAAAAAAGAACTTCACCACCTGAGCCACCAGGGAAGTCTCCATTTTTTAATTGAAGTATAGTTAATTTACAACATTGTGTTATTTTCAAGTGTACAGCAATGTGATTCAGTTATACATACTTATATATTCGTTTTTTTCTGGGGAAGGCAGTGGCACCCCACTCCAGTACTCTTGCCCATGGACGGAGGAGCCCGGTAGGCTGCAGTCCATGGGGTCGCTAAGAGTCGGACATGACTGAGCGACTTCACTTTCATGCATTGGAGAAGGAAATGGCAACCCACTCCAGTGTTCTTGCCTGGAGAATCCCAGGGACGGGGGAGCCTGGTGGGCTGCCGTCTGTGGGGTCACACAGAGTCGGACACGACTGAAGTGACTTAGCATAGCATCAGATCAGATCAGATCAGTCGCTCAGTCGTGTCCGACTCTTTGTGACCCCATGAACCGCAGCACGCCAGGCCTCCCTGTCCATCACCAGCTCCCGGAGGTCACTCAGACTCGCATCCATCGAGTCAGTGATGCCATCCAGCCATCTCATCCTCTGTCGTCCCCTTCTCCTCCTGCCCTCAATCCCTCCCAGCATCAGATCAGATCAGATCAGTCGCTCAGTCGTGTCCGACTCTTTGCAACCCCATGAACCGCAGCACGCCAGGCCTCCCTATCCATCACCAGCTCTCGGAGGTCACTCAGACTCACATTCATCGAGTCAGTGATGCCATCCAGCCATCTCATCCTCTGTCGTCCCCTTCTCCTCCTGCCCTCAATCCCTCCCAGCATCAGAGTCTTCTCCAATGAGTCAACTCTTCGCATGAGGTGGCCAAAATACTGGAGTTTCAGCTTGAGCATCATTCCCTCCAAAGAAATCCCAGGTCTGATCTCCCATAGCATAAAAAAGAACAATGCCATTTTCAGCAACATGAATGGACCTAGAGATTGTCATGCTGAGTGAAGTCGATCAGAAAGAGAAAGACAAATAACATGATGCTGTTTATATGTGGAATCTAACAACAGTACAAGTGAACTTATTTACAAAACAGAAGTAGAGTCACAGATCTAGAAAACAGATATGGTTACCAAGGGGAACATAGGAAGGGATGAATCAGGAGATTGAATTGACATAAACACACTACTATACATATATATATTGGAGAAGGCAATGGCACCCCACTCCAGTACTTCTGCCTGGAAAATCCCACGGACAGAGGAGCGTGGTAGGCTGCAGTCCATGGAGTCGCTAGGAGTAGGACATGACTGAGCGACTTCACTTTCACTTTTCACTTTCATGCATTGGAGAAGGAAATGGCAACCCACTCCAGTGTTCTTGCCTGGAGAATCCCAGGGACGGGGGAGCCTGGTGGGCTGCCGTCTATGGGGTCACACAGAGTCAGACACGACTGAAATGACTTAGCAGCAGCAGCAGCGTACATATATATATATATATATATAAAATAACTAATAAGAATAGGAATTCTACTCAAGACTTTGTAATGATCTGTATGGGAAAAGAATAAAAAAGAGTAGATACCTGTATATGTATAACTGATTCACACTGATGTACAGTAGAAACCAACACAACATTGTAAGTCAACTATACTTCAATAAAAATTTTTATTAAAATTATTATCTAACACTGTTTGATTTATTATCTTCATGTTTCATAATAACAATTCCCCCAAAGCCATCTACTCTTAAAAACCTGAAAAAAATTTTTTTTTGAAAAGCCAAAGAGAGCTGTCAGCCAAAGGAAGGGAAGAATTCACCTTAAAATTCTCAAGAGCATCAATCCCAAATGGCTCCTTCTTTTCATGGATCCAAACAATTGGCAAGAGTAGTTTTATAATTTATAAGTGCATGGCATGTCAATTCTTGAAGAACTCTGTGAAATAGTTTGTGGTTTTCTCTGAATTTTTACAAAAAAAAAAAAAAAAAATAGAAACTAGTTTTATTATTAAGCCATTGAAATATAAAATTCAAACTCATAGTTTTGTATTAGATCTTGATTCTTTGTTAACAGGCAGGGATTTACTGTTTACACATGACTTTCTGTTTGTTCTGTTGCTTTTAGACATATCTTTTAAAAAAAATAAAATGTTACAGCTAATATATTGCATTCCTTGTACTCTTTCCTGATTTCTCTTTTCCTATCTATACATAGACACAAACACAAATTTGGAACAATTCTAACAGTGAACTGTTGTTATTATTCAATCCCCAGGTTTGAAACAATTTTCACGCTTGTGGAGTATCATGTTATATGTGCATGACTTATACAAATGTACGAGTTTAAACTCACTCACACAGTCTTCCTTGTCTCCTGGTTCTGTAGTCAGAAGCAATCCTGTTAGACTCGGATTTGAAAGCATGATGAAACAGGTGTTGCAAGAAATCCATTCTGGAAAGGGTACTTAGCAAGATTCATCTTTCAGTGGCTACAGCAGAAGAGGCTCTAGCAAGAACATCTAATTTTCAGCTCCAGCAAGTCAGAAACTTTTTCCCAGTAGTAGGGGCAGTGTGATTTTCAGAGCACTGCCCTATGTCCTAGTTGGTAATATAAGCTCTAGTGCCAGCAGTCAAGTCTGAGCATTTTGACCTTTCAAATATGTATAAGTTTCCTAATCATCCAGATCAGGATGATTTTTGTTTTTTGGTTTTGTTTTTTTTTTTTAATGAAAGAGGCAAATACAAGTCTTATCCCAGGCAAATTGACATGTGGTCACCCTATACAGAAAGCAGTCATAAATAAAGTGAAGTAGAAAAGAAAGATCAAAACAGAGAGATATTAGAGGGTGATTATATAATGTAATTAAAAATTAGGGGTAGCTTTAAAAATTAATAAAAATCATCAGTAACTAAGAATAAAAGGAAAGTGATTATTAATATTAGTCTTTTCATTGTTAACTCTAGGTTTACAGACTTCCCTCTGGCCTGAAGGTTGAGGAATAAAGAAGAAATTAAACATAAGTTAGGTTGTGAAAAATTTTCTACAAGTAACACTGGTTTTGAGTGGAAAGTTAACACCATCTCACACATGCCCTCATTTTCACTAGAGGATAACCAAGGAAAAATGGATTTCTCTTCTAAATAAACACATGATCTTGGAAAGGAATGATTGTAAATGATGCCTTTGAAAAACAAACAAAATTATTATCCAAAAGTGCCAATGAAATGATGACTGCATGTTTTCCTGAGGGTGAGAGCATAACCAGGACTCAATTTATGTAGCAGCTTTTGTCTGCATGGTTTTGTTCCCCTCCAAGAGAACAAGAAGTCTGGTCACTGTTCATCTGGACTGAATTCAATCCATCAGTCTACAAGCCAAGATTCAATTTAGTAGGTTGGTCCATCACTAACTAAAATATTAATTCCATTGAAATATTAAATGACTTGGAACTACAGGCATTGTGTGTTAGAAGAGGAAGTGCCAAGGGAGCCGAGGAATGAAGTGAAGATAAAAAGCACGAAGATAACATCTCTCTAAGGTTTGTCCCCTCACCCTCCCCATGTGACTCAAATACTCAAGTGGGGTAAGTAGGGGCCACCATTTCTCACAGCTTTAAAACACTGACAAACACTTCTCACTGTCATTCTCCTTTCAAAGAATAAATGTTTCACTTGTGAACCAGGATGAGTGTTTGGGGAATCAGATGTCCAAAAAAAAACACATCAATATGACAAAGTGACATTTTCGTGAGTGGCCATTTCAGGGTTATTGAACTGAACCCATTCAAATTAAGCATTGCTGTAGGATTTTGATTTTCTTTTCAATTTCAAATGAGGGTATGCTGCTAAGTCACTTCAGTCGTGTCCTACTCTGCATGACCCCATAGATGTCAGCCCACCAGGCTCCCCTGCCCCTGGGATTCTCCAGGCAAGAAAACTGGAGTGGGTTGCCATTTCCTTCTCCAATGCATGAAAGCGAAAAAGTGAAAGTGAAGTCGCTCAGTCGTGTCCGACTCCTAGCGACACCATGGACTGCAGCCCACCAGGCTCCTCCATCCATGGGATTTTCCAGGCAAGAGGGTATGAGGGTATAGGGGAGAGCAGTTCATAATCTAACAAGGGAAGTAACAATCAGGCTGTCAGGAGGAAGAATAGGAGACTGAGCTAATACTGAAAATCAATAATAGGCACATAAAACAGGCCTAGATTTGACAATCTCCAAGTTAACTTGAGATTGACACTAACCTTTCATTATAGCCAAAGTCTTGGGACATTGCCAAAGTTCAAGGTTATTTTCATCTATGCTAAAGCAAGAATGGAATATTCAATGTATTTCTTTCTCATCTGTTGACTGTGGCAGAGACCTCATTTCTTAAGGGTCATATGATCAATGTCTGACTTGGTACATACTTGGAACTTCAACTTTGTACTCTAACAGACTGTGGAATAACTCAATCTAATCCTTGTATAGTACAAATGGGTGAATTTTATTCATATCTTTTTTTCTACCCATGTCCAAGCATAAAATTTGTGAAAGAACGTTGCCCTTAACTATGTATGTTCTATTATTTTGTCATACATTTTCCTTTGTTTGTTACACCTAAGGCATTTTGGTTGTTTCTTGAACTCTCTGCTTCCCATCACATTTTAGGGCTTCAATGTTTCCATGGCCTAAAATAGTCTTCCCCTCTCTTACCCACCATCCCCCAAGTCTCATGAGCCCCAAATCTCATTCACATGGTTGATATCTAATTAACATTAACATTCTGACATAAAATTAGCCTAGTCTCTTTATTACAATTTCTCATAACATCCTGTATTTCTCCTCCAAATCACCTGCAATAATTATAGCTAGTAGCAAAAATACAGAATATTTTTGTTTAAAGACTGACTTCAGTAACATTTAATATCTCTGAATATAGACAGTTGTTTATCATTATCTTCTGTACCTAAAGTGTACCAGACTTATACTAGGTATGCAACAAAAACTCCTTGAGAGGATAAATGATATAAGAAATTCTTTCTCACAAGGCTAAATATTTGGTCTTCATTTTGTTGAGGTATACCCCCCTGTGTCCACTTTCTGGAAAGTGTATTTATCATAAACAGAATTTGGATTTTATTAAGAGCTTTATCTGCATTTACTGAGATGATCATGTGGTTTTTATTCTTAACTTTGCTAATGTGATGTATCACATTGATTGATTTGCAGATATTTAAAAAACACTTGACCAGTTTTCCCAGCACCACTTGTTAAAGAGATTGTCTTTAATCCATTGTATATTCTTGCCTCCTTTGTCAAAGACAAGGTGTCCATATGTGCGTGGATTTATCTCTGGGCTTTCTATTTTGTTCCATTGGTCTATATTTCTGTCTTTGTGCCAGTACCATACTGTCTTGATGACTGTGGCTTTGTAGTAGAGCCTGAAGTCAGGCAGGTTGATTCCTCCAGTTCCATTCTTCTTTCTCAAGATAGCTTTGGCTATTTGAGGTTTTTTGTATTTCCATACAAATTGAGAAATTATTTGTTCTAGCTCTGTGAAGAATCCCGTTGGTAGCTTGATGGGGATTGCATTGAATCTATAAATTGCTTTGGGTAGTATACTCATTTTCACTATATTGATTCTACCAATCCATGAATATGGTAAAAGAATGAAACTAGAGCACTTTCCAACACCATACACTAAAATAAACTCAAAATGGATTAAAGATCTAAATGTAAGACCAGAAACCATAAAACTCCTAGAGGAAAACATAGGCAAAACACTCTCTGACTTACATCACAGAAGAATCCTCTATGACCCACCTCCAAGAATATTGGAAATAAAAGCAAAAGTAAACAAATGGGACCTAATTAAACTTAAAAGCTTCTGCACAACAAAGGAAACTATAAGCAAGGTGAAAAGACAGCCTTCAGAATGGGAGAAAATAATAGCAAATGAAGCAACAGACAAACAACTAATCTCAAAAATATACAAGCAACTCCTACAGCTCAATTCCAGAAAAATAAATGACCCAGTCAAAAAATGGGCCAAAGAACTAAATAGACATTTCTCCAAAGAAGACATACAGATGGCTAACAAACACATGAAAAGATGCTCAACATCACTCATTATCAGAGAAATGCAAATCAAAACCACTATGAGGTACCATTTCACGCCAGTCAGAATGGCTGCGATCCAAAAATCTACAAGCAATAAATGTTGGAGAGGGTGTGGAGAAAAGGGAACCCTCTTACACTGTTGGTGGGAATGCAAACTAGTACAGCCACTATGGAGAACAGTGTGGAGATTCCTCAAAAAACTGGGACTAGAACTGCCTTATGATCCAGCAATCCCACTGCTGGGCATACACACTGAGAAAACCAGAATTGAAAGAGACACGTGTACCCCCAATGTTCATCATAGCACTGTTTATAATAGCCAGGACATGGAAGCAACCTAGATGTCCATCCACAGATGAATGGATAAGAAAGCTGTGGTAGATATACACAATGGAGTATTACTCAGCCATTAAAAAGAATACATTTGAATGAGTTCTGATGAGGTGGGTGGAACTGGAGCCTATTATACAGAGTGAAGTAAGCCGGAAAGAAAAACACCAATACAGTATACTAACACATATATATGGAATTTAGAAAGATGGTAACAATAACCCTGTATACGAGACAGCAGAGGAGACACTGATGTATAGAACAGTCTTTTGGACTCTGGGAGAGGGAGAGGGTGGGATGACTTGGGAGAATGGCATTGAAATATGTATAATATCATGTTGAAATGAGTCGCCAGTCCAGGTTCGATGCCTGATACCGGATACCTGGGGCTGGTGCACTGGGAAGACCTAGAGGGATGGTATAGGGAGGAAGGAGGGAGGGAGGGTTCAGGATGGGGAACACATGTATACCTGTGGCGGATTCATTTTGATGTATGGCAAAACCAATACAATACTGTAAAGTTAAGTAAAATAAAATTAAAAAAAAAAAAAACTTGCATTCCTTTTTTTTTTAATTTAATTTTATTTAACTTTACGGTATTGTATTGGTTTTGCCATATATCAAAATGAATCTGCAACAGGTATACATGTGTTCCCCATCCTGAACCCTCCTCCCTCCTCCCTCCCCATACCATCCCTCTGGGTCGTCCCAGTGCACCAGCCCCAGGCATCCGGTATCGTGCATCGAACCTGGACTGGCGACTCATTTCATATATGGTGTTATACATATTTCAATGCCATTCTCCCAAATCATCCCACCCTCTCCCTCTCCCAGAGTCCAAAAGACTGTTATTCCTGGAATAAATCCCACTGATCACAATGGACCATCCCTTGAATGTATTACTGGAGTTGATTTGCTAGCATTTTACTGATGATTTTTATATCTATGTTTATCATGATATTGGCCTGTAATTTTCTTTTTTGTGATGTATTTGTCTGATTTTTGTATCAGGGTCATGCTAGCCTCATAGAATGAGTTCAGAAGTGTTTCTTCCTCTGCAAATTTTTGGAATAGTTGCATAAGGATAAGTGTTAACTCTTCACTACATTTTTGGCAAAATTGACTTGTGACACCTCTAGCCCCAGATTTTTGTTTCTTGGGAGTTTTTTAACTACTTATTCAGTTTCAGTACCTGTGATTGGTCTGCTCATTTTTCCTATTTCTTCCTGGTTTAGTTTTGGGAGATTGTACTTTTCTAAGAATTTGTTCATTTCTTCCAGGTTGTCCATTTTATTTACCTCTAGGTGCCTATAGTATTCTCTTAGTATCATTTATATATTCTCATATCACTGTGGTTGCAAAAGATGCTTGCTATGATTTCAGTTTTCTTAAATTTACAAAGGCTTAATTTATGACCCAGCATGTGCTCTATCCTGGAAAATGTTCCATGTGCGCATATTTCACTGATTTGGGATAAAATGCTCTATAAATGTCAACTGAGTTCATCCAGTCTAAGGTATCATTTAAGGCTTAATGATTTTTTGCCTGGATGACCTGCCCATTGATGAAGGTGGGGGTGTTAAAGTCCCCCATAATTATTATGTTACTGTCAACTTCTCCTTTTATGATCGTTAACATTTACCTTTTATACTGAGGTGCTTTTATGTTGGGTTAGTATATATTTACAATTGTTACATCTTTTGGGGGGATTGAACCTTTGATCTCTGCGTAGTGTCTTTCTTTGTCTCGTGACAGTCTTTATTTTATAGGCTATTTTTGTCTGATATAAATATTGCTACTCTGCTTTTGTTTGCATGGAATACCTTTACTCATCCCTTACTTTCAGTCTATATGTATTTCTAGATCTCCAGTTAGCACATTCAACAACAATGGGAACAATGAGAAAGAAATTAGACCACTTTGCAGTTCAATAAGTAAGTCTGCTAAGTTTCTTGCTATCAAAGATAGCAATAAATGAAAATATTATTAAATAAAATCTTTTATTTGAAATTGGCCAACAAATTAGTTTCAAACACTAAACTAAGAATAAGGAGACTTGAGTTTTAGCTCTTTTACCCAGGATTTTTATGATTTAGAACTTCTGCTAACCTTAACATTTTTCTCTGATAATTAGAGAAATCCTCAGTTAATACAATCACAGTTAACTCTAGAGGTTAATCACTGTGAAGGTCACTAATGTAAAACATACTACAACTGTGAAGAACTATTATTATGTCTGGTTTAATGCTAATAAATATATAATTAGAAGAAAGATATATGTACTTCTGACCTTTTGTAGTTTGATAGGTACACAGAAACATATATGTTACATGCAGTATATAAATACTATAGATTACAATATAGTAGCAATTTTTATACTTATACTTCATGTAAACTCATATACTTGTTTCCAAACTGCAAAGGTATTAAAACAGTAATATGTCTGAAAAGAGGCAAGAGCCAGGTTTATACCTGTTTCTCTGACAAGTGTTTATAATAACTAGCAGTATCAATTTTACATATATTTAAAGTTCTCAAGCATAATAATATATATGCAAAAATGATTCAGATATAGTGCTTTAATCAAGTCAATTAAGGATAAAGTAAGGTTGTGTTTGGAGAAGGCAATGGCACCCCACTCCTGTACTCCTGCCTGGAAAATCCCATGGACAGAGGAGCCTGGTGGGCTGCAGTCCATGAGGTCGCTAAGAGTCGGATAGACTGAGCGACTTCACTTTCACTTTTCACTTTCATGCATTGGAGAAGGAAATGGCAACCCACTCCAGTGTTCTTGCCTGGAGAATCCCAAGGACGGGGGAGCCTGGTGGCCTGCCGTCTATGGGGTCGCACAGAGTCGGACATGACTGAAGTGACTTAGCAGTAGCAGTAAGGCCTTTAACAGAAATATCTGTCTCAGTCAACAAAACCTTACTACCTGCTGCTAAGTCACTTCAGTCATGTCCGACTCTGTGCGACCCCATAGACGGCAGCCCACCAGGCTCCCCCGTCCCTGGAATTCTCCAGGCAAGAACACTGGAGTGGGTTGCCATTTCCTTCTCCAATGCATGAAAGTGAAAAGTGAAAGTGAAGTCGCTCAGTCTTGTCCGACTTAGCGACCCCATGGACTGCAGCCCACCAGGCTCCCCTGTCCATGGGACTTTCCAGTCAAGAGTACTAGAGTAGGGTGCCATTGCCTTCTCCGAAAGGTATTACTAGTACCTTCTGAAAATCTTTACAATTTATTATAGCCACAAAAGATGTGTTTGTTTTCAGGTGAAAATATTGCTGGATGAAAAAACATGCCAATTGCATTTTCTTGGTTCACTAGCTTTGAGGAGAAAACACTGTGAATATCTTATATAAGGGTAAAGAAAGAAATATATTTTGCTGAGTTAAACAAATAATTCAAAATTAATATATATTTTATATTATATTTAATATGCCTTACATTTATAATTTTGAGTCTTATTATAGAAATTTAATGAAAATATACAAAATTATACTGACAAGTTCATATGTGTGGGGCATTTTTTTTGTAAACAGAAAATAACACTTCTTTCTATGAATATTTTGTGTGTGCTTGAATCATTATTCTATTGCAGTTATGATGCATTTCTCACTGAATCACAAATACATTTATGAAAATATTAATTCTTGATATGGTTTATTAGATCTTTTTTCTGACTTTAGTTTTTGAATTTTATTTATTATGCATATTAATAAAATATTTTTTTTAAATTTTAAGTCAGATTCGCTTCTTTTCTTGGGGTTGTTTGTTGTTTTGGATGTTTTCCTTTATTGCTGTTGTGTATGGAAAGGACTCTCATATTCCAAGATGACAAGAGTCACCAGTTTTTAACTTAGAATTTCTATATATCCTAATTTTACATTTAAATGTTAATGCCTCTGGAATTAAATCTACATGTACAAGGACGTATAGAAATGACTTGACTTTTTTTCAAGTGTTTATTATAATTCCCAGTATCAATTACTAACTAACCCTTTTTATCCACTGATTTTTTGACTACTTTCATTATATAATCAATGAAATATATATATATATATATATATGGCTATGCTTAGAAATTTTGTGTGTGTGAGAGGGATTTCATTAGTTCTTGTTCTTTAAAGTTATTGTAACTTTCTGAATATATTTTAACATTACTGCTGCTAAGTTGCTTCAGTCGTGTCTGACTCTGTGAGACCCCATAGATGGCAGCTCATCAGGCTCCCCTGTCCCTGGGATTCTCCAGGCAAGAACACTGGGGTGGATTGCCATTTCCTTCTCCAATGCATGAAAGTGAAAAGTGAAAGTGAAGTCACTCAGTCATGTCCAACTCTTAGCGACCCCGTGGACTATAGCCTACCAGGCTCCTCCATCCATGGGATTTTACAGGCAAGAGTCCTGGAGTGGGGTGTCAACATGTGTCTAAACTAGTTACACTTCCAGAATAACCTTAGATTGACTTAATCAAGTCACCACAAAATCATAAGGGGCCTGGGAGTGGAAAATTATTCAATTTATAAATGAATTCAAGAAGATTAGAAATCTTTATAGCAACAAATATTTCCATCTAAGAACTTCTAGTTCCTTAATAAGTAGATATATCTTTGAAAAAAATTATTTTTTCTTCTTATACATCTCATAATATGAATTATTGCTAAATGATTGCATGTAATTTTATATTTTGGAGCAGTTGATAATTATATTTTCACTCTATATCTGTTCATGCAGTTTCTTAGTAAACCTATGAATGTTTATCTATTTGCTTAGTACCTGATCATCCTGTTGATATTTATTAAACATTTCTATTTATTCTCCTAGGTTCCTTGCTGCTACTGCTGCTAAGTCGCTTCAGTCGTGTCCGACTCTGTGAGACCCCATAGATGGCAGCCCACCAGGCTCCCCCGTCCTAGGTTCCTTAAGTAAAGTTAATTTATGTTTCTTCTGATTTTAGTCCCCTACACAAGTCTAAGATTTCATTAAAATTCTTATATTAAATATTCCTTCTAGAAATTCTTTCACTAACTATAATACAAGTAAAGTGAGTTATATATTTTTGTTACATTCAGTTCAGTTCAGTTTAGTTGCTCAGTCATGTCCAACTCTGCAACCCCATGAATCGCAGCACTCCAGGCCTCCCTGTCCATTACCAACTCCCGGAGTTCACCCAGACTCATGTCCATTGAGTCAGTGATGCCATCCAGCCATCTCATCCTCTGTCGTCCCCTTCTCCTCCTGTCCACAATCCCTCCCAGCATCAGAGTCTTTTCCAATGAGTCAACTCTTCGCATGAGGTGGCCAGGAGCTAATATATATCTAACAGCAATATCTGTTAGTATAACTACAAGCTGATGTATGTCAGTCATCACAGAATTTATATTAAAAGCTACCTGGTAAGCTCTCTAGCAATTACATATCTCTTGAGTTGTTCCAAAATAATGTCTTCTTCTCATGGAAGAATTATACTTTTGGGTCTAAATTCTCAAGCCCTAGACACTGGATTTCATTAAACTTCTCTCATCAACAGAATTCAGTAGATAAATTTAGTATGACAGGGATTTGACTCATCAGAACCAGACATAAGAGCAATCTTCCTTAATGCCCTTTTCCAACTTCTATTTCTCATTTTCTACTCTATATGAAATTTCCTCCCCATTAATTTCACTGTTCTTATATACAGCTTTTAGTTAAATGTCTGTTCTATGTTTGGGTGGGAAATGAATTCACATTCTGGGGTTTTCTCTCTGATCATTGGGTTGTATACTTCTCTGGGATTTTGAAAGAGAACTGAAAGATTCTTTTTATTTCTCATATAGATATCTCATATACTTCTGGTTAAACTAGGCTACAACAAATAAATAGAAATAAGCAGATATCTGAAAGAGAATATACCAAAATATTTTTATGCTTTTGAAGTGAAAGCTTGGGAGTTTCAATCTTTTACATGCTTTGAGAAGATAAGATTATGCAGATTAAAAATGCAGTTGAAAGTTACCAATAATAAGCTAAAATTTTCTATTAAAAAGAAACAAGTATTTCAGATCTTTAACTTATTCAAATAACTATAATGTTAATATTATATGATCAATAGAATAATGATCTAATTGTGTGTGGGTTAAAACCCATTCTAAAGTATCTAATTCCTACTCAAGCAACATTTGGGCAGGGGATTAATTTCTGAAGCACTGGCTATCTACATATTTGTTGGAAACAGTGTCCTAGGTCTATTAAAGAGCTATTAAATGATTCACTAAATTATTATCTACTGGCATTATACAAAGTTAATTTTTTATTTAAAAAATACCACATATCTGCTATAGAAGATATGAACTAGTAATCAATGGAGAAGTGAATGCTGAGGATTCCTTAGCTAACATTAATGGGTCACACTGAATAAAGTCAGATTCATACAAATCAGAAACCTTACTAAAGTAGCATTACTAGTAACTTCAAAGATAAAGCAATCAAAGAGTATAAGTAAATTAGAGACAGTGAAAATTTTGTATGACTACATCCTTTCTGTAAACACTACGCATTCACTCCCAGGCTCAGAGTAGTATAAGAAATATCCCATGAAGTTTATGGGATACCTTAAAGAGTAAGGAGAGTTTATTATGAAACATACCCATTTTATACCCTCAGTTATATGGCTTACATGACATTTTCTGGAAGCCATGTCTCATTAGTTCCTACAATACTTTTGCTTATTGTAAACAACCCTAAACCAGAAACATCTTGCTAAAAGCATTTCATAGGTAAGTACTAGCCCCCTGGCAAGCACCATTTGTATCTTTTCTAGGAGGTCCACTTACCAAGATTTTACGAGAAGATTATACCAAGTTACCCGCCTTCTTTCTTTCCCTAGTGGTGATCACAAGCCAACTTTTTAAACTGCTTTTCTTTCAAATAATAACTTTGTGTGTACTTAATAAAATGCCTATTGAAAATCACTATTAGTTTTGACATTGACTTCTGAATTTAAATATTTCAGAAATATCCCCTTAATTCTTTTTGACTTCAGAAAAACTAAATGTCAGAGGTAAGAAGAATTCACTGGAGACTTTTTGGAATATAGGTGTGTGAAGGTTGAAAAAGTAAAAGTGTTAGCTGCTTGCTGCTAAGTCACTTCAGTCGTGTCCGACTCCGCGTGACCCCATAGACGTCAGCCCACCAGGCTCTCCTGCCCCTGGGATTCTCCAGGCAAGAAAACTGGAGTGGGTTGCCATTTCCTTCTCCAATGCATGAAAGCGCGTTAGCTGCTTAGTCGTGTCCAACTCTGTGACCCCATGAACTGTAGTATGCCAAGCTCCTTTGTCCATGGAATTCACCAGGCAAGCATACTGGAGTGGGTAGCCGGCATCTTCATAACCCAGGGATTGAACCTGAGTCTCCTGCCATTGCAAGCAGATTCTTTACTGTCTGAGCCATTAGGGAAGCCCGTGAAGGTTACATATAGCAATCAAATATTTCTAAACTCAGTAATACCTGTTTATTGGTATGAAATGTGATTGGAAACCCTAGATAATAAAATACAAAATTAACTGAAGGCTGCCCATTTACATGGGAAAATTTTTCTGAGTAAAGCAACAAATACATAGGAATTTACATTTCTGAAATTGCTCTTCAAATATGCATAATATTAATGTCTGATTTTTGTGTTATGACTATATGTTCTCAGGATATAGGTTAATAGATATTCAACACATGATTTATCTACCACACAAATTTATTGTGCAAGGTATTCAACACATGACTACCCACCATCACACAAGTTTATTATAAAAAACAGAATCTTTAACTAAAGAACACAGTCTGTATAGATAAAATAATTACAGTTCCAATGGTCCCAAGTTCCAGAGCCCAAACACTAAAGATACATGGACTCAAAATTCCCCAGGAAGTTTGCAAACTTTTACTGTTTTTAAGTAATAATATTGCATTCATAAAGAGTCACCGTTCTTGATATATATGTATAATATCATATCTGAAACGAGTCAGTCCAGGTACGATGCCCGATAACAGATGCCTGGGACTGGAGCACTGGGATGACCTGGAGGGATGGTGTGGGAGGGGGGAGGGAGGAGGGTTCAGGATGGGGAGCACGGGTATTCTGGTGGCAGATCCATCTCGATGTATAGTAAAAGTAATACAATATTGTAAAGTTAAGAAAAATTAAAATAATAATAATAAAAAAAAAAATAAACTACAAAAAAAAAAAAAAAAGACTCAAGTTAATCAAAACAGTTTAACAACTATTCTAAAGTTTTGGCTCTCTTGAGAAAACTGTCATTTATCTGCATTCCCAACCTCAGTTCTCCTCTTTCATCCCACAAAGGCATATAGGTTTACATTGAGTTGTATAATTAAGCTATAATTGAGAAGTGTAAGAATTTCTCAATCATCTTGTCATAAGGCATCACTAGTAAATAATTCTACTACAGAAGTTGTATATTTATCCGACCTGCATTTCTTAAGCAAATATTCTCCAAATTTACAACTGTCAAACAGTCAGTACTCTCCCTGAGCTAACATTTCCTCTTTAGTTTTGAAAGCTATAATTAGCAAGTGTTATCTTGTAAAAAGTGATTTTTTAAAAAAATCTGAGTGCTTCAAAATGTGAACATTTGAAATTGAATTGAGGTGACAATACAGTTTCCTTAATCTTTTCTATTGCTTTTGGTCTCTCTGCCGGGAAGCTCCACATGGCTTTCATTGAATTTAGATATATGATATTCTATCAGATTAAAGGCTAGGTTTTTCTTCTCTATCCAGGAATTTGAAGTCTCACTAGACATAAACTAAAAAAGTTTTTTTTTTTTTTTTCAAATGGGAACTGAATTGGAGCTCAAATTCATAAAAAAATATGACTAAAACCATGTACAGGAAAGAAAATTATTTATTTCAGAAAGCCATCTTACATTTTAAAAAAGTGACCAAATAAGTAAGGCAGAGTTAACGAATCCTCTTTAAGGCAAATGTCACAGTGATTTCTGGGCCACCGATATAAAAAGACTATTGTGAAGAAAGCTCAAGACCTATTACAGAGCAGCACATTGTCATTTCTGTGAGTCCAAACAAAGCCCTGAGGAAATTGGTGCATCCAGTACATTCCTCTCTGAAATATTAAATTACATAGTTCTGAAGTGCTATTGTTGAGTTGCAAAGCTATTTCCTAGAAGCATTTCTCAACGTGTCACAGATTCCTTTAAAAAGAAGTTGATGACAACAGTAAAAAAAAAAAAAAAAAAAACACACAATAACAATATCAGTGATAGTTTTAACAAATCCAGACTAAGAAATTCAGGGCTGGATGATGAGCAGCTGTCTCACATAAATAAATGGCACTCAGCTACATGTAAAAGCACATATGTGTTTGAGGAAATAAAAGATACTTTCCACCTTCTCTTTAAGTGGTTATAGAAGTGGTAATATCGTAGAATGGTTAAAGTGGAATCTCAATTCATACAGTCCTGGTGTTGACTCTCAGTCTACCACTGTACAAGCTATCTAAGCCTGATCCAGTTACTTCATCTTCCAAATTCCAGTGGTCCTTTTTATAGATACTTATATAACATAGATATGTATCAAATTCAACAATGTAAAACAATCCCTAGGAATAGAGAATCACTATCCACAATGAGGGTTACTATTGTAACAGCATTATTTTTCTTTGTAATCTTATTCTTAAGTGAATATAAAATGAACAAATATCATGATTTCAGGCATCCACTGTGAGACTACTAACTATATTGCAGCTAGTTTATTCATTCATTTACTCAAAGAGTACAAACTTGAACATCTTTCATGTGCAGGACATTAATCTAGCTACTTGGAACAGTCAAATAAAATAGACAGAGTTCTCTAGTCTTACAGATTTAACATTCTAGCAGACAATAGTACATAAATACCACAAATACTATAACATATTGAAAGGACAAAGACGACATGGAAAAAATATAAAGAGAACTGGGAATTGAGAATGGTGTGATTTTAATTACAACTCATTGAGAAGGTGAATTCTGAATAAAGATTTGGAGGAGGTTTGAACTACATATCAGGAATAGCTGGTACAAAGACACTATGACAGCAGAGAAACAAGAGTAACTGGAGCAGAATCAGCAAAGTAGAGAGAAAGATGACATGAAAAGATGCCCAAATCAGCTACTACATTCTCAGGCATTGTGAAAGCTTTGAATTTTCCTCACAGAAAAATGTAGAACAATTTTAGGGTTTGTTCAGAGGAGTAATGACTATATTTGTTTGTAAATGATCATTCTAGATGCTTAAGAATAGAGCAAGGGGTCGGAGGGTAGAGAGGCTATTTAGGAGTCTATTCAAGTAATCTATGAGAAGAATGTTGATGACCCCAAGGAGGGCGATAGCAGGAAAGAGAGAGACAGGGTTAGATATAAGATACGCTTTGGATGTTGATGCCTGTCGGGCAGTATGCAGGTTGTGAGAGAAATAGAAGAATCTACACTGATTCAAATTTCTTAGAATTGAGCAGCTATAAAGAGTTGCTCAAAATTAGATCTGGGATGAATGTATCAAGAGCAGGATAATTTTTGGTTTTCTTTTAGGGGTTGTTGGCAGGGAACTCTGGAGTAAACGAGGAGGAAGATGTCAATCTGAGAGTGCATAAGTACTGTTTTTGAGATATTTATTAGTCAAGTAAAAATATCAAATAGCTGATAAACATGTATGAGGTTCAAGAGAGAAGCCTGAATTGGATATATACATATGAGAGTCATACACATATAATTGGTATTTCAAGAAATGAGATAGAAAAACTTACCATATAAGTGAATTAATCAGAAGAAAAAAGACCAAGGCCTAAGCCCTGTTACATTATGAAGCAGGAGAGTAATAATCAAAAGAGATTTTAAAGAGTGACCATTGAGTTAGTAGAGAAAACAAGAGCATATAATTATGGTAAATGCTCTTAAGAAATACAGATATTGAAAATAGAGAAATAACTACCAGAAACAATAACATAAAGGCCATCAGTGACCTTAAAGTCAGTTTCACCATACCAGATGGTCAACATTGAAGTCAGATTGATTATATTCTTTGCAGCCAAAGATGGAGAAGCTCTATACAGTCAGCAAAAACAAGACCAGGAGCTGACTGTGGCTTCGATCAGGAACTTCTTATTGACAAATTCAGACTTAAATTGAAGAAAGTGGGGAAAACAACTAGACCATTCAGGTATGACCTAACTCAAATTCCTTATGACTATACAGTGGAAGTGAGAAATAGATTTAAGGGCCTAGATCTGATAGATAGAGTGCCTGATGAACTATGGAATGAAGTTCATGACATTGTATAGGAGACAGGAATCAAGATCATACCCAAGAAAAAGAAATGCAAAAAAGCAAAATGGCTGTCTGAGGAGGCCTTACAAATAGCTATGAAAAGAAGAGAAGTGAAAAGCAAAGGAGAAAAGGAAAGATACACCATTTCAATGCAGAGTTCAAAAGAATAGCAAGAAGAGATAAGAAAGTCTTCCTCGGGGATCAGTGCAAAGAAATAGACGAAAACAATATAAAAGGAAAGACTAGAGATCTCTTCAAGAAAGTTAGAGATGTCAAGGGAATATTTCATGGAAAGATGGGCTCAATAAAGGATAGAAATGGTATGGACCTAACAGAAGCAGAAGATGTTAAGAAGAAATGACAAGAATAAACAGAAGAACTGTAGAAAAAAGAGCTTCACGACCCAGATAATCATGATGGTGTGATCACTCACACCATCTAAAGATGTCTGGGAGTGTCTGTCTAGAGCAAGACACTCTGGAATGTGAAGTCAAGTGTGCCTTAGGAAACATCACCAAGAACAAAGCTAGTGGAGGTGATGGAGTTCCAGTTGAGCTATTTCAAATCCTGAAAGATAATGCTGTGAAAGTGCTGCAGTCAATATGTCAGCAAATTTGGAAAACTCAGCACTGGCCACAGTACTGGAAAAGGTCAGTTTTCATTCCAATCCCAAAGAAAAGCAATACCAAAGAATGCTCAAACTACTGCACAATTGCACTCATCTCACATGCTAGTAAAGTAATGCTCAAAATTCTCCAAGCCAGGCTTCAGCAATATGTGAACTGTGAACTTCCTGATGTTCAAGCTGGTTTTTGAAAAGGCAGAGGAACCAGAGATCAAATTGCCAACATCCAATGGATCATTGAAAAAGCAAGACAGTTCCAGAAAAGCATCTATTTCTGTTTTATTGACTATGCCAAAGCCTTTGACTATGTGGATCACAATAAACTGTGGAAAATTCTGAAAGAGATGGGAATACCAGACCACCTGATCTGCCTCTTGAGAAATTTGCATGCAGGTCAGGAAGCAACAGTTAGAACTGGGCGTGGAACAACAGACTGGTTCCAAATAGGAAAAGGAGTATGTCAAGGCTATATATTGTCACCCTGCTTATTTAACTTATATGCAGAGTACATCAAGAGAAATGCTGGGCTGGAGGAAGCACAAGCTGGAATCAAGATTGCCGGGAGAAATATCAATAACCTCAGATATGCAGATGACACCACTCTTATGGCAGAAAGTGAAGAAGAACCAAAGAGCCTCTTGATAAAAGTGAAAGAGGAGAGTGAAAAAGTTGGCTTAAAGCTCAACATTAAGAAAAACTAAGATCATGGCATCCAGTCCCATCACTTCATGGCAAATAGATGGGGAAACAGTGGCTTACTTTATTTTGGGGGGCTCCAAAATCACACAGATGGTGATTGCAGCCATGAAATTAAATGATGCTTACTCCTTGGAAGGAAAGTTATCACCAACCTAGACAGCATATTCAAAAGCAGAGACATTACTTTGCCAACAAAGGTCTGTCTAGTCAAGGCTCTGGTTTTTCCAGTGATCATGTATGGATGTGAGAGGTGGACTATAAAGAAAGCTGACACAGAAGAATTGGTGCTTTTGAACTGTGGTGTTGGATAAGACTTGATTTTCCCTTGGACTGCAAGGAGAGCCAACCAGTCCATCCTATAGGAGATCAGTCCTGGGTGTTCATTGGAAGGACTGATGTTTAAGCTGAAACTCCAATACTTTGGCCACCTGATGCAAACAGTTGACTCATTTTAAAAGACCCTGATGCTGGGAAAGATTGAGGGTAGGAGGAGAAGGGGACAACAAAGGATGAAATAGTTGGATAGCATCGCTGACTCAATGGACCTGCGTTTGGGTGAACTCTGGGAGTTGGTGATGGATAGGGAGGCCCCACATGCTGCAGTTTTTGAGGTCACAAAGAGTTGAACACGACTGAGTGACTGAACTGAACTGAACATCATAGGAGGACAGAGAATACATCTGACTTAAGTAGTTTTAGAGAGGATGAAAACAGTGAGTATAAACCAATACATATTTTGAGAGCTCAATTTTCAAGTTTAGGCATGAAAGGATACTGGGAATTATAAAAGAGTAAGATCTGGGTTTGGAAGCTGGCCAAAGTATAAGAGGATAAAGAGGGATTGTTCAAAGATAAAAGGGCCTCTTTCTTTTCCTAGGTAATATCATGAGTGGATAAGTGGAGAAGTTAGATGAGAAATGAATCAAAGAACGTTGCAGAGTAAAAGAACCATATTGGTTCAGACCCACTGTCCTCCAAGATAAGTATTCATTCCATTTTCAAAGTGAATCTTAGAGACTGATAGAGTAAGCAGTAGTATATACAGTGGGTATGATTTGAATTGCATCCTCAAAAAAAAAAAAAAGTTCAAGTGCTAACTCCTTTTGTTGTCTGTGAATGTGAACTTATTTGGAAATAGGGTCACTGCAGATGTAATCAAGTTAACATAAAGTCATATTGGATTAGGGTGACTCTAAATCCAATAACTGGGATCCTTACCAAAAAAAAAAAAAAAAAAAAAAAAAGTCATGTAAAGATGTTTTAAGTTCAGACAGAGAAGAGAAGGCTATGTGATGACAGGTAGAAAATAAAGTTCCACAGTTGCAAGCCAGAGAATGCCAAGGATTCCCAGCAACCATCAGAAGCTAAGACAGGACAAGGAAGTTTGCTCCCTTAGAAAATGGACTTGTGAGTCCCTTGATTTTGGAATTCTGGCTTTCAAACTGAGAGGATAAATTGTTTTTTAAGTTAGTCAGTTTGTGGTCAGTTTGTTACAACAGCGCTGGGAATTTTATATGGTGGAATTATCCAAAGAAAGCTCTAATTTTTCTAATTGTTTGTTTTGATAACTTCTGCTTCACAGGATTTCTAATGTTTAATAATCCAGAAGATGTGTTCAATCAATAAGAAGACTGACAGATAATTAACATTTTCAAATAAATTCTAGATTATTGATTACATTTACCTTAGTAGAGCTGCATTTCAGGTTATTTCTTCTTAGTACGATCTGATGGAACAAACACCAAAAGTAACCTGAAATGGTAATGAAAACAACTCTGAAGTCACTAAAAATAAATTAGTATAATTCACAATAACCCCGTGTAAGTTCAATGCATGAAGTAGGACACTCAAAGCCAGTGCTCTTGGACAACCCAGAGGGATGGGGTGGGGAGGGATGTGGGAAAGCGTTCAGAATGAGGGGAGGCACATGTGCGCCTGTGGCTGATTCATGTTGATGTATGGTAGGGGCCACCAAAGTGTTGTGTAATGATTGTCTTCCAATTAAAATAAATTAATTAAAATAAAAAAAAAAAACCTCAGGCTGATCCTTCAACTACTTCAATTGCTCTATCATAAGTTAGATATATACTTTGTGCCAGCTCTACTGGGCAATACTAGGACCAAAGTATGTCATTGGTTGTACCAACTGTGTCCTACAATACTCTCTGCAGTCTCTCAGAGGAGCTAGGGAATAGGGACTGAAATTTACCTCATTCTTTGGTCACCAGTCCATACCCCTAGGTCATTGGGAATCGCTGGGTTTAATTCTATAGTAATGTGTCATGTCTGCAATTGCTAATACAGAGATAAGAACAAGGTTCTAGAACTCTTCTTAGGAGGTACCAAGAGAGATAGTCTAGGTTCCCAGGGGAGTTACTCCTTAAATCAAAGCTCAAAACTGAGTAAGAATTAGTCACATGAAGAAATGGAATAAAAGAAATATCACTCACAGCAAAAATCCTATGCAAAGTCCAAGTAGCCAGAAAGGGTATGCTTGTTCATAGACTGCAAAATATTTGGTTTAACAAGACCATAGAGTAAGTAGAGAGGGCAGAAGATAAAACAGGTATAATCAGAGACCAAATCATGAAAGTTCTTGAATGCATGTTAGAGAAAATAAATAGAGCCAAGCACACAATTATAAGCAAGTAAACTAATCAGATTAAATACTAGAATGATTACTAATATATACTGGGAAAAATAAGATGGAAGGCAAGGCTGGAATCTATTGAAATGAATATAAAATCCAGGATTAAATATGAGGCCTGAAGCATGAATTTAGAAAGAAAGAAGTGGATAAATGCAAGAAATAACAATGACTACATATGACTGATTGCATCCAGAGGCAGAAAATAAAGAAATCAAGAAAGACTCTCAGGATTTGGGAAGACAGAGAATAAGGGAGGAAAATGAGGTACAGTATAAGGAGTAGTTAGGTTTGGTTTTGGATGTTGGGTTTGATGTCCTCAAGGTGCATTTTTGGTAGAAATATTTAACAATACATTGTATTAATTGTAATTGTGTTACTTGTACTAATATATAAAAGCTCAAGAGCAAGATTGAGTTTGAAAATTTGTGTCATCATCTGCACATACCTGTTAGCCGAAGAAAAGCAGTGAGAGTAGCTGAGATTCACAGAGAAAATACATAGGAAAATCATAGAATAGGGCTTATAACAGCACCTCCAAGAACAACTAAATTGTATGGCACAGATGGAAAAGAGGAGACCGTGAAAAGAGTTTAGGTATAGGCCAAAAATGTGTTCTGTGTGTGGAAATTCATGGAGTGTTCCAAATAGAATGAGGTCGCCAGTTTCAAATATTCAGAGGATTATGGTAGATGAAGACTGAAAATTATGATTTGGCCACAAAGAGAGAACTGTTTAGTGCAATTTCTGGTCTAAAAAGTGACTGAATCTCTGAGCTGGTTCACATTTTAATGTAAAAATGTTTTAGTTAAGGACATAAGGTCACTTATAATATTAGTAAGTACTAATAAACAGTAGCTGATTGATCAGTTAATCCTTCATTATCATAACCAATTAGGATTCTGTACATAAAATCTGTACATTGGATATGAATCCAGAAACCCTGTGAACAATTGAAAGGGGCATTTTTATAATGCTGTAAATTGTCTCTTGATTAATTTTCTATATATAACTGAATATTCACCCTTAGATTATATCCAGGGACCTGATTCTAAATAATTCACATTAATTTATTTTGTAAATATACCAGAAAACTGAGTATGGCTTAACATTCTGAATAAAGAATAATTCTATACCTAGGAGAATTTTTTGGCAGCATACAGAGTTGAGATTCATCCTAGAAAAAACTGTTTCTCGTGGATGACTGCCCACAGAAAAATCATGAAATGAATGAATGAATATGTGGGTGAATGAAAAAAAGTACATATGTGTAATGGGAAACAGATTGTGCTAGGCTAATGGGATTAACCCAGATTATCCCAAAAGGAAATTTTAGATCATGATTCATGAAGAAACAAACTTTCACAAAACACAGAAAAACTATAACATGCAGTTATCTTCTATACATGTTTGTTTTATTTGCTCTTCCTCTGCTTTCAGTACAACAAATACCTCTTACTGTCATAGTTCTGAAATTTACTCTATAACTGTACCCATGAATCATTACCATTTTCTATCTCCTACCAGTCCAAGGGAATCTGTCCCTTCTTCCTGTCTAGCAGGCCAGATACTCAGAACTACTTAGAACTATGGGGAAAATATCCCAGCTCCCCTCAGAATATACATGTACTTAACAGGCAATTAATAGAACATTTGCAGATGTTTTTAGTTTCCCCTTACACTTTAATCATGGAGATCAATTGTATTGTTAAAATTGTGCCAAGCAGAAATATTCTACTTTTTAAAATACTAATCAAAAGCGAGTTCTTTATAATTTGATTTCACCACAGTGTTCCATTGATTCAAATCAAGGCTAAAGAGGAAAACAGTTGTCCATCAGCTTTTAAAGAACTATACTTCCAATATAATCATACTGCTACTCAAGATAATTGTTTGTACTGCTGTAAAAGTTGACATATATACACACAGACATATGCACACACACACTGTCCTCAAATAAATAAGACACTATAAAATATGAACTCATTGGTGACATAGGTCCTACTTCATTTGAAAAGTAAAAGTCACCATATAATTATGGGACACATATAGAATATTCAGATTCAGTAAGATATATTCTGCTAATTCCACTAACATACTTTGGTTCAGACCTTTAAGGGAAAAAAAAAAAAAAAAAGGGTAGGGGGAGATAAGGAAAAATTATCTTTGTCTCTCTCTGTCTCTCTCGATCCATTTTTTTTTTTTTTTGGTGACTATTCTATCAAAGAACATAAAAATCCTCAGGGATGGTATTCTTCTTTCCTCCTAAATAGCCCTTCACAGTAGTGCTTTATGCTAACTTTTCTAGGGCTTTTAACTTTCAAACATAACATTCTAAAGAGCTACTCTTGACAGCACAGCTATAAAAGAAGTCTTCTACATTTAACGATTCTTTACATAAGTGCATTTTTCTTGTGCGACTTCACTTTCACTTTCATGCATTGGAGAAGGAAATGGCAACCCACTCCACTGTTCTTGCCTGGAGAATCCCAGGGATGGGGGAGCCTCGTGGGCTGCCATCTACGGGGTCGCACACAGTCAGACATGACTGAAGCGACTTAGCAGCAGCAGCAGCAGCACAGAATTTAAAAACTGCATATATATATTTTCAGTTCAGTCACTCGGTCATGTCCAACTCTTTGTGACCCCATGAATTGCAGTGTGTTAGGCCTCCCTGTCCATCACCAACTCCCGGAGTTTATTCAAACTCATGTCCATCGAGTTGGTTATGCCATCCAGCCATCTCATCTTCTGTCGTCCCCTTCTCCTCCTGCCTCCAATCCCTCCCAGCATCAGAGTTTTTACCAGTGAGTCAGCTCTTTGCATTAGGTGGCCAAAGTATTGGAGTTTCAGCTTCAACACCAGTCCTTCCAAAGAATACCTAGGACTGATCTCCTTTAGGATGGACTGGTTGGATCTCCCTGCAGTCCAGAGACTTTCAAGAGTCTTCTCCAACACCACAGTTCAAAAGCATCAATTCTTCAGTGCTCAGCTTTCTTTATAGTCCAACTCTAACATCCATACACGACCACAGGAAAAACCATAACCTTGACTAGATGGACCTTTGTTGGCAAAGTAATGTCTCTGCCTTTTAATATGCTGTCTAAGTTGGTCATAACTTTCCTTCCAAGGAGTCAGCGTCTTTTAATTTCATGACTGTAATCACCATCTAGTGCTATTTATAAATGGCATATATATATATATATATATATATATATATATATATAACACACACACACACACATATATATATAGCATTTAAATTGAATCTGAAAATACACATAACATATGTATCCTTGAAACAAATATAATTTTAGTATGCTATATTTGAAATTTGACTTCATAACTCCTTTGTGAGCTTTTAAGTTTCCCTATTACTTCTGGTAGGAAATGGCAACCCACTCCATTATTCTTGCCTGGAGAATCACATAGACAGAAGAGCCTGGCAGGCTACAGTCCATGAGGTCACAAGAGTCAGACACGAGTTAGCAACTAAAGAGAGACAGAGAGAGAGATTATTTCTGGTGTTTTGCTTTCAATTGACACCACCCATTACATGTTATGAGCTTTCCTGGTAGCTCAGATGGTAAAGAATCTGCTTGCAATGTGGGAGACCTGGGTTGGGAAGATCCCCTGGAGGTAGGCATGGCAAAACCCACTCCAGTATTCTGACCTGGAGGATCACCATGGACAGACGAGCCTGGCAGGCTACAGCCCATGGGGTTGCAAAGAGTCAGACACCACTGAGTGACTAAACACAGCATAAGACATTGCATGTTATAAGCCAATGGTGTCCCATAGTAATGGTGATCTTAATGTAATGGACTTTTCTACATGTGTAAAATACTTCAATTAAATCTTCAAAAGGACTAAGAATTTGGGTAATACCCGGAGTATTTGGGTTTTCACAGCACTCCAATAAAGGATATTTTAAGCTTTGTAAGTTTTATAGCCACTGAATCAAACTAGATAAGTAATAAGACTACTCCATCCCTGCCCTAGGTGAGCCCTAACTTCTAGACTGATCAGCAATACAACAAACTATTTGAAATATTAATAGAACTTAATTCAATCAAAATCTCAGTCCTGTCCAACTCTTTGTGACCCCAAGGATTGTAGCCTACCAGGCTCCTCTGTCCATGAGGATTCTCCAGGTAAGAATACTGAAGTGGGTAGCCACATAGCCATTCTCTACTCCAGGGATCTTCTTGACCCATGGATCAAACTCAGGTCTCCTGCATCTCAGGCAGATTTATATATATATAATTTGATCTGAAATGTCCAGGTAAATTTTTAATATTTATAGCAACATCACTCCTCCCAATCTACAAAGACCTAATCTTAGAAAGCCTTCAAAGTTTAAAAAAAAAAGAAAGCCATATCTCTTTTGAAGTTTTATCTGGGGCTTCCCTAGTGGCTCAGACGGTAAAAGCATCTGTCTGCAATGCAGGAGACCCGGGTTCGATCCCTGGGTTGGGAAGATCTCCTGGAGAAGGAAATGGCAGCCCACTCCAGTAATCCTGCCTGGAAAATCCCATGGACTGCGGAGCCTGGTAGGCTACAGTTTTATCTAATCTTCACTTAATATTTATATATAAAATCATATATTGTAAATATTTTAAATGATAAAAATAAATAAAATAAACAAGAATAAGATCCTACCTAAAACCTATCTAATCCCTACAACTACTTTAAAAACTTAAAATATTTTTAAGTACATAAATTTTTTAAAAATCAATTAAACATTTAATTGAAGTACTTTAATGAAAAGTCTTAACAGCTGCCCTTTGATCACAGAATCAAATCCAAAGCCAATTAAATGTCATACAGGGCTCTGTGAAAATTGATTCTTAATAAACATCTAAATTTCATTTTCTTCACATTTACCTCTTTGTTCTCATTTGCCTTTGGGCCTTTTCACAGTTTTTTCCCCTAAATCTGAAACACTTTTCCACCAAAATTTCATATATCATGCTTTATATCTCATTTGAGGCATAACTCCATGAAGCATTCTACCTGCAATTCCATTCTATCCCCTGATCTCCACACACATACACTGTTTTTACTGGAGTCTTCTCATGTGAAGTCACAGCACATGAGACTTTCTCCATCACAACCCTAATCACATTATACTTTGGTTACCTGTTTGAACTATGATCTTGGAGGGTAGGCACCATGTCTGTTACATTCAACATTTTAATCTCTAGTGCTTAACATAGTGATGAGTATATAATAGATACTCAATACTGTTACATATAGATTGATGAATTATTGAAGTTAGTGTAAGAATTAATGAAAATACATAGTATCAATAATTTTTAAAAAACATTTATTTAAATAAGGGTTCTAAAACAAAAAGGCCTTGCTGAAAAGAAAGAAGAACACACAGCCGGAAAAGATACTTGTCCTGAAAGTTTGAATTAAGACTATTTTCTCCTGTTTCTGAAAAAGTATTTCAATAAAATAATTTCCTTCTTGAAATAAATGACTTTAAAGGTACATGAATTTGGCCATTCCAAAATTATAACTTTCCCATTTGTTCTGCATTTAATTCCTTTTTATGCAGAGTAATGTGTGTTTTGGTCACTCTGCACATCACTGTTATAACTTCTTCTACATTCTACATTTATAAAATAACCCTTCTATCTTTAACCAAGCTGTTCAAGTCATCAGGTTAAAAATAAAAAAAATAAATTTACATTTTTAAAAAGAGGTTCAATATTGTAAAGTTAAATAAAATAAAATTTTAAAAAAATAAAAATAAAAAGAGGTTCAAGACAGATTTGACCCTTTAGAATGTCATGAGTCCTTTTCCATTTCTCAATATCTTTAAAAATTCTTTTGATTTAAAAACAGATGTTTTTCTACCAATTTTACAGTTTTAACAGAAACTCTATTCTACCTGTTAACATGAGAAGTTTTTCTGAAAAATTTAAAAAACAGAACTCCATTTCAACACAAGATATACTTCCACCCATAATATTTATTATATGCCTATGCATTTATTACTTATTATTATAAGATCACATGAAACTTCACAATATAAAGAAATTAATCATTAATGTAGGGCTTCCCTGGTGACTCAGACAGTAAAGAATCTGCCTGCAATGGAGGAGACCCAGGTTCAATCTCTGAGTCAGGAAGATCTTCTGGAGAAGCAAATACCTATCCATGTCAATAATCTTGCCTTGATATTTCCATTGACAGAGGAACCTGGCAGGCTACAGTCCATGTGGTTGCAAAGAGTTGAACATAACTAAAAGACTAATAACACTACAATAATAATATTATAATCATTAATGTAAAATTCAGTTATTTATTGCTAAGTGTTTTAGATGCAAGGCTTATTTTAATTACCACCAGCAATGAATATTATAAGAAATATAAGTGTGCTTGAATGTGAATGTGAAAACCGCTCAGTCATGTCCACTGTTTGCCACCCCATGGATTGTAACTCACCAGGTTTTTCTTCTTCAGTCCATGGAATTCTCCAGGCCAGAATACTGGAGTGGGTTGCCATTTCCTTCTCCTGGAGATCTTCCCAACCCAGGGATCGAACCCAAGCCTCCCACATTGCAGACGAATTCTTACCATCTGAACCACCAGGGAAGCAAACATGTGCTTACTTAGGGCACCTGCGATTCTTGAATACCCTCTTCCCAAAAGAGGACAGGGAAATTTAATATGTCATATTTTTTAAATGGCATACAATTTTAAAATAGGGTAAAATAAAAACTTTGTTGAACTCTCTTCATAAATCACAATTAATGGTTTAGAAATATTTTCATTTTTGAATTGCCTATGAGGAAATCTACTAAACAAGTCAGTGTTAGAGGCCTCTAAATTTCTCAATTTGCCCCTACTTCTTACAATAGTTCTGTGAGATAATTAATAGTCTCTAAAGTACTGATAAAGAAATGGAGATTTATACTACCAAAAGCCATTTATAAATTCAACATAATTTCTATCAAGATTCCAATTCCACTTTTTACAGCAGTAGAAAAAAATACTCTTAAAGTTTATATGTAACCACAAAAGACTGAGAAGGAAAAACAAAGCAGGAGGCATCATACTTCCTGATTTCATACTGAACTATGAAGGTATGGTCATCAAATGAGATGGTACATAAAAACAGACAAATATACAATGGTACAGAATTAACAGCCCAGAAAAAACTCAAACACACACAATCAACTAATATTTGACAAAGGAACCAAGAATACTAGTGAAGAAAAAAAATAGTCATTTCAACGAATAGTCTGGGATAAGTGGATATTCACATATAAAAGAATGGACTTATATTTTACATCACTCAAAAATTTTAACTATAAATAAATGCTTAAATATAAGACCTCTTAGAAGAAGGAAACCATAAACCTCCTAGAAGAAAACATAGAAATAAAGCTCCTTGAGATAGGTCTTAGTAAGGATCTTTTGTATGTAATGCCTAAAAAACAAGTAACAAAATAAAAAATAAACAAATGAAACTGCATCAAATAAAAACCTTCTGAACAGAGATAGAAACCAGCAACAAAGAGACAATTTATGGAATATTTTAAAATTTGCAAACCATACATCTGATAAAAGGTTAAAATTCAAAATATATCAATATTTGAAACAACTCAATACCAAAAAAAAAAAAAAAAGCCAAATAACTCAATTTAAAAAATGGGCAAAGGACCTGAATAGACAATAGAAATTTCTCCAGAGAAGATTTACAAAAGGTCGACAGGTCCACGAAAAGATGCTCCTTAGGAAAATGCAAATTAAAATGATAATATGATGTCACCCCATGCCTGTCGGAATGACCGTCATCAAAAAGACAAGAATTACCAAGTAGTGGCATGGATGTGGACAAAAGGGAACCCTTGTGCACAGTTCGTGGGATGGTAAACTGGTATGACAACTAGGGGAAATAGGAAGGGGTATTCTCAAATAATAAAAACAGAACTATCATACGATCCAGGAATTTTACTATTGGATATTTATCCAAAGGAAATAAAACCACTAAACTGAAAAAAAAAAAAAAATCTGAAACTACATGTTCAAAGCATCATTAACTAACAATAGCTAAGACACAGAAACAAGAATCCATTGATAGATGATGAAAAAATCAAGCTGTAGAAAAAACAAGGAAATCCTACCATATATGACAACAAGGATAAACCTTGAAGTTATAATACCTATGCTAAGTGAAGTAAGTCAGACAGACTAATGCGGAATCTAAAAATAAACCAAAAACAAAGACAGGAAGAGAGATTAGACTGTGTGTTTACTTGAGATTAAGAGTAGAAGTAGGAGAAACTGGAGGAAGGTGGTCAAAGGTACAAACCTCTAGTCATAAGATAAATAAATACTTGGAATTCAATGTAACACATAATACCGATAAATAGAACTTTTCTACAATGTATAGGAAAGTCATTGAGAGTAAATCCTAAGAGTTCTCATCACAAAGGGAAATAATTTTTCTTTACTCTTTAAAGAAATGAAAAAAAAAAAAGAATAAAGACATGTCCTCTTTCTTTTATTATCAATTGGAAATACCAAGATAACTTTTCATACAAAGATGGGCACAATAAAGGACAGAAATGGTAGGGACTTAACAGAAGAAGATATTAAGAAGAGTAGCCAAGAATACACGGAAGAACATTACAAAAAAGATCATGGCAACCCAGAAAATCACAACGCTGTGATCACTCACCTAGAGACAGACATTCTGGAATAAGAAGTCAAATGGGACTTAGGAAGCATCACTACAAACAAAGCTAGTGCGGTGATGGAATTCCAGTTGAGCTGTTTCAAATCCTGAAAGATGACACTATGAAAGTGCTGCAGTCAATATGCCAGTAAATTTGGAAAACTCAGCTGTGGCTACAGGACTGGAAAAGGTCAGTTTTCATTCCAATCCCAAAAAAGGCAATGCCAAAGAATGCTCAAACTACCGCACAATTGCACTCATCTCACACGCTAGGAAAGTAATGCTCAAAATTCTCCAAGCCAGGCTTCAGCAATATGTGAACCATGAACTTCCAGATGTTCAGGCTGATTTTAGAAAAGGCAGAGGAACCAGAGATCAAATTGCCAACATTCACTAGATTGTCGAAAAAGCAGGAGAGTTCCAGAAAAGCATCTATTTCTGCTTTATTGACCATGCCAAAGCCTTTGACTGTGTGGATCACAATAAACTGTGGAAAATTCTGAAAGAGATGGGAATACCAGATCACCTGACCTGCCTCTTGAGAAACCTGTATGCAGGTCAGGAAGCAATAGTTAGAACTGGACATGGAACAACAGACTGGTTCCAAATAGGAAAAGGAGTACGTCAAGGCTGTATATTGTCACTCTGCTCATTTAACTTATATGCAGAGTACATCATGAGAAAGGCTGGGCTAGAGGAAGCACAAGCTGGAATCAAGATTGCCGGGAGAAATATCAATAACCTCAGATATGCAGATGACACCACCCTTATGGCAGAAAGTGAAGAGGAACACAAAAGCCTCTTGATGAAAGTGAAAGTGGAGAGTGAAAAAATTGGCTTAAAGCTCAACATTCAGAAAACGAAGATCATGGCATCTGGTTCCATCACTTCATGGCAAATAGATGGGGAAACAGTGGAAACAGTGGCTGACTTTATTTTTCTGGGCTCCAAAATCACTGCAGATGATGATTACAGCCATGAAATTAAAAGACGCTTACTCCTTGGAAGGAAAGTTATCACCAACCTAGACAGCATATTCAAAAGCAGAGACATTACTTTGCCAACAAAGGTTCGTCTAGTCAAGGCTATTGTTTTTCCTGTGGTCATGTATGGATGTGAGAGCTGGACTGTGAAGAAGGCTGAGTGCCGAAGAATTGATGCTTTTGAACTGTGGTGTTGGGAAGACTCTTGAGAGTCCCTTGGACTGCA
Source organism: Tragelaphus eurycerus (assembly GCA_935064755.1). NCBI lineage: Eukaryota > Metazoa > Chordata > Mammalia > Artiodactyla > Bovidae > Tragelaphus > Tragelaphus eurycerus. Next base: position 37,887,305 of record CAKXYN010000004.1, on the reverse strand, counting down.
AGAAGATCCAACCAGTCCATCCTAAAGGAGATCAGTCCTGGGTGTTTATTGGAAGGGCTGGTGTTGAAGCTGAAACTATAATACTTTGGCCACCTGATGAGAAGAGCTGACTCATTGGAAAAGACCCTGATGTTGGGAAAGATTGAGCACAGGAGGACAAGGGGACAACAGAGGATAAGATGGTTGGATGACATCATTGACTGGATGGACATGGGTTTGGGTGAACTCCAGGAGTTGGTGACGGACAGAGAAGCCTGGCATGCTGCAGTTCATGGGGTCGCAAACAGTCGGACATGACTGAGTGACTGAACTGAACTGAACTGATGGTTCAGCAGATAAAAAATCCACCTGCAATGCTAGAAACCCAGGAGACCTGGGTTCGATCCCTGGGTTGGGAAGGTCCCCTGCAGGATAAAAATGGCAACCCACTCCAGTATTATCACCTGAAAAGTCCCCACAGAGAGAGGAGCCTAGCATGGCTACATTCCATGGGATCGCAAATAGTGGGACATGACTGAGCAAGACTGAGAATATAGACTTTGAGAGGAAATATACTAAGGTAATATAGAAATTATTTCATAGATAAGTTGCAGTATGAATGAGATCACTTTTTGGACTCAGTTCAGTTCAGTCAGTCATGTCCAACTCTTTGTGATCCCATGAATTACAGCACGCCAGGCCTCCCTGTCCATCACCAACTCCTGGAGTTCACTCAAACAAAGTCAGTGATGACATCCAGCAATCTCATTCTGTCGTCCCCTTCTCCTCCTGCCCCCAATCCCTCCCAGCATCAGAGTCTTTTCCAATGAGACAACTCTTCACATGAGGTGGCCAAAGTACTGGAATTTCAGCTTTATTATCATTCCTTCCAATGAACACCCAGGACTGATCTCCTTCAGAATGGACTGGTTGGCTCTCCTTGCAGTCCAAGGGACTCTCAAGAGTCTTCTCCAACACCACAGTTCAAAAGCATCAATTCTTCGGCATTCAGCTTTCTTCATAGTCCAACTCTCACATCCATACATGACCACTGGAAAAACCATAGCCTTGACTAGATGGACCTTTGTGGGCAAAGCATTGTCTTTGCTTTTGAATATGCTGTCTAGATTGGCCATAACTTTCCTTCCAAGGAGTAAGCGTCTTTTAATTTCATGGCTGCAGTCACCGTCTGCAGTGATTTTGGAGCCCCCAAAATAAAGTCTGAAACTGTTTCCCCATCTATTTCCCATGAAGTGATGGGACCAGATGCCATGATCTTCGTTTTCTAAATGTTGAGCTTTAAGCCAACTTTTTCACTTTCCTCCTTCACTTTCATCAAGAGGCTTCTTAGTTCTTCTTCACTTTCTGTCATAAGGTTGGTGTCATCTGCATATCTGAGGTTATTGATATTTCTCCTGGCAATCTTGATTCCAGCTTATGCTTCTTCCAGCCCAGCGTTTCTCATGATGTACTCTGCATAGAAGTTAAATAAGCACGGTGACAATATACAGCCTTGATGTACTCCTTTTCCTATTTGGAACCAGTCTGTTGTTCCGTGTCCAGTTCTAACTATTTCTTCCTGATCAGCATATACTAGTAAAGAGCAAAATGAGTATTTCAGGTGGAGAACAATATAAAAAAATTATTCATGAACATGTTTTGTTTTGTTATTAAAATAAGGAAATCAACACCTTGGGTGTATAAAATGATCAATAAAAAATGTAAATAGTTTAAATATACTTTATTAAATATCAGTATATTTAGATTATTGGACACAAGCTAAGTGATTGACCCAAAAGACAACATAGAATAATTATTTCTCTTAAGCATAAAAGTGACCAAAGACAATTTAAGAAAAACAAAATTGGGAGGAGCTAAGATGGCGGACGAGTAAGATGGGGAGAATACTTTCTCCTCCACAAATCCATTAAAAGAACATTTGAATGCTGAATAAATTCGATAAAACAACTTCTGAATGCCGGCAGAGGACATCAGGCACTTAGAAAGACAACTCATTGTCTTCAAAACGAGAAAATGAGCCCTGCGGTAACTCCTTTTGTGGAGAAGTGGCATAGACACCAGCATTTGCTATTGGCAAGCGGAGGCTGGGCTAGGAGAAGAGGCGAGGCCTGCATTGCTTTGAGAAAGGATTTGGCCTGGCTATCTCAGGCGCTATCTGAGCGAAATAACCAGACTGTCGGTTATCTACTACATCAAAAGCCAGCCCTAACTTAAGACACCACCAGGACTACCTACGGAACAAAGGGCTGCACAGAGTTGGCCGGCTGCAGGCCGTCCCACTCCGGTGACAGGCAGCCAGGGCCGGAAGCGGGCAATTACAGCCCTAGAGAGACATTGTTTAACGGAACTGTGAGTAGGTTTCTGTGCTGACTCACGCTTCTTGGGGCTCTGGATGGTCAACATCTGCCTGAGAAAGTGCGCTGTTTGTATACCCAGAAAACTGAGCGGCGGAGAGGCGATAAGTCGCAGCAGCTGCGCTCGCTGAACATTTCATCACCTGCACTACTCGGATCTGGGAAGGGCATAAAACGCAGACTCAAGTCTGTGCTTCTGAGGATTGTCCGAGTGCCTGAACCTGGCCGGTTTAGATTTGGGTGTTCATCTCCGCCCCCTCTCTAAACAAGGCAGAGATCAGATATTGAAAAGACCTGTAAACCGCCTCAATAAAGAGAATTCAACAAACTACCAGAATATAGTAAGGACACTCTAAACTTGGCAATTTTAACAAAATGAAGAGACAAAAGAATACCCAGCAGCTAAAGGAACAGGATAGATGCCCACCAAACCAAACCAAAGAGGAAGAGATAGGGAAGCTACCTGATAAAGAATTCCGAATAATGATAGCGAAATTAATTCAAAATCTCGAAATCAAAATGGAATCACAGTTAAAGAGTCTGGAGACAAGGATTGAGAAGATACAAGAAAGGTTTAACAAGGACCTAGAAGAAATAAAAAAGAGTCAACACATAATGAATAATGCAATAAATGAGATCCAAAACACCCTGGAGGCAACAAATAGTAGAATAACAGAGGCAGAAGATAGGATTAGTGAATTAGAAGATAGAATCCTAGAAATAAATGAATCAGATGAGAAAAAAGAAAAACATATCAAAAGAAATGAGGACAATTTCAGAAACCTCCAGGATAACATCAAACGCTACAACATTCGAATCATAGGAGTTCCAGGAGAAGATAAAAAGAAAGATCATGAGGAAATACTTGAGGAGATAATAGTTGAAAACTTCCCTAAAATGGAGAAGGAAATTACCACTCAAGTTCAAGAAATCCAGAGAATCCCTAACAGGATAAACCCAAGGCGAAACACCCCAAGACACATATTAATCAAATTAACAAAGATTAAATATAAAGAACAAGTATTAAAAGCAGCAAGGGAAAAACATCAAATAACTCACAAGGGAATTCCCATAAGGATAACAGCTGATCTTTCAATAGAAACTCTCCAAGCCAGGAGGGAATGGCAAGACACAATTAAAGTGATGAAAGAAAATAACTTACAGCCTAGATTATTGTATCCAGCAAGGATCTCATTCAAATATAAAGGAGATATCAAAAGCTTCACAGATAAGCAAAAGTTGAGAGAATTTTGCACCACTAAACCATTTCTCCAACAAAAACTAAAGGACATTCTCTAGATAGGAATCACTAAAAGGGTGTATAAATTTGAACCCAAAACAATAAAGTAAATCTTATGTATCAATAATTGCTTTAAACGTTTATGGGCTGAATGCCCTAATCAACAGACAAAGACTGGCCGAATCGATACAAAAACAAGACCCCTACATACCTTGTCTACAAGAGACAACCAAAAGACTAAAATGGGTCAAATGGATACAAAAACTAGACCCCTATATATGTTGTCTACAAGAGAACCACCTTAAAATACAGGATATATACTGACTGAAAATGAAGGCCTGGAAAAAGATTTTCTATGCAAATATGGACCATAAGAAAACAGGAGTAGCAACACTTATGTCAGATAAAATTGACTTTAAAGATCTTGAAAAGGAGACAATGAAGGTTACACATAACGACTTAAAGAAACAATCCAAAAAGAAGTTATAACAATTATAAATAAATATGCACCCAACATTGGAGCATTGATATATCTAAGACAAACATTAATTAATATGATAGAAGAAATATGCAGCAATACAATAATAGTGGGAGACTTTAATGCCCCACTCATATAATCTGGCTGTAATAGACAAGGTAAAGAGTAAAACATATTTACTTATGAGCCTCAAAAAATTCAGTTCACTCAGGAGAGTTAAAAAAAAAAAAAGACTTATTTGTTCACTCTGTAAAGGTTTATTGACTATTTTATGGGTTTGGTACCACTTTGGGTAGTAGGGAGGAAGAGGTCACAAATGTGATCCTGTCCTAAATAATATATTGTGGTAAAGATAGACTTACCAATACAAAATACCAAGATGTGCATAAAGATGAGGACACCCGAACTGGACTTTTTGTTTCCTGAACTTTTCATTTCGAGAACAAACCTCCTAATATAGGATGAATTCAACATGATTTTTTTAAAGTGTTCTTTGTGATTAAAAACAGAAAGCCATTGGTTAAGAAATTACATATACTCCTCCCCACCATCACTCCCCTTCTTTCTTCCCATTTCCCTCCCACCCTCATTGATCCTTTCCTTTGCCCATTTTCCCCTGCAAAAAAAAGAAAAAGAAAAACAAAATTACTAGTGAATGTATTAGAGAAAGGTATTATTAAATTTAAGGAGGTCACTGAAGGGCCTCATCTAGTAGTTCAGTTGGTAAAGAATCCACCTGCAATGCAGGAGACCCCGGTTTGATTCCTGGGTCAGGAAGATCTGCTGGAGAAGGGATAGGCTAATCACTTCAGTATTCTTTGGCTTCCCTTGTGGCTAGCTGGTAAAGAATCTACCTGCAATGCAGGAGACCTAGGTTCAATCCCTGGGTTGGGAAGATCACTTGAAAAAGGGAGAAGTTACACACTCCAGTATTCTGGCCTGGAGAATTCCACGGACTACACAGTCCATGGGGTTGCAAAGACTCGGACACAACTGAGCGACTTTCACCAAGCAATACCAAAGTAATATATGTAGGCCAAATCATGCATTTTGTTAGTAGTGCTTCTTAAATATCTCCAAGTTTTCAACCCTGGTTATATTAGATTGAAATGGTAGGGAAGATAACCAAAAGACATCTAGTATGTTGTAACAGGAATTCACACAGGTAGTCCTAAATCACCTTGTGCTTATTTATTACCATAGGTTTCTTGGTTCTTCATATTTTCTCCTTCCATCTCTATATCTCTTTTCTTGCCCAAATTCTCCTATTTTTACATTGATCAGATCAGATCAGATCAGTCGCTCAGTCGTGTCCGACTCTTTGCGACCCCATGAACTGCAGCACACCAGGCCTCCCTATCCATCACCAGCTCTCGGAGGTCACTCAGACTCACATCCATCGAGTCAATGATGCCATCCAGCCATGTCATCCTCTGTCGTCCCCTTCTCCTCCTCCCCCCAATCCCTCCTAGCATCAGAGTCTTCTCCAATGAGTCAACTCTTCGCATGAGGTGGCCAAAATACTGGAGTTTCAGCTTTAGCATCATTCCTTCCAAAGAAATCCCAGGATTGATCTCCTTCAGAATGGACTGGTTGGATCTCCTTGCAGTCCAAGGGACTCTCAAGAGTCTTCTCCAACACCACAGTTCAAAAGCATCAATTCTTCGGCGCTCAGCCTTCTTCACAGTCCAGCTCTCACGTCCATACATGACCACAGGAAAGACCATAGCCTTGACTAGGCGAACCTTTGTTGGCAAAGTGATGTCTCTGCTTTTGAATATGCTATCTAGGTTGGTCATAACTTTCCTTCCATGGAGTAAGCGTCTTTTAATTTCATGGCTGCAGTCACCATCTGCAGTGATTTTGGAGCCCAGAAAAATAAAGTCTGACACTTTCCACTGTTTCTCCATCTATTTCCCATGTAGTGATGGGACCAGATGCCATGATCTTCGTTTTCTGAATGTTGAGCTTTAAGCCAACTTTTTCACTCTCCACTTTCACTTTCATCAAGAGGCTTTTGAGTTCCTCTTCACTTTCTGCCATAAGGGTGGTATCATCTGCACATCTGAGGTTATTGATATTTCTCCTGGCAATCTTGATTCCAGCTTGTGTTTCTTCCAGTCCAGCATTTCTCATGATGTACTCTGCATATAAGTTAGATAAACATGGTGACAATATACAGCCTTGACATACTCCTTTTCCTATTTGGAACCAGTCTGTTGTTCCATGAAGGACTGTGCAAAATGTTTCATGATCATTCAAGTCAATGATATCGTGATATTAGTCCTATTCACCAAACATCTACCAATTCAGATTCCTTCCAGGCGAATAGCAGGCATTTAAAAGGAACACATATTCACTTCTCCCTGAAGTTAGTTATGGCCACATAGTTTGATTTGGACAATGAAATGTGTGTCACAAGAGGGTGGAGTTTTTTTAAGAGATAAAATTCAGTGCTACATAACTTTCACTCTGACATTTTAGATTGGAATTTTCAATAGGCTGTGTCCCTAAAAAGGAGTACAATATATTTAAGAAACTAAATAAATAAATTACCTGACCTGCCTATTGAGAAATCTGTATGGAGGTCAGGAAGCAACAGTTAGAACTGGACATGGAACAACAGACTGGATCCAAATTGGGAAAGGAGTACGTCAAGTCTGTATACTATCACTCTGCTTATTTAACTTGTATGCAGAGTACATCATGAGAAAGGCTGGGCTGGATGAAGCACAGCTGGAATCAAGATTTCTGGGAGAAATATCAATAACCTCACATATGCAGATGATACCACTCTTATGACAGAAGGCATAGAAGAACTAAAGAGACTCTTGATGAAAGTGAAAGAGAGTGAAAATGTTGGCTTAAAACTGAACATTTAGAAAACTAAGATCATGGCATCTGATCCCATCAATTCATGGAAAACAGATGGGGAAACAATAAAAACAGTGGCTGACTTTATTTTGGGGGGCTGCAGATGGGGACTGCAGCCATGACATTAAAAGATGCTTGCCCCTAGGAAAGAAAGTTATGACCCACCTAGACAGCATATTAAAAAGCAGAGACATTACTTTGCCAACAAAGGTCCATCTAATCAAAATTATGGCTTTTCCAGTAGTCACATATGGATGAGAGAGTTGGACTATAAAGAAAGCTGAGCACTAAAGAACTGATGCTTTTGAACTGTGGTATTGGAGAAGACACTTGAGAGCCTCTTGGACTGTATGGAGATCCAACCAGTCTATCCTAAAGGAAATCAGTCCTGAATACTCATTGGAAGGACTGATGTTGAAGCTGAAACTCCAATACTTTGGCCACCTGATGTGAAAACCGACTCATTGGAAAAGACCCTGATGCTGGGAAAGATTGAAGTCAGGAGGAGAAGGGGACGACAGCGGATGAGATGGCTGGATGGCATCACCGACTCAATGGACGTGAGTTTGAGTGAACTCTGGGAGTTGGTGATGGACAGGGAGGCCTGGCATGCTGCAGTCCATGGTATCACAAAGAGTCAGACAAGACTGAGTGACTGAACTGAACTGAACTGAACTTTATAAAAGAGAAAGCCAAAACCTTGGTGAGTTCACTGATGAATTCTACCAAACTCTTAAAGAAGAAATAAAATCAGTGGTGTGTATAAATCCCTCTCCTCCTTCTTCCAGTACAACCACATGGCCATTTGCAATGACTCTCTTATTCCTTGAATTGTGAAAATATACAGCATAGGCCCACATAAATAGTAGGTGTTTAACAAACCTTTGTTTGTTTGTTGTCTTTTCTTGAGTGGCTAAGATATCCCATCAACAGTTAAGAAATTGGAATCTGAGTTTGACAGGTGATTGGTACTAAGGATTTCTATTGTGATGTCACAAATATTAGCTCTTATTTCACTATGTATTGAATTTTCTGGCATTATCCTAATCAGAACCCATAATTACAAACTACTTACCAAATGAATCAGTAAAAGTAATTTTCAATATTTTCATTAGGTAAAGGCTTGTTTCATTTTGAATCATTACCCTCAGGAACTAGGATAATGCTAGCCATAAGTTTATTTTTATTATTTATTTCAATGATGTCATTCATTTGGTTGAATTCATCAAGCATTTCTGTGTTCATACTATCAAGTGTGGGGATAGACCACAAAAAGTAAGATATGAAGCAGTTATAGGTTTTCCATCCAAGGGGATTAAAAGGTATGACATAAGGGTAAAAGAAGGTCATATTAAATTGATAATGCTTGGAATTATATGATGAAGGTATTTGGGAAGTGTAGAGAAGTGGGGATAGAATTTAATTAATAGGAAATGTTCATCTTTTCAATAGACATCTTACAGAAATCTCTAAAAAGAATAGACTTTACAGTAATCCTAGATACCGAAACTCAATTACAACCCAAAATGTACACAGCTTTATCAAGGAAAGATGAGCACATATATTGTCTCTTTACATAATTCCCATTGCAGGCAAGCTGATCATCTCCATATGCCTGTAATTATCCATAATAATTTCACATTTCATCTGATTAATTCTTCTGCTTCTCTACATACAAACACGTAATGATATAGACCTCTCTTTCCTCACACATTATTCTAATTATTGTTTCATTTTATATCATAATGTAATGAAAATGGAGCATTCAATCAAGGGATTATTGCTCCTACTTTGAAGAGAACATTATTAATTATGTAGTATCAAGACTGCCACTTCAGGGCCATGCAAAAGGTTGCCTAATTACCCGGTGATTTCAGGACAATTTACACTGTCAATCTGAGTAAAAAATAAATACATAAAATAAGGCTGGGCTTTCTCTCCTCCCTCCACCACCCCCAACCCCGCACGCCCCCACCTGCTTTTTCCTCTACCTTCCTCACTGATATACTTGGTTTACAGACGCAAATAAATTCATTTGGTACTTCTATAAATTTGGCAGTCCAGGCCTGGGTTTTATTCTACTTTTTAAAAAGTGTTTCTTTTACACACTACCCCACCTCACTGTTTCCATAAAAGGTAATCCTATTATCTTATTTACTGGCCTCATTTCTGGAAAGACTAACCTGGAATAATGTTTAATGCGTTAATTTTCCAAAACTCTCCAAACACAGTCTGTTACTTAAAATTTTTTATTTGCTAAAGCTAAAGTTAAGGAAATAAAAAAAGTGCATTAATGCATTCTGAAAAAATGATAGGATGTAAAGCATATTGGAAACTTTGCTAATATGGGGCATCAAGGAACAGTTTCAGAGATTAGCACCATGTTTCCAATTCTAATTCCTATAAACTACTATGCAATAAAAAACCAGAGCTAAAATTCCCACACCTATGCAATCATTCTCACTCTTTATGGAATTAAAATTTTGCCAAAAGCAGCTGAGATAACCCCTAGGGTAACAAATGTGTAGCTGACTAGAGGATTAAATTTGATGACAATTCAAAAATAACTGACATCAAGCTACATGCATTATCACAAAACACAGTACCAGCATTGTCAGTTTCCAGTGTGAGTTTTAGTACTGGAAGGGACTGGTGTGGAATCAGCAAAGGATAGGAAAAGGAGAGTGTATTGTGGTGAAATTTATGAACCAGTTCTCCAGAAAAATGTGAATATACACACACAAATAAAAGCTTTAGTAAACTTTACTTAAAACTTTAGTAAGCTTTCAGTTCAGTTCAGTTCAATCGCTCAGTCGTGTCTGACTCTTTGCAACCCCATGAATTGCAGCATGCCAGGCCTCCCTGTCCATCACCAACTCCTGGAGTTCACTCAGACTCATGTCCATCGAGTCAGTGAAGCCATCAGCCATCTCATCCTCTGCCATCCCCTTCTCCTCCTGCCCCCAATCCCTCCCACCATCAGAGTCTTTTTCAGTGAGTCAACTCTTCGCATGAGGTGGCCAAAGTACTGGAGTTTCAGCTTTAGCATCATTCCTTCCAAAGAAATCCCAGGGCTGATCTCCTTCAGAATGGACTGGTTGGATCTCCTTGCAGTCCAAGGGACTCTCAAAAGTCTTCTCCAACACTACAGTTCAAAAGTATCAATTTTTCGGCACTCAGCCTTCTTCACAGTCCAACTCTCACATCCATAAGAAAAGACCATAGCCTTGACTAGCCAGACTTTTGTTGGCAAAGTAATATCTCTGTTTTTGAATATGCTGTCTAGGTTGGACATAACTTTCCTTCCAAGGACTAAGTGTCTTTTAATTTCATGGCTGCAGTCACCATCTGTAGTGATTTTGGAGCCCAGAAAAATAAAGTCTGACACTGTTTCCACTGTTTCCCCATCTATTTCCCATGAGGTGATGGGACTGGATGCCATGATCTTCGTTTTCTGAATGTTGAGCTTTAAGCCAACTTTTTCACTCTCCACTTTCACCTTCATCAAGACGCTTTTTAGTTCCTCTTCACTTTCTGCCACAAGGGTGGTGTCATCTGCATATCTGAGGTTATTGAAATTTCTCCCAGCAATCTTGATTCCAGCGTGTGTTTCTTCCAGTCCAGCGTTTCTCATGATGTACGCTGCATAGAAGTTAAATAAGCAGGGTGACAATATACAGCCTTGACGTACTCCTTTTCCTATTTGGAACCAGTCTGTTGTTCCATGTCCAGTTCTAACTGTTGCTTCCTGAGCTGCAGACAGATTTCTCAAGAGGCAGGTCAGATGGGTCTGGTATTCCCATCTCTCTCAGAATTTTCCACAGTTTATTGTGATCCACACAGTCAAAGGCTTTGGCATAGTCAATAAAACAGAAATAGATGCTTTTCTGGAACTCTCTTGCTTTTTCAATGATCCAGTGGATGTTGGCAATTTGATCTCTGGTTCCTCTGCCTTTTCTAAAACCAGCTTGAACATCAGGAAGTTCACAGTTCACATATTGCTGAAGCCTGGCTTGGAGAATTTTGAGCATTACTTTACTAGCGTGTGAGATGAGTGCAATTGTGCAGTAGTTTGAGCATTCTTTGGTATTGCTTTTCTTTGGGATTGGAATGAAAACTGACCTTTTCCAGACGTGTGGCCACTGCTGAGTTTTCCAGATTTACTGGCATATTGAATGCAGCACTTTCACAGCATCATCTTTCAGGATTTGAAATAGCTCCACTGTAATTCCATCACCTCCACTAGCTTTGTTCGTAGTGATGCTTTAAGGCCCACTTGACTTCACATTCCAAGATGTCTGGGTCTAGGTGAGTGATCACACCATTATGATTATCTTGGTCATGAAGATCTTTTTTGTACAGTTCTTCTGTGTAAGAAGTTCCTCTTCTTAATATATTCTGCTTCTGTTACGTCTATATCATTTCTGTCCTTTATCGAGCCCATCTTTGCATGAAATGTTCCCTTGGTATCTCTAATTTTCTTGGAGAAATCTCTAGTCTTTCCCATTCTGTTGTTTTCCCCTATTTCTTTGCATTGATGTCTGAGGAAGGCTTTCTTATCTCTTCTTGCTATTCTTTCTAACTCTGCATTCAGATGCTTATATCTTTCCCTTTCTCCTTTGCTTTTCGCTTTTCTTTTCACAGCTATTTGTAAGGCCTCCCCAGACAACCATTTTGATTTTTTGCATTTCTTTTCCATGGGGATGGTCTTGGTGCCTGTCTCCTGTACAATGTCACGAACCTCATTCCATAGTTCATCAGGCATTCTGTCTATCAGATCAAGGCCCTTAAATCTATTTCTCACTTCCACTGTATAATCATTAGGGATTTGATTTAGATCAAACCTGAATGGTCTAGTGGTTTTCCCTACTTTCTTCAATTTAAGTCTGAATTTGGTAATAAGGAGTTCATGATATGAGCCATAGTCAGCCTCCAGTCTTGTTTTTGTTGACTGTATAGAGCTTCTCCAACTTTGGCTGCAAAAAACATAATCAATCTGATTTTGGTATTGACTATCTGGTGATGTCCATGTGTAGAGTCTTCTCTTATGTTGTTGGAAGAGGGTGTTTGCTACGTCCAGTGCATTCTCTTGGCAGAACTCTATTAGCCTTTGCCCTGCTTTATTCTGTATTCCAGGCCAAATTTGCCTGTTACTCCAGGTGTTTCTTAACTTCCTACTTTTGCATTCCAGTCCCCTTTTAATGTAAAGGACACCTTTTTTGGGTGTTAGTTCTAAAAGGTTTTGTAGGTCTTCATAAAACCGTTCAACTTGAGTTTCTTCAGCGTTATTGGTTGGGACATACACTTGGATTACTGTGATATTGAAAGGTTTGCCTTGGAAACAAACAGAGATCCTTCTGTTGTTTATGAGATTGCATCCAAGTACTGCATTTTGGACTCTTTTGTTGGCCATGATGGCTACTCCATTTCTTCTGAGGGATTTCTGCCCGCAGTAGTAGATATAATGGTCATCTGAGTTAAATTCACCCATTCCAGTCCATTTTAGTTTGCTGATTCCTAAAATGTAGACATTCACTCTTGCCATCTCTTGTTTGACCACTTCCAATTTGCCTTGATTCTTGGACCTGACATTCCAAGTTCCTATGCAATATTGCTCTTTACAGCATCGGATTTTGCTTCTATCACCAGTCACATTCACAGCTGGGTGTTCTTTTTGCTTTGGCTCCATCCCTTCATTCTTTCTGGAGTTATTTCTCCCCTGATCTCCAGTAGCATATTGGGTACCTATGGACCTGCGGAGTTTCTCTTTCAGTATCCTATCATTTTGCCTTTTCATACTGTTCATGGGGTACTCAAGGCAAGGGTACTGAAGTGGTTTGCCATTCCCTTCTCCAGTGGGCCACATTCCACCTTTAAGTAAGGTTAGTGTATAATATTTTTCATTTACATGTTACTGTGGAATTAAATACTATGATACAATACTTGCTTTTTAAAAATTATTTATTTTTCCTCTTATCAACTCCGAAACTATTTAAGTTGTTGTTCAGTCACTCAATTGCATCCAACTCTTCGTGACCCCATGGACTGCAGCACACCAGGCTTGTTTAAGTGCAAACGAGATTTTATATTTCTGAAAGATTTGAAGTGGTTGACATGGAGGCACAGAGCTCTAATTTTCTTCCAGAATACTTGGTCAGTTTACTATCCCAGTATTTTTGGAGTTCATTCTTGCAATTATATTTGTTATAAAATATTTCATTTTGTCTAGTTTTTCAGAGTTTAGAGCTTGGTTTGTTTTTTCATATATAACTTAATACCACTTTCTCTATTATTTTTTCCTTGATAGACTTAACTCTCTTTCATTTTCAAAGAAACAATGATATTTAAAATGTGATTGCTGTTTTTCAATTCACTAACATTTGTTTTTATCTTCACTGTGCTCTTTCTTCAGGTTCCTTTGGTTTGTTTTGTTGATCATTTTTCTAACCATTTAAGATAATTAGATAATTTAATTAAAATTTTTTTTTACTAATATAAATATTTCAGCTATAAAAATATCCCTCTGAAGCCTGTTTTACTCAATTTACAAAGTGTTAATTATGACATGTCTATTATTATTTACAAAGTATATGCAATTTAGGATTGATTTTTCTTTCTTCCCACAAAATACATAATAATTAAGGGCAGTTTGTGTTTTTTAATATTTATTTTTCTGATATTCTTGTTTCCTAGGTTTCTATTAAAGATTCAGTTATTAACTTTTCTAATCCATTACATGTTGGTCACTCAGTCATGTCCAACTCTTTGCAGTCCCATGGACTGTAACCCACCAGGCTCCTCTGTCCATAGAATTTTCCAGGTAAGAATAATGGAGTGGATTGCCATTCCCTTCTCCAGAGGATGTTCCCAACCCAGGGATGGAACCTGGATCTCCTGCACTGCAGGCAGATTTGTTTACCATTTTAGCCACCATTAAAGTTTTATGAAGTTTCATTAGTCCTTGAAAAGAAAGTTCATTTCTGTTTTCAGGATATGAATTCAATTTATGTTTTTTAGAAATATTCTATTATTTATAAATTTTATAGTCTTTTTGTCTAACTCTGTTTCTGTCTCTATAAAACATTTTCATTATCATAATAAAAAATTACCATGTAAATTACCATGAAAATAGAACCTTGTTAAGAATTATACTCTTATTATGAGAAACTTAACACTAATGATACTTTCTTTATCTTTCCTTCATATTTATTTTATTTTTCCTTGGCTGGTACTGGACATCCCCATTTCCTTAGTTTACAGTCTTATTGTTCTGAATATTTTTTTTGTGTGTTCAATCTTAGGGAAATGCTTTTATTTTTTTTAATTAAATTTTATTTTGCTTTACTTTACAATATTGTATTGCTTTTACCATACATCAAGATGGATCCGTCACCAGTATACCCATGCTCCCCATCCTGAACCCTCTTCCCTCCCCATACCATCCCTCTGGGTCGTCCCAGTGCACCAGCCCCAGGCATCCGTTATCGGGCATCGTACCTGGACTGGCGACTCGTTTCAGATATGATATTATACATATTTCAATGCTATTCTCCCAAATCATCCCTCCCTCTCCCTGTCCCAGAGTCCAAAAGTCTGTTCTATACATCAGTGTCTCTTTTGCTGTCTCATAAACAGGGTTATTGTTACCATCTTTCTAAATTCCATATATATGTGTTAGTATACTGTATTTGTGGTTCTCTTTCTGGCTTACTTCACTCTGTATAATAGGCTCCATTTCCATCCACCTCCTTAGAACTGATTCAAATGTGTTCTTTTTAATGGCTGAGTAATACTCCATTGTGTATATGTACAACAGCTTTCTTATCCATTCATCTGCGGATGAACATCTAGGTTGCTTCCAAGTCCTGGCTATTGTAAACAGTGCTGCTATGAACATTGGGGTACACGTGTCTCTTTCAATTCTGGTTTTCTCAGTGTGTATGCCCAGCAGTGGGATTGCTGGATCATAAGGCAGTTCTAGTCCCAGTTTTTTGAGGAATCTCCATACTATTCTCCATAGTGGCTGTACTAGTTTGCATTCCCACCAACAGTGTAAGAGGGTTCCCTTTTCTCCACACCCTCTCGAGCATTTATTGCTTGTGGACTTTTGGATCACAGCCATTCTGACTGGCGTGAAATGGTACCTCATAGTGGTTTTGATTTGTATTTCTCTGATAATGAGTGATGTTGAGCATCTTTTCATGTGTTTGTTAGCCATCTGTATGTCTTCTTTGGAGAAATGTCTATTTAGTTCTTGGCCCATTTTTTGATTGGGTCACTTATTTTTCTGGAATCAAGCTGTAGGAGTTGCTTGTATATTTTTGAGATTAGTTGTTTGTCTGTTGCTTCATTTGCTATTATTTTCTCCCATTCTGAAGGCTGTCTTTTCACCTTGTTTATAGTTTCCTTTGTTGTGCAGAAGCTTTTTAAGTTTGATTAGGTCCCATTTGTTTATTTTTGATTTTATTTCCGATATTCTGGGAGGTGGGTCATAGAGGATCCTGCTGTGATGTATGTCAGAGAGTGTTTTGCCTATGTTTTCCTCTAGGAGTTGTATGGTTTCTGGTCTTACATTTAGCTCTTTAATCCATTTTGAATTTATTTTTGTGTATGGTGTTAGAAAGTGTTCTAGTTTCATTCTTTTACAAGTGTTCAACCAGTTTTCCCAGCACCACTTGTTAAAGAGATTGTCTTTAATCCATTGTATATTCTTACCTCCTTTGTCAAAGATAAGGTGTCCATATGTGCGTGGATTTATCTCTGGGCTTTCTATTTTGTTCCATTGGTCTATATTTCTGTCTTTGTGCCAGTACCATACTGTCTTGATGACTGTGGCTTTGTAGTAGAGCCTGAAGTCAGGCAGGTTGATTCCTCCAGTTCCGTTCTTCTTTCTCAAGATAGCTTTGGCTATTTGAGGTTTTTTGTATTTCCATACAAATTGAGAAATTATTTGTTCTAGCTCTGTGAAGAATCCCGTTGGTAGCTTGATGGGGATTGCATTGAATCTATAAATTGCTTTGGGTAGTATACTCATTTTCATTATATTGATTCTACCAATCCATGAACATGGTATATTTCTCCATCTATTAGTGTCCTCTTTGATTTCTCTTTTAAAATATAATGTTGAAAAATAAGGTAGAATTTCATATTATCTGACCACTGTGGGTTATCATAGAATGTTGTCTCTCTTTAAGTCACCATGCTTTTACCAAGCCAGGCTAAGGTTGTAGATCAGCAGCCCAATCTCCTAGGTGTTTCCCACTGAACATGAATTCAACAGGAATTCTGTCAGGAAAGGCAATGTTCTATATGTAGCTTTTGGATTTCTACTTGGCCACATAAGAATGGGCCTTGGGACAGGAACACTTCTTGACTAATGAAGACTTAGTGACTAATGAAGCTAATCTTGCTCTGTCTCTTGTCTGTGTGAGTAAATTATTGTTCCATCCAGTGTTTAACTGCCTTGTATTTTCTCTGGCACCTTCAATACCAAATGCAGTGGACAGAAGTGTTTAGACTTCTACTCCCAATAAGCCACAAATGCCATTTGCTTGACAAATTCATGAAGACCCATTATCTTAAAGTGCTGGTTCTGTTCACTTTCTTGTGCACATTCCCTTAACATATACCAGATAAGCTAAGAGTATTTACTGAACAGAAGAATATGTAAAGGAACACAGGAGGTAGAGATTAAAAAATGTACATGATTGAGGTTTTCTGCCAAGGGCAATATTTATTAATTTTATGCTTGAAGAAAAAAATTTTCATTAAAAATTTACTACAATTGAGTTAATAAATGTCATTCTTGAAAGTTATGTACTTATAATTGCAGTCACTTACTATAATTATGCATCACTTGCTTTGAGAAAGGACAAGCAGTTTTGAACTGTGTGGCAAATGATACCTGATATAACATAAGCAATTAGGAACTGGGTAACTCTTTAATAGTCTAAAAGCTATAATAAATACTTCAAGTAATATTTTATCAGTATGGAAATAATTGTCCAATTAGTAACGCACTACTACAAAATGACAAGGGTTTATAAAAAAAGTATGTGCTTCACAATTTGTAGGATAAACTCTGGAGGTTAAAGGAAGGGGAAAGTGGTAATATTAATAAAGAACTTCTACTAAATAATTCATTAAAATTATTTCAAATACACTTTAAGGTCCTAAAATATGTGGTACTATTATTTTAAAATATTGATGAAAAATACATAGACTTGATTTTTAATTTAGTTGTAAAGATAACCATAAAATATTTATATAATCCCCTTTCATTACTTTTTCAGAAGCACATACTTTTAAGCCAAAAGTGAGTATATCAATATAACAATACAAAGATATGAATTAACAGAATTCCAAGCAAATAAAAGAAAAGGCACTAACTTTGTAATTAACTCGGTATGTACTATTTCCCCAGTATTTGTATTTTCCAAAGACAAATAAAAAATTAACTGTATAACATGGTTCCCAAGAAAAAGGAAATTACATACAGCTTTATAAGGTTATGGAGTACTATGTGAATAAAGCAGTTTTTTTTTTTTAATTCACAGATATATGTGTACTATGTGAATAAAGCAGTTCTTTTTTTAATTCACAGATATATGTGATATAATCTGAAGGCTTTTATAATTATCATCTTAATAAAGTTATCCTCTACTCCAAGTTTCCCATAGTTGCTTATGAATGAGTATTGAATTATATCAAATTATTTATCTGAATATTTTGAAAGAATTATATCACATTATTATATTAATATATTGTACTGCATTGCTATATTTTCAAATAGTAAGCCATCAGCAATTCCTAAAATACTGCTTCCTTGATTCTTGATGTAACAGCCTCTTTAAATCATTGTTTAATTGGCTGATATTTGATTAGGATTTTTGCTTCTAAGTTTATTAATGAGACTATATTTTTATTATCATAGACTTGTCAAGTTTTGAGATCAAAGCAATGCTCATTTCATAAACAGTTGAGAAATATCATACTTTCAAGAATATTTGACCTTTTAACAAGCCTCTGTGTTGAGTCACCATATGTGTGTTCTGGTCTGACCAATTTGTCAAAATTTATACCTATAAACATCAATTAATATTTATTAACTGAATGACTACCTTTACTATCAAAACTTCCAGTATAAAAATAAATCATATTACCATCATTCCATATATCCATTTAATCTTTTATGTTTTTTATCTTTGTGTTTCTTCAAATCTCAGTCGATATTTTCTTTTGACCCATGTCCCAGTTTACCTGTGTGGAAACTGTGGTTTAACTCAATGATTTAGTTCTTAAATTCAGTTACAGTATTTTTCATTACATATTCATTAACAATTTATATTTATTTCTTAAAATATTTTATACTTCTTATTAATCTCAATAACCTTTCTTATTATTTACTCTAAATATCCACATTTCTTGGATTCTCTATAGGTCTCTTCTATTGTTTGTTGTCACCTTGCTTTTCAGTGATATGTCACTGCCTCCTGAAATTATTTTTAATAATTATTTTTAATTGCACACTAGAAAATGTGCATAAAATATTACAGAGCTAAATTAATATCGACTGATTTCTTTCAGAGAGAATTTATATCTGCCTCTGATAAGTGACTATGCTAGGGAAACCGGCACTCTCCAAACACCTTAATTCCATCAGCCTGAGACAATTTACATCTGAGTCAGTCTCTTTGAAGCCCATCTATTTCTATTTATTCTCACTTTAAAAGGTTTAGTATTTTTAGTATTTTTAACCAAAGACTGTTTACCAAAGCTATCCTCTCCTTGGAAAACTCTCAATACCAAATTTGTATTTCATGAAGATCCTTGAGTTTGCCTAGTTAATTGAGGAAAAAATTTGGGGAGGGTGATGTCTCAAGCTTGAAAATTTAACATGAAACCGTTTAAGAGAAATTTTCTTTTTCTATCATGAAAAGTCCTAAATTCTCTACAATACACCAGTTTTCATATTCTTATATTTCTACATGTAAAGTAGGTTAAAAATACAGGTTTGGATATAAAATGAATATTAATGACATTAGTTTGCACATATCATTTTAAAAGGTAAATTCACCTATTCTGCATAGTTGATCAAAGGCACTATAATGGTTAATTAGGTCTAGTTGTAGACCTAGATGTACATTTAGAATTTATTTCTATAATGTCCTTCATAAGATTGCCAGTAACAAAATAACTTTAAGTATGTAATAACTTCTACAAAATAAAAATAAGCACACAAACATAAAAACCCCAACCTGGGACTCTTATTTATTCTGGTTTCTTAAAAATAAAACCTCAAGGGCAAAAATACTACCTTAAGAAGCATAAATATTCAGTGATTTAAGACTTTTGTAGACTTGATTATTTTAATATTACCCACACAATCTCTTTTCATATCATTTACATATTCTGTGTGATCCATAAAAATATTACATATTCTCATGTGTTCTATAAGCAACCCTACCAATCTAATTTGAAAGTAGATCTATATTCACCAATAAGATATTCAGGCATTCCTTGGATGATATATATACAATAATCACATAAAACCAATTCTGATTTCCCAATACACTGTTGTCAATGTGTAGCTAGGAAAAAGCAAAACTAGTTGTCAGGCCAAATGAAGAAGACACTTCAACTCCTCTAGTACATTTCATTATTTACACATTTCACTGGGTAATTGCCATCCTTGACCAACCATGGAAGCTTCTCTCAATCGGAGGGAACTTTACAATTCTGCTAATATTGTGGAAAATGTGCTGCTGCTACCCACTCAGATATCACAAGCAGGAGGAGCTTCAGTGGGACTTTCATGGCTATATATAAGCCTATATTTTTTGCCATTAATATTATCAAATAGTAGTGGAGAAAGTCATTATCTTCTACACTATAACTTAGATGATGGTGTTGATCTTTCAAGCCTAACAAAATAGTACTTTTATAAATCAAGCATAGTCTAGATATGACACTAACTATTGAATTATAGATGTTCAGTTCAGCAGTTTCTCAGTCATGTCCAACTCTTTGCAACCCCATGAATCACAGCATGCCAGGCTTCCCTATCCATCACCAACTCCTGGAGCCTGCTCAAACTCTTGTCCACTGAGTCGGTGATGCCATCCAACCATTTCACCCTCTGCCATCCTCTTCTCCTCCCGCCTTCAATCTTTCCCAGCATCAGGTCTTTTCCAATGAGTCAGTTTTTCACATCAGGTGGCCAAAGTATTGGAGTTTCAGCTTCAGCATCAGTCCTTCCAATGAATATTCAGGACTGATTTCCTTTGGAATTGACAAGTTGGATCGCTTCACAGTCCAAGAGACTCTCAAGAGTCTTCTCCAACACCACAGTTCAAAAGCATCAATTCTTCGGTGCTCAGCTTTTGTTGGTAAAGTATGTCTATGCTTTTTAATAAGCTGTTTAGGTTGCTCATAGCTTTCCTTCCAAGGAGCAGGCGTCTTTTAATTTCATGGCTGCAGTCCCCATCTGCAGTGATTTTGGAGCCCAAAAAATAAAGTCTCTCACTGTTTCCATTGTTTCATCATCTATTTTCCATGAAGTGATGGGACCAGATGCCATGATCTTAGTTTTCTGAACACTGAGTTTTAAGCCAACTTTTTCACTAGGATCAGAGAATTAAAGTAAAGAGAACAGGAACCAATATGTTTGCACAGAGAATGGATATATCAGGCATTTAATATAATATTAACTTAATGAATTCTTATAACAACTGTGTAAAGTAGACATAATATCCATTTTATATATGAATATCCTGAGGCTTACAAGAGTTAAATGACATTACAGAAATTACAGGTAATTACTGGCAAACCCAATATTTTAACTCAGGTTTGAATGACTCAAATCTGTGAAGGTTTCTGTTTCAAAGAGCTCTTTCACTGAATGATCTGTTTCAGCACTGATATAAATAATCCATGTATCACACATTTTCAAATTATTAGCATTCAGTAGAATATGAATATACTGATTACTCCAAATGCATACTGATAATTCAATAGGCAATTTAGGGTTTTAGAGAACCTCAGGTTCATCTTTTTAAACAGAAGTAATTAAGGCTTATACATACATGTAGGACAATTCTGACAAAGCTTTGTAATTGGGCAAATTCTATTTAATAGGATTCTGCTTTACCTAGAAATAAATATCACTACAACCCTAATTTTGAACATTACAAAAGCTCCATGGTTATTGGTACAAAGCCTTGAGACAGTGACCTGTAGCCTGAAGAAGAAATGCCACTGAAACAATACAACTGATTGACCAGAAAGTATTTAAAATTACCTGTTATTTCCACAAGGGCCCAATCACTGTGAGAACTAGTGGATGTGGAAAACTCTCTGGGTTTACAGCCTTGAACATGGGAATTACAGTCACACATATGGTTATTATTAAAACTTGCTACAAATCAGCACTGAAACTACACATTTTGTTCAATTTTAATTTAGACTTTTTTTAATATAGTTAATTTTCCTAGTTCTGTAATAATATTACATTCATTATATATGAGAAAGAAATAAAGATTTTAAAATATTTTCCTTTAAGTAACTTGACAAACTTTTAAGTGGTCTTTTCAGTTCAGTTCAGTCGCTCAGTCATGTCTGACTCTTTGTGACCCCATGAATCGCAGCACACCTGACCTCCCTGTCCATCACCAACTCCTGGAGTTCACCCAGACTCAAGTCCATCGAGTCAGTGATGACATTCAGTCACCTCATCCTCTGTTGTCCCCTTCTCCTCCTGCCCCATCCCTCCCAGCATCAGGGACTTTTCCAATGAGTCAACTCTTTGCATGAGGTGGCCAAAGTATTGGAGTTTCAGCCTCAGCATCAGTCCTTCCAATGAACACCCAGGATTGGTCTCCTTTAGGATGGATTTGGTTGGATCTCCTTGCAGTCCAAGGGACTCTCAAGAGTCTTCTCCAACACCACAGTTCAAAAGCATCAATTCTTTAGTGTTCAGCTTTCTTCACAGTCCAACTCTCACATCCATACATGAACACTGGAAAAACCATAGACTTGCCTAGATGGACCTTTGTCCATCTGGGGACTGGAATACAAAAGTAGGAAGTCAAGAAACACCTGGAGTAACAGGCAAACTTGGCCTTGGAATACAGAATGAAGCACGGAAAAGGCTAATAAGTTTTGCTAAAAGAACTCACTGGTCATAGCAAACACCCTCTTCCAACAACACAAAAGAAGACTCTACACATGGACATCACCAGATGGTCAACAATGAAATCAGATTGATTATATTCTTTGCAGACAAAGATGGAGAAACTCCATACAGTCAGTAAAAACAAGACCGGGAGCTAATTGCATCAGATCATGAACTCCTTATTGCCAAATTCAGACTGAAATTGAAGAAAGTAGGGAAAACCACTAGACCATTCAGGTATGACCTAAATCAAATCCCTTATTATTATACAGTGAAAATGAGAAATAGATTTAAGGGACTAGATCTGATAGAGTGCCTGATGAACTATGGACAGAGGTTCATGACATTATACAGGAGACAGGGATCAAGACCATCCTCATGGATGGCCACAGGACTGGAAAAGGTCAGTTTTCATTCCAATCCCAAAGAAAGGCAATGCCAAAGAATGCTGAAACTACTGCACAACTGCACTCATCTCACATGCTAGTAAAGTAATGCTCAAAATTCCCTGAGACAGATTTCAGTATTACTTGAACCATGAACTTCCAGATGTTCAAGCTGGTTTTAGAAAAGGTAGAGGAACCAGAGATCAAATTGCCAACATACACTGGATCATGGGAAAAGCGAGAGAGTTCCAGAAAAACATCTATTTCTGCTTTATTGACTATGCCAAAGGCTTTGACTGTGTGGATCACAATAAACTGTGGAAAATTCTGAAAGAGATGGGAATACCAGACCACCTGACCTGCCTCTTGAGAAATCTGTATGCAGCTCAGGAAGCAACACTTAGAAGTGGACATGGAACAACAGACTGGTTCCAAATAGGAAAAGGAGTACGTCAAGGCTGTATATTGTCACCCTGCTTATTTAACTTATATGCAGAGTACATCATGAGAAACTCTTGGCTGGAGGAAGCACAAGCTGGAATCAAGATTGCCGGGACAAATATCAATAACCTCAGATATGCAGATGTTGCTGCTAAGTCGCTTCAGTATGTCCAACTCTGTGTGACCCCATAGAGGGCAACCCACCAGGCTCCCCTGTCCCTGGGATTATCCAGGCAAGAATACGGGAGTGGGTTGCCATTTCCTTCTCCAATGCATGAAAGTGAAAAGTGAAAGAAGTCACTCAGTTGTGTCTGACTCTTAGTGACCCCATGGAGTGCAGCCTACCAGGCTTCTCCATCCATGGGATTTTCCAGACAAGAGTACTGGAGTGGGGTGCCATTGCCTTCTCCGAAAAAGCCTCTTGATGAAAGTGAAAGAGGAAAGTGAAAAAGTTGGCTTAAAATTCAGAAAACTAAGATCATGGCATCCGGTCCCATCACTTCATGGGAAATAGATGGGGAAACAGTGAAAACACTGGCAGATTTTATTTGGGGAGGCTCCAAAATCACTGCAGATGGTTATTGCAACCATGAAATTAAAAGACACTTACTCCTTGGAAGGAAAGCATATTAAAAAGCAGTGGTCTTTTAGTGAGCCTGAAAAGCAGATCCTATATTCTGTTTACAATAGAGAAATACTAGTATCTCTATGGATTGACCATGCCTAACTCATATTGTCATTACCTTTTACAATGCTGGCTCTGTCACTGATATAATATTTAAGGGGGAAACTTCCAGCTTTTCTTCTATGGGTATTTATATCTACTCATTCAATACTAAGAGTTCATTATATAGCATTCCATGATGTGAGAACTGGAGGAAAATAAAATTAACAATCAGGACAAATTCCAAGTTACATGACAGAAGAAAATTCACCCTGCCTTTTAAAAATTCAATTAGTCCCATGGCTTATCCCATGTGCTTAGAAGCACATTCATATCCCTTTACCCTAACACAAGTTTACTCAGATATGCTTAGGCCACTGAACACATTTTACAAAGGAAAGAAATCGGGAAGGAAGGAAGGAAGGAGAGAGGGAGCGAGGGCAGGAGAGAAAGAAAGAGAGAAAAGGAGGGAGGGAGGGAAAGAAGGAAGGGAAATTTTATTGCAAACATAGTGAGTTCTCTAATAAAGCCTCATATATATGTTCACAGAAATCACTGGGCTATGCAAAAATAAAGCCATAAAAGTCAACCATGAAGCTTACAAGGAAAGTTTGATTATGCCATAGCATTCAAAAACTTTATCAGTTATATATTAAAAAAAATAGAAACCAAAAAGCAATGGTGAAAATTTTACATGTTAAATAATTAAGAAGTACATAAATACCACAATACAATTGATATGTCATTTTCTTTATAAAGAAAAGTCTGCATAACATGAATCATGGTAGAAGAAGGTGGAAGAAAGGTTATCTGAGATCAGATGGAGTTGTAAAGCAGATGTGGTTGGGTGTGACTCATGGAACACACACTGAGGGCAGTATCTGATAGATCTTTGAGGTGTGTGCATGTATGTGATTTGTATGTCCCAACAGGCTCGCTTTATGCAGGGACAGTTTCCTATAACATTTAGTGTTTACAAGGACAAAATTTCCATAAGTAAATGTGAAATTAATGTTTCGACTGAATTGTTCCTAATATATCAATCATCATGTTGGAATAAATTTACATTTTCAAAACAAGTGTTAAAGAAGAATGGACTGTATTGAGATTGGTTAACTGACTCATACTCTGATTGGGACCGAGAAATAAAACAAACATAAATCTGCAGAGAGAACTTTTATACTACCAGAAAATCACATTAAATTCTCCAGAACAGGTAAAGTGAAAAGTTGTGTACATTCATTTTCATCTACACCCAATTGATACTTACTAATCTAAAGACTTTTTCAGTCAGAAAGAGCTATTCAGGAACAACTGGTTTTCATTTGAATACTTATATCCTAAACCTATTTTTGGAGATGAACAATACCTTTATCACTGAACAAGCTCCCTATAGAAACTTTGTTGATTGATATAATAGGTATTAGAGATAGTGTTCTTTGATAGAGTGTGTGAAATAGCAAAAAATATATAGATACTTCCTTATGTGCATAAAGAAGGTAGAAGAATCAAACATGTTAAGTAGGCTAGAGTGCAAGATAGCTTGCTAAGTTTAGTGGTCTGATAGATCCTGTGTCCAGAAATTTATAGGCAGATTTTATCACCTTTCTCATACACAAAATTTAGCTACAATACTGTTGCATGTGTCTTGATGAGGCTTTAAAGAAACTGTCAAAAAGGACTGAAATAGTAGAAACCTGAGGCATGATATAACTGTGTGTTTTCTAGCTATCTGTTTGTTGTATGAGGTAGGATGAATTTGAGACTTGCCTTCATCTTTATTGTGTAGTAAGTTTGTTGAAGAATAATCTAAAATTGCTACAATATGTAACTATGGAAGATTTATTTATATCTATCAAAAATCATCCAATAATTACAAATGATCAAACTGACCTGGTTAAGCTTACAGCAATTATCATGATTCACTTGTTTTCTAACTACAGTACTTTTATTCTATATTCATTCACAAACATTTATCTATCTTATTTTTTCATAATTGCTTAATAAATAAATTTGATAATATAAAATTCATATATACCATATATTTATCTGATATATATATATATATATATAGGATATATAGGTCAGTTTTTCTACATATATTTATCTATACACAACCTGTATCTTCATAAACAGAAAAGGTATTCATAAGTGTTTTTGCAAAGGCTGTCATAGCCTTTCTAAACCTTTTTGTAGCCACAATATAATTTTAACATTTTAGATATGCTTTGAGAGAGGAGTCATTTTCTCCATTTTACACACGAGGAAATCAGGGAAGCACTGGAAGGTCAAAGGTCTTTCTTAATGTAACTTAATTAGCTTAAGGCAGAAGCAGAGCTATTCATTGCTCATAGTCTCCTGCCCCATCCACTTAGGGTTCAGCCACAAATAACACTCATGTGTCTCATGCAGTCTTAGAATTTGGGTTCACCCAGTAAATATTTTATTTCTAGATAGTAAGTTAGGGTTTGTGGAGTTTCAATTTTTGTTTTGGTATTATGTTATGATTTTTGTTTGGTGGAGATCATGATCCATTAAAACTACTTAAATGACCAAGAAGAATTAAGACCTGTCCCCAAATGACCAACTCAGATCTGAAATACAGGCAGATGATCCTATCATATAACCACATGATTCGTTTTCTAAATCCTCTGGGGACTTTCTTAATGGAACCCTTTTCATATTCTTACCACAATCCTTAGTCATTTAGCTGTGCTGCAGTAAAATGGACAACCAAATTTTCAGCCCTGATTGTATCTCTCTTACACAGTCACACATTTATTCCCAGGGAAAAATCTACCCCCTGAAAGGCTCCAGCTGCTTGTAAAGTGATTTTTCTCACACTAAGTTTTCTGTAAATCCAATACAAATCCCTAAGTTTATGTTAGTGTAAGAATACAAACAACACCTGTAGAACCACATTCCCTTTTTGAAATGTGTAGATATTAACTGTTGTTAGTAAATCCAAAATTATAACTGTCCAGGGCAGGTAAAATATGAGAATGGGTAAAATGATATTTTTGCAACAGTGCCTTAAGGCTGAATTGAAGACCCACTTGGGGATAAAGTTCTCACTCATTCATGCACATACACAGTAAATCACCCTAGAAATAAATTACAGAAAAGTGTTATACAATGGTAAAATTATTGATTTACTTTAGCTTTTATCCTGAGTTAGATGTAGAAGATCAATTGTTAATATTGTCTTGATCATTTCTAACAGTGCCCAGGGGCACATGAGCAACGACATGGTGTATAGACAGAAACATAAATAACGGAAAACAAATACAGGAAGATGCTTCTCTTCCTAAATTTATTTTTCTTTAGAATTTACCCTTTGTCCTCATGGAAGCGCTATGGACTTTCATTTGAACAGCGAAGACGTTATGCTAAATGAGAGCTCTCTTTCAAGAAATACTAAATATTTTAAAACTGTTTTTTAAAAAATACAACACTCTGAAAAGTCGTCTTTCCTACCCCGTGATTTCAATAAAAATAACAAGATAGCCTACTAAAAGAGTTTCCCAAATGCTATACATTGAATACAGAAATTAGAATTAAATGTACCCATAACCACGTCACTCATGCTCCTTTATCTGTTCCTCTCATTTCTTGTAGTTAACTACTTGTGAAAACCTTAGTGGGTATACAATAAAGATTCATTTATTTTGGTTTTATCCATTTCACTATTTATCAATCCATTTTGAATTGCAAATAGACTAGTGTGAGGGAAAAAAAGGAAAAGTTAGAGGTCACAAACAAATATAAAAACAGAACCCTGAAAAGATGGGGGATGGAGGGGGGTCATTATTCTATTCTAGGATAGAATATTCTAGAATATTCCATATTCTATTCATGCAGTTGACTTGCCCATTTCTTACTTTGGTATCTTTTAAAAATCAACTGGAGACTTTTTGATGGCTAAACTGACTGGTGTGAGATGGTATCTCATTGTAGCTCTGATTTGCATTTCTCTAATAATGACCAATGTTGATATCTTCATGTGTTTGTAAGCTGTCTGTATGTCTTCTTTGGAGAAACATCTGTTTAGGTCTTTTTCCCACTTTTTGATTGGATTGTTGGCTTTTCTGGCATTGACTTGTATGAATTGCTTGTATATTTTGAAATTAATCCTTTGTCAGTTGTTTCATTTGCTATTATTTTCTCCCATTCTGAAGGTTCTCTTCTTACTTTGTTTATAGTTTCCTTTATTTGCAGGGCAGCAATGGAGAAATATACATAGAGAACAGACTTATGGACATGGGGCAGGGGGATGAGAGTGTGAGATGTATGGAGAGAGTAATATGAAACTTACATTATCATATGTAAAATAGTTAGGCAATGGGAACTTGCTGTATGACTCAGGGAACTCAAAAAGAGGCTTTGTATCAATCTAGAGGGGTAGGATGGTGCAAAAAATGGGAGGGAGGTTCAAGAGGGAGGCGACATATGTATAACTACCATCCAAGGAGCAGTGGCTGCGTGGGTGGAGGAGAGCTGAGAGGAGCTACTCCACATTCAAGGTCAGGAGGGATGGCCGTGAGGATATACCCCTCATCCAAGGTAAAGAGCAGCAGCTGCACTTTGCTGGAGCAGCCATGAAGAGATACCCCATGTGCAAGGTAAGAGAAACCCAAGTAAGATGGCAGGTGTTGTGAGAGGGCATCAGAGGGCAGACACACTGAAACCATAATCACAGAAAACTAGCCAATCTGATCACACAGACCACAGCCTTGTCTAACTCAATGAAACTAAGCCATGCTATGTGGGGCCACCCAGGATGGGTGGGTCATGGTGGAGAGGTCTGACAGAATGTGGTCCACTAGAGAAGGGAATGGCAAACCACTTCAGTATTCTTGCTTTGAGAACCTCAAAACAGTATTAAAAGGCAAAATGATAGAATACTGAAAGAGGAACTCCCCGGGTCGGTAGGTGCCCAATATGCTACTGAAGATCAGTGGAGAAATAAATCCAGAAAGAATGAACGGATGAAGGCAAAGCAAAAACAATACCCAGTTGTGGATGTGACTGGTGATAGAAGCAAGGTCCGATGCTGTAAAGAGCAATATTGCATAGGAACCTGGAATGTCAGGTCCATGAATCAAGGCAAATTGGAAGTGGTCAAACAGGAGATGGCAAGACTGAACATTGACATTCTAGGAATCAGTGAACTAAAATGGACTGCAATGGGTGAATTCAGCTCAGATGACCATTATATCTACTACAGTGGGCAGAAATCCCCTAGAAGAAATGGAGTAGCCATCGTGGCCAACAAAAGAGTCTGAATTGCAGTACTTGGATGCAATCTCAAGAACGACAGAATGATCTCTGTTCATTTCCAAGGCAAACCATTCAATATCACAGTAATCCAAGCCTATGCCCCAACTAGTAACACTGAAGAAGCTGAAGTTGAATGATTCTGTAAAGACCTACAAGGCCTTTTAGAACTAACACCCAAAAAATATATCCTTTACATTATAGGGGATTGGAATGCAAAAGTAGAAAGTCAAGAAACACCAGGAGTAACAGGCAAATTTGGCCTTGGAATACGGAATGAAGCATGGAAAAGGCTAATAAGTTTTGCCGAAAGAACACACTGGTCATAGCAAACACCCTCTTCCAACAACACAAGAGAAGACTCTACACATGGACATCACCAGATGGTCAACACTGAAATCAGATTGATTATATTCTTTGCAGCCAAAGATGGAGAAGCTCTACACAGTCAACAAAAACAAGACTGGGAGCTGACTATGGATCAGATCATGAACTCCTTATTGCCAAATTCAGACTGAAATTGAAGAAAATAGGGACAACCACTAGACCATTCAGGTATGACCTAAATCAAATCCCTTATTATTATACAGTTAAAATGAGAAATAGATTTAAGGGACTACATCTGATAGACAGAGTGCCTAATGAACTATGGATGGAGGTTCATGACTTTGTACAGTAGACAAGAATCAAGACCATCCCCATGGAAAGGAAATGCAAAACAGCAGAATGGCTGTCTGGGGAGGCCTTACAAATAGCTGTGAAAAGAAGACTAGCGAACAACAAAGGAGAAAGGGAAAGATATAAGCATCTGAATGCAGATTTCCAAAGAATAGCAAGGAGAGATAAGAAAATCTCCCTCTGCGATCAATGCAAAGAAATAGAGGAAAACAACAGAATGGGAAAGACTAGGGATCTCTTCAAGAAAATTAGAGATACCAAGGGAACATTTCATGCAAAGATGGGCTCGATAAAGGACAGAAATGGTATGGACCTAACAGAAGCAGAAGATATTAAAAAGAGGTGGCAAGAATACACAGGAGAACTATACAAAAAAGATCTTCAGGACCCAGATAATCACGGTGGTATGATCACTCACCTAGAGCCAGACATCTTGGAATGTGAAGTCAAGGGGGCCTAAAGCATCACTACAAACAAAGCTAGTGGAGGTGATGGAATTCCAGTGGAGCTATTCCAAGTCCTGAAAGATGATGCTGTGAAAGTGCTGCACTCAATATGCCAGCAAATTTGGAAAACTCTGCAGTGGCCACAGGACTTGAAAAAGTCAGTTTTCATTCCAATCTCAAAGAAAGGCAATGCCAAAGAATGCTCAAACTACCACACAATTGCACTCATCTCACA
The DNA here is from genome assembly GCA_935064755.1 of Tragelaphus eurycerus. Classification (NCBI taxonomy): domain Eukaryota; kingdom Metazoa; phylum Chordata; class Mammalia; order Artiodactyla; family Bovidae; genus Tragelaphus; species Tragelaphus eurycerus. Next base: position 37,857,060 of record CAKXYN010000004.1, on the reverse strand, counting down.
TCCTAGTAAAGTAATGTTCAAAATTCTCCAAGCCAGGCTTCAACAGTACATGAACCATGAACTTCCTAATGTTCAAGCTGATTCTAGAAAAGGCAGAGGAACCAGAGATAAAATTGCCAACATCTGCTAGATCATTGAAAAAGCAAGAGAGTTCCAGAAAAACATCTATTTCTGCTTTATTGACTAGGCCAAAGCCTTTGACTGTGTGGATCACAATAAATTGTGGAAAATTCTGAAAGAGATGGGAATACCAGACCACCTGACCTGCCTCTTGAGAAAACTGTATTCAGGTCAGGAAGCAACAGTTAGAACTGGACATGGAACAACAGACTGGTTCCAAATAGGAAAAGGAATACGTCATGGCTGTATATTGTCACCCTGCTTATTTAACTTATATGCAGAGTACATCATGAGAAACGCTGGGCTGGAAGAAGCACCAGTGGGAATCAAGATTGCCAGGAGAAATATCAGTAACCTAGATATGCAGATGATACCACCCTTATGGCAGAAAGTGAAGAGGAGCTAAAAAGCCTCTTGATGAAAGTGAAAGAGGAGAGTGAAAAAGTTGGCTTAAAGCTCAACATTCAGAAAACGAAGATCATGGCATCTGGTCCCCTCACTTCATGGGAAATAGATGGGGAAACAGTAGCTGACTTTATTTTGGGGGCTCCAAATCACTGCAGATGGTGATTGCAGTCATGAAATTAAAATACAGTTACTCCTTGGAAGGAAAGTTATGACCAACCTAGATAGCATATTCAAAAGCAGAGACATTACTTTGCCAACAAAGGTCTAGACAGATGTCAAGGCTATGGTTTTCCCAGTGGTCTGTGAAGAAAGCTGAGTGCCAAAGAATTGATGCTTTTGAAGTGTCATTTGGAGAAGACTCTTGATTTTCCCTTGGACAGCAAGGAGATCCAACCAGTCCAACCTAAAGGAAACCCGTCCTGGGTGTTCATTGAAAAGACTGATGCTGAAGCTGAAACTCCAATACTTTGGCCACCTCATGTGAAGAGTTGACTCATGGGAAAAGACCCTGATGCTGGAATGGATTGGAGGCAGGAGGAGAAGGGGACGACAGAGGATGAGATGGCTGGATGGCATCACCAGCTCGATGGACATGAGTTTGAGTGAACTCCGGGAGTTGGTGATGGACAGGGAGGCCTGGCGTGCCGTGATTCATGGGGTCACAAAGAATCGGACACAATTGAGTGACTGAACTGAACTACACTGAACTGATATTTGATTCATGTTGATGTTTGACAAAACAACAAAATTCTGTAAAGCAATTATCCTTGAATTAAAAATAAATAAATTTAAAAAAAAATCAACTGTGCTCACTCTGCCTACATCTAAGTGTGGTATAAAAGATGGAAGCTGCATACTTTGCTGAAGGGCAATGGCCACTGTAATTAATATATTCATTTATATATTCAAGAAAACATATTTATTGAGCATTTACTATTTATCTGTTATTGCTTTCCGATGCTAGGTCAGCAATGAGTGAATTAGACAAGGCCTCTGCCCTCATGGAAATTATATGCTAGTGGGTATATTAAAATACTGAAACTACATTTAGACTTCTTTAAAAACAAAGGGTATACAATCCTAAGGAGTAACTCGTGCTATGAAGACGAAGTGGTATAAGAGCCAAGGGTTAAGAATTGCTGTTTTACTTAGAGTCTTCAGGAGAGGCTCTCTTCGGATACGATGTTTTTGCAAATAGCTAAATGAAATGATGAAGCAAGTCAAAATGACAGATCCATAAAGAGTTAAAGATCTCTTCATTACTCCAAAAATAACATATGGGAAAGTGGTCTACTATCCAAGAGCTAGCATTTGATTAACTCACGAGGATTTGTACTATTCTGATGCTGAGAGTGGGTCTTTTTTTTTTTTTTGAAGCCAAAATGTATCATTTTAATAAATTGCTGAAATTAAGCAGAACAATGGGCAGTTCCCAATCTTTATCACTGGAACCAGCTCAATATCTTCCAAATAATTAAAATACAGACAAATCACACTCATCAGAGTCACTTACATCCTTCAGGCACTTGTTAGAAGCTAAATGAACCCACATTAAATGAATTAGAGGTATCTGAAAAGTCACTGGTTTGATACAATCAAGAATATGGATTTTATAAGGTAGCAAGTGGCTTTATAGTTATTGAACCTAATTGATTCCATTTATAATGATAGTAAACCAAACCTCTTCTCAATGAAGGAATACTTCTTTAGCTTAATTGGTAATAAAATGACAACTTCATACATTTAAGGTTATTAAATTAAATTATTCCTTCTAATGAATATATTCATAACAGAAAAAGAGAACCCTGGAAATGTTTATTGCAACATAAATCTGTTAAGCTTTGATGTTTAACATTTTATTTCTTGTTATCTTATTACTAAATGGTTTAAATTTTGAACAACTGTAATGCACAAGCATCTTAATGTTATTTCAAAATCAGAATGCAAAATTTGTGGTAGCACAATGATTTCCATGATTACATTGAAATTTGTCATAAACACTGCAAGAAATAACAGTATTAAAAGACAGTTGGACCCAAATGTAAAATTCTTCAGTAATTAGAAATAACAATCAAGAAAACTAAAGCAAACTGTGGAAAAAGCAAAAAGCCTTCTGTAGAAGCAAATCTATCTTGTATAATTTTATTTTGGCTTTATTTTGGTTTAAATACTTCATAGAAAATAAATTTGTACTAGTTCATGGCATCACAAACTTCAGGCAACATTTCTTTAATACACACTATCTTAATTTTAAGAATAGGGAGTCTGAAGAACAGTGAATAAATAGATGACACCAATGGGAGCTGGATAAAACAAGATCACTTAGAAGTAGAAGCTTGTCCACAAGAGATAAGTAAATTATTCTTTAAAGAGATAAGAGAATTGAGTAATTCTAAGTTAATTATACTTGGGATTCTACTGCTAAGGAACATTTAATTCTATTCTATGGAATATTTTGATACTTTTATATTTTTCAATTAAATATAAACCTTGATTGGAAAATTCATTATTCCACAAAATATTTGCCTTAAAGTATGTTACCAGTTTGCTCTTTCCTAATTATTGCTATTGATTTTAAGTTTCAGAGATTTTTCTTGGGTCCAGATATTTCTCAGCCAACATTTTGTCTTTATCTTTTTAGATGACATTTATATGAAGCTATTACTATCTATGGCAATAGTTCTGTCGATTACAACTGTTTTGTGGAGGGTGGGGGTAAGACATAACTTTTGGATATTTTATAGGTAATGTAATTAGTTTAATAATTTTAGAATGATCCAGTTTTCACCTCATGTTTATGTTATGATATGACCTTAAGAAAATCAGAAGATTGCCAATTTTATCTTTACTTCCTAATGGATATTAGGAAGCCTAGTTTTAAATCAGAATATGTCACACAAGTGAAATGACTAATGGGATGAAATTGACATTAAGAGAAACATGACATCTAAGAGGCATATTTTATGAATGCAATTTATAACCAACTTCAAAACCACTAAGTATGTTTCTCTCAAATATGTAAGGGATGTACCTGATGCACAACTGTATATGACTAAAGATCTTCAAAATTTGCCTGTCATTGTTCTAATCCTCCACATCATACAACCTTGCTATTCACAGTGTAGTTCAAGAACCAGCAGCAAAGAAAGACACATTACCTGAGAACTGGCTCTATCTGAAGAAGCTCAGTTCCCACTCAAGACTTTGATTTGGAATCCACATATTCACAGATCTCGAGGTGATTTTCAGGTATATTAAATTTTGAAAAGCACTAGACTTTCTTAGAGTCTTTATTAGAAATAAGCAACATATATTGTTTACAGAGACTATTCCCATGATCACTTTCTCTATATTAAATGGGTCAAATAACAGAAACCAATGTTGCAAAGTCTACAAGTTCTCTGACTCTCTTAGCTACCAGTACTTTAGGGCACTGAGTGTGCAAAAGTATTTCTGTAACAGCCACTAGGTCCGTTGCCTCTGACAGCATTCTGATGCCTATGATGAAGGCATCAACAGATAGAATTATATGGGTAAGACATCTAAGCATTCTAAGGAGAAAAGAACCCAAAATTTGGTAAATATATTGCATTATTTAAGCTTTTTTAAAGTAACTACATTAAATATAAACTTGTGCTATAATAAAAGCATAGTTAATACTTACCAATATATTTGCATAATTTTGAAATATTGATAATCATAAATTTATCTAATACTTATCATGCACAGACAGTTGTAAGCACTTTTACATATATTAGTCAATTAATTCTTACAGGTATCTGATGATGAAGATATCATAATTTTTTTATAATAAAAGAATGAAAGCTAAGAAAAATTAAGTGGCTTTTCCAAAGTGACACAACTAGAAAGTAATGGACAAGGATTCAAACCAGTAACTTACCTCTAAGTCAGCATAATGTGAAATTTAAAGAATTTTAAAATTTTAGATAAGTCATATAACATGAAATTTCAATTTTACCTCATTCTGTAAATTAACTTTTGTGTGAGTTGCTCATTTGTATTCAGGAAGGTTTTAAAGGACAGGAGAAGTCCCTGGTCTAGACATAGAAAAGAAGCTACCAAGATCAACTTGTGTGGAATGATACAGGTAAACTGAAGATAAAAAGCATTAGCTCAGTCACAACTGGATGGAGTTAAGGTCAGAGGATGGGAGAAGGAAACCCAGGAAGAAAGGTGTAGGGTTTGTGAGTCTTGTGGCTCAAGAGCTCAAGTTACAAATTTCAGACATTTAGTACTTGGAGTTTTCCCTTTTTTGTAAGCCTCAGAGCTCAGTAGGGAGACAGTGGCTCCATAGTGGGGGGAGGGGAGGCACCGTGAGATTTAAAGTTAATTAACTTAATCATTCTAAGTATTTTCTTTGGAATAAAAGATATCTGGCTGTCAGTGGTGGCTCAATTCTAGCTCAGTCTTGAAACTAAAGGACAGTTCCAATTTGAAAAGTTCTTAGGTCAAGTCTCACCTTTACAGAATATCACTTTCTACGTAAAATTCTACAAAAATTTACAATTGTTTCCTTCACACTCCAGTTCTCATCCAAGAGCTACTCACTACTAACCAGTGAGTCTAAACATTCCTTCCCTCTTCCTGACCATTTTTTAAGAAGAGTTGACAGCCAGCTTCCAGAATTCTTCCACTGCCTAATACTTCACTTTATTAGAAGACATTAAGAATCAAGAAATTAACATTTATTAAATCCTTACTATTAATATATGCCCAGTGCCAGATTAAGTCCTTTACATTCATGATTTGCAGCAATCATAGAATATTATCCCGGTCTTACAGATGGCAAAATCAACTCTTAGAGTAATGTCTTGGTGGTGGTGGTTTAGTCGTTAAGTCAGACTCTTGCGACCCCAAGGACTGTAGCCTGCCAGTCTCCTCTGGCTTTGGGATTCTCCAGGCAAGAATACTGGAGTCGGTTGCCATTTTCTTCTCCAGGGGCTCTTCCTGACAAAGGAATCAAATCTGGGTTCCCTGCATTGCAGGCAGAACTAAGGTTAATGTCTTATCTCACTTCAAAGAAGAAAGGAGTAAAATCAAGAAATAAACTGAAGGCTGACTCCAAAGCTCCATACTATGCTACTTCCATACAACCTTATGAAATTCTTTTTCTGTTAGAGGAGACACCATCTTATCCCAGTCACTTTCCTTATCATGAATCCATTAACCACATAGTATTATACACTTCAGAATACTAAATTTTATCCCTCAAACAAGCAACTCCACATACAGATCTTCAAGGAATTGCTTTTTATAATCCCTGAAAATTACAAAACATTTTTTGATTTCCACTTTCAAATAAAGTAGCAGGGAGCTAATTTACCCTCAAAGCTGAAACAGCCAAAAGCAAACAAATACAATATATAAAATAATAGTATTTAAGGCAGTGAACATTAGTAATCAAAAGACAATGATCTTCAAAAGATATAAGATGTGTTAGCTTCTTTTGTAATAAATTATTGAAAATTTAATGGCTTAAAAGACTTAAAAGGTCTCTTGAAATTCTGGAGCTCAGTTTCACTGAACTGAAGTAAAGGTACCAGCAGGGCTAATTCTCCCTGGAAGTTCTGAGTAGAGAATCAATTTTCTCACCTTTTTTAGCTTCTAGATTCCCCTGAGCTCATCTGCCTGTGCCCTCAACTGCACCTTCAAAGTACAACACTCCCTTCTCTACTTCTAGCATTGCATCACCTCCTCCTTTGGCTCTGAAGGTTCGTTCATTCCTCCTCTAAAGAACATAGTGATTACATTGGGCCCACCTGGATAGCAGGTCAAGTGCCCCACCACAAGACTAACTCTTAAATTAATTACACCTGCAAAGTTTCTTTTTCTATATAAGGTAACACTCACAAATTCTGGAGGGCAGGAGGTAGACACCTTGGGGTGGGGAGGGAGGGGCTTTAATTCAGCCTACCACATAAAACTGATAAGGTAAGCTCTATGATTGTCCAAGGCATTTATTTAAAGTCTAAATGGAGGAAGACAAGATGTAGGCTTACAGTCTTCTTGAATTAAAGAATAGAGCTTTGAGTTCATAAAGACCAAGGAGCTAGAATTACAAAACAAACTCAGAAATCAGGGTTTTATTTTGCTGTGGATTTTTGTTTGTTTTAGGGGGGAGGGTGAGTTGGAAAGAAATAGATATAGAACTACACTGTCTTCAGACTTATGTGCTAGTTGAGAAGTAGTATATCACGTGACAGTAGACTATAAGTTAAAAATATATACTAGAAATCCTGAAACAATCACTTAAATAAGTACAACAGAGTTATGCTAACATTTGAATTTTTTAAAAAATAACATTTCCACTAGTATCAAAAAACAACGAAATATGTGGGTCTAAAACTGACTAAAGACGTGCAAAGCTGATAAAATGAAAATGAGAAAGTGCTGTAGAGATAAAGATTCAAAAGGCAAAATTTAGTTCAGAAGATTTAATATTGTTAAGATATCAATTTTCCCCAATGATCTACAGATCTGATACAATCCAATCAAAACCACCGCTAGTTTTTTTTTTTTTTTAATAAAAACTGCCAAACTAATTATAATATTCACATCAAAATAGAAAGAGCCAAGAATAGCTAAAAGAACTAAGAGAAAAATGTGAAGAGCTTTATGTGATTTCAATACTTCATTTAACTACAGTATTTAAGAAGCTGAGGTCTGAGTATTAAGATATATTAAAAAAAAAAAAAAAGAATAGAGCTCAAAAATAGACCCATATGTATATGGATAATTGATTTTTGGCAAAGCTGCAAAAAATAATTTAGTGGAAAACAATAGTTTTTCTACATATTAGTGCTGGAACAATTTTAAATTGGATATCCACATACAAATCAAATCAAATCAGAGCTTTGATTCATATCTCATACCACATATAGAACTTAACTCACAATGGATCAAATGGATCATAGACCTAAATGTAAAACCTCAAACAACAGAGTTTCTACAAAACATATAAGAAAAACTTTGTGAACTGGAATTAGGCAGAAATGTTTAGATACGATGCATAAAATTATTGAAGACAATAAAAATATTTACCTGCTACCATACAATTCTGTAAACATCAGGAGGAACTTCAAGGGTGGGCCAAAAACCTCAGTATAAGCCATGAGTACAATTTGGTAATATTTTCAAAACAAATGGAAAAAGTAGCCTCTTATAAGTAAAACCCCTACAATGTTGTCCAATGTGATTTTATGCCCTTTGTCTCAAATCTATACCTCCTATTTATACTGATTGATTTATAGGACTAAACCCAGAGTTGGACACGACTGAAGCAGCTTAGCAGCAGCAGATATGGAATAGTAGATACGGAATCAAGAATGTTCTGATTGTGTTGTGAATGATAATTTATACAGCTTTAAACTAGAAAATTGGACTAACTCTTCAAGGAAATATATGAGTTGTGTAGAATACAAAAAAAAAAAAAAATTAAAAGAGAATATGTAAGCCTTCAAGTACCTGAGTGTAATTCTCCATAATTCAATTTCCAATTACTATGAGGAAATAACATCCGCTGGATCATGGAAAAAGCAAGAGAGTTCCAGAAAAACATCTATTTCTGCTTTATTGACTATGCCAAAGCCTTTGACTGTGTGGATCACAATAAACTGTGGAAAATTCTGAGAGAAATAGGAATACCAGACCACCTGATCTGCCTCTTGAGAAATCTGTATGCAGGTCAGGAAGCAACAGTTAGAACTGGTCATGGAACAACAGACTGGTTCCAAATAGGAAAAGGAGTACGTCAAGGCTGTATATTGTCACCATGTTTATTTAACTTATATGCAGAGTACATCATGAGAAATGCTGGACTGGAGGAAACACAAGCTGGAATCAAGATTGCTGGGAGAAATATCAATAACCTCAGATATGCAGATGATACCACCCTTATGGCAGAAAGTGAAGAGGAACTCAAAAGCCTCTTGATGAAAGTGAAAGTGGAGAGTGAAATGGTTGGCTTAAAGCTCAACATTCAGAAAATGAAGATCATGGCATCTGGTCCCATCACTACATGGGAAATAGATGGAGAAACAGTGTCAGACTTTATTTTTCTGGGCTCCAAAATCACTGCAGATGGTGACTGCAGCCATGAAATTAAAAGACGCTTACTCCTTGGAAGGAAGGTTATGGCCAACCTAGATAGCATATTCAAAAGCAGAGACATCACTTGGCCAACAAAGGTTTGCCTAGTCAAGGCTATGGTCTTTCCTGTGGTCATGTATGGATGTGAGAGCTGGACTGTGAAGAAGGCTGAGCGCCGAAGAATTGATGCTTTTGAACTGTGGTGTTGGAGAAGACTCTTGAGAGTCCCTTGGACTGCAAGGAGATCCAACAGGTCCATTCTGAAGGAGATCAGCCCTGGGATTTCTTTGGAAGGAATGATGCTAAAGCTGAAACTGCAGTATTTTGGCCACCTCATGCGAAGAGTTGACTCATTGGAGAAGACTCTGATGCTGGGAGGGATTGAGGGCAGGAGGAGAGGGGGACGACAGAGGATGAGATGGCTGGATGGCATCACTGAGTCGATGAATGTGAGTCTGGGTGACCTCCGAGAGCTGGTGATGGATAGGGAGGCCTGGCGTGCTGCAGTTCATGGGGTCGCAAAGAGTCGGACACGACTGAGCGACTGATCTGATCTGATCTGATGAGGAAATAAAAAACAAAAAAACATTTCAAATAACAGATAAGGTTCTGCAGAGCTGCAATGGTCTCAATAAAATCTAAAATTCTAAAAGGTTTTTTGTTTTGTTGTTATTGTTTAGTGGTAGGTAGAACAGTTTGGGAGAAGGCAATGTCACCCCACTCCAATACTCTTGCCTGGAAAATCCCATGGACGGAGGAGCCTGGTGGGCTGCAGTCCATGGGGTCACTAAGAGTTGGACATGACTGAGCGACTTCAGTTTCACTTTCTACTTTCATGTATTGGAGAAGGAAATGTCAACCCACTCCAGTGTTCTTGCCTGGAGAATCCCAGGGATGGGGGAGCCTGGTGGGCTGCCGTCTATGGGGTCGCACAGAGTTGGACACGACTAAAGCGACTTAGCAGCAGCAGCAGCAACAGAAAGGAATGAATGTGTTTTGTTCCAAGATGTTAGACCTTAAGCAGCATTTAGATAGTCCTGAAGCACACAGTGAAGGAAAAGTGAGTCACAGAGTAGATTTCTACAAATAGTGCTCTCTCTTTATTGCAGACAGTTGGGCTATGCACATACATCCAAAACCAGAATCCTGAAGATAGGCATAATCCTGGGCCAGGAAAAGGACCAGGTAGCATAGACTTAAGGTTCATTTTCTTTGTTTCATTTTCAAATAATAAACCTAACACCAAGTCTTTACTCTTTAAGTGCAATTTTCTGAATAACCTTAATGATATGTTTTCTAAAGTTTTGTAGATTTTGCTTTTGCCAAAACTTCCATTTCATATAATGAATTAATAATATCTGCTGCTCTTAATGGATTCTGAATAAAATGTCTAAACGACCGAAAGTTACCACATTTTTTTAAGTTCAGTAATTTTGAAAATCAAACTCTTGATCATCAAAAACTAACCAAATATAGTTGTAGGAGAGTAAGATACACAAGCCTTGCAAGTTCATAATTAATCTGCACATTAAAATTATACCCATAATTGATTTTTTAATTATGAGTTGATCTATATTATTCTGTCCTAGACAAAGTAAAAGATGAAACTAGTGCCTGCATGGCTTACCAGAATTGGACAATGAAGCCAAATCATAAAATGTCTGAGCAGGCAGAAGCCACCAGAAAATCTGAGACAAATAAGTAGGGCATAGCTCAACAGGTACTGGGCACCAAAAAGAAGAAAAGGAAGTACAAATCTTCAGAGACAGAGACTAATAACATGAGACATTATTGGCCTGAAGATAAGAAGAGCAGTGAACAAGAGAGAAGCCAAGTTACACAGAGGAAAGAAACCAGGACAGCACTTGGGAATGACTTGAAATCCAACCACAGATTAGAAATGTGGAGTTGTTAAACCATCCTTTACATAGAAAGGGGTGACTCCAGAAACAGGAGGCAACACAGGAAGTCCTACGGATGGAAGTCAAGTGATGTCAACTGTTAGAGAAAAACTGCCGTAGCTGAGAATCACAATGGGACTGATAGCTGATTGATTATTTATGAAATCACTTGTCCTCATTTGAACACATAGGTTATATCAAAATAGAGTTGTTGATCCTTGAAAGACTATAAGTCTTGCCTCTACTCTCTTGTTCTCGGGGCTATTTAAAAGCATTCTGATGGCCTGCAAGGGCAGTGAGCCTCAAACTTTAATGTGCCTGTGAATCACCTGAGAATCTTGGTAAAAGCCAGGTGCTGATTCAGTAGGTTTGGATGTAATCTAAGGTCTCTATTTCTAAGATGCTCCCATAAATTTCCCTTGGTGCTGGTGCTCGATCTACCTTAAGAGTAACAAGGTGCTAGAAAACCTTGAGGACTTTACAACAAAACTGAGCAAAACAAAGCAAACAAGCCTGAAAATTGAAGCATAGATATGGGGGGGAAAAATCTAACAATAAATGCCTGATCCTTTTTCCCTCTGATTTTTCAAGATATTAGCTTTAAGTTGAAATAAGAGGTGTCTAACCCAAAACATTTTAACCCTCTCTTGTGGTTGTGCTATTAAGAACTTTGTCAATCAGAGGTATCTCCTAATGAGTCAGCAAAAGGGAATCTGAGGATGTAGTCTAAGAAGCATTTATCTGTTAGACAAGTATAGTACCATGGTTAATGAATACAGTCTTGGTCTATGCAGTCCTTGCTCCAGTGTTCAATTTAGCTCCCATCATCAGTGTGACTCTGGGAAAACTATTTACTTCCTAAGACTTGTGACCCTCATGGAAAAAAGCAAGTATTTCTTTCAAAACAGATTGTAAATTAGATAATATCGGGTATGTAAAATATTTGCCATAATAAAAGACAGCAATTTTGTTTTTCATATCTGCTAGCAATTGCTGAGCTTATCTTTAGACACAGGAAAGACATGTTTTTACCTTGAAGGAAAGCCACATTTTTGACTAAGGTCTTCAATTTTATGTGAATACTTTCATCCCAAGAAGTCAGTTTCTCCATGACTTGGAAAGATAAAATAAAATCAGAAAATTCAGAGTGACCTCCACAACCACACAAAATCCATGCAATGCCAAGAAAATCAGAGGGGTTCTTTTCTTTCAAGTATTTTAGTGTTTATCTCCACATTGATCAACTACTTATCAAAACAAATTCTATTTACAGCCTCAGATTAAACTCTTAACCATAGGTGTTGTCTTATCAATGTTAAGTAATTAATTATTACATCTATTTCTTAGGCACTAGCTATGATAATGGTATTATATTTAACCCTAAGACTTTCAAGACATTGTATTTCAGAGTCTTAAAATGTCTGTCATCCTGAGAAAATTCCTTTGCATTTAGTGAATAAAATGCAAATTTATTTGACTAATAGATTTAATTCCTGTCAAATGAATAAAACTAATATAGAATATCTAGCTCAAAACAATGCTAAATATTCAAAGATATTTCAGAAACATCTAGAAAGATGGATAATAGCTTGTTCATTTCATAATTCTGAGGCTGCTATGGAAGTCTTTAGTCATTAAATATCTGAAATCTATTTAACATAATTGATATACGCGCATATGTAATACTTCTGATTGTAATCGATTCTATAAATAATGCATGCCATTTACAGAACACATCATTTTGATTTGTTTTCAATATTTATCTTAATATATATATACTTTTTATTTCTGTATCTGATTTCTGAAAGCCATAGATTAAATATTCAAAGAATTTGTTTGCTATTTAAACACTACTTGATTCCTATTTAAATATCAGTCCTCGAAGTATTCAAACTAGAGTTATCATTAATCATCAAAAATACATTAAAACTAACTTTAACTAAGCCTCCTTGTTTTTAACATTATTTCACTCTTAAGAAGCAGATGAATCTATCTTGCAAAAACGTAAGCAGTTTGACTGCTTATTCTAAAGGCCCACACAATGTAGATTCTCATTTTGCATTTTTATTTTATTTTGGAGTTGTCTTTTGTTTCTATCTTTCTGTTTATCCAGTTTCCTTACCATTAGCTTTAAATCACTCTTACTAGTATGGTTTTGGCAGTGCTTTTTAAATGGACTTGAAAATCCCTCAATAACTAAAGGGCAAAATAAAACATTGACTAGGGACTGGAAAATCCCATGGATGGAGGAGCCTGGAAGGCTGCAGTCCATGGGATCGCTAAGAGTCGGACAAGACTGAGCGACTTCACTTTCACTTTTCACTTTCATGCATTGGAGAAGGAAATGGTAACCCACTCCAGTGTTCTTGCCTGGAGAATCCTAGGGACCGGGGGAGCCTGGTGGGCTGCCATCTATGGGGTCACACAGAATTGGACACGACTGAAGCAACTTAGCAACAATAGCAGCAGGGACATTTTAAAGTCAATATCCTTAGAATTAACTGTCTGAAGCTCTGAGATCTATTTCTTTATCTTTTCTTCAACTTATCTAGAATTTTCACAAAAACAACAAATTTTTCATTAGTAACTCTTAAAATTCTTGCCAAGCTATGCTCATTCCCTTTCATTTCTGTGTTGTGTTTTATAGCCCAGAAATTATTAGGAATGTAATCCAAATTGAATTAGAAATATAATAAACCTAATTATTCATTGTTTCACCAAACTGATTATGCACTCTGCCCTGGCACTTTGTAAGATAAAAAAGATGTAGTCCCTATTATCAAAGTGTGCTATGTGGGCTTCCCAGGTGGCCCAATGGTAAAGAATCTGCCAGTCTGTTCAGTGGACCCAAGAGTCTGATCCTTAGGTGGGGAAGATCCTCTAGAGGAGGGCATAGAAACCCACTCCTGTATTCTTGCCTGGAAAATTCCATGGACAGAGGAGCCTGGCAGGCTACAGTCCATGGAGTCCCAAAGGGTCAGACACGACTGAGTGACTGAGCAAACACAATCCCAATTATCAAAGAGCATAACATACACCAGAAGCTTCCCAAACTGGGAAGGGCTATGATGAGGTGAAATATCCACCAATCAGGGCCTGATAGCTTACAGTGAACCATGTCAGATTTGTGATCTCTGAAGAAGATGTAGCTTCAGGATCAGGGACCAGGCTTGATCACTCAGAGCTTTTGTGTAGCATAAGTTTTATCCCAGTGAAAAAAGACAGAGGAAGCTTCTGACATATACATCAGAAGAGTGCCCCCCTTGCTAGTCTTATCAAGACCTATCTACATTTACCAGATCCACTCCCACAACATACATCTTAAATTCAGTTCAGTTCAGTTCATTTCAGTCGTTCGTGTCCGACTCTTGGCGACCCCATGAATCACAGCACACCAGGCCTCCCTGTCCATCACCAACTCCCAGAGTTAACTTAGACTCACATCCATCAAGTCAGTGATGCCATCCAGCCATCTCATCCTCTGTCATCCCCTTCTCCTCCTGCCCCAATACCTCCCAGCATCTGAGTCTTTTCCAATGAGTCAGCTCTTCGCATGAGGTGGCCAAAGTACTGGAGTTTCAGCTTCAGCATCATTCCTTCCAAAGAAATCCCAGGGCTGATCTCCCTCAGAATGGACCGGTTGGATCTCCTTGCAGTCCAAGGGACTCTCAAGAGTCTTCTCCAACACCACAGTTCAAAAGCATCAATTCTTTGGCGCTCAGCTCTCTTCACAGTCCAACTCTCACATCCATACATGACCACTGGAAGAACCAGAGCCTTGACTAGACAGACCTTTGTTGGCAAAGTAATGTCTCTGTTTTTGAATATACTATCTAGGTTGGTCATAACTTTCCTTCCAAGGAGTAAGTGTCTTTTAATTTCATGGCTGCAGTCACCATCTGAAATGATTTTGGAGCCCCCAAAAATAAAGTCTGACACTGTTTCCACTGTTTCCCCATCTATTTCCCATGAAATGAGGGGACCGGAAGCCATGATCTTCATTTTCTGAATGTTGAGCTTTAAGTCAACGTTTTCACTCTCCTCTTTCACTTTCATCAAGAGGCTCTTTGGTTCTTCTTCACTTTCTTCCATAAGAGTGGTGTCATCTGCATATCTGAGGTTATTGATATTTCTCCTGGCAATCTTGATTCCCTCTGGTGCTTCTTCCAGCCCAGCGTTTCTCATGATGTACTCTGCATATAAGTTAAATAAGCAGGGTGACAAATATACAGCCTTGACGTACTCCTTTTCCTATTTGGAACCAGTCTGTTGTTCCATGTCCAGTTCTAACTGTTGCTTCCTCACCTGCATATAGGTTTCTCAAGAGGCAGATGAGGTGGTCTGGTATTCCCATCTCTTTCAGAATTCTCCACAGTTTCTTGTGATCCACACAGTCAAAGGCTTTGGCATAGTCAATAAAGCAGAAATAGATGTTTTTCTGGAACTCTCTTGCTTTTCCCATGATCCAGCGGATGTTGGCAATTTGATCTGTGGTTCCTCTGCTTTTTCTAAAACCAGCTTGAACATCTGGAAGTTCACGGTTCACGTATTTCTGAAGCCTGGCTTGGAGAATTTTGAGCATTACTTTACTAGCGTGTGAGATCAGTGCAATTGTGTGGTAGTTTGAGCATTCTTTGGCATTAGGTTTAGAGGGTAGGTTTAGAGAGTGAGAATTCCTATAATCTTGGAAAGTAAGCATTAGGAAATGAAGTGAAAGTCTCTCAGTCATGTCCAACTCTTCGAAACCCCAGGGACTGTAGCATGCCAGACTCCTCTGTACATGAAATTCTTCAGGCAAGAATACTGGAATGGGTAGCCATTCCCTTCTCCAGGGGAAGCATTCAGTTCTTTTCAGTTCAGTCACTCAGTCATGTCCAACTCTTTGTTACTCCATGGACTGCAGCATGCCAGGCCTCCCTGTTCATCACCAACTCCCAGAGTTTACCCAAACTCCTGTCCATTGAGTTGGTGATGCCTTCCAACCATCTCATCCTCTGTTATCCCCTTCTCCTCCTGCCTTCAATCTTTCCCAGCATCAGGGTCTTCTCAAATGAATCAGCTCTTTGCATCAGGTATCCAAAGTATTGGAGCCTTAATTCAACATCAGTCCTTCCACCAAACACCCAGGACTGATCTTTAGGATAAACTGGCTGGATCTCCCTGCAGTCCAAGGGACTCTCAAGAGTCTTCACAAATACCACAGCTTAAGAGCATCAATTCTTTGGCTCAGCTTTCTTTATAGTCCAACTCTCACATCCATACATCACCATTGGAAAAACCATAGGCTTGACTAGACAGACCTTTGTTGACAAAGTAATGTCTCTGCTTTTTAATATACTGTCTAGGTTGGTTACAACTTTTCTTCCAAGGAGTAAGCATCTTTTAATTTCACGGCTGCAATCACCATCTGCAGTGATTTTGGAGCCCAAAAAATAAAGTCAGCCACCGTTTCCACTGTTTCCCCAACTATTTGCCATGAGGTGATGGGACCAGATGCCATGATCTTCATTTTCTGAATGTTGAGCTTTAAGCCAATTTTTTCACTCTCCTCTTTCACTTTCATCAAGAGGCTCTTTAATTCTTCTCCACTTTCTGCCATAACAGTGTTGTCATCCTCATATCTGAGGTTATTGATATTTCTCCTGTCAATCTTGATTCCAGCTTTTTTTCCTTAGGAAGGATCTTATTAAATGAGTTAATGTATATAAAACCCCTAGGATGATAAATCTGATTTAAAGAAAATATTTAATAGATGTTGGCTATCGTTATGCATGAGAAGATCCCCTGGAAGAGGGCATGGCCACTCACTCCAGATTTCCTGCCTAGAGAGCCCCCAAGGACAGAGGAGACTGGCAGGCTACATTCCATGAAGTTGCACAGAATCGGACACAACTGAACAACTTAGCACAACACACATCATTACGCATAGTAGTACTGCTTTACAAAATTATAATTTTGATCACCTACTGTTATGGGCTAAATGGTTATGTCTTCCACTCCATGAATTCATATATTGAAATCATAAGCCCTCCACCTTTATGTGATAGTATTAAGAGGTAAGGCCTTTGGAAATGATTAAGTCATGAATTGAATTCAGTTCAGTTGCTCAGTCATGTCTGATTCTGTGTGACCCATGGACTGTAGCATGCCACGCTTTCCTGTCCATGACCAACTCCCAGAGTTTACTCAAACTCATGTCCATTGAGTAGGTCATGCCATCCAACCATCTCATCTTCTGCCGTCCCCTTGTCTTCCCACCTTTAATCTTTCCAAGCATCAGGGTCTTTTCAAATGAGTCAGCTCTTCACATCAGGTAACCAAAGTATTGGAGCTTCAGCTTCAACATCAGTCCTTCCAATGAAAATTCAGGACTGATTTCCTTTAGGATGGACTGTTTGGATCTCTTTGCTGTCCAAGGGACACTCAAGAGTCTACTCCAACACCACAGTTCAAAAGCATCAATTCTTCTGTGCTCAGCTTTCTTTATAGTCCAACTCTTACATCCATACATCACTATTGGAAAAACCATAGCCTTGTCTAGATGGACCTTTTTTGACAAAGTAATGTCTCTGCTTTTTAATATGCTGTCTAGGATGGTCATAACTTTTCTTCCAAGGAGTAAGGGTCTTTTCATTTCATGGCTGCAGTCACGATCTGGAGTGATTTTGGAGCCCCAAAAAATAAATTCTGACACTGTTTCCCCATATTTTCCATGAGGTGAATTGGTACCCTTATAAAAGAAACCGCAAGAGCTCCCTAGCCCCTTCTGCCATGTGAAGACACAGAGTGAAGATGCCTGTCTATGAACCAGGACGCAGGCCCACACCAGACACTAAATCTGCTGAAACCTTCATTTTGGACTTCTCAGCCTGCAGAACTATGAGAAATACCAGCTACCTGGTATATGGTATTTTGTCATAGCAGCTCAGACATACTAAGACTTCTACCTATTCGAAGAAACTGAATAGAAGAAGGGATGAGATAAATTGGTAACCTACACTTGGAGATATGTTAGTAAAGACAGACATTATGCAATCATTTATCAAAATTAATTTATGGAGATGAATAAATACAAAATTGGAATGTGGCCTTATTAATTAGCAACAGATGATAATGTGGCCTTTTTGACGCCAGCTTCCTATTACCTTAGGACCAATTTAGTACAATTATTGTTGATGAGTTTATTTTCTCTGCGTGTTTAAAAAAAAAAACACACAACTACAGTTATTTCATGAGTAAAATTGAGTTCAAAAGAGGTGATTTAGTTTGATATTGCAACCACCAGGTGTTTAATTCAGTCATACCTCATTATAAAATGTTTCCCCATCATAAGAATCCAACTTTACTGCAGGTTGAATCACGTTTCCCCATAGGTATTTTCGTTCTGTTGCTCTTTCTCACTGTTGTTATATCAGAAGTAGAAAACATGATGGGGCAAAACTCATTTTTGTTTAAATGTTAATGTGTTTTGTTTATCTTCTAAGTATCACTTCTGTGATAGATGGCTCTAGCTCAATATAATACACATGTGCACTTTTCCAGAAATTACATTTTGTAAGAGTATAAAAAAGAGACAAAATATATATATGGGCCTTTAAAAACAAGTAGGAATTTGAAATCTTCCTCAGTTTGATGGAAAACAAAGCACTCGGATTCTATGAACAAAATCAGAGAGAAAATACCTCTGGCTGGCTAAAATAAAAATAAACATCCTTGTCACCTTTCAAAACATATGCTTCCTGTTGAAAGGAAGCATCTCTGAACATTTCCAGATAGTAGCAATTATTTCTTTTTTTTTCCTTTTTTTTTTATTATTATTATTTTTTTTTTTAATTTTTCTTAACTTTACAATATTGTATTACTTTTACTATACATCGAGATGGATCTGCCACCAGAATACACGTGCTCCCCATCCTGAACCCTCCTCCCTCCCCCCTTCCCACACCCTCCCTCCAGGTCATCCCAGTGCTCCAGTCCCAGGCATCTGTTATAGGGCATCGTATCTGGACTGACTCGTTTCAGATATGATATTATACATATTTCAATGCTATTCTCCCCAATCGTCCCACCCTCTCCCAGTCCCAGAGTCCAAAAGTTGCAATTATTTCTTAAAAAGAAAAACTGGGTATATATGGCCAACTTTATCCAGAAAAAAACATAAAGCTATTCATAAAGAAAGTTCGTTCCCCAGAATTACTTTCAGTTCTATGTATCTATAGTGATAGCTGATTTGATAAACTCTTACTTTTTAGCTTTTTGATAATAGATTTTTAAGAAACACAATTCACTGAGTAATTACTATATACTATGTATCGTGTCAAGTATCAGATGTATGCTTTGTAAGGACTTCCTCATAATTCCATCCCTCCTGGGACAATAATTCCCTAAGTTTTGAGTATCCAGTGCAAAAGTGTCTTTACTTTTTACCTACCTTGAGTCCAAAATTATTCCACTGTTGCTATACAGTTAAAATGATGCCAAAGTCATCACAGAATATATAACCCTTAAGCAAGCAGGGCAGTTGAGTGAAGGTATTATTTGCAAAAATAATTGATAAAAATAATTAATAACAAAGTGGCTACTGGGAGTAAGCTGTGTATATGTTTCTTATGGACCTCTTGTGGACCAGGATTTGTAGAAGACCATGAAATAATGCCATGAAGTTGTGTATGTTATGATAATATTTTGTAATCTGTAATGTTATTAAAATGGGGCCAGTCACCTTGTGTCACTTCTTAATTTAACTTAGTTATATCCCAGCTCATTTAAAGGTCCTAACTTATCCACTTCTAGGTTCTGGGTGTGTGTGTGTGTGTGTGTGTGTGTGTGTGTGTATGTGTAAACATATGGCTCTGTTAGAGAATTTTAAAAGATGGAGAAGTAGGAAAAAAGAACATTTATTAATTCCTAGTATATGTCACCCTGCTTATTTAACTTCTATGCAGAGTACATCATGAGAAACGCTGGGCTAGAAGAAGCACAAGCTGGAATCAAGATTGCCGGGAGAAATATCAATAACCTCAGATATGCAGATACCACCCTTATGGCAGAAAGTGAAGAGGAACTAAAAAGCCTCTTGATGAAGGTGAAAGTGGAGAGTGAAAAAGTTGGCCTAAAGTTCAACATTCAGAAAACGAAGATCGTGGCATCTGGTCCCATCACTTCATGGGAAATAGATGGGGAAACAGTGTCAGACTTTACTTTTTGGGCTCCAAAATCACTGCAAATGGTGATTGCAGCCATTAAACTAAAAGACGCTTACTCCTTGGAAGGAAAATTATGACTAACCTAGATAGCATATTAAATAGCAGAGACATTATATCGCCAACAAAGGTCTGTCTAGTCAAGGTTATGGTTTTTCCAATGGCCACGTATGGATGTGAAAGTTGACTGTGAACGAAGCTGAGGCAGAAGAATTGATGCTTTTGAGCTGTGGTGTTGGAGAAGACTCTTGAGAGTTCCTTAGACTGCAAGAAGATCCAACCAGTCCATCTTAAAGGAGATCAGTCCTGGGTGTTCATTGGCAGGACTGAGGCTGAAGCTGAAACTCCAATACTTTGGCCGCCTCATGCGAAGAGTTGACTCATTGGAAAAGACTCTGATGCTGGGAGGGATTGGGGGCAGGAGGAGAAGGGGACGACAGAGGATGAGATGGCTGAATGGCATCACCGACTCTATGGACATGAGTCTCAGTGAACTCTGGGAGTTGGTGATGGACAGGGAGGCCTGGTGTGCTGTGATTCATGGGGTTGCAAAGAGTCTGACACAACTGAACGACTGAACTGAACTAAGTATATGTCACACCTTGTACTAGGTTCTTTCACGTACAGTATTAATCCTGTTTTACAGTAGAGAAGAAAACACCTTAATAAATTTGCCTCAGGTCCTCCTGTCATATAAGCAGCAGTGATAAGGATTAAAAGCAAGTCTTCTTACACTAAATTCAGAATCCTAAATTCACCATGGTCTTGAAGTGTGGTGCCTTTTTCTCCGTACAACAGAGCAGTGATTAAAAAAAAAAAAAAAAAATCTCTGGAATCTCAAGTTTTTTATTCAACAAAACATGGATGGGAGGGAAGGGAGTTATCTTTATCTGCCAACAATGGAGTTTTAAAAAGGTACCATCTGCATTAGCTATCTAGTGCTGGAAAAAAAAATTACAAACTTAAAAGTGATAAACTTTAAAAGTGCCTTGAGCACATTTATTATGTCAGTTTCTGTATTCAGGGATCTGCTCATGGCCTAGTTGGATTCTCCTCAAGGTTTCAATCAGTGTGTTGGCCAGGGCTGGGTTTTCATCTGGGTCTCCCCCAAGGAAGGCTCTGCTTTCACACTGTAGATGTTGGCAGCTTTCAGTTCCTCAAGATTGCCAAAATGAAACACCTCAGTTTCTCACTTGCTGCCAGGCTGAAGCTACATTCAGCTTCTTGTCACCCTCACCCCCAATATGGGTGCTCAAGACATGATAATTCACTTATTTAAAGCTAGTAGAAGAGAGTCCCCTAATAAGATGGATGTTGCCATCTTATGTAACAGAATTCAGTGCAGATCATCAATCATGTATGTCCTATCATTTTTGTCATAATGGACTGGTTAGGAGCAAATCCTAGGTTCTACACACATTTAAGGGGTAGGGATCACAGGAGAATGAACATGGGGAGGTGGGGATCATGGGGCTACCCTAGAGACCATCCACTATACCACCTGTTAATGAGTTTTTAAATGAGTTTAATAATGAGTTATAAATGAGTTTAATACAATTTTCTCATTTATAAAACAGGAATATTAACTGTAATAGTTCCCCGAGCTGTATTAAGTACCACAAATAGAGAGGCTTAAATAATAGAAATTGACTTTTCTCAGTCCTGGAAGCTAAAAGTCCAAGATCAAGGTGAACACGGCTATTTTTTTCTGGGGATGGAGAAGGAGATTCTGTTCCATGAATCTCCCCGAGCTGCAGATGGGTTGCTGGCATCTTTGGTGTCTTTTGGCTTGTAGAAGCATCACCCTAATTGCTGCCTTCATATTTACACACCTTCTCCTGGTGTTCCTGTCTGTTCAAATTCCAACTTTGCATAAGGACCCTGATTATACTGGGGTTGTTATTGTTGTTCACGCTCTAAGTCCTGTCTGACTCTTTGTGACCCCATGGACTGCAGCATGCCAGGCTCCCCTGTCCTCTTCTATCTCCCAGAGTGTGCTGAAACTCATGTCCATTGAGTTGGGGACGCCATCCAACCATCTCATCCTCTGTCACCCCCTTCTCTTCTTGCCCTCAATCTTTCCCAGCATCAGGGTCTTTTCCAATGAGTTGGTTCTTCATATCAGGTGGTCAAAGTACTGGAGCTTCAGCTGCAGCATCAGTCCTTCCAATGAACTGGTTTGCAGTCCAAGGGACTCTCAAGAGTCTTCCCCAGACCCACAATAAAAAAGCATCAATTCTTCAGGGCTCAGCCTTCTTTATGGACCAACTCTCACATCTATACATGACTATTGGAAAAACCGTAGCTCTGACTACATGAACCTTTGTTGGCAAAGTGATGTCTCTGTTCTTTTCATGCTATCTAGGTTTGCAATAGCTTTTCTTCCAAGTAGCAAGTATCTTAATTTCATGGCTGCAATCACCATTTGTAGTGATTTTGGAGCCCAAGAAAATAAAATCTTTCATTGTTTTTTTTTTTCCCTTCCATTTGCCATGAAGTGATGGAACTGGAGACCATTATCTTAGTTTTTTGAATGTTGAGTTTCAAGTCAGCTTTTTCACTCTTCTCTTTCACCCTCATCAAGAGGCTTTTTAGTTCCTCTGCACTGTCTGCATTAGAGTGGTATCATCTGCATCTGTGGTTGTTGATATTTCTCCCAGCAATCTTGTTTCTAGCTTGTGATTCATTCAGCCTAGTATTTCCTATGATGTACACTGCATAGAAGTTAAATAAGCAGGGTGAAAATATACAGACTTTTTGTACTCTTCTCCCAATTTTGAACCAGTCAGTTGTTGCATATCTGATTCTAACTGTTGCTCCTTGACCCGCATACAGGTTTCTCAGGAGACAGGTAAGGTGGTCTGGTACTTCCGTCTCTTCAGTAATTTTATACAA
This sequence comes from Tragelaphus eurycerus, assembly GCA_935064755.1. Taxonomy (NCBI): domain Eukaryota; kingdom Metazoa; phylum Chordata; class Mammalia; order Artiodactyla; family Bovidae; genus Tragelaphus; species Tragelaphus eurycerus. The sequence goes on along the minus strand of CAKXYN010000004.1, from coordinate 37,834,424 downwards.
TTTGTTGTGATCCACACAGTCAAAGATTTAGCATAGTCAATGAAGCAGAAATAGATGTTTTCCTGGAATTCCTTTGCTTTCTTCATGATCCAACAAATGTTGGCAATTTGATCTCTAGTTCCTCTGCCTCTTCAAAACCCAGTTTGTACATCTGGAAGTTCTAGTTTCACATGCTGATAAAGACTAAATCACTGGATTAGGACCCACCTTAATAATATTATTTTAATTTTATTTCCTAAATAAATGTGCTATTGTAAAATAAGTCACATTCTGAGGTATTGTTATGGGTTAGGACTTAAACATATGAATTTTGGGAAGACACAATTCACCTAATATTACTGATACCCATCATCAGGCTGATTTGGAAGATTAGTGATTGATTTAAGTCTTAGTACATCGTGTTTCACATGATAACTTCTTAGTAAATATGGGGTTATGATTATAATTAATTTTGGGTCTCATATTTTAAGACTCATTTTTCAAAGAGTCTTCATTTTCACTTCTAATTGTGGGCCAAAGCTGCTGAGCTGAGAATAAAAGGTCACTATATCCCTCAATATATCACTATATCCTTACTCCTTGGAAGGAAAGTTATGACCAACCTAGATAGCATATTCAAAAGCAGAGACATCACTTTGCCAACAAAGGTTCGCCTAGTCAAGGCTTTACAAGACCACAAGTCTTTCCTGTGGTCATGTATGGATGTGAGAGCTGGACTGTGAAGAAGGCTGAGTGCCAAAGAATTCATGCTTTTGAACTGTGGTGTTGGAGAAAACTCTTGAGAGTCCCTTGGACTGCAAGGAGATCCAACCAGTCCATTCTGAAGGAGATCAGCCCTGGGATTTCTTTGGAAGGAATGATGCTAAAGCTGAAACTCCAGTATTTTGGCCACCTCATGCGAAGAGTTGACTCATTGGAGAAGACTCTGATGCTGGGAGGGATTGGGGGCAGGAGGACAAGTGGATGACAGAGGATGAGATGGCTGGATGGCATCACTGACTCGATGGATGTGAGTCTGAGTGACCTCCGAGAGCTGGTGATGGATAGGGAGGCCTGGCGTGCTGCAGTTCATGGGGTCGCAAAGAGTCGGACACAACTCAGCGACTGAACTGATTTGATCTGATATCCCTCAATAAATTGAAAAAGCCTCCAGTCACCTCCCCACAAGGCTAGCTGAGAAATGCCCTTCCCAAAAACACATCCTCACCATCCTCTGACCAAGAGAAGCCCCACTAGGATCCAGAGGGTAAAAGAGTTTGCCTTTGAAAGAATGCAGTGTTCCTGAATTTTGGAGAGGAATGTCTTTTTTTCCCAAAAGCCAAAAACATCTTTATGAATAACAGATAAAGATCATTTAATGTCTTAACCTGCTCAAGCTGGCAAAACAAAATTACATAGGTAATTTAGGATAGCTTAACAGATTTTGCTGACTGTATAGAGATTCTCCATCTTTGGGTGCAAAGGATATAATCAATCTGATTTTGGTGTTGAACATTTGGTGTTGTCCATGTGTAGAGTCCTCTCCTATAATGTTGGAAGAGCTGGACATCCTGGAATGTGAAGTCTGTGGGCCTTAGGAAGCATCACTACGAACAAAGCTAGGGGAGGTGATGGAATTCCAGTTGAGCTATTTCAAATTCTAAAAGGTTATGTTAGCTTCTGCACAACAAAGGAAACTATAAGCAAGGTGAAAAGACAGCCTTCAGAATGGGAGAAAATAATAGCAAATGAAGCAACTGACAAACAACTAATCTCAAAAATATACAAGCAACTCCTACAGCTCAATTCCAGAAAAATAAATGACCCAATCAAAAAATGGGCCAAAGAACTAAGTAGACATTTCTCCAAAGAAGACATACAGATGGCTAACAAACACATGAAAAGATGCTCAACATCACTCATTATCAGAGAAATGCAAATCAAAACCACTATGATGTACCATTTCATGCCAGTCAGAATGGCTGTGAGCCAAAAGTCCACAAACAATAAATGCTGGAGAGGGTGTGCAGAAAAGGGAACCCTCTTACACTGTTGGTGGGAATGCAAACTAGTACAGCCACTTTGGAGAACAGTATGGAGATTCCTAAAAAAACTGGGAATAGAACTGCCTTATGATCCAGCAATCCCACTGCTGGGCATACACACTGAGAAAACCAGAATTGAAAGAGACACATGTACCCCAATGTTCATAGCAGCACTGTTTACAATATCCAGGACTTGGAAGCAACCTAGATGTCCATCAGCAGATGAATGGATAAGAAAGCTGTGGTACATATACACAATGGAGTATTGCTCAGCCATTAAAAAGAATGTATTTGAATCAGTTCTAATGAGGTGGATGGAACTGGAGCCTATTATACAGAGTGAAGTAAGCCAGAAAGAAAAACACAAATACAGTATGCTGCTGCTGCCACTGCTGCTAAGTCACTTCAGTCGTGTCCGACTCTGTGCAACCCCATAGATGGCAGCCCACCAGGCTCCCCCATCCCTGGGATTCTCCAGGCAAGAACACTGGAGTGGGTTGCCATTTCCTTCTCCAATGCATGAAAGTGAAAAGTGAAAGTGAAGTCGCTCAGTCGTGTCCGACTCCCAGCAACCACACGGACTGCAGGCTACCAGGCTCCTCTGTCCATGGGATTTTCTAGGCAAAAGTACTGGAGTGGGGTGCCATTGCCTTCTCCCAAATACAGTATACTAATGCATATATATGGAATTTAGAAAGATGGTAACAATAACCCTGGTTACGAGACAGCAAAAGAGACACTGATGTATAGAACAGATTTTGGACTCTGGGAACGGGAGAGGGTGGGATGATTTGGGAGAATAGCATTGAAATATGTATAATATCATATCTGAAATGAGTCGCCAGTCCAGGTACAATGCCTGATAATGGATGCCTGGCGCTGGTGCACTGGGACGACCCAGGGGGATGATATGGGGAGGGAGGAGGGAGGAGGGTTCAGGATGGGTAACACATGTATACTTGTGGCGGATCCATCTTGATGTATGGCAAAAGCAATACAATATTGTAAAGTTAAGCAAAATAAAATTTAATTAAAAAATAAAATAAATAAAAGATGATGCTGTGAAAGTGCTGTGCTCAATATGTCAGCAAATTTGGAAAACTCAGCAGTGGCCACCGGACTGGAAAAGGTCAGTTTTCATTCCAATCCCAAAGAAAGGTAATGCCAAAGAATGCTCAAACTACCACACAAATGCACTCATCTCACACGCTAGTAAAGTAATGCTCAAAATTCTCCAAGCCAGGCTTCAGCAATATGTGAACCGCGAAATTCCAGATGTTCAGTCTGGTTTTAGAAAAGGCAGAGGAACCAGAGGTCAAATTGCCAACATCTGCTAGATCATTGAAAAAGCAAGAGAGTTCCAGAAAAGCATCTATTTCTGCTTTATTGACTATGCCAAAGCCTTTGACTGTGTGGATCACAATCAACTGTGGAAAATTCTGAAAGAGATGGGAATACCAGACCACCTGACCTGCCTCTTTAGAAACCTGTATACAGGTCAGGAAGCAACAGTTAGAACATGGACATGGAACAACAGAATGGTTCCAACTAGGAAAAGGAGTACGTCAAGGCTGTATATTGTCACCCCACTTATTTAACTTATATGCAGAGTACATCATGAGAAATGCTGGGCTGGAAGAAGCACCAGCGGGAATCAAGATTGCTGGGAGAAATATCAGTAACCTCAGATATGCAGATGACACCATCCTTATGGCAGAAAATGAAGAGGAACTAAAAAGCCTCTTGATGAAAGTGAAAGAGGAGAGTGAAAAAGTTGGCTTAAAGTTCAACATTCAGAAAACTAAGATCATGGAATCTGGTCCCATCACTTCATGGCAAATATATGAGGAAACAGTGGAAACACTGGCTTACTTTATTTGGGGGGGCTCCAAAATCACCGCAGATGGTGATTGCAGCCATGAAATTAAAAGATGCTTACCCCTTGAAGGGAAAGTTATGACCAACCTAGAAAGCATATTAAATAGCAGAGACATTATTTTGCTAATAAAGGTCCATCTAGTCAAGGCTATGGTTTTTCAGTAGTCATGTATGGATGTGAGTGTTGGATTATAAAGAAAGCTGAGCACCGAAGAATTGATGCTTTTGAACTGTGGTGTTGGAGAAGACTCTTGAGAGTCCCTTAGACCTCAAGGAGATTCAACCAGTCCATACTAAAGGAGATCAGTCCTGGGTGTTCATTGGAGAGACTGATGTTGGAGCTAAAACTCCAATACTTTGCCCACCTGATGTGGAGAGCTGACTCATTTGAAAAGATCCTGATGCTGGGAAAGATTGAGGGCAGGAGAAGGGGACGACAGAGGATGAGATGGTTGGATCGCATCACCGACTCAATGGACATGGGTTTGGATGGACTCTGGAAGTTGTTGATGGACAGGGAGGCCTGGTGTGCTGCAGTTCATGGGTTCACAGGGAGTTGGACACGACTGAGCAACTGAAGTGAACTGAACAGAATTTTACTCTGGGAAGTTTAAGTTAATAGAGTACAAGTTAAATTATGACTTTAGTTTGTGACTTTAATCCAATCAAAGTATTGTTGTAGTTCTTCAGTTTTAACTGTAGGTTATTTGAATAAGTGGAATTTATTTTCTCACAGTTCTGGAGGTGAGAAGTCTGAGATCAGGGTGCCATTATGGCTGGTTTCCGGCAAAGGCACTCTTGCTGATTTTTAGAGGACTGCCTTATTACTGCGTGTTCATGTGGCCTTTCCTGAGTGCCCTCAGTGCCTGCACTGAAGAGAATGAAAGAGCAAGCTCTCTTGTGTCTCTTTTTATGAGGGCATTTTTCCCACCATGAGAACCACACCCTCATTACCTCATGTAAGTATTTCCCTAAGTCTCCATCTCCAATACTAACACCTTGGGGGCTAGAACTTCAACATATGAATTTTGCAGGGACACAAACATTCAGTTCCTAAGAGTTAGTTTTGCAGAGTGGGAGCCTTCAGTGTGCAAGGATTGAATTTCCCCTGATGACTTTGGCCCTTTCTTCTTCTCCTCATCTTCCAATGCCAGTTGTCCACCATATTAATGAATGAAACTCTTGTGAAAGCATGTTCTAGACAAGTGCCACTGAGGTGTGAGTGAAAGGGACAGGATGGTTCAAGTCTAATCATTTTCTAAGGTGTTCATATCATCTATGGAAGACCCTGGAACTTTTCTTCAAAGCTTAGTAAAGCAGTAGCATTTGCCATGGGCTCCTCTAGCATTCTGCTGATTGCAATTATCAGTTGACAGGTCAACATCAATCCTACTACTGGTGGAAGAGTCACAGTTTTGAAAATGGTAACTATTAGTCAATCCCTTGAAGTTTCCACCTTTAGCTTTGAAGTTAATCTCAACACCCATGAGGTGAAGAAGGGAGGCAAAATCTTCCCTTGGGAACACTGTACTTCTGCAATAGCTGACCTTCCTTCCACACAGGCCTCTACCTACAGTAACAGAAAAATAATTTGGTAGCATAGCATTTCTCCTGTTTGGTGCCTCTCACAAAGCTTAACAGTGACATGACACCAACAGCTGGTGTTTTATCTGACAATGTGTGGGATACTAAACAGATTTTGTTCCCAGATGTGGGCTTTAGTCATCAAACCATACACTGGGCAATTAATACTACTCTATAATATGAATTAATGAGAAGAATAGAACAATGCCCTTAGCAAGCATCAACACCACCTGGAGGGGCTTTTTATTCTATAGATCTCTGGGTCCTGCCCCCACATTTCTGATTTAGTAAGTTTGAATAGGGCCTGCGAATTTGCCTTTTAAACAGATTCCTAGGTAGTGCTGTTGCAGCTGGTCCTGGGACCACTCTTTGAGAACCACCAGCATATTCTAAACCCAGTGCTCCATACATTCTCCCAGAAGATGATAAATATTCCATAATGTTGGTTTATTAATATCCAACTAAATATTAAATCTTCACAAAAGTTAAAATTTCAAGTCTATTTTACACTTGATTTTTAATTAATGTTTTACACTTTTTTCTATTCTTCTACAAAGTATTTTTTAAAATACATGTAGATTTATTGACACAGCACTAGATTTAAGTGTAATAACCACAGAGTTCTGGTGAGCATTTCACAATCGCTTGCTGTTAGGTATACCAATGAAACAGATTGACATCTACTTTTATTTATAAGATTAAAGTGCATTTAAATTATGTAAGATAACTTTCCTGTTATCCATACCCAATATTCTGTTTTACTTATAAACTTACTTTAGTTTTATTGATTTTTTTTTTTTCCTTTAAAATACTCTAGGTAAATCCTGAACTAAGAGGAAAGGCTATCAGAACTTTAGTTACAGCAGTAGGGGCAACAGGGCTCTGTTATCTAGTGTGTTAATTATTTATTCACACCTGGTTCACCACTGATTAACAAAACCTATTAAGGCCTTCCCTTGAAGACCTTACTGTTGACATGTATTTGCAGCTGTTGTTGATTTTTTTCCAAATTAGCACATTATGTGTTTGGAAAACAGACAAAAAACAGCTGCAGTGTCTGAATGCATTTATTATGTACTCTTCTCAAAATGCTATTTAGGTTTACTATTAAATGATGAAGTCAGAGTGAAATGCACAATTAACTCTGCACTTCTAGTACTTACAGGTCTAGCAGAAACAGAATATGAGGGAGTCACATTAAAACTTCAGCCTTCATTTTTGAAATGGATTCTACAAACTTTAGAAGCCAACCACTCAATAATATGCATTAAAAACAAGTGTCACTCTATAGCAGTTTCCCTTTCAGGTCAGCAAAGAGGTAAAATAATTTAAAATACAGATGGCTTTAGCTAGACTTAAATGTTTATTAAAATAGCATTACCTTGACTTTCATATTATGCTATGCTGAATGCTTTATTGGTCTTATAGTCCCTCCTAATGCCATCTAGTTTCAGGCTGTAGTAATAAGATATAATTTTTAAAGGCTGGGTTAATAGCTGAGAAATATTTTTTATATATAAGATCTTTATTGTTGCCACAATAAAGCAGCAACAAGCAAAGTATCTTTCTGAATTAAACTATCTGGCCTTTAGCAGAGTTTAGAAATCATTCCATCTGCAAAGAGGCAAGTACACATAGGCAGAAGACAACTTTCTAAAAGTCAAATGATTATTCTCTTTCATCCCCAGGTATTGTGCAGAATCATTTTTCTCACAGGGAAAGTAAACAGGACAAGGAAAGAAGTGGAGTCTTGAATTAAAACTGATTGAACCCACCTTTGCTCCCTTAACCTATACTCCAAAATCATGAAAAACTGGTTATTCTTGCTGATCTTTCCTCTATTACAAGTTCCACTTTCCAGTACAGAAGCTATGGCATGGAGGACAGACGGTATAACAGGTGGGCCTTCTTCCATTATCATTGCAAGCCCTGACAATACCACTTTCTTCCAGTTCCTAATTCCATGAAGATGTACAAAGCTTTTTCAAATTGTAAGACTCAAAATATGCACATTCATCTTTATCAGAGACAGGTGTTGTCTAATTAGCATCCTCTGTTTACTTCATGGTTCTTGTCACAGATATGCTTACTAGATCAGACATACACATCTGTTCATGTTATTAATTATGCTTAAAAATACAAAATCATTTTAAAGTACCATAATACCATATAAGGATATAGCCCTCTGTTCATGCTGACTCCTTAACCTGAGACAAACTTCAAGTGGTTCTGTGTCTACATGATATTTGGCTGTGTTAACCAAGTTGTTGAATGGAAGCTAAATGATAAACAGATGCTATCTTAAGCAAAAAAATAAATGTATTAGTAGCCCACAGAATTACTAGAGACTGGAAAACTAGAAAACCAAAAAAAGCAAAGCAGATCTGGAGGGCCCAACCACAGAGAATACATTGCCATATACCATCAGTACAAAGAAATACATCATCTTTGCCCAATTTTCTCCATATGAAAAATTCTACGTAGAAACTTTTGATAGACAAAATCATTTACTAGTGCACATCAGGCCAGTTGGCATGGAAACATATACCTTGGGAAGTAGGACATTTCTTCTTGCCCAAAAATACACAATTGAGAATTCCCTAAATATTAAGCAGAAGGGTTACATATTTGTAGGGAAAAGAACAAGTACACTCTCCATTTTCAAGGCTCAGCTTAAGCCTCATGAAAAAGATGCTTCAGATTTCTAAGACAAATTTTCTTTAAAGTGAAATGTCCACTCAGAAAAGGGAAAATAAGAGTAGATGAGTGCTTATATTGAGGGATTCATGCTAGAAATGTACTAATCATAATTAAACTTGTCTATCTTTTCCCCCCATGTCTTCCACTGCTCAAAACAGATAGATAGTATTACTCCCACTTCTTGTACATGTCATGACTTCTTGTACTTCGTAGTAGCAGGTAAACAAATCTGACAGCCTCCATCCCCCAGAAAACAATTATTACTAAGGAATTTGCAAAGAGTAGGATTTGACTTAGTGACTAAAAACAATTTTTCCTTTGGATGATTGGTAAGATCTTGCAGGCATATGGGATAAAAGAAAGAGCTAAAAAAGTTCGGATACTCAGATAAAGTATATTGTGAACTAAAAATTTTAGGAAGCACTGGTCAAAAAATATGACCAGTTATTTCTTCTAGTTTTATTGAGATAGTGTTGACATATAACATTGTATTAGTTTAAGGTGTACATGATGACTTGATACCTGTATATATTGCAAAGTGATTTATCATAATAAGTTTAATTAATTTCTATCACCTCACATAGTTATTTTCCTCTTGTGAGAGAAATTTTAATATCTACTCTTTTGGCAACTTTCAAATATAGAATACATACTTAAAAGTTAAAGTCACAATGTTGTACATTACATCCCCAAAACTTATCTATCTTATACCTGAAAGTTTCACATCCTTTCACCACCATCACTCATTTCACCCATGTCTACTCCCAACTCTGACAATCAGCAACCATTTATCTGTTCTTTGTTCCTATGATTTATTATTTTTTTGGGGGGGAGGAATTTCAAACTGTAAGTAAAATCATTTGGCTTTCTCTGTGTGATTTACCTCATTTAGCATAATGTCTTCAAGATCCACCCATGTTTCATCAATGGTGGATTCCCTTCTTTTTATTGCTAAATAGCATTTCATTTTATAAAAAAAAAAAAATATATATATATATATATATATGTTATCATTCATTCATGAATGGACACAGCTTATTTCCATGTCTTGGCTATTGTAAATAATATGGCTATTAACATGAATGTGCAGATATTTCATCATGATTTCTTTTTTTTTAATTTTTTAAAATATATACCCAGAAGTTGAATCACTGGATCATATGGCAGTTCTATTTCAAATTTGGGGCTGAGGCTTCATACTGTTTTCCACAGTGGCTGTGCCAATTTACACTTCTACTAACTAAGGATTCACTTTCACCACATCATCATCAAAAATTGCTATCTTTTGTCTTTTTTATGGTGACCATACTAAAAAGCATAAGATGATATCTTATTTTGGTTTGCACTTACTGATGATTAAATAATTAGTGATGTTGAGTACCTTATCATGTACTGATTGGCCATTTGAATGTCTTCTTTGGAAAAAGGTCTATTCAAGTCCTTGGTCTATTTTTTAATTAAATTATTTGTCTTTGTTCAGTTGTTTTGGTATTAACTTATGAACTCCTTAAATATTGTGGATATTAACCCTTATTATATATGTTTTTGAAATATTTTCCTCCATTCTGCAAGTTGCCATTTTGTTGAACATTTCTTTTGCTCTGCAGAAGCTTTTCAGTTTGATATTGTCTCATTTGTTTGTTTTTGTTTTTGTTGCATGTGCTGTTGGTGTCATATCCAAAAGGACACTGCCAAGACCAATATCCATATGTTCAAGGTGGATTTAGAAAAGGCAGAGGAACCAGAGATCAAATTGCCAACATCTGTTGGATCATCAAAAAAGCAAGGGAGTTCCAAAAAAACATTTATTTTTGCTTTATTGACTATGCCAAAGCCTTTGACCATATGGATCACAACAAACTGTGGAAAATTCTTCAAGAGATGGGAACACCAGACCACCTTACTTGCCTCCTGAGAAATATGTATGCAGGTCAAGAAGCAACAATTAGAACTGGACATGGAACAACAGACTGGTTCCAAATCGGGAAGGGAGTACATCGAGGCCGTGTACTGTCACCCTGCTTATTTAACTTTTATGCAGAATACATCATGTGAACTGCCATGCTGGATGAAGCACAAGCTGGAATCAAGATTGCCAGGAGAAATATTAATAACCTCAGATATACAGACGACACCACCCTTATGGCAGAAAGTGAAGAAATAAAGAGCCTCTTGATGAAAGTGAAAGAGGAGAGTGAAAAAGTTGGCTTAAAGCTCAACATTCAGAAAACGAAGATCATGGCATCTGGTCCCATCAGTTCATGACAAATAGATGGGGAAACAATGGAAATAGTGACAGACTTTATTTGGCGGGGGGGGCCAAATCACTGCAGGAAAGGCAATGGCACCCCACTCCAGTACTTTTGCCTTGGAAAATCCCATGGACCAAGGAGCCTGGTAGGCTGCAGTCCATGGGCTCACTAGAGTCGGACACGACTGAGCGACTTCACTTTCACTTTTCACTTTCATGCATTGGAGAAGGAAATGGCAACCCACTCCAGTGTTCTTGCCTAGAGAATCTCAGGGATGAGAAGCCTGGTGAGCTGCCATCTATGAGGTCGCACAGAGTTGGACACTACTGAAGCGACTTAGCAGCAGCAGCAGCAGCAAAATCACTGCAGACGGTGACTGCAGCCATGAAATTAAAAGACACTTGTTCCTTGGAAGAAAAGTTATAACCAAGCTAGACAACATATTAAAAAGCAGAGAAATTACTTTGCCAACCAAGGTCCATCTAGTCAAAGCTATGGTTTTTCCAGTAGTCATTTAAGGATGTGAGAGCTGGACTATAAAGAAAGCTGAGCACCAAAGAATTGATGCTTTTGAACTGTGGTGTTGGAGATTCTTCAAAGCATTTTAGTTCCCATATCCTCTCTCTCCTCCAGTCAATAACTCTCCTTGCCTGATCACTTGATCCCAGCCCCTGTATGCTAGCTGTTCTACTGTGAGTGCTAGTTGCTTCATTTGTGATTCTACTGTGCTAATGTACTTTGCAAGGTGCTTACTATACTGTAAGATTTTTAAAAATTTAAAAAAAGAAAGAAAGAAAGTCCCTTGGGCTTCATGGAGATCCAACTAGTCTATCCTAAAGGAAATCAGTTCTGAATATTCATTGGAAAGACTGATGCTGAATCTGAAACTTCAATACTTTGGCCACCTGATGCAAAGAACTGACCTCTTAGAAAAAACCCTGATGCTGGGAAAGATTGAAGGCAGGAGAAGAATGGAATAACAGCAGATGAGATGGTTGGATGGCATCACCAACTCTACGGAAATGAGTTTGAGTAAGCTCTGGGAGTTGATGATGGACAGGGTAGCCAGGCCTGCTGCAGTCCATGGAGTTGCAAAGAGTTGGATATTACTGAGCTACTGAACTAACTGACTGAAGACCAACATCAAGAAGATTTCTGTTTCTTCTAGGATTTTTATAGTTTCAGTTCTCACATTTGAGTCTTTAATCCACTTCAAGATAATTTTTGTGAATTGTGTAAGACAGGTGTCTAGTTTCATTTTTTAATATGTGATATCAAATTTTCTCAGCACTGCTTGTTAAAGAGACTCCACTGAGTATTCTTGGCTCCCCTGTCAAACATAGTTGACAGTATAGGCATGGATTTATTTCTAGGATTTCAACTCTGTTCTAGATGCTTCTGTGTCTATTTTTATACCAATATCATACTATTTTGATTACCAAGGCTAAGTAAAATAGTTTGAAATTAGGAAGTGTGATGCCTCCATCTTTCTTCTTCTTACTCAAAATTGTTCGGGCTATTTGGGGACCTTTGTGGCTCCAAAATAATTTAAGATTATATTTTTTGTTTCTGCAAAAAATGTCATTGGAATCTTGACAGAGATTACACCAAATCAATAGATGGCTTTGGGTAGTGGGACATTTTGTCAATATTATTTTTTTTAATTCATGAATATGGGAGAGTTTTTCATTTATTTGCATCTTCTTCCATTTCACAAATGTCATAGTTTTAGTGTACAAATCTTTCACTTCCTTGGATAAATTTATTTCTAAGTATTTTATTGGTTTTGAGGTTATTGTAAATGAGATTATTTACTTTCCAGATAACTTATTTTCAGTGAATAGAAACACAACTGACACTTGTACTTTGATTTTTTTCCTGAAACTTTACTGAATTTGTTGATTAGAGCTAACAGATTTTCAGTGATATTTAGGATTTTCTATACATAAAACCATGTTATTTTCAAGTAGATACAATTTTCTTTCTTACTTTCCAAATCAGATGCCTTTTATTTATTTATCGTCCTTGCCTGATTCGTAGGCAATTACTTCCAGTAATGTGCTGAATAAAATGGTAGTTCAATCAGCAAAGAATATGCCTGCAAGTGCAGGAGACCCAGGTTCAATCCCTAGGTTGGGAATATCCCCTGGAGAAGGAACCCACTCCTGCATTCTCACCTGGAAAATCCCATAGACAAAGGAACTTGGTGGGCTATAGTCTTGGGGTCGCAAGAGTAGGACGTGACTTAGTGACTAAACCATCATAGTAGGCATCCTTGTCTTGTTCCTGATCTTAGAGGAAAAGCTTCCAGTCTTTCACCACTGAATATAATATTAGCTGTGTGTTTGTCATAAATGGCCTTCATTTTGTTGAGATATAATCATTCCACATTCAAGTTGTTGAGAGCTTTTATTATAAATGGATGTTCAAATTTATCAAATACTTGTTCTGCATCTATTGAGATGATCACATGATTTTCATCTTTCATTCTATTAATGTGCTGTCTCACATTTATTGAGATGCAGATGGTAAACCACTGTTTTCCATCTCAGGGATGAATTTTACTTGATCATGATATGTGAAGAGCCAAATAAAATTATAAATGAAGGGAGAGACATCACACCTGATACCACAGAAATACAAATGATCTCAAACTACAGTGAATAACTATATGCCAGCATATTGTACAGCCTAGAAAAAAATGGATGCATTTCTATTTATATGCAACCCACCATGACTGAAAGGGCTTCCCTGAAAGCTCAGTTGGTAAAGAATCTGCTTGCAATGCAGGAGACTCCGGTTCAATTCCTTGGTCAGGAAGATCTGCTGGAGAAGGGATAGGCTATCCACTCCAGTATTCTGACGTGGAGAATTCCATGGACTGTATAGTCCATGGAGTCTCAAAGAGTTGAATATGACTGAGCAACTTTCACTTCACTTCACTACCATGACTGAATCATGAAGAAATAGAAAATTAGAACAGATTAATAATAAGATTGACTCAGTAATCAAAGATTTTCCAACATAGAAAAGCATAGGCCAGATTGTTTCACTGAGTTTTATCAAATATTTAAAGAGTAATGAATGGAAATCCTTATCAAACTCTTCAAAAATATTGATGAGGAAAGAATACACTCAAACTCATTTTAGGAGGCCAGTAATACTCATTTTAGGAGGCCTTATCTGAACTCACACCAAGGTCAGATAAGGAAACTACAAGAAAATAAAACTACAAAACTACAGGCCAATATCCATAATGAATATAGGTGCAAAAATTCTTAAGGAAATACTGGTAAAGCGAACTCAACAGCACATTAGAGGATCACACACCATGAGCAGCTAATTTTTGTTCTGTATACAACTTTTAGTTTCTGAATTCTTACCTCTTATAATACAAGATTTGTGTTTTGTTTGTTTGTTTTTACCTGTGACTCATTTCATTATGGTAGACATAAGTTAAAGACATCTTCTCCATATAAGCATATATGATATAATATAATAAATGTTTTCCTTTCTAAATGGGGTATAGAATGTTCTAGACTGAGTTCCTTAAAAATAATTGTGACCATAAAAATTAGTGAAACAGGGAAGGATGAGAAGCATTTTACTGGTCTCTTGATGAGCCATGAAACAATACAATCAGTTCAGCCAAAACAATACAATTCAGCCAAATGGTACATATCAAGGTACCCTAAATGGAGAGGCCATGTCTCAGATGCGTAGTCTTTGAGAGGGACAGAAGAGAGGCTACATTTACCCTGGTGCTTATTTCCATTAATCAAATTACTCCTGACAGTAGACTAATTCCATTGCATTTCTGATTGCTTCTGGCTAAGTGATCTCTCAAAATCTGGCTGCATGTTCCTGCTGATTATGGCATGTCATTCAAGTACTGGAGGAGGACACAAAACCTCTGGGTGTGGGGCTACCTATTCTAGGTGGAGGAGCCCCACAGACTAGAGCTGAGCTGCTTACTCAGCAAGCCAGAGTTTGAAGGTACTAGAGGCAAATGCCATTGGAATCCAAGACAGTGTACAGAATGTACTATAAGCTATCTGTAAATTAGAGTTACTTGAAATGAAATAAAGCAACACATTTTTTTTGTTTCTACATGTATCAACATCATCTATGGATTTTGGTTAAATCCCATATAACTTAACTAGATGATTCTGACACTCCAGGGAGGGGAAATCACAATTTTAAAATACTCAAGGTGGTTTTGAGATGTAATTCATTATCTCTTAAGGTACTCATTTGAAGGGAAAATACGTTAGTTCTATTTTTTAAAGAGAAGAACATCTTCACGTAAGACATCTAATGTCTTTACAAATATTTATGTGATTTTGTTTAGGTCTTCAAAAAAAGGATAATTCAAACGGAAACTGAAATTAAGTGAGTAGTATATACTCGTCTATTTTGAATTCAAAACACATACACAGACATACATAAATCTATACTATGTTAAACATGTATATTTATATAGTTATTATTCTGAAAGTACTAGAAACATTTTTTAGATCAGAACTATTTTAATTTTAATCTCATCTAGCCACTGAAATCTAATTCAATTAAAAAAAACTCAAATATCTGACAAATTTTCAAGCATAGCCATTCTACATAAAAAAGTATACCTGTGCATCATATATTTCTCAAGTTAATTGGGAACTGATCCACTATATTTTACTGACTTTCAAAACAATCAGAGTGATTATTTGAATTCTAACCTATTGCTCAACATACCAATTAAAATTAGAACAACTGATTTTTGTTGTTGTTAGTTTCATAGAATGTAAACTGAATACTTTTTTAAAAAAAAAGCAAACTTTCTCTTTTCAAAAGAACAAATATGTCACTGAATTTAATCATACACTTAAGTATATAAAGATTATCATTTTTACATCTTTATTTCAAATCTCAACATTTTTGTGGGAAAAAATACTTTCTGTCTAAAAATAATAAATATATCCACAGCAAAACAATAAAGAAAAGGCACTTCGATTTTTTAAAGTATGAATGTCAACTCTATATATAGGGAAACTTAATTGGTTCCAAATATTGAGTCAGAGTCTCCAACATTCAGTAGATAATTTAAAATCTATGTTAATTCTTTCATATAGGATTTATATATATAAACTACTTGGAAAATTTAAAAATAAAAATTTTAAACATTATACTCCTGATTATTAGAAACTATTAAGCATTGGTCAATAAATTAGCAGCTGTTCTAATGTCTCTAGAAATATACAGGCTCTTTTTTTTTTAGCTCTTTTGCAATTTTAAAAATATTTTTATGGATTTAGAGCATTTAATTCAGAATCATGAACCCAGTATCTATATATAAAAAAGCAACTGATGATAATGATGATGATAATGATGATAATGATGATGTGTTCATGATTTTAGTAGCTCTTATGTTCATATTTTTTTGAGAAATTCTTAATGTATAATATGTTGCTTTTTCTTTTAGTAAGAGCCTTTTGCTATTTCTAAGATCCACATAGGCTATGAATCATTGACATATCCAACTCTGTATTTGTACTCTAGAATTTGGTTTCTAACTGTACACAGGAGAGTTATGCATTATTATCTTCTGATTTTAAGACTTTATCTTTCAATTTTTATTGTAAAATAAGAAGTATTTGACTATTTTGGATCTACAAATGCATGGGATTCTTATAAGCAACTATGAATTATTTTTGTACTCTTCATTAGGCAAAAGCCAGTTGCTTATTTTTGAAAGAGAAAAACATCACTCTTTACAAATATAAAATACCATCATATAGAATTTAACAACATTGTAATGAGTTTTTTTAAAACTTTGTAAAGTCATAGTAGGAAAATCTCAAAGACAGATGTCAGGAGTATGGACTGCCTCAAACAAATACTGCTTCTGCTGCGTACACATTTTATACACATGTCTGACATTGAACAGGTTACCTAGCTATCCTGCATTTCATTTTATTCATGCATAAAGCAGAGATAATAGGGTTATTTTGAAAATAAAATTAATCAATATGTGGAAAGCTGTTAGAAAAGTATCTGGCAAATGTCCAGTGATGTGTAACTGTAGGCTTATGTCTTAGTTTATATTACATTTCACTATCATTTTGTCTGAACATTTATCACATTGACTTACATGAATATTTGTTAGGAACATATGCCACACTATTAAGTAATAGAGAAGGAAGAAGAATGTCATACTATGTATTTTGTATTATATATATATGGATATACACACACACATATATATATATATATTCCAATTCTGCCTTTAAAATTTAATAAGACCCAGTTCAACCTGAAAAATTCAGCCAATGTACTTATTTTTACTATTTATTTAATGTTACTTATCCACATGTTCTGAAGTTTAGATAAATGAATAAAAACCATTCTTCTTCTATTAATACATTAATTATATTCATACAATAACGTCATGTACTCAACCAACAGTACTAAACATTGGTTGTGTCAAGCATTGTGTTAGGATCAAGTAGTACACAGAAATTATCAAAAACATATCTACCCATCTAAATATACATGCAAGGACAAATCATAATACAAATGAGGACAGATACTCTCTGTGGACACTAAGTGCTGGGAAGAATGGATTTGAGTAGGGGAGTAGAAAGAAAGCTTCACAGAAGGACATATATTAAAGGATACTTCAATTCAGTTCAGTCATTCAGTCATGTCCAACTCTTTGCGACTCCATGAATCCCAGCACGCCAGGGCTCCCTGTCCCACACCAACTCCCACACTTCACTCAGAATCACATCCATCGAGTCACTGATGCCATCCAGCCAGCTCATCCTCTGTTGCCCCCTTCTCCTCCTGCCCCCAATCCCTCCCAGCATCAGGGTCTTTTCCAATGAGTCAACTCTTCGCATGAGGTGGCCAAAATACTGGAGTTTAGCTTCAGCATCATTCCTTCCAAAGAAATCCCAGGGCTGATCTCCTTCAGAATGGACTGGTTGGATCTCCTTGCAGTCCAAGGGACTCTCAAGAGTCTTATCCAACACCACAGTTCAAAGGCATCAATTCTTCGGTGCTCAGCCTTCTTCACAGTCCAACTCTCACATCCATACATGACCACAGGAAAGACCATAGCCTTGACTAGACAAACCTTTGTTGGCAAAGTAATGTCTCTGCTTTTGAATATGCTATCCAGGTAGGTCATAACTTTCCTTCCAAGGAGTAAGCGTCTTTTAATTTCATGGCTGCAGTCACCATCTGCAGTGATTTTGGAGCCCCCAAAAATAAGATCTGACGCTGTTTCCACTGTTTCCCCATCTATTTCCCATGAAGTGATGGGACTGGATGTTATGATCTTCGTTTTCTGAATGTTGAGCTTTAAGTCAACTTTTTCACTCCCCTCTTTCACTTTCATCAAGAGGCTTTTTAGATCCTCTTCACTTTCTGCCATAAGGGTGGTGTCATCTGCATATCTGAGGTTATTGATATTTCTCCCAGCAATCTTGATTCCCGCTGGTGCTTCTTCCAGCCCACCGTTTCTCATGATGTACTCTGTATATAAGTTAAATAAGCAGGGTGAAAATATACAGCCTTGACGTACTCCTTTTCCTATTTGCAACCAGTCTGTTGTTCCATGCCCAGTTTTAACTCTTGCTTCCTGAACTGCATACAAATTTCTCAAGAGGCAGGTCAGGTGGTCTGGTATTCCCATCTCTTTCAGAATTTTCCACAGTTTATTGTGATCCACACAGTCAAAGGCTTTGGCATAGTCAATAAAGCAGAAATAGATGTTTTTCTGGAACTCTCTTGCTTTTTCAATGATCCAGCGGATGTTGGCAATTTGATCTCTGGTTCCTCTGCCTTTTCTAAAACCAGCTTGAACATCCAGAAGTTCACAGTTCAGGTTAGTAACAAATATCTCATTCCCAATACTGAAAGTCAACAAAACTGATTTAGCTATTCTTCCAATTATGTCTTAAATTTTTACTCTTTTAATCTTTTCCATCCCCCAACCAACTCTGCTGCTGCTGCTGCTAAGTCGCTTCAGTCGTGTCCGACTCTGTGAGACCCCATAGATGGCAGCCCATCAGGCTCCCTCATCCCTGGGATTCTCCAGGCAAGAACACTGGAATGGGTTGCCATTTCCTTCTCCAATGCAATGAAAGTGAAAAGTGAAAGTGAAGTCACTCAGTCGTGCCCGACTCTTAGCGACCCCATGGACTGCAGCCCACCAGGCCCCTTCGTCCATGGGATTTTCCAGGCAAGAGTACTGGAGTGGGGTGCCATTGCCTTCTCTGACTCTACCAACTCTAAGCCAACACTATTTTCAAATTCATACTAACACTTACAATTAGTTAAAAAATCCTTAGCTGGCCTTTCCAGTTTTTGTCCCAACCATGTCCAATTCTAACAGAGTTCCACCTAAAGCTGAGTGTTCTTTGGAAGGACTGATGCTAAAGCTGAACCTCCCATACTTTGGCCACCTCATGTGAAGAGCTGACTCACTGAAAAAGACTCTGATGCTGGGAGGGATTGGGGGCAGGAGGAGGAGGGGACAACAGAGGATGAGATGGCTGGATGGCATCACCAACTCGATGCATATCAGTTTGGGTGAACTCCAGGAGTTGGTGATGGACAGGGAGGCCTGGCATGCTGTAATTCATGGAGTCACAAAGAGTTGGACACGACTGAGCGACTGAACTGAAGTATCCAATCAATCATCTTATAAACCATTAACATCAATCTAAACTTCAAATGCTACACATATCACCACCCTCCTCAAAGCCAAAACCCGTTTGTTTAGTAAATCAAATCTCAACTCTTCAGCTTCATTTTTAAAAAATCAATTACAATCTCATCCTACTTGGCCTTTGAATATATAATGCTCCCTTACTGGCCAATGTAGACCCTCCATTAAAGATGGAATCAAAATTCCTCATGATCATGAAGGCAACTTTGACAAATCTGGAAGAATCTTACTACTGTTGTTTTTCTATGAATAATCCTCTGTTTTTTTTTTTTTTTTTTTTTTGATAGGATTCACAATAAACAGATGGTTCAAATACAAGACAGCATATTCTCTGTTATCCCAGGTCTATGAATACCAAATTGGAATACAGTTTCCTATCATCTCTTGTCAAAGATGCAGCATAAATGAAAAATATATTTTTTCATTTCTCAAACATGTTGGTCTCAGAACGCCTTTGCTTTTCTAATAACTGAAAAATATTTGTTTATATTAATTTACCTATCAATAATTCCTGTTTCAAATTAAAACAGAAATGTATTAAATTTTAAACTTTTTATCTGTTCAGTTCAGTCCTGTCCAACTCTTTGCAACCCCATGAATCGCAGCACTCCAGGCCTTCCTGTCCATCACCAACTCCCGGAGTTCACCCAGACTCACATCCATCTAGTCAGTGATGCCATCCAGCCATCTCATCCTCTGTCATCCCCTTCTCCTCCTGCCCCCAATCCTTCCCAGCATCAGAGTCTTTTCCAATGAGTCAACTCTTCTCATGAGGTGGCCAAAGTACTGGAGTTTCAGCTTTAGCATCATTCCTTCCAAAGAAATCCCAGGGCTGATCTCCATCAGAATGGACTGGTGGGATCTCCTTGCAGTCCAAGGGACTCTCAAGAGTCTTATCCAACACCACAGTTCGAAGGCATCAATTCTTTGGCACTCAGCCTTCTTCACAGTCCAACTCTCACATCCATACATGATCACAGGAAAAACCATAGCCTTGACTAGACAAACCATTATTGGCAAAGTAATGTCTCTGCTTTTGAATATGCTATCCAGGTAGGTCATAACTTTCCTTCCAAGGAGTAAGCGTCTTTTAATTTCATGGCTGCAGTCACCATCTGCAGTGATTTTGGAGCCCAGAAAAATAAAGACTGACACTGTTTCCACTGTTTTCCCATCTATTTCCCATGAAGTGATGGGACCAGATGCCATGCTCTTCGTTTTCTGAATGTTGAGCTTTAAGCCAACTTTTTCACTCTCCTCTTTCACTTTCATCAACAGGCTTTTTAGTTTCTCTTCACTTTCTGCCATAAGGGTGGTGTCATCTGCATATCTGAGGTTATTGATATTTCTCCCAGCAATCTTGATTCCCGCTGGTGCTTCTTCCAGCCCAGCGTTTTTCATGATGTACTCTGCATATAAGTTAAATAAACAGGGTGACAATATACAGCCTTGACATACTCCTTTTCCTATTTAGAACCATTCTGTTGTCCCATGTCCAGTTCTAACTGTTGCTTCCTGACCTGCATACAAATTTCTCAAGAGGCAGATCAGGTGGTCTGGGAGTCCCATCTCTCAGAATTTTTCACAGTTTATGTGATCCACACAGTCAAAGACTTTGGCATAGTCAATAAAGCAGAAATAGATGTTTTTCTGGAACTCTCTTGCTTTTTCCATGATCCAGCAGGTGTTGGCCATTTGATCTCTGGTTCCTCTGCCTTTTCTAAAACCAGCTTGAACATCAGGAAGTTCATGGTTCACATATTGCTGAAGTCTGGCTTGGAGAATTTTGAGCATTACTTTATTAGCGTGTGAGATGAGTGCAATTGTGCAGTAGTTTGAGCATTCTTTGGCATTGCCTTTCTTTGGGATTGAAATGAAAACTGACCTTTTCCAGTCCTGTGGCCACTGCTGAGTTTTCCAAATTTGCTGGCATATTGAGTGCAGCACTTTCACAGCATCATCTTTCAGTATTTGGAATAGCTCCACTGGAATTCCATCACCTCCACTAGCTTTGTTAGTAGTGATGCTTTCTAAGGACCACTTGACTTCACATTCCAGGATGTCTGGCTCTAGGTCAGTGATCACACCATCGTGATTATCTGGGTCGTGAAGATCTTTTTTGTACAGTTCTTCTGTGTATTCTGCCACCTCTTCTTGATATCTTCTGTTTCTCTTATGTCCATACCATTTCTGTCCTTTATCGAGCCCATGTTTGCATGAAATGTTCCTTTGGTATCTCTAATTTTCTTGAAGAGATCTCTAGTCTTTTCCATTCTGTTGTTTTCCTCTATTTCTTTGCATTGATTGCTGAAGAAGGCTTTCTTATCTCTTCTTACTATTCTTTGGAAGTCTGCATTCAGATACTTATATCTTTCCTTTTCTCCTTTGCTTTTTGCTTCTCTTCTTTTCACAGCTATTTGTAAGGCCTGCTCAGACAACCATTTTGCTTTTTTGCATTTCTTTTCCACGGGGATGGTCTTGATCCCTGTCTCCTGGACAATGTCACAAACCTCATTCCATAGTTCATCAGGCACTCTATCTATTAGATCTAGGCCCTTAAATCTATTTCTCACTTCCACTGTATAATCATAAGGGATTTGATTTAGGTCATACCTGTATGGTCTAGTGGTTTTCCCTACTTACTTCAATTTAAGTCTGAATTTGGCCATAAGGAGTTCATGATCTGAGCCACAGTTGGCTCCTGGTCTTGTTTTTGCCGACTGAATAGAGCTTCTCCATCTTTGGCTGCAAAGAATATAATCAGTCTAATTTCGGTGTTGACCCTCTGGTGATGTCCATGTGTAGAGTCTTCTCTTGTGTTGTTGGAAGAGGGTGTTTGTTATGACCATGCATTTACTTTCGCCTTAGTAGGTTAAAATTGAATTTTCCTATCTGGTTCTAAATTTAATAACTTGAAACATTTTAATAGAAGCTTATGAAGGAAATCTGGCTTTGCACACATATGTGGTTGAAAATAAGAGGAGTGTTTGAAGGTTTTTCAGATAATTATGGATCTTACTCTCGGTATAAGACAAAGATACTCAACAAATCACAGTTTCTTAAGAGTTAATTTTAATAAAGTCATACCAATTAACTTTTATACTTTGTTATTATTAAAACATTTCATCTATCCTTCATTTTAAATAGATATTTTTACTGAGGCATAATTACATATCATGCATTGGTCATCTGGAAAACTGGTTACTGAGTTATTCAGATCTTCCAGCTTTTGATATTTTTTTATTCAATATTTTAAAATAACAATTCTTGACATCACAAATCTCATCTGCAAAATCTCTAGGTATGGGGAGCTGTCAAGTTCACTGTGGAAGATATTTATGATTTTCTAAATGATTTTTACTTGAAATCTTAATACAAATTATTGGTCATAAAAGTTGTCAATTATTTTCCATGAAACAACAGACTTTCTTCATTCATTTATTTTAGAAAATGTATGCTAAATACTCAATTTTAAATAAGCATAGATTTTCAGTAATTTATTAAAATAAAAATGATATTTCTTTAAAAAGTGCTTATTCAGCCTTCAGCTCTATTGCACAAGTACTTTTCCTGAATGACAATCATCATGCTTTTATGTGTAGTGGAAGTGCATTCTTCCCATTGTGTGACATAGAATATTGAAAAGATGTGTACTCAAGGATCAAAATTTAATAAAATTGATAATTTTTATACTTCTTCAAGGATAGTTTTAAGTGAAATTATCCTTTTATTTCCCATTCTGGCCAAAAAGTATAATGAAAAATAAGATATCTAATAGTAGGTCGGTTTGAAACCACAGTCTTATCCATAACACTGCATCACCAATGCAAATGTCATTAAGGTTAAAGGGCAATACCATTTCAATATTATTTTGAAAGTAGATTTGCCCTCACCAATACTCTGAAAGAGATCTTAGGTATTCCTGTATATCCATGGATCATACTTTGAGAATCATTGTTTAATTGTGTTAAACTATGAATTTAGGACTTGCATGCTATTGCAGCATAATCTATGTATTTTATCCATATAAATACATAGGAATTTTACAGACAACAAGAGAAGTAGTTTTAATTAAAAGGAAGCATTTGCAAAGGCACAGTTCAAGAAATATTTCTACCCAACACTAGTGCACCTAAATAAATAAAACAAATCATTGACAGATATGAAGGGAGAAATAGACAGCAATACAATACTAATAGATTTCAATACCCTCCTTTCAATAATGTATAGATCATCCAGAAAGAAATTCAATAGAGAAACAAGAAACTTGAACACTGATATAGAACAAGTTAACTTAAAATATATAGAATGTTCCACCCAAAGCAGCAGAATACACACTTTTCTCAAGTACATATGGAATATTCTCCAGGGTAGCTCATATGCTAGTTTACAAAAATGTCTTAAAAATTAAGAAGATTGAAATCATTCCAAATATCCTTTCTAACCACATGGATTAAAGGTAGAAATCAGTAATAAAGAAGCATAGGAAACTTCACATATATGTGGAAATTAAACAACACACTTTTGGACAATAGTTGGGTCAAAAAAATCAAAAGAAAAATTAGAAAATATCTTAAAGCAAGTGAAAATAAAAATATAATACACCAAAACCTATTACTACTAAGAGAGAAATTTATAGCTACAAACATCTACATTTAAAAAGAAGAAATATTATATATACAATATAACTTTATAAATCAAATAACTATAAGAGAACAAACTAAGCCCAAATTTAGCAGAAGGAAGGAAAAAAGATTATAGCAGAAATAAGTGAAATTGAGAATAGGAAGACATTTGGAAAAATTGACTATTAGATTTAAAAAAAAATAAAAAGTAAAATAAACTTTAACTAGACTAACCAAGAAAGAGAGGGAGAGAGAGAAGACTGAAAAAAAATTTAGAAATGAAAGAAGATATATTACAATGGATGTCACAGAAATTTAAGAGATCATTTAAAAAGTTACAAACAGTTATATACCAACAAATTGAACAACCTAAGACATGGATAAATTCCTATAAACATACAGCATGCCAAGACTGAATCAAGAAGAAAAGAAAGCCTGAACAGACCAAAAATAAATAAGGAGATTGAATCAGTGGTTAAAAACTTTCCAACAAAACAAAGTCCAGGACCATGTGACTCATAGATGAATTCTACCAAATATTTAAAGAAGAATTAATAGCAACTTTTCTTAAATCCTTCAAAAACTTGAAGAGGGAACATTGCCAAACCTATTACATGAGGCCAGCATTACCCTGATACCAAAACTAGACAAAGACAACACATGAAAATATCCTTGATGAACATGGATGCAAAAATCCTGAACAAAATATTAGCAAACAAAATTCAACACAACATTAAAAAGATCATACACCATTACCAAATGAGATTTATCTCTAGTGAGATAAATTATCAAAAGCAAAGCAATAAATGTGATAAACCACATTAACAGACTAAAGCATAAAATTTTATGATTGTCTCAGTAGTTGTAGAAAAAATATTTGACAAAGTTTAACATTCTTTCATGATAAAATTTCTCAACAAATTAGGCATAGAAGGAATGTACCTTAATATAATAAGGACCATATTTGAACAGTCCATAACTAACATCATATTCAATGGTGAAAAACTGAAAGTTCTTCCTCTAAGATCATGCAGGAGACAAAGATACATAGTCTCACCACTTTTGTTCAGTATAGTACTTACTGGAATAACTATCCAGATCAATTAGGCAAGAAAAAAAATAAGATTTGACATCCAAATTTAAAAGGAAGAACCAAAACTATCTCTACAGAAGACATGACAGAAAACCATAAAGACCACACACACGTGCACACACATGCACACACAAAGAAGCAAAAACAAATTTAGTAAAGTAACAGGATACAAAAATCAACATACAAGAACCTATTGTATTTTTATACACCAACAACAAACTATTCAAAGAGGAAATTAAGAAAACAATTCCATTCACAATATCATAAAAATAATAAAATATTTAGGAATAAACTTAACCAAGTAGATAAATGACTTGAAAAACTGAAAATTATAAATCAATTTTGAAAGAATTAAACCCAACACAAATAAGTGAAAATACATGCTGTTCATGGATTGAAGAAATAATATTTTTAAAATGGCCCTACAACTCAAAACCATCAATGGATTTAATGTAATCCCTATTAAAATCCAAATGGAACTTTTTTACATACATGGTAAACATAATCCTAAAATTTATTATAAAGCCACAGAAGATCCTAAATAGAAAAAGCAATTTTGAGCAAGATGAACAAAGCTCAAGTCATCACATTTCCTAATTTCAAACTACATCACAAAGCTATAGTAATCAAACAAGTATGTACTTGCAGAAAAACAGATAAATAAACCAACTGAACAAAATAGACAACTCAGAAATAAAACAACACAAGTATGATAAACAAATTTTTGAAAAAATTGCCAATAATATATAAAGAAAAAGACAGTTTCTTCAATAGTGTGAAAAGTATTTATCCACACTCAAAGGAAATGAAAATGAGGGAAATGCAAAGCAAAATCACAAAGAGATATCACTTATCACTTGTTAGAATGGCTATTATAACAAAAACAAAAGATAAACAATGGCAAAGATGTGAAGAACAGAAATACTAGGAAACTCTCTGTTGCTGCTGCTGCTAAGTCACTTCAGTCATGTCTGACTCTGTGCGACCCCATAGACGGCAGCCCACCAGGCTCCCCCGTCCCTGGGATTCTCCAGACAAGAACACTGGAGTGGGTTGCCATTTCCTTCTCCAATGCATGAAAGTGAAAAGTGAAAGTGAAGTCAGTTAGTCATGTCTGACTCTTAGTGACCCCATGGACTGAAGCCCACCAGTCTCCTCCATCCATGGGATTTTCCAGGCAAGAGTACTGGAGTGGTGTGGGGAACTCTCTGTGGGAATGCAAACCACTTTAGTCACTATGGAAAACAGCATGGAGTTCCCTCAAAATATTAAAAAATAGAGCTACTCTTAAATCCAGCAATCCTCCTCTTCCTGGGAATATATCCAAAAGAAATAAAAACAGAATTTCAAAGAGATATCTGCATTCCTGTGTTTACTGAAGCACCACCCACAATAGCCAAGATATTGAAATAACCTAAATGTCCATGAACAGATGAATGGACAAAGATATGTCCATGATATAGATATGATAGGATACTGTTCAGCCTTAAAAAAAAAAAAAAAGAAAGAAAGAAAGAAAATCCTCCATTTGTAACAACATAGATGAACCTGAAGGTCATTATGCTATGTAAAAAAGTCACAGACAAGCATTACATGCTACCACTTACATGAAGATTCAAAAACAGTCCAACTCAAAGAAACATATAGAGTGGAATTATGGTTGGCAGGGCCTAGAAGGAGGGAGAAATGGTACAGAAGTTGACTATGCAAACTGAGTAAAGCCTAGAGATCTACCATACTACATATGGCTTATGATTAATAACACTGTATCATATACTTTAAAATTTGTTATGAGGATAGACATTATGTTAAATGTTCCAATAATAAAAAGAAGAATACAAGGAGAAAAAGAGGGCAGGAAGAAACTTCTGGAGGTGATGGATATGTTGATGGCATAGATTGTGTTGATGGCATGAAGAATGCACAGTTGTATACATATCTCCAAACTCATCAAACTGTATATATTAAATATTTATACCTTATCGTGCGATGATCATACATCAATATAATAGTTTAAATAAAAGAGGGAGAAAGAGAAGATGGTTAGAGTGCCTTCCTTACAAAGATGACATTTAAGCAAAGAGTTATCAAAGAGGAAGAAAATGGTCTTATCAATATCTGCAGGTAAAGCATTTCAGAGAGAGGAAATAGCCAGTGCAAAAG
This sequence comes from Tragelaphus eurycerus, assembly GCA_935064755.1. NCBI lineage: Eukaryota > Metazoa > Chordata > Mammalia > Artiodactyla > Bovidae > Tragelaphus > Tragelaphus eurycerus. Next base: position 37,807,383 of record CAKXYN010000004.1, on the reverse strand, counting down.
TCCTGCATTACAATAACACAAAGCATGTGAGAAAAAGCAAGGAAGCTGGTGTGGGTAACAGGACACATTGAGGTGAGAAAATTCTAGGAGTTGGAGTCAGAGAAGTAAATACGGTATGCTTCCTGTAGGATATTTTGGATGCCTATGTAAGAACTTTGCCTTTTCCGCTGAGTAAAGAGGTTGGAACATTACACAGTTTTGAGAGATGCCTTAAAACAATTACTCTGATTGACAACAAAGCTCTGTTCATAAGAAGAATAGGGAGAAAGGGATATAGAGTAAGCAACAATTTTTGTCACATCTAGTACCTATTGGGAGCATATTATGGATACTCAGTAAATTCTTATTGAGTGTGTAGTTACTGTCATTTTTCCATGCAAATGTGTTCTTTTTTTCGATTATAAAGCAAGCTCTAATCAAAATGTTCAACTAAATATACGTGAAATATTATTTTAAAGCTTCTTATAGTGGAGAAGGCAATGGCAACCCACTCCAGTACTCTTGCCTGGAAAATCCCATGGATGGAGGACCCTGGTAGGCTGCAGTCCATAGGGTTGCGGAGAGTCGGACACGACTGAACGACTTCACTTTCACTTTTCACTTTCACGCATTGGAGAAGGAAATGGCAACCCACTCCAGTGTTCTTGCCTGGAGAATCCCAGGGACGGGGGAGCCTGATGGGTTGCCGTCTATGGGGTCACACAGAGTCGGACACAACTGATGCGACTTAGCAGCACCAGCAGCAGCATAGTATGGCAAAGGTGGGTTAATATTTTTGTGCTGAAATTTTAGTTACTTCAAATATGCTTCCAATACTGTTCACTAACTTCCTGAACCCTCTCAAAGTTATTCGCAACACATTTATATAAGCTTTATGCAACTAAATAACCATTTGCTTATAATACAAGTTGTGATGGGAGAAGACATGAATATTTCAAAGAGTCTTGTTCAAAGACCCATATTTGCTTTTATATGCTATGAACTAAATATAGAAAAAATGAACTCATTGCAATGAGAAAATTTTCTGCAACAAAATGCACTTAAAAGAGAGCTTTCTGTTCAGCAGCATCTCTCTTGAACATAAATTTTGCATGATTTTGACTTATCCACCTCCATGTTGCTCTAGTGGTGAAAAAAGTTGCAACTATCTTGAAGGAGGAATCTTTGTGAATCAGATTGCATTTCTGCAGACTTGTAAATCCATTTCAGTTCTTTTATATCACTTACCATTTGCATTAATACCACCATTCACATAATAATTCACTCATCAATTCCTCTCCTTCATTCACAATTTGAAAGTCTACTGATTCTTTGAAAAATCTAAGTACTTGTCTTTTTCTCTTTATCCTCTCTATAATTACCACTGTATAGCTGTAAAAGTTACTTGGAATATTTCTCCGGTTGCAATCTATCTCATAAACAACTTTTATGCCAGTACCTCTGAATTAGTTAGGGTTCTCCAGAGAAAGAGAATTAATGTAAGAATAGAAGAGGAGATTCACTACAGGAGTTGGTTCACACAGTTAAGACACCAAGAAGTCCCACAAGCTGCTCCAAGTTCTTGCAAGCCTTTGCAAGCTGAAGAAGCAGGAAAGCTGGTAGTGTAATTCAGCGTGAGTCTAAAGGACTGAAAATTTTGTCTCTGATAAAATAGGTCTCAGTTTGAATCCAAAAGCCTGATGTTCATGGGCATCATGATGCATGCTTCAGCTTAAGCAGAGAGAGTTAATTTGCCTTTCTATTTTTATTTTTATTTATTTTTTTAAATTTGCCTTTCTTTGACTTTTTGTTTTATGTAAGCTCTCAACATATTGGATGATGCTCACCCACATTTGTGAGAGTGACCTTTACTTGGTCTACAAAATCAAATGCTAATCCCTTTCAAAGACACCAGTACAGGTCACAGGCCCACCCAGAAATAATATCTTCCCAGCCATGCATCCCTTAACCCAGTCAAGCTTACTTATAAAATCGATCATTATAGTCTTAAAGGAGAATCTGGCAGGCCATATAGATACAAGAAGGAAGATCCACTTATGGCTGATGGTACCTTGACTACCTCCCAAAAGAGAGGAGCAGTTAGTGCCATGATAACTTACCTTTCCTAGAGATATCTAAGAGGTTTCACTGATGTGCAAACTAAAAATTTTCCTTTGACTCCTCCAAGTTTCCCTCATTATATTATTGTTTATTCTTTTTTATCTGCCAAGATTCTTATATCCCTGGCCTTTTCTGTCTTGTTTCTCCCTGGCTATTCACCCATACTTAACACTCATCATCTTCTCTTTACCTAGAATTTTCTTGTTTCAATGGGTGTTTGACAAACTGTCTGATAAGACTATCTAGGAATAATTCACCTTAGCACCAGTGACTTCTGCTCTCAACATTACCACTTGAATCTGAAACATCTAAAGCTATATTACACCAAGTCCTGTCTCTTCACAAACTCTCAGGAACATGGTTACTTTATTCCAATTATAAAATAAAACTGAAAAAACCTTTTGATACTGTACAAAAGAGAAAGTTGTAGTTTATGAATATTTTCTATTGACTAATAAATTGATTCTGTGAAGAAAAACTTGGGTTTTCAAATCAATAACTTACACTAGGTATTTTTCCTATAAATTAATATTTATTATAATTAATATTTATTAAAGACATCATGAGTCAGGCATAGATCTAAAGGCTTTAGATATGTTAATTCAATAAATCATCACAATAACCTTACAAATCAGAGGTATAGCAGTCGCATTTTATAGAACAGACAACTATTCCAAGTCACATAGTGTATAAAGTCAATGTTGTGATTGACAGCTTAATCCCCAAACCAAGTGTATATATAGAAAATTATTCTCAGCCACAGTAATACTTAGAGATGAGCTCACTGACTGATATAGCCATTTCCCTAAGTAGAAGTTTATGTTTTTCAGAGTTGGAGATACAGCTGACACAGTATTGACAATACCACCCATAGCCACTAGGATGAGCCCGTCCACCACCACCACACAATTCCTCACCCACATGGAGTTATGGTTCCTCAACTCAAGAAAGAACAGCAGTTTTCCCCTTACAGTGTAACCTATTCTTTCACAGGTTGACTAAAACCCAATTCTCATTACTTTGGGTGATTCTTCACCTCATTTTTTTCTCTCTCATTCCATGGATAATCATTTAAAAGTTGAATCTGTGAAAACAGGTCTTAGACTTCAAAGTTCTATCCTAATGAAGACTTAAAGGACATCTAAAGAATCTGGTAAAAAGTCAGGCAGAGGACTGTCAGCATATGTTCCCAGTTGAGTCAAATCCCTCCATTATCTTTTGTAGCAAAAGTGAGGGAAGTGATCAGAGAAGATTCAAGTAATAGGATAGTAAAAAAGGACCAGAATAGGCAAGAAGCTTCACCCAGGAGAAGCTATTGATAGCAAATCCCAGTCACTGGGAAGTCAAGTGGCCAGAAGAATTCTATTACGGAAGAGACTTCATAGGGAGTCAGGTCACAGGAAGAGCAAAGAAAACAAGAAAGGATTACAGACGCTAGGAGAGATGGATCCATAAAGGTTGCTGCTGCTGCTGCTGCTGCTGCTGCTGCTGCGTCGCTTCAGTCATGTCTGACTCTGTGTGACCCCATAGACAGCAGCCCACCAGGCTCACCTGTCCCTGGTTACCCATAGCTAATCAACTGAATTACCCCACAGAAAGACATATCATATGGAAAAGGCCCCAAATCACCAAGCAGTTGGGAGAATGGAACTCAAACTTCAAGCCAGAATACAAAAACATTTACTCAGTTCTCCTCTAGGAATCATTAACCAAGGGCAATATAGGTATAGGCCTCGGTATAGCATTAGTATCAAACCCTGAAGTAATATTAAAGCATTTATAGATACTGAGAAACATGAGATAGAGTTGTGAATTGACATCAGTATTCACCTTTCCAAAAGTTCTTAAACACACCTCTGCATCTTGTTCAAAGAATAGGTGATGCTCAAGGCAGGAAATCCTTTTGTCCAGACAATCAAGAGAGCGACTTTCTGATGTCACTTCCACTACTGACTACAAGCTTCCTTAGGCAGGTCAGAAACTTCCCCCAAGTGAGGGCAGTTAGGCTAGCCACTATACAAGGCTCATTCAGTACAAACTCTCTGAAACTCTGAAACTAAGTAGAAATCTGTGTACCCCAAGTATGATTTTTAGAATGTTTGGATCAATTTAAATGTTGGAATATTCTATGTCAATAGGTTATTTTACTCATTCCACTGGTAAAAAGCTGCTCCTTTTTCTCTGATAGGGGCTTCATGTCATTTTTTTTCTAAAAATAATTGTATATTTCAAAATAAATGGATTTAAACTACAGCTAGTCAGAAAGACAGAAAGGAGTAACTGTCTTGGTACTAAATTTTAAAATTAAATCAGATGACCCAATAATGGAAAATCTTGAACTTGAGATTTAATTGAATGAGAATAAAATGCTATTGCTAGAAGACAAAACTATAATTATCAATTTAAACAATGACTGAATTCTAACCAGGTATTAAGTAGAAATTCTTAATTAAAAATCCAGGATATTCTACAAGCCCTTAAATTTATGAAGTAACTAATAAGTGCAAGATTCCTATGATATTGCTACAAGCCCTTAAATTTATGAAGTACCTAATAAGTACAGTTTGAATTTAATGAGACATTGACTATTAAGTCAGTGAGCATTTACTATGTCCCTGGCACTATAGGGCTTAAATACAGAAATGCATTTAATCCTTATAGCAACCCTATGAAGTAGATACATTTTACAAATGAAAAACAAAACAAACAAGCAAATAAATGATGGTACAGAGAAGTCAAGTAACTTGCCTAATTTCATACAGTTACTAAGTCCAGGCACTACCGCTATATTAGCTTTACACACCCTTGCTCTGCCTGTGTCCTCTGATCTGTGTGTGCCAGATTAAACTGTAAAATTAGATGCTCATACTTCATAAATAACTATTAGTAATCTTTGCAAGGCTGAATCAAATATAAATTAGCTTTGCCATAATGCTGTTATTAATGTTAATTAATATTTTTAAAGCATTTATATATGTGATTTTTATGTGTGTGCATGTACCCAGTCGTGTCTGACTCTTTGCAACCTCACAAACTGTAGGTTACCAGGCTCCTCTGACCACGGAATTTTCCAGGCAAGAATACTGGAATGGGTTACCATTTCCTACTCAAGGGGATCTTCCTGACCCAGGGATCAAACTGCATCTCATGCATCTCCCGAACTGCCAGGCAGATTCTTTACCACTGTGCCACTTCAGAAGATTTACACCTCAGGATAATGTTGAAAAATGTATTACTTATGCACCTGTTTCAAGAAAACAGACAAACAAAAGTTCCCAGAGACTCAGCCGTTTACTTGTTCAGATATTAGGGTTGATCTTGTCTAGTGTTTAATGCTCTTAGCATCCTGGGGTCACAAGTACTAAACTCACCAGAGTTTCTTTTTAACATTTATAGTATGAAATCTCCAATAAATTTGTATAAGAAACAAAGTGGTAAAAGGAAGAAAATGTTTGGCAAATAAAAATTAAGCAAAAGTATTGGAAAGGGAAAATAGGGGCAAGTAAGTGAAAGTCGCTCAGTGTGTCCAATAGTTAGAAACCCCATGGACTATATAGTTCAAGGAATTCTCCCAGCTAGAATACTAAAGTGGATAGCCTTTCCCTTCTCCAGGGGATCTTCCTAACCCAGGGATTGAACCCAGGTCTCCCACACTGAAGTCAGATTGTTTACCAGCTGAGCCACCAGGGAAGCCCAAGAATACTGGAGTGGGTAGCCAATCCCTTCTCCAGTGGATCTTTCTAAGCCAAGGATCAAACCAGGGTCTCCTGCATTGCAGGCAGATTCTTTACCTGAGCTACTAGGGAAGGCCCAGGGGCAAGTAAGATGATACTAAAAACTGTAGCAATCTTTTTTGTGTCTGGCCAACATATCATAAAACCCTTTAATAAATGCATCTTCATTTCCAAGTCATTCCTCTGGGTCTTTCATATACAATTATATACAAAGAAAACTCATAATAATTTTGAGGAATTAGGAACATCGCCAACATTTTACAAATACCTTGGACAAAGACCATTTCTAACAATACTTCCTATACCCATCAACAAATTTCTCTCCAGACCAGTCTTGACCATATTTTTCTAGTTATATTCAGTTACAACTCAGAGAAATTGGGGTAACTTGAGCTTTGAGTAAAATCCAAAGAGTTTAGCAGAGTTCTGGCTATAACGGTTGGATAAGGAAATGGCAACCACTCCAGTATTTTTGCCTGGAAAATTCCATGGACAGAGGACCTGGCAGGCTATAGTCCATGGGGTCTCAAAGAGTTGGATACAACTGAGCAACTAAGTATGTACTGCTTGTAAGGGTGGTGGGCAGAAGAGGCAGACATTATTTTTTTCAACTAGATTAGAGTCCTTGAGAAACCCAACAGGCAGTAATATCTTGGTATATAAGGTATACAAGGAGTAGGAAAAACATGTAGGGCAAATCTCATTCCCACTCAAATATTTTTATATTGGGAAGAACTGGTTAAATATAGGAGGATTTGGTTAAATGTTATCATCAAGCTAATCACTGAAAAGAAAGCAAAAAAAAAAAAAAAAACTAAATATTCCAGATACATATTATCATCATCTGGAGAACTTCTTCTCCCTTTTGACAAAACCCCTCAGAACTCCATGCTTTTCAAAGCAGCTATTCAGTGGACAAAGTAGTGACAGAGTGAATGAACCAAGACAACCAATCAGATTTGATTCCTTAAGGATGTCTTTATCCACAGTGTGAAATGATTTCATGGCAACAAACATAGCACTGGATGGGAATTTCCACTTCTCACCAATCATGCTGCTGCTGCTTAGTCACTTCAGTCATGTCCGACTCTGTGCATCCCTAGGAACTATAGCCCACGAGGCTCCTCTCTCCATGGAATTCTCCAGGCAAGAGTACTGGAGTGGGTTGCTATGCCTTACTCCAGGGGACGGTCCCAACCCAGGGATCAAACCCAGGTCTCCTGCACTGGAAGGTGAGTTCTTTACCACTGATCCAGGAGAGAAGCCCCGATTACCCCTCCCTCCCCACCCTGTCTGATACAACAAGCATACTTGTTTTTGTTGTTCAGTTGCTAAATCGTGTCCAATTCTTTGTGACCCCATGGACTGCAATACACCAGGTTCCTCTGTCATCCACTGTCTCCTGGAGTTTGCTCAAATTCATATCCACTGAGTCGGTGATGTTATCTAACTATCTCATCCTCTGCCACCTTCATCTCCTTTTGCCTTCAGTCTTTCCCAGCATCAGGGTCTTTTCCAATGAGAAGGTTCTTCCCATCAGGTAGCCAAAGTAATGGAGCTTCAGTTTCAGAACAGTCCTTCCAATGAATATTAGTGTTATAAAGATTAAAAAAAAAAAAAAAAAACTGTAATCCAAATGTACTTTGAAAACATATATTTTGGGGAAATGAAAAGTTATTTTATTTATCTTCAGGATGGCCTTAAATTACCTCAAGACTTTTTGTAGATGCTCAGTTACCTTTATGTCCATATATAAAACATTCTCTTGTTTAAGCTCCCAAATAAAATAATAAATAACTCTTACTTAAAACAGTTTTTTTCCTTGCAAACTATTCAATCATATTGCTCTTCTTAATGTATGTCTCATCTTCTCCAATTATAAAACAATACAATTTTAGTTTTTTTTAAATGTCAGAAATGTATGTTTAAAAACAAACATATTACAAGATAGCAAAAAACATAACATTCCCGATCATCTCTTTTTCCAGCTGCTGCCTAAATAATTGTCAACCTAAATAAATGTCTGAAGCACCTGGAGTTTAGAGCCACCTGCTTAAGTGTATTTTACACTGTATATTTAATATGTTTTGTATCATTTTTCAGAAGGATTATAAAGCAGAAAGATCATTTAATGCTTTTGAAAGTTAGATATTGTAAGTATAGTAAAAAGCTGTACAGGGCATTCACATATAACATTTGTACAATCAAGGTCAGTCTTTTACCCACCCCCCCCCAAAAAAAGGGCAAATCTATGCATGATTCATTGTATTGGGCTCTTTAATGCCCAATTCTGATCCCTGCCAAGGTCTGATTGATTGTTCTATTAATACAACCAAGGCAAAAATTGAAGAATAAATCAAGCAATCCAGGATCAACTTAGTCATGCTACAGAGACATGGTCTAAAAGCCAAAAACCAAAATCCTTTGCAAAGCTTGGCTGAATACCTATTGACTGCCTACTAAATCACTACTGTCTTCATGAATTAGGCTGGTTTGGGGGAGGAGAGGGAGGACCAGAAAGGGCAAAGAGTTGATATGTATTAACCATACCTGATGTATTATTTGTAGGTATTATACTGCATGTTCCCAGGTGGCACTAGAGGTAAAGAACTCGACTGCCAATGCAGGAGACTTAAGAGAGGTAGGTTCAGTCCCTCGGTTGGGAGGATCCCCTGGAGGGGGAAATGACAACCCACTCCAGTATTCTTGCCTGGAAAATTCCATGTACAGAGAAGCCTGGGGGCTACAGTCCATGGACTTGCAAAGGGTCAGACATGACTGAAACAGCTTAGCATGCATACTTCATGTGACCTCTATGTTCTACTATTAGATGCTTTGTCTTTCAAGCTAAGTTACTGTCCTACCAAAAATGTCCTTTTTAAAATCAAAGTGTATCAGAGAAAGGTGATATGTTAGCAAAAGAATTTGTCAGTGACAAGCAAGCCAGGAAACAGACAAGATGAGCTCTTCTCCTTTGAACAGTGCATATACTTACCCTCAACCTCCTCACTCCCATTCATTCCTGAGCCTTCTGGAATTTGGCTTTGGTTCCTACCACTCCAGCAGAGATACTTTTATGATCACCATTTATTTCCTAAATGCCAAATTAAACAAGTGCATTTTATTGCTTACCTTGTTAAAAACTCACAGCCACTTTTTAAATTTGTGAATCATTTCACTGTTCTTGAAATCTGCTTTCCTTTTTTCTTTGTCCACACTATCTCTTAATGGATCTTACACCTTTCATTTCCTCATTCCTAGATAGCCTCCTCACACTCCATCCATTCCAGGATTTTGTTCTCAGAACTGTTCTCTTTCTACTCTATATGCTCAAGTCTTCAGCATGAAACACAATGTTAATCGTTTCTGAATCTATACCTCCAGCACAAAATTTGTTATGGTTCTAAAGGTCATATATCCAACACTCTATTAAACTGAGTAATGTTGTCAACCGTTAACTATCCTTCTCTCATCTTCAGACCTCATCCATCACCAACTAAGTTTTACTGGTTTTATTACTTTAAAAAGTGGCCTGCCCTTACCCTCCTCTGCCTGTTCTCCACTCCTCTCTTTCCCAATCACAGCCATCTCTATACTTGATTCTTGCTTCTCTCAAAGGATGATAGTCTCCTGATTTGTTTCTAGGTTTGAGCTCTTCAAATTTGTCTTCTTGAAATTTACTGTCTAGAAGAAGAGGCAGACAATAAACACAATAAGTAAATATGCTAAAAGGTGAGGAATAAATAGTATAATGGTAAAATATACTATATAATATATAATAGTAAAAAAAAAAAAAACTCAGGATTGGAAACAAATGGTGGGGTAGAGCATTGCTCACAAAATGCCCCATAGGCTGACTCCTCCCTGCCTCCCTGCCATTTTAAATTCACCTCCCCATCCAGTTTTAAAGTTTTACACCAAACTACCTGCTTTTTTTTTCTAGAATACACTATACTCTTTACTACTCCTTTACTACTCTTTACTACTACTCTTTACTACTCCTGTATGTCTTTGTTTATGACAGCCTTTCTGCCAGCAATATTCTTTTCCTCATCACTGAAAAATTCATACTCATTTAAGTATTATTGGACATACAGTAGGCTGACACGATGTTTGGACTTTCTAGTCCTGTATACACTGTATATTCCTAACTATGCAGTTAGGGCTGTAGATTATTATTTTCAGCTTATTTTTCTGTCTCTCATTAGGAGACAGACAATAAGACAGGGATCATGTCTTTCTCACATTATATTCCCAACACATTCATTGAAATGGGCATTGCTTTATTTGCCCTGTGACTATATTTCTATAATCTCATGATCATCCAACATCCACTTCTTTTCATATAGATGCAAGCTTTAGATACACTATTTTTTTTCTCTATAATTCAGGATACAATGCAGTGCTAAATCACTTCAGTCATGTCTGTGCAACCCTGTGGATTATAAACCACCAGGCTCCTCTGTCTATGGGATTCTTCAGGCAAGAGTACTGGAGTGGGTTGCCGTGCCCACCTCTAGGGGATCCTTCCAACCCAGGGATCAAACTCACATCTCTTATGTCTCCTGCATTGGCAAGTAGGTTCTTTACCACTAGTGCTACTTGGGAAACCTATATAATCCAGGATAGTTGATTTAAAAGATCTTCTATATGTACGGTTTTCCTTTCTATGTATTGTAATTAAATATTCTGAGTCTAATCTATCTAAAGACTGAAAAATCAGTCTGTAAATCATTTCCAAATTGCTGGGTTAGGATGAGATTGTGGGGGAGGTCATACCACTGCAGTCCCTAAATCCAAAGTGCAAAAAATATATGCGATTTTTAATAGAGAAAAACGAACTCTCTGGAAAATGGGGAATGGGCAGGGGGAAAAAGGTATGGAGAAAAACACATCATATCTTTACTAATCATAGTCCCTATATTACAAGAAAACTAGACTATAAAAATGGGTGGCCAAGATCATTGTAATTTGCATTTTTTTCTCCAGATTATTTAAGTGTGTCTTCTAACCACAATCTTAAAGCAGTATTCTGTTTATAATATTTTTAACTTAGGATGTCTGATTTACTGCATCTTTTCCACTTCATATATTTACATATTTACCACCCGCTTAAAAAGTATACATATATATATATTTGTGTACATACATGCATTATTTTTACAAATGTTGAATATATATTTTAATATGTATGAATAATATACCTTGAGGTATAACAATAATTTTGATAAAGGTAAACTTTTATTTTTTTAAATATTGTAAACTATATATATATATTCAACAAACATAGAGCAAAAACTTCCAGTAAGTTATTTATATAATTCAACAGAAATTTTAGTTCATTCCTGATTATTAAAATTAGTAATAGAAAAGAAACAGCCAAAAGGTAAACGTGAACTAATATACAGTATCTCATTAAAAATGCATTATCAAAAACAAGATAGTCTCTTTGAAGTTAAAAGTAATTGGACCAATGAATTAGTCTCGGTTTTAATTAAAAATTAAAAATTCAGTATAACTGTTACCTAATTTTATCAGCTAGAAAAATAAAGCACAATATAAACTGATTTAATATTTATATTTATTAATGAAGAGCTATCTGGAACATTATGTTTGGTCTATATTGTACAAATTAATCACAATTGAGGTACCTAAGAAGATGTATATTTGAAAAAGAAATGTACATATCGTGTACCATGTATGTACATGTACATGTAATTTTGCTCACATTAATATTTTCTTAAATATCTGACAAAACAAAGTAAAATGGCTTTTAAAATGTTGCCTTTTAATAGTCTGCACTAGCCTGATACAGAATATACAATAAGCACAAATTCAAAAATGAATATTAATGCTTCAGTTCAGTTCAGTTCAGTTCAGTAGCTCAGTTGTGTCCAACTATTTGTGACCCCATGAACTGTAGCACACCAGGCCTCCCTGTCCATCACCAACTCCCAGAGTTCACTCAGACTCACGTCCATCGAGTCAGTGATGCCATCCAGCCATCTCATCCTCTGTCGTCTCCTTCTACTCTTGCCCCCAATCCCTCCCAGCATCAGGGTCTTTTCCAATGAGTCAACTCTTCCCATGAGGTGGCCAAAGTACTGGAGTTTCAGCTTTAGCATCATTCCTTCCAAAGAAATCCCAGGGCTGATCTCCTTCAGAATGGACTGGTTGGATCTCCTTGCAGTCCAAGGGACTCTCAAGAGTCTTCTCCAACACCACAGTTCAAAAGCATCAACTCTTCGGTACTCAGCTTTCTTCACAGTCCAACTCTCACATCCATACATGACCACAGGAAAAACCATAGCCTTGACTAGACGGACCTTTGTTGGCAAGGTAATGTCTCTGCTTTTGAACATGCTGTCTAGGTTGGTCATAACTTTCCTTCCAAGGAGTAAGCGTCTTTTAATTTCATGGCTGCAGTCACCATCTGCAGTGATTTTGGGGCCCCAAAAAATAAAGTCTGACACTGTTTCCACTGTTTCTCCATCTATTTTCCATGAAGTGAGGGGACCGGATGCCATGATCTTCGTTTTCTGAATGTTGAGCTTTAAGCCAACTTTTTCACTCTCCTCTTTCATTTTCATCAAGAGGCTTTGTAGTTCCTCTTCACTTTCTGCCATAAGGGTGGTGTCATCTGCATATCTGAGGTTATTGATATTTCTTCCAGCAATCTTGATTCCAGCTTGTGTTTCTTCCAGTCCAGCGTTTCTCATGATGTACTTTGCATAGAAGTTAAATAAGCAGGGTGACAATATACAACCATGACGTACTCCTTTTCCTATTTGGAACCAGTCTGTTGTTCCATTTCCAGTTCTAACTCTTGCTTCCTGACTTGCATACAGGTTTATCAAGAGGCAGGTCAGGTGGTCTGGTATTCCCATCTCTTTCAGAATTTTCCACAGTTTAGTATGATCCACACAGTCAAAGGCTTTGGCATAGTCAATAAAGCAGAAATAGATGCTTTTCTGGAACTCTCTTGCTTTTTCGATAATCCTGCAGATGTTGGCAATTTGATCTCTGGTTCCTCTGCCTTTTTTAAAACCAGTTTGAACATCTGGAAGTTCACGGTTCACATAAGTGAGTAGATATATTTAAATAATCAAATAGCCTTCTATTTTTCTAGTATTTAATCTCATGTTAGAAAGCAAGAATATTTGCTTTTGTAATTTTCTTATTTTCATACTGGCTTCTTGATATTTTTTATATCCTTCCATATTTTCAAACTCATCATCACCTTTCCACCCTCAAATCTCTCTTACATTCCTCATTACTTTTATAAATGAAATTTGATGCTTCTAGAGTCTACATATTTTCCCTTAGCCAATGTTTGGTTAATGTTATTTCCGTATGTGACATCCTTCAGTGACTAACTATTGTCTATCAATGGAATCTCTATTTCCTTAAAATGCTATTTGCATCATTTATGACTTAGTCTCAAACTGTGGTTCTGCATTCAGCTCTCACTGCTATATAACAAAACCCTGCAGTTAATCACATGTTATTGCACAAATGTTTGCTTCTTCTTTTAAATTTTGAGTTCAGCCTGTGCTGTTTCTTTACTGAATAAGCATTTAACCTAATCTCTCACTCCCTTTCTGTCAGATCTTCCGATTTAAAATCGTACCCATGCTTCAAATTTCAAATTCAAATTTTTTACCCTATTTCAAATTTCAACTCATCCATGAATCTTTCCCATATCACCTAAGAAGTAATTTTTTGTTCAACTCAATTCCTATTACAAGGCTGTATATGAATTACATTCCTGTGGACATTTGTATTTTAACACACCAAGACAGTTAATACAAGGGATACTACAGTAAAGAAGAATACTATAATAGAGTAGAGATACTAGATGAGTATACAAATGACTGCAAATCAAAAAAATGAGGACCTTTCCTTGAGAAAAGTACATAAAAATTCTGGGATGATATTGAAATCTACTACTGAGGAAAATTTCATTTGTGATGACAACCGAGATACATCTTGAACAAAACACAATAATTTTGGAAATCAGAGATAAGGGGCAGAATATTCCCAGTGAAATATGAATCAAGATATGAAGATAAAAATATTCAGAGTATGCTCACAGATAGTGTTACAGGTTAAACTCCTTTCCTTCAAAATTTATGTGTTGAAGACCTAAACTTCAGTATCTCAAAATATAACTATATTTTTATAGGGCCTTTAAAAGAGGTGACTAAATTAAAATGAAGCTGATAGGGTGGTCCTAACTCAATCTGACTGGTGTCTTTACAAGAAGAGGAAGTCTGGACACACAGAGAGACACCAGCGATGCATGCACATAGAGAAAAGGTGATGAAAGGGCACACCAAGAAGGCGGGTATCTGCAAGCCAGGGAAAGAAACCAACCATGCTGACAGCTTGCCTCCCGAACTGTGAAAAAATAAATTTCTGTTGTTTAAGCCACCCAGTACACCTTTACAGCAGCCCTAGCCAACTAATACAGATAACTCATTCAATTATGCAACATAAATATCAAGTAATGGAGATAAAGCTCTGTATGTGGGTGTTATGGAGAAGGCAATGGCAACCCACTCCAGTATTCTTGCCTGGAAAGTCCCATGGATGGAGGAGCCTAGTAGGCTGCAGTCCGTGGGGTCCCTAAGAGCTGGACACGACTGAGCAACTTCACTTTCACTTTTCACTTTCATGCACTGGAGAAGGAAATGGCAACCCACTCCAGTGTTCTTGCCTGGAGAATCCCAGGACGGGGGAGCCTGGTGGGTTGCTGTCTATGGGGTCGCAGAGTCGGACACAACTGAAGAGACTTAGCAGCAGCAGCAGCATGTGGGTATTAACAATATAAATTAATTAAGTGAACTGATACATATAGTACATTAAAAAAACACTTAGGACAGTATCTTGACTACTCAACCTACATTCTACTTCAGATGATGTATCTCAACCAATCATGGTAATTTGATGCCCCTTGCTTGCCAATAATCAACTCATAGACAGGCTGTCTTAAGTCATTTTTGGCCAAGGAGACATGAGGTACTAGGGATGCTTTGGAGGACTGTTTTATTACCAATAAGAGAACAAAGGCATATTCTTCCTTCCTGTCTCTAAGTATTGGACCATAGCCTGAGGATGAAGAGATTCCTGACACAGAAGAGCAAGATGATAATGATGTCACTGACCTACTGCATCAACCTACTCTGTGTCTGTTCCACCTCTGACTCCCTATTAATTAAGATAGCACATTTTTCATTGATTTGTACAAACTGAGTTAAGTATAATGTTCCTTGTAGCCAAAAGCAACTTAGACAAATACTAGGCTGAGTGAAGTAATATGTCCTATATGCAAAGGTTAGTCACTAAAGAACTGGATTTCGTAGTAATATAGATAGTAACTATATAGTAACCATACATACTTAGAAGTAATATAGATGGGATTAGAGTGAAGGAAGTTATGAAGTGGGAAGACCCAGTTAAGAGGCTAAATATCCTAGTGATAAGTTAGAGGTTTAAGCCTAGGAATATGACAGGCCTCTAGAGAAGGTGGCAGTGGTAGTGGGAAAGGGTAATGGGATTCTATTTCCAAATTCAGTTTCATTATTCAAATTCAAGGCTCATCCTTTCTTTCCCGAATGACTGTAGTAGTCCTCACTAACTTTCTTGTCTTTGAGTTTACTCCCTTACTCTTACCCTCTTTATCTTCCCTTCTAAAATTCATTTACCATATAGTAACTATGGTTATATTTATAAAAATATTAATTCCACTCATGTCACTTAAAATCTTTTCATTGTCTTCCCATAACATTTTAGAATAAAACCCAAATTACTTAGCATTTTATACAAGACTTCTCACAATCTGTCCAGATAGGTCTCATCCTAACACACTGTTATAGTTGAATTTTTCTCTCTCCCCGCAAAATAAAGACATGCCTTATGTCCTAAGCCCCAAGGCCTCAGAACAGGACCTTATTTGGAAATAGGACTGTTTCATGTAAAATTTGCAAGTCTCCTACAGTCTCCTGAGCTCTTCCTAATTTTCTAGCAAGTTTTTCTTTATTTTGTTCCTCTTCTTAAATGTTATAGTATACCAGTCTTCAGTCCTCACCATTATTCTCTTATTTGCCTGGATACACTTGTCCATTGCCAAGGCTTTAAATATGTACTCTGATCTGTGACTCTGAAATGTACACCTATAGTAATCAACAAGCCTCACTAAATTTGTATATCTAACTTCTTACCCAATATCTCCAAATTATCAATAAAAAGAATAACCCTAATACATCCAATGAGGCTCCAGACTCTCTCCCATCCCAACTCATCCCCACAAATAATATTTTCCATCTCAGAAATTGCTACAACTTTTGTGCTAGTTGTTTAGCTATCACCTCTGCTTCTTATCTTATAATTTACATTTAATTCACTCAGTCCTCTCAGGTTTTCTGTCATAATTTATGTTAAATTTGATCACTTTTAATCACTTCAAATATTAAACATCAAGAGCTCCTCTGACTTTAGAATGAACTTCCATGCTCTGTAGCCTCCTAAATGCCTTGTTTCCTATCTGGTTTCCTATGGTCTGTTTTCTACAAGTAACAAAGAGTGAGTACTGTTAAATATGAATAATTAACACATTACATATATTAGGCCATTTATTCTCACAATAGCCCCTTATTAAAAAAGGTTGATATTTACTTTTCCATTTCACAGATAAGAAAAACAAGTAACTTGCCCAAGATCATAGCTGATAATGACAGACTGGAGATGAAACTGAGGCAGCCTGCTTTCTTAAACTCACACCTATGCTTAAAACCATTCAATGGTCTTTCACCATCCATAGTATTAAAGGAAAACACAAAATAGAGACCAGACTTGAAAATTCCTTGAACGGACAAAACCAATTAAGCCAGTGAGCAAAACTAAATATAACTCTCTCATGAACCTAAGTGAAACTTAAGCTATTTCTTATAAATGCCTCTGATAATCAAAAGAAACTTAAGTCCTCTTCCTAAAAAATGATTTAAGATGACTACTTTTAATCAATCCCTGTCCCCTGGGGGAAACGCCACTGTAATAATCAATCATTGTAAAGATTAAACAATTTCCTCATTTTCACTCTGTAAGACATTCTATAATATCAGGCTTCATATGAGTCTTGAATTTGAAAGCTCTCAGTTCATGAACTGCTCTTATACACATAATAAACTCTTACTAAATACTATTTTACTGATCTGATAGTTTTTATTTTGCTACATCTGATTTTTTGATAATCAAACAAAATGTACACTTCTTACCATGACTTAGGTCTACATTAGTTTTCATGTGTTTGCCCCTGCCTACATCTCCAACTCATTGCAACCATTTCCCCTCAATCTTTATTGTTCCTCACATACCATCAAGCTGTATCAATCTCGGAGCTTCTGCACCTTGTGACACTGTGGTTTCCTCCTACTCTTCTCCCAGATCTTTGTATGACTCACTCTCTCAATTATTTAAGTATCAACAGTCCCCAGGAAACCTATCTGAAACAATCTTCTCTCCCAGGGGTTTCTCTCTCCCCACACTTCACTCTCCATTCCTTTAGATGGCTGCATTACCCTCATCACTGCCTGGAATTATTTAAATATATTTGCTTAGTATTTAACTGCATGATAGTGATACGTTTAGCATAATATTGCTTTCTTTACAATTTTGAGATCTATGTTTTGAAATAACATTACACATTATGTTATTATATATATGATTTTATATATATGATATTATATATTATATTATATTATATTATATATCATAAAAAAAAACTAAATTAAAAAAAAAGTAAATACAGGAGTACTATAGATGTTTTTTAAACTGATGATAAGTCATTATCCAATAAGTAATATTCCTCATCTATTTCAAAAAAAAAAAAATGTGTTTATATTTACTAATACAATCTTGGAAGAGGTCAGCCTACAAGAAAAATTGTATTTATCCATGCAAAGTGTCCACACAGTGTCATTCCTATTATAGATATTTGAAAAAGATATACTTAGAAAGTGAACACATGAACATTTAAAAATACATTTCAAAATATCATTAACCTAAATAATGATTTTCATTTGGGATAAATGTTCTCTGACAAATTTAAATTACCCACCTATGATCAAAAGCAATAAATTATTTCAGGAAAAATAAGAATTAATATAAATATCCCTAATTCTGTGTCCTTAACTTCTCTTGCCTCCAGTTCAAATCGAACCATGAGACTACTAACAAAACTACTACTGCACTAGTATATCCATTCTTATTAGTTAGCACCACTTTTAAAAATAAGATAAATGTTTTACCTTAATGTGTAAAGTTAAACACATTACTTGAAGAGATACAGTGTATATCTCTTCAAGAGGTTTGAATTCCTTCATTTCTTAAAATAATAGATGAGAGCACAGTACTTATAAAAACAGAAAGTAACAAGCAGAAGTTTGGAATAGCAGCAGGTATGTGAGGCATGCAAAAATAATGAGGCATATATATATCTGCTGATATGGACTTCAATAGCAGGCTGTTCTCCTGGGAAGGTGTTTTTACAGACACTTCAATCATTTATGCTACTAGCCTTTGCTTTACCGGGGGGCGCTGTTTTCTTTTTGTTTTCCTTAAGTGGGTCAAGAGCACATATGTTTAAGCACAGAAAAAAATATGTTACACTACTAAATAATAAGGCCTTGATTTAAAAAGTATAGCATTCACAAGGATGTAGTTTAAGACTTCAGTTATTCCTAGAGTGACCTCCTGGACTTACTTGATTCTCAGCAGAAAACCATCTGCATTCTCTACGATGTATGTAAATACTACCAACTGTTATTGGAGAAACACATGTTAAGCACATGATGTGTCAGGTAAGGGAAAAAGAAAAGTGTTTTTCCTCATAAATTTTAATCTCCATCCCTTCCTCATTTCTTGTTCTTTCTGCAGTAGTAAATCTGTGTAGTGTGGTGAGAAGGGTCAACTCGTTCAGGCCACTGGAGTCCCATCTAATGCCCCTATGTCCTTATGCTTCCAAAAACTCTCTCAACATCTCTCTCACTCCAGAAAAAATTTATTATTTCCTGAACAAATTTATTACCTTCCTCTGTACGTGATTACAAAATGGCCATTTCTTAGCATTCCAGGGAGACTCAGAATGAAAAATAAAACCACCATCCAAGGCTGAGATTTTTATGAGTTTACAAATTTGAAGAAATGACAAAAGGAAACATTAGAAAATAGAAGACAAGGCAGAGTGAGAGAAAAGGCAAAGCTTAAGTCACGTGTTTGTTGACAAACTGATCTTTTTGTCTAGGTATACAGGCCTTGCAATTCCCAGATATGTGGGCTTTAGAATTTCCTTTTTGGAAAAGTTGGTCTTTTCTTCATAGAACTCAATGAATTGTCAGCTTGGTTGTCTGGTTATATGAATGATTGTCCAGAACATTATCAAATTTCGAAAAATATTTTCATGGAATAGATTTGGCCCTACTTATATATTTGAATATTTTTTCTTATTTTTTAATTCTAGAAAGCTACGATATGCTCCTGTTCTTTCATTAACTGTCTAAAAAGTAAAAGCTACACTTACTGATGAAATAAATGTAAACACTACATACCAGTTTGTTCACTTTTTTAGAGTATTAAATTATAGATTTTCTTTAAAACTAAAAACATTCTTGTCATTCATGCTCAGGAGATGTTGTTAGGTTGGAGAACACAGGTTAAGTGTTTAAAAAATATATTCACTCTATGATAAATTTATTTGTTCATAAATGTCAGCTAGGCTTTTAAGCCTGGAGGAAGCAATGCTTGTAAAACTTTAAATTTTTACAAACTTTTAACTTTAAATGTAGTCTGGAGGAATACAAATTAAGGCTGTTTTCTGTAAAAATGTACATTTTTTTTCCCTCCCTTAGAGGTATTTCACTGCCAGCATGCTGTAAGTAACTCAAGTCATACAACCAGGCTATGTTTTACTACTTAGTTGTGTGACAAGAGACTTAATCAGCCTGAAAAATGTTGACACCTCAAGATTGGTGTTAGAAAAAAACATAATGCCTGATCGTTGGAACTTGGGACTAAAAGCTCGCACTTTTCATTTAATAGAAAATCAGATAACTATATACAAGTAGGAATAGATGGTGCAGAAAATTTGAAATTAAATATGAAAGATGCAAATTGTCAAGCATTAGATTGTATGATTACTCTTGATTTAATGAACCCCAATGTCTAGAGAAAGACCTCTAACTTGTCAGGTTATTCTCCATAAAATGAACATTTTTGTTGTACTACGTTGCTCTTTGCAAAGGTTTATTTCTAATATAGCCCAATTTCTACAAGGAAGCTATTGCAAGCAAAATCTACAGACTTATAAAATACTTAGCAGTGGAACATATTAACTGACAACAAGTTGAAGGGCATATGTAATAAATATTTTGAATTCAATTATTTCTTAAAATACTTGTTAAGATATTAAAAGTATTAAATCCTGCAGTTCTCAGACTAATACAACTGGTTCAAAACCCCATTCATCTACTTCTTTGTTTACTAAATGGCAACCCACTGCAGTACTCTTGCCTGGAAAAGCAAACAGACAGAAGAGCCTGGTAGACTACAGTCCACGGGGTTGCAAAGAGTCAGACACGACTTCACTTTCACTTTTCACTTTCACTTTACTAAATAATAATTAAGTGGCTAGTACATGCTAGGCTCTTCTTGGATTTTCAAGGGCATTTGTTTCAATCTCTTATGGAAGGCATTAGAGATGCTAGTAACTCTGGAGGTCAAATGAGCTTCTAAGACAGTATTTTAATATCTTTTATCTCCAGCAGGAAAGACAAGGATAAATCATAACAGCATCTTATAGCATGAATTCAAATTCAAACACAGTCACTTAGTGGTTGTATGAACTTGGTCATTTGAATATCCTAACTCAGTTTTTTTCATCTGTGCAATGAAGACTATGATGATACCTTCCCCATCATGTTGTGAGGGTTAAATATATGATAGAGGTAAGAAGTTTAGAACAGTGCCAGCTACATAGAAAAATGTCCAGTAAACGTTGGTTAGTTCTGATAGTATTTGCAGTAGTATTCAGAAGCAACAGCAGTAGAATTTGTAATTAGGCTATTGCATTTTAACATACTCTGTATATAGTTCACTGCTGCTGCTGCTAAGTTGTTTCAGTCGTGTCCGACTCTGTGCGACCCCATAGACCGCAGCCCACCAGGCTCCCCCATCCCTGGGATTCTCCAGGCAAGAACACTGGAGTGGGTTGCCATTTCCTTCTCCAATGCATGAAAGTGAAAAATGAAAGTGAAGTCGTTCAGTCGTGACGGACTCTTCCCGACCCCATGAACTGCAGCTTACCAGGCTCCTCTATCAATGGGATCTTCCAGGAAAGAGTACTGGAATGGGTTGCCATTGCCTTCTCTGATATATATTTATTATACATAAATGGCTTACGTGAAAATTATTTAGTGAATTCCTTTAATTACTTCTGTTGGATTCAGTTCAGTTCACTTCAGTCGCTGAGTCGTGTCCGACTTTTTGCAACCCCATCAATCACAGCACGCCAGGCCTCCCTGTCCGTCACCAACTCCCGGAGTTCACTCAGACTCATGTCCATCGAGTCAGTGATGCCATCTAGTCATCTAATCCTCTGTCGTCCCCTTCTCCTCTTGCCCCCAATCCCTCCCAGTATCGGAGTCTTTTCCAATAAGTCAACTCTTCGTATGAGGTGGCCAAAGTACCGGAGTTTCAACTTTATCATCATTCCTTCCAAAGAAATCCCAGAGCTGATCTCCTTCAGAAAGTACTGGTTGGATATCCTTGCAGTCCATTGGGGATGTAATCCATCCCAAACCAACCAGGGAGTCTCAAGAGTCTTCTCCAACACCACAGTTCAAAAGCATCAATTCTTTAGTGTTAGCTTTCTTCACAGTCCAACTCTCAATCCATAAATGACCACAGGAAAAACCATAGCCTTGACTAAATGAACCTTTGTTGGCAAAGTAATGTCTCTGCTTTTGAATATGCTATCTAGGTTGGCCATAACTTTCCTTCCAAGGAGTAAGCGTCTTTTAATTTCATGGCTGCAGTCACCATCTGCAGTGATTTTGGAGCCCAGAAAAATAAAGTCTGACACTGTTTCCACTGTTTCCCCCTCTATTTCCCATGAAGTGATGGGACCAGATGCCATGCTCTTCGTTTTCTGAATGTTGAGCTTTAAGCCAACATTTTCACTCTCCTCTTTCACTTTCATCAAGAGGCTTTTTAGTTCCTCTTCACTTTCTGCCATAAGGGTGGTGTCATCCGCATATCTGAGGTTATTGATATTTCTCCCAGCAATCTTGAGTCCAGCTTGTACTTCTTCCAGTCCAGTGTTTCTCATGATGTACTCTGCATATAAGTTAAATAAACAGGGTGACAATATACAGCCTTGACGAACTCCTTTTCCTATTTGGAACCAGTCTGTTATTCCATGACCAGTTCTAACTGTTGCTTCCTGACCTGCATACAAATTTCTCAAGAGGCAGATCAGGTGCTCTGGTATTCCCATGTCTTTCAGAATTTTCCACAGTTAATTGTGATCCACACAGTCAAAGGCTTTGGCATAGTCAATAAAGCAGAAATAGATGTTTTTCTGGAACTCTCTTGCTTTTTCCATGATCCAGCCGATGTTGGCAATTTGATCTCCGGTTCCTCTGCCTTTTCTAAAATCAGCTTGAACATCAGGAAGTTCACGGTTCACATATTGCTGAAGCCTGGCTTGGAGAATTTTGAGGATTACTTTACTAGCATGTGAGATGAGTGCAATTGTGCAGTAGTTTGAGCATTCTTTGGCATTGCTTTTCTTTGGGATTGGAATGAAAACTGACCTTTTCCAGTCCTGTGGCCACTGCTGAGTTTTCCAAATTTGCTGGCATATTGAGTGCAGCACTTCCACAGCATCATCTTTCAGGATTTGAAATAGCTCCACTGGAATTCCATCACCTCCACTAGCTTTGTTCATAGTGATGCTTTCTAAGGCCCACTTGACTTCACATTCCAGGATGTCTGGCTCTAGGTTAGTGATCACACTATCGTGATTATCTGGGTCGTGAAGATCTTTTTTTGTACAGTTCTTCTGTGTATTCTTGCCACCTCTTCTTGATATGTTCTGCTTCTGTTAGGTCCATACCATTTCTGGCCTTTATCAAGCCCATCTTTGCATGAAATGTTCCCTTGGTATCTCTAATTTTCTTGAAGAGATCTCTAGTCTTTCCCATTCTGTTGTTTTCCTCTATTTCTTTGCATTGATGGCTGAAGAAGGCTTTCTTATCTTTTCTTGCTATTCTTTGGAACTCTGCATTCAGATTACAACCTCCCAAATAAATTTCTACATACACATACATATGCATATATGTGCATACACATATATGGGCATTCCTGGTAGCTCAGCTGGTAGAGAATCTGCCTGCAATGAAGGAGACCTCAGTTCAATTCCTGGGTTGGGAAGTTCCTCTGAAGAAGGGATAGGATAGGATATCAACTCCAGTATTCTTGGGCTTCCCTAGTGGCTCAGATGGTAAAGTATGTGCCTGCAATGTGGGAGACCTGTGTTCGATCCCTGACTTGGGAAGATCCTCTGGAGGAGGGCATGGCAACCCACTCCAGTATTCTTGTGTGTAGAATCCTCATGGACAGAGGAGTCTGGTGTGTTGGGCTACAGACCGTGGTTTGCAAAGAGTTGGACGTAACTGAGTGACTATACACAGCATATATGTGTGTGTGTGCTTTGTGTAATATGTACGTGTGTGCATGTATAGAGGGAAAGAGAGGAGAGATATTCATAAGGAGAGCATCCAATATCTGCCTCATTCTAAGATTTCATTCAAATAAATGCATTATACTTACATTATCTCACTAATTTTGATTGATGCTGATTAACTTAAATTAACAAAATCTGAATTATAATATTTCTATTAAAAATATAACTTTGCTACTTTATTAAAATTAAAAGCAAGCTACCTATGTATCATTCAGTAATTATAAGTTAAATATTAACTCTTTTAATGTTTACAAATATTAAACTTCAGCATAGACACCACTATCAAGCAAGAAACTATTTTTCTGTTCACACTATGGGTAGATGAATTCTTATTGTCATCATCATCATTATTAAGGAATGTTCAACAATTTTTTTTTGTTTTAAAGATTCTCTATAAAAAAGGATTCTATCGAAAATAGGGGGCTATTAATATTATACAAATCTATAGAAAAATGAAAGACTTATATATGCAACAGCAAACTAAGTTACAACTTGTAAAATTATTACAGACACCATGGTGATGCAATCTGCATTAATGAGGTTTGGTTATGACAAGGAGAGTATGATATATTCTGCTTCCCCAAGAAAAAACTAAAAATTGCAAATTCTGTCCTGTCAATTTACTTAAATAAGCAATTATAGTTAATAACTTCTATTACATTATCATGCAACTCCATACAAGAGTCACACAAGGAATATCAGATTTCTTTCCTTATTAATAATAAATAATTGTTGGCATAAATATATTGCTTTTGCTCATTTGATAATATTTAACCACATTTGACTGTGTGGATCACAATGGACTGTGGAAAATTCTGAAACAGATGGGAATACCAGACCACCTGACCCGCCTCTTGAGAAATCTGTATGCAGGTCAAGAAGGAGCAGTTAGAACTGGACATGGAACAACAGACTGGTTCCAAATAGGAAAAGGAGTATGTCAAGGCTGTATATTGTCACCCTGCTTATTTAACTTATATGGAGAATACATCACGAGAAACGCTAGGCTGAAAGAAGCACAAGCTAGAAACAAGATTGCTGGGAGAAATATCAATAACTTCAGATATGCAGATGACACCACCCTTATGGCAGAAAGTGAAGAGGAACTAAAGAGCCTATTGATGAAAGTGAAAGAGGAGAGTGAAAATATTGGCTTAAAACTCAACATTCAGAAAGCTAAGATTATGGCACCTGGTCCCATCACTTCATGGAAAATAGATGGGGAAACAGTGGCTGACTTTATTTTTCTGGGCTCCAAAATCACTGCAGATGGTGACTGCAGCCATGAAATTAAAAGACACTTACTCCTTGGAAGGAAAGTTATGACTAACCTAGATAGCATATTCAAAAGCAGAGACATTACTTTGCCAACAAAGGTCCGGCTAGTCAAGGCTATGGTTTTTCCTGTGGTCATGTATGAATGTGAGAGTTGGACTATGAAGAAGGCTGAGCGCCAAAGAATTGATGCTTTTGAACTGTGGTGTTGGAGAAGACTCTTGAGAGTCCCTTGGACTGCAAGGTGATCCAACCAGTACATCCTGAAGGATATCAGTCCTGAGTGTTCATTGGAAGGACTGATGCTGAAGCTGAAACTGCAATTCTTTGGCCACCTCATGCGAAGTGTTGATTCACTGGAAAAGACCCTGATGCTGGGAAGGATTGGGGGCAGGAGGAGAAGGGGACAACAGAGGATGAGATGGCTGGATGGCATCACCAACTTGGTGGACATGAGTTTGGGTAAACTCTGGGAGTTGGTGATGGACAGGGAGGCCTGGTGTGGTGTGATTCATGGGGTCGCAGAGTCAGACAAAACTGAACGACTGAACTGAAATGAACCTATTTAATTCAATCAACATATAGTGAGCTGTTATATATTCCACCAACACTTCAGGAAAATAAAGGTAAGTGAAAAGGTCTCAGCCTTCCGAAGTCTTGCAAACCAGCAAAAATAATGGCACTGTGATACAAAATAAAACAAGCCAAAAAAACAAATATAACATTGAAGGACCTAAAAGCTTCTGCACAACAAAGGAAACTATAAGCAAGGTGAAAAGACAGCCTTCAGAATGGGAGAAAATAATAGCAAATGAAGCAACAGACAAACAACTAATCTCAAAAATATACAAGCAACACCTACAGTTCAATTCCAGAAAAATAAATGACCCAATCAAAAAATGGGCCAAAGAACTAGGTAGACATTTCTCCAAAGAAGACATACAGATGGCTAACAAACACATGAAAAGATGCTCAACATCACTCATTATCAGAAAAATGCAAATCAAAACCAGTATGAGGTACCATTACATGCCAGTCAGAATGGCTGCAATCCAAAAGTCCACAAACAATAAATGCTGGAGAGGGTGTGGAGAAAAGGGAACCCTCTTACACTGTTGGTGGGAATGCAACTAATACAGCCACTATGGAGAACAATATGGAGATTCCTCAAAAAACTTGGAATCAGATCAGATCAGTCGCTCAGTCGTGTCTGACTCTTTGCGACCCCATGAACCGCAGGGGGGACAGGCCTCCCTGTCCATCACCAGCTCCCGGAGGTCACCCAGACTTGCATCCATTGAGTCAGTGATGCCATCCAGCCATCTCATCCTCTGTCGTCCCCTTCTCCTCCTGCCCTCAATCCCTCCCAGCATCAGAGTCTTCTCCAATGAGTCAACTCTTCGCATGAGGTGGCCAAAATACTGGAGTTTCAGCTTTAGCATCATTCCTTCCAAAGAAATTCCAGGATTGATCTCCTTCAGAATGGACTGGTTGGATCTTCTTGCAGTCCAAGGGACTCTCAAGAGTCTTCTCCAACACCACACTTCAAAAGCATCAATTCTTCGGCGCTCAGCCTTCTTCACAGTCCAGCTCTTACATCCATACATGACCACAGGAAAGACCATAGCCTTGACTAGGCGAACCTTTGTTGGTAAAGTAATGTCTCTGCTTTTGAATATGCTATCTAGATTGGTCATAACTTTCCTTCCAAGGAGTAAGCGTCTTTTAATTTCATGGCTACAGTCACCATCTGCAGTGATTTTGGAGCCCAGAAAAACAAAGTCTGACACTGTTTCCACTGTTTCCCCATCTATTTCCCATGCAGTGATGGGACCAGATGCCATGATCTTCGTTTTCTGAATGTTGAGCTTTAAGCCAACCTTTTCACTCTCCACTTTCACTTTCATCAAGAGGCTTTTTAGTCCCTCTTCACTTTCTGCCATGGAACCAGAGATCAAATTGCCAACATCCGCTGGATCATGGAAAAAGCAAGAGAGTTCCAGAAAAACATCTATTTCTGCTTTATTGACTATGCCAAAGCCTTTGACTGTGTGGATCACAATAAACTATGGAAAATTCTGAAAGAGATGGGGATACCAGACCACCTGATCTGCCTCTTAAGAAATCTGTATGCAGGTCAGGAAGCAACAGTTAGAACTGGTCATGGAACAACAGACTGGTTCCAAATAGGAAAAGGAGTACGTCAAGGCTGCATATTGTCACCATGTTTATTTAACTTATATGCAGAGTACATCATGAGAAATGCTGGACTGGAGGAAACACAAGTTGGAATCAAGATTGCCGGGAGAAATATCAATAACCTCAGATATGCAGATGAAACTTGGAATAGAACTGCCTTATGATCCAGCAATCCCACTGCTGGGCATACACACTGAGAAAACCAGTGTGTATTGAAAATTGAAATTGAAAATTGAAAGAGACACGTGTACCCCAATGTTCATAGCAGCCCTGTTTACAATAGCCACGACTTGGAAGCAACCTAGACGTCCATCTGCAGATGAATGGATAAGAAAGCACACAATGGAGTATTACTCAGCCATTAAAAAGAATACATTTGAATCAGTTCTAATCAGGTGGATGGAACTGGAGCCTATTATATAGAGTGAAGTAAGCCAGAAAGAAAAACACAAATACAGTATACTGATGCATATATATGGAATTCAGAAAGATGGTAACAATGACCCTGTTTATGGGACAGCAAAAGAGACACTGATGTATAGAACAGTCTTTTGGTCTCTGGGAATGGGAGAGGGTGGGAGGATTTGGGAGAATAGCATTGAAATATGTATAGTCTCATATCTGAAATGAGTCGCCAGTCCAGGTACGATGCCTGATAGCGGATGCCTGGGGCTGGTGCACTGGAACGACCCAGGGGGATAGTATGGGGAGGGAGGAGGGAGGAGGGTTCAGGATGGGGAACACACGTATACTTGGGGAGGATCCATCTCGATGTATGGCAAAAGCAATACAATATTGTAAAGTTAAGCAAAATAAAATTTAAAAAAAAAAAGAAAAGAAAGAAAGCTGTGGTACATATACACAATGGAGTATTACTCAGCCATTAAAAAGAATACATTTGAATCAGTTCTAATGAGGTGGATGGAACTGGAGCCTATTATACAGAGTGAAGTAAGCCAGAAAGAAAAACACAAATACAGTATACTAACACATATATATGGAATTTAGAAAGATGGTAACAATAACCCTGTTTACGAGACAGCAAAAGAGACACTGATGTATAGAACAGTCTTTTGGACTCTGGGAGAGGGAGAGGGTGGGATGATTTGGGAGAATAGCCTTGAAATATGTATAATATCATTTCTGAAACCAGTCGCCAGTCCAGGTACGATGCCTGATAACGGATGCCTGGGGCTGGTGCACTGGGACGACCCAGAGGGATGGTATGGGGAGGGAGGAGGGAGGAGGGTTCAGGATGGGGAACACATGTATACTTGTGGCGGATTCATTTTGATGAATGGCAAAAGCAATACAATATTGTAAAGTTAAGCAAAATAAAATTAAAAAAAATCTTGACAATATCAAGAGATTATATGGTAAACAAAGAGACAAATAACCAATTAAATTCTGAATGAGGCAAAGAGTCGGGTAGATCACATCTGTGTGAGTTATCAAAACAGTTTCCCTCAGTTGAGTAGAAACAGAAAGGGGAGAAAATGCAGAAAAAGACAAAGCACAGGACCTCTAAAATTGATAGGGGAAAAATCCTCCCTTGCATCTTCTTAGCTTCTGCCAGTTTCCAGCAATCTTTGGCTTATCTTGGTTTACAGTTTCATAATTCTGATCTCTGCCTTTGTCATCACATGATATTCTCCACGCCTGTGTGTGTGTTTGTATGTGTGCTCATGGCTGTCTTCTTATACGAACATCGATCACATTGGATTAGGGTTCATTCTACTTCAGTATGATCTCATTTTGACCAATTATTCAATATTTTGAGACAATTCTATTTCCAAATAATGTCCCATTCTGAGGTCCTGGAAATTAGGACTTCAAGATAGCATCCTTAGGGGGGATATAATTAATCCATGACACTTAATATAAAAATTATTTACTCAGGCCAAAGAAAATTTAAAGAGAATTATGAAATTCCAATTGTTTGATTGATATATATTGTTTGTGACATGGTGAATTTTCACAATACTTTTGGAAAGTAATCAGATAAACTGCATTCAAAGTGACTATAAGATGCTCATACATTTAGACCAAAGAAATAACCCTAAATATGGAAAAAGTATTTTATGCAGAGGCTTAGTGAAACTGAAAAAAAAAAAGTTAAATACATATAGAGAAATTAAATTTTAGTTTATCCAGTTCATAGAAAAATTAGAAAACAAGAGATTAGATTTAGAAAAGTTCATTACATGGGAAATATTTCTATCAAGTGAAATAAGCTATACACACACACACACATGCGCGTGCACATGTGTCTGTGTGTGTGTGTGTGTGTGGGGGGGGGGGTGTAACCAAAAACAGCTATCTAAGCTCCTCTATCCATGGAATTCTCCAGGCAAGAATACTGGAGTTGGTAGCCATTCTGTTCTCCAGGGGATTTTCCCAATCCAAGGATCGAACCCACATCTCTTGCAACTCCAGCATTAGCAGACGGATTCTTTACCTGTGCATCACTTGGGAAGCCCTTAGCTATGTTATCCACCCCCACGTTATCACAGTTTAGGAAACTAGTGTGTATTCCCCAGGTTCATGTGATGACCTTTATGGATTAGCTGTGGCACTGCTTCAAGTTGTTTCAAATCCAGGAAACAGAGAAGCAGCCTCCCTCTGGAGCATGCCATTCCCACGTCAGAGAAAGAGAAAACAAAGGAAGGAACAACAAAATGCCCTTAAATGTCATTCTTTTTGGAATGACCTGTCACTCCTATTCACTTTTAATTGTCCAAACTGCATCACTTGGTCAAACCTGATAGCTATGGGTTAGGAGTACTCACCTCACAGGAGTGTCAGGAATAATTAGAAGCAATAATACCATGTTATTTCCCTTTCCTCACATAAAATACACTTACTTCACCCACACAAAAGGGAACAACCCAACCATGCCGTCGTATTCAAAGTCCATGATATGGTACTCTTTAGATCAGGGCCAAATAAGGCTTTTTATTGATCCAAAGATCCAAAAAATGAAAAGTCAAGTTATCTGTCCAACAACACACACCACACACAGTGGTGGGATACAGACTGACCACAAGGAATATTTCCACTGAAACAGAATGAGAATGGAAAACAAACATCATTACTAATATGTAGCAACACTGAAACCTCCCCAGGGAGAAATTGCAAAGGGCCCCCACCCTGAAGGAAGAGAATGTTCCTTAAATTAGACCCTCATTTCCCTTCCCCTGAAGTTCCCTTCCCCTGGTCCATTGTTCTTTAGGTAAGGGTTTCTCCTTCTGGGAGATCTTTCCTTTTCCATTAAGTCTCCTAAATTCTCATCTGAAAAGAATGCTGAAGAGAATATTTTGAGCTCTACACAGCTTACCTATCTTTCTGTCTGTGGAAGGTGGGGGCTCCAAGTCTCAGGGAGTCACAGTGTATTTTAAATCTAGACTAATCATTCCTCTGGCAGTACAACTCTTTCAAAAACAGTTTGCTTTTCTTCTGTTACCCAAATCATACATTAGCAGTTTACCCACAGATTATCTTTTATTGCATACTTAATTGCAGATACTGGGAAAGACAAGCCTTTCTTCTTTTTGCCTTGAGCAATTTGTCTAACAAGGTTTTCACTAGGCTTCCAGGTGGCTCAAGTGGTAAAGAAATGCCTGCCAAGGCAGGAGCCACAGGAGACGGGAGTTCGATCCCTGGGTGCGGAAGATCTCCTGGAGGAGGAAATGGCAATCTACTCTAGTTGCCTGGAAAACTCCATGGAGAAAGGAGCCTGGTGGACTATAGCCACACAGAGTTGGATGTGACTGAGCACACAGACGAGGTTCATCAGGCACCACCTTAATCAATTTGGAGATTTTAACAAAGGGTTTCATGACTGTGATTCTAGTTTAATACTTTCAGAAGTGACTGAGCTTAAATTTGCCTGTATTTTCAAAGACTACCTCAGTTTTACATTTTATCTGTTGGAAATGAGAAGCAGTGCAAGTTTCCATAACTGGAGGCTTTGGGAATTTCTGAGCTTTCTATATTCCCATTTATTTTTGCTTACGTGGTAGCCAAATATTTGATAATTCAATGTCTTTCTTGTAGTGCCTGACCAAAGCAGTCAATACCAACCAAGGCAGACTGGCAATATTCTCCTTCTTATTCACCCCTGTATAGCATTGTAATCATTTGCTGAGACTCCAATAACAGTTTCCTGGGTGCCATCAAAAGGAAAGTTAATGTGAAGAGTTATTGTGTTTGTTTAATCAAAACTCCAATTTTTGGTAATGATTTTTATATTCACTTTCATTAAGTACGATACAGTAACAAAAATCCCAATTTTCAGCAATTTCCAAAAACAAATATTTATTTGTCTCTTGTGTTACAAGCATCTCATGGGTCAGCTGTTTCTGCTCTCCAATGATTCATAGCAGGGTCTATGCTGAAGAAGCAACAGCCCCTATCTGGATCATGCAGATCTCACAGCAGAGAAGAGAGACCCTACAACAGCTCGTACAGCTTCTGTTTTTTGGGGAGAAGCATATATCACTCTATTCATTTCATTAGCTAGATCAGTCATACATCCCAGTGGGATAACAAAAACCATCTTTTTAAAGCAGGGAATGTTTGGCAACCATAACAATCTGCCGTAGGGAGAGAGCAATGCAAACATCTGCAGAGAAATTCCATACATAATGAACAGCCTGTACAAAAAGTGGAAATGTGTCTGGCATGTCCACGAAATTGCATGGAAGCCAGAGTGAATAGAGAGAAGCGTGCAAGCTGGAAAATTGTCGAGTGCAGAGATGGAGAAGGAACCCAATTTTGTAGGGCTTTGTAGGCTATTGTAATGACTTTGGCTTTTAGAGTAAAGGGAGAATTTTGAGCACAAAGTAATGCGACCTAACTTTTCTTTTAAAAGAATCACAGTAGTTGCTGCGACTAGATGAAATAAACAAATGGTGTTAGTAGGGAGGTAAGTTTGGATATTGCTATCAAAATGAGAAAGTGATGCTTTAGACGAGGGTAACAGAGATGGAGGTACCAAGACATGGTCAGAAGGACATTGGAAATGAACCACAAGTTGTTTGAGAGGGTTTGATATGGGTTGTGAGAGAAACAAAAGTCAAAGTGAAATATAAGATCTGACTTCTAACTTGCAACTGGGAGTTGTCATCAACTGAAATGGGGAAGCTTGTGGATACAACAGGCTTAGGGAGAAGATTAGGAGTCCACTTAGTACACAAGTTTGAGATGGCAATTAGATATCCATGTGTAGATGTCCAGTTTGGGGGAAAGAAGGAGGAATTTAAAAAAATAATAGTTTGAGTCTATAATTTTATTTAAAACCATTAGACTGAATGAAATCACTGAAGGTGTGAGTTTAATTATAAAAAATGACAAGGTAACTCCAATTTT
This sequence comes from Tragelaphus eurycerus, assembly GCA_935064755.1. NCBI lineage: Eukaryota > Metazoa > Chordata > Mammalia > Artiodactyla > Bovidae > Tragelaphus > Tragelaphus eurycerus. Next base: position 37,774,902 of record CAKXYN010000004.1, on the reverse strand, counting down.
AAGAGATCCAGGAGAAGTAAATGAAGGAAGCAAGATCTAGTTTACAGGAAGAAAACTAATAGTGTGTGATATGCTGAAAGGAAGAAATTGATGTGTTCAAGGAGGCAGATACAATCAAATGGATCAAATGATGCTGCTAGATTACTTAAAAAGAAACTGAAACTTGCCCACTGGCTGAGCAATGTAGAAGTTATTGTGACCTTGAAAAGAACAGTTATGTGAAGTGATGGGGGCAAAAATCTAACAAGAGTAATTTTAAGAGTGAACAAAAGACATGAAAGGTAACACTGAGTATAGATAATATATCTAGGAGAGAATAGAATGGGCCAGGAATAACTTTCATAGTGGATTTCAACTTCATATAAAATGGCTTATTCTTGTACAAAAATTGACAGTAACAATATTCTAACATTTGTTAATTTCTAGGAAAATGATACACAGGTATTTTCCAGCATGCTTTGTACTTTTTATTTAAAAGAGGCAAAAAAAAAAAAAAAAAAAGGTAGAACAAAAACGAGTCTTTTAGCAGAGATTTAAGAAATTCAAACTTTAGGAATTCGACAATTGCTGAGAAAATCATGTGAAGAGAGGAAATACTGGCTAATTTAGTGAAGAGTAATTTATTACAACTATCTCTTTTATTGTCCATAAAATCTATAGGGGCTAATTATAGTTCTGGTGAAAATTAAAGTGCTAGGTTAACTTGAAATATAGGTTTTGATTTGTAAAGGTGAGAGGCAGAAAAAAATCAAGCAAGACAGATGACATGCATATCCTTTATGAAGTCTGGGACCAAAGACCTATGGCAAAATAAGTCAGATTATCTGTGAGTGTCAAGGAGATGATATGCAAAATTAGAAACCAGAGTCAAACAGAGGAACAGAGTCAAAATCTGAAGGTAATTCCAGACTGTGGGAGAAGGAAAGGGGAATAGTAGGTAGAGAACATGTAGATGTGAATTTGGGTAGATGAACTGTCCTAGACTGCTAAACTGCCCCTGAAGAAGTTAACTCTCCACCCATACATCATAAAGAAAACCAAACTGCCTCTGGAAAACACTGTGACCCTAAATTTTTCTCTGAGTTTGGTCAGACTGCTTCTGATCCCTTTCAAATACAGAGATAGAAAGAGAGAGAGAGATGTGCAAGGGTGCTCAGTGGCTTCAGTCGCATCTGACTCTGCAACCCTGTGACATAGCCTTTCCAGGCTCCTCGGACCATGGGATTATCCAGGCAAGAATACTGGGATGAGTTGCCATGCCCTCCTCCAGGGGATGTTCCCAACTCAGGGACTGAGCCCGCCTCTCCTGCACTGCAGGCAGATCCTTTACCCACTGAGCCACCTGGGAAGCCATACCTATGTATATATACATGGCATTTATCAGGTATGTATGTATCATACCCGATATACTACAAATAAATGTGTGTCTGATATACATGTAAATATGCAACAGATATGAATTTTAAGATCCTTTATGGCAGTTATTTTGTTCTCTCATATGTATCCATTCCTCAATCTATGCTCAGAAAGGACAAAGGATATATATACACTATTCAGTGAACATTGAATTAATGTTCTTATAGTCAATGGATAAACTCTGTAAATAACTCCAGATATATATATGTATCTGGAGTTATTTACAGAGTTTATCCAAAGTGGAGAGTGAAAAAGTTGGCTTAAAGCTCAACATTCAGAAAACTAAAATCATGGCATCTGGTCCTATCACTTCATGGGAAATAGATGGGGAAACAGTGGAAACAGCATCAGACTTTATTTTGGGGGGTTCCAAAATCACTGCAGATGGTGACTGCAGCCATGAAATTAAAAGACGCTTACTCCTTGGAAGGAAAGTTATGATCAACCTAGACAGAATATTCAAAAGCAGAGGCATTACTTTGCCAAAAAAGGTCCGTCTAGTCAAGGCTATGGTCTTTCCTGTGGTCATGTATGGATGTGAGAGGTGGACTGTGAAGAAGGCTGAGCGCCAAAGAATTGATGCTTTTGAACTGTGGTGTTGGAGAAGACTCTTGAGAGTCCCTTGGACTGCAAGGACATCCAACCAGTCCATTCTGAAGGAGATCAGCCCTGGGATTTCTTTGGAAGGAATGATGCTGAAGCTGAAACTCCAGTACCTTGGCCACCTCATGCGAAAAGTTGACTTCATTGGAAAAGACCCTGATGCTGGGAGGGATTGGGGCAGGAGGAGAAGGGGATGACAGAGGATGAGATGGCTGGATGGCATCACTGACTCAATGGGCATGGGTTTGGGTGAACTCCGGGAGTTGGTGATGGACAGGGAGGCCTGGCGTGCTTCGATTCATGGGGTCACAAAGAGTCGTACACAACTGAGCAACTGAACTGAACTGAACTGATACACATATATACACACACACACACATATATATAGTGACATGTTAGTGAACTAAATCATATTTAAAGACAAGGAAATTGCTTTTCCAAAGAATATGCTAGATTTCTTTTTAAGAAGAATATATTTATTAAATAAATTCTTATCTATTAAGCTAAATTGTATGTGGACATTATTTAAATTACAGATTTCATTTAGTGTTTCAAAATTCAAAATATTAAATATTTGTCTGAAAAGAAGTGAAAATTACATGAAAAAGTGCCTTTGGGGTTCTCTAAAAGTTAAATGCAATCAGTTAGGAACAGAATGTAACAAAAATTACCACTCTATTGATAGATACTTTAATCACACAAATAAAACTGCTTAATACAATTGATTTTTCATTCCAATGCAACAGCTTAAAATTAAATCCAGTGTATTAAATCAAGAGTTAATTGGAAAATGTTGTTAAAGGTAAATATAACAGGTTTTTCTGAGATAGAAGCAACTTTCCTTTAATAAACCCAAAGGTTACATTATATTTGAATAGGTTCCCCTTGAATATTTTGGAGTATTACTATGCAAAGATCAGCCTTTTAAGAGTTTTAAACTGCCACCAAGTATGATCTCATTTTATCTGATATTTCTGAAGAACTCTTAAAAGTAAATAAGATGAGCAAAGCTTTAATTTGACATTTCTTGAATTTAAATATTCATAAGGTGATTGATATTTAAATATCATCTACTGAAGAGCTCAATTTCAATGAACCAATCAATGTATCAAATTCAGATGTATTACTTTGGGATGATGAGGGAACAGTAGAAGAGAAAACTTTGTTTTTATTAGAAAATGGATTATATGGATATCTCTATATATGTATATATATCTACGTTCATCTCTGAAACCTGATTTTTAAAGACAAATCATATTTTCTATAACTAAAAATACTATTGCCCTCTACTGCAATATTTGCTATATATTATTTTATTACATTTTAATTGAAATATATTTTGCTGTAAAAATTAAGTAGATATTTTAAAAGTGAATATTATAGGAAACAAAAAAAATATTGACCTTGCACATGAACTTTACATAATTTGCCCTTCATAAAAATGTATACCTGGAAACTGAGAAGATTGTACATTTGTTTTAAGACAACAAAAATTCAAGTGAGGACAGGAGTTAGGATAAAAAATATAACTCAGGAAATTAGATTTTTATAACCAATGGCAAAATGATTGTGTATTCAGGATCCTGTTGAATTTTCAAAATGATGGAGAAACTGTTACTAATATGTCAGAGATCTTTCATAATATTTTGTAGAAATTAAGAAATTTCAATGTCTGCCCTTTAATTAAAAACAAAGCATTTCACATATTTTTTGTTGAATTAGAGAAAATATTTCGAATCCAGTGTTTTATTTCAGTTAAGATAGAGAATTTTTAAATCAGCAGGGAAAGGATGCACTTTCAAATAGAAAAGATGCTGAGATAACTGGTTTTGAAGAGTAATAGTATCAGTCTTTGTATACAATGTGAAATGGTAAAAAGTAAAATTACTTCATCACTGAAAGAATAGATTTTATATTTGTTTGCTTGGAAGAAAAGGAAAAGAGTACCTAACTATAAATGCAAAGGGAGAAGCTATAATGTAAGATGAATTTTAATATCTAGGAAATGTGAAATATTTTAAGTCAAGCATTCTCAGAAACAAAGAAAAAAAAAATCATCATTCATGAAAAAACCCTTGCACTTGTAGGACAGAGACCTAATATCATTACTATAAAGTAAACTCTCACAAATCAACAAGATAAAGCAAATACGTAAAGAGGAAAATATCCTCACACAAAATATAACACATGATTTAATTAGTGGTATAAGGGGCTGAGTAGTAGCAGTAGTATGGAAAACACATAACCTTACCAATAGTAAATACAAGACCAAAGAAAATCATAATCGGGGGCCTGCCTGATGACTTGTGGCTTAGCGCTGCCCTACCAGAAATGGTTTTTGCTCAAACTTTAACATTTCTAATATGCGTCAGTTTTCCTTGAACAGTTCTGGTATCAAAAGAGGGAAACTAGGGGGACCCCGACAGTCCCCCAGGAACAATGATTGAGCAGGTGTAGGTACGTTTGAGCCTGGAGCCTCTGGAGTGGTGGGTAAATCCCTATCGGATCCTGGATCCTTTTAGTTAGGAGATTTCAGAATTTTTTCGTCTCATTTCTTTTTCAGGGTTCGGTCCGGAAACCAGCCAGAATCGGAGGGGGCCCATGATCTGACTCGATCCGACTGAGAAACCATACTAGATCCACTGTGAAGCCCAGGTGAACAAAATTTTGTTTTAAGCCTGAGTAGGCGTCAGAAGCCAAGCTCCACACTGAGCAAAGCATGCAAAAACGATGAGTTTATTGTAAAGGTTCTGAGAGGCAAGCCGTCAAATTCATGGCTAGGAAAGCAACGTGTTCTTGGTTGCTCATAGACCTGTGGCTTTTTATTGGGTAACTGTGAAGGTTATCTGCTTTTTTCAGTGGATAGAAGGCCTGGTGGTCTTTTTCCCTATTTTAAGGATAGCTGAGTCAAGGTTCAAAACAGTCCAGAGACAGCTTAAACTGAATTGGCATTTGGGGATTTACTGGCGTCCTCTGCTGATTTCTAAGAACTGCAAATTTCTGCAACTTCTGGTAGGTAAAGTTTTATTTTCTTAACTGCTCCTGTGTTGGCCACCTCCACTTTGTTCCCAGTGTAAGTGCTTCCATTTTAGTTTTGGTTCTACAGAGGTTAACCTTACCAAAGACAAAAGTAAATTACAGTGGCCACAGTAGAGAATTTTTAACCTCTGAAATTGTTGGATAGAAGTTAGGCATGAGCAACTGAGGGGTGGCCTAGTGAAAAATATATCAGCTTCTCTAAATCCCACCTCAGGCACATCCCAGTGCAGCCCAGGAGAGCTCACAGATATGCTATTAATACCAAATTAATCAGAGAGACTTTTCCACCTCTGGCATATGCACTCTTGATGCACAGCTGTGTCCTCCAGTGACCTTAGGCAGCCGGGAGGGAGTCCCTTAGGGGTTCTTAAACATTCTGTACATAGGTACATACATTTGATTATGTATGAATCAAACAGACTGAATTATCAGAAAGACATGTGCAGTAGAGGCTGTTTTTATGTAACTTGCAACTGTTAATGGAAGCTATCAGTCCATGCCCACCTAGATGAACATGTTAAAAACCTCATATCTCATCGTTCTGGTGCCAGTGCCTCTCTTGGCTTGGACCAGCACTCCCTTGAGGTGTTCTTTCTGTTCTTTCTTCAAAAAACTTGTATTTGCCAGGGGTAAGACCTCAGATTCTTCTTTGTGTCCTTACCAAGAACCAAGGCTCGAGAGGAAGGGTCCCCTGCGACTCTTCTATCCAGTAATAAGATAAGCTTATCCATTTATGAGATGCCCTAGGGAGAAAGAGGTCTCAGCCAGGCACTCACTCTAGAAGGTAAAAGGAAAATTATTGTTCTTTCTCTGCAGTCTCTGGTGGCCAGAATGAGACTCACTGAGACATCCCACTGACTCTGGAGCCTGCAGATGGCATCCTGTCAAAACTGTCAGAGGGTAAGAATTCTTACCAAAGTTAGTGCTCCCAAACCTCTATCTGTAGTGTCTGATCAAGAGAGAAACATAGAATTTCACACTGGCTCTTTCTTTCCAAGTTCAAATTGGCAGGAAGCAAACATGGTTAGCAATCCTTCCTTTCCCAGGGATAGCTATTACCTTCTTGTTTGTCTGACAATTTGGCTTGGCCGCTGTTAGTGTGAAGGGCCCTCAAAACTATGGCTGGACAAAAATGTGGGTTGTCCACCATTTCGCAGGTAGGGGCCTACTGACTGCTGTAAGCTTCAGGAGTAGTATCTAAGTCTTTTTTTTTTTCTTCTCTTAGTTGTCTTTGGGAGTGGCTCTGAATCCTGAGAGAATAATATCTTTTGCACCCTGTTGGGAACCTTTCTTGTGTGCATGGGGTTGTTCAGTACCTACCAAGAATATTTGTTGTTTGTCCTGACTGAAACTTGACAAGGTAATTTAAAAGGATTTTTTTTTTTTTTTTAGTATCTCTATGATCAGAAGTTGGCCAAATTGGAAGCTAATACTCAGAACCTGACTCGCTCCAATAAGCTTAAGTGAAACTATGCACCCAAAGGGAAAGGAATATATTCTGAAGCCACTGTGGAAGGATTTACTAAAACATTTTAAAGACATGCAGCTCTAAATCTAAAACATAGGGATCTTTTGATTTCCATCTTAGTTGAAGATCTCCCTAAAAGAGGAGTTTGTACCATAACAAATATCTCCTGTACCTAGATCATCAGCACCTCTGGTATTTTGCTGCTGTTTAGTCACTAAGTCATGTCTCGGTGTTTGTGAACCCATGAACTGTAGCCCGCCAGGCTCCTCTGTCCATGGGATTTCCCAGGCAAGAACACTGGAGTCTGTTGCCATTCCCTTCTACAGGGGATCTTCTCAACACAGGGAAGAATCCTCATTTCCTATATACTGAATGTAATTCTTTACCACTGAGTCACCTAGGAAGCCCTCTAGGATTTTAGCAATTCCAAAACTTAACAAATAAGCCATTTGGCTAAAATAGTTTGATGACCCTTCACATATATTTCTTGACTTATTTAATATCTTGTTTGATTCATTAAAAAAAGTAAAATTGCAATGATGAGGTAATTATATTCAAATTGATATCCTTTTGGACGTAATCCTATATCCAGTGTCAGTGAAATGAATGTGCAACACCAGGTTTGTAACACATACCAGAATATTAATGATTCAGAAATGAATGCTATAATGGAAACTTTAAGTTAGAAACTTAGTCCAAGATAAAAATAAAATAAAATATACACCTAATATGTATACACAAGAGTAGCTACTGGGGAATTATATGGGCAAAATTGGAAACAAATTCAATATATAAAAAATGCAACTAATTAAATAAATCTTCACATATTCATGAACTAGAATACTCTGCTAATATTGGAAAGAATGTTTTATAAAAATACTTGATTCAAGGAATGTCATGCTAACAATGAATTTTTAAACTTAAAAAGTATACTATAAGAGGATTGCTCCTACTGCTGCTGCTAAGTTGCTTCAGTCGTGTCCGACTCTGTGCGACCCCATGGACTGCAGCCTACCAGGCTTCTCCGTCCATGAGATTTTCCAGGCAAGAGTACTGGAATGGGTTGCCATATTACTATGAGACTATTAAGAAAATGATAAATATGTAAAATATGTCATATATATGAAAATAGATGTTTATATGTATTCCATGGTGGGAGGGATTTACTAACAAACCCTTCCAGATTATTGTATTATTTTCTGTATCTTTAATTTAGATAATTTGGGGAGATTACTTGGCTTGGAACATGCTTTTTAAAGTGGGATTTTTCAAACTTGCTTCATTTTTAAAACTCAGGAAAAGCTTTCCTACTTCCTTCTCCATGTCAGCTTAAGTCTCAAACCTTTGTACTCACAGGAAAATCAGACCACGGGCATTAGAACAATTTGAGATCTTCTCAGAAAACAGGTTCCACTCCAGATGAACTGCACTAGGTTCTCTGCTCTAACATGCTCCAGGGATAACTTGTATGCATACTGAAGTTTGAGAAGCTCTTCTCTAAAACATTAAGAGGAGGTGAATATACATACTAATCTCCTGACTACTTTTCTGTTTTTGCCATTAACAGAATCATTTCAGAAAAAAATCAAAGTTTAAGATAAACTTAGGTGGTTGGAGTACTAATTAGTACAATTGTTTTGACAATTTGGAAATAGTATCAGAAATCTTAGAATGAATATACTGTCAGATCTAATAATATACAAATGGAAATGTATCCTAGTGAAAGAATCCAATGAAATGGTAAAAGCTTTATGTACAAAGATGTCCATTGTAGCCTTATCTAAAATAGCAAAAAAAAAAAAAAAAATAGAAACAAACTGTTTGTTCAACAATAGAAAAAAAAACCTGGTAGTCTACTAGGTAGAGTTTTATTCAACCACCAAAATTGTGTTTTAAAAAGTTTATATTTTAAATCTTTATCCATTTTAATAATGTTACTATTAGTTATCTTTATATCTAATGCCATTGCTTCAATTACTTTCTTTTTTAGATATCTCTGGTTATTTTTTCCCATTCTTCATTTTCAACAATTCTGTGTTATTTTGTTTTAGATGTGTTTTTTATAAGCAGTTAAATTTTTATTTATCCAACCTGAAATGGTTTTCAATAGGTAAACTTAACCCATGGTTCTGAAAACATTTTTTAAAAACAAACAACAACAAAAAGAAACCTGTTCGCTCTCTGCCCATACAAAACAGGCTATGAACTTATCAACAGATAGGTCAAAATTTAACCCTTTCAAATTAAGTAACTCTAGTTAACATTTGGAGAAGGCAATGGCACCCCACTCCAGTACTTCTGCCTGGAAGATCCCATGGACAGAGAAGCCTGGTAGGCTGCAGTCCATGGGGTCGCTAGAGTCGAACACGACTAATCGACTTCACTTTCACTTTTCATTTTCATGCATTGGAGAAGGAAATGGCAACTGAAGTGACTTAACAGCAGCAGCAGCAGCAGTTAACATTTACACAGAAGTTTCCACATGCTAGACATTATCCTGAAAACCTTACATACAATAATTTAATAATCCCTAGTAAGAACTATTCGGGGAAGGCAATGGCACCCCACCCTAGTACTTTTGCCTGGAAAATTCCATGGATGGAGGATCCTGGTAGGCTCCAGTCCATGGGGTCGCTAAGAGTAGGATACGACTGAGCGACTTCACTTTCACTTTTCACTTTCATGCATTGGAGAAGGAAATGGCAACCCACTCCAGTGTTCTTGCCTGGAGAATCCCAGGGACGGGGGAGCCTGGTGAGCTTCCGTCTATGGGGTCGCACAGAGTCGGACACGACTGAAGCGACTTAGCAGCAGCAGCAGCAGCAGCAGTAAGAACTATTATCCTCATTATACAGATGAGGAGAGTGAGAGACAGAGACTTGTCCAAGTAGTGATGAAATTAGAATTTGATCCCAGGCCATCTGACTCCAGAATCTACAGCCTTGATCACCACAGTATAATATTTCAACTTATAGATTAAAGAATGAAGCATGTATTTTACCATCTCCTTACTATCTTATTTCACATTTTCTTTTGCAATTGATTAGTTCTGTATCAGGAAAGTACAGTGTCATATCAATTATATGACTTGACAGTGTCAGCTTCCTAAAGATCTGGGAAGCTCATGTTACGTACTCTGGATGAGAACTCTTCATCATACCACTTTTGTTGCTTGATACAATTATACCCAAAGAAGTGGTTTGGCTTTCCTCAAATCATAGCACTTTGGGGCACTTGTTGTGGTTCAGTCTCTTAGTCATGTCCAACTCTCTGTGACCCCATGGACTGCAGTATACTAGGTTCCTTTGTCTTCCACTATCTCCCAGAATTCACTCCAATTCATGTTCATTGAGTCAGTGATGCTATCTAACCATCTCATCCTCTGCTGCCCCCTTCTCCTTTTACCTTCAGTTTTTCCCAGTACCAGGCTTTTTTCCCAATGAGTCAGCTCTTCATCAAGTGCCTACTTAAAGGCAATTAATGAAAATATCTTGGTCAAAAGAATCGTAGGAACCTTTTATTAAAGCCGCAGTTTCAGCTCTGTTTCAGGGAGTTTGTGCCATAAAATCAGTTGCCAACATAAGCTTATTTATTTTCCTCATTTCCACTGAATTACTGTATTCTTTTTCCTTAAGTAGTTCCTTTTTAAAATGATATGTTCAGTTTACCCTTATGATTTGGAAAATAAAAGAATATTTTAAGCAGAAAACATTTGTTTATTTCAGTAAGTGATACTTTCTAGAATATTGAGAGCAATAAATATTCGTGGGATGCACTAAAGCTTAGACAGAGGTTAGAGAAACATTGGGCTTCCCTTGTAGTTCAGCTGGTAAAGATCCCCTGGGGAAGAAATAGACTACTCACTCCAGAAAAACACTGGGCTACTCTGGTGGTTCAGATGGGAGAGATCCTCTGCAGATCCTAGATTTTTTTTGGGTTGAGAAGATCCCCTGGAGGAGGGCATGGCAACCCACTTCAGTATTCTTGCTTGGAGAATCCCCATGCACAGAGGAGCTTGTGGGGCTATAGTCCATAGGGTGGAAGAATCAGATGTGACTGAGCGACTAAGCACAGCTACTATAACCAACTGCCACAAACTTAGTGGCTTGCTGCTGCTAAGTCGCTTCAGTCGTGTCGACTCTGTGCGACCCCATAGACAGAAGCTCACCAGGCTCCCCCGTCCCTGGGATTCTCCAGGCAAGAATACTGGAGTGGATTGCCATTTCCTTCTCCAATGCATGAAAGTGAAAAGTGAAAGTGAAGTCGCTCAGTCGTGTCTGACTCTTAGCGACCCCATGGACTGGAGCCCACCAGGCTCCTCCATCCATGGGATTCTCCAGGCAAAAGTAACAACACAAATTTATTATCTCATAGTTGCTTAGTTCAGAAATCCAGTGGATACTGTTGTACCATCTTCAGGTTTTACAAGACTGACGTCAAGACAGGGCTGCATGTCTTTCTGAAGGCTCTAGGGATAAACTCATTTTTCCACATTTACTCAGATTGTTGTCAGAATTGTTTCATGTAGTTACAGGACTAAGGTTTTTCTTTACCTTCTGGCCAGTAGTTGTGCTTAGCTTCTGCTGCTGCTGCTGCTAAGTCGCTTCAGTCGTGTCGGACGCTCTGCGACCCCATAGACGGCAGCCCACCAGGCTCCCTCGTCCCTGGGATTCTCCAGGCAAGAACACTGGAGTGGGTTGCTAGTTCCTTCTCCAATGCATGAAAGTGAAAAGTGAAAATGAAGTCGCTCAGTCTTGTCCGACCCTCAGCGATCCCATGGACTGCAGCCTTCCAGGCTCCTCCATCCATGGGATTTTCCAGGCAAGAGTACTGGAGTGGGGTGCCATTGCCTTCTCCGAATCATACTCTCTAGAATTGCTGAAAGCGAATTTCCTTGGTCCCTCATCTAGAAAAGCGGGTGTTATGGAACCTGGGCTAGAAACCAACGGACACGGGCGAGGGAGAAGGGATGCAGCACAGCAGGGGCGCGTTCTCCAGCGAGTCTCAGGGCTCTGAGGCTGAACTGAGCAGAGGCGAGGAGAGCAAGGAGTACAGGGAGCTTAGCTTCTGGAGGGTGCCTGTGTTTCCTGGTCGTGCCTCCTATTCCCTCCATCTTCAAAGTAATCAAGTAATAAAGAACTGAGTCTTTTTCATGCTCCTCCACTTCCTTTCCTGAAATCTCCCTCTCTCTTCTGGCCTTCTCTTCAGCTTTTAAGGGCTCAAGTGATTACCTTGGATCCACCTTGATAATTTAGAGTAATCTTCCTATTTTAAGGTTAGTTGATTAGTGACCTTAGTTTAATCTGAAAACTCCCTTCACAACAATACCTGGATTAGCGTTTGATTAGATAACCAGAGAACAGAAAGGGCATATCTTTGATTTCTGTTTACTAAACTTTCTTTTTCATTTTTATTTACTTTCCCTCTCTGAATTTCCAATTTGGAAATACAGTCTTTTAAATTATTTATTCTGCCTTTGATATTAAGTAATTTTCCTGGCAAGAGAGTAACAGAAAACTCACTTCATTTGTGTTGCTTAATAAGTCCTTTCCCATCAGATCTGTAACTGCATTTTGAAAGCATGTATTTTCATTTCCCATAGGTTTTTAAAACTTGGGGAAATATATTTTTAGTTTTATTCTGCTTACTTGGTCAGACCATTGTATTAACTTTCCTTTTAATTGAACACACTGTATAATAACATTTTAAATAGGCAACACTATTTACCTATATTCATACTGCTCTCACTTAACCATTTTTGCATATTACTTTGCAATCCTCCGTGTTTATATATGACATGACTGCAATCACAAGTATATAATGCTTTTTCTTTTTTCCAGTTTTGAAACTGTAACTATAACTGATTATTTCATTCTTCTGTGAACTTTTCATTGCCTCAGGAAGGTACATGAGAAAGTAATATACAACCTTCAAAGTGTAGTTTAAAAAGTTACCGAGACCTGGATCCTGTCAACTTATCCTCCCCAAACATCACTTCTACTCATTTGACCCTCATATATTACATTTCAGCATAATGTAAAATTTGCATTTCTCACCTTTGCCCACATGTCATCTATCTGACTTCATTTTCTTCTGCTAACTCCTATTTGCCTTTCAAGACTAAACTGATGTGTCACCTCCCTTCAGGAAATTTTCCTCATCCAGTTTAAGTGACTCTTTTATGTGTACCCATAAAATTCTTTGCATATTTTTGTCAGATAATTTTCCATATTCAATTATAATCATTTAATTATTTCTACAGTTCTCACGAGGACTTTAAAGTCCTTGTAAGCAAAGCCCATGCACTACCAGTCTTTTTACTTGGAATGAGTCAGGTTTGGCTTCAGTTAACAAACACCTCTCAAATATCAGTGGATTAAGTCAACACAGGTTTTTGGTTTTTTGTTTGTTTGTTTTTAATTTTTACAATTGAAATTGTGTTTTACAATTGTGTTGGTTTCTGCCATACAACACCAACAGGTTTATTTCATCTTCACACCACACACGCTCAATGGAGCAGCTGGAGGCTCTTCTCCATGCACTTTTGACTAACAAAGCAGCCATCATCTCTGGAATTATCAGCTGCCTAGGCAGAGGAAAAGAGAAAGCATGATGAAGTATATGATGCCTCCTAAAACATCTCCCTAAAATGACATGTAATGTCTGCTCACCTTTCATTGCCAAAGAAAGCACATGACCATCCCTATCATCGAGAGGAAAGAAGCTGACTCTTGTAAATGCCAGAAGTAGAGAGAGAATATTTGGTGAATAGCATTGCTGCTGCTGCTGCTGCTAAGTTGCTTCAGTCGTGTCTGACTCTGTGCGACCGCATAGACAGCAGCCCACCAGGTTCCGCTGTCCCTGGGATTCTCTAGGCAAGAACACTGGAGTGGGTTGCCATTCCTTCTCCAATGCATGAAAGTGAAAAGTGAAAGTGAAGTCGTTTGGTCGTGTCTGACTCTTCGAGACCCCATGGACTGCAGCCTACCAGGATCCTCCGTCCATGGGATTTTCCAGGCAAGAGTACTGGAGTGGGTTGCCATTGCCTTCTCTGGTGAATAGCACTAATAGCAGTGAATAGCCACAATCAGTCTGACTATGTGGACTAGATTCCTAGCACGGTCATAGCAAACTACCACAGATTGAATGGCTTAAACACAAATTTATTGTCTTACAACTCTGTAGCCTAAAAGCCCAAAATAAAGGTGTCATTAGGGTTGATTCCCTTCTGAGGGATATTAGGGGAGAATCTCTTCCAGGTCTGTTTCCCTAACTTCAAGATGATCATTGTCTCTCTGTGTCTCTTTACATAATCTTCTCTTCATATCATATTGGATTATATGCTATAAAGACACCAGCTATATTGAATTAGGACCTACACTAATTATGAACTTATTTTAACTTGGTTACCTCTGTAAATCTGCAAATACCATCACAGTCTGATATACTAAAGGGTTAGACTTCAACATATGAATTTAGGAGGGACACAGTTCAATCCATAACAACATATAACAATATCACTGACATGTGATAATATCTTCATTGCATCAGTGACTAATTCATGCCTGTTCTCATGTCCATATAACCTTTATAACTATGATGATTATGGATGTGATTTAATGGATATTTACTTTTCTAGACAGAGTGAAATAATAGTTATCACTGTTTTCTGTCACAGGAAAACCACAATTAACACTTTCTTCTTAGAGTTTTTTTTTTCTCCCAGTTGGTATTTTGTTAGGAAAATGTTCCTACAATGGAATAACTGGTTATACATGGATTTATAAATTCAAATTGTAATACACATTCCAAAATACTCACTGGAGGAAAAAAATCTGCTGATTAAGAATGTCATTGGCAGTGATTAACACGGTAATTGTGGCCAAAATTTTATTGCCATCATTCACTGTAATTCCGTATTTACAAAATAATATCTTAAATTTGCTTTTGAATGGATTTTATTACTTACCTAGATAACATGTATGTGTGTGTGTATGTATACATATATATATTCACTCTTCAATTAATTTCTGACTCCACCATACTGTCTGCTCAATATTTTATGCCCAGTACCTATTAAGATAGACAATGTAGGCACTCATGCAGTGGTTAAGAGAACAGACACATTATGTAGGAATGAATGCTGACTCTACCACTTAATGTCAGTGAAATCTGAGTAGTTTTCTGTGCTTCCTTCCTATGCTTAGTTTCCTCATTTACAGAATAGGAATCATAATATTCTATACCTCATTGGTTTCCTTTAAAGATTAAATTTGTACATATCCATATTTAAAGCAAAGCTTATAAGATAGTAAGCACTCAGTAAATGTAGATTTTTATTAAAACTCTTGTCATTCTGTACAGTTTAGATATTTTTGGGCCTTCTATATTTGCATTACATCTTTTCAGAGGCTAAAATTAAATACTTTCCTCTTCCAATTGTTGTTTCCCACTTCTGAGTTCTTTTAAAAATCAAATTTATCTGGTATGATATATAGACAAAAAACTGCATCAATTTTAATTGTATATTTTGATGGGTTTTGAAATTGTATATAACCATGTATGCTCAGTTGCTCAGTCATGAATGACCCTTAGCAACCCCATGGACTGTAGCCCACCAGGCTCCTCTGTCCATGGGATTTTTCAAGGAAGAATGCTGAAGTGGGTTGCCATTTCCTTTTCTAGAGTATATTCCTGAACCAGGGATTGAACCCTAATCTCCTGTGTCTCCTGCATTGTAGGTAAATTCTTAGCCACTGCGGAAGCCCATATACCCATGTAATCACCATCAGGCTAGAATCAAGACTGCCAGGAGAAATATCAACAATCTGAGATATGCAGTACCACTCCAATATCAGAGAGCAGAGAGGAACTAAAGAGTCTCTTGATGGGGGTGAAAGAGGAGAGTGAAAAATCTGGCTTAAAACTCAACATTCAAAAACTAAGATCATGACATCTGGTCCCATCTCTCTGTGGCAAATAGATGGAGAGAAAGTGGAAACAGTGACAGATTTTGTTTTCTTGGGCTCCAAAATCACTGCAGATGGTGACTGTAGCCATGAAATTAAAAGATCCTTGGAAAGAAAATTATGGCAAATCTAGACAGCATATCAAAAAGCAGAGATATCACTTTGCCTATAAAGCTCCATATAGTCAAAGCTATGGTTTTTCCAGTAGTCACATACAGAGGTGAGAGTTGGACTATAAAGAAGGCTGAGCATGAAAGAATTGATGCTTTTGAACTGCGGTGTTGAAGAAGACTCTTGAGAGTCCTTTGGACAGCAAGGAGATCAAACCAGTCAATCCTGAAGGAAATCAACCCTGAACATTCACTGGAAGGACTAATGCTGAAGCTCTAAATATTTGGCCACTTGATGCAAAGAGGTGACTCATTGGAAAAGACCCTGATACCAGGAAAGACTGAAGGCAGGAAGAGAAGGGGGTGACAGGATGAGATGGTTGGATGGCATCACCGACTCAGTGGACATGAGTTTGAGCAAACTCCAGGAGATAGGAAAGGACAGGGAAAATTGTCATGTTGCAGTCAGTGGGGTCACAAAGAGTTGGACATGACTTAGCAACTGAACAACAACAGCAATCACCATCAATATATTGAAAGATCCCATTGTTCAGGAATCGTTCTCTTGTGCTCCTTAGCAAACAATCAGCACCCCATACCTGGCCCCAGGCAACAACCAATGTGCTATGTGGCTCCCTTCTTTCTAGAAATCTGCCCTGCAACTTGGAATGGCCTCAGCTTCCCTGTACTTTGATCACCATGTACTCAATTCCGTGAATCCACTGAAGTTTGAGATTCCTCCCCCTCATACTGTCTTTGGAAAAGTGCAATTATGCAGAAATTAGCATATAACAGAACACCTCATTTTTTCCCCCATCTTTCAAGAACAATCCTGAAAATAGCAGTTACATGGATTTTGTCCTGTTTCTCTAGTTATGATCAAGAGGTTAAGTCTACTCCTTTAAACCACCATGGCCATAAGTAGCGGTATATAATACTTATTTTAAAAGAATTTGTATTGTAGTTTATGATGTGCTTACAAAACTAAAATGCCAAGGTACATCCACAAGTACAAGAAAATTCAAAGGCACATCTCTAAACAACCAAACCATGTCACACCCTCATTCTGAAAACAGTTTCCCTAGTAATGTAAAAATATTCATTCCCCATGAAAACTAAATGAATTAAAATATTCTGTTCCCCAGTCATTCCCTTAATGAACATATTAGGTTACCACTGGGTGCAGGGGGAGGGTGTAGACATTTTTTTTTAGCACAGGGCATTACTCTGGGCTGAGGACTGGGCAGGGCTAAGTGAGGGTCGGGGTGGTGGTGGTAAGGGGGTTGGAAGGGCTTGTAGGGGAGGGTGGGTTGGCCAGTGAGGAGACACAGAGGAGAATGACTGAGTCAGGGAAGTGGGGGGCAGTGGTTGAATTCTGGGCTCATGGGAAGCACAAGATGACGGAGTAGAAGGACGTGCGCTCATCTCCTCTTACAAGAACTCCAAAATTACATCTCACTGCTGAACAACCATTGACAGGAGATTGTTGGATCTACTTCTGCTTTATTGACTACGCCAAAGTCTCTGACTGTAGATCACAACAAACTGTGGACAATTCTTCAAGTGATGGGAATACCAGGCCACCTTACCAGCCACCTGAGAAATCTGTATGCAGGTCAAGAAGCAACAGTTAGAACTGAACATGGAACAACAGACTGGTTCCAAATTGGGAAAGGAGTATGTCAAGGTTGTGTATTGTTACCCTGCTTATTTATCTTATAGGCAGAGTACATCATGTGAAATGAGTCAGTGATGCCATCCAACCACCTCATTGTCTATCATCCCCTTTCCCTCCTGCCCTCTATCTTTTCCAGCACCAGCATCTTTTCCAGTGAGTCTGCTCTTCACATCAGGTGGCCAAAATATTGCAGTTTCAGCTTCAGCATCAGTCCTTCCATTGAACATTCTCTACTGATTTCCTTTAGGATTGACTGGTTTGATCTCCTTGCAGTCCAAGGGACTGTCAAGAGTTTTCTCCAACACTACAGTTCAAAAGCATCAATTCTTTGATGCTCAGCTTTCTTTATGGTCCAATTCTCACATCCATACATGACTCCTGGAAAAACCATAGCTTTGACTAGAGAGACCTTTGTTGGCAAAGAAATCATATCCCACCCAACAACTTGCGATGTTTGAATACAAACACATTCAATTCAATTCCCTCAAAATCTACTCAAAACACATATACATTTGGTATACCCCTTCCTATGTTTAGGTGTACTGGTAAAGTGAAAGTGAAAGTGAAGTCGCTCAGTCGTGTCTGACTCTTTGTGACCCCATGGACTGTAGCCTACCAAGCTTCTCCGTCCATGGGATTCTCCAGACAAGAATACTGGAGTGGGTCACCATTTCCTTCTCCTTTTCTTCTTTAGTGCATACTGGTAAAAGTGCACACTAAATACTTCTCAGTAAATTACTGCTACAAGAAAGAGAAGGTAGAAAGTAAAAATAGAAATATGCAAACTTACAAAATATATATACAGCAGTATACTCACATTATTATATAAGTGGAATAAAAATGTTTTGTTTTGATCACCGTTTGGGTAATTGATTAGCAGCAATGATTCAAAAGCAAAAAATGGCTAAAGAGCTGTCTTTTTAAATTGCAGTATTCATTTTGAAATAAAGAGTTTATAAATGCAGTTAATTCTATTATTCCTTTGCTCCTTGAACAAATTTGATGGCCCCAATAACATATTTCCTTTGTTTTAATTATGCACAATATGTATTTTTGAGGTTGCCATTTTTCCTAAAGAATAGCAAATGTTGCATTTTATTCAATACCTTTGATTTTGTGCATTACATGCTAAATGTTTTATTCTTCCTATAACAACTATTAAGCATGCTGACATCCACAATGTCCCAGCATGGCTAGGCGTCCTTTAGGATGTCATTACTAAGAAAAACATAATTTTTGTGTTCACACTTTAAAAATAATATATAACTTGTCTTAAATATTAAAATGATGGTAGAAATCTATCTAGGGCTGACATAGAAGTGTCTGTGCCTCTTTAAATCCTGTATTCTTTCTTCTCTCTCATTGTTTATTCAAATATACGTGTACATGTGTATATGAGTCTCAGTGTGTCTGTGTTCGTGTGTTACTACGTGTATATGTGTGTGTCACAAAGACATGCTGTTTTATAATGACTCTACGTATTCAAGACATCATTCTCACAGATGTACTATTCTGCCAAAGGCATGATGATATTGACATTTGTTGAAATAAATGAACTGATATACTTATTGAATATATTGGTTTATACTTCTTCACACACACACACACACACACACACACACACACACACACAAGGCAAAAGAAAACATTATTTTCCTATCTATTTATTTTTGTCTCACATATTCATTCACAGACCAACTAGTAAATGTACACATAAAGCTAAACCATTCCATACTATAAAACACTTTTTTTAAGGTGTCTTCTGAATGATCATTTGTTCCCTTTGCTTTCTGAATAATGAGAGCATTATATTAGCTATATGAAACCCACGCAAAGTAGGTATATTTCAAACCAACTATGGTGACCCTTTTTTTCAAGTAACATTAGGCATTACTGAAAAACTCTAGACAAAGTTTTAAGTTCTCTCTTTAAATGAAACACTTCAACAGTCCTTCTAAAACACTATCTGTAAATGTCAGGGTCAGTTGGGTGAAAATATTTACAAATGGCTTTGTTTCATGGGGAAAGGAGTCAGGAGGAGGAAAAGGTAAGCCCTTTACCCAAGTTCTCAAAATGCATGCCAAGTTCAGGCAGAATCATAACTAAGTGTAAGCTGGCAGTGTGATTCAAACATAAAGTCAAAATTAACAAGAAGGGAGGGTTGCATATGGATGGATTTGGGACAGACAATTTGTTGTTAACATGGGATGGTAGATTGTATATACACACACACGTGCACACACACATACACATAGACATCTACATAAACAAACTCAGAATTATACCCATAGAATGATGAGTAGATTGGATTAAGCATTCAGGGTTCAGGGAAGGCAGAACACTATTTTAACTTGTTTCCAATTCCTAAGGCTGGTTGAGATATAGAAGCCTCACTAAGTGACTAATGGTTCACAAACAACTAATAATAATTCATTGAGCATATATATTTGCAAATGCTGTGCTATTTATATTTTTTCTTTAATCCTTGAAATATTATAGTGAGGGATGTACAACTTTTATCCTGAGTGTGCAGATGATGTAACCCAACTTGGGGAAGAAAAAATATCTTGCTCAAGGTTTATAGCTACAAAGTCAATGACAAAGTCAGGATTTGAACTCAGGCCTCTCTAACTCTAGCCTTTGATGTCTCAACCACTAGACTTCTACTGTCAAATATGGTCCTCAGTAGTCACCCGTGGCTATTAAGTTTAGATTAATTAAAAGTCAGTAAAAATTAAAATTCAGTTCCTCAGCCTCACTAGTTACATTTCAAATGCTCAGTAGCAACAGGGATTTAGAGACAACCACATTGGCCAAGACAGATATAGATTTCTGTTGCTGCACAAAGTCCCCTGAGACAGTGTTGCAATAGACTGAACTGTTCCATCAGAAATTATTATTCTCTTACCTGATGGAACAGGGCTTATTTCTAAACCAAATAATTACTAGTCTTTTTCAAAGAGATCACAGTTCAGGTTGACAAATCCTCTTTCCCTATGCAAGGCTTCTCTGCTTCAGCACTATTGACATTTTGGCTTAAATGTTATGAGGGGGCTGTCTTGTGCATCTTAAGGCGTTTAGTAGCCACACTGGTGGTTTCTACTCACTGGATGCTAACAGCATCCTCTCCCACTTGTGACAGTCAAACGTAGACATTGCCAGATGTCCTCTGGGGAACATAATTACTCCACTTCATGATGTCACTCATAATAATATGTGAGGAAGGAAGCAAGTGCAGTGAAGTCTGAGAAGAAGACCTTTATTTTAAAAAATAACTTTTTATAAAATCTTTGTACTTCCTGCACCTGTAGCAACAGGTAGCCAGAGCCAGTGAGGCCACCAGAAAGCTTCCTTTCTTTCCAACCTTTGTATTAATAACATTCAGGGCTCCTCTCCTCTCAGCCAGCCTGGTGGGCTGTTGCTGGAGACCCTGAAGATCTCTGAAGTAATAATACACTGACCAACTAACTTCTGAAAATGAATCAATAAATGAAATAACAAAGAAATGTACAAATGTGCCACATGCCAAGACCTGACATTCTATGACGTTTTCACAACGTTACATTCTCATGGCATTAATCTTAGTCTGGTTTTACCCCCAAAGCAGACCTTGCAGCAAGCCAGATTTGGATACAAGTAGTTTATTTGGAAGGTGGTCCTAAGGAAAAACCAAAAGTAGAGTGGGTTGGTTAAGATAGACAAGGGAACATGAGGATAAAAGTGTGTAAGTGTATTATCAATTCAGTTAGCCCAGTGGGTAACTGGAACTCAATTCCACTGAGGAATTCTGAGACTCAATAAGGATGGTGTGTCTTGGAGTTAACCCACACAACCCACACAATAGACCTACGATGTTCATAGACCAGCATGAGCCAGGCATGGAATAAAGACTTGAAGGAGGTGGCAGGTGGTTTTTTAATTCCTCATCACTTCTAGCCTGCCCTGGACAAACAGAACAATATTAAGCCAAAGAAAGCTCACTGACTATTGTGAGGCCCAATGTAACAGCTCTAGGAGATGGGGTTAGGACTTAGTCTGCCAAAGCAACCAATGCTATGCTATGCTATGCTAAGTCACTTCAGTCGTGTCCGACTCTGTGTGACCCCACAGACGGCAGCCCACCAGGCTTCCCCGTCCCTGGGATTCTCCAGGCAAGAACACTGGAGCGGGTTGCCATTTCCTTTTTCAATGCATGAAAGTGAAAAGAGAAAGTGAAGTCGCTCAGTCATGTCTGACTCTTAGCGACCCCATGGACTGCAGCCTACCAGGCTCCTCCGTCCGTGGGATTTTCCAGGCAAAAGTACTGGAGTGGGGTGCCATCCCCTTCTCCGAAGCAACCAATAGTAAATACAATATATAGACATTAATAAGCCTACTACTCAACCCCTATTTATATATCTACCTTTGTACTTAGGTAATTAATCTACAAGTTAGTATCTGTGATCATCAATCTATTAATAGATGCAAGTTTTTATTCCAGTGCACTCTCCTTGATGCCTGGCATATATCAAGTCCTCTCTAAGTCCTCATATATCTCCATCTCTAAATGTGAAGGGAGATATTCTCAAATAGGAAGGAATCAGCACAGATCATTATCTCCTGATCCTTCCACCTCATTCTCCTTCTACTCTGGCCAAGTTAGGTTCCATCTTTATTGTAAATAATAATTGTCACAATGTCTTGGATGCATGTTCTTGAGGTAGTAATTTTACAGATGAGGAAGTTAAGGCAAAGGATGACTTGTTAGAGATTATACCACTAAAATAAAGTGAACAAATCTAGGGAATCTGACCCCAGGAACCATGCTTTTAATGATTATGCTGTTTAACATATGATAGAAGAACGGATGGATATGTATAGAGAATTGTGCTATTTCTATTAAGAAAATGACATTGGGCAAACCTGAAGTACAAAATAACCTGGACAAAAGAGGCAACACTGACAGAGAACATTCATAATCATCCCAGGAAAGAAGGATATGGTTTCTATCTTTGGACAAAGAAACATATAAATGTATAATGGCTCTCAAAATCTGGAAAATAGGAATAATTAAACTTAAGACAGAGGCTTAAATTTAAACAAAATTGCTTCATAAATATTTTAAAGCAAGTGACAAGAGACAATCTTAAAAGCTTGCCTGAAGAGTCAGGAAGCTCTAGAACCCTCAAGGTATGGAGGAAGAGAGTGTCTTGCATTCATAGATTTAAGGTACAGAGATTGAGGATGTGAGAGTGGACAGCAGACCATCAGTTGAGAAATTAAAGAGCCAGGAAATCAAGGGGACAATAGGGAGCCTGACCAGGAGAAACTATCACATTGGGACTGGAAGAGCTCATCCAAAAGAATAAAGAATTCTAAGATTCAGCCCCATTTTATCCCCAGGAGCTGCTCCTTAATTCCTCCTCTTATGGAAAAGCACAGACTTTTCAACATGGAGAGCCCAGCAACCCCAGGTTATATATATTTATATGCCCTGTCCTCTGATGTAGAACAGGCATGCATGAAGCCCCAGAAACAATTCTAGAATCCATGGTTCTCCAAAGTATGCATGTAAATTAATGCTTAATAATGGTCTTCTACTGAATATTTAAATAAAATTTGAATAATATGTAAATGACTTTCAAAAATATAAACTGTTGGCTAAGAAACAGGAAGATCTTTAAGGATTTCTCAGAAGTAATCAGTGTGTCCATTTGAGCCACAATATTTTGGCAAAATGTAAAAAAAAAAAAGGTCAGATTATACTTAAGTATCCCCTGTCCCCCTCACCCTTGGCCCCACAGGCGTCCACTTAACCACCTTTGCTTTTCCCGCTGGCATATTGCCAGGGTTTTTGATTCTAGTTTTGTGAAACTCAGTGTCTCCAAAGTACCTTAAGGACTATCAGATTCTCATAATGAGATTAATTTTAGTTCACTTCAATTTAAAAAGCAAATATATGTCAGACTGTACTTTTAGGAAGAGAAAATGACACCATGAAATTAAAGGTCTTTGCCTCCTGGCAGGCTGACAGCTCTGACCTTGAGCAGAAGCAGATAATACTTTCTCTGGGGCATCTTTCCCACCTCATGCTAGACAGGAGTCCACCTCTCAGGTGTCTACTGCTATCTGTTAGCTTGCTCCCACCTGCAATGGAAAGGAACACAAACTGCATGCTAGTTCCTGCCCTGGGAAATTGGTACATCACTGATCTACATAGAAACCCTGCAAGTTAGCTGTTGAACTACCGCTTTACACATTGGGAAAATCTTTCAGAAAAGTTAACTGTCTGGCTGAAATATCTTGAGTAATAAATGAATTGGCTTGGAATCAAAGATTTCTCTGGCTCCAAATCCCTTCTTACATGCTAATGAGGAGAGAAAAATTCCTTTTGTTGTTGTTTTTTTTTTTCTCTTTAACCTTTGCCCCAAAAGATGTTTAATTATACATTAGAATCCACCTCTAAAGCACTGCAAGGCACACTAGTCTTTCTGGAAACACCAAATTGAGGCGATGATAAAGTTTTGAAATAAAGATGTCAGGAACAATACAAACTAATTGGGTGGGGGTGGGGTTCCTTTATGGAAACTCCCATAAAGAGACACAGGGCAGATACAGACCATGGAACTGAATAATCAATAACTTAAAAAGCTATTATCCAAATAGTCTTAATAAAAAATCTCATAACAGAATAGAAACAGCTTAGTGGAAGAGCTCTAACTAGCATAGTGAAAGGCAAGCATACCCAGAGAAAGTATCATTAAACAGATTTAGAAGAAAAATCAGGGGAAAGAAAGCAAGCGTAACACCAGCTCTCATTTACTGACTCCTTACAATGAACCAAGCTCTATGAACCACATTTCACATTCGTCATTTCACATAACTATCAGTGAGTGAGCGAGAATCGCTCAGCTGTGTCTGACTCTTTGCAACCCCATGGACTATACAGTCCATGATTCTCCAGGGCAGAATACTGGAGCGGGTAGCCAGTCCCTTTTCCAAAAGATCTTCCCAACCCAGGGATCGTACCCAGGTCGCCCACATTGCAGGTCGATTCTTTACCAATTGAGCCACCAGGGTTATTAAAACACCCAAAATTCTCCTGATAAAAGTTGAACCTAGATATATCTAATTCCAGGATATTTCATACCCCCTTGATAATTAGAAATGGAAGGATGTCCCCTAAATGAAATCAGATATATAAGTGATCAGTTCTTTTATGACTGGAAACATCAAAGATTCAGATAACAAGTAGTCAGTTCCCTCATCCTATGTAATCATGTTCACAATATTGGTGTCTGTATTTAAAATTTTCTGTCATCAAGAAAAGTTTACACTTTGTTTAGCCATCTTCTCTTTGAAAAGCCAGAGGTTCATTTATTGTGTCTGTGAAGGTTTTCCATTTTTGTTATTGTTTACTTAATATTGACACTTCTAAGAATAATCTTCAGTCTAGAGGATGAATTCAGTATCAACATTTTTAATCTCACCTGTAGAGGATGCCCTTAATTGTGGCTGAACAATATCACTCACAACCTACCTCTTTACTCTTGGTCCATTTTGTCACATTACAAATCCTCCAAATCTTTCCAAAGTACAAATCAGAAAATTCACATTTCAGCCTCTTCTGAAGCTGGATGCACATACATGACCTGCTGCTGCTGCTGCTAAGTCACTTCAGTCATGTCCGACTCTGCGTGACCCCATAGATGTCAGCCCACCAGGCTCTCCTGCCCCTGGGATTCTCCAGGCAAAAACACTGGAGTGGGTTGCCATTTCTTTCTCCAATGCATGAAAGTGAAAAAGTGAAAGTGAAGTCACTCAGTCGTGTCTGACTCTTCACAATCCCATGGACTGCACCCCACCAGACTCCTCCATCCATGGGATTTTCTGACAATTAGAAGGACCCATGGTGATGTGGATTTTCAAGTGAACAATACAAGGTGCCACATAAGCCCCACAGACTCCATCTCCCAAAAAGGCAGTGCCCGGTATGATCAGTACTTAATTGCAGATATGTAGCAGCAGTAGCAGCAGATTTTTGCCTAATGAGTCCCCGCACCTCTACTTGTCTTACTTCTCCAACCCCTTTTCCTTCTGTGGTTTGGCATAAGTCATGGAAGAGTAACTTCCTAGCTTGGCTCCAGTCCTCCTGGAAATTCTAACCTGATGATCTCATGCTTAGTCACATCAGTCATGTCTAGCTCTTTGCAACCCCATGGACTGTGGCCCACCAGTCCCCTCTGTCCATGGTATTCTGCAGGCAAGAATACTGGAGTGGGTTAACATTTCCTTTTCCAGGGGATCTTCCTGACCCAGGGATTGAACCTGCATCTCCTCTGTCTCTTGTATTGTATTCTTTACCTGGGGAAACCCTATAACCTGATATGTGCTGTGTGCTCAGTGCTGTGTATTCAGTTGTGTCCAACTCTTTGCAACCCCATGGACTGTAGCCCACCAGGCTCCACTGTCCATGGGGATTCTCCAGGCAAAAACACTGGAGTGGGTTGCCATGCCCTCCTCCAGGGGATCTTCCCAACCGAGGGATTAAATCCAGGTGTCCCTCATGGCAGGCAGATTCTTTGCCATCTGAGCCACCAGAAGAAGCTCAAGAATAACTGGAGTGGGTAGCCTATCCCTTCTCCAGGGAGCTTCCCAACCCCTGAACTGAACTGGGTCTCCTGCATTGCAGGTGGATTCTTTACCAGCTGAGTTCCCAGGGAAACCAGTAACCTGATATACTTATAAACAAATGCAAGTTGTCGGGTCCCAACTCAGACCTACTTAATCATTAACTCTGTGGTTATTACCCAGAAGAGAGAGAGAGAGAGCCTTATTGAAGTGTAACTGACAATAATAATAATAAAAATCAGCCATTCATCTTTAACAAACAAACAACAACAAATATACTTGTGTGTTTGATCTAGCCAGAGTAGAGTCTGTGGTTTACAGAAATCAAAAACAATAATAAAATACCCGGACAACAACCAAAAGCTAACACTTCCTCATAAAAGAGATACTATAGAACTAGCTTTTGAAGCACTGCAGTATTCAAGGGTGCAGATTTAGTGAAAATATAAAATATTTTCTGGATATATACATATTGAAGGAAAGTTTGATTTCAAGAGCTTAAACTCAGAAAGTTCGAGTTTCAGAGGATTCAAATGATGGTCCTAGTTTGCTTGGTCATATTCCAGTAAGGACCTTACAGAGTTGCAACATTAGCAAGCTCATCCCTTCTCTTTCCGTTGTTTCTATATTCATTATAAAAAAGAGATGAGAACATTTAGGTTAGATACAAGTTCTATTTATAGAGAGCTGCTCACTGTTTTCATGTATCAGTAGGTCATTACAACCCCAGGGAGATGATGACATCCACCTCTTACCTTGATTGATAGGGAGAATTCTATTCTGTATCAAAGAGACCACATTGCATTGTGCTTAACAAATGGCTCAGGACCTCTATCAATAATTAATTATGTCCCCTTGAGCATGCTATTACTTAGTCTCTTGCAAGACTTGGTTTCTTTACTTGTATTTTGGAACTAAAATATCACTTATAAGGATATTTATAAGTAGCAATTCACGTATAAAGTGCCACATATGCAATAAGCAATTTACAAATGCCAGATATGCTATGAAAAATATAAATACATTTATAGCAAGCATTTACCTTCTTAAGCAGTTCTGATCTCACATTTCTTTCAGAACTTCTGGTTTCCATGACCTGCTGCCACAGAATCCAGTCCAATTCAAGCTAGATACAGTGAAAAAGCAGTCTCTAGCTTAGAATATATCCAGAATATTATGTCTTCAGCTGCCTTATTCCCAAGCAGAGGTTGAACTGCTAACTCTGTATAAGAAACTGCATATTTAGGGGTGAGGATGGAAGGGGTGTTTATGGAGGGAAAAGCAATTGCGATTTTAAAATTCTACTCATAAAAATTAAAGAAGTCAAAGCACTTAGACCCATTATATGGAGGACGCCACAATGGAAATAAATCTTTAATGTGGCAACAAGAGTTAGTATCACAATACACAGCTGTTTGGCACTACACAGCCAGAATTATCTAACTTTTGATATGGTTTCCCTGCATATCACACATTGTTGTTCAGTTGCTCAGTCATGTCCAACTCTTTGTAACCCCATGGACTGCAGCACGCCAGACTTCCCTGTCCTTCACTGTCTCCCGGAGTTTGCTCAAACTCTAGTCCGTTGAGTCAATGATGCCAATCCAACCATCTCATCCTCTTGCCCCCTTCTCTACCTCCCTCAATCTTTTCCAGCATTAGGGACTTTTCCAGTGAGTCGGCTCTTTGCATCAGGTGGCCAAAGTTTTGGAGCTTCAGCTTCAGTCCTTCCAGTGAATATTCAGGGCTGATTTCGCTTAGGATTGACTGATTTGACTCCACATAATCTTAAATGTTCTCTAGCATTTTCTCCCAGTCTATAGACTTCAACATGAAGCCCTGTAGACTCTGCCTTCTTATTCCAGTGCTTGCTTTATACCTTGCTGACTAAAGACATAGAAAAGAGTAGGTCAGCAAATTTACCAAAGGCAGGCCAATGTTCTTCCATTTACCTGTTTGTAACCTCCCCTATTATTAGAGGAATTGCACCAGACCTTTCACAGGTTTATGCTGGACTATTCAAATTAGATAGATAATATCTTTTTCTGTCTAACATTCATAGAGAATAAGATGATGCAGCTTCTCTTAATAAGATACTATGCTTAACAATTTGCATCATTACCAAGTGGCTAGTATAAATCCCACAGGCAATTTATTAGCAATGCTAATGAACTGAACTAGATGTCTAAAAGTTAGTTTGAATATATTTTAGTATTGGCAAAGTTCATTGTATATATGTTTGTTATTCTTGTTGCCCACAACTCTAACTTGTGTATAAATTACAATTCTACTTGCTTGCGATTCATTCTGAGATTTTTCTGGCATCATCACTTACACTAATGAAATAATAATTTGGTTTGGAATGGTCTTCCAAAGGCTGAATTTAGGACTGAATTTACAATCAACTTTTTTGACCCGTGTCACTTTTCTTTGTTATATTTTAGAATGTGAGCTGTCCAATATTATAGTCACATGTAGCTATTTACATTTACATTAATTAAAAATTAAATACCTTAGTCGTGCTGGCCACATTCACGTGCACAACAGCTAGTGGTTAACTTAATTGGACAATATAGAGAGCATTCCTATCTGCAGGAGAAATTCTGTTTGCCACTGTTCTAAAAGAGGTGTTAACAATTATGTTAACAATAAAGCAAAGTGATGGTAATAAATTAATTAAAAATACTCATTATTTGCTAGGCAGTCAAGAAGGGATTGGATACTATTATTATTATTATTTTAGAGTTTGAAGAGGCATGACTAGTGGGATATAATTACAAACAATTTAAATTGTGCCTCCCACTGTCTTTCAAATACACCCAATGGGCAAGTTTTCTTTTGAATCCCTTGTGAAAATTTAGAGAATGTGAGACTGTGAAACTGTGAGAATGTGAGACTATGCTTTATTCCAAGAAATTTCTTCTATAATCTTTAGTCACAAAACATAGTATCAATTTAATAATTAGAATTCCTGATCCCATGCAATTATTAAAGTTGTGAAGCTGATTTAAAATTGAGACTTCTCCCCTCCTACAGTCTGGATCCATTGCTGGCAGGAAAATGTTATGTGCTAAGGGAGGTTTATTTGGCTTCTTTCATGTTTTTGTGCCTAGTATGTGTTTTCTTTCTCCATCAGCTTGAATATAACAGCTGGTTTTAAGATAATATTTCTACTATGGTCTGATTATTCACAGAATGATATCTGTTTGTTTCCAAGGCAAATCATTCAATATTACAATAATCCAAGTGTATGCCCAACCACTAATGCTGAAGAAGCTGAAGTTGAATGGTTCTATGAAGACCAAGCTGAAATCAAGATTGCCAGGAGAGATATCAATAACCCAGAATTCATATATTGAATCCTAATGTTCAATATGATTACAATAGGAGGCAGAAGCTTTGGAAGGTGATTAGATCATGAAGATGGGGCCCTCATGAATGAGATTTTGTTGTTCTTCAGTTACTCAGCCCTGTCTGACTCTTTGCAACCCCAGAGACTGCAGCACACCAGACTTCCCTGTCTTTCACCAATTCCCAGAACTTGAGCAAAGTTCAGCATCAGTCCTTCCAATGAATATTCAGAATTGATTTCCTTTAAGATTTACTGGTTTGATCTCCTTGTTGTCCAATGGACTCTCAAGTGTCTTCTCCAAACCACAGCTCAAAAGCATCAATTCTTCGGCACTCAGCTTTCTTTACAGTCCAAATCTCACATCCATACATGACCACTGGAAAAACCATAGCCTTGACTAGACGGAACTTTGTTGGCAAAGTAGTCTCTGCTTTTGAATATGCTATCTAGGTTGGTCATAACTTTCCTTACAAGGAGTAAGCGTCTTTTAATTTCATGGCTGCAGTCACCATCTGTAGTGATTTTGGAGCCCAGAAAAATAAAGTCTGACACTGTTTCCACTGTTTCCCCATCTATTTCCCATGAAGTGATGGGACAGGATGCCATGATCTTCGTTTTCTGAATGTTGAGCTTTAAGCCAACTTTTTCACTCTCCACTTTCACTTTCATCAAGAGGCTTTTTAGTTCCTCTTCACTTTCTGCCATAAGGGTGGTGTCATTTGCATATCTGAGGTTATTGATATTTCTCCTGGCAATCTTGATTCCAGCTTGATCTTCTTCCAGCCCTACATTTCTCATGATGTACTCTGCATATAAGTTAAATATGCAGGATGACAATATACACAGCCTTGACATACTCCTTTTCCTCTTTGGAACCAGTCTGTTTTTCCATGTCCAGTTCTAACTATTGCTTCCTGACCTGCATACAAATTTCTTAAGAGGCAGGTCAAGTGGTCTGGTATTCCCATCTCTTTCAGAATTTTCCACAGTTTATTGTGATCCACACAGTCAAAGGCTAAAAAAAAAGATTTTTTCTGGACTCTCTTGCTTTTTCCATGATCCAGCAGATGTTGGCAATGGCTCTGGTTCCTCCCTTTTCCCCGCGCACAAAAGTCACAAGCAATAAAGGGGGTGCAAGAAGGAGAAGCCCTGCAGAAGATAGAGGTTCCTCAAAAACTGCGAATAAACTGCCTTGATCAGAATCCCACTTGCTTTTTCCATGATCCAGCAGATGTTGGCAACTTGGTCTCCAATGTTCCTGCAGCCTTTTCTAAAAGCCAGCTTGAATGGAAGTTCACAGTCTCCCAGATTGCTAAAGCTTGGTCTTAACAATGGAGAATTACTCAGCATTAAAAAAAAAAATAGTAAGGAGTGGAGCATTATACTGAAGTAAGTGAGAAGAAGTGAATTGTGTGGTAGTTTGGGGAGAGCATTATATTATAATATTATATCAAAAAAAAAAAAAAAAAAAAAAAAAAAAAAAAAAAAAAAAAAAAAAAAAAAAAAAAACGAAGGAAGCCTGTTGGAATTTTGGCATTACTTTGGGATTGGAATGTAAAACTGACCTTTTCCAGTCCTGTGGCCACAGCTGAGTTTTCCAAATTTCCTGGTGTATTGAGTGCAGCACTTTCACAGCATCATCTTTCAGGATTTGAAATAGCTCAACTGGAATTTCATTACCTCCACTAGCTTTGTTCATAGTGATGCTTTCTAAGGCCCACTTGACTTCACATTCCAGCATGTCTGGCTCTAGGTCAGTGATCACACCATCGTGATTATCTTGGTCATGAAGATCTTTTTTGTGCAGTTCTTCTGTGTAAGAAATTCCTCTGAATATCTTCTGCTTCTGTTAGGTCCATACCATTTCTGTCCTTTATCAAGCCCATCTTTGCATGAAATGTTCCCTTGGTCTCTCTAATTTTCTTGAAGAGATCTTTAGTCTTTCCCATTCTGTTGTTTTCCTCTTTTTCTTTGCATTGATCTCTGAGATCACAATGTATTGACCCAGATCCCTGGGTCACAATGTATTGGTCATTTAGAATTGTATAATTTTTACACATTTGTAATTTCCCTTTTTTTTTTTCTCTTATTGATTTCTAACATACTTATCTGATTCTATTCCTTTTTAATTTATCTTGGCTGTTTTTTTTTTTTTTTTCTTTTTCTGCATAGTGCCTTTGAAAGATAATATTCTGCTGTTTCTAGGGAAGTAGCATTTTATAGATATTCTATAGATGCCTCTTGGGGCTTCTCTGGTAGCTCACCTGGTAAAGAATCCACCTCCACTGAAAGAGACCCTTTTTCAATTCCTGGGTTGTGAAGCTCCCCTGGAGAAGGGGTAGACTACCCACTCTAGTATTCTTGGGCTTCCCTTGTGGCTCAGTTGGTAAAGAATCTGCCTGCAATGCCGGATACCTGGGTTCGATCCCTGGGTCACTTTGCCCACAATGGTCTGTATAGTCAGTGCTGTCTGTATAGTGTTGCTTTGCATCACTTCATGCAAATAGATGAGGAAACAATGGAATCGGTGACAGACTTTATTTGGGGGGCTCCAAATTAACTGCAGAATGTGACTTCAGCCATGAAATCAAAAGATGCTTGCTTCTTGGAAGAAAAGCTGTGACAAACCTAGACAGCATATTAAAATACAGAGCCATTACTTTGCTAACAAAGGCCCATCTAGTCAAAGCTATGGTTTTTCCAGTAGTCATGTATGGATGTAAAAGTTGAACCGTAAAGAAAGCTAAGAGCCAAAGAATTGATGCTTTCGAATTGTAGTGCTGGAGAAGACTCTTGAGAGTCCTTTGGACAGCAAGGAGATCAAACCAGTTAGTCCTAAAGGAAATCAACCCTGAATATTCATTGGAAGGACTGAAGCTGAAGTCTTTCTGAAGCTGAAGCTCCAATACTTTGACCACCTGATGCAAAGTGCTGACTCATTGGAAAAGACCCTGATATTGGGAAAGATTGAAAGCAAAAGGAGAAAGAGGGTGGCAAAGACTGAGATGGTTAGATAGTATCATCGACTCCATGGGCATGAATCTGATCTAACTCTGGGAGATAGTGAAGGACAGGGGAGCCTGGCATACTGCTGTCCATGGGATCACTAAGAGTTGGACATGACTTAATAACTGAACAACAGCAACAAATATGTGTATGTGTGTGTGTGTGTGTGTGTATATGTATACAAACACAAGTTGTATGTTTGTATGAAATTAAGTAAAATGAAGAAAGCTATATCACCAATGTGTTAGAATCTGTAATCTCAAGGTGACACCTTTCAGAAAGGGAATATCATTACTTTTCACTTTGTATATTTGTATTGTTTGACTTGTTGCAAGAAGCAAGTATTACATTTCTGATTTTTAAAATCCAGTATATATTTCAGAGATGTCCAAGAGAAACAGAATATGAGCACAAAAGAAAAGAGAACAGCAAAAGAAGATGATAGAAGTATCACAAGTAAGTCTAAAATAGAAGTAAAATCAGAACTTTGGGTCCATGAGGACCCTTGGATGAGGAAAAGTGAACATTTGGCAGTCTCATTTCTCCACTGTGGGAAGATTTCCTGACCATATTGGAAATCTTTCATTTTTACTCTGCTCATACTTGTCAAATAATACTTCTGCTTTCTGTGGCAAGTGTCATTCTGCATTTTCACTGCCCTTGAAGAGAGACACTCATAGTGTCAGAGACATCAAGTTCCAATTAAGCTTCCTTCTGGAAATGAAACATGAGCATTTGGTTTTAAAATCAGTCTGGAGGATTCCATCAGAGTGGACCATCACTGAAGCTAATTTGGTAGCTGGTCATAAAACCCAATCCCATTAGATAAGTTCATCGCTATAGGTAGTATTTAATAATCATGCAATATTCTGTCTTTTTACATAGAAATGGCAGTGGCAGTAAAGGAAAGAAACAAGGGATAGGCTTAGAATGTCATTGTCTGTTAAACATCCCTGTACCACCCACCAGTTGGCTTATTATTTATGAAAGCAACAGACACACATAATGTCCACAAGGAGCAAGCTAGAAAACATGCTTTTGCAGATTTGGAGTATAAACCATACTGTGTAATTATAATGTTAAGATTTAGAACCATCTTTATCTGGAAAGTGAATTTAGATAAAGGAAGACCTTTTCTTTATTATAAATATAAATGCCATCTTTTACAAATATCAACATACAGTGTTAGTAAGTTTGTTAAAGTTAATTTTTATATTCTGCTTTTACAAGAAAAGTCCTCAGGAGTTTTTTCCCTTAATATATATAAAAAAAATGTTATTTTAAAATGCACAGATTGATTTGGACTTAAGAGGTCTGATGCAGGCTAGAAGATGCTGAAAAGCA
Source organism: Tragelaphus eurycerus (assembly GCA_935064755.1). Classification (NCBI taxonomy): domain Eukaryota; kingdom Metazoa; phylum Chordata; class Mammalia; order Artiodactyla; family Bovidae; genus Tragelaphus; species Tragelaphus eurycerus. The sequence goes on along the minus strand of CAKXYN010000004.1, from coordinate 37,741,307 downwards.
ATTCTAGCACATTCTATTTGTTTATTGTATTACAATCCTCCGTATTTTAATTTACATATTTACCAAAGAGTCTTTATTAAATTCATTTTTTCAAATGCTCTAAAAATGAAAGCAGCAATGGTAGTGTTTAGTGTTCCTCTAATTTTTTTATATGTGTTTTAGTTTCTGAATCCAGTTATCATTATATATTTTAAGGTCTATCTTGTGTCTGTCTTTTACTCCAAGCACTCCTTGTCTGTCCTGAGAGTATTGGTACTGTGATTAAGGGCCATTTCTGTTCTTGGTGCTATCTCTCAGATGATGCCCAAGAGCAACATTGACTGTTTCCACTCCATTCCTTATTCGAGATAGCATAAATCTGGATGTAATTTCCTCTAAATATATGCTATTTAATACTTTTGACACTTCTCCATTTTTACTTAACTATAGTCACAAGTAAACATGTATGTGTGTCTCTAAGTATAACAAATTTAACAAAAGAGCTTTATTAAAATATTGATATTTATATAATTTGATGATAGATTTCCCTAGTGGTTCAGACAGTAAAGTATCTGCCTCCAGTGCAAGAAACCTGGGTTTGACCCCTGGGTCAGGAAGATCCCCTGGAGAAAGGAATGGCAACCCACTCCAGTATTCTTGCCTGAAGAATCCCATGGACAGAGGAACAGCCTACAGTCCATAGGGTCACAAAGAGTTGGACACAACTGAAAGACTAATACACAACAACATAATTACATGATGGATTACCTGCAAACTCCCATGCAAGAAGATTTCTAAATTAAGACAGCTAGCAAGTAGTACAATTATATTAAAAAAATATGATCTTCTCAAAGAGAAATCAGCACAAATTGAAATATGTCAGAACCTCCCTGGCTTATAACTTCTAGTTCATGATTGGTCCTTTTCTTTGCCCCATTATCCTGTGCATTTATCTTCTGCTGGTGTATGTTGGTGTACATCGTTAATACCACTGGTTCATATTTCTTTCATATTTTCAACTAAACACTTGAATGCTTGCTTAGTTCTCTGTCTTTTATTATTTGTGATATTAGTTGTGCTGCTTACTTTAATGAAAAGAGCCCTGGTGGCTCAGACGGTAAAGAATACACCTTCAATGCAGGAGACCCAGGTTCAATCCCTGGATCAGAAGGATCCCCTGGAGAAGGCAAAGGCAACCCACTCCAGTATTCTTGCCTGGATAATTCCATGGACAGAGGAGCCTGGTGACCTACAGTCCATTGGGTCTCAAAGACTCAGACATGACATGGGCAACTAACACATACCACACACACTTTAATAAAGGAATGATAATAATAACATGTGTTGGGAACTATCCCTGGGCCAGCACACTTCTAAGCACTACATAGATTTTATTTTTTCTTCTTTCCATAAGTAGCGTCTACTTTTAATGTTTTCGTTTTATAGAAAAGAAGTCTGAGTTACATAGTTTGTAAAGCTTGACCAAAGTCACAAAGTTAAGCAGCAGACTTTAATTTCAAAGTGTCAATGGCTAATTAGTAACTGAGATCTACTATATAGAGTTTGCAATGCTGAGAGTTGAAAATCATGCATATTAGATACCTATTTCTGCATAACACAACACTCAAAAACTAGTGGCCTAAATCAACGAAATTTTATGTCACAGTTTCTCTGAGTCAGGAAATCTGGAATGGCTTAGTTGGTCCCTCTGAAAGTTAAAGTGTTAGTTGCTCAGTCATGTCTGACTTTTTGTGACCCCATGGACTGTAGCCTGCCAGGCTCCTCTGTCCATGGGATTCTCCATGCAAGAAGACTGGAGTGAGTAGCCACTTCCTTCTCCAGGGGATCTTCCCAACCCTGGGATCGAACCCAGGTCTCCCACATTGCAGGCAGATAACTTTACTATCTTAGCCACCTGGAAAGCCTTAATACCAAGTTGTAAATCTAATGATAAAGTTTGGGGAGTTCATGACTGCCAAGCAGATACACAAAACAGCACCACTTCCATCCAAACTGCTTCAGTACAGAGTATAGACAGAGTTGACAAAATAGAACACAATCTCAGGCAGTGTCTCTGTTATTATGTATAGTTCCCTTTGTATCTTCAACTGAATCATGAAATAATCACAGGATAGGCCAGAGAAACCTAAGAAGTATATTCAAGTAAAACATGTTTTCTTTAGTTCTGCTTCTGTGATTGGAATTTGCTTGATATTATTATCAATTAAAATGTTGCCACTTACATCTGAGAAATCTGATCATTAACTTAGAATCCACATAGCTCCTTATAGCCAGCACATGCTCAGTCCTATCCAACTCTTCTGAGATGCCATGGACTGTAGCCTGCCAGGCTCCTCTATCCATCAAATTTTTCAGGCAGGAATACTCGAGTGGATTGCCATTTCCTACTCCAAGCCAGTCCCTCTGGTTCGGATCTAACACAACAGTGCCATCAAGTTTTCTGCTTGGTCTCAATTGAGAATATGACTGGGGAGAATCTTCCTCTAAGCTTTCTCACATGGTGGTTGGCAGGTCTCAGAAGTTTCAAGCCCATCCAAGTGACTATTGGTGGGCTTAAAGTTCTTGATGAATGTTGGCCAGAGGTAATAGTTCCTGTCCATTTGGGTCTCTCTATAGCATTACTCCAGAGAAGGCAATGGCAACCCACTCCAGTACTCTTGCCTGGAAAATCCCATGGACGGAGGAGCCTGGTAGTCTACAGTCCATGGGGTCACTGAGAGTCGGACACGACTGAGCGTCTTCACTTTCCCTTTTCACTTTCATGCACTAGATAAGGAAATGGCAACCCACTCCAGTGTTCTTGCCTGGAGAATCCCAGGGACGGGGGAGCTGGGTGGGCTGCTGTCTGTGGGGTCGCACAGAGTCGGATACGACTGAAGCGACTTAGCAACAGCAATAGCGTTACTCACAACTAGCTCTAGGTTTCCTCAGAGACAGCAAAGAAGAGAACAAGAGACAGTCCAGGTGAAAGATACAGTCTCTCTTTAACCTGATGTTGGAAATGAAGCTTTCACTTTCACCATAATCTGTTTATTAGGAGTGAGTCACTAGATCCAGCTCACTCAAGAGGAGAAGATTATATGAATACCAAAAAGCAAGGATAATTGGGAGCCATCTTAGATGTAGTCTCCAATCATGGGACCTCTATTTTGAATCTGATATGAAACAGTTACACTTTCAGAAAGTCACAGCCACTAATTTTCTCTTCAAGCTCATGATTTTAATAACCAGTCTGACCAAAGTTGTGGGGCTATTCAAGGAATAAAAGAAAAATTATAGATATGAAAAATTAAGAGATTGATATAAATATGACTATACTATATTATTTTTCAAAGACAAGGGATTATCACTGTCTCATTTTGATTAGATCATATCTCTTCTCCATTTATTTTCTCATTACACTGCACATGAGTGCTAAATTTCATTTTCTTCTTATATCCACAGATAAGTAATCAGCAAAAGTTGTGAAATGACCAACAGAAAGCAAACTAATATTTGTGAAGCATGACTCATATGTTAATCTCTGTGCTGGGCACTTAATATGCATGATCCCATTTAAATCCTCACAATCACTTTCTTAGGGGGTAGCCCATTTATTCCTTCTACAGGATACTGACTCTTGAAGAAATACAGCTAATGATCAGACAGAGTGGCTCTGTTTTTCCTTTCACTTGTCCTCAAAGGCAAGTCCATAATAATATCTTTCATTATGCCCCTTTCAGAGAGTTTTAGAGATATAGAAATAGCTTTATTAATATTGATCATTTTTTTTTACTTCCGGGTGATACCACAGCCCCCAAAACTCTATAGACACCCATCTATCATTTTCTTTAAAATCTCCAGAGAAAGAAATCTCCTTGTTTAACATGTCACATCATATTGGTTCAGTGCCTGCAGTACAGTGGCTCAGGTTCCCTTATATGTTGCTTCACATATATACATATAAACATATATGTATGTGTGTGTGTGTGTATATATATCCTCAAGTTATGTCAGAATTTTGTAAAAATAGATATAACATTTTTTATAAAGCATAAAATAATGAATTTCTCACTCTCAGAAATACACACACACTTGCACACAACATACGTAATGTGTATACTCATATGCATTCACAAACAAATCAATCATTGGATGATTGGCCTCAGTATAGTCTATTTGAAAACTACATGTATCAGTGAAATCTAACTTTGATTTTGATGTTTCTAAGGTACCCCTTTTTGATAATTGCCTTCAAGGCTACTTTTACACACCACAAAAGAAACAAAATAAGAAATTCAACTTGCTGTTTGAATAAACATAATATTGTCCAGATATATGTAGTTCACATGCAAAGGCTTTGAATGACCATTTTTAATAATCAATAGCATATTCAATGGACAAAATGGTCACCAAAATGCCTCAAGTACCCTGAAGAGGAAATCCAAGAATGTTTGGGGCACTTGTTGTATCTCGAGCTGTAGTCACACAATTTCTCAATGTGACAGATTTGAAGGTAGTTGCACTCATTAGATGCTAGACTCTGATTTGCTAGCTTTCAGAAATGCCTTTCATAATTTCACATTACATCATAGTTAGTCCTACCCTAGAGGACTGTTGTTCTCCACAAGAAATCAAGGCATAAATAGTTTAATACTAAACAAATTAAATGTGTCATTTATTTGTGATTATATTCCATGTTGGTTAAAATAAAATTAATGAAATTACTTGGATCACTTCTGCATTTCCCATACTCCCTTGCTAATGGCTAGGTACAAAGTTAGTAAATAACATGAGTTTAGGTAGAATTTTTTGCCTGAAACTAACTACTGATGAACTACTCTGGCATTTTCAAATGGTCCATTCCAAAAGGTGCCATAATAATCAGTTAATTCCTAGATAAAAATCATTCCTAAAGAAGGTATATATTTTAATGCTTCCTTTAAACAATTGCTGAGTTTAAGAGAGCATGAGACAATGTAATGGAAACAGATTACTGGGTAGATAATTTGAAAACCACAATTCTGGCCACAGAATTTCATTTAATACACTGAGTGCTTTGGTAGAGTTGTTTTGCTTTCATATGATTGAGTTTTCCTATTTGAAATTGGGAAACCTAAAATCATAGAATGTAAGTTCTGTAAGTGACTTTAAAGATCAGATCAGATCAGATCAGTCGCTCAGTCGTGTCCGACTCTTTGCGACCCCATGAACCACAGCACGCCAGGCCTCCCTGTCCATCACCAGCTCCCGGAGGTCACCCAGACTCGCATCCATCGAGTCAGTGATGCCATCCAGCCATCTCATCCTCTGTTGTCCCCTTCTCCTCCTGCCCTCAATCCCTCCCAGCATCAGAGTCTTCTCCAATGAGTCAACTCTTCGCATGAGGTGGCCAAAATACTGGAGTTTCAGCTTTAGCATCATTCCTTCTAAAGAAATTCCAGGATTGATCTCCTTCAGAATGGACTGGTTGGATCTTCTTGCAGTCCAAGGGACTCTCAAGAGTCTTCTCCAACACCACAGTTCAAAAGCATCAATTCTTCGGCGCTCAGCCTTCCTCACAGTCCAGCTCTCACATCCATACATGACCACAGGAAAGACCATAGCCTTGACTAGGCGAACCTTTGTTGGTAAAGTAATGTCTCTGCTTTTGAATATGCTATCTAGGTTGGTCATAACTTTCCTTCCAAGGAGTAAGCGTCTTTTAATTTCATGGCTGCAGTCACCATCTGACTTTAAAGATACCTAGTTAAAACCCCACGTTTTACAGATTGAGACTACATCCTTCAAAATGGGCTACATTTTGCCACTGAAACAAATATTCCCTAAATCTCAGGAACATAAAATAACAAGAGTTTCTGTCTCACTCTTGCAAAGATTAGTCAAGGTTTGAGTGACCATCCTGGGCAACTGTATTAACAAATTTAATAAGGCTCCAATTAATCAGGTACTACTAAAATCCCTCACTCCCATAACCAGTTATTAGCTTGAACATTTATTACAGTACACCTTACCAAGGATGACTAGGGGATGTTTGTATAGTCTGCATTTTGGCTAAATACTCCAGGCAGCTTTAATCTTATGATGCATATATATTAACATGCTGTAATGGTTAATTGTATGTATCAATTTAATCAGGCCATACAGTGTCCAGATATTTAGTCAAACCTACTGGTGGGTTCATCAGGATGTTTTTAGATGAGGTTAACATTTGAATCAATAGACTGAGTGAAGAAGATTGCCCCTCTTAATGTGGGTGGCCCTCATCTAAAGAGTTGAAGACCGGAATACCTGCATAGAACAAAAAGACTGAGTAACAGGGTTCTCCTGTCTTACCACTGGAGTTGGAACATTGATTTTTTTTTTCCCCAGTCTTTGGACTCAGGCTGGAATGGTGTCTTTTCTTGAGTCCTTAACTTGTCAACCACAGATCTTGGAACTTTTTGGCTTCCAAAATTACTTGAGGCAGTTCTTTATAATCTTTCATTCTTTCTTTCTCTTTCACTAATATGTGAGATGTATGTACACATATATATACATGTGTCCTATATCTCATAGTTTCTGGAGACAAATGTAATACAGATTTTGGTACCAAGAGTGCTACTAGAGGAACAAAAATTTAAGGGTGAGTTTTATGAATTGCTTCTGAGGTCTCTGGAATTGGCTCTCGAACCTTAGATGTAAAGAGAAAGTACTGATGGTCCATGGAGTAATCTGGCTCTAGAGGTCTGCCGAATATTACCACTGGATACTCCTAATCAGCCACAAAGGAGAAGCAAGGATCTTGATGATTCTCTATTAGATACTTTAACTAAGCTATATTATGAGATTGACTAGTTACTCCTTGTTTTGCTGGAGTTTTGTTTCAGGTTTGAAGGATTAGTTAACAAAAGAAACCACTCATTACACACAAACAAAAAATGTCAATATTTAATAGAGGATTATTTAACTTAATTTCAATATGCAATTTTTAAAAGAAAAGAGAAATAGAAACAATAGAGAAGAGTAACAGCACATACATCACCAAATTGGGCTGACCAACACCCAGACTTAAACAGTGTGCTGAAAGTACCCAGTGACAGCAACCTGGAGTCCCAGATGGGAAAAAGTCCTGGGAAGTGTGTCTGCTCCATGAGTGAGACTTCAAGTTGCAGTTTCAGGAGTTCTTGATTATAATCCCAGACCACAGACTGATATCATTATCAATTTGTATACAAAAATGCAGGTCTGGTTTTACTTTAACATTATTTACAATGTTGCTTGTTTTATCTTGAGAGTCATAGGATTTCATTAAACCCTAGCCCTGTTGGCCAGGCTTCCAGGGGCTCAAGAATTCAAAGATGCACTCTTCTTGTCTGAAGTGCTGCCTGACTAGTTGTGCTTGTGGGTAAGCATGGAATCCAGGCAGTGTCCAGTCAGGTCAGAAGATCTGAGGCCTGCTCTACTGCTTCTGAATCCTGAACAAGACTTCCTCCATTTTAATTTCCCTAACACTCTTATTTTAGTTGGACAAAGTGGGGGAAATAAGGAAGAGCTCAGAGATTTCAATTCCCAACTCAAGTATCATATTCATGACCTATAAGCTTCTATATGTGACCTCAAGCAGATCCTTATCTCCTGTAGTTACAGTGCTGAGATTGCTGGAAACTGAACCAAAAAATATCCTGTAGTTTGGTTAAATTATAATTAAAGTTGAATTCCCAGCTTTTCACAGTATCTACTGTTAAAGTAAAGGCATTAACTGGGAAGAAATGATATGCTAATGTGACCTGAGCTGCCCATCATGAGCTGGGTCTCATGAAGTTGGATGTGCACAGCAGTATTCCATTTAGGCATATGATTAAATCCAAGCAGGCCCAGAAGGCACAAGTAAGTTACATTAAGAAGTGGTCCAAATGTTCACAGTCCCCCATCCTACACTGCCTTCTCCATCCATCTGCATCTCTGACCTTATAGGGAGTTTCCTGCAAGCAAGTTGACAGAGGAAGAAAACAGTGTTTGGTTTACAAATGATTCTGCACAATACAAGCACTACCTTACATTCCTCTTACGGTAATAGTGACAAGAAATCTTACTAGTGATCAGAACTTCAAGCAGCACAGCTGTCATTCACTTGGCATTGAAGGAGAAATTGCCAGAGGCTTGGTTATAATGATTAATGGGCTATGGCCAATTGGTTGGCTGGATGGATACAGACCTGGAAGGAAAATGACTTGAAAATTGGTGATAAGAAAATTTGGGAAAGAGATAAGCCTCTCTGCAAAGGCAACAAAATATGGAATTATGTGTGTCCTTGTTGTTTAGTCACTAAATCTTGGCCGACACTTTTGCAACCCCATGGACTGTAGCCCACAGACTCCTCTGTTCATGAGATTTCCCAGGCGAGAATACTGGAGTGCATTGCCAGTTCCTTCTCCCGGAGATCTTTCTGACCCAGGGATCAAACCCACATCTCCTGCTTTGCAGGTGGATTCTTTACTGGTGAACCATCCAGGTCTGAGTGTCCTGTGTGAATTTTCACCAAAGGGTGACCTCAGCAGAAATGAAATGAAATGTTAGTTGCTTAGTCATGTCCGACTCTTTGTGACCCCATGGGCTACAACATGACAAGCTCCTCTTTCCATGGCATTCTCCAGGCAAGAAGACTAGAGTGGGTTGGCATTCCCTTCTCCAGAAGATCTTCCCCACCCAGAGATTGAACCTGGGTCTCCTGCATTGCAGGTAGATTCTTTACCATTTGAGCCACCAGGGAAGCCTGAACTCAACAGACCCTGAATTCTCAACAGAGGAGAATTTTAATAATCAAGTTGTTAATATTACCCACTCTGTAATGCCAGTCGGTGTATTTCTTCAGCCACTCCTGTTATTGCTCAATGGACTCAAGAGCAAAGTGTCTATGGTAAGAAGGATGAAGCTTATGCAGGGGCTCAGAAACGTGGATTTCCACTCACCAGGGCCAGCTTGGCTTTAAGGCTCAATGCTCAATCCACCGTTAGCAAGACCCATCACCATTCCTGAAAGTGATCAACAAGCTACCTGGTGGCAGGTTGATTACATTGGACTACTTTCATCATGAAAGGGACAGTGTCTTGTTCTTGCTTTAATAGATACTTAGTCTGGATGGAGATTTACCTTTCCTGAATGCAGTGCTTCTACCAAACTCTCATCCATCAGTTTACACAATACTTTATCCATAATCATGGCATTCCACTCAGCATTGCTTCTGATCAAGGGATTTAGTTCATGACAGAAATGTAGCAATGGGTTCATGGTCATAAAATTCACTGTTCTTATTGTGTTCCCTTTTGGAAAGGCAGCCTCATGTGTGCAGTCTTCCCATCCCTACTCCATCATCTGAGAATGGGCCTTGGGCCTAGAACACTTCCTTACCAAGCGATAAAGAGCCCACACAGCCCATACCAGACTTATCAACTTGTGTGGGAATATTTTTCTCTGTTTCTATCTCAGTAAGTGTAGCTTTGTTCCACTTGGGCATGTACATCAATGGCCCTCAGGAAGAGCCCCATTTTTAGTTTTCCAGATTCCATGGAGGAGGGGTCAAAGTCCTTCTAATTTGGCATGAGAGATATGCACCCAGACAAATGACCCTTCTCTAGCTGCTTGAAGAAGCAGGATGAGGGGATAAGATGGAGCTTGCTAATCATAATGGATAGACCAATACACACTCTTGAAGCTGATTTTGCTCCATCTCTTCTCTATGTAAGTAAAGCTCCATCCCGTCCATGGCTTGAGTATAGTTTGTTTACCTTCACTATTTGATATCAAGATACAGGTATTTTGTCTTCTGGCAATGTGATGATCTTTGTTATTCCCCCATATAGTTTGAGGCCTCCTTTGGCATTGATTAAGTGTACAAGATGCTTTGTTTCACCATCCTGAAGCATCTGACTTGATAAAAGTGTGAAATAGCAATTTGAAGACTCAGTTACAGTGCCAGTTAGGTGGCTGTGTCTTGAAGGGCTGGGGAAAGGTTCATTGGAAGACAGTATTTGCTCTGAATCAATATTCAACATATGGTGCTGTTTCCATGATAGCCAGAATTCACAGAAATCAAGACATCAAGAATCAAGGAATGAAAATTCAACTGGCACTGCTATTACTCCTGCTAACGCATAAAAACATGTTTGCTTCTTGTTCCCATAACCATTATTCTGGGTTTGTCTATGAGGATGTTTTTGGTTGAGATTAATGTTTTAATCAGTCGACTGAGTAAAACAGATTGGCCTCCTTAATGTGGGTGATTCTCATCCAATCAGCTGATGGACCAAATAGAACAAAAAGACTGAGTATGAGGAAACTTCTCCTGACTGCTTGAGCTGGGACATTTTTTTTTTTTTTTCTCTAGCCTTGGGACTCAGATTGAAACATCAGCTCTTCTTGGGTAGAGTGTGCTATTTTTAGACTAGAATTTATGCCATGGACTCTCCTGGTTCTCTCTCATACATATGTGCATGCAAGAGAGAACAGATATCAGTCATATATATTCTGTTTCTCTGGAGAACCCTAACATAATGTTAAAGAAGAAAAAATGACACATTGTGTGCTGGCTCCTAAATGCATCCACCAGGAAGACACATATCATTTCTGCTTAAATGTCATTGTCATTGACCAAAGCAATTCCTGTGGCCACCTTGACTTCTAGATACTTCTGGAAGTACAGCCCTTACTTTTCACACTGTTCATGGAATTGGATGAGATGGTTGGCTGGCATCACTGACTTGATGGACATGAGTTTAAGCAAGCTTCGGGAGTTGGTGATGGACAGGAAAGCCTGGCATGCTGCAGTCCATGGGGTCACAAAGAGTTGGACATGACTGAACTGAGCAATTGGACTGAACTAAACGGAACTGACAGCCCTTCCTATACTTGAATGTAGTCAGGAATGCACTTTGGTGATTAATGAATAATGATTTGCATAGTAATTCAATCCATTTATGAAGATACTCTTTATTTGTAGTAAAGTTCTTGTCACATTACTTGTCTATCCTTCAGGCATGTAATGAAGGTCAAAGCCATAACAGAAGATGGAGAATTAAAATAAGTTACAAAAAGCAGAAACATACATACAAATTTGAGGGATTTATGAGTATTAATTCATTGGACTATTTATTAAATAATTTAATATATGTGAAGAGCCTAGAATTGCCCCTGGTATACTATAAATTCTCAGTTAATATTACCAAGCACTCTTATTATTGTTATAAAATAGTGCTCTACTGACAAAGTTAGATTATCAATAACCCTCTTAAAGAGAGCCTGTTTTTGCAAATATCAAGATAATGATAATTCCTACCATACTGTGATTTATTGCCCTATAATACTTTTTTGTGGCATGGATCACAAAGGTAACAAAAACATTACAGTGAAGCAGAAATGAAATCATGGGATTTTTTTCCCATAAATATTGATTGTGTGTCATCTTTGGAAATAAAACCCCTTGGACTGAGTATTTCCTTTAAAATATTCTGAATTAAATGAAGGGCCCTTGAAAGCTAGGAACAAATGGCATACTTGCTTTGATCTGACATAAAGGAGATAGGTACGTTTAAATACAGCCGTATTCTAAGTTTCAGTCCAGGAAACTCTGAGCAAACTGTCAGTTAAAATCAGCTACACTGAAGACAGATTTTTATAAGAGAGAACCACATAAGATTAAATAAATGGAGTATACAAACAAGAAAGATGTTTGGAGCCTCTGCTTATGGCCTGCATAAACTAATTAGATCAGCTCTCCGTTGTAATGTAAAGTATTATTTATAGTATATTAGAGCAAAGGTTTTCAAATATGAATGAACTAAATCGGATCCCCTAGCCTCAGCCACTTAATAGCTACGATATCTCTTTATAATTTAACCTCCTTAACCTTCTTGGGTTTCAATGTTCTCATCTTACTATGGACAAAATAATCCCCATAATCTGATAACTTCATAAGGTTATTAGGAAACTTAACTTCCTTATGTCTCAGTATCCTCTTCTGTGCTACATAGAAAATCATCTCTGTAAAGTAATAACTTTATAGGAATATTATATTAAGCAATAATCTACAGAGATTAAATGATAACCATATTAAATGTGTTGAGAATGGTGTCTGGCAAACAGATGAGCACAGTATGATAACAATTATCATTATTAAATCTAGTACTGACATTCAGCATCTGTTAAATTTGCGAACAGAATACTCATACTCCAACCATCTATTGCTGGGTAACAAACATCCTGAAACAAAGTGGTTTAAAGTAATAAACTTTTATTACTATCTCATCCAAATTTTGTAGGTCAAGAATGTGTGCCAGGCTCAGGTGGGTTGATTCACTGGCTCCATATGGTGTCAATTGTGTTGTCAACCACTCAGTGGTATTCAGTTGTCAGATGAACTGTTCAAAAGTGTCCCAATGGCTTGACTCTTGTGTCTCAAAGGATATGACTGAAAGTCAGGGCCTGGCTGAGACTGTCACCTACCATGCCTACGTGCCATGAGGACTCTCTAGCATGGTAGTCACAGGATAATGGGACTTCTTACGCGGCAGTTTACAGTTTCCATGAAAATATTCCAAGGGACGGGAACTGGCATATTGTTAGTCCCACTGTGTCCTATTGAAAAAAATCAGTCACAATGTCTGTCCACATTCAAGGAGAGGGAACAAAGACTCAGCCTCTCAGGAAGAGGAGTGACCATCTTTATAAGGTCACTGTAATAACCATCATTACAAGGTTCACTATGAGTTCTTTATGTTGTAATGAAAGCAGCATATCACTATGCATATGGATTATGTAATGTGACATGGGTGCACTTGAGTTAGAGCTTTATGGATATGGAGCTTTACATATGGAGCTTAGCAACTAATATTCCATCTGGGCACTTACATATTGCAGTAGCTCCTTTCTCACATAGAATGTGAAATACTATATTTTTCAGTATCATCACTATACTCATGAAATTGATATTCCAAAAAAGACATCAGAAAGTGTTTTCTGTTAAGAGTCAGAGAGTAAATAGTTTAGGCTTTCTGGGCCAGATGCTGTGTCCCTCTTCTTTTTCTTTTGTTTTTAACAAGTCTTTAAAAGGTGTAAAAAAAAACAAAATAAAATATCCATGGCACAGAAGGCCATACAAAAACAAGCCAAGGGCCAGATTTGGTCTGAAGGCTATAGTCTGCTGACCCCCGAACAAATGAAGAGCAATATAAGTATAAATGACTCCAATTCTAAACTATGAAAATGTGTACAAAACAGAAATGAAGATCCTGAAAAATGTAGGATACTCAACCCTAAGTCCTTAGGAGCATTACGAAAAATAGAGTTAGAAAAACTTGTATTAAGAATTTAATTTGTTCCAAGCAGTATTAAGTTCTGTTATGAAATTATCATATTTACTACCTACAACAACCTTAAAGGTGACTTGTTGTACCCACTATATAGATACAATTAAAATACGAGCTATTTAAAGGCAAGTATTAGAATTTACTTATGTTCAAAATCTAACACATAGACTGATACAAAATAGAATTTAAATACATGTTGGATGAATTGATTTAAATGATGAAATACTGGGGTTCAGAGTTATTCATCAAAAATCACAGAGGTCCAGAGTGGAGGCCCTGGAATTCAAAAGTGGTTTATTTATTTTCAGTACTTCACCCAACTCTTTCTCACTGTGTTGCCACTTTAACAACTTCTAGCCCCAACAATCCTATTTAAAAATAACTTACTATAGCAATATGATTACTGTCCTTAGGAAATTAAGCAGTATTAAGCAGTATTTATCTATAAACTAGGTAATATAAAGTCTTAACATTTGTTTTATTTTTGCAGTTGAATTTATAATTTTGGGGAATCTTTGATGTCCATGGTTTATTTATTTCAACCACTCTCTGTCTATGCTCTTAATTATTACAAGCAAGGACAGGACAGAATCAAGTTTTGTAAACTTTACATATTTTGAGTGACCTTCCTTAAGAAAAAGAATATAGAATAAGATACAAAAGTAGTTACAAAATAAATGTCTATTTAAAAACCATAAATTATAAGAAATTTCACATTTTATAGATCTGACAAATAAAAAATGTATCACAATGTTTCCCCTAAACCCATAACTCATTAATTAATGGGCTGACATATGTTTATAATACTTCTTTTTTGAAATTTGGTATGATCAAAACTTTTGAAAAAATGCTATATAGACTCAATTTCAAATTAAGGCATATGGAAGAGCAATTGAAATAGATTTTTAAGTGTTTTTGCACTGTCTTAAACTAAATAATTGAATAAAAACAACATAGTTTGACATATTGATGAATAGCTTACAGTATGAGTTTGTCACAGAACTATTTGTTTCTTTAGGGTATCTTTATTGCATTGGTGAATATATGGAGTGTCATTTCATGTTCAAGTGCCAGGCTTTGTCACTTGATATGTCAGATATGGTAACTCCAACACACTGGGATGTAAAAGTCACCCAGGTACACACATACTGACTCTATTTGTAATACTGCTATACATTTGCACCCTCAAACACAGGGATTCTGAAAACCTTCTGTATTTGTAAAATTTATGCTTAGAAATTACACACACACACACACTCACTCAAAAAGAATAGTGTGTGTCTTCTGCCTCACTGAGTAATTCCTACAAGAGAGAATATTTGTTTTAATTAGATGTCAAAGAGAAGCCCATTTTGCATTTGGAATTTTTTACCTAATAATTAGAAGTTTCGGCAGACTTGTTTCTGGCCCCACACACTTTAGACTTGATTCCACTTCATCACCCATGTATTTCCAGGAACCCACACTAAGGGACAGAGAAGGCGATGGCACCCCACTCCAGTACTCTTGCCTGGAAAATCCCATGGATGGAGGAGCCTGGTAGGCTGCAGTCCATGGGGTAGCTAAGAGTCGGACACGACTGGGAGACTTCACTTTCACTTTTCACTTTCACGCATTGGAGAAGGAAATGACAACCCATTCCAATGTTCTTGCCTGGAGAATCCCAGGGATGGGGAGCCTGGTGGGCTGCTGTCTAAGGGGTCACACAGAGTCAGACACGACTGAAGCGACTTAGCAGCAGCAGCACACTAACGGATATTCTATCACTGTACAGAAGCCATGGCATTGTACCATTGTGCCACTACACAGGGCAAGTTGGCACAATGGATGTCAAATTCTTGGGCGTCATTCTGTGCCATGGTTGTTATTAATAGAAATAACTGTGAATGAAAAAGACTTAAATCCATAAAAACATTCTTAACACACCCAAATTAGATGTATCCTCATCTCAACTTTTCCCTTAACTAGATTCCCCAAAATGCCTGAGGCTCTCTAACACCATTTAAACAAGAAGTGTGATAGAGGAAATTGAGGAGGAAGGAAGCAGTGTTAGTAACCTATTGTGCTAAAAATTCTTTTCTTGCAAATTTCAAAAACATGTGACTATGTAAAGACATTGTTGCACCCCACCCCCTCACCCTAAGGTATTGGAAGAGGTTGGTGCAAGTGAAAGACCCTGAATGCATGAGGTTCATTAGCATCATATTAATTCTGCCCAGGGGAGTAATTCAGCAACAGAGAAAGACAGATGGGGATGCCGAAAGAGTAACTTTTGACAGTTGAAGGCAATATTGGTTTATCTGTTCAGTTCAGTTCAGTCTCTCAGTCCTGTCTAACTCTTTGAGACTCCATGGACTGCAGCACAACAGGCATGCCTGTCCATCACCAACTCCCAGAATTTACTCAAACTCATGTCCATTGAATCAGTGATGCCATCCAACCATCTCATCCTCTGTTGACCCCTTTCCTCCTGACTTCAATCTTGCCCAGCATCAGGGTCTTTTTAAATTAGTCAGTTCTTCACATCAGGTGGCCAAAGTATTGGAGTCTCAGCTTCAGAATCAATCCTTCCAATGAATATTCAGGACTGATTTCTTTTAGGATAGACTGATGGGATCTCCTTGTAGTCCAAGGGACTCTCAAGAGTCTTCTCCAATGCCACAGTTCAAAAGTATCAATTCTTCAGCACTCAACATTTTTAATAGTCCAACTCTCACATACATACATGACTACTGGGAAAGCCATAACTTTGACTAGATGGGCCTTTGTTGGCAAAGTAATATGTCAGCTTTTTAATATGCTTTCTAGGTTGGTCATAACTTTTCTTACAAGGAGCAAACATCTGTTCATTTCATGGCTGAAGTTACCACCTGCAGTGATTTTGGAGCCCCCCAAAATGAAGTCTGTCACTGTTTCCACTATTTTCCCATCTATTTGCCGTGAAGTGATGGGACCAGATGCCATGATCTTAGTTTTTTGAATGTTGAGTTTTAAGCCAACTTTTTAACTCTCCTCTTTGATTTTCATCAAGAGGCTCTTTAGTTCTTCTTCGTTTTCTATCATAATGATGGTGTCATCTGTATATCTGAAATTACTGATATTTTTCCAGGCAATCTTGATTCTAGCTGTGCTTCATCCAGTCCAGCATTCCTCATGATATATTCTGCATATAAGTTAAATAAGCAGGGTGACAATACATAGCCTTGATGTACTCCTTTTCCAATTTGGAACCAGTCTGTTGTTCCATGTCCAGTTCTAAATGTTGCTTCTTAACCTGCATACAGATTTCTCAAGAAGCAGGTCAGGTGCTCTGGTATTCCCATCTCTTTCAGAATTTTCCACAGTTTATTGTGATCTACACAGTCAAAGGCTTTGGCATAGTCAATAAAGCAGAAGTAGATATTTTTCTGGAACTCTCTTGCTTTTTCCATGATCCAACAGATGTTGGCAATTTGATCTCTGGTTCATCTGCATTTTCTAAATCCAACTTGAACATCTGAAAGTTCACAGTTCATGTACTGTTGAAGCCTAGCTTGGAGAGTTTTGAGCATTACTTTACTAGTGTGTGAGATGAGTGCAGTTGTGCAGTAGTTTGAGCACTCTTTGACATTGCCTTTCTTTGGGATTGGAATGAAAACTGACCTTTTCCAGTCCTGTGGCCACTGCTGAATTTCCAAATTTGCTGGCATACTGAGTGCAGCACTTTCACAGCATCATCTTTTAGAATTTGAAATAGCTCAACTGGAATTCCTTCACCTGCACTAGCTTTGTTCATAGTGATTCTTCCTCAGGTCCACTTGATGTCTGGCTCTAGGTCAGTGTTCACACCATCATGATTATCTGGGTTGTAAAGGTCTTTTTTGTATAGTTCTGTGTATTCTTGCCACCTCTTCTTAATATCTTCTGTCTGTTAGGTCCATACCATTTCTGTCCTTTATTGTGTTCCCTTTGCATGAAATTTTCCCTTGGTATCTCTAATTTTCTTGAAGACATCTCTAGTCTTTCCCATTCTGTTGTTTTCCTCTATTTCTTTGCATTTATCACTGAGGAAGGCATTCTTATCTCTCCTTGCTATTCTTTAGAAATCTGCATTCAAATAGGTATATCTTTCCTTTTCTCCTTTGCCTTTTGCCTCTCTTCTTTTCACAGCTATTTGTAAGGCCTCCTCAGACAACTCTTTTGCCTTTTCGCATTTCTTTTTCTTGGGGATGCTCTTGACCCCTGCCTCCTGTAAAATGTCATGAACCTCTGTCCATAGTTCTTCAGGCATTCTTTATGTATCAGATCTAATCCCTTGAAATTATTTGTCACTTCCACTGTATAATTGTAAGGGATATGATTTATGTCAAAATTGAATGGTCTAGTGATTTTCCTTACTTTCTTCCAATTTGTCTGAATTTGGCACTAAGGAGTTCATGATCTGAACAGTCAGCTCCCGGTCTTGTTTTTGCTGACTGTATAGAGCTTCTCCATCTTTTTTCTGAAGAATATAATCAATCTGATTTGGTGTTAACCATCTGGTGATGTCCATGTGTAGAGTCTTCTCTTGTGTTTTGAAAGAGGGTGTTTGCTATGACCAGTGTGTTCTCTTGGCAAAATTCTGTTAGCCTTTGCCCTGCTTCATTCTGTACTCCAAGGCCAAATTTGCCTGTTACTCCAGGTATTTCTTGATTTCCTACTTTTGTAGTCCAGTCTCCTGTAATGAAAAGGACATCTTTTGGGGGGCGTTAGTTCAAAAGATCTTGTAGGTCTTCATAGAACCATTCAGCTTCTTCAGCATTACTGGTTGGGGCATAGACTTGGATTAGTTTCCTCAGTCAGTGTCTCTCAATAGGAAGCTTTCATAAGCCTCTTATCTTTCTCCATCAGAGGGCAGACAGACTGAAAACCACAATCACAGAAAACTAACCAATCTGATCACATGGACCACAGCCTGTCTAACTCAATGAAACTATGAGCCATGCCATGTAGGGCTACCAAAGATGGATGGGTCATGGTGGAGAGTTCTAACAAAACATAGTCCACTGGAGAAGGGAATGGCAAACCAC
Source organism: Tragelaphus eurycerus (assembly GCA_935064755.1). Taxonomy (NCBI): domain Eukaryota; kingdom Metazoa; phylum Chordata; class Mammalia; order Artiodactyla; family Bovidae; genus Tragelaphus; species Tragelaphus eurycerus. The sequence goes on along the minus strand of CAKXYN010000004.1, from coordinate 37,722,937 downwards.
TTCAGTATTCTTGCCTTGAGAACCCCATGAACAGTATGAAAAGGCAAAAAGATAGGACACTGAAAGATGAACTCCACAGGTCGGTAGGTCCCAATATGCTACTAGAGATCAGCAGAGAAATAACTCCAGAAAGAATGAAGATACTGAGCCAAAGAAAAAATAACACCCTGTTGTGGATATGACTGCTGATGGAAGTAAAGTCTGATGGTGTAAAGAATAATATTGCATAGGAAACTGGAATATTAAGTCCATCAATCAAGACAAATTTGAAGTGGTCAAACAGGAGATGGCAAGAGTGAACATCAACATTTTAGGAATCAGAGAACTAAAATGGACTGGAATGGGTGAATTCAACTCAGATGACCATTATATCTACTACAGTGGGCAAGAATCCCTTAGAAGAAATGAAGTAGCCATCATAGTCATTGGTTTATAGACCATTGCAAAGCATGATTCTGTAAGGCAAGCTAAAACAGAAACTGAGATACTACCTTTGTTTCAGTTACACCTTTTTTTAATTGTATTTTTTCTCTCATCCTCTCTCATATGTTTTAATTCTGTTTTATAAGAAAGAAGCAAACCTTCCATTTTTTTAGAAGAAAAAGAGAAGCTTTATATCAAATGTCATTGAAAAGACAAGGACAGGTACAATTTCTTTCCTCCAAATAGACAGACATGATCAGAAACAGAAAGATGTAGTAAACCTCTCAGTGCTGAATTCAGATATATGCTGTTAATGGTATATACTCTTACTAACCCCAGCTGTTAGTTTAATAATTCATCAAAACACTTGATATTTTATTCTTAGATTAGCCAAATCAAAAGTTTCTAATTACATTCAAATATATACATTTTTATCTAGTCTTTTGGAGACACAATTGAAAATCAGTTACACAGTCAAAACAAGAATTAAAAAGAATAACCATAAACACAAAAATCAATATTATCTTTCCCTCTTATGGTACATCAACAATACTTTATCACAGTCCTATTTAAAGTGTTAAAATGCCATACCAGTCATTAGGAAAAAATAAACTACAGTGAAATGTGTCTGCTAATGTTGAAAATCACCAGGTAGAGGAGGAGCTAAGATGGCGGACGAGTAAGACGGGGAGAATACTTTCTCCTCCACAAATCCATTAAAAGAACATTTGAATGCTGAATAAATCCTATAAAACAACTTCTGAATGCCAGCAGAGGACATCAGGCACTTAGAAAGACAACTCATTGTCTTCAAAACGAAGAAACAAGCCCTGCGGTAACTCCTTTTGCGGAGAAGTGGCGCGGACACCAGCATTTGCTATTGGCAAGCAGGGGCTGGGCTAGGAGGAGCAGCGAGGCCTGCATTGCTTTGAGAAAGGATTTGGCCTGGCTATCTCGGGCGCTATCTGAGCGAAATAACCAGACTGTCGGTTATCTACTACATCAAAAGTCAGCCCTAACTTAAGACACTACCAGGACTATCTACGGAACAAAGGGCTGCATAGAGTTGGCCGGCTGCAGGCCGTCCCACTCCGGTGACAGGCAGCCAGGGCCGGAGGCGGGCAATTACAGCCCTAGAGAGACATTGTCTAACAGAACTGTGAGTAGGTTTCTGTGCTGACTCATGCTTCTTGGGGCTCTGGATGGTCAACATCTGCCTGAGAAAGTGCGCTGTTTGTATACCCAGAAAACTGAGCGGCCGAGAGGCGATAAGTCGCAGCAGCTGCGCTTGCTGAACATTTCATCACCTGTGCTACTCGGATCTGGGAAGGGCATAAAATGCAGACTCAACCAAGTCTGTGCTTCTGAGGATTATCTGAGTGCCTGAACCTGGCCGGTTTAGATTTGGGTGTTCATCTCCGCCCCCTCTGTAATAGGGCAGAGATCAGATATTGAAAAGACCTGTAAACCGCCTCAATAAAGAGAATTCAACAAACTACCAGAATATAGTAAGGACACTCTAAACTTGGCAATTTTAACAAAATGAAAAGACAAAAGAATACCCAGCAGCTAAAGGAACAGGATAGATGCCCACCAAACCAAACCAAAGAGGACGAGATAGGGAATCTACCTGATAAAGAATTCCGAATAATGATAGCGAAATTAATTCAAAATCTCGAAATCAAAATGGAATCACAGTTAAAGAGTCTGGAGACAAGGATTGAGAAGATGCAAGAAAGATTTAACAAGGACCTAGAAGAAATAAAAGAGAGTCAACACATAATGAATAATGCAATAAATGAGATCCAAAACACGCTAGAGGCAACAAATAGTAGAATAACAGAGGCAGAAGATAGGATTAGTGAATTAGAAGATCAGATCAGATCAGTCGCTCAGTCGTGTCCGACTCTTTGCGACCCCATGAACCACAGCACGCCAGGCCTCCCTGTCCATCACCAGCTCCCGGAGGTCACCCAGACTCGCATCCATCGAGTCAGTGATGCCATCCAGCCATCTCATCCTCTGTCATCCCCTTCTCCTCCTGCCCTCAATCCCTCCCAGCATCAGAGTCTTCTCCAATGAGTCAACTCTTCGCATGAGGTGGCCAAAATACTGGAGTTTCAGCTTTAGCATCATTCCTTCTAAAGAAATTCCAGGATTGATCTCCTTCAGAATGGACTGGTTGGATCTTCTTGCAGTCCAAGGGACTCTCAAGAGTCTTCTCCAACATCACAGTACAAAAGCATCAATTCTTCGACGCTCAGCCTTCTTCACAGTCCAGCTCTCACAGCCATACATGACCACAGGAAAGACCATAGCCTTGACTCGACGAACCTTTGTTGGTAAAGTAATGTCTCTGCTTTTGAGTATGCTATCTAGGTTGGTCATAACTTTCCTTCCAAGGAGTAAGCGTCTTTTAATTTCATGACTGCAGTCACCATCTGCAGTGATTTTGGAGCCCAGAAAAACAAAGTCTGACACTGTTTCCACTGTTTCTCCATCTATTTCCCATGTAGTGATGGGACCAGATGCCATGATCTTCGTTTTCTGAATGTTGAGCTTTAAGCCAACCTTTTCACTCTCCACTTTCACTTTCATCAAGAGGTTTTTTAGCCCCTCTTCACTTTCTGCCATAAGAGTCGTGTCATCTGCATATCTGAGGTTATTGATATTTCTCCCAGCAATCTTGATTCCAACTTGTGTTTCTTCCAGTCCAGCATTTCTCATGATGTACTCTGCATATAAGTTAAATAAACATGGTGACAATATGCAGCCTTGACGTACTCCTTTTCCTATTTGGAACCAGTCTGTTGTTCCATGACCAGTTCTAACTGTTGCTTCCTGACCTGCATACAGATAGAATCCTAGAAATAAATGAATCAGACAAGAAAAAAGAAAAACGCATCAAAAGAAATGAGGACAGTTTCAGAAACCTCCAGGATAACATCAAACGCTACAACATTCGAATCATAGGAGTTCCAGAAGAAGAAGATAAAAAGAAAGACCATGAGGAAATACTTGAAGAGATAATAGTTGAAAACTTCCCTAAAATGGAGAAGGAAATTACCACTCAAGTTCAAGAAATCCAGAGAGTCCCTAACAGGATAAACCCAAGGCGAAACACCCCAAGACACATATTAATCAAATTAACAAAGATTAAATATAAAGAACAAATATTAAAAGCAGCTAGGGAAAAACATCAAATAACTCACAAGGGAATTCCCATAAGGATAACAGCTGATCTTTCATTAGAAACTCTCCAAGCCAGGAGGGAATGGCAAGACATAATTAAAGTGATGAAAGAAAATAACTTACAGCCTAGATTATTGTATCCAGCAAGGATCTCATTCAAATATGAAGGAGGAATCAAAAGCTTTACAGATAAGCAAAAGTTGAGAGAATTTTGCACCACTAAACCATTTCTCCAACAAAAACTAAAGGACATTCTCTAGATAGGAATCACTAAAAGGGTGTATAAATTTGAACCCAAAATAATAAAGTAAATCTTATTTATCAATAATTGCTTTAAACGTTTATGGGCTGAATGCCCTAATCAACAGACAAAGACTGGCCGAATCGATGCAAAAACAAGACCCCTACATACCTTGTCTACAAGAGACAACCAAAAGACTAAAATGGGTCAAATGGATACAAAAACTAGACCCCTATATATGTTGTCTACAAGAGAACCACCCTAAAATATGGGATATATACTGACTGAAAATGAAGGCCTGGAAAAAGATTTTCTATGCAAATATGGACCATAAGAAAACAGGAGTAGCAATACTTATATCAGATAAAATTGACTTTAAAGATCCTGAAAAGGAGACAATGAAGGTTACACATAACGACTTAAAGGAACAATCCAAAAAGAAGTTATAACAATTATAAATATATATGCACCCAACATTGGAGCATTGATAGATCTAAGACAAACATTAATTAATATGATAGAAGAAATATGCAGCAATACAATAATAGTGGGAGACTTTAATACCCCACTCATATAATCTGGCTGTAATAGACAAAGTAAAGAGCAAAACATATTCACTTATGAGCCTCAAAAAATTCAGTTAACTCAGGAGAGTTTAAAAAAAAAAAAAAAAGACTTATTTGTTCACTCTGTAAAGGTTTATTGACTATTCTATGGGTTTGGTACCACTTTGGGTAGTAGGGAGGAAGAGGTGACAAATGTGATCCTGTCCTAAATAATATATTGTGGTAAAATTCAACATGTTTTTTTTTAAGTGTTCTTTGTGATCAAAAACAGAAAGCCATTGGTTAAGAAATTACATATACTCCTCCCCACCATCACTCCCCTTCTTTCTTCCCATTTCCCTCCCACCCTCATTGATTCTTTCCTTTGTCCATTTTCCCCTGCAAAAAAAAAAAAAAAAAAAAAAAAAGAAAATCACCAGGTACAAATTTATATTTTTTTATATTATAGCAAGTACTTGCCTTGCCATTGGAACTTGTATTTCCACCTGTGACTAAATAGAACAACTGCTGTTTTATAGGGATTATAGTTGAAACCCATATCATCTATTTGGTAGAGCTTTTAACCCAGCTTCACTTCTATAATTCATTAAAAAAGTGCTGAAACAGCCACTTCGAACATATTACTGCTTTCAAAGTCAATGTAGGTCTGAAACGTATTGACAGTTTCTAGGTATTGGTCCAAGGTCAGGTCATAATCAGTGTAACTGACAGAGCTGAAAAGTGATTTCATTTTAGCCATCCCTGTTCCTTTTGGAGGTGAACTTCCACTTCTATTAATGGTTACCCAGACCTAGTCAATGGCATCATCTAGCCACAAGGGGGCTGAGAAGAGTAATCCTATCCTAGGTCCAGATATTAGCAAGCAAATATTGTATTTGGGGAAAGGTCCCAAGGATTACCATATAAGGATTAGCATATATCACAGAAAAATTCATTGGTGGTAAAGTATTAATCAAACTTACTATATTATCCATCCTAGAAACATTCTACATTTTGTATTTTCTAAATTTTAATGGGTTAAATTTGATTGAGTAATGTTTTATATTACCTTGTATTGGTACTTAACATAAGTGATTTAGTTAACATAGGTCAACTTAGGGAATAAAATTTATAAAGCTAATTCATAATTTTCAACCATACTTAGTACAAGCAAGGTCATTTAGTTGAGTATTATATTAATACAATCCATTATATGAGATTTTTTTCCCCCAAACCCTTAATATATTATCTAGGCTTAGAGGTCATTAGTCACAGTAGCATTTGACATATCCTGCCATGGTAGTAAAGAAATGCCAAATGTCTCAGGTTCCTGGAAAGGGCATTGGAATGTTCAATTTTTACCATAGACAGAGACAGGGGACAGCTTCAGATGGTCAAAAATAATAGGATATACTGTTTTGACCTATCAAAGTTCTTTCTCCCAAAAACTCACCCAGATTTTGCAAAATACTGTTTTCCTCTCAAGCTTAGATATTTGCAAATGTATAAAAATTACCGTAAAGTTGGAAAAAAATCCATAAATTATCTTGTAAATAAAAAATGCGTTTGTCAGTTACAGTATCTGATTAGATATATTTCACATAAATTTTAAATCTATGTTATATTGAATATATTTTGACATTTAAAACTCTAGAAAAACATTCCCTCAATTTGTTCTGTGCTTAAAGTGAAATATTTCTATCAGGTGTCATTTTTAATCAAAAACACTACATTTAAAACAGCAAATCACACAGACTATAAACTAATATTCAAGTAAACTGTTAAAATTATTTTCATGAATTTCTTTTTCTCAAGTTTTTGTACTAGACTTACGGAAATGTTTAATAGTTATTCAAATAGGCAGTATGAATCAACTTAGTTTAGTTCTTAGCTTGTGTTCTTCTACTACTGATATATTGCATTATATGGCTTTGCATTACATGATCTCATGATTTAAGCGGTACAATTTGTTCTATTTCTTGGCTGGAGACCAATTAAATAACCACTGATGCAAGCAGTTATTACCTGCTTAAAAGGAAATCTGTGGTTTCCTTATTTAAACGGCTGAGTTTAATGTCCATCAAAAAGTCTGTTATTTCAATGAATAATTTAGCCATTTACTTATACTACACATTTTAATACTACAAGTATGAATTTAAGACTGCAAAAGAGTCCTGTAGTTTCTCACAGTCCCAGGAATCAGAATCATACTTGCTGTAAGTCAAGTTATACTTACTATTAAAATGACAGGTTTAGGGACAGTCATTTTTGATTATTTAGAGAAAGAAAACTAAAGCATCAAGTTTACCAGAAGTAGTTGGAGAAATGATTGATCCTAAAGACCTCAAAAACGTGTTTACACATACGTAAGTGGATACAGATGACCCAACTTCGAAAAAGATAAAAGGTCAACGGATTTGGAGATGTAGGAGTGTCATTTCCCTAGTTTGTCCCTTGGTGGCGTTCTTGAGTCACTTTCTCCCTTCCCGTCAAACTGCTTTATATTTCTTTCCAGAACTGGCTATCATGTTTACTGTATTTAACCTTTTTTCTTGTATTATCGTAAATACAGCGTCTATAATGAATGAAAGCCCCCCAGAGATCATATCTCTGGCACGTACTTCTTTGTATTCATTCTAACCCATAAACTTTTGTTGTTGTTTTTCCTCTTCCTGTCTTGTCTTAAGGCTTCAACTACAACACGGACCCTGGATGCTATTTTTCAGCTCAGTCATTGAATTTTTTTTTTTTTTTTTTACTGCAAAGCAGTTTTAAGTAAGCAAGGTTAGTCGATAAATTTAAAAAGAAAAACCAAAAACTACCGAGTATTGTAAGATATTGGCATAGAAAAAAATCGTTGGCCGAGCTTTTATTGTCTGTTAGAATGCAGTGATATTTCTATAATAAATTTTCCTTTTTAACCTTCGTTTCAAAGGGACATTTCTTTTTATCGTCCTTAAAAAAAAAAATTTCAACATTCTCTAAGATACTTTGGTTCATACAAGGGATGATGTTGTATCTGATCAAGGCGGGTTTTAGGACACTGATCTCGTTTTCTCTAATTCTGGACGCCAAAGCAACAGCAGCGGCAGTGGGCTCTTTAATTTATTGCAGCCGGTTACACTTTCGATTCCATTTCCTTCGGAACCCTTTCCTCTCAGGTTGAGAAGATAAATGCAGCCTCGGGTTTGAAGGGCCGGGCGGGGTTTGTGGGTGGGAGCGAACCCGGATATCATATTCCCTTGGTGAGGTCTCGTACCGCGGGGGATTTAGCCCCCCGGTTGCATTTAATGAAATTGCTGAGCACTTGTGACACTGGCTCTGAGACTGCGGAAATGGGGCGGGGGTGGGGGAATCGGCTTCTCGCCTCCATTCATCCTTCGCGCCGGCAGGAGGCAGGAGTTGGAGTGTCAGTCCCTAGACTGGGGGCGGAAGAGGACGGGAGCTCCGACCGCGGCAAGGGCGCCTGGAAAGCTCTCCTCACCTCGCCCACAACCCTACCCCGCCCATTCCGTTCCTTTTCCCAGGAACCCAACGTACGACCAGGCAAATCTGCCAACACTCCTGGGCTGCTCTGGCGGAAAGGTCGGAGCCGGGGAATGTGGGGGAAGGGAGAAGCCAGAAGGCTTCAAGGCCTCGGCAGTCTGGTCGCGCTATTCTCCATGCCCGGCACGTCGGACCCATTTCCCACGCCGGTTTGGCTGCGCGGCGGAGTTGGTAGGAATGAGAGTGGGGAGGGCGGGCTGGTGACTCGCAATGAGAAAACCACTCCACTGTGAAGGACGCCGCCCCCCCCTCCCCACTCCACCCCACCTCCCGGTCATCTGGAAGGAAATTTCAGCGCTCTAGGGAAAAGCCGCCTACTCTTTTCGCGCCCCCGCTGGTGTGCGCCTAAAGACTGCGCGTCGGAGCGGTGGGCGCACAAGCTTGTTCAAGTTTACAGTCTGGCGAGGCAAGAGGGAGTGTACAGTGTCTCTGCCTACGCGGCTGCCCGAAGTTTGCAAAATCTTAGGAAAGGCGGCGAAAAGGACTGAGTTTACTGCACCATATTGCCGCGTATTGGAATGCGCGGGCTTCCTTCTTGGACCCTGGAAAAAACGGGACTAGGTGTCTCAGGGAGGCAGCGTTCTGATAAACCAGAATTTGCTCAATATAAGGGGAATTTGGCTTTATTGACACTTAGCCTGCCGCTTCTGCGCTGCGGCGCCCGCCCCCGCCCCCCGGCTCTAGACTGCGGCGGTGAGCACTGAGTCTGCGCGCCGAGCAGTTCTCGCTGATGCTGCAGATATAGAGCGGAGAGGCTCCGGTGCCTGCGAGGGGTAGGAGGTGGAGGGACAGGGGGTGAGGAGGTGGGTGGAAAGGCCGGATTCCCGGCCTGGCCTCAGAGGAGGAGCCACTACCTCCAGAGTCCTGCTGTTTTAGCAGACTGGAAAATACTCGCCAGCTCCCTGGCACAGACCACGACTGCTCCATCCTCCGCACCTCTACGATCCCCCATAGGGAATGCTTGGAAATCTCTGCCGCCTCGCCCCCCATTACTGCTGGCTGCGCCTGCCTAAATAACCGCGCGCTATGTCTGCTCAAAGACTTTATTGGTGTTTGTCTTTAAATCATTCCGCCGCCTCACATAGGTACCGTAAAGGCAGAGTACTCACTCTGGCCGTATTTCTTTCTCTTTTCTTCTTTTCGCTTTAAATTTTCCTTTAAGTGGAGGACCTTTAAAGCCTTTAAATTGAGCAAACCGTCTGAGGACTAACCAAAACCTAGTAGCAGCACCCATTCTTTTTTTGAGATGGTAAGAATTCCCTCCAAGTATTTCCTACCCACCTCAACCCCCTCCCCAATCCTGGCTAGGCCCCCTTGTTTATCTGCCGCTGAAATAAATGAAGAGTAAATGTCTATAGTTCGGAAAACGCGACCAGACTTGAAATCCGATGAGGCGAGCTGCGGTGGCAGTGTCTGAAAAACTGGGGAAGCCTCGCGTGGGGGAACACCATCTACGTTCTAGTGGCACAAAGTCAAAAGAAGGAGAGAAAAGGAGCGAGGGACAGTTTGGTACACAAAGTTGACATTAAAGTTTATTTCCCTTTTTTCCAGATAGGTGACGCTACACTTTGCCAGTTACTAAAAGCTGCAGGTTTTTGCTCAGAAAATAATATCGAGGCTTCCAACATGTGTTTATTCCCCAGGCGCGCGCACACACGGTCTACCCCATAAGCAAGCACGGCGACAGGAATGCCAAGCATTTAAACAAAGACAGAGCACCCTCCCCCTCCCCAAACCCCAACCCTCCTAACTCTGCGCTCCCAAAAAAGGATCGCTCTCCCGCTCTCTCAGGAGTTCGCAGGTCTCTCTTAACGACTGCAGCCCATCATGATTTCTCAGAACACCAGCGTAAGCTCCCTGGCCACACGCTGGGTCCCCGAAGCCACAGCTGACCAAGCTTTAACCAAGAAGCTAATTCGCGAACCAGAGACAGTAGGGGGCAGGGATGAAGAACATACTTTGAGAAGGGGAAGGAGAAATGTTTGCTGACACATGTTAGGCGCTCTCACACACGCTCTCGGCAGTAGCTAGAGCGAGAAGGAAATTTACCAGCCCCAGGGAGGGAAAGCAAGTTCCCCCAGAAGACAGCGGCTGCACTCGCTGGGGAGGGAGAGAGACAAGCTTTGGCTTAAGGGTGACTTATTAGGATTGCGCACACTTGGAATGGCCCCCGGAGCTGAAGCTGGGCTTTCCGGAGCGGGGCGGCTGGCTAGTGCTCCCTCCTGTCTCCCTCCCCCTCGGTCCTCCTCCCGCCTTCTCTGAGAGTGTGTAGTTTCCACGGCTCCACTGCTATCGCCGCCGCAGTAGCGTCAGGGACAGGCTTCAGCCGCAAGCAAGGCAGAGAGCTCCCAGCAGCAACCATCACTTTGGGCAAACTTGCGGGTTTCCGGCTCGCGGCTGGCGAGCTGGAGCTTCCCACTTGCCATTCAGTGTCTTAGAGCCGTGGCAGCCAAAGGGGCGGCGGGAGCGCAAGCACTAGACTCTCCCAGACACCAGAGGGGACGAGACAACTGCGGAATTCACCCGCCGTGCCAGGGCACTTCCGAGGCAACAACCTACTGGCACTTTTTATCCCCTTGGCAAACTGTGTTTTTTTTTTTTTTTTTTAAGCTTCTTGGCAGCTGTCTCTGACTCCACCTCCCCCCACCCCATGCCTTGTGCTTTTCTTCGGAAATCCGGACAGAATTGGGCATCTTTGTTAATTGCCGTTGGGGGAGCCCGGCTGGGGTCTTTCGCCAAGCCAGCGTCGCCTGCCCACCAAGCCTGGTTTGCTCACCTTTGAACTGCAAAGGGATCAAGTTCAGCTCAAGTTGCCTGTATTGGGACTGGGAGAAAGGAGAGGGAGCGTGAGGGAGAGAGGAGTGGGAGAAGGGGAAAGGGGAAACGGGAGGAGGGAGGAGAGAGGAGGAGGAGAGAGGGAGGGGAGGGATCGAGAGAGAGAGAGAGAGAGCGGGGAGAGAGAGAGGCTGCAATCTCCTCCCTGAATCGCGCACAGCGCTGCAGATCCCAGTGCTCTGACATGCGGGCCGAATGCAGGTGAGGAAAGGCACGGACTCTGCGGCTGCGAACCCAAACTTGGGCACCGCGCGGTGCGCACGGCTCAGCCTTCACCCCCGCAGGCGAACGGCTGCTGCGGTTTCAGGCGGCGGCTTCGAGACTAATGACCTTGCGCAGAGTTGTTAAGAAAAGAGAAACCCGAGCTCTCTGAGTGAGACGGGACCGACACTCAGGGCGTCTCTGAAGATGGCTCGGGCTGCTTTTCCGCGCACGGGGGAACCCGGACGCGGACGGCTGTGTGACTCGAGTCGTCTCCACTGCACGGTGCCCGAAGCGACCTGCCGGGATTTTTCATTCTCGATCTGTTGACTGGCTCCCCCGCTGCCTGATCGGAGTCGGAGTTGAGACTGGCTTGTTGCTGGCCCTAGCACCTCTTGCAGGAAACGACTCACGTTTGCCTGGGCAGTCGGAGCAGAAGCTGGGTCTGGAGTGAGTGGCTGAAACGTGAATTGGACTCAACTCGAGTAGCAGCAAAGACGAGCGGGATTGGCAGGCGGGGGAGGCTGCAGGCTCGCTCGCGGCCGCTTCCCGGCTCCACCGCCCGCCTGCCGGAGCGGTTCCAGCCCCATCCGACTGAGCAGTGACGGGAGCCCGGGTTCCTCTGCCGGTTGCGGGTATGACTCTGGGGGGGGCGCCGAGCCCGCGGCGCGCAGTGTCCCGTGAACTGTGAGTACTGCGACTGAACGGCGGCTAGCTAGCGGGCGATTAGCACCCATTGCATAAATTATGAAACAATAACTTTCGGAAGAAGCAAGAGGAGGAAAAAAAAAAAAAAAGAAGAAGGATCTATCGCTGGTCCCCCCTGGCCGACTCTGGACTCTGCTCTTGCCCCCTCCCTACGTTCCCTCTTGCTTCTTCCTTTCCCGGAGAGGGGAGAGGACTGGGAGGAGGGCAGGCCACGGGCCCCAGAGGAGGGGGGCGCCAAGGGGCCGTAATTAGAAGGAGCAGTAGCAGCAGCAGCAGCGGAGAAGATGCTGAGGATGCGGACCATGGGATGGGCGCGCGCCTGGTGTCTGGGCTGCTGTCTCCTCTTGTCGCTCTCGCTCAGCCTAGCGGCCGCCAAGCAACTCCTCCGGTACCGACTGGCCGAGGAGGGCCCAGCAGACGTCCGCATCGGCAACGTCGCCTCGGACTTGGGCATTGTGACCGGCTCTGGTGAGGTGACTTTCAGCCTCGAGTCGGGCTCAGAGTACCTGAAGATCGACAATCTCACCGGCGAGCTGAGTACGAGCGAGCGGCGCATCGACCGCGAGAAGCTGCCCCAGTGTCAGATGATCTTCGACGAGAACGAGTGCTTCTTGGACTTCGAGGTCTCGGTGATCGGGCCCTCGCAGAGCTGGGTGGACCTGTTCGAGGGTCGGGTCATCGTGCTCGACATCAACGACAACACGCCCACCTTCCCGTCACCCGTGCTCACGCTCACGGTGGAGGAGAACCGGCCGGTGGGCACTCTGTACCTGCTGCCCACCGCCACCGACCGCGACTTCGGCCGCAACGGCATTGAGCGCTACGAGCTGCTACAGGAGCCCGGGGGCGGCGGCGGCGGCGGCGGCGGCGAGGGCCGGCGCGCCGGGCCTGCCGACAGCGCCCCCCTACCCCGGGGGCGGCGGGAACGGCGGGAGCGGCGGCGGCCCCGGGGGCTCTAAGAGGAGGCTGGACGCGCCAGAAGCCGGCGGAGGGACCAGCCCCGGCGGACGCAGCAGCGTGTTCGAACTGCAGGTGGCCGACACCCCGGATGGCGAAAAGCAGCCGCAACTGATCGTGAAGGGGGCGCTGGACCGCGAACAGCGCGACTCCTACGAGCTGACCCTGAGGGTGCGCGACGGTGGCGACCCGCCTCGCTCCTCTCAGGCCATCCTGCGGGTGCTCATCACCGACGTGAACGACAACAGCCCCCGCTTCGAGAAGAGCGTGTATGAGGCTGACCTGGCCGAGAACAGCGCCCCGGGGACCCCCATCCTGCAGCTGCGTGCCGCCGACCTGGACGTGGGGGTCAACGGGCAGATTGAGTACGTGTTCGGGGCGGCTACCGAGTCCGTGCGGCGGCTGCTGCGCCTAGACGAGACGTCCGGCTGGCTCAGTGTCCTGCACCGTATAGACCGCGAGGAAGTGAACCAGCTGCGGTTCACGGTCATGGCCCGCGATCGCGGGCAGCCTCCCAAGACAGACAAAGCCACGGTGGTCCTTAATATCAAGGACGAGAACGACAATGTGCCGTCCATTGAAATCCGCAAGATCGGGCGTATCCCACTCAAGGACGGGGTGGCCAACGTGGCTGAGGACGTTCTGGTGGACACCCCCATCGCCCTGGTACAGGTGTCTGACCGAGACCAAGGCGAGAATGGAGTGGTCACCTGCACCGTGGTGGGCGACGTGCCTTTCCAGCTCAAGCCGGCCAGTGACACAGAGGGCGACCAGAACAAGAAAAAGTACTTCCTGCACACCTCGGCCCCTTTGGACTATGAGACCACCAGGGAGTTCAACGTGGTCATAGTAGCGGTGGACTCGGGCAGCCCCAGTCTCTCCAGCAACAACTCTCTGATTGTCAAGGTGGGAGACACCAACGACAACCCGCCTGTTTTTGGCCAGTCAGTGGTGGAGGTGTACTTTCCTGAGAACAACATCCCCGGAGAGAGGGTAGCCACGGTGCTGGCTACAGACGCGGACAGTGGGAAAAACGCTGAAATCGCCTACTCGCTGGACTCTTCCGTGATGGGGATCTTTGCCATCGATCCCGATTCTGGGGACATCCTCGTCAATACCGTGCTGGACCGTGAGCAGACTGACAGGTATGAGTTTAAAGTTAACGCCAGAGACAAAGGCGTCCCTGTGCTACAGGGCAGCACCACAGTGATTGTTCAGGTGGCTGACAAGAATGACAATGACCCTAAGTTCATGCAGGACGTCTTTACTTTTTATGTGAAAGAAAATTTACAGCCCAACAGCCCCGTGGGAATGGTCACAGTGATGGATGCTGACAAGGGGCGCAATGCAGAGATGAGCCTATACATAGAGGAGAACAGTAACATTTTTTCCATTGAAAATGACACGGGGACTATTTACTCCACGATGTCTTTTGACAGAGAACATCAGACCACATACACTTTCAGAGTCAAAGCTGTGGATGGGGGAGATCCCCCCAGATCTGCAACAGCCACAGTCTCTCTCTTTGTGATGGATGAGAATGACAATGCTCCCACTGTCACCCTTCCCAGAAATATTTCCTACACTTTACTGCCACCTTCAAGTAACGTCAGGACAGTAGTAGCTACGGTGTTGGCAACAGACAGTGATGATGGCATCAATGCGGACCTTAACTACAGCATTGTGGGAGGGAATCCCTTCAAGCTGTTTGAGATTGATTCCACCAGTGGTGTGGTTTCCTTAGTGGGAAAACTCACCCAAAAGCATTATGGCTTGCACAGGTTGGTGGTGCAAGTGAATGACAGTGGGCAGCCTTCCCAGTCTACCACGACTCTGGTGCATGTGTTTGTCAATGAAAGTGTTTCTAATGCAACTGTAATTGACTCCCAGATAGCCAGAAGCTTGCACACCCCACTCACCCAGGATATAGCTGGTGACCCAAGCTATGAAATTAGCAAACAGAGACTCAGTATTGTCATTGGGGTGGTTGCTGGAATTATGACTGTGATTCTAATCATCTTAATTGTAGTGATGGCAAGATATTGCCGGTCCAAAAATAAAAATGGCTATGAAGCCGGCAAAAAAGACCATGAAGACTTTTTTACACCCCAACAGCATGACAAATCTAAAAAACCTAAAAAGGACAAGAAAAACAAAAAATCTAAGCAGCCTCTCTACAGCAGCATTGTCACTGTAGAAGCTTCTAAACCAAATGGACAGAGGTATGATAGTGTCAATGAGAAGCTGTCAGACAGCCCAAGCATGGGCCGATACCGATCAGTTAATGGTGGGCCTGGCAGTCCTGACCTGGCCAGGCATTACAAATCTAGTTCCCCCTTGCCTACTGTCCAGCTTCACCCCCAGTCACCAACTGCAGGAAAAAAACACCAGGCCGTACAAGATCTACCACCAGCTAATACATTTGTGGGAGCAGGAGACAACATTTCAATTGGATCAGATCACTGCTCTGAGTACAGCTGTCAAACCAATAACAAATACAGCAAACAGGTAAGATGCATCCCACATATATTTAAATATCTAAGACAGGGCATCTTTTGCAAAGTCTTGTCTTCACTCTTAAAGCTATTAGTTAAATTTTTAATAGCAGGAAATTAATGTTGGTGTAATTCTTATACCACTTATTTAGTAGAGGACATTTACAAAAGATACACCACTATAGTTTGCACCATATACCAGAGTGTACTAAGTTACAGAGGGAAACACTGTAAGTGGTATTTTAGGCTTCTCTTAGTGTTTGACAATTCTAATTCATGCTACGTTTTTTGTTTCCAGATAAATATGTGTGAATTGTTTGGATGGCTAGTTTTAACCTAAAATTCTTTTCTTTTGTGCTACTAAGTGGATAATTTTATCCAAAGACAAAATTTCTAAAGTTACTACTGCTGTCTGTGCAAATTGGACACTAAATAGTTTTAGCTACATTATACATTATGCAGAATTTTACAGATAAGCAGATGCTGATTCATGCAAATGAAGTACCAAGTCTGAGATATTGAAATGCTGACTGACAAAAATGCTGACTTAAAAATATTTAATGATATGTAAATGCCATAAAAAACTACATTTTAATATTTCAGTATCTATACAATTAAGCTTTTATGAGGATATGCAGTTGGCATTTGTAGTATATGTATTTGGTATGAAAAGTTCATAAACAAAAGTAAATTGCATGAATCATGTATTATTTAAACCGAGTAACAAAAATGTTCATGTTTGATGTAGTGTGTGTGAGAATATTTTGGTATGCATTGTGATATATTGAGACTGTAAAGGTTTTATGGAGTATTTGACACAGTTGTTTCTCAGTGAAATCTGGAAACTGAAAAAAAAAACAAAGTATATTCTGAGGTGAACTTCAGAAAATATATAATTTATTTTTAAAAGTTTTATTTTGTGTAATGTGTGTGTGAGTGTATAACTCACAAAGTTTACTTTTCTCACCCATCGACATTTGACACACAACAAATGAAAACCGTTTGGAAACTTCTGTATCTAAAGCTGTAGCAACTCTGCTAATAAAACATCACATATTTCTTAGCACCAGAACATTTCAGGAAACATATTTATGTCTGTCAAGTAATATCCAATAAAGAGTGTTCTATTAAATATGTTTTGCATGTGGAATGTGTGATCTTAATTAAGGCAATGTAAAAAGTTTTATAGCCTCACTGAAGATGTTATTGATGGGCTCATTCAAGGTATAGAAAAGAGATAAATATTAATTTCTTATTGTTTTCTATAATTTTAAAAATAAGCATTATAAAGATATGTTTTTGATGTATTCCTTTATTGTAGCTATTTGGATAAGGAGAAATAGACAGTATGCTTTTATATCCAGTTACCAAAGCAATCCAAGAAAACACAGGTTTGAACTACATTGAATTAAATGACTTTTATAAAGATGTCTCTTCAAGTACGTGGGTCTTATTTCCTTTAAACTGAAATATGCCAAGTAGAAAGTATGTTTGTTATCGCTTTACCTAGGCTTAGAGGCAGATTTCTATTTTGTTTTTGGCGTTTTTATCTATTTTATAAACAAGGAAGATTCCAGTTAAAAGTAACAGCACTTTTATAACATTAGTTATAGAACCCACAAATAGAGATTTGTAGAGATTTCTTTAGAAAATGATAATTTGTTAAGAGAAAGCATGTGAAAAGATCTTTATGCAGAATACATACTTCACTGTCATCTTAAAAGAACTTTGTATCCTGTGGTTGACTAACATTTACATTCTAAATTATGTAATCTTAAACTTTTGAATGGACATATCAAGTGGCAGATTTATAGATATTTTATACAACTACCTCCTATGTTCTGTTCTGTCACTTAAGTTTTATTTGACTCATCAAATAGGGTTAGCTCTATATTCTTGAATATTTAAAACAGCCAATATCAAGAGTGTGGTGGCATCCTGTCTAAAAGGCAAAGTGATATGCTTATAAATAAACTAATGTATGGTGTTAGTCTCTTAACTGAACAAGGAAGTCCATATATCAGAAGAGAAAACCTACAAAGCCATTCAAATAAACCATGCAGTTTGCCAAAAGTAACTTTGGAAAACGTGTATGTTGTTAAGGACTTGAAAGATGTATAAAGTTTTAACCACAATAAACAGCTGATCTAAAATGAAATAAAGGCAAATGAAATACATTCCCCTTAATGTAATTAGTGATAGTAATTGATATGCTTCATCTACTCAGTATTGCTGTCAGGAGACAAGGGATCCATTTACAAATTTACATTCTGTTTTGACATCTGGCATAATGAGATCTTTTTTGTTCTCATTTTTGTTTGTGCTGTAGATAGATGATGTTCTATATTTATTTTTAAAAGATATTGCCTTTTTAAACATAACCAAAATGTATTTTCTGTGATTAAACCTGAACTTTTTTTTTTAATTCAGAGTTTTCTTATAATTTCTCCCCTTTAATGCTGAATTTATGTAAAGAAAATCTTGAGAGTTGCCGTTTTTAAATTTCATATGGTCAGTTCATATGGTAGGGATTAATTAAAAAATAGAAGATTTTATCTCACATAAAGCCTTTATTAATTTATAATTTTCCTGAATTGCCTTATTATAGTTCCTTATTTGTGATACAATGAAAATGATGTCTATTCCAGTGTTTTTATCTTCATGAGAATAAGTGTTGCTCCTAAGTTCTGTTAATGGTTAGGCTATAATGAGTTAAACAGCTTTGTAGAAATGAAAGTCTGTAAAAAATGCCCCCTCCTCTTTTTTGTTTGTTTTCATGGGTCCTAGAGACAGTCAAATCAATCTTCTATAGTTACTCCTGGGCAGAATCTGGGAGATAATGTGTTGCAGAGATACTGGAATTATTTCAGAAATCCGCACATTTGATGACGTAACCCAGGTTTTCATACTTCAGGCCTTTGTAATTCAAACAAAAGCCCTTGTTCTCAACTAAATAATGTGTCTAATTGAGAAAAATGGGGATCATTGACAGCATTAAGTATCCACCTTTTCATTTCATTCTTCCTTTACTTGGTAAATCTGGCCTTGGTGGTTGTTAAAGTTTTGTGACCTAAAAGTTCAACTGTACTTTTGATTTGTAAAATGAAAGCAGAAGCATTCTGTTTTCTATTCATTTTACTATGTGTTACATATTTTTCAATTATCTTAAAAATAATATAATTTCAAAATATTAATAGACAATATAAAACTATAGTTCCTACTTTGCATATTATTTTCAACTCCTGTCGAGCTTATCTTTGCCATGATGTTATTTAGATAATGTACTGGCAAGTAAAAATTTTATTTTATTTAGTAAATGGAAGGTAATGTACTTTATTTTTGGCAAGCAGATAGAGGATACAGCTTAAATAAACATTAACTTAAAACTCTATCTGTAGCTGATCCTGAAATACTCAAGAAAAATTCATATTAACTTCAGTGATCATTTCCTTTGCCTAAAAGAACTGCTGAATGTCATCAGAATACTGTTCCCTTTAATTGATCAATTTGTGGTCAATATATCCATTATATACTTTGTAAAGATATGGCATACATTATTTTTTTAATTGCTTAGATTTGGGGAGCAAGAAATGACTTGCCATCATCTATTACAGTTCTAAGCACTTAGAAAACTGAGTATCGATTTATTTGTAAATGTATGTTATACCATATGTATTATAGTGAAAATGCATTTGCATGATGATGCCAACCACAGCTTTCTGCTTTAACTCCATAAGCATTACTTCTACAATATGGTTCTGCTATCTATGACCAAGGACACTTTGAAGAGGCAGAATGAATCTGCATATGGTGGGATTTCTGTTACATATGGCCAGAAATCATAGACAAGAGGCAAGTGACTGATGAAAGTTAGACAGTGTCTTTAGTCAGGAGCTATTTACCACAGTTCTTGGCTTTCTGGATGTCTGTGAATCAAGGAAAGGGTCATTCACTGATTTGATCTGCAATGAATATACAGGTTTTTTGAAGTCCAGGTATGACCATTTGAACCTTATCTCAAACTTCTCCTGAGTCAATTAATGAATTTGACCTAAGACCACAAAATCAATTTAATAATTGTAAGTAAATCATGCAGCTGGACAACTGTAACAAAAACATTCTTTCTTGTTATCTTTTATCTTTGAGTAAGTACATATTTCATGTGGAAAAGCATACTCCTGTGATAAATACATATCATAATCCCTCTCTCTCTCTTGCTCTCTCACACATACCCATACAGACACACACACAGATGTATTCATGTCAACTAACTATGGTGCCATTAGGCTCTTATTTACTGTGATATTCATACATTGATATGTAGAAAAGACAAACTTTAAACACAAAACTGACATAAGTATATCATAATAAAATGTTTGATATCAAAATTTCTAGAGATATCACTTTTTACAATTAAACAATATTAACCAAACCAATCTCCTCACTTTGTAGAAGAAACTGAGGCTTACTTTGAAAGTTAGTTTGATTGAGATCGTAAGATTATCAGGGATATAATGTGGACTAGAGTCCAACTCATGGAATGCAGAGTCCAATGTTCTTTTTTTAATCATTCTACCAGTAGGAAAAAAAATTAAATTTCTGTAACTTTTTCTGTATGTATTTCAATAGTGACAAATCTCTTGAGGTTTTCTTATGTATGTATAACTATATATTTGGATATCAAAACTGACTTTTTTTTACAGTAATCTATAATTCTGCTTTGGGTTCTAGTTTTTATCTATAAAATTATTGGGGAAATTGTATTCCAAATTTTATAGATTTTTAACAGAAATTCATAGTTTTTCCCCCTTATATAAGATAGCAATTGATGGCATTAGTTAAAATAACTTAACATGGTTTAGAACATATATTCAACAATTAAGATTTTTCATTTTAGCACAGCAATGACAGTAGACATAATCTCCTATGTAGTATTTAGTATATCCTCAATAAAAATGTACTTGTAATGGAAATGAATAAAGCTTTCTATAGGTTGTTTATGAAAAAAAACTTTCTATGCATTCTAACTGGGATATCTTTTACTTTTTCCATCAGTAGTGATGATTCCTTTGGCTTCTACACTGTTTTTCATTTTGCCAACTTTACAGATGCACTTTACTTGAATAGCGTCCTTAACACACAACTGTGGACTATTTTTTCCTCTAATTTTTTAAAGAAAGTGCCATTTTATTATTTTTCAATTGAATTGCTTCCTTGGTAGGCAGCTTACCAATCTAGCTTTTTCTATTCTAAATTTAACCTATTGGTAAAATACAAATTGGTGAATTTATTAATTTCATAAGTAAAACCCATGGGGAGGGAGGAGGGAGGAGGGTTCAGGATGGGGAACACATATATACTTGTGGCGGATTTATTTTGATGTATGACAAAAGCAATACAATATTGTAAAGTTAAGCAAAATAAAATTTAATTAAAAAAAAAAGTAAAACCCGTACTGTTTTTAAAGCGAAATAAAATGTAACAAAACCATTGCTTTATCATAGCCACTAATGCTTTCAGATATTTTAACATTCCTTTTCCTAGAAGAAGATGGTAGTAGAGGTTATATATAGAAAATTTAGTATGATAATTGTTTAGAGTTTAATGTTTAAGTATATAACCAAATTCTAGGCTATAGCAAAGCTCATCATCCATCTGTTTACATTTATGACTCTATAGAAATAGTAGAATCTTTGTGCATATATATATATACACATATATATATATATACACATACATACATAGAGTCAGCTTTGCTTTTCTATCTTATTTATTTTAAAAGCCCTTAGAATCTTTTCTAAAGCAGCGACTCTGTTTCAGAACATTACACAGTGCTTTATTTAGCATTAGTGTTGTGGGAGAAATCACATTCCAAGAAGAATTGAGCTGAAACCACTAAAACTAATCTTAATTATCACTTCTGGTGAATTAATGTTCTAAAGGCAGATAAAGGGTTATTTTCAGGAATTTAGTGATGTTTGTATTGAACTCTAATGCTGTTTATAAACAACAACTTAAAACTATTACAGCTTCCAAGTAGGATTCATCCAACTTGACTTTTTCCGACCTGGATGTATTTATTATTTACAAACACATAATTTGCAAATAAAAATTCTCTTCTCCAAAACCTCCACCACAACATTCCAATTTTGGGCATAAGCCATTGGGGAAATCTCTTCATAGAGTTTTTTTTTTTTTTACCTGCATAAATCTTTATTTTCCTTCTTTCAGATGCGTCTACATCCATACATTACTGTGTTTGGCTGAATTCCACTCAAATATGATGCTCCATTATGCACCATACTCTGATGACCTTGCTACTTCGAAACCTGCTGGAGCCTGCCCTTGGCCGTGGGGTGTCAGCCAATCACTGCTTGTTCCATTTGTTGTGCATTTGATTTTCATTTTTTTTTCTCATTTAAGGAAAAATAGTATTGAAATAAATAAACTTATAACAGTATTAATAAAGAAATGTGCTATTAGTGGGTGTCAGTTACCAGGAACTACATTCTCAGAGAGGTAGTTATCAGAATTTAATAATGAAAAACCTAAAAATGTATTTCAACAATGACTTTAAGACTCTGGTTTTGTGTAAACCAAGGAAAATTAAGTCTATGAAGTCTCTGTCTATAATACATTAAATGATGACTATGACTAAAATCCTAAATTACTCAATAGTTTTAAAGTGTTACATATTCAAAGCCTTTTCCAGACCAGGGAGAGAGTTCTGTTAGAGTGAAGGGTAGTGTCTCTTGCGCATTCTGTGTGTGTATTTCTAAATGCCGCTGTGTGTGTTTGTGTGTGCTCCCACAGTTTATATGCAAAGACTTTGAGCAACATTTATAAAAAGTATTTTCTCTAAGACAAATTTGAGAGATTTTGTACTTGCCACAGGCACTGCCTGCCAGTGATTGTTTTTTCCCCTAATCTTGAAATATTGACCAAAATATCTGTAGAATTTTCATGACTTTGTTGTTGTTGTTAAATTTCTTAAGAAAATTTAGAACCTTTGAGTTAGATTCACAGAAGTCACCATGGTCACATTCAGAAGGAAGATGTAGCTACCTATTTTTTTAGTTTCGTTTATCAAAAGACTATTCTATTTGATGTCAGGTAACATAAGTTCAAGCAACTTCTGAGAATTCAGCATGTTATATATTTTTCAGAAAGCAAGTAGCTGAATTTTAGTTATACGAATAGTAATTTTCTAGGTAAGTCAAGAATTCTCTGTATGTTTCCTCTCTCTTTGTATATTTATGTCTCTGTTTGTTATGTTGTATGTGTTTGTGTGCCTAAAATAAGTGTTCCATATATAAACTTTGATAATTTTGTAATATATTTATCATAACATCTGCCCTATTAAAGTTTTCCCCAAGTTTTGAGATGCTGACCAAGAATTCTAGATTCTTGAGAATTTTTTGGTGAATTATTGTCAATATAAAAGCTTTTTAAGAAAAAAAAAATATTGGGACAACATAAATATACAGAGTGATAGGAAATGCTCACTAACACTTGTAAATCACTAAAGCATGTATTTCAAGTTGTTTATTTTATTAGCTATTTATTTAATTTTGCAAAAAGGAAATTTTCAGAAATATCACTGAGACTATAGTGAAATTCTTCAATAAAACCTAATTGTCATCAATCTCTCATTTTGTTTTGAGCACAGGACCAGTGTAAGAAACTGGTAAAAAACAAAAATTTCTTACCACTTTTGGCTTATTGAAAATATTATGTTTTCTCATCCTAAAGTAGTAAGCTTCCTTAGATGTATGCTATGCTATGCTATGCTATGCTATGCTAAGTCACTTCAGTCGTGTCTGACTCTGTGCGACCCCACAGAGGGCAGCCCACCAGGCTCCCCCGTCCCTGGGATTCTCCAGGCAAGAACACTGGAGTGGGTTGCCATTTCCTTCTCCAATGCATGAAAGTGAAAAGTGAAAGGGAAGTCGCTCAGTCCTGTCCGACTCTTAGCGACCCCATGGACTGCAGCATACCAGGCTCCTCCATCCATGGGATTCTCCAGGCAAGAGTACTGGAGTGGGGTGCCATTGCCTTCTCCACCTTAGATGTATACTTAAACAAAATCCTGTACTGAATCACATCAACTCAAAGACAAGTTACAGACAAAAAAAAAAAAAAAAAAAGAAAAAAATGTCCAGAATTTGGGGATAAACTAATGTGTAGCCATATGGAGGGGATATTTATGAATACTTTCACAAAAAACATTCTAAGGCACAATTTTGCAAACTTGTGTATATGAATTAATTTGTGGATTTCTACTATAATCTGAAAGATGCAAAATAAAGCAGAAAAAATTCAAGTAGGCCATTCATACAGTGAGGCTAAATATTTTCTTGTGCAATCCTTATTTCAGTTGTGTTTATATGCCTCCATTACTCCCTGCTTTTGGTTGCTATGTAAAAAATTTGTCTTATTGTGGAAGTAGCCCAAAAGGAATGAGAACCACCCCTTTAGATTGTTCCAAATGGGAAACAATGGCTATTTACTGTTAATGATTAGAAAACATAATAAATCAAAACAAAAAAGTACTAACAATCCCAAGGAGTTTAGTGTGCTTAAAAGCCGAATCAGAATAATCAACAGCATCAAGCTATGAGATGTCTATTATCATCCCTCTAGTGTTTTCTTGTTGTTTTTTTTTTTTCCATCTTTGAACATTTTGCCATTGGTTCCTGTCCCTGCACAGACTTCCCCTCTGCCCTAACTAACCCCCTGCTCCCAAATGTTCTCCACCTCAGATCTCTTGACCACTCTCCTTTTCAGTTACTGGAATTTGCCTTTTAGGGAGGTGCCTATGGACAAATCGAATGGACTCAGAGCAGTCCACCACCTTATATCTTTTAGCATTTGGATATTTTATTTTAAAGGACAATGTAATACTTCATTCTCCATTATAAAAACTAAAGAGGAATATGAGCATGTTAGAGACTGATTTAAGTAGAGTTTATTTTCTTTAACACATTCAAAATCAGCTGATACTGAGTATGCAAAGAAAAATAAGATAAGTCTTTGTCTTCATGGAATGATGTATTATAAAGAAGATTACAGAACAGAAAAATGATTGTGTTTGCCTTATGCTTCTAAAGTTTCAAATCACTGAATTCATGTTTGCTCCTCAGAGCTATCTTTGAGGAAAAGCACCATTATTATTTCTGAGGTAAGGAAACTGGAGTAACCAACAGCTTTTTCAGGACCCTGATGGAACTAGCAAAGAACTTTATCAAGTCTTGGAAGTAATAGCCAGTCAGAATTCAAAAGTACTAAAAGCATTTGGTGGAAATGGTGAAATTTGTGCTTTTGAATATAGTATATTTTTAGATTTACCTGGGTAAACTCTTCCCAAAAGAATTAGAACAAACCATTTTTCAAACTTTTTCTAGTCACAACCTACATTTTATACTATCAAAAAAAAGTGTTGTGGGTATGTATAATTTGAAGATCTAATCAGTTGCCCTATTTTGTAAACAACAGCCCCATATGAGATTAAAAACAGGCAAACTTCAAGAATCAGGTAAGCAACCAAGATTATCATTTATTTTTGAGGCTATCTCTAGAAAAACGAATATCCCCAGAAGTAATTAATTTCACAATTTGAAATGTCTCTGGGAATAATTTCTATCTGTAATTTTGAAAAACACTTATCTTGGTTGTGTATAACTTTTGTAATCCATCTATTTTATAGGGAATAGGTTAATTTGCTTTCTATTTTATACATTTTGCAAGGCTATGTAATTAAAATGATGGCTAAAACAAAACTCTTTAGTGCAAAAATAATATACTACTACTTAAGGCAAGGGATAGATGAAGCTCAGAGAGACTGCCCCCAAGTTTGTCTTGTTCATCAAGATATTCCCAGTGCCTGCTAGAGTGCTCAGCATAGAGGAGATACCCCTGAATATTTGTGAAACAAACAACGATCAAAGGGCCTGGGCTTTAGTGCTAAGTAGCCTGAAAATCCGTCCACATCAGATCACTGAACTGTTGCATGACCTCTTTTATTTCAAACTCTGAGAACATCCTAGTTGTTATTTTCTTTCCCTGCTGGGTGATGTCTCCAGGATAAAGGACTACCTGCCGGGTTGGCTAGAGTCCCTGCCTTCTCTGCAGGATGTGTGTCTCTTGTTTCTGTACCAAATGAGCAATTCTCTGATTCCCCCTCCTGGCTTCTTCTTAGTGGTGTTATAAACACCAAACCCTTCAAAAAGATTAAAGTAAAGCAAATGTGGGAGGGAGGCACTGGTCACACGGTAGACTTCTGGTATATTTTGAGGGGCTGTGAAGAGGTGTGTAGACATATGGGTTTTCAGGATTTTTTGGGAGATCCTCATCTGTGAGGAAATATGGATACATGCACGCCCATGCACATGCATGGGTCTCTGTATTCTTCAATTTATATATCCCTGCAAGCATTATTCATTCACTGTGCCAACCTATGCTCACTGATAATGTATTATTTTTTTCCATTTTCATTCTGACTCTCCCTGGGGAGCAGTTGTTGTTAAAGATGAGAGACTAGCATATCTGTAAAGAGAAACATGTACTTGATGTACTCAGGAAAGAGGTCTAGGAGAGGGGATATGTCCTTCCCGTGGACTGATGGGCAGTGAAGCTGAGAAATGCCTTACAACTCAAAAGCAGTCCTTAGAAGTCCCGAGATTCTAAGAAGTGCCTCTTTTAAATTGTAAATAACCTCTGAAGGAGTTGATTCTGTCTTTGGCACACCTGGGTGTAAATTGCTCTAAGCAGATAATGAGGTCAGCACCTCCCAAAGATCAATAGTTCTTAAGAAATGGGGATTTTGATGAGGACCCTGAGGAAGGGTGAACAGCCTTCCCTAGTTTAGAAGACTGAGAACTCTTTTAAGGCACCATGTGTCTCGGAGTCCAGCTGGGAGTCAGGAGGTAAGGTAAGATTATAGCAGCAAAGGGTATTCAGTCTTGATAAAAGCAAATGTTTGTGTCCTTGATTTTGTGATCAGAGGGATGACACTAGATGTCTAGGCTTTATATGACTGTAAGACTGGTGTTAAAAAGTAGTC
This sequence comes from Tragelaphus eurycerus, assembly GCA_935064755.1. Lineage (NCBI taxonomy): Eukaryota > Metazoa > Chordata > Mammalia > Artiodactyla > Bovidae > Tragelaphus > Tragelaphus eurycerus. The sequence goes on along the minus strand of CAKXYN010000004.1, from coordinate 37,696,732 downwards.
AATGTTTACTTTCTCCTATTTCTACTAGTTGTTTGGTTTGGTTTTGGTTTTCAGCCTGCAGTATCAGTGCTCTCTATCTTCATTCATTTTTTACCCCTGTGAGAAAAAGAAGAACAAAGAAAGAGAAAAGAAGGGGGAAAAATGCAACCACTGCGTGGCCATACACTCACCTTCTCCCTATTATTATTATTAGACTACTGTAATCAAAATAGTTGCCATATTATTGCCATGTAGCTGTTTCTTATCCTAATTTAATTAAATTCTTAGAAATTGAGTGCTAGGGATTTTGCCTGGAGAATCCCATGGACAGAGGAGCCTGGCGGGCTACAGTACTTGGGGTCGCAAGGAGTCGGACACAACTGAGCAACTAACACTTTGACTTTCACTTCAGGTCTTTACTAAGGGCTTCTCAGGTTGCTCGGTGACAGAGAATCTGCCAGCCAAGCAGGAGACACAGGTTTGATCCCTGAGAAAGATCCCCTGGAGAAGGAAATGGCAACCCATTCCACTATTCTTGTCTGGAGAATCCCATGGACAGAGGAGGAGTCGGGTGCGGTACAGTCCATGGGGTCACAAAGAGTCAGACAGGACTTAGAAACTAAGCAACAGTAACAAAGGTCTTTCCTATAGATATCCCAGAAAGCTGAATTTTTAACACTTCCCCCTTCTCAATTCTGACTGCAGAGGGTAGGTCAGGCTACAAAAGACTTGAAGTTTAGAGCCCCTGAAATTCCTAACTTCTGCCTACTGGTTTGGTTTTTGACAGCCTCTGACAAAATAGAAAACTGAAGCCTGATAAGGTGAGAGGAAGATCTGCCTTTTGCCCTGACTGTGTCACTGACTGGCCAGTGCGCTCTTGTATAAGTCCTTTCAAGTCCTGAAGCCTCTCAAACTCATCTTCTGTCATTTTACATAATAACCCTTGCTCTGAATATATGACAGGGTTTATGAGGGTCACATAAACTGTTTGGGACTTATAAAACACTACTGTAACTTGAGATAGTATTTCTCCATATCTGTGAGTTTCTCTAAGCCCTACTTAAAGTGCATTTGCACTTTTGGAATATTTTCACTATCTGTAATATTATATGAAAAGGTTTTTTTGTTTTGTTTCAGTTTCTTGGTGCTTTTTGTTTGTTTTGTCATAATCACTTATTTGAAGCCTCTGATATTCTCTTATCCTGGTTGATTTCTTTGAAGTAATGTTGATCAAGGTGCAACTAGCATGTGTACCTATCCATAGACCAGGAGACACTGGGTTTTGTCCAAAATGATTGCAGAGCCTATGACATCTAAATGGGAAAAGGGAAAAGAAATAGTTTTTTGCTGCAAAGCAAGTAGCTTAGGAAAGACTCACAATAGTTTTATCCATTTTGATACTTTTTAAATAAATTTACTACCTTTTAACAGTCCTTTCCTCTTCCATTCTGTATTTCCTGGAAATTTTTCTTCCATTCCTCATGTCCAGTCTCTAACATTGAATGATCATTTATTGAGCTTTAGTTCTATGTCAATCACTCTGCAACGGTGTCTATACCACATTATAACATTGACTTCTCCTAACAGCTCCAGGAGACAGGTTCCATTATTTGCTCCTTGTGACACATGTAACTGGGGAAAAGAAAACAGAACCTCATAGGTCTCATCCTCTCTATATAAAGCAGGTGCATTCAGCTACTTGCAGTCAACTCTCCTCCAAAATAATTCTCTCTCCAAACCTGAGAGTTATCATTAGCACAGTAAAATCACAGTAAAATCCTGATAGATTTTAATTTATTTGCTTTTGTATTTAGTCTTTGTGTGCATTTTGTTCTAGTCCACAATACCTGCTGTGTATCCCCAGCAGTCAGGACAGAGTCTGTGTTAGTCCACAAAGTCTGCCATAACAAAATACCATAGACTATGTGCCTTAAACCACAGTAATTTGTTTTTTCACAGTTCCAGAGGCTTGAAGTCCCAGATTAAGGTGCCAGCAGATTCACAGAGAGCTCTAGTGTTCCTTTCTCTTCTTCTAAGGAAACCATTTCTATCAGATTAGGGCCTTAATAACCCTTCTAATATCATTTAACCATAAATTAGCCTCAGAAAGATTCTAATTTTGGTCAGGTCTTCAACATATGAATTTCTAGGGCACACAATTCACTCCAAAACAGAATGCATTCTTAAAGGCCGTGCGCTCATCTTGTCCTGCCAGAACACCAGGATGTATTCTTGACTGGAGCAGAACACGTTGGACTGGACCATTGTTTCTTCTTGAGCTTGTCATTCACCACATACAGTCTGTACTTTCATAGTAAAGAAGTTAAAAGAAGCTGCCATTTAAAACCTTTCCATTTTACAAGAACATTTTTTTCCTATCAATTTCCAAAAACAGCCCTATAGATATGTTCTTGGCATTGATGAAAAATTACTATAGCTTTTGTGAAAAAATATGAACGTGTAATGGGTATGCATGTGCGTAAAATTTGAAGTTCATTTTTTAGCTCATTATGTCTGTCTAACTTTTTATGCACATCATTGAATGCTTTTTGCAGTTTTAAGTTTTACAGGGATTTGTGATATTAAATGGGGCTTTCCTGGTGACTCAGATGGTGATATTAAATACCATCTTAGTTATTTTAATTTTGCCAACTGATATAAGTTCATGCAGGTATAGTAATTATGTAAAATCAATATTTGTATTGAATAGTCCCAAAATTGTTCCACAAATGTAATAGAATTTTTTAAAATGATGATGTTAATATTTAGTCTAAAATATCTAGTATATTATTAGGATTAAAGTTCAAATAAAAAATAATAGAGTTAAAGGGTGGAGGGAGTCGGTTGAAACAGCAATAATATAGGCTTAATAATCCTTTTCAAGGACAGTCTCAGTGGATTATCATGCATAGTGGTATAATTGATCTGACAAATATCCAGTGAGTCTGATTACCCCTAGCAGTTGGAAATTGCCAAACATTTAACGGAGGCTGATCCCATGCTCTGAGTGACTCTTCACAAACTATTATTATGTATGCATGCAACACGGTACATCAATACAAATCCATGGACACATCAAGTTGTTGTTTTTTTTTCCCCTCACTGTGCCTTTTCATTTTCATAATAAAATTAAAAATTCATGTGATAAAATGCATAATGAGTAGCCTGGGAACTGGAGAAGGCAATGGCACCCCCACTCCAGTACTCTTGCCTGGAAAATCCCATGAGCAGAGAAGCCTAGTAGGCTGTAGTCCATGGGGTCGCAAAGAGTCAGACACGACTGAGTGACTTCACTTTCACTTTTCACTTTCATGCATTGGAGAAGGCAATGGCAACCCACTCCAATGTTCTTGCCTGGAGAATCCCAGGGACAGAGGAGCCTGGTGGGCTTCCGTCTATGGGGTTGCACAGAGTCAGACACGACTGAAGCGACTTAGCAGCAGCAGCAGCAGCCTGGGGACTATATATATATATCCATTGGGCTGTAGGAAATGGTGATAGTTTAGGTATAACAAAGGATAAACCCATCAACATCAGAAAAAGGAAGCTCTTTTCTCTGTCCTTTATCAGAATTTCTAGGCAATGGAGCATAACAACCGAATAGATCTTTCCTAACAAGTACAAACTTTCTGAGCTAACTTTACATTTGACCCCCAGTATTAAAAATGGAAAGTTAAACAGTTGTTTTGTTCAAGGAAATGGCAATAAGTGTAACCTAAATCTGAATTTATTTTAATCATATCTAAATCTGCTTTTCATTGAACACAAGGACCAGTTTTATATACAGAGATGGCATTAGGGACAAAAGATGGTAATGCCTATTTTTTCCAAACCAGTGCAAATGCTATTAGGTCAGGAGTATTAAAATTTACTTCATTACAAAAAAGTCTTACTTATTTTTTTAGTATTTTACCTTTCATAAGAAACTACTGTGTGTATGTATGTATGTATATGTATGTATGGTATGTATATGCATGAATATGTGCATGCTAAGTCACTTCAGTCATGTCCTACTCTTTGTGATGCCATGGACTGCAGCCTGCCAGGCTCCTCTGTCCATGGGATTCTCCTGGCAAGAATACTGGAGTGGGTTGCCCTACCCTCCTCCAGGGCATCTTCCCGACCCAGGGATCGAACCCATGTCTCTTACATCTACCTGCATTGGCAGGTGGGTTCTTTACTCCTAGTGCCACCTGGGAAGCCCATGAATATGCATATATACATATAAATATATCCTACACATACAAAAGTAATACAGTTAACATTGCAAAGAGAAAATACTTATGCCAATTAGGTGATTATATGCAGGTACTATTTTAGGCACTGGAGAAATGGCACTAATAAACATAGACAAACATCCCTTCCCCCACAGTGATTCAATTACAGTGGGAAAATAAAAAAAAAAATAGCTAAACTTATTCAACATGCTGTGTTCTACACACTGGTCAACATATTTTACATAGATTATCTCATTAAATAGGTACAACAGCCCTACCAAGAACACCTGTAATTGTCTTCATTCTGTAGATAAGGAAAATGATACACAGAGGGAGCTGAGTAACTTGCTCACCCATCCCACAGTTTGCAAAGTGTCCGAGCTGAGATTCAAGTGCAGACAGTCTGGCTGCAGAGGCCACACTCTCCACCGCTGTGCATATGCCAAGTACAGGGAACATGTCTATTTTATAGCCAACTAGTTCTGTGAGAATGAAATTGAATTCACTGACTTCTCTTAAAGGCTTCAATAATATTTCAGCCTTCCTATTTCAATATCTTTTACTATGTTCTTGAAATTGGGTCACTCAATCCAATTTTTTTTTTAATAGTACTGCTTTAAAACTTAAAGTTCAAATCAAAAAATGGGAAGATAGATATTAGACTAGTCCACACTTCCCACTTTCTCTCTACTCATTCTGTTCTTTGGGGAACACCTCAAAAATATATTTTTCCTTTTTGTTATTTTGTTTTAATGTTATTCATTTCATTAAGTATTCATACATAGTCTGTTCTGTAAGTTATTAATACAACTAGGAAAAAACAAATTTATTAATTTTTGTAAATTGCCGTTTGATTAGGATGGGAAATGCCTTTATATGAGAATAAAATTTTATTTAGAAAGAATTAAAAACCTACTTTGTGTTCGTTATTGTTGTTTAGAGACTTAGTCACGTCTGCCTCTTTTTGATCCCCATTGGCTGTAGCCCGCCAGGCTCCTCTGTACATGGGATTTTCCAGGCAAGAATCCTGGAGTGGATTGCCATTTCCTTCTCCAAGGAATCTTCCTGATCCAGGGATGGAACTTCTGTCTCCTGCTTGGCTGTCAGATTCTTTACCCCTGAGCCACCAGGGGAAGTCTTTCTTTAAACTAGTGCTGATTATTAAGCATTTGATTAAAATATGACTTATGGCAGTGGCACCCCACTCCGGTACTCTTGCCTGGAAAATCCCATGGACAGAGGAGCCTGGTGGGCTGTAGTCCATGGGGTCGCTAAGAGTCAGACAGGACTGAGCCACTTTACTTTCACTTTTCACTTTCATGCATTGGAGAAGGAAATGGCAACCCACTCCAGTGTTCTTGCCTGGAGAATCCCAGGGACGGGGAGCCTGTTAGGCTGCCATTTATGGGGTCGCACAGAGTCGGACACGACTGAAGCCACTTAGCAGCAGCAGCATGTCATTTTCAGTTTTTTTCTCTTAAAACATTTTATCAGTCTGTTTCTTTATTTAAACTTCATATATGTTTCTTTATGAGACACATTTTTTCTTTTAAATTTATTTTTTAATTGAAGGATAATTTCTTTACATAATTAGAGACATTTTTAATCACCTAAATTCAGAGGGGTATCATTGAAGCCCATCTGAAATTGCTTCTTTATGACACTAATGATATACCCATTTCTGCTATGACAGTGTCTTTCTAATGTATTGGTGATACTTTATTATAGGTTGCTTATTCAACAGGTGGATGTCTCAAAATATAAATCTTTGTAATATAACTCTGGATTCAGCTATATGTCTCTGGATTGATCTTAGTGTATGTTTTATAAGATTTAAAGTTTTTAAGTTTCAGAATTAGTGAATCAAATTTTTGACGCTGTTATTTTCATACTCCACCTAATAATTCATAGAATTTTGTTTGTTTAACAATAAGTATTACAAGTATTGCCATCCTTGCTGTTATTTCCTACTAATAAGAAGAAAATATGATTAACTGGTAAAGAACCTAATTAATAATCCCAGCCAGACCTCACATGAATTCTTACAGAACCTAGCAGATCACTTCTTTACCATGTGGTTAAAAGTTGAACTCCCACTTGGAAACAACTGATTTAAAGCCAAAGAACTCTGGAAATTAATCAGTGTTAGTCATTGGCCTGGGCTTCCCTGGTAGCTCAGCTGGTAAAGAATTTGGCTGCAATGCAGGAGACTTGGGTTCAATCCCTGGGTTGTGAAGATCCCCAAGAAGAGCGCATGCAACCCACTCCAGTATTCTTGACTGGAGAATTCCCATGGACGGAGGAGCATGGCAGGACAGAGGAGTCCATGTGGTCAAAAAAGATTCAGACACAACTGAGCAACTAAGCACAGCACAACACAGTCATTGGCCTTATAATTGTGAGCATCATACATACATTTTAACATTAGTGTATCGTAAGAGTAAAGCAAAGTAGAAGATAGAACAATTTGGTTTGAGTTGGAAAGATCATTCAAATTTAGTGTATGAAGGTGGATAATTAGTGATGAATCTGTAAACTTCAATGTAGATATTGGTGTACTTTCAGAAAAAGGAAAAGAGAAGAAAAGACAAAGAATGCCATGTGTTCGGCATAACCAAATTGTAAGGACCTGATGAAATCCACAATTCAGTTTGTATTGTATGTATAGTTGTCAATCTAGCAAAATGTTCCCTGGATACACCTTGTAGTTTGTGTCTTTTATGTTTTAATCCACTTAGGGAAGGGAATTGTTTTCAGTTACCAGAAATAATAGTATGAATACCTACCTTTGACAGTAATAAAGCAATAAAAATGCATGTTTATGTGTTCTTGAGAATTCATCTCTATTATTTTTGAACTTTTTGATTGTTCTTTTGTGAAACAAGAACAATTTTTTTCAGAGCACAGGGCAGAAACTCCTAATGGCAAGTAAGTTACAATTGTTTAACTGCTCTATTTCACCCAAGAAGAGCTTCAGTGAAGAATTTACTTTACTGTATGCTTATTCTTTCAAATATCTATCATATTGTTTATCCATCATTAGATAATGTAAACCTTGAGGGACTTAAAGTGCTTGATATCCCCACTATGTCACATTATAGTTAATGGGATAGCATATGCCTATTGTGAAGGAAGGACAGACATTGCTTGTGAATATAAAATCAATCCATACACAGGACTTCTGTAATCTTTGTATGTCTGTATAGATTTCTCTACATCAGAAATGCTCAGTTCTACATTTCAGGCTACAGAGGTGCCAGGCGAAGAAAATGAGAGCGATTTGCATGAAGCCTAAACAAAGGAAATCCAGCCACGCTTCTAGCCTTTAATTAACTGTGTCATAAACTCTTGTGCAACTTATCTCGTGTTCAGAGATGACCTGCATGCTGCTCTTTTGATCTCTAGCATCAGTAAGGACTAAAAGAGGACTGCCACTTGAGCTGTGAATTTTGTTTTGATATTTAATAGTATCAGAAAGAAATTATTCATCACAATCTATTTCATATAAAAAGATGTTGAAATGCAGACAGATGCTCACATCTAAAAGCATGACTTTCCCATATAATATGCCTCCGCATTAGTGAGTACAATCCTGGCTGAGAGGCAGATGCAGCTTTTATAAGGTTTATTTTGGTCTTGATCTCTGAAGTTGAACAGATCACTCGGTTTTTCTTTATCTCATTTTCCCAAGGTATTCAAAACTCCATGGGAAATAAGAAACTGTAAAAATCAAACAGTGAAACATTGGATATTGATGAATGTCATTTCTATGATAGTAAACAAGCTATCTTCAAGCAGGATGGAGGAAGATTAGGCAAAAATGAAGTAATGATGCCAAAGCTGAAGCTAAATATTTTCCTAGAAGAGTCAGTTTTTAAAAATAAAGAATTACTTGTTACCAAAAATAGTTGTTGTCATTTTATTCCTAGCACTCATTTGTGGAGGAGAATTGAAGACGTATTATTTTGTCACTCTGAGTAAAAATAGAAATGTCTTATTGAAGAAAGGAGCAAAAAAATATGCTTCAGAACCAGAGAGGAAAGTCTCAATTTACAAAAAAAAAAACAAAAACAGGATTTTGTTCAGAGGCCCCAAATATGTTTGGCTTGTTTCTCTCTCTCTCTCTTTTTTTTTTTTTTTTTAATCATTTAAGCTGGTTTCTTGCTATGCCTTTTTACAGAATAATTGAAAAAGAAGAACAACAACAACAAAAAGGATGGGGGAGGAACTTTTTCAGCAAAGATAGTAAAAAAAATAAAAGAACTAAGGGAATACAGATAGGAAGTTGTATCTTTCTGTACTTCCATGATTACCTACATTTCCCTCCCCAAACTTATAGTTGAAAAGGTCTGAAAAAATTATCAAGCCCTGAGCAAAGTGTTGGAGAATAAAACATAAAATCCTATGCACCTTCTACTTCCCATGTTCATGCTTATTTCTACACACTCTCTCTCTCTCACACACACACACAAACACGCACACACACACATGTCCATACTCCCACAAACTCAAATGACATTAAGTTTTAACACAGTCATACATTTATCTTTGCAACCCCCCTCCCAAACAAATCAGTTTAGGGAGCATTGAAATTTGGGGGCATGCTGGCATTTTTGAAAGCTGCTTTCAGAAAAATGATCATTAATCCTCTCAGTTGATTTCAAGTTGTGGAGGAAGATTGCTGAAATAATGGCTTCAGCAAAGTGGACATTCTGCATTTGGCAGTCTTCTGCAGGACATCAGACTAGGCAATCTGTTTTTCTCAGCCCCTCAGCATCCTCTGCAGCAGACACAGTTTGTGATAGTCTGAGGTGCTGCTCTTTTTCTTCCCCTGTGGCATTCTGTAAGCTTTTACACTTGCTCTAGCTTCATTTTTCCCACCAAGCAGGCTGCGTTTTCTCACTGTCTCAGAGGAAGTCAGATGTCAGTAGGTACCAAGCAGCCAAGTGATAAGAATATTTTAAACACCGAAAGTTTTTGAAGTTTTCAGGTTCCTAGCTGCATTGAGAAAGCTATGAAGGACTATCAAATTTGAGGTTTTCTCTTTTAGCAGCAAGTTTCAAATATTCCTCGATCGCATAACTAAAAATAGTATAAGAATAAATGTAGATCTCGAAGTTTGCCTAAGATGTGTCTCCATCAGCCTAATTGATGAGGAATGTTAAGTAAGATTGCCGGAAGTTACCTGTCCAAATGAGTGTTGTTTATTCATCTATCTAACCCCCAATTATTGATGTCTCATGGTAGTAGGTGTATAAAACAGGAAGTCACAGTCTCATGAAAGACAGTCTTGTAATTTTAATATAGTGTAGTAATGGCTATCATGGGAGTTATAGGTATTTAGGGAAGGACTTAACTGATTCTTGGGAAGGTTGGACTAGTTAATGACTTTACACAAGTTATAATATGGCTTTAATTTCTTTCTTCTGCATCAGCCCTGCATCAATCTTGCATTGTTGTACATAGGCATTAACTGTTCTCATGAGAGCTGAATTGGAACCTCATCCTCCTTTACATTTCAACAGGTGTTTGCTATTTATGCATTTCTAATGGCTTTTTTCTTTGATTGTTAAAATTAGAACCAGTTCATGAGCAATTCAGTTAGCCTCATTGCTTTGTTATTATCTGTCACGTTGACCAGAAACTAAACTTGCTCACTGTAACTGTTGGCTCTGAATTCTCATATCAAAGTACCTTTAAGTGGGAACTATTACTTTCATTGAAGAGACTGAAAAAAAAAAAAAAAGACATATGCTGAAAAGTGATTTCCAAGAGAGGAGTCCTATAGATGCTTTTAATCAACATTACTGGAATGTTTATACCCTCTTGAGGCAACTTCTTTGAAAAATAGAACAATTCATCTGAATCATAAATTGTATTTTTCTAAAAACAGCCATGTAATCTTGTATTTTCATACCTTGTATTTATTTATGCCTTGATTATCAAAAGCGTTATAGCCTGGAAGATCTTAAGAAAAACCTTAATAATTTTTTTTCTTAAATTTCTAATTATTTTAGATGCTTTTCATTTCTTCTAGTGTTCTCTTTTTCAGCCGAGCACCTTTCATTTGTTCTATTAACACTGATACTTGTTATCAACTGGCTTCCAGATAATCCTACTTAAGTGACTGGTTGATGAGAGCTTTTAAAATATCGCCTCTCCAAGTTATATTTCTATTCATGGAGGATTCTGGAAGAGCAAAAAGCCCTGATGTGAAGCTTTCTAACAAAGGGATTTATATAAGACATTATCCAGAATCCTGAGGAAAACATTTGGAGATAAAACAATCCTAGTTGATCTTTCTCCTGTCATACTTGGTCCCTTGATCTCTTAAAGGGGTCAGTTCACAATAGATCTTTAGTTTTTTGTCCAGGTGGCAGAAAGGAATAAGATATTCCTTATTTAGTGCCAATGCCACTCAGGGTCTAATTTCTTAGTTCATTATATGGTGATTTTAGTCGCTAAGACAGGTCCGACTCTTTGTGACTCCATGGACTGTAGCCTACCAGGCTCCTCTGTCCATTGGATTTTCCAGGCAAGAATATTGGATTGGATTGCCATTTCCTTCTCCAGGAGATCTTCCTGACCCAGGAATCAAACCCAGGTCTCTTACATTGCAGGCAGTTGATTTGCTGACTGAGCAATGAGGGAAGACCTATATATGTATGTATATATATGTATGTATACGTAGGAGGCATGAGTTTGATCCCTGGGTCCGGAAGATCCCCTGAAGAAGGAAGTGGCAACCCACTCCAGTGTTCTTGCCTGGGAAATCCCATAGACAGAGGAGCCTGGCAGGCTACAGACCAAACGGCTGCAAAGAGTTGAACACTACTTAGCGACTAAGCATATGTATATATATTCAGTCAGTTCAGTTGTCCATTCGTGTCCAACTCTTTGCAACCCCATGGACTGCAGCACGCCAGGCCTCCCAGTCCATCACCAATTCCCGGAGCCTACTCAAATTCATGTCCATCGCATCAATGTTGCCATCCAACCATCTCACACTCTGTCGTCCCCTTTTCCTCCCACCTTCAATCTTTCCCAGCATCAAGGTCTTTTCCAATAAGTCAGTTATTTGCACCAGGAGGCCAAAGTATTGGAGTTTCAGCATCAGTACTGAATATTCAGGACTGATTTCCTTTAGGATAGACAGGTTAGATCTCCTCGCAGTCCGAGGGACTCTCAAGAGTCTTCTCCAACACCACAGTTCAAAAGCATCAATTCTTCAGTGCTCGGGTTTCTTTATAGTCTGATTCTCACATCCAGACATGACTACTGGAAAAACCATAGATTTGACTAGATGGGCCTTTGTTGGCAAAGTAATGTCTCTGGTTTTTAATATGCTATTTAGGTTGGTCATAGCTTTTCTTTCAAGGAACAAGCAACTTTTCATTTCATTGCTGCAATCACCATCTGCAGTGATTTGGAGCCCCCAAAATAAAGTCTCTCACTGTTTCCATTGTTTCCCCATCTATTTGCCATGAAATGATGGGACCACATGCCATGATCTTAGTTTTCTGACTGTTGAGTTTTAAGCCAATGCTTTCACTCTCTTTTTTCACTTTTATCAAGAGGCTTTTTAGTTCTTCACTTTCTGCCACAAGGATGGTGTCATGTGTGTATCTGAGGTTATTGATATTTCTCCTGGCAATCTTGATTCCAGGAGAATCTTGTGCTTCATCCAGCCTGGCATTTTCGCATGATGTGCTCTGCATATAAGTTAAATAAGCAAGGTGACAATATACAGCCTTGACATACTCCTTTCCTGATTTGAAACCAGACTGTTGTTCCATGTCCTGTTCTAATTGTTGCTTTTTGACCTGCATATAGATTTCTGAGGAGGCAGGTCAGGTGGTTTGGTAGTCCCATCTCTTTAATAATTTTCTACAGATCATGAATTCCTTATTGCCAAATTCAGACTTAAATTGAAGAAAGTAGGGAATATCAGTAGACCATTCAGTTATGACCTAAATCAAATCCCTTACAATTATACAGAGAAAGTGACAAATAGATTCAAGGGACTAGATCTGATAGACAGAGTGCCTGAAGAACTATGGACGGAGGTTTGTGACATTGTACAAGAACATTTGACAGAGGAGGAATCAAGACCATCCCTAAGAAAAAGAAGTGCAAAAAGGCAAAATGGTTGTCTGAGGAGGCCTTACAAATAGCTGAGAAAAGAAGACAAGTGAAAGGCAAAGGAGAAGAGGAAAAGTATACCCATTTGAATGCAGAGTTCCAAAGAATAGCAAGGAGAAATAAGAAAGCCTTCCTCAGCGATCAATGCAAAGAAATGGAGGAAAACAATAGAATGGGAAAGACTAGAGATCTCTCCAAGAAAATTAGAGATACCAATGGAATATTTCATGCGAAGATGAGCACAATAAAGGACATAAATGGTATGGACTTGACAGAAACAGAAGATATTAAGAAGAGGTGGTAAGAATATGCAGAAAAAACTATACAAAAAGATCTTCATGACCCAGATAACCACAATGGTGTGATCACTCACCTAGAACCAGACATACTGGAATGCAAAGTCCAGTGGGCCTTAGGAAGCATCACTATGAGCAAAGCTAGTTCCAAAGGTGATGGAATTCTAGATGAGGTATTTCAAATCCTAAAAGATGATGCTGTGAAAGTGCTGCACTCCATATGCCAGCAAATCTGAAAAACTCAGCAGTGTCCACAGGACTGGAAAAGGTCAGTTTTCATTCCAATCCCAAAGAAAGGCAATGACAAAGAATGTTCAAATTATAGCACAGTTGCACTCATCTCACATGCTAGCAAAGTAATGTAGATATAAGATAACATTATATTTTAAATTCTGGGGTAATTTTTTTTTTAATTTAAATTTATTTATTTTAATTGGAGGCTAATTACTTTACAATATTGTGTTGATTCTGGGGTAAATTTTGGTCTGGAAGTCTCTCATCTCCCAGAGATAACAGAAGCTAATAACTCGAATTTAGATGATAATTTTTTAAAATTAGGAATTCTATTTGTATTATTTTTGAAAAATATTAAAAAGAATGAGCATGCAGAAAGATCACATATTTTAAATGCTCTGGTTGAGGCTTATGGTTAAAAAAAAAAAAAAAGACTTGGAAAATGTTACTCTTTGGAAGAACAACTGAATTGATTTTCTGGAAATTGTTGTTGTTCAGTCACTCAGTTGTTTCTGATTCTTTGCGACCTCATGGACTGCACCATGCCAGGTATAAAGCCTGCACCTTGAAAGGAGAGCAGAGGGCTAGATGTTCTGGAATGGGCTTCACTCTGTAATCCTTGGCTGCAGTCTTCCCCTTCATATTTTGGCATCTCTCTTTCCTTGTTTTTGTGTTGCTAACTTTTCCAGTCTCCTGAGGCCTTGTTTTCAATAACTATTCTTGAAATCCACCCCATTCACTTTCTACAGAATTTGCAGAATCTCTGTATAATTCTCTCAGGGCAACAGTTTAAGCCCATACTTAAGTTGGGATATTCTGCTGAAAGTATATTTACACTGGTGAATGTTAGTGGTTTGATATGTTAATATCACTAGCACCTGTATGTAGGAATTAGAAATTAACTTAATGTTAAAACATTCCAGCTAGTAATGGTTATTTTAACTACGTAAGTCTGGCTAACGTAAGAGAATTTTCTTTATTTTTCCTTCATTCTTTTTTCTTTTCATTTTGTTTTTCAATTTTTTTTAATTGAGTAGAGTCTAGTAAACCATAGATAGATTTTTGTTGCAGTAGGCTTTTGAGCATTTAGTAATAAAGTTTGCTTTTATCACTAGGTCTTTTATATCATTGGTATCATGGTGAATTATTTCATGAATCAGAATAGAGCAGTATAATTAATCATTTAAACAAGATGCATGATGTGTTTTAACACTGTAAGTATTTTTAATGCATTTTTGAATTATTCTCCATCATAGCAGTTTATATCATGGTTTGTAAAAAGGTGTTGGCTAAAACCATTTGTGTAATGATAAAATGTTTTAATACACTTTATATAGTTAATGCTGAATCATATTTAAGAAAATGGAGACATCTTCTACTATACAACCAGGAGACTTTAATTTATGTCCTATGGGATGTTGGCTAATGCAACTAATCACCATTTTCCAGGTATCTTCCAGGCCTTACTTTAGTTTTGAATTAGTTTTCTATTGCCTTTGTAACCAATTATTAATAACATAATAACTTAACAATTATTTATTTTGTATATATCTGATGATCAAAAGTCAAAAATGGATCTTCCTAGGCTATTAGCAATGTATTGGCTGCTGTGTGTTTCTTTTTGAAAGAGCAAGAGGGGAATCTATTTTCTTGTCTTTTCCAGTTTCTGAAAGCTGCCTGCATCTTTGTCTCTTGACTCTCGTCCATCTTCAAAGCCAGCAATGGCTGGTAAAGAGTCTTTTTCAAATATCACTCTGGCTGTCTTCTGTTTCTCTCTTAATCATTTAAGGACATTGTGGTTACATTAGACCCACTTGGATGATACAGAAAAATATTCTTATTTTATGGTCAATTGATTAGAAGCTAATTCCATCTGCATTTTTAATTCCTTGTGGTATGTAGGGTAACATGTTCATAAAGTCCTGGGATTAGGATGTGGACATCTTGAGGGGGAATCATTCTGTTCACTGTAGGTCTGATAGGAAAACATTCTAAAAACTTGATAAACACAGTTAATAAACCACAAAATATTATTTGAGCAGTCTCCAGTCTGCCTTTTCCCCATGAAATCACCAAATAATTATTTCATTATTATTTCTGTATCTTACTTTTCCCTCAAAAGGAATGTTTTTGTATTTGAAAAAGCTTAAGGATAGAAAAAGCTACAATGATTTTTTCTGTTAGATAAATTTTATGTATAAATCTGTCAAATGTTTTGAGATGTAATATGATTTAGTGATTCACTCTTAACTTTAATAACTATTTCTGACTGCAGCAACTTTGCACACTGTTTATTAATTGAACTTACTAATTAAGTACTAATTAAGTTAAATATCTCATTCCATAGTTCATCAGGCACTCTATCTATCAGATCTAGGCCCTTAAATCTATTTCTCACTTCCACTATATAATCATAAGGGATTTGATTTAGGTCATACCTGAATGGTCTAGTGGTTTTCCCTACTTTCTTCAATTTAAGTCTGAATTTGGCAATAAGGAGTTCATGGTCTGAGCCACAGTCAGCTCCTGGTCTTGTTTTTGCTAATTGTATAGAGCTTCTCCATCTTTGGCTGCAAAGAATATAATCGATCTGATTTCGGTGTTGACCATCGGGCGATGTCCATGTATAGAGTCTTCTCTTGTGTTGTTGGATGAGGGTATTTGCTATGACCAGTGCATTTTCTTGGCAAAACTCTGTTGGTCTTTGCCCTGCTTCATTCCGTGTTCCAAGGCCAAATTTGCCTGTTACTCCAGGTGTTTCTTGACTTCCTACTTTTGCATTCCAGTCCCCTATAATGAAAAGGACATCTTTTTTGGGTGTTAGTTCTAAAAGGTCTTGTAGGTCTTCATAGAACCGTTCAACTTCAGCTTCTTCGGCGTTACTGGTTGGGGCATAGACTTGGATTACTGTGACATTGAATGGTTTGCCTTGGAAACGAACAGAGATCATTCTGTCATTTTTGAGATTGCATCCAAGTACTGCATTTCGGACTCTTTTGTTGACCATGATGGCCACTCCATTTCTTCTGAGGGATTCCTGCCCACAGTAGTAGATATAATGGTCCTCTGAGTTAAATTCACCCATTCCAGTCCATTTTAGTTCGCTAATTCCTAGAATGTCAACATTCACTCTTGCCATCGCTTGTTTGACCACTTCCAATTTGCCTTGATTCATGGACCTGACATTCCAGGTTCCTATGCAGTATTGCTCTTTACAGCATCGGACTTTGCTTCTATCACCAGTCACATCCACAGCTGGGTATTCTTTTTGTTTTGGCTCCATCCCTTCATTCTTTCTGAAGTTATTTCTCCACTGATCTCCAGTAGCATATTGGGCCTCTACTGACCTGGGGAGTTTCTCTTTCAGTATCCTATCATTTTGTCTTTTCATACTGTTCATGGGGTTCTCAAGGCAAGAATACTGAAGTGGTTTGCCATTCCCTTCTCCAGCGGACCACACCCTGTCATCTCTCTCCACCATGACCCACCCATCCCAGGTTGCCCCTCGGGCATGGCTTAATTTCATTGTGTTAGACAAGGGTGTGGTCCTTGTGTGATTAGATTGACTAGTTTTCTGTGAGAACGGTTTTAGTGTATTTGCCCTCTGATGCCCTCTTTCAAAACCTACTGTCTTACTTAGGTTTCTCTTACCTTGGGCGTGGGGTATCTCATCCCGGCTGCTCACAGGAGACAGGGATCAAGAACATCCCCATGGAAAAGAAATGCAAAAAAGCAAAATGGCTGTCTGGGGAGGCCTTACAAATAGCTGTGAAAAGAAGAGAAGCGAAAAGCAAAGGAGAAAAGGAAAGATATAAACATCTAAATGCAGAGTTCCAAAGAATAGCAAGAAGAGATAAGAAAGCCTTCTTCAGTGATCAATGCAAAGAAATAGAGGAAAACAACAGAATGGAAAAGACTAGGGATCTCTTCAAGAAAATCAGAGATACCAAAGGAACATTTCATGCAAAGATGGGCACGATAAAGGACAGAGATGGTGTGGACCTAACAGAAGCAGAAGATATTAAGAAGAGGTGGCAGGAATACACAGAAGAACTGTACAAAAAAGAGTTTCAAGACCCAGATAATCATGATGATGTGATCACTGACCTAGAGCCAGACATCTTGGAATGTGAAGTCAAGTGGGCCTTAGAAAGCATCACTACGAACAAAGCTAGTGGAGGTGATGGAATTCCAGTGGAGCTATTCCAAATCCTGAAAGATGATGCTGTGAAAGTGCTGCACTCAATATGCCAGCAAATTTGGAAAACTCAGCAGTGGCCACAAGATTGGAAAAGGTCAGTTTTCATCCCAATCCCAAAGAAAGGCAATGCCAAAGAATGCTCAAACTACCGAACAATTGCACTCATCTCACACGCTAGTAAAGTAATGCTCAAAATTCTCCAAGCCAGGCTTCAGCAATATGTGAACCGTGAACTTCCTGATGTTCAAGCTGGTTTTAGAAAAGGCAGAGGAACCAGAGATCAAATTGCCAACATCCGCTGGATCATGGAAAAAGCAAGAGAGTTCCAGAAAACATCTATTTCTGCTTTATTGACTATGCCAAAGCCTTTGACTGTGTGGATCACAATAAACTATGGAAAATTCTGAAAGAGATGGGAATACCAGACCACCTGATCTGCCTCTTAAGAAATCTGTATGCAGGTCAGGAAGCAACAGTTAGAACTGGTCATGGAACAACAGACTGGTTCCAAATAGGAAAAGGAGTACGTCAAGGCTGCATATTGTCACCATGTTTATTTAACTTATATGCAGAGTACATCATGAGAAATGCTGGACTGGAAGAAACACAAGTTGGAATCAAGATTGCTGGGAGAAATATCAATAACCTCAGATATGCAGATGACACGACTCTTATGGCAGAAAGTGAAGAGGGGCTAAAAAACCTCTTGATGAAAGTGAAAGTGGAGAGTGAAAAGGTTGGCTTAAAGCTCAACATTCAGAAAACGAAGATCATGGCATCTGGTCCCATTACTACATGGGAAATAGATGGAGAAACAGTGGAAACAGTGTCAGACTTTGTTTTTCTGGGCTCCAAAATCACTGCAGATGGTGACTGCAGTCATGAAATTAAAAGACGCTTACTCCTTGGAAGGAAAGTTATGACCAACCTAGATAGCATATTCAAAAGCAGAGACATTACTTTACCAACAAAGGTTCGCCTAGTCAAGGCTATGGTCTTTCCTGTGGTCATGTATGGATGTGAGAGCTGGACTGTGAAGAAGGCTGAGTGCTGAAGAATTGATGCTTTTGAACTGTGGTGTTGGAGAAGACTCTTGAGGGTCTCTTGGACTGCAAGAAAATCCAACCAGTCCATTCTGAAGGAGATCAATCCTGGAATTTCTTTAGAAGGAATGATGCTAAAGCTGAAACTCCAGTATTTTGGCCACCTCATGAGAAGAGTTGACTCATTGGAGAAGACTCTGATGCTGGGAGGGATTGAGGGCAGGAGGAGAAGGGGACAACAGAGGATGAGATGGCTGGATGGCATCACTGACTCGATGGGTATGAGTCTGGGTGACCTCCGGGAGCTGGTGATGGACAGGGAGGCCTGGCGTGCTGCGGTTCATGGGGTCGCAAAGAGTCGGACACGACTGAGCGACTGATCTGATCTGATAAGTTAAATACAATGATTGTTGTTAGATAGGGTATGACTGACTTGATCAACAAGAGGCAGTAAAGAGGTGAGATTAGCTTTGAAACAGGGTAAATTTGATTTCTCATTGAATATTCAATATCCTCATCTGTAATTTGAGAATAACATTGTGTCCCAAGTAGGAATATTATGAGGGTTAATGGGACAATGGAGCACAGATCCTGGGACATAACGGAAACTCAATAAAGGACAGTGTCTTTACTCTCTAGGACTTGGCCTAACAGTGATGCACCTAGAGGAATAACATGATATCAGGGCTATCTTGAGGGCAGTAAAAGGTAATTATATCTGGCACTAGACATAATTCTTCTCTTTCTAACTGCCGTGGCTTATGATTTGTTTGATTGCAGAACCCCTACTATGATTGGACTAGTAGTTATCAAAAGAGGAAAAGTTATGCTTTAATTTAGAAAAGGCCATTCATTCATAGCTTACTGATATGCATTCAGTTTAGTCTCACATGTATTTCCACTGGAGACTATGGAACCAAAATAATATTCCCCTAGGAAAGAAAAAATAAATGTAGACCCTGGAGAAAAGATGCAGTTTCATCAATTCTCATCAATTAATGTTCCCTGAGATCCTAGGGGAGACATTACCTGCAGCCTCTTTGATTTCTGAACTTTGCAGGACACATATATGCTGACATCTCTTAGTTCCTTAAAGTCTGATAGCAGTTTGTATCTCTTTGGCTGAGTGAGCAAGTTTCAATAGGACTGGGTTTTCTATAAGAGAAGTGGAATAATAGAAGCAGTCCCTAGAAATCTAAAATGCATTAAACATCTTTTTTGCTTTAATGTAAAATGATCAAATACATAAGCATGCCTGGGATTGCTGTATTTTTCTATTGTAAGTCTGGTGGGCATTTTTGTAGAAGGGGTTCAGTATAGATTATCTTTGAAGAGGATTTCAATTCTCAGTACAACATACTTACAACATTTTTATTCTAAGGGTTAGAAATATATATAATAGATGACTAACTATATCACTCACATTTAATATAACATCCAGAGAATTCCATCATGACTTTTGCATTTCATAGGAAACTCAATGGCCCTGGTGATGAAACTTTGTAATTTAGGCAAATGATAATATAAGGAAATCTAGTCAATATATGTTTACAATATGAAATGAAATTATGACTTTGATATAAAAACACTTTGTACTTATTATTACACTCCATAGGATTTTTCTCAGTACATGTTTTATACTATGAGTTTCATTTCCTCATCTGTAAAGGTAAGTGTTCTAATAATGTCTATTTATAGACTTATGCAGCTCAAGTGAGATTAAATAGGTGAAAGTAATCTATAAATTGTAGATTGCTCTAAAAAGATTATTTATATCTACTGGATAGAGGCCAGAAATGTTGCTAAACCTCATATAGAGCACAGGGAAGCTACTCATGACATGAAAATATGATGCTTAAAATGTCAACAGTGACAAGGAAGAGAGACCCTGCCCACTGAGTCCCACCTCTACGCTGCAGGGGAAAAGGAGAGAGAGAGGTTAATAGAATAAAGTAAATATTAAGACAGGGCTGCCCAAAGTGGCCTTGGAGACTAGGAGTCAGGGAATAAATACTCTGACCTTTATCTTCTCTCTCTTTTGAGTCTGAGTCAAGAGTTTCCACTGACTAAACCTGGCTGTTGGTGGCTTGGCAATGCCGGAGACCTGGGTTCAACCCCTGAGTCGGGAAGATCCCCTGGAGAAGGAAATGGCAACCCACTCCAGTACTCTTGCCTGGAAAATCCCATGGACGGAGGAGCCTGGGAGGCTGTAGTCCACGGGGTCGCAGAGTCGGACACGACTGTGTGACTTCACTTTGACTTCACTTTAAACCTAGCTGTAAGCCAGAAAAAAGGGATTCTGGGCATGTAATCTATATTGGGGGTTCGATCCCTGGGCTGGGAAGATCCTGTGGAGAAGGGAATGGCAGCCCACTGTAGTATTCTTGCCTGAAAATTCCATGGACACAGGAGCCTGGAAGACTACAGTCAATGGGGTCGCAAAGAGTCGGACACGACGGAGTGACTAACACACAATCTACACTGGTCAGCATCTTGGGTGTAGAGCCTCATCATATGGATAAGGAAAATCCAGAAATGCATCTGTAAATTAATTCTTCCCCAGATAATTTGTGTTTGTTCATCATATTAAAACACATTAAAACATTTTCATGTACTTTGTTCAATGGTAATGTTGTCTGTTTGTGATCACTCAGTGATTTAATTTATCAAGTTATTGAAATTATGTTGAGTGCTAGGTACTGATCCAAGTGCAAAAGACACAAAAAATGAACATAAAATGGTCCTCACTCTGGAAGCATCTTTGGATGTAGTAGGAGAGACAGCTATATAAACAAAGTACTAAAGCACTTGGCCTTAGGAAGCATCACTATGAAGAAAGCTAGTGGAAGTGATGGAATTCCAGTTGAGCTATTTCAAATCCTTAAAGATGATGCTGTGAAAATGCTGCACTCAATATTCCAGGAAATCTGGAAAAGGAAGCAGTGGCCACGGGACTGAAAAAGGTCAGTTTTCATTTCAATTCCAAAGAAAGGGAATGCCAAAGAATGTTCAAACTATGGCACAATTGTACTCAGCTCACATGCTAGCAAAGTAATGCTCAAAATTCTCCAGCCCAGGCTTCAAAAGTACATGAACCATGAAATTCCAGATGTTCAAGCTAGATTTAGAAAAGGCAGAGGAACCAGAGATCAAATCAAATTGCCAACATCCACTGGATCATCAAAAAAGGAAAAGAATACCAAAAAAAAAAAAAAAATCTACTTCTGCTTTATTGATTACACCAAAGTCTTTGACTATGTAGATCACAACAAACTGAAAAATTCTTCAAGAGGTGGGAATACCAGACCACCTGACCTCCCTCCTCAGAAATCTGTATGCAGGTCGAGAAGCAACAGTTGGAACCGGATATGGAAAAACAGACTGGTTCCAAATTGGGAAAAGAGTACATCAAGGCTGTATATTGTCACCCTGCTTATTTAACTTATATCCAGAGTACATCATACGAAATGCCAGGCTGAATGAAGCGCAAGCTGGAATCAAAATTTCCAGGAGAAATATCAATAACCTCAGATATGCAGATGATGCCACACTTATGGCAAAAGTGAAGAAGAACTAAAGAGCCTCTTGATGAAAGTGAAAGAGGAGAATGAAATATTGGTTTAAAACTCAACATTCAAAAAACAAAGATCATGGCATCTGGTCCCATCACCATGTGGCAGATAGGTGGGGAAACAATGGATACAGTGACAAAGTTTACTTTTGGGGAGTCCTTAATCACTGCAGATGGTGACTGCAGCTATGAAATTAAGACACTTGCTCCTTGGAAAAAAAGCCATGCCCAAACTAGGCAGCATATTAAAAAGCAGACATATCACTTTGCTAACAAAGGTCCATCTAGTCAAAGCTATGGTTTTCCAGTAGTCACATATGGATGTGAGAGTTGGACTATAAAAAAGTTGAGCACCAAAGAATCGATGCTTTTGAACTGTGGTGTTTGGAGAAAACTCTTGAGATTCCCTTGACTGCAAGGACATCCAACCAGTCAATCCAAAAGAAAGTCAACTCTGGATATTCATTGGAAAGACTTATGCTGAAGTGGAAACTCCAATATTTTGGCCACCTGATGTTAAGACCTGACTCTTTAGAAAAGACCCTGATGCTGGGAAAGGTTGAAGGTGGGAGGAGAAAGGGATGACAGAGGATGAGATGGTTGGATGGCATCACTGATGCAATGGACATGAGTTGAAGCAAGCGCCAGGAGTTGGTGATGGACAGGGCAGCCTGGCATGCTGCAGTCCATGGGGTCGCAAAGAGTTGGACATGACTGAGCGACTGAACTGAACTGAAAGCACTTGGACTGCATATGTATGAAGTAGGATGGAAGAGAAAAAAGATACTAACTTTTCTTGGAATGTAAATAGTGACCTTCACAGAACCTTCAAGGTCAAGTAGGTGTTTTCTGGACAGGGAACTAGAAATACTTAGGGCAAGACTTAAGAGATGTCCTTTGTCATAGAGTGGAAATGGTGAGTGACAAAATAAGTGGAATTCCTGTTTCTAAGGATTTTGTGCGCCATACTAAGATATTGGAACTAGAACTACAAAGTAGTTGAGAATCATTAAGCTGTATGGCTAATGCTAGTGCAAAGTGACTTAATTTTTTAAAAATTTCTAACCTCTATACCCTTGTATAGTATGAGCCAATCAGAATTTTGTCTTTAAAATCTTTTAAGATATCTTAAAGGTGATGCTGTACCAATTCAATTATTTCTGAGGGAGCTTAATATAGTGAAGATTTTACAGAGGCATTTGGATGTTCAAACGTGATAGTACTTAATAAATGTCCTTTGCTGGGTTATTCTGATTAAAGTGTTAAAGGATCAAAGATCTCAGAAACATTTTGAGAATAAGAGTCCCTTTTCTGCTTCTCAACTAAAAATGTTTCTTAAATCCTCACATGCACACTGTGAAATATTTCTTATATCATTATGTTTTAGAAAGTTGTGAAATAATCATAGTTGGGAAATAGTTTTTTTGAAAATTTGTCAGCTACATAATTGGAACTCAAGTTTTATATTATGTAAAAGTGAGAGTGTCAATTGCTTAGTTGTGTCCAACTTTCTGTGATCCCGTAGAATGTAGCCTGAGAGGCTCCTCTATCCATGGAATTCTAAGGCAAGAGTACTGACTTGCCATTTCCTCCTCCAGAGAGTCTTCCCAACTCAGGGATCGAATCTGGGTCTCCTGAATTGCAGGTGGATTCTTTACCATCTGAGCCACCAGGGAAGACAGCCCTTACATTATGTGGATGCACTTAAATTTGATACTCTTTGATACTCTTTAAATGGGGTTGCAAAGACGACTAAGCACAGCAAAGCACAAATATAAATATATATACTTTTTCTTAGCCTCTATAAAATGTATTACTCTTTTTGTTCTCACAACACATTTCCAAACCAAGAGAATAATGCCAGGAGTAGGGGGGTATAAGCAGCTACCCGCTGTCTCTTCTCTTTAGTTTTGAACCTGATGTTTGAAGGAAAATTTCACTATAGTTGAGTAATTAGCCTCAATATTTCCACTTCTTAAAATAATGAATGTCCAAAACTATCTTTTGGTCTGAATGTGAGCAATGTTAACAATGCAAGTAAATATTGGAAGATGTGGGCTCTTCTTCTGCTGACACTTTTTCAAACCTTCCTAAGTCCTTGTCTTTCAGTGAATCTTGGTGATTACTGGTGGCCACAGAAGCTGGTGATGGAACTTTGACCCAGATTCTTCTACACACAGTCTCTTGTTTTTCTCTTCCCTTTAGCATTCTTGTATTGGGATTAAAATGCCTGAAAATAAATGGGACAAAATTTGTGAATAAAGGTGTTTGACCCCACATACACTGTTACTAATTAAATAAATGGTAATTCAATTTGCACTTGTGTTGGTAAATGATGCTATGCTATGCTAAGTCACTTCAGTCGTATCCGACTCTGTGTGACCCCATAGACGGCAGCCCACCAGGCTTCCCTGTCCCTGGGATTCTCCAGGCAAGAACACTGGAGTGGGTTGCCATTTCCTTCTCCAATGCATGAAAGGGAAAAGAGAAAGTGAAGTCACTCAGTCGTGTCCGACTCTTAGTAAATGATATGTTACTGTAAACCAGTTAAAAATATTAGGCTTCAAAATGGGAGCATTTGAACTTGGTGTCATGAATTTTGGGAAGTTCTGAAAGGAATAAGTGCTTAGATTCCAGGAATCTCTGATGAAATTATATTAATGAAAGCGGAAGAGTTCTTAGTGGATTGGTACGGATGATAAAATACCATAAATGTCAGCATCATGCCTGGGCAACTCTTTAAGTCACTATAAACAATCATGGGAACTATAAAAGACAAGGTCAAAGCCTTTCTCTTAAGTTCTTCATACCAAATCTTTTTGTTTCTGTACGTATCTCATTTCCCTTCATATATCTTTAACTGCAAAGAGAGAAATAACCTTTTCAACTCTTTTATTGATAAGAAACAGAATGAAAGTCTCTCAGTTTATATGCAGTTGCTGTAATCTGTGGACAGCGTATTTTCTGAGTGGTAATGTTGTTAAGTTAGAAGAAATCTCCTAAGAAGTATATTTTCATATAAATTACAAATTTTTCTCAGTTTATGTATGAAGATATATTGTCAACAAACTTGAGACATTCTTGAAGTAGGCCCTAAGCCCTAGGAAGACTACCAAGAACTCACCATGTAAGGTGGCATTCCATGTGCCTTGTAATCTATGGATTTTTGGCACAGGGCTCAGACTGAGTTTGAGCCTGGTTTCCATGGCAAGGACCATTTTTAGGCTCTGTTAGAGAACAGATTGATTCTGTTATCATTCAGCAAATATTTATTAAACAACTACATTCTGTTGGGCTCTGTTGTTTTCATGTTGCTTACATTCTCATTTAAAATGAAGATATAAAAATTGTTACGTATGGGATGAATTTTTTAAAATTGCAAAGTAGCCCCTTTCAAGTATTCTTCTCAAAGGAGTAGTTACCAGTACCTTGTAACTTCATTGCACACATAAATAAAGAAAATAAATGATTATAAATATAATTTAAAATAAGGTTTGAATTATATTTGACTACTAGGAAATTTACTGATGAAATCTTCATTTTATTCAAAGTGTTAATGACAATAGAAACCACTAAACATAATGGCAGAACGTTAAAAGACACTCCTTGAAAGAAAAGCTATGATAAAACTAGACAACATATTAAAAAGCAGAGACATCACTTTGTGGACAAAGGTCTGTCTAGTCAAAGCTAAGGTTTTTCCAGTAGTCATGTATACAGATGTGGGAGTTGGACCATAAGAGAAGGCTGAGTGCTGAAGAATTGATGCTTTCAAATTGTGGTGCTGGAGAAGACTCTTAGAGAGTCTTTTGGATAGCAGTTAATCCTAAAGGAAATCAACCCTGAATATTCATTAGAAGGACTGATGCTGAAGCTGAAGCTCCAATACTTTGGCTACCTCATGTGAAGAGCTGACTGAATGAAAAAGACCCTGATGCTGGGAAAGATAGAGGGCAGGAGGAGAAGAGGGTGGAAGAGGATGAGATGATTGGATTGCATCACTAACTCAATGGACGTGCATTTGAGCATACTCTAGGAGATAGTGAAGGACAGGGAAGCCTAGCATGATTCAGTTCATGGGGTTGTAAAGAGTCAGGCATGCTTTAGCAACTGAACAACAAAATATATTTGAGTGTGTTTCTGAAGCAGGTCCAGCCTCTGGGTCAGAAAGATCTCTTGGATAAGGGAATGGCAACCCACTCCTGTATTCTTGCCTGGTGAATCCTTATGGACAGAGGAGACATCCATAGGGTCACAAAGAGTTGGACCATGACTGAAGCGACTTAGCATGCATGCATGTGCTTCTGAAATACATTTTCGTAAGATACACTGAATCTCTGTACACCCCCTTGTCAAATTGGGCTTCCCTTATGGCTCAATTGGTAAAGAATCCACTTGCAATGCAGGAGACTGGGGTTCGATCCCTGGGTTGGGAAGATCCCCTGGAGAAGGGAAAAGCTACCCATTCCAGTATTCTGGCCTGGAGAATTTCATGGATTGTATAGTCCATGGAGTCACAAAGAGTTGGATACAACTGAGCGACTTTCATTCCACTTGTCAAATTGGAGTCATGTTGGACTGTCAATAATAACTTAAACCTCCTTTATCAGTTAGCACCGCCATTATCTTATCTACTCAGCCATCAAGATATGCTGCAAACCCAGAGGGATGGGGTGGGGAGGGGGTTGGGGCGATGGTGGCTCAGGATGTGGGGACACGTGTACACCTGTGGTTGATTCATGTCAATGTATGGCGAAAACCACCACGATATTGTAAAGTAATTAACCTCCAACTAAAATAAAGAAATTAATTTAACAACAACAGCAAAAAGATATGCTGCAAACACTCTCTAGGTTTTTCTAGAAGGACTGGGCAGTAGTAGAATGGTTTACTCTTAGCCTCTCCCATTAGAACATGTCCTGAAATAAGTTCAGTTCCATATCAGGCAAGCAGCAAAGCATTTCCAAGACATTTATCAAGTGAAAAGGAAGGAGGTTGTAATATTCAAGCAGACCTAGTGATATGAGCAAAAATGTATCATTTTCTTATTTTTCCTTTCTTCTTTAGAAAACATTATATATTGATTTATTTTAGATTGTTTGGGGTCTGAGGTGTTTCAGGTTTGCAAAGGTTATGAATTAAAGGTCTTAAATTGTACAGTGTTAATGGGAATGAAATTCACACCCAAGGCAGGAGATATTAGTTGGAAACAATAAATCTTGTCAGGCTCAAGGTACTTTTATTGCTGTACAAAAGTGAAGGTCACAAGATAATACTATTCAAGGAAGTATGTAAGACATTTAAAGAGATTCATCATTTATCATATGACATACAGATACCCTTTTAAAAGATTTCAGTATTTTATCTTCAATTTGATTTGGTATTTAAATATTTTAAGTGAACCCTTGAGAAAACCATATGTATTTTTTTTGACATTATCTAATTGAATAGTTTAACAAGTGAATGGGTGGTCAAAACTTCTGATGAGTTTCTATAACTCATTTGGTGGTGTTCAGGTGGCTTCAACAATTATGTTTATAAGGAGGCTTAAGGACATCCACATTGACAGAGGATCTATTATATATCAGACATTGTGCAAGGTGTGTTTAGGCTGATTAGGTCATTTCATTCTTACAGTGCTGAAGGATATTGTTTTTGTGTTGGTTTTCTCAGGTAAAGAAACTGAGGCTCAAGCTTGAACAATTTGCCCAAGATTGTATAGTTAATAAGGGACAGAGCTAGACTGAAACCTGAAGCTCTGTGACTTCATGAATTCAACTCTCTAAGAGGTTGATATAATAATATCAGGCTCACTTAACATCTCATAATATTTGTGCATTTCTGTAATACTAACTGGGGCAAAAACTCAAATGTGCTTTACCTTAGAAAGTTGTACAACTTTATTGTTCAAAATTGTAGGTGCACCTCTGTTTTCAAATAAATAAATTTCATGTAAAAATTCATTTTCTAAAATTTTAAAGCTACTGCTTTCTTCATCTCTTGATGGTAGCTGTAAGTGATGCACAGTTCTGGTTCTCGTAATTGTTTATATCTTGAGAAGTTTACATGAAAGAAAGTGAGCTCTCTCAGTCATGTCTTATTCTTTGCAAACCTGTGGATTGTAGCCCGCCAGGCTCCTCCATCCATGGGATTTTCCAGGCAAGAATACTGGAGTGGGTTGCCATTTCCTTCTCCTGGGGATCTTCCCAACCCAGAGATCGAACCTAGGTCTCCCACACTACAGGCAGGCTCCTTACCGCCTGAGCCACCAAGGAAGTTTATAAACGAGTTTCTTGTTGGGCTCTGAAAACTCCCTCAACCTCCACGTCCTCATTCCTCACTGCTGCTCACAATAAAAAGAGAGGCCTCTAGGCCTGAACCCACAAAATATCTTTGTCCTCCTAAGTTATTTTCTCATCAAGTGAAGTCTTCAGTAGCTTCCTATAGGATAAAGATAAGACTGATAAACAGAGGAAAAGAGTCTTAGCAAGTGAATTAATTAATCTGTACTTCTTATTTCTCAAGTATGCTCTGCTCTAGCCACACTAAACTATTTGCTCCTTGCTCTGTGGAACATTTGCTTCATCAGCTCCATGCTTTTTCTTCATTCTTTTTCTTCTGTCTGAAATGTCCTTTGATCCTTCTCCATTACTCAGCAACAGACATACATATTCCAAGACTTAGTGTCTCAGCTCAGTGTCACTTCCTATGCAGTGTTTTCCCTAGCTCCCATGTAAATGAGTTATTCTCCTGCTTTTGATGTTTATTCAATATAGAGTAATCATGCTGTGTTTTTATATGTCTATTCCAATAAAATCATGGCATCCGGTCCCATCATTTCATGGCAAATAGATGGGGAAACAGTGGAAACAGTTTCTGACTTTATATTTCTGAGCTCCAAAATCACTGCAGATGGTGATTGCAGCCATGAAATTAAAAGACGCTTACTCCTTGGAAGGAAAGTTATGACCAACCTAGACAGCATATTCAAAAGCAGAGACATTACTTTGTCAACAAAAGTCCATCTAGTCAAGGCTATGGTTTTTCCAGTAGTCATGTATGGATGTGAGAGTTGGACTCTGAAGAAGACTGAGTGCCGAAGAATTGATGCTTTTGAACTGTGGTGTTGGAGAAGACTCTTGAGAGTCCCTTGGACTGCAAGGAGATCCAACCAGTGCATCCTAAAGGAGATAAGTCCTGGGTGTTCACTGGAAGGACTGATGTTGAAGCTGAAACTCCATCACTTTGGCCACCTGATGTGAAAAACTGACTCATTGGAAAAGACCCTGATACTGGGAAAGATTGAGGGCAGGAGGAGAATGGGATGACAGAGGATGAGATGGTTGGATGGCATCACCAACTCAATGGACATGAGTTTGGGTGGACTCCGGGAGTTGGTGATGGACAGGCAGGCCTGGCGTGCTGGGATTCATGGGGTTGCAAAGAGTCGGACATGACTGAGCGACTGAACTGAACTCAACTGAACTGAATTCTAACAACTGAACTGAATTCTAACAACACAAGAGAAGACTACACATGGACATCACCAGATGGTCAACACTGAAATCAGATTGATTATATTCTTTACAGCCAAGATGGAGAAGCTGTATACAGTCAGCAAAAACAAGACCGGGTGTTGACTGCAGCTCAGATCATGAACTCCTTATTGCCAAATTCAGACTTGAATTCCAAGGAATTCTAGGTAAAACCACTAGACCATTCAGGTATGACCTAATTCAAATCCCTTATGATTATACAGTGGAAGTGACAAATAGATTCAAGGGATCAGATCTGATAGAGTGCCTGAAGAACTATGGACAGAGGTTCGTGACATTGTACAGGAGGCAGGAATCAAGACCATCCCCAAGAAAATTAAATGCAAAAAGTAAAATGGTTGTCTGGGGAGGCCTTATAAGTACCTATGAAAAGAAGAGAAGCAAAAGGCAAAGGAGAAAAGGAAAGGTAAATCCATTTGAATGCAGAGTTCTAAAGAATAGCAAGGAGAGATAAGAAAGCCTTCTTCAGTTATCAATGCAAAGAAATAGAGGAAAACAATAGGATGGGAAAGACAGGAGATTTCTTCAAGAAAATCAGAGATACCAAGGGAAATTTTCATGCAAAGATGAGCACAAGAGAGGACAGAACTTGTATGGACCTGATAGAAGCAGAAGATATTAAGAAGAGGTGGCAAGAATACACAGAAGAACTCCAACTGTATACGACCCCATGGACTGTAGCCTACCAGGGTCCTCTGTCCATGGGATTTTCCAGGAAAGTATACTGGAGTGGGTTGCCATTTCCTTCTCCAGGAGATCTTCCCAACTTAGGGATTGAACCCGGGTCTCCCACATTATAGGCAAATGCTTTACCGTCTGAGCCACCAGGGAAGTCCTAGGTCTTTCACTTTCACTTCAATAGAAGAAGATATTAAGAAGAGGTGGCAAGAATACACAGAAGAACTATACAAAAAGATCTTCATGACCCAGATAATCACAATGGTGTGATCACTCACCTAGAGCCAGAGAACCTGGAATGTGAAGTCAAGTAGGCCTTAGGAAGCACCACTATGAACAAAGCTGCTGAAGATGGTGGAAATCCAGTTGAGCTATTTCAAATCCTGAAAGATGATGCTGTGAAAGTGCTGCACTCAATATGCCAGCAAATTTGGAAAACTCAACAGTGGCCACAGGACTGGAAAAGGTCAGTTTTCATTCCAATCCCAAAGAAAGGCAATGCCAAAGAATGCTCAAACTACCGCACAATTGCACTCATCTCACACACTAGCAAAGTAATGCTCAAAATTCTCCAAGTCAGGCTTCAACAGTACGTCAGCCATGAACTTCCTGATGTTCAAGCTGGCTTTGGAAAAGACAGAGGAACCAGAGGTCAAATTGCCAACATCTGCTGGGTTATCAAAAAAGGAAGAGTTCCAGAAAAGCATCTACTCTGCTTTATTGACCATGCCAAAGCTTTTGACTGTGTGGATCACAATAAACTGTGGAAAATTCTTCAAGACATGGGAATACCAGACCACCTACCTGCCTCCTGAGAAATCTGTATGTAGGTCAAGAAGCCACAGTTAGAACTTGACGTGGAACAACAGACTGGTTCCAAATAGGAAAAGGAAATACGTCAAGGCTGTATATTGTCACTCTGCTTATTTAACTTATATGCAGAGTACATCATGAGAAATGCTGGGCTGGATGAAGTACAAGCTGGAATCAAGATTTCCGGGAGAAATATCTATAACCTCAGATATGCAGACACCCTTATGGCAGAAAGCGAAGAACTAAAGAGCCTCTTGATGAAAGTGAAAGAGGAGAGTGAAAAAGTTGGCTTAAAATTCAACATTCAAAAAACTAAGATCATGGCATACAGTCCCATCACTTCATGGCAAACAGATGTGGAAACAGTGACAGACTTTATTTTGGGGTGCTCTATAGTCACTGCGGATGTTGAATGCAGCCATGAAATTAAAAGATGCTTGCTCTTTGGAAGAAAAGCTATGACCAACCTAGACAGCATGTTAAAAAGCAGAGACATTACTTTGCCAACAACGGCCCATCTAGGCAAAGCTATGGCTTTTCCTATAGTAATGTATAGATGTGATAGTTGGACTACAAACAAAGCTGAATGCTAACGAATTGATGCTTTTGAACTATGGTGTTGGAGAAGACTCTTGAGAGTCCCTTGGCCAGCAAGGAGATCCATTCAGTCCATCTAAAGGAAATCAGTCCTGAATATTCATTGGAAGGACTTATGCTGAAGCTGAAACTCCAATATTTTGGCCACCTAGTGAGAAGAACTGACTCGTTGGAACAGACCATAATGCTGGGAAAGATTGAAGGCAGGAGGAGAAGGGGACAACAAAGCATGAGATGGTTTTATGGCATCACTGACTCAATGGATATGGTTTGAGTAAGCTCCAGGATTTGGTGATGGACAGGGAGGCCTGGTATACTGCAATCCATGAGATTGCAAAGTGCTGAACACGACTGTATTCCTAAACTGAACTGATTCCTACAATGATAGGACTTGCTCAGGAAATAGGATTTTATCTGATTAATCACTGAATTCATGGTGTCCTATACATAGTAGGCTCTGAATAAAAGCTTATAGAACAGTTTCAGTGGTCAAACTAAAGAATGTAAGCGACCAAATTTTATTTAGTACGTATTTAGTATGTTGTATGCTAGGGAGTGCTCCAGGCATTGGGAAATGGCAAAGAATAGCATTGACAAAAATCACTGCTATCTCTGCTATCGTATCTCCTGGAGGGATCAAATGGTAATGACTGATATAAATATGTGAAGTATTATGATTAGATGGTGGCAAGTGCTACAAAAATTATGCTGGGACAAGAGTCAAGGATGCCATCCTTCTTCTTGGACAGATACAGCAATCATTCTGTTTATTTTCTATCCTAATTCCTTGTTTTTATACTTTTTATGGTAAAACAGAGAATATTGAGTTTCCTAGAATTGGTTGATCAGCTTTTAGGAAATTCTGAAAGTAAAGGTTCTTTGATAGGCAAAAGAAACCCTATCAAACAGCCAAGTTTATGTTAAGCTGTGTTGTATAAAGAAAGAAAAAACTCCTGTTTTCTAGGAAGAGGGAAAAAATAGAGATTGAATACTAAATTATTGGATCCCACAGGTTTATCTTTATACAAAAATAAAATAAATTGTAGAAATATTTCTTTATCTTAACTATAATTTCATTGAAATACAAATAAATACATTACAATATATACTGTGTGTATTTATATATGTATGTGGCTTCCCTGGTGGCTCCGACAGTAAAGCATCTGCCTGCAATGCGAGAGACCTGGGTTTGATCCCTGGGTTAGGAAGATCCCCTGGAGGAGGTCATGGCAATCCACTCCAGTATTCCTGCATGGAGAATCCCCATGGACAGAATAGCCTGATAGGCTACAGTCCATGGGGTCACAAAGAGTCGGACACAACTGAGTGACTAAGCACTCATTATAAATGTAAATTAATAATGAAAACATATATAATAGAATCAAAGGATTTTTCTACAATATTATGACCTAATTTAATTGAAATATTTTAAAATAAATTAAGAAATAAATGCTACTTTACATCAGAAAATACCATCATTTAATTTTCACACATTAATCTGGATTCTAAGTACAGAGCTATCCTACATATTATTTTTTTAGTTAAAAACAAATGTGGCTCAAAAAGCTAGGGTTATATTTCTTTTTTTATTTCCTTTCATTTGATTTCTATACTTCAGCCACTTTTATCCCCAGTAATGAAACTTAATCCTATCTTTTCATCAGACTCTTCCTTTAAAATGCTGGCATTATCTCTGTAGATTGGAAATAATGTTCATGTACACATGCATACAATTTTTATTACTGAAAAGAAAAATCAGATTTTAAAGTTTTCAGAAGTATGAGAGTTAAGCTTCAAGTTCCATTATTTTTTCTCAGGACAGTATTCCCAGTGTTTCTGCATGTTTGTGGGTATTCCCTTGCCACAATTCCTCCCGTGATATCTGTTTCCTAACTGTTACTGAAGATGTTAAAAGGGAAGAAGAGAGAAATGGGAGAAGAGGGTCTTCTATTGCTCCAAACATTCCTCATTGTTGGCTTCCTGCCAGCTCTCTTCCTCTCTCCTTTCTCCTCACAGGCTCCTTGGAGTTATGAACTTGCTTTTTTCTCCAAATTCTTATTTTCATGTCCCAATTCTTCTCTCCCTTTCCAGGGCTCTGAGAAGTGTTGGCTACCATTAAGCTAAACCAGAGAATCTGCTGGTTTCTTCTCCTGATCAATGATTGTCTTTTCTTGTTGATGGCTGATAGTTCTGTGATATTATTTGGAAATTAGACTGAAATGTTCTATTTATAAAGTGAATTATTATTTTTTTTAGTTATAGGAAAAATAATCATGTGTTTTTTTCTGTTTGGACTTTCTTGTTTACATTTTGCTTCTATTTCTGCTGCCTGTTATCACTTCTTTGATAGTTCTGTCACATGACAGAATAAAAATGTTCAAATTGAATAAACAACCAGAAAACTTTTAGTATAACATTATCAGAAAAAAATGGGCCACTTTTTCAGATACAGTTATGCTTGTTATATGATTTTATATTAAACAAGTTTCATGTATTAATTTTTCTCAATGTAAACTATGTTTATTCTAAATTTGATTGAATTTATTAAGTATTTCACTTTACCATGATATTCCTCAAAGTACAAATGACACTGATGAGCCCTCCTCAAAGTACAAGTGAGAAGCACAACTCAGTAAGGCATCCCTTCGTTGAAACTCTTTCCCCTCCTTCAGAAGCATCTCAACTGTGTGTCTTAGGGAGAGGTGTCCAAAAATGAATCACAGAAGAGTTCCTCTTCCTCTTCATCATCTATATAGTTCTGTCTACAACCTATGTTAAGAAAAACCCACTTGCCTCAACTCCACTTCTACTTCTAAAATTAGGTGTCTGCGAATTCCTCTTAATCTTGAGGTTGACCATTTGGTTGAGTCAGCCTTCCTAAGGGAAACTGTTAGTTGCTCAGTCATGTCCGTCTCTTTACAGCCCCATGGACTATAGCCCGCCAGGCTACTCTGTCCTTGGAATTGTCCAGGCAACGATACTGGAGTGGGTAGCCATTCGTTCTCCAGAGTATATTCCTAATCAAGGGATCAAACCTGGGTCTCCTGGCATTGCACGCAGATTCTTTAGCGTCTGAGCCACCAGGGAAGCCCTCCTAAAGTAACCTCTGGCTTTTTAATTGGCATCTATTACTTATGTCAAACTATATTCTCACCAGACACTAACTAGCAATAGTCAAATCTTTCAGGACTTTTAGATAGGACAGGATGAGGCTGGATGCTTGGCAGCATCTAATGTATGTAACCTAGGGAAATGGTTTTAAAATTTTTGCCTACAAAAGTTTCACCAGAGGAGCTTTTAGGAAGTACAGTTCTGCTTTTCTTCACCTCAGGCATGCACAAGATACCTACATTTTTAAAAAGCACCCTGGGTTATTCTTGTGGAAAATACTCTAGAGCAGCAGTATCTAATAAAATATCAATAGAAGCCATGCATGTAATTTTACATTTTCTGCTGCTGCTGCTGCTAAGTCGCTTCAGTTGTGTCTGACTCTGTGTGGCCCCATAGACGGCAGCCCACCAGGCTCCCCCGTCCCTGGGATTCTCCAGGCAAGAATGCTGGAGTGGGTTGCCATTTCCTTCTCCATTACATTTTCTAGTAGGCACAATAATACAATAAAAAAGAATCCTATACAATTAATTTTAATTATATATTTTACTCAACTCCTTATATCCAAAACATTTTAATTCAATATTTAATCCCTGTGTGTGTTCAGTCACATCAGTGTTCAGTTGTGTCCAACTCTTTGTGACTCCATGGACTGCAGCCCGCTAGGCTCCTCTTCCCGTGGGATATTCCAGGCAAGAATACTGGAGTCGGTTGCCATTTCCTCCTCTAGGGGATTTAATCAATATATAATTATTAATGAGATATTTGCCATTCCTTTCATAAAAATTATCTGCAGAATGTGGTGTGTGTTTTACAATAACAGCACATCAACTCATTTTGGACTAACCTCACTGCAAGTACTCAGTAACCATATGGAGCTAGTGACTACCATATTGGACAACACAGCTTTAGAGAATTGCTTTCAAATTGGTATATAAGCTCTTGATGCTAAGTAAAAACATACTT
The DNA here is from genome assembly GCA_935064755.1 of Tragelaphus eurycerus. Taxonomy (NCBI): domain Eukaryota; kingdom Metazoa; phylum Chordata; class Mammalia; order Artiodactyla; family Bovidae; genus Tragelaphus; species Tragelaphus eurycerus. Next base: position 37,661,331 of record CAKXYN010000004.1, on the reverse strand, counting down.
TCTTTTGTGCTTATCATGTGCTTCACACAAAGCTAAGTTCTTAAAATGCATCATATTAAATCCAAGCAATAATAATAGGAAGCAGGTATGCTATTTTACCTACTTGGTAAGAAAAATACCATGCTTATTTCTCAAACAATTAAATAAGACATGGCCTTTTTTCTAGTTTAAAGTCTTATACATGTTGAGGAATTGTGTCATATTAATATATCATAAAATAGAATGCAGAGGTAACTTATTATATTTATATATCAATCCCTCATGCCACATAACTTTCCAGAACTGGAATAAGCATCCTTGGCATGAGATGCTTGGGAGGACTGGACGTAAAAACTGTTTATTATAAAAATGCCAAAATATTATGGGTAACTTTTTAAATACAATTTTATGCTTCCCTTGTGTCTCAGAGGGTAAATGCAGGAGACCTGGGTTTGATCTCCTGTAATGCAGGAGACCTGGGTTCGATCCCTGGGTCAGGAAGATCCCCTGGAGAAGGAAATGGCAACTCACTCCAGTACTCTTGCCTGGAAATCCCATGGAAGGAGAAGCCTGGTAGGCTACCTAGTCCATAGTGTCGCAAAGAGTCGGACACGACTGAGCGACTTCAATTTCACTTTCATATTTTCTTAAGATTAGTTTTTTCCTCCTCTGAGGCAATAGGAAACATTATAAACAATAACATAAAAATGCCATTTACTGATGACTATTAATTATCTTAAATATGAATGAATAAACAAAGAAATACTGATGCTGAAGCTGAAGCTTCAATACTTTGGCCACCTCATGCAAAGAGCTGACTCATTGGAAAAAACTCTGATGCTGGGAAAGATTGAGGGCAGGGGGATAAGGGAGCAACAGAGGGTGAAATGGTTAGATAGCATCACCAGTCAATGGATGTGAGTTTGAATAAACTCCAGCAGATAATGAAGGACAGGAAAGCCTGGTGTGCTGCTATTCATGGGATCACAAAGAGTTGGACATGACTTAGTGACTGAACAACAACAAATAAAGAAATAAAGTGAGTCAATGTATAATAAAACTATAAAAGCTACAGTTGTTCAAGGGCGAGACTCTCACCATATCATTATTTGTTCAAAGAAGGTTATTTGTCAAAAGTTATTTACTCTTCTTTCCCCTTGCTTCCTGAGCACATGCTATGAACATCTTCATTTATTTTAGTTTTAAGTTGAGTAATTAAAGAAAAAAAGACTCCTTTTGCTTTTAATATTGCTGAATATTTGAAGATCAATTGATCAATTGCAGCTATTAAAATAGTTTACCCCTCAAAGACTTTCAAAGACCAAGGAAAATATTATTTTAAATGGAAAACATTAGTCTTCTACTGTTACTATCTTGGACTAGATTGCATTAGATCTTCACATTAAGGCACCAATGCTTTGAAGATGTAAAGCCAGTGGTACTGTGTAGAATGGAGCAAAAATCAAACAAACATGTTATTTATCTTGGTCTTTGTAAGCAGAATCAACTTGTTGGATATGTTTTTATCTATCAATAGAATGAATCTACACACGGTCATAATATTCTCAACTTGATTACTCACTCTAATGAGAAGGGCATAGATAAATGGCAAATAGCAAGTTAAATATGTTATGTTTGGCCTAAAATGGGTATATAATTTTTCAATCTTTATTTTTCTGATCCTAAGTGTAAAGTGATATGTCAATGAGTAAGATTTTTTAGAAACATCCTGATATAAAGTTAGAGTTAAAACTTTTGTGTAGATGGGTCACCATAGAGACCTCTTGTGTAGACAATTCAGTGTAAATTATTTGAATATCAATGGCTCTCTTGTTTATGTAAAATTATCTAGCCATGTATAAGATAAACATGGAAGCTTAGAAATTTCTCTTGATGTAGAGGCTACATTCATTACCAAGTGGGTAAATCACAGTGTTACATCAAGTACAGCTGTTACCTCATGGGTATAGCTGTCTAGTCACGAGTAGGAGATATAATCCCAGGGTGCTCTGCTAGCCTGGGATTTCAGGATCAGTTTTGTTTTTTGATTCCACTATTTCTCAAATCCCTTTTCATTAATGATGAAATAGGGTCTCAATATCTTCAGCTGTCACTTGGAAAGAAAAACAGGAAGATTATGCTGCTCACATCCTAGTCATTTGGTACCTAAGTTTCTTTTTTGCTTTACTATAAATACTTACTTGCATTTTGATAAATTTACACATTTTAAGCATAATTCTCTGAATAACCTTTTCTATTTGGAATAAAAATGAAACTTAGAAACAGTGAAAAAGAGCACCAAGTAACTAAAAAAAGATACTACCAAATGTACTTGGGAAACCTCACATAAGTCACTTCTAAGTCCCTACTCAGAACCTGCTGCTTCTCATTTATCCATGATTGTACCACTGTGCTTATTTGCCACTTTTAGTTTCGTTAAAACAGCTGAATAGAATCTAAATGAAAAGTTATTAACACTACATATTTATTCTGATATCAGAGGTATCAAGAAATATTTCTTAAATGTGAGGGAAACATATGTATCTAAGAGAAAATCTTTTTCTGGATCCATAAATTTACACATACTTAACTGACTTCAGATGACAGTACCTTAGGCAGCCTGATTAGTATTTATAATGATCTCAGTGTCTTCATGTATCCTTTATTTAAGAACTCAGGTCACTATGGAACACATTTTGGAAATTTTCACCCCAAATGGTTGAATGTGTATTTAATGGGTACATTGCTATATAGATTTAATTTTCATAAACATAAGTAAACCATCTTTGTATCTAATTTTAAGTAATGACTCAAGAATTTCATATCATAAAGTGTTTATAGTTTATAATTGACCCTAAAATTAAAAGACGCTTACTCCTTGGAAGAAAAGTTATGACCAACCTAGATAGCATATTAAAAAGCAGAGACATTACTTTGCCAACAAAGGTTCATCTAGTCAAGGCTGTGGTTTTTCCATTGGTCATGTATGGATGTGAGAGTTGGACTGTGAAGAAAACTGAGCCCTGAAGAATAGATGCTTTTGAACTGTGGTATTGGAGAAGACTCTTGAGAGTCCCTTGGACTGCAAGGAGATCCAACCAGTCCATTCTGAAGGAGATCAGCCCTGGGATTTCTTTGGAAGGAATGATGCTAAAGCTGAAACTCCCGTACTTTGGCCACCTCATGCGAAGAGTTGACTCATTGGAAAAGACTGATGCTGGGAGGGACTGAGGGCAGGAGGAGAAGGGGACGACAGAGGATGAGATGCCTGGATGGCGTCACTGACTCAATGGATGTGAGTCTGAGTGAACTCTGGGAGTTGGTGATGGACAGGGAGGCCTGGCGTGCTGCAGTTCATGGGGTCGCAAAGAGTCGGACACAACTGAGCGACTGAACTGAATTGAACATGTTTATCTATGCAACAATGCCCAATCAATTCATAACTGCAGATTTTTTTAAAGACATCAAAGTAAATATTACTGTTAAATTTTTTATATGACATTGAAAGAAATCAAGTATGCCAATGAAATATGTTAAAATACTGGCCTTAAATTTCACCAAATCTTTGTTGTTTTGTGAGATGAAGATTGCAGTCCTAATTCTACTAAAATGCACACAATTGACCTGATTAAATGTTTGGTCTCTTATCTGTATACTTACATACATGATCTGCTTGGGGAATTTCTTTGTAACTAAGAGGCCAGTTAAGGGAAAGGGGAGTAGGTCTGCAGACACTTACAATGGATTCAGGTATCTGAGTCTAAGATGGAAAGTTAAGTGACAATTATGTATTCAGGTGTCTCATTTCCTGCACATTGTTCCTGTAAACTACCTGGAATGATAAAGCCATGATATTAGATAGCTGACTTGAAAACTCTCCTTCTTTGATATACAAATCCCATTTTGCAACCGTAAATTTAAGAGCAAGAAAGGCCTCTTTTCCATGGTATCTGGTGGCTTTATATCTAATGATCATAAGCTTCTAGCCTGGAATAGAGGCTATAAATTATCCTCACAGAGATTTTTCTTTTATCATTTTTAACACACTAATTTTTTTCTATGTTTTTACATTCTGAAATGTATCTTTAGGACTTGGTAACTTTAGGTAATAGAGAAGGCAATGGCACCCCACTCCAGTACTTTTTGGCTGGAAAATCCCATGGATGGAGGAGCCTGGTGGGCTGCAGTCCATGGGGTTGCGAAGAGTCAAACACAACTGAGCAACTTCACTTTCACTTTTCACTTTCATGCCTTGGAGAAGGAAATAGCAACCCACTCTAGTGTTCTTGCCTGGAGAATCCCAGGGATGGGGGAGTCTGGTGGGCTGCCATCTCTGGGGTCGCACAGAGTCGGACACGACTGAAGCTACTTAGCAGCAGCAACAGCAGCACCAGCAATTTTAGATAACTTTAGAATTTCTTGTCTAAGGTTCAGCTTTTTCTGATTTTGCACTTTCATGAGCTTCTCTTATACTTCTGATGGAAACATCTGCATGAACAGATGCTCTGTGGACCAAGAGGATAAGGTTTTCTTTATTTTCACTATTGTATTTTCTAGACTTTACACGTATTTAAATTTTAGGATCTGATTGGCAAAACTAGGATGCCAAAAAAAGGAACTTAAATATGCATATGTGCACATATATATATATATATATATATTTTTTTTTTTTTTTTTGGCAAATTCTATTTATTTTTTAAATGCTTTGCTGTTTAAGGAGAGTGTGAGGTGTGCAGGTGCCATAGAGGATGGGAGAGTTTAAAAGTTGAGAATTAAAGAAGATATCAAAGGATTTGAGTCAATAATGACTTCAGATATTCAAGTTGATTAATTAGTACTTCCTCTCCTACCTGTTGTTAGTGGTTTAGTAGGAGGCAGTCAGTTCCATTTAGACAATGCAGCAGTCAAAAGGGTGGGTCAATTATCTAGCCTACATATTTATAATTGAGAGGGAGTTAGGAGGAGCCAAACTCCTTTGAGACCGGAAGGGAACCCAGTGACGCCTGTTTAGAGACACTAGTGGGCTTAGAAAAGACGTCACAGGAAAGAGTGACAGGGGACTCCATACCAGTGGGATCTTTTCCTTTACATGCAGAAAAAAAAAAGAAATGAATCTGAAAAACCCCTCCTTAATTATTAAATGTTATGTGCATTGCAAGTTTTGCAACAATCAGAAATTGTAGAGAATTTTAAATACACTTTTTAAAAGGGCAACTAAAATTCAAATTTGGGTGCTATTTTATTCTTTTGTAATATTTCACTTGCAAACTGATTTGACCTGACAAGACTGTGATGTGCTAAGTGATAACATTACGTGATTTGAAATTTAAGTTTTATAATAACTGCTTCATTGTATGAAGGGAAAATACATGTTTTTAAATTTACTTAACTGAGACATGGCTGTTTTTACAGATATTATATAATAATGTCATTTGTTGAAATATTTATTATATAAAATCTCAAGTGCAGAGGACCAGTTATATATAAAATAGTAAAACAACGGTTCATTTAGGGAAAAAAACCTCTCTTTTGTATTTTATTAATATTTTGTGTTAAAAATTACCAAAAAAATATTTTCTAGAATATTATATCTGATTCATTTTTATTATATTATTACCATTTTCATTACATTCTCTTCAAATTGCAGTAGTTTGGAACTATTCAATCCTATTTTATTTCAGTTTTAAACAGATACATAAATATATATTAAGAAGGGAAGGTGCACCAAGGAAAAACAAATATATATATAAATATTTAATAATCTCAAATATTTCATTAAATTATTTTTCAATGTTTGTTGGGTGGGTTTGACCTATAATACATTGTTATTGACATTAGCCTGCATCTGATACATTTTCATAACGTCATATCAAGTTTTATATTAGTGACAGTAAAAGTCACTCAGTCCTGTCTGACTGTGACCCCATGGACTATACAGTCCATGGAATTCTTCAGGCCAGAATCCTGGCATGGGCGGCCTTTCCCTTCTCCAGGGGATCTTCCCAACCCAGGGATCGAACCCAGGTCTCCTGAGTTGCAGGTGGATTCTTTACCATCAGAGCCACCAGGGAACCCCAAGAATACTGGAGAGGGTAGCCTGTCCCTTCTCCAGCAGATCTTCCCAACCTAGGAACTGAACGGGGGTCTTCTGCACTGCAGGCAGGTTCTTTACCCACTGAACTACTAGGGAAGCCAAAACATAATTGGTTGTAAATAACTTAGCCAGTACAAATCCCCACAGTATTGGGAATAACATGTGGCTACTGAAACCTTATCAGTATCTCTTTCCTGAGCAGCCAAATTTAGCATGATTTTATATTTAATGATGCAGTAGTCAGGTATGGATTTGTTAAAATGAAAAATAAGACATATTTCCTGAATATGTTGTATTTGTTCACTGTGTTGTCAGGTAAGAATTAGCAGTCTGCAGTCATCCACTTTATAAACTATGATCTAATCGGAACTCAAGAGCTAAATAAGAACATGGATGATTAACCTTTAGTTAGTAGGAACCCCTAGGGAAAAAGACAGGAAGTGATTGCTGATGATTTTTCAAGTGGTAATCTTGCCTCTGAGAAAATACTGAACAGTTAACTTAACAGAACAGGGTTAGTATCTGTTGGATATTCCAGCCAATTGGAGACCTTTTGCTAGCAGAAATCTAAGGTACATTTTTAAAAGAGAAAGAGATTACAGTAAGAACTGTGAAAGTTTGTTAGTAAAAAAATCTTGGACTCATGAAAATCTTCCTTTCATTGGGTCTATGAGTCTTCAGGGCTTCCCAGATTGTGCTAGTTCAACACACCAATGCTGTAGGCACAAGAGACATGGTTTCGATCCCTGGGTAAGGAAGATCCCCTGGAGTAGGGAATGGGAACCCACTTCAGTATTCTTGCCTGGAAAATTCCATGGACAGAAGAGCCTGGTAGGCTATAGTCCATGGGGCTGCAAAGAGCTGGACACAACTGCGTGCGTCGTGCGCGCGCGCGCGCACACACACACACACACACACACACACACACACACACACATGAATATTTAGTAGCTCAACTAACAATCAGGAAACCCTTAGTCTGCAAGAGGTACTGAGTAAAAAACGGTTTTAGAATTTAATAAAACAGCCGTGTCAAATCTTACTGGTAAGGTAGAATTTGGTATTTATCTTGCAACTTTGAACTGGAACCTTGAGAGAATTAAAGTTCCCAGAAAAACCTTTGTACTGCCCATTAATCCTTATTTCTTACTGCATTGAAATAAACAACAGCGGAAGGGAAAATTCAAGCCCTAGTACACTAAAACCATTAAAGTAGCTGGCAAAATTATAATCTAGGTAACTTACCTTCCATCCTACATTGCTATAATTTTATCAGTTGAAAATGATATCCACTTCATTGGAGAAGATTGTTTAACAAGCTTTTAATCATCACTGTACCTTAACAATATGATACTGAGAATAATTTTTTAAAATAGTTTTTGTGCTAATTTTGGATAAAAGATTCTTCGTAGATATAAATATGTGGCTGCCATTGCAATAAATCTAATGGAACTTTTAAAAGTCTAGCAATTGTAATTTACTCAGTCTCTGAATTTATTAATTCCACAATTGAATATATTTTTACTAGATACAGGATATTCTAAGCAGTATGTTTACATCTTCATCTTTCATTAGCTTAATACTGGAAATCTTAGAACTTTAAAAAAATAAATAAATTATGTCATAAAGAGAAAGTCAGGTGAAGAGCTTCAGCTGTGAAACATTTGGTTCCTTTTCAGCTTCCCCAGGAAGCTCCACTTGCAAAGATGTGAACAGGAAGACCTCAGCCTGAATCGAGATTAACTCCCTGCAATTCAGTCATCCTAAAGCAGGAAATTGTACTCAATAAATATCATAATGGAGTGAAAGTTTTAGAGTAGGAAGTTTTCACGTAAGAGAAAAGATTTTGTGCAAACGATTTTGCTGTTTATAATGTCAGTAAATTTATTTAACCAGATGCTGATGGGTATATCATACATTTTCCATCTTACTTCTGACTTGATTTCCAATTTCTCTTATTCTGGTCTTTCCCCTGTGTTTTTAAAATTAACTAGAAACCTCTCCTAGAAGGACTTGTGTTTAGCAACACAACTACAGGCAAATAGGTGATGATATTTGCTGTAAAAACAAATATAAATAATGCATTGTTTTAAAATAAATTTCTTAAATTAAGTTTATTTAAATCAGATTCTTAAATCAGATTTAGGAGATCACGATAGTTTCAGGTAACTTTCAAAAATGTAAATTTTTTACAACAAAATCAATCTAATATTGATTAGCAATGATTTTGTTTCCACTTTCATACATTATTTAAAATAATTGAATCTGGTGAGCAACATGGATCAGGGTCAGATAAATGTTTTCATAGCAATTATTGGCAGACTTTTCCCTTCTAATGTTTCCCCTGAATAGAAGTATAATTTGCATCTAGTTAAGTATTGATGAGTCCCCTAGTGAGTTTTGATTTTTACGTATTTTTTGAGACCCCATTCGGAGTTGCAGGCTTGTAGGGTCAGGACTTTGTGCACACTGCTCCCAGTGCCAAGCCACATCTGCCTAAGGCCCCCGAGGACTTGGCTGAGGCACAGCCCCCACAGGCCAGGCTGCCAGCTCAGGTGTGGAGATACTGCCGAGCTGTCACTCCGCATGGTTTCCTGCAAGTCAGCTATCTCGTTCCCATCTGTGTTGATATTCTTTCCTGGGTTTTTTTCACTGCTTGCCTGGCATGCATATATTTGTCTGATAAGCCTCAATTTGGCTTTAAGAGTTGCCTTCTAAGGTCGTGGCTCAAAATGAAGTTTTTCCCTGGCTATGTGTTCCCTTTAGTTGCACTTCTTACTGTTACATAATTCCTAACTTTGAGATGTTTCTGTTTTAAGGTACACTTTGTTAAGCTTATTAGGGTTCTTTTACATGTTGCCCATCCCGTTTTGAATGTCTTAATCTGTGAAGATCTCCCATAGTGTGAGTTTTATTTGCTTTCAAGTTTAAATAACAGCAAAATGAGATTATTTAAATATATAATGGCATTTTTTTCCCTCATCATTTTTATCTTACATAATTCTCTTTAGCCGAGAGGTCGCTTTTCAGCAGGAATTTATTTGGATAGCTTTGATCGTTATTCAAGTGAACCTCCCTGCAAAGTCAGGGATAGGTTGCACAGTGGATATATTTAGTCCATAAAGGGCTTTTCTATATCTAAAGTTTGATTATTTGTGCTTTGCACCATTAATTGGCAATTTCGGCCATATTCTTGATTATGCAGCTAAAATTTACTCTGAAGTGTTCAACTCTGAAGGCTTTGTAGTTGCAAAACTCCACTGAATTTATTGAGAGTGGAGTACTCCTAATGGCTGCTGGTGCAGACTTGGGGGGTATTCTGAGTTGAAAATGAAAGGGCAGATAATTCGAATACACCATGCTCTGATTAAAGAGCCATGAACAGCTTCCTCCACTTACAGATTAACATCATTTTATGCTCTGTTTTCAAACAAGGAATATCTGTTCTAAAAGTAGATCCCACAGATAACTGCTAATGCACCAAGTTCCAGTTGCCCTTGCTTGAAATAGCCCATCAGGTTTTCTTTCCTTTCAAGAAATAAATCATTATGGCTTTCATGTCTTTTGGCAGATTTCCTTCCTTATGGGACTGTGGTTTGAAATTGGTTTATGACTTCCTGCTTCTTAACAATAAAAAAAAAACAGTGTTGAGTGTCTTAGCCCTGTTACCCAATGCGTTTGTTATGCAAACTGTTTCAGGTAAAGTAAATGGAAAGAGAAATATGAAACTCAGGTGGGAATAGAGTGCTTAGTTATAGCATATATTCTTTTTTTATAGATTCATTCACCCTGTAAGTACTAATTGAGTGTCTACGTCATGCTAAATTCTCTTATAGTGTAGAAGTTATAATTAAAGTTATAAACTGTGCTCCAGATGATTATTAATTAGAAGCCCGTCAAAATTCCTATTTAAAAAAGTAGGAATGAAATGCAGCTTCCTCACTGAAAAACTGAATGAAAGCTTCATTTAATAATTACCAAAAAATCTCATTGTTTATTTTTGAAATTATACAATGAACAACATTGTAAGGGGGAAATATAAATTGTCTTTAATGTGTCTTTAAAAAATCAGTATACATTTCAATGTTTATTATTAAAGAAACTATGTATGCTATAAGCTTATATAGGCTCCCTCTGTATCACTATTATTTTTGCCACTGAATCCCACTAGTGAGCAGGTGGCTTAGATCTGAGCTGTGACAATTTAAAGTATCAGCACTCTAAATATGGGTCTTCTCTGTTCTGGAAAGGTATGTCATTAAACTTCTCTCCATTGAAAGCTAAGATTTCACTGACACCAGGTACCTGAATGTCTTAAACAGGACACATTTGATCTATTTATTACTACCAGATGGAAATATTTTCCTGTATTTCTCATACCTAATCTCTTCTTACTTTGAACAAATTCAAAATGTTGTCCTAACTACATGGAGCTGACCATATTTGAACAGCCCTACATCTGGAAAATGACTATTGTTAAACCAGGATTATAGTGAAACCCAAGAGTTTTTCTTTATTGTCAACAAAACAAAACAAACTGTACACATAAGCTCTTGCATTCTGGGACTCCATCCAAAAGCATTTAGCAATTTGGTTGTACCCACCTTCAGAAAACCCATTCTAGCGTCTGGATCCCTGATATACTCAGAGGATCCCAGCATTCTCTAAATTGTCAGGGAGGGTTTAGAAGTTGTCAGTTCTATTTTCCTGGTGCCTAAAATCTGCATTTTTTTTATTCTGGCTGTTTGCTGTTCACAGGAGAGGGAAGTGGAAAGCTTCTTGTATACATAAATGTGATTTTTCATTTGACTTAATTTTGCAAAAAGACACCAGATTAAAAATTTCAAGAAAATATTGTATAGATTTAAGACTGTAACTAGTTTCCTATTTTTTTTAATGATTGCAGCTATCAGGAATCATAAATAAATAGAAACTATTTTTTGAATTGTATAAAATTTCATTTTATAAAATTCTTCATGAAATTTTATCATAGAATCATAGAGCTAACATTAAATCATAGAAACAGAAGGGGATTATGTGTGACCTTTTCTTATACAGCTTTTATAGATTCAGATTTTCTACAACTAACTTGATAATATGTTTCAATGCTAAAACTAAAACAAATATATTTATTTAGTTAGCACTCTTTGGTTGCTGGGGCTTCCCTTGTGGCTCAGACAGTAAAGAGTCTGTCTGCAATGCAGGAAACCTGGGTTCAATCCCTGGGTCTAGACGATCCCCTGGAGAAGGATGGCTACACACTCCAGTATTCTTGCCTGGAGAATTCCATGGACAGAAGTGCCTGGTGGGCTACAGTCCCTGAAGAGGACTGAGCAACTGGCACTTTCACTTTCTTTGATGGTCAGTAAGAGAAACCAGCTTAAAATATATCATGCTAAAATAGAAGTACATGGATCTCAATCTTCCTAAATGTATTCGAAGTTCAATACTACCTGCATCTGTGCTCATGCTCTCTCTCACCCTCTTCCTCTCTTCCCCTCTCTTACTCCCTCCCTCTTTTCTTCCTTCCCTCTCTCCTTTTCTCTCTTTCTCCATCTGTCTTTTCTGTGCATCCACATGGAGATGATCCTTTTATCTTTTTCTACTCTAGATGATAAACCATGGCTGACAGTTCCATAGTTCGTTAATTTGCATGCTACATGCCCACCTGCAGCAAGACTAGAAACTTTTCTGGGTACCAATTTAAAATGCCTGCTAGAGAAACTCTGGCTGTGCCTAGCTTAAGATCTGACTTTTTCAGTCAGCCATGCCTCAGGGAGAAGGTCATGAGCAAGATAGTCTAGAGAAGATATGAGTAGATTATATTAAATAATAACAATGATCATAATAAATAAGCACTTTGTCTATGCCAGAACCTGTGTCTAAGTGTTTCACTTGCATCATCCCATGAAAATAGTTATTAGTAAAACACTGTGCATTTAAAGTGTCTTTGCATGCATTATATTAATCCTAACAATCACTTCATCAATGAAATGTTGTGATTTCCATTTTTATTCTAAAACACTTTTGCTAAAGCTATTATATGACAGAGTCAGAGTTCAAGCCCGTCTTCTGATTCCTGCTGTAGAGCCTTTTAAACATAAAAGTTGCCTCCTTTTCACAGGATGTCAGTGATGTAAAATTTTGTGAAACATGGCAGTTGACCAGATGGAGTTGCAGACTCATAACCTGTATTTGGTGTGTAAACATGGGACCCCTTATAGTCATAGCTGCTTCTTTTTTTTTTTTTTTCTTATCCACCCTCCTCTTTTTTTTGGATAATCCTTCTCTCTGATTTTCCCTTTAGCAAATACATCACTTAAAAATGCATTTAGCTGCAAGTAATAAATTAATCATGGTTAAGTGAAGGGTTTATTTTCCCCTGTAACAAGTTTCAGGAAGCTGTGGGTCAGCAAGTTTTAGTGAGGAATCGTGGTACAGCTGTTCTCTTGCACCATCATCTCTTAGTTTTTATTTTCCTTTTCATATTCCCACGTTGATGGCTGCTTTTCCTGGCACTCTGTCCCTATTTCAGATTAGGAGAAGAAAGAGGGACAAAAAGGAAAAGGAACAACTTCCCTTGATTCCATTTCTTTTCTCTCTTAAGAATGAGTCCCTCCCCAAGGACTTTGTTCTGTATTTTATTGGCCAACATTTTGTCACATGGCTTCCCCTAGAAGAAAGCTAGATGGGAGTGAATATTTTTCTTTCTAGTTTTGATGGTGCAGGAAGACAAGAGAGTGAGCCAAACTGTACCCTATGCTTTAAGGGACCAGAAACCAGTAACTCCATTCTGAGTGCCACATGCCTGTGAGTCGTCTCATATTGGTCTACTTCACTTGGGCATTTTCAGCATTTTCTTTGAGCAACTGAATGACTCCAGTTTCTTTTAACTTTCTTAATAGGATCACTTTCCTGTTTTGCTCTGACCTGTAGAGCCCCTTTCATTGATTTTTTTTTTTTTTTTAATCCATAGCTCTACAAATACCCATGAGTTTACATTCCTACATATTCCCAGGAGGTCACCTGAGAATCATCCTGTTCTCCCTCTGTCCCTCTTTTACATTTTATAGATGAGACAGAAGCCTGGGAAGGCAAAGTTGCCTGGCAAGTAAGTGAACCTAAAATGCACTCCATGTCCCTGACTTTCATGCCTGGCTTTTTCTAAGCATTTCTAAATGATATCTTTGTGTTTTATATGTTCAAATTTAGGAGAAAAATAAAATTGCTGACATATAAAGTGTTTGTTACAGAAAAATGAAAATGATCCTGAAATGGCAACTCTAAAATTTCAATTAATGTGCTAAAAATTGACCAGTAAAACAGGAGGCATTCTCTAGTCTTTCAAATCAGCAGATGCTTATTTAGTGCCTGTTATGCCCTAAGCATTACAGAGGCCAGGGATATGGCAGTGAACAAGAAAGAGGAAGTTTTGCCCTCAGTTAAGTTTATGTATCAGATTATATTTAATGCATGCATAGATTTTCATATTCTAATCAAATATTTACTGAGGGTTTACTCTGTGTCTTGAACTGTTCTCAATATGAGGTATACAGTTTATAACAAGAAAGACAAGATTCTTATTCTTACTGAGCCACTGAAGCCAAAAATTACCCTGTTTTCTAGGTAAACTCAGACCCCATCCTTTCCCTCCTGTTTATTTACTAATGCAGTAAAAGAAACACATGTATATACACACATATTTAATTGATAGCATTTCTTAATCTAGGGAATGCAGTAAATTCTAAGCTTCTTTTAATTTCTAATACATATCTTTTGGCTGAGTATGCAATTTAGTTGGATTTAAAATGGATCTAAATTTAAGTGAAAATTTATTCAACTGAATTCTAACAGCACTGACTCTCTCTACCTTTATTCCTTTGTTTTATTGAATTTAACTTGAATGAAATCTTTTTTATTTGTCTAAGTCTATTTCTGTCTAGTAAGGAAGTTGAAATTGATCATGCCTTGACTTTGTGGGCCATCAGAGAACCATGACATTCCAGGGTATTGATTTTGTGGTGTTAAAGGGTGACAGATCTAGTGTTAAAGTGCCGAGAGAGAATTGGGTTTCAGATTGTACACCATAAGCAGTCCTGGCTTTTGCTGAGGACTAGCTTTTTAAAGCAATGGAAAGAATTGTAAGTCTTATATAGTTTTTACTGCATAAACTTGGAAAGATTAATTAAGCCAAAAGTGTGTGATCATGCATCCAGGAGACAAAGGTCCACCTGTGATAAACATATACTCTGCATATCTATATATAGACAATTTAAAGTATGTATATATGTGTGAATAAAGGACATACGTTTTATGCTAAGAATATTGAGTAATATCCAAGTCAGTATGACTGAATCTTTTCAAAACGTATTTCATCTCACATTTTGGAAGTCCCTTGCTGATAATAAAAGTTTGATTATTATTTATAATCACCATTCTTATCATCATTATTTTGCATATTGTTACATTGTGCTTTCACATAGTCAGGTACTAGAGAATATGAGTTATGATGCGCACAATTCAGAGAGGCCAGAGGTCTAACAAATATAATGCTTGACAATTTTTTGTTAACTTCTGGGACGTGGAAGGTTGACAAGAACATTGTAATAGCTTGATATAGACATGATCTGAGGAAGAGTAACCATGGTCATCTTTCAATGTCCTATTTTCCTCTGTATTTGTCCTTTTTCAGTTTAATGACCTTTTGTGTATGCATTGAAAATAACATTTTGATTATATGATTATTGTGTGGAAAAACTCTACTGAGCTAAGTCCAGGTGTATCTCTAGAAACTAATCAGAGGTGCACCAGATTCATTGACTTTCACTAATCTACTATAGTCATCTTTTAATTTCTTTTCACATTTTCTTCCAAGTTTGCTTTCTTGAAGAAGACTTTGACCTGCAAAGAAGAATAGAATGTATTTTATAATGTATGTTTGTTCTGTTTTTTAACAGCATAAGTATTTTGCTTAAGCAGATTTTCTAGAAAGTGACAGCTTTGAAAAATTGGACACAGGAGCCGCTGGAAGCATTTCAGTTCCAGACAATCTAAATAGTGCAGAAGGGGAAAATGAAATATCACCGTGTTTTAAAGATGACAGTTTTGTCAAAGATTCCCTTTCATTCTTTGGCTTAAAACAAATGGAGTAAATCAGGTATATCTGTTCCAAATATGCATGTGCACTCTCTGAGGAAGCACTCCTTCCTAGCAATGTTCCTTCTGAGACAACCAATTAGAGAATCACTCTAAAAACATGTATCACAGGGGAGGGAGGTGATGGGGGTTCAGGATGGTAAACACATGTACACCCGTGGCAGATTCATGTTAATGTATGGCAAAACCAATACAATATTGTAAAGTAATTAGCTGCAATTAAAATAAATTTATATTTTAAAAAATAAAAATAAAAACATGTATCACAGGATGGGTAGACTATCGTTTTCTTTGCTTCATTCTTTTAGGCACATTTTGAGGTCATGGGATTTTACAAGTACATAGTGTGGCTTTATGAAGAAAGGAAAAAAGAAATCTCCTGGCTTAACACCATCTGAGTATAACATTATGTACACCTGTTGTGTGTTCCTCAGAAATGTAATAAAGTAATTATTATTGTGTGTTTGTTTGCATGTCTGTGTGTGTGAGAGAGAGAGAGAAGAGAGAGAGTTTTAATAAACCTAAAATGATATGTTAAACATTTTCTGGTTCTATTAAAAAATAATACTCTACCTTAAAAAATGTTTTTGAGTATATTTGAAGGCAGTGGCACCCCTCTCCAGTACTCTTGCCTGGAAAATCCCATGGACGGAGGAGCCTGGTGGGCTATAGTCCATGGGGTCTCTAAGAGTCGGACACGACTGAGCAACTTCGCTTTGACTTTTCACTTTCATGCATTGGAGAAGGAAATGGCAACCCACTCCAGTATTGTTGCCTAGAGAATCCCAGGGACGGGGGAGCCTGGTGGGCTGCCGTCCATGGGGTCGCACAGAGTCGGACACGACTGAAGCGACTTAGCAGGAGCAGCAGCAGCATATTTGAAAAGGTATAGCAAATTTGATAAAACCTGCTTTTTAGAACAATTGTATC
The DNA here is from genome assembly GCA_935064755.1 of Tragelaphus eurycerus. NCBI lineage: Eukaryota > Metazoa > Chordata > Mammalia > Artiodactyla > Bovidae > Tragelaphus > Tragelaphus eurycerus. Next base: position 37,645,172 of record CAKXYN010000004.1, on the reverse strand, counting down.
ACTAGAGAGGCAGTAGAGAGTAGTCAGTTAAAATCAGAGACACAACGATGAGACTTCTTGGATTTAAAATTCCAACACTGCCATTTTTAGAACTATGTTTTAAGCAAATTAATTTCTCTGTTCAAGTCCCTTCTTTGTCAAGTGGGGTTAATAATATTATCTACTTCCTAGGGACTGCATGCATTAGCCTGAGATCTCGTAAACACTCAATAGAGTGTTGGTTATTAGCAATTGAAAACACTTATCATACTATGAAGCCAGGGACAGAAGCATATTTTAAACAAAAAGTAATTCAGAGGACAAATTAAAAGCTCAAAATTTTTCAGGAAGTCCATAATATATAGATTATGTTTCTTTAAAGACAACGGTAAATGAATAGTGATCACATTTTTTCTTCTAACAAAAGAAGCACTGCTGATTATCTTTTATATCTTACACATATTCTTTAACATACTTTAAGAATTATACTATCAGAAAGTCACTGGTAATTTCCATCTTTCAGATTTCATACAATAGTCAGTTAATTGATTTCCTGTTCATAGGTTATTCTGTTCTTTGTTTTGCTGCTGTTAGAGATAGCAGTCTTGTCAATGACTGTATATTTTAACTACAATTTGTTCCCACTCAACTATGGCAAGAGTGGTTATGTTAGTATTGTTACTCTCTGAAACAACTTTGATTTAATATGCCACAGTTGTTAATTCTCTGTTCACTTACATGCTTAAATTGTCTCTTATTAAATAGGTATCTGATAATATGCTTTATCTGGATTATCATCTAAATCTGTCCCATGAAAAAGATTGATTCATTATAGCTTCCATAAAAAAATCTTATAACATGATCTATTTATACATTTTACTTCATTTTAGGGCCTATCAGCTTTTCATATTAATAAGATTGTCATTTTTATGTATGGAAGGAGTCTTGGTACGATTTGGCCCTGAGCCATATTACCTATCCTTTTAACTCTTTGAAAACATTGACTTATGTTCATTGCATTAGTGTAGGCTTAATTTTATTTCATGTCCAAGATGACAAAGGTCACTTCATTAGGCACCTCATTTAACTTTTCCTCCCTGTAATTTTCTGTTATCTTATACTAAGTATCATTTAAAAAAGAAAGAAAGAAAGAAAGAATGTTCTGCTCCCATTAAGAAAAAGTGAGACGAGAACAAAGCCAATTATTTGCAGCACATAAAATCCTTATGATAATTTGGTAGACTTTAATTAAACTAATACATCACACTGAATGTATAAGACAAAGGAGCAAAAAAGAAGCAAATAATCTTTTCTGTGTTAAAAACACCATATTGCATTTTTATTAAGTTCTTTAAGACTTGTGACCTATTTTAAAGTGTAAGATTTGCAGTCCTTATCATACAAAGCATATTAAAAAATTCTATGCAATATTGATTGGACACCATCCCAAAAAATTTTGAAATGAAGCTATAAAGAAGCTTGACTTAAAGTAATTTTTATTAATTTCTTAAGATTTTTCAAATGTTTCAAAATAAAAAAAGAGATTCTGTAACTTAGCCCACACAGAAACATTTTTGTTACAAAGAATCTCATTTTCGTATTTATCATATAATTGCCATTGGTTGTTTTTGATGAAGCCACTGATTTTGAATGCAAAGTCCACTGTAAATTAAAAATAAGTCTATCTAACTTGTATGTCTTCCCTGCATTTCACAACTGAACTTTCCTGAAATTAGAGCTAGTTGGTCTTTAAATAATCTCATCTCCCAGTTTTACATTTCTTTGAGATGTAATTCTCATAAATTAAGTGGAAATAAACTACTGATTTGGGAGCAAGAGCATTTAGTTTTAATCCTAAATTTGCAGTGTTACACTAAATGTCTTGTCATCCCCCTGGGACTCAGTGTTATCACTGGTAAAATGAATAATTTGATAGAGGGTGGTTTCAGGTGAGTTTCTTATCTCTGAAATTGCATTTCTGTATTAGTTGCTGATATAATATCTTTCTATGTTCTAAAAGTCATTATGCTAATATACTCATGTCAGTCCTTAAATCATCACCACTTAGTATTTCTGAAAGTATTTGTAAAAAACATTCCTAGAAATTTCTAATGTCAGAAAGCATAGATTTTTTAAAGCTGATTGACCACAAATCACATTAAAAGAGCTCCGGGAGTTGATGATGGACAGGAAAGCCTAGCGTGCTACAGTCCACGGGGTCTCAAAGAGTCAGACACAACTGAGCTACTGAACTCAACTGAACTACAAACATGGTGCCAGTTCTTACACTTTTAACATTATCTTTCATGATCAAGAAACTGGTTGGTTGGATTTTGTGATTTTGTCCTATTGCACATTAACTTTTTCAAGACAGTTAAAACTCATTGGACATTTCCTTCACTTCCCTGGTAGTGTATCAGACTCTTAGTAAATTTATCCATCATCTAGAAACACTTTGGCTGCTTTCTACTCCCCTCTGTGAGTGTTTAAGGATCGCAAAGTAGACTCAATATTTGGGGCACACAATAGCATTTCAGTGGCATTTAAGAACGGCCAAGATTGCTATTCATTTCACCTTCTCATTACATCTAGTCTCTCTTTCTCCAGCGACTTACTGCTTTGGCACATGAATACTAGCCAGTTCTGCTTTTGTTTCCAAAGGTGGTCAATACCATGGTCTGAGGAGGATAATGATGACACCTTAAGTTAATCATTTTACATTTTATTCTGAGCTTTAAGAATGGAGATGCGTGAATGGTCAACTTTGACCACATGTAATTGGCACTGTAAAGCTGAGGTTCAGTCGGTTCAGTTCAGTTGCTCAGTCATGTCCGACTATTTGCACCCCATGGCCTACAGCACGCCAGGCCTCCCTGTCCATCACCAACTCCTGGAGTTTATTCAAACTCATGTTCATTGAGTTGGTGATGGCATCCAACCATTTCATCCTCTGTTCTCCTTTTCCTCCAGCCTTCAATCTTTCCCAGCATCAGGGTCTTTTCCAGTGAGTCAGTTCTTCACATCAGGTGGCCAAAGTATTGGAGTTTCAGCTTCAGCATAGGTCCTTCCAATGAATATTCAGGACTCGTTTTCTTCAGGATGGACTGGTTGGATCTCCTTGCAGTCCAGGGGACTCTCAAGATTCTTTCCAACACCACAATTCAAAAGCATTAATTCTTCAATCCTCAGCTTTCTTTATAGTCCAACTCTCACATCCATACATGACCACAGGAAAACCAGAGCTTTGACTAGACGGACTTTTGTTGGCAAAGCAGTGTCTCTGCTTTTTAATAAACTGTCTAGATTGGTCATAACTTTTATTCCAGGGAGAAAACATCTTTTAGTTTCATGGATGCGGTCACCAGCTGCAGTGATTTTGAAGCCTCAAAAAATAAAGTCTCTCACTATTCCCATTGTTTACCCTTCTATTTGCCATGAAGTGATGGGACTGTATGCCATGGTCTTAGTTTTCTGAATGTTGAATTTTAAGCCAACTTTTTCAGTCTCCTCTTTGACTTTCATCAAGAGGCTCTTTAGTTCTTCACTTTCTGCCATAAGGGTAGTGTCATCTGCTTATCTGAGGTTATTGATATTTCTCCTGGCAATCTTGATTCTAGCCTGTGCTTCATCCAGCCCAGCATTTCACATGATGTACTCTGCATATAAGTTAAATAAGCAGGGTTGATGTACACAGCCTTGATGTACTCCTTTCCCAATTTGAAATCAGTCTGTTGTTCCATGTCCAGTTCTAACTGTTGCTTCCTGACCTGCATACAGATTTCTCAGGAGACAAGTCAGGTGGTCTGGTATTCCTATCTCTTTCAGAATTTTCTACAGTTTGTTGCAATCCACACAGTAAAAGGCTTTGGCATGGTCAATAAAGAAGAAGTAGATGTTTTTCTGGAACTCTCTTGCTTCTTCAGTGATCCAGTGGATGTTGGCAATTTGGTCTCTGGTTCCTCTACCATCTCTAAATACAGCTTGAACATCAGCAAGTTCACAGTTTATGCACTGTTGAAGCCTGACTTGGAGAATTTGAGCATTATTTTCCTAGCGTGTGACATGAGTACAATTGTGTGGTACTTTGAGCATTCTTTGGCATTGCCTTTCTTTGGGATCGGAATGAAAACTGACCTTTTCCAGTCCTGTGGTCACTGCTGAGTTTTCCAAATTTGCTGGCATATTGAGTGCAGCACTTTCACAGCATCATCTCTTAGGATTTGAAATAGCTCCACTGGAATTCCATTACCTCCACTAGTTTTGTTCGTAGTGATGCTTTCTAAGGCCCACTTGACTTCACATTCCAGGATGTCTGGCTCTAGATGAGTGATCACACCATCATGATTAACTGGGTCATAAAGATCTTTTTTGTATAGTTCTTCTGTGTATTCTTGCCACCTCTTCTTAATATCTTCTGCTTTTTTTAGGTCCATAATATTCTGTCCTTTATTTTGCCCATCTCTGCATGAAATATTCCCTTAGTATCTCTAATTTTCTTGAAGAGATCTCTAGTCTTTGCCATTCTATTCCTTTCCTCTGTTTCTTTGCAATGATCACTGAGGGAGGCTGTCTCATCTCTCTTTACTATTCTTTGGAACTCTGTATTCAAATGGATATATCTTTATTTTTCTTTTTTGCATTTTTCTTCTATTCTTTTCATAGCTATTTGTAAGGCCTCCTCAGACAACCATTTTGCCTTTTTGCATTTCTTTTTCTTGGGAATGATCTTTATCCTTGTCCCTGAACAATGTCATAAACCTCCGTCCATAGTTCTTTAGGCACTCTGTCTATCAGATGTAATCCCTTAAATCTATTGCTCACTTCCACTCTATAATTGTAAGGGATTTGATTTAGGTCATACCTGAATGGTCTAGTGGTTTTCCCTACTTTCTTCAATTTTAGTATGAATTTGGCATAAGGAGCTCATGATCTGAGCCACAGTCAGCTCCCAGTCTTGTTTTTGCTGACTGTACAGAGCTTCTCCATCTTTGGCTGCAAAGAATATAATCAATCTGATTTTGGTGTTGACCATCTGGTGATGTAATGTGTAGAGTCTTCTCTTGTGTTGTTGGAAGAGGGTGTTTGTTATGACCAGTGCATTCTATTGGCAAAACTCTATTAGCATTTTCCCTGCTTCATTCCGTATTCCAAGGCCAAATTTGCCTGTTACTCCATGTATTTCTTGACTTTGTACTTTTGTGTTCCAGTCCCCTATAATGAAAAGGACATCTTTTGGGGTGTTAGTTCTAGAAGGTCTTGTATGTATTCATATAACCATTCAACTTCAGCATTATTTGTCAGGGCATAGACTTGGATTACCTTGGTATTGAATGGTTTGCCTTGGAAACAGAGATCATTCTGTCATTTTTGAGATTGCATCCAAGGACTGCATTTCGGATTCTTTTGTTGACTATGATGGCTACTCCATTTCTTCTAAATAATTCTTGCCCTTAGTTGTAGATTTAATGATCATCTGAGTTAAATTCCCTCATTTTAGTCCATTTTAATTCGCTGATTAATGTCAGTGTTCACTCTTGCCATCTCCTGTTTGACTACTTCCAATTTGCCTTGATTCATGGACCTAACATTCCCAGTTCCTATGCAATATTGCTCTTTACAGCCTTAGACTTTACTTCCCACACCAGTCACAGCCACAATGGGGTGTTGCTTTTGTGTGGCCTCGTCTCTTCATTCTTTCTGGAGTTATTTCTCCACTGATCTCCAGTAGCATATTGGGCACCTACCAACCCATGGAGTTTATCTTTTAGTGTCCTATCTTTTTGCCTTTTCTTACTGTTCATGGGGTTCTCAAGGCAAGAATACTGAAGTGGTTTGCCATTCCCTTCTCTGGTGGAGCATGTTTTGTCAGTAGACTGAAGCTGAGGTTCAGTCTAGGGTTTTTGCTTCCTTGATGCCTAGCAGTCTGTTTGAGGGCTTCCCTGATAGCTCAGTTGGTAAAGAATCTGCCTGCAGTGCAGGAGATCCTGGTTCAATTCCTGGGTCAGGAAGATCAGCTGGAGAATGGATAGGCTACCCACTCCAGTATTCTTTGGCTTCTCTTGTGGCTCAGCTGTAAGGAATATGCCTGCAATGTGGGAGACCTGGGTTTGATCCCTGTGTTGGGAAGATCCCCTTAAGAAGGGAAAGGCTACCTATTCCAGTATTCTGGCCTGGAGAATCCCATGGACTGTATAGTCCATGGAGTCCCAAAGTGTTGAACAAGACTGAGCTACTTTCACTTTCAGTCTGTTTGAATTGATCCCTGTCCCTCCCTTGTTTAGAAAGAATGAATGGTCCTTTAAAATGTCATTTAGAAGTAAAACAAGAAAAAATAAAATTGTGGATTAAGATGTACACAATTTAACCTTTAGGAATAGGCAGTTCTAGAGCAGAAATCCTCAAAAACTTGATTATGTTAGTTTTAACAAAGTCGATTTTTTTCTCTCTCTGACTTTTGACAGTTACTTTAATTTGTCTGTATTTCTAATTTAGGATATTCAGGACAGCTTTGTTGTTATTGCTTTTAATTATTACATCGCATCCTTTTATATGTAGACTTAATCTAAGTAGAGAAAACAGCTTCGGGTGAAGTTGAATGGAATTACAGAAATCTCTGATTTAGGCAGGGGAATCCACTCACTGCCTCCTGACTTCTCTACCCATCTTCCTCACAGGTTTCTTCTTGGAATGCAGTTTTCCCTCATTTCCACAGATGTCAAGCTTATCTGGCTTTTAAGACCCAACTCAGGTTCAGTTAGTCCAGGAGCCCTCTTCCTCCTCCCCTCACCATAGTCTCTTCTCACTCTTCAGAGCTCTCATAGTTTTCCCTCCTGGGTTCTTGTCTTTTCCTCCTCAAGATTAATCATCTGTTTATACGTGTGTATTTGTACACATAAACATTTCCTCAGAGGCAAGGCTGTGACTTTTGTTTCTTTGTATTTCCCCCATGCCTCCCACGATGCCTTTCATATGATTCGACTCTGTAACCTTTGGCATTCTTTCTAACACTGAGATTCCATGATTCTAACAGCCAGCCAGTCAATAAATATTGATTGCTTGGCTATCCAACCCACGGCACTTTTTTGTTAGGGCCCACATCATTTGTATTCTGTAGTGAGAGCAAATTACCTATGATGTGGAAGTGGTATGATATTATCCATTCCCTTTCCTTCCATGGCCAGTTCAGAAGTTGACTCACCATTTAAAAGTCCTCTTTTCCAAAGAATGTAAATTAAACAGTGCTAATGAATGGCCTTTGTGTGTGTGTGTGTGTGTGTGTGTGTGTGTGTCACTATTACACAGGTAAATGGTTATAAACATCCCTTTCTTTGATTAGGTGGAATTTATCTTATTTATTCCTTTTCTTTCTATGTTTTTCTTTTTTTGTCAGTTTAGACAACCTTCAGATATGTTGAAGTTGCTTCTTATGTATTCACAAATTTAAGTAATTATGATAGAATCCTGACTCTAATACACAGGCTTCTAGAACTGAGTTTCAAACACACTCATTTATAATAGTATAGAAAGCTTGCATAGTTTTGCTTACTCATGAAACAATGGCAAAAATAGAGACATTTTCAGTTATACTTAAATGTATATTTTTAAAAGATTCAAAGTCAAATTTAAAAAACAATTATCCAGAAACATAATGCTGAGGAAGAACAATCTTTGATTAATAACCAAAGTCTTGGTTTGGGGCCCTGATTCTCCCATTATCTATGTGATTTTTATATAAGAAGATTAAGCTCTCTGATCTTTAATTCCCTCATATGTAAAACGAGCAAACTTATAATTGCTACTTCACACGGACTTTGTGAGGGAAAGTTAAATAATTAAGTGCAATCTTGTAATAAATATCTATGCAGATGATATAGTAATGAATAATTATAATTTGAGTTTTGGTACCTCATTTATATGTCAAAATGGAGTAAAACATGATCATATAATTCATTCAGAATTATCCTCATAGTCCTCCATTCACCAAATCCCATGTTAACCTTCTGTCTCACTTTCTATTTCAAATAATTTTCCATTATTTTTTTAGATAATAAACTTTCAGTCTTGATGATGGCTCTCCCTTGACTTAGCTCTGATATGCATTTGCTGTAAAATATGAAAATCCACTTTTTGTTCCTAGATTGCAGAAACTACCATCAATTGCATTTTCTGTGTCATGGAATAGACTCTACTTTTTATATGATGCCTTTTAACTTTCACCTAGATCTTAACATCAGTCAGAGAAAAAAATAATGAATATTCATAGAATCCTTTTACATATTGCCAATTATATGCAAACACATTCAACACACACTTGTAGTTAATCTACACCAATTACGTAGGTGTGTGACTTAGTTTTGAAGCATGCCTAATAAAAATAATTACAAAATAGATATATGTTCCTTTCAAAATATATACATTTCCTTGTTTATGATTGGAATTTTTTCAGAATTATTAAGAGAGTGTTTATTCCTTTGTATGAGTTTTCATTGTATTCTTGTACTTAAATCTGAATCTTATTCCTGTTCTCTGCATAATTCAGCTTTCTATTCCAAGCAGTAGTCAGAGAGAAGGTCAGAGAAATCTGGAAAAGAAGAACAAAGCTTTTATCATTTAACTTTTTATTGATATTCTAAAATTTTATTTATTTATTTTAATTGGAGGATAATTGCTTTACAATTTTGTGATGGTTTTTGGTAATTAATTCCAAGCTTATTTCCGTCTCTTTGATTAGGAAATGAAAACTGAGTGAGTTATAGAAATGGCCTGGTAAAACGTGCTCCAGGAATGGCTTGGTTTCATCTGTGTGTATGTGTGTGTGTGTGTGTGTGTGTGTGTGTGGCTTGTTGCCTGGGTGATAGAAAAAAACTGAAGAGAATGGCTGGAAGGGGAAGACAAAAGCTGCGTCTATACAACTTCAGCAGAATTGGACCTGACTGAAAGATTGGTTTGGTCTGATTTACTGGAGCCTATCTCCTCAGTGGGCAGTGATCTGAAAATTGCTTCCAGGGCCATTTTAATTAGCTGATTCAAATCAAAACAAACCAATCCTGGTAACATCCATTTCTACCCTGACCCTCATCAGTGACTATTTGCAGCATGGTGATTCCTAAGTAGTTTTCCATGAGCTCAATAAGTGATTTGAGGTATGCATTTTTGTTTTTAAACATGAATCTTTAATGGTGAGGAAAGAATCCACTTTCTTGGCTTTAGTGACAGGTGAATATTAGTGCACAGCTGCATTTGTTCAGTGCATCAAAGCTTGAAATCACAAACATGAAACCTGCCCTTCCATAGTTAATTTATGACATGAGAGAGCTCTATTCCTCAGTAATATTTTAATAAGAGGATTTCATCATGTTTCATGGCAATGTGGTAAATGCATTCTGTTTCTTGGGTATGCTTTTAAAAGAATGTAAAGTCTTGAAAATAGAAGATGAAACACTTTGATGCCTCTGATTTCCTATGTTTTTATTGTTTTACTTATTCACTTATTGAAAACCTTGCAGAACATTTTAAATAGAATATTCCCTTTAAGGAAAGAAAAGAATGACTGTTATATGGAAAAAATTAAAAAGAGAAAATTAATGAAAATTTAAATGGACAGGCCAAGTTGAAAAAAATAGAAAAAGTGGGTAAAATAAAATGATAATAAAATGAAGAATGTTAATACAGCCAAAAAATGTCTGTTTCATAATCTATCATATGACAAGTAATAGAAACTCAAAAACATGATTTCAAAATATTAAAATTAGACAAAAGTGGTACTATGATGTGACCAGTATTGTAATTTGTTTAGCTAGCTATTTCCAACAGGTATTCATTCATTAGAGCAGTTTTATTGAGAGATAACTATGTCCCAGCACTGAGAATAAAGTAGTAAACCATGGAAATGAGGTTTGTTCTTCTAGACTACACTGTAGCCTTGACAGGATGAAACAGTTAAGTGAATAACTTTACAAAGATAATATATATATATATATATAGTGTTCCTGCTCAGTCGCTAAGTTGTGTTCATCTCTTTGTGACCCCATAGACTATAGCCCGCCAGGCTCCTCTGTCCATGGGATTCTCTAGGCAAAGATACGGACTTCTCAGGTTGCTCAGTGGTAAAGAAGCTGCCTGACTATATAGGAGTCTCAGAGGATGTGGGTTTGATTCCTGGGTCTGGAAGATCCCCTGGAGGAGGAAATGGCAATCCACTCCAGGATTCTTGCCTAAAGAATCCCATGGACAGAGGAGCCTGGTGGGCTACAGTCCATAGGATCTCAAAGAGTCAGACATGACTGAGCAACTTAGCACAACCATGATAGGTAGTACCTAACAGGATGATCTAATGTAGTCTAGTTGTGCATTATGACTACATCATTCTCATTGGTTTGGAAATAAAAAACAGTATCTGAAACTTTTAAATATATAGTTTTCATTTTTGTATAAAGCAGTTTTAAAGTGACAAGTGTAGTGTATGGTTGGTGTTCTGTTTAGATAATCTATGTTCATCTTAGGGCTTCCCAGATGGCACTAGTGGTAAAGGAGACATAAGAGATGCAGGTTCATTCCCTCAGTGGGGAAGATCCTCTGGAGAAGGAAATAGCAACCCACTCCAGTATTCTTGCCTGGAAAATCCCATGGACAGAGGAGTCTGGTGAGTTACAGTCCATGGGGTTGCAAAGAGTTGGACACGACTGAAGCAACTTAGCACATGTTCATCTTAAACTTACAATCTAAATCATGAAAACTCACTTAGCATTGATTCCATGGTAAACTTGTGTTCCGTGTGTTATTGGCCAGAATATCTTAAATTACGTTAAGTTTTAAAACTTGCTAGAGAAAGAAAATATATGCTATTTCTAGAAACGATAAAATTTAACTTAATAAATTAAGGCATTTTAAAGCTGCTTAAATTTATACAGCTAATATGGATAATCTGCAGTCAGAACAATTTTTAAGCATCTTAGGCTCTTGAATATAGGCAATTTTTAAATTAGACATTACTTTTTTGTTCCATTTACTTTCAAATGTGAGTTAGTTGATTATTCAGTTAAAGAATTCATTTACTTCTTTTCTAACCTTGATTCTCATGTGCTGATGCATTGTGACATTGGAAATTAGGTGCAGTACTAATTTTTTTTTTAAATTCTTAAGATATTCTAATTCTTTTGGTAGTGAACTGTAGCATTTTTATTTTATGGAAGTGATTTATTATCCTTTTTGACAATGTTCAAACTCATTAAAACTTTTACTGACATCAATTGCATCATTAAACTGGAAACAATATTCTGTGCATTTTTTGTCAGAGAGCAGAAATCAGACTATTGCTGCTAAGTCGCTTCAGTCGTGTCCGACTCTGTGCGACCCCATAGACGGAGCCCACTAGGCTCCCCCGTCCCTGGGATTCTCCAGGCAAGAACACTGGAGTGGGTTGCCATTTCCTTCTCCAATGCATGAAAGTGAAAAGTGCAAGTGAAGTCGCTCAGTCGTGTCCGACTCTTAGCGACCCCATGGGCTGGAGCCTACCAGGATCCTCCGTCCATGGGATTTTCCAGGCAAAAGTACTGGGGTCGGGTGCCATTGCCTTCAAAGCAATAAATATTCAATACTATTTAAAACTCATATTGGCACCAAAATATTTTAAAGGAGTATTATCATTACTTTCATTTGTAAAAAACAATACCTTTTTATGGTCATATTTTTGAAGGGGATAGTTTTAATAATTCACCCTTGACCATAAATCAGTGAACCATTTGTTGATGATGTGTAAAATGCTCAGATTTCCATGATTGCATTTAGAGACGCTACTTTGAAGGATGTGAACATTCAGATCAAGCTCACCTCCCACAGATTTTAGGGACAGTAAATTGTAAAAGAACTGATAACAAAATTACCATTTCATTCTTATTTGTATTTATAATATAAATAAAGCCAACAACACTTCCTTCCCAGATAGCCCCTCTCCTTTAAATACTCAAAGCCTGAAAAACAATAACTCAATGTTTCCTTTACCATGCAAATATCTCTTGTCAGAGACGGAATCCAGGAGATTAGCCAACAGTATTGATGTAGACACCCTAGGGTTGTTAATTGTAGCTGGAACAGTTATGTCTATGAATTCTAAAAGAGGTTATGGCCACTACAAATACATCTTAAAGAAGGAAAGACTACTATCAGCCAAAATATGCATCCAAGTTTTGGATCTAGGCTAGCAAACCCTACTCACATCCCTGTAAAGCAGACATATATTTTTGTATTTTTTATAGGTGGATACAGTGCAGACCACGAAACCCCCTGGCCACATTGAGGAATCGTGTAAAATGAATGTATGTGCTCGTAAGTGAAATCCATGGACTGTTCCAACTAAAGGTGTTGGATCCTAATAAACCTGGATTAGTCCTGTGTAAAAAGAAAGCGATTCCCAAGGGGCAGGACCACTAGCTGAGTAAAATGAAGCTCTGATTTGGAAGAAAACAAAATGGCTTTATAATAAATTCTTGGCAAAAAAGGAATCAAACTATAATTTGCAAACAGCTGAAAAAGAAAATTAAGCTCTCAGTATAGAATAAAGAAGGGATGTGAGAGAGGTTTTACAATCTTATCAATTACAATGGAGACACTGAATCAAATATCATCACATTCAAGAGTATGAAAAGAACAGGAAATCCTTTCCTTTGGTTTGCACTTGAAAGGACTCAAGCAAAGAGTGGAGAAACATATCCTCTTACTTACTGTTTATAGTTAATAAGATGGAAATTATTAGAGATGTGATTTCATTTGCCTTGCTTGAACTAATTGGATGCATTATGTAGAAATCACCTGAGCCTGTGCTAGATCAACAAAGAAAATGGAAACGTATACCTCAGGACGGAATTCTGAGAAAATTAGCTTGTTCCGTACTATTTCACAAGGCTAAGAAGAAATACTACTGCCAATCAGGGAAAATGAGAAACTAATGGACATAAGAGAAAATAAAATTTAGGTCAATCTGATACTTGTTGAAACAGAGTTTATTATGGTGTAAAAGCAGAAGATCAGGATATATCTCACAGACATTTGATACAATTTCTGATTGAAGTTAAGGTAAACCTTGTTAAGTGTTATAGGAATGTACGGCCATATTTAATAGGAAACTGGCCTTTTACATTTGTGGTCCTATGCATTTAGGTATGCAGAGGAGGACTTTTTAGATTTTATTAAAGCTGAATTGCATGTGGGAAGTAACTCTTTGCATTATAGTTACTTACTCAATTGAAGATACTGTATAAAGTCTAATTTGTATATGGGCGTGAGTGTATATGTATGCATTTATGTGTGTGCCTGTATGTATCAGTCATTGGGAGAAGGTAAAACTTAACGGTTGACACGTGCACTTTGGTTTGTTACCTAGAATGTAAAGAGGTAGAGTAAACCGTCTTAAGCCATTTCCTCTATGTCATGATCATATTAAAGATTATTATTCACAAAAGAAGCAGTTCTGAAGATAGAATGACTACTGCAAAGGCTCTCCAATTAAGTATAATATTTAATGCAATTGAGCCATTTAAATTAAGATAGTACTGATGTCTGAAAATAATGAGAGTAGGCTCCTGTGAAATCAGTTTGAAAACAGTTGGAAAGTCCTACTGTATTCCTTAAGATTTCTTTATTCAGCGACAGAGAATGTGAATCACGGCTGCTCTTACAGATGAGACTGGGGAAATATTTGTGTTCTAACTTTTAAATACGCCAATAAGTTATATATGTTTTTCCCCACTTTTTTCAATCTGAATTATACAAGTGACCATGCATTAACATAGATAAGATAGTATTTCAAACAGATTGATGTATTTTTTGAGGTCACTATGTGCCATAATAATTTTGAAACTATTGTATGCTGGTATTTATGTTCATTTCTCTTTATATTACCAATTAACTTTAGAGTTGAAATTTTTTTACCTCTTTTTTTCTATGTGACAATCAACTAAAGCTGGTACCCTATCTATACTATTACAGGGATTTTGTTTTTTATGCTATTATAAATTATAAGTCTACAAGCTGTATAATTCTATTGTATTGAATATTTTTCTGTGGCCAAAATAAAGAAGTCTACTTTATAAAATGTCTGTATTTTTAATAGTCTCTTAAAACAAAATGAGATGTAAAGTATATTCATGTTGCTGATTTTAAACTATATTTTCTGTATCTTTACAATTTGAAAGTGAAGAGCTTAGCCACTTAAGATAAAGAGAAAGGTTTGACAGTGATATCTTTAAGAATGTTTGGAGAATAGCACCCTGAACAGGGTCAGGAGTCTTGCTTGATGCCAAATTTTACTCTGATGCTAAATAGCCAGACTTGAGGGTACGTTTTTTGCATTACCCGGTGCTAAGCTCTCTCATCCATAAAGGATGGGTTTGGACTGAACTACCAATTTTAAAATCATTTGCATTCTTAACTCCTAATAAATTAACTTAATTCTTAGGTTTTGATGTCTTAGAAATATTAACATCAAGCTATAGAATAGTGATTATATTAATAATCAATAGTGATAATCCTTATTAAGAGAATCACATGCTGTTTTCCACTTAAATTGACCCAAATCTCAACCTTGCCTTAGGACCAAGAGAAAATATGAATTTACAATTGTTGCTGTTCCAGCCTTAGCTTGACTTAATAGAGATATGCACTGACATACAAATAATCACATCTGGAATCAATAGCTCCCTCTAAGTTAACTGAACCAAGCAACACCCAAGTACAAAATCACTCAATTTGTAATAGAGGAAACCTTTTTGTACTTCATTGAGTTGAATGCATTCCCTGGCAGAATGTATTAAAGATCTAGAACCAGTTTTTCTTGCTCTTTACCGCTCAAGGATTGATCAACACATGAAGGTCTCTATAACTTCAAAAGCATTTTTGGACTTGAATCAGCCTTATTGGTTTCAGAAAAGAAAGAAACACTAGCCCCTGATGTTTATTGCCATAGGCTCTTTTGACTAATAGTAATTCTCTGCTTAGGAGAAGCAACAGGCAGAGAAGTCTTACAACTGTTCTGATTTCCCGATTGTTTATTCACAAAGTGCCTCACACAGAAAAACAGTACTTTTATTTTAGTTTCCTGCTACTACTCCAACTGAGAAAGGTCAGAGAAACAGTGGGAAGCAAAATGAAAGCATATATATCTTGTGGATTTTTTTTCATTGCAGCATACTGACTTGCAAAATAGTGTCACTTTCAATATCACAAAGATGGCATGGATAATCTTCAAAGATCCTTATGCAGAAATTGGTCACTCTGAATTTTTTTTTCCATTTAGGTGAACTTCTGGCCATTTATGGAACTGATATTGATAATAAAATTTAATTTTTTCAATTTAGTCTTTATTTTACAAGATTAAAAATTTAAATGGGACCTATCAAACCTCTCCCAAGTCTTAGTATCTCTACTTAAAACTTCTACACTTGTCCTTTGCCTCTATCCATTTGGGAAAAAAAGAGAGGAGGGAGAGGAGACTAGACTTGGCTTGAGGAAAATGGCTACACAGAGCAGTATAATTGTGAATGGGAATTCCATTTGAAAAATTATGTCCAGAATCCATCAGATTGAATACACATGGATTAAAAAAATATCATTGGGAATGAAAATTTGTTTTTAGTTATTGCTATTTTGGGGGGCTACTATTATTCTACTTCACTGTTTTGGTATATATAGTCAAACAGATTTTCATATTTCTCTGATAATATTTTAAACTTAAGTTCCCAAGACCCTACTCTGTACAGATGATATAGTAATTGCTCTGTTAAATATTTATATCAACCTCATGAGGTTAGATACTATTATTGCATGAGACCCATTTTACAGATGAGGAAATGAGGAACAGAGAGTTTTGGTAAATTTGCAAAGCTAAAGAATTAGCAGGAGGTTGTGCTGAACATTGAGCCCTGCCAGTCTGGTTTTAGAGGCCACATTCAATAGGTGGGTCACAGCTTTCATGGCAAACACAATTATAGTTAGGAGTTCAAGATAGGTTCTGAAACTATTTGGAGGTGCAGAGATAAATTTTGTGGTTCCCTAGATCACACATCTATTAACCTGTGTGATGCATGACTTAGATGTTAAAGGTATTCAGATGTTCTAGCTCACTGAAATATTGGATAAAGATGGAATCTGTGATGAAAGGTCTGCTCTAAATACTGTATAAAAGGAAGAAGAGAAAAGTTTTTCTCTTACTTGTTTTGCATGCTTAAAGTGTATTAATATAAATATGTACTATTTGCTGCAATTTCTTTTTAAATAAAGACTTTGCTGCTGGAATCTGAGTGGACTAAGGAATATGTCAGCTGCATTCTTTGAATAGGGAGAGCTCCCAGTCTAATGGGAATTCCAGCCGTGCAGGCTGAATGTTACAATGCCATGTGCTAAATGATGGGATATCACAGTGGTTAAGTTTTCAGGGTCTGAATCCAGGCTGCCTGAGTTTGAAACATGGTTCATGCACATAACTTGAGTGACTTTTGAACAAATAACATCTCTCTGCCTCCATTGCTTTGTATGTAATATGGAGTTAAAAACAGTATCTACTTCATAAATTAGTTGTGATGATTAAATGAGATTCATCCAGGTAAAGTGAGTATGACATAACAAGAGCTCAATAAACAATGGTATTATTAATTTTGTTATTGTTTTTATAATTGACATGAATAGAATGAGGTGATTGTTGGCTGAGATGTTCATGGGCCAAAATAAAGTCAGTATCACTGGCAAAAGTGAAGTAAAAGGCACCTCACAGAAAAGTGTAATGCCAAGCCCTCACTCTTTTCTGTATGCTATGGTGTGAAACTCAGAAAAATTGTGCAGGTCCAAGTTCTCCAGGGGAATGCATCAGTTTCTGATCCACTACAGTTCAAATCTGGGAGTTCTGTAAGCTGTAATTTCTTCAGTCATAGACAAGTGAAAGGAATCTGTGAAAGCTGAAATCAAGCCTGTGTTACATGATGAAAGTTTCCAAAAGGTTAAGAAAAAATTCTTGGAGATCACTTTATCCACAATCATAAGGGAATGAAATTCTTTCACATTATTAATAGCTTAAAAATTATGATACTTAAGAATGGGAAATATATCAGCTTATCATAAAAACTAAGGGTAATGCTGATTATGACAGCCAATCCATAAACAGGCAGTTGTTATTCTTTGAAAATATTTAACATCTGTTAAATATGATGAAGGCTTTATTTTCAAAGTCCTTCATTAAGCAGAAAATGGTGCTGCATTTATTGGCCAATAAGATTTGAATATATGAAATATAAACTAAATACGTGCTGAATTGAATTGGATCATAATTAGTATCGGCGAAGTCAGTGGCTTTCATTTTAAATACAGTAGTTGGTTAAGTAAGCATAGTGGAGAGAAGAAAACAAATAAGCATTGAAAACGCTCAGTTTGGCCTATTTTAAACTACTTTCTATATGAAATATACTGAATAATTGTGACTTTGGAAAATGTAGGCTTCAGAAGTGGTTCTGTGTTCTTGTAAACTCATAGAGTTGCTAGTAAAAACAAGAGAAAGTTATATTTTAAGTTTATATCATAGTTTAGCAACCGAAAAGAAAAAAGCCAACTACAGATTTTTATTAGACTATACATTGTAATAATTACTACAGTTTTTTTTTATGAAAAAGCTGGCTACTGTATACTTTTGTGAATGTTAATTCCCCTATAATAACCTATCTTGTGCTGCTTTTTGTGAATTTCTAATAAGGAGTTAAGATTAATATGATTAAAAATGAATATCTTTCTAGACTCAATCCTTAGATGCTGGAGGGAAAGTGAACCTTTCCTGTTTTAAGAGATTGGTGCTCTGAGATCAGGTACAGCTCAACCTTGTTTTTAATTGCTACTGCCCAGTTGTGTCTGTGAAAATCTATCTCAGTAGCAACTGAGGGGGACCTAGGTCTCTAATCTTCCTTCTTCTCTCTGTGTCTAGAAGTTAAAAGGTAGGTCAGCAAGGACTTTTTCTCCCCTATGTGTCAGGCTTATGAAAGCAGCAGACATTTGGTATATGCATTTCAGAAAGATCAGAAACCGGCTGCCTCTTGATAGTAGATTTCAAGTGGGTATCGCATAATCTAACTATTCTGCTGGTTGACTTTTTAAAACCCCTTAATATTTATAAGTTACAAATCTGTCATTTATTTGAACCCCAAATTTAACCTTGGTTGATAAAGTCATATAATCAAAAAAAAATATGTTAAGGAAAACACTAATAATATTAATGAAGCAATTGGTTATATGAGCCTTTTTAATAAAAATCCTGTGATAATTTATCAAACAGATGTCTCACTATTTGGATGAAGATGTTTGAGCAAATGTTTTTGAGCATATCTTGTTATTAGTACTGCATTAGAAGAGATTATATTCAAATGAATACCAAGGATCTGTAAACAAAGCATCTTTTCATCTTTCAGTAAACCATTTTTAGTACTGGGAAGAAATGCAGTACGTGTCTTACATGGGAGCTCCTCAGCAATCATGTGTTACTGCCATCTGAGATTAGCATTTGGATTAAAGAGCATGATTAGATGATTCTAAATTAGTGGTTACACAAAAGTTGAAACAAAGTAATACAGCAATCTGCTTCATGCAATATATTTCTTATACCAGTTAATTAGCAGATTAATTAGCATGATGTTTCATGTTGTGACCTAAGCCACTGTACTCCCAATGGGTCTAATGAAGACAAGGAAAAAAAAAGAAAGAGAGCTTTAGAATTGTTGATGGTTTTATCACATGCATGGGGTCACAAAGAATCAGACACAACTGAGTGACTCACACTTTCACTTTTTTTTTCACTTTTCATATCATATTCCACCAGAATTAAAAATAATTCTTCATTTTAAAAGAAGAGAACATACATATATTTTTCTCTGAATCTAGAACAGATTTTTAAAGCGTTTTTATGGTATGAATCCTTCCATAAATTAAAAGCCTATCAAATAACTGTATGTGCAATAGTGTTGAATGAAGTACATTTTAAATTCCAAATGACCACAAGTAAATGCCTAAAGGATACACTTCAGTAAAAGAGAAGCTCTGCTTACGATTCTGAGAGAAAAACATGAAAGATATGTATTAGAATGATCATATTTTTGAATATAGTGTAATGTGATTCATAGGATTTTATTAAGGGCCATTGAAATCACTTACAAAGGACTGCATTTTGGAAAGGCACAATGGAACTCTGCCTTTGGACAGCCTAAGGAAAAAATATGCATCTTAGAAATAATTTATAAAGTAAATGACGTGAAAGGAGTCTCCCACCCTCCCCCCTAGTGAGAATGTATTCAGATTGTGTGTGTTTGTCTTTATTACATGAAATGGAAGTTTCTGCTGAGCCAAAGACTGTCATCTGCCAGCTGATTGGTTCTGCCTTTTTACAACCGTATGAAAAATGGCTACAGTAGTTATGAATATAGAGGTATAAAATATAGAATCCTTCTGGAGGTACTTTTTACACTGCTGACAATTCAGAACTTGCAGAGAAATAAAATAGTTTAAGGAACTGACTAATATACCTAGATTTTGTCAAGCTTTCTTTCCCAAACACTGAACTCTGCGGGCCACCTCCTCGTGGCTGTATCATTAGGCTATCCATTTCCTTTGACTTTGCATATTATAGAAGGTCCAGAGGACTTTTTTTTCACTTTCAAAAATTATTATGTAGCCTCTTTTGGCAGTTAATGTATGGATGCCATTTGGAACATAACTTTTATCATGTTGCTCACAGATACTTTATTGTACACAGAACTGAGTATTTATGAAAATCTAAAGACACTGTTAAGCAAAACGTTATAAAGAGAAAAAAAACTTAATTTTTTTTCTTTGACTTTTGTCTAACACATCAATTCAAATTGCTCCCTTATCATTTAGCATAAACTTTTGGCAAATGGAATAGAAATATGTAAAAATTATGAATTTTTAATTATAGTACATAATCAATTGGAAGTTTTAGTTTCTAAGTAGGCAGCAGAGGATGAGATGGTTAGATAGCCTCACTTACCCAGTGGACGTGAATCTGAGCAAATTCCAGGTGATAATGAAGGACAGGGAAGCCTAGCATGCTGCAGCCCATGGAGTCACAAAATGTCAGACACGACTTGTGACTGAACAAAAACAGCAGTTTTCTAAAATAAAGATTAATTTGACCTTGTGGTTAAAAAAAATAATTCAGTAAACATTTTTGCTAGGATGAACATAAAGATATGGAGAAGGCAATGGCACCCCACTCCAGTACTCTTGCCTGGAAAATCCCATGGACGGAGGAGCCTGGTAGGCTGCAGTCCATGGGGTCGCTAAGAGTTGGAGATGACTGAGCGACTTCACTTTCTCTTTTCACTTTCATGCATCGGAGAAGGAAATGGCAACCCACTCCAGTGTTCTTGCCTGGAGAATCCCAGGGATGGCGGAGCCTGGTGGGCTGCCGTCTATGGGGTCGCACAGAGTCGGACACGACTGAAGTGACTTAGCATAGCACATAAAGATAAGTTATTCTTAAGCTTCTTTCTTTTTAATGGTGTTATTATATCTTTAGATAATCAGAAAGTTGCAATTTAATTTTTAATCTGTTACCTGATAATGATCTGATCTGTGAGTGATCTTTCAGTTTAAATACATTTACTGAACATTTGAATTGTATTTTGTCCTCTCTTGGAGTTCCTGTGAAAATATGACTTAAAAGCATATATAACCCATGAATTAAAAATGTAGTGTTTAGAGCATTGATTATGGACCAGTCTTTGAGACTTTGGGCAAGTTATTTAACCTGTCATGTATTTAAATGAAGATACTAGTAGTCTTATGGTAGCATTAGCAAATGTACATGCATTAATATGCTATATAAGTTGTATGTCCTATAATGAGTAAGTATTACTTGATATATGACACTTATGGCCATGCCTGATAAAAATAACAGCTATTATTAAAGAAAGGTTCAGAAATGTGACACCAGTCATGTAGCCATTGACTAGTTGAGCTAAGATTCCAGAAGCAGTCTAAATGCAATTCACAATACTGTCCACCATAACTATATGTGTGTCTGAGTACTATTAAAAACAAACATTTGTTTTACACCAAAACACTGGTCATGAATTAGTTTTAGATTCAAACTTCGGATGTGCCTGACTTTAAATTGTGATTTCCTTAAACCCTTACAGGAATTTAAATTTGATTTTGAAATTATTTTTTGGTGTAGACTTCATAAATTTTATAAATAAGCTTGCTGTTCAGTATGTCTCAGAAAGGCATTTGGGGGATTGTTTAAATTATTTTTATGTTTAGCATATAAACATGCTTATAAAACATAATTATATTTATAAAGGAGATTATAGTAAAACATGATCAATTATTAACACATAGTTTGAACTGTTTCCAGGAATATCTCTTAGCATTTAGAAGCTACTGATTAAAACAAACACTGGTGAAATATCTAACAGATTTATTTATTTATTTCAAGTATACTTCAGGAGGGTAATTTGGTGAGCTCATATTCTTACCTCCACTTTCTTTGAATATTTAGAATTATATTAATCAAAATAAAGTGATTAATTATGTTAATCACTGTCATGATTGTGGAGGGCACGTTTTACACTGTGGTATTTTCTTTTTGGCTATTGCTACATCATTTCTGTTGCCATTCAGTTTTGTTTAACTGTGAGGAATGCTTTATTCAGTTTTCTTGAAATAGTTTGCTGTAATTTTTCCATTTAACTTGTTCTAAAATATATGTTACGGTTAGGTCTTTAAATTGATTGCTTTTCACGTAGATGTCTATAGCATCATCTTTCAGTAGTCACCATTACTTTGTGTTTCGTTGAATTAGAAATTGATATGCCCTGATAACTGTTATTGGAAGTTACTTCACTTACTGTGCCATCTAGCAATACAGGATCATAAAAATATGTGCTAAATAAGAAATGCTTTCTCTGTTTGCTACTGGCAGCTGATCAAGAATGTAAGATAAAATAGATCATGGCTAGGCATGGAAAGCATGCTTGAACTGCTATTAAAGTTGTGTACAAAATATGTATGATGTATTCAGATATTACACTAAAGGCTGAAGTATCCCATACATTGCAAGGACAGAATGACTTGCTTCTTCTTAGGCCACGCTCAGGAACATTTAGTGCCTGCTCATTTCTAATCAATTTCCAGTTTCTTAATTTAGAATCTTATTTCTCTCACTAATCTCCCTCTCACATTTTTACTTTTCATTCTTCTTTTAATGAACTCTATGTTCTAGTTAAGCCTGGTAACTTTTGAGTGACTTTGCCTGCTTCACACTTTCTTACCAGTTTACCTTAACCTTTACTTTCATCTCCTCCAGCAAATCTCTGTCTTCTAATTTTACAAGAATGAATCCTTCCTTCCTTGATTCTTCTTTTGTTAAGCTGTTTCTGATTACCAGGTCGTGAGTGCTAATTTTAAGTCACTTTATCTGCATGATTTTATGTTAGCTGGGGCTTCCTACCTTTAATGATGGAAAAGTTTTTGTGCAGGTAGGTGAATATATCTATTACATTTTATTTTATTGTTACATCACAATCTCTTCACAAGAATGGCCCAAGTCTGATACATGTTTGCCATCTCACCTCAGTTGTGAGCCAAGTGCCTTGCTTATAGTAGGTTGAAGTGTGTGTGCTCAGTCATGTCCTACTATATAAGACCCCATAGACTGTATTCCTAGAGAAGGCAGTGTCACCCCACTCCAGTACTCTTGCCTGGAAAATCCCATGGACGGAGGACCCTGGTGGGCCGCGGTCCATGCGGTTGCTAAGAGTCGGGCACGACTGAGCGACTTTATTTTCACTCTTCACTTTAATGCACTGGAGAAGGAAATGGCAACCCACTCCAGTGTTCTTGCCTGGAGAATCCCAGGGATGGGGGAGCCTGGTGAGCTGCCGTCTATGAGGCTGCACAGAGTCGGACATGACTGAAGCGACTTAGCAGAAGCAGCAGCAGACTGTATTCCCCCAGGCTCCTCTGTCCATGGAATCCTCCAGGTGAAAATACTGGAGTGGGTTGCCATTTCCTTCTCCAGGGGATTTTCCCAACCCAGGGATCAAACCTCTGTTTTTTATGTCTCCTGAATTGGCAGGCAGATTTTTAACCATTGTGTCACCTGGTATAGTAGGTTAATAAATTATAAGTTAGTAAATGCTTATTAAACAATGACTGAATTCATTTGATGATATAGATGGGAATTCTATGTGATTCTAAGTCATTCATTGAAATGTTTAAGTAGTTCCTCAATAAGTATTTATTGCATTTCTACAATAGATTAGGTGTGGAGGATGTCAATTCCTATAAGGAATTAAATCTTGGGTAACAGTTAAGGTAATATGCACCTATTCAGATACATATATATCATAAATCATATAAGCTTTGTTAGAGTTTGTGTTCTGTATTACTCAGGATCTACTCTAGTGCAGAAATCCTATTATTACAAAGATAACTATGTTAACCAGATATGCTAACTAGATGGTGCCAAAAGTAAAGGGTCTGGGGGAGTACAAGTAGATGCTAAGGCAGAATGGTCTAAAAGGAAACCAGGAAATAGATCAAAATATAAACAGCATTAGAGTTCATGTCAAGGAGATTCAACATGATTCTAAGAGAAGTGGGAGTCAGATGGCAGAGGTCTTTAAGTATAGCGGAGTGGAGGCCTTGATTTCTTAGGGGAACAATTTTCAAAGCTTTACGAAGAAAAGGAAGAAACAAATATCCTGAAAGGGATCTGGATTGTTCTTTAACAGAGATATTTCTCTAAGACTTGGAATGCTGTCCTATTAGTGGCCACACTTTATGTGGAATAAGTAGTAGAGACAGTTACTCTCTTTGGTCATTTCTTGGTATCAATACACTGCTCCTCTCTAGAGACTTATTTCCTTAGTAGAGGATTTAGTATAATAACAAAAGAAATGTTTCTAAAATCAATAGACTTGAAACTGTTCTTTGAACATGGACTTCAGTTCAACTTAAAATGTTTATGTGTGGTGCTATAGCAAATCTATATGATGTTTACATATAGATAGAAAGCCTCATTTAAATATAAAAATTTTCTTGCTGAAATAATGACTGTCACAAAAGACTTCCCTTGATGTTAAGCTGTGATCTCAAGTAAGTCACCCCTCAGAGGCTATCTTGAGGCTGAAGGCTGAAGAATTGTCACTCACCAAATCGATGCCATCTCATTTCTACCCCTATCATTGTCTGAGCTCACTGTTCAAGCTATAAGCTGATTAGCATTTCACACTTACCCAAAAGGATTTTATTTTGACCTGGTAGCATATCATTAAAGTATTTTCAGTGATTTTTGCTTACTTTTTGTGTTTCATGGTTTAGAAAAAAAGAATTAATGCCACAGATAATATGGATATGATTTTCACAGTCCTGACCCTTTTAAGACTTACTGTTTTCTTTTGGGAAAAAAAAAAAAAAAACAATGCATAGGATTTCATTTGTACTGAGACTGTTCTGACAGTTCTGTAACAGTGGAATTTTTAAGGATCATCAATATGGAAGGCACAGCCTGCAAAGTTACTGTTTTTTTCTCTTTCTTTTTTCATCTTTAATTCCAGTTAAAAGATACATATTCTATTAGACTAGATGCTTTCTGCCTGGATGTTTTCTGTGTGATCTTTGACTTACAACCAAGGAAATTCAGCTTCAATCTGTTAGAGCTGAAAGGGCCCACAGCATGCCATGGGCTATCCAGTGTTTCAAGAATTTAGAATCCCTGGTTTGTGAATAATGATTAATATGTGTTAACTCATATTGTTAAATTTTCCAACAAAGATGGCCTATATTCTGCTTTGCTGATTGTTCTTAATATTCCATATAATGCAGATATTGCAGATATCCTATGTATGCAAAATATTTAACTCGTTCTATAGGGAAATAGATGGGGAAACAGTGGAGACAGTGTCAGACTTTATTTTTGGGGGCTCCAAAATCACTGCAGATGGTGACTGCAGCCATGAAATTATAAGACGCTTGCTCCTTGGAAGGAAAGTTATGACCAACCTAGATAGCATATTCAAAAGCAGAGACATTACTTTGCCAACAAAGGTTCGTCTAGTCAAGGCCATGGTTGTTCTAGTGGTCATGTATGGATGTGAGAGTTGGTCTGTGAAGAAAACTGAGTGCTAAAGAATGATGCTTTTGAGCTGTGCTGTTGGAAAAGACTCCTGAGAGTCCCTTGGACTGCAAGGAGATCCAATCAGTCTATCCTAAAGGAGATCAGTCCTGGGTGCTCTTTGGAAGGACTGATGCTGAAGCTGAAACTCCAATACTTTGGGCACCTCCTGCGAAGAGTTGACTCATTGGAAAAGACTCTGATGCTGGGAGGGATTGGGGGCAGGAGGAGAAGGGGACGACAGAGGATGAGATGGCTGGATCGCATCACTGACTTGAAGGACATGAGTTTGTGTGAAGTCTGGGAGTTGGTGATGGACAGGGAGGCCTGGCATGCTGTGATTCATGGTGTCGCAAAGAGTCGGACACTATTGAGCAACTGAACTGAACTGAACTGATAGACAAATATCCACGTTCTCAATGGACAATTTTCAAAATGCCTGTTTTATATTTTAGCATAATAATTATGTACAATCTTGTATAAATCATATTTTGTATGCTTTTTGATATAATTTTAAATCAAATGATTGTATTGTTTGAAATTTATATTGGGTTTGATAGGTTTCAGAAGGAATATCATCTTATCTTTAATGTTACTGTTACCCATGAAGTGACAATTTACCATACATTCTGTAATTGAAAGAATTAAATGTTTACTTTTCAAAATTACTTAGAAATCAAAATTGCCTTACTAATATTATTATGAAAAGGTACAAGCTCTGATGTATCATATTTTCAGAATATCTTACCATTTCATATAATTTAGAATTTTCTCAATGCTTGATTTGCCAATTCTGAATATAACTTTCCTTGATATCATAAGTAAAGTGTGTCAGGAATACTAATGTCAGTGTTGAATCATATACTGACTGCTGAAGCATTAACCAATGGAGCATAAAAGTATAGAAATTCTGAATTATTTTGGATGCACATACTTGTTTTGATATATAATACTTTAAATATATATTTTCTCCTCATGTATGTAAGTTTCACATATTCATATATATGTCCATATATATTATTAATATATATTTATATATGTATATATGTATAAATTTCAGAGTGTATATTTCTATTCTGAAGATCACTAGAGGGAAATAACTACTCAAAAATAATTATTGAATACCTGCTTTATCCCAGAAACTGTGCTTGAGTCTGGGAATATAAATATTGGGAAGATACTATCTGTGCTTTCAAAGAACTCATTACCAAGAGTGTCAGATGTGTTACAAGTTCTATAGGACAACAGAGATAAAGAGAGAAAGTAAAGACTTTTGGGAATAATACAAACAGCTTTTGCATTGAGCCTTATATTAAATGTCCTTACACTAAGAAGGGAAGAAAAAGGCATTTTAACTGGAGAAGAAATCATGAGCAAAATAATGAAAGCATCAAAGTTCGTCATTTATTTGATAAAAAGCACATCATCCAGTGTGGTTAGAGTAGAGGGAACATGGGAAGAATGACCAGATAGAATTTGAAGAAATGTAGAACTTAAAGTAAAATTATGTGGTGAAAATCTGGAAAAAAAATGGAAAGCATTTCTCTCCATAGACATACTAATAACAATATCAAAAAATAATAATAGCAAAAATTGACTTAACTTTTACTAGGAACTAGACTTTGCAATAAAAATATGCAGAAGAGCTCATTTAATCCTAATCATAAAATTTATTTTCAAGCAGTAAAAATCAAGTTTGCAATTTAGTATTTTAAACTGAAGATGGCTTTGGGAACCAAGAGGTGGAGATCAGCTCTTGAGAGGGTGAACATGCTCTGGAAGAAGAAAGATCCATTCCAGCTCCAGAGGGTAGAAGTCAATTCAGAGGTCAGTAGTGACTGGTAAACTATTCCTTTCAAGTACACTGTTCAGACTCCAGAGAGGGAATGGTGGAATATCCTTTTGGGGTTGCTTGTCAACTTTCTGGTTGACAAGAAGGGGACCACACTTTGAATATCAGTTTTGCCGCACTAAATTCGGTGGGTGAAAGTAATTTGCTCAAAGAAACCTGTAGTAGTAGTTGTGTAAGTTGCTTCAGTCATGTCTGACTAATTGCAACTCTGGTGGACTATAGCCCACCAGGCTCCTCTGTCAGAATTCTCCAGGCAAGAATATTGGAGTAGGTTGCCATTCCCCTCTCTAGGGGATTTTCTTGACCCAAGGATAGAACCCAGGTCTCCTGCATTGCAGGCAGAATGTTTGCCATCTGAACCATCAGGGAAGCCCCAAAGAACCCAGAGTATTCTTAAAATTGACCCATGCATCTGCAACTGAAATATGAGGGAACTAAATCCTAGGTAATTTAAATGCCTTTCAAAAATGGAGGGAAAGAGTAGATAAATGAATTTGTATGAAAGCCAAACTTCCAGCATTCAGATCAAGAAAACTGAAGAGCAAGAAAAGCCTCTTTTCTATAGCATTTCTAATATTTTCATCAGCATGATGGCCAAGTAAGATTTCATCAGGTTGTATGGAATCAGTTTTAAGTAAAAAGACCTATTGAAACCAAGGTCCTTTGCCAAGAATTTTTGCAGGGAGGAAGAGAAAACAGTAATTTGATGGTGGAAAAGAGGAAAAAAAGATCTTTTTTTGTTTTTTAAATAAAATAGGGAACTTCAGGTAGGTTTGTGGGTTGAAAGAAGCTTAGGGACTGAACAGAAAATAGAAACCCCATTGATGAAAGAAGGTCTTGGCAGCGTCAACTAGAAATGGAATGAAAAGGTCAGATGAACAAAAGAATAAGAATTCTTCTCAGATGCAAAATAAAGTCCTTATGAGTAAAGATACTGATAAATTTGGAGACACAGAGGAGGGAAGCAGAGGGGAGTCACGCCTGATAGCCTCAGTGTTCTCAGCAGTAGGAGGTGAGATCATGTTTTGGGGTTTAGGTGGGTGGGGGTGGGAGAGGGAGATCTGAAGAGGGTGTGGTGGGAACAGCTGCTGTGTGGAAAGGGAAGACCAGCCAAGTAGGAATGAGTAATAGGGCTGCTAAGCAGCTCTGAGAGTTCAGCTGACATCGGAAATCATAAATTTGTAGCAAAGTCAATCAGCGTGGTTATTCAATTTTCTCAGTAACTCTTGGCAGCCCAGGATGAGGAGGAGAGTGAGCAGATGGTAGGATTGATTTGGTGGTGGGATTGGCAAGGCAGCTGTGAGAGAAGGTCAAAGAATGGAGGAATCAATTGCACCCATGTAAATGTGTTATCAGGGGGATCAAAATTAAGCAGAGATGACAGTGAAGCCAGGAAGGATTGGAGACTGCTAAAATGTGAAGGACAAAGCAGTGGAAAGCATTAGCCTTTCACGCTGAAGAGGAATTTTGTGGGCATGAGTGGGATAGAGGATGAGAGAAGAGAATTTCACAATTCTAGATAGTACGGTAGAGTGCTTTTGTTTAGAAACAAGCCATTTTGTGTCTATGGGTATGGATTGCCAAAGCTGTGTGGGAGTGTAGGTCACTGAATATAGGGGCAAAAGAATTTTGAAGCTAAATAGATGAATGAGTCAGCCAAACCATCTAGGATAGCAACAAGCAACAGGAGAAAAAAACAAACAGGATAAAATAAGCTAACTGCCAAATTGGTCGAGTGAATTGATGAAGTACTTGTAGATGATAAGATTTAGAAAAGAGTTTCATTGATTGGGTTTTGTAAAAGACATAAGGCTTATTGAACTAAGATGATAGAACAATGTCTCAGAATTGGGAGGGAAAGTTCAAGATAATGTACCTCTTCCTCTTTGCCTTGAGATAGGAAGATGATTACTGTTTTTTTACAGTGTTCTATCATGTAGTGAAATCTATGTGAATAAAACTTAATACTCATTGCAAATAGTTCCTGTGCATACATCTGTGCTCAGACATATCTGACTCTTTATGACCTCATGGACTTTAGCCTGCCAGGCTCCTCTGTCCACCGGATTTTCCAGGTAAGAATACTGAATGGGTTGCCATTTCCTCCTCCAGGAGGTCTTCCTGATCCTAGGATTAAACCCAAGTCTGCAGTGTCTCCTGCATTGGCAGGCAGATTCTTTACCCACTAAGCTATCAGGGAAGCCCTCAGATCCCATGCATGGTAGCTTACTTACTTTTTTTTTAGTCTCGGATATTTGTGGTCCACTGGAGAAGGGAATGGCAAACCACTTCAGTATTCTTGCCTTGAGAACCCCATGAACAGTATGAAAAGGCAAAATGATAGGATACTGAAAGAGAAACTCCCCAGGTCAGTAGGGGCCCAATATGCTACTGGAGATCAGTGGAGAAATAACTCCAGAAAGAATGAAGGGATGGAGCCAAAGCAAAAACAATACCCAGCTGTGGATGGGACTGGTGATAGAAGCAAGGTCCAATGCTATAAAGAGCAATATTGCATAGGAACCTGGAATGTCAGGTCCATGAGTCAAGGCAAATTGGAAGACGTCAAACAAGAGATGGCCAGAGTGAATGTCGACATTCTAGGAATCAGCGAACTGAAATGGACTGGAATGGGTGAATTTAATTCAAATGACCATTATATCTACTACTGCGGGCAGGAATCCCTCAGAAGAAATGGAGTAGCCATCATGATCAACAAAAGAGTCCGAAATGCAGTACTTGGATGCAATCTCAAGAACGACAGAATGATCTCTGTTTCCAAGGCAAACCATTCAATATAACAGTAATCCAAGTCTATGCCCCAACCAGTAACTCTGAAGAAGCTGAAGTTGAATGGTTCTATGAAGACCTACAAGACCTTTTAGAGGGAAAGGGAAAGGGAAGTCACTCAGTCGTGTGCGACTCTTAGTGACTCCGTGGACTGCAGCCTACCAGGCTCTGCCATCCATGGGATTTTCCAGGCAAGAGTACTGGAGTGGGGTGCCATTGCCTTCTTTTAGAACTAACACCCAAAAAAGATGTCCTTTTTATTATAGGGGACTGGAATGCAAAAGTAGGAAGTCAAGAAACACCTGGAGTTACAGGCAAATTTGGCCTTGGAATACAGAATAAAGCAGGGCAAAGACTAATAGAGTTTTGCCAAGAAAATGCACTGGTCATAGCAAACACCCTCTTCCAACAACACAAGAGAAGACTCTACACATGGACATCACCAGATGGTCAACACCGAAATCAGATTGATTATATTCTTTGCAGCCAAAGATGGAGAAGCTCTATACAGTCAGCAAAAACAAGACCAGGAGCTGACTGTGGCTCAGACCATGAACTCCTTATTGCTAAATTCAGACTTAAATTGAAGAAAGTAGGGAAAACCACTAGAACATTCAGGTATGACCTAAATCAAATCCCTTATTGATTATACAGTGGAAGTGAGAAATAGATTTAAGGGCCTAGATCTGATAGATAGAGTGCCTGATGAACTATGGAATGAGGTTCGTGACACTATACAGGAGACAGGGATCAAGGCCATCCCCATGGAAAAGAAATGCAAAAAAGCAAAATGGCTGTCTGGGGAGGCCTTACAAATAGCTGTGAAAAGAAGAGAAGCAAAAAGCAAAGGAGAAAAGGAAAGATATAAACAACTGAATGCAGAGTTCCAAAGAATAGCAGGAAGAGATAAGAAAGTCTTTTTCAGCGATCAATGCAAAGAAATAGAGGAAAACAACAGAATGGGAAAGACTAGGGATCTCTTCAAGAAAATCAGAGATACCAAAGGAACATTTCATGCAAAGATGGCCTCGATAAAGGACAGAAATGGTATGGCCCTAACAGAAGCAGAAGATATTAAGAAGAGGTGGCAAGAATACACAGAAGAACTGTACAAAAAAGAGCTTCACCACCCAGATAATCATGATGGTGTGATCACTCACCTAGAGCCAGACATCCTGGAATGAGAAGTCAAGTGGGCCTTAGAAAGCATCATTACGAACAAAGCTAGTGGAGGTGATGGAATTCCAGTTGAGCTATTCCAAATCCTGAAAGATGATGCTGTGAAAGTGCTGCACTCAATATGCCAACAAATCTGGAAAACTCAGCAGTGGCCACAGGACTGGAAAAGGTCAGTTTTCATTCCAATCCCAAAGAAAGGCAATGTCAAAGAATGCTCAAACTACTGCACAATTGCACTGATCTCACACGCTAGTAAAGTAATGCTCAAAATCTCCAAGCCAGGCTTCAGCAATATGTGAACTGTGAACTTCCTGATGTTCAAGCTGGTTTTAGAAAAAAGCAGAGGAACCAGAGATCAAATTGCCAACATCCTCTGGATCATGGAAAAAGCAAGAGAGTTCCAGAAAAACATCTATTTCTGCTTTACTGACTATGCCAAAGCCTTTGACTGTGTGGATCACAATAAACTGTGGAAAATTCTGAAAGAGATGGGAATACCAGAGCACTTGACCTGCCTCTTAAGAAATCTGTATGCAGGTCAGGAAGCAACAGTTAGAACTGAACATGGAACAACAGACTGGAAAGGAGTGTGTTAAGGCTGTATATTGTCACCCTGTTTATTTAACTTCTATGCAGAGTACATCATGAGAAACGTTGGGCTGGAAGAAACACAAGCTGGAATCAAGATTGCTGGGAGAAATATCAATAACCTCAGATATGCAGATGACACCACCCTTATGGCAGAAAGTGAAGAGGGGCTAAAAAGCCTCTTGATGAAAGTGAATGAGGAGAGTGAAAAAGTTGGCTTAAAGCTCCACATTCAGAAAACGAAGATCATGGCATCTGGTCCCATCACTACATGGGAAATAGATGGGGAAACAGTGGAAAGAGTGTCAGACTTTATTTTTCTGGGCTCCAAAATCACTGCAGATGGTGACTATCCCATCTTCCAAAATGATCTACAAGCATGACCTGATTGGGTACCAGCTTGCCTCTGGGACCTCAATTCCTTTCAATCTCAGCATGATTCACTAAACCAAAGCCACTCTGATTCTTTTTTTCTGTCACTGAAACATGCCAAAAGACTTCCTCCTTCAGAGCCTTTGAACTTGTTATGCTTGCTCTTTGGAACACTCTTTGTCCCTTCCAGCCTCTTCTACATCATTTAAATCTCATTCCAGATATCAAGTCCCCACAGTGGTTGACTTGATTGTCTTCATCATACTTCTCTGTTTTATAATTTTTTTGTAGCACTCATTGGAACTGCAATTTCTGCCCAAATCTTAGTTTGCCCAAATTGATCACACTTAATCTAAAAAATAAAAGAATCTATCATAGAGCTTTATTTGATTTACTTGATTGTTTACATTTTGATCACCAGAATTACTAAGTTTTATTTTTTATATACTTGGTATTTAAGTAAAGTGATTTTTAG
The DNA here is from genome assembly GCA_935064755.1 of Tragelaphus eurycerus. Lineage (NCBI taxonomy): Eukaryota > Metazoa > Chordata > Mammalia > Artiodactyla > Bovidae > Tragelaphus > Tragelaphus eurycerus. The sequence continues at coordinate 37,612,775 of CAKXYN010000004.1, read as the reverse complement.
ATGGTACACTGGTGTCTGCTGTGCCTTAGGCACTTGCAATGTTGTAAGCATCTCTAGTTTTTCTTGTCACATTTGTAAAAGTTGACATGAATAGAATATCATTTGTTTTGGATCTGGAATTCTCTTGGAGAGTGACTATTTTTGGAAAATACGCTATTATCCTTTTGATTTTTATTATATATATAGTGGCCACAGGATTGGAAAAGGTTAGTTTTCATCCCAATCCCAAAGAAAGGCAATGCCAAAGAATGCTCGAACTACCGCACAATTCCACTCATCTCACACACTAGTAAAGTAATGCTCAAAATTCTCCAAGCCAGGCTTCAGCAATATGTGAACCGTGAACTTCCTGATGTTCAAGCTGGTTTTAGAAAAGGCAGAGGAACCAGAGATCAAATTGCCAACATCCGCTGGATCATGGAAAAAGCAAGAGAGTTTCAGAAAAACATCTATTTCTGCTTTATTGACTATGCCAAAGCCTTTGACTGTGTGGATCACAATAAACTGTGGAAAATTCTGAAAGAGATGGGAATACCAGACCACCTGATCTGCCTCTTGAGAAATCTGTATGCAGGTCAGGAAGCAACACTTAGAACTGGTCATGGAACAACAGACTGGTTCCAAATAGGAAAAGGAGTACGTCAAGGCTGTATATTGTCACCATGTTTATTTAACTTATATGCAGAGTATATCATGAGAAATGCTGGACTGGAAGAAACAGAAGTTGGAATCAAGATTGCTGGGAGAAATATCAATAACCTCAGATATGCAGATGACACCACCCTGATGGCAGAAAGTGAAGAGGAACTAAAAAGCCTCTTGATGAAAGTGAAAATGGAGAGTGAAAAGGTTGGCTTATAGCTCAACATTCAGAAAACAAAGATCATGGCATCTGGTCCCATCACTACATGGGAAATAGATGGAGAAACAGTGGAAACTGTCAGACTTTGTTTTTCTGGGCTCCAAAATCACTGCAGATGATGACTGCAGCCATGAAATTAAAAGACGCTTACTCCTTGGAAGGAAAGTTATGACCAACCTAGATAGCATATTCAAAAGCAGAGTCATTACTTTGCCAACAAAGGTTCGCCTAGTCAAGGCTATGGTCTTTCCTGTGGTCATGTATGGATGTGAGAGCTGGACTGTGAAGAAGGCTGAGTGCCGAAGAATTGATGCTTTTGAACTGTGGTGTTGGAGAAGACTCTTGAGAGTCCCTTGGACTGCAAGGAGATCCACCCAGTCCATTGTGAAGGAGATCAGCCCTGGGATTTCTTTGGAAGGAATGATGCTAAAGCTGAAACTGCAGTATTTTGGCCACCTCATGCGAAGAGTTGACTCATTGGAGAAGACTCTGATGCTGGGAGGGATTGAGGGCAGGAGGAGAAGGGGACGACAGAGGATGAGATGGCTGGATGGCATCACTGACTCGATGGATGTGAGTCTGAGTGACCTCCGGGAGTTGGTGATGGACAGGGAGGCCTGGCGTGCTGCAGTTCATGGGGTCGCAAAGAGTCGAACACAACTGAGCGACTGATCTGATCTGATATATATGTATGTATATATATATATGGGTTCGCAGGTGGCACTAACGGTAAAGAACCTATCTGCCTGCCAGTGCAGGAGAGTTAAGAAATGAAGGTTCGATCCTTGAGTCAGAAAGTCCCCTGGAGGAGAGCATGGCAACCCACTTGAGTATTTAAGCCTTTGCTTGAAATTTAAATACTTTGCTTGAATCATTAGTTATTTTATTAATAGAGTTAACAGACCAGAAATTTCTAATTGGTATATCAATTTTTCTCCAAACTGTAAACAATGAAACACAAACAAAAGCAAGATATTGTCTTCCTTACTCATTCAGTTCCTTTTGAGGAAAACAATGCAAAACATGCTTCTTATCATTTCGAAGCAAGAATACATATTTACTTGGGTATCCATGTGTTGTGATTATAAATATCACTTGGGACCGAGACATGACCACGAAGGCATGTTCACAGATTACTGTTTTAAGGTAGATCTATGAGGATGTCAGACATGCATGAGCTGCAATCATGGGCTTTCCACTACAAAAATAGAACAGATTCTTATTCATCAAACATAATGCTATGTTTTGCAGTCCCAACTAACTCTTTATAATCACTTAAGATTTGAATATAAAATTAGGCTTTCTACAAGTAGTCTGAAACCACAAATATTACATTTCTGGATTCTGGTTGCATTTTTAAAGATAGGATGGAGCAAATGTTCTGAGTTAGTAACTAAATATTATTACATTCCTAGGCCTAACCCAGCACGTATGGTAACAGTCATCATTTATTTGTAACAAAGAAAATTTGGTGGTTACTGGCACACTTTGAAAACTCCAATTGATGGATGATGAGAGAGGCTTTCTGATGTTAAATATTTTTGTAAATCTCAAAGCAAATGTTTAATTAGAGCATACATTTTTTAGGCTCTCAAGAAAGAGAAGTTTCAACCCAGGTTCCTTTTTCCTGGAAGAGCCAAAGCATGTGGAGCCACCGTGGGTTCTCTGGGGGTGCCTACAGTCACACAGGCGGCTTCTTTTCTTAGCTGGTGTAGGAGAGAGGTGGGCATGTAGGCATATCTCTGGTTGATGTTTGCAGAAGATGAGAGATTCAGACATGTACAGAGACCGTGGGATGGTTGGAAGAGATGCCAGGACTGATTAAATGAATAAACATACTGAAAAGGGATTAAATGCCATTACCAATCATTTATTTATCAGTATAAATAAATGATAAACTTTAAATATCATAGAAAAGCTGCTAAAAAATGCATTTCCTATGATAAAATACTTGGTAGTTTTCTTATAGATTGATTAAGATGTTTTAATAATAATAATTGTTTTCTGCTTCTTTATTGGCAAGTAAAGCCAGAAAACTTTTTCAGGGCATCTTGTTGAAAATTCTCTCTTTTCTTATTCCCCCTTCAGAATAACTTCAGTGCAATTCCTAAAAGAACACCATTTGGCCAATTTCCATCTGGCATGCTTCCCTTCTTATTTTCACTGAAAATTGTGGAGTCTAGTTTTTAATGCTATCTCTGAATAAATTCAGCTTTCAACTCAACACCCATCCTCCCTACTTGTTTTTTATATAAGCAGTTACCTTGTTTTGTGGGAAAAATAAATATAATTCTGGGCTCTGACTGGATAGAATCAGATAAAAACAAATCGTAGAAATATGAATTCACCAATTTCTAGTAATCTTTTGTAGGCTTTAAAGTACAAATGTGTCATGTGAAAAGTTCCATCTCTGCCGGAGAATTGAGTATTTTACACTTAGATAATTAGAAAATTGTCAAGACATATGTTGCCTTTTACAAACAATTTTGTATTTATTGTTTTGCAGATGAAATAAAAATTATCATGGAGCTGAATTATGAAAAACCTCTCAACTTAGAGGTCTTCATCAATGACTAATTGCTACTATTCATAACCCACTTTAAAAGCAAATAAAGCACCCATTTGGTAATTCTATTAATGGTTTCCATATTAAAACAGCTATTGGTCTTCCAAAATAAAATATGTAATTATGAAATATTCATATTGGTGTCACTATTGAAAAGCTTACAAATGTATCTGGAAAAAATAGAGTTTATCATTCTTTTTCTTGTTTTCTATTAAGCCTATAACCTTTTAAAAAATCAAATTGGACTAATGATGTAGCAGTATATACTCAACAAAATGGAGAATTAAGTGATTAAATAAATAGAGGCAAAAAAGAAGCATTCATAATTAATAATTTAGATAGCAGTATCAACTCTCCCTTGCCCCCAACCCTCTATGTTGTCCACTGGAGAATTTATAGGACTTGAATAACTTGGTCTCTCTGTTCAAAAGAGAGAAAGGGAAACACTAGTCCTTGTCTTGTTTTGAAAACATTTGACCTGGAACACAACTTTGAATGTCTCTGAGACTCCATTTCTGAGGTGGTTAAATGTGAGAAATGTCTCTGATAGTCTTTAGTATTGTTATGGAGAATTAACGAAATAAAGAACATGCAAATATTTTGTAAAAGTAAGTCCCTGTCAGGAGACAGAGCTATCATCATCTAAGCTCCTGAAATAGGGCAATCTTTGTTTATCTCTGAGGAAAAAAGGTACATAGAATTGCTCCAACCCTGCTCCATTCTGATCTTAAACCTCTAAGAGTGTCGGGAATATTCACTCACCTTGCATCTCCTGCTGAATGGGGCCTCTATACAGACCTACAGGTAGACCACCATTTTCCTGCTTGTTTTCTGTCATTGATGACCGCAGTGTCCCTCTCCAGTCTGTTTTACATTATGTATATAACGTAGGCTGTGTCCCTGATCCCAATGCTCTAGCACCTTTTCTGATTTTGTGATGCCATCTCACTCCTGTTTGCATTTGTTCATGCCTGAAATGCCAGTTCTCTTTTCCTCCTGGTTACCTTCTCCTTGTTCTTCAATGTGTAGAATTAACTGTGTGGTATGATTATAGATGGGCTTCCCTTGTAGCTCAGTTGGTAAAGAATCCGCCTGCAAAGCAGAAGACCTTGATTCAATTCCTGGGTCTGGAAGATCCCCTGGAGAAGGGTTAGGCTACCCACTCCAGTATTCTTGGGCTTCCCTGGTGGCTCAGCTGGAAAAGAATCTGCCTGCAAAAACATTTTGTTCTTTATAATTTATGTTTTTAGTTCTCTTTCATGACTTTTGCAATTTAAAATGCCATTTGAAGATTTCATGAACAAAAACCTGAGGCGCCTCCATTGCAAACTGAATCAGGGTCAGTCACTCTGCTTACCTTTCGCTAGCACAAGCGTTCACCTCTCCTGATAATTATATGAATGGATAATATTTATAATGGACTGCTTATCTATCTTACTAGACTGAGATCATCTGTCAACATATTTGTATCTACTACAATGTCTATAATAGGTGTTTATCACATATCAGTTGAATGGATGAACAAATAGTTTATGTATATAGTTCATTTTAATTTAGTAAATAGATATTGGATGATATTAAACAGCTAATAATTAGATTTGCAGTTAATATGCTCCAAGTTCTTAGTTTTATTTTGTGTTTTATACTCACTGGAAGTCAGTGTTGAAAGATAAATTTTATTACAATAACAAATAAATCATAATAAGAAGTAAATGAGGTACACTCTTGCAAACTATCATTTTAAGGTTACTTCTCATTCTTTCATTTCTTTTTTGTACTGTAATAAAATATTTTCATCTTGAGGTCTATGGCTAAACCTTAACAGTCAAAGAGAGGCATTATACCAATATGAGAACACAGCTCATTACCATTACAAATGATTTCTAGCTATTTGTGTGTTTCAGGTCAGAAGTGAGAATCAGACAACTAGATACTTTTCAATGACAATCCAAGCTTCAAACATTCCTCTCATGCAGAAAGTCAGTCCTCTCTATTAGAAGAATATTTTTTCCCAAGTGGCAGTCAGTGGCATCTGATGTGAGTTGGCAAAGATAAGCACAATTTCATTCAACTATATAGATATTTACTATATATCAAATAATTTATGAGTCTCTGATATATAAAAGTGCATAAGGCTTTCCCTTTCTTCTAGGAACTTACAATAAGTTTTAGGAAAGTAAAATGTTATCAATAACTGATAAATAAATGGTGAAATGTTAACTAGCAACATAAAATTTCTTAGTGGCTACTCTTTGCTTGGCAATGTGCTGGGTGTTAATAAATGCTATGGGAACAAGGTCATGTAGAATCTTTAACTCTAGCATTGGAGAAGGATCCTCGAATAGAACTGACTGTTCACTGGGCACGATAGTTACAATGCTTTGGATCCACAGTACGTTTTAATGTGGGGCCCATGACAGTGTTTTCAGTTTCCTTTAAAACCAGAAGAAAAACAAAGACCTTTTCAGTCAAATAAAATGTTTTAATGTATAATATTACTACATCCATCTTTATACCAACACAGTCATTACATATAATGGGTAAGTTTTTTTTTTTCATGATGGACGTGTCTGTTAAGGCAGAGGGGACCAGGGTCCATGGAAGGTGTAAGGTGACCCTGACTGAGGGCAGGTGGAAGCTAGAAAGCGTCAGGAAAAGATTCAGAGCACTGGGATTGGGCTCTGAAATACTATGCCATGCTGTGTTCAGTCACGTCTGATTCCCGTATGGACTGTAGCCTGCCAAGCTCCTCTGTCCATGGGATTGTCCCAGAAAGAATACTGGAGTGGGTTGCCATTTTCTCCTCCAAGGAATCTTCCCTACGCAGGGATCAAACCGTGTCTCAGGTTCTTTTACTGCTGAGCGACAGGGAAGCCTTTTGTAATACTAGTGCATTTTACTAGGTAGAGAACAGGAAGGCCTTGTCAGGAGAAAGGTTAGTCAGAAGCAAAGCCCGGACTTGTAAAAGTATAGGGTGGAATGATTCAGAAGTGCACAAGACGTGGTCTCTAAATTAAAGTTCAGGGAACAGAGACAAATGTATGCAGAGTACAATTCCATAACAGAAAGTATGTGCCTATTCCAAGATTGAGGAATAAGATACCTGCTTCTAAATCTTTAAAATTCCTAAGAAGTAAAGATTTACAACCAGACAGCTTAAATAAATAAAATTGATTAAATAAGCCTACCATTGTAACATTCTCAATTATCTGAGATGTGTAATATATTTGGGTGTAGGGTAGGTGGTACTCTGGTTTTGAGACTATCATTAAGCCCTAAGATCTTGACATATCAATCATTATGAATTTGTCACTGTTTGTTTTATTATTCTCTATGTACATTTTGAAAATATTATTAGCAAGGTAACATCTCCAAATTACATTAAAATGGACAGTCATTTTCTCCCTCAGAAATTCAGTTAGGGTTGAGTACACTTGTCAAATATGAATACTTAAGTACATTTTGTACAAATGTTCACTGACAAAGCAGTTAACTTTCTTTCTAGGACATATTCAAAATCCAGATTTGAGAAGTGAGTCATATTTTAATCCATATTGATGAATTCTGTTAAACTACTTTTAAAATTTTAGAGGGTAAAGTAAAACTTCATTCTAGTGTATACTATTTCTTTCATTCCACTCTACCTTCAATCAATTTCTTAAAGTATATGTTCTCTCTCTATTTTCTAAACCCTATTCTCAGTACTATCCTCTTTTCATCCTCTCTCACATAATGAAGGGAAGACATTATTTATCTAATTTATTTTGAGGGAATAACATTAAGGCTACTTACATTTTTCTTGTTAGTATAATAGCTGTAGTGAAAAGTAGGTGAGCTGATGAATTTAATTTTTCAACTAACTAAACATGTAGGTATTAAATTCTCTAACTGTCATAAATATAATCAGGTCTTTAATTAGAAAATGAAGGAAACATAATTCTAAGCATTATGAAGATATATTGAGCTTCTGGTGGTTAACGTATTTAGGGAGACTAGATAACTCAATCAGCATGCCGCACTCTGGCTCTATTCTGAATTGAGCTTTTGGAAAATGTATTATACTGAGCATACAGGAGAGCCACTGGAAATAAAAGGGTGTGCCTTTTTAAGGTAGGTCAGAGCATCATCTTCAAATGTAAGGGATACCAGCACCTCCTATAAAGAAGTCTTGCACTGTTGGGTATCATAATCTATACTATTCAATATAGAGGAAAACCTGGCCTTTAGAAGACATGTTTTCATTGTTGCCTATATATTTGTATCTCTGAAAATACTAAAGGGGAAGTAGACAAAGGCATTAATAAAAATTGAACTGTTTGGAGTGTGATACACTAGATGATTTTTGCCAGGATTCCATCAATGTTTGAGTGAGTGAGTGAATGAGTGAAGTCGCTCAGTCATGTCCGACTCTGCGACCACGTGGACCACCAGGCTCCTCCATCCATGGGATTCTCCAGGCAGGAATACTGGAGTGGGTTGCCATTTCCTTCTCCACCATCAATGTTTGCTGCTGCTGCTAAGTCACTTCAGTCGTGTCCGACTCTGTGCAACCCCACAGACGGCAGCCCACCAGGCTCCCCTGTCCCTGGAATTCTCCAGGCAAGAACACTGGAGTAGGTTGCCATTTCCTTCTCCAATGCATCAAAGTGAAAAGTGAAAGTGAAGTCGCTCAGTCGTGTCCGACTCTTAGCGACCCCATGGACTGCAGCCCACCAGGCTCCTCTGTCCATGGGACTCTCCAGGCAAGAGTATTGGAGTGGGTTGCCATTGCCTTCTCCAACCATCAATGTTTGGATCCCTTCAAATACATGTCATTTATTCATTCAAGAAACCATTGACCTAGCAAAACATCATGATAATAACAGGACTATAGGACTGAATAAGATACAGTCCCTGCATTCAAGAAGTTTATAGTCTAGTGGATGCAACAGAAGCAGGATAGAAGCACAGTACAGTATTGCTAATACTGTACCCTGAAGTGTAGAGGAAGGGCAGGGAGCTCAGCTCAGGGACCTGGGAAGGTGGCGTCATGAAGTAATTCAAACGGATATACATAGATTTATCTGTATGTGAAATTATCACAAAATTTTAACCTCTTCTACATATTATTTTTAAATTTTGAATAAACAAATATACTTTTATGTCCCAATTTCATATTACCCATTTCTACATATTTATATTACATAAAACAATTTATACATGGATATGAGAATATGTATATTTTTAGAAAATCCATATATATACGAAAAAAGTGAATATCATTGTACACATATTTTGCAAGTTTTTTTATCATGCCTTTCTGAACACTTCTGTAGCTTTTATGTGGCTTTACAGAGCCAGAGTAAAAATTTCATTCATCATATGAATATCTATTGTTGGTTACCTTACATGTGATTTTCTTTATTTTACTTTTTAGCAAGTTATTGGAACTATGTGAAATGCTGCATCAACTCTATTTTATTTATTCTTTCCCCTCTAAACATTATTGTTGTTTATATTTTTCTTCTTGTCCTGGCTTAAAAACATATTTCCTTTAACTACCTAATTTTCTTTTTATCTGAGGAAGCCCCTTTGTTTTAGCAATCTCTGTTAACTTCTGTTCACCATTCATTTTACTGCTGCTTAAGAGCTGGTTCAAAGATATATGGAAACAAATCACACAGTTTCTTTCCTCTTGTGGAAGATGGCTAAGGGTTGAAATATTGATATATACTTTACATAATTTATTAAATAAATATATTATTTAGCTTTGGGAATGTTAGTAGCTCTTTACATTTAAATCATAATAAAAGGATGTAAGAGTGGATCAGAATCCATTTTTACTATAAATCTTTATTAAAGTAAATGTGTTAATTAAGAGTCATGAATTGAGCGTCTGCTTCTCTATATTATGTTTGATGTGATGGGAATATAAAAAGTGTTATAAGACTCTATTCCTGTGCTGGGTGGGTTTAGAGAGTAAAGACAGATTAACTGCACAAGCTTTGAGATAGATTAATAGGCAAAGTTAAATAGCATTGTACTAATAAAAAAGAAAATAAAACTAAAATGTAAGTTGTATGATGAAGAACATAAATGTATATGTTCGTTTTTATTTGTGAGTATGGATTATATATAAGTGTGTGTGTGTGTGTGTGTGTGTGTGTGTGTGTGCTCAGTGGCTCAGTTGTGTCTGATTCTGCAACCCCATGGACTGTAGTCCACTAGACTCTTCTGTCCATGGGATTCTCCAGGCAAGAGTACTGGAGTGGGTTGCCATTTCCTATTCCAGGGGATCTTCCCCCACCCAGATGTTGAATCTGAGTCCCTTGTGTCTCCTGCATTGGCAGGCAAATTCTTTACCACTCTGCCACTTGGGAAGCCATGTATATATAAAATATGATTAAAAAATCAAAAGGAAGTATACCCAGTATCTCACTGCAGATAGAACTTTGAGGATAGGTATTTGAAACAGTGCAAATGGATTCATTCAATAAATTGCTGTATGGATCTATAAATTATATAGAGACACTTATCCTGTGGGACTCTTGATCAATTATTAATTTGAAATATTTTGTAGATGAATCAGTGATTTTATTTATCGTATTAAAAGATAATTTTATCTTTCTTTTTGGTAAATTCAGAAAAATACATCTAGTTAAATTTGAACAAATTGGCTTTAAATGTATTTTAAAAATATATTGCACACATTTAAAGAAATTCAAATGATGTCAGGTTTTCTCGAGTTTTGTATAAAGCTGCTAGTAGCATATTTTGATTTAAGATGTATTTTCAGTTCTAAAATCCCTGAAGTACTTCTCTCCTACAGTGACTGACTTTTTAGAGAAATGTTTAAAGAGGAATTTAAATTTAAAAGGTGCAATTTGAAACACATTTTCTTGTGTCAAGTTTTGACACTGACCTTTTACAACATGTAAGCAGGGACTTTCCTCTTTAATTATGTTGCTTCTTTTAAATTAAATCTGTATTGTAATTCTTTACAAAATAAGGTAAAATTTTGGAATGAGGTTTATTTTACTTCTCCTAGATTTTAGAAGTTGAAAGTACATTTTTTTTTTTTTTTACCATAGGGATTCAGAATGATTTTTGAAACAGTTTTCTATCTCTTCATTTAGGCATTGAAAGGCAAAACTTGTTCTCCACAAAATGATTGCATATTATACAAAAACATACTGGCATTTCAAAATAAGTTTTGTTAAGTAGATTTCAATAAAGGTTTCACTGTAAACAGTTAGTAGAGAAAAACAATACTCATGGGTGGGGCAGTTATCAGGAAGAACTAGGGAAAAGGGACATTTTAGGAATCTTTTTGTTAAAGACATTTTGCTTTCATTCAAATAAAGAAGAACAGCAGAAGGATTTATCACGAGTTGGCATTGTATTCTATTCCTACATCACTTTGCAGAAATTCAGTTAACAAACCAATAAAACACAGATCAGTCATATCAAGGCAAGTTATTGACAATACTGACCATTCTTTGATACTGACCAGTATTTGATTGTGTTCAATCTCTATTTGGAGGAATTGAGATAAAATAGTGTCTGGAATTAGACACCTGGATCCAAATTGATGCCTGATATTTATTTGCTATGAACCTGGGATAGGTCATCTAATATCTTGAAGCCTCAGTTTTTTCATCTTCCTCTGTTTTATAGGATGTTTTCAGAGCTCAATGAAATATGGTTTCTGAGGCTTTTACTCATCAGTTCAATTCAGTTCAGTCAATCAGTCGTGTCCGCCTCTTTGTGACCCCACGGACTGCAGCACGCCAGGCCTCCCTGTCCATCACCAACTCCCAGAGTTTACTCAAACTCCTGTCCATAGAGTCAGTGATGCCATCCAACATTCTCATCCTCTGTTGTCCCCTTTTCCTCCCTCCTTCAATCTTTCCCACCATCAGGGTCTTTTGTAGTGAGTCAGTTCTTCGCATAAGGTGACCAAAGTACTGGAGCTTCAGCTTCAGCATCAGTCCTTCCAATGAATATTCAGGACTGATTTCTTTTAGGATAGACTGGTGGGATCTCCTTGCTGTCCAAGGGACTCTCGAGAGTCTTCTCCAACGCCACAGTTCAAAGGCATCAATTCTTCTACACTCAGCTTTCTTTATAGTCCAACTCTCACATCCATACATGACTACTGGAAAAACCATAGCTTTGACTAGATGGACCTTTGTTGGCAAAGTAATGTCTCTGCTTTTTAGTATGCTGCCTAAGGTGATCATAGCTTTTCTTCCAAGGAGCAAGAGTCTTTTAATTTCGTGATTGTAGTCACCATCTGCAGTGATTTTGGAGCCCCCCAAAATAAAGTCTCTCACTATTTTCATTCTACCCCCATCTATTTGCCATGAAGTGATTGTACCAGATGCCAAGATTTTAGTTTCTGAATATTGAGTTTTAAGACAACTTTTTCACTGTCCTCATAGTGCTCAAATATTTTACATTTCTTTTTCTTGGTTTCAGTGTATTGGCTTGTTATATTATCTTAATATTTTAAAATTTAGTTTTTAGGCCTAGTTTAATGTAACATAAAAGAGGCTGCATTATATATTAAGTATTTGGATTTCACTTTTTCCTTTTGTTTGCATATATCTGTTCCATAAATTTCATTAAGTAAGTAGGTGTAGAAAAATGTCTGTAGGGATGATATAAAGCAAATGAAATATTAGGGATTTATGTAAATTGTTGAAGAACATGCATTTTTTTCATCCTCCTTGGCTTTTCCTGTCCAATATTTATATTCATATCTTAGAAAAATTAACTGGTCAACAAATGCATTTTTTCAGGACATTGTGGACCTCTGTTTAAGGGCTTTTTTTTTTATTGTTTTGTTTTGTTTTGCTTTTATACAGGGGCATTCATGCCTCAGTATTGTTTTGTTTAATTTTCTGCTATCTGTTCTGCATGGCAAAGAGTGTCTAAAAGACTCTTAATTAGTCTCTCTGCTTCTAACCCTGGCCCCTGCAGCAGTCTATTTTTAAAACTATAATCAGAGTAAGTCTTGTAAAATATAATTCAAATTACTCCTCTGTTCAGAAGCCTCCAGTGGCTTCCCATCTCACAGAAAATTAAAGCCAAAATCTTTAAGACTCAGCATAGTCTGATTTCCTCAGATTCCCGAAGACCTTTCTAACCATAATCCCCTCACTCCAGCCACACTAATAAGCCAGGTCCACTTCCAGCTCAGAATCTTTAAATCTGCCCTGCATTCTGGGGCATTTCTTTCAGTCTCCACATAGCTCACATTTTTCCTCCTTCTGGTCATCTTAGCAATGAGAACTTCCTGACAATTCTATTTCAAATAGCATCTTGCTCTTAGATACGAAACACTCCGCACTTTTTTTTCCCTTGGCCTCAATCCCTTTGAGATATGTATGTAAGTATGTATGTATTGTGTGTGTATAACATTTACAGATTTATTTGGCTTATTTCTTTTTCACCAGTTAGAATGTAGTTTTGGTGATTTGGGGAATTTGGATCTGTATGTTTTCCTACGAGTGTGTCCACTATATGTATTAGAGTGCCTAACCGAGAGAAGATATTCATTAATATGCCTTGTGTTGAATGGGAAAATAATTGTATTTAATGTTTTTGAGTCTCCATATATATACAGTCAGCAAAAACAACACCAAGAGCTGACTGTGGCACAGACCATGAACTCGTTATTGCCAAATTCAGACTTAAATTGAAGAAAGTAGGGAAAAACACTGGACCATTTAGGTATGACCTAAATCAAATCCCTTACAATTATACAGTGAAAGTGACAAATAGATTCAAAGGATTAGATCGGATAGACAGAGTGCCTGAAGAACTGTGGACTGAGATTTGTGACATTGTACAGGAAGCAGAGATCAAGATCATCCACAAGAAAAAGAAACGCAAAAAGGCAAAATGGTTGTGTGAGGTGGCCTTACAAACAGCTGTGAAAAGAAGACAAGTGAAAGACAAAGGATAAAAGAAAAGATACACCCATTTGAATGCAGAGTTCCAAAGAATATCAAGGAGAGATAAGAAAGCCTTCCTCAGTGATCAATGCAAAGAAATAGAGGAAAATAGAATGGGAAAGACTAGAGATATCTTCAAGGAAATTAGAGATACCAAGGAAACATTTCATGCAAAGATGGGCACAATGAAGGACAGATATGGTATGGACCTAACAGAAGCAGAAGATATTAAGAAGAGGTGGCAAGAATACATAGAAGAATAGACAAAAGAGATCTTAATGACCCAGATAACCACCATGGTGTGATCACTTACCTAGGGCCAGACATCCTGGAATGTGAAGTCAAGGGGGCCTTAGAAAGCATCACTCTGAACCAAGCTAGTGGAGGTCATGGAATTCCAGTTGAGCTATTTCAAATCCTAAAAGATGATGCTGTTAAAGTGCTGCACTCAATATGTCAGCCAATTTGGAAAACTCAGCAGTGGCCACAGGACTGGAAAGGGTCTGCTTTTATTCAAATCCCAAAGACAGGCAATGACAAAGAATCATCATACTGTACAATTGCACTCACCTCACATGCTAGCAAAATAATGACCAAAATTTTATAAACCAGGCTCCAACAGTATGTGAACCATGAACTTCCAGATGTTCAAGTTGGTTTTAGAAAAGGCAGAGGAACCAGAGATCAAATTGCTAACATCCATTGAATCATCAAAAAAGCAAGAGAGCTCCAGAAAAAACATCTATTTGACTGTGTGGACAACAATAAACTGTGGAAAATTCTTCAAGAGATAGGAATACCAGACCACCTGACCTGCCTCTTGAGAAATCTGTATGCAGGTCATGAGGTAACAGTTAGAACTGGACATGGAACAACAGACTGGTTCCAAATAGGGAAAGGAGTACATCAAGGCTGTATATTGTCACCCTGCTTATTTAACTTATATGCAGATTATATCATGAGAAATGCTGGGCTGGAGGAAGCACAAGCTGAAATCAAGATTGCCGGGAGAAATATCAATAACCTCAGATATGCAGATGACACCACCCTTATGGCAGAATGTGAAGAGGAACTAAAGAGCCTCTTGACGAAAGTGAAAGAGGAGAATGAAAATGTTGGCTTGAAGCTCAAAATTCAGAAAACGAAGATCATGGCATCCGGTCCCATCACTTCATGGGAAATAGATGGGGAAACAGTGGAGACAGTGTCAGACTTTATTTTTGGGGGCTCCAAAATCACTGCAGATGGTGATTGCAGCCATGAAATTAAAAGACACTTAATCCTTGGAAGACAAGTTATGATCAACCTAGATAGCATATTGAAAAGCAGAGGCATTACTTTGCCAACAAAGGTCCATCTAGTCAAGGCTATGGTTTTTCCAGTGGTCGTGTATGGATGTGAGAGTTGGACTGTAAAGAAAGCTGAGTGCAGAAGAATTGATGCTTTTCAACTGTGGTGTTGGAGAAGACTCTTGAGATTCCTTTGGACTACAAAGTGATCCAACCAGTCCATCCTAAGGGAAATCAGTCCTGAGTACTCTTTGGAGGGACTGATCCTGAAGCTGAAATTCCAATAATTTGGTCACCTGATGTGAAGAATTGACTCATTTGAAAAGACCCTGATATTGGAAAATATTGAAGACAGGAGGAGAAGGGGATGACAGAGGATGAGATGGCTGGATGGCATCACCAAATCGATGGACATGAGTTTGAGCAAGCTCCAGGATTTGGTGATGGACAGTGAGGCCTGGCGTGCTGCAGTCCATTGGGTCGCAAAGAGTCGGATACAGCTGAGTGACTGAACTGAACTGAACTGAACTGAGTTTCCATATCTTCACTTTCCATATCAGCTCAAAGGAAGCTTTGGGATCCACAAGTAAGCCTTTAATTTTTTCCCATAATATGGGACTAGTTGTTAACACCTAAATACCAGGTTATTTCTTTTTGCATTGGAAGAGCAGTCCTTTCCCTTTGCTTAGAGCCCAAGGATTCTAATCATTGTAATAATATCCATATGTACGTTTATGTAACCAGATAATCATAGTAACTGAGACTTGCTCCACAGAATTGGAAAATCAGGACTTCTTTATTGATATAGACTTGAGGGAGCATCTCTCTAATGCCCCTGTTTCAGACACACCCATTCTTCCTGGGAAAGTTTGAATTAGAATCTTTAACACCAGGTTCCCAGGGCAATTTTCTTTTCAAAATATTCAATGTAATGATCCTAGGAAACCAACCCTGAAGGAATAACATGCATAACAAACAATCATGACAAGACCTGGAAAATAAAGGATTATTTGCAGAAAAGATTTCAAAATAAAGCCCAACATTAAGATTCATAATCTTTTCTCTTTCCCCTATACCTGCAGTTCTAAAACGTAATTTTATTGATTTCACTGTAATTAATGCTATTTCTAGGAGAAGGCAATGGCACCCCACTCCATTACTCTTGCCTGGAAAATCCCATGGACGGAGGAGCCTGGTAGGCTACAGTCCGTGGGGTGGCGAAGAGTCCGACAGGACTGAGTGACTTCACTTTCACGTTTCACTTTCATGCATTGGAGAAGGAAATGGCAACCCACTCCAGTGTTCTTGCCTGGAGAATCCCAGGGATGGGGGAGCCTGGTGGGCTGCCATCTATGGGGTCACACAGAGTCAGACATGACTAAAGTGACTTAGCAGCATTCCTATTTCTTACCATTTCTGGTTTCCATCTCCTGATTGGGAAGGGTAGAGTAAGCCTTCCTGTTTCACAGGATGAGACAGAAGAGTCTTGAACTGTGGTCTATAGAACAGAACACTGGTGAGTGTTTTTTTCTTAAGGTAATATTGTTCCTTGTCCTCTATTGAGGCTATAGGAGCCATGCCTATATGAGCTCGTTTAGAAATTTCCCATCTCTGTACTAAGACCAGCAATGTAAACTGTGTCTTCTAGAGAAGAAAATCAGTATCAACAGGATAAAAAGTTTTGATGGGAACTTATGCCTGGCTGTGCCCTACTCTTGAAATAAGAGATTTCACTAATTGGGCAAAACAATGCTCCTTTATCTAGAGCATTTAGATGTGCCCTGATTTAAATATATTACATGAAAACTCTATTTAATTCTACATATTTAAAAGTATATATATATGTGTGTGTGTGTATCAGATCAGATCAGATCAGTCGCTCAGTCGTGTCCGACTCTTTGCAACCCCATGAACCGCAGCACGCCAGGCCTCCCTGTCCATCACCAGCTCCCGGAGGTCACTCAGACTCACACTCATCAAGTCAGTGATGCCATCCAGCCATCTCATCCTCTGTCGTCCCCTTCTCCTCCTGCCCTCAATCCCTCCCAGCATCAGAGTCTTCTCCAATGAGTCAACTCTTCGCATGAGGTGGCCAAAATACTGCAGTTTCAGCTTTAGCATCATTCCTTCCAAAGAAATCCCAGGGCTGATCTCCTTCAGAATGGACTGGTTGGATCTTCTTGCAGTCCAAGGGACTCTCAAGAGTCTTCTCCAACACCACAGTTCAAAAGCATCAATTCTTCGGCGCTCAGCCTTCTTCACAGTCCAGCTCTCACATCCATACATGACCACAGGAAAGACCATAGCCTTGACTAGGCGAACCTTTGTTGGCAAAGTGATGTCTCTGCTTTTAAATATGCTATCTAGGTTGGTCATATCTTTCCTTCCAAGGAGTAAGCGTCTTTTAATTTCATGGCTACAGTCACTATCCGCAGTGATTTTGGAGCCCAGAAAAATAAAGTCTGACACTGTTTCCACTGTTTCTCCATCTATTTCCCATGTAGTGATGGGACCAGATGCCATGATCTTTGTTTTCTGAATGTTGAGCTGTAAGCCAACCTTTTCACTCTCCACTTTCACCTTCATCAAGAGGCTCTTTAGCCGTTCTTCACTCTCTGCCATAAGAGTGGTGTCATCTGCATATCTGAGGTTATTGATATTTCTCCCAGCAATCTTGATTCCAACTTGTGTTTCTTCCAGTCCAGCATTTCTCATGATGTACTCTGCATATAAGTTAAATAAACAGGGTGACAGTATACAGCCTTGCCGTACTCCTTTTCCTATTTGGAACCAGTCTGTTCTTCCATGACCAGTTCTAACTGTTGCTTCCTGACCTGCATACAGATTTCTCAAGAGGCAGATCAGGTGGTCTGGTATTCCCATCTCTTTCAGAATTTTCCATAGTTTATTGTGATCCACACAGTCAAAGGCTTTGGCATAGTCAATAAAGCAGAAATAGATGTTTTTCTGGAACTCTCTTGCTTTTTCCATATATATATATATAATATATACTCTTGTGGAGAAGGCAATGGCACCCCACTCTAGTACTTTTGCCTGGAAAATCCCATGAATGGAGGAGCCTGGTAGGCTGCAGTCCATGAGGTGGCTAAGAGTCGGACATGACTGAACAACTTCACTTTCACTTCTCACTTTCATACATTGGAGAAGGAAATGGCAACCCACTCCACTGTTCTTGCCTGGAGAATCCCAGGGACGGGGGAGCCTGGTGGGCTGCCCTCTATGGGATCGCACAGAGTCGGACACGACTGAAGCAACTTAGCAGCAGCAGCAGCTTATACTCTTGGGGTTTGATAATGTTTGGGTGGATTGTGTGATTAATTAACTGCAAATGTGATTAATTAACAAGCTATGCTTGTACTGGAATTTACCTTATTAGGGGGAAATTAAATAGATAAAGTAAAAATAGACTCTGTTGCTGTTTTGCTAAGGACAAGTTAAATGATTCATCTTCAGATTGTCTATCCCTGCCATTAATTTTTTGAGGGTGTTTTATTATGATAGTTTCTTGAATAATTGTTATAGTTGGTTCTGAAATAATTTGTTTAGAACATTTTGCTCTGATAATTTTCAATATGTAGAACTTTTATCCAGCAAGCTATGATGAATAAATTCCTGTAATCAGACTTGACCAAAGAGCTCATCTGTTTTTTGGAAATTAAATTCCCTAGAAAATTATTTTAAAAGTTTCTGGAAGAGGTTGGGGTTGATTATAAGCAGAGCGGTGTCTTCTGTCTTGAAGAGAGCCTAGTGGTGATAGCTCCTCATAAACAAGTTCTGAATAAAGCCTGGATGAAGTCACATAGAGTAAATATGAAACATGCTCTGTCTTCTAAATGTGCTCCAGAAATGTTAATAGCATCTTTAATTCTCAAAACCAATGATCAGAATGATTAAGAGCGTAAAAGAGTTCTAATATAGATCAAGATTTAACATTTCAGGTAATACCCTTGGACTTTCTTCAGTTAAACATTTTAGACAGCTAGATGATGGTAAAATAGTTTTGCTATTAAAAAAAAAAATCACAGAATGCAGACAAAGGGAGAAATGAACTAATATGAACACTTTTATAACAGGTCCAAAGTTACAAAAGAAATAAGAAATTAAAATAATTTTGTTTGTTTGTTTGTTTGTGAAGATATCTCTATGTACAAAAAGCCCCAGAGAGTTGTGAGTCCCTAGTTTATCTTTGTTTTCACACCTTTGATACAGGCATTTAAAAAAATGAAAATAGTACTTTTTGCACTCCCTAGGAATAAGTGGCATATTAATCTAAAGGGGTAGTATATTTGATCAGTATTTGCCTGTGAAGAACCATATGGGCAGCAACATGTAAAAGATGATAGATAATAGTCAAATGGATTTAAAAGTAGTACTATATTACTCTGATAACAAAGTGAGCATATTATTGTATGGAGAAAAAAAAACGTACATTAATTAAGCACTAGCTGTTTTTAAGGAATAAAGAAGTTATGTAGAATATGTAGGTTACAACCAACACACCAAAACATCTTATATAAAAATGACTCTCAGAATATAAAATGCACAGTTCATCTAGGAGTGAATGGTGTTGAGGGTGGTGACAGATTTTAATATGAACGTACCACATTTTTAAAGCACTTATCATAAGCCAAGCCATTGGTCTAAGGACTTTGAATTACCACAATGACTTTGTGAGATAAGTGCTGTTGTTTAGCCCATTTTACAGATGAAGAGGGCTTCCCAGATGGCGCTAGTGGTAAAGAACCCCCTTGCCAGTGCAGGAGACATCAGAGATACTGGTTCAATCCCTGGACTCGGAAGATCCCTGGAGGAGGAGGGCATGACAACCCACTCCAGTATTCTTACCTAGAGAATCCCATGAACAGAGGAGCCTGGAGGAATACAGTCCATGGGGTCATGAAGAGTCAGATACACCTGAAGCGACTTAGCATACATGCATGCACAATTAGAGAAACTGAGGCTTACAAAGATTAAATGACCCGCTGTGTGGTTTTACAGCTAGTAAATGGTAGTGATGGATTCAAAGTTAGGTCAGTTTTTACTACCCTGTCTGCATCACCTCTGCAGATGTATTCTTTGCCAAGTACTGGTGCAGAAAATGAGTTCCATCCATTTCTTGCATTTAAGGGCTTCCAGAAGAACTAATATCAAGCAGAGGAAAGAGGTCAGCCCCTTTCAGTTATGGAGGAAAAGGGGATACAAAGTTCCAGTGTTGACTTAAGTATATGTGGTATGTCTCTAGCTTGGCACCATGTCCAGAAAATAAACATTTTCTGTCTAAACCAGTTCTGGGATAAAACAAGGGACTGTGGCCTTCTCAGGGTCTCAGATGCTGGGACGAGATCGCCCTGTCCACTCAAGTTTTCCCACGACTTAGGCCAACTTGAAATAGACATAAGGGTCGTTCCTCTGCTGCAAATGCTCTTGTCTTCTTAAACTGAAACAGCGATACCTTTGTTCCTTCCTGGATTTCCTTCATAATCTCCAGTGACAAATGGCCCGTGTTCACAGAGGCCCAGGATCTCCCTGCACGGGTTCTGTTCATATGTAGGATTTGCCAGCATTTGAAACTTTAATTTAAACCCAGACCCATCCTTCTGCATACAATTGTATTGTGTCTAGGAATATTCAGCTGAAATGGCTTCTGCATACTGATGTAACCAGAATAGAAACAGTGGGAAGGATAAAATGTGTATCCCAGAGGCACTATTCAGAACCTTCTGAGCTATGTTCCCTGATGCTCAGTTTTTATTAACGGTTAAATTAAGAGGTAGATAAATTGAGTTAAGCCCCATCGCAGAGCAGCACAGTAACCAGTGAGAGCAAAGGATCAGTATCTCAGATACTGGATAACATAGATAAAGTTCTTAAAGGACAGGCGGGAAACCCTAACATTCCTTCCATCTCCCAGCCCTGATTAATTAAACTCCTTGGTAGTGAGGTCATGGAAGCACCCCTGCCCACCTCCAATCTAAGCAAATAGTTTCAAAGTGCACTATTTTTAATTTATTTTCAAGAATCTTCTATTATTTCACTTCATTTTTACTCAAAATAATGAATAAACTTGAAGCCATACCTAATGGAGGGCTGGATTCTGTAAATGTTTCACAGTGCGGGCCAGTGCAAGCTAGGTTTAGAATGTCACATGCCACATCCAAAAATGTTCTCTCGTTGTCGAGTTGCATTAAACAGCCACGACCTGGCCCAGACTAAGAGTGGGCTGTGTAAATGGTTAGGTGTTCTGTTTTCATCTTTTGTTTGTGTTATTTTCCTGGCTGATAAATGGTGCTATAAGCCTTAAATAGCTACTCTGCATTCCTATGGGGATATTGTGTGCATCTTTATGCATCCATTTTGGTTTACTTATATTGTGATTCCACCTCTTTATATTAAAAATTTATATTTTTCTGTTAGATGTTTCAAGTATGTGGCTTTTAAGCATCAGTACTTCTTGTGGTCATTGTACAAGGAATGTCCTTCATTACAGAATGCAACTATGGGGAATGTTGGTGAGCAAAGGACAAGCTGCATCAGGTTTTAGGACCCTGGTCTAGACTAGGATTCCTGGTCTAGCTCCCAGTTTTCAAGAGAACCCATTTGACCTTCAATCTTGCGGAGGCAACAGAAGCTGTTAGAAATCATGTGAAGAATTCATCCCCTTTAAAAAGCAACGGGATCCTTTCCATGCATTATCTTTCCCTTCATTTGCAGAGTTTCACATTTTATATTGGAGTAAGAAGAAAAGAGAACAGTGAGCATTAAATAGCAAAGATAAAAGCCTTAGAGCTTGGATGTTGTAGCAGATGACAATATAGGCATTAATAAAGATAAAATGAGTTTTGGGCTGATATTAATATAGTGATGAGTTTGGTTATAGTGTGTGATATTATCATAAATTAAAACATGGAGATTGTCCAAGGAAAGCTTTTTTGCACACTTTTATTTCCTAGACTTGATAACATGGTTCACCTAACTCTCAGCTGATAAAAATATGGACGCATGATTGGATATTCTGATTTATCTCTTTGTATTGTTGTTGCTCTCTTCTTATCCCTTCCACTCCAGTGCTCCTGTCCTTTGGTATATTTCATAGCCTGACATGCAGCTGTAATGGTTCTATTAGCTGCCACAGATGTGCTGAGCTTGCTTTTTGAAGCGAGTATGTCATCACCGGCACTTTTTTGCAGTTCCTTATTAGTATGTGCCCTTTACTGACTCTGTAGGAGCCATCACCTAGAATTAAACATTTTCTGCTAGACCTGTCCTTACTCTGTGCAGAATGATTATAGTCTGTTATGCCACCTTCTTGCTGACAACCAGATACTGCTGAGATTACAATGAAGTTCCTGCAAATTTAAAATAGGATGCTTCCTGGGTGTACGGGGCTTTGATAACAAGAACCATTTGACGAAATGCCTTCCAGAGAACAGAATGTGATAGAGGCTCCTTGAAATCATATTATGGAAACTCCTGGTTCTTATTAGACTGATAACATCAGGAGCTAGCATCTTGGTGTTTAGAGTAGTTGAAAATCTACCATCCTTAAATGATCTCAGAATGGGACAGGTTAACTCAGAGCAGGTCTGGGAGTGCTGCTTCTGCAAAATGAAAAACACCCAACCCAAAATGAGAATTTTCAGTTTCTCTAATTTTAGGGTTACAATTTACATCTCATTCTAAAAGTGCATTTTTCTCATTCTGCTCAGCAAAAGCAGTTTCCTTTTATTCTTCAGCAAATTTGAAGTAAGGAACCCAGAATCTCAAAAGAGGCCAGTAAGTCAGGAGGATTTAGAGAACTATCAGTCATAGCAAAGGGAGCACCTCTCCTAATGGCTATCTGTCTGATAGTGTGTGTAATTAAAACAAGATTTCTCTTTTATTTCTTCCTTTTTGTACATGCTTCCTCTTCCATCATGTGAGAAATATTTGTCATTTAGCTGTTCTTCATGATAGCTTTAGAAGTTTTCACTATCTTCTCTTTAAGTCATTGCCCATCAGGTATGACCCTTATGTATTGTATCCCCATCCTAAAGAGCAGAAAAGATGACACTCCATGCTCTGAAATCTGATTTGGCAAACTTCAGATTTGTGATTGTGGTATTTTTCTGAGAGGACAATAAAGACAATTTAAAGACATTTTTCCTTAAAAAAAATGAATAAACTAATATTGAACACCTTCCACATATGGATGGTATACCTTGACTTTGCAATTCAAAGATGAAGCTCCCACAATCTGTCACAGCCAGTTAATAGAGATATATGCCAGAAATTACTGAAGGACAGAGAAGTGAGATACTGCCTTGCCTTGCATGAAGGGTCTGCTTCAGAGAAGAGTGGGTATTTGACCATGACTACGAGTAAAATTGTATTAGGTGGAGAAGGAGGAAACAACACAAGCAGAGTTTAAGAGCATGGAAATGGTTTTGAACTGTGAATATTCTGCTGTGGTTGAGGAAGCAGAAGCACAGGACTGAATATTACTACACAGGGAAAGATAACCAGGATGTGACAGGTAGCCTGGAGCTAACTGAATACCATGAAAAGCTGTTCCAATTTATCCTTTAGGAAATAGAAGTCATCAGTAGTTTATAAAGGGTAATTATTTGGTATTTGTATTATAGGAAAACAATTCTGGGAGCAGATAGATTGGGAAGACAAGAGTCTGTGGCAGAGTGACTAAAGAAGGGTCTAGGAGACAGATGTTTAAAAACCGAGCAAATCAAGTGACAGTCGTAAAGGAAGGACAGGGATAGGCACACAAGGCATGAGTAGAGGTGAATGAATACAGCTTGCTGAATAGGTGTGGATAGACTGTGTTCATGAAGAAGAGGCATAAAGATTATTTGGTGGTTCCTGTCTTATACAATGGAGCAGATGGCGATGCCAATGAATGAGGGACCACATAGAACACTAGGTAATGTCATCAGTGTTACTGGTGACACCAAATATTACTTTCCCCCTCTACAGCTTCAGCCTTGCTGATCAATGTCTTGGTTTACGGACAAAGGCCCCTACTGACCTGGGGAGTTTCTCTTTCAGTATCCTATCATTTTGTCTTTTCATACTGTTCATGGGGTTCTCAAGGCAAGAATACTGAAGTGGTTTGCCATTCCCTTCTCCAGCGGACCACACCCTGTCAGATCTCTGCACCATGACCCGCCCATCCTGGGTTGCCCCACGGGCATGGCTTAATCTCACTGAGTTAGACAAGGCTGTGGTCCTGGTATGATTAGACTGACTAGTTTTCTGTGAGTATGGTTTCAGTGTATTTGCCCTCTGATGCCCTCTTGCAAGACCTAACATCTTACTTGGGTTTCTCTTACCTTGGGCGTGGGGTATCTCTTCCCGGCTGTTCCAGCAAAGCACAGCCATGGCACCTTACCTTGGGCGATGGGTCTCTCCTCACCGCCGCCCTTCCTGACCTTGGAGGAGGGGTATCTCCTCACCGCCGCCCTTCCTGACCTTGGTCGTGGGGTAGCTCCTCTCGGCCGCGCGTTTCCAAGGCAAACCATTCAATGTCACAGTAATCCAAGTCTATGCCCCAACCAGTAACGCTGAAGAAGCTGAAGTTGAACGGTTCTATGAAGACCTACAAGACCTTTTAGAACTAACACCCCCAAAAAGATGTCCTTTTTATTATAGGGGACTGGAATGCAAAAGTAGGAAGTCAAGAAACACCTGGAGTAACAGGCAAATTTGGCCTTGGAATACAGAATGAAGCAGGGCAAAGACTAATAGAGTTTTGCCAAGAAAAAGCACTGGTCATAGCAAATACCCTCTTCCAACAACAAAAGAGAAGACTCTATACATGGACATCACCAGATGGTCAACACTGAAATCAGATCGATTATATTCTGTGCAGCCAAAGATGGAGAAGCTCTATACAATCAGCAAAAACAAGACCAGGAGCTGACTGTGGCTCAGACCATGAACTCCTTATTGCCAAATTCAGACTGAAATTGAAGAAAGTAGGGAAAACCACTAGACCATTCAGGTATGACCTAAATCAAATCCCTTATGATTATACAGTGGAAGTGAGAAATAGATTTAAGGGCCTAGATCTGATAGATAGAGTTCCTGATGAACTATGGAATGAGGTTCGTGACATTGTACAGGAGACAGGGATCAAGACCATCCCCATGGAAAAGAAATGCAAAAAAGCAAAATGGCTGTCTGGGGAGGCTTTACAAATAGCTGTGAAAAGAAGAGAATCGAAAAGGAAAGGAGAAAAGGAAAGATATAAACATCTGAATGCAGAGTTCCAAAGAATAGCAAGAAGAGATAAGAAAGCCTTTTTCAGCGATCAATGCAAAGAAATAGAGGAAAACAACAGAATTGGAAAGACTAGGGATCTCTTCAAGAAAATCAGAGATACCAAAGGAACATTTCATGCAAAGATGGGCTTGATAAAGGACAGAAATGGTATGGGCCTCACAGAAGCAGAAGATATTAAGAAGAGGTGGCAAGAATACACAGAAGAACTGTACAAAAAAGAGCTTCACGACCCAGATAATCATGATGGTGTGATCACCGACCTAGAGCCAGACATCCTGGAATGTGAAGTCAAATGGGCCTTAGAAAGCATCACTACAATCAAAGCTAGTGGAGGTGATGGAATTCCAGTGGAGCTATTCCAAATCCTGAAAGATGATGCTGTGAAAGTGCTGCACTTAATATGCCAGCAAATTTGGAAAACTCAGCAGTGGCCACAAGACTGGAAAAGGTCAGTTTTCATCCCAATCCCAAAGAAAGGCAATGCCAAAGAGTGCTCAAACTACCGCACAATTGCACTCATCTCACACACCAGTAAAGTAATGCCCAAAAATCTCCAAGCCAGGCTTCAGCAATATGTGAACTGTGAACTTCCTGATGTTCAAGCTGGTTTTAGAAAAGGCAGAGGAACCAGAGATCAAATTGCCAACATCTGCTGGATCATGGAAAAAGCAAGAGAGTTCCAGAAAAACATCTATTTCTGCTTTACTGACTATGCCAAAGCCTTTGACTGTGTGGATCACAATAAACACTGGAAAATTCTGAAAGAGATGGGAATACCAGAGCACCTGATCTGCCTCTTGAGAAATCTGTCTGCAGGTCAGGAAGCGACAGTTAGAACTGGACATGGAACAACAGACTGGTTCCAACTAGGAAAAGGAGTACGTCAAGGCTGTATATTGTCACCATGTTTATTTAACTTATATGCAGAGTACATCATGAGAAATGCTGGACTGGAAGAAACACAAGTTGGAATCAAGATTGCTGGGAGAAATATCAATAACCTCAGATATGCAGATGACACCACCCTTATGGCAGAAAGTGAAGAGGAACTCAAAAGCCTCTTGATGAAAGTGAAAGTGGAGAGTGAAAAGGTTGGCTTAAAGCTCAACATTCAGAAAACGAAGATCATGGCATCTGGTCCCATCACTACATGGGAAATAGATGGAGAAACAGTGGAAACAGTGTCAGACTTTATTTTTCTGGGCTCCAAAATCACTGCAGATGGTGACTGCAGCCATGAAATTAAAAGGTGCTTACTCCTTGGAAGGAAAGTTATGACCAACCTAGATAGCATATTCAAAAGCAGAGACATTACTTTGCCAACAAAGGTTCGTCTAGTCAAGGCTATGGTTTTTCCTCTGGTCATGTATGGATGTGAGAGCTGGACTGTGAAGAAGGCTGACCATCAAAGAATTGATGCTTTTGTACTGTGGTTTTGGAGAAGACTCTTGAGAGTCCCTTGGACTGCAGGGAGATCCAACCAGTCCATTCTGAAGGAGATCAATCCTGGGATTTCTTTGGAAGGAATGATGCTAAAGCTGAAACTCCAGTATTTGGCCACCTCATGCGAAAAGTTGACTCATTGGAGACGACTCTGATGCTGGGAGGGATTGAGGGCAGGAGGAGAAGGGGACGACAGAGGATGAGATGGCTGGATGGCATCACTGACTCGATGGATGTGAGTCTGAGTGACCTCCGGGAGTTGGTGATGGACAGGGAGGCCTGGCGTGCTGCAGTTCATGGGGTCGCAAAGAATCGTACACGACTGAGCGACTGATCTGATCTGATCTGATCTGATGTTATGTCAATATTTTTCAGTGTCGACCTTGAGAATCTGGTCAGAGCAGGAACCAAAAGATTATCACTGATAATTATGTTTGGGTATAACATAGTATCATTTCTAATCTGCACTTTACAGAATGTGTTTATATAACTAAACTTTCATTTTCTTTTCAGTTGTTAGCTGTCCTTCCTTAGTGTACTGCCCATGAACCTTTAGGAATCCTGAGATAGATCAATGCCACATTAAAATTTAAGGAACTACTTCATGAAAACCACATGCTTCATTTCCTGAGGATTGTTAGCAAGTCAAGGAAAAGAAAACATGTCAGCTCTGTATTGTTATTGGTGCTTCTTGCTTAACTGCTGCTTTGCAGTTATAGTGGTCCTTAGTAGCTGCTTCTTTGTAAAGCCACAAAGAACGCATGTGGCCAAGACAAGGATAGTCTAAACTTCATTAGGGAGTTTTGAGAAAGAGGTGCCGTGGTTTAGGTGCTTAAGCCCTTGGATCGTTTTGAATATATCAGAAGATATTAATATGCTTTTGTATGGCTATTTTTCCCTTTTTAAAAATTCTAAAATGGAAGGTCAGACTAGGCCAAGCATTGACTGGCTTTTTAGATTAATGTTTAAAAAGATGGAGTGGCTGCCAGTACCTTAAAAGAGTCAGGAACATGACTTGGATAGATGTAGAATTTTCTTGCAAATTTGGCTTTTCGTTTGTATCTGGTTAGAAAAGTTTTTTTTTTTTTTTTTTCCTCTTCCATCCTTTCTTCTTTATACCCTCTCTCCCTCCCTTCTCCATTCTTTCCTTATTTTCCTTCAAGTATTAGTGTCTTTCTTATTATTCATGCCTCAAAGAAGGCTTCTCTCTTAGCTGACCATTCTTTAAAACTTAATGGCAAATCTTAAGCTCTTCTCCATTTGATAACCTCATTAAAGCCAGGGAAGCACTATAATGTATTTCTTTGTTTATTTCAAGGACCTGTACTGAGTTTAGAATCATCAATATTCATTGTGGATTTTGTGGAAGGCAAGAGCGACTGAAGAGTCAGTGTATTGTGTCTTATTGTGGTTAGGATTCTCTGGGACAAGGATAATATATGTAAATAAAACAAACACACTGAACATTGAGACAAACTTAGAACAGACCCTTGTAAAAACAAACATATGCTTTTGAAAAATTAATAACAGAAATACAGTTTGTCAATAATCCATCATTAGTGCAATTGAGCCTGTAGGGTATCTGGTATATTAAAAGCGATTCTGGGACTTTTTCCCAGCCTGCTCTACTTTAGGGGATGTTGACTTATAGTGTCACAATAAGAAATATGAACCAGGAAGTTTTGTTTTTTTGGACCTATACCCAGAAAAGGATACACTTCACCTAAGAACATCTGGAGATTTCTAAATCACCAAATGTTGCAGACCATGACACTTAGAAGAGGCTATCATCTGAGAATTCTTAGAGATACTACTATTTGGTTATTGATTATTCTCAGGAAACTTTAATTTTCAACTTAACTTCCCAGTGCTACTCTAGATTTTACTTTTAAGTGCCTCACTTCTGATTGTCAATTTGTATATAAATTATGTAAATACACTTCTACTTCAGGATTAGAAAGATAAAAATGCCAAAGAATATCCATGTGTGGAACCCAAATAAAGTCAGGGCTAAACTTCATTTATATGCTTATTGGTCTTTAATTTTTACCTCACTTCCTTGGAGAAAGTCTGAAAAAACATTTTTACACTCACTATACTGTGCTTACTTTGTGCCCACTATCATTTTTTTTTTTTATGTAGTCCCATTTGAAAGCTAAGGCAACTGAGGCATATGGAGGTTAACTAACTGTTTCTAGATCTCATAGACAGTACTACCCACAGTTGTGGAATTGGGGTACAAACCCAAATCTGTAAAGACTAAATTTCTCATTTTTTTCAAGAAGTAAAAAATTGTCTCCAGGACTGTCAGGGCATTTTTTAAAGAGTAGTTTTGGGAATGATAAGTACAGAAAGAGAGGTCATCGTATGTGTATCTGGGTGTCATCTACTCAGAAATAAAAAATGAAAGGATAATTAAACTGGATGGGTATTTGTGTCTTGAAGCATAAAATATTCAATGCATATCTGCTAAATTTTTAAAGTTAAAACGTTATCACTTACATTATCCTCACTAGGCCATTAATCTATACAGGCATCCATGCAGCTACTGCACATTTGCCGAGTGCACATCATTGCAGAAGTGGCCTGCAAAGGAAGACTGTGAGACAAAATTTAGTGTGTATTTTCAAGAAGCCTGCAGTCTGGTGTGTGTAGAGATATTAATTCTGGAAAGTTCTTGGAGGAGTGTTAAGGATCAAGATGTTGAAGGAACAATCTATGCACATTTTTTGTGACGCGGCAGAGCCCTGTTGTTAAGAATGCAGGCCTTTGGATAGGTGGAAAGTTTGAAGGAGAATGGCCACGTGACCTTGGCTGAGTCTCTTGACTGTTCACCTGAAACTGTCACAACATTGTTAGTCAGCTAAACCCTAATACAAAACAAAAAATTAAAAAAAAGCATAAATAACAAATACAAGGAAAAAAAGGATGCAGGCTTTGATGTTAAACTGCTGGTATTTAAAGTCCAGCTCTATCACTTATTAGCTCTTGATCCCTGGGAGCTCCTTAATCAGCCTCTGCTTCTATTGCATCATGTGTAAAATGAGAATAACAAATACAACCTATTTCATGGGACTGTTTGGTAAAACACTAATGTAGCACTTTCTATGTGCTGGGCAAGGACCTAAACATTTTGGAAGTAGTAAATTATTGAATTCTGGACAGAATTCAGTTCATTCCAGTTCAGTCACTCAGTTGTGTCTGATTCTTTGCAACCCCATGAATCGCAGCACGAGGTACTATTATTGTTGGTATTGAGAGAATAAAAAGATTTGGTACATACGAAATATTTAGAGCAATGACTGCCACATAGTAAATATGTACACAGTAAATGTAGCTTAATAAATATCATCCTGAGCAAATAAGCAGGGAAATATATTGGAAGCAGGAAAATATTTGCATAATCTTTAGAGGTAAGAGCAAATACATGATACATGCTTGCTGAAGTCACAATCCTAAATTTGGTTCTGGTGATCAATAAAGAGACATTCTCCAGTGGAAGGTGGCACTATGAACTTCTTAATTTCCATTGTCAACTTATGAGATATGCCCAGTTATTCACATTTTAGTGGCTTAAAAGTAGCACCAATTATTTAATTAATATTTTTCTCTTTAGTTGAGTAGGCAGTCTGCATAGTGAGAATACATATATTTATCACAGTTTTATTACAGTGATATGATAAAATGTAATGAAAAAAATGTGGTTCATAAATAAACATAGCTTTTTTGTGTTTTTTTTGTTTTGGAATTGCCTCTTGTGAGGGAAAAAAACAAAAAACACAAAACTGGCAACCACAGTCCAGGACATGGTTCTCTGGTTCCAGTGATTCTCCTTTAAAGTAGTGGCTTGCTTTTATCTACTCAATATGCACATTCGTTATGGTATGTGTGTAAAACTGTGGCTGCCCAGGTGTTTTCTGGTTTGCCGTTCTGTGGACTCTGTGAGCAGTGTACCTTTTCCTTGACCGTGAGTTGTTGTTGCTGTTTTTTAACAGTAGACATTACTAATATTTAATCAGTACGTTTCTTATTCATAATAGTCATTTGACTGTTTTATAAGTGCTTCTGATGGTCTCTAAGCCCTTGAGAGCACTTTCTGAATGTTGCTGCTGTGACGTGTTTTTCTTTAAATAAGTTAACCTGGACATGAAGGTAGATGCTTGAGTTTAATCTGGATTCTAGCTCATGTGCAGCTACCCATGTGTCTGCACTTTGTTACCTTATCTTTTTGAGCTGGAGCGGTTCATCTAGATGCCATTGTGTTCTGTGTTTGGTCCCAAAGGGGAAGGAGATATTGAGGAACTGATATGGGGGTTAGTGTGTGATAAAACAGAGAGGGGGCTCTACACAGGAATCACATGATAAGCAGGAAGAATGAATGGTTCTAGTTATATTATCCAGCACTGCATTCCACACACCTAAATGTTATATATAAATTACATACATACAAATACAGAAAGATAGATAATTGTCCCTTTATTTTTCTAGTTACCTAACAGTAAAATCCATATGTGTACAATAATAAATTGAGAAAGCAAATGATATGGATTAACAGAGACGAAGTTGAGGGGCAGTTGTAGAAATTTCCCAAATTATAATCAAACCTGGAAAGTAAAATCTCTATTAATAAATCATTGAAATATGTATAATATTATATCTGAAATGTATTAATTGTTCAAACTAAACACTATCATGTTACAATTTGTTCATACTAGATGTTTGTAATGTTTCTGATAATCAATAAAAGAGATTCTTGATCAAAAAAAAAAAAATCAGATTTTGTGCTTCAGAAGCAAAATGGTTGGTGGATAGGATATCAATATATCAGTATTTAGAAGCAACAGCCCAAGTCCACAGCTACAGTTCTATTTCTTGAAGCAATTGTCAGCAGTAACTAATTGATGTCCATAAAGTACTTCTGCAAATGCCAACTGTTAAAAAATATGCTCAGAATTCTCTTAACAGCAATAAAAGGAAATTCTTCTCCCACCAGGTGTCTAGATAGAAACCTTATCACGTGTTACTGTTTTAAATACATAAGAATTTTTCAATGCAACCTATTCTGGCTTTCAAGAAACTGGTCCAGTAGGGAGAACCAAATATTTGCATGGTGCATAATTTTTAGAAATATGGCTACTAAAATGTGGGAAGCTTTATAATCTTATTGCACATAGTTTGCTTTAAAATAGAAGGGGAATGGAAACACAGTGATGATGTATTGTCATGTGGACCACTTTATGGCCTGCATTCTTTATGATACAACAGTTGCTCTATTGACACCAAGTTATTTATTGAATAGTAGGGCAAATAGACGAGTAAATCATGGTTTCACTTCTAGCCAATCAGAATCAGCCCTGGTTTTGTGGCTTGTTAGTTTTTTAAGCTTATTTATTCTGCTTGCTTTCATTTTTCTCTTTATCAGTCTCTATTTTATAGAAATCTTTTCTTTAATAGATTTTAATTTGGAGACATTTTAAAATGTGCCACATGTCAAATCCAATTCAACTAAGATACTTAAAGGCTTACTATTTAAATTAAACATGAATGCTTTCAAAAATGTATACTCGTATCATAACTGCTTAAAACTGCATTTCCACATTATGTATATTGTAGATTTGAATCTTTTCAGTGTATGCAAGAACCAAAGTTAGGTTAGAAAGAAACAAAAAATAAATTATTCACATCACATACATCTATACATCTAATAGTGTAATTAGCAATCAAAAGTACTACATATAGTGATGTAATAGAAACATTATAATTTTGTACATCCTGCTGTTGATGGTTTTAGGTACCACATTTTGCACATTTTCTATTTCATTATTTTTGACTAAAAAAAGATAAAAATAAAATAACATGTTTTCTTTATTTTAGTCTAACCTTTTTAAATCATCCTTCACGCTTCTTTTGCTTTCCTTCCATGTCTGGCCCTCACTTCCCCAGTTTAGATAAGACTTGTTTTTCTTCATTTATCTTTACTCTTTCCTGCTCTGTAGTGCTAACACTAATAATAACAATAGAAATCTTGCATCTAAATCTGGGGGATTTTAGAGGTCATTGAGGTTACTTCTCTGCTTTTAGTTAGCTTTCTAAACTTTCCAAAATAAAAATTATCTGTGCTGTTCTCGGTATCATCATAATAGATTTCTTGCATTTCTCAAATTACCTTTGACATGATTTTTCTAAAAGTTTTATGTATCCTAACATTGACAGTTATAGTTAAAATATCACCTCTCCTTTTTTCCCCATAAGGACTACACATTTGCACTACTTTCTTCTGTGAAGTCGCTCAGTCGTGTTGGAGTCTTTGTTACCCTGTGGACTGTAGCCTGCCAGCCTCCTATGTCCATGGGATTTTCCAGGCAACAATACTGAAGTGGGTTGCCATTTCCTTCTCCAGGGGATCTTCTCCACCCAGGGATCGAACCTGGGTCTTCCACATTGCAGGCAGACTCCTTACCATCTACCTCAACATATTTCATTCTTTTTTTTTTTTCTCTTTACTAACCTGTTTGACTGATCTCTGTTAGATATATCAAGAATTTAATCACTTTTAGTAGAGTGAGAGTACTTTATCAAAATATTTTACTGAGAGTGTGTATGCTCAGGCATCTCACTATTTAGACATTTCCCACCAGTGGCTTTATGTTAGTGTTTAAACATTGCTACATCTTCCTGTGCACTTGAGCTAGCACATTGGATTTGACATGTGGCACATTTTAAAATGTCTCCTGCATTTGTCCTGTTATTTGTGATGTTTTAGCTTCCTCTCCAACTGACCAGATTGTATCCCTCACAATCTTCATTCATTTATGCCTGGGCAATTAAAAAGACAAAGACAATCATAAATGAATTTTATTCATATGAGATATTTCTGTTGTTTGCTACCGTCTTGAGAACTTCTCTGCTGCTGCTGCTGCTGCTAAGTCGCTTCAGTCATGTCCGACTCTTTTCGACCCCATAGACGGAAGCTCACCAGGCTCCCCCGTCCCTGGGATTCTCCAGGCAAGAACACTGGAGTGGGTTGCCATTTCCTTCTCCAATGCATGAAAGTGAAAAGAGAAAGTGAAGTCACTCAGTCGTGTCCGACTCTCAGCGACCCCATGGACTGGAGCCTACCAGGATCCTCCGTCCATGGGATTTTCCAGGCAAAAGTACTGGGGTGGGGTGCCATTGCCTTCCCGGGAGAACTTCTCTAGAAAAGACAAAAAGTATGGATTTGATTAACTATGGAACTGGGCTCACACCTTGATACTGGCTTTGAGTAGGAGTGGAACAGAAATCTCATTTGTAAAATGAGTATAAGAACTGTCCATAGATTAATACCAGTTTTAACCTGAATTAGGTAACATTTGTAAAGTTCTTGGCACAATTTGCTAGTACCAATGATGAGGTCATGGATATGAGTATGCTAACAGATTAAATAAAAACATTTTTTCTTCTATTATTTAAATATTTGATGAAACTTTTCTTAATTGATTGACTAAAACAGAAACAGAACTAAAAACAAATATAAAAGGAAGAAGGAACCCCTACTCATTTTGCATGCTCTCCCCTCCTCCATCAACTACTGGTTCCAAACCAAGAAGAGATACATTGGAGGTGAACTTAGCTATAGTTCAACTCTGTTGTGGAAGGCTTGTTTTTCCTCTTAGCTATGGAAACAAAGTTACATCTGTAAAATGGATATGAACTACCTTCTCATAGGGTTATTATTTCTGTGGATACAATCATCAGTAGAACTTCCTTGTCACGCTCTGCTAGGCAAGTGTTCATTCTGCTAATAAATTCTATTCCTAAAATTAAAATTATTATAGATGGTTCATATTTCAGATGTCTTATAATTTTCATGAATCTATATTTTTTAGTGCATGCCCCTTCATTGAGATCTAGCCACATATGAATCTGTCCTTCAGTTATTTATCATTTTAGTAAACCCCTAAAAGTGGCAATTTAAAATAGCACAGTAACTCACACATGACTAAATGGGATTTGTTAAATTTCTTTTGAAAAAACTACAGATTTATTCACATCTAGACGTGAATTCCACATCACAAGCTGAAACAAAATAGTGAGCTTTTTCTTGCTGTGCGTGAATAAAACTGGGGTTTCAGCTAGAAAAGATACAACCTATGATAACATAAAAATAGATTCTATGGCTCCACTATTGAAGAATTTTATCTCACTTATCCATCACATGCACAGGAATGGTGTCTTTCACGCTCTTGAAGAGTTTTTTAAACTATCTTTTATGCTACTGGATATATTCTGTGAACCCTGAAATTACTTGTTAGTAATTCTTGGTTAATGTGGTATTACAGTAACTGATAGCAATGAAACCTGTTGCTCTTTCATTGGTTATCATTTAAACTAGGATTAGAAAACTCTAAGGATTCATAGTCACAAGACTGGATTTCTGAATCAGACCTTACTATCCATTCCCAACTAATATCACTAAATAATATAGTCCTTATCTCATAAGATTGTTGCTAGAGTGAATAAAATAGAAGTATACATTTACCCCAGTGTGTGTGTGTGTGTGTGTGTGTGTGCGCGCGCACATGTGCATGTGTAACGAATTTTCTCATTCATTAATTTAAATCAAGAAAAATCAAGAAATATTGATGGATCTGCCATATGTCATGCACTGTCATGTCATGGATATGGAGATGTGAATAAGTACACAGTCCCTGTCCTGCAGGCTGTCCCCGTCTAGTGAATAAGACAGATAAGTATATTAACTATCAGCTAATGTAATCAACACAATAATAGAGGAGTAGATTCAGTGCAATGAAACACTGTGAAGGGTTGAAATTCTCAGTCTAAGTCAAAGAGGGCAGGCTCTTTGCATTTCTACTGAAATATCTTTTTAGCCAAACGTGGGAGCTCCATTGTGGAGTGACTTCAAAAAAGAACAGCCTGCCCTTGTGAGGGTTATTTACTCGACATTAAGAACAGCAATGTTCAAATGCTCAGAAGTATATCTGGAGTGAGTGTGTTTGAATGTGTGTGTGTGTATTCACACACACACTGGCACACACACACACCACACATCTATATATAAATGTTTACTCTCCTATTGCTGCTGTAACAATTACCCAAACTGAATGTCTTAAATCATCACAAATTTGTTATCTTACAATTCTGGAGCTCAGAAGTCTGCAATGAGTCTCAGTGGGGTAAATCAAGGCACGAACAGGGTTATATACTGTTCTGGGGGCTCTCGGGGAAGATCTGTTTTTGCCTTTCCCAGCAGTAAGAGCCTGGCTAGATTTCTTGGCTCATAGTGCCATCTTCCATGTCCAAAGTCAGCAGTGACCAGTAGAGGAATTTGTAAATGTGATTACATAGACCTACTTGGTTCATCTAGGATAATCTATCTTATCATCAGCTGATTGACAAACGTAATTCCATCTCCAACCTTACCCCCCACCACTGCCAAGTGACATGACACATTCATGGATTCCAGGGATTAGGATGGGAACATCTTTGAGGGGGGGCCTTTGTTTTGGTACCACAGAAGTGTATATTTTTTTCAGTTAAGAATTGGATATTAGAGAGAAAATGTAAAAAGAAATAAACAATAAACTAAAAGTCTTGTCCCATCTGCACATTGAAGAGAAGACCAGGGCTTGAATCTTTTGTTAAAGAACTTTCCTGTTTCATATACTGTGTACCATATTGAGACAAAAACTATAGAGGTAAACAAATGGAAAGTACCATATGAATACTATATATATATACACACATATATATCTATAAAGGATAGAACTCACATTTTGCATATTTTCTGTGAAGGGAAGGTAGAAGAATATGATCTCTGTGAAATGAAGAAGAAGCGGTGCATTTTGATGTTGTTGTTGTTTAGTTATGAAGTCATGTCTGATTCTTTGCAACCCCAAAGACTGTAGCCCACCAGACTTCTCTGTCCATGGAATTCTCCAGACAAGAATACAGGAGAGGGTTGCCATGACCTCCTCCAGGGGATCTTCTCAACCCAGGGACCAAACTTGTATCTCTTGCAATCTACCTGCTTTGCAGACAGATTCTACCCACTGAGCCACCAGGGAAGCCTGCATTTTGGTAATGGGACCCCAAATCCAGGGCAGATGTAAAGAACATTGTTATAAACTTGAGACCTCATTCAAAATTGAGATCTAGACAGCATCTAAAATAACTGCCATTTTCCTTTATATTTCTTCCACATTAAGTGAAATTGTAAATTCTATAATAATGATCAGTTCAGTTCAGTTTCTCAGTCATGTCCAAGCCAGCCTTCCCTGTCCATCACCAACTCCTGGAGCTTGCTCAAACTCATGTTCTTTGAGTCGATGATACCGTCCAACTATCTCATCCTCTGTTGTCCCCTTCTCCTCCCTTCTTCAATCTTTCCCAGCATCAGGGTCTTTTCCAATGAGTCAGTTCTTCATATCAGGTGGCCAAAGTATTGGAGATTTCAGCTTCAGCATCATTCCTTTCCAGTGAATATTCAGGACTGATTTCCTTCAGGATGGACTGGTTGGATCTCTTTGCAGTCCAACGGACTCTCAAGAGTCTTCTCCAACACCACAGGTCAAAAGCATCAATTCTTCAGCACTCAGCATCCTTTATAGTCCAACTCTCGTATGCATACATGACTACTGGAAAAACATAGCTTTGACTAGATGGGCTTTTGTTGGCAAAATAATGTCTCTGCTTTTTAATATGCTGTCTAGGCTGGTCATAGCTTTTCTTTCAAGGAATAAGTGTCTTAATTTCATTGCTACAGTCACCATCTGCAATGATTTTGGAGCCCAAGAAAATAAAGTTTGTCATGGTTTCCATTGTTTCCCTGTCTATTTACCATGAGGTGATGGGACCGAATGCCATGATCTTCATTTCTTGAATGTTGAATTTTAAGCCAACTTTTTCACTCTCCTCTTTCATTTTCATCAAGAGGCTCTTTAGTTCTTTTTTGCTTTCTGCCATAAGGGTGGTGTCATCTGCATATCTGAGGTTATTGATATTTCTCCTGGCAATCTTGATTCCAGCTTGTGGAATTTATTATAATAATAATAAACTAACACTATTAGTACATGACACCACTTACTATGTGCCAAGCATTCTTCAAATTGCTTTATATATATTAATCATTTATTTATTACCAGGGCTGTCTTCTTGAGCATCAGTCAATCTACTTACACAGTCTCCACTCTAAGAGACTCCTCCTGCACCCTCACCCCCACACCTGGCTTGATGCTGTGAAGTCAGTCTCTTGAAGTTTTAGATTATTTTAAAATGAGTGGGGCCTACATTTGATCGTAGGTCCTGTAAACCTGTAGTTGGTTGTGCTCATCACACCAGAGCTATACACTAAATAATATTATTACCAGAATTTTGTAAAAGAGAAACTGAAATAGAGAAGGGTTAACTTGCCAAGATCACCCTGATGGCTGATGGAGAGCCAGGACTTGAACCTGAGGGGAATGAGCCCTGAGCTGTACCTGCCTCCAACTTCTTGGAAGGCAGAGATAATGTCTTCTTCCCAACTATGCTCCACTCTCTGCTACATGGTGAACTTTTCTAAGTTCTTGGTGAACTAAATCATATTTGATGGTCTTAGGTATAAACATTCACTTCATTTTTCAAGTAAGAGATGAAAGTAAAAAAAAAAAAAAAAAAAATTCTGAATCTTTTCCAAGACATTTGTTCAAACAGATCACAATTGGCTTTTTTCCCTTCACTAAGTCACATGCCTAAGGATATTCAGTTCAGTTGCTCAGTCATGTCCAACTCTTTGTGACCCTATGTACTGCAGCACAGCAGGCTTCCCTGTCCTTCACTCTCTCCCGGAGTTTGCTCAGATTCATATCCATTGAGTTGGTGATGCTCTGTAATCATCTCATCCTCTGCTGCCCCCTTCTTTTGCCTTCAGTTCTTCTCAGCATCAGGGTCTTTTCCAGTGAGTCAGTTCTTCACATCAGGTGGCCAAAGTATTGAAGCTTCAGCTTAAGCCTAGGGAGATTACCTTGTTCAAAAGTCCATTATTTAGTATTTATTAGTTAGATGGATATTCAGTTCAGTTCAGTCGCTCAGTCATGTCCAACTCTTTGCGACCCCATGAATTGCAGCATGCCAGGCCTCTCTGTCCATCACCAACTCCCGGAGTTCACTCAAATTTACATGCATCGAGTCGGTGATGCCATCCAGCCATCTCATCCTCTGTCGTCACCTTTTCCTTCTGCCCCCAATCCCTCCCAGCATCAGAGTCTTTTCCAATGACTCAACTCTTCGCATGAGGTGGCCAAAGTACTGTTTAGTTAATAACTAGTTAGATTCATATTAGCAAAATATTCTGGCGAGATCTGATAAAACTACACAAAGCAATCTTATACCTTCATCGTAATTTTTCTTAAAAACCTTAAATTTTAGAAACAATGGTTTTATATATTTCCATTGATAAAATTACTCTAAGAAGTATAATTTCATGTAGAATGAGAATAGAAAAGCCATATATAATAATAAACTATTAGAATGGGAAGAGCAGTTGAGAGGGCTTGTTGGTTATTAGGCTTCAGATTAATTTAATATGCATTTTCTTGGGTTTGCTATGTGCTAATGCTAGGCTGTATGAGGGAAATTTTAGTAATAATTATATTAATTAACAATAAAAAGTCATCCTCAGGGAACCCAGAGTCCCACGGGCTGAGAGATCCAATTATTTGAGAGTCTCATCAGAAAAACTCTATGGCAAGGACTGGAAATGATGCATAGTAAGATCTTGAGGCCAGCATGTGGACATTTTAATGTTTATTTTACCAACAGATAAAAGTACTGGGGTGGGGTGCGGGGAAGGCAGTGGCACCCCACTCCAGTACTCTTGCCTGGAAAATCCCATGGACAGAGGAGCCTGGTAGGCTCCACTCCATGAGGTCACTAAGAGTCGGATACAACTGAGCAACTTCACTTTCACTTTTCACTTTCATGCATTGGAGAAGGAAATGGCAACCCACTCCAGTGTTCTTGCCTGGAGAATCCCAGGGACAGAGGAGCCTAGTGCGCTGCTGTCTATGGGATTGCACAGAGTCGGACACGACTGAAGCGATTTAGCAGCAGTAGCAGCAGCAGCACATAATATAGTGGAGAAGGAAATGGCAACCCACTCCAGTATTCTTGCCTGGAGAATCCCAGCAACAGAGGAGCCTGGTTGGCTGCTGTTTGTGGGTCACACAGAGTCAGACACGACTGAAGTGAGTTAGCAGCAGCAGCAGCAGCACATAATATAGAGATAAAGAAGATATAATCTGTACTTTCATGGAAAGCATGGTTTACTAGTGATAATAGGGATAAAATGCGTGCACACAGGGCCAGATGCACAAGTGCTATGGAATGGCTGTGAAGATTCTCAGAAGGAAATGAGCATATGAAATAGAAAACTATATAACTATCCACCTGGATTTATATGTATATATATATATATATATATATATTGTGTGTGTGTGTGTCTAAGAAAAAAACAGTTAAAATCAAGCAGTGTGGGAGAAGTAGGAAGTGTAGGGAAAGGTATTATTATTTGAATACCCCTACTATTTTATAAGGACTAACCAAAGCTGCCTGGGATACTGTATGTGTTAGTGAAGTTTTTCATAGCAACTTTTATTGTGGCTTATGAAAATTTAAATTTCTCTCCTGAAAGGTTTCTTGTGAGGAGTAATAGTTTTGCAAACAGGATCAATAGATCGAGGAATAAATTAATATTATGATAAAACCTGTAGCTTGGAGGTTATGATAATGGGGAGAAAAAATGTCTGGCTCTAAATGGTTCAGATCATTTTAAACGATGTTATTACAGTATTTGTGTGTTTCAAATACTAGAGGTAAAATTTCCTGAAGAATACACCCATTTTGTGTGTATAATAATTTCCATTATTGTGACTTTGAATGGTTGTCACATTCACTCACTGTTGAACTTCACTAAGTGAGATGAGTGTCATAGAGTTCATTACAGCTGACTCACTTTAAGCCAAAAAGGCTAGCACAATTGGGCATTCCGGGCCCCTCCTTGAAACACAAATAAAACATTTTACAACAGGAAGCTAGCTTTTGGCTGTCACGATTTTCAAAAATAAAATAGCAAGTGACAGACGCACCAAGTCTAGAGTGGCTTGGAATATAAGAACTTTTTTTTTTTTTTAAATGCCAGATCAGCAATTGTATGGTAAGTGGTCTAACAGGAATTTCAGGAACAAACATGCCCCAAAGCACTGGATTAGACCTAAGCAAAAATTATTAAGATTACTCAGGGTCAAAGACTTTGTTCCTGCTGGATACCTGCAGTGTGTAGTCATGCCCTTTTAACGTTCTATCAAGGTCCCTGCCTGGACTGTCTGACTTGACATTGGACACTACTAAGAGGAGACAAGCATGCAGAGAGAGTGATTAATGTAAGCCCTTCTGCAACTAGCCAGAGGCCAAAGGAATTCTTTTCTGCAACATTCCAGAGATAATTGTCCACCATTTTATCTCAGAGAGTGTTAAGTCATTAAAAAAATATGGCATACTGTGACATGCAAGGAGGTGGTGTTACTCAAAGAATGAAATAAACAGCAAAATGGAAAATTGAGGCTAAAAAAGAAAAATGTGAGTGTGTAGAGTCTTTACAGGAGGGTAGGGTTCATTTTACCAATGTATATCAGTTCTTTACATTGATAAGAGGTTTTACACACTTTCACCTTTACAGTCTGATAAGCTTCATGACTTCCCTGAAAAGATACTGTTTTTATAAGTAGAATCAAATGTACTTGCCAGTTGAAAACTTATTTTCTCCAATTTCTATAAATTAATTCTCTATTGTTAATGACTCTACAAATGAAAAAGTACATACTTTAAAAGTAATTGATTAGAAATATGTATAACATTATCATGTTTGAAACCATTACTGTCTTATATGAGATCAATTCTGTTCCAATTTGGCATCCACAATCCACAAGAGCATCTTCGGTTCCAAAATATTTTAGCCAAATATCCTCTTCATCATGCTGGGGCTGGGGGCTAGGGGAGATAATGGACTTCAGTTGTGTTCAGAACGACGGTGCGCGCCATATGGCCTATTTTCCATTGGCAAGTTAGTCCTTAAAATCTTCAGGGATTCCACAACATATGCATAAGTATTATAAATTAATGTTCTAATGTGCTTTGAGGCCCTTGCTGAATGAATGACAAGCTGAATAAAAAGAAAAACATATTTTTTGAAAAAAAACATAGGTGTGTGGTTCTCCCCAGGCACTGGAATTAGGAGTTTGAAGAGAGGCAAGAATTTGATCCTTCCTTTTCTTCAGTTAACTCCTGGAAGATATACAGAAATGAGGCAGTTTTTTTGATACTTCAGCTTTCAGAGATAGCTGTAATCATTCCAGTCAAACTCCTTACATCATCTTAGCTTATTGCCATTTTAAAAACATATTTTAAAGGTCTCCTTTTCTTTGCAGTTTTAAATAAAAACAGAAAATACACTTAGACACATGGAAGTGATCAATCAGCAGGTTCATTTGGAAAAAAGCCCTCATTTAATAAATGAGTCCCTGGCTTTGGTAAAGCAGTGCACAAATTCTCTCTTTTCTCTTTCCTTCCTTTCTGCATTCCTGTCTTCCC
Organism: Tragelaphus eurycerus; assembly: GCA_935064755.1. Lineage (NCBI taxonomy): Eukaryota > Metazoa > Chordata > Mammalia > Artiodactyla > Bovidae > Tragelaphus > Tragelaphus eurycerus. The sequence goes on along the minus strand of CAKXYN010000004.1, from coordinate 37,570,748 downwards.
ACCTTCCTTCCTTTTTTCTTTTAATCAAAATTCAAATTCCTTCTCTCTATGTGCTTCCTAGAACTGTAAAGCACTGCAGACCTTATTTTCTGTTGCAGAACAGTGATTTACAGGAAAAATAATTCCACCAAGGACCACCAAATAAACAAAGTGTAGCACTCAGGATTTTACTCTCAAAGCAGGGACCAAACTTCTAGCAAATCAATTCACCACTCACACATTCAGAAATCTGATGGTAATTTATGGACTGTGGGAACAGAGCATCACTGCCTTTTCTCTTTCATTCCATTTTTCCATCCTTCCTTTCTTCAGGGTGTTTGTTTTCGATTAATAGACTGATAGCTTCCCTGGTGGTTCAGATGGTAAAGAGTCCGCTTGCAATGCAGAAAGACTTGGGTTTGAGCCACATTGATAGCCATAGATTGAATAAAATCAAGTACCAATGGAATGCTAGTGCTGAATGGCATTGAATTCACAATAATATATAACCGGTTAATATCTTTTATGTTGGAAGAGGGTATTTGCTATAACCAGTGCATTTTCTTGGCAAAACTCTGTTGGTCTTTGCCCTGCTTCATTCTGTGTTCCAAGGCCAAATTTGCCTGTTATTCCAGGTGTTTCTTGACTTCCTACTTTTGCATTCCAGTCCCCTATAATGAAAAGGACATCTTTTTTGGGTGTTAGTTCTAAAAGGTCTTGTAGGTCTTCATAGAACCGTTCAACTTCAGCTTCTTCGGCGTTGGGGCATAGATTTGGATTACTGTGACATTGAATGGTTTGCCTTGGAAACGAACAGAGATCATTCTGTCATTTTTGAGATTGCATCCAAGTACTGCATTTCGGACTCTTTTGTTGACCATGATGGCCACTCCATTTCTTCTGAGGGATTCCTGCCCACAGTAGTAGATATAATGGTCATCTGAGTTAAATTCACCCATTCCCGTCCATTTTAGTTCGCTAATTCCTAGAATGTCGACATTCACTCTTGCCATCTCTTGTTTGACCACTTCCATTTGCCTTGATTCATGGACCTGACATTCCAGGTTCCTATGCAGTATTGCTCTTTACAGCATTGGACTTTGCTTCTATCACCAGACACATCCACAGCTGGGTATTCTTTTTGCTTTGGCTCCATCCCTTCATTCTTTCTGGAGTTATTTCTCCACTGATCTCCAGTAGCATATTGGGCGCCTACTGACCTGGGGAGTTTCTCTTTCAGTATCCTATCATTTTGTCTTTTCATACTGTTCATGTGAACTTCCTGATGTTCGTGAACTTCCTGATGTTCAAGCTGTTTTTAGAAAAGGCAGAGGAACCAGAGATCAAATTGCCAACATCCGCTGGATCATGGAAAAAGCAAGAGAGTCCCAGAAAAACATCTTTTTCTGCTCTATTGACTATGCCAAAGCCTTTGACTGTGTAGATCACAATAAACTATGGAAAATTCTGAAAGAGATGGGAATACCAGACCACCTGATCTGCCTCTTGAGAAATCTGTATGCAGGTCGGGAAGCAACAGTTAGAACTGGTCATGGAACAACAGACTGGTTCCAAATAGGAAAAGGAGTACATCAAGGCTGCATATTGTCACCATGTTTATTTAACTTATATGCAGAATACATCATGAGAAATGCTGGACTGGAAGAAACACAAGTTGGAATCAAGATTGCTGGGAGAAATATCAATAACCTCAGATATGCAGATGACACCACCCTTATGGCAGAAAGTGAAAAGGAACTAAAAAGCCTCTTGATGAAAGTGAAAGTGGAGAGTGAAAAGGTTGGCTTACAGCTCAACATTCAGAAAACCAAGATCATGGCATCTGGTCCCATCACTACATGGGAAATAGATGGAGAAACAGTGGAAACAGTGTCAGAATTTATTTTTTTAGGCTCCAAAATCACTGCAGATGGTGACTGCAGCCATGAAATTAAAAGATGCTTACTCCTTGGAAGGAAAGTTATGACCAACCTAGATAGCATATTCAAAAGCAGAGACATTACTTTGCCAACAAAGGTTCACCTAGTCAAGGCTATGGTCTTTCCTGTGGTCATGTATGGATGTGAGAGCTGGACTGTGAAGAAGGCTGAGCACCGAAGAATTGATGCTTTTGTACTGTGGTTTTGGAGAAGACTCTTGAGAGTCCCTTGGACTGCAAGATGATCCAACCAGTCCACTCTGAAGGAGATCAATCCTGGAATTTCTTTGGAAGGAATGATGCTAAAGCTGAAACTCCAGTATTTTGGCCACCTCATGCGAAGAGTTGACTCATTGGAGAAGACTCTGATGCTGGGAGGGATTGAGGGCAGGAGGAGAAGGGGACGACAGAGGATGAGATGGCTGGATGGCATCACTGACTTGATGGGTGTGAGTCTGAGTGACCTCCGGGAGCTGGTGATGGACAGGGAGGCCTGGCGTGCTGCGGTTCATGGGGTCGCAAAGAGTCAGACACGACTGAGCGACTGATCTGATCTGATCTGATCTGATCTTTTATGTGCATACTATGTATATGTGTAATAACTGCTGTGTATTTGTAGTATGGGCTTCCCTGGTAGATCAGTGGTAAAGAACCCACCTGCCATTGTAGGAGATGCAGGTTCGATCCCTGGGTTAGGAAGATTCCCTGGGGAAGGAAATGGCAGCCCACTGCAGTATTCTTGCTTGGGAAATTCAATGGACAGAGGAGACTGGCAGGCTATAGTCCATAAGGTCGCAAAAGAATCAGACACAACTCAGTGACTGAACAACAACACCAAAATTGTAAAGTATTATAATTGCTATGTATATAATGTGACAAATTAATTACTAAATATTTTAATTTTAATTATCATTGTTCATTAGCAGAGATCAGTCATGTAAAGGAAAGAAAAGGGAAATTTTGGTCAAGTTGATGTAAGTTCAAGTCCTCTCACTTGTGGGGCCTCATTTCTTCTTTGGTAAAATGAAATTAACTATTCATAGTTTATATGGCTGTTGTATATATTAAAAGCCACAAAATATGCTATGTACCTAAAATAGTGTTTGGCACATGCACTTGTTTAATAAACAGCAGGTAATATATTATTTCATATTATGCAAGTTGAGTAATAATTTCTAGTCTCCTTGGACCATCCTTGGTGGGTGGAGAGGCAGTCAGAGTAATTTTTATTTTCTGCCATAGAAACTATAATAAGGGAAATGTAACACTTACTCAGGGTTACCCAATAAGTCACTCTCTGTCATTAGGACTTAAGGGTTTTCAGCTTCGCTGTCTGATTTCAGTCCATTAGGCCACAAAGTCATCAAAACAAACCAGAAAAGAGCACCATCAAAAAGCAAAAGTAATAAAATCAAAGGATCCTGGAGGAGTATTGTACTAAAAGCCATCTGCTATCTAAGTCCACATTCTCAACCCTCTTGAAATGTTATTTGTAAAGCTTTAAAAGGCTTGACTGGAAACCTGCATGTCTTTTTAAAGATACAGTGTATCTATTGCTGACTCATGCATGCTGAATTGAGTTGTAATATAGATTTTTGAATATACATCAGGGAAATGCCAATACTTTTTACATTGCTAAAGCCCTTAGGCTTTGCTGTTGAGAAAGATTTGTGATTAGCTAAGCAAATGATTCTTGCTATAGCAGTAATGGTGAGACGAATTTATGTGTGTGTGTGTGTGTGTGTGTATGTATTTGTGTATATAAGTGTGCTTGGAGAATGGAGATGGTTGCAACATTTAAATGATAAATACTAGTGTGCATGAGCTTCCCAGGTGGCTCAGTGGGTAAGGAATCCACCTGCAGTGTAGGAGACATGGGTTCAATCCCTGTGTCTTATGGATAGAGGGACCTGGTGGGTTACAGTCCACAGGGTCACAAAGAGTTGGACACGACTGAAGTGACTGAGCATGCACAATGCACTGTATGCATATTTTTTTAGTTCTTTTTTTAATATCCAATATTCTCACCAGCCTACTAGAATTCCTGTGCCATAATCAGGTGAAAAAAAAAAAAAAAAAAAAGATCCATAACTGCTGTCTTAGTGTTTCCACTTGACTTTGGTACCTTGTCTCCCTGCCTTGCTCTGTCAAATGCCCTTATTCTTCCCACTCCTTTTCTCATTTAGGCTTGGCAGGCACACTTCCGCTCAGTGCCAGTGTGGTAACCTTAAACTTGCTTACTTAAGTGGCTGATCTCGTACCTTCCTTTATGTGGTTTGTGGGATTTTTTCCCACTCTTTGGCTTATTACTTCCTTCTACCACCTTATAGATTTGTCTCTCTCATTGTACTTCTGTTATTGTGTTATCTTTTACAAATAAAACAATGACTATTTAAAACATAAAGCCTTTTTAATGCCAGTTATGGAGGCAAATATTTTTATGTGAACAATAATGAGGAGGAAAAATGGATTTCTCCAAGCTTTATAAAGCCCCGACAAGGCAGAGAGCAAATTCTCAAGTTACAGGATTTTACTTGTCCTATTTCTAAGGAGTGGAGCAAAAAAATTTTTACAGATATTTTAAGAGATGGCAAAACAGGGAATCAAACCAAAGTCATCACAAAAGGCTCCCAGTGTAGACCCAGCCATCTGCATATAGTTCACAGAACTCTTCTGTTTATTTATGAGTCGTGGAATGTGTAAAGCCAACTTCTAGCTGTAAAAGGACATACAGTTGCTCTCATATAATTTCTTTGGGCCTTTTTTTCTGCAAAATCAAGAGTTTGCTTTCTCATATACAGAGAAACACTGCCATGCATACGGATCCAGTTTTTGGAAATTCAAATTCCTTTGCTAAAGCATTTAAAATGACAGCTAAAAAGTATATTTAAAGCATAAGTGTATAGTATTTAAATAAATGCAACTGATCTTGATATGTATACACTGAAGTTCTGTACCTGTCAAGAATACTTTAGAATACCTCTAATATGCTCCAAAAAGGATAAAATTAAATTGGAGACAGAAACATTAATTTTCTGGATAAAATTTGGTTCTTTTCAAGATAATAATCTTCTATTGATAGGCACAAAAGACATTGAAAGAAATCATATATTTTACCTTAAGACTTCACAACTTTCTTCATAGCAAGATTTTTTTTTTTTCCAGAGCCTTATGTAGGAAAAATTATTTCTCAAATCTCATCATGATATAATGAGTTCAGAGAACTAAATTGTTTATACATGAAAAAATTAAATGTCTCTGCCGTTCTTGTTCTGCAGCTCTGGGCTCTATCTTCCTAGTTAAAAAGAACATTATGTTTTGCAGGCCAGCAACTTTCTTGATATGATGTTTTAGTTTAATCTATCCAAAACATTACCCTCCAGGCATTCTAAGAAAGTTGCTTTTCTGACATGATGTGATTTTCTGATCTTATTGAAACATTTTCAGCCTTAAGCATTAAACACAAATAAATGGAAATGGGTGAGAGCTTGAGTATTTGACCTCTAAATGTGCGTTTGGAGTTACCTCCTGAATAAGTGAAAACGTAAAATGTTACATATACCCAGAAATATAACAATATAAACAAATTCCACACTAGGCCAGGTCAGAGTTATCTAACTCTGACTTGTCTTTGTCTCCTTATAATTTTCAGTGGATCTTGCCTAACATCTGGGGATAAATAGAGCACATACAAAAGGAGATGTTACTACCCACAAAAAATGATGCAACAAGTGTAAAATTCTCTAGTTTTCTGTTGCCAGACAGAAAATCTTCCTATCTGTACATTTAAGACCTTTACCATAGGAGAGGTGTCAACAAGTAAACGTCTTTTTTGTTTTGTTTTTAAATATGCAAAGCCTGACAGCAGAATTTCATAAGCTTGGAGGGAAAAAGACAAAGGCCATTGGTCATAGGAATTGGAGTGAGGATGAGAGGAGAGTTTGATGTGAAAAATAAACTTGACAACAATAAGAACTGAGGGGTTTTTTGCCTCTGCTTTTGCAATAATCTCAGCTATCTAAAATAGGTTAGGAGGAGATATAAACACATTGAAAATAATTCTTGTATCATTTGTAATTTTGTATGCATTTATGCTAAGTCCCTTCAATCATGTTTAACACCGCAACCCTGTGGGCTGTAGCCCTCCAGGCTTCTCTGTCCATGGGATTCTCCAGACAAGAATCCCAGAGTGGGTTTCCATGCCTCCCTCCAGGGGATATTCCTGACCCAGGAATCGAACCCACATTTCTTCTGTCTCCTGCATTGGCATACGGGTGCCTTACCACTAGCGCCACCTGGGAAGCCAATATAGAGTGGAAACCCAGAAATAACCTGCCCTTGTTATTAATAACCACTCCTGTGCAGAAATTTACTGAACACATAAAAACACCTAATTAAAACATATAAAGATACATGCCAATAGATGCCCGATTGTCATTTCTTCTGAGGATCATATACTTTTTTATTAATCCTGATGATATCACGTTCTTCTCCTTTGAAACACTTTTCACATTTGCAGTTGGTAGTTTCTTTGTGGGATCTGTTTTCCATACCAGAGTTTAGAGCTTATAAGGAAGGGGACATGAATATTTATTTGTATCAACAGCACATACAGGTGTCCCAGTGATTATCTTCTTGAATGGGTGGATGTATGAATGGATAAATGAAGTGATGTACCATGTGACATGGTACACTTTGCATGGAATGTGAGGTTGGAAGTGGGACAGGTGAGGAAGACAGGTTTTGAGGATCTGAAATTTCATAGATATTAGACTATGTCCTATAGGAGGCAATTAAAGAATTTTAGCAGCAATGTGACACAATAAAATTGATGATTTAGCAGATGATTGTGAGGGTTATGTGGAGGATGAATCATGAGAGAGAGGTCAGCATGGAGACATTGGAAGTATACCTGTAGAAATTACCATAGTACTTCATTTTTTTATTTTCACAGTACTCACTTCTCCCTGATAATTTGCTCACTTATATATTTATTATCTGTTGTGTTAAATACTGGCATAAGTTAGGGATTCAATTAATGTTTACTGAATAAATGACAATTTATTTAATTATAAATATTGTAAATGAATAGTTTTTGTTGTTTGTTTTTTTAAGAACTTGAACATAATTAGCAAACAGTTTGTAAATGTCTGCTTAGCTATATACTGTATCTTATTTCTACCTACACTTTTACAAGTGAAAGTGAAAGTCGCTCAGTTGTTTTCTACTCTTTGTGAGTCTCCAGGCCAGGATACTGGAGCAGGTAGCCATTCCCTTCTCCAGGAGATCTTCCCGACCCAGGGATTGAATCCAGGTCTCCCACATTGCAGGTGGATTCTTTACCAACTGAGGCACGAGGGAACCCAAACCCACCATCCATTATGAGAGGACTAGAGACTTTCAATAAACTAGACATAATTCTTGCAATTGAGGATGTAGCAATTATTTTCAAAGACTGTCAGGTTTTCTGATTTGTATCTTCACTTTTTTCATCCTGTGTTCTGTTAGACATGAAGCAAACAAACAAAGGAAAACCTACTCAAGCTAATTTTATCACATAATCTAAAGAGCCTTGCTTCTGCAGCCCCTTAGATTTTCTTTAGAGATTTGTGGTTTATTTGGGCTGAGATTGCAATTTACCTTTTCATCAAGATTAGAATAGCCTCTTATCAGCACAAGAATCTATTTAAATAAGTTTACCACTGCACTTTCTCTTAGTGGAAAAAAAAAAAAAAAAAAAAACAACTTCTCTGTGTGTAAGCATTTAAAATTCTTTCAAAACCTCAGGCAGAAATTCACAGTGATAATTTTCTTGCAGGTGTCTGTTATAAAAGAAATCATAGTGTCCGGAAGCAAATAAATAACCTTGACAACCAAATTCTATTTTCCACTAAAATACTGTTCTCTTGTCTTCAATGTCCAGGAATTTTCTCAGCTGGAAAGTTGGGAAAATCAGTTTATTTACATATGTGGCTCATTTTGAGTCTACATTTTGGATGATTCCCAAGCACTGGAGTTTTATAGGTAGGATGTGAGTATGTTTATTGAATTTTACTAAATAAACACATATCAATTAAGCATGAACAATATGTTCTGAAAAATTAACGATTTGCATAGAGTTTTCCAAAGTCTTACAGTATTACTCAAAACTGAGAAACTCACCTTGTCATTGCTAAATTGTTGCTATGGGAATAAATAAAAATATGATCAGCAATTTAATTTTTTTCATATATACTTAGCTATAAATATCAGAATAATAAGCTTTTCAAATAGTTACATTCTAATCAATTTATGAACTCTTTAGGTTCAGATATGTAAGTGTGCAGTTTTATTGTCTCTTTTCTATTTCGTACTTGGCCTTTCCTAATATTTTTAGAGCCTTTTATAGTTGTTCTAAGGTAGATGTTGAATTAAAGTATTTGGAAAGAAAATCAAGTATTCACAGAAATCATATAATCTATAATATGTGTGTAAATATTGTTTCAAAAAGAATCTGAGCACATTGTCAATTTACATAGTAACAAAATATGCAAACTAGTTCTGGGATGGTGGTGGGGAATATTGAAAAAAAAGTGCAAATTAATATATCTAATGACTAAGATATAGTCATTCAAATTGTGTTGAATATAATTAAAGTCAGGTGGGACTAGTCAAGGCATCCTTTTTCTACACTTTAAGGGGAATTGAGGGGAAAAACAGCAGATATCCTAAAGTACATCTTAGGATGTGTAATATCCATGCCATACCCCCAACCATCTTTTCACCTACCATGGGCCTCAGTACGACTAATCTTCAGGGTAATTTTGTAGATAGTCATTGCTTTATCAGTGAAGTCCTTCTAAAGAGCTTAAATACTTAAGTGATTTCCCTTGGAGCAGTAATAGTAAATTATGTGGTGCTCTAACTGTGCTATTAGTTTATCTAAGCTAAAATGCAATCTACTTAATTTGAGGGTTTTATTACACATTGGTCTCAAAAGGTGAAACACATTAAAAGCATATTGGTTCTTTTAACAGGAGGTTAAGCCTTTTCAGATGGATGGAAATATTGTGTCTTACATTTACTTTGAATGTTAGTGTAAGATGTTTATTTTGATGCAGTAATGTAACTTCAAAAATTTGTAGGATACTTGTTTAATGTTTGTTAATTTGTTATCATTTGTGAAGTTGAAGTTACAGTTCTTTCAGTAAACCCTATTCTGGTCTCACAATGCATTGAATCAATATACAAATTTATTATGAAACTATACCACTTACTGTGTGATGTGTTTAAAAGTTAAAAACACAGGAAATAATTACAAATAGGTAGAGCAGAGAGGATTTTTTAATGCAATGAAACTAGTTTTTGTGATATTTTAATGATGAATATGCTATTATAAATTTGTCCAAACCCATGGAATATATAATATCAAGAGTAAACACAAAGGTAACCTGTTGATTCTAGTGTTAATGTATGGTCATTGATTGTAACAAAAGTACCACTCTGGTGGGGGATGTTGATCGTGGGGGAGGTGTGTGTGAGTGTGTGCACACGTGCGTGTATGCACAATGTGTGTGTTTCTGTGTAGGACTTGAGGTACATGGAAAATCTCTGTAATTTATGTTCAGGTTTTTTTTTTTTTTTTAATTTTCTGTTCAGTGAACCCAATGCCGCTCTAAAAGTTTATTTCTTAAAGGGAAAAACCAGTTCTGCATAAAGTTAAAGTGGACTGGGATGATTTACATCTATTCTTATTTGAATACCATAAAATGGGCAATTGACTCCATGCTATAAAAAGTGCTTTAGAAATGCTGTATTTTTTAAAATGAATTTTCATCTTGGAACTATCTTTAACTGGCAGGTATAACATTTATCAACACACTAAATTTTAACGTAAATAGTGATAGCTACATGTCTGTATGTATAGCTATATGTATAGCTGTATGTTGGAGAAGGTAATGGCATACCACTCCAGTACTCTTGCCTGGAAAATCCCACGGACAGAGGAGCCTGGTAGGCTGCAGTCCTTGGGGTCACTAAGAGTTGGACACGACTGAGCGACTTTGCTTTCACTTTTCACTTTCATGCATTGGAGAAGGAAATGGCAACCCACTCCAGTGTTCTTGCCTGGAGAATCCCAGGGACGGGAGAGCCTGGTGGGCTGCCGTCTATGGGGTTACACAGAGTCGGACACGACTGAAGTGACTTAGCAGCAATAGCTACATAGTCATGTATGGATGTGAGAGCTGGGCCATAAAGGAAGCTGAGTGCCAAAGAATTGATGATTTTGAACTTTGGTGATGGAGAAGACTCTTGAGAGTCTCTTGGACTGAAAGGAGATCCAACCAGTCAATCCTAGAGGAAATCAGTCCTGAATATTCATTGGGAGAACTGATGCTGAAGCTGACACTCCAATATTTTGGCCATCTGATGTGAAGATGATGAGAAGACTCTTGAGAGTCCCTTGGACTGCAAGGAGATCCAACCAGTCCATTGTGAAGGAGATCAGCCCTGGGATTTCTTTGGAAGGAATGATGCTAAAGCTGAAACTCCAGTATTTTGGCCACCTCATGTGAAGAGTTGACTCATTGGAGAAGACTCTGATGCTGGGAGGGATTGGGGGCAGGAGGAGAAGGGGACGCCAGAGGATGAGATGGCTGGATGGCATCACTGACTCGATGAATGTGAGTCTGAGTGACCTCCGAGAGCTGGTGATGGATAGGGAGGCCTGGCGTGCTGCAGTTCATGGGGTCGCAAAGAGTCGGACACAACTGAGCGACTGATCTGATCTGATCTGATGTGAAGAACTGACTTATTGGAAAAGACCCTGATGCTAGGAAAGATTGAAGGGCGGAGGAGAAGGGGACGACAGAGGATGAGATGGTTGGATGGCATCACCGACATGATGGACATGAGTTTGAGCAGGCTCCAAGAGTTGGTGATGGACAGGGAGACCTGGCGTGCTGCAGTCCATGGGGTTGCAAAGAGTCAGACACAACTGACCTGAACTGAACTGAACATGTCTTACTATATCTAGAACAGGGTTTTTCAGCCTCAGCTACTGCTGCTGCTGCTAAGTTGCTTCAGTCGTGTCCGACTCTGTGCGACCCCATAGACGGCAGTCCACCAGGCTCCCCCTTCCCTGGGATTCTCCAGGCAGGAACACTGGAGTGGGTTGCCATTTCCCTCTCCAATGCATGAAAGTGAAAAGTGAAAGTGAAGTCGCTCAGTTGTGTCCGACTCTTAGCGACCTCATGGACTGGAGCCTACTAGGCTCCTCCGTCCATTCAATTTTCCAGGCAAAAGTACTGGGGTGGGGTGCCATTGCCTTCAGCACTACTGGCATTTTGGACCAGATAATTCTTTTGTTTGTGGGTGACTATCTTGTGTATTTTAGGATGTTTAGTAGCATCCTTGGTACACATCCATTAGATGCCAGTATTACCACTCAAGTTGTGTAAATTAAAAATACTTCCAGATTTTGCCAAACGTCACCTGAGGGGAAATTGCCTTTCGTCAAGAACTATTTTTTTTTTTTTTTTGGTAAGAAAATATGCACAACTCTATTTTATAACTCAAAATATGTGGGATGAGTGTGTGTGTTTAACATCCCAGTTCTATGTGTAGAGATCAGGTTTTAAAAAGACAAGAACGCCGAGGCAAAAATGAATATTATTTAAGCTTGTTGATAATTTACACTGCTACTATCAGATTGTGCTTTTGCCTCCCTTTTCCAAGGGATAATTGGTAGATTGGCAAATGCTGTTATGTAGCCTTTTACCCTCTTGCTCAAAGAATGAGCAGGAGTGAGAACCTGTTATCAGTACACTGAGCTCTCCTTTCTGCATTAGGGGCTGCTTCCAACTAGCTGTGCTGCAGGCCTCCCTGTGCTTCACACCAGAAGGCTTTAGAATAAACATTTGGCTGAAACGTCTTTATGGGATGCATCCAGCTGTCCTGTGAAGGAACTATTGCCCACACCCACATGCATTAATGTATGACTTTCCAAAATGTTTGTCTGCACATAGACAAAGGCACAATGCAAATATGAACAGTATGCTGTTAAATGATCATTCCTTTAGCCAACCCAGTGAACTTAGAGTGTGTCCATATAAATCATAGATGATTTAGTGAACCTTTTTCTAAAGCATGATGGAAATTATTAGCTGAAATTTTAGATGAAAATAATTTAGAATTATTACTTCTAATCATAATAATTAATATATTTTATTACATATTATAATATATTCATTACATTGGACTTCCGAAGTGGCGCAGGGATAAAGAATCCACTTGCCAATGCAGGAGACATAAGAGACGTGGGTTCAATCCCTGGGTCTGTAAGTTCTCCTGGAGAAAGAAATGGCAACCTGCTCCAGTTTTCTTCCCTGGAAAATCTCATGGACAGAGGACCCTAATGAGCTACAGTCCATGGGGTCACAAAGAGTCAGACATGACTGAGCAACTGGACACACATACTCACACACATTTATTATATTTATTATGTCATATAGCAATATAAGAAATTATAATAATTATATAATACATAATAATAATATTAGAAATTACTAGATGGAAATAATTATTGCTGCGAATCATGATTCTAAGTTGCTCTTATAGTAGATTTTAATGCTACAAAGGAGTTTTGCAATTAATTATACTACAATTTTTATTTCATTTTTGAGAATGACCTTATACATTTTACAGTTTTTCCATTTTAACCTTGTCTCCTTACTCAAATTTCTCTTCCACCTTTCCTGTATTACTTTGTTCATATTTTCTACTACTATTGCATCTCTAAACTGAGTTATATATCAATGAGAGCATGAGATTCAGAGTTGACATCAATGAAACTACCACATTACTTTAAAACAATTTTCAAGAGAAAAATGCAACCCTCTTTTCATTTTGCTACCATTAATATGTATTTAATAAAGTACCTTGCCATATGCCTGCTCTGTCTTTAATGAGCAATATTATCTTCACTCCCATAAAATGTGCATCTAGTTAATTGTATATAAATGGATTATATACATACACTGTAAAAATGAACTTGTGCAATCATGCCATCATATTCTCACATCAACTGCTTTCTAAAATAGTTTTAGAGAGAGTAGCAGCGGCAGTCTAAAATTTTACTTAAACATAAAACTTTGCAGGTAGCAGCTGTTAATATACTTTAAAATTTGAAGTGTTCTGTATAAACAGCCAAATACTATATCATCAGTAATTCTCTGCATAATTATGTTTTTAATGTGCATTTATCATAGTTCTGGCATATTTAATGGTGATTTTTAGGCATTTTGTAAGATTTCTGTAGCAAAGTTCATTCCTTCTTTTTTCATTTTGTTTTTCTTCTTTTCAGATGAGGACGGATGCAATGAGAACTGTGTGCCTAAATGAATACTTGTACTCTTGACTAAATTAGTTTGGCATAAACACAGCACTGCTAGCTCTCAGTACAATTGAAAATAGAGCTGTGGTTCAGAGGTCTTTCTTTTCAGAGTTCTGCTAAATCATGCTTAAAGTTCAGTTTGTGTTCCGATAGTAGCATTTAAGACAGCATAGTTAAGAATCTCTTAACATTTCCATTTACAACTTCTCTCCCTTCTAACATTTTCTTTATTGATTTTAGGATATTTCACAGTAACAGCTTATCAGTGGTTATACCCAATGACCTAAACATGCAATTAAAATTGTCCTATTTTAGCTAGGTGATAAGCTGGCCATCACTATGTTGCTTTGGGAATACTATTTTCTTTCCTCAAGATTTCTTCTTATTACTAATTATAAAATGGAAAAGCACACTGCTGAAATCAAACCCTTTGGAGAAATCATGTTAGGTTCTATATAGATTCAAAAATGAAGCTGTTTAAACATAATTTTGCCTTGTCAATAATACTTAGTGGACTTTAACGTTCAATTCCAACTGAAACCATTCATTTATTTATAGTTTGTGAATGCAGAAAAATAGCATGAGGATTCCTATGTTTTTATAATTAAGTGGTCACATGGAAAACTGCCACCCAAAAGAACATAGTGTTACATGAAACTTGGCCTTTTGGCAGTCATGTGTGTGTGCCCCTCTCTTCCCAACCAAGGGAAAAAATCATAGGCTATTATAATGAAAACTCGTTGTAGTTCAACTTCCTTATTTTAAAGATGAGACAATTTTCTTCAAATCACCTGGATAATGACATACCAGTCACAAAATGTGTTTCCTGACTCTGAGTACAGGTAGATGCCAGTAATTTAGGGCTTTTGTCCATTTCATGTTACTTCCAGATTTCTTTTCTCTGATGACTCAAGGTATCATAGGCCAGATTCCCAGCAGTTTAGAGGGCTCTGTTTTACTAATGGTAATGACACACTTATACTATAATGTGTGTGTGTGTGTGTGTGTGTGTGCTTGAGTGTTTCTGGGTAAGGCTAGTTACAGATAATATTCAATTTCTGCTCATTCAAATGAACTAGCTACATCATTTTCTTAACTTATTTTGCCTTTTAGGGTTTTATTTTCTTTGTCTATAAAATACTAATATACCCCTGCTGATTGTTTTGAGAGAGCTAATTCACTAAATTCAAAGCATTTATTGTTTTCTTTCACTCACCACCCTCTTCTACATTGGTCTCCTCTTCTTCAAGCTCCACATTCTAGGGGGTTCCTGTTTTCCCTTTCTATTTCTTCTTTAACCTCTGTTCCTTGAATCCCAGGCAGAAATGTTTCTCCTTCTTCTGTGAACACTCATGTGTCTGTGTTAGTCTGAAACCTAGGTCTATACTTTGTGGTTTCAGGTTAAATTTGTTCTATCGAAAGTTAAAATTCTATGAGGTGCCTAGACTTTGTAACAATACCCTGCCTGTAGCATAATCTACTTTATTTTGAAAAAAACCCAGTCTCCTCTGCTTCCTTTGGACTTCATCTGCCTTCCTAGATCCTTTATACTTTTCTTACCTTTGTCTTCATACAACTCCACAGTGTCTTTCTCCACAGACACAAACTATTTTCTCTTCTAATGTCATCCTATGCTATTACAAATGCAATTAAATTACAATTTTTTGTGAAGACTTCAACTGAGAAGTTATTCTTGATACATACACATATTATCTGTGGTTGGAGGGCCTGATTTTCCGGATCTCCATGTTTGTGCTCAGCCTTCCTTGAGGAAATGGGAAGGTCTTTTAAACTACAATCTGATGGCTAAACATTGAGTCTACTTTGCTATTGATTTTCCCTTCACTCTAATGTCAATTTTAAGAACTACTCTTTTCATTCCTTTGACCAAGCCATAGACTATTTGTGCTGGAAATAGCTTTGAGGTAGTTTAGTCTCATCCCATATTATATGTGAGAAAACTGAGATTCAGAGACCTGAATGATTTGTGCTGAATCCACTCAGAGTCAGGTCTGCTGCTGCTGCTGCTGCTGCTGAGTTGCTTCAGTCGTGTCCAACTCTGTGCGACCCCATAGACGGCAGCCCCCCAGGCTCCCCCATCCCTGGGATTCTCCAGGCAAGAACACTGGAGTGGGTTGCCATTTCCTTCTCCAATGCATGAAAGTGAGAAGTGAAAGTGAAGTCGCTCAGTCGTGTCTGACCTCAGCGACCCCATGGACTGCAGCCTTCCAGGCTCCTCCTCCATGGGATTCTCCAGGCAGGAGTACTGGCGTGGGGTGCCATTGCCTTCTCAGAGTCAGGTCTAGAAACCAGGTTTCTGTGGTTTTGTTGCCAGAATATCTAGCTCTGCATCCTTGCCTTGTAACTAGTTGTTTAACTAGGTTGCTACTTTTGGTATCTATGCTTGAGGCATGACTTTTCTCTTTCTAGGCTTCTGAGGGACTCAGAACCCGTGTCATGGCGCTACCCCATTGCTAGGGCCCTACCCCACCATTAGACACCAGACTAGCCTCATGCTTACTGTCTTCTTACCCCTAGTACCCATCCTTTGCCTCCTTGATTGACTCATCGCTTGGTAATTTTGTTTGGGTTCCATGAGGCCATCTTGGTTTTCTTCTGATATCACCTGCCAACATGCAGTGCTTCTTTTCCTTAATTTTCTGCATTTTCTTCACTTGTCTGCCTAAGAGCAGCATTGTGTTTGGTTGCTATTTTTGACTTATCATTAGTTCTGACTGATGGAAATATTGAAGGAAGCCAGTTTCCCTGGAAATTTTTATAAAGTGACCCAAAGATTACTTTTCGAAATGTGAAGCCTTGTTTAGGGTGAGGAACATATTCTCCATGATGTTGCAGCTTTCCTTCAGTTGTTATGATACAGAAAATAAATGTATATGTGTTTCTATTGAAGTACCACACAAGTGATTAAAAAACATGATGTTACTGGAGGGATTCCTTTGAAGAGATTGTTTCAATGGGTTAAGTTTGGTCCTGGGAATTAGATTCACCTCATTTGGAACACAGTTCTTCCAATTACTTGGAAAACAATTATATGTTAAGTGCCAGCGCTGGGATTCAAACACAGCTTTACCAAGCTCTAAATACCTATGTATTTCACACACCATGATATAGGATATACTCTGCTTGGGAATATTCATTTAACATAATTGAAGAAAAGATTACTCATGATTTTTTGCCTTTAGCATGAAGGGCAAATGGAATTCGACATGCTAAGTTGTTTCAGTTGTGTCCAGTTGTTTGTGATCCTGTGGACTGTAGCCTGCTAGACTCCTCTGTCCATGGGATTCTCCAGGCAAGAATACTGGAGTGCATTGTCATTTCCTTTTACAGGGGATCTGCCATATCCAGGGATTAAACTGGCATCTCTTGCATCTCCTGCATTGGCAGGTGGGTTCTTTGCCATCAGCACCAACTGAACAATTGGCCAAGTTATTGAACAACTCTGAGCCTCAGTTGCTTCAGTTTATTCAATCATTATTCTACCTTCTCTCCATTCTAAGAAATTGAGTAGGGTACAGCTTTCCTTTTGAGTAATGATTATGGCTTAGTCTATTTGGGCTACTGTAACAAAATACCACAGACTAGATAACTTATAAACAGCAGAAATTTACTGATCACTGTTCTGGAAACTGAAAGTCTGAGAACATGGTGTGAGCACAGTTCCATGAAAGCCCTCTTCTGGGTCGCAGACTTCTCATTGATCCTCACATGGCACAAGGGGAATGAAGCTCTGTGGCGTTTTATCCACAAGAGCACTAATCCCATTCCTGATGGTGCTACCCCTTGACTTAATCACTTTTCAAAGGCCCTGTCTCCTAACACCGTCATCTTGCATATTAGCATTCAAACAGTGAATTTGGGGGGATGGGACACAAACATTCAGGCCATAGCAAACAATCATTAATTTGACTTTCCAGTGTATTGTTTAGACAGTAAATTTGATAGCCATTGTTGTCAAATACTTCACTACTGAGGTAAATAGGAATGATAATTTCTGATAATTTACTCCTGAAAACTAATACATACATCCATAAGAAAATTAGCTTATATGTAATGGCTACATGAAAGTGGTGAAATTTAGTCTTTTTCTCTAAAAGAAAACCTAAAATATAACCTAGGAAAAAGAGATTTGTTGAAGGAAAGTAATAGAAAAAAATATACAGAAGTTGTCATTTAATACTCTGCTATTTTATGGTGTTTACTTCAACAAAGCACCTAAGAATATTGTTTTCCTATTTAAAAAAAAGTTTTGATGTAAGCTTTTCTGTTTCTGGCTAGGGAGTTGAGTCTCTTTGTGCCATTTTAATATTTTATATTTAAGAGGCTATGTCAAAATATATAATACCATGTTAAGGCACTGGTTACCAAGTTACAAAGTCACATCAGATTCAATAAAGGCCTTTTGTTTGTCTTCCCAGGTTGCTCAGTGGTAAAGAATCCACCTGCCAATGTAAGAGATGGAGGAGATGAATGTTCAGTCCCTGAGTTGGGGTGATCCCCTGGAGGAGGAAATGGCAATCTACTCCTGTGTTCTTGCTTGGAAAATCCCAAGGACACAGGAGCCTGGTGGTCTATAGTTCATAGGGTCATAAAGAGTCAGATGCAGATCATGTAGCATACAATTTAGTAATTGCATCAGAGTCAGGTAAACAGAAGGCATGGATACAGGGGTGAAGGAGAATAGAGAACAGGGGAAATAATTATTCTAGACCTAGGCAGTAGTCCAAGCTACTGAGGGTTTCAGATGTGTCAGAGAAGAATTTGTCCTTCAGCACTACTACTTCATCTAATCAGCCAGAATCCTAAACTATCTCTTGAGACTCCTTGAAGTAATCTCAAGTTATTAATATGTTAACCAAAATGATGGTAGAGTAGAAAACCTCTTGCTGATCAAATCAAATAGCACTACTTGACGATTTTTATTGAATCATAATAGTCCTTCTGAAAAATCCTTGAAGGAGGAAAGACTTTAAAACTTTGCACATGAAAGTTAATAATATTGAGCCCTCCAGATTTCAATACTTTCATCCCAGCATTCAGGTGCTCTGGCCTAAGGTAGTGGGGGTAAGGTGGGGAAATTAATAGAAATTGATTTGAAACTATGAGAATCAGAATTTAAACTCAGGTGCACCAATATCGTGTCTTCCCAGGTGGCTCAGAGTAAAGAAATCTGCCTGCCAATGCTGGAGACACAGTAGAGGTGGGTTTGATCCCAGGGTCAGGAAGATCCCCTGAAGGAAATGACAACTTATTCCAGCATTCTTGCCTCAAAAACCCCTTGGGCAGAGGAGCCTGGCAGGCTACAATCCATGGGGCCGCAAAGAGTAGGACAGGACTGAGCATTTGAGCATGCACACACGCATGCACCACCAATCTCAAGGGAAAAATTTCTGTTCAACAATGTTGACCAACCTCACTGAACAGCAGCATCCCTTACTTATGCTTTTGATGTTTATCAAGGATGGCAAATGTGTTTCATTCAACCTGTTGCTTTATAAGGATTAATTGGGAATGGCTTGCTGGAGTGCTACATTTAGAAGGACTTTGTGAAAAGTGTTAGTTGCTCAGCTGTATCCGACTCTTTGCTATCTCATGGACTGTAGCCTGCTAGACTCCTCTGTCCTTAGAATTCTCTAGGCAAGAATGTTGGAGTGGTTTGCTATTCTCTTCTCAGGGGATCTTCCTAACCCAGGGATTGAACCTGGGTCTCCTGCACTGCAGGCAGATTCTTTACCATCTGAGCCATCAGGGAAAGTGACATTATTGATTAGATAGATTTGCCTTGGAATGGGATGGAGAGGATTCTTGCCAATACTTAACCATTTCTAGATTGAAATAAAATATCTAGGAGAATGCTTGGTGAGAATTAAGTATTTAAGCAATGTTATTTATCTTCCATTTATTATTAACCTCTTCTTCTAGGTGTAGCCAGAAAGAACTTTACGATGGGCTTAGTAATGCCCATCTGGAGAGTCCTAGAAGGCAGGGTGGCAAGATTAGCTGGGTACAGGAAGTGATTCTATGTAAGGCACCATGTTGACTCCTAAGAGGAATCATTCAAGTTTTATATATTTATGTGTATTTTAATTAAATACATTAGAATATTCATAAAAGGTAGGTAGCCTATTTTCTGAGTAGGGGAAATAAGTTGAAGCTATATTTTCTCCTCTGTTTATCACCATTTTACAGTATGCCTAAGACATTCAAGAAGACAACCAGAGTAAATGAGGATATATTTTACTCTTCTCTTAGCACCCCTTATTTTTTATATTTAAAGTTAAATGTGACTTTAATATAAAAGTATGACCACCACGTCAGCCAGGAATTTTTATACCATTATGTACTCAAAAGCCTGTTTTCTGTCTGAATAACTATGGAAGAATGGGCTCCTGAGAGACTAGATTAATCAAATTTAAAAGCAAATGTAAATTTAAATCAACCATGGAACCCTGCTGTACAGCAATTAACATTTCAAAGTAAAATGAAATGTGATGATAGTAAATACCAGTACTATGCAGAATTGGAAGCGTATTCTGTTTCATGGTGTATTTGGGCAGAGAATGGAAATTTGAAAGGAAAGCCATTATTAATACCCTAGATTTGACATTTCAAGATATAATTTAAACTTGATTACAATTTCTATTAAATTTTTTTTCAATTTTCCTACCTCATAGTTCTAGATATGTTTCTCAGTCTTGGCATTGTAGACATTTTGGAGTATATAATTCTTTCTTTAGGGACTGTGTTTTGTGTTGTAGGACATTAGCAGAACCCCTAGCTTCTGCATACTAGATGGCAGTGGCAACTTGCCCTCTCCCATCCTTAGCAGTTGTGATACAAAAAATGTCTCGAGATGCTCAGCATAGATTGGGGAATTAAGAGAAGTGGGTTACCACTGACTAGCTCTTATACTTACTAACAGTGTAACTTCGTGTGGTTCCCTATTCTCCCTAGACCAGATTTCATTTAAATAAGTGAGGTTTTTGCATAGTCTTATTCAGTTCTAAAAGACTTTAGTTTGTTCTTTCTATTACTTTCTTCAAGGAAAAAAAAAAAAAAACAATGTTCCAGAGACAGAAAGTCCTTGAGGATGATCCTTGGGAATTAAACTGAAAGGAATGTTAAGCATGGGTTAAATTTGGCACAGCAAAAGCAAAATTACTGGAGTCATGCATATGCTTTATGAATGTCACCCAGGAGTCTGAATTTTCATAGTTGTTATTGGTTACCATGGAAATCTATGTGAAGGAATTGGGAGCAGTGGAAGGGAAGGCTGGAAGGCTGTGGGGGATAGGTGAGGGGCCATAAATTTTAGAGGCATTCAAGAAGTAAAAGATTATCTTTGATGTAATGTCTATAACTTTAAAAGCTATTTTCCGATAAAATGTATTATTATTTATATATTTCTGATTAATATCTCTGTGGTTCTAAGTGATTCAACTAAAATAATGATTTAGTCATTACCCTGGTTCAAGAATCTTCTTTTTTTTTTTTTTTGCTCAAGGAGTGGAGGTCAAGCATTTGCCTTCTGAGGCCAGAAGGTTCATTGCTAATTTTTAATGTCCACAAAATCTGCTGTTGTGGTATTTCTGGTTCTGCTGACAAGGACAGGAAGCTCCACATTGGTGAAGTGCCTATGTATGGGCAGCACTACCGATGGATAATGGAGATTCTAATTTAATCAGCCTGAGTTAAGGAGAGCAACATAAATTAAATCTTTCTAAAGATGTTTGATTTGTCATGCTTAGAACAAAACATACAGGCACACCTGCTTCTTCCTCACTTATCCTTGTGTTTCATAATATTTCTTAGCTCTTGTCCTTTCCTAAGACATTAGTGGGCCAACCTCGCCACCATAACTGCAGTGTGCACAGGGGTTGTGTGACTCTTTGGCTGGCCAGTAGGTACTGTTTCTCTTTGCATCAAATGTATCTTCTCCCTCTCCCTGCCCTCCCAAAGAGAAATCACTTTTACTGGAAGTTATCCTTAATCACCAGTCAAATGAGCCTCTCTTGAAATCTGGCTTCACGTTAACCTGCTGCTACCACCTTACCATATTGGCATCAAACAGAGTCATATATCAGTGCAAGTTAATTTCTTAAAATCTGTTAGATAGGGTGATCTTTTGCTCTGTGGCATGCAGATTACGTTGGTAAACTTGGTAATACATGAGAGTTAACCCAGAAATTGTACAGTTCTGCTTTTTCTTGTTGCAGAGCCAGCGGACAGGCAATTTATTATGCTCTTATTCATCCTGAATAGGTCAGAACCGTGAAATTTGAGAATCCTTCATTTGAGGCTATCAAGTCATTGGGGAGATTAAATCTACATTGTGCTTTAATCTGCAGGATGGCCACTGCCATCTGTAAAATGTCGGATCTGTCCACATTGTTAATGTAAGGGGCACTGTCTGGGTGATCATCAGCTGAACGTGGTGACAAGTAATTTTATTAAAGGATCAAGTGAGAACTTAACCCTCTTGATTTTTTTCCTTTGGACCCATTTTCTTACTTTTTGATGGAATGAGGACATTTTTAGAAAATACAGTGACTTCTACGGTGGTTTTACACAAAATGTTTCTTACCCTTACATCTAAATTTAGTTTATCCCCTTACATCTAAATTTAGTTTATCTGAGAGGTTATGCCAAAAGGAATTAACACATTACCAAAAAATAAAGAAAAAATGTAATTTTACATGAATTAAAGCACTCTATTTTTCTAGCTTGTGCTGTAACTATTTTATAGTGATCTTATGGAGTATTTACTTTTCATTTTTTAATGGACAAGGTTTCTTCCCCCTCTGTGGGTGTTCAGGAATTGTATTAATGCTTAATATTGCTTGAACCTACTTTTCATATTAAAATATATTCTCTTTCTCTTTTAGACTTATAATTTAGGCAGGCAAAAGAGGAAATCTAGATTAACCTTAGAGTTTCTTAAATAATTCAAGATTATAAGATGTTACTAAAGCTTAGAAGTCAGATAGCAAAAATAGAATCCATATTCTGCAGTTGTCATATACCAATATAAGCTTGATCACAGAGTTTTATATTTATAAAATAAGAAACAACAATTTTACACACATGTGTGTATACATCCTATTAATGCTTAGGGGAGTATGCGTGCATAAGTGGCTTCAGTCATGTCCGATTTTTTGCCAGCCAATGGACTGAGGCCCGCCAAGCTCCTCTGTCCATGGGATTTACATTGATTTATAATTTTTTCACATATAAGATTGAAAAGAGATGTATATATGTTACTTACTGAAAATATGAGTTCAATGACTCTAAAAATCCACATTTTACTGCAAAAAGGGTAAATAATTAGATTTACTTTCTGAAAACCAGATTCTATAAAATTTGACTATGAAATTGTACATCTAACTCTTAGAATAATTTGGGAAGCTTTTTTTTTTTTAAATCTTCAAATGACTTCACTTTGTCAGATATTTCAGTTAAGGAACAGCGGTGGTGGTGGTGAGTCAACGTGAAGGTTGAAATAGAGAGGTAATAAAATATCTGAAATTAGAAAACAAGGTTAATGGTGATGTTTGAATGAAACCTTTTCAAACCCACTGTCAAAACACAACTTCTTTTCCCTCTTGTTTGACTCTCATGGCAACCTTGCTACCTTTTACAGCGACTTCCCTTCTGGGGTGTGTTTTCTGAATGCCTTTCATTTAATAGGCATATTTTAGAAATCTAATTTCACTGTCTGCTTCAGATCAGCGATGCTGTAGAAACCTAACCATTTTAGACTGTCTGGATGCTGTTTTCATCAAGTCATTAACATTATTATTGAGGGTGACAAGGAAGTTATCTCCCCTCACTCAGAGCATCTTATTTGTTAAAGAACACAGCCCCTTAACCTTTTTAAAGGATGTGGTTTCACCAAGCTAACTTTTTATGTAGAGTTGTTTTCCATTTTAATTTCAGTTTATATCTGTCTGCAGAGCTTCCTGCAAAACGTACAAGGCTTTTTCATGTCAGTAAAGTGTGGCTGGGTTATGTATAGGTGTTCTCAGGGTCTTAGTTTCTTAGCACATTAGAGTTGAGCCCAGACTCCTCATTTTCAAGATGAAGGAGCTGAAAACTCAGGTTGTCCTGCCGAACAGCATCAACGTGACGAGCTTTATTATGATATCCTGACACTTCATCAAATGTGTTTTCCCTCTTCTACATCCTGCCCTTTTGCACTGGTCTTACCTTTGTTAGAATATTTTGAGACCCTGAAAACCAAGTAATTTATATTAGCCTTTTTGTTCTGGATCATTTCTCCTTTATTTTTGTTAAACCACAGTACAGATTCGAGCCTTTTGCTTTATGCCATAATTTATTTGGGCCAAACTCTAACATGAACTGAAATGCAGTTTGTTATAAAAGGAATATCATTGCTTTTATAAAAATAAAACATACTTGGGCAATTTAAAATAATACTAGTATAAATAACATACTAAAAATAAACAGAAACTACACCAGCCACTCAAACCCATGTTTAATATTTTGGCAAACATACTGACAATCATATATCTATGCAAATATTTATTATTCATATATATATGAAATTTTGCCTGCATTGATTCATACCATAATTCAGCACCAATAATGCCTGAGGGTGCCATTTCCTTTAACATGGCTAACACAGATCCTTGTCAATTTTTAAAATGTTTACCATTCTGAACACATGAAAAAAAATTATTTTATTTTTCTAGCTCAGATGAAGCCTTTAAATCACCTTTTCATGTATTTTGTTCTAAATTGTATGCATACAACCACATCATTTTAGTTTAATTGATTTGTTAAATTTCTCTATTTGGCCATTTACTTTTTATATATTATATTTTGCAAATAGTTTTCTCAGTTTAAAAATGTTCCAACTTGTTATGTCTTTTTTGTTGTTTTTGTTTGTTGTTTTCTGATGTTTGCTACCATAAGTTTTCCTTCATAGTAAGGATACATTTATTATTCTAAACCACGCAAGCAATTAATTACAAGAATGCTGCTGCTGCTGCTGCTGCTAAGTTGCTTCAGTCGTGTCCGACTCTGTGCAACCCCATAGACGGAAGCTCACCAGGCTCCCCTGTCCCTGGTACTATATATAAGCATATCAAAAGTTACTAACACCATAAATTATTTTATAATATCTTATGTGTAAGTAAGTAATGTTGATAACATTTCTGTGGCAAGGAGAGGGTCTTTTATTAGCCAAGAGTAACAAATGCCCAAGTATATGTAACAAAGCTAATTAGCTGTTTACTGATTTCCTACCATTGGGTTTGCATCCCTTGGGCCTTTAGTTCTTCATCTTATTATTGTCTTGACACTCCACATGAAGCATGATATAGGTATATATATTTACCTTGTGTATCTTGTGTGAGAGTAGTTTATAGCTGAATATATTAAATTTCTGCCTTGAATTTTTCCATATGCTATTTTCCCATTGAATATAGGAAATAAGATCATTTACTTGGAGGAATTCTGCCTTGTCTGAAGACTTGTTGCCACAGATCTATTTGGTCAACAGAGTTAATGATCTCTGTCTCTCATACTGGGCCCACAATTTATGATCTGAAACTTGCTTTCTACAGATACTTATCTTCCTTCTATCCTTTTATTTTGTTTTTGTTCTTTCCTGTCACTGCTTTTGCTGTAGTAAATTTGCTCATTTTGTTTTTAATACAGTGCCTTCTCTTTTTTAGGATTTTCCATTTGCCTCTTCAAAGCTCTGTTGTTTTCTTCTTGGGCATTTTCAGACACCAATGATGTCAAGTTGAATGCTAGGTAACAAAGACTGGTCAATGTGTAAGGACTCGTCAGCATTTAAGGATTTTATCAACTTTTGAGTTACAGTTAGGAGATCACATTGACATCAAATAAAGCCTATCAGTCTCCCCTAATGCTTGTATACTGCCCTCTTTTCATGCCATATTTTTTAAAACAAAAACTATTAATTTTGTTCCCTTGTATATGCAGTGGTGAGGACTCTTATTATTTTTGCAGAGCAAAATCATCCTAGGTTAGAAAAAGAGAGAATTGAGATGACTGAAGGATATTAATAGCCATGAAGATTTTGCTTCTAGCCATTATAGCAAAGTATAGAGTAGGTAAATCTCACTGAGAAGTACAAGAAAGAAGTCTGTTAATGAGTTGATACTTGAAACAACTAGTTCAGAGGGAAAATGGTAAAAAGTAAACTTTTTAAGTAAAAGGTGACTGAAGCTGGGAATCTCTTACGTTTTTGGGGAGGGTAAATACTAAAATTTAAGGCAAATTGGAAGTGGTCAAACAGATGGCAAGAGTGAACATCGACATTCTAGGAATCAGAAAACTAACATGGACTGGAATGGGTGAATTTAATTCAGATGACAATTATATCTAATACTGTGGGCAGGAATCCCTTAGAAAAAATGGAGTAGCCATTGTAGTCAACAAAAGAGTTAAAAATTCAGTACTTGGATGTAATCTCAAAAATGACAGAATGATCTCTGTTCGTTTCCAAGGCAAACCATTCGATATCACAGTATTTCCAAGTCTATACCCTGACCAGTAATGCTGAAGAAGCTGAACAGTTCTATGAAGACCTACAGGACCTTTTAGAACTAACACCCCCAAAAGATGTCCATTTCATTATAGGGGACTGGAATACAAAAGTAGGAAGTCAAGAAACACCTGAAGTAACAGGCAAATTTGGCCTTGGAGTACAGAATGAAGCAGGGCAAAGACTAATAGAGTTTTGCCAAGAGAATGCACTGGATATAGAAAACACCCTCTTCCAACAACACAAGAGAAGACTCTACACATGGACATCACCAGATGGTCAACACCAAAATCAGATTGATTATATTCTTTGCAGCCAAAGATGGAGAGACTCTATACAGTCAGCAAAAACAAGACCAGAGCTGACTGTGGCTCAGATCATGAACTCCTTATTGCCAAATTCAGACCTAAATTGAAGAAAGTGGGGAAAACCACTAGGCCATTCAGGTATGACCTAAATAGAAATAGATTTAAGAGACTAGATCTGGTAGATAGAGTACCTGATGAACTATGGACAGAGGTTCATGACATTGCACAGGAGACAGGGATCAAGACCATCCCAAGAAAAAGAAATGCAAAGAAACAAAATGGCTGTCTGAGGAGGCCTTACAAATAGCTGTGAAAAGAAGGGAAGCAAAAAACAAAGGAAAAAAAAATGAAAGAAACACCCATTTGAATGCAGAGCTCCAAAGAATAGCAAGGAAAGATAAGAAAGCCTTTTTCAGTGATCAGTGCAAAGAAATAGAGAAAAACAATAGAATGGGAAAGACTAGAAATCTCTTCAAGAAAATTAGAGGTACCAAGGAAACATTTCATGGAAAAATGGGCTCAATAAAGGACAGAAATGATATGGACCTAACAGAAGCATAAGACATTAAGAAGAGGTGGCAAGAATACACAGAAGAACTGTACAAAAAAGATCTTCATGACCTAGATAATCACAATGGTGTGATCACTCACCTAGAGCCAGACATCCTGGAATGTGAAGTCAAGTGGGCCTTAGGAAGCATCACCACGAACAAAGCTAGTGGAGGTGATGGAATTCCAGTTGAGCTATTTAAAATCTTAAAAGATGATGCAGTGAAAGTGCTACACTCAGTATGTCAGCAAATTTGGAAAACTCAGCAGTGGCCACAGGACTGGAAAAGGTCAGTTTTCATTCCAATCTCAAAGAAAGGCAATGTCAAAGAATGCTCAAACTACTGCACAACTGCACTCCCCTCACATGCTAGTAAAGTAATGCTCAAATTCTCTAAGCTAGGCTTTAGCAATAGGTAAACCGTGAACTTCCAGATGTTCAAGCTGGTTATAGGAAAGGCAGAGGAAGCAGAGATCAAATTGCCAACATCTGCTAGATCATCAAAGAAACAAGAGAGTTCCAGAAAAACATCTATTTCTGCTTTATTGACTATGCCAAAGCCTTTGACTGTGTGGATCACAATAAACTGTCGAAAATTCTGAAAGAGATGGGAATACCAGACCACCTGACCTTCCTCTTGAGAAACCTATATGCAGGTCAGGAAGCAACAGTTAGAACTGGACATGGAAAAACAGACTGGTTCCAAATAGGGAAAGGAGTATGTCAAGGCTGTATATTGTCACTCTAGTTATTTAACTTATATGCAGAGTACATCATGATCAATGCTGGGCTCATGAAGCACAAGCTGGAATGAAGATTGCAGAATGTAAATAACCTCATATATGCAGATAACACCACCCTTATGGCAGAAAGTGAAGAAGAACTCAAAAGCCTCTTGATGAAAGTGAAAGAAGAGAGTGAAAAAGTTGGCTTAAAGCTCAACATTCAGAAAACGAAGATCATGGCATCCGGTCCCATCACTTCATGGGAAATAGATGGGGAAACTGTGGAAACAGTGGCTGACTTTATTTTTTTGAACTCCAAAATTGCTGCATATGGTGACTGAAGCCATGAAAGTAAAAGATGCTTATTCCTTGGAAGGAAAGTTATGACCAACCTAGACTGCATAGTAAAAAGCAGAGACAATGCTTTACCAACAAAGGTCTGTCTAGTCAAGGCTATGGTTTTTCCTGTGGTCATGTATGGATGTGAGAGCTGGACTGTAGAGAAAGCTGAGGGCAGAAGAATTGGTGCTTTTGAACTGTGGTGTTGGAAAAGACTCTTGAGAGTCCCTTGGACTGCAAGGAGCTCCAACCAGTGTATCCTAAAGGAGTTCAGTCCTGGGTGTTCACTGGATGGACTGATACTGAAGCTGAAACTCCAACACTTTGGCCACCTGATACGAAGAGCTTACTCATTTGAAAAGACCCTAATGCTGGGTAAGATTGAGGGCAGGTGGATAAGGGGACGACAGAGGATGAGATGGTTGGATGGTATCACTGACTCAATGGACATGAGTTTGGGTAAACTCCAAGAGTTGATGAAGGACAGGCAGGCCTGGCATGCTATGGTTCATGCGATCGCAAAGTGTTGGACACAACTGAGCGACTGAACTGAACTGAAATACTAAAATTAGTGAACAAAATGAGAGTTAACATTTGTAGGTCACCTACTAACAGACATCAATAAGGCATTTAGAGCTATAAAAGATGGCTCTCACTAACCCCATTTTACAGGTGGGAAAGCTGAAGTCAAAACCCAGGTCAAATAGGTCAAACAGTGTGCAGTGTTTTTAGTTAATAGTTGAGCCCCAAATCTCTTTGGTTTCAAGGGCATGATATTTCTGTCTCCACTGAGGGTCTTAGAAGAGAAATCTCCATGGAAACCAACTCTGGTTTGGTGAGAGTTTGGTGAACTCTCATATTGTCAAAAAACTCACTATTGAGCAGGAAAAAAAATAATCTCTTTGTGCTACCCTGAAAAAGCACATTGGTAGATATTGGAGGTATAAATGAATGGCTACCTAGTGTTTTCTTGTTCATGTCTTTGTTTTAGTATCATCTATATTTTCAAGTTGGAAGATTTCAGGTTACATTCTCCATTTATGGCTTGTCTCAATATGAAAGTCACTCAGTTGTGTCTGACTCTTTGTGACCCCATGGACTATACAGTCCATTGAATTCTCCAGGCCAGAATACTGGAGTGGGTAGCCTTTTCCCTCTCTAAGGGAATCTTCCCAATCCAGGGTTTGAACCCATGTATCGCACATTGCAGGCAGACTATCAGCTTAGCCACAAGGGAAGCCCAAGAACACTGGAGTGGGTAGCCTATTCCTTCTCCAGTGGATCTTCCCAACCCAGGAATCGAACTGGGGTCTCCTGCATTGCAGGCAGAATCTTTACCAACTGAGCTATCAGGGATTCCATGGCTTGTCTATTTATTATAATTTTCAAGTCATGTATCATTCCATATACATGTTGGGAGTCTATGTAAACAAGCATGTACTGTTCTCAGCTGTTCTGTTTATCTGCTCCGAATCTTCTCTACTCAAATGATTACCTTTCTACTGAATCTGCTGCAGGCCTCAACTAGTATTGTTTGTTCTTTTTTATTGTTCAAATTTGAAGTTATTAAATCTATTTAAAATTTTATGCAAAAGTAAATATGAATATATGAGGATTCTTTTTTAATCTTTCAAAATATAACATGTGACTCTTTCACTGTACAAATGCAGGCTAATTTCAGTTTTGCTCATTAGAATCTAAGCTCATGGAGGAAATAAAACATTTCTTCACTTGTCTGAATCTAGCATCTAGTATGCATGTGCCTGCTTTTGAATTCAATTGTTTTAATGCTGTTTAGATAGAAAATTTTTCTGTATCAAAATCATTAAAAGGAAACATTGTGATCTACATATTTTCAGTTCAGTTCAGTTCAGTCTCTCATTCGTGTTTGATTCTTTGTGACTCCATGGACTGTAACATGCCAGGCTGCCCTGTCCATCACCAACTCCTGGAGCCTACTCAAACTCATGTCCATTGCATTGGTATTGCCACCCAACAATCTCATCCTCTGTCATCCCTTTCTCTTTCTGCTTTTAATCTTTCCCAGCATCAGGGTCTTTTCCAGTGAGTTGGTTCTTTGAATCACGTGGCCAAAGTATTGGAGTTTCACCTTCAGCATCACTCCTTCCAATGAATATTCAGGAGTAATTTCCTTTAGGATTGACTGGTTTGATCTCCTTGCTGTCTAAGGGACTCTCAAGAGTCTTCTCTAACACCACAGTTCAAAATCACCAACTCTTCGGTGCTCAGCTTTCTTTATGGTCCAACTCTCATATCCATACATGACCACAGGAAAAACCATAGCTTTGATTAAATGGACATTTGTTGGTAATGTCTCTGCTTTTTAATATGCTGTCTAGGTTGGTCATAACATTTCTTCCAAGGAGCAAGCATCTTTTAATTTCATGGCTGCGGTCACCATCTGCAGTGATTTGGAGCCCCCAAAATAAAGTCTGTTACTGTTTCCACTGTTTCTCCATCTATTTGCCATGAAGTGATGGGACCAGAACCCATGATCTTAGTTTTCTGAATGTTGAGTTTTAAACCAACTTTTTCACTCTCCTTTTTCACTTTCATCAAGAGGCTGTTAGTTCTTTGCTTTCTGCCATAAGGGTGATGTCGTCTGCATTTCTGAGGTTACTGATATTTCTCCTGGCAATCTTGATTTCAGCTTGTGCTTCATCCAGCCTGGCATTTTGCATGATGTTCTCTACATATAAGTTAAATAAACAGGGTGAAAATATACAGCCTTGACATACTCCTTTCCTGATTTGGAACAAGTCTGTTTTTCCATGTCCAGTTCTAACTGTTGCTCCTTGACCTGCATATAGATTTCTCAGGAGGCAAGTATGGTTGTCTGGTAGTCCCTTCTCTTCAAGAATTTCCCACAGTTTATTGTGATCCGCACAGTCAAAGGCTTTGGCGTAGTCAATAAAGCAGAAATAGATGTTTTCCTGGAACTCTCTTGCTCTTTAGATGATCCAGTGGATGTTGGCAATATGATATCTGGTTCCTCTGCCTTTTCTAAATTGAGCTTGAACATCTAGAAGTTCATGGTTCAGATACTGTTGAAGCCTGGTTTGGAGAATATTGAGCCTTACTTTGTAAGTGTGTGAGATGAATGCAGTTGTGTGGTAGTTTGAACATTTCTTGGCATTCCCTTTCTTTGGAATTCGAGTGAAAACAGACCTTTTCCAGTTCTGTGGCCACTGCTGAGTTTTCCAGGTTTTCTGGCATACTGAGTGCAGAAAGTGAGTGTGGCACTTTCAAAGCATCATCTTTTAGGATTTGAAATAGCTTAACTGGAATTCCATTACCTCCACTAGCTTTGTTCATAGTGATGTTTCCAAAGGCCCACTTTACTTCACATACCAGCATGTCTGTCTCTAGGTGAGTGATCACACCATCATGGTTATCTGGGTCATCAAGATCTTTTTTGTATAGTTCTGTATATTCTTGCCACGTCTTCTTAATATCTTCTGTTTCTGTTAGTCCATGTCTGTCCTTTATTGTGTTCCTCTTTGCATGAAATGTTCCCTTGATATCTCTAATTTTCTTGATGAGATCGCTAGTCTTTCCCATTCTATATTTTCCTCTATTTCTTTGCATTGATCACTGATGAAGTCTTTCCTATCTCTCCTTGCTATTCTTTGGAACTCTGAATTCAGATGGGTATATCTTTTCCGTTCACTTGTCTTCTTTTCTCAGCTATTTGGAAGGCCTCCTCAGACAACCATTTTGTCTCTCTTTCTCTTGGGGATCGTCTTGATCACTGCCTCCTGTACAATGTCATGAACCTCCATCCATAGTTCTTCAGGCACTCAGTCTATCAAGTCTAATTCCTTGAATCTATTTATCACTTCTGTTATATAATCGTAAGATATTTGATTTAGGTTATACTTGAATGGTCTAGTGGTTTTCCCTACTTTCTTCAATTTCAGTCTGAATTTGGCAATAAGGAGTTCATGGTCTGAGCCACAGTCAGCTCCTGGTCTTATTTTTGTTGACTGTATAGAGCTTCTCCATCTTTGGCTGCAAAGAATATAATCAATCTGATTTCGGTGTTGACCATCTGGTGATGTCCATGTGTAGAGTCTTCTCTTGTGTTGTTGGAAGAGGGTGTTTGCTATGACCAATGCATTCTCTTGACTATATTAAACATATTGGCCTTGGATAGACTCTTGGAGTTTGTGGCTAGACCTTATTTCCTGATTATCAAGTAAATGTGGTTGTAGAGCAGCTAAAGAGAGACAGAGAGAGATTCATGAGTCTTCTACAGAATCAGTTGTATTACAGCCCCATCTTATCCATTTAAAGTTCTCTTCTTTAAATGGGAGGATGACACCTTTAATGAGTCAACATCAGCATTACATGATCTTGAGTTGTTTTTCTGGTGGAGGTAATTGCTCTTCTCTGATTCACCCCGACTCTCTTGATTCTGATTCCCTAGTGATAGACTGCTTGTACCTATAACATCACTGGCTAGGTGATTGTTAACTTATCCTATCAATGGTCTGAGCAATTGTGCATGTATTTTTTTGTCTCCACATGATGTTATAGTAACCACTGGAGCAAAATAGCTATATGTACACATTATTTTGATAAAGCAACAAAATGACAAAGTAGACAATGAAAAATATTTCTATTTTCTGCTGTGTAGCCCTTATTTCATTTCCTGTCCATTGGAAGGATTTAAGTTAGATGATTTTTTGGCTATTTTCCAGTTCTGAAAACTTATGGTTCATAAACTCAATATAGTTAAACAAAACATCTCCATGCATTAATTCCTCACATGGTGCTATATTATTTAATAGTTTTAGGAACATTGTTTTCATTGTTTATATTTAGAAAATAAGCAAAATATTATTATCTTCAGATAATGTACATCAAAATAACATTATGCAGATTATTTATAGTTGGTATGTCTTCACTGTATCAAGATAATAATCATTTTTTAGTCTGCTATGTGTTATGTCTAGGTAACATAAAAGTAGAGTATTTTGGCTTTTTGCATTTGACGTTTTTTTCCATAGTTAAACTTCTGATTCTCTTTGATCCTTATTAGTTTCAAATTATAAGCTATGTATAAATTCTAAGCATAGAAAAATATAATCCTATTAAGAGCACATAAAGGAGACTGGTGTATCTTGTAGGAAAACTGAAAAGGTCCATAGAAATGACAGCTGGTAAGACCTTACTTTATGGTTGAAGAAACAGGTCAAAACAATGCTGTGCCTCTATTTAGCTTCCAGGGTTCCCTGAGTTTCTAATCTTTAGTTTTCCAGCTTATCTATGATACATTCTTTAAACTGGACAATATTTAGGAATAAGGTGATGCCGATTAGTGTATAAACCCAGTGGAAATTCCTAGAGGTGATTCAGACCAAAAATTGGTCTGTGTTTTCTAGGAGTTTCAGCAAGAAGGCCAACAGTGTGAAATTCTCTGTAGCTTGGCATATTTTTTTTATAGGACCCCAAATTGTCAGACTCATGTTATTCCCTTCACAGAAAACTTTCTTATTAGTAGTCTGTACCTCACAATATATAAAATGCTGAGGAATTGGGTAACCCTTATTCATATGAGAAGAGAAGAGGTTTGCATCCTAATGCCTTGGCCATTATGAAACATAGAAATTAGTCACTGAAGTAGTCCCCTTTGAAGTATACATATGGTGAGATGTCACAGAATTATGTTTCAGAATTGATAGTGTATTTTGCACAGTGTTTTTACCAAGATAATATCATATGCCAATTATAAATATCCTTTCACTGTTTGATGTCTCTGCTGAGTCTTTAGTTACTGCAGGTTTAAAATAAATATACTGAGAGAAATCTTGCTTTTTATTCTTTTCTCAGTAGTTTTTCTCACCTGAACAGCAAAAGGGTCAGAAGTCAGATCAGGTGGTGATCACTTGATTTTAGTCTTTCTACTTGAAATGAAAATATTTGTTCTCATACATTCTGATGTCTGCACCACTACATTTTTAAAGTATCATGAGGTCGATTTAGTATAGTTCCAAAGCCCATGATTGTGGAAGCAAAATTCTGATCATAAAAAATTATTTCCCAAAGTGAGTTAAAGAAATAAAAAAGTAAGTAAATAAATGATTTTCTGGTCATATACAAGAAATACATTAAAGAAAAATAAATTCTTTCATGTTTATTAAGACCAGTTGAAGGAGATGTTTTAACTTGAAAGCTTTAACATTACCAATAAATGTCTCCCTTTTGCAATTTTTAAAGCTTTCCTCAGGTTCATTTGTGTTCTGGCATTTGAGTGCAACAAAGGGAAATTGGACTTTTGCCCCATGATTATGGACTAACTTTCCTTTCCTCCAAAATTTAATGGGATGAAGAAGATAATACATTGGTCTTTTTCCCAGAAAATGATTCTTCATTCTGTGATTAAGCAGTTAGCTATTTTCCATTTTGGGTGACCCTGAACTTCCAGATATGTCTTTAATATGGTGGTTCTCAACCAGGGATTATTTTACCCACAGAAGAACATTTGGCATTGTCTGGAGACATTTTGGCTGTCACAGCTTGGGTGGTACTCTCAGAATCAAGTGAATAGAAGGCATGGACACTGCTAAACGGTCTGTAGTGCACAAGCCAGTTTATTGCAGTAAAGAATGTCCCAGCTCCAAATGTCAGAAGGGCCCAAGCAGAGAACTCCTGCTTAATGATTATCACATTGTATCATCATCATTTGTTTACAAGTCTAATGGTGATTTCTATCGTTTAATAATTATACTTTTCCCTATATATGCAATTGACGAGGTTCAGAAATAATTGCTTTTATTTTGTATTGACGTTTGGTACAAAAAAAAATTGTACAAACTTTAAAGGCATTGGTCAATAAGGCATCAGAAAATGAGAACATTAATATAACTACCTCATAGATTAACAAATAAATTTGGCCAGCCTGCAATAGATTGTGTGTTTTCCAAATATCATTTCCTACCACCATTTCAGTAATAACTACCATCTTGACTTCCAACATTTTCTTGTTTTAAAATTGTTTTCTGGTTCAAACTCACAGAATATTTAAGAGATTCATCCAAGTGTGTATAGCTTTAAGTTGTCCATTTTTACAGTTGAGCTATTCCAAATCCTGAAAGATGATGCTATGAAAGTGCTGCACTAAATATGCCAGCAAATTTGGAAAACTCAACAGTGGCCACAGGACTGGAAAAAGTCAGTTTTCATCCCAATCCCAAAGAAAGGCAATGCCAAAGAATGCTCAAACTACCGCACAATTCCA
The DNA here is from genome assembly GCA_935064755.1 of Tragelaphus eurycerus. Taxonomy (NCBI): domain Eukaryota; kingdom Metazoa; phylum Chordata; class Mammalia; order Artiodactyla; family Bovidae; genus Tragelaphus; species Tragelaphus eurycerus. The sequence goes on along the minus strand of CAKXYN010000004.1, from coordinate 37,535,711 downwards.
CTCATCTCACACGCTAGTAAAGTAATGCTCAAAATTCTCCAAGCCAGGCTTCAGCAATACGTGAACCGTGAACTTCCTGATGTTCAAGCTGGTTTTAGAAAAGGCAGAGGAACCAGAGATCAAATTGCCAACATCCGCTGGATCATAGAAAAAGCAAGAGAGTTCCAGAAAAACATCTATTTCTGCTTTACTGACTATGCCAAAGCCTTTGACGGTGTAGATCACAATAAACTGTGGAAAATTCTGAAAAGAGATGGGAATACCAGACCACCTGATCTGCGTCTTGAGAAATTTGTATGCAGGTCAGGAAGCAAGAGTTAGAACTGGACATGGAACAACAGACTGGTTCCAAACAGGAAAAGGAGTTCGTCAAGGCTGTATATTGTCACCCTGTTTATTTAATTTATATGCAGAGTACATCATGAGAAACGCTGGACTGGAAGAAACACAAGTTGGAATCAAGATTGCCGGGAGAAATATCAATAACCTCAGATATGCAGATGATACCACCTTATGGCAGAAAGTGAAGAGGAACTCAAAAACCTCTTCATGAAAGTGAAAGTGGAGAGTGAAAAGGTTGGCTTAAAGCTCAACATTCAGAAAACGAAGATCATGGCATCTGGTCCCATCACTACGTGGGAAATAGATGGGGAAACAGTGGAAACTGTGTCAGACTTTGTTTTTCTGGGCTCCAAAATTACTGCAGATGGTGACTGCAGTCATGAAATTAAAAGACGCTTACTCCTTGGAAGGAAAGTTATGACCAACCTAGATAGCATATTCAAAAGCAGAGACATTACTTTACCAACAAAGGTTCGCCTAGTCAAGGCTATGGTCTTTCCTGTGGTCATGTATGGATGTGAGAGCTGGACTGTGAAGAAGGCTGAGCGCCGAAGAATTGATGCTTTTGAACTGTGGTGTTGGAGAAGACTCTTGAGAATCCCTTGGACTGCAAGAAGATCCACCCAGTCCATTCTGAAGGAGATCAATCCTGGAATTTCTTTGGAAGGAATGATGCTAAAGCTGAAACTCCAGTATTTTGGCCACCTCATGCGAAGAATTGACTCATTGGAGAAGACTCTGATGCTGGGAGGGATTGAGGGCAGGAGGAGAAGGGGACGACAGAGGATGAGATGGCTGGATGGCATCACTGACTCCATGGGTGCGAGTCTGGGTGACCTCTGGGAGCTGGTGATGGACAGGGAGGCCTGGCGTGCTGCGGTTCATGGGGTCGCAAAGAGTCGGACACGACTGAGCAACTGATCTGATCTGATCTGATTCTGCTATAATATAAGTTTAGTCACTATGACTTGATTTTACAACAGCTAGTGTTAAATAAGGTATATTTATGACTGGACTTATGTCAACCACCATCCCCACAATACACACATCTCCACTATGTTCCACTTACCTGCTGCTACTGCTAAATCGCTTCAGTCGTGCCCGACTCTGTGCGACCCCATAGACAGAAGCTCACCAGGCTCCCCCGTCCCTGGCATTCTCCAGACAAGAATACTGGAGTGGGTTGCCATTTCCTTCTCCAATGCATGAAAGTGAAAAGTGCAAGTGAAGTCGCTCAGTCGTGTCCGACTCTTAGTGACCCCATGGACTGGAGCTTACCAGGATCCTCTGTCCATGGGATTTTCCAGGCAAAATACTGGGGTGGGGTGCCATTGCCTTCCACTTACCTACTGACCCTTTATTTTGAACCTTTTGTCCACATGTGTATCTGCTTCATTTTTCCCCTTTTATTTTCCTAATTCATATCATCTTTATTCCATTTCATCATGATAAATTTTCCTCCAGGTGAACTCCATGCTTCTACAGCCATATATTAATCACATGTGATATCTATTTGGGCACTTTGAGAGGAATCGTATTTAACATGCATGTATAATTTCATAGTGATTACTTAAAACATTAAAATTATATAATGTGTTAAGCTTATAGTATTTTAAGCCTTTAAAAAACTTATGAATCATTTACTACAAGACTCTAATTTTACTTTTGAAACTCATGGGAAAATTCAAAGTGACTTGTTGAAAAGAAAATGGCTACTTGGTAGTAGGGCTGGGGCTGCTTTGGGACTCTGGGATTTAGACTCACTATCATAGGCTCCTTCCAGTAAAGAATTATGTGCTCAGCAAAAAGAGATGGAAATGGCATAAGGGAATTGCACAATTTTTTTAGAGGACACAATGGATGACTACAGTCTGTAGTAGGCAGAAAAAACTTGTCATAGGAAATTTGCCTTTTTCATACAGAAACATATAAATAGACATTCTTAACTGCTTTGAGCAACTATTGGTGCAAAATATATTCAGGTTTAAAGAACACATGTACAATTTATTGGTACCAAAGAAAGAAATTCTAACAGAGAAATAGAAGTGATTTTTCTATTTTGGAAAGTGTTTGTGTGTGTGTGTGTAGGGGAATGGTAGTGGAGATGGTAAAGTGCACTAGGATGATATAATGAGAGGTTTTTTTTTTTTTAATGAGTGATGTTGACACATATCTATTCAAACAAATTAGAACCCCATTGTGATGAAGTCTCTAATGGAAACCATTAAAATCAAATTCAAATAGAAAAGTAGGAGGAAGCACAAAAAAGAGAGAAGTAGAAAAAACATTTACAAATTTCCTGTACTGTGAATACTAGCTTTTTTTTTTTTTTGAAATAGCAGTTCCGCTAACAATTTAATGTTTGCTGCTTCTTATAGTCTAGAACAGAGTTAGAAAATAAGTTTATTCACCAATGCCAGTTTCCTTCACTTCATGGTTGTTACAGGGAACACTATTTTGGGAAGATTTCTGAGGCCAACTGCAGATTTATTAAGGAGTGACAGCAAACATGCCAAGTATGTGCCATCTTGCTGGAGACTAAAAAGCTAGTGTTCCAGTTTCGTTCTTACCATCTCTGTGTGGATTTCTCATAAGCATCTCAAACTGAGCAGATTCGTAAAGGAGCCCCTGATCTTTTTTCCTAGGTTGCTTTGCCAACATATTTTTCATTTCAGTGTAGGGAACCATTGTTAATACCAGTGACTGGGAATCATCACTGCCAGCTCTTCTTTTCTCATCTCACCTCTAAATAATCAAGTCCTATAGAGCCTACCTCTCAAAAGGATCCTGAAATCATCTCTTTCTCTACATGCTTTGCAGCACCAGCCTCCATTACCTTCAAGCTATACTGCTAGTTACAGTTTCTTTCCCAATTCAATTCTTAATCCAAAAACTAAGCCTAAGAGATCTTAAAATACAAATCTGATTATATGTCTCTCCTGTGTAAAGCCCTCAGAAAGTTCCATTGCCCATAGGATAAAGATGAAAATATGTATTAAGGTCTATAAAACTGTGCGTAGCCTGATCTCCAGCTATTTTCCTAGCATTGCATTAGGCCTCTTTTTTATGAAATTGCTTTGCATCATCTACAGTGGCTGTTCAGGTTTTAAGCAATACCAGCTTTCTTCTCTCCTCAGATCATACGTGCTATTCTCTGTTCCTACAAATCTCTTCCATTTTCATTTCACTTCATTTGAAATCTCTTCCTTCTCTGAAATCTCAGCTTAAATTTCAGGGAAACTGTTCTTGACACCTCAATTTATTTAAGTTTTCACAAGTACATATGCATAACATTTTCTAAAAATCTTTATTCTATGTTATACAATGCAATTAAAATCTAATCTGATTGTTTAATTTTTGAAGGTCTGTCTTAGTCTCCTATTGCTGCTATAAAAAAAAACAAAAAACAAAAAAACCTACTACAAACATAATGGTTCAGAGCAACACAGATTTATACTTTACGACTCTCTAGGTCAGATGTTCTAAACGTGTCTCATGGGGTCGAAATCAAGGTGCCAGGAGGGTCTGTATTTCTTTCTGGAGACTCTGGAAGATAATCCATTTTATGCCCTTCCTGCTTCTAGTGGCTGCCTGCATTTCTTGTTGTGGTCCCCTCTTTCACCTTCAGAGCCAGGAATGGCCAATCAACTCTTCCTCGTGATGCCATCTCTCTGGTTTTTATTCTTCTGCCACCTTCTTCCCCACAGAACGACCCATGTGATTATATTGGACGCACCTAGATAATCCAGGATCATCCACCTCTATTGAAGTCAGCTGATTAGCACTATTACTTCCATATAAAACCTCAGATCTTTTTTGACATGTGACATAACATAGTTACAGGTGTGATTAGGGTGTGGACATCTTTGTGGGACATTCTTGCCTAATACAAGTTCTCTCTCAATAAATAAATTTTAAGTTCCTTAAGGGCAGGAACCACATTTATGCATGCCTGATGCTCAATCTCCAAGGCCAGCTACATTGCCCAGTTCACGGTAGCATTTCACAAATATTTGTTAGATGAAAGAATGAACTCATAAAGCACAGTTATTATCAATTATCAATGGTAATAGAGACAGGTAGCTAGTGTCAGGGAGGGGAATAGACTGCATACTAATTATGGTTCATCAAGCTATTGTGGAAAGATACAGGTCAATTGTTTGAACCTCTTTATCCAAATCATCTCATCTACTTTGGGACTTAGAAAACAAACTTAACATTTTGTTTTGGAATGCTTGTTGGTTTTCTCCAGCCCTCACCAGAATGAATTTCATAATTATGTATTCTGTACAGAAATATCAACATAAATGTTCTTTCCTGAAGCATTCAGCTGCTATCACTGAAGCTGACTGTTACTCAGACATATGCTGGGTGGCAGCAGATAAGTTCGGAATTAGTTGTGATAGGTAATCCACAAAATAGCTAGACTGCATGCCAGTAATCAAGAATTCACTGTAATTACTTTAATCTGTAATCGGCTCAGCACAGTGCACAAAAGACTGGCAGACAAATTCTGCAACCAGGGAGAAAGTTTGGTTAATTATTTCAAGACCATCTCTTTGTTACCATATTGATTTTGAATTGTATGACCTTTTCATTCATTCATTAATATATTTATTCATTCAGTCGAATGTGTTAATTACAGCAGGAGCATATTAATTACATTTGAAACAAAAACCAATAAAAACATGCCCCTCACTTCACAGGACACCCAGACTTATCGTGAGAGACAGACATGCAAATAAACTCATAAGTGCAATATTAACTTTTTTCCTTCCTTATAAAAATAGGAAATTGTAGACTCAAAATTAGCAAGCAATTACTATGAAAAAGTCCTTTAACTTTTATATTAGAAAGATGAGTTATTGGAAAACATACACATACATAAGCATACATCATGTTATTTTCAAGGGAGCCCGTTTAGTTTACTAAGGAAAAAAAAATGTTTTTTTCATTCCTGAATCTGTAGGCTATAGATTCTATGTTATACTTAAATGGATGACAGACTATTGCACAATAAAGTAAGTCCATAAAAATTAGGTTCTTTTGTACTCTCTTCATAACAGTCATCTTATACGGTGAATGAAAAAGTGTGTATGTTCAAAGTTCAGCTGAGGAAACTCCTGATGCTGTCTCACATTCCTGGTTACCAGGATACCAGGGCTTGGTCCAATGTGTAAACATCTCAAAGTGAACGAGTCCAAAATGTTCCTACAGTTTGGATAAAGGATGGGGTCTTACAAGATTCTATTTCATTCAGATAATACAAACTTTTAAAAAAGGTAATGTCAAATAAAGAAAGAGGGGGATACACTTTGAGAGCAACATGTGTGAAAGAATCTTCAGGAATTGCATGTGATTATAAGTTTAACATAAGTTAGCACTGAGTATAGCTCTTGCAACAAAATGAGCCCATGTGATTTTAGAGTGCTTGATTAAGATTACAGCATATGAGAAATAGGAGTAGAGAGGGTCTCACACTGATCAGACCCTGTTAGTTTTATTGTGCTTGGAGAAGGTCACCAGGAGGATAAGACTTCTGATTGACCCGAAAGCTGGACCCAGCCAATTGCAGGCTCCTCAGCCCCACCTTCATCCTTGAAATCTACTTTCTATCCACCATTTCCACAGCAGGCTTTATTTTCAAGAATGCAGTCTTGAGAGAGCAAGGTGGTGTTGAGACCATCTGGACAGCATATGTGCCTGAACCCAGTAAAGGTCTCTATACAGACTTCTAAGATTCTGGCAAGTGGCCATGGAGATCTACTTACAGGTAGAAACCTCATAGGTAAGTTCCCTTGCTTCTTAAACTTATCTCCTTCTAATCTAAGGTGAAATGATTTGCCTCTTTCTTCAGTCTCTCCTTGCCCTCTATGTACAGAGTCCAGTTTCACATTTTACCTGGAAAGCTCTGAAAATTTCAGACCAAAAATTGTGCTTCTTTTAGGCATCTCATGTAAGGACAAAAAGCACTAAAAAAAACTGGAATAATTTTTAAGTGGTAAGAAGTCAGGATTGTGAGAAGGTCATGCAAAGAAAGGTTGACAATATTAATAACATTTGGATGTTTATAAGGCTTCATTTTAAAACAAAATATTTGCAGATTTGTCATGTTCAGGAATAATTAAGATGTAGTCAAGAAAAGTAAAGAAAAGGACAGGAAAAGAAGAGTTACAGATATAGTAGCTTCTGAACAGTATTAGAACATTCAAGTGGACGTGTGCAGAAATAAAATAAAAACCTGGAAAGCAGTGAGTGCCCAGCCTTCTAGGACCCTAAACAGGGCCATCATTTGGTAGATGCTTCTAGGTCTCACAGAGGGGATCTGAGCAATGCTTACCTTAACCACGCTGCTGCTGCTAAGTCGCTTCAGTAGTGTCCGAGTCTGTGCGCCTCCATAGACAGCAGCCCACCAGGTTCCCCCGTCCCTGGGATTCTCCAGGCAAGAACACTGGAGTGGGTTGCCATTTTCTCCTCCAGTGCATGAAAGTGAAAAGTGAAAGTGAAGTCGCTCAGTCATGTCCGACTCTTAGCGACCCCAGGGACTGCAGCCTACCAGGCTCCTCTGCCCATGGGATTTAACCACGCTAAACATCAGCTTGTCATCTAGCTGTGACAGTTAGGTCATGAGGCAATCATTGAAAGTAAATGATCATTTATACATATTCTTAGTGATTCATAGTGGCATATTTTGAGTTGAATGACCTTAGAAAACCTCATTCAAAAGAACAGATAAAAGATGTACATACCTTGTATCTTTCTAGCACAGCCACTATTTTCTCTGGTGATGACTAATTGACTCTTCACTTAGGTACCAGCCAAAGTAATTGGCATACTAGTAGAATATGTTGTAGGAAAACTATGTGTTATTTGACCCTTGACTCACACTTGGCAGAGAAAGATCCTTACATGCTGAGATCCATTCCTATCATCTCACATCTGGGGGCATATATTCATGGAGTGGAAAATTGGACACAATTTTGTACACAGTCTGGTCTCCCTCTGTTTTTTTTTTTTCCCCCTGAAGCCTCATAGTTAAATTCTCATTTGTTAAGTGAACATGATATGAGTCCACTCTTGCTTTTTTAAAGCTCTGTTATTCACTGATAATCTCGAGCTGTTTCTGCTCAGTGTCACACTGCTCCTTCCAGTTCCTTTTTTACCCTCATTGTTTTACTTGGTAACATAAATGAAGCTGATATTTTCACACTAAAGTACTGGATCAGGACATTTAACTTACTTATACACAAGTCATTAGAGGTGGCTAGAGAAGATAACCTTCACGTTACCTAACAAATTCACTTTTGTACAACACATCTACACAATTTCATTAAATTCTCTAAACTTCTCCAAGAAAGTATTATTGTTGTTATTATCATTATACTATTACTGTCATTATTAATGTTGTAAATGTAAAGGTCATAGACTGAAACTGAGAAAAATCTTGAGGTCAGGTTGACCCCAAAATCCACTTGTTTTTCTGACATACATTTCTGCCTCACTTATTTGACTCAGACATTTTTAATAGAGGCATTTTTAGGCCAGCAGGCTATAATGTTAGATCTGATTTACTCCAATTTCTAACTTTTCTGTTCAATTTTTCAGGTTGCATTTCTGTGAAATGAAGTGAATGAATATTTTGCTTAGACAGCTTTGCTGAGTAATCATTTGCTTTCTAGCTATGACCATAAATGGAAAATGCTTTCCACAAATAGTATCTTGAGCCACAAAAAAAAAAAAAAAAAAAAAGTATTGTTCTTTTTGATGAGTTTTTAACTCCTCTGAAATCCTTACATGGTAAACTGGAATAAGACAATAGTTTATAGAGAAATAGGGCTTTAAAAGGAAAGAGGAAACTCTCCAGCAGCTAGTAAAGAAGTTTCTGTATGTGCCTCTCATTTGATACCTGGAATGTTGTTTTTTTTTTTTTTTTTTTTTCCCCTCCAGAACAGAGTAAGATAGAAAGGAGACCAGGAAATATAGCACTATCTGTAAGTGTTAAGTTAAACCTAAGATTCATGGGCTAGAAAGGGCAAATGTCTTTCTAACATCCTCATTTGCTGCTATCTAGAGTTAGAGATTCTGTTTGCTTAGGGTGATGAGATCAAATAAATATGTCAGCCCAGGTTTTCTGTAAGGGTCCACAGATCAGAGCTCTCTGTGGCTTTTCAGAAACACGAACCACAGATTGAGAATTATTGCTTGTTTGAACTTTCAGTTCTGATTTGATTTGGTTATTCCATGTAGAATTAGCCTCTGTGTGTGAAGGTAAGAGAAAGGTGGGGCTGGAGGTGAGGGGCTAATTTAGTAATTTCTCAAAGGCCCTCCCTCCAGGAAATTGTTTGATTTTTAAAGGATGTACTCCAAGCAGGGAGAAAATGCATATGGTTTGTAATGTGCATTGTGATAAGCTACAACATTTGTCATACACTTCAGGGCACTAAATAATAAAATAATTGATGAGCAAAAAGACAATGAAAATAACCTCTTTTGAGATGGGACATGACATATCCAATAACTTTTACATTCATATTTTCATGTTTTTCTCCTGTGTCTCGTCATCAAAGTCGTCAGCTCCTTGGAGAAAAGAAAAACAAGGTTTTATACAGCCAAGGATCCATCTGAGAGCCTGGCACAGTGCGTTTTACTTGGTAGCAGGCCACAGAAGTTTTGGTAATTCACTGGTTTTGCCATTTTCCTTGTGAGAAAGGGGGAGACAGATTGCACGGGGTGATGTGGAATATGCCTGTTTTGCCCTGTTGCCTGTATGGATCAACTGAGGGGAAAATAGTATTCATTATTCAGTCTGATGGTAGAGCTATTCAAAAGAACTGTTTAAATATTATCAGTGATGAAATTCTTATTTTGCGAAACTAACATATAGTGTCAGGTTAAGATGCCCTCTAAAAATCTCATGGTATTTTTAATATATGTTAACACTTAGGTCTGTCAATCATATTGGTATTTCTATAAGAGAGTGCCACAAAACCTTTCCCTAAAAAAAGGCCTAAATTTGAAGCCACATTAGTTATTATTAATAGTTATTATCTATCATTACATGTCTTGTATAATCCATCATTTTCACTACTTTACAGTAGTGCTGTCAGAAATGTATTCTGACAGAAATAAAAATTCATGCATGACAAACTAGGACTTCAGTTAATGATACCAACTGTTATGAATACTCACTTTTTCAAGATACCATTTCTGGCGAAATTCCTATATGCCAGGCATGGTGCTAAGTGTTTTACATACATCACCTCGTTTAATCCCTATTATAATGCTATTTTAGAGAGGAAGAAATGGTGATTTAAGTTCATTTGCATGCTAGGATCATGTAAAATGGTACAGCTTGCAGAACTCCAATTTTAAGCATTGTACTGTTGACTTCAGTTCCTTGCTGAATTGTCTCTGCCTTTTTCTGAGCTCTTGGGAACAGGCATTATATATTTTCTGATGTAGCTACTTTGTCAAGGAATCTTCAGTGCTTTCCATTTTATGACACTTATCTAAAGACTTCTGTTTGTGTAACAGCAATTCCAAGTGCTTAATTTTTTTTTTCTATTTTTTGTTCCCTGAGTGCCTTTATACCATATAACTAAATGATAAAGCCCTGATGGAGCAAAGGAAGATCTATGTTTATGTAAGGGTGACTGATGAAAGCCAGGATCTAGTATCAAAAATTCTTGATCCCTAGCATAGGCCTACTGTTTGAGAACCCAAGGAAACAAAAACAATTTGTTCTTTTACTCAAGAGCACATCCAGTGCAAAGCTGTCAAACCCAAAAGTATTACGATGCATCTGCATTGCCATATGTTGACAGATGTTTCTGTCTGTAACTCTAGCTTTCTGATGTACAGTGTGACTTGCACTCAAAGATTTTTTACTTTACTTCATGAATTTTCATCTGCAGAAGTAGTTCACCCCATGAAAAAGAATTAGTAAAATGAAAAAGAGTGAATTAAAAAATATAAAATCGAAAGGAAGCCAAAGATGTTACCAACCTTTATTTTTACCCCAGCTAGTGATAGAGAACAAGAAGATAATCTTGAACTCCTTCTGTCAGATAGCACAGAAATATTACACAGGGGAGTACCAGTTCCAAGATGGTGGCATAGCCACCAATGGTACAGCAGTGTGCTGCTCCAGGAGGATGAACCTGCAGTCTCTTTAGGACTTATTGTAAAAAAGAGGCTTGCAATCACATGCAAGGGAGATATTAATAAAAATCAATTAGTAAATCAAAGTTTAGCTTATGCAAATTCAGAAAAATAATCAAGTAAAGAAAGGAGAAGTTAAAAAAAGAAGGGAAAATCATATAGTGCATCATTTGAAAACTTTTGCATTAATGTTTCATCATCTTTTACTCAGCAGAAAAATGTTCTTTTGAGTCATAGACAGCCTCCATGGAGTGCAGGTTTCAAAATCCATCTCTGACAAACACTGTTTTGTAATATGTTATCCCATTCAGAAAGTGCAAAAATAGCACAAATTGATTTGCCACCGCACCCGCAGAAAGATCACATTGTGGCATCACTTGGAAACCATCGTTCACAGAAAAGAGAGTTTGTGACTCATGTATTCTCACCTCTTGTCTCTCGTTTTGCTTCAAGCTTAGTCTTGGTGTGTATCACACTGATTTGGGGGCTGTGTTTCTTTCCTAGATATCCCCAACTACGTCTTATTGCTAGATTGTATACTTCATGGTACCCATAAACATTTTCTATGGCCAAAATTTTGAGAGTTTGCTTCTTATTTGTTCACCATGGAGCTGTAGTCTGGATGTTCTTTTGCTAAATATTTTATATGGCTCTCTGTGGGCTTTATGCCGATGGCAAGTGTTGCTTGAACTTGGACTGATACATCTTTGAACTTTACATCAGTGATGTCCTTCTCCATTTGCTTTTCAAAATATTTATAGGGCCCTCATAATATAGCACCTCTGAGGAGTTCAAATTCTAGAGAAGTGAGAAACTTGATTTTGTGTTTAATAGTTCCTGAAACTGATGTAATATTAGCTGATATAACATATAAAAACATTCCAAAGGCTTCACCTAATACAGATTTACTTTTTGCTGACATAGGGATCAGTTGGGAGGGTTTTATTCCATGCATATTTGCAAGGCCTGGGCCCCTTCCATCTTGGGGTTCCACCACCCCTCAAGCTTTTGAGTCTATGCATACAGCTTTAAGAATGCAGACTGCTTTCTTAGTCACTTTGGTTATTATCCTTATGGTGACATTCTATTGATGAGTACAAGTCTCATGACCCTGACTAAAGTCAGTGGGGGCGGGGAAATGTTTCTCTGACTGAATGGATACCTCCCAGTTATAAGTGTACTAAAGAAAAGCAAATTGTTAACTGGTCAGCTGGTAACCTGTGACACACTATTCAAAGTCAGTAATTTCCTGCTACCCTGTGTCTCTGCATAGCCTGAAGGGCACTACAGTCACTTCACGTGGCTGCCATAAGGAAGTGCCACAAAAATGGCTGTACAAAGCAACAGAAATTTATTCCCTTACAGTTCAGGAGGCTGAAAGTCTGAAATCAAGGTGTCAGCAGAACCATGATCCCTCTCAGACTCTGCTTGCAATCTTGCCCTGCCTTCTCCTGAGTTCTGGTGATGGCCATCCTTTGGCTTGTAGCTGCATTTCTCTAATCTCTCCCTTCATTGTGATGTGATGTTCTCTTTCTATGTCTCAGTCTTCCTGGTGTTTTCCTCTTCCTATGAGGACAGCTGTCGTATTGGATTGTGGTACGTACTAACAACCTCATTTCAACTTGATTTCATCTGCACAGACCTTATCCTCCAGTGTCACATTCATGGTACCAGAGATCAAGACTTCCATGCATCTTCTTGGGAGAAACAGTTCAGCCCATAACAGGAATTTGGGGTTCCTTTGTTTTCTTAAATGTCTTTACCAATTTTTGCTTATTAGTAAGGTGGCAACTATAACCGTAACAAAGTTCTTTTAATTCTGCTAGGAATCTCAGCTAGGGACATCCTAGACCAGAGGTCAGTAAACATTTTTTATAAAGGCCCAGACAATGAATTATTTCTGCTTTGTGGGCCATATGGTCTCTGTCACGATTTCTCTACTCTGCCCTGTAGCAGAAAAGCAGCCACAGTCAACAGCAAATGAATGAACAAGGCTCATATAAGCTCCAATAAAACTTTATTTACAAAAATTGGTAGCAGGCTGGATTTGGCTGGCAGGCAGTAGTTTTTAAATGGCTGTGCAAAACTATGGCCCATCATAACTTGGATGTGAGCACTGGAAAATGGACCCCAGGTGTGGATTCAGACACACATAAATTCAAATTCCAGCCATGGATGAGTAGCAGTGACCTTGAACAGCTTAACCTTGCTAAGTGCTAGTCCCTCATCAACAGAATGATTTACATTTCACGTAAATCATCCACATAGTGCTTAGCTCATTGGAGGCATTCAAATGAGGCTTCCTATATATGTCTCTTTTGCAGAGGCAGTGTAGCAAAATGGGTCTAAACAAAAACTATGAAGCCAGAATACCCCTTGCTAGTGTTTGATATTGGGTAGGTTCTTTTGTTGATCAATGTGCTTCACGTTTCTCATCATTAAAATAGATACAATGATAGTCTAGATTCAACAAGTTAATATGTGTAAAAGATTAGACAGTGCCTGGCACTTATTAAGCATCCAGTAAGTGTATCCTTACTTGTATTGGTCATCATTGTTATAATTGGCTTTCCTTGTTACTCAACACAATAGCATGCCTTGTTTTTATTTTTGCTGAATTTATGTCAAAGAGAGAACTAAACAAATACCGGGTGATTATTCAGGTCTAAGTAATTTCTATTTTGGATTTATTGGTTATATTATATTATATTAGGATGAAGGATGATTTTTCTTTTATTCTCTATATTATTTCTGCTCAAGAGGGGATGACAAAACTATCAGAGTATTCAGACAACTGCTCTGTCCTCCAGTCACATAACTCCTGAAGTTTTTCATGTATGTTGCAATATGAATTTAAAGGAAATTGAAATGTAATAATTGGAATATTTCTTTAGAGCCAACTTTGGTATAAAATATTTACTTATTACATCTGAGGATTTGAATCCTATTTAAAAATTCTTTCAACTGAGGAATATATAAAATTGGATGTTTTGCTAATGTATAGTTGAGTTTTCTTAGATCCACAGCAGAGGAAAACTACATGGCTGATATATTTTTTCTTGGTTATATTAATAATTTTTCAGAAACTTGCCTTGTTCTATTGAAAACAAATAGAACAAGGATAATGATTTTTCAGAAGAAATAGTGTATCAATATATAATTAGAGCAGTGACACAGAAAATTACAAACTAAAATACTTTTATTGCCATACCTAGTGGCTTGTGGGAACTTGGTTCCCTGATGAGAGATTGAACCAACGTCCCCTGTAGTGGAAACACAGGTTCTTAACCACTGGACCACCAGGGACGGCCCACAAATTAAAATACTTAAACTTTTGTTGTTAGTAACTTAAACATGTAAATTTAATTTAGAAATGTATATTTTTAAATAATGAGAACTCCTTGCAGAGAACCTATAATGATGATCACCTAGTTTCTCACTTTCCTTAAGAAATATGGATGATATTGTTCAATTCGTTGTTTAGCAGTATATTCATGGGATCATGTGCTTCAGTTAAAATTGCTATTTCTATTTCTATATGTTCACATACTATTGAGGCCTGGCTTGGAGAATTTTGAACATTACTTTGCTAGCATGTGAGATGAGTGCAATTGTGCAGTAGTTTGAACAATTACCGTTCTTTGGGATTGGAATGAAAACTGACCTTTTCCAGTCCTATGGCCACTGCTGAGTTTTCCAAATTTGCTGGCATATTGATTGCAGCACTTTCACAGCATCATCTTTTAGGATTTTAGAAATAACTCAGCTGGAATTTGCTCATCTCCACTAGCTTTGTCTGTAGTGATGCTTCCTAAGGCCCACTTGACTTCACATTCCAGGATGTCTGGCTCTAGGTGAGTGATCACACCATAGTGGTTATCTGGGTCATAAAGATCTTTTTTGTATAGCTCTTCTTTGTATTCTTGCCACATTTTCTTAGTATCTTCTGTTAGATAACATATCTGTTAGATATCTTAGTATCTTTTTGTTGCTGCTAAGTCACTTCAGTCATGTCCAACTCTGTGGGACCCCATAGATGGCAGCCCATACAATTTCTGTCTTTTATTGTGCCCATCTTTGCATGAAATGGTCCCTTTATATCTCTAATTTTCTTGAAGAGATCTCTAGTCTTTCCCATTCTATTGTTTTCCTCTATTTCTTTTGATTGATCACTGAAAAAAGCTTCCTTATCTCTCCTTGCTAATCTTCAGAACTCTGTATTCAAATGGGTATGTCTGCCCTTTTCTCCTTTGCTTTTCACTTGTCTTCTTTTCTCAGCTATTTGTAAGGCCTCTTCAGACAACCATTTTGCCTCTTTGCCTCTCTTCCTCTTGGGGATGGTCTTGATCATTGCCTCCTGTACAGTGTCACGAACCTCCGTTCATAGTTCTTCAGGCACTCTGTCTATCAGATCCAAGCCATATAATCTATTTCTCACTTCTCACTTCCACTGTATAATTCTAAGGAACTTGATTTAAGTCATATTTGAATGGTCTAGTGGTTTTCCCTACTTTCTTCAATTTAAGTTTGAATTTTGCAATACTCCAAATTCTCCAAACCAGACTTCAAAAGTACATGAACTGTGAACTTCCAGATGTTCAAGTTGGATTTAGAAAAGGTAGAGAAACCAGAGATCAAATCTCCAGCATCCACTGGATCATCAAAAAAGAAAGAAAGTTCCAGAAAAAAACCTATTTATTCTTTAATAACTACTTCAAAGCCTTTTACTGTGTGGACCACAATAAACTGTGGAAAATTCTTCAAGAGATGGGAATACCAGACCACCTTACCTGCCTCCTGAAAAATCTGTATGCAGGACAAGAAGCAACAGTTAGAATTGGACATGGAAAAACAGACTGGTTCCAGAATGGGAAAAGAGTATATGTCAAGGCTATATATTGTCACCCTGCTTATTTAACTTATATGCAGAGTACATCATATGAAATGCTAGGCTGGATGAAGCACAGGCTGGAATCAAGATTGCAGGGAAAAATATCAATAATCTCAGATACTCAGATGACACCACCCTTAAAAGAAAACAAAGAAGAACTAAAGAGCCTCTTGATAAAAGTGAAAGAGAAGAGTGAAAAAGTTGGCTTAAAACTCAACATTCAGAAAACTAAGATCATGGCATCCAGTCCCATCACTTCATGGCAAATAGATGAGGAAACAATGGAAACGGTGACAGACTTTATTTTTTTGGACTCCAAAATCACTACAGATGGTGACTGCAGCCATAAAATTAAAAGACAGTTTCTCCTTGGAAGAAAAGCTGTAGATCAACCTAGACAGCATGCTAAAAAGCAAGGACGTTACTTTGCCAACAAAAGTCTGTCTAGTCAAGGCTATGGTTTTTCCAGTAGTCATGTATGGATCTGAGAGTTGAACTATAAAGAAACCTGAGGGCTGAAGAATTGATGCTTTTGAACTCTGGTGTTAGAGAAGATTCTTGAGAGTCCTTTGGACTGCAAGGAGATCAAACCAGTCAATCCTAAAGGAAATCAGTCCTGAATATTCATTGGAAGGACTGATGCTGAAGCTGAAACTCTAATACTTTGGCCACCTGATGCAAAGAGCTGACTCATTGGAAAAGACCCTGATGCTGGGAAAGATTGAAAGCAGGAGGAGGAGACGACAGAGGATGAGATGGTTGGATGGCATCACTGACTCAATGGACAAGAGTTTGAACAAGCTCTGGAAATTGGTGATGGACAGGGAAGCCTGGCGTGCTGTAGTCCATGAGGTCACACACAGTCAGACACTACTGAGGGACTGAACTGAACTAATTTCTGTATGAATATGAATGTGACATGTGAATATGTTGAATATGACATGTGATATGCTTCTATGTTCATACTGTAAATACCACATTACATTGGTTTGGATAAATTCAAATATATAGAAATATAATTTTGTGTTTTTGTTATTTATATTTGGAGACTTTTTAAATTTTTAAGAATACAAATGGGAATCATTTTACTAGTATTTTGAAGCTATTTAATTTAGTGGTCAGAAAATTCCTATTTGTTTCAGTTGGAGTGTATTAAATAGTGAACTTGGAAAAAAGATGCCATTATTGTTTATGTCATGTTAAGACATTGTGAATCATTAGCCATATTCTCATATTGATTCTTTTGTGGCTCCCTTTCCATTTTCTACCGTGTGCAAGTCATTCAATTGTATCTGGCTCTTTACGGCCTCATGAACCATAGCCTACCAGGCTCCTTTGTCCATGGAATACTCTAGGCAAGAATACTGGAGTGGGTAGCCATTCCCTTCTTCAGGGAGTTTTGCCAACCCAGGGATCCAGCCTGGGTCTCCAGTGCAGGCAGATCCTTTACCATTTGAGCCACCAGGGAAGCCCCATTTTCTACCATAGCAGAGCCCATTCCTTGGCTACTATGACTTTATTAAAAGCATTTAGCATTTCCTCTTCAGCTATAACCTTCAGAGATTTTTATAAATAAATTATTCTTTCTTTTTCTTTTTAAACCATGTCTCTTGATTATATACTACTGTATTAGCTTGTTCTTAGACAGTATGGGCTTCCCTGGTGGCTTAGATGTGGAATCTGCCTGCAGTGCAGAAGACCCGGGTTGGATCATTATATGACCTAAACTACAGAAATGTATTCTGTCAAAGTTTAGGAGGCTAGAAGTCCACATTCAAGGGTTAGTTCCTTCTGAGGGCCATGAGGGGAGGACCTGTTCCAGGTCATTCTCCTTTACTTGTGTGGTCATTTCCTGTTCACATGGTGGTTTCCCTGCATGTATATCTCTTTGTGTTCAAATTTCTCTTTTATATATAAGGACACTAGTCATATTGAATTAGCGTCTGCCATATGTGCTTCATACTGTTCAAACTGTTCATGGGGTTCTCAAGGCAAGAATACTGAAGTGCTTTGCCATTCCCTTCTCCTGTGGACCACATCCTGTCAGATCTCCCCACCATGACCCGCCCATCTTGGGTTGCCCCACGGGCATGGCTTAGTTTCATTGAGTTAGACAAGGCTAACTAGTGGTCCTAGTGTGATTAGATTGACTAGTTTTCTGTGAGTATGGTTTCAGTGTGTCTGCTCTTAGTATGATCTAATTGTTTCCAACACAGAGGAGACTTTAAATCTAAATTACCATAGCCTGGTGTTACCTATATAAATCCATCCCATAATTGTGGGAAATTTTTTCCTCCTTTGCTGAAACCTTTCTTGTTGCTCTGATTGAGCTTGAGTAATAGAAAAAAGCTCAAATTTATGGCCAGAGTCAGAGGAGGCATAATTAATTGGCCCAGTGAGGGGATCCCATCTAGTAATATCACAGTAACCTGAATATGACTATAATATTTTTTAAAGTAAATTTTCTCAGCGCTAACCAGTTAGAGTCTTATAGTAGAGAAATTTAACAGTATGAAAAGGCAAAATGATAGGATACTGAAAGAGAAACTCCCCAGGTCAGTAGGTGCCCAAAATGCTACTGGAGATCAGTGGAGAAATAACTCCAGAAAGAATGAAAGGATGGAGCCAAAGCAAAAACAATACCCCGCTGAGGATGTGACTGGTGATAAAAGCAAGGTCCAATGCTGTAAAGAGCAATATTGCATAGGAACCTGGAATGTCAGGTCCATGAATCAAGGCAAATTGGAAGTGGTCAAACAAGAGATGGCAAGAGTGAATGTCGACGTTCTAGGAATTAGCGAACTAAAATGGACTGGAATGGGTGAATTTAACTCAGTTGACTATTATATCTACTACTGCAGGCAGGAATGCCTCAGAAGAAATGGAGTAGCCATCATGGTCAACAAAAGAATCTGAAATGCAGTACTTGTATGCAATCTCAAAAATGACAGAATGATCTCTGTTTGTTTCCAAGGCAAACCATTCAATATCACAGTAATCCAAGTCTATGCCCCAACGAGTAACGCTAAAGAAGCTGAAGTTGAATGGTTTTATGAAGACCTACAAGACCTTTTAGAAATAACACCCAAAAAAGATGTCCTTTTCATTATAGGGGACTGGAATGCAAAAGTAGGAAGTCAAAAAACACCTGGAGTAAGGCAAATTTGGCCTTGGAATATGGAATGAATCAGGGCAAAGGCTAATAGAGTTTTGCCAAAAAATGCACTGGTCATAGAAAACACCCCCTTCCAACAACACAAGAGAAGACTCTATACATGGACATCACCAGATGGTCAACACTGAAGTCTGATTGATTATATTCTTTGCAGCTAAAGATGGAGAAGCTCTATACAGTCAATAAAAACAAGACCAGGAGCTGATTGTGGCTCAGATCATGAACACCTTATTGCCAAATTCAAACTTAAATTGAAGAAAGTAGAGAAAACCTCTAGATTATTCAGGTATGATCTAAATCAAATCCCTAATGATTATACAGTAGAAATGAGAAAAAGATTTAAGAGTCTAGATCTGATAGATAGAGTGCCTGATGAACTATGGACTGAGGTTCGTGACACTGTACAGAAGACAGGGATCAAGACCATCCCCATGGAAAAGAAATGCAAAAAAGCAAAATGGCTGTCTGGGGAGGCCTTACAAATAGCTGTGAAAAGAAGAGAAGCAAAAAGCAAAGGAAAAAAAGGAAAGATATTCCCATTTGAATGCAGAGTTCCAAAGAAGAGCAAGAAAAGATAAGAAAGCCTTTCTCAGCTAACAATGCAAAGAAATAGAGGAAAACAACAGAATGGGAAAGACTAGAGATCTCTTCAAGAAAATTAGAGATATCAAGGGAACATTTCATGCAAAGATGGACTCGATAAAGGACAGAAAAGGTATGGACCTAACAGAAGCAGAAGATATTAAGAAGAGGTGGCAAGAATACACAGAAGAACTGTACAAAAAAGAGCTTCAAGACCCAGATAATCATGATGATGTGATCACTGACCTAGAGCCAGACATCTTGGAATGTGAAGTCAAATGGGCCTTAGAAAGCATCACTACGATCAAAGCTAGTGGAGGTGATGGAATTCCAGTGGAGCTATTCCAAATCCTGAAAGATGATGCTGTGAAAGTGCTGCACTCAATATGCCAGCAAATTGGAAAACTCAGCAGTGGCCACAGGACTAGAAAAGGTCAGTTTTCATTCCAATCCCAAAGAAAGGCATTGCCAAAGAATGCTCAGACTACTGCACAACTGCACTCATCTCACATGCTAATAAAATAATGCTCAAAATTCTCCAAGCCAGGCTTCAGCAATGTGTGAACTGTGAACTTCCTGATGTTCAAGCTGGTTTTAGAAAAGGCAGAGGAACCAGAGATCAAATTGCCAACATCTGCTGGATCATGGAAAAAGCAAAGAGTTCCAGAAAAACATCTATTTCTGCTTTATTGACTATGCCAAAGTCCTTGACTGTGTGGATCACAATAAACTATGGAAAATTCTGAAAGAGATAGGAATACCAGACCACCTGATCTGCAGAAATTTCTCTTGAGAAATCTGTATGCAGGTCAGGAAGCAAGAGTTAGAACTGGACATGGAAGAACAGACTGGTTCCAAATAGGAAAAGGAGTACATCAAGGCTGTATATTGACACCCTGGTTATTTAACTTATATGCAGAGTACATCATGAGAAACGCTGCACTGGAAGAAACAAAAGCTGGAATCAAGATTGCTGGGAGAAATATCAATAACCTCAGATATGCAGATGACACCACCCTTATGGCAGAAAGTGAAGAGGAACTAAAAAGCCTCTTGATGAAAGTGAAAGTGGAGAGCGAAAAAGTTGGCTTAAAGCTCAACATTTAGAAAACGAAGATCATGGCATCTGGTCCCATCACTTCATGGAAAATAGATGGGGAAACAGTGGAAACAGTGTCAGACTTTATTTATGGGGGCTCCAAAATCACTTTAGATGGTGACTACAGTCATAAAATTAAAAGATGCTTACTCCTTGGAAGGAAAGTTATGTCCAACCTGGATCAGATCAGATCAGTCCCTCAGTTGTGTCTGACTCTTCGCGAGCCCATGAATTGCAGCACGCCAGGCCTCCCTGTCCATCACCAACTCCCAGAGGTCACTCAGACTCACATCCGAGTCAGTGATGCCATCCAGCCATCTCATCCTCTGTCGTTCCCTTCTCCTCTTGCCCCCAATCCCTCCCAGCATCAGAGTCTTCTCCAATGAGTCAACTCTTCGCATGAGGTGGCCAAAGTACTAGAGTTTCAGCTTTAGCATCATTCCTTCCAAAGAAACCCCAGGACTGATCTCCTTCAGAATGGACTGGCTGGATCTCTTTGCAGTCCAAGGGACTCTCAAGAGTCTTCTCCAACACCACAGTTCAAAAGCATCAATTCTTCAGCGCTCAGCCTTCTTCACAGTCCAGCCCTCACATCCATACATGACCAGAGGAAAAACCATAGCCTTGACTAGACGAACCTTTATTGGCAAAGTAATGTCTCTGCTTTTGAATATGCTATCTAGGTTGTTCATAACTTTCCTTCCAAGGAGTAAGCGTCTTTTAATTTCATGGCTGCAGTCACCATCTGCAGTGATTTTGGAGCCCAGAAAAATAATGTCTGACACTCTTTCCACTGTTTCCCCATCTATTTCCCATGGAGTGATGGGACCAGATGCCATGATCTTCATTTTCTGAATGTTGAGCTTTAAGCTAACTTTTTCGCTCTCCACTTTCACTTTCATCAAGAGGCTTTTGAGTTCCTCTTCACTTTCTGCCATAGGGTGCTGTCATCTGCATGTCTGAGGTTATTGATACTTCTCCTGGCAATCTTGATTCCAACTTGTGTTTCTTCCAGTCCAGCGTTTCTCATTATGTACTCTCCATATAAGTTAAATAAACAGGGTGACAATATACAACCTTGACATACTGCTTTTCCTATTTGGAACCAGTCTGTTGTTCCAACCTAGATAGCATATTCAAAAGCAGAGACATTACTTTACCAACAAAGGTCCGTCTAGTCAAGGCTATGGTCTTTCCTGTTGTCATGTATGGGTGTGAGAGCTGGACTGTGAAGAAGGCTGAGCGCCGAAGAATTGATGCTTTTGAACTGTGGTGTTGGGGAAGACTCTTGAGAGTCCCTTGGACTGCAAGGAAATCCACCCAGTCCATTCTGAAGGAGATCAACCCTGGGATTTCTTTGGAAGGAATGATGCTAAAGCTGAAACTCCAGTACTTTGGCTACCTCATGCAAAGAGTTGACTCATTGGAAAAGACTGATGCTGGTAGGGATTGGGGGCAGGAGGATAAGGGGACGACAGAGGATGAGATGGCTGGATGGCATCACTGACTCGATGGACGTGAGTCTGAGTGACCTCTGGGAGTTGGTGATGGACAGGGAGGCCTGGCGTGCTGCGATTCATGGGGTTACAAAGAGTAGGACACGACTGAGTGACTGAACTGAACTGAACTGTTTATGTGCATCCTTTAACTTGATTACCCCTGTAAAGATCCTATCTCCAAATACAGTCACGGAGAGTTAGGACTTCAACATATGGTTTTGAGGTAGATAATTCAATTCACAACACAGACTCTTAAGAGAAAGACTGGAGAGGCTAAGTGACTAGTCTAAGCTTATCCAATCCCTTTGCTGCAGAATCTCAATAATGATTCTAATTTCTCTTCTAGTTTCCAGAGTGATCAGTTGCCCTTCTGTCTACATTAATGCATAAGTCTATTCTACGCAAATAGACTGAAAGCTTCTCAACACTGACTCACTCAGGTTTTCTTTGAATTTTTGTGGAAGTGATAGAGGTTCCCCTGAATCTATATGTGTTTTGTTGATTCTTTTATTAAGGTTTTTACTTAAAGATTAATTTACTCATTAAATTTTCTACATATCTGGTACACATAGTTCTCATTTATTCATTCAGCAAATATATATTAAAGAGTCTTACAGTCCTGCAGCTGGCTAAACCTGAGACTGTTAATTTCAACAGGACCTGCAAATGTTCTCTTCTGTCCTGTGAGGGAGGGTGAAAATTAGTTTCCCTGGTTTTTAGAAGTATGGTGTCTAACATTTATGTAAGTAGTTTCTGAGGTTTATTGTTCTCCCAGGAGCATTTGTGACTTCTAACCGAGTATGTCTATAACATTCATGAGTACTGATGGTGCTCCCATGATGCCAGTGAAGAGTATCAGTCCTAGGAAATATCAATTACCTTCCTTCCACTTCACCTTGGGCCACTCACACATGTATCAGCCATTGAAGGTAATAGATTGCAGTATGTATTAACATCATCCTATAGTGTTAAGAGTCTTATCTTTTTTTCACCCATGGAATAGGAAAGTACATCAGAGTGAAACATTTATAAGCAAAGTTGCAGTAAACATATACCAAGTATGTGATATATTAAATTTATATTTATTTTGAGCTTATTGTGCATAGCATCTGAGAAGTTAAAACAACTGTTCCTATTATTACCTTTTTGTATTTAAGATCCAAATTGTTCTAAAGTAAAGCTTGTGTAGATCAGATTGTATATATATCCATTATGCTTAACACATTCTGGGATACTTTATTACAATACTATACATTTGTATTATAATATTCCAATCAAATTTTGAGGTACATTTGTTAAGAGCTTTAGTTTAAAATTAAATTTTAGTTTAGACCCCACAAAGAGTATATTTTCTTGAAAAACAAGTTGTAAGTCTTTTACCTGCTACATATATTTTATAATACATTGTACCCCTGCCCTGGCAGATATTAGCATGTCCTTGTTTTCATCTTTTTTTTTCCTCCATCAAGTTTCCTAAGTAACAATTGAGGGGCATTATTAAAGTTTTAAGAAATGTTTTGTGAAGATAATAATGAATATTAGACTTAAAAAAAAAAAAAACCAACTACGTAGGATGAAAGCACGAAGTTAGACTAGGGCATGTTGTTTTTGGGGGAGGGTGGTAGGAATAAAGCCCACCACAAACGCTTGACAGGCCAGAACTGAGCAAAAGAAGTTGGACTAAGGTGTGGATAGCAAATGCCTGTTAGTGAGAACAAGAACTCTCTCTCTGGTGTCAAAATCAGAAAATAATTAGGGAAGAAATGTGAAAAGTGTCAGGAAGTGGTAAGAGTCTTATAAAAAGGAAATTACTCTGGCACCTCATTGTGTATTGATTAGTGAGAGATGAGTGGTAGGAAGAGGAAGTTGTAGCTATCAAAGAAGAACATGCCTAAGGCAAGAATGCTTGTGCTTAATAAAAATAAAATAAAATAAAAAAGATTGACCTGAAAGAAACTAGACAGCAAGCCAATGATAAAGGCAAATCAGCCGTCCCTCTGCCTTCTTCGGAGATTCGTCTCTCCCCCCATTCTAGCTCCCACACACAAATTACATCTCCAACATGTTGCTTTCAACTCTACCCTATTATCTTTTACATAATCTATTTTTCCTAATATCTCATTCTTATTTTTATGCTGCTTGCTACATGGTAGTCAGTGGAAATTTTAGTATATTCGGTTTTAAGCAGATTTCTGTTCTCAGACAATTTACGTTGGAATCAATAGATAGAAATGGAAAGGTGTCACAGTCTATTCTTTCCTGGTTATGGAAATTTGGTTAGTTAGATAAATAAAAGTTTTGGAGACAATTATTTGTGATTTTTTTTTTTTGTAATAGGAACTCTAAATGTCTATGGTCCCTTCGTTTATTTTGCTGTAACAAATAACACAATATGAAAAAAATGTGGATGAAAGGAACTTATGTTTTATTGGAAGAAAAGTGGGAAGAAGAGCAGCAGGTATTGTATTGATGCAAAAATTAGGATATAGGCTCAATTTCCATGACATAAATATGTTTACATAACATTTACTTAAACAAAAGTCGAATGCTATTTCTCACATAAACCCATTTACTGGTACAATGGCTCTCTGGTGTTACATATTTGCTCATGTGCTCAGTCGTGTCCAACTCTTTGGGACCCGATAGACTGTAGCCTACCAGGCTCCTCTTGCCATGGAATTTTCCAGACAAGAATAATGGGGTGAGTTACCATTTCATATTCCAGGGTATCTTCTCAACCCAGAGATCGAACCCACATCTCTTTTATCTGCTACACTGGCAGGTGGATTCTTTACCAGTGTGCCTCCTGGGAAGCCCGGTGTTAGGTATAGGCTTCTGTGTTTTCATCCTTCACCACCCTCATTGGATTGCTATGGCTCTCCAAGATGTCTGGAAGAAAGTAAAAGGCAAGGGAAGTCACCTCTGGTCCTTTAAAAGCATAATCCAAGTTTTGTATAACACTTTTGTGCACATGTTGTTGCCCATAAATTAATCAAATAATCTTACCTACCATCAAGATAGCTTGGGAAATGTGATGTTTCTGACATTTATGAGGTTCATGTACTGGGAAATAGAAGGCTAGAGTGGATATTGAAGGGTGGCCAGAGGCCCTGAACAAAACTGAGCTTTTGGATAATGTGACAAAACAAGATAGGAAGAAACTGAGCATCCCAGTAACCATCTGAAGAAGAGGCACCCTGCCATCTTGGATCCCTTATCTTTAGACCTTGATTTAAAAGAAACAGATTTCTGACATTTTATTGTGCCCTGCTTTTTTGTTTTGCTTTTGATCTCTTTGTTTCAGCTGCCTATCTACCAGTCTCTTAACTAATGTAGCTAGTTGAGAGCAAATATCAAAAGTAGATCCTCTAATAGTAATTATTAAAATATTTTTGAATATAATAAGATAATAAAGAAATTGAGTACAATTAAAGAAACTGAACTTAAAGGGAGATGCGAATGTCTCTGCAAATATGCAGTTAATGTAAACAATTCTCTTTCATCATTATTCCCACCCTTCTCCCTTCTTCCCTCCTTCCTTCTGTCCTAGTTCCTTTTTCCTTCAGTAAATGACTTGAAACTGTGATCCGACCCTAATTTCTAGATATAAAACACCAAGAGTGGTTATTTTGAAGGATTAACATAACTGAATGCCCATTAAGAGGAAAATCTTTATATGAAATAAATTTCAGAACTGTGATCACAGTAAGTCATTCTAGTGTATTTTTGCAACATTTTATACTTGAGCACTGAATTCTTACCATTTATTTGATGGTATTCTTGAAAGTTTATTAATTGGCCTTTAATGTTCAGGTCTGTCTATACTGAGCTTAATTGTGATATCATGGACATACGCTTCTTGCATTTAATTCTTATTTGGGTTACACTTCCTGGCCAGGACCCTGACCACTGAACAATAAAGCAATTATTACTGTGATGATATGCAATATTGAACAGATTATGTCATGGTTAACTTTGAATAGTCATAACTCTACCACCTGCAGATGTTAACATTGTACTAAAGCAGGTTTTCAACAAAATACATAGAAAATGGAAATTGTGTGAACATTTACCCTCGATTTTGCCTTTAAAAGATAAAAATTCCTTTGCTTATTAACAATTTTTTTTTGCATTATATATCTTTTTGAGAATTTGAAAAAGGCTGGGATCTTTTACCTGAGGAAAAATATACTCAGATGTATATTTCTGAAATATTTTTCATACAACTTCAGTGGTTAACAGTTTTCCAAAAGCCTGCTCATAGATTCTATTTCAGAACCTAATGTTTGGAACCCATACTCTTAATATATTAGGTTGACTCATAAAATATTGAATGGAATGTCCTTAAGCATATTATAGTTTAGGATAACTTTTAACTTCTTAGCAAGTTGTAATACTTAGGAATAGTCGAAAAAAATCTAAGAATTTTAACTAACTTCAGCAAAATAGCCAGTAAAAAAGAGATAGTATGTATTGTTTCCTAGAATGGTCTGTACTATGGAAGTTGTCATCAACCACAGTCGTACAGAAAAACAACAACACAAGAAAGAGAAAGAAAATAAACTTTTAAGTTTTCTATAAAATGTTTACATTGCAAAGGACTGTTCATATAAAGAGCTTAATTACAATAGTCTCAATAACCAGATCTTCATGCAGTTTTAAAGCAATATGTAGAATATACCTAAATGTTATAGGACACAGAGGTGTCATAGTTGTGATTCATTGAAAAACAGTATTATGCCTGAAATCACTATTAGAATAGCTCAATAGAAACATCTCTGCATAGAATTTCTAACAAAGTTCTTTATCCACTGAGGTAGCATCTACTTTGTGCCATACAAAGAAAAAAAAAAAAAACACAGGAACAGGAGTTTTATCTCCTTAAAAGTTTATTTTTTCTTATTTATTTCAATATTTGTTTAATATATATTTTTAAATATTTTTAGGAAAAATAAATACTTCCCATTTATTTAAATTACCTAAAGCTTCATAGGCTTACCTCTCTCTCCTTTTTTTTTTTTTTTTTTTTTTTTTTTGCAAAGATGCAAGCAAATGGTTTCCTCTCTGAATAACAAAAAGATTGTACGAAATACCAATGATCAGAAGAGGGAAGAGTGAATTTGTGTAAAACAAACAGAAGGTGCAAATTTGAACTGATTGACAAACTCACTGAAAGTCCAGAGGCATTGTCTTGCCAACAGTTATGACTGGGTCTGGGGATGCAAAAAATAACATCAAGATTTGGTTGCTTCTTTATATCTTTGCTCTCCTCTGTGCTGACATCACTGTCCCTCTTCCATGGAGGTCTCCATAAACTCAGATTTACATCTTCTCAACTGCAAGACTGAGCTTACTAGGCAACACTAGTAGTAAAAAAAAAAAAAAAAAAAAATCCACCCATCAATGCAACAGACATAGAGACGCGGGTTCCATCCATGGATTAAGAAGATCCCCTGGATGAGGGCATGGTGACCCACTCCAGTACTCTTGCCCGGAGAATCCCATGGACAGAGAAGCCTGGTGGGCTACGGTCCCTAGGATCACAAACAGTTGAACATCACTGAAGCAACTTAATAGGCACGCACAACCTCAAGACCATCAGATTGGCTCTCTGTGAACCAATTCAGATCACAAACCTTTTCTGAATCAGTTTCTTTGAGCAGGATCAGTATAGATTAACCAGATGTTCTTTCAAAGTGGACTAATCACTGTGGTAAGATAGATGGGAGAAAAGGCTTAACCAGGTTCTACTACCCATCCTGAGTATTTGGTGGGATCAGTAAAACATGACCACAAGTCCAGGGAGTAGGGAAAGAGTGAGTGCCCTCAGAAACGATAGTTCTTATCCCAGAAGAAGAAAGATCGATGTGTGCAAGTCAAAGGAACAACTACCCAACTATCCACATATGCTCAAAAACAAGCATGTGTTTACCATATCCAGAGATCACTGAAGGACTTAGCTTTCATACAACTTAAGAGATAATTTTGCTGAGTTCTAGTGTCTCCCACCACCATTTCTAGCTTGGTGACTAAATTAGTCTCTGAACAGCTTTGGAAGGAGAGTTTTGTGTACCTAAAGGAGTCCTTTCATTTAAAAAATTACTTTGCCTAGAAAATTGAAAAGTGCTTTCAATAAGTCATACCATCTGCTTCTGTCATATTAAAACTGGCCAAAACTGAATCTTCATTAATGTGACTTGTAGGTTTCATCCTCACTTTTTTTTTTAAGCAGTGTTATTTGAAACTAACCTTTCAAAATAATACTTACGTGAATGGTATTAGGGTTTTGTGCATTATTTTGCCTATTTATCTATTATATTTTGGTATAAATATGGGTTATACATAAAGTAACAAATGCAAAACTTTTTAAACATTAGTAATATAATTGGCCAGCAAGCAGAGGGGCTCACAGGCCACCACATGGGGACAAACATCTTATTCTGGATGCCACATTTTGAGGTCGGCAACTCTGAGAATGCTTATTTTATACTGCTTCAGAGGATGTTTGCTAGAAATCTTTTTTTTTTTTCTTTGTAACAGTTGGTAAAATAAATAAAATATACAGTCAGTGAATCTACCATCTCTGAGCTTTGGTCATGCGGGGAAATAAATCTTTCATTGCATGTCTTGCTCTTTGAAGAGCTGAAAGAAGATAAAAACAAAGTAAAACTTTTGCTTATGGAAGTCACTGCCTTAGCAATAGCTGCAATTACTTTGGATTGAACCCATGCCAGAGGTTAGTAGGCAATGCTTCTTAGCTGGCACACCAAATATCTCTCTGTATCTGCAGAAACTACCTCATTGTTCAAACACTTCATATTTTCCATGTTGTCACACATTTTATTGTCCACAAACCCAGCAGGTGATAGGAAGAGCCTGTGATCTTAGAAGGCATGATTTCTTTTTCGTTGTGTCACATACTTGTCCTTGTTATCTCACACTTTGCCATTCTTTTTGTTAACATGGATTTCTTCCTATTAAGCAAACACACACATGCACACACACACACTGTCACACACAAGCACACCTTTCCCTCAATTATGTCTCTAAATCACTACACTGAATTCTGCCTAAGTAGCTCAGGGTCCCACAGAGGTAATTCGAGAGAAGGAATTGTTATCTTCTTTTTTATAGAGGTAAAACCCAAGGAACATAAAATTTAATTGATGTATCAACCCACTCACTTGTTAGTAATGATATAACCATCAAGCCAAATTCTCCTAGTACTCTCTGGAAATGTGAGACAGAGCAGAAACTGTACACTACTCTATCTACATGCATCTATATGTGTGTGTATGTGTGTGTGTGGTGTGTGTGTGGTATGTTTACATATTTTGATTTTTTTTCTTTTTCTTGAGGTACTCTATGAATAGGTCCAGCAGTTATTGGATTATGACTCTAGTAGTTTAAGTATCAATAAATACTGGGTTGGCCAGAAAGTTCATTTGGGTTTTTCCATAACATCTTATAGAAAATACAAAGGAACTTTTTGGCCAACCCAGTAATTTGTTTGGCTATTACAGTAATATAAGGAATGTTTCATGATCCTGTGCATTTCTAAATTTTTTGACCAGTCCAAGCATTAAGTAATACATTTCCACGGCAACTCAGTAGACCCGTGGATATACACATGCACATATAACTGCACTACTTTCACCAAACAGGATTGGCTTTCACTCCATATGATGTATACTAATATTCCCTGGTCACAATCTACTAAAAATGTGTCATGACTCTTTAAACTCTATCATGACCTACAGTGAAAAGCACTGGTAGAGTGGGAAAATGACGTCAAGGAGTTATGGTTTCAAATCTTCCTGATTTTGCTGTTTATCTTGTTATTTTGAATAATCATGAAGACTTGGCTTTCATGACTGTAATATGGGAATAAGAACACTTTTGATTTGAAGTGAATATTAGGTAAGGTAACTATGAAAGTAACAGATGCTCTTTAATCATCCTTGACAAATTGATTTATTTCATCATTTTATAGCTTTTCATTTCTGTGGGAGACACGAGGAAAAATAGTTTCCTATGATCACTTCATTATCTACTAATGTTAATATTATATTATTAAATATGGTGTATCCCCTTGTTCAGAGCAAAATACAAATGTCATTGCCTGTGTTTTAGGCATGTAATGATAAAACAATAACTAACAGTTTGAGCACGTTACTACTTGCCAGACATTGTACATACCCATTTTCATGAATCCTTTCAGAATTCACGTAAGATGGGTACTATGGATCTTCACCTTTTACAGAGGAGGCATGAAGTATGTTGCACAAGGTCATGAGCCAGAACTCAACCCAAGAAACTTGACTCCAGTCCAGATAACACACTTAGCTGCTTCTCCCTTGTTTCTCATCTACTTCTTTTGATTAAGAGGCAGTCACCATACAGGTGACTACTGTGTAGTCATACAGCCCAGTGTGATTCTTGACTCATTAGTGTGAGATATCAGACGAGTTGCTGAAACTGTTTTCTCAGGTATAGTAATTTGTATTATAAATTGTGTTGAGTCAGTTAAATGAGTTAATAGGTGCAAACAGCACATGCCACATAAGAATAAATATGCAAGTGTTAATATTATTTCCTCAGTCCTTTTCAAAAACCCCTGCCCTCTTTTAAGATAGCTCTTTGTGAATGTGTGTCTGTGGGTGTCTGTATGTGTGTTTGCATGTGTGCAATTTAAGATTTCTGAATAGGGTCAAAATCTTAATCTTGGCAAATAAAGCAGTGTGATGCTAAGGCACCTATGTCTAAATAATTCTCTATTGCTAGTAAAGATACCAGGTTTCTTGAAATTATCCTGTTTTTTTTTTTCAACTTGAATTTTTAAAGCTGAGGTTGAGATAAACATGCTGTAGCAGAGGCCATCTATGTGTGTGTATCTCTCTTCCATATCATGCTGAATTATACCGAAAACTTCTCAAGTCACCTTTCTATCCCTGAAGTCCAGAACACTAGAATACAGGGAATACTCAATAAATGATTGTGCTGTTTTTAATACAGTGAACTACATTGTTAAGTGCCCAATAGGGCTATAGCAAAAGCTAGTGCATCCACTATCTAAACCCACATTCATTATCTAAAGTACACAAACTGTAGGTATGGTTCAAACGAAACATGAAATTCAATCTTACATGTGAAGGATTGTATGCTAGAGTGTGCAGGCAAATTAACTTGCAGTCAGTGAAATGTATAAGTTTGTATACAAGGGGCATTTATCTGATTTTCATAATAGAAGCAAGTGAGCCTTTTCTTTTATAAATGGATTCATATAATAGATCTATCATAATTTTAAAAAGCAAACATTGAAAATGCTGTGGACACTTTCTGTGAAATAGTCTTATAAAACATAAGCAGGATATGATAAGCCTATATATAACCATAGGGTAGAAGTGACATGTTGAACCTGACCATGGGAATGGAGTCAGTAAAATCCAAACTGAGATAATGCAGTAGTCAAAAAATAAATAAATATTCTCCTTGTCAACCAGTAAGTGGTAAGACAAAAACCACTTACTGGTTGGGAGGATGGCATTGAAATATGTATAATATCATATATGGAATGAGTCACCAGTCCAGGTTCGATGCATGATACTGGATGCTTGGGGCTGGTGCACTGGGACGACCCAGAGGGATGGTATGGGGAGGGAGGAGGGAGGAGGGTTCGGGATGAGGAACACATGTATACCTGTGGCAGATTCACTTTGATATATGGTGAAACCAATACAATATTGTAAAGTTAAATAAAATAAAATTAAAAAAAATAAAATAAAACACAGAAAAAAAACAAAACAGTGATACAGAATACCTATAGATTAAGAGAGGCATGGCTTCCTATCCGATGCAGTGGTAAAGAATCCACCTGCCGATGCAGGAGATGCAAGAAACCCAGATTCAGTCCGTGGGTCAGGAAGATCCTCTAGAATAGGAAATGGCAACTAGCTTCAATATTCTTGCCAGGAAAATTCCACAGACAGAGGAACCTGGTGGACTACAGTCCATGGAGTCGCAAAGTGTTGGACACACGGCTGAGCACACACACAGCTGCACACACACACACACACACACACACATATGAGAGACAGCAATTTAATTACCATGCTATCATATATAGAAATTATTTTGATCCTACTTTAAAAACAGAAAAAATGCAATTATGCATGTAAACTTTCACTGGATATTTCATAGTATTAAGGTATTAATATTAATTATTTAAAGGTGATAATGGGGGTAGTAACTTGGTTAAGATAGTCCACATTTTATAGATATAAGTACTAAAATATGGATGAGGAATTGTGTCTAAAATTTTCTTACTAGCATTTGGAGAGGGAAAAAAGAAAATAGAGAGTGGTTTGGGCAGTTGTGCTCTTGGAATGACAGTTATAAGGACTGGTTGATTATATATGGCAACTTATATTATTTTGTTGAATTTTGTGTATGTTTGAAAGTATCCATAGTAAAACAAGTTTGAGACTATTGTAAATTTGCCTTAGTTCTATCCATGAAATTCGATTGAATTAAAAACGAGGAGGTACTTAATCAAACATTTATGAGGTATTTTAAAAGTAACCAAATGTTTGATAATATTAGAAATGATTTGCCATATATAAAGGCAATATATTTCACTACTGGCTTCTTTGCAAAGCTACAACAAATTGACCTTAGGCTATATAGCATAATATTTAGAGTCTAAAACACTGAGTGCTTTTGTAGTGATGTTCCATAGCATGAGACTTGAAGATAATATTATAATAAATTTCACAATACTACAAAAGAAATGTTCTGTGCTCAACAACAGAAACATTTAGTCCTTATTAAATGAAATTTCTTAGTAGGCAGATAAATACATAGAGTTGCAAAACAACAGAATAAATACAGTACTAAAGGGAAGATGGTGATCAGTTCAGCTTGAGCATTAGCATGTGCATGCATGCATGCTAAGTCGCTTCAGTTGGGTTGGGCAT
Source organism: Tragelaphus eurycerus (assembly GCA_935064755.1). NCBI lineage: Eukaryota > Metazoa > Chordata > Mammalia > Artiodactyla > Bovidae > Tragelaphus > Tragelaphus eurycerus. Next base: position 37,502,986 of record CAKXYN010000004.1, on the reverse strand, counting down.
CAGTACTGACGTCAAAGAAAATGTAGTTATAGGTTTTTGTAATGTGATACGTGCCATGTTCTCTTGTGGTGATTTAAATTATAGACCAAAAAGATATTGTTTTCAGACTTCCAGGAATAAAACCTTTGGAGTAAAATTTACCATTGACCAGTGTATTTAGGGATCTCTTTTAAAATAGAGAAAACGAAAATCATTGTCAGAGGATTATAATTTATATGCCAAGTGTGGCTGATTCATATTTGTTTAAATTAAAGGATTCTGATGATAAGAAAAAAATGTTTTACACACTTAATATACTTTCATTTTAATTGCATGTTTAACATAAATACCTTAGACTAATACATTATTTTATTTATAGTTCACTTTGTTCGATGTGTCTGCTAAAGATGGAATTGCATTAGATTTCATTTGTTATTTTTTGATCATTGTGTAGTCAATATCAGCTGTTGAGTATAAATTTTTTGAAAGCTAGCATATCTAAATATATGTTCAACTTCTTTTTTATGCAGTTTGAGAATTTGTCCAAAGAATTAATCTATTTTGATGCATTATTAATGGGAGTTCAAGCCACTAGTTTATCTTAATAGTTTTCAAGGTCAGAGGGAAAAATCAATAATCTGATAGACTTCTTGGGATAAAAGCATGCATGGTATACCTATGTAGAGGTGCAGTGTACCAATATTCTTTTGAAAAGAAATCATGTAATTTCTAATAGTATCTTATATGTACCTAGTGTAATAAATGATACCAGTGATATTTTAATAATATCCAAAGTGAACTAACAGTACTCAAAAAGGCAATGTTTTCTTTACAAGTAGTGTAGCAACTCAATTAAGTGAACTCTGTTATTAGTCATAGGGAAGCTACATGTTCAGAAAGTTCCCCAAGGTTAGGCACAGGCTCACAGTAGGTGATCCATAAATGCTTGATGAAAATGCAAAGCTCTCATTGTGGTCCTGCAAGGTTTTGTTTCATACATTCTTTACTGGAGTGGAATGCCATTGCCTTCTCCTATACATTCTCTATCTGCATTAAAAAAAAAAATCATATTCTCTAGGGACTTCCCTGGTGGTCCAATGGTTAAGACTCCACCCTGTCAATGCAGGGGACACAAGTTCCATCCCTGGTCAAGGACCTGAGATCCCCTCATGATATGAGGCATGGACAAAAAAAAAAAAAAAATCATCTTTAACTCAGTTTAAATGAGGGAAGAGGTCTATAATTACCAACTGTCATTTTGAATCATCTTTTAACCCCTCTCCAGTCATTAAAATAGTTAATTGAGTTTCCAAGTTCATTTAATCTCATGATACAGTGAACAAACATATCTGTCTTACATACACACACGTAAAGAATTCCTCTTCTTGCTGAGGAAATGATTAGTCCCTGTGAGTGACTGTATTATTGTGTTTGATTCAAATCCATTCTTTTAAAACTTTAACTAAATACAATAGCAGCAGCGACAAATTCCCATAGAGAAGGAGGAAAGATGACCACAAATCACTTATTGACTAATATAAAGCATTTAATGACATGTTGCAACCAGCTAGTTTATTGTGTATGTGTATTTTTGTTTGGTTGGTTTTCTTCAGTTTTCAGTTGGCTATTTTATTCTATTCAGAGTTAAATTGCACTTCCCAGAGTTTGCAGTATATAAATTACTTCAGAAAGCACTATAGTGACGTCATTTTTCACGTATGTGACCCATCAGACATTCCACTGATTTTAAAGGGGAACATTTTTCCCAAGAATTTACATGAACTTATATTAATTTAACATAGGATAGTTAGGAAAAGAGGGATATTCTGTCAAAAATGTATGACTGAATGAAAGTAAGTGAATAGGTTTTTTTTTTTATGGTATCACTCTAAATCTTTATTAGGTAAGATATGGAAGAAAATTGGTAGATATTATTGTTAGTCATAAAGTATACTATGTGGAGAGATAGACTTTCTAAACAGCATATATCATATATATATATGAAAAGGGAAGAAAATTAACAAGAATGATTCAATATTCAGCTATTCCCAAATTAATTGAGAAGGTATTAAAGCTCACTGGAATATTTCACAGTGAATTAAAAACTGAATCAAATAATACTAGCAGAGAAAAATAGTTATTCTAAAAAGAATTCTAAATTGGAGCCTTTTATATAATATATTGTGCTGCATAGATATGTGAGAATCATGTATGTTAAGTACACCAGGTGCTTTTTCTCTTGTGGATTTAAATGGTGAACCATTGGTAAATGAAGATTCTTTTATGTGAGATGAATAATCACATCCTAATACGTTATTCATATGACTTTTCTCTATATATATTGAATATAATGTATGGTGGCTAACCGAGAAGGCGATGGCACCCCACTCCAGTACTCTTGCCTGGAAAATCCCATGGATGGAGGAGCCTGGTTAGGCTGCAGTCCATGGGGTCGCTAAAAGTTGGACACGACTGAGCGACTTCGCTTTCACTTTTCTCTTTCATGCATTGGAGAAGGAAATGGCAACCCACTCCAGTGTTCTTGCCTGGAGAATCCCAGGGACAGGGGAGCCTGCTGGCTGCCATCTATGGGGTCACACAGAGTCGGACACGACTGAAGTGACTTAGCATAGCATAGCATGGTGGCTAAGATGGTAAGGCGTCTGCCTACAATGCAGGACACCAGGGTTCAATCCCCAGGTCGGGAAGATTTCCTGAAGTAAATGGCAACCCATTCCAGTATTCTTGCCTGAAAAACTCATGGATGGAGGAGCCTGATAGGCAACAGTCTATGAGGTCGCAAAGAGTCAGACACGACAGTGACTTCACTTCACTTTAATGACTTTTCTCTTTCTATATTGAATGTAATGTATGTAGAAAATAAAAGAACAAAGTGTGTGTACGTATGTATGTATTATTGTATTCTATTTCCACAAATGAAAATATATCTGATGAGCCTTTTCCTGGAATAGAATCTTGGACAATTGTCAAATAAGTAGTATTACTGACTTCTCCCACCGATTAATATTCCTGTTTACTTAGATCACTTTTTCTTGTCACAATTAAAAAGTGGACTCGGAGAGGGAGAGGTGGGATGATTTGGGAGAATGGCATTGAAATATGTATTATATCATATATGAAACGGGTTGCCAGTCCAGGTTCGATGCATGATACTGGATGCTTGGGGCTGGTGCACTGGGACGATCCAGAGGGATGGTATGGGGAGGGAGTAAGGAGGAGGGTTCAGGATGGGGAATACATGTATACCTGTGGCAGATTCATTTTGATATATGGCAAAACCAATACAATATTGTAAAGTTAAATAAAATAAAAATTTTAAAAAAGGCCATAATTCTTTCTACAGCTAATCCCTCTAAGCCATATGGTAGCTGCATCCTTATCATGTCTGACAAGTATATTGAAGTGTGATTACTATTTTTCAAAAATTCATATGAGTATTGCAGATTTTTTTCTCAATTTTCTCATTTTTTCTAAATAGATTTTTTTCTCAATTTTGTCAATAAATTTTTCCATTCTTCATAAGAAATTACTGTCATACTCTGCATATTTTGTGTCACATGCTATATAATCTTAAAAATGGAAATTTCAAATAGATTGTTTTCCATGACAAAAGAAACAGAGAATAAGTTGTCTAAGTATTAACATGAAACTATTTTCAATAATTAAAATTAAAATACCATTGTGATTATTTTTCATAGTCAGTGGTAACTTAATAAGAGTAGGTTTAATTTTACTTTCTGAAACATATCTAGCCTAAATTGAATATCTGTGAATTAGCATTCCTCTTGAATTACTATTACATTTCAAAATACCATAAATGTAAGTATTCAGTGGACTGTAATGAAAGTAGCAAGTCTGTCTTCCTATTTCTGGACATACTTATGGCTTATGGCTTTTGGATTTAAAGTCAGCAATTTAGCACATATTCAGGTTTGCAGAGATGTGAGCTAATGACCATGCAGAAGTGTGACTGTGATATATTAATCTAGAAGGTTCATCTCCTGGTGATAAGGTTCACTTAGTTGAATATGAGTATCTGGCCAAAAACATTATCATGTTTTCAGAAACTACCATCCTACTTGTGAGTTAAACCAGAGGTGAATTTCATTTGCAACAAAATGTACTGTTTATTCCACTAATTGCTCCTTAATACATTATTTCTCACTGAAAGACCAAATGCTTTTCATATGAGAAATGGTCTCTGCTGCTTACATACACATGCCTACATATATCACCATGGTTAAGTATACCAGATTAAGTGTCTAGGAAGTGGTAAATTTCAGGTCATTGCCACTAAGCAGCTGTGTGATAAATATGGCAGGAAGAGGCCACTAAAGATTGAAGTCTGTCATACTCCTCCAGGTAACAGTGCAGGGTACCAGACAGACACCTGTATGCTTTCTGGGAAAATTGGATATAGAATCTTTCAATCTTAATAATGACCTCTTCACTGCCTGGGCTATTTTATTTTGCTTTTAAGAAATTATCCCTATAGGAAAATGAGCCTAACATTCTAGAGAATCAGCTTCAGAGAAAATTATGGGATCTCAGATGTTTAAGATTTGCTTTATACCCAGGCTTTCCTTGCCATCAAACCAAACAGCACCCTAAAGTGAACCTTTGAACTTTTCCCCAAGAGCAAATGTTCTGGATTAATGTCCTATCAGGTGAGTTGTAAGGAGAACAAGATTTTAGTGTCTGTGCAAAGTATGCACTAGTAAATGATCTTTTTCAGTCTCACTGGAAATTTAGCTTCCCTGACAAGCCCAGTTGATGAATATGTGGTATGGATGAGGCCAAAGCCATGATCTGGAGACTAGTTATACCCTTGGGAAAAGAAGGATCTATGGTATACTTCCCTGGTGGCTTCCCTGGTGGCTCAGATGGTAAAACGTCTGCCTGCAATGTGGGAGACCTGGGTTCGATTCCTGGGTCGGGAAGATCCCCTGGAGAAGGAAATGGCAATCCACCCAGCACTCTTGCCTGGAAAATCCCATGGATGGAGGAGCCTGATAGGCTACAGTCCATGGGGTCGCAAAGAGTCGGACACGACTGAGTGACTTCACTTTCACTTTCACTTATGGTATACACACACATGGACATGTATTATTGAAGTACAGTTGACTTGCAATATTATCCCTACAGCTTATTTATTTTATCCATAGTAGTTTGTGTCTGTGCATCTTAACCCCCTACCTCTATCAATGCCCTTCCTTCCTCCCCCCAAGTTGTTTTCTGTATCTTGAGTCTTCTGTTTAGTTTTATTCCTTCTTTATTATTTTTAGATTCTACATACAGTCATAACACACAGTATTTATCTTTCTCTGACTTATTTCACTAAGCATAATATCCTCCAGGTCCATTCATATTGTTCAGATGGCAAAATTTCATTCTTCTTACAGCTGAATAATATTCCATTGTGTATATATACCATATCTTCTGTATCTATTCACCTGTTGATGGATACTTACATTGTTTCTATATCTTGTCTATTGTAAATAATGCTGCTATGAACGTTGGGTGCGTGTATCTTTTCAAATTATTGTTTTGGGTTTTCTTTAGACATATACAGGAGTGAAACTGCTAGATCATAGGGTACGTCTATTTTAGTATTTCAGGGAACTTCGATACTGTTTTCCATAGTGTCTACTATTTGCAGCTTGCATTCCCATCAATAGTGTACCAGGGCCCTTTTTCTTCACATTCCTGTCAACATTTGATATTTGTAGACATTTGATTGCAACCTTTCTGACAAGTGTGAGGTGATATCTCACTGTGGTGTTGATTTACACTGATCTGCTGATTAGCTATATTGAGCATCTTTTCTTGTGCAGTCAGCCACCTGTATATTTTTTTTGAAAAATATCTATTCAGATCTTCCACTCATTTTTAAACTGGGTTATGTGTTTTTCTATATTGAGTTGTATGAGCTGTTCATATATATATTTTGGATACTAACCCCTTATCAGTAATAGAATTAGTAAATGTTTTCTCCCATTCTATAGGCTGTCTTTTTCATTTGGATGGTTTCCTTTGCTGTGCAAAAGCCTTTAAGCTTAATTGGGTCCCATTTGTTTATTTTTGCTTCTGTTTCCTCTGCCTTAGGATGTAGATCCAAAAAAATATTGCTAGGGTTTATGTCAAAAAGTGTTTTGCCAATGCTTTCTTCTAGAAGTTGTGTGGTTTTTCATCTTATATTTAGGTCTTTGATCCATTTTGAATCTATTTTCGTATATGGTGTGAAGATTCTGTGTTTTGAGGTCTTAAATTTATTGCTTTATCCAGTATATGATCTTGACAGTATAACAGCATTGGTCTTGTGACAGCATTGGTCACAAGCAATATTTAATGAAAAAATACAGATGTTTTAATATGGATCTTGCACAGCTATTAAAAAGCAACTTTACAGGCAGAGTTATCCAGACCCTGGCATTGCATTTTGGCTCTACCCCTTTGTGTTTGAGTGTTGGAAGGTTACTCAACCTCACTGAAACTCAGCTTCATTTCTCTGTAAAATGGAGGTAATAATTCATATGCCATATGGTTTTTGTGAGAAATAAATGAAGCAACATATGTAAAACCTCTAGCATTATACTTAGCAAGTTGGTAGGTGCTAAATAAATTATGCTTATTTTTATTACATTGTTATTTTATTTTTATTACAGTATTATGTCATGCATCAGTTTTATCTTTTTATACCAAGGATATATATAGTCTTCCTCTTTACAGAGAATGTTAAATCAATATATATTTTTATTTTTAAGCAGTTACATTTTCAATATGAACATGACAATTTCAGCAAAAATAACAAGTACCCACTTTATACCATAGCTGTGGAAATGGCAAAGAAAGATAAAATCTAGTGTCCTGGAGAATCTTTCAGTCTATTTAGAAAGATATGCACTGCATAATTGGAATAGGAAAGAGCAACCCATTTCAGTATTCTTGCCTGGAAAATCCCATGAACAGAGGAGACTACCTGGCTACAGTCCATGGGGTTGCAAAGAGTTGGACACCACTGAGTGACTGAACATGTGAGCATGTGCATTGCATAATCCATACAGGCTTTAGTGTGTTTTACCATACCTTTTCATGCATATAGTATTTTGCAGTATTCATCTACAGTGTTCATGACATCAGATATGTTGAGCAATAGGAAAACTTATGTACCCTATGGACTTCCTGGTAGCTCAGACGGTAAAGCGTCTATGTAAAATAACCAGAAAATGCAAGAGGTGTTTAAAAAACTGAACACCTTACAAACATTTTGAGAACAGGAACATATGATATATTTCTAATGTGAAGTAGCATATAGCTGTCTTACAATAGTGTCTATCTCACTCTTTTCCCCTGCTCGCCTACTATGAAAGTTATTTTCCTCTATTAATCTTACTCCCAAAAGGAGACAGAACAACACTTCTCTTTTCAGATAACCAGTGGTAAAAGTTTGAGGAAGTCATTTCCTACTTTGCTACTAGCAGACTATCCATAGTTATGGAAAATGCATCTCACTTTCAAAAGAAAAAAAAAAAATGTAAGAACACTGATGCCAGTTGCCTTGGAGGACTTGACTTTGTCCTGATCTAGTGCCTGACAGACTTATCATTTAATGTCACCTTACTCAGCCTGAATTTATATGACAAATAAATCCAAATGACAGTAAGCCCATACAAAGTGAAGCTAAGCACATGGAGCGATGGGCTATGGAGATATCTGCCTGGTGCAATCAACGTATCAATAATTCAAAACTCTTTATTGATGCCTGATTTTTTCCATTTCATCTAGTATACCAGACAGAGAACTCTGGTTCAATGTCAAGGGTATTCAAAGAGTTCCATGCACTCTTACAGACAAGAATGCTTTTCATTACCTAAGTGATGATGTGTTGCAGAGGTTTTTGTTTCTTTCTGAACTTTGCAACATAACTAAATATTACACTGACATTTTTCTCCCCTACTTTTCTTTATGTCATAAACAACTTCTGGCTCAGTCCAGTTATATTTGCATTTTGGACTGCAAATTTGATCTGTCTAAAGTGCATTTAATTTACAATTTAGTTATATGGATTTGAACAAGCACTAAATTCTTGCTGTGAAGTTGGCAACTAAACAAAATATAAAATGTTATGTGTTGAAATTTGTATTTATTCCAATGCAGCTTAATTGCTTTTATGGATTTGGACAGCTATTCTGATTCTGAACTGATTCTCAGTTGTTTGTTTCTGTAAATGTTGCCGCTGCCCCGGACTCTAACCCACCATGATGATTAAAAGCAATAAAGCTCTATTGTTATAAATGTTATGAACTATCTAATACTTTGAATATATAGTACAAACCTCATCACTGGAGCAAGGAATTACTTTTTTTCCTTTATAGTCTTACAGATGATCAGTGATTTAGACAGTAATTTAATGAATTAGGTACAGTAAAACTGTACTAATTCAGACTAACTATGTGGAAAATTTAATGAAGAAGTGAAACATTTGATAAAGAAGTTTTAAATACAGGTTTATTTCTTCAAAATATTTACTATATCTTATGCTAATAACTAATTGTGCCAGGATAGTAACTTCATATACCACTTTTTGAAATAGAAACATGTAAACTATTTGCAGTTTATTCTTATATTTGCACACATATCAGCATGCTTTTGAAACATTAGCCAAGCACTTGCCCATTTTCCTCTGCCCTCTGTCAGTCTTTTTGTTTTTAACTCTAAGTTGCCTTGTGCTAAGTCGTTTCAGTAATGTCTAACTCTTTGCAACCCTATGGATGGTGGCCCATTAGGTCCTCTGTCCATGGGATTTTCCAAGCAAGACCGGACTGGGTTACCATTTCCTTCTCCAGGAATTCCTTCTTAAGAGATAATGCAAATATCGAGAGGATTTGAAAATACACAATTTTATAATAATTTCTTCCATTAATAACAATATTTCATAAATGTTATAGTCCACTAAATCATAACAGCAGTTCAATAACTTGAGATATTTTCTGTATTCTGGCCAAAGTATTTGTGAAAGTTTTTTAAGGTTATTTGAAGGGAATTTGCAATGTAAAATATTTCTTAAGCATATGGTTATCTCCTTTAATTATTAATATAAAATAAGTGATTATATACATGCTTTAGTAAGATCATGCAAAGATATTTAATATGGATATTAGTTGGATATATTTCAATTGACTACAGACTTTTACAAGAGGGATAGACTTCTGTGATTCTTAAATTCCATGACAGAAGCTATGTGAATTATTCATTTTGTTCTTGATGATAGAGAATAAATATAATGAGACATTGTAGGCAGATTCTTTACCATCTGAGTCACCAGGGAAGCCCATAATCAGGCTGGCTAAGCTAGTTAAAACACATATTGTTGTTTATCTTCCTGAAATAAATCATATACGTCAATACTGTACATAAATAAAATGTGTTGTATTTACTGTGGTCGTGTATGGATGTGAGAGTTGGACTGTGAAGAAGGCTGAGCGCCAAAGAATTGATGCTTTTGAACTGTGGTGTTGGAGAAGACTCTTGAGAGTCCCTTGGACTGCAAGGACATCCAACCGGTCCATTCTGAAGGAGATCAGCCCTAGGATTTCTTTGGAAGGAATGATGCTAAAACTGAAACTCCACTACTTTGGCCACCTCATGCGAAGAGTTGACTCATTGGAAAAGACTCTGATGCTGGGAGGGATTGGGGGCAGGAGGAGAAGGGGACAACAAAGGATGAGATGGCTGGATGGCATCACTGACTCGTTGGACGTGAGTCTGAGTGAACTCTGGGAGTTGGTGATGGACAGGGAGGCCTGGCCTGCTGAGATTCATGGGTTCGCAAATAGTCGGACACGACTGAGCGACTGAACTGAACTGAACTGATGATACCATGGGACTGATAGCAAAATTCCTTTTCATTTTATTGAGAAATTGTTTCAAATTTTAGCTGATTAGTACAATATATCAGCTTCTTCCCAGGTGGCGCTAGTGATAAGGAACTTGTCTGCCATTGCAGGAGATCTAAGAGTTGCAGGTTCGATCCCTGTGTCATCAAGATCCCCGGAAGAGGGCATGACAACCCCTTTCAGTATTCTTGCCTGGAGAAACCCATGGACAAAAGAGCCTGGCGGACTACAGCCCATACATAGGGTCGCACAGAGTTAAACGCGACTGAAGTGACTTAGCACACACGCATTACATTCTTAGGTAATAATAGGAAATATTTTTACAACTTGGTACAATCAGCTTTCAACCCTGTAATAGTCTTCTTTACTCATGTAATTCCGGAGTATATTATAAATGCTCTCTCTTTCCTCCCAAAGGTACATAAGTAGTTTAACACTAATAAGAAAATTGAAAAACTAAGTTTTCCAATTTGCAGTAAGATATTTATGCATTAAAAGTAGAGTTCAGTCAAATTGGTTTAATGTGTTCCTATTTTCTAACCATAAAAGTAGCCTCAAGGGGGAAAAACTCTGCATGACATAAACTGTAAATTGCAGTTAAGTTTTTTGTTGTTTTGTTTTTGTTTTTTGGTTCTTCTTGAGTTGAACTGTGAGATCTATACAAAACATGAAAGGATTTAAAAGCCAGGGAAATCTGAAGATGGTTGTGAATTTATGTCTGGCATTTACCTTCTAGGGCCTCAGTTTATTCGTCTTTTCAGTTTGGTTCTAGGCATGCAGTTGAGTCAGGTTTAATGTCAGCTTCAGTTCTGGAGTTTAGTAGAGGAGAAGCAGGCAGGAGCAGGAAGGCAGACGGCATCAGGGAAGGTGAGATCAGCTATATCTGAAGGCAGTTTTAACTCTATAGATCACTATTTCGAGAGATCAGAATCACCCAAAGTCCTGATGCCCATCCCTAGAACTACTAAATGCACATCTTGGGGTGAAGGTAGAACTAAAATCTTCATTTTTAACAAATGCCTTTTTCTTTCTCTCATACTGTAATTAAAACCCAGTAGGACTGGAAAAGGTCAGTGTTCATTCCAATCCCAAAGAAAGGCAATGCCAAAGAATGCTCAAACTACCACACAATTGCACTCATCTCACATGCTAGTAAAGTAATGCTCAAAATTCTCCAAGCCAGGCTTCAGCAATATGTGAACTGTGAACTTCCTGATGTTCAAGCTGGTTTTAGAAAAGGCAGAGGAACCAGAGGTCAAATTGCCAACATCCGCTGGATCATGGAAAAAGCAAGAGAGTTTCAGAAAAGCATCTATTTCTGCTTTATTGACTATGCCAAAGCCTTTGACTGTGTGGATCACAATAAACTGTGGAAAATTCTGAAAGAGATGGGAATCCCAGACCACCTGATATGCCTCTTGATAAATTTGTATGCAGGTTAGGAAGCAACAGTTAGAACTGGACATGGAACAACAGACTGGTTCCAAATAGGAAAAGGAGTACGTCAAGGCTGTATATTGTCACCCTGTTTATTTAACTTATATGCAGAGTACATCATGAGAAATGCTGGACTGGAAGAAACACAAGTTGGAATCAAGATTGCTGGGAGAAATATCAATAACCTCAGATATGCAGATGGCACCACCCTTATGGCAGAAAGTGAAAAGGAACTAAAAAGCCTCTTGATGAAGGTGAAAGTGGAGAGCGAAAAAGTTGGCTTAAAGAGCTCAACATTCAGAAAACGAGAATCATGGCATCTGGTCCCATCACTTCATGGGAAATAGATGGGGAAACAGTGGAAACAGTGTCAGACATTATTTTTCTGGGCTCCAAAATCACTGCAGATGGTGACTGCAGCCATGAAATTAAAAGACGCTTACTCCTTGGAAGGAAAGTTATGACCAACCTAGATAGCATATTCAAAAGCAGAGACATTACTTTACCAACAAAGGTCCGTCTAGTCAAGGCTATGGTTTTTCCTGTGATCATGTATGGATGTGAGAGTTGGACTGTGAAGAAGGCTGAGTGCCGAAGAATTGATGCTTTTGAACTGTGGTGTTGGAGAAGACTCTTGAGAGTCCCTTGGACTGCAAGGAGATACAGCCAGTCTATTCTGAAGGAGATCAGTCCTGGGGTTTCTTTGGAAGGAATGATGCAAAAACTGAAACTCCACTACTTTGGCCACCTCATGCGAAGAGTTGACTCATTGGAAAAGACTGATGCTGGGAAGGATTGGGGTCTGGAGGAGAAGGGGACGACAGAGGATGAGATGGCTGGATGGCATCACTGACTCGATGGATATGAGTCTGAGTGAACTCCGGGAGTTGGTGATGGACAGGGAGGCCTGGGGTGCTGCGATTCATGGGGTCACAAAGAGTCGGACACAACTGAGCGACTGATCTGATCTGATCTGATCTAATTGAGGCATAAAATTAACTGAGTGGATCTTAATGAACAGTTTTAAATTAAAGAAGAGAATGGAATGAGATGGAATATATATATAAATATTTAAAATATATAAAAATATGTATAATATATATCAAAATATGTTGCACACAGTGAAGAAAAGTATTTTTTTATCATGTTTCCCTTTGTGTGTGTATGTATGTATATGTTTACATATACATGCGGAACAAGGATGCAAAATTTATTTCTTACTATTGCTAGTGACTTAAGAAAAACAACTTTGAATGTGACTACCCCATAAATATCTTATTAATAGATATTAGCTAATAGATTGGAAATGACCAATAACCCTAACCCTATCTTACTTGATAGATTTGGAAAGTGACTACCTACAGCAATTCAAATTCTAAGATGTTCCTATCCCATCCAATCTGAACATAGATAAACTCACTTTGTTTAGGAGAAGTCCTTGTAGTATAGTAGTATTTCAGATTCTAAAAGGTAAAAATTGTCCTTACTTTGAATGTCTTAGTGTCAAATTTTGTTGCTTCTGTTTAAATAATCTCCCCTTCCCTAATTTTCCATGCCTTTCTTATCTCCAGTCCCTTAGGATCTCTCTCATCTGCTGCTGCTCTGTTAGGCCTTCCAGCCAATGGGGGAAGTAGTAGCATAAATGCCAGGACAAAACTGTCATCTGGGAGTTTCCAAGATGTCCTTTCTTTGGATTTCCCTCTTCTATTGCTTGCATCTTACAAAATGTGTCCTTAACCCTCCCTGGAATCTTTCTAGAGTAGAACCTAATTGATTATGACTCTACCCTGCCGTCTTTCAACAGTTCTTCACCACATGTGTTGGTTTGTATATGAGGTTGGGAAAAGCAATGGATGACTGAAATTCTTGGCATTGATTCTTGTGGTTGTTCAGTTGCTAAGTTGTTTCTGACCCTTTGCAACCCCATGGACTACAGCTAGCCAGGCTCCTCTGTCCTCTACTCTCTCCTGGAGTTTGCTCAAATTCACATGCATTAATGTGAATTTAACCATCTCATCCTCTGCCACCCTGCTTCTCCTTTTGCCTTCAGTCTCTCTCAGCATCAGGATCTTTTCCAGTGAATTGGCTTTTCACATCAGGTGGCCAAAGTATTGGAGTTTCAGCTTTAGCATCAGTCCTTCCGATGAATATTTAAGGTTGATTCTAAATCTGATAACTGGTGGGTCTGACTGCCACTTTATTGCCTGCTATAAGGAACATCACCATGTTAGCTGTTAAAATGATGAGAGTGGCAACAGTTGTAATATTAATAAAGGAATAATGTGCTCAGGGTTTTACGTGAGCAATTCTCAAAATTTAGTGTGCATCACAATATTTTTTTTTTTTTTTTTTTTTTTGGCTCAGCAAACATTTTCTGAATGTGGGGCTAGAGGGCTTTTGAGTACTGAACAATTTTTCAGATAATTTCCACACACTCTGGAGATTAGGATTCATGGGTTGTGTAACCTAAATACTAGTTATGCTATATTGTAAAGCACTCACAGTTTCCCCCATATTAGAGATTAGGAAATTGAAGCTTATGGGAATTAAGTGTTTTGCCTTAGCTCATAGAGTTTGTGAGTAGTAAAGCTCACGTGAGCAAAGTTAAGGATCCAAGAAATGTTTTTCAAATGCTCTGATATGAGAAATCTTAGGTATCAACTTCAAGTCCAGTGTTTTTTCTAGCTGAAGGAAGAATGGGTAAAATACTTATGACTTTAGGAGTTTAATCTACTTCCTCAAAGTTCTCTTAATCCTTTTGGTATGAAATTCTTAAAATTTACATGACTCATGGAAGACACCAAGTATTTAATCAGTGTTACTATGTTATCTGAGGGAGCAACACTTTGTCTAGAAGGCAAAACATAAAAACTCTGGCTATCATTACCATGAATATTCATAAATCAATGCACAGAAGTCACAGGACAGAGCAAGATAATTTGTCATGGATGGTTGATGCAATATTGTTAGGAGAATGACATATTTAGAAAAAAAAACAAAGTAAAAAAAGATGGTGCAACAAATGTTAAACGGAGGAAGTGATACTAAAGATGATTTTAAAGGTGCCCGATAATGCTGTCATTAATGGCATTATATCTGAGAATTTCCTAGTCTTGAAAAACTAGCAAACTATTGTATAGAAATAAAGTCATGAATAGCAATACACATCTATAACAATAAAAAATAATCACTAGTTATATAAAACTAATCATTAATTGAGGAGCAAAATAGGTCATAAATGTCTTATGATGGGCATTAGACAACTTAATGGAGAGGAATGTTCTAGTGTTTTTAATGACATGTTGATCATTCCCCTGCCTATGTGGGCTAGGGCTGTGCTCAGTCACATTCATCTCTTTGTGACCCCATGGACTGTGTAGCCTGCCAGGATCGTCTATCCATGGAATTTTCTGGGCAAGAATACTGGAGTGGGTAGCCATTTCCTACCCCAGAGAATTGATCATTCCCATACTAATTAATAAATAAAACTCTCTTAGTCTTCTTGTTTTTGAACAAAACCCCAAGTATGGCTGATTTTAATTACAAATTACTTTCTCTAGAATGTATTACAGCTTTTAGAAAAATAACACCCAAGTCATTTGTTTTCCCAAAGTAAAGTGAATGATAAGAAATGCTCATTTTAAGTTTTTCTGTAATCATCTTCAAAATGTAGGCCATCTGCTCCAAAAAGGATTTGGGATATTTTGTGATAAAACAAATTTATAATGAGATATTAAAATGGAAATAATACCTCAAAAACCACATACAAGAATAAGGAAATGCACCTACCCTGCTTGGGCTTATAAATAGATGATGATTGAGTGCTGAGATTCCTGGCAGCCAAAGCACATAAAAATTTAGAATGATTTTTCCATTTTATTTCAGGATTAGAGTGGATTTTCAACCCTGCTGACATAGATGCTGAGTTCTATCCCAAAATAATTTTAGGATATGGTCCAAGTATCAATACTCTTTAGGTGGGGGTAATTTAAATACGTAAGCAGAGCAGAGAACAGCTGACTTGTGTAAAACAAAGCTGAAAGGTTTAATGTGCTAAGTCACTTCAGTCGTGTCTGACTCTGTGCGACCCCATAGAGGGCAGCCCAGCAGGCTCCGCTGTCCCTGGGATTCTCCTGGCAAGAATACTGGAGTGGGTTGCCATTTCCTTCTCCAATGCATGAAAGTGAAAAGTGAAAGTAAAGTCGCTCAGTCGTGTCTGACTCTTAGCGACCCCATGGACTGCAGCCTACCAGGCTCCTCCATCCATGGGATTTTCCAGGCAAGAGTACTGGAGTGGGGTGCCATTGCCTTCTCCAATGCATGAAAGTGAAAAGTGAAAGTGAAGTCGCTCAGTCGTGTCCGACTCTTAGCGACCCCATGGACTGCAGCCTACCAGGCTCCTCCGCCCATGGAACTCTCCAGGCAAGAGTACTGGAGAAAGGATTATTAGACTTTAAGAAACTTGAGTCCCACATGATAGAAAGTGAAGTATGTCCCTTTTCTTTTATACTTGGCTCAAGTGTAACAACAAACTACACATAATCTCCAGTAGAATTCAAATCTGAATGTCTGATTTTCAGCCTAAGGAACCCCTATCAGAAGTGGCTGAGATAATCAACTTTTTTCTCCTGAGCACTTCTAGGCTTTTAAGTAGGCTGATCTATGCTAGAATATGATTTCCCTATGCCAGTACTCTTGTGATTATATGAGCAAGCCTCAGTGTCTGTTTATCAATTTCTCAGGGTTTAATCAAGGCGAAGCTTATGCTTGGTGAGCAAGAGCCAAACTATGGCTCATTTAGCCACTGTGTGACTACAGGCAAGTTACTTCCATGGGTACTGGCTTCTGCATTTACCTCATAGTACTATCGTGAAAATTAAATAAGCTTTGAATGGACACATGGTAAGCAATCAATGAGTGTTAGGGAATAATCACTATGCATTTTAAATGCAGACATGTTATCAGCCATATCATTAAGGACGCTTTGCCTTGTTCCAATGTGTTCTGGGAAATGTCTGCTACCAATTACTGATTGCCCCCTAGAAAGATTTCTCTTTGCATTGTGCAGCTGCAATATGTAAGTTTCTCGCTCAGTAAAGTATCTCTGACTTATTTCAGGGCTCTCTGTTAAACTAGGTGAAGATAATACATGTTATCTCTAGTTAATTCACAATCTGCCAATATGAGCAGTTGTTACAAAAACTGAGCTTAAATATTAAAAAAAAAGTTTCCCCTAGAATACAAGAGGTAACTTAATTATGTGGTTTATTATTAGTTTTATTTATTAATACACAGAATGTAATGAACTTCCCAAACTATGGGTACCAGAGGGTTATAATTTAGCACCTTTGAAGTGAAAATTAAGACATCAGGGAAGCAACGTTTCCAAAATGTCAATGTATATGAAGTGTGAAAAAATAAAAAGATGAGAGACTTGGAAAAGGTCATAGGTAAAAAAAAGAAAGGAATAAAATATTTGTCTTTAGATATGGTACCGCATGTATCTCTTGAATATGAAATGTAAATAGACTTAGTCAAATAAGAATACTAGTAATAAAATATGATGGTCTGATGATGTTATGGCCTTGTGGACTCGTTCTTCCCTCATGCTTAAAAATATGCATTTGCTAGAAGCTTAAGAATTTGACCATTTTTCTCAAGGAGATGGCAATTGAAATAAGTTTTTCTTGTGGCATTTAATATTGAAATAATATATGGCAACTATTGGATAATATTGATTGTATTTTCAAATTATGGCCGAAAATTAAACTCCAGTCAGTATTTCAGACTATCTGCCCTTCTGTGTAATTATGACATTTTTAAAATTTATTTTTTTAATTAGAGAAAAATTGCTTTACAATGTTGTGCTGGTTTCTGCCATGCAACAATGCAAATCAGCCATAATCATACATCTGTCCCGTCCCTCTTGAGTCTCCCTCCTCCCCCATCCTACACCTCTAGATCATCACAGAGTGCCAGGCTGGGGCCCCTGTATTATACAGCAACTTCTCACCAGCTATCTGTTGTACACATGGTAGTGCATATACGTCTGTGCTACTTTGTCCATTCGTCCCACTCTCTCCTTCCCCCACTGTGTCCTTTGTGTCCTTTGGGATTCTCCGGTGTTCTTGCCTGGAGAATCTCAGGGATGGCGGAGCCTGGCGGGCTGCCATCTATGGGGTCGCACAGAGTCGGACACGACTGAAGCGACTTAGCAGTAGCATCAGCAAGGTAGAAACCAATACAACATTGTAAAATAATTATCCTTCAATTAAAAATGTGAAAGTGAAAGTTTCTCAGTTGTGCCCGACTCTTTTTGACCTCATGAACTATACAGTCCATGGAACTCTCCAGGCCAGAATATTGGAGTGGTTAGCCTTTCTTTTCTCCAGGGGATCTTCCCAATCCAGGGATTGAACCCAGGTCTTTTGCATTGAAGGCAGATTCTTTACCAGCTAAGCTATAAGGAAAGCCCTCAATTAAAAATAATACATTTTTAAAAAAGAAACCTGTGATTACATTGGGCCTACCTAGATAATCTAAAATAATATCCCTATTTTAATATTGGTCGGTTAGTGAATTTAATCTATCTGCAATCTAAAATTCCCCTTTTGCTTGTAAGTTCACCAATTCACAGGTTCCAAGGATTAGGATGTATGTATCATCAGAGTCTACTTTTCTGCCTTCTAAGTCCACTTTCACTCATTTTTCTGGAGTTATTTGACTTCTGTTAAGGAATGAAAACAAGCACATCTGGACATTGAATACATTTTTCCTTAGGGGCCCTTGTAACTTTTCTTTTAAACAAAGTACAGAGAAAATTAAACAAATAAACCAGCAGAGATGGCAGAGGTATGGTTTCGTGTGGGTAGGAGTTTCATGTGGATAGCAGAAGATTCGGCTTGAGTTAGGTTTCAACTCAGTCCACTAATTAAATGCTTAAGTAAAACTTCAGAGCCTTATTCCATTTGTCTATCTTGATTTCTATCAGACACTTTAATCCATTCAGACCAGGAAAAGCTACTTAAGGACACAGACCTTCATTCTGTAGAATATGAAAACATAATGTTTTTAAAATCTATGTAGCTTCCCAAACAAGTTTTACCAGGTGCAGTTTCGATGTAATGTCTAAGATAGAAAAGGAAAAAAAAAAGAAAAAAAAATCTGGAGCATCTGTTTCAGTGGATCCTAAAATGCAAGTTTCATTTTCATTCATTTCAGGATGAGAGAATTGATTCAGGTGTTTATGAGGCAGGCTCCTGTCTGTGCTTCTAAACATCTATGTATTTTGCCTGTGTGACTGTAAAGTCACTTCAGTTGTGTCCAACTCTTTGTGACCTTGTGAACTGTAGCCCGCCAGTCTTCTCTGTCCATAGAATTCTCCTGGCAAAAATACTGGATTGGATTGCCATGCCATCCTCCAGGAGATCTTCTCCACCCAGGGATCAAACCCACATCTCCTGCATCTCCTGAACTGCAGGTGGATTCTTTACCACTAGCGCCACCTGGAAAGCCCCTATGTATTTTAGGAGGTAGCTTTTAAAAGGTTATTATTTTTTTTTTCCTTGTTGCTGTTGTTTATTTGTTCAGTGTTAGTATTTTAGTAGTCAGAAACCTGGACAATTCTTTAGGAGTTCCAGTTGGTTCTTCAGCATTGCTCCCTTGAACTGCTGCAGTCTAACTCCAACTGTGTAGTTTAAAACACAGGTTTTTATCAACCACATTCAGCACTTGTGGAACTCCATGGGTATGTAGAATAGTCATGCAAAGCAACTGAGAGGTTTGTGAACTGAGCTTTTGATGATTATCACAATAGCAAAAAGGAAAAAAGAAACTTTTGCTTGTATTCTGTGAGTGCTTTTGTATGATTATTCTGCACTTGCCCAGCTGAGCTTAATGCCTAAATTTGCAGCATGTAGATTTTTCGGCGCAGTGGCAGGCACAAAGCAAGTGCTTAATAAGCTTTTGTTGAATTGAGTATCATTGCAAAGATAGTCTTTTTCTCATTAGCTGCCTGTCAATATTCTCTTTTCCTAAATAGGACTCCCTCTGCCTTCCTGTTTCTCTGTGCGTGTAAACATAGAAACTTACAGGGGACTGTGTAGGGTCTCAAAGGAATTGGGAGGTGAAATCCAATCAATGGCCCAGCATGTTTTCACCACTCAATTTCATACCAACCTTGCTAACCTCTGCTACTCAAAGCATACCTTTAAGAGACGAATGAGATCTCACAGCCTCTAGCACACAGTAGGAACTCGAGTATTTTTTTTTTTTTCACTTGAAAATTTTTGGGGGGTGAATCAAAGAAGAACTTACAGAAGAGGTGGTTTCAGAGAATAAGGAACATTTAGACAAGCTTATTTCATGGCATTGACATTCCAGAGAAAGTCTTTACTTTTTGAAAACACCTTTCACAAAGATGTTAAGGCATTTTTGTAGCTTTTCATTAAGATAATTGACTAAAATGTTTTGTTATTATACATATGTTTGTTCATGATTCTCGCTTCATGGGTAAACACATTCCTAGTTGCTTTAATGTTTTGAAGACCATGCAGTGTACTAAGGAATTTCTTAACGGATGAAAAAGAGTAGTTTAAAATCACACATTTCAGCCATTTATTGACTTATTGAACAAACCTATCTTCTTATAGTTTCAAAGAATTAAGGAACTAGAAAGGATGTTAAATGTCATTTGCTAAAACTCTTTCCTTTTAAAGTTGAATATGCTAAAATTGAAAGATTAATCTTTCCACCAAATTTTACACTTAGTATCAGAGGAAGTACTGGACTCCATGTCTGCTGATTCTCTACTTCAAGGTTATATGTGAAAAAGATAATAAATATTAAAACAAGCTAACAAATGACAATTTAATATAAACTAATTTCAAGGCACTGTCATTGAAGCAGATATAATTAATACACACTGTTTATGAGGACACTGGTTGAAAAATATACAGTAACTTGTAAAATGTTAATACAACAGAAAAGTTGTATTTTTTACATTTCAATATGATTAAAAATTTAACAACAGCATTTTATGAATCAGGAAAATCATATGAAATTCAAGTTCCTGTTTTATTCAATAAAGTATTATTGGAACCTAGCCATTCTTATTTATTTCTGTATCTTCAACGGTTGTTTTTTCAGGACAATGTCAAAATGCGTAGTTGTGACAAAGACCTATGACTTACAAGGCCTAAAATATTTATTTTCTGTCCCTTCATAGAAAAAGTTTTCCAAAGTCTCAACCAGGCTTAATGGAAGCCAGCAAAAAGAGAGAAAAAAAAAAAAAAAAAATAGATCAAACAACGTGTCCACAATACAAAGGACCCACGATTTGTGTTTTAGAGCACAGTGTCTTATTTAGAAGTTTTCAGAAAATAATATTTGCCTACATTACTAAAACATTTAGGCTTTTATCTCTTCTGTTTTCTCATATTTTTCACTAAAAAAAAATGAGACAGACTTTTATTTTTAGATTAGAGTAGTTCAATTGCAGTAGTTTGAATATTAAGCTCATTATTTTTTTCTCATTTTCAAAATCAGAATATCCATATGACCCTCGCATGAGGAAAAGTGACAACACAAGTGAAATGAATAGCTACAATTTTAATAGTATCATTATTGTTCTTTTGCATTATTGTGGAGAAGGAAATGGCAACCCACTCCGGTATTCTTCCCTGGAGAATCACATGGACAGAAGAGCCTGGCAAACCCTGGTCCATGATTTCGCAGAGTTGGACATGACTGAGCAGAAAACACTTCACACTTGTGATCTAGTGGACTAAGAATTATTAAGTATAACCTACATTCTTAGTTTCTGAAGAACAAATATATACAACAATGTCAAATATGTGACTGCATGCAAGTCAGAAAAAGTACAATTATTTAATTTCTCCTCCTCTAAATAAGTGTTTTAATTAACCAATCCAAATGTCTCAACATGTTTCTTTTTACTACCCTTTCATCTGCTATTGACTTGAAAGAAAGAAAGGCGATTTGAAGTACAGAAGAACTTTAAGATGTTAGCAAAGGAAGATGCCCCTAAAAAGTTAAAACACCTCATTAAAGTTTGTTTGAAGATTCTGCCAGACATATTTCAACTAATGCACTATGGAATCTTAGATATGTTTGTTCAGTAGCCACTGACACTGGTTCAAAATGTTTGCAGATTAATCAAATACCTGTTCATTTGCAAGGAAAGATCTCACAGTTTTAGTTCCTTTTAAAATAAAAAGCAAAAGCAGCACTCCTTTTAATTTAGCAATGTTCTGCTCCATGACTGTTTCAGTGCTTAATGACTGACAAAGAGAGTCATTAGAAGTCTGTTTGATGGACATAACTAAGTGAATTGGAAAAAATAGAAAAGCCTTTTCAGCCATACAGAAATAATTGATGTGACTGAGACAGTTGTATGTGAGTTCCAGATAAGAAGATGATTTATGGAGAAACTATTGAAACTAAAAAGGAAGGTACAGATTTAAAGTTCCCAATAAAGTTGTCTGTAAGACACAGAACAGCATCCAACAGCGAAAGAGATTTAACCTGTAGTTCTTTCTAGCGTCATTTTTTTGGGTTCTATCCTCTTGCAAATGAAATCCCTAAAAAGGTCGTGTCACTAAGTTGATGGACTCCAAAGGGAAAGTTTCTCCCTTGTTAACCTGATGCTGTGTTTTCTTTTTTACTGTAAATATTATGTATAATAGGATATTCCCAAAGTTCAACTATTTTCTTTCCCTTTTCAAAAACTAGCCACTGCCCTATTTAGATAACATAATCCATTATTATTGTGCAGATTGTAACTTAGAGGATTTTGTTAATGCAAGTGGAAGGTCAATATTTTAAACTGTGTCTCATTATGAGATTTAATATTTATTTATGGTGTGATGGTTATGTTTTAAACAATTTAATAATTAAGAATGGATTAAATAAATTTTTGTTATTTTCATATTTTTGTGAATATGCATCTGGTCTTTATTGGCTTTCTTAGAAACTATAAATGAACTTTGTGATAAAGATTTTTTTAAAATAATTAGCCCCTGGAGATGTAATGCCAATGACTGAATTCTGGAAACAGAATAACATATTACTGTTAATTTCAGAATGAAATTTCCTCAAAAGTATATATTATTTATAGTGTATGCTATTATGTCATTACTTGAAAAAAAAGCAGGGCAGTTATATGGTTCTCTAAAATTTAAAAAAAAATGAATCTGCAAGATAGAAAAATAAGACAGTTGGACAATTTGACATAAACTTTCTAGGCTTCCCTGGTGACTCAGATAGTATAGAATCCACCTGCCGTACATGAGACCCTGATTCAATCTCTGGGTCTGGAAGATCTCCTAGAGAAGGGAATGGCTACCCTCTCCAATATTCTTGCCTAGAGAATGCCATGGACAGAGGAGTCTTGTGGGCTACAGTCTGTGAGGTCACAAAGAGTGGCACAAGACTGAGCGACTAACACTTTCACTTTCTAGATATTAAAAAAAAAAAAAAGCTTTTTAGAAAATTGTCCCCGTCCTCTAATGGATTTGAAATGTATGAACTTAACTTTCTGTGAACTCTCTGAATAAAGCAGGATGAGATCTGGCTTCTACTCCATATGTGAAGTAAAGTGGGGATTGTGATAACTTCTTATGTGACCTCCAGAAACCTACTGGATTGCCTAGGTTTGCATTTACTGTTTGGTAATTCACATTTGCAATGGTGGAGATGAAATTTTACAAAAAATAAGAATGAATCAAATGTTCATCACTTTTTCCTGCATGAATGCCTCACATCTTGCAATACTGTCATTAGAATACAAGCCTTATTTCTGTCATCCACACATATCATAAATCCTCTCCTCATCTAAGCAAGGTGTCTTTTTCTTGATACCAAGTTTACCTATATACCATTTTAACTACTGTTCATGTTTTCCAAATTTAAAAAAATCCAAAATATTAATAGGCAAATGTATGTACTAAATATGTTACAATGTATATCCCCCCAGCACCCAACTTTATCCTTTATTTGCTAAGGATAAAGCAAATTTATTTGCTTTCAAGTTTATTTTTTGTTGTTCAGTCACTCAGTTGTGTTTAACTCTTTGCAATCCCACGGACTGCAGCAAGCCAGACTTCCCTGTCCTTTACCAACACCAAGAGGTTGCTCAAACTCATGCCCATTGAGTCAGTGATGCCATCCAACCATCTTTATCTCTGTTGCCCCCTTCTTCCCCTGCCTTCTATATTTCCTGGCATCAGGGTCTTTTCTAGTGAGTTGGCTCTTCACATCAGATGATCAATGTATTGGATCTTCAGCTAGGTTAATTTTATTTGTGGAAACGATCATGACAAGCACATGTTCCTCATCTTGGGTGTATCAGAATTCCTGCTCAGGAGAGGAGGGTAAGAAGAGACAGCCATACTTACATATTCCACATCATGAAGGCAAGGATAGAAGGGAGAGGACCTCTCCATTCATGTCCACTTCCCATGTGACTTCTAGATTTTGAAATAGCAAGTGAATAAAATTATATAAAGAATGGATAAGGATAATATGAAAAATAGACTGATTCCCAGTCTATAGTAGTTTAAAGCAAAGTCAATTATAATCCATTTCCATCAGCTGGGGCCTGGCATGAGTATCAAAGTACCTCCCCTGCCCCAGGGATTGGATATTATTCAAAGTAACCTTTAAAAAACATTGTTTATTTATTTTTGGCTGGGCTTGGTCTTTATTGCAGCGCAAGCTTTTTCTTTAGTTGTGACAAGCAGGTACTACTCTCTAGTTGCCGTGGTGGGCTTCTCATTGGGGTGGCTTCTCTTGTTGCAGAGCATGGGTCCTGGGGCATGCAGGCTTCAGGAGTTGTGGCTCAGTCCTCTAGAGTGTGGCTCTATAGCTGTGGTGCCCAGGCTTAGCTGCTTTGCGGCATGTGGCATCTTCCTATATCAGGGGACGAACCCATGTTTCTGCATTGGAAGGCAGATTCTTTACTACTAAGCCGTCAGGGAAGCCCCAGAGTTACCTTTGAATATATATGTGTCTTCAAGTGAAAGTTTCCAGTGTGTCATAATGGAAACAAAAATTAATTCATGAATATCACTCTTGAATAATTAAACTTATAGATGTTCATGCTCAGTAAATGATTGGATGCAAATATTTTTTGAAAAATATTTGTGTTATTTGTGTACCTATTTGTTTCACAAATAACCTGCCTTTAGAAAAACAAAAATCAGTACATGGATAGGAGACTTAGGTTTGAGATTTCACATGGATTTTTAAAATTATATTTAGAAACTTTGTAAATTATTGGACTAGCCCTTTATTTTCTTGGAAAAAACAAACTTAAAACATAACGGGAGATAGTTCTCATTATATAACTGTGGCCTGAGGTATAATACCTTTTATAGTATATGTCTTTGAGGGAGCTTAAGGCTCTTTGTAGAAGCTATCTCATTATTTCTCAGAGAATTTAAGTTAGTAAAGGATAGGTATTATTTTCTGCATTTTACAGACCCTGAGCCTAAGGCATAAGAGCCAGAGGTCAGCTAACTTTTCTGAGGTCAATAGGGAATCCATAAGGTTGCTTGGAATAGAATCTTTTTTAAATTTTTCTGTTGTTTCTAATATATATATATATGTATGTTTATATATATATATATTTCTCATTAAACATAACACATATGGACCAATGGACCATGCATGTAATTCCCCAACAAGTTTTACTGTTTGCCTTGCCTTTGTGATTTTAATTTTATTTCTCTATTAATTCTAGTTTACTGCTAGTCTCTTATTTCGTTTTGGAAAATTTTATATTATTAGGCATATTTTTTGCTTGCCATTTTTGCTGGCATCTTCAACTACTTTCCCTACAGCATTTTTTTTTTTAATAATAAGAAAGACAAAAAACTAGATAAAGGTTTTACATAAATCTCATTCCTTTTAACTGCCACCCAACATCTCTCTTATACCATACCGTTTTAAAAATTAGAAGCCTACACTCACTTTCTCCATGTCTCCATGTGTTTACAAGGGGTCTTTTACTTCCTCTGGCTTAATCTCCTAGAATTGTCCCCCAGAGTTTAGAGGTTTTATAACAAAAATGACCTCCTAATGGATGAATCCAATGGACTTACAGTAATCAATATTCTTCTCACCATCTCTGATGCCTTTGATCACAGAAGATTTTATTTGCTTTCCATAAATTACCAGCTTCCTTGTTTTCTGAGTCTCAAAAGTGACTTGGTTTTCATATTAGTCTTATATTTTATTCTTTGCCCCTGTTTTCAAATATGAAGTCTGTAATCAGCCCTCAAATGTATATTATCTATCAAAACTATTTTAGAGATCTTAATCCAAAAACCCCTTCTTTGCAATGCCTGCATGAATTCATAAGCAAGTTTCATGGAATTTTTTTTTTGGGGGGGATGCCTTTACGTTGTTGGAAATTTAATCATGTTATATTTTTGGCTGTTTTTATATACCTATAAGATTTTGAGTTTCTTAAATATATAGTATTGTTGGAACATCTTTGAAACCCTGAGATACAGTGGGACATCACAAATGTAGGTATAATGACTAGACCCAGTCAGCCACACAAGTTTGCTCTGTAATGGCCTTGCTGAGCATTCTTATTGCTGTTTCCCCATTCTTTCTTTCCTTCTTTTAAAAAATTTTTATTGGAGTATAGTTGCTTTACAATGTTTTGTTAGTTTCTGCTGTACATCAAAGTGAATCAGCTATACATATACATATACCCCCTCTATTTTGGACTTCGTTTCCAATTAGGTCACCACAGAGGGACCTAATTAAACTTAAAAGCTTTCGCACAGCAAAAGAAACCATAACCAAGACAAAAAGACAATCCCCTCTCTTTTTTAGCATAATCCTCTGCCTTCAACATTTCTTCCTCCTACTCTTTTGTAGGGAATGGTCAGACCATGTCTTTAATCTCACCCCTTTAATTAGGTCATTTATTTGCCTAATAAAAATCTTTGATTTCCACCCCCTCTTGTTTATAATTCTCACACACATACCACTCACAATTTTTGTAAAAACCTCTTAGAGACTTCATATTTTAAGATTTTTTTTTTTAATGTGGACCATTTTTAAAGTCTTTATTGAATTTGTTACAATATTGCTTTTGTTTTATGCTCTGTTTTTTTGGCCAGGAGGCATGTGGGATCTTAGCACCCTGTCCAGGGATCAAACCTGCAGCCCTTGAGTTGGAAGGCAAAGTTTTAACCCCTGGACTGCCAGGGAAGTCTTTTGGAGACTTCTTTCTTGAATTATTTACTTAGTTTTCAATCACATCTTCATTGTTTCAAAAAGCTGGGAAACTGACACACTTCCTCAAGCTCTTCTGCTTTTTCCTGTTTTACATAGAAAATGAGTTTGCCTTTGCAAGACATATCATTTGTCACCCTAGACAGAAAAGTCGAAAGCTCAAACATCTCAGGTCACTAGATATCTTCATACCATACTTTTCCATCTCAAGATGGAACCATGCTTCTGTGACTTTACAGGGAAATTCTATGAATACTTAAAGGACCATCTGGTTTCCTGAAGCAGTTTGACTTTCTGACTAAATATTCAATTGTAGGATTTCACCTTCCTTTCTGTGCCTCTCATCACCCTGAGAAATATTAGAAGTTGCTGATACCCACTTCCACCCTGAATGTTGATTCACTGGGTTTAAGTTGAGGCCAGATATTGGCACTGTATTTTCTCTCAAGTATTCTAAATGTTTCTAAGACACATCTAAGTTTAGAAGTCACTACTTAAGCCACTGTATTTCAGAGTATTAGTCATTACCAAATTCATTACCCCTGTCACAGTTAACACAATGCTTACATTTCTGGTTTAGTCAATATGTCTCTGGTATGTAAATAATATGTATTCTGTTTCATAACTTCTGCCATAAAGCCTGTCTTCTCAATAGACCCAACCCATGGTGAAGGATGGTGTGTAAATACTTGTCTGTCTCCCTAACTGTCTGCCTGTCTACTTTGTTATCTAAATCTGTAATACATGTCTGATTTATTACTGAAATTAAAACTTAGTTCTTGCATTAATGGATTCTCTTTCAGAATTCAGGCATCTGTACTAATTTGGTTCACATTACCAACTTAAACAGTTTGCCACAGATTTTTATTTATTTAAAATTATCAAAGTAGAATTTAAGAGATAGTAATGTAGTGTTTATATTGTATGTAGAATTCTACTGGAATTTTTTTAAAATGCAGATAAATGGAGAAGGAAATGGCAACCCACTCCAGTGTTCTTGCCTGGAGAATCCCAGGGACAGGGGCACCTGGTGAGCTGCCGTCTATGGGGTCGCACAGAGTCGGACACGACTGGAGCGACTTAGCAGTAGCAGCAGTGAGAAAACACGTCCTTGGCTGGTTCCTCATATTAGGGGGAAAACATTCGGATTTTAATCATAAACTATGGTGTTAGTTGTAAGGTTTTCTTCATGGGGCTTTCTTTATCAAGTTCAGAAAGTTTCACATATTCCTAATTGGCTGAGAATTTTTTGTTGCTATGAATGAGTGTTGAATTTGTCAAATGGTTTTCTTTTAATCAACTGATAGAATCTTGTGTTTTTTCCTTCTCTAGGCTGTTGTTATATATTATGTTTATTTGAGTTTTGAATGCTGAGCCAGGCTTGTATCCTTGGAATAAGCCCTACTTGGTCATGGAGTAGAGTTATTTTTATATATATTACTGTATTTAATATGCTGGTATTTTGTTGAGGAAGTTTTCCTCTCATTTTATGAGTGACAGTGGTACGTATTAGTAGTTTTCTTTCTTTCTTTTTTTTTCTTTCTTTTTCCATTATCATTGTCTGATTTTGGTGTCTAGGTGATTCTGGCCTCTTAACATGTGTTAGAGGTGTTCTATTATTCAGAAGACAGTGTGTAGTATAGAATTGGTTTGGTGTGTTCTTTTAATGATTGGTAGTATTCTCCAGTGAACCATTTAGTCTAGAAGAGTTTTCTTTTGAATGCTTCTTAATTACTTATTTATTTTATTTAATATGTATAGAACTATTCAGTTTCTATTTCATATTGGATATGTTTTTATAGTTTATCTTTTTCTAGAAATTGTCCCATTTCATCTAAATGTTCTTATTTGTTTAAAGTGTTCCTTTATTATCATTCTGATGGCAGCAGAATCTGTATTTATAACCCATATTTTATTTCTGATGTTGAAAATGTGTTCTCTTTTATCTTTGTCAGTCTTCTCAGACATATATTATTTTTTAAAAATCATTAAAAAACAAACAAACAGCACTTTATATCATTTTTTTCCTCTGTCTTTTCCTAATTTCACTGATTTTTTTTTCCCCCTGATCCTTATTACGTCATTTCTTCTATTTGCTTTGGTACTATTTTCCTCTGCAGTTTCTTGAGGCGGGTGTTTAGGTTATTGATTGAGGATTTTTTTTCACTTTATTAATATAAGCATTAAATTCTATAAATTTCCCTCAGTACTGTTGTAGTTTATTATGTTCTAATTACATTTCATTCAGGTCTAAATATTTCTTTATTCAAGACTGTCTGTGTAACCCATCGATTATTTAGAAGTATGTTGTTTAATTTTGCAGTGTTTGGAGTATTTTGTGCTTTCTTCTTGTTTTGGATTTCATGTGTTTTACATTTGATTTGGCTATTTAAATTTGCTGTGGTTTGTTTTATGATCCAAGATACAGTCTATCTTGAATGTTCAATAAGGCTGCTTGAAAAGAAAAAAAAAAAAAATAATAAAATGCAGATAAAAATGATAGGGCATTTTATGATCCATTGGGTAATATTTTTTATTTCAGATTTTATTATAAGTCATTTTTTCATTCATTTAGATATGATTTTAAATGAAAAAGCTTTTTTATGCAAAAAAGAAGTATTAATGGATCTGAGCATTTTCTAGTATATATATTCATCTTAGTATTTTAAAATTACAACATTTTCATTCTATCATTAAACTTCATATGTAACCTACAATAATTCATGGGGATTAAAATATTCACAATTAAAATAGAGTACAGAATCTAGAAAGTAAAATGCACAGATTCATAGCAATTGTATAATGCATGATAGAAAAAAGTGTTTTATAAACATAGTCTATCTCCTGTCTGTGATATTCTAGTATTACTTTTAGTAGAACCAGCATTTAAGCATGGATTATGAGATTAACACCTTAATTCAAACATCACTTTCTTTTTTATATCAAAATGAAATGTTTTCTCTCATAATTTCTTATTTCTCTTTGTCAATCCATTAGCATAATTTACCTATTTCTGTGTTCATTTTGAACTTTCTCCTTGCATTAGTGGACTGATTTGAAAAGATTTGAGAATCATTAAAATAGAATTAAAAAGCCTTTGACCCTCTTTTATTTTTAACGTGATTTTCTTAATCCATTGCTATGTCTTGAAGTGATAATATGTTTTCATGACCCACAGCTTTATTTCCTAAATTCAGCATTGTCATTAAAATTTTATTGTTCAGTATTATTTGCTAAGTGGCTTCTATGTGCAAAGCAATTTGGTTTTAGGGGACTGTCATTAATTCCATTTCTGGGTGATACTGAACATAATTCACAGATGGTTTGCAGTCAATTGGGAGTATAAATGGGAAAAAAAGAAAGAAAAATATGCACACATAAGATAAAGCATGGTATACACAAATTGATTTCATATTTATTAAGAAATAAGGTAAACTATCACAATCATACTACTCTAAAGCAATGTGAGATTATAGTGAAAAAAGGAAAATGTTTCTAGAGATTTTGTTGCTAAAAAATTTGGGCCCATGGTGTGTATGATGTTTATCCTAGTAATATTTTGAAATTGTTTTAAAATACTGCAGTCCCAATTCAGGAAAACATTATAAAGAAGAGAACATGCTTTAAATGTTTCCAACAGAATTCAGAATTTCTTAAAGTTTGATTTTGAATTAAATGGAAAAGTAGATTTTATAAAGACTATACACTCTAATAAGTACATTGAAGGAGAGTTACTTGGTTAGAAATATGAACAATAGACAATATTCCTGGCCAGTCTTCTATCTGAGACAAAATAAAGGGAAGTTTTGTGGAAGCATGTTTGTCTCTAGTAAGACCAGTTTATAAATTTTGGGGGAAATGTAACAGATCTTCTTAGCTTTCCCATTAATAGTCTATGGTATGTAGATTAGACAATGTTTTAAAAATTCTACTGGTTCTAATTGTGATGGCTGATTTGTACTACTAGTATGCAAATGTAAGTGCAGAAAAGGTTCTTTATCTTTCTCACTATTCTGGCAATATTAGTTTTATCTTTATATTAGAAAAAAAACAATCTGAGTTATAGGTTCAAAAATCTGTACATTATGCCACTTTCAAGTCATGTAAGAAGGTAATGAATACAATTTGCCAAGAATAATACGAAAGAGATATTATAGAACCTTTTATATTGGTTCTACCCCAAAATATTATGTGTACATATATCCCTGACAATGTATGGCATTAATTTGTTCCCTTAATGAGCCTAAAATGTTTCTGTTTTATTATGTAGTTATGATAACCTTTAAAATCCATATATAGTAAGTATTTTATTCAGCCAACATTAGTAACATATTATATTGTGATGTCCAATGGGTAATATTTTCAGTACTTTAAATACTACTTAAAGATGGTATATGGTGTTACTTTTTTGAGCAAATTGTGAATTAGTTTTAGTAAAAACACATTGAATTAAACTTTTTTAGTTTATTTTAAATTCCCTGGTTAATGAAACTCTTGTCTATTATTTCAATACTACCCTTACACTTTTAGGGCCAGTAGGTAATATTTTTAATATGAATCAAGTAAGAAATGTATTCCAATCTTAGCACTTTATCTGAATTCTTATTTATTAGCTGTACCTTTAATAGTTGAAGTCAATTCCCAGAACACTTGATTTTAAACCATCTGCTGTAAGGACAAAGTATTTAAAAATGGTCTTCTTATGATGGATTAGTTCTATATTTATTGCTTTCCAAAATCACTGACCCTTGTTTTTATAAGGAGTTTGTTTGTGAAAAATATATTTGAAGTAAAGACTTCAGAATAGAAAAGTGATGACTGTGTGGAAGTACCATATCAAATTTAAATGTGTGTTTCAGTAACATTGCTGTTTTCTTATCTCTGTTACAGAAAGGAATATTCAGTTTTTCCATAATAAAAATCTAAGCTCTATGTATTGCCTCAGAAAACAGAGTTAAGCAAATAAATTTCAGCCTTATCATATTAACTATTCTGTATTGAATTAGTTGTCAGTCAGCCTTAATGTATGTAATTTATGTATTTTTTAAATAAGATCCTTTACAATCTTATACCTTAGTGACATTCAGAATCTTTTCTCTTACAGCCATTTCGTAGAGTGACGTTTTCTGTTGTGAGTCAGCCTCAGGACCCACATCAGGGGTCACTGCAGAGTTGCTATGACAGCGGGCTGGAGGAGTCAGAAACACCAAGCAGTAAGAGTTCATCAGGGCCAAGACTGGGTGCCCTTCCACTCCCAGAGGACAACTATGAGAGGACCACGCCGGATGGCAGTGTTGGTGAGGCAGAGCATATGGAAAATGGTAGGGGCAAACACAACATCCACACACATAATCACGCTAGTGAGCCATAATAAGTAGACTCTTGAAGGTCAGTCTAAAATCAAAATAAAATAG
This sequence comes from Tragelaphus eurycerus, assembly GCA_935064755.1. Taxonomy (NCBI): domain Eukaryota; kingdom Metazoa; phylum Chordata; class Mammalia; order Artiodactyla; family Bovidae; genus Tragelaphus; species Tragelaphus eurycerus. The sequence continues at coordinate 37,470,966 of CAKXYN010000004.1, read as the reverse complement.
CTGACACCAAACCTGTTTTCTTTGAAATAATCAATATTTGCTAAAGTATAGAAATGCCAAATAAAGGAACATAATTCTCTAGATTAAATTCACTGAACTTGCTCCATCATTTCAAACCAGCCTGTCAGAAATAAACACCTTTACAAATAAATCAGAGTAGTACCTGTTATGGGAAAAACTAAACTAGTATAATACCTAAACTATAGCCACTGAGAAAGGTCTTGTGTCACTGTTTTCTTCTATTCATTTTTGTCATGCAACTATTTCTTCAATTGTAATTGTCCAGTCTTGGTAAAAGGAAATGACAATAAACACATCTGGCTCTGTTCTTTCGTCTCCTAGATATTTAGAAAAGCATTTTCAGACCTCTCCTTTTCAAGTGATAACAGAAATGGAGTCAAAGGAGGAGAACAGTATCATATTATTCTCCAGAATAGACTGTAAATGCTATTAGAACTCCCCTCTCATTTAATTATAAGGTTTCTCTCTCTCTCTCTCTTTTTTTTTTTTTTTTGCAAGGGAAAGGGAGGAAGGAAGATTAGAGCACCCTATATTCTTATCCTGTTGTGAGATGATTTTCATAATTACCACAATCAGTCTGTGTACACTTACCTTTAAGCTACAATGTCAGATTGCAAGTAGTGCTTATGACACTTTTCACATTTGTTTCTGTTCACAAAGGTTGTGAGTAAATGCCTGAAGAATAGATTTATGTCAAATAATGGAGTGGTGACGTTCTTGCTAACTTTACTATTTCACATATAAGAGGAAATTTGGTTATATGCAGAGAGAGGAAGAGGAATCACACACATTTTTATCTCTAGTGAAACCTTGAAGTGAATTTGTGTCTTTCACCATTCCATCCCCCAAGTGAAATAAGAAATTTTAACTTTTTGTTATATACTAGTTTCTTGAGTGACAATATGTAAATAGAACCTATTACTGTGGGAGAAAGTCTTTTTATCTGGAAGCTTATGTATGAATATTAAAATCTAGCATTAGAGAGTAATGTATCATACATAACTCCAAATCAAATTATTGCTAAACTAAGTCATGTAAAATAGTTATTTTTCCACATTGTTATTTGGCTAAGTAGATATGATATCAGGGTCTGCTGATTGAAATCCTTCTTGATTAATTATCCAGATATCAAATGGCATTTTGCCTTATGGCTATAAAGGCATGCTTATCTGTGTGTATGGCAGTGTGTGCTTATGTGGATGGGAGTTTGATACGGTTTTTAAGAATTCACCTTTTTTTTTAGATTTTTTTTAAAATGCAATTTTAAATACAATTTTGATATATATGAACTGCAATGCTGATGAATGTATATTTAAGGCAAATATGTTTGAAATTTTTGTACAAAAATAAAAATTAAAGTAAAACTGCCACAAAATGTTCTATATATACATACACACCTACACATACACACTCTCTATGAAGGCAGGATTCATTTACTTTAAGGCCTTTACTATATCTTTATTAAACTTTTGATGATATCATATAATTTTATATGTATTTTTAAAAGTATTTTTCTCACAACATACAGTATAATTAAGTCTTTATTTTGGGGTATCAACTATCATTGGCATTACAGTCATATTTTAATGTCATTTTCTCTTTTCTGAGTTTAAGGAATACAGTACCATTAAAATAAGAAAGAAAGAATGAATAATAAACATATTATATATGACAAATACACAGTGGTTACTTTTTAGGAAACATAGATATCTTGGAAAACTTAAAAGATAAGCTTGTTAAGAGGCTAGCAAGTTGACTGAGAAACATTTCTCAAAGACTTTTAGTTATTATTTATAACTATGTTTTCAGTCTTGTCAACAGCCAAGGAACATAATCATGTAACTGATTTTTCCTGATTTTATGTGACTGACACTTGAAATTTGGAGTTTATATAACCATTTGTCATCTGCTCAGTGTGATTCATGTTATCCCTGATCTATAGGTAATGACAGAGGAGATGTGATTCACTTTGGGTGATCCAAATGTAGCAGTTGACATTTAAGAGTTCCGTTGTGTTCGTTTTCAGACTATTATCTGGTCGTAAAGTGTAGTTGTATTGCTTGAGTTCTGGTAGTTTCATCTTCAATATTAATGGATCATTCTGACATAAATAGAATTGGAATTGAAACCTGTCAAATATTCATTTGTCACATTTAATTGGAATCCAGGTAATCTGCAGTGTTTTGCTTGGTTAGGTTTTAATCAGGATTTGTATTGGATTTTACATGAAAATACCATTTTTGGATGCTGTCCTAGTTCTTAACTATTATTACCTCAAACATTTTGAATTTTGAATTTTAACCTATAAGAATTTTAACCTATTAGAAACAATGCTGTTATAACTAATTCCTTGGATTAACTTTCATTGTAAAGTTTAGGAGATAATTTCCAGTGCAGTAACTTTATAATATTCCAGTGTGATGATGGAAACTGGGTATAAGTTGGTACAGCTAATGATAAAAATAGTCACAGATGCTGTAGTAAGGAAATAACTGAAATGCAGGAAAATTTCAGTACATGGATAGTGAAATGCACTCATGTTTTACAAAAGCTTTTATCTCTGCCTTCTATACTTTAGCATAACAAAATTTTATTAAGGGCTTATGGGTTAGTTCTCTTTTTAACAAGCTTTACATTATATTCCAAGCCACATTAGTGCCAAATGATGATGAAGCTTTATTTTTTTATTAGCTTAGGTAAAATAATACAGTGTAAAAATAAACATAATTTTTTGAAACCAGAATTTATTCATTAAAATAAAACCCACCATTTTGATGATTTCAAACCTGGGGTACTTGTATCTCATGAGTTTCTGGAAAGGAATAATGAAAAGTATACACAAAAATATTTTTAAGAAAACCATCATGAATTATGCATTCATTAATGAAAAAATCACTAACATATTTTTCTTTAACTTAATTAGTATTATTTGCTATTTCATTAAAATATGCTTAGTGGAATTACATATTTTAAAATATGGAATCCATGGTAGGAAGTTAAATGACGATAAAGAACTTTATTGGTAAAATAATTTAATGTCAAGTGAAAACCAGATATTAGGCCTAAAATCACGATCACATTCAAGGCAACCATTGATTATGCAAAGGCTTGCTCTTCTCTTTATTAGTAGTAGTCTTCAGACTTTCTCTTAGAATGGGGCTTATGAGTTTAAGTCTACCCTGCCTTTGTACCATGGTCTACTTATTCTTTCAAAAGCCCTCCTGAATCATATTTTCAAGGCTAGTTTGTTTTAACTATGTATCACGTTATCACATGATGAGTTTAACACCTCAAATATGGCAAATATCCAACTTAACCTCTAGTCATAATTTCCGTTTAGGATTGGGTAGGTCATTTACATCTTTAGGGTCTGTTTCTATCATCTATACAGCAAATAGCTAAATTAACTGTAAAACCATACACACATCCAATAAACTGCAATTATTTTCTTACATCCAATTTTTCTTATGTATTTTATTCTCCTGAACAGAAAGAGAACTTTGGACCTCTTAATGTGATGGTGAGTTAATTTGATAATATGTAGTATAATATGGGCCAATCAGAAGTAATTCTAGGGCCTTCCTCACAACCCATATAACACATGTGCATTGTAGTAGTAGATAATGAATGTATTACATAAATCAAATAAATGAAGACGGTCAAATGGCCTGATTTCTGGCCAGGTAGATGAAAAAGCTGGTCCAACAGTATGTCAATATGGGAGACAATTTTGGAGTCTCCCCAAATTTCACTATCCAAGAGGCATTTATAGGTCTGATCTGGCTCTGGATACAGTGCCTTCAAAGCCATTAATTATGACAAAGTGATCTCATAATAGAATAAACACATTTACTTTCTTACCTGACAGTATAAACTTTGGTCAGAGTAAGAGTGAACAAAAGGTATAAAACAGTATGTGTTTTCCTCTAGTTAAACTTTAAGGTAGTATAACATAGAAATAAATCAATGTAAGAAAACAGCTGTTGATCCATAAGGCAGATTTTTAAAAGTTAAATGGTCAGAAATTTGCCCATTCTAACTGCCTAATTAATTTTATGCCTCTTGATTTTCTCAAACATTTAAAGATAATTTTGTTTTTTAATATATTAATTTTTTAAATTTCCCACTTCCATACTTTTTATAACCTATGTATAAGTTAGGCATAATTGTTTTATTCATTCTCCTTACTCCACATGCTTTAGTGTTTAGAGCACATTGTTCTTGATGGTTGAAGCATGGTGCATTTCACTGTGAACCCTTTCTGTATTTGCCATGGACTTTTCACATTGATTTCAGAACTAAATAACAATATATTTGAAATGTCATTTGGGAATGAAGCACCGTTTTTTTATGACCAAGGGCAACGAGAATGGACACTATTACCCTTGTGTGAGATAAAGGACCCTTTACTTTCTACTTTTCTTTTACCTACCCAATTTTCAGCACTCATCTGTAAGATACTGTTCTCTAGAAATTGTTGATTTTTGCTGTTTTCATTTAGATTGAATTGACGTTGTCGCTTTCAGTCTCCCAAAGACGTTCATATTCTTGTTAATAATATATTCATAATACGACAAAACAAATGCCTTGCAACTTTTGTGTGTGTGGTGGGGGGTGGTGGGAAGAGACTAATATACCTTGAAAAGGATTCATTTTCTTGGCTTAGCATTTCACTCTGTCTAGTTACCAATGTCTGACTGTATTTTTTACATTCCTGCTGCTGCTAAGTCACTTCAGTCGTGTCCGACTCTGCGTGACCCCATAGACGCCATCAGTAAAATTCTGTACCTCCCAAGTATCCCCAAGTCCACACACCTTTCACTTCTGGAGGGTCCTATTTACTCCTTCATGGTAATTAGGGAAAGTGATAATAGAGATTATCTCTATGCAATCTCAGCCAATCAAGATGTATGCTGCAGCAGCTTTCTAGCTTTCCAGTAATGAGCAGCATAATCTAAAAGAATCTAAAGAAGACATTGTCCTATAGACAGTGTCCTACATTACATATGTAATGTAGTAGAATGTACTGGCTTAAAAAACAGTCTTGAAATCTAGGGACAATTAACATTAACAATGTTAATTAAATACATTGATCTATTTGTTGTTGTTCAATCATTCAGTTGTGCCTGACTCTTGGCAGCCCTGTGGACAGCAGCCTGCCAGACTTCCCTGTCCTTCACCCTCTCTGGGGGTTTGCTCAAACTCATGTTCATTGAGTTGATGATGCCCTCTAACCATCTCATCCTCTGTCACCTCCTTTTCCTCCTGACCTCTATCTTTCCTAGCATCAGGGTCTTTTCCACTGAGTCAGATCTTCACCTCAGATGGCCAAAGTATTAGTCTAATTAACATTGGTTTAAATCCTGATTTCCCCTTTTACTAACAGTGCAATTTTCTGACATCTCATAGTCCCACTTTCTCTAGTAATAAATCATAGGGTAGTGGAAGGCACTAAATGAGATAGTAGCACTGAATAATGTATAAATAAATAATGAGTACCAATAATTTTACTATATTAGTGATAGGACTACTTAGTACTATTATTTAAATAGTAATAATAAAATAATTATGAATATTATTAACTTTAGGTAGATTTGACATGACACAAAGGCTTAACCATGAAAGCATCAAAAATACTTAGTCTCACAAAATACTTAGTCTCATTCTGAAATGACTGGTAAGAATGATATTCTCACCTTTAATACTTCCCAGTTAATTTCTAATTTTTGTGGGATACCAAGGGATGACACCCAGTAACATTTAAACATATCAAGGATCTTAAAAGAGGGGAAAGTAAAAGTCTATCCTTTGGTATCAAATGAATCCAATTTTTTGTGTTCTCTGTCAATCAAGGTGAGAAGTCATTATCTCCCTGTATTCTCTAATCTCTTTTTTAAATGTTTTTACATTTTGAAATGTAAAACAACCAGTTTTCCAGTTGAATGCATTATTCTGCAGGTATATATTTCCTTTTTAACTGCTTCAAAATATTCAAATCGACAGAGAAAACGAACTGAAAAGTATCCAATTAGTATGCTTACCGAACTTCAGCCCTTTCTTTTTAATCTCAGTATTAATAATTAACACTGATAAAATGTGTGACTATATTACCCTTTTTATTCTAATTTTGTCTTTTAAAACTGGATCACTCTGCTGAACCTTTATGACATTTGAGGAGGGAATGAGCTCTCATCAAATCTCAAAGTGACTTTGGAGGTCAGTTAGTGGGCTTGTTGCCTCCAGACTCTCAAAGCATTTGCTTATCTGAATTTCAGCACACTTGTTAGATAATGAATTCTGTGTTTAGGTCCTTATTAAATTGAGCTATAACCCCATATTTCTTGTATTTATCTTTGCTTATACATTATATATAGTTCTGTTTTTCCTATGGTTTTTCCCCCTTGAGTTATGTATAAAATACTTGATGTTGCTGAAATGTGATGACACTTTAAGCATCCTCTGGGTGATTAAAGGTCCTCTGGAACCTGACTCTTAAAGTGTAGCTAGCTCTCAACCTCAGAGGTCAGTCCACTTATAGAGACTTTGTTTCATCTCATATTCCTCTTTTAGGTTAAGGAAGTCACTATTGTTACTTCTATTGCAGGTTTTTTTGTTTTGTTTTGTTTTTCGTAAGGAAAGCACTCTCTTCTTAAGTAAAGCAAAACAGAGTAATATCCTCCTTGTCTCTTGTTTAATGGGTTAATTGTATAGTGACAAAGCTGTGGTTATTCATTTTGACCCAACAAACGTGTATAAAAAATAAAACATGGCCAAGACTTTCTGAGGAAGTAGAAGTGAATGAGAAAGAATGTCTGCTTTTGTGGCAGGCATCTTCAGGTTGGGGATATACAACCGTGATTTCAGTAGCTTCACTATGATGTGAAAAGGAGAAAGCTCAGAGAAGCTCAGAATGGTATGATGTACAGAGAGTAGAAAATTATTCAGATGAAACAATTATAAATGCACTTATTGAAATTTTTACATTTTATAAATAATATCTTGGACTGGAAGAAGGCCAAAAGTTATTTGCATTGTATCTTCTCTTTTTACCTACCTGTCTTCTACATAATTTAAAAATAAGTACTTTATTGGCCTAGAAGCTTCATGTCAAACTACAAGAAATTAAATTCTTCATAATTAGTTCCAAAACTCGAGAATTTATCATTGATAGAAATTATCAGCATATGGTAAATCTAGATCTCATCTACAGAACAAATTACTTTTTTGCCTCTTTTCTTTCCCTGCTCATAAATGTGGACAGTTACTAAAAATATGTGTACTTTAAATAAGGCTTTTCAAGCTTAATAAGATCCTGTAAATAATCTTTTGAAGTTTTTGTGATTTTTTTTTTCAGAAAACAATTTGTATTACTCAAATCAGATGATTATATTAGAGTACACTGATTAGATTAAGCTTATTTTTTTTGAAAACCTAATTCATTCCTTGAGTTGTGGTTGTTATTTTTTGTGTAATTGCTATCTCAAGGTTCCAGTTAAGTTTTTGGATATTTGTCTTTATGTCATATTCACTTTCTATCTGAAATATAGATAATAGGCTGCCTTGTTTTAAAATCTTGTTTCTGATTAAGTTTTACTTAATTTATGCAGATGTATATTTTTTGACATCAGTCTCATTACTTTGTATGCCTTCTGATCACTGACCCAGAAAGAATAAATTCATTACAAAGTGAAAAAAAATGAAATACATGCACATTTAAATTTAAATCCTTTAAAATAGATAGCTGCTAAAATGTGATAATCACACAGAAACTAAGATTGGATATAGTAATTTAAAACAAACCTCCAAGGAGTGCAAAAAAAATGTTTTGGTAATAAAAAATAGAACAGAATCCTATGTTTGAAAATTATCTACTCATTCATTTTCTTTCTGCTCTGAAATGCTCAGCATTTCCATTGATGAGGTCATTGGAGGACCCACATATAATCTGACTGGTGTGCTTCCTGAGAGCCATAGTGCCCTATACTGAATTATGCACATTGTTTCTATTCAGTATGAAGTTGCATTTCACCAACCCAGCTTTTGCAGTAAAAGATCATCACAGCCATAGCTGAAATTTTATACAATGAACAGGGGATTTAGAGTATTATGAGAATTCAAGTTCAATAATTATTTCTTGAACATTTACTGTACTCAAATTCCCATGAAGGATCCAAAGGTGAATGAGACATTCTCTTTGCCTTCTACGTGTCAAATATTGTGATGGAGAATGGCACGTACAGAATTAGGTTTTTAAAAGTAAAGTCATGTGAAGCTCTAGGTGAAAGGACTAAATGTTACCAGAATTAGAGGAGGATATGAATTGGGGATATGAAAAACTTTAGCCAAGCTTTAAAGGACGGGTGAGTAGGAATTTGATAAATGAAAATGTGAGTGAGTAAGGATATAGTGAAAACAGGGGTGCTATTTCCAAGTTGGGAAACGTGGGAAAAGTGGAAGGAACAGCACCTTTCCAGGAGGACAAGCTTGATTAAGACATGTTGGATTTAAGGTACCTTTGAAAAATTCAAATGATATCTAGCAGCCTATTGAAAATGTACACCAGAAACTTGGGAGTAGAAATCAATAGCAGAAATACAACTTTAAGAGTTGTTGGCACCCTGATGATTATAAAACTTGGGGAATAGATGTGACCATCAAGTAATTGACACCAGATAAAAGAGATCATACCCAACACAGAATCTGAAAAAATACTGAAATATAAGAAAATAATAGAGAAATAAGTTTCAGTAAAGGTGACTGAGGATATTTTAAAATAAAAAAGTAAAACCAAACAAAGCACGGCAAGCTAAGGAGAAATTCAGAATTAGGGTTGTACATCTAGAATCCTACACATAGATGTTTAAAAACTTTGTTGAATTTTGTTATATGGACTTCAAGCCCAGTGTTGCTGATAGAGATTCAAAAGAAGTGAGACAACAGAGAAAGCCAAAGACCAGGAGATGCCATATAAGAGCATATTCAACAATTATTTCCCCCAGGTCAGCAAATAAATTATAAAGTCTTTGTCAGAGACAGGGGCTTGGTTGCATCCTTCTATGTCAATCTTAATAAATTTCTAACCAACTTATAATTTATGCTGTGTTCATAATTTTTGTTGCTGTTTCTACAAAATTTTCCAAAAGTACAACAGAGTCTGAAATTTCTGTAATAATAGCTTTTGCTATTTTTCCTTGAGATATAATAATTATTCTTTTAAGTCAATTTTGGCCTCACATATAACTTCTATGCTTTATTTTATACTAGGTAACCATTTGTCCATCTTCCTGGCTTGAAATTAAAATAATATCTAATTACATTTTTGGTGAGATCCAATAATTGATATCAAACATTTTTAGTCATCGTCAAACATTTTTATTTTGTGATTATAGAATTCCTGACACTATAATAGTGCTATCAATTGTTAGTGGCCTTACACCAATAGATAAACTTTGAAACAGACAATAATGAAATAGAATTTGCACAAGAAATAAATTCAAATTGTATAGTAAATGATTGTTCAGTTCCAGTCACAGAAATACCATGTCAAAGATGTTTACCACAGCTAGTACACCATGCAAGGGAAGAACTGCCTTCAAATGTATTAAGTGTGAAGACTTAATAACAATGATTCGCTAGGCAGATGTCACTTTTGATGTTGTTTTTTTGTCTAAGAAAGGACAACTATCAATGTCACATAAATCTATTCTCCCTTCTCTGTGTTCATCATTGCTCAGTCGGAATTATACATAGGGATTACATTAATAAAACTAGTCTTCCATCCCAAGGTAATCTAAGTAATTGCTACATAATAATTTCCCAATAAAAATTCAGCATCTATTTAATCATACATACATTTATTTAGCTCATCAAAAACCTATAGAAGTGTGCATTTGGGGGCCTGGGATATGTGCTTCCCATTGTCCTGGGCATTGAATAGAAGGTATGAAAGTGTAGTGTGTGTCAAAAGACTACCTGTCTGGTGACTGAGTGGTCTCTACGTGGCACCTGGAAGATTTTTTCTAGATCCAAGTTTCAGTTTTATCAGTGTGCAGAATTGAACAGAGTCAAAGCAAATTCCAAACATTATTACAAGATCTTAATGTCAAACTGGTGTATTAGTTTATTAAATTCTCTACAGGAAAATATCTCATTGAAGAAATTGGAAAGGACCCACTTTGTCTTCAAGACAATATTCTTTATCTCTAAGATGACCCAGGGAAAATCAGTGTACCTCTTAAAAGATTGCCTGGTGAGGATGGAATCAGAAGATGAACTTTTTCATCCAGATAAGGTGTGCTGTAACATGTTTGTGGTTGACTGAGGTCTTCTCCTAAGAAAAAAAGTTGCTTTGGTGCCCTATATTCACCGGCTCTTTTAGAATACAAGGTACTAACTGTTAATTCCATATCTCTAACTTATAGTTGTTTCTGTCATTTTTTTGTTTGTTTTCTCTTCTCTTTAGGGTTATTTCTTAGGGAAAAATTCTATTTAAAATATGCAAATGATTTTCTCAATATCAGCTATCAGTTCAGTTCAGTTCAGTCTCTCAGTCGTGTCCAACTCTTTGTGACCTCATGAATCGCAGCACGCCAGGCCTCCCTGTCCATCACCAACTTCCGGAGTTCACTCAGACTCACATCCATCGAGTTGGTGATGCCATCCAGCCATCTCATCCTCTGTCGTCCCCTTTTCCTCCTGCCCTCAATCCCTCCCCAATGGAAAAGTATCAGAGTCTTTTCCAATGAGTCAACTCTTCCCATGAGGTGGCCAAAGTACTGGAGTTTCAGCTTTAGCATCATTCCTTCCAAAGAAATCCCAGGGCTGATCTTCAGAATGTACTGGTTGGATCTCCTTTCAGTCCAAGGGACTCTCAAGAGTCTTCTCCAACACCACAGTTCAAAAACATCAATTATTCGGCACTCAGTTTTCTTCACAGTCCAACTCTCACATCCATACATGACCACTGGTAAGATCATAGCCTTGACTAGACAGAACCTTGTTGGCAAAGTAATATCTCTGCTTTTGAATATGCTATCTAGGTTGGTCATAACTTTCCTTCCAAGGAGTAAGCGTCTTTTAATTTCAGGGCTGCAGTCACCATCTAAAGTGATTTTGGAGCCCCAAAAAATAAAGACTGACACTGTTTCCACTGTTTTCCCATCTATTTCCCATGAAGTGATGGGACCAGATGCCATGATCTTCGTTTTCTGAATGTTGAGCTTTAAGACAACTTTTTCACTCTCCTCTTTCACTTTCATCAAGAGGCTTTTTAGTTCCTCTTCACTTTCTGCCATAAGGATGGTGTCATCTGCATATCTGAGGTTCTTGATATTTCTCCTGGCAATCTTGATTCCAGCTTGTGCTTCTTACAGCCCAGCATTTCTCATGATGTACTCTGCATGTAAGTTAAATAAGCAATATTTAATTGTGACAATATACAGCCTTGACGTACTCCTTTTCCTATTTGGAACCAGTCTGTTGTTCCATGTCCAGTTCTAACTGTTGCTTCCTGACCTGCATACAGATTTCTCAAGAGGCAGGTCAGGTGGTCTGGTATTCCATCTCTTTCAAAATTTTCCACAGTTTATTGTGAGCCACACAGTCAAAAGTTTTGGCATAGTCAATAAAGCAGAAATAGATGTTTGTCTGGAACTCTCTATAAGCATGATTAAATGGCCAGATTTTGCTTCCCTCTTTGCTGCTGGTCCATTCTGTAAGATATCTTTGCATTATCTAAGCATTTAATTAATTATCCATCAATATCATTGACGGATACTGGGCAGAGTTATCTGCTGTTCTCTTTAAGTAATATATCTCAACAAACTGTGTCAGAAACATCTCACAGACTGATATGTCATTTTTGAAATCATTACTTATGTAGTCACAATTTCTCAGATAATTCTCACCTAAAATAAACTCAATTTTAAATTATATGAGTATTTGAGAAAATTGAATTTAAGGCTCAATCTTTATTCTTTCCCTGCACTTTGGTCCAAGTAATGTTAATCATGCAATATCTTTGAGCAAGTGATTAGCAAGCAACATGTTCACATAGAACCATGTGTTATCAGAGTTTTTTTCTTTTCCTCTTAAGCTTACTACCCTTTATTCAGTGTGATCAGTTGTACTCAGCCTTTAAGAATTCAATTTTAAGAGGCACTTCTAGTTTCCTGGACAACATTACTTCATCTCTTTTTCCTAGAATAATGAAGATCTAAAATCTAATTCTTGCCTATCTCACCCCCAGTCTGTTTTTATCCTCTTTTGTGAAATCAAACTCATATGTTTTTCCTTAGCAGCCCATGTCTGAGTATTATCTATGTCCCCAGAATCAAGTAGCTATTAAATTAGTTCTATCAATTGTCTATGGATTTAGAGGTTCCCATGTGAGTTTTTCTCAAGTAACCACATTTTATTTCAGGGCACAAAGTACAAGACTTTTGACTTGATTACTTAGCCTCTGGTCTTTATGTTTTAAGTTTTTGAAAATAGCAGGGAAAATACATTACTCTTCTTTACCCTAATGAAAAGTTCTGAGCTCCTCTGACAGTCATTTCATTTCTGAAGGAGAATTAGAGGACTGTCCCACAGACTGAGATTTTAATATTTTCTTTATTTTATCCTTCTAATAACCTTACTCCTTTGCCTCTCCCAACCACACCATCCCATGCACACATTCTCCCTTCTAATACCTTACTTGTGACATTTTTGAGGATCAAGTAATTCATTTTCTCTACCAAATGGCACCATTTGAGTCATTTCAGACTATCAAGTTTCTGTATTCTTTGGGGAATGCTTTTTGGAAGCATCTGTTCTATAAATTTTCATTTTTAAAATGCCCTTTTTAAACTTAATTCTGATGTGTTGTGGTATGCAGTACAGTACGTACATTTGCAAGGAACTGTTACCAGAAGTCTGGGTCCTAGTTCAACCTCCATCACATTTTTAAGAAGGGAATAGAGATCAATTTATATAATATCTCACTCTCTTATAAAATGGAAACAATTATAATAATTATGGCCCTATCTTAAAGAGTTATTGTGCAGATATACATAAGCATATGTTTAGGCAGTTAGCATTTAATAAAATTCTATCCAGAATACTGCTTCACTATGTTGATTTTTTTTAAAATACCTTAAATTTATTTCTAGTCCTATAGTTCTTTTTTTCCCCCAAATTAAATCAGATCCACAGTATTTATATTTATTAAATACATGATTGTTTTCTTGCTTACAAAAGTGTTCACTGGGCTCACCAGTATTTTGCCATTAAGGCAAGTGGTTTCCTGGCTCCTCTTGAATTCCTTATTCATTTCCAAGGCTAGGAACACACGTTTCTCTATCCACTGTGAACAAATACCAGTGCTTATAACAAATAAAATTCTGTAAAAGTCATAGACAAAGAAAGCATATTAATAGTTTCACATTTATTTTCTGTGGCTGCATGCCTTCTGTCTTTAAGAAACCTGCATATACATTCCTGGATTTACTGTTAAGGAGAAGTAAATAACAGAAACCAGTAACTCACAGATAAGTCATCAAATAATTATTAAAGATCATTCAGTGCCCAGTAGCAAAGTGGTTCCTAAAAGACTGAGATTACAGTCAATTCTCAAAAATTCATGGCAGTGAAAAAAGCCTTGTAAAAATGATTGCCAGTCACAGAATGTAGATAGACTCTGCCAATTAGGTAGCAATTCATAACACTCATTCACATATCACTTTAAGCTGCTAATTAAACCAAATACATTTATAAATGTAGAAATCAACTTTTATGGGTTTTTGGAGATAATTTTCAGATCACAGTATGAAACACCCAAGTTACAATACAACTCAAACAAAAAGGGCTGAAGGGATTTTAAAGGGGCCAAGTCATCACAAAGTATGTCTAATGTCAGAGACAAATGAATTATAGATTAATTCACTCCCTGTCACACTTACACACACAAAGAGAGAAGCATCAGAAAAGAGCAAATATAACATAAAGAGGACAATCTATCCATCAAAAAGAATGATGAAATCGTATCTTTATTAAGTATCTAAAAATAAATGATAATAAGGGTGAGGAAAATTGAAATAATAAATGAATGCTTTTGCAGTATATTAGTGATAACCTGAGGGTTCTCTATATTCATTTGCTTCATAGAATTATCCTGAGGAAGGAAATATATGCATTTTATAAATGATGTAACTGAGATGTAACATTATGGTTAATACCTGATAATACTAGGTGTTCAATATATGGTAACTGTTATCATTTATTATTCTTGCTTTGTTACTATTAGCCCCGAAGACTATATTTGTATTACTACATTCAAAGCTCAGGAAAACCTTTTGTAGCCATTATAGTCATTTCTATTTTAAAACATATTTAAGAGGAAAAATTTAGTTTTCATTTTATACATATATGATAAAAGCATAATAAAATGCACTTTTGGCCAAATCATTGGTCTTGTCTCATCTGAAGCAACCAATATTTCATGCACTACCTACTTTTCAGGGACATTAATGGGATTCCCCTTTGTATTTATATGCATTATAAAAAACTATACTTTTGTAATTATGTAAACACAGTGCATAAAAGTAGTATTTATACCATCTTCAAGAACTACTGTACATTGTGGCTTGACATAAATGTTGATACCTAGGATCATGAGTGAAATAGTCGTGTTCATATCACAAAAATTAAGATGTTAATACATTTTTCCCTTCAAAATACTAAGATAATAAACAGATTCAATATAATGAGTTAAAGAAATACAGTCTGCCCAAAATAGGGTGAGAATTAATACCAGGTGCTTTACTCACTGAGTAAACTAGACAATTTTATTCTTTATGCCTCTATTTTGTTGGTAGTTCATTCTACACACACACACACACACACATACACACACACACACCTGTCTTCATTGGAGCCTTCTGCCTAGGTAGGGAAGGTAATTCACTGAGTAGAATAATGCATGTGTATAAGAAAGTACAGCACTAAAAGCATGCTTCTGGAGTTGGTCCCTTGACTTCCCAAGATTGTGGGAACAGAGCAATTAACTTTTTAATTATGCACACCATTCAATAAAGCAAGCATTAAAAAGATACTTAAAGTTTATTTAATACTTTAATGTTGTCTCAGTAATGTTGGAATTTTCAAAATAAGCAAAAAGGAACCTAAATTTGTAAACTCTTAGAGAAATTTTCTTTCAAATATTCTTCTTTGTATGGTAAATATAGGATAAACACTTATATACTTATATCACTACTTTCAGAACTACTAGACTGTGTTAATGGAGAAGGCGGTGGCAGCCCACTCCAGTACTCTTGCTTGGAAAATCCCGTGGACGGAGGAGCCTGGTAGGCTGCAGTCCATGGGGTCGCTAAGAGTCGGACACGACTGAGCGACTTCACTTTCACTTTTCACTTTCATGCATTGGAGAAAGAAATAGCAACCTACTCCAGTATTCTTGCCTGGAGAATCCCAGGGACAGAGGAGCCTGTGGGCTGCCGTCTATGGAGTCGCACAGAGTCGGACATGACTGAGGCAACTTAGCAGCAGCAGCAGCAGACTCTGTTAAATAATATAATTTTTATAGTACATAATTGAATTAGAAAATAGCTATTTCAGGACTGGGACACACATATTTTTAACTGCAACTTAAACCCCTGCCTCTCTAGGGATATTTATTTTGATTATGCCTATCAGCTGATCTAAATGATTGAATTTGCTCAAAGGTACTTAAGAATAAGAAGCTTCCTTAGATACAGTAGCAAATTAAAATAAATTGAAAAATAATTTCAAAACCACTGTCATAAATAAGTAAAAGGACATATATATCATCTGTACAAAAGAGTTTTCAAGTCCTTTATTCTCCAGTAGTATAGTTTATTAATTTTTTTTTTTAGTAGTCAGAAGAATACATGCCTTACAAACATAGATTGATAAC
Organism: Tragelaphus eurycerus; assembly: GCA_935064755.1. Taxonomy (NCBI): domain Eukaryota; kingdom Metazoa; phylum Chordata; class Mammalia; order Artiodactyla; family Bovidae; genus Tragelaphus; species Tragelaphus eurycerus. The sequence goes on along the minus strand of CAKXYN010000004.1, from coordinate 37,455,011 downwards.
TCAATTGGTGCTAGTATTTAAGCTGTTGTAATTTGATTTTCATATTGAAAAAGGATATTGCTTTTTTATTTGATATATAGAATCAGTTCATGTATTTAGGAATAGCAGAAAAGATAATGCATATTTCATTTTGGGATTAAGTGAAAATAATGAAAATAATCTGTTTTCACTGAGAAGCTGGCATGTATAGTTTGCTAATAATTGGCCTCATCATAAAGTAACTGAAAGTCCCCATCTGCCCCTGCTGCTCATTTGTATCTATTATGTATATTTTAGCATAAGTGCTAAGGCCTTCATTTCCTTTCCTGGGATGAAGGTAGGGCATTTCTGAAGTTAAGGCAGTTCTCCTGCCTAAATAGGGAAGAAAAGAACAGAAAATGTAATATAGCTAAATGGAGAGATGCCTGCTTCTGAGCTCTTTTCGTTTTAGCAGCTTAAGAAATATTGGTACAGACACACATTCTTTCTAAACAAAGGTTACTGCCATTGATTCCAAAGAGCAAAAGGATTCATTATAATATTTTTTGCACTTCATTTAGCTAGTATCCTTATTGACTGGACTTTATGAACTATCTACTTGTATACCTGATATGCCTTCCTAAACAATTTTGAGGACAGATATTTTATTTGGTGGTACAACATGTGGAGAATTTGACCTAGTCACTGTAATTTTTGGAAACTCATTCTGAAATTTATGAGCAAATTTTAAGAAGACTCAGCATTGCTCACCAAGGAAACAGACGTGCACACACACACATGCATGACACACCATCCGTAATGGGTTGGGCTAAGAAGCCTAAAGCACTTCTTGGAAAGAATTTGAATAATAAACTATGCCTCCAGAAAGACTCTATTTTGGAACTGTTCTATTAAAGTCAATAGTTTCATCATTTGCAAATTTGACAGCCTCCTACCATATAAGACTTTTATTGTAAAAATAAGCACAACTCCTGTTTATTTAATAAACTTTAAGCTTATTAAATTGCAAATAGAAAACATATAGAGCAAGTGCCTTTACAATTTGGAACATTTTCTCTCATTATTTAAATATGAGAATTTGTAATTCAATATAACCCTTTAGGTAAAAACCAACAAAAGACTATAAGGTTAACTCAAGGCTATAGTTTTCTAATGCCTCCTACTGCTTCCACCTACCCCATTACCCCCTTCCCCCCACCAAGAATAAGATGTATACTTGCATTTTTTATAATATACGTTTAGAGAATTGTGCTCATTAAGTTAAAAGAACTGTATTAAAGTATTTTCAAGTTAGAGTATTTTAGAGTTGGAGTATTTTAAAATATCGCTTTAAGGTAATTTCATTGGACCAGTCAAATATTTCATCATTTCAAAATATTCTCTACACCTTAAAGTCTAATTTTCCTTTCAAGGAATTTTATTTTATAATATAAACATAAAAATCCTTTGGGAGCACTTAAGCCTGGCTCTGCTAGTATACAACAGGTCTCAACAGGAAGCTCCGCGCCCAGAGACAGATACTGACAGAGTTGGCATTTGACGTTTCTGTTGAAAATATATGATAATCCGATGTAAATGTACCAGTTATTTATATTAACAATTTCAGTATTGTGGTATATTAGGCTTTTCAAGCTCTTTCTCTCTTCACTGGAACCCAGCCATAACTCTGTCCTTGGCTTCTGCAATGCTTGCTATAATAAAGTCCTTCTGATACTACTCGTAATAAACTTTCATAGAGGCAATGCAAGATAGACCCTACTGATAGCTGAATTCTCTTTAATAGTGAATTGTATTCTTGTGAGATTCCATTCCTTTAGAGTTAAAGGGTTTTGCTGGAATAGTATTTATTTATTTATATCACTGAACAGTCTCACTGCTGTGACTAAGAAAATTGCTCCATAAAATACTTGGTAATGTAAATGTGAGAATGAAAGTTATATATCTGGTAATTTATTAAATTTATGGCTTGTAGGAACATGACTGTCTCTATAAAGGAATCTAATATACACATTGGGGAATATTCTAGTAATGCCTTGTAAAAAAGGGATGGTGTTATAATTTGAAGTCTCAAAAGAATGAACCACTATAAAGCTCTGCCTTCAGCATTTGTAATTGTACATGGCCTGGCTTTGCAAATCTAAATTTGATGCAGGAAAATTTAGAATACATAGTATCTTATTGCTCTTACACAGAATATAACTTTCCATGTATCTATCTACTCTTGATGTATTTCCTTACCTGTTTCTTTTACTGACAAGAAATGGAAAGGTCCTTTAAGAGTAGGAAGTTTAATTCAGTTCATGTTAGAGGAAAGTCAGATCAGGGTTGATAAGCACATGCCTAGAGTTTGAGGCCCGTGTTTACCTCAGAATGAAGAATTCTGGTGTGCAGGCAAGAGGGACTCAGGATTATAACCAGTTCTTTGAATCTGCATTTGGCATATTAAAATATGTTCAAACTCTTTCTTCATCTCCCAGGAATTAAACTGAGTAGTTTGGGTCCATATTTTAAAAAGTAGATATTTCTTTTTTCTTGAACTTTCAGGAACCTTTTATCATCGTACTTTCTGAACTGCTTTTGACTGAAACTCTATTGAGAAATTCAGTGTATTTTGTCAGTAAAATTTTAACTTAAAAAAATGGTGATTTCACTTTCTTCTTATAATGAACTTCTATTAATTGACTGAATATTTTTAAGACTTGAGAAATTTAAGCACACAATATAAAAATTTTAAAGATTTTATTTCTATAAATGGAAAAGTATGTGACATATTTTGTGCATTACGTACATCTAGAGAAGTTATACTAAGACAAAGACTTCAAAGATTTGGTTTCTTTTTACACAACACTCTTAAAATAAACTTAGCCAGGAAATGTATCACTTAATTGAAAGATAAAAGAGCATAAATGTGGCAGGGAAGAGAAAGAACAGGTTCTTCTCATACATTATCAGATCCATATGCTGTTTATTAAATTTAATGCTGTGCAACTAATTCAGACAGCTGACTCAAATAAGAAGAAATCAGCAACTTTGTGGAAATGTGGAAACATGTGCACATGCACCATTCTAATGCAGTTTTATCATCTGTCAGATTTCTCAAGAAGATACCATATTTTATAGGCTTGAAATAAAACATCGTGAATTAATACATCCATAATGAAATAATATATATGCTTTGAGGGAATAGCATTGCCCAAAGTTGGCGTTTAAGTTCATGTAATCTAAATGACAGCATTGAAAAAAGGTGTTCTCATGTATTCACTGAATTCCAGCTTAGAACATGCTGTCTACCTCTCTGGTTGTACACAAGTATGCTGAGAAGAAAATAATACACAAAAAAAAGTTTTACTAAGCATCTGAGATGTTTTATAGTCAAAGAACAACTTGTTTTTTAAAAATAAATTAAAATACATTAACTGCACAGTGGGAAAAGCATTCGAAATGAAGGATAGGGTGAACAGACTGTTTTCCTTTCCTTTCATTACACAGATCTATGAATAATCATTCCTTGAGGTTTAAAATTATAAATAACAGTGCAGAATGGAGTTATTTCAACTTTACAAAGGAAATCATCCATTTTGTTTTCATTTTCATTTAGGTAAACTCAAAATGACTTAGCGTAGCTTCTGCTAAACTTATTCAAGCCTGAAGCATTCTTGATCAAGAAAAAAAAAGTTTCTCAATTGTGAGTAGGTAACACATGACTGAAGCAACTTAGCAGCAGCAGCAGCAACTACATTTATATGGCTAAATTCACACAGAATTGACAACTGTTGTTTGACTTGACAAAGTTAGAATATAGTAGTTGATATCAAGAGAGGGGAGGTAGTGAAAAAAAATGTAAAGAAAAGAGAAATTTCAAGGAAGAAACTGTATGCAAATAGTGCTATAGGGGAGAATGGTTGAATAGGGATATTTTATCAGGGATATTTTATCCCAAAGTTATCACCTTAAGTTGATTATGCTTACGTCCTGCCTTCACATACATACACGTGAGATCTGAAAATGAAGGACAAAATTTATCATGTATATTTAATTTCAGCCATTAGTACAGTCATTTGTAAGTCCTGGATGATGAGTGCTACCTGGAGTTAGACACCTATCTTTTCTTAGTAAAGCTCTAAATATGGAGTTTTACTATCCATATTTACAAAGTCAGAATGTGGAAAGTTATAAAGTGAAGAACTTGTCTCATTTTTACAGTATATGTTTTTTACAACAAAATTCTCCTGAAAACAATTTTTAGAATTATTTGTATGTGTATTGAGTGGAATAAAATGTTGTATTTACTTATTTATAAAATATCTTACCTACTTGTGTTTCCGGAGGATTGAGATCATGTGTTTATGTTCTTTTTAGCTCAAGCTACTAAGGCAGTGCCTGACATAGACTAGATTCTCAGTAAATATTTGCTGAATTAATTAAAGAATAAATTAATATTCTCTGGATCCAAGGTCCAACCATAATTACCATTATTACCTTGGTTTAATGCTTTATTTTCTTTGCTTTCTCTTCTGACAAGTTAGGCTGGGTTTAATTGTGGTAGTGAAGAAATCAGACAAAATGATGGGTTGATGTAAAACATACCTTATAAAAAAAAGAATAGTCTAGTCCTAAATTCTTTATAGATTATTGCAGACATTCTCATCTAAAACCCACATTGTTCTTACCTGTCAATGGTGTATTACTACAGCCAGTGCCTGTACAATGAGCCAGGATATTTATTGTGTTTTATAAAATTTTAAACCTGGACCTTGATGAAGAGTTTATTTTACATTTTAAAACTGTGCTTCTCTACTAAGTATATTTTTTTCTTCTGTGCCATAATTGTCAGAACTAGGATGCATCGGCAGAAAATATTTTTTTGTTGGGAAATAGTTTTTAACATTCTATCAATGAAGTCTTGAAGGTCAAAGATAGCATCTGGATGGTACAAACCAACATGGGGAAAAGTCATAACATTATCTATGTATCACACTTTTAATAAAAGTGTTTTCTAAATAAGTTGAAATCAATTCACAGACTTTATGAGTCTCCTAATTTTCAGTTCCAAGTTAAGAACATCACAGTTGTGAGTTCAGATTCTTAATATATTATTCATATAGCTTAAAATATACTTTTGTTTATATATTCCCCATTCATTCATTGCTAAGATTAATTGAAATCTAATTTCATAGAGACATGGAAGATTCAGGTCAACTAAACCTCTGTAAGCGGCAAAGTGGTTGGTTAAATTTGTCTTAAGTTTTTTATCATCCATTTTATTTTTTACATATTCATTCTATATTTATGATGATACTGGAGTAATTCATTTTTCTAAAACCTGAGTTTGTTCATTTGTATGTAATCCTGGGAAAGGATAGGAGGGCACCAAGTGGAAATCGAGATTCTCTATGGGTTTGCTAAGGCCTGTATGAGAAGTGATTCTCATTGGAGTTTCCAAGGTAGTTCATTTCATATTACTGTGTTTCTGTCTTTTTTAAAGTCACTCATACCTACCTTTCGGAGAAGGCAATGACACCCCACTCCAGTACTCTTGCCTGGAAAATCCCATGGATGGAGGAGCCTGGTAGGCTGCGGTCCATGGAGTCGCTAAGAGTCGGACATGACTGAGCGACTTCACTTTCACTTTTCACTTTCACGCATTGGAGAAGGAAATGGCAACCCACTCCAGTGTTCTTGCCTGGAGAATCGCACAGAATTGGACACGACTGAAGTGACTTAGCAGCAGCAGCAGCCGCAGCAGCAGCAATGATGTAGTCACACTCCTTAACTCAATAAAGACATAATTATTTCGTCTTTTTTTCTCTTTAACTGAAAATGTTCATTATTTTTATTTAATGAAATAAATTAATCGCTACACACTACATACTAAAAATAAATTTTCATAATGACAATTAGAGTATTGCCATACAAATCTTTACCCGTCACATAAAAAAAAAACGTCACATAAAAGCAAAAGCACTTTTGGGTCATTTACAGTTTTTAAGAGGCTAGAGGAGTCCTGAAATCCAAATTCAAGTACTACTGATTAAAGTGGTGTCTAGCCAAGACTGAACACTCTTTAAATATTTGATGAACAAAACTAAATAATCAAATTGATATGACAACTTTTAGTTGCAAAGACTAAAAATGTTGTATGTGAGAATTTAAGATTTCCATAGTTTTATAAATTTACTCAATTCTATGTCAAGAAAAAAAAAGGGCAAAATCCTCATTAAAATATATTTTGTAGGAAAAACTAAATTTAGAATAATAATTATATTGAGTGAATCATACATTAATTAGAATTCTAAGTGAACATTACTGATATCTTAGATAGTAGGGTAGCTGATTTGTTAGCTTGTATGAAGGACACGGCACCCCACTCCAGTACTCCTGCCTGGAAAGTCCCATGGATGGAGGAGCCTGGAAGGCTGCAGTCCATCGGGTCGCTGAGGGCTGGACATGACTGAGCGACTTCACTTTCACTTTTCACGTTCATGCATTGGAGAAGGAAATGGCAACCCGCTCCAGTGTTCTTGCCTGGAGAATCCCAGGGACGAGGGAGCCCGGGGGGCTGCCATCTATGGGGTCACACAGAGTCAGACACGACTGAAGTGACTTAGCAGCAGCAGCAGCATGAAGGACACAGTGGATTATGCTGCTGCTAAGTCACTTCAGTTGTGTCTGACTCTGTGCAACCCCATAGGCTTGCAGCCCACCAGGCTCCCCCATCCCTGGGATTCTCCAGGCAAGAACACTGGAGCGGGTTGCCATTTCCTTCTCCAATGCATGAAAGTGAAAAGAGAAAGTGAAGTCGCTCAGTCATGTGCAGCTCTCAGCAACCTCATGGACTGCAGCCTACCAGGCTCTTCCTTCCATAAGATTTTCCAGGCAAGAGTACTGGAGCGGGGTGCCATTTCCTTCTCTATTGTAGCTATAAACTGAGAACTTCTCAGCAGATTGGTAAAACATTAGGAATTTGAAAATAATAAAGTGGAATATGATAGATTTGCTAGAAGATTTATAAAATATTTTCAGTGCAACAAAATCTTGAACTTTTAGTGAAGTTGTCAGAAAAATAGATTACAGGTAAAGATTTGTATGGCAATACTCTAATTGTCATCATGAAAATTTATTGTTAGGATGTATTGTGTAGTGATTAATTTATTTCATTAAATAAAAATAATGAACATTTTCATTTAAAGAGAAAAAAAGACAAAAAAAATTATGTTTTTATGGAGTTCAGATCAGATCAGTCGCTCAGTCGTGTCCGACTCTTTGCGACCCCATGAACCGCAGCACGCCAGGCCTCCCTGTCCATAACCAGCTCCCGGAGATCACCCAGACTCATACCCATCGAGTCAGTGATGCCATCCAGCCATCTCATCCTCTGTCGTCCCCTTCTCCTCCTGCCCTCAATCCCTCCCAGCATCAGAGTCTTCTCCAATGAGTCAACTCTTCGCATGAGGTGGCCAAAATACTGGAGTTTCAGCTTTAGCATCATTCCTTCCAAAGAAATTCCAGGATTGATCTCCTTCAGAATGGACTGGTTGGATCTTCTTGCAGTCCAAGGGACTCTCAAGAGTCTTCTCCAACACCACAGTTCAAAAGCATCAATTCTTCGGCGCTCAGCCTTCTTCACAGTCCAGCTCTCACATCCATACATGACCACAGGAAAGACCATAGCCTTGACTAGGCGAACCTTTGTTGGTAAAGTAATGTCTCTGCTTTTGAATATGCTATCTAGGTTGGTCATAACTTTCCTTCCAAGGAGTAAGTGTCTTTTAATTTCATGGCTGCAGTCACCATCTGCAGTGATTTTGGAGCCCAGAAAAATAAAGTCTGACACTGTTTCCACTGTTTATGGAGTTAAGAAATTTTAAAAATATACCAGGGTACCAGCTTACTCCACCCTGCAGGAGCTAGCAGCAACAACCAAGCTGACCTCTTCATGCTCCAGCCCTGCCTACAGATACCATTGTTGTTAGTTGCTAAGTCATGTCCTACTCTTTTACAACTCCATGAATTATAGCCTGCCAGGCTCCTCTGTCCATGGGATTCCCCAGAAAAGTATCCTGGAGTGGGTTGCCATTTCCTTCTTCAGGGGATCTTCTGGAACTAGCGATCAAACTCACATCTGGATTACTGACAGATTCTTTACCTCTGAGCCTTGGGGGAAGCCCAGACACACCCAGCATTAAGATGAATAAAATTTCCTTTTGATAACTATCCAACCACTCTCAGCAAGAAGGAGAATGAGAGAAAATTGAACTGTTCATTGGAATATGGTAGACTGTTCCTCTTCAGACTGCAGTTCATGGAGTCTCAAAGAATCAGATAGGATGGAAGTGACTTAACACACATGTATATGAGACTCAGGGAAAATTTTAGGGTCAGAACTAGAGCTAAATATCAATTTTCTAACTCTTAGAGAAAATGTATTTTTAAGATAGACCTCACAAATAGGATAAGGATAACAATACTGTTACCAGGAATGTTTATGCCATATGGTAATGGCCTTTTCTCATACATCCTTGTACCAGACAAGTGATGTTTTGATGAAGGTTTAAGGTCATCAAGCAGAGAATAGCAGTCTCATTGCCTAATTAAGCTCTCACTTTATACGTTGTTTGATGTGTCTCTTTACTTATCAAGGTGTATTGGTTCCCAACCATATTATATGGTCCCACCATATAATCTGTCTGGTTTGACTGACTTCTGACTTGCCAACACTAAATAACCTTCTTCTCACCATGTTGCATTAGACTGTCAGTTTCCTTTTCTACAAACTGTTTCTTTCTTTTATCCTTTTTCCATATCCAACACAATCTTGAAGAAGTAGCTCTGTGTCTCGTTTCTCAAAGTTCATCCCTTTGTTTCTTTGCTTTTAGCTTCCAAACACTAAGAAATTTGACCTTATTTTTGTTGCCCATGTAATTATTATATTACATAGGCAACAAGGATGTGAAGCAAGTCTTGTGCCTTATTCTTGGGCCCTACAGCTTGACATTGTGTTCTCTGTGTCAATATGTTAGTATACGTATTTCTACTTTTATCATACATTTTTCTAAGAACAGAACCACAGAGGGCTGAACCATAGCGTTCTCTATGATATTCTCATTTTATCTACATGATCAAATTTCTGTCCTTTTGGAAAATCAATCTCTTTACAAATTCTTGATTGCCAATTCTACTCAGTAAAATCACAGATCATTTTTCTATCTACTTTTTATTTTCATGCATCATATTGTACATTTTCCCTTTTCTAGCCAGGTAAAAATCTAGCTCATAAGATTGCCTATAAGCATATTTCTAACAAATACCCCATTAGTACCAGGGGTGATTTTATCATCCTGGCTCCTATCTCTTAAATAGGAAAAAAACAGCTTTCATTTTTATTTCCCTAAATCCATGAAGCTCTCTTCTCCACTCTATGAATTTATGACTCGAAAATTTCTGTTTAATCTTTTTGACTACCATTCTAAGTTGTTTTAGTTATTTATAAACTCAGATATTTATAAAATCATTTTATATTACTTGTTACATCTTGATAAGTTCTACTGTGAGCATTCATCTGTGTTTTGTGTGTGTCTATTTTCCAAAGTTTCTCATAAGTACACCTTTGGTTATTTTTGTATCTTTCACAGTATGGTGCAAATTTCCAAATATATTACCTTGTGATAATCTACCCTTCCTAAGATCAAGGGAAGAACTTACTGTATATAAAATACTTATGGCATTAGGAATTCATGTACAAAAACTGCTATGTTTCATGCTAGACTCAAGTTTTTTGCCATAAATTAGGAACATGTGGGCCCCTTTTGTTTTCTGGCATGGAAGATTCACACACTTGATTCTTCCAAAGATAAAATGTAGATCCCCAAATAATCAATCAGGAACACTTAAATGTAGGAATAATTAATTATAACTTTGTTACTTTGATATTACTAGAATATATGGCTTTTAATTTTGAAGGGGAGCTTAAATTTTAAAATATGTGTGATGGCAATTAATATATTTAAAATTAAACACAAAATTAAAATGTATAAGAAAAAAAGCAAAGTTATAAACATTATGTTCATATCAAATAAAATTTAAGTTTACTTTGAGTTTATTTATTTTAATTCAACAGGCTTAGATAGTACATGTTCCTTCACAATTCTTTGATGCTAATCTATCTGATAACCAATTAGTTTCCAAATTTCTCAAGAGCTGACTAACACTATTACCTAAGTATTAGATGGATATGTTATTTTGAGCAGAGATGATGCCTAATAGTAAGCAGTGTGTCAAAGACCAAAAGAGTTGAGAAATTGGAAAGTTTTGAGACATCCTGTTTAAATAGGATTAAGGCAAGACCAAAAGGATTATCGTACTCCAAACCTCAAAGATCTTTGTGATAGCTGCTTTCCTAAACATTTAGATTAATGGTCAGAATCACATTCAGAAGCAAGAATGCAAACAGGTATTCACATAAATCCCTGTCTTTAGAGAAAAACTCAAGAATGTCCCAGCCCTTCTGTATATATTACACTAAGAAATGTATGGGCGGGAGGGGTCAAAACCATTTTTTCCCACCCCCAAAATTAATTCTCTCCTATCTTTTAAGTTACAATGCTTAAGGCTTTTTAAAAAACAGTTTAGGTTCACAAAAACACTGAGAGGATGGTACGGAAATTTCCCATATGCTCCCTGCCTCTATACATGCATAAACATCTCCATTACTAAAAACCCCAAGTGGATGACTTGTTTTCTTAAAAAATATGCATATTTTTAATAAGCCTATCTCCAGGGTGTATAAAAGCTTCCTTAAATCATGTAAAATGTCATTTTTCATATGAAATTTGTATTTCAATATAAACATACAAAGGCAAAGATTTCTCTGAAAACAAATATCAAGAGCAAAATATGTAGCAGTATGTCTTTTTCAGGTGGTATTGCCTTTTAAATTGATTCACTAAACCAGTTGATCACTACTAAAATTCAAAGAGTTCAGTATTATCATCAGTGTTTTATGACATTTTTTCATTGTACTTCTTTTTATGTAACTCTATTTACTTTAAAAAATTACATATAGTTCAAATTAAACCATGTCTACAAAAATATAATTAAAACATGAAACTTTTTACAACTTTTATTAGTTTGGTCTCTTGCAGTGTATAGGCATTCTACTAAATTTAATTCTTTTTTGTTAAAATAACAAGTTGAAGTTGTTTTGATATCAAAACTACACACCCTTAGGAGAATGTAATAAGGAAGATGTTTGTGAGCATTTAGATGTATGGCAATTAGATGGAGGCAGAACAAGTAAATGGTAAAAATCCTACTGTGTGTTGGGGAAAAATATACATACCCATTTGGTACTATTTATCCTGCAGTTTTTTTTTTTTTTTTTTTTTTTCATAAATCTGTTGTAAAAAATAAAAACAAAAAACAAAACACTGTACCCACATATCAAAGTCCTGCCTAGTCCTGCCTTAAGCTACCCTGTCTAGTCAAAAAGTGAGAATAAGATGGTAGTTCATTACATGTAGCAGCCCCATGTCCCAGACTCAGAAGAGGATAGTTGATAGTTGGAGAGTAATGAGATTAACACCATTCAAAATACCAAATTTGTTTATCTTATCTTTAAAATTTATCTAGATTTTTTAAAAAAGAAAGAAAACAAGTTCAGGGTTTTCAGAAATTGTTTCATTGGCAAGTCTATGGATGGACACCGTGGTGTAGGGGCTGCTGATTTTCCCTTTACATATTTCCCCATCTCCCTTCCCCAGGTGTTGCTGCCATCACTACCTTTCCCTTCCTCCCCTTTCCTCATGGCAAGACGCATGGAAGAAGAGTGCTGTTAAGGCCTCTCCATTAATCAACAGGTATGGTGGTCCTCATGAAGCAGTACAGCTGCCCCCTTCTGCATTCTCCGTTAATAGTCTATCTCTTTTATATAGAGAAAACTCAATGCATCCACTACATAGAGCCTACTGATACAAGGGAATTACACAACTTGTGTAAATCTTTACCTATTTCAGCATGCTATTTCAGAATTCCCTGCACAGTTGTAGATGATTTTTAAATGTAAAGGATTACATAAGAACAACCTGTCTCATTTTCAGAGAAAGGTGCTATGCAGTTTCCTCAACTGATTGTATAGAAAAAAAAAAAAAAAAAAGGACCTTGTGTATATATATATATATGTGTGTGTATATATATATATATATATGCCACTTTCAATGGTTTACAAAGACTTTTTATATGACATGCCTTTGCAAATTGTAAAATGAGACTATTTTGTGAGCTTTAACTCAAAATTCAATTATTTTAGCATTTGAACTTTCAAAAGCATCACACAAAACTGTATGTACTTTAATTATAATGCTTATTCATCTGGTTATAGAAAATTAAGTATGAGCCATTTCAATTAAATCTAAATACTCCAAAAATCAAGGTCATCCAGATGTGGAAGCTGAGTACAGGCTAATGGCTTTTTTGCAAAGCTTTCTTTTGTCAGCTCAGCTGGTGGCATTTGAGGAAGGTGGGGGAGGGCCGTGGTCCTCCAGCCAGCTCAGGTTTACCTTTTTCAGGTTGATAATTTTGAAAGGAGCTAAACCCTCAGGGCTTGAACTCCAGCAGTCTTAACCTATAAAAACACAAACTGTAAGTCATTATGGGAAACGCCTACCTTCTTGATTTCCTTTTTCACCAGGAGAACTGGTCCTCCTTGCTCCTGCAGGGGCTTGTTTTGAGGGCGTGTTGGGCTTTGCACTACACCTTTGTGACTCTATTAGGATCTTTGAGGCAAGGAACTAGATTACTGCCTTTGGGCTGGGAAGATTTTTAGTAAATGTCTTTAAAGAAAAGTAGTGAGTGTGTCTATAGGTGTGCCTGTGTGTGGCAACACTATGGTATTCCTTAGAATAGTAGCCAAAGACTTGTTTGTGTAAATAAATGAAGCAGAGTCTTTACAGGAATTTTCACTGATGTGACCATTGACCTTTAAAGACTGGACCATAAATCTTCATTCACAAATACAGAGTCTCTTATCCCTGAAAGCTCTAAAATCATTGGTTGGCCTTCGTGATCTCATTTCTCCTGCATTTCTAGTCCTTACTTTACGCATTTACCCTGGATGTACATTGTTCTGGCCTACCCCATCTTTCCCAATGGCTATAATCTTCCTTGCCCACAGACCTTTATATTGTTGGGTCCTTCCATCTGGAGAGCCATTTCCCCAGGTCTGCTTGGAAAATTCACACCAAAAGCAGTAACAGGAAATGTGCAGAGGGTTTTCTGTGTGTCCAGCACAGTGTAAGTAAGCTTAATAATCCCTATTTTCTTAATTGATTCCACACAAAGGAACACAGCTAAAAAATGTTAATATTCACATTTAAATGATAAACAGCGAAGCTTGGAGAAACCTAAAGTGGTCAAGATTACTCAGAATTGACTAAAGTGCACTGTGTCTTTTGCAGTCTCCTGTTTCCTCCCCAGCGAAGCTGGGATTCTTGTTCATATTCAACTCTTAAGTTTCTATGATTCCATCTTATTCTTTATGAACTCTTCTATGTCCACAGTGTTTGCTACTCACTAAATGTTGAACAGATTAATGAATTTTTAGAACACAGTCATTCTTCTTTTCACTCTTGTAGGGACCCTTCTCATCCACACTTACCTCTAACCTTTTTATTTCCCTTCATTTGTAGCTCTTGACTGTTTCATAGATGACTTAATAGCTTCATAGATGACTTAATATATTTTATTATAAAAAATAAATCATTTATTTTTCTCCCTAAATTTAGGACCTGCAATGAAAAACTAAGTAAGTATAATTAAAAACATAGAAAAAAAAGATCATTTAAATTTTATAAAATTTATCAAATCTAGTAGTAAGAAAAGAAGCATAGATATACTTATATCTCACATGGAAAGGAAACAATTCAACCAAAATATTTTGAAGTTTTGAGGAAAGGTTGTCAGAGAAACTTTTTTGTTGTTGTTATTTTATAGATGAATAAAAGAAATGTATGCCATACAGCTAGAGTCTTAAAAGGTTACACACAAGAAAAGAAAGAAATCGGGGAGTAAAATTAGATTAGAAAAAGAAGGTAAACTGAAAAAGAAAAGAAAAAGTCTTTGGGAATATAGAAACAAAAAGATAATGGGGAAAGTGAATACATTGAAAAGCAATAAAAAATTGAAGGAAACAGATCACTGAAAACCACAGACACTGAGAGGACTTTAAAAAAATATGAAAGAAAACGTTCAGGGAAAAAAAAAAAATCAGTACAAGTAGAGAAAAAGGATTTTATTTATGAGTTCATGTTTCCTTTATTCTTAGAAAAGCCTTTGAGGTAAAATGGCTGAAAAGAGAAAGGGGAATTAAGATACATTGCTTTGTGTACACTGTATTTTTCTAGGATTTTTCCTGTGGGAACAGTGCTTTTGATAGCAAGATAGGGCTTAAGCATTAACTCGGAGCTATGTACTTAGAACTAAAAAGGTTAGGGTACAAGTCAAAATACCCTCTTTCCTAGACTTTCAACCAATAAGATCTTAGAATTAACCAATTCATTAGCTCTGTGAATATAAGGATCAGTTTATTTCTATTTTTATATGGAGTGCCTGGAGCATGGAATGAATGTTCCCTGAATTAATCATGGAATTTAAGACTTGGTAAAGAGATTATCATCAGCCAATCTGGTTTTAGATTATTCATGCATCCCTCAACACCATCATCAGTTCAGTTCAGTTCAGTTCAGTCGCTCAGTCATGTCTGACTCTTTGCGACCCCATGAACTGCAGCACGCCAGGCCTCCCTGTCCACCACCACCTCCTGGAGTTCACTCAGACTCAAGTCCATCGAGTCAGTGATGCCATCCAGCCATCTCATCCTCTGTCGTCCCCTCTCCTCCTGCCCCCAATCCCTCCCAGAATCAGAGTCTTCTCCAATGAGTCAACTCTTCACATGAGGTGGCCAAAATACTGGAGTTTCAGCTTTAGCATCATTCTTTCCAAAGAAATCTCAGGGCTGATCTCCTTCAGAATGGACTGGGTAGATCTCCTTGCAGTCCAAGGGATTCTCAAGAGTCTTCTCCAACACCACAGTTCAAAAGCATCAATTCTTCGGCACTCAGCCTTCTTCACAGTCCAACTCTCCCATCCACACATGACCCCTGGAAAAACCATAGCCTTGACTAAATGGACCTTTGTTGGCAAAGTAATGTCTCTGCTTTTGAATATGCTATCTAAGCTGGTCATAACTCTTCTTCCAAGGAGTAAGCATCATGGCTGCAATCACCATCTGCAGTGATTTTGGAGCCCCCCAAATTAAAGTCTGACACTGTTTCCACTGTTTCCCCATCTATTACCCATGAAGTGATGGGACCAGATGCCATGATCTTTGTTTTCTGAATGTTGAGCTTTAAGCCAACTTTTTCACTCTCCTCTTTCACTTTCATCAAGAGGCTCTTTAGTTCCTCTTCACTTTCTGCAATAAGGGTGGTGTCATCTGAATATCTGAGGTTATTGATATTTCTCCTGGCAGTCTTGATTCCAGCTTTTGCTTCTTCCAGCCCAGCGTTTCTCATGATGTACTCTGCATATAAGTTAAATAAGCAGGGTGACAATATACAGCCTTGACATATTCCTTTTCCTATTTGGAACCAGTCTGTTGTTCCATGTCCAGTCCTAACTGTTGCTTCCTGGCCTGCATACAGATTTCTCAAGAGGCAGATCAGGTAGTCTGATATTCCCATCTCTTTCAGAATTTTCCACAGTTTCTTGTGATCCACACAGTGAAAGGCTTTGGCATAGTCAATAAAGCAGAAATAGATGTTTTTCTGGAACTCTCTTGCTTTTTCCATGATCCAGAAGATGTTGGCAATTTGATCTCTGGTTTATCTGCCTTTTCTAAAACCAGCTTGAACATCAGGAAGTTCACGTTCATGTATTACTGAAGCCTGGCTTGGAGAATTTTGAGCATTACTTTCCTAATGTGTGAGATGAGTGCAATTGTGTGGTAGTTTGAGCATTCTTTGGCATTGCCTTTCTTTGGGATTGGAATGAAAACTGACCTTTTTCAGTCCTGTGGCCACTGCTGAGTTTTCCAAATTTGCTGGCATATTGAGTGCAGCACTTTCACAGCATCATCTTTCAGGATTTGAAATAGCTCAACTGGAATTCCATCACCTCCACTAGCTTTGTTTGTAGGGATGCTTTCTAAGGCCCACTTGATTCTGGTGACAAAAAATCTGGAGGTAGCTCATCTATTTGGGGACATCTTTAACTTAACTTTTTAGCTTTTTCTTATATTGAGCCAAAATTTGCCTTCCCAGAACTTGAATCCATTTATCCTCAATTTTTCCATTGGGAAAACACAAAATTTAAGTTCTATTCCGTCTCCAAATGTACTCCAAAAGTACTTGCAGCAACTGAAATTCAGGTAGACACTCCATCATAATGGCTAGCTATATGCTATGCTATGCTAAGTCACTTCAGTCGTGTCCGACTCTGTGTGACCCCATAGACAGCAGCCCACCAGGCTCCCCCGTCCCTGGGATTCTCCAGGCAAGAACACTGGAGTGGGTTGCCATTTCCTTCTCCAATGCATGAAAGTGAAAAGAGAAAGTGAAGTCGCTCAGTCATGTCCAACTCTTAGTGACCCCAAGGACTGCAGCCTACCAGGCTCCTCTGTCCGTGGGATTTTCCAGGCAAGAGTACTGGAGGCTAGCTATATAATGTCTCTATTTCTCTTTTTTCTAGTTTATAGCCCCAATCTTTAAAATTGTTCTGTTCGTTGGTTGCAAATTGTTTTAGTATTCTGGTTATTTTCATTTAGTGCAAAATACTTTGTCAAAAAAAAAAAAAAAGATGGAATTCAGGATGGGCTCCTTCTCTTTACATGTCTATATTTGTGCAGTATGATAAACCCAAAAAATCTGTTTAAATAATTTCAGGAAAGAAAAAGAGTTACAGTTTAAAGCTGCATATATTAATACCATTTATCTGAATTATATAGAATAAATGTATGATTTGGCTAGTATATAGTATAATATATAGATAAAATTAATACAAGCATGCATAAAAATGAATGAAAAAATATAGAAAAAATGAAATAAAAACTAATATTTGATGAAAGTAAAAGAATTTACGTGTCTCAGTGTTAAAGAACCCACCTGCCAGTTCAGGAGGTTTAAGAGATGTGTGTTCAGTCCCTGAGCTGTGAAGATCCCCTGGAGAGGACGTAGCAGCATTCTTGTCTGGAAAATCCCATGGACAGAGGAACCTGGCAGACTACAGTCCCTGAGGTCTCAAAGAGTCAGACATGACTGAAGCAACTAAGCACACATGCAGAAATCTCACTTTTTGTTTCTTAATTGATTAAATTAAGAAATTTTGGTGTGAGTTGGTGCCTGAGATGAGTTTTCCCTTAAGATGCTCATTCATCATTCTAACATTTTGACACTAAAAAATACGTAGCTTTATATGGATAATATCAGTGGAAATAAAAGACAAACAGAAAAGCAGAAGAAAGCAAAAACTATTTTCTCAATGCAAATTATTGACTTTAATGATTATATATGTCCTCATACATGGACGTCAAACTAGAGCAAAAGATGTTTGAAAGATGTGTAAAGGTTGCCCTGTCAGATATGGAGTTTCCTCAGTAAAAGCTAATGTAAAGTAAATTCTCCATGCATGTGAACTCTTTTTTAACGCCAAATTGCTGTCAGTGTCCTTTGGTGAGTCCTATTTATGAGTAGATTACAGCACTATCTCGGACACGCTGCACATCTGCCTTTCTATGAATGTCTACACAGAATATATGGCCTTTCCTAGAACTGGGAGATTTAATTAATTTGCTGGCAGATAATACTTTTTACTGGAGAAGGAAATGGCAACCCACTCCAGTGTTCTTGCCTGGAGAGTCCTCCAGGCGGGGCAGCCTGGTGGGCTGCCATCTATGGGGTCTCACAGAGTCAGACACGACTGAAGCGACTTAGCAGCAGCAGCAATACTTTTTACGCTACATGACTTTTCCCTGACCCTACCCAAGATTTCAATTTTCAATGTGCTTCATATATTATGAACCTATATATTCTTAATGAATGTCTTCCATATGGTAATTATAGTGCTTGACTTTATATTTTCAAAAGCTCTAGTGCCTACAAAAAATCCTACTCTATCATACTCAGCATTGCTTTGTATGACCACAAGTTCTCAGAAAAGTTCTGCTTTTCTTAGATTCAGTGCCTGAAATAATGTCCTTTTGGTGTTTGGTTATACATGAGTCTTAGGCAAAATTCTTAAAACAACTTTTGTTTTAAGGTTGCTCTGTCTGTCACTGCTATTGAAGATGTATTCTATGTGCATATATGTAATTTAATATTTTTAAATTTCTTTTAATATTTTAGAAAGAGAGTAGTGAAACATGGGAAGTACATGTTAATCATTTAACCTTTCAAGACCTCACTTATTTCACCAAAATAAGGAATTTAGCTAACTGATCTTTAAAGTATCTTCCAAATTTTTACATAATATGGAAGACTAGGAATTTTAGAAATTGGGATTTTGGTATTGGTTTGCCAGTTAACAATATTTAACCTCCCGGGGAGCATGGTTTCCTCCTCTTTAAAATATGAAAAACACAGTAGTTGAAGGATGTAATCTTTAGTGTTAGCATGTGTTGACCTATTTTTCTTCCCGGAGCTTTCTCTTGAGAAGGATTCTGAGAATTTGCATTGATTCTGTGGCATGGTTGCTATGATCATGTGATCAGTTAAAATTCATGTTATACAGGCTTTTTAATTTCTAAGAAGGTTTCTAATTTAAAAAAAAAGTTTGATGATTGTTATCATATAAGTTTTTATACTTTTTCCTTTCTGCATGTATATACAGGTACTTTTTGTGCCCTTAAAAATATGTGAATCCAAGGAAATGTTTGATGTGCTGAGGAAGACAGGTTGAGGAGAGGACAGTCATTTAAAAGATATCTGAAGCACTTTAATGCAGAAGAGAGACAAAGGATAACTTATCCTTGGTGATTCCTGAAGGCAAGAACAAATGCTAGTAGGTATAAATGGTAGAAAATTGCTTCCTTCCAAAGGAGAAAATGTATTACCTTAAGAAATGTTCAACAAACTCTGTTCCATAGAATAGTCAGTATTCTGAAAACTTTACCATTGAATGTATTAGAACCAAGGTTCCATGATAATTTCCCAAAGTCATTATTAAAGGATTTCATTCATAAGATTACAAATTAGACAACACAGGTTCCAACACTCATGCTCTATGATTCTATGATAATCATGAGATGTAATAATGATAATTCTGTGCTAGAACCTGGTAACATAATTATCAAAGATTTCATTGGATTAAGAATTAACATAAGTCATCTAATTTTTAACCAGTGCTACTGTGTTCTAGTGACACTCTTTTATCTTGTTAAAGCTATGCTTTTGAAGACAAAGTTACTAATTTTCATTTTGGAAGCATCACTTCTTTTGCTTCTGGAGACATAAGTCTGTCCTCATTTTGAATGCTGTTTATTATAGTGAAACTTACTATAACGGAGTTGTAATAACTTGCAAAAGTAATTTAATGTTTGATGGTCTTCAACTTATTAAGATGTGGAATATAAAGCATTCACATAGAATCATAAATTATTTTCTCTGGAAAAAAATATTTGAAAATTCCTCATTTTGAAATCTAGTTAATGAAAAAAAAAGTAATTTTTCAAGGCCATTAAGTTAGTGAGAGAACTGTGATCCAGATTTTTTGAATCCCAGTTGGAGGTTACCAAATTTATTGAAGTATCTTGCTTAAAAGTAGAGATCTGGGTGAGTTGAAGGTGACACTTTGTTTTTTGTCCTTGGATGCACTGTTTATCTGGAATCAGCAGGATGAAATAGGAAAGCAAACAATTTTATTCATAAGAAACAGAAAAACACTCGGTAATGTAGCCTGCTGTGCTCTTGGAGAGGCACGGAAGTTGGCATCCTTTTGCAAAGCTTGACATTACAAACATTCTTTGTATTCAACTAATAGTTTTTGCCAGAAGTGAAACCAGTCAAAGATACACTCCAACTTAAAGCCAGGAGCTGCCTAATAGGAACCATTCACCATCATTTGTGGCTGGGGACACCGCACGGTGCAACAGCCCTAGAGTTAACAGCAAATAAAGCAGAGCAAGTTACCATAGATTCCAATCATAAGACTTAACCAAACTCAACCATCATTATTTAAGCTTATTTAAGCTTGTCCACTCTAATCAGGACAACAGGCATCAATTAAATAAATAGAATATCCTACTATAAAGAGAATTGTTAACACAGGCACATTAACTGCTTGTAATAAGATAATAGCTAATTGACGGCGGGTGGGGGGAATGTCCTTAGACACCATAGTGCCTATTGCTCAGGATTTTAATTCTTTGTGATCTTTCTTGAGTATGATACCATGTTAAGCCAATGTGTTTAAGTAATGAAGAAAATGCAGGAAAATATTTTTTAAACAAAGAAATGTAGATTTAATTTAGAAGTTGTGCCACTTTTGTGAGGCTAATGGAAAACTTGGCCATAATGCTAAAGGTTTACTGATTTCTGAATTTATAATTCAGAATTAAAAAGTGAGATTGGAAGACTGGTGGTTTTCCAAAGGTGTTTTGAATCACCTATTTTA
The DNA here is from genome assembly GCA_935064755.1 of Tragelaphus eurycerus. Lineage (NCBI taxonomy): Eukaryota > Metazoa > Chordata > Mammalia > Artiodactyla > Bovidae > Tragelaphus > Tragelaphus eurycerus. The sequence goes on along the minus strand of CAKXYN010000004.1, from coordinate 37,434,374 downwards.
AATTTTTTTTTTTTTTTTTTGATAAGCACCATACTATCAATGACATTTTTGTTATTTCTGAACTGCTTATCAATAAGACATTTTATGTTATATGTCTTTAAATATGTGAATTAAATAGGTTTTACATAATAAGTATCTTTTAGTATATATCCATAACACCTTTTCTTCCAGGGAGCTAAATTTCTTATCATGAAAATCAATGGAAAGATAACTTTCAGTTTATCCATTAATGTGCTTTACTGAAAACTCCACTGGATCACATTAGGTTACAAGAAAGTATCCAAATAGTGTACACTTCAATAGGAATGAGGAATCAAATCATTTGGAGATGTTTAGTCATGCTTGAACTTAAGAATTAAGTGTGGTTTTGACTCAAAGACTAAGAAATATATGCTGAACTGTGATGAGTAGACAGTTGTTCTATGAGAAAGTAAAGACAGGGAAGATAAAACTAGGCAGAGCAAAGTACATGTGCATGGAAAGAATAAGTGAAGTAAGAGGTTACAGTTTTTTAAATATGTTTATCTTTTAGTTAATTTGTTGTGTGACAAGACAAGCAGGTAAACTGCGAATGCGTGAAAGTAAGTGAAGGAGGAAGGAAATTCATCATATCCTGCCAGGCCTGCTCTAGAGGTTCCTTTCTTAGGTGTCTCATATGGTTAACTGGGTCTATAATCTCTTCTTGTATTTCCAGAATATATTTCAGGGATATATGAGTGTTATGTAAATAAAGCCACATATCAAAAAAAAAAAAAAAAATCAAAGAATACATAATCTGTTTATGACCAATCAGGTTGCCTTAATAGTGGTATCAGGCTATTATATATCACAGAAGAAATACATCCTTGAATGAGTAAATTTGCAATTCATTACTTTGGGATTTAAAGAATAACTTTAGGAAATGCAATATATTTTATGCAATAAAATTCTCCTTTTGACAAGCCTCTCTTAGTTTTAAAGAGTTTTGTATAAGTTGTGGGGAGAAAAATCTTTATGAATTTTTGTCCAAGCACGTTAAGTCAAAATTATAAATATTTATAATTTTAATGAGAGGTTCTTTAAATTCCTTAGTGCTTTGCAAGTTTCCAAAGTTCCACACACAGGATTTCATATAATCCCATAATAACACTTTATTATTCTCCTACTCCTATATTTTTCTTTGTATTTACTCCTTTACTTTGAGAGAATTTTAATATTTATCTAATTTAATCAATAAAAGTAGACCAATAATTTCATATAATAAAGCACTGGTATAATTAAAATAGTGACTGGCAAAAGCCAAAATTCAGATCATCTCCTTACCAATTTTAAGAATAATTCTTTTAAGGAAAGAAAAAGTACATTTAACAGATAAACATAAAAGTATTTTACTATGTATGTAATAATATATTTTTCTAAGTGTGTAATATTTGTTAGCTATTTTATTTTAATGTAACCAATAAATAAATCTAACAGTAAAGAATATATCAATTGTTTAAATGTTTGCTGTACTTTATAATGGGATCATGCTGCTTATTGTCTCAATAGTGTGAGACTCAAGGCACTAGATTAGCAAAATTAGATGGTTAAGAAAATTTAAGAAAGTAATGAATCATCTATGACTATATAAGCAACACTATCACTTTCCAAAAATGTCATTTATTAGGCATTGCAGTGATGCTATAATATATGTTTAGCTTTTACCTCCAATTGTAGTTTATTTATGAGATTCAACAATGAGAATGACAGTGTTTTAAAATTTTGCTCATAAATTGGGAAACACTAAAAGCAGCATTTTAGCAATATAAAGGTTTTTTAAGCCAAGGATTTATTATAATAACTGTGAGATTTCAGAGTAGTTTACTCTAAGGAAATTTGTTGTATAGAAGCACCATTACTAATTAAAATGATTAACTTTTTTCAGGACTCTCATAAAGTCAAAATGTCAAAGATATAAATAACTGGTCTTATTAGACAAGTCATATATTTTCAGGAAAAAATAGTATTAAACATCAAATTGCTCCTTGCTGAGGATTTGGCAGGGGGGTGGGGGGGGTGGAGCATAAATGATATTTATTAAGTATTGTGGAATATACTTTGGCCTGCTGCTGCATGAAAGAACACTTTCTGTGCTTGCGTGAAAATTATATTTATAAGTAAAATGCATATATTACATATTCTTCCAGAAGTCTTAAGGCATTAAATCTGTTTTCAAGTGATCATGGGTTACTTGCCAGGCCTAGTACCCTGGAACATAAGGAATTTGTTGACAATGAAACTTTTAGATACTTAAACTGCAAATGAAAGATCTTTTTTTCTGAGACAGATTACAGTGCAAAACAATGTATGCATTCATCTACTTTAGTAAGTGGTCAGTCAGTCCGTTCAGTCACTCACTCTTGTCAGACTCTTTGTGACCCCATGAATCGCAGCATGCCAGGCTTCCCTGTCAATCACCAACTCCCGGAGTTCACACAAACTCATGTGCATCGAGTCAGTGATGCCATCCAGCCATCTCATCCTCTGTCAACACCTACTCATCCTGCCCCCAATCCCTCCCAGCATCAGAGTCTTTTCCAATGAGTCAACTCTTCACGTAAGGTGACCAAACTGTTGGAGTTTCAGCCTTGACATCAGTCCTTCCAATGAACACCCAGGACTAATCTCATTTAGGATAGACTGGTTGGAACTCCTTGCAGTTCAAGGGACTCTCAACAGTCTTCTCCAATACCACAGTTCAAAAGCATCAGTTCTTCGGTGCTCAGCCTTCTTCACAGTCCAACTCTCGCATCCACACATGACCACTGGAAAAACCACAGCCTTGACTAGACGGACCTTTGTTGGCAAAGTAATGTTTCTGCTTTTGAATATGCTATCTAGGTTGGTCATAACTTTCCTTCCAAGGAGTAAGCGTCTTTTAATTTCATGGCTGCAATCACCATCTAAAGTGATTTTGGAGCCCCCTAAAATGAAGTCTGACACTGACACAGGCTTTTCCACTGTTTCCCCATCTATTTCCATGAAGTGATGGGGCCGGATACCATGATCTTCGTTTTCTGAATGTTGGGCTTTAGGCCAACTTTTTTACTCTCCTCTTTAACTTTCATCAAGAGGCTTTTTAGTACCTCTTCACTTTCTGCCATAATGGGGGTGTCATCTGCATATCTGAGGTTATTGATATATCTCCTGGCAATCTTGATTCCAGCTTGTGCTTCCTCCAGCCCAGCATTTCTCATGATGTACTCTGCATAGAAGTTAAATAAGCAGGGTGACAATATACAGCCTTGATGTACTCCTTTCCCTATTTGGAACCAGTCTGTTGTTCCATGTCCAGTTCTAACTGTTGCTTCCTGACCTGCATATATGTTTCTCAAGTGGAAGGTCAGGTGATCTGGTATTCCCGTTTCTTTCAGAATTTTCCACAGTTTATTGTGATCCACACAGTCAAAGTCTTTGGCATAGTCAATAAAGCAGAAATAGATGTTTTTCTGGAACTCTCTTGCTTTTTCCATGATCCAGAGCATGTTGGCAATTTGATCTCTGGTTCCTTTGCCTTTTCTAAAACCAGTTTGAACATGTAGAAGTTCATGTTCACGTATTACTGAAGCCTGGCTTGGAGAATTTTGAGCATTACTTTACTAGCGTGTGAGATGAGTGTAATTATGTGGTAGTTTGAGCATTCTTTGGCATTGCCTTTCTTTGGGATTGGAATGAAAACTGACCTTTTCCAGTCCTGTGACCACTGCTGAGTTTTCCAAATTTGCTGGCATATTGAGTGCAGCAGCTCCACTGGAATTCTATCACCTTCACTAGCTTTGTTCATAGTGATCCTTTCTAAGGCCCACTTGACTTCGTATTCCAGGATGTCTGGCTCTAGGTGAGTGATCACACCATCATGATTATCAGGGTCGTGAAGCTCTTTTTTGTACAGTTTTTCTGTGTGTTCTTGCCACCTCTTCTTAATATCTTCTGCTTCTGTTAGGTCTATATCATTTCTGTCCTTTATCAAGCCCATCTTACAGTGCAAAAAAGTATGTCTTCAACTATTTTAGTGAGTTGTTAATGTTTCTCCCTTTTACTTTGAATCTATTCTGGTGAGTTGTTATTTACTTATTTCTCCCTTTTACTTTGAATCAAGAATTGAGAGCTTCCATTTTATTTAGCACAGTCCTAATTGACAGGGAACAGAGACTTAATGAGTGATTGACTGGCAAAGCAAAGTACTTACACTGAATTGTCATCTATTAAATTTTGATATTCAGTCTAACCAGTCTTTCTTCTATTTTCTCACCTGTAAGATAATAACTTAGTAACATACATCAAGCTCCCAATAGCTCAGTTGAGTTCAATTCAGTCCAGATGCTCAGTCATGTCCAACTTTTTGCAATCCCATGAACCACAGCACGCCAGACCTAACTCTCCATCCCCAACTCCCAGAGTCCACCCAAATCCATGTCCATTGAGTCAGTGATGCCATCCAGCCATCTCATCCTCTGTCATCCCCTTCTCCTCCTACCGTCAATCTTTCCCAGCATCAGGGTCTTTTCCAATGAGTCAGCTCTTTGCATCAGTAGGCCAAAGTATTGGAGTTTCAGCTTTAGCATCAGTGCTTCCAATGAACATCTAGGGCTGATCTCCTTCAGAATGGACTGGTTGGATCTCTTTGCAGTCCAAGGGACTCTCAAGAGTCTTCTCCAACACTGCAGTTCAAAAGCATCAATTCTTCTGCGTTCAGCTTTCTTTAGAGTTCAACTCTCACATCCATACATGACCACTGGAAAAACTATAGCCTTGACTAGACGGACCTTTGTTGGCAAAGAAATGTCTCTGCTTTTTAATATGCTAAGTTGGTCATTACTTTCCTTCTAAGGAGTGAGCGTCTTTTAACTTCATGGCTGCAATCACCATCTGGAGTGATTTTGGAGCCCAGAAAAATGAAGTCAGCCACTGTTTCCACAATAGCTCATGTAGGCATTATATCCTACTGATGGTTTCAAACAGAAAGGAAAGGGTAAAGGAGGAAGGAAAGAAACAGTTTCTACTGTCTTACAAAAGGGTCAGTACCTTACTGCATGTGGAGATGCTGCATCCAAGCAGAGAGGGCATTAGCATTGTTGTTGTTGTTTAGTTGTTAAGTCGTGTCTGATTCTTTGCAACCCCATGGACTCTAGGCTGCCAGGTTCTTTTGTTCATGGAATTTTCCAGGCAAGAATAGTGGAATGGGTTGCCATTTCCTTCAAGGATCATCCCAAACCTGGGACTGAACCCTCGTCTCTTGCTTGCCAGTAGACTCCTTACTACTGCGTCATCTGGGAAGCCCCATAGAGAGCATAGAGTATGGATATGATACAGCATAATACAGCACTTCATGGTAAAAAATGAAATTAAATATCGGTCAGATCAGATCAGATCAGTCGCTCAGTCGTGTCCGACTCTCTGCGACCCCATGAACCGCAGCACGCCAGGCCTCCCTGTCCATCACCAGCTCCCGGAGGTCACTCAGACTCGCATCCATAGAGTCAGTGATGCCATCCAGCCATCTCATCCTCTGTCGACCCCTTCTCCTCCTGCCCTCAATCCCTCCCAGCATCAGAGTCTTCTCCAATGAGTCAACTCTTCGCATGAGGTGGCCAAAATACTGGAGTTTCAGCTTTAGCATCATTCCTTCCAAAGAAATTCCAGGATTGATCTCCTTCAGAATGGACTGGTTGGATCTTCTTGCAGTCCAAGGGACTCTCAAGAGTCTTCTCCAACACCACAGTTCAAAAGCATCAATTCTTCGGCGTTCAGCCTTTCTCACAGTCCAGCTCTCACATCCATACATGACCACAGGAAAGACCATAGCCTTGACTAGGCGAACCTTTGTTGGTAAAGTAATGTCTCTGCTTTTGAATATGCTATCTAGGTTGGTCATAACTTTCCTTCCAAGGAGTAAGCGTCTTTTAATTTCATGGCTGCAGTCACCATCTGCAGTGATTTTGGAGCCCAGAAAAACAAAGTCTGACACTGTTTCCACTGTTTCCCCATCTATTTCCCATGCAGTGATGGAACCAGATGCCATGATCTTCGTTTTCTGAATGTTGAGCTTTAAGCCAACCCTTTCACTCTCCACTTTCACTTTCATCAAGAGGCTTTTTAGCCCCTCTTCACTTTCTGCCATAAGAGTGGTGTCATCTGCATATCTGAGGTTATTGATATTTCTCCCGGCTATCTTGATTCCAACTTGTGTTTCTTCCAGTCCAGCATTTCTCATGATGTACTCTGCATATAAGTTAAATAAACATGGTGACAATATGCAGCATTGACGTACTCCTTTTTCTATTTGGAACCAGTCTGTTGTTCCATGACCAGTTCTAACTGTTGCTTCCTGACCTGCATACAGATTTCTTAAGAGGCAGATCAGGTGGTCTGGTATTCCCATCTCTTTCAGAATTTTCCATAGTTTATTGTGATCCACACAGTCAAAGGCTTTGGCATAGTCAATAAAGCAGAAATAGATGTTTTTCTGGAACTCTCTTGCTTTTTCCGTGATCCAGCGGATGTTGGCAATTTGATCTCTGGTTCCTCTGCCTTTTCTAAATGTCAGTATACTTAAAGAAATGCTCTTAGGAATGAATTGGAAAATGACAATTGGCAGCAGCTAAGAGATGAAACAAATTGCCGACATAAGCTGGATCATGGAAAAAGCAAGAGAGTTCCAGAAAAACATCTATTTCTGCTTTATTGACTATGCCAAAGCCTTTGACCGTGTGGATCACAATAAACTGTGGAAAATTCTGAAAGAAATGGGAATACCAGACCACCTGTCCTGCCTCTTGAGAAATCTGTATGCAGGTCAGGAAGCAACAGTTAGAACTGGACATGGAACAACAGACTGGTTCCAAAGAGGAAAAGGAATATGTCAAGGCTGTAGATTGTCACCCTGCTTATTTAACTTCTATGCAGAGTACATCATGAGAAACGCTGAACTGGAAGAAACACAGCTGGAATCAAGATTGCCGGGAGAAATATCAGTAATCTCAGATATGCAGATGACACCCCCCTTATGGCAGAAAGTGAAAAGGAACTAAAAAGCCTGTTGATGAAAGTGAAAGAGGAGAGTGAAAAAGTTGTCTTAAAGCTCAACATTCAGAAAATGAAGATCATGGCATCTGGTCCCATCACTTCATGGGAAATAGATGGGGAAACAGTGGAAACAGTGTCAGACTTTATTTTGGGGGGCTCCAAAATCACTTTAGATGGTGACTACAGCCATGAAATTAAAAGACGCTTACTCCTTGGAAGGAAAGTTATGACCAACCTAGATAGCATATTCAAAAGCAGAGACATTTCTTTACCAACAAAAGTTCGTCTAGTCAAGGCTATGGTCTTTCCAGTGGTCATGTATGGATGTGAGAGTTGGACTGTGAAGAAGGCTGAGCACCGAAGAATTGATGCTTTTGAACTGTGGTGTTGGAGAAGACTGTTGAGAGTCCCTTGGACTGTGAGGAGATCCAACCAGTCCATTCTGAAGGAGATCAGCCCTAGGATTTATTTGGAAGGAATGATGCTAAAACTGAAACTCCAGTACTTTGGCCACCTCGTGCAAAGAGTTGACTCATTGGAAAAGACTCTGATGTTGGGAGGGATTGGGGGCAAGAGGAGAAGGGGACGACAGAGGATGAGGTGGCTGGATGGCATCACTGACTCGATGGAGGTGAGTCTGAGTGAACTCTGGGAGTTGGTGATTGACAGGGAGGCCTGGCGTGCTATGATTCATGGGGTCGCAAAGAATCGGACACGACTGAGCGACAGATCTGATCTAATCTGAAGAGATGAAACAGTGAACTATGCAGACACTAGGAAACCAGACAGTTCATTAATGAGCAGAATGCTCCCTGTGGCACTACTTCCTACTGCTAACTGCAGGTGGATCTCCTTAGACATAGCCACTTTGGGCCATAATCTTCTAGAAAATTCTTACATGGGTGGTCACAGTAAAAATATGGTGAAGAAATTTTAAGTTTAATCCCAAATGTCAGAGGAACAATCCTTGCACGTATGATTGTTTATTGACGGATAAAAGAAGATGAATCAGGTGTAGAAAATTTTGGGCTACAAAAAATTTGCAAATAGAGATGAACAGAGACAATATAAACATGAGACTGAAAATTAGGTGAGAACTCTTCATTCTGGAAGAAGAGTTAATAAAAGTATCATTTATCTTTCTGTGCATTTTATTTTCTGTCCCAGAATTTTCTGGTTGTTATTGTTGAAAATCAATTTTGGATGCTAACGGGGCCTCCTTCATTTTTCATGTGAATTTCAGTTATAGTCATATGATTTTTACACAATGTAAAATGAGAAAATAATAAGTAGAACCATATATGAGACCCAAAGTATCTCTACTGATTTGAAGGGAAATAAAATTTATTTTTAAATGTTTTAATCTGAATAAACTGAGTTAGATCTCATTTTGAATATGGAAAAATTTAATTAGAGTTGATTCTGTTAAAGAGTCTAGATGACTAAAGTATAAAAATTAAGAAAAAAATAAACCAGAGTTGTTCTTTTACATTGGAATGAAAATATATAGGTTTATAGATGTTGTAGGTGGACTACTGTCTCTCAAAGGTCTTTGCTTGCCATATGAATACAGTCATTTATCATTTCTTGGGAACATTTATAAAATATTTACTATATTCTTAATAACATTTTTAAATTAATACATTTGCATTCATATTTTATCCTTCAAAAATGATTTAAAGTGGCCTGTAAAATGTATTATAAAGCCTTGACAACTTGTCATAGTTTTATTATGATCTTATTATGACTGAAACATATCTAAGTCTACCAAAACCACAGCTCCCTCCACCTCCTTCACTTATTGTTCTTGTTATTTAATAATGTTATCTTGGTGACTGCTCATCTCAAATGAGTGTTGTCAACTGGCATGAACCATGCTGGCATAAAACTTATCTGTTGGTCTCTTGACCTGGTACCATCTCATTGTTTTTACTGCCATCCTCCTGCCACAAAGAGAACCAAACCAACTCATCTGTCATGTGGATATGAAGAAGCTGTCTGCTGCTGCTTTGTTCAAACAGAACATGCCCATAGAGTGTTGTTATTTTACATTTCATTTTAATAACTTCAGAGCATTTCCTGTGACCTAACTAATCTCTCTCACTCACCTCTCTACCCACAGAGTAATGTTGGCAATCTACATTTAACCTTTTCTTAATCAATACTCCACATTTATTCAGTGCACCTCTTCTGAACTTTATATTGAAAATGAAAGTGTCAGTTGCTCCATCGTGTCTGACTCTGTGACCTCATGGACTATGTAGCCTGCCAAGCTCCTCTATCCATGTGATTTTCCAGGCAAGAATTTTGGAGTGGGTTGCCATTCCCTTTTCCAGGGGATCTTCCTGACCCATGGATCAAACCTGGGTCTCCCACATTACAAGCAGATTCTTTACCATCTGAGTCATTCCTCTTCTGGGCTTTATATTCAGTTCAGTCGCTCAGTCATACATACCAGGCTTCCCTGTCCATCACCAATTCCCAGAGTTTACTCAAACTCATAGCCATTGAGTGGGTGATGCCATCCAACCATCTCATCCTCTGTCATCCTGTTCTCCTCCCACCTTCAATCTTTCCCAGCATCAGGGTCTTTTCTAATGAGTCAGTTCTTCCCATCAGGTGGCCAAAGTATTGGAGTTTCAGTATCAGCCCTTCCAATGAATATTCAGGATTGATTTGTTTTGGGATTGACTGGTTAGATCTCCTTGCAGTCCAAGGGACTCTCAAGAGTTTTCTCCAACACCATAGTTCAAAACCATCAATTCTTTGTCATTCAGCCTTCTTTATGGTCCAGCTCTCACATCCATACATGACTTCTGAAAAAACCATAGTTTGGACTATACAGACCTTTGTCAGGAAAAGATTTACTAGTAATTTAGTAAATGATCAGTTCAGCTCAGTTCAGTCACTCAGTCATGTCCAACTCTGCAACCCCATGGACTGTAGCACGCCAGGCCTACCTGTCCATCATCAATTCCTGGAGCTTACTCAAACTCATGTCCACTGAGTCAGTGATGCCATCCAACTATCTCATCCTCTGTTGTCCCCTTCTCCTCCTGTCTTCAATCTTTCCAAGCATCAGGGTGTTTTCCAATGAGTCAGTCCTTCACATCAGGTGGCCAAAGTATTGGAGCTTCACCTTCAGCATCAGTCCCTCCAATGAATATTCATAACTAATTTCCTTTAGCATTAACTGATTTGAGCTTTATATTAAGAACAACAAAATACCATTGAACAAACACACATTGTTTATGAACAAATGGAGTTGGTCTTGGAGGAAACAGACTATTTGAGGTAAATTCATTCTTATATATGAAAGATTATCAAGATCCTAAAATATTTGCAGCTTTAAAAACACTTAATAAGCAGATATGTCTGTAATTGATTGAAATTTAGGATGTATGAAAAAATGTTGGGGAAATTTTCTGACATTGTAATAACAGAGTTATACAGCACCAAAGATATCAGCTACTCTTGTTCAGGTTGTATAGCTGAAGTCATTATGTTCTTATATATTTGTTGTTGCTGCGTCGCTTCAGTCATGTCCGACTCTGTGCAACCCCATAGATGGCAGCCTACCAGGCTTCTCCATCCCTGGGATTCTCCAGGCAAGAACACTGGAGTGGGTTGCCATTTCCTTCTCCATGTTAAATATTACCCCCCCGCCAAAATTATGTTCTTAAATATTAACCCCTCAAATGTTAAAAGGCTGTAAGATGTATCCATGTGTGTGTGTGTGTGCATGTGTTTGTGTACTTGTACATGTATGTTTCCAATTTAGTTAAAAAAGTGGTCAGTTAAGTGTAGTCATTATATGTAAATCATTCATTCAAGAGCTGTGAGATTGCTATAAGAATCTTGGCTTAATATTAGTATCTATCTCTGTAACTGACTTGTTCATTTTTTCTGCTGAAGTGCTAACAGCTCAGCTGGGCTTCCACCATGAAAGTAATAAGCCTGCAGACCAAGGTGTATTATCATCTGTGTTGTAATCAGCCAAGGTACTCATACCACCAACATTTCATGTGTTTCCTGTTATAAGAAGTATTACAGCTATTGTCAGGGTGAGAAATGCAGAAGAGATATGCTTTGCTCCACTGATGAAACTGTCATATGAAAAACAAACCTTGGCTAATGGTAGCTATAATCAGGAAGATCTGATAAGGACTGACTCACTGATTCTTTTGGCTTTTGGCCTAAATCTAGTCAATCAAAAATAAGGTTTCCAAGTATAAAATAGCATGCCATATGTTGACTAAGCATATGTTTTGAGGTTTAAAAGTCATGGGAGATTTCATATTCCTTTCTAACTTTGGTAAGTTGCTTTTTCTGGATAATATTATTTTCTCAGTTTTTGTATATGTGCTTCCTCGATATTGGGGATCTCTAAATAATGAAATTTTCCCAATTCTTGGTGATTGTTTAAAGCCAAATAATACATTTGCACTGTTACAGTATAACAATATGTGCCTTTACAAAAATAGTGGCAATTATTTTCATCTAACAAGAATAATATAGAATACCTTCTCTGTGCCCAATCCTGTGCTAGGTGCTGTATTGAATTTATAGAATTTAATCTGCTACTTATATTGTTTTTCTTTTTTTTTTTTTTTTCTGTTTCATTTTAAATCGAGTACTTGGGTATTTCTGCATTTTTCACATTTCACAGACAGTAAAGTGATGTATAAATATGCAGTGCTTTTTAGAATTTATGATACCTGGCAAAGCTGAATAGAATATCAGAAAGGAGAAAAACCCAGCACAACCAAACAAGCCACTACATCTTCTCATCCCCAAAATAATTTTTTCAGATCTCAGGGAATTTTGACGTGAGTTACAATGTTTCTCAGCTTTGTGAACCAGGCTTCATCCGGAAGATCACCCTGAGTCTTATGGATCATGATAGTATCAGAGGAGCCCTATATTTACATGGATAAATCATTCCAAGATAAATTCTATTGCATATTAGGTGCAAACATATTATCTTTCAATTTCAAACACTTATGTTTTATCTTGCTCCCTTGATGTGTCTTCAATAAATGCATGCATTTTGGCTATATAAGAAATACTCTATTTTAAACTAACGTTAAATTAACTGCTCATTATCTTATCCCAATAATGTTATAAGACAGAGTCTACATTGTGCCTCGGAGGTCACTTTCTTTGGAGAACATCTCATTCACAGCTTTAGTTTGCCATAGGGGAAATGATAGGCTGTATTAAGCTCCTTTGGTGGCAATAGTTATATTTATTTGAGAACTTACTGCATTTCACTTTTTATATCTTTGCATGTGAGAATCTCAAATATACTTCTTTTCCTAACTCCCTGGGTAGGCAGAAACAGCAGCAGAACACGTGGACTTTCAGAGCTTTGGGCAGTGTTGGGGCAGTACCAAGAGACCCAGCACATAGGAGACTAAAGTGAAATTGTTCTACATGCATTTTCCCTCACTCAGGCCATTCATGCACAGACTAGAAAGTCTTTCCACTTTCCCACATTTTTGGATGAACTGCTTAGTTTTTATTTGTTTTTTTAATGCTATTCCCAATTGTGGAGAGTAAAGGGATACTTTTCATCCTTTGCCTAAAATTCCCTTTCAAGGAACATGAGAGATATTTAGAGTTACATTTTGCTTTAGTGCTTCTTTTTAAATTCATAATTATAAGCTTTCACACAAAGGACTCCAGACATTCCTTGGAGTCCATAAGAAATAATATATGTTTCCTGAGCTTCCCAGGTGGCGCTAGTAGTAAAGAACCCACATGCCAATGCACAAGACATAAGAGATGCAGGTTCAAATCCCTGGGTCAGGAAGATCCCCTGGAGGAGGGCATGGCAACCTATTCCAGTATTCCTGCCTGGAGAATTCCAAGAACTAAGGAGCCTGGTTGGCTACAGTCCATAGAGTCGCAAAGAGTTGGTCAGAATTGAAGTGACTTAGCATACACACATATGTTTATTAGCTTACATCCAGTTATTTTAAATTCAATAACTCTTAGTTTCTATAGGTTTGTATTGTAATGTGATTTGCAATACTTGTATGGTATATATGGTAGATGGTCTTTAAGATGCAGTCATTTATAAATTTTAATTATATGTGAGTCTATGTAGAATAATAGAATATGATAGGTATTTTCTGCAATGTAAACTTATGTTTCATGATCCTGACTCACAACTGGGAAATGAAGCAATTTGGATCAGCCAATGCATTAATATACATAAATTGTTAAATAGTCCATATTTCAATAATTCTAATTTACAGGATAACATCTTTAAAATTATTGGCTAATTTTTTTGGAAAACATTAAATTTTTCAGCCTTTTAGTGTGCATTGAATCACTGTTATCAAAATAATTTTGCTTTAAATATATTTGACTAAAATATTTTATCAAACTTCTTCTTTTTCCTTAAACTATTCCCTCTATAGATCACATGATAATATATCAAATCACCTTTCACCAATCATGCAAAGCAGATCTTCAAAATTCTAAGCATTTATCCCTCATGAGTGATGTTACATCATGCTATTGAATCTTCCATACAAATTAGGTTTATTCCTAGTTATACATCCGCATCAGAGAACGCAATGGCACCCCACTCCAGTACTCTTGCCTGGAAAATCCCACGGATGGAGGAGCCTGGTAGGCTGCAGTCCATGGGGTCGCTAAGAGTCAGACATGACTGAGCGACTTCATTTTCTCTTTTCACTTTCATGCATTGGAGAAGGAAGTGGCAACCCACTCCAATGGTCTTGCCTGGAGAATCCCAGGGACGGGGAAGCCTGGTGGGCTGCCGTCTATGGGGTCACACAGAGTCGGACACGACTGAAGTGACTTAGCATAGCATAGCATAGCATACATCAGCATTGAAAGAAATTAAAGAAAAGAAAGTAAAAATCTTGCCAGCTGGAAATAGTTGTGTTAAATATTTTGCCCTTTTGTGTTCTTGCATCTGTATCCTTCCATCAGAAACAAAATAATCTTTTCGTGAAACTTAAAGAAGAAAAAATTTTAAAGAAGAAGACAAAAAAGTAATGTTTCCTTAAATTTAGAAGCAGCTACAGCCAGATTATTATGAATAATTTTCATGCACTATCTAGACAGGATGACCATTTTCATCCAAAAGTATTTCTGTGCAGTGAAAGAACATTTTTCTCTTGGAATCTTTCACAGTAATTAATTTTCAGTTCACACAGGTGATTTAGGTGGATAACCTGGCCTTATTAAACATGTATGCTGTTTCTGACCATCAACATTATAACTCATCAACTTTCCAAAGCAAGAGCTGTTTAAATCAAAGGATTTTCATTGCAGATCCCTGACTGCTGCTGGCTAGATGTCAGAGCTTGGAAGATATGCTCTAAGTAATTGTAAAGTACTGTTCTCCAATCAGCATACATTATTGCAGAGCAAGAACTACATCGTCAGAATTTCTACTGAAGTTTTAACTCAGTCATTTGAACTTTGCGTCATATATACTTAAATGTCTCTACTGGGTTAAAGGCATGTTACCTCCTTCCCTTTACATAATGATGTTCAGGACAAAAATACACTCTTTTGAATTCTCGAATTTTACACTGATTATAACTGTCATTGTTTTTGTAACAGGATTTAATATCCATAAAATGTTTCATGTTAGCTCAGTTATATAACTCAAAGGACACTGGAAATTGTGAACCTTTGGTTCTGAGCATAAACAAAGAGAAATACATTTCATAGTTTGGTTTGGTTTAGTCTTTTGTTTATTATTTTTTAGAAGACTGGGATATGAATTAAGGGAGGTATATATTAATACATCAGGCACTCTATCTATCAAATCTAGTCCCTTAAATCTGTTTCTCACTTCCGCTGTATAATATAAGGGATTTGATTTAGGTCATACCCGAATGGTCTAGTGGTTTTCCCTACTTTATTCAATTTAAGCCTGATGAACTATGGACAGAGGTTCGTGACATTGTACAGGAGAGAGGGATCAAGACCATCCCCATGGAAAAGAAATGTAAAAAAGCAAAATGGCACTGGGGAGGCCTTACAAATAGCTGTGAAAAGAAGAGAAGTGAAAAGCAAAGGAGAAAAGGAAAGATCTGAGTGCAGAGTTCCAAAGAATAGCAAGGAGAGATAAGAAAACCTTCCTCAGCAATCAATGCAAAGAAAGAGAGGAAAATAATAGAATGGGAAAGACTAGAGATCTTTTCAAGAAAATTAGAGCTACCAAGGGAACATTTCATGCAAAGATGGGCTCGATAAAGAACAGAAATGGTATGGACCTAACAGAAGCAGAAGATATTAAGAAGAGGTGGCATGAATACGCAGAAGACCTGTACAAAAAAGAACTTCATGACCCAGATAATCACGATGGTGTGATCACTGACCTAGACCAGACATCCTGGAAGTGAAGTCAAGTGGGCCTTAGGAAGCATCACTATGAACATAGCTAGTGGACATGATGGAATTCCAGTTGAGCTATTTCAAATCCTGAAAGATGATGCTGTGAAAATGCTGCATTCAATATACCAGCAAATTTGGAAAACTCAACAGTGGCCACAGGACTGGAAAAGGTCAGTTTTCATTCCAATCCCAAAGAAAGCAATGCCAAAGAATGCTCAGACTATCGCACAATTGCTCTCATCTAACATGCTAGTAAAATAATACTCAAAATTCTCTAAGCCGGGCTTCAGCAATATGTGAACTGTGAACTTTCAGATGTTCAAGCTGATTTTAGGAAAGGCAGAAGAACCAGAGATCAAATTGCCAACATCCTCTGGATCATAGGAAAAGCAAGAGAGTTCCAGAAAAACATCTGTTTCTGCTTTATTGACTATGCCAAAGCCTTTGACTGTGTGGATCACAAGAAACTGTGGAAAATTCTGAAAGAGATGGGAATACCAGACCACCTGATCTGCCTCTTGAGAAACCTGTATGTGGGTCAGGAAACAACAGTTAGAACTGGACATGGAACAACAGACTGGTTCCAAATAGGGAAAGGAGTACGTCAAGGCTGTATATTGTCACCCTGCTTATTTAACTTCTATGCAGAGTACATCATGAGAAATGCTGGACTGGAAGAAACACAAGCTGGAATCAAGATTGCTGGGATAAATATCAATAACCTCAGGTATTTAGATGACACCACCCTTATGGCAGAAAGTGAAGAGGAACTAAAAAGCCTCTTGATGAAAGTGAAAGAGGAGAGTGAAAAAGTTGGCTTAAAGCTCAACACTCAGAAAACAAAGATCATGGCATCTGGTCCCATCACTACATGGGAAATAGATGGGGAAACAGTGGAAACAGTGTCAGACTTTATTTTGGGGGGCTCCAAAATCACTTTAGATGGTGACTACAGCCATGAAATTAAAAGACGCTTACTCCTTGGAAGGAAAGTTATGACCAACCTAGATAGCATATTCAAAAGCAGAGACATTACTTTGCCAACAAAGGTTCGCCTAGTCAAGGCTATGGTTTTTCCAGTGGTCATGTATGGATGTGAGAGCTGGACTGTGAAGAAGGCTGAGCGCCAAAGAATTGATGCTTTTGAACTGTGGTGTTGGAGAAGACTCTTGAGAGTCCCTTGGACTGCAAGATCCACCAGTCCATCCTAAAGGAGACCAGTCCTAGGTGTTCATTGGAAGGACTGATGCTGAGGCTGAAATTCCAATACTTTGGCTACCTCATGTGAAGAGTTGACTCATTGGAAAAGACCCTGATGCTGGGAGGGACTGGGCAGGAGGAGAAGGGGACAACAGAAGATGAGATGGCTGGATGGCATCACTGACTCGATGCACATGAGTTTGGGTGAACCCCAGGTGTTGGTGATGGACAGGGAGGCCTGGTGTGCTGCAATTCATGAGGTCACAAAAAGTCTGACATGACTGAATGACTGAACTGTAATGAACTGAACTGGGAAATAAACCGGACAATCTGTTAGCCTCTTTATCCCTTAATTTCCATATTGTGAAATTATGGATTTGGGCTAAAGATTTTTAAAATTCCATCTAGTTTTGAATTTAATTTTTTCTATGTGCTAGATATTTTAAAATTAATAAAATATCAATACAAAATTAATAAAATATCAATATAAATAACATATTTCAAGTAAAAACAGTTTATCATTAAAATTATAATAATTTTAAAACTATTTTAAAATCATATAAAGATTGTGGCTAAAGAAGAATGTTGAATTCAAGATGGGAAAGCTATGACTGACATTATAAATAGAAAATATAAGTCATAAGGACAATTCATTTTTATCCTGGTTTTTATTTGAATTGTACTTTTATAATGCATCATAAAAGAGCCTAAACGTTAGCAATAGATATTTTCTAAAATTGGGCCAAATATAATTTCCTGAACATTTATAATCAAGCACTTCTTATAGGTCACATTGTTATCTTCAGTGGACAGTCTGCAATATAATGTTTTTCTGACTTTTATGATTACAGTTTGTGATTTTGCAAGAAGACTACACAGTATTTGATTGACAGAAAATATAGATAATCATACAAACCAAAGTCTACTAATGGGATCACTGACTCAATGGAGTTGAATGTTTGAGCAAATTCTGGGAGATAGTGAAGGACAGAGAAGCCTGGTGTGCTGCAATTCATGGGGTTGCAAGGAATTGGACATGACTGAGCAACTGAACAACAGCAACACTTTAAACAGCAGAAATACCAAGTCATATAGAAACTCCTAAGATCCGAGAGGTATTCTTATATATATATTTTTTTTTCTCTTATGTATATATATATATGCAAATATATATGTGAGAGAAGAAAATATATAAATATAAGTGTGTATTTTATGACATAAGCACTGATTGATTATACTTATTCAAACTGAGCCATTTTACAATGACACTAAAAATAAATATATTGATAAATATTAGTCTTCAGAACCCAGTGCTTTGAATAGCATTTCCCAAAGCACAAGAATCAAAGAATTGTAGAAATGAAACATCCATGCCCTCTGAATCCAGAACTTTAGTTTCCATCTATAGTCCTTTCCCCAGTGAAAGCCCGCAGTTGAGACTTTTGTCCTGGAATCCAGTAAAGTGAACTGGCACAGCTGCGTTTTACACAAGTTCTGGCAGAGCCCATATCACAGCACAGAGGAGTCTTAGGCTGGGCGTCTGACTCTTGCACTAGACTGAACCCTATGACAGTCCTGTGAGTAAAGGACAGGCACTGTGTCTCCTTCACCCACAACTTGATGTCTCATATTTAGAAGGTCCAAATATATATTCATAGAATAGAAATAGTTTCTTGATTTTATCAAAATTTGCCCTTAGAAGCAAAATAACATACACAAGAACTCTATTCTCTCTAAGTCTCCATTGTTCCTCTTTATTTTGCAAGTATTTATTGAGTGGACACTGTATTCCAAGTATCATTTAGCTTTCAGGAAGGAAAAAAGCTTAGCCATTTGGAATCCTTGTCCTGTACCAATTCAGGATTCAGTGGAAAGAACATAAACATTGATAACAGAAAAAATGTGATCAAGAATGTGGAGGAAGAACTATGGCAGAGTGAAGAAATGATAGGGCAACCCATTTTCAGGTCAGGGTTAGAGACTTTGATGGAGCAAACACATGAGCAGGATTTTGTTGCTTCTTTTCTGCTTCAGTCTCCTAAAATAACCCATAAACCCATGCTACTCACACTTTGCCTTCTGCTCACATAATTGTGCAGGTGTTTTTTTCACAACAATTTTTTTTTAAATGAGAGATTTTGAAAAGATAGTTGATTTTACATGACAGTTATTTTGAAACCAGCTTTAATAAAGAACTGCCCAACAGTGATTAGTTTTCATGCCTCATTGTGAATATGTATGTTATCTGAACATTAAAATAATTCTTATTAAATGTTGTAAAACTGAAAATGGCTCTTAATAGTTTATAGTGACACCAGACCACTCCAAGTTTCTCAAGCATGAATGTGTCTGTATACTGGGTTTGCTTATTACAGTTTTTTTCTTTTTTTCTTCCTGGACAACTCTGATCCATGCATTAATGTTCACACATATTACTTCTTTCCATGAATTTATGTCACAGCTTTAGGATCCTGCATGAAATGATCATCTCTCCTTCCCTTTATAACATTTGGTATGTATCTCGGTCAGAGAATATTTACTGAGAGCCTGTTTTGTTTAAAGCACTGTGCCGGGAACAAAGAGACATTTCAGCTTCACAGACAGAGCTGTTTTAGGCCAGAATGCAGAGCATAGACTGACTGGTTATTTACGGCCACTGTCCATTCTGTAAGACTCATGCCCTTGCTTTACCAGTGGTTAAATATTTTGAATGTTGCTCCTATGCAATACATAAAGAACCCCTGGGCATTTAAGATGTGCCATTTGTGTTTCTTTCCTTGAAGCTCTACTGTTCTACCTACGTGGCGAATTCCTCAATAAGAAAGAAGTTTGGTTTTGTTTCACATTTTTCTCAGAGATTCCCCAGGGGAGCATTAATTCCTTTTCTATGAATCCTTCAGGAACCGAAGGACAACATCAGAAAAACAATTTAGAAAACATGTTGACAAACCCAAATAAAGCAGAGAGTTTTGTTCTCATACCTACAAGACCAAGAAAGTAAAAAAAAAAAAAAAATGATGGAGGAGGTTGTGCACATTTGCAAGCTATTTCTTAAGCCTCATCTTTAAACATCTAGACACATGTGATTTTTGAGTCTCATAGATCCAAAACTGCTTGGGAAGAAGGGAAATTAGACTAAGAGAGGAGAAGAAATAAAAAGAGAGTGCCTGCAACTGAAAATTCAGATTGAAATACATGATTTTAAGGTATCTTATCTCTCATCAAAATGTGTAGAACAACGTTTGAAGCTTTATTCTCTGGTTTTCAGTAACAATAGTGATTAAAATTATGAATCTCAATGTCAAAATGGACTCATGTTCAGATCTCATCTTTACTTCGAAGTTGAGTATTGCAGACACTCATGACTTTACTGAAGATCTCCTTCTCCACATCATTTTTGCATGAATTAAAGAGATAACCATTTTAATTATCAGTCATTTCCTGTGCACTAGACTTTTCTCTCTGAATTGTTAATTAATTAAAAAATAACAACAATTCTATTGTCTTCATTTTGCATATGAGGAAACTGAGGCATAGAGTTAGTTACTCATTTTGCCTCATTCACCCAGCAGATATGTTCACCCCAGTGATCAGACCACAGAGTCTGAACACTGTGAACTGTGCATACCGCTGTGTCTCGCCTGCTCCCTGCATGCCATGCCTGGCATGTAGTAAGTGCTATATAAATAGTGTTTTATTAATAACAATTTTGAAATAGACCTATTATGCTCCCAGTATCTTATTGTAAATTGCTGCAGCATAGAAGTGTGACAAAGTGGTAGTTTTTTCTTTCTAGCACAAACAATATTTCATATGAGTTGAATGATACCTTTTAAATATCAGACTTCTTTTTTCCCTCCCATTCCTTTCTGGAAGACAGAAAAGGAAAACGTTGTTTTCTTTACTTCATCTATGTAACTCAGTCAATCAATACTGGTTTACAGAAGATATTGCTAACTATTAACTAGATTTGTCAGATGGAAGAGGGATTTCTTATATTTTCTGCAGCTGCAGAGCAATATGTAAAATGGTATTATTGTAGTATAAAGTATTTAAGAGCCCAGGTTTTCAGAATCTGTTCTACGACTTGATGAAAGTCTCTTCATCTGCCTAAGCTTCAGGCTCCTCATATGTATAGTGTAAGTTCAGATACAAATGACACAAAGCTCTAAGATCAATGATACTGTAATTTGGTAGCTAAAGTTCTAGGAAGGAATATTGCATACACTTCAATAGGATAATTCAGGTTATCCAAATATGGAATCATTTACCTTTTAAAGTAATCAGATCCACATCATTAGAAATATGCAAAAGAATTCCCTGCCAGAGGTGATTTAGAAGTTACAAACTGTTAGGTTGAAAGCTAAACTATGTTAGTTCTTAGAATTTGTTTCTGACCCCAAGTTTCTTAACTTGATTGTATAAACTAAACGTATATGTAGTTAGAGAAACTTTAAGAAAGGACTAACGGAGTTTATAATCAGGTTTTTTAATCTCAGGAAAAACAGAATAAAACAAAACAAAACAACATCTCTAAGTAGACTGAAACCAGGGCTCCAATTACTCTCTCAATTCTGGCAGCAAAGCAATAAGAAAATAAACCCAAACACCTGCTGTGTGTTTATGTAAATCAAGTTTAGGCAGGATTATTTCTCTAAAATGTCCCAGATAATTGTGGCTCAGTAATTCCAGCTTTATTGGTAACTACTGTAAATTTGATCAGCATTTCTTAAAATGTAGTTCTCAACCCATCTGTATAAGAATCACCCTATTAAAACTGCAGATCCCCAGCCCTCCCAAAATTTTGAATCAGGATTAGAATCTGTCTCTGTTGGTAAACAAGCTTTTTTGTCAGTGATTTTCAAACATTTTTGACCAAAGTGTATAATGAATGATATATTTTAAGTCAGTGTTTCCTTTTAACAAAGTGCTTGTGTTAGTAGCTACACTAACCATAAAAGGTCATATGTGAGTAAAGCAAAAGCTACAAAGATCATATGAACAACAACAAAAAATTAAGATGACTCTATTTATAATTTTCTTAACATTTATAGAAAATCTAAGAAGTTCCAGTCTTTGTGATAATGAATGTTAGTCATATCACTTTTTTAAGATGAAAAGGAAAATCTTTTTATAACTAAAATAATTCTCTCTTTAATTGTCAGAATTATTATTATGGAAATGAAAAGTGTTCCAATTTTCCTTAATCTGAACACCAATATTTCATTTGCAGTTGCTAAAATTTGTAGGCTATTATGGTAATTTAACACAATGTTTCTTTTGATATGAGTCAGTCAGCTGACTTGTTACATTGCTTTGTATGTGTGTGTAGAATTTTTTTTTCAGAGGTTATTTCAATTCCAAGTGGCCCTACAGTAAAATGGAGATTATGAAAGGTGAATAGAGGAGGCTACTACCATATAGGAAATAAAGAACTTTAGTAACATGACCCACCAAAGTCCCTTCCAACTTGAAAATTCAGTCATTTTCTGATGTAGGTGCATTCAACAGGTCTCACAATGAGCGCACCACTCTCACAGAGAGAGGTAATCAGGACCATTAAAATGCCCAACCTATTTTTTATGTAATTGTCCTCTACAGCACAAACATATTATCTCCAAAACTCAATTACACTTCACAGATCTTATTTTGCTCTT
Source organism: Tragelaphus eurycerus (assembly GCA_935064755.1). Taxonomy (NCBI): domain Eukaryota; kingdom Metazoa; phylum Chordata; class Mammalia; order Artiodactyla; family Bovidae; genus Tragelaphus; species Tragelaphus eurycerus. The sequence goes on along the minus strand of CAKXYN010000004.1, from coordinate 37,412,085 downwards.
GAAATCACTGGCCTCACCCACATCATCCCACATTTTAGGCTAAGATCATTCCACCTAAGATGACATAAAATTGCTTATGTAAAATCAGGCCTGGTTCACCTGACTTCACCCCATAGAGATAGACTCGGCAACATAAACTAACATTCATCCTCAAATGAAAAAATTCTAAAAGATATTACTCACCATCTTTTGTGTTATCATGTTTGTTTTCTTCTAGTTTAGACAGTTTAATTCTTACAAGTATTTCTAGAAAACTTGCTAAATGAGAAATAAGCATTATTAAGGGATATGACTCTGATGCTGGAAGGGATTGGGGGCAGGAGGAGAAGGGGACAACAGAGGATGAGATGGCTGGGTGGCATCACCGATTCGTTTGGGTGAACTCCGGGAGTTGGTGATGAACAGGGAGGCCTGGTGTGCTGCAATTCATGGGGTCGCAAAGAGTCAGACACGACTGAGCGACTGAACTGAACTGAACTGAAAGGATATGAAGAAATGATAGATTACTTTGCTGACCTCTGAAAAGATGGCATGATTGTGAAATTAAGATATCCAGAAACAAATTCCCTAAAATATATGGGAGTGTGGTGTTGGGCACAGATTGAACTCATGATAAATTTGCTCTTAAGGCAGCCAAAAAGAGTGAGGATGCAGCATGAGCAGGGATTGAGAAATGTCATGACATGTCTGGGGGCAAGAAGGGAGACTGATTTGGAGAAAGTATTATTTGGGAAGATGAATTTGGGTAGACCAGTTAGACTTAAATTATGAACTCATGTTTACCAGATCAAGTGGTTTAACTTTGGGAGTGATAGTGTTAGTCACTTCAGTCATATTCAAGCCTTTGAGACCCCTTGGACAGTAGCCCACCAGGCTCATCTGTCCATGGAATTTTCTAGGCAAGAATACTGGAGTGAGTGTCCATTCCCTTCTCGAGGGGATCTTCTCCATCCAGGGATTGAACCAGGTCTCTCAGAATACAGGCAGATTCTTTACCATCTGAGCCACTAGGGAAGCTCTTGAGTGTGATAAGGGATTGCCTACAGGTCTTGAACAACAAACTGCATTACTGGAATTTAGGAAAGATGTTCTAGTAACATTCCAAAAGAAAAAGTGATAAGTGAGGTCTTCCTGAGAATGGGGACTAAAGTCAAGAATTTCTGCATGGTTGAATGCATTAAATATTGGTGATAATAACAGAGGATACTGGGTGAAATGAGATGAATATGGGGGTAAAACTGCATTGGACAAGATATGCCAGGATTGCTGTGCTACTAAGGTTCAAATCACCGAATTTTTTTATAGTTTAGTTCAGATTCCATTGTATCCAATTTGTCGTTAAGGGAGGAAATTTTATTACTCTCTGTTGTAATATCTCTCAAATTTCCCTTAACGAATTACTCAAATGGATTGAGTTATTTTACTCCTTAAAAAAGTATAACCTGAAATTTGCTGGAAAGTGTTGTTTGTTGAATTCATGCAAATTTATTTTCTGTCACTGAGAAAAAGCAAGTCTTGTTTGCTGCTGCTGCTGCTAAGTAGCTTCAGTCGTGTCTGACTCTGTGTGACCCCATAGACAGCAACCCACCAGCCTCCCCCATCCCTGGGATTCTCCAGGGAAGAACACTGGAGTGGGTTGCCATTTCCTTCTGCTAGCAAAACAGCAAAGGCAAGAAGGAAGATCTGCAGGAGTAGGAGTGTAGATTTGGGGCATATACACCTACATCTAGCCTAAGTGTCTTCTAGAATTCCACCAAAGAACAAATACTGCTAGAAGCCTTCTTGTTTCTCAAGACAAGTTCTAAGTTCCGGTGTCAGTAGATTAATTCCAATCAGAGCAATTTTTTTCCCCTTCCTTCCTTCCTCCCTTCCTTTCATTCTTAAATGTAAATTTCTCTCTTTGATTACTAATTATAATGCTTTGGGTGACCTAAAGAGGAAAACAAAACAGAAATTCTTCACAAACACTTAATGATTTCCTACTAAATATAAAAGTTCTTTTTTTTTTTTTTAATTCAAGCATCCTTCATTTCATAACCAAAAGTCAGATACTTAATGAACTAAATTGGCTAATAGAGACTTTCACTGTGTAAGCCTCCCATTTTTCTTGATAATGATAATGATAAGAAATAGAGGAAGCTGTCTTGAGAGTTGACTAACTGGAAATTACCAGTTGTGTGTTGGCTACTTAAAAAGATTAATCTTTCCCTCAAGCTAATTTCTGATAATTAACCAAAATATCCAGGAGTGCCAAGACATATTAAACACGTAAGATAGTATTTTATAACCTCCTTTGGAAAGGATAGCCCAGCTCAGGAGTTCCTCTTGTGTGGCCATATTTAATGGCCACGGTAACCATTTAAAAAATGCTGGCATGTCACTGTGTTGTTTTTGTTGTTCACTCGCTGTCATGTCTGATTTTTTGTGACCTCATGGACTTTGCTCGTCAGGCTTCCCTGTCCTCCACTATTTCCTGGAGTTTCCTCAAATTCAGGTCCATTGAGTCAGTGATGCTATGTAACCATCACATCCTCAGCCATCATAATCTTCTTTTGCCTTCTATTCACTCTATTTAAAGTATATTTTATGAGGTCTTTTTTGAAGAAAATAGAGTCTTATGGGGGATGGGAATTAGTAACAACTATAGAAGAAAGACACCCTTTATTTAGTTGGCTTGTATTTCTCTTATTCTTTCTTACTCTTATTAGCCTAAGTTAAGCACAGAGGTTATATCCTTTTGGAACTACCGAATGTAGTTCTCTAGCCAGTGACTGACTGATTTTGGAGCTGGCAGCAGGCTGACTGCCAGCAGAGAGAATCCAGGGAACAGATAACCCCTTAGAAAAATAGAGCCAAAGCAGTACTTTACAAACCTACTCTGTTTCCCTTTCATTTCTTATGTGTGTGTGTCTGTGTGCGCGCATGCATGCGTGTGCGTGTTGTGTTCTCCTACCAGGAATTGGGGAAAGTTGAAGTTTCACTGAACTTTGATTGACTCAAAATGCTCATATGTTGGCTTATAAAACAGCCATGAAACAGATTTCCAAAGAAGACATATCACTCTGGCATGTTGTAAAAATGCATAATATCATATCTCCAAAATCATTACAATTCTTTTTTTCTCCCTCATTATTTATATAATACAGGATGTCCCTCACTCACACAGGGAAAATCATTATATAAGAATAGTTTAACTTACATAAAAACCCTGACATTCTTAGTGATTTTTTAATATCTGAGGAAGACTACTAAATGTTCAAGCAACGGGCATTTTCCAGAGATAATATTACCTGTGCCCATTTGTTTTATATTTTTAAAGTACTTCTACTTTACAAAGCAAAATGATGTCAGTTTACCCAGCTTTACTTCTCACATTTATTTGTTTATTCATTCGTCTATTCATTTTTAGCTACTGAACACTTTTTTTACTCTGAAAGCATCTTAGAATTGATTCACTTTTCATGTTACACTAGTGAAAAATGCTCTTTGACCTGAAGTTACAATTACTTTAAAATTTATCAGTGCCTATTATCTCTGAATGTTGAAGCTGGCCTCCCTCCCACAAACCTTTGCAAGTATTTAAACCAAACAGCATCTTGAGTTCTCCCAAGGCAGTCCATCACCCAATCTGGGAGCTTGCTCAAACTCATGTCCATTGAGCCGGTGATGCCATCTAACCATCATATCCTCTGTTGTCCCCTTCTCCTCCTGCCTTCAATCTTTCCCAGCATCAGGGCATTTCCGTTGAGTCAGTTCTTTGAATCAGGTAGTCAAAGTATTGGAGCTTCAGCTTCAGCATCAGTCCTTCTAATGAATATTCAGGACTGATTTCCTTTAGGATTGACTGATTGGATCTCCTTGCAGTCCAGGGACTCCCAAGAGTCTTCTTCAACACCACAGTTCAAGAGCATCAATTCTTCAGCATTCAGCTTTCTTTATGGTCCAACTCTCATATCAGTACACAACTACTGGGAAAACCACAGCTTAACTAGATGGACCTTTGTCAGCAAAGTAGTGTCTCTGCTTTTTAATATGCTTTCTAGAGGTTGGTCATAGCTTTTTTTCCAAGAACAAGTGTCTTTTCATTTCATGGCTTTCATTATTTGTGAATAGTTGCAGCCAATGAAAATATGTGGTTATTTTAAAAATCTGAATAACTTTTAATTTTTAACATGTAATACTGATAAACAGGCATTTAGAGTATCATCCTTCAGAAGCTTTCTATGTACAACAGGTATGAAAAAAATAGTAATATTTAGATCAGTTTTCTTATTTGAAAGAGTTAGAACTATTATCTAGGTAGGTAGCACTGGGTTCTTTTCTCTGTGGCACCTTTCTATTTATCCTCAATCTTCTCAGCCCCTCTCATTTTTTTCTGTCCCTAATGTTGTTTCCCAGATAATTCGCCCCATTTCTGTCTATGAGGGCTCAGTAAGGTGTTTTGTAGTCAAAGCAAGACCTGCTTTTTCCAATACTTTCCCTTGGAGCCAACATACAATTTTTCTTCTGCTCCCTCTTCTCTTTGCCTTCTATTTCTGGAGGACTTGTATGGAAGCAAAATTTGCAATGTGGTAAAATGTTAAGAGATATCACCAAATGCAAATCTGCAAGCATGATTTTGTTCTCAGAAATTATCTGAATTGCATTTCAGTATTCATATTACTCTTCCCACCTTTCCCTCATTACAGTCAGAGGCATGGAAATTTCACGTGGCTCGTTATTGTGAGCGAAATTGTGAAAGTGTTAGTCGTTTCACTTGTGTCCAATTCTTTGTGACCCCATAGACTGTAGCCTGCCAAGCTCCTCTGTCCATGGAGATTCTCCAGGCAACAGTACTGGAGTGAGTTGCCATGCTCTCCTCCAGGGGATCTTCCCAATCCAGGTCTCCTGCCATGCTGGCAGATTCTTTGCCATTCTGATCCACATATTACGAAGCCTAAATCTCAGGCTTCTTCTCTCCCCAGCCCTCTTCTCCTCTGGCCAGTCATGCCATCTGAGCTACCAGGAAAGCCCAGTAATCTCTGATCTGGTGCTTTTAAATGTGTTAAGGACTCTGACAATTATCTTTTCCCTTTCAAACACCATTTTGAAATAAAAATTGTTTGGTACTTAAATAACATGTGGAGACTGTTGCACTTTTGTTGATGCATATATGCTGATGTAAAGATGTATATTCTTCAAGTAATACTAAAGTACTGTCTTCAAGTAAATCTAAAACTTTGCAGCTGATGTAAAGATGTATATTCTTCAAGTAATACTAAAGTACTGTCTTCAAGTAAATCTAAAACTTTGCAGCTGATTATTTTTTCCTGCATACTCTGAATTTTCTTTGTTGTTCGGCCATATTTCATGAATATAGTTCAAAAGGTCATTATAATGTTGCAATGAACTAGATATTTACATATATGTGGCCCAATCTAAGTTCATAGGGGCCTGACTCTCTTATGCTATGGTTATTGATGCATAAGAAAATATCTTATACATTAATCAGGACCTATCAATATCCAAGATAATTGGTTTTCAATCCTGACTCTGCCTCCAGCATTATGTGTAACCTTGAGTACCTTCTATCCCTAAGGTACAAAGCCTTGTACCTTTCTGATCCTTGATTTTCTCATCTGCAAAATAGAATGATTATATGTCACTAATTATTTTTCAAGTACTTTTTCCATGGTAAGAATTGCATTTAATGGTAGGAATTATTTCTGAGTCTCACCATTGAGCTAGATTTTTCAGTAGTGAATATACAGTCCTCATAAATTACTTCCTATGTTACATTCTAGCAAGTTTTTATTCACAGAGGTCAGTTTGATGGTATTTATTTTCCTATATGTTGATATGGCATCGTGGCCTCCACCCTGAGAATACCTTAGAACATTGCTATTCAAGAGAGTTTTTGTCATAGTTATATTAAAGTCTTAAGAACTGTACTTCTTGTTTCTTTTCCATTCTTTGAACTATTAAACCAACAATTGATAGTTTTGGGAAATAAAGGGCTTTTTGCTTTCTTTTTTTCCCACTACATAGAAGCTAAAGATGCTTCTGCTTTAAGATAATTAAAAAGAAAAAAGGTAAATGTAAAGGTGTGTGCATGCTCAGTTGTGTCTGACTCTTGGTGACCTCATGGACTGTAACCACCAGGCTCTTCTTTCCATGGAATTCTCCAGGCAATAGTACTAGAGTGAGTTGTCATTTCCTACTCCATGGGATCTTCGTGACCCTAGGATCAAATCTTCGCCTCTTGAGTCTTCTGCATTGGCAGGCAGATTCTTTACCACTAAGCCACCTGGGAAGCCTGTGGGGTATCAATATTCACTCTACATCTTACCAGTCTGACATAAAATAACACTGGGCATAGAAGAACTCAAGAGAACTGTTTACATTATAGCTTTCTGGTAACAAAAACACACTTTTCCATAAGTATCAGATTAGTAATTCAGAGTCATAATAATCTGCAACTCACAAGATCGTCATCTAACACTAAGATGTTACAACTATTTTTTTCCTCTGAAGAGCATATTTAACTACTAGCACAAGCATAGGATTTCCTTTTATATCTAACAGAATTTAATCTTGCCCACAAAGTACTAACAGACGGAATGAAGCCAAATATGAACATTAAGAACTACTCCTGACTTCACAATTCATATTTTTTCTCTAATGGATTCTGAAGAGAAGAAAACACAGGGCTTGTAAAGAAATAAATGAATGGGATATCATGATCACTCAGAAACAGGTGATTCATTCATTATTGAACAAAGGGGGAAAAACACTTCTAGTAATTATAATTAAATTGCTTATGTTTTAATTCTTAGAAGTTTAAATTTTTCAATAATTATTAAATTCTTAAAATTTAAGATTAAATTTGATTAATTTTATGTAAACAAAATATAAAATTTATCAGAATATTTACCTTTGGTTCTGTTTGCATATTTACTTATGATCATGAAAGATTAAAAGAAAAGTATAGTTTCAATGATTGGGATATGGTAATCCTTCACATGCCTCATTTTCCTATTTGTATATTCTATTAATATCATTATCAAAAACCAAAATCAATAACTTATTTGTGAAGAATTTAAAAACCACCAGAAAGTGTTGTAGCATTTGAAGTCTTATTAAGTTATATTGACAGTAGATTATTGTTGAGAAACACATTTCATTTTTGGATGCCTAGATTTATGACAGATTTAGTTACAAGGGACATGAATTTGATGTATAATACTGGAGTCTTTGAACTGCATGGGAAAATATCACAATTTTTCATTGTATTAATGTCTTACATTGGGCTATCTGCTGCCTTGCTACCCAAGGTTGAAGCAAATATTTTATTAGAAATCAAATCAATTTCAGACAATAAAAAGCCCATATTCCATCACTGAGTAAAGTACAAGCTCTTCTAAGTTGTTCTTTTAAATTAATAGAGTGTATCAGTTCATGTATTAGTATACAGCATCCAGGAATAATAAAGGATTAAGTTTTCACCCTTCTTCTTAACCTTGCTCTTTTATGTGGAGTCTTCTGATGCCAGTGTTGACTGATATGAAAATGTTTTGTGCTCTATGTAACTGAGTTTTGTTTTGTTTTTTTTTAATGTTGCCTTTATTCTTTCTTTTTCTTTTCTTTTTTTTTTGCCCAGTATAGATATAGTCAGAATTCATATTTTTCACAGTTTAGAGTACTAGTCACTCCCCTTTGTGGCCAGGTTCTGTTCTGTTTCTATTGCTGGTACATGAACTCTGTTAGAATGGAGAACTGCAGTGGCAGAGCAGGGAGGACAGGAAGGAAGAAGAGGGAACATTGGATACATGTGTCATTCTCTAGTTCTTTTTCCCTTTTCACATGCCACTCTCCTTAGGAGTGTTCACAAATCTTTCCGGTAAACTCTCCCATCTCCGATTTCTTTCCCAGTTTTTACTACTTCTTTTCTCCATCCCTGGGCTTCCCTAGGGGCTCAGATGGTAAAGAATCTGCCTGCAATGTGGGAGATCTGGGTTTGAACCCTGAGTTAGGAAGATCCCCTGGAGAAGAGAATGGTTACTCAGTCCAGTGTTCTTGCCTAGAGAATTCCATGGACAAAGGAGCCTGGCAGGCTATAGTCCATGGGGTCCCAAAGAGTCAGACACAAGTGAGGGATTAACACTTTCATTTTCTTTCCCCTCCACCCACTTTTCCTGGTGGATCTGTCTATGCTCTGGCTTTTTCTTTCAAGATAACCTCCACTATTTTCTCACCCATAGGAAATAAAGTCATGGTGCCTCTCAAGCCTGATACCCAAGTTTGATTTGATCTTCAGAACAAAGCTAGCATCTCTACCCAAATTCCAAATTTTAGAATCCCTTTTCAAATTAATTAATAAAATAACCCTTAACCTTTTTCATATCATGTATGGACTGCTATGCTGCTGCTGCTAAGTCACTTCAGTTGTGTCCGACTCTGTGTGACCCCATGGACTGCAGCCCACCAGGCTCCCCCATCCCTGGGATTCTCCAGGCAAGAACAATGAAGTGGGTTGCCATTGCCTTCTCCAATGCATGAGAGTGAAAAGTGAAAGTGAAGTGGCTCAGTTGTCTCCGACTCTTAGCGACCCCATGGACTGCAGCCTACCAGGCTCTTCTGTCCATGGGATTTTCCAGGCAAGGGTACTGGAGTGGGGTGCCATTGCCTTCTCCGATGGACTGCTACGTTATGTGTTAAATGCCATCAAGGGTTCTTTTATTTTTCAGCTATTCTACTGATCTCCTTCACATTTAACAGTAACTTCTCTGTCCACCCTCTTTTTGAGTGTCATTTCTTGTACTGGCCTTCATATCTACAAGATAGGAGGGGCACTTGAGTCTAGGTCTGATAGTACCTAGAATATTCCTGCAGAATTAAAGAGGAAATTTAGAGATTTTCTGAATTATTGATTTTTGAGGAGTTGAAGATAGGAAGAAAAATATTTCGGTGGTTTAAACATTAAACATTAATTGCAATTGGGATCTGCCAGATATACAACCCGTTCTTCTCACAAAACTCAATTTATCATTTATAGGAAAGCAATTAGCAACATGCCTCTACATTTGTCCAGACATCTCTTCCCTCTTTCTGAGATCGAGGAAGTAGTGGAGGGGGTCCCTCGTGTAGCTTTACTTTGCTCTCTGACTACATCTGTACAAGAAATCAAGCTGGTATTACATTGGCCAAGCAATTTGGAAAATATTGTTGTTATTATATACACATACATCTATATTTATATGTATACATGTATCTTCATCTATCTAATCTATACTGTAATTTTCTTTTTAATAGAAAACAGAAAATATATCAACTTTGTTTTAAACCATTCTTAGTATGAATCAAAGGATTTCTGGTATTTATTGGACAAAGATGAAAATCAATCTCTCATAATTTAAGAGAGAATGGTAATTTGTTTTAAAGTCAATACATGGGTTACTAACTTTCAAATCAATGATGCTGTTTGTTTAACAGAGAGCTAGCTTGAGAAGTCCAAAAAGCTGTCTGCTTTCTCTGATTATCCCAGAATTCTCCTTGAAGTTACATTTTCCAAAATAAAAGCAAAGCAATCTTACCAGGATTGGATCATTTATATACAACTGGAAATATTTCATACTCAGAAAAATACTGTCATTATACATTTGCATCAGTATTGATAGTTTTGTTTTTCATCAGATTTTATTGCAAGCAGTGTAGGAGAGATTTCTTAACCTTAAAATGTTGACACATTTTGTTTCTAAATGTATGTGTCCTAGTATAAATCAAGTGGCCATAATCAGTATTCATTTCTTGTAGAATGGAAACATAAGTGACATTTTGAAATATTTTAATTGCATGTTCAGAAGTGCTAGTGGATATGCCAAAGTGAAAATACAATCCTGAAACTAATTAATGTGGCTTCATTTATCAAGAGCTCTAGAGCTCTTATAAATACTAATAATAGCATTGTAACAGTGTATTTCCGTTTGTCTGTTGACACTCTGTGCTGTCATAGTGCCCCACACCATTGAGTCGAAGAAAGTCTTTGTGTGGATTTAACAAAAAGCATTCCACATTGTTTTGTAGTAAATTCTAAGACTTCTTACACCAGGTAGTGATCTTACACTAGTGTCTATAGTACTGAGATTGATGGACTTGAAAAAACAACTATTTCATTGTTTACAGAGCTGGAGAAATAAAGGGAATCAGTAAAATACATTCTACATTCAGATACGTTACTTTTTAAAAATATATGAAATACAAAAAAACAATCACATGTCTCATCTGTGCAGGAAGTAAAGGTGAGCTGAGGGGAGGGATCAATATGGAGGTGTTAGTTTTAATATAAGGTTTTGCTTCATAAATAGCAGTACACTGAAACAGAAAAGTCTGTTTAAAATGGCACTCTTGGATAATGGCCAGCCTTCATTTCTCATCATTAAATATCTAGGAATCTTTGCTAGGGACGTGTTTGTCTATCACTGATGTTGTGTTTGAATGAAAAGAGTACTGGATTAGGAATTCTAGATTTGTTTTTTTTTTAAAGTTGGAGGCTCATTGTTTCAAAATGTTAATCAATTGTAACCGTACATATATCTCCTCCCTCTTGAGCCTCCCTTCCAACTCCTCGCATCCCACCCTTCTCGGTCATCGTAGAGCACCATGCTGAGCTTCTTACCTTATACAGCAGCTTCCCACTATTTATCTGTTTTTCACATGGTAGTGTATATATGTCAACAGTACTCTCTTAATTTGTCCCACCTTCTCCTTATGCCATTGTGTCCGTAAATCCTCTCTGTACATCTGTGTCACTATTCCTGTCTTGCAAATAGGTTCATCAGTTCTAGATGTGGCCTTGGATCTACTCTTACTTGGAAATTTTTTTTTTCATCCAACTTTATTTCTCAGGTCTTCATTTTCTTTATACATAAACATAAGGAAGTCGAAGTCTCAAATGTTTAAGGCCTTTTCAACAAATTCTAAAAGACTGTGATTTTGGAATCATTAATATAGGCTTCCCAAATAAAGAATGCAGTGAGAGCAAAGTTAATAGAATTATATCCAAGAGAAAAATGCCTGCCAATGTGTAATTCTAAAAATTATTTGTAGGTCCTTTATAGTCATCTGAGCGACTTCACTTTCTCTTTTCACTTTCATGCATTGGAGAAGGAAATGGCAACCCACTCCAGTGTTCTTGCCTGGAGAATCCCAGGGACGGGGAAGCCTGGTGGGCTGCCGTCTATGGGGTCACACAGAGTCGGACACGACTGAAGTGACTTAGCATAGCATAGCATAGCATATAGTCATCTAAAGGCATCTGAAAGCAACCAGTTTACTCCTTTCTATGACAATGAAATCTACAAGTTAAGTACAGACATCTCCATGGGCAATAGAATAATCCAAGTAAAATGTGGCAAAGGCATGTTAAATCCAAACAAAACTCTCATGCTGGAAAAGGAAAAAAAAAAACAAAAAACAAAACACAGCCATTAGAAAGCTAAATATGTATGAAAAGAAATTCCGCTCGGACTTGAACTATATTAGTCATTTGGGGCAAAGGCTAGGTTAGTAACACCGTTCAAGGAAAGTAAGGCCACATTTCTGCATTGTTTTTTATGTCCTCTTGCTAAAAAGTTTCATTTGTCTTTGTTTTGAGCCTCAAGTACAGCTAAGTATTTCTTGAATTTGCATTTGATTCCTCTTTAGGAAGTTTATAAATCATCACCCTCATTATTTCAACAAATATTATTCTATATTAGTTTGTTTATAGAGCTGGCCTTCAGTTTTAATTATTTTAATGTGTAAACTGGGATAGAAAAGAGGAACACTTTGGATTTTGGTGGTAACTATGCAATCAACTTACAAGCTCTGTGACCTTGAACAATTTACTTAGTCTCTCGGATATTCGGTATTCTCATTTTAAAAAATTAATAAAATCCATAACCTCCTGAATTAGGGTGAGATAAAAAAAATGTATATGAAGCATGTATCATAGTGCCTATAATAGAGCAGGTCTTCATCAATTCTCAGTTGATCTTCCTTCAAATAATTCATTCTCATATTGAAATAAGCACATTTCTTAATTTTTGAAATTTGTAAATCAGTGATTTGCTCCTGGCTTTGCTGCCAGTTGTGGGACCTTGTGCAAACCACTATCCTTTTGCACTCCAGTGTTCTTATCTGTAAAAGAAGATCTGAACTATATAATTTTAAATACTTCGTTACCCTTTCATTTAATTTTATTTGTTTTGGTCTTTGTAGTTTTAAATGAATGACAACAAAAAACAGATGAAATACCATTTCCTGATTATGCAATAAAGTATGAGTCTCCTATGTAGCATGTCATAATCCAAGAGTATATTATACTAATTATTGTAACATTCTTAAATTATTCCTACCAGAAATAGCTAAATGACTTAAAATAGGTATTTTTAATCTTTCTTAAAAACAAGGAAAATTTAATCCACATGTTTCTTAAGTTGAAATTTTCCTCCTATTAATAATTTCTATTGAGTCATAGATATCTAGGTTTAGGTTTCTTTTGGTCTGCAGATGATTTTGCCTTTCTTCTAAATGAGAGCTACTGATTACATTAATATTCAGATCTCTGTCCTCTCTTCCCAAAAGGTCACTTTTTTCTCTTTTTAAAAAATTAAGCTCTTGTATTCCTGAAAGGAGAATTATTATTTCCCATGAAAATAGATTTTAGTTAGAAGGGCCTTTCTAAAAGCATGCACATGAACAAAATACTATATCCACATTAGATTATCAAATGATTCACTTTTATGTAGATGTCATATCAAATCTGCAAAGCAAAATCTGTGAGAAATGCACAGACAATCCCTATTTCACATGATCCCTGCCCCTCCCCCTCAGAATGACTATAGTATCGTTATGAAGAAATGGTTGAACAATGACAAACGTGATCTTTGTACAACTCAATTTTTTTAAAAGTACTCTAATATATTCAGAATGTATTTCAAAATATCTTCAGGCATAATATCCCATAGCATATTGTGATATGTCACGCATACATGGAAATTACAATTTCATAGGTTATACATTACAAAGAATGACTTTTTCATCAGTCTATTCCTTTATGATGGGGAAGCTAACCAATGTTACTCTCGTACCATACTCAAAAATCTTCTGCTTTTCCAACTCACAGGGTAAAGCAAACAAAAAACAGCAGCAACAAAATTTAATCCAAGGACAAGAATTCTTTAATTAATAAGTAAATGTAAAACTTGTCATTTTGCCTGCTCACCTTTACAAGAATATCATATAATTAACCACTTGAAATTTAGAAGTTAGGTGAAGGTAATAAACTATATCTATTTCATCCCAGGTTTTCACTTTAAAATGCTTTCTTTTTCTTGTTTACCTGTTCCTGATATGTCTTTTCTGTAAGGGCACCTGGCTAATAACTTAAAAGTTTCTAAGTATAGCTAGCTATCAGATTAGCTCCATGAAGCCCATTTAGTACTTATAAAATGTTGTGGACACTACTTATAATACCTCTGGGAAATTTTGTCACTAGTATTTCTCAAATTATATCACATTGTTTAAAATCATGAGAATGGCTCATAAAACAGCATTTTCTTTCTTTTCCAGGTAAGCATATAAGATAAAATAGTCTGAATACATTAAATTTTTCTATATTTTGGAAATATCTGAAAGCATGATAGTACCATAGAAACATGTTTTAGTTTAAACATTAGTTGGAATAGGAAACAAAAAATAAAATATCAGTGCAGAGTTACATACTAATGACCTATGAAGCAGTTCTCATAACAGGCAGGTTGTGAGTTTGTTGCCAGGGAGGAAAGAACAAAATGCCCCAGGTACATTAGGGAATATTTAATATTCAGGGAGTCCATTATATTGCAAACAGTGGTCATTCACTAGATCTCTGTTAGGAGAAGACTGAGCTAAAGCAGAAATGTAAATTATTTTAAAGGCTTGATTTACTCCTTTGAAAAAGTTATCCACCCCTATTCTTCCCTGAGAAGAACATAGTTGTGGTTACATGAAAATATCCACGCATAAAAAAAGTGTGTTTATCCCAACTTGGCCATATGAATCACCACATGAGAAAGGGCTATTAAAACATTAATCATTATGATAATTAGATGGAAACTTCATGATAATAGCAGGTGATTAAAAAAAGGAATGTATTTCTTAGAAGTCACAGTATGTTGTCATGTTTATGCCCACAAATGTATAAAAGCCACTACATTTTCTTACATGGTAAAATATTGGTAATAATTAGATTTAGATTATTGTATTATACTAGATGGATAGATAATAGAATTTTCACCTATATACTCTGAGTTATAAACAGTTGTAAACACTACAGTCTGAATGAAATTTAAACAGAATTCTCAGAATATGAGAAACCCAACATTTTCCATATGCACTGTCATATTCCATTCTTTTTCTAATATTCATATTTCATTAGCATTTAGTACACAGGCCTTGGGATTTTTTGAAAAGAAATATAAATATATTCTAGTTTGGTATTTGTGAACTATTTATCATTTAATTTACCATCAAGGCCTACTTAATTTTGTTTAAGACACTAAATTAATTTAAATCCCACCTCTTTTACTTTTGATATGCAAATATTTTTACTTTGATGTTGTAGCAGTACAAATTGAATTTTGCAACATGAACCGCTAATGCTAATTTGATTACTTCTGTATTAGTGTTGAGTGCTGCTAAAATAGCAAGAGATTGTTTAAAAAATGAAACTGGGAATGGAAGAACTCTTTCTCTGCAGGCCCTCTGCAATGATGGTAGTATTAATGCATGTACATTAATGCTTGATGATTCTCATACAGACATGAATATTAATTTTATAGACAAACAATTTAGGATTTTTAAAAAAACCTGACAGCTTGATTTTTTTAAAAATTGAGTTCATCAAAAAGTCCTGACTGAACTTTTTAATAGCTCAGAGAGTTTGAATCCACTTAAGATATTTATTGCAGATGATTTAGACCATGATTTCTTTTTAGCAGTAAAGATGTTTATCAAATATAGTGAAGACAAGGTGCCTAAATTATGAATTCAATACTTTTTGGATGGAAGTGAATCAGGCTTTTTTAAAAAAGAAAGAATGAACCTTTTTAAAAATATCTATTTAATTGATTTATTTGATAAAGTTGAGGATATTTCTAATGACCTGTAACAAAAAGGATGACATAAACATCTGATTATAATGCAAGATAAGACAAGAATACCTGACAACTGTTGAAAAATGATTTTTCCTTTTTTTTAAATAGTACTTGAAAATAGTATCTCACATGAAAAAACAAAAAACTCACTTATACACATGATCTACAAGATCATCCAATGCTGGAGCTGCAGTAATATCTGCCACCTGTAGTGTGCCTGCAACGTGCATGTTGCTTGTCTGTTTATCAATGAAATGTCTGTGTATGTCTGTCTGTAATTTGCATTATGCCTGAAAGTCTCTATGCTCATTAACCTTTTACAGGTGCCGCACCATTCCAAGGAACTGCAGGTACTAAAACAATGGGCAGTATTCTTGAAGGCACTGCACACTTTGAGCTCCACCTTCTCCTCCTGCCTACCCTCAGGCAATGTTTTGGAGACCATTCAATGAGTTAGATATTTGTGGCCAAGCTAAGGAAGTAAAAAAGGAGTAGCTAGTGACTGAATGAGGGCACTGTATATTTTCCACATATTATCCATCATCTGACTATAAAAAGAAAGGTTTGATATAAAAAAGATGGAGAGAGATTGAGAGAGATGGAACAATCATTACCTTATCAAATTATCAAGAGTTTTCTTCAGGATGTGACTAGAAAAAAAATGTTAGAATGTATGCACATACTGTCAGTTTTCTTAAAAGTTTCTCAACAGTGTATGTGGTATGTGAACATATAATACAGTGATTAACTAGGTTAGAATGTTGATAAATAGAGATTACTAGGCTGATGATTATAAAAGTAATTATACTGAGGATAAATACTAAACACTAGTTGGTTGATTCTTTTTAAACCTAAAACTTTTTGTGTAATGCAGTTTTAAATAAGATCAAGCATTCTGCTGTTCCACACCTGTAGACATTCACAACTTGTATACTTAAGGAGTAAAAATTATGGTTTTGCATAAATATTTTTAACCTCCATATATGGAAGAAAAAGATTCTGATTCTTTCCAATCAGTGCCTCTGAAAAATCAATTTTCTTTTTCAAATTAGTCACAAATTTCTTTTGTGAAATTTCTTTTGTGAATATGTTCTTTATATGCAATGCAAAGTTTCAAAAGAATTTAAACCAATCTACCATGGGCAAAGCCTTATCAAATAGACATTAAATAGACAAGCAAACCACTAATAAATTCCAACAGCCTTATAAAAGTTGGTGAATGCTACTGTGATTGTGAAGATCATTAGTGCTATTAAAAATGGTGATGCCATTGATACTAGTCTTTATCATTGAAACTATTTTCAAGGGCTAAAAATGGGGGAAAGCATAAATTGAGCTCACTTCTTAATAAGTTCACAATTGAAATTACCGTCTTGTTCAACCTCCCATTTTGAAAATGTAAACTCGTTTGTAAGTCACTTATGGAAATTGTTAAACATAATAGCCCATCTCCTTGTTTTAATAATGATTATAGAAAACTATCTAAAATTCTTTATATATATAATGAAAATAATCAGGGTTGACTATAGTAAGGACAGATGACAATTTACCTTCCTTTAAAATGAGATTTTATTGATATAAACGTTCATTGCTTGTTCATTACTTCGTCTCTTTCTGACTCACACTATTTCTTTCTGTTCAAATGTCATGCTTTCAAAAACACACACACACACACACACACACACACACACACAACTGTTTTAGAATACTTCCTCTTCCTGGTAGCACTCAAATCATCAATGAAATGTGTCTTAAATTGTATCTCCTGAAATATGCCATTGGCTCATGCTAAAAGAAAACTGAGTTATACTCCTCACCCTCGAGTCTCGATGTCAGTTCTTATTTTGGCCGTCTTCATTTTCATTTAAGGAGACAACTTGTCCAGTGGATCCTGTTAAAGATAATGTGAAAATCACAAACAGTTTGTCTTATTCAGAGTGCAGGGTTGTGAGAGGGGGAAAGAGAACAGTAACTACAAAAGGGAAAAGAATTAATGTAGAACGTCCTTGATAAAAGCATTGCTTAGTTCATCCTTAGTTCCATTTAGATTGGTACTCATGTGACAGGAACTAATTTTTTAAAATTTTATTCAATGTTTATTTAAATTTCAATAGATGCATTTGTCTAGTGATTACCATATTGCACAGTGCAGATTTAGATACGCATGTTCTCATTTCATTTTAAAAGACAAAGACTAAATGTTTTCAATTTAGCCTTTGAAATAGACTCCAAAGAATAAAACTAGTCATCATTCTTTTGAAGATTCATTGCTCCTTTTGTTAATATCAGATGACTTATCTTAGTTTCTGTGTTTTTAATCTTCTTCTTCATTGAATATAATTAAAATATATATTCCAAATTAGGATTACACACATATATATACATGCATAAGCATGTGTGTGTATATATATATTATATAAAATTTCATTAGTGGAATTTCAATAAACACATATAAAATTTTATGGATATTAGCCATAGAGTTGTCCTTAAAACTTCTCTACTATGATTGTTAAGGTCATGGCTTTGCAGTCAAATAGACATGGGATCAAATTCTAGTTCTGTGACTACCTGATGACCTTGAGAAATGACTAATCTTCTTAAGTCCTTATTTGCTTCTGTGGGAAGAAATAATAAAACTTCATATTGTACATTGTACAATATATGAATATGTACAACTTCTACATTGTACATTGTAGAATTGCAGTGAAGATTAAATGAGCCAGTACTACAAAGCATATAGCACTGTACATCTCTCTGCTGCTGCTGCTGCTGCTAAGTCACTTCAGTCGTGTCTGACTCTGTGTGACCCCATAGACGGCAGCCCAGCAGGCTGCCCTGTCCCTGGGATTCTCCAGGGAAGAACACATCTCTCTAATGTTCTGTAAATGTTAGCATATCAGCTAGTCTCATTCTAAATGCTGTGTAAGGTATCGTTTGTGTACAGTGTATACTCAGAAAGATTTGTATCCTCAAAAGGATTTATTTTTTCCTTTTCTGCTGCATGGCTAACAATGGATAATTCCCAACCCACATGAATATAAACAGGGTCCGTAGGTTTTAGCATTTTATCCTCCAATAGCCAGAGAAGGCAATGGCACCCCACTCCAGTACTCTTGCCTGGAAAATCCCATGGACGGAGGAGCCTGGAAGGCTGCAGTCCATGGGGTCGCTGAGGGTCGGGCATGACTGAGGTACTTCACCTTCACTTTTCACTTTCATGCGTTAGAGAAGGAAATGGCAACCCACTCCAGTGTTCTTGCCTGAAAAATCCCAGGGATGGGGTAGCCTGGTGGGCTGCCGTCTATGGGGTTGCACAGAATCGGACACAACTGAAGTGACTTAGCAGCAGCAGCAGCAGCCACATAAGGGTATATTGTGATCTTACAGAGTGCCTCATCATAGCAACAATCTTACACCGTTTAGAGAAAATGATACTGTTTTCAAGTGCTTAAAGAATTGTCCCAAGGAAGGAGAAATAAATTTTATTCTTAAACTTCTAATTTTTGCTTTAGTAGTAAAACTGTGGAACTATGTACCTGATGGCTGAGGACCAATTCAACTGGGGCTAATTTCCTTATTTCAGCAAAACTTAGGGAATAGTTTTTGTCATTTGAGAAGCTTTCAATCTGTGATCTTATAAATAACAACATCAGCTGAAAGAGAAAGAGCTAACATTACAAACTGGAGTGGAAAAAATTGACTAGCACTAAAATACACATATCAATAGTAAGTTCTCTCAGTCCCTCAACTGCATCATTAATGTCAATCTGCAATGAAGGCTATCTCCTACTCTTTTTGGCAAACAATTTCCAGGAAATGTCTGCCACTCAGATCTTCCTAAGATGTTCACTTCTTGTCACTTCCACAGTATGTAAAGATGGAGGAGCTAAGATGTGTGCCACCCTATGTTTCTTCTGAGTCTAGTTTCTGCATTTTCCATTAGGAGTCCTCCATGGGTAGATACTGTGGTTGACAAGTTTTCTGCAGTAAATCTAAGAAGCAGGGTATTCATATACTTTGAAATCCGGTTGTTGTGTTTTCCTTTTCCAAAGTGAGTCATCATGCTGGTGGGGCTAATGCATCTACAAACCTAGACTGAATTAAAATAGAAAGTGAAGGGACCATCGGAGTGGCAAGATACTATGGAGACTGATAATGATGAATAACTTCATTTATAAAGGGTAAGGCTTTGCTAATTCCTAATATAAATATTAGACAATTGTCAAAAATAGCATACCCATATCTGGGCATCAGCTAGACTGTATTAGGTTTAGTTACAGCCGTAGAGAAAAGGTAAATTAAAGCCAGCGAAGGTGGAGGAAACAAGTGGGAGTTTTATTTTTATAATGTACCATGAAGAAAATATTTTAAGAGATTTGAAGAACACCATCAATTTAAGTTTTGTTTTGTTTTTGCCAAATAGTGACGATCCTTTAAGAAAAAAGTCTCACGTTGGAAGATTTAGCTCCTTATAAATTAAACAGAAGATTGGGATAAAGTTAAAGTAAAAAACAACAATAACAACAACAAAACCCCAAAACAACACAGCTACAATGCCCATCAAATATTCAGAAGAGGATGTTTCTGCATGGGCATATGTTCAGTTTATCAGATCAGATCAGATCAGATCAGTCGCTCAGTCGTGTCCGACTCTTTGCGACCCCATGAACCTCAGCACGCCAGGCCTCCTTGTCCATCACCAGCTCCCGGAGGTCACTCAGACTCACACCCATCGAGTCAGTGATGCCATCCAGCCATCTCATCCTCTGTCGTCCCCTTCTCCTCCTGCCCCCAATCCCTCCCAGCATCAGAGTCTTCTCCAATGAGTCAACTCTTCGCATGAGGTGGCCAAAATACTGGAGTTTCAGCTTTAGCATCATTCCTTCCAAAGAAATGCCAGGGCTTATCTCCTTCAGAATGGACTAGTTGGATCTCCTTGCAGTCCAAGGGAGTCTCAAGAGTCTTCTCCAACACCACAGTTCAGTTTATAACATCCCTTAAAGATGTAAGTTAGGAAACTAGAAAGGGAAAAAATATATGTTAGGCTGATAGCTATTTAGATAGAATGTATACGTAGTCAGTGAGAAGGACTGCATTGCCTTGTTGAGATTTTCAAATATCAGTATAGTTACTTAAAATGCTGGTTGAAGTGTCAGCTCTATTTAGGAAAACAAGAATAATGGGGAAAAATCCTGCTACCTGCTTATGTTGAAATAAAAACATTCAGGATTATTGATTCCTATAATCTACAATTGCTTATCTTTCTGTGAAATGTCTATTTAAAATGTCTCTTTAAATCATATTAAGAATAAACTAGGCAGTTTATCTTTATATAGATTATCCCAAATTATAAGCAATTGGAATCCTGTAGAATTTAACCAGCACTGGAAGAAGATCTTCTGATATACCTATGTTTTCACCTGCAATACTTTGGCTATTTCAGCTTTCTATTTCTGAGCAGACACCATGACCCATGATAGCTTTGTGGCCGCTGTGCTGTGATATGAATAAGCAGCTATTCAGAGTAGATGTAAAGAAGCAAACTCATTTTATTTTAGTTTGTTTTGCACTAAACATTTGATGCCTTGCCTGTAAGAATAAAAATAGAATAGGGAGAAAGAAATTCAAATTGGAAAAATAGATGACAAAACCCAAATATATATGTGACTCAAAGATCAGCTTTCCAACATGCCCACCTAAATTTTTGAATGGCATTTAAATATTCTACTTATTATTTGAAAAAAATTCATAGATTGAGATGGTCATGTCAGCATTTACATTTCTGTGTTTATGTTTAGTGCCTCGATCAAGTCAAATTTTTTGCCCTGTAAAATGTATAAAGAAATCATTATTCTTTATTAAAAATAGATAAAAATCCATATTATAGTTTTTTAACCACATAAATATATTCAAAGTTATCACCAAAATTGACTTCAGAATACTAAAACATCTTAATATCTAGATTTATATTGCCCAATACAGCAGCTACTAGCCAGTTGTGATAATTGAGCAATTATTATGTGATTAGTCCAAAGTGAGATGTGCTATAACAAACACACCAGATTTAGAAGACTTGATGCCAATAAAAGAAAGCAAAATACCTCAATAACTGTGTGTTGATGATATATAGATATGATACATTCTTGTATATTTGAGGTTGAATAAAACATGTTATTAGAATTAATGCCACTTGTTTCTTTTTTTTTTTTTAAACAGAGACACAAGGAATCTTTACATCATGTTTATGACTCTTAGGTGTGATTTGAATTATATTTGTGCATTGGCATTGACGTGGATGGTGTTTATCTTTAAACACAACAGAGAAATTCTCTTAATTTAAAGATAAACAATGAGGCAAGTGCATGTACATGTATGTTTATTTTCTGTTGTTGCTTGAACTAATTTTACCACAAACTTAGTGGTGTAAAACAACACAAATTTAGTATCTTACAGTTCTAGAGGTCAGAAGTCAATAGCAGATCTCACTGGACTAAAATCAAAGTATTAATATTAGGAAGACTGCATTCCTTTTATAGGTCTAGGGTAGAATCCCCTTTTGTACCTTTTTCTGCTTCTAGAGGCCGCCATTTCACATTTGCTAGTGGCCCCATTCTTCCATCTTTAAAGCATCACTGGGAAAGTACTTCTAAGGCTGCTGCTGCTAAGTCACTTCAGTCATGTCTGACTCTGTGCGACCCACAGACGGCAGCCCACCATGCTCCACCGTCCCTGGGATTCTCCAGGCAAGAACACTGGAGTGGGTTTCCATTTCCTTCTCCAATGCATGAAAGTGAAAAGTGAAAGTGAAGTTGCTCAGTCCTGTCCGACTCTTAGCGACCCCATGGACTGGAGCCCACCAGGCTCCTCCATTCATGGGATTTTCCAGGCAAGAGTACTGGAGTGGGGTGCCATTGCCTTCTCCCTTCTAAGGCTGTCATCCCTCCAATTCTCTCTCCACCTCCCTCATTCTTCTACTTGTAAGGACCCTATGACTAGGTCCATCTGGATAATTCAGGATAGTCTCCCTATCTCAAAGTCAAGCGATCTGTGACTTTAAGCCTCCCTTTGCCATTAACCTAAAAGGATCACAGGTTCCTGGGATTTGAACATAGACCTCTTTGGGCTGCCATTCTGTCTACCACAATATGTATGTATATATATTTATATTTAACCTAGCAGATAAATATGGGGTTTCCCAGGTTGTGCTAGTGGTAAGGATCGACCTGCCAATGCAGGAAATGCAAGAGAGGCGGGTTTGTTCCCTGGGTTGGGAAGACCCCCTGGAGGAGGAAATGGCAACCCACTTCAATATTGTTGAATGGGAAATCCCACGGACAGAGGACTCTGGCCAGCTATGGTTCTTGGTGTTGCAAAGAATCAGACATGACTGAGCACAATAGGTAAATATATAAAATCTTCCTTCTTTCCTCTCCCTCTCCTCTCCATTTCACACAAAAAAAGTCCATATTTCCATCAGATTTTTTCCAATGTTTTCCTTTTGGCACTACTTCTTCTTATTTTAACTCTCAGAAAAGCTTAGGATAATTTTCATGTCACACAAATACTCACAGATAAAGATCAAGACATACGGAACAACTGTGTTGTTCCTTTTGGTGGTTCTAATTAGGGAGGAAGCTAGCAGAATGTGGAACTGTTTGCTATGTTCCTCAGGTAGAGTAGTAATTGACACAGCAGCCCTATGAGAAGGAAAGGAATGTGAATTCCAGCAGACAAGCCTATTTTTCAGCACGGAGAGACTGAGTAGAACTTTCATGAAAAAGAAAAGGCTTAGAAACAAAGCCAAATAAAGTAAAGAGACAAAGCACTTCTCTGTCTCTCTGAGAGAATTTGTTAGTTTAGCACACCTGCTCAGACATTTTGAGCTTATCTTGGGACATGCTTCTGTGAATTGACAAGTGGGTTCCTCAAAAAATTGTAGAAACGTGGCAGCCACTTGGTAGCATCTCTTCACCTAGTCAGATAACTGGAAAAATTCAATCTTAAAATATAGCTCATTATAGACAGTTTCATCATGGCTTGTATAATATTGGGGGATAACAAAACTTACTTATAATTGATGAGAATAGAGTAGTCCTTAGAAGTCCGAATTTGGCCCCTGCCTTTTTTTTTGTTTTAACAAAACAATTCAAAGGCTTTTCCAAAGGTGATAATCCATGGTTTTAAATGAAACCCATCTTTCAAGATATTATACTCCCTACTGTAATATTCAAATCGCTTTCTTATCAGTAATGAAAATGATTTAACTAGACTTAGAAAACTCTCAATTTATCCTGTCTAGTTCACAAAACTAAATTGGCCACTAATTGCCACAGAAGTATAACAGTAAAATCAGTGAATTCTAAACATGATGATTTAAGCACATG
Source organism: Tragelaphus eurycerus (assembly GCA_935064755.1). Taxonomy (NCBI): domain Eukaryota; kingdom Metazoa; phylum Chordata; class Mammalia; order Artiodactyla; family Bovidae; genus Tragelaphus; species Tragelaphus eurycerus. The sequence continues at coordinate 37,388,546 of CAKXYN010000004.1, read as the reverse complement.
CTGGACATTTTTATTGTTGTTGTTCATACCAGAGCAATTAAAATCTATCAATCAATCTGAAAGTTTTACATTATTTCCATGTAGGTAATTTTATGGGGAAAAGTACCAGCTAAAGATAAACATGGTAAAATTAAGTGCTTGAGGAGAACAAAATACATTTATTTTGTAATTCTGAAATTCATAACATTGTCTTTTCCATTATATAACAAGTTATTTTTAAATTATATAATAATATTAGTAATAGGTTGTGTCATGGAAGGAAAGGATTTTGGCCGTACATTTAGTCCTTAATAATTTAAGTATCAGTTTAGATGGAGCTTTTGTTGGGTTTTAAAATGCATTTAGTATAAGTGATAATGCTTTGATAGATTTAGAATTTAGACTATGTCTATATTTAGAAAGCATTAGTATGGAAGGTGCTGCTGCTGCTGCTAAATCACTTCAGTTGTGTCCAACTCTGTGCGACCCCATAGACAGCAGCCCACCAGGCTCTGACATCCCTGGGATTCTCCAGGCAAGAACACTGGAGTGGGTTGCCATTTCCTTCTCCATTGCATGAAAGTGAAAAGTGAAAGTGAAGTCGCTCAGTCGTGTCCGACTCTTAGCAACCCCGTGGACTGCAGCCTATCAGGTTCCTCCATCCATGGGATTTTCTAGGCAAGAGTACTGGAGTGGCTTGCCATTGCCTTCTCTGAGTATGGAAGGTAGTAAATTTCAAATATTCATGACAGGTAAGATCCTTAAAACTGATGATGAAGACAGGCCAAATCCTCAAGCATTTATTAAGATACAGTCTGTGTATATTTGAAGACAAAGACTTAAATCACACAAAAATAACTGACTATTGATTTAGACATTTGTATCTCAAGACACATGCCTACACAAGTTGTTTTTCTAAATTCATACGGATAACGTTGAACTCTTTCCTCAGTACATCTCTGCATTAACATAGCATGCTGGAGGTGATAATACATGCTGAATGATATATTTTTAATCAAATCATTTAAAAATAATACTTAATGAAGGAAAGTCAGCAGGCCAAACAAGTTGTCTCTTTCTCCTAATTTGTAATGGGGGATGGGAAATGTTGAAGATATTTATTTTTTTTGTTGTTTTTTAGTGGAGAATTTGGCTTATAAAAATAAACCCCCAAAAGGGATCAAAAGTGATAATTAAATACAATACAGTGAAAAACTCGAGTTAGTACTAGGCAAAATGTGAAGTCATCATAGGACTTTATGAACTTTGCTAGGAGGCATTTGGCTATATTTCACACAAAAAATATGATCTTTGAAATAAACTTTGAAAGTTCAATAGAAGTTGGACAGATTGAGATAAAGATGAGCATTTTATTCAAGGGAGATATCCTGGAAAAACAGAAGAGTGTGGTAGGTGAAAACTGTAAGGTGAAAGTGATTACCTTGCTTTCTGGTCAGTGGAATACCATTGGAGAGATTAAAAAAATATTAGTTGGGTAATTTTATCAGATTTGTGTTTTTACTTATTAAAATTTTCCAGGAAGGACAGAGGATAGGGATGAGAAAGGCAATGGTTGTTAATTTTTTTGTGGTTGTCTGGTCAAGATCTGAGGAGAGCCTGGCGCAAGGAGTTGACAAGAATGAAAAGATGCACTAGACTAATGCCTTTCAAAACGTGGTCCTCTGATCAGATGCACTGACATTACCTGGAATTTTGCAAAGAATGCCAATTGTCTGGGGCTCCATCCAAGACCTATTGGATGAAAACCTCTGATGCAGGGTCCAGCAACCATTTTTGCTTTAATTAAGATATAATTCATATATCAAAAACTGCACATGTTTAATGTATAGATGTCACTAAGTTTGGACATACAGCATCACCACAACCAAGGTGGTAAGCATTTATGACCTGCAGCTACCTATGTTTTAAAATGTTCGCCAGAGAATCTGAAGCACACTAGGATTTGAAAACAACTTCCCTAAAGATAGATTTCTAGACTTGAAATAGAATTGAGGAATTCTTTAGATTTGGGGATAAGGAAGATGGAAGAATCAAGAAGAGCTAAAATTTCTATTGTACGAACTAAGTAGAAGAAAAGCAAAGTAGAAAAGGAAAGATATAAGCATCTGAATGCAGAGTTCCAAAGAATAGCAAGGAGAGATAAGAAAGCCTTCCTTAGTGATCAATGAAAAGAAATAGAGGAAAACAACAAAATGGGAAAGACTAGAGAGCTCTTCAAGACAATTAGAAATACCAAGGGACTACTTCATGCAAAGATGGGCTTGATAAAGGACAGAAATGGTATGGACCTAACAGAAACAGAATATATTAAGAAGAGGTGGTAAAAATAAACAGAAGAACTGTACAAAAAAGAGCTTCACGACCCAGATAATCACAATGGTGTGATCATTCACCTAGAGCCAGACATCCTGGAATGTGAAGTCAAGTGGGCCTTAGAAAGCATCACTGCGAACAAAGCTAGTAGAGGTGATGAAATTCCAGTGGAGCTATTTCAAATCTTGAAAGATGATGCTGTGAAAATGCTGCATTCAATATGCCAGCAAATTTGGAAAACTCAACAGTGGCCACAGGACTGGAAAAGGTCAGTTTTCATTCCAATCCCAAAGAAAAGCAATGCTAAAGAATGCTCAGACTACAGCACAATTGCACTCATCTCACACGCTAGTAAAGTAATGCTCAAAATTCTCCAAGCCAGCCTCAGCAGTACATGAACTGTGAACTTCCAGATATTCAAGCTGGCTTTAGAAAAAGCAGAGGAACCAGAGACCAAATTGCCAACATCCTCTGGGTCATGGAAAAAGCAAAAGAGTTCCAGAAAAACATCTATTTCTGCTTTACTGACTATGCCAAAGCCTTTGACTGTGTGGATCATAACAAACGGTGGAAAATTCTGAAAGAGATGGGAATACCAGACCACCTGATCTGCCTCTTGAGAAATTTGTATGCAGGTCAGGAGGCAACAGTTAGAACTGGATATGGAACAACAGACTGGTCCCAAATAGGAAAAGGAGTACGTCAAGGCTATATATTTTCACTCTGCTTATTTAACTTACATGCAGAGTACATCATGAGAAACACTGGGCTGGAAGAAGCACAAGCTGGAATCAAGATTTCTGGGAAAAACATCAATAACCTCAGATATGCAGATGACACCACCTTATGGCAGAAAGTGAAGAGGAACTAAAGAGCCTCTTGATGAAAGTGAAAGAGGAGAGTGAAAAGGTTGGCTTAAAGCTCAACATTCAGAAAATGAAGATCATGGCATCTGGTCCCATCGCTTCATGGAAAATAGATGGGGAAACAGTGTCAGACTTCATTGTTTTGGGCTCCAGAATCACTGCAGATGGTAATTGCAGCCATGGAATTAAAAGACTTACTCCTTGGAAGGAAAGTTATGACCAACCTAGACAGCATATTGAAAAGCAGAGACATTACTTTGCCAACAAAGGTTCGTTTAGTCAAGGCTATGGTTTTTCCTGTGGTCATGTATGGATGTGAGAGTTGGGCTTTAAAGAAGGCTGAGTGCTGAAGAATTGATGATTTTGAACTGTGGTGTTGGACAAGACATGAGATCTGCAAGAAGATCCAACCAGTCCATCTTAAAGCAGATCAGTCCTGAGTGTTCATTGGAAGGACTGATGTTAAGCTGAAACTCCAGTACTCTGGCCACCTCATGCGAAGAGTTGACTCATTGGAAAAGACTCTGATGCTGGGAGGGATTGGGGGCAGGAGGAGAAGGGGACGACAGTGGGTGAAGATGGATGGATGGCATCACAGACTTGATGGACATGAGTCTGAGTGAACTCCGGGAGTTGGTGACGGACAGGGAGGCCTGGCGTGCTTCAATTCATGGGGTCGCAAAGAGTTGGACACGACTGAGTGACTCAACTGAACTGAACTGAATGATTGATGTCATTAAATGAAATAGGATATGTTAGAGGAGAGTTAGGTTAGTTCAGAGGCACTTTCATAAATATTTAATTGTCCAGGAAGCTGTCATTACAAAAAAGCATAGATGTATGGTCAAATATAAGAAATTGATTTTGATTAGACCCATCTTGGTCTTCATTGAACTAGAGAATGTTATTAATTTGTTTACAGTTTCGTTTTAGAGAGAAAAAGCCTGGCTAGGGGCAAGAACACCATTAGAATCTGTGGTATAGAGGAAAACATTTTGGACTTGGAACCAGAGCACCTGAAATATGGCCTTGACCTGGAACCTCTGCAACACTACCTGGCTGTGAACACTAGTTCTGTGAAAGTCATTTAACTTCTCAGAGCTCTAGTTTTTTTGTTTGTTTGTTTGCTTCTATTTTTTTCATTTTTTTCCCACTAGGAAATATTGACTATATTTCATAATTATTGTGAAAAATAATGTGTGCAAGAAAGTGCTGTTCTTTGTTCAGTCACTGTTGTGTTCCACTCTTTGTGTCCCCATGAACTGCAGCACACTGGGCTTCCCTGTCCTTCACCCTCTTCCAGAGCTCAAACTCATGTCCATTGAGTTGATGATGCCATCCAATCATCTCATCCTTGGTTGCCCCATTCTCCTCCTATACTCACTTTTTCCCAGCACCAGGGTCTTTTCCAATGAGTCGGCTCTTCACATAAGGTGGCCAAAGTATTGGAGCTTCAGCTTCAGCATCAGTCCTTCTAATGAATTTCAGGGTTGATTTCTTTTAGGATTGACAGGTTTAACCTCTTGCTGTCCAAGGAAATCTCAAGAGTCTTCTCCAGCACCACAGTTTGAAAACATCAATTCTTTGGCACTCAGCCTTCTTTATTGTCCAACTGCCATATCCATACATGACTACTAAAAACTCATAGCTTTGACTCTACAGACTTTTTTGGGCAAGATATAACATAGAATAAATAGTAGATTCCTTATTTCCTTCTCAGCTTGTTACTGATTACGTACATTTTTTCTTTACAATACTCAAAAATGTGACTGAAAATTAGTGAATTATGAGGATGAAGATGGAAGAGAGAGAAAAATATTTCTCAGAGTATTCTGGAACATAAAGAAAACCAAATAGTCACCTGGAAATTTACTGCATCCCATATATAGTCTTGTGTTTCCTAGAGAAAATTCTTGAGCAATACATCTGAAAATATTTACTAAGGCATTGCAGAAAAATGGCTAAGTTTCCTTCAGAGAGACATGGGACTAAAAGACATATTACATTTTAAATATAAAATGCAGTGCATTGTAATGTTTTGCTATCAGCTACACCAATTAATGCAGATGATGCTAATTAAAAGCAAATTTAGAGAGTGATTAGGTTCTTTCACCATTGTTAGGGAGAATTGATTCTTCTATAGATCTAATATGTTAAAGTAAAAAGTTAATGATGTATTGATGTATTTTAAATCACCTAATTTAGATTATAATTCTGAGGAAAACATTTGTGTTAATACTGAATATTAAATGACAAACTCTTTCCCTTGGAAAAGAAATGGCACCATTTGTGTAACCCTAGAGCAAGGCACATGTTGATGTTTCAAATAAATTATTGTGTATGGCCATATAATCTCAATTTTAGTCTTATAAAACTTATAGTACAAGAATTCTGTTGCACATGTGCTCATTTATATGGCAGTATACAGCTGTGTGTGGCATAATAACTTTATTGAACAAAATTATGTGCTGTAGAACTTGCTGCAAAAATTTCATGGTCCCATCTGGACTAGCTTTGCAACTGAGTAGGCTGAAGTGGGCAAAGATTTTTACAGAATTACAGAAAACAGCAGTAGCTTTCTGCTGTCAATTTTAACATTTAGAAAATAATGTCAGTAGGTGTTCAAACTAGGAGGGTATTTTTTTCAGACTCAAAAAGGGTTTTCAATTTGGAACAAAGGCAATCTCACTATCTGAAGGCCCTTATATAAAGATAGACATCTGACTCATACCTAAATGTATTGACCTTCACTTACAGTAAAGTCTTATATCTTAAATGTAACAAACCTGTTGAATCTTATATTTCATCACGATAGATAGTTAAAATAGCTATAATCCTGGAAAAGTATTTTCTGAGGTCTTAAATTTGGCTCACATTATTTAAAACTTAGCTTACCCAATCTTTTTTTGGGAGAAAGGGCTAAATTAAGTCTGAGGTAGATTAAATGGCAGAACACAGCATTCATTTACTTTTATGAATATCTTCCATCTTTCTTTCCCTCTCCGTCTCCTTGCCTATCTTCCTTTCTTCATTGCAAACAAAAAACATGACAAAAAGAATAAAAGAGAAATAAAAGAAAAGAAGAAGTAGCAGCACAAGGTTCATCTATATAAAATCTAATAAAAGAGTTTGGAACAAAAAATTGGTCTAGTCCAGAAAATTAGCTCTTATATCTAATAAAATGGTTACAAAATGGAGGTGCTATTATCATTGTCTACTTTAATGCATTGGAGAAGGAAATGGCAACCCACTCCAGTGTTCTTGCCTGGAGAATCCCAGGGATGGCGGAGCCTGGTGGGCTGCCATCTATGGGGTTACACAGAGTCGGACACGACTGAAGTGACTTAGCATAGCATAGCATTATCATTGTCTTCAGTGTTAACTAATGATGGTATATCTTATGTATTTTGGAGTCTAGGTATGCACCATATACACACTTTTATAAAGATGGGGAACCTTCAGGAAATGAATTAATTAGATGGTGAAACTAGGACTTTGAGTGGAAGTATTGTAGATGAAAACAAGTTGATGATAAAAATGCCCAATATAAGTTAAACCCAACATAAGTTATTACTTTAAAAAATTATAGAAAAGACAAGAGGACTGGCTACTAAACCACCCTTAACAAAAGACTGTTGGTAAGTGAAAAGTCCATGAAATATCACACAGACTGTCTCCTATGTTCTCATTAAAACTAGGCAAAACCAGATAATATATTGTGTTTCTAAAAACAGAAAAAAAAAAGATAAATATTGCCTATTTTTACATATGAACTCAAAATTTTCTTTAGAATATACTTTAAAATTCATTTAAGTGTTTGTTTCACAATACAATATTAATCATATGCTTTTATATAGATAGTGAATAAGATTCGGTTTAGTTCAGTTCAGTCGCTCAGTCATGTCCGACTATTTGCGAACCCATGAATCGCAGCACGCCAGGCCTCCTTCTCCATCACCAACTCCCAGAGTTCACTCAGACTCACGTCCATCGAGTCAGTGATGCCATCCAGCCATCTCATCCTCTGTCGTCCCTTTCTCCTCTTGCCCCCAATCCCTCCCAGCATCAGAGTCTTTTCCAATGAGTCAACTCTTCCCATGAGGTGGCCAAAGTACTGGAGTTTCAGCTTTAGCATCATTCCTTCCAAAGAAATCCCAGGGCTGATCTCCTTCAGAATGGACTGGTTGGATCTCCTTGCAGTCCAAGGGACTCTCAAGAGTCTTCTCCAACAACACAGTTCAAAAGCATCAATTCTTCAGCGCTCAGCTTTCTTCACAGTCCAACTCTCACATCCATACATTACCACTGGAAAAACCATAGCCTTAACTAGACGGACCTTTGTTGGCAAAGTAATGTCTCCGCTTTTGAATATGCTCTCTAGGTGGGTCATAACTTTTCTTCCAAGGAGTAAGCATCTTTTAATTTCATGGCTGCAGTCACTATCTGCAGTGATTTTGGAGCCCAGAAAAATAAAGTCTGACACTGTTTCCACTGTTTCTTCATCTATTTCCCATGTAGTGATGGGACCAGATGCCATGATCTTCGTTTTCTGAATGTTGAGCTTTAAGCCAACTTTTTCACTCTCCTCTTTCACTTTCATCAAGAGGCTTTTGAGTTCCTCTTCACTTTCTGCCATAAAGGTGGTGTCATTTGCATATCTGAGGTTATTGATGTTTCTCCCAGAAATCTTGATTCCAGCTCGTGATTCTTCCAGCCCAGCGTTTCTCATGATGTACTCTGCATATAAGTTAAATAAACAGGGTGACAATATACAGCCTTGATGTACTCCTTTTCCTATTTGGAACCAGTCTGTTGTTCCATGTCCAGTTCTAACTGTTGCTTCCTGACTTGCATACAGGTTTCTCAAGAGGCAGGTCAGGTGGTCTGGTATTCCCATCTCTTTCAGAATTTTCCACAGTTTATTGTGATCCACACAGTCAAAGGCTTTGGCATAGTTAATAAAGCAGAAATAGCTGTTTTTCTGGAACTCTTGCTTTTTCCATGATCCAACGGATGTTGGCAATTTGATCTCTGGTTCCTCTGCCTTTTCTAAAACCAGCTTGAACATCTGGAAGTTCACAGTTCACATACTGCTAGGCTTTGGCATAGTAAATAAAGCAGAAATAGATGTTTTTCTGGAAGATTAACAGAAAATATTTTATGTTTGACGATATAGGAAGAGGGCACTGCAACGCACTCCACTAGACTTGCCTGGAGAATCCCATGGACAGAAGAGCATGGAGGGCTACAGTCCATGGAGTCGCAGAGTGACTAAGAACAGCACAGTGTATTATTTATAATCAATGTACAAATTACAGTCATATGAGGCGTTCTTTCACTTAAATATAAAATTTTGTTAATAATAATTGTTTTTATGTATACAGTTATATACCTGATGTGTGATAATCATATATATATATATATTTCAAATCTATATGGATACACAAACTTCTATTCAATGAAACACAGTTCACACACACACCTTTACCAGCATGGATTTACATTTTAAAAAGAAGTTAAAAAGGATGCTTCCTAACACGGCCATTAAATCATGAGGTGAAGAAGGGTGAGCCAAAATCTGATTATAGAGTAACTGTTGGACCAGTGCCTTTCAGTGTTATTTTTTATTGTTGGGAGTAGTTACATAAATGAAAGGAAAAATCCAGTAATATGTTCATATTTGATGTTGGGAACAAAAATATTTACCCTTTCTTCTACAGTTAACACAATATTTTCTTAACAAGTATAATATTGAAGTCCAATTAAAGAATTGTATACAACAACCACACAACAAGAGCATCATTTGGACTGTACTACCTTAATTATAAAATCTTGAGGAAAAAAATCAGGGCTGCTGAGTCAATATGATAGAACATAGCTTCTTCCAATATGTAGAGAAAGCTGCTTTGCTTTTATAAACAACCGTAGCCAATAATACCTTCTCCACCTTTACAAATTCTATTCATCTAGCTTTTTTCACTTTAATGGAGAATCACTAGCATGCTTATAAAAGCGCATACTTGAAAAATATTAACTGAAAAATAGAGAATCTTTATTTAACTTATAGGGTCAAAGGAGGACAGGCATGATTAGAGTCAAAATTTAACTCTAGGGATATATTAGTGTCTCAGGGGAATAAAATGATAAGCATTCTGGCACCATGCACATTTTACCCCAGTACATGTTCACACAGTTACAAATCAGACTATTGCTCTTTGAAGCAACATGCACTATTTAATACTGTTCCTAGCCCAGCAGTTTCACCACACCATTAAAAGTGCTCCAATATTTAATGTAGACTGTCTTGTTTAAAGTAAATTGGCATAAAAACAAACAAACAAAAACTTGCTAGAATTTGGGGCTCTACTTAGATGGGTCTAGAGAATAGAGGCTAGGATTTTTGCAATGATGCTAAAACAATTAGTTTCTGATCCATGATTTAAGTAGGAATAGAGATATAATCTGAGAAAACTAAAAAATGCACTAGAAGTCAATAACAAAATGTCACTAAAGTAGAATATTTCTTTAAATAAAACTGCTTTACTGATTAATGCAAATTTTACTGCAATTTTGACATGAAATAATTATTCTTTGAGGTATTCTCAGCTCAACTTAATAGAAAAATCAAAGGGGAGAATGATGCTTGTGTCTGTTATATTGATTCTGTCTATAGTTATAGCCCCAAATATTTTGACATGTGCATTCCTGTAATATCTGAAGCTCTGTTCCATTTATAATAATAATTCTCCTGCTGAGAGCATGGCTTGTGCTGATGCCAGCCTGTGTCTCTCTCCTTGAGGTCAGAAGAAAAGTAATTTATATATTTTAATTAGTCTAAACTTTAGCTCTGAGTCAATGACTTTATCTTAAATCATAACATATCCATAGATAAATGCATCCCTTTGAGAAAAAATGCTGCTTCCACGTTATTATTCATTCACATGCAGCTCTTTGAAAAGGCGCAGTTGGTTTGGGAAAAAATAAATCATGCTTGTTTAAAATTTCTTTTAAAATACTTACCAAGTGTTTATGTGTTTAAGCCTCCTGATCACCTCACAACCTTCCTGCCAGAAGCAAATTTTCATTTAAATGTGTTTATTTTCAGTACTTCTTTTCTGACTTTTCAACTGAAAGATTTTACATAAAGGACAATGAATATAAAAAAATGAATCTTAAGTAGTAGTAGTGGTAACTTACTCACCAATAATTTTTTTTTTTTTCTGTCAGAAGCTTCCACATTATAAACATTTTACAGGGGAAAAAATGTTAAAGAAAATTTTCTTTAGAAATTGCAGCTGTCCTCAATGGGTTCCAATCTCCCCACCCCCACCCCCATTTTTTTTCCATTGCTCATGAAATATATTGAACAGGTTTCTTCACTTTAAGTAACATTAAATGAAATAGGTTTTCTTTCCTTTTACATAGATCAGCACTAGCCTATCGGGTTGTATAGGTAAAACAAAGCCATTTTCCTGAAACTCATTTGAATCCCAGAGAGGGAAGAAAATCTCACTAAGGTTTCGAAGAAGATGAACTTCTTTTTGGCCTTAGAGATTTACATCACAACTATTGGGACCACATTTCCTGTAGTGCTTGGGGAAAATCTTTCCTGTCTATAAAAAACTGGCACATTGAAGAGAGAGATTTAATTTTATTCCATATACAATTGATGTTTATACCTATATGCTGCTGCTGCTACTGCTTCTAAGTCGCTTCAATCATGTCCGATTCTGTGCGACCCCATAGACAGCAGCCCACCAGGCTCCTCTGTCCATGGGATTTTCCAGGCAAGAGTACTGGAGTGAGGTGCCATTGCCTTCTCCAAGCCTATATGCCATATTACACTAAGTTATATAGGGGAAGGAGAGAGAGATAAATATGAGGTAGAGACCTGGCCTGAAAAAAAGACTGAAGGAAGAAACCATACATGCATTCTGTAACTAATTCCCAATGCAAGAGAGAATATCCTTTGTTTACTAGACTATGAAGTATAGGCAATACTGAAAAAAGGAGTAAGACTAATTCATAAGAATAATAAAGTAATGATAGTATACAATATTTATTGAACATTTACTATATACCAAACACTGTTTGATATACTTTGCATTATCTAAATCTTTTCAGTAATTTCAAGAAGTCAGATCTATATCATTCCCATTTTAAAGATGAAAAAAAGTGATTAATTAATTTTGCTAACATCACCCAGTTAAGTGGTCAAAACAATACTAAAAACAGATGTATGTTTTCAGAACACATAGCATGACTTATTGTAAGGAGAGGGCAAAATGAGATTCCTAAATGCAAAATAAAACAAACATCTGCCAAATCTTCATTGGTGACTTCACTGTATGAAATAATTCTATGAAAATTGGACAAGTCAAATTTCTGAGTTTAGCCTTTTCTTTCAAAAGTGTGTGATTAATTGCATTTGGCCAAAGCCTGTAGGGTTTCTTGAATTTCAAATGGTTTATCTTGTAAAAGTACTTGGTAAAATTGCTCTGCAGATGTTAGTGTTTTTATCTGTTATTGAAGTTCCCTTTTCCTTTTTTTTTTTTTTCCCAATGAGGAACTAAGTGCTGCTTGAAATATTTCTAGCAGGAAGTTTGGGGAAGCTGGGAGGCACATTTTGCATTTATTTTCTATGAGTCTCTTCTAATCACAGGGTTTAATACTGGAAGTGATATGAAAGAAATGCACATGAATGGAGGTGCTATGATCAGGGCCATTTCTGTCAGGAAGTCATAGCTGTCTGCCCTGCCCTTATGAAGAAGCTTCCTTCATGACTGAATTGAACTGAATACAAATTCAGTATCACTGGCCTTTCTTCACAAAGGCATCAACTTTGAAAGGGAAAAAAACAAGTTCAAAATAGGTTCCATAATAAGTTAAATTAGGGAAGCAATGATTTACAAGGACTTTCTTCCTAGTAACATATTCTGTTATCAGCATAATATGATTTCAGAAATATAACATTTTAAAAGAAGATATAAGATTTTCCTCATTGTGCTTATTAACATAATTTTGTTGAAAATCTGATGACTCTAACCATTTTACACGTATAAGCAGAAACAGGCCCCTATATATATATATACATATATTATATATATATATAATATAATTCTATATATATTTCTATATATGATTTCTATAAATATATATATATATATATTTTTAACTTTTATTTTGTATTGGGATATAGCTTACTAACCATGTTGTAATAGTTTCAAGTAAACAGTGAAGGGACTCAGCCATAGGTATACATATACATACAGGCCCAACATAGATATTTTCATAAAATAAAACATTGCCAAGTATCAGGCTGTGTAGCTGTCCTGTCCAATATGGTAACCACTAGCTCATATATGTCTATTATTTTAAATTAATTAAAATTAAAAATTCACTTCCTCAGTCACACTAACCACAGTTTTATAGCATACTTTATTACTGCAAAATGTTCTATCGATAATGCTAGTGTGCAGTTGTGGCTAACAGATCAAGCTGGACTGTAAGTTCCTGTGTTTTAGTCCAGCTTCATTTGCTAGAAGCATGAGCTTGGTCAAGTTTATGTTGAGCATCATTCTTCATCAGCAAAATGAAGATGGTACCGATACCTATTTCATATAGTTGTCATGAGTACTAAGTGAGAAAATATATGTAAAATATTTAGATCAGTATTTGTGTAAACAGAGGACTTAATAAATGCTGGCTATTATTATTAGGGGTTAGCAATTAAATTATCATTCATTGGTTAGAAAACTATTGATTGCACATTTCAAGATCAAAATCAATATGCTAATAGGCTCCTATAAAGTTTAAAAGTAACATTTCACTTCCATATATTCATATATTTTCAGAATGGATTTGAGCCTATTAACTAAATTTTTAAAGGACAAATGCAACAGAACTGAAAATTATTAACCTTTTTAGAAAGACAAATCCAAAATTGATGATGAGGTTGGGAATTTATAGAAGACCATGGTTAAAGGAAGCTATTGCTGTTGAACAATAACAAATATTAGCTGAGGCACAGGCTTAGAATTTTTTTCTTAATTTAGATTAAATCCAAATAGATACAAGAAATGTTTCAAAGTTGCATTCAGATACAATGTGAATCTAACTCAACCTCATAGAATTAGTAGAAAATGTCCTGTCACATATATTTATTTTAATAACCAAGTATTGTTTGTAGAATTTTTTTAAAGATATAATCAATAGGCCCTGCTAATTATCTAGGATAAAATTACCAAGAATTAGCTAAGCATATGTGAAATACCAGTGTAGAAATAGAATACTGGTATAGCACAGTGGTTACAGCAAAGAAAGTAAAGTCTGACTGCTTGGACCTAATCTCTCTCCTACATTACAAGCTGAATAACTTGGAAAACTACTTAATCCCCCTGTGTCTCATTTTCTCATCTGTAAAATGGAGATGATAATTGTAACACTCTCATGGGTTTTTTAAGACAGTAAAATTGCTGGTGCTTATCAAGTAGACTGCCTGACAGTGCATATACAATTCCAGCAGTACTGGATGTTAGTCAGCAACATGGAATGGCTAACTGTGATTTTGGAGAATTCTCCTAATTTCCCTCTTCCTTCATTTGACTCATGAAAATCTGGTACAGAAGCAGGCATGTCAATTGTATTGCAAAGATGATTTCAGTATAAAAATAATGCATTATAAAATTTTAGCATAAAATATAATAACTTAAATTTAATTTCCATATTTTCCTAAAAAGTGCTGTTCAGTATTTTCATGTATTCTGATGCTTCTAGAGGGTATAGTTTTATGTCCTTTTTTGCTGTTGTTATCATCTTGTTTCTTTTTTAAAAATATTTGGGCACTCTCTGTGGTAATTGTCTAAAGAGATTTTCAACTTTAGGGAAAAATAAGAGCAAGAATATATGCTAATGGATATTACTTAGAGAAACCTGAGTAAATCTAGTAATTGTGTGCCATCTGTGGTAAGGAAATTAAATAGTGCACTTAACATGATTCAATAATTAAATATGTATTTATTAAATCATTTGTAATAGCTTTAGTAAATGACCTCAGGTCTCAAAGGCAACCACAGAGTGATTACCCTTGAAGCTTCACTGAAAAGTGAATTACAGAATCAGTTTTATTTTCTTTTGCTGCCTGAACATGCTTTACCTTGAAATCTCATTGTAAAAAACTTCTGGTTACTCAGAACTTTCGTACAGGACTTCATCACTGCAGGACAATATGGGGTGGGAGTTGCAGGGGGAGAGGAGTAGAATGTCATGAAAAGTTGACAATAAACAGAAACAGTCAGAAAATTACCTGTGGGAGATGGCAGATGATCAGAGATTCTGAGACAGAAGGCAAGCACTCTGCACAGCAGCTGGAGAGGAGAAAAGGTGCATTAGTCAAATGGATTAGGAAAAAACTGCAATCAAATTTCAGAGAGATGCTGCCATTTTCTTAATATCGTTAGGTTTTTTCAGACTTTGAGATATATTCTTTAGTTGTCCCTCTCCTTTTCACTTCTGTATGACTTAGGGAGAAATTTTTGAATTTTAGCATTTGGAGACTATAGAACTTAAATCATCAACTTAGGAAATGCCATGTTTCATGAAACATAAATGATTTGAACTTGGTGAACTTGATTGATTTACTTTAAAAAATCACATTTTCATAGATAATTTCCAAATTTGTTTTATAAATCTGTGAATTAAAACATTCAGAATGCATTTTCTTACTTCTTAAACTAGATTTCCTGGGCAATATGGTGAAAATAAAAGTACTACAGAATTTTAAAATGTATGTTAGTGTTCCTCTTCCTGATTTTCTCTGGCTAATTTACAGGATTTCCTGTTAAAGAAATAACAGGTGTAAAATATCCTTTGAAACTCCAATTTAACTTCTTTGTCCTATTTCCTGAAACCACGTGAATGTTTTATGATTCTAACTCCTGCCCTCACAGATCGCCGTGTTATTTTATGCATCTTTATTTTTTACAGTTCAGTAAAGTTTGTATTAAGAGAAATCCTTTCTAAAAGTAATTTTGAGAAAAAAGTTTCCCTTAAGCTAACATAGTCCTTATTTCTTCCATTTCCAGCTTCAGCTCTTAACTCCTTTCCATGGTATTCTCAAATTTGCAGAGTTATGTAATTTTAGATAAGTCCTATGCCCATTACCTACTGTTGCCACACTTTACATTCCATCAAATAATGTACCAAATCACTTTGCACCTATGTCACAGTTCAATCTGGGTGATTTGATGATCAAAATAAAGAGATATTTTGGAAAATCAGTGACATATAAGTGAGAGGCATTGAAAACAAATCCAATTTTTATAATACTCTGTGTAATTAATATAGAAAATAATATCAACATTGAAATAGTGTATCATTTCTAAAAGTTTATAAGTTTAAAATGACAGATTAGCTTTACTCAAGTAATCAATTGTGAAACTTCACTTTAACAGGATAATGTTTCTTTTAATACATTTGTCAACCTACTTCATGTTTTGGCACTGGTAAACCTCTCCATTTAATGGAAATAGTGAAGAAGCTGTTTGCACTGTCAGTAGAGAAATATTTTTATTTTTTGTTGAAAGTAACTAACTGACTCATATGCAAATTGAAAGTGCACACATGTGCATACACACACAGACACACTGTATACTTTTGTTGGTATCAAAGCCCCACAATTTCTACATAAAACCTGCTAAGGAGTCACAGCTGAAACCACTTTTAATGTGGGAGAAAGTTCTAGCACCTTTTAACTGAGCAAAATTGCAATCACTAAATTGGATATTTTCTGAGAATTAGGGGTTTGTCAATAATTTTCATTTAATTATATGGTTATCAGAAAGTATATTCCTATGCCTGCATATATTCACTATCCATACCCCCACTCTGAAGAGCAGTTTTCAGAAAATTAATTTGGGCTGATTTCCCTATTAACTAGTCATAAAGATTTTCCCTATGCTTAAACAAACTCCATTTTTGGTTTTGCCTGAAGTATAATGCTGCAGGTAATAAAGACGGAATTGAATAGTTGATATTCATTGACAGCTGAGGTAAAGATGAATTTTCTGGTAAAAACGCCAGAGAGCAATTCTTTGGAGTTAAAACTTTTTTTTTTTTTTAATTGACATAGGGCCAAAGGTGAATGTTTGGGGGAGTTTAGATAAAAGGAGCTTTGCTACTTTTGAATTATATGATAGAAAGGAGGGGGAAAATATGTTCCCTACCTGACCATAAGACTCCAACAGTTTCTTTTGCCTATGAAATTCAAAAATGCCTTGTGGTATAAACCTCAAACTCAGAATATTGTCCTCCTCATTGTATTGAGAAAAATGCATTGAGAGCAAAAGCAATCCACATTCACATTTATAAAGCTGAGAGAGTTTTGAAATCCATGCCTGGATAAGCATCATATAAGCATTTTTCTGGCTTCTCAAACTGACCTTTCCTTTCTACTGTTAGACTGTATTAAAAATTAAAAACTTAAGGGAAATCAAAGGCTTAAATGTAAAGAACATATTTGTGCAAACCCTGTTTTGTTTAGGCTTAACAGAGTTTTAATTTGTTTGTTTTGTGCTTTTTGCAAATCTTTACCTTTTTCTTCTTTATTTTTTAAAGTAAAAATAGGTCATTTAAAGCAATATTTTACTTAATGATTAGAGCAGGCCTAAATAAAATGGAAAATGTGATTTTAGTTGAGGAACATTAATAAGAATCAACTTATCTTGATCTGATTCTCTACTGCTGGACACTGTGAATTAGAAGTCAAAATTACATTTTTAGAAGTGCTGTAACTCAGAGATTGTGCTTTTATATTAAAAACATATTTGCAATTCACCTAACGTAAAAGCAAGAACATTTGGCCAATTAATAACTTTTTATGTTTAATTCTTGTCACATAATTTAAATAGATATAGTAGTTTCAGAGAAAAGGCATCTAGATGAATGTTTAATCAGTCATGCATATATAGGCTTCTCAGCTGGTGCTAGTGGTAAAAAACCTGCCAACGTAGAAGATGTAAGAGACTTGAGTTTGAACCCTGGAGGGCATGGAAACCCCCTCCAGTATTCTTGCCTGTGGAACCCCATGGACAGAGGAGCCTGGTGGGTCCATGGGGTTGCAAAAAGTCTGACATGACTGAAGCAACTTTAGGACACATACACACAAATATAGGAAGAAAAAAGGAAAACTCTGGCAAAAGGAATTTGATAATTTTGAGCCTTATTTTTCTCACCTGTATTTAAATAAGTAAAACAATTAGGATAATAATTGCAATCTTTTTTTTTTTTTTTTTTTTTATTTTTATTTTTTTTTCATTTGGCTTAACTTTACAATATTGTATTGCTTTTACTATACATCGAGATGGATCTGCCACCTGTGTTCCCCATCCTGAACCCTCCTCCCTCCCCCCTCCCCACACCATCCCTCCAGGTCATCCCAGTGCTCCAGCCCCAGGCATCTGTTACCGGGCATCGTACCTGGACTGACGACTCGTTTCAGATATGATATTATACATATTTCAATGCTATTCTCCCCAATCATCCCACCCTCTCCCGGTCCCAGAGTCCAAAAGTCTGTTCTATACATCAGTGTCTCTTTTGCTGTCTCGTAAATAGGGTTATTTTTACCATCTTTATAAATTCCATATATATGTGTTAGTATACTGTATTTGTGTTTTTGTTTCTGGCTTACTTCACTCTGTATAATAGGCTCCAGTTCCATCCACCTCCTTAGAACTGATTCAAATGTATTTTTTTTAATGGCTGAGTAATACTCCATTGTGTATGTGTACCACTGCTTTCTTATCCATTCATCTGTGGATGGACATCTAGGTTGCTTCCACATCCTGGCTATTGTAAACAGTGTTGCTATGAACATTGGGGTCTCTTTCAATTCTGGTTTTCTCAGTGTGTATGCCCAGCAGTGGGATTGCTGGATCATAAGGCAGTTCTATTCCCAGTTTTTTGAGGAATCTCCATACTGTTCTCCATAGTGGCTATACTAGTTTGCATTCCCACCAACAGTGTAAGAGGGTTCCCTTCTCTCCACGCCCTCTCCAGCATTTATTGCTTGTGGACTTTTGGATCACAGCCATTCTGACTGGCGTGAAATGGTACCTCATAGTGGTTTTGATTTGCATTTCTCTGATAATGAGTGATGTTGAGCATCTTTTCATGTGTTTGTTAGCCATCTGTATGTCTTCTTTGGAGAAATGTCTATTTAGTTCTTTGGCCCATTTTTTGATTGGGTCATTTATTTTTCTGGAATTGAGCTGTAGGAGTTGCTTGTACATTTTTGAGATTAGTTGTTTGTCAGTTGCTTCATTTGCTATTATTTTCTCCCATTCTGAAGGCTGTCTTTTCACCTTGCTTATAGTTTCCTTTGTTGTGCAGAAGCTTTTAAGTTTTATTAGGTCCCATTTGTTCATTTTTTATATTATTTCCGATATTCTGGGAGGTGGGTTATAGAGGATCCTGCTGTGATGTAAGTCAGAGAGTGTTTTGCCTATGTTTTCCTCTAGGAGTTTTATGGTTTTTGGTCTTACATTTAGCTCTTTAATCCATTTTGAGTTTATTTTTGTGTATGGTGTTAGAAAGTGTTCTAGTTTCATTCTTTTACAAGTGTTTGACCAGTTTTCCCAGCACCACTTGTTAAAGAGATTGTCTTTAATCCATTGTATATTCTTGCCTCCTTTGTCAAAGATAAGGTGGCCATATGTGCGTGGATTTATCTCTGGGCTTTCTATTTTGTTCCATTGATCTATATTTCTGTCCTTGTGCCAGTACCATACTGTCTTGATGACTGTGGCTTTGTAGTAGAGCCTGAAGTCAGGCAGGTTGATTCCTCCAGTTCCATTCTTCTTTCTCAAGATAGCTTTGGCTATTCGAGGTTTTTTTGTATTTCCATACAAATTGAGAAATTATTTGTTCTAGCTCTGTGAAGAATACCGTTGGTAGCTTGATGGGGATTGCATTGAATCTATAAATTGCTTTGGGTAGTATACTCATTTTCACTATATTGAGTCTACCAATCCATGAACATGGTATATTTCTCCATCTATTAGTGTCCTCTTTGATTTCTTTCACCAGTGTTTTATAGTTTTCTATATATAGGTCTTTAGATTCTTTAGGAAGATATATTCCTAAGTATTTTATTGTTTTCATTGCAATGGTGAATGGAATTGTTTCCTTAATTTCTCTTTCTATTTTCTCGTTATTAGTGTACAGGAATGCAAGGGATTTCTGTGTGTTAATTTTATATCCTGCAACTTTACTATATTCATTGGTTAGTTCTAGTAATTTTCTGGTGGAATCTTTAGGGTTTTCTACGTAGAGGATCATGTCATCTGCAAACAGTGAGAGTTTTACTTCTTCTTTTCCAATTTGGATTCCTTTTATTTCTTTTTCTGCTCTGATTGCTGTGGCCAAAACTTCCAAAACTGTGTTGAATAGTAATGGTGAAAGTGGGCATCCTTGTCTTGTTCCTGACTTTAGAGGAAATGCTTTCAATTTTTCACCATTGAGGATAATGTTTGCTGTGGGTTTGTCATATATAGCTTTTATTATGTTGAGGTATGTTCCTTCTATTCCTGCTTTCTGGAGAGTTTTTATCATTAATGGATGTTGAACTTTGTCAAAGGCTTTCTCTGCATCTATTGAGATAATCATATGGTTTTTATTCTTCAGTTTGTTAATGTGGTGTATTACGTTGATTGATTTGCGGATAGTGAAGAATCCTTGCATTCCTGGGATAAAGCCCACTTGGTCATGGGGTATGATCTTTTTAATGTGTTGTTGGATTCTGATTGCTAGAATTTTGTTAAGGATTTTTGCATCTATGTTCATCAGTGATCTTGGCCTGTAGTTTTCTTTTTTTGTGGGATCTTTGTCAGGTTTTGGTATTAGGGTGATGGTGGCCTCATAGAATGAGTTTGGAAGTTTGCCTTCCTCTGCAATTTTCTGGAACAGTTTGAGTAGGATAGGTGTTAGCTCTTCTCTAAATTTTTGGTAGAATTCAGCTGTGAAGCCATCTGGACCTGGGCTTTTGTTTGCTGGAAGATTTCTGATTACAGTTTCAATTTCCGTGCTTGTGATGGGTCTGTTAAGAGTTTCTATTTCTTCCTGATCCAGCTTTGGAAAGTTGTACTTTTCTAAGAATTTGTCCATTTCTTCCACATTGTCCATTTTATTGCCATATAATTGCTGATAGTAGTCTCTTATGATCCTTTGTATTTCTGTGCTGTCTGTTGTGATCTCTCCATTTTCATTTCTAATTTTATTGATTTGATTTTTCTCCCTTTGTTTCTTGATAAGTCTGGCTAGTGGTTTGTCAATTTTATTTACCCTTTCAAAGAACCAGCTTTTGGCTTTGTTGATTTTTGCTATGGTCTCTTTCGTTTCTTTTGCATTTATTTCTGCCCTAATTTTTAGGATTTCTTTCCTTCTACTAACCTTGGGGTGCTTCATTTCTTCCTTTTCCAGTTGCTTTAGGTGTAGAGTTAGGTTATTTATTTGGCTTTTTTCTTGTTTCTTGAGGTATGCCTGTATTGCTATGAACTTTCCCCTTAGGACTGCTTTTACAGTGTTGCATAGGTTTTGGGTTGTTGTGTTTTCATTTTCATTCCTTTCTATGCAGAATTTGATTTCTTTTTTGATTTCTTCTGTGATTTGTTGGTTATTCAGGAGTGTATTGTTCAGCCTCCATATGTTGGAATTTTTAATAGTTTTTCTTCTGTTACTGAGATTTACTTTTACTGCATTGTGGTCAGAAAAAAATGCTTGGAATGATTTCAATTTTTCTGAACTTACCAAGGCTAGATTTATGGCCCAGGATGTGGTCTATCCTGGAGAAGGTTCCGTGTGCACTTGAGAAAAAGGTGAAATTCATTGTTTTGGGATGAAATGTCCTATAGATATCAATTAGGTCTAACTGGTCTATTGTATCGTTTAGAGTTTGTGTTTCCTTGTTAATTTTCTGTTTAGTTGATCTATCCATTGGTGTGAGTGGGGTATTAAAGTCTCCCACTATTATTGTTATTGTTTATTTCTCCTTTCATACTTGTTAGTATTTGTCTTACATATTGCAGTGCTCCTATGTTGGGTGCATATATATTTATAATTGTTACATCTTCTTCTTGGATTGATCCTTTGATCATTATGTAGTGACCTTCTTTGTCTCTTTTCACAGCCTTTGTTTTAAAGTCTATTTTATCTGATATGAGTATTGCTACTCCTTCTTTCTTTTGGTCCCTATTTGCATGGAAAATCTTTTTCTAGCCCTTCACTTTCAGTCTGTATGTGTCCCCTGTTTTGAGGTGGGTCTCTTGTAGACAACATATGTAGGGGTCTTGTTTTTGTATCCATTCAGCCAGTCTCTATCTTTTGGTTGGGGCTTTCAACCCATTTACATTTAAGGTAATTATTGATAAATATGATCCCGTTGCCATTTACTTTGTTGTTTTGAGTTTGAATTTATATATCCTTTTTGTGTTTCCTGTCTAGAGAATGTCCTTTAGTATTTGTTGGAGAGCTGGTTTGGTGGTGCTGAATTCTCTCAGCTTCTGCTTGTCTGTAAAGGTTTTGATTTCTCCTTCATATTTGAATGAGATCCTTGCTGGGTACAATAATCTGGGCTGTAGGTTCTTTTCTTTCATCACTTTAAGTATGTCTTGCCATTCCTTCCTGGCTTGGAGAGTTTCTATTGAAAGATCAGCTGTTATCCTTATGGGAATTCCCTTGTGTGTTATTTGTTGTTTTTCCCTTGCTGCTTTTAATATTTGTTCTTTGTGTTTGATCTTTGTTAATTTGATTAATATGTGTCTTGGGGTGTTTCGCCTTGGGTTTATCTTATTTGGGACTCTCTGGGTTTCTTGGACTTGAGTGATTATTTCCTTCCCCATTTTAGGGAAGTTTTCAACTATTATCTCCTCTAGTATCTTCTCATGGTCTTTCTTTTTGTCTTCTTCTTCTGGGACTCATATAATTCGAATATTGTAATGTTTAATATTGTCCTGGAGGTCTCTGAGATTGTCCTCATTTCTTTTAATTCGTTTTTCTTTTTTCTCCTCTGCTTCATTTAATTCTGCCATTCTATCTTCTAATTCGCTAATTTTATCTTCTGCCTCTGTTATTCTACTATTTGTTGCCTCCAGAGTGTTTTGGATCTCATTTATTGCATTATTCATTATATATTGACTCTTTTTTATTTCTTCTAGGTCCTTGTTAAATCTTTCTTGCATCTTCTCAATGCTTTTCTCCAGGCTATTTATCCGTGATTCCATTTTACTTTCCAGATTTTGGATTAATTTCACTATCATTATTCGGAATTCTTTATCAGGTAGGTTCGCTATTTCTTCCTCTTTTGTTTCATTTGGTGGGCATTCATCCTGTTCCTTTACCTACTGGGAATTCTTCTGTCTCTTCATCTTATTTAAATTGCTGAGTTTGGGGTGTCCTTACTGTATTCTGGCAGTCTGTGGAGTTCTCTTTATTGTAGCATTTCTACACTATATGTGGGTTTGTACCGGTGGCTTGTCGAGGTTTCTTGTTTATGGAAGCTTGTGTCGGTGTTCTGGTGGGTGGAGCTGGATTACTTTTCTCTGGGGTGCAGTGGAGTGTCTAGTAGTGAGTTATGAGATGTTTATGATTTTGGGGTCGCTTTGTGTAGCCTGTGTATTGGAGCTCAGGGCTGTGTTCTTGTTTTTCTGGAGAATTTGCTTGGTATGTCTTGCCGTGGAACTTGCTGGTCTTTGTGTGATGCTTGGTTTCAGTGTAGGTATGGAGGCATTTGATGAGCTCCTGTCAATTAATGTTTCATGGGATCAGGGTTTGGACTTAAGCCTCCCTTCCAGTTATTGGTCTTATTTTTACAGTAGTCTCAAAAACTTCTTCTATACTGCATTCCACAACTGGACCACTCAGAGATGTTCACGGAGTTATACAGAGAAGGAAAAAGGGAGGAAGGAGACAGAGGTGGTCAGGAGGATAAAAGGAGGGAATGTGAAGGAGAGAGACAGATCTAGTCAGTAATCAGTAAAGAAAAGAACAAAGGAAAGCAAAAAAAGCAAAGGACAAAAAGAAAAAAAAAAAAAAAAACAGGGTCGGAGATTAAAGAAGTACTAGAGGATAAAAAAATAAAAATAAAAAAAGAAACAAAAAAAATTAAAAGAAGAAAAAAATTTTTTTTGTTTTCCTTTTTTTAATAAAAAAATTATAAAAATTAAAAAATATATATATTAAAAAAAGAAAAAAAAAAAAAAAAAAAAAGGAAAAAAAAAAAAAAAAAAAAAAAAAATTTTTTTTTTTTTTTTTTGGGGTTTTTTTTTTTTTGGCGAGTTTCTTTTTTCGGCTTAAATTTCTCAAGATCTATAGGCCCCTTTCTCTGTAGTTGGTCTGTATAGTCCTTTGTTCTGTGCGCAGGCCGGTGGTATCCTGGGCTAGGGCCGGCCTCTCGTGTGGTCGGTGCTGCACAGTTTGGTCTGCCGGCCCAAACTACTCTGATCAGGCAGTGCTCGGGACAATCAGGCCAACACAGCCTGCGCCACTGCGGCCCGCAGCTGGGGAGCAGCCTGCGCAGGGTGAGGGGGTGGGAACGGCCGGCGTGGCGGGGGGCGAATGGTGGATGCGGGCATTTGCAATGATGCTTCTCCACTGAGGAAGTTACCGCAGGGCTCATAGTCTATGGGTTTTAATTGTTTAATTGTTTTCCTCCCTGTTATGATATTCTCCGTGCTTCCTAGGTTCGGCACAGACTCTGCAGGGAGAGTGTTTCCTGGTGTTTGGAAACTTCTCTTTTTCTTTTAAGACTCCCTTCCCGGGACAGAGGTCCGCCCCTCCCTCTTTGTCTATCTGCCTTTTATATTCTTTCCCTACCTCCTTTAGAAGGCAATGAGTTGCTTTTCTGGGTGTCTGATGTCCTCTGATGGCATTCCGAAGTTGTTTGTGGAATTTACTTGGCGTTTAGGTGTCCCTTTGATGTATTTGTTGAGGAGAAAGTGTATTCCCCGTCCTAATCTTCCGCCATCTTAACCGGAAGCCGATAATTACAATCTTTAGAGCAGTTTGGAAACAAATATATTACAGTATGGATATGATAGATAATAAATGCCAATCTCTTTCTCTTTTCCTGATAAATATGCTAAAATATATATATTTTTCTCATCCAAATAGCTGGCCTCTACTTCTGGATCTACACAGAAAATCAAGCCCATTATCACTTTATGGGTTCTTATATCTCTCTTTTAATAATTGTGGTCAAAATAAGTCAAGGTAAATAGCAGAGAATAGAGTTCATTGACAAGGGAAACCATAAGGTCACAGTTTTGTAGATGTGGAATGTATTGATAGATTATTCATCAAAGGAGTTAAATAGGAAGATAAAAATGCATTAAGCCATTTTATAAGAAGGTATTAAAGAACTATGCTGCTATAAGAAAGTGGATAAAATTGCTTTTTTATTCAGTATGCCAATTGAAATATGGACGCTACTCTTGGAACCTGGTCTGTTTGTAAAATTCAACAGGGATCTTTATTCTTGATATTTGGTGCCTTTCCAAGCCTGTTAAGTGCCTGGTGAAGTATCTTAAATTACAAGCTAATAAATGATACTTTTAATACAGTTCTAGGCTTTGGGACCATCTCTTTTCCTCCTTCTCTTCTTTCCTTCTTTTCTCCCTTCCATACATTTAATACACTTTATAACATTTGTATATATTTTATTTTGTTATTGAAATATAGTTGACATACAATATCATGTTAGTTTCAAGTGTGCAACTTAATGATTCCCCAATCAAATACATTATGAAAAGATCACATGCCCAGTAAATATCTGTCACCATACAAAATTATTACATTATTATTGACTATTTTCCTTATGCTGTGTATTACATTTCTGCATTATTGTCTAACTGGTACTTTGTACCTCTTATTTCCCTTCCTTCATTTCACTAAACTCTTTGAATCTATAAATTTGTTTCTGTTTTGGATTGTTGGTTTTGTATTTTGGATTCCACATATAACTGAAATCAGTATTCATTTTATATCAGAAACTAACTGAGGTGGGAATTATGATGTGATAACCACAAGGACCAGGGGTGTAAATGGATTATTTGATTTTTTAAAAAAAGAATAATTAGGTAGGATTTAGTCAACACCCAGCTTTTATAATAGCTAGTTATCAAATAACTACCATGTTTCAAAATTTTAAACATAATTTATTTACTTACAATGTTTGAGAGTACAGTAGTCAAAAAATTTACAAATCCATGTGCAAAATGGAATAAAAAGATTTTGAAAACAGTAACCCTAGTATATAATGACTTCTTACATTTTCTCCAGACAATGTCATTTAAATTAATGCAAAGCAAATATTATTTTTATTTTAACATTCTTGCTTTTCAATCAAGTATTTTAATTATATACAAATTTATTAAAAATAACTTGTTATTTATTCATTCATGCATCAAGTGAATAAGCAAAATTTCAGTTATCACCAGACCATCTTCTTAGAAACAAATAGATACAGTTTAAATCTCAAAGTTTTAATTTAATGTTCTGGTAAATGGATTAAAAGCTGAAAAACAGTCTCAGGTCAGAGAGATGTTTTCTTTGTGATATATGTTTATTGTTCTTGCTGTTTAGTTGCTAACTTGTGTCCAACTCTTGCAATCCTATGGACTGTAACTTTCCAGGCTCCTCTGTACTTCAGATTTCCTAGGCAAGCATAGTGGAGTGGGTTGCCATTTCCTTCTCCAGGGGATCTTCCTGACACGGGGATCAAACCCACATCTCCTACATTGACAGGCAAATTATTTATCACTGAGCCACTTGGGAAGTCCCAAGTATATATATGGGTGTGTATGTATACAGTCATGTCATGCTCTTTCTCTGGGAAAGAGACTGGTCCTAATATACATAGAGAGCTATTGTGGTTTATTTGTTATTTGTGACATAAATACTATATGTTTAGTGGGCTTCCTTGGTGGCTCAGATGGTAAAGAATCTGCCTGCAATGCAGGAGACCTGGGTTTGATACCTGGGGTGGGAAGATGCCCTAGAGGAGGGCATGGCAACCCACTCAAGGATTCTTGCTTGGAGAATCACATGGATAGAGGAGCCTGGCGGGCTATAGTCCATGAAGTCACAAAGAGTCAAACTCGACTGAGCAACTAAGCACACAGCACTCTTTAGTTCACATTTAATTTCACCAGTGGTATATGATGGGCTTCCCTTGTGGCTCACCTGGTAAAGAATCCACCTGCAATGTGGGAGACCTGGGTAGGGAAGATCCTTGGAGATGGGAAAGGCCCTTAAATAATAAAGAAGGCCCTGTCTTGGAGAAAATGATTAAAAAATTCTGGAATTTAATGATTTACATGGACAATAAGTAAGATATACTGTAATATTCCTGCCACATAGAATTCCATCCTAGACATTAACATTCATGTTGTTTATCACCTCTTGTAAGTGGAATTTTTTTTTTTTTCTGGCAATTTCCAGTTAGGCTGCAATTTGCAAGTAATTATCTCAGGAGTTTGGGCTAATATTCATAAAGGGGTAACATAGCAAATAAAAACTTATAAAGACTTTTGAAAAAAATTTTTAATTATGATTTGGGTAATGGTAAGTTTATTTTTAGTGTTAAAGCACATAATGTAGTGTAAACTCATTTAAAATCTTGATTTACAAGAAGTGTACATTGCTATAGAAGAGAGAAAGTGGCCTATTTAAATTTTATAGCAAAAATCTAGCCAGAGGTAAAAAAAGAGGAAAACAAAACATAATTATAAAAAGTTTGAAGTGGTGCTAATATGGTGTAAAATATGTATAGATATACCTAACTTTAGAATCATAAAAATTGAGACATTTCATAATGTTATCTGCTGGATTCTTATTCAGAAAGTTACCTAAAATCATACCTGTACCACTTCCCCAAAAAGGCTTATATTAGTGCATTTTGGAATTATTTGTTTCTATAGCTAATGTATTACAAGTAGCTTGTATTACACATAGTGAGATTTCAGATAGAAAAATAAAAGAAACAGAAAAAATACACAAAAAATACAAAAAAGAGAAATAAAGAGAAAGAGGGAAAGGAGGAGTTGAAATGACTGATAGGAAAAGAAGGGATCAGAGAGGGAAATGTAATAGCAAATAAGCTAGTTGAAAAATCACACAATTCTTTTGCAAATCTACATTAATTTTATCTTAACAAGAATTGTTATAACCAAAATATTAAAAAAAAGAATACATTTTTTTCACTTCCCAAAGATGCACAGAACATAAAACTTGAGATATGTAGTGCATTTCTTTCAGTTCAGTTCAGTCACTCAGTCATGTGCAACTCTTTGCAACCCCATGAATCGCAGTATGCCAGGCCTCCCTACCCAAAACCAACTCCCAGAGTCCACCCAAATCCATGTCCATTGAGTTGGTGATGCCATCAAACCATCTCATTCTCTGTCATCCCCTTCTGCTCCTGCCCTCAATATTTCCCAGCATCAGGGTCTTTTCCAATGAGTCAGCTCTTCTCATCATGTGGCCAAAGTATTGGAGTTTCAGCTTCAACATCAATCCTTCCAATGAATACCCAGGACTGATCTCCTTTAAGATGGGCTGGTTGGATCTCCCTGCAGTCCAAGGGACTCTCAAGAGTCTTCTCCAACACCACAGTTCAAAAGCATCTATTCTGCGCTCAGCTTTCTTTATGGTCCAATTCTCACATCCATACATGACCACTGGAAAAACCATAGCCCTAACTAGACGGACCTTTGTTGGCAAAGTAATGTCTCTGCTTTTGAATATGGTGTCTAGGTTGGCCATAAATTTCCTTCAAAGTAGTAAGCATCTTTTAATTACATGGCTGCAATCACCATCTGCAGTAAATTTTGGAGCCCAGAAAAATAAAGTCTGACACTGTTTCCACTGTTTCCCCATCTATTTCCCATGAAGTGATGGGACCAGATGCCATGATACTCGTTTTCTGAATGTTGAGCTTTAAGCCGACTTTTTCATTCTCCTCTTTCACTATCATCAAGAGGCTTTTTAGTTCCTCTTCACTTTCTGCCATAAGGGTGGTGTCATTTGCTTATCTGAGGTTACTGATATTTCTCCCAGCAATCTTGATTCCAGCTTGTGCTTCTTCCAGCCCAGTGTTTCTCATGATGTACTCTGCATAGAAGTTAAATAAGCAGGGTGACAATCTACAGCCTTGATGTACTCCTTTTCCTATTTGGAACCAGTCTGTTGTTCCATGTCCAGTTCTAACTGTTGCTTCCCGACCTGCATACAGGTTTCTCAAGAGGCAGGTCAGGTGGTCTGGTATTGCCATCTCTTTCACAATTTTCCACCGTTTATTGTGATCCACACAGTCAAAGGCTTTGGCATAGTCAATGGAGCAAAAATAGATGTTTTTCTGGAACTCTCTTGCTTTTTCCATGATCCAGTGGATGTTGGCAATTTGATCTCTGGTTCCTCTGCCTTTTCTAAAACCAGCTTGAACATCTGGAAGTTCGTGGTTCATGTACTGCTGAAGCCTGGCTTGGATAATTTTGAGAATTACTTTACTAGTGTGTGAGATGAGATGAGTGCAATTGTGTGATAATTTGAACATTTTTAGCCATTGCCTTTCTTTGGGCTTGGAATGAAAACTGACCTTTTCCAGTCCTGTGGCCACTGCTGACTTTTCCAAATTTGTTGTCATATTGTGGCAGCTGCGATGGCCCATGAGCGCAACAGAAAGGAGCTACCCCTGGCCCGAGGGCAGGGGCGGTGGCAGAGAGGAGCTACCGCACGCCAGACATAAACACAAATACAGTATTCTAACGCATATATATGAAATTTAGAAAGATGGTAACAATAACCCTGTATCAGATCAGATCAGTCGCTCAGTCGTGTCTGACTCTTTGCGACCCCATGAATCAAAGCACGCCAGGCCTCCCTGTCCATCACCAGCTCTCGGAAGGCACTCAGACTCACATCCATCGAGTCAGTGATGCCATCCAGCCATCACATCCTCTGTCGTCCCCTTCTCCTCCTGCCCCCAATCCCTCCCAGAATCAGAGTCTTCTCCAATGAGTCAACTCTTCGCATGGGGTGGCCAAAATACTGGAGTTTCAGCTTTAGCATCATTCCTTCCAAAGAAATTCCAGGGCTGATCTCCTTCAGAATGGACTCGTTGGATCTCCTTGTAGTCCAAGGGACTCTCAAGAGTCTTCTCCAACACCACAGTTCAAAAGCATCAATTCTTCGGCGCTCAGCCTTCTTCACAGTCCAGCTCTCACATCCATACATGACCACAGGAAAGACCATAACCCTGTATACGAGACAGCAAAAGAGACACTGATGTATAGAATAGTCTTTTGGACTCTGGGAGAGGGAGAGGGTGGGATGATTTGGGAGAATAGCATTGAAATATGTATAATATCATATTTGAAACGAGTGGCCAGTCCAGGTTCAATGCCTGATAACAGATACCTGGGGCTGGTGCACTGGGAAGACCCAGAGGGATGGTATGGGGAGAGAGGAGTGAGGAGGGTTCAGGATGGCGAACACATGTATACTTGTGGTGGATTTATTTTGATGTATGGCAAAAGCAATACAATATTGTAAAGTTAAGCAAAATAAAATTTAAAAAAAAAATCATAAAAAAAAAAAGAAGCAGGGGCTGCGCTTTGCTGGAGCAGCCCTTAAGGGAGACCCCACGTCCAGTGTAGAAGAAACCCAAGTAAGACTGTAGGCACTGAGAGAGGGGATCAGAGGGCAGACAGACTGAAAACTACAATCACAGACAACTAGTCAGTCTGATCACACAGGACCAAGGCCTTGTCTAACTCAATGAATTTCTTTAAATGCTAGTAATATACTTTCTTTAAATGATATCACAGAAAAATTACCTGTTAGACTGGACTGGAATATCATTTAGTTTGCAGGTAAATGTCACTTCAAAGAAGTCTTTTTGGCCCCCTGTTCATTTTGTGTCTTGTCACACTAGTTTAATTTCCTGCATTGGATTTATCAGTACCTGATAAGTACTTGTTTGTTTATTTGTTTCTTATGAGTGTCCTACTACTGCATGTAAACTAATGAGAAGGGGCATTGTCTTGCCTGGACTATGGAAGACAATCAACATTTATTGAATGAATGAATCAATGTATATTTTAAAATTTGACCAAATCCTTTGTCAGTGATGGTGTAATTTGGCATGGCACCATATCTATACTTGAATATGCATTGATGGCTGAACTCTCCAGACGTGCAATAAGAAAGTTCTTTTAGATTTCATTATTCTTTCTCATAATGGCACCAGGTCCATTTCATGCCCTTTTTCTATCAGAAAATCAGAATACATAAATTCAGCAAACTACCAGTTTCTTTAGAGCACATGGTTACAATTGAATATTATTGTTTCAAATCAGCACTTTATGATGAAATGCCAAGTCCATGACAATTGTATAGTTCATCTTTACGAAGATGTACCGTGAATACTCAAGTAGTATTTTATAGATTGTTGACTAAGTGATATGTCTATCAAATGGAATAAAGTAACACAAACCATACAATACTTTGTCACTATCAATCAAGTATTGCCTTCCCAATATGTATTCAATAGCATATTTTTCAAGCATAACATGGAAAATCCCTGTGCATTCATTAATTCTACATCTTCTATTAATTCTGAAATCTTGCACTACTCAGAATCTAACTCTCAACTCACACAGAAGTCTTTATTCATGTCTGCATTCTTTCACTTAACAGATTCTTTTCTAATAGAGTAAAACTATTACTGTGTGAGTATTCAGTAAAGCTAGTCCCGTCTCCTATATTGCAAAGATTTAAAGGTAATGACAGCATTTGTTTTATCTTTACCTTTCTCAAACTGCCCAGTATAATGCCTCATCCATAGGAAGATCTTTAGAAATAATTGAATTATAGATCACATGTGTGAGAACAGACTTTAGTTAACACATAAAATGTCAAAATCTAACTTAAATTTATTTTAGAATCAAATCTATTAATTATACTCATACACGCATTCATTAATTTTCACAGATTAATTTTGTGATGTGGTTACAGTTACCAAGAAACATAGCTTCTGGCAACAAAACGGATGGGCCTGGAATGGTGGGTGTAATATAATCCATTATATTTTATGTAATCAAACTACTCAAGACCAGCATTCCACCTGCCAAATGTAATGAATTGGTTCCTAAATGTCCAAGAATATTAAAGTATCATCTATTAAAGGCTGATGTTCAGGTTTTGTTTTTTTTTAATAGTTTCTAGTTAATGTGCAAAACATGTTTAAATTCTCAAATGACCCAATGAAAATATATGCTTTGTGTATCTGTAATTGGCAATGCAATACTACACATTCACTGATATTAGATTGCATGGTAATATGAGTATTTAAAACCACTTTAAAGAGAGAATGCTTTGAGTAAGAAACAGGTTTGAAACATTCTTTGAGTTTTTTTTTTTTAATATTTTTTTCTGAAAGTTGACTCTTGGTATTTTTACAAACACATGATTTACTATAGAAGCTTGCAAAGCAAGTAACTGGAGAGACAGATTTTGCTGACAAAAAAGCACTATTGGTTTTATTAGTCAGGAGAGGAGAAAAAGTAATAATTTAAACCTATGGCTCTGCTATGGCTTGTGCATTGAATAACCCCAAGTGAGCCATTCACATGAACTACAATGGACATTGTGCCATTGGGTCCACGCAATGTAAAGGCTTTGGTGGAGGGCAGCTATCATGAACACTGTATTGTAAGATGTGGAGGATTTGTTGAGGAAATTAATATTTTGTAATCTGTTTGTACAAAATTAAATTTTTAAAAATTGAAGTTTACATAGGATAATTAATTGATGCAACTCTGACATGAACTATCTTATTACAATGTCTCATGGTAAATAGTTGAATATAATTGTTTTTTAGTGTGTGGAGAGAGGTGTGTGTGTGTGTATTTGTCTGTGTTTAAGTTTTGTATTCCTTTTGTTTACAATCTTGTGGTCTTATGGGACCATGTATGCCTAATAATTTTACTTAGTTAATGTGAGAGTTCATTTAGAGAAATGTGGACATGTGGTGTGAAAGAGCAGGCCTAGTTGTGGAACGGACTATAAAAGCTCTCCAAGTAGGAGTTCTCGTGTACCTACTCCTTTTAGTGGTAGTCTGGATCCTGCTATCTTCCAAAATTCTACTTTTAATTCTATCTTTTGGATTAAATTTGACATGAGAGATAATTTATATGACTAATGAAAAATTGAATTAACTGATAGTTATTAGTTTAAAATGATTTAAATACATTCTGATCATAGACTTGTAAGGGCTAAAATTTAAGCTCAGTGGTGGCAAGGACTTTGTTAGCTGTATTCATTCCTATATCAGTTCAGTTCAGTTCAGTCACTCAGTCGTGTCCGACTCTTTGCGACCCCATGAATCACAGCACGCCTGGCCTCTCTGTCCATCACCAACTTCTGGAGTTCACCCAGACTCATGTCCATCGAGTCAGTGATGCCATTCAGCCATCTCATCCTCAGTCATCCCCTTCTCTTCCTGCCCCAAATCCCTACCAGCATCAGAGTCTTTTCCAATGAGTCAACTCTTCACATGAGGTAGCCAAAGTACTGGAGTTTCAGCTTCAGAATCATTCCCTCCAAAGAAATCCCAGGGCTGATCTCCTTCAGAATGGACTGGTTGGATCTCCTTGCAGTCCAAGGGAATCTCATGAGTCTTCTCCAACACCACAGTTCAAAAGCATTAATTCTTCGGCACGCAGCCAATATACATGACCACAGGAAAAACCATAGCCTTGACTAGACGGAGGTAACATATATATATGAAAACATATAAAAGGTTCCAAGCACATACTACATAATGGGCTGTTGCTGCTGCTGCTAAGTCACTTCAGTTGTGTCCAACTCTGCGCGACCCCATAGACGGCAGCCCACCAGGCACTCACTTTCAATTATTAACTGAATGAAGATACAAAAGAATAAATGGGTAATCTTTACTGTCCTGAAACCTATGGTAAAAGTATTCATTTAGCATATATATATATATATATTATAACATACATACATGGACATATGTGTACCTAAGTATATATGTATATGCATGTCATAAAGATAAATAAATGAATAGATAGACAAGTAGGTAGATAGATGGATAGACTCAGTTAGCCATGGTGAAGGATGTCTATGTAAATGCATCTCAGCAGATACCCTAGTGTGAACTCATGCATACATACAAACACATAAAGTTTATATAAATGTATTCATTAAAATTCAGTATGATACATGCATACACCATCACCATAAGCACCACCAAACAACAGTAGCTATACAGTTAAAACAAGGCTTCCCAGGTAGCTCAGTGGAAAAGAATCGACCTGTCAATGCAGGAGATGTGGGCATAATCTCTGAGTGAGGTAGATCCCCTGGAGTAGGAAATGGCACCCCACTCCAGTATTCTTGCCTAGAAAATTCCATGGATAGAGGAGTATGGCCAGCTATAAACCATGGGATGGCAAAGATTCAGATACGACTAAGCAATCGAGCAAACACACACAGTCAGTTAAAGCAGTGTGGTCTTTTTGATTAGTTGCTGTAGTGAAAGCAATATAGAGAGAAGAAAATTAAAATAGTGCTTAGTTGAAACTGGGAACAAATAAGGAACTCTTACAGAGTTGAGAATACTTTGATTTCATCCTTGAGTATAAGGTAGAGTTTTGAAGAATATATGACTTGCAATGATGTCAGTACAAAGTGTAATTACTAACACAAGACATTTTTTATTTCTTACCTCAAATAAATAGAATAACCCTTTTACCCAATAATTTACAGCAATACAACTTTCCATTTGACTTAGTAACTTAAAGTCAATTCCAACCTTGTTTTAATTAGAAATTAGACAGTTTTAATAATTCCCTGACTTATTATATCAAAGCATGGAACTTTATTTTTTTAAACCTTTGGCATTTATGAATATTTGGAAATCTTAATTAACTTGGTGAAAAGGTTGGATAAGAAGATTATCAGTGTGTGATGACTGACAGGATAATGAAAATTTTCTTCTGCAAAATTCTGATATATTTAGCCTGACTTGAGTTACTTCTTCTATCATCAGTTATCTCAGTTTTATTTTTAGTTTAGCTGAATGAATAAAAGTAAAATATTCATCAATGTAATTAAAAAAAAGTTTGGTAAGAAAACAAAGGTCACTGAACCTAGAAAGAATTACAAGTGTTAAAACAAACTATGTTTATCAAACAAAACTTTGACAAACTCATGATTCTATTCAACATTTTTTTCTCCCCTATACCAATGTTTTCTTCACTATCCATCAACTGCATCTTCACTGTCATTCACCTTTCTCCATATAATGACACCATCCTTGCAATTTTAAATTTAAAACCTAAATATGATATCTAGCCTTTTCTTTCCTTGTTTTAGTCATTTACAGTTTCACAAATACAAGCAAAACCTTGAGGTTGTGATACATTGTATTCTGCATTCCTATGAGATTTACTTAGAAAGAAAATTAAGACCAACCTAGACAGCATATTAAAAAGCAGAGACATTACTTTGCCAACAAAGGTCCATTTAGTCAAGGCTATGGTTTTCCAGTAGTCATGAATGGATGTGAGAGTTGGACTATAAAGAATGCTGAGCACCGAAGAATTGATGCTTTTGAACTGTGGTGTTGGAGAAGACTCTTGAGAGTCCCCTGGACTGCAAGGAGATCCAACCAGTCCATCAAAAGGAGATCAGTCTTGCATGTTCATTGGAAAGACTGAACATGTTGAAGCTGAAACTCCAATACTTTGGCCACCTGATGCAAAGAACTGACTCATTGGAAAAGACCCTGATGCTAGGAAAGATTGAAGGTGGGAGGAGAAGCGATGCTTGGATGGTATCACTGACTCTGTGGACATGAGTTTGTGTAAGCTCTGGGAATTGGTGATGGACAGGGAAGGTGGCGTGCTGCAGTCCATAGGGTTGCAAAGATTCTTACACGACTGAGAGACTGAACTGATTATATATAACCTTTAAAGTGGTAGTTCAAAAATATGTAACACAAATATTTATGAATAATGCCCTAATATTCCAACTTGGGTTATTTATTCAAAGAAAGAGATAAGTGCTCAAATGTATAGGTGCTTAGTCACTTCAGTCACGGCCAAGTCCTTGGGACCCTATGGATTCTAGCCCACCATGCTTCTCTGTCCCTGGGATTATCCAGGCAAGAATACTGACATGGGTTTCCATGCCCTCTTCCAGGGGATTTTCCTGACCCAGCCATCGAACCCACCTCTCCTTCATCTCCTGCATTGCAGGCTGATTTTTTTTTTACCACTGAGGCACCAGGAAAGCCCCAAATATATGTACTACACTGGTATCCATTACACTTCTGTGAGCAGCTGAAAAAAAGAGAGAGAAAAATGCCTACATGGGAGCATTGTTAAAGGAATTGTACCCATAACATTAAATACATAATCTTAAATTTTTCTAGAGTTGTATTTATTGACAGAAGTTTTAAACAACTAAAAAAAAAAACATGATCACATTTTATTTATGTAATCTATAAAAAATATTTTTTGAATTATACTTTGTATGAAGCCCTATGTTCCAAGCTAGAGGATAGAGAATTCCTGCCTTCATGGAGTGCACAGTAAATGGAGGAAACATTTATTAAGCACACACACACATACACACTTACATAAGAGCAAAACTCTGTGGAGCCCCTGAAAAATAGTACGCAGTGTGTGATGTGCTCTGCTGGGCGCCAGGAGCTGGAGGTCCCCATGAGAGAAGGAAAGAAGATGTGAACAGCAGGAAGAATTTTGGAAGGATATTCATCTAGATTTTAATAGTAACTCTCTCTGGGCAGTAGGATTTCTGGTAATTATCTCTCTTGAAAATCTGTTCAGTAGTTTTAGGAATTTCTATCATGAGGACATATATTTATTCAGTTTTTAATCTTATAGACACTTTGGCAAACAAAATGAAGTCACTTATTAATAAGTCAGAAATAGCTGCAGCTGTGTGTTAATATTTTTTTAAAAGAACCTTTATTACATGTGAAACTATATAAATAGATTGCCCAAGCCCCATTGATACAAACAAAAATAACCTAATTTCTAATCTACATTTCCATTTCAATGTTGTAAAAACTGACCAGAGATCATTGTCAACAACGTAACAATCCTCAGAAGATCCAAACACACGTTGAAATGAATGGAATCTCTTACTGAGGATTCTGTCATGCAGTGACTGCAAATTTTTTTTAAAATAGGGCATTTTTTTTGCATTCCAAGATGATTTTTGATAGAATGTCAGAGTAATAAATGTTATCTTTGGGTAAATGTATAAGGTTAATTCCAGCAAATATTCCTAAATTAGGACATTTTTATTATTTAAATTCTGGTTCAAAATGTGTGATTCTGTGTGTTTGTCTGATGTGAATAGTTTAGAGACAATAGATATTGAAGCAGTTTTTAACATGTAATGGGCAAAGCAAGCTCCAGTTTAGCAGTAAACCTGGGAATCACTGCAGTTTTTAATAAGACCTCTTAAGCTCTTTCCAGTATCCAGTGCTGTCTTTCAGAACAAGGAAAACAATGAAAGGACAGGAAAATACTCCACCATAGGTTGACAAAAAAGTTGTGGCTTCAGAAGCTAAATTATTGGCTCTAAAGTGGCATAAATTGTAACACCCAGCAGTTTTGGTTTAGTAAATTATCAGTAGGATCCTGTCTGCTTCAATATAAACTCAATCCAGGCCTCATTGCAATTGTTCACCGTAATACTAGCCATTTGTTTGAGTAGTGTAAAGCTGTATGTATTCCCACTGAGAAATCTAGGTTTGACTAGGATTCACATTGATTTCTACACACTGATTGTGTGCAGATTCTCATCCAAATTGATTGTTTTTTCCCTCTCCTCTCTTTTTTATTTTGCATTCTGAATGGTAGAACTCAAAAGAAGATATTTACATTCTTTGGAAATCATTATTTTTCTAGACCACATTTTAAAGTAAAAGACCTGTTCAGAAAGTATTGTGAGGAGTGTTCATAACAACAGATATTTCATGCAAATTTAAGCAGGGTATATAATAAAATCATGAGTGATAAAATAAAAAAAAATTTCTATGTAAATTGGCTAGTTTTGTTTGGCAAGTAATGGGTATGACTAAAAGACCTTCAATGGCAAAGCCTAGGGAATTAGATGTATGACCTTTAATTCATTAAAACACTTTCAATTGTTTTCCTAAGTGAGCTCATGCAGCCCCTAGGGGTTAGCATAACTAACATACCCTAGACCCATCACAACTCAAACAAAGACTTAATTTCCTTCTCCTTTCAGATGGTCTTTAAGGGATCTCATCAAAATGGCTGTAAGAAAAACCTTAATCAAATTAAAAGAACTATATACTTGTAAAAGGGCTTTTCATATGGGGCAGTGGTAAAGAATCCACCTGCCACTGCAGGAGATGCAAGAGACACAGGTTCGATCCCTGGGTTGGAAAGATCTCCTGGAGAAGGGAATGGCTACCTACTCCAGTAGTTCTGCCTGGAAAATTCCATAGACAGAGGAGCCTGGTGAGCTATAGTCCATAAGATCACGAAGAGTTGGACATAACTGAGCACACACATATACTTTTTGAAAAGGTATTTCTGAAGTTTTATTGGTTGGCATAGGCTAACTGTTGTAATAAACAATCCCAGAATTTTAGTAGTTTAACTCAATAGACCTTGATGTTTTGCTTATATAATAATTGATTGGCGATGTTCTGGGGGTTACTTTCCATTGGATTCAGAGACACAGTTTCTTTCCATCTTGCAGTTCCAGTTTCCCCTAAGATCTTGGCATGCTTTCAATTCCACAAGGATATAAGGAAAGGAAAATTAACAGCACTATCAAAAAATATGAATTAGTTCTGGAAATGGCAGGTATCTCTAGGCCTCACATCACATTAGCCAGATGGTCACATGCCTATGTTTAATTTCAAGGGAGGTGGGAAAGTGTGGTCTAGTCTGGAGCCCTGGAAGAGGAAAAAAATGGTTAAATGAACATAATTAGCTTCTATCACTAAGAAACTTCATTGAGAAAGTTATCCATTTTCTTAACAAGCACAAAACAAAAGCAAAACAACACCTTTCATCTTTGTCAAATATATCCTCAGTTGTTTTGAAATGATAAAAATGCACGTGTCTTGGATTAGAAAACTTATACATCTTATTTTGCATAATTGATGTTTAGGGGAGACTTATTTTCATATAAAGATATAAATGACCTCTTTTGAAGTGAGTGTTTAGACTGCAAAGACTCCTTATTAGTTAATAGAAATGAGCCTTTTGATTTTCTGTAGCGACAGACTCTGCTTTCAGCTGATTGTGTGCAGGTGCCCTTTGTGTATTAATAATAATTTTTAAAAATCTCATGTGTTCCACATGGAAAACAATTCCTAGGTTTACTGATAAAGGTATTCTTGGCACTACAGAGGTTTTTGTGATTTTGCATAGTCTATGTCTGATTATTTCTAATGGCAGAGTAGGTAATGACTTTAAAATTCACACTATAAGCTCTGAAATTCCTAGTGTTTAGTTTTATTGTATGTAATTTTGCTTACTGTATCATTAAATCTATTTAGGTAATGAGGCAAAACATTTTCTGAAGCATGGTGGGAAAGTAGAAGAATATATTAAGAATAATGCATGATTGAATATTCTGTATGTTTCTTATTTATCTATTGAATAAAAAATATACTCTTGGATTAAAGATATACTACCTAGATGTTTAAAGTGATTTCAATCTAAATATTTAAACTTTAAATTGTATTTATCATCTTTAGTGATAAGTGTAAATTAAAGTTCTCTCTCATTCCTGGGATTAGTTTTTCCGTGGAATGTAACATGTAAATACTTGATGTATCTCTATTTTGATGACTATTGATTACAAACTCTTATGTGTAAGCCATCACTTTAGGCCCTGAGATAATGTGTTAAATCAAAATTGGACCTTGCTTTTCAAAACTCTTGCATGTAGCTATTGACATAATAGTAATAAATCAGCACCATGTATATCATGGTACAGTTCAGTGTAGATATGATCATAAGGAAAATGCTAAAAGTTCAGGAATTAAGGTTAAAGAAAAGAATGGGGAAGAAAAAGGAAAAACATTCAAGAGGAAATGTGAGTTTGAGATGACAGAAATGGAAGTAAAGTCATCAGGATAATGATGTCAGTTATCTTTGCTTACAAGAGGCGTGAGTTAGTAACGTAAAGCAAATGAGAAAAGAAAACTGGTTAACATTTTCAAAGACATTGGAATGAGACTTAGGGAAATGTTAACATGTCTGTTCTGACTTTAAGGAGGTGATGGGCTGGCAGGTGAGATCAAGGTCCAACAGCAGAGAATGAACTCACAAGGATGATGTTGTTGGAAATAGTAGAGTCTTTGACTCTCACATTCAGGCTTGATTGTTGGCAAGGCCAGAGCTGCCATTTGCCTGGAAGCAGACCACAGCCTGAAATGTGCTGGAGGCTGTAAAAGCAGACCCTGGAACTCCGATGAGGCTCTGCACATATTTTCTGTTTCATTTTCCCTATTCTTATCCTGACATCTAAGCCTCCCTCTTGTAGGAGAATTGGCAGGAGAAATAAGAGTTTTAGAGTCAGACCAGGATCAAATTCCAGCTCCATCACAAATTAGCAGTATAATTTCAACATTTCTTTGTTCTCAACCTGAAATTACTCTTAAATAAAACTGAGGATTCCTAATTTGCAAGCCTGTTGTTAGGAGTAAGTGAAATAATATATGTGTGTGCTGGTAAGAACCAAAAACAATCTAAGCACAAAGGAGGTCTGGCATAATGACTTATTCCCTTGTTCTTTCATGTAAAGATCAGTTTTTTCCTTCTTTTCTTTCTTCCTTCCTTTTATTTGAAATTACAGACAAAGAGTTATGTATAAAATACATGCCACAGAATTTTTCTGCCTTACATTACTGTCTTAGTATAGCAAGAAAGACTGTGAATCTATAACAAAGCTCCCAGGAATAGTATTTAGGATTTAGGAGGAGTTGGGTACAAAAGAATGCTCAGAGATAACAAAGAGAGAAATTTCTTAACCCAAGAAGGACAATGACATAGAATTCAAGGTCTGGGAATTCAGTGAGGCATGGCTTAGGAGAAGTATGGACAGAAGCTTTGTGACTTTGATATCCATTTGGGTGGAAGCATGAACTGATGCTTGTCAGGAAAAAGGGCATTAATACTTTGAAATGTTAATTTCTGCAGTGTAGATTGATGGCCATTTGATTGAAGAGTTCTTTGTTTCAGGAAAGATATTCTCCAGAAGAGTGAGGTGAGGTGGAGAACTATGGAAAATGATATTTGAAGAGTATGCCCTTTTTTTCCCCCCCGAGCACTGTATATGTCATTGAATAAAACATGGTTTTCTTTAATATTTGAAAACACTTGAAGGTAGATATTATTTATATTTTCATTTCCTCTTTTCCCTCTGAGCCTCAGTTTCTACATCTGTTAAAAACTAGGATAATGATAGCTGTGTAACAGGACTATTAGTGGAAAAAAGGGGAGTTGATGACACAGAGCACCTTATTCAGTGCCTGAAATATGTTAGGCTCTCTTCCACAAAGGTAGCTCTTATCATTATTCTTGTTATTGCTATTTAGGAAATATAGAATCTGAGGACCAGGAGGATTTCTTAATCTAAGATCATGGCATAAACAAATATCAATCAGTACCAGAATTTAAATCTGTTTGAGTATATCTGTACACCTGCCATTTATTTTTTCACTTTTCTCAAAGCATTTATTCCTTGAAACTATACACTTTAGCTTCCCTGGTGGCTCAGAGAGTAAAGTGTCTGCCTGCAATGTGAGAGACCTGGGTTTGTTAAACCGATCGGGAAGATCCTCTGATGAAGGAAATGCAACCCACTCCAGTACTCTTGCCTTGAAAATTCCATGGATGGAGGAGCCTGGTAGGCTGCAGTCAATGGGATTGCAAAGAGTCGCACACGACTGAGCAATTTCACTTCGCTCATACACTATAGCAATAATACTCAGAAAAAGAATTTTTACTTAATTCATAGTTATTTTTTTTTTTTTTGATCAAGAATCTCTTTTATTGATTATCAGAAACATTACAAACATCTAGTATGAACAAATTGTAACATGATAGTGTTTAGTTTGAACAATTAATACATTTCAGATATAATATTATACATATTTCAATGCTATTCTCCCCAATCATCTCAATCTTTAAAAAATATCTAAATATTTTTTAAAAAAATCTAAGAGTGCATTAACTTTATGTGCATTAACTTTATGTGATTTTATAACTCAAGTTACATAATAAATGGCTTTACTAAGACATGTTAATCCTATTCATGACTGATAATAGCTTGTTCTTTTGGGGGCAGTTTATTGAAATGCACAATTTTGTGTCATTTTTCTCCCAAGAGATAGCCAAGAAAGGAAAAGATTAACAAAAATTTCACAGATTTTCAGAGAAATTGTCTCACATATAGGACACATTGCATTTAACATCTTGCATAGCATCTGCCCTTAATTTTCAGCTATGAAAAGCTAAATGAAATGGCTATTAGTGTACAAACAGCATTAGGAGAGTGACTTGTTTCTTAATGCAGTTCTAATAAGAATTGGAAGAAATCCCTACTCTGGCATAGAGTATAAGGATTTGGAAGAATTTTTGTTTGCTTGTCATTTGACTGAAATGTTTTGAACCCACTTAGCTAGGATTCACAGTGTTGTATTGTTCTTTAAGTACCAAGCAAATCTATGAGCTTTGTTTTGAAATGGATAATTTATTTCCTAATTATTGTAGGTAGTTGCAGATGAATTACTGTAGAAATGTTTCCATTTGCCTATTATTTAGTAGAAAATTTCTCGAAAATGCCTATTCGTACAATATACAGCCCAACTATGTTTTAAGTTGTTCTTTCTCAAATGTGTCAAGGTCCAGTTTCTCCATTATTTCACAGATTCTAAGTCTAGTGAATTTTAATTAAAGTTATATTTTGGAAGTTCAGTCTTTGTGAAGTTTTGTAAAGCTTAGCAGAAT
The DNA here is from genome assembly GCA_935064755.1 of Tragelaphus eurycerus. Lineage (NCBI taxonomy): Eukaryota > Metazoa > Chordata > Mammalia > Artiodactyla > Bovidae > Tragelaphus > Tragelaphus eurycerus. The sequence continues at coordinate 37,346,254 of CAKXYN010000004.1, read as the reverse complement.
ATGCTTTATTGCACCCATTGAAAATATCAGTATTACAAACATCTGTACCAAAATCTTTGTGGAAAATATTGGAAGTTTTCCGGACATACAGAATGAAAAAGTAATGATGTTCAGCAGGTGAGATGCTAATCCTTGTAGGAACCACTTATGAGGTAATCATGTTTGAAATTTCATACAATGATCATTCTTATTACATATCAAGTGATTTATCAAGAACTGTTTTGTGGCATGTCTTTGCTGCCATTAACTGAAATTACAAGCAGTACTGAAGATTCATTAACTTTGGAGTAACCACAATGCTTTTTAGGATTAGACTTGTATTCATGATTCATTAATCCCCTTGGACTTTCCCCCTTTGTGCCCAGTCATCTGTGGGATTTTTCCTGAGCTCCCTGCAATTCTAGAAATGTTATTTGAATTGTCTAAGTACGGTTTTATTTCCCTCTCCTTTTGTACCGCACATTGTACCTTTGATGTATTTACATTTAAACTTCTCGTTTTGATGTGGAAGTGAAGGAACAAGAATTCCTGAGGCTATGATCTGAAAGACAACAGCCAGGCTAGCAGCAAAAGAAGGTGAGATAACAACAGTGGGCATACCAAAAATGAGCATGCTGTGAAGACACGTGTTCCTAGTTTTATGAACATATTATGGAGCTCACAGATGCTACGATAAATTTGTATAAAGACATTGTCTGCAGCATAATTTTTATGTATTCCCTTTAAAGCTGTAATTGTGTGTGTCTGTGAGCAAATATGTATTAGCATACATGCCGTTCTGCCTGCCTCATTTACTTTCTTTGGGATACAACATTCTGCCACCTTGGCATGCCACAGAATTAAAAGTTTCTACACATCACTGATATTTGTAACACCTCTTATTTTCACCATAGAAAAAATATGTTGCATTGTTTGGCTTTCCTTTGGAGGAAATGTAAAACACACACAAACATGCACACACACCTGTGTTTTTAGATCTTGGCCTAATGTTGAATGTCTACAACATTAAAATAAATATATTCAGTGATACCACAGAGCCAAATGGCTTAGTTGGTTTGTAATTTGATTAACTAATAAAAGTAATTTGTTTGATAGTCTTCTCAAAAGGGTTTCCAATGACTGTGTTTTAAATAAATGGTAGAGTAAGCAGCTAACGACTATTGCTAAGCTTTCTTACAAAGCTAATCTAATGCAATTATTGCACGAGAATCTTCTACCCAAGTCCCACAGAACGTTCATGATTTGCCACAAGGAAACCCAGCCCAAGCTTTGCTGACTGTTAAGATAAATTTATCTTTACCATACTCCACTCAGTGCTCTCTGCTAAGTCTTGATGAAGAAGCTAAATTAATCCCCCCAAGGACTCTTTAAATTGCCAGCTGAGCTTCCTTGGAACCTTCTCACAAACAGGCATTATGTTCTGTGTGAAGAAAATTCTGTTTTGCATTTGATCAAACACCTTAGTTGTTTGAGTGTTAATATAGTATCCTTCACTATTTACTGTATTCTTTTAGTATGCTGTTCTTTTCAAAATTCCGGAAAAACCCTAGATTTACATTTGTATATTTGTATGTGTAAATATTCATTTATATATGAACAATACTCACATATATGTATGTATGTAAGTATATATTTATTGAATTGTGTTACTAAGGGAAATATCTCTCTGTGAGCTCATTGAAATTGTAGTATGTAATCTTTTACAATGTGAGCAAACCTGCTTTGTATCATTCCTGCTTATTTTTTACTAGTATTTTATCAACTTGATTCAATTTAACTGCAGAAATGCTTGGATTTCCTGGGGAAATTCAATTAGCCAATTGAATTTTAGATTTAGCAACTTTTTATATATTAATAGCTATGATCATTTAATGCTTTTTATGACTTTTAGCTGTAATTTAAATTTTTTTCTTTTAAAATAGAAGTTATCTAGGAAGTTTTCTTAGTAGAGAGAAATTATTTATTTAATATGATACTGACTTTGAGCAGCAAAATATTATACCCACTAACAAGGTTATAGTGCATTAGAATATATTAAAAATTGATATGATATTAGTTTTATAAACATAGGGATATTCTTAGAATAAAACTATTTAAATTTGATCTTTAATAACTTCATTTGTTTCCTGTTTTCATGCTCATGCAACATACCTAACTCAAATTTGATTATTTAAATATGATAATCTTTAAAACAGAAGAGAACAAGAGAAACATGTCACTTTAAAATTATCCAAAAATCAAGATTAATATTAGTTATTTAATTAGGTGTTTTAATTTTAGCTTTACTTAAACTACAGTTTTGATGGATAACATAGGAGATTAAAAGCATTGAACAACGTACTAATCTTGTAAAAAGAAAGTAAACATATTGTAGAATAATCTGAAGATTTGGGAAGTGTAACAGGTATGGAAAAAGTTAAACAAATTCTTATGTTACAAACATACGTACCCCAGTAGTCAGAAGCAACCCCAACTGACTATGTGGTTTTGATTTATATTGATAGGTGACTATGCCCAGAACAGCTAATAAAGCAGGTCTAGAAATGTTGTCAATTGGTGCAAGTGGTAGTATTTTCTATAGATGATTACAACATTTATTTTCTATCCCCTGGAGGATAGCAAATATTAAGCATATCTTTGACTTTGGAGGGCTGTTTAATTAATCGTGCTGTAATCACTGGTGTGGTTATGTGACCAGAAAGGAAAAAAAAAATACTAGAGCATATTAATGCATTATCAGCAAATTTATCCACATTTAAAGCATATAAATCTACTTTTTTTGTGTGTAGAGATGTTATGCCTATTTTAATTAATGTAAGACTAACTAATTATAATGTGAAAATGGTAGCTGTCTTCTGAAGTTTATGTGTCTTGAATATGAAAACAAAATCAGAAATATCCTAGATATCCAGACATCTTGAGTAGGTCTCTGCAGATGGTGACAGTGGAATCTAGAACAATGTTTTTTTTGGGGTAGATCCTGAGTAAAGCCACAGGACTGGAAAAGGTCAGTTTTCATGCCAAACTCAAAGAAAGGCAATGCCAAAGAATGCTCAAACTACCGCACAATTGCACCCATCTCACACGCTAGTAAAGTAATGCTCAAAATTCTCCAAGCCAGGCTTCAGCAATACGTGAACCGTGAATTTCCTGATGTTCAAGCTGGTTTTAGAAAAGGCAGAGGAACCAGAGATCAAATTGCCAACATCCGTTGGATCATGGAAAAAGCAAGAGAGTTCCAGAAAAACATCTATTTCTGCTTCATTGACTATGCCAAAGCCTTTGACTGTGTGTATCACAAGCAACTGTGGAAAATTATTCAAGAGATGGCAATACCAGACCACCTGATCTGCCTCTTGAGAAATTTGTATGCAGGTCAGGAAGCAACAGTTAGAACTGGACATGGAACAACAGACTGGTTCCAAATAGGAAAAGGAGTACATCAAGGCTGTAGATTGTCACCCTGCTTATTTAACTTCTATGCAGAGTACATCATGAGAAACGCTGGACTGGAAGAAACACAAGTTGAAATCAAGATTTCTGGGAGAAATATCAATAACCTCAGATATGCAGATGACACCACCCTTATGGCAGAAAGTGAAGAGGAACTAAAAAGCCTCTTGATGAAAGTGAAAGATGGGAGTGAAAAAGTTGGCTTAAAGCTCAACATCCAGAAAACAAAGATCATGGCATCCAGTCCCATCACTTCATGTCAAATAGATGGGGAGACAGCATCAGACTTTATTTTTGGGGGGCTCCAAAATCACTGCAGATGGCGATTGCAGCCATGAAACAAAAGATACTTACTCCTTGGAAGGAAAGTTATGACCAACCTAGATAGCATATTCAAAAGCAGAGACATTACTTTGCCAGCAAAGGTCCATCTAGTCAAGGCTATGGTTTTTCCAGTGGTCATGTATGGATTTGAGAGTTGGACTGTGAAGAAGGCTGAGCACCGAAGAATTGATGCTTTTGAACTGTGGTGTTGGAGAAGACTCTTGATAGTCCCTTGGACTGCAAGGAGATCCAGCCAGTCTATTCTGAAGGAGATCAGTCCTGGGGTTTCTTTGGAAGGAATGATGCTTGACGCTCAAGCTGAAACTCTAGTACTTTGGCCACCTCATGCGAAGAGTTGACTCGTTGGAAAAGACCCTTATGCTGGGAGGGATTGGGGGCAGGAGGAGAAGGGGACGACAGAGGATGAGATGGCTGGATGGCATCACTGACTCGATGAACGTGAGTCTGGGTGAACTTCTGAAGTTGGTGATGGACAGGGAGGCCTGGCGTGCTGCGATTCATGGGGTCGCAAAGAGTCGGGCACAACTGAGCGACTGAACTGAACTGAACTGAGTAAAACATGAAGACATGATATCTCCAAGCATTGCTGAGAGCCCTATGGGAATGTTCTCCAGCATTACTGGGGAAACACAGCAGTACCTGGGTGTAGCAAGCCTGGTCTCCTGGTTCTAGAAGGGAAATTTATAGAGAAGTTTGAATTCAGACATATTTTAGTTTGCAAGGTAGATCTTCCACTCTTAATTTATATTATAACCCAGATGATGTGGTTCAAAAATCTAACAAGTGACTAGAATGTTGGGATGATGAACCTGAGTAAAATGTGGAAACTCCAAGCAGGCAGAAAGGCCTTGTCATGAAGGTCAGATATCAAATAATAGACCCCTAAGCACTAGGGTGGCATTCAAGTTTAAGAACTTAGTCCTTAAATGTCATATATTAGTAGAGGCAGGCCTTGGTGTCCAGGTAGTTTATGAGAATGCTGCTGCCATGTCACGTCAGTCGTGTCCAACTCTGTGCGACCCCGTAGATGGCAGCTCACCAAGCTCCCCTGTCCCTGGGATTCTCCAGGCAAGAACACTGGAGTGGGTTGCCATTTCCTTCTCCAATGCATGAAAGTGAAAAGTGAAAGTGAAGTTGCTCAGTCGTATCCAACTCTTGGCGACCCCATGGACTGCAGCCCACCAGGCTCCTCCATCCATGGGGTTTTCAGGCAAGAGTACTGGAGTGGGGTGCCTTTGCCTTCTCTAGTTTATCAGAATAAAGGAAGACAAATAAACGCTAATGCAAAAGTAGTTTTAAAATGAAACAGATTAAAAACTCATTACATAGGGGGCTAGGTTCTACTAAGTCTTGAAAGAATATCCAGTTGTCTAATGATGAATGAATCAGTTCCCTGAAGAACCCTATGCTGTGCTGCCATCTGTGAAGTCAGCACCTCTGACTATGATTGAGAGGATAAGCTGTCTGGGGGTGTGTGTGTGTGTTTGTGTGTGTGTGTGTGTGTGTATGGGTGTTCAATGTTGCTGGTATTATTCGATTGTCCTGTAGGTCCCAGCCTTGTCACATCATCTCAGCCATCCTTCATGTATCCTCAAATTGCTTTGCCTTCCTTAGGGCCTCACCCTGGAGCTAGAGAACCCGGGACACTCATCCTTCACTTGTGTCAATTTTAAGAGGAAGGGGGCTAAAAGTATCTCTTTTCCAGTCCACTTGATTTGTTTCAGAGACTTTCCTGACCATTGATTTTCCACTTGATTCAAAATTTCATTCATTCTGTTTGTCTTTCCTTCTAGACTTCAATTAGCAATCTAGTTCTAGGATGTTATGTTTCCTCACAAATAATAGAACAAGGTGTGTAGTTATTTGCTCTCCTATCTATAATAACACGAAGTTTTATAGTTAGGAATCCTATCCAAACACTAACCCGGCTTGACACAGACTTGGAAAGAAAAAAATAGAGAAAGACAGAAATAAAGAAAAACATTAGAAGTTTGTTATTTTAATTATCTGTCTTCAGGCTGAGAGGCAAGTTACATTTTTAATTCATATATTTAAAAAAATCATAAGCAGCATAATTTCATCTTATTTTAAATTGTTGATGCTTAGAAAAGAACAGCTAGGAAAAAGTGACTGTGAAAGTTTCAGTAAATTCCAATTACTTAGGGCTTAGCAGCAGTAATTGAAAAGCTAATTTGTTTAGTAATGAACTTTATCTGCAGAAAGAAAAAACAAGACCGTTACTGAATCCAACAGCAAAGACTTACTCTCAAATTTTAAGCAATAAAAGGAAAGGGAATGTGTCTGTATCATCCTTCAGATTGATTAATATTAATCATGTTTTGCTTTTTCAAAATATATAGTACATAGAACAGTGATGTGGAGGCTAAGAACATGGTCATGACGGTAATAGTGACTGTTATTAGACACTATCTGAGCAAATAAGTGGAGAAGGCAATGGCACCCCACTCCGATACTCTTGCCTGGAAAATCCCATGGATGACAGAGCCTGGTAAGCTGCAGTCCATGGGGTCGCTAAGAGTCGGACACGACTGAGCCACTTCACTTTCACTTTTCACTTTCATACATTGGAGAAGAAAATGGCAACCCACTCCAGTGTTCTTGCCTGGAGAATCCCAGGGATGGGGCAGCCTGGTGGGCTGCCGTCTATGGGGTTGCACAGAGTCGGACACAACTGAAGCAACTTAGCAGCAGCAGCAGAGCAAATAAGAGGTATGTCTTGGGATAAAGCTCTCTTGGAGACACCAGGGTGATCCCAGTATTAAACTAGATTTCATAATGATGCAGGCACATCATTGCAGGCATATATGAGCACAAATACTTATAATAAGAAAGAGTGGGTTGTTTGAATATAATACAAACAACTAGTAGTTATAGTAGTAGTATTAGGAGGCTACAAAGATTACATTTGATCTACATCTGAAAGGTGAATGATGGTTAAGATTTAATCAAGTATGGATGAATAGATTAAACAGTGATTTTCAACAGGAGGCAGTTTTAACTTACAACCCCTTTTCCCCACCCCTTGGAGATATGCAGCAATATCTGGAGACATTTTTGCTTGTCACAATTCGGAGAATGAAACTGGCACGTGGTGAGCAGAGGTCAAAGATGCTGCTAAACATCCTGTAATCCATAAAACCCATAAAAGAAGTATACTAAAAGGCTGCTGGAAGAGTGTAGTAGGAAGAACATATTCATTTCACTATTTATTCAGCAGCTATTTTCTCTGGATGAATAAAATTATGTTTTTGATAAGTCGACATAGTTTTCTAAAGTTGTTAAGTTTTTGTAGGAAGATGTTATCCCAATCTAAGCATGTGTGCTGCGTGTGCTTAGTCACTCAGTCATGTCTAACTCTTTGTGACCCCATGGCCTATAGCCCGCCGGGCTCCTTTGTCCATGGGGATTCTCCAAACAAGACTACTGGAGTGAGTTGCCATGCCCTACAGCAGGGAATCTTCCCAACCCAGGGATTGAACCCAGGTCTCCCGCACTGCAAGCAGGATTTTTACCATCTGAACAACCGGGGAAGCTCAATCTAAGTATAAATAAGAAACACTAAAGATATCTCTTTTAAATTAGAACTCTCAATAATAAACTTTGCTAACAGAAAATAAAAAACAAAAAGCTCACCATGATCCCAAAAACTAAGGGATAAAGAGTCAAGAGATAAGAAATCTGGAAGAGTTAAGAGGGCAGACACAAGAAACCCAAAGTTTATGAGCTTGGGAGTGATAAGGTGGTTTTTGCTGCCTTGTCTAAATGGATATAATTCTGAGTCACCCAGCCTTTCTGAATAGTTAGCACCATTCTTGGATGACACTCTAGAGAACCTAGAGAAGATGGACAAATTGCAGCCATTTTAGGACCGTAGAACATGGAGAATTTATTACTTGTATTATTTTATTTGTAATAAATTGGTTTCTTGTATGCTTTTATGAATAAATGCTATACACACACATACATTCAAATACACTGTTGTGTAATGTTGAATCCATACAGGCTTTGTGTCAGAAACCTAATTACACCTCCTGAAGCTGTTCCCAGAATCACTGGTGGCAACTCATGTCTGTTCAGTCAAATGGGATGAGCATAATCTAATACATATCTGAGGACTGGCCACAGTCCTTAGAAAGTGACGGCCATATGGAATTCATTTTCTTCTGGGGGGATCATTTTCTCATCTTCCTGCTTTTCCAGATATTGGAGTGGCTGCCACAGAGCTAAATTGTTGTGTGATCCCCAGATGCAGCCCCTCATTGGCTGCTTAATTCTTTATGTGTTTTTCTCTCTGAGAAAATATGTATGTATAGCTCACATTCTGCAATTTATACTTTATAGTTTTATAGATTTCAAACTAAAAATACAGCTGAAGTGGGTTTAAAAATTATTAGCAATCTATTATCAGTATAATTATGAAAATAGAAATTGTTGTAGAAATAAAGAGGGGAAAAAAAAAAAAAAAAGACAACCAGCCACAAGAATGATCCAGCTCAAACTGTCAATAGTGCCCAAATTGAAAAACCCTGAAATAAAGAATATTCCAAGTAGAAGGATGAATACTCACAAAAGCAAGTCTTGGGACCTTTGATAAATTCTACTGGACTTGAGTGCTTGAAGTGTCATATAGATTACATGAAGGAGTGTAAAACAAGTGAGGGCTGGAGAAAGTTTATGACAAACTCAATGCTGGTTAAAGCATTTCAATTTCTTAATTGAGTTTCCTGATATCTCCTAATAAAATATTTCATATCTGATATCATAGAATGTAAGAATATCTTTGATTATTTAAAAAATATTATTTCAAATATTCAATAAGCTTCATTCTTCTCAAAATATTTCACTCTTTCTTAGTGTAAGGGATTAGCAGGGCATTTGAAAGCAGTCAAATAACTCCTTGGAAAAATGTTCTTATTATGTGCCAGGTTCCTTCAAACTTATTTACAAAGAATATAGGATACTTTCCTCAGATAAGTTCTAGAATTCTAATTTAAGCCTCATGATTCTGGCATGGCTTTCATCCATTACATATTTAATTATTTTCATGTCATTTTCATGATTATTTTAATTACACATAAGTAGACTGTAATATCTGTATAGGGCTAACTAGGTTTGTTGCTCAACCTCAAGAATCAAGATAAAATGTGTAGTTACTTATTTCATTTTAAATTAACTTTCTAAAAAGCTTTACTATATGTACTTCAGTAAAATTATTGGTTTATAATTACCTGTATATGTCAAGTTATGATAAAATACTTCTTAAGATTAGAGAAGTTTTTTAATCAAATGATACACCCTTCTTAAAAGGTTTAGCCTCTAATTACAGAATTACATCAGATCAGATCAGATCAGTCGCTCAGTCATGTCCGACTCTTTATGACCCCATGAACCGCAGCACAACAGGCCTCCCCGTCCATCACCAGCTCCCGGAGGTCACTCAGACTCACATTCATGGAGTCAGTGATGCCATCCAGCCATCTCATCCTCTGTCGTCCCCTTCTCCTCCTGCCCTCAATCCCTCCCAGCATCAGAGTCTTCTCCAATGAGTCAACTCTTTGCATGAGGTGGCCAAAATACTGGAGTTTCAGCTTTAGCATCATTCCTTCCAAAGAAATTCCAGGGCTGATCTCCTTCAGAATGGACTGGTTGGATCTCCTTGCAGTCCAAGGGACTCTCAAGAGTCTTCTCCAACACCACAGTTCAAAAGCATCAATTCTTCGGCGCTCAGCCTTCTTCACAGTCCAGCTCTCACATCCATACATGACCACAGGAAAGACCATAGCCTTGACTAGGCGAACCTTTGTTGGCAAAGTGACGTCTCTGCTTTTGAATATGCTATCTAGGTTGGTCATAACTTTCTTTCCAAGGAGTAAGCGTCTTTTAATTTCATGGCTGCAGTCACCATCTGCAGTGATTTTGGAGCCCAGAAAAAGAAAGTCTGACACTGTTTCCACTGTTTCCCCATCTATTTCCCATGTAGTGATGGGACCAGATGCCATGATCTTCGTTTTCTGAATGTTGAGCTTTAAGCCAACCTTTTCACTCTCCACTTTCACTCTCATCAAGAGGCTTTTTAGCCCCTCTTCACTTTCTGCCATAAGGGTGGTGTCATCTGCATATCTGAGGTTATTCATATTTCTATTATATGTAACATCATATATATATATATATAAAGAATTCTCATATAACTTATTCCTTTTCAAAAAGCAAGATAACTTTTCTCAAAATACAAAAATGATTTGGTTTAGGAAAAATACATATAATTTTGAATATTTGATATTTATACACAATGTAAATCCAAAATAAATTATTTTAAAACTAAATTTCAAATACTAAATCCACATTTCATAAGAGGTTAAAAGATCTGAATTTTGCCATAAAATGATGTTTTACTATAATATCTAGTTAATGAATAGTAACAAATCTCTAATAGATTTTATGAGATAGCTGTTTCCTATCTTCAAGACTGTGTCTGTTTTTTTTGGTTTGTTTGTTTTTAGTGGAATAATAGTGCTTATCGCTTTCTTTTGTAATTCCGCTCTTCTGTCTTCCATTGAAGGTTTCTTAGGAATAGATAGCCTGGTTAACTCAAAGCCCAGTGAGACATGCAGAAAATGTTTATAGAATGAGTAATTTTATTTTATTTTTTAATTTAATTTAATTTTAACTTTACAATATTGTATTGGGTTTGCCATGTATCAAAATGAATCCGTCACAGGTATACATGTGTTCCCCATCCTGAACCCTCCACCCACCTCCCCCCCCATACCATCCCTCTGGGTCGTCCCAGTGCACCAGCCCCAAGCATCCAGTATCGTGCATCAAACCTGGACTGGCGACTCGTTTCATTTATGATATTATACATGTTTCAATGCCATTTTCCCAAATCATCCCACCCTCTCCCTCTCCCACAGAGTCCAAAAGACTGTTCTATACATCAGTGTCTCTTTTGCTGTCTCTTATACAGGGTTATTGTTACCATCTTTCTAAATTCCATATATATGCGTTAATATACTGTATTGGTGTTTTTCTTTCTGGCTTACTTCACTCTGTATAATAGGCTCCAGTTTCATCCACCTCATTAGAACTGACTCAAATGCATTATTTTTAATGGCTGAGTAATACTCCATTGTGTATATGTACCACAGATTGCTTATCCATTCATCTGATGATAGACATCTAGGTTGCTTCCATGTCCTGGCTATTATAAACAGTGCTGCAATAAACATTGGGGTACACATGTCTCTTTCAATTCTGGTTTCCTCAGTGTGTATGCCCAGCAGTGGGATTGCTGGATCATAAGGCAGTTCTATTCCCAGTTTTTTAAGGAATCTCCACACTGTTCTCTGTAGTGGCTGTACTAGTTTGCGTTCCCACCAACAGTGTAAGAGGGTTCCCTTTTCTCCACATCCTCTCCAGCATTTATTGCTTGTAGACTTTTGGATCACAGCCATTCTGACTGGCAGGAAATGGTACTTCATAGTGGTTTTGATTTATATTTCTCTGATAATGAGTGATGTTGAGCATCTTTTCATGTGTTTGTTAGCCATCTGTATGTCTTCTTTGGAGAAATGTCTATTTAGTTCTTTGGCCCATTTTTTGATTGGGTCATTTATTTTTCTGGAATTGAGCTGTAGGAGTTGCTTGTATATTTTTGAGATTAGTTGTTTGTCAGTTGCTTCATTTGCTATTATTTTCTCCCATTCTGAATAATATTTTCTAGTTTTCTTAACTCCTGCAGGTAGTTTGATGGATCCAACTGGTGTATGTTGTTGCAAGTTATCATCAGTGATGCCCACCACTAATGGACTCATAGAAACACATTTGTATTGGCTTTACACAGTATTAAAAAAATAACAAGAGTGGACTAATGAAACTTAAATATCATTCTTATTTTGCATTTTATGTTTATGCTTTGTATTTTGGGGAAGCTGTCTTTAATCTTATATGTTGTTTTCAAAAGACAGCTTCCCAAAAATACAAAGCACAAACATAAAATGCAAAATAAGAATGATATTTAAGTTTCATTCGTCCACTCTTGTTATTTTTTTAATACTGTGTAAAGCCAATACAAATGTGTTTCTATGAGTCCATTAGTGGTGGGCATCACTGATGATAACTTGCAACAACATACACCAGTTGGATCCATCAAACTACCTGCAGGAGTTAAGAAAACTAGAAAATATTATCTAGAATTATGTCCTTTCCAGTGTTGCTAAGAAAAAGATACTAAGATTGAGAATTTGTTACTTATTTAATAAAACTAGTGTTTCAGTGTATTTTGTGGAAAAAAATGGAAATGTATCAAAAATGAATACGGAATGAGGAGAGGCATCAGAGAGGATAATTTTTATTGTAGAATTTGCCTCTAGATTCTCCAATACCATCATGTTATACAGCTGGATTCTACATTGGCTTTAAAAACTCAATTCAAGAATTCAAATAAATTTTCTACATTTTTAAAAATTTAGACATGATCCCTTACTTACATTGCCAATTTAATACTCACAAGAAATAATTTTCACTAGTTTTATATGTTTTCTATCCAATTAGTTCCCACTTTCGCTGCTTCCCAAAGATTGTGCCTGCTTTTTAATATTCAATCTTTGGATGCTAGCTTTTCTGTAGCTTTTTATGTTGAAATCTTTCTAGATTAATCCAGTTAGGTAAAAACCCAACTGAACACTCTCTTGCCCTCATTGTCCTCACCCTGATCAATTTGTCATGTTCCAGACACTGACTATTAAATCTGTTCTACATTTCAGTTGGGTTTTCAAGGCTCCTGCCTAGAACTTTTTGAATGTTCTTTCCTTTTTGGTGACACCTTCACAGTTTGAGGAAATACTTCTTTCTTTTTCATCAGTTGCTCATTTACCATGACGGTCTGTCACCTTCCTTTTCTCCTATCTCTTCCCCTACAACACACCAACTTGAACCTGGGCTCCAAAGGCACTACATTAGAACACTTCTGTTCACATAAAATTGCCTTGTCTCATTTAATTAAAAAAGAAAATAATTGATCAGTATTCAGAATACATTTTAACCATCATTATCATGTAAACAGCAATTGTATGCATTAAAATATTTAAGTATTTGATTTTCACGTTTCACTGTACATATTAGCATGAGTGATGCTGCCTATTTTAAAAATACATGTTAGAATGAAAACAACTTAAGCCTAGCTGCTCAGTGCCTTTTCAAAAATTTGTATAAACATCTAAATTTAGAAATTGCCATTATCTAAGTGTCATTTACCTACAGATAATACAATTTCAGAACTTTTAGAGATGTAAAAATCTATCATCATTTCCATACCCACTGCTTCCACATTCATTCTATAATCTTGCCATCTGCTTCACTGAAATGGCAGACCCAGAGGGCAGGGAGCATATCTTATCTGTGCAATGCTGTGTAAGTGTGGATTCTCTGTCAGCATTTAAGAAATAATAGAACTTCAAATAGGGTTGATTTAAGCCTCCCTAGTCAGCAGTTAGTTTTGGTGACATGAATCACTCTTTCAAATGGTAATTTGCACCTGTTACCTTCATCCACAGGTTGGAAAATGCTTACACCTTAATTAATAACACCCTTGCCGTGTGAGAGATTGTATCTTCAATTCTGAGACAGGGGGACTGGGGCATAGAGAATCAACAGCTTTTCTGAAATTTCAAAGTAAATTTTGGAGAAGCAAATTAGAATTCAGGTCACTTTTCACTGAGCGACCGATGGAATTCTTCAGGAATCTATGTCTTTTGTGGCATATAACATGGCGATGGCATCCCTTCCAGTAAGGGATGTAGTTGTTCTTAGCTTATTGTGCAGCACCAATTCAGTATGACCTCAGAGAAGATCTGTGCTTTTTCATAGCACATTCCCTCTCTGCATTTGCAGTGGCTGATGTCATCCATGGAACCAACCAAGCAGGTGGCATTTAAATTACTTTTAGGCAAGTATGGCATTAAAATATAATTCCCCAAATGGTGGTGCCAACATGTAATTAAACTATAGCTAACTGAGGAGTATCTGACATCAGATAATCATTTAATAGTGGAAAATGGGAGGCAGTTCATTATTTTTAAATGTGCTTTCTTTAAAGTTCCTTAAGGATGTGGAAGGATTTTCATGGCATTCAAGTGATCTTAAAATGTTTGTGTATAATTTTTGGCACATTCAGAAAAATATTTATGATAGTGATAAATGTTTTCTTGATATGTATCATTCAATGTTCAAAAGAGTTGTAAGTTGACTTTCATCTTTGATTTCTCACTGTCAGCAAAATATGCTGTCTGCATTTATATGCTTTTTATTCCTTGACAAAATTAGAAAATACTGAGATAGACACTTGATAAGGTATTACAGATGCCTTTGGATAAATATGTCCTGTGTGTTTTTTTTTTTTTTTACTTTTATTAATATAATTGCTTACTCAGTTTTAAACTCAGTATTATTTGATCTTTTTCACTGAAGATAGAAGCTAAGAATTTATAGTTTTGGATATGTAGCAATAATAAAGTCCATCTCCAAAAAACTCTGAAACCAACATTTTAACATATATATGAGGTCAACATTGTGAAATTGTGGACAAATTAAGTTAGAGAGTAAACCATGTGGTAATTGTTCTCTCATAGAAAATATTTCTTCATAATCTATTTATTACATGCAAGGCACTGTACTGCACTACTAACTCTAAATTAGTAAAACTAAAATTTCCATACCTCATTACCACATTTGCCTCTCCATCATGCCCTTCATTTTTGAATTAACTTCATGTAATCCTTAATTTTATTGTTCCATGTCCAGTTCTAACTGTTGCTTCCTGACCTGCATACAGATTTCTCAAGAGGCAGATCAGGTGGTCTGGTATTCCCATCTCTCTCAGAATTTTCCACAGTTTATTGTGATCCACACAGTCAAAGGCTTTGGCATAGTCAAGAAAGCAGAAATAGATGTGTTTCTGGAACTCTCTTGCTTTTTCCATGATCCAGCGGATGTTGGCAATTTGATCTCTGGTTCCTCTGCCTTTTCTAAAACCAGCTTGAACATCAGGAAGTTCACGGTTCACATATTGCTGAAGCCTGGCTTGGAGAATTTTGAGCATTACTTTACTAGTGTGTGAGATGAGTGCAATTGTGCGGTAGTTTGAACATTCTTTGGCATTGCCTTTCTTTGGGATTGGGATGAAAACTGACTTTTTCCAATCTTGTGGCCACTGCTGAGTTTTCCAATTTTGCTAGCATATTGAGTGCAGCACTTTCACAGCATCATCTTTCAGGATTTGGAATAGATATTTAACTTATATGCAGAGTACATCATGAGAAACGCTGGACTGGAAGAAACACAAGTTGGAATCAAGATTGCCAGGAGAAATATCAATAACCTCAGATATGCAGATGATACCACCCTTATGGCAGAAAGTGAAGAGGAACTAAAAAGCCTCTTGATGAAAGTGAAAGTGGAGAGTGAAAAGGTTGGCTTAAAGCTCAACATTCAGAAAATGAAGATCATGGCATCTGGTCCCATCACTACATGGGAAATAGATGGGGAAACTGGAAACAGTGTAAGACTTTATTTTTCTGGGCTCCAAAATCACTGCAGATGGTGACTGCAGCCATGAAATTAAAAGACGCTTACTCCTTGGAAGGAAAGTTATGACTAACCTAGATAGCATATTCAAAAGCAGAGACATTACTTTGCCAACAAAGGTTCGCCTAGTCAAGGCTATGGTCTTTCCTGTGGTCATGTATGGATGTGAGAGCTGGACTGTGAAGAAGGCTGAGCACCGAAGAATTGATGCTTTTGAACTGTGGTGTTGGAGAAGACTCTTGAGAGTCCCTTGGACTGCAAGGAGATCCAACCAGTCCATTCTGAAGGAGATCAGCCCTGGAATTTCTTTGGAAGGAATGATGCTAAAGCTGAAACTCCAGTATTTTGGCCACCTCATGCAAAGAGTTGACTCATTGGAGAAGACTCTGATGCTGGGAGGGATTGAGGGCAGGAGGAGAAGGGGACAACAGAGGATGAGATGGCTGGATGGCATCACTGACTCGATGGATGTGAGTCTGAATGACCTCCGGGAGTTGGTGATGGACAGAGAGGCCTGGTGTGCTGCGATTCATGGGGTCGCAAAGAGTCAGACACGACTGAGTGACTGATCTGATTTGAATCCTTAATTTTATAACTTAATTTTCTTCATCATCACAACTCCATCTCTGCCTCATTCCAAGACCTATTCTCCATCATTGAAAACTCTTACCAAATCTGAATTTCAGTTTCTTCAACTGGGTATGGGACTAACAACGTAACCTAGCATTTGTTTAAGAATTAAATTATACTTGGAAATCATTTCATTTAATTATTGGCAAATACGAGTTAAACAGTAATGATGTGTTAACTTTATTGTTAATGATTGATTTTATTCAAGATTTAGCTTAGCTCTCACAAGCTCTCCAAGATCGGAGTTCTTCTCGTCCTGCTGTGCTGTGCTTATACTTCTATTGCTATTTGAGGCAAGTTCTATACTTTTTCTCATACAATAATTAGTGAGCACATTGAGGATATTGGCCATGTGTTCTTAATTTCTATGTTTTTAATGTTTAAAACATTCAAGTGTCTCAAAACACTGGTCAACTAAAAGACTGAAGAAATGTTCTGAAACTGAAAAAATATACCTATAGCCGACATTAGTGGTGAATATTTCACCTTCTCATGATGAGTGCAATCATCTTTCCTACCTATTGCTTCTTTTAGAAGACTGAAGGGTGCACTTCAGAGAGTATTTAAGTGACTGTTATTTTATCCATCACTTTGCTGCTGTGGGGCCAGCATTTGCATTATGGATTTTGCTTTAAATGGTGAAAACCAAATTATAATATCGTGAAAGTATGTTGATAGATGGAGACAATGGCTCAATCAGACAACAGGTAGATGACAGGTGATGTGTGTATTTCCTGGCAGCTGGTTAGAATTCATCTACAAAGGAAGATGGCAAGAAGCAATTTTCAGAATTTAGGCAGGCAAGTAAATGGATTCAATAATGTCTGGCAGCAGATGGTTGGGGCCGAGGCCAAGACTTCTGAGAGCAAGGCTGACCTGCAATTCTAGAAGTACGGTCACAGCAGAGATCCACATGTAGAAAATAAATTACAAGGTATGGAAGAGTATTCTCAATGAAATTCCCAACCTACTTGATCCTGGGGAAAAGTTTAGAGTAAACTGATGTCTAGTAAGTAAGTCCAAATCAGGCTTTGAATGACATTTATCAGTAGCAAAGGAACTTAGCACACATACTTTACAACATTGTTCTACATGGTTAGGTCTAAACATTTATTAAAATATACTGTTAGAATCATAAGTTAGGAGATGAAAACAAATGTAATTTCTTCCTTAGTGGCAAAAAGCTTAAATATAAGCAAGTTAAATACAAAAGTAACTGGATAACAATTTCAGAGAGAATAAGAAATTATAAAAAAGGAATGTTTTATTAATATTTATTTTCTTTATGATTAAAAAAATAGATATGTATGCCCTCCCAAAACATATAGCTTTATGTTTTCCATTTATGAGTTGTATATAAATATTGTGTGTGTGTGCATGTGTGTGTGTGCTCAATCATTCAGTCACATTTGACTCTTTGTGACCCCATGGACTGTAGCCTGCTAAGCTCCTTTGTCCATAGGATTTTCCAGGCAAGAATACTGGAATGGGTTGCCATGCCCTCCTCCAGGGGATCTTCCTGACTCATGAATGGAAACCTCATCTCCTGTGGCTCTTGCATTGGCAGGTGGATTCTTTACCACTGAGCCAACATATAAATGTTACTGTAATTTATATAGTCTTCTGTGATTTATGCATCAGAAATTATGTTTGTGAGATAAACCCATGTTGATGTGGGAAGCTGTGGTTCACTGATTTTCATAGTTGTATATAGTATATTATTGAAGTCCTGTAACAGAGATTAGCTATCACTTCTTCTATTGATAGACTTTAGAATTATTTCAAGTTCTCTGCTGTAAATACCAATAATTCTGTGTATGCACATATGCAGTATTCTATGGCATGTGTGCTCAGTCACCTCAGTCATGTGTGACTCTGCCACCCAATTAACTGTACCTGCCAGGCTCCTCTGTCCATGGGGATTCTCCAGGCAAGAATACTGGAATGGGTTGCCATGCCTTCCTCCAGGGGATCTTCTTGACTCTGGGATCAAAACCATGCCTCACATTTCCTGCATTGGCCAGCCGGTTCTTTACCACTAGTGCCACCTGGGAAGCCCATTCTATGGCATATGTATTTTAAAATCCAAGTGCCACTACAAATCTTCTGTTAAACTTGAGAAAGTTACCTAATTTCTTGAGTTATATATTCCTTATAAGCAATGTAGGAATGATCATACTCACTTATTATATAGAGTGTTTGTAAAGAGAAAATATTAGATGATACATACCATGTGTTTAGAAAAGCACCTGCCCGTAAGTGCAGAACAAATATGAACTATCATTATTGGTATCATCTCAAAGCAGTGAAATCATTTCCATGTTGATTGTTGACCCTAAAGATCAGAAGATCTGAGCTTTCTTACTCTATAAACTAAGAAGATCCACACTTTCTTCCAAAATGTGGTTTGGAACATCAAAGTCATAGATTCAATTTGATATTTATCTGTAGTACCAACCTAGATAGCATATTCAAAAGCAGAGACATTACTTTGCCAACAAAGGTTCATCTAGTCAAGTCTATGGTTTTTCCTGTGGTCATATGGATGTGAGAGTTGGGACTGTGAAGAAGGCTGAGCACCGAAGAATTGATGCTTTTGAACTGTGGTGTTGGAGAAGACACTTGAGAGTCCCTTGGACTGCAAGGAGAGCCAACCAGTCCATTCTGAAGGAGATCAGCCCTGGGATTTCTTTGGAAGGAATGATGCTAAAGCTGAAACTCCAGTACTTTGGCCACCTCATGCAAAGAGTTGACTCATTGGAAAAGACTCTGATGCTGGGAGGGATTGGGGGCAAGAGGGGAAGGGGACGACAGAGGATGAGATGGCTGGATGGCATCACTGACTCGATGGACGTGAGTCTCAGTGAACTCCAGGAGTTGGTGATGGACAGGGAGGCCTGGCATGCTGCAATTCATGGGGTCGCAAAGAGTCAGACACGACTAAGTGACTGATCTGATCTGATCTGATACTTTTGTGAAGGTATGAGAATATTTACATGAGAGTCATATATTATATATAAATTTCCAATAATAATGTTCATCACAACTTTCTCCACCATCATTTGTGAACATTAGAGCCACAGAAAGCCAATTGAAGGCACTTCCCCTCAAGAGGAGGGAACATATTTTGAAGTAGGATAGTCTGCTGTCTACAGTTTATGGTTTTGGAGTCTCTTTTTTATAGACCAAAATTTTCCTCCTAATGTTCTCTGTTTCTTGCCCTTTATTATCTCTGGAATAACATAAAAGCATCCCTTGACTCTGTACATTTCAACTTTGTTAGAAGAGCAATTGAAAGGTTTATTTTGTCCAAACGTATTTTTTGGTGTGTGTTTGTGTAAGTACACTTCATAATTGAAAAAATTCAGCCACAGTTCCTCGTAAGCAAAGAGAATAAATTAGAATCAACAGCCTGATGATTATATACTCAAAGCAAGATAGATAGATTTCATTAAAGCCAAGCCAACAGACAGAATTGCTAGGGACTGCACAATAAGGTCATGCTTCCCTAACTTAGAGTCTGCACTCAGTTCAAAAAAATCATAAGCTTAGATATAAGCAGAGCTTCTGAAAGGGATTCTAGATAATTTAGTGTTGCCTTCTTTATATCAGAGGAGTAAATGACCAGGGCTGAATGTTCATTTTTAAAATAAATTAGCTTACTGAGATATACTTTGAATAACCTACAATGAAATGTCAGATTTTTTTCCATGTATACTTCAGTGAGTTTTGACACTTATATACGTGGGTAAATCCATCACTCCCCCCATAAAGATATGAAATATTCTTATCACCTCCAAAAATTTCCTTGTGCCTCTTTTCAGTCTCCCCTCCCCTCCTCCCACAGCCTCTTGACCCACCTTAACAATCATTGTTGTGATTTGTATTGCTGTCTATTTGTTGTACCTCTTCTAGAACTCCATGTAAATGGACACATACTGATGTAAACTTTTGTATCTGGTTATTTTTTTCCTCAACAATTTAGGTAGGACATTCATAAGAGGAAAGAATGCTTTTAATTTGTTTTTTTGCTATAAAATTATATTCACTCAAAATGTGTACATGTATTGTGATTTAAATCACTTTAGTTCAGATCACTTTAGTATATTGAATTAGTTGCAATAAATGATGAAGGCATTCATTTGAGTGCATAGAGCATATCTATCATGAATCAGAAACTAGAAACATTTCTTGCTTTTAGATTAGGTTAGCCAAACCAAGATGGGGAAAATTTTAGTCTTTGAGCAATTTGTTAGGTAGGTTTTTACTCAGTGTATGCTCAACTGTCCTCAAAATTTAGTAATATTCTCATAATTTAGATCATTTGAGCTAAAACTGATGACATTCTTTACTGTTATTAAAGATTCAAATTGACCAGATAAATGGCCTCTTGTATTATTATTATTATTTTTGGTTTGGAAATTGAAAGGCAGACTAAGAAAAACTAAGTCATATGCCACTTGGTAATGAAATGTTTTCTTCCCAAGTGTCTATATACCTTACATGAATGATGAGAAAATATGTGGACTGGAAAAGCATGTGGTGGTATAGAGTTGGGAAGACAGATTGAAACAATTTTCTCAACTTTCTGAGAAAGAACATGTTCAAGTGATTTTTGATAGTACTGACTTCCATTTGACAAGGTTTGCATTGTAATATTCATTATTAATCTTAGAAAATTCTATAATGCTAAACAAATTTTGAACAACAACTCTTCAGAGATTCACATCTAGGATGAAATTCTACAACTGAGTAAGAAAAAAAGAGAACAATATGCATTTTCTTCTGGAAAATGTTTCTTCACAAGAGAATTACCTAGTGTTTGGTTTCTACCTACTATTAGAATTGTTTGGTTGCTTATACTTCCAGGCATGCTTTATGAGATACAGAAATGGTTTAGTGGAGCACTGACTTACTGTTCAGATGCTGGTACTTTATTTTCTACCTCTCTTCCACTCAGTACATTTTAAAGATTTTAAAGAGCAAGCTCCTTGTCTAACATGTTGAAATCTGGTCACTGCTAATTATTATGCCTGCAGTTTCCAACTTCACAAGTGAAAATCAAATCATAAACCCTTGCATGCTAGAAGCTATGCAATTCTGGGAAAATCCCTGAAGGAGCACAGCATAGCATGCAAGTTCAAGTCCAGCCAGCACGCCATTGAGCGGTTCTAGAGATTGGAATCTCCCCCCAGCAGAGCAGGCTTCAGTTGGCATTGCTCTGCTAGTTATTTGAATTTTCATTAGGGCAGGGCAATTTCCCCTCAAATAAACTTTTCCCATTTGCTTCTGTGCTTTTTCAGTCCAATCAATGTGCTTCTTCCTATTGAAGAAGATGTAGAAATGCCACTGATTTATTTTTTCAAAAGCTGATTTTGCTTTAAAAAGCACATTTTCATATTTCAAGGAAGAAATAAATGCTAAGGGACATAAAATAAACCAAGAATTTTTAAAAAAGACTTCTGTTTATGGAACTGAGTATCTTTTCTTTCAAAAGAGTTGTGTGCAACAGGGGACAAGTAATAGAAATGGGAGTAGGAAAGTTAATCAAAAAGGTAATCATGTGAATCGAGGCAGCATTCCCTCTGAGACTAGACACCAGTGTTCCTGACTGACAGAGTGCTCAGTGACTCAGGGCACTAAGGTTTCTATCAACTGAGTGTACAGCCTCTCTCAGTGATGGGAAATGCAGAGCACTCAGTCATTCATATCATTTGAATATGTGCAAGTGTTTCAGACTTAATTTCTATTCATATGTTTGTTTGAATGATTGTCATTTTCTTTCTACCTTTTTTTAATAGGTAAGAATTTAATTTTATCAATTAAAAATTTTATAAATTTAATTTTATAGATAAGAATATAAATGAAAGTGAAAGCCTCTCAGTTGTTTCTGATTCTGCGAAACCCCATGGACTATATAGTCTATAGAAATTCTCCTGGCCAGAATACTGGAGTGGGTAGCCTTTCCCTTCTCCAGGGGATCCTAACCCAGGAATCAAACCCAGGTCTCCCCCATTGTGGGTGGATTCTTTACCAGCTGAGCCACAAGGGAAGCACAGGAGTATTGGAGTGGGTAGCCTAGCCATTTTGCAGGGGATCGTCTTGATCCAGGAATCAAACCCGGGTCTCCTGCATTGCAGGCATATTCTTTACCAACTGAGCTATCAAGGAAGCCACATAGGTAAGAACAGAGAATAGCAAAGCCTAGCAATGCTTTCCTTGGTAATCAAATCACTAAAAGCAATGAGTCAGATATTTTCTTCACAAAGACTCTTCTCTACAGGAGTGTCTCATCTCTTTCTGATCTTTGTATGTTGCATTGATGATTGTTAATTACAATGACATGGAAAATATTTGATTTTTTTGATGAGTAGTAGGCTCAGAATCTGCCTACAATGCAGGAAACCTGGGTTTGATCCCCTGGAGAAGGGGATGACAATCCACTTCAATTTTCTTTCCTGGAGAATTCCTTGGACAGAGGAGCCTTGTGGGCTACAGTCCATGGGGTCACAAAGAGTCAGACACGACTGAGCAACTAACCCTTTCCACTTCGTTTCCATTGTAGTAATTCACTAAAACCATCTTAGGTATGTGTGTACAAAAGTGCATACATATGTGTGTATCATATTTATGAATAGTTTATGCAGGTTGTTTCAAGTAAACAGATTTGTAAATTGACTCCTAGATTAGTTTCTTTGAAGCATTGTGACAAGCCCTGAGAAAGGAGTGCATGTGGATGTTGATTTTAAAGATTGTACTCTTTTGGGGGAGAAAACTACACAAGAATACATATAATGTTCAACAAAGTGTAATAACTGCCATAAGAAAAATACAGTTAATATTCAGTGATTGATAACAGAAAAAAGAGATTGCTTTCAGCAAAAAAATACACACAAAGAACTTAGTGTAAATGTTTGACTTAAGGCAGTGTTTGTTCCTTGTATTGTCTTTATGGCAGAGGATTAAGCAGACATTTAGAGAGTAAGTGACATTCAGAGGGTGAAAAAGAGAGAATTTGGGTATATGAACATTGAGAAAAGGCATCCCAATAAGCAAGAATAGCTTCAAAAGATGAACAAAGGTGAAAACACTAAACTTGTGTCAACTAATATTACAATTCATGATCATAGGGCACACAAAATATTGGACAAGCAAGATGGGGCCAGATTATATAAGGATTTATATGCCAGTTTACAAAAAAACAAAACAAAACAAAACTTTAAATTATGCGCCATGGCAGATTATTGTACATTTTTCAGCTTTAGAAAGACTAATCTGACAGCAACAGACATGCTGTCTATTGTCAAGAAAGACAGGAAGAGGAAGGCTATTTAGAGGACTGTTACAATATTTCCATTAGAAATGCACAGAGAGTATGAAACAAGGTGGTAGCAGCAGAAGTTATATATCAGAAACATAATAAAGAAAATGTATAAAACATGATAACAAATTTGATGAGAAGACAAAAGAAAGGGAGGTTTACAAGAAAATTCTTGGAGATTTGAAGACCATTTGAAACATTTAAGGAGTAGAAAATAGAGGAATGTTTTATGAAGCATCAGTGTATTGAATTGTTACAAATAATATTTGAGGTACTTAAAATATTTTAAACATAGAGAGATGACCAGGAAAATAGTGAGATGGAGAGAATAAAGAATTAGAATCTAAGACAAGGATAAATTAGTGATATACAAACCATCTTTACGGTGGTGATGTTTTAAATCTATAGCATTGCTGAAACAGCTTTTATAGAGAGGAACAGAACAATGTTATGCAGAACAATTAAACTTAAGGGATACATGGGGGTGGGCGGAGGTTACGGTCTGACACAACAGGAGAATTCATAGAAGGGAAATCAAAGAAGTATGAAGTTACAAAGGCCAAGGAGTGTTCACCGGGCTCAGTATTTTCAGATGATTAAGAGGCCTGTGCAGGCTATGGAGTTTGTAAAGTAGATCCTTGCAAACCTTTAAGAGAACAGCTTTGATGGGGTAAAGGCATAGGTCAAAGTATGAGTAGCTTAAAATTGAATGGGAGATGAGAAAATGGAGATTGTTGTATGTAGTTTAGCTTTCTCTAAGGATATCTAATCATAAGAGAAAAGAGAGAAGATAGAAGCTTCAAATGGAATGGAAGCTTCAAATGCTACTTTGCTGAAAGTAGCAACCTTCTTAACAGAATTTCTGTCAGTTTAAAGAAATAATTAGATAAATAAGTGAATTAATAATAATAGCACCTTCCATTAAGACAAAATAATGAGAGGGTTCATGGAATGTAACAGATTCCACATTTTAGCAGGTGGGAAGAAATTTGCAGTTTGTACAGAAGGCCAAGTGTTCTCAGCATTAACCAAGTGGATTCCAGAATTTTTGTTCAAGGTTGTACAGAGAAGAGCCAGACAGTATAATACTACTGGAACACATTTTAAAGCCATACCTTTTTTTTTGCATCAATATATTATAATTTTACATCCCCTATTTCTATGATAATAGTGATTCTGACAAAAATATATTAGGCTTCCTTTGCTCTTCTTTTCTTTCTTAATTATCAACAGTATGTACACATAAAACAGACCAGCAAGACATGTCTTTATATTTTGTTAATTGATATTTCTGTTTCTTCATGCTTAAGGGCCAAAGATTCTGAATCTTATATATTTTATATGAATTTTTAAAAGATAATGATCAATTACTACAAGATAATAAATTGCTACCATATTTGTAAACTACTAATTACTACTATTAATACTAAAGGGTGAAGCAACAAAAAATATGTTAACTATCTTAATAACATAATTAGGTTTTAACAAACAATTACAAAAGAATGTCCAAGTTAATTAATTGGTTATTTTCAATAAGCTTAGAGTAGTTTCTTGGGAAAATAAATATAAGATCCATTGTAGTTTCCTTTCTTTTTGTAAGATTAACTTCTTATATATATTTGTCAATTTTCCAGAGCTGAAACACAAATGAAGAGTAATTACAATGGCATTTTTAACCCTCACTTCCTTGCCTCAGTGTTAATATCCAGGTTTGGAAGTGTATCACCCCTACACATATAATTTTATTTTTTATTTTACTTCTTATCTCTCTCATGGCCTACATCAAATCTGAATAACCAGCCTATATTTTTCAGAAAGTAAGGTTGTCTGTAAATGAATTGTAATTTCCAGGTATTTTATGAATTTGTCCTAACACAGGTGACACATAAGAATTACTGTGATTTTAAGAAAGAAAAAAATACATTAATGCATTTGACTCTCTTCTTATTTTCTTATTTTTCAATTAAGAAGATTTTCAAATGGAATCTCTGAATTGCTGTCTTTGTGATTAAACTCAGGCTACTTTTCTTTTGGTCTTCTCTTTGTTTGGCAGGTTTTTTAAGATTACGATGAAGTTGTTTCATGAGTATTTATATTTTGATGGCAAACGCTCTATGATGTTAAACTTAAGAAAGGAATGTATGTTGCATGTGTGTGTGTGTGTATCTGTGTGTATGCATGTACAGGGGACCATGTAGAGCCAGAGGGCACTCTCTTTTCTAGGCGCATAAAGGTTCTAGATAAGAGAACTAAACCAAGATTACCATGAAACATTCGGACTGACTATTATATTCTTTGTGTTAGAAGTCATGGCATTAGTTTTAATTTATGTATTTATTTTAATTGGAGGCTAATTACAGTATTGTGGTGGTTTTTGCCATACATTCACATGAATCAGCTATGGGTGTACATATGTTCCCCATCCTGAACTCCCCCTCACACCTCCCTACCCTTCACATCCCTCAGGGTCATCCCGGTGCACCAGCCCTCAGCGAAGTCATGGCATTATAATAAGCAAAATGGTAAGCTAACACAAATTTAGCATACTTAGAATCTTCTGTTGAATACAATTCTGGATTTATTATGGTTTAGTATGGATACATATTCATAAAACATTTTTTAGTTTAAATGCTCAGTAACAAGCTATAAAGCTCTCTCTGTATTCAATTATTGACACTGCTCTTTCCTATAGTTATGGAAACCTGAACTATGCTAGTTCTGTATTGTTGCATTCATTTTGATAGTATTATAAAGGCTACCTCTTGAGGAAAAGTTTGAGGAATCAATGTGATTAGTTCTTTCATTGTATTGCATTTTCTTAAAATTGTAAAAATAAAAGGGGTTGACTCCAGGATATGGAAAAGATCAATTTCCTTACAAAATTTTTAGGTAACTGGTGTCAAATTTTAATAGCATCCTCAAGAGGGCACTGTCACCTGTTTTATATAGTTTTTAATTTGTGTCTTTTACTGATAAGACTCCTTGCAATACTTTAAAGGTGATTTTGATCTATATTTATCTGAAATGCAATGTTGCATCCTTTATATCATACACAATCCTCCTGTTTATAGCAACCTCCAGTTGTCTATTGTTACATAGCTTGGGTTAACTCATGTGTCAATAAGTTAGCAACTTTTGACTGGCTTTATACCACTAAGTGTGTTTACCACACCATGCATATGTCAGTAACATTTTATAGATTGTTCTGCTTACCAAGATAATTAAGGCTATTTAAATCTTAGCTCTCAATTAATAAAAAGTGTTTTTTGAGTACCTCCTTGTGCTTGTTATTTGTGCAGTTGATATGTGTTGGTAAATTTTGGCTAAAATGAAATGTGAGGCTTGGCTGAGATAATAATCCAGTCTAGACCTGCTTAATAAAGCACTTTGGAACATCTCCATTTAACATTGAGTCTTTCCACTTTTCTATTAAGTAATAGCTTATAAATGATTTTACTTTCCATAATATGTATACACACACCAAGCTTGACACTGGAATTGGACTTCTGGAGTTTAAATAGCAACTCTATTATTTAGAGAATGTGAATCTGGACTACTGTCTTCTCCTTGGGTTGTTATGAAGGTAATATATCTATATATTTAAATAGATAATATTAAGTTAATTTTATTAATATTGCATATTTCAAAAGTTCTTCATTGTACTTGTCATGACTCAAATAATCTAATCTGTAATTTGTGTAATATGTAGTTGGTCTCTGATGTTTCAAAATGTATAATTAATTATTTGAAACTGTATATAATGCTTATAATTACTTAAGCAAAGAGTTAAAGCAAAGAGTTAAGAGTCAAGTTTTAAGGACATTTTATACATACACACATAGTTTTGTGGAAATTCTATTCTAAAGTAACTTAGATTGAATTATTCAAAGAGGTATGAATTAAGTATTCATACCTTAATTCAAATTCAAGAATTTTGAATTAAGTATTCCAAAAATGAATTAATCATTTGAAATACATTATTTTTGTTTGAATGGTACTTATGTCTATCATATTAAAGTATTTCCTTTTCAAGTGTTGTATAAAAGGAAAAAAATCTGACATGATTTTTAATTTTGCACAGAAGTAGTTGTAAATTTATGTTATAAATCCAACACAAGAATTTGTAAGCCAGATATGAATTGTTTATTTCATAATTTTTTTATTTTTTTCTCTCTTTTTTTAATTTTATTTTTTAACTTTACAATATTGTATTGGGTTTGCCATATATCAAAATGAATTCGCCACAGGTATACATGTGTTCCCCATCCTGAACCCTCCTCCCTCCTCCCTCCCCATACCATCCCTCTGGGTAATCCCAGTGCACCAGCCCCAAGCATACAGTATTGTGCATCAAACCTGGACTGGTGACTCATTTCATTTATGATATTATACATGTTTCAATGCCATTTTCCCAAATCATCCCACCCTCTCCCTCTCCCACAGAGTCCAAAAGACTGTTCTATACATCAGTGTCTCTTTTGCTGTCTCGTATACAGGGTTATTGTTACCATCTTTCTAAATTCCATATATATGTGTTAGTATACTGTATTGGTGTTTTTCTTTCTGGCTTACTTCACTCTGTATAATAGGCTCCAGTTCCATCCACCTCATTAGAACTGATTCAAATGTATTCTTTTTAATGGCTGAGTAATACTCCATTGTGTATATGTACTACAGCTTTCTTATCTATTCATCTGCTGATGGACATCTAGGTTGCTTCCATGTCCTGGCTATTATAAACAGTGCTGTGATGAACATTGGGGTACACGTGTCTCTTTCAATTCTGGTTTCCTCAGTGTGTATGCCCAGCAGTGGGATTGCTGGATCATAAGGCAGTTCTATTCTCAGTTTTTTGAGGAATCTCCACATTGTTCTCCATAGTGGCTATACTAGTTTGCATTCCCACCAACAGTGTAAGAGGATTCCCTTTTTCTCCACACCCTCTCCAGCACTTATTGCTTGTAGACTTTTGGATTGCAGCCATTCTGACTGGCGTGAAATGGTACCTCATAGTGGTTTTGATTTGCATTTCTCTGATAATGAGTGATGTTGAGCATCTTTTCATGTGTTTGTTAGCCATCTGTATGTCTTCTTTGGAGAAATGTCTATTTAGTTCTTTGGCCCATTTTTTGATTGGGTCATTTATTTTTCTGGAATTGAGCTATAAAAGACCACAGTGCTACTATAACTTTCTATACACAATGGTGCTTATTCATATTGAGTTTGATAGTATGTGGATAGTTACATTTTGTTTGGAGTTAAATAAAACATATATATTTTAAAAAATAGACTTAATTTTGAAACTTTCTTTATCCTCTGGATATACAAATACCTTATAATAGCAGTTTAAAAAACAGATAAGGTGGACTCAAAATGTTCTTGGAGATTAAACTAATGAGTAACTTCATGTGGATTTTTTTCTCTGTTCTTGAGGGCAAATATTCAAGAATAAATCCCCCTCCATTCATACATCATCCTATAACATGATTGTCCATTCATAAGCTTCAAAGTGCAAACCAATGCTCTCAAACCTTGTCATCCTTTTCATTTAAATTTTTTTATTTTATATCAGAATATATTTTATTAACAATATTGTGTTAGTTTCAGGTATACAGCAAAATGATTCCATTATACATATACATGTATCTATTCTTTTTCAACTTATTTTCCCCTGTAAGTTATTACAGAATACTGAGAAGAGTTTCTGCTGCTAAGTCGCTTCAGTCGTGTCCGACTCTGTGCAACCCCATAGACGGCAGCCCACCAGGCTCCACTGTCCCTGGGATTCTCCAGGCAAGAACACTGGAGTGGGTTGCCATTTCCTTCTCCAATGCATGAAAGTAAAAAGTGAAAGTGAAGTCGCTCCGTCGTGTCTGACTCTTAGCGACCCAGTGGACTGCAGCCTATCAGGCTCCTCAGTCCTTGGGATTTGCCAGGCAAGAGTACTGGAGTGGGAGAAGAGTTTGTAGTGCTATACAATAGGTCCTTGTTGATTATCTATTTTAATATAATTATGTGTACACTTTTTTAATTGCAAGATTGTAAGCAGTGGAGCATGTACAGCTGCATCTTTTGGACAAATGCTCACTGTAATAGAAGTCACTGTCTCTGCTTTTCCCTGATTATCTAATTACTATTACTCCGTAAAAGTCAAACAATTGTCATTTCTCCCTTCTCAAAAAGCACTCCTCAAAATGCATTGTATTGAGAAAGACATCTGTATTGAAAGAGAAATACAGTAGGGGTGAATAAAGAGACTGTTCAGTTAATTTATTGATTGATTGGATGGCTGATTGATTTTAGACCTTCTTTTATGAGTTCATCATTTCTACATTTCAAAACCAATGATGCTCTATCAAGTTCTAATGACCTTACTTAATTAGATGTCTCTCATAATTGCAAAGGCAAATATGTCAGATGTCTTTACATATACTTCATTCATTTTGATCATTTCCTTCCTTGAGGCTAGTTTTCATTTCTGTTCTGAGAGCTAACTTGAAACATAGAAAAGTGGTTAAGTTGCTATCTGATGGCAAATCTGTTTGATTTAATCTGTGTAGTGACTGTTTCAATTAACACTTTTTTTAAACTCTAATTGTTTTAAAATGCTTCACAGTTTTAATCTGGTCCATATTTTACATTTCCACAATCAGTTACATCTTATAATATTGTAAAGAAGGAGTGACATTACAATTGCATGTTTATTTTGCATTTTCTTCCAGTTATTCTAAAATCTTAGGGCCACACAACACCTTGAAGGCAAGGAAAATAAGACTTTGTCTTTTTCTGCTTCTAGACATTCTCTTTTGCTTATTTGAGTTTCTTATTCTTATCTGATTCAAACTATTCCATCATACCTGATGTGATAGGAAATACCACTTATTTTTATCTCATTAAAAAACATTCAGATGACCTCCATTCCCCTCCCAGGTCTACTGGGGTAAAATTGACAAAGTTGCATGATTTTTAAGCTATCATTTTTATTTTTTATTTTCCAGTTATAATTTTTAAAGGTCTACAGGCATATATAACTTGTGCCTTGAAATATACTTTAATAACAATTAATATATACTATAGTTGCATAGTATTTGCACTGTTCTAAACTTTAAGCAATTATTATTCAAATATTAGTAGAACATGAATTTCATAAGGAGAGGGATCTATTCTTCCTCTTTCACATAATTATGTTTCTACTATTCAGTTCAAGTTTAATGCAGTTCAAGAAACACTTTCTCGAATAAATCTATAACATAAAGCTATCACTAATACTAAAACTATTAAATGACAGGTACAGGATAAGAATATCTCAGAAGTTTTGAAAACTGAGTCATTAATGGGATATATTGCTTATGACCACGACTATAAAGTGTATACATGTATATCAAGTCCAAATCATGTTAACAGAGTATTGAATTATTAGGTAATACATGGATATTTGGTTTTGAATAAAGATTACATTTTACAAAGGAATATAAATGTTGACCCTTTCTGATCCATGGTAATATAGTTATTGCTAGTCCTTAGGCTTAATGCCAGTTAGAATCTTTCCATGTCAGTAGAATCTAAGACTAATTTGCTCTGATTAGCAGAGAATTACTTTGCAGACTTTCTGTTCATTTATGCAAGGACAGTGCTGTTAATTCCATCCCAGTGAATTTATATGGGATATCCACAGAGGTCCTCAGAAGCCTCAAGCTTTTACTACAAATAGTTGATTTTTCCATATGCCGGATACTCAGTTTTTCAGAAGAAAGCAGCCAAATGGTGCTATTAAAAAGACAAGAAAGGGAAAGCTTAATTCCTTAAGTGAGGTTGCTGTTTCGACTCAACAAAGAAAATGCACTTAACCCAGTGCAGTGTAAATTCTTTCTTCCAAAGGATCCAGTAAGAACATCACATCAGAATGTTATCCTAACAGGGCTCCACAATGTAAAAGGACAAAATACCCTTAGAGAATAAAAGTACAAGTGAGGAAAAAGACAGCTATGATGATATGGTATAATTGAACTATAACCCAGAAACAGGAAAGCATGCTGTGGGTATAATTTTTAAAATGTGTATTTTTATTTCCCACTTGAAAGGGGCTTAACAGTAGATGAAAGCTAAAATGAGAATAGAGTAACTATGAACATCAGGTCACATAAGAGACTACTTAGTATGGATAAGCATAACCCATCCCTTACAAAGTAAGTCTCTGACAGTGTGTGACTTAGAGATGAAGGGTATATAGGTTGGTGTGAGCCAAGTATATACATGTCAGAGAAATTTAGACCAGGAAGGGTTGCCAGGAAAGCAGTAAGCAAAAAATAAGATACACTTTTTTCCTTGCTAGTAACAGGGAGAGGGCATAAATCGTTAATATTGATTGTATTTGTTAATTACATTGCAACTGACAGGAAACTTGACCCAAATTAGCCTTAGTCACAAAGAAGTTCATCAGCTTAGGGATCTGAAAATTTTGGACTCTGACCTGACATGACTGTATACAAGGTCAAACATAGTCACTAAGTCCCTGTTTGACTCTCTCCACTTCTTGACCCCCTTTTCCATCCCCAGATAATCATCCCCTCTTTGACTAGAATACAATCTGTTTGCCATTTCAATGCAGTCTCAGGTCTCCAAAGGCATCACATGGACATATCAAAACCAACCATGTGGATAGGACAAACTGGTATTCTGATTGGTTTAAGTCTGTATCATGTGTCTACTAAAGATAGAACTAGCTTTATGGAAACAGCAAGAGCCAAAAGCTGAAAAGGAATAGTTTTTCAAAAGGAAATAGTGCATTTGCACTAACAATAGGGAAGTCGGATGCTGGTGTCAAAAACACAACAAATGTCTACTACATTGGCCAGTAAATCAGTAGTTTAAGAGGGATCCATCTCTGACTGTGACAGAAGGTGCTCAACACTTCCTTGTGAAGTTTTCTGCCTTCAGTCTAGAATTTGACTTCAAATATGCTTCAGGAAGATGTAGGCTGAGAAGAATGCCCTCAAGCAGCTGCTGCTGCTGCTGCTGCTCAAGTCGCTTCAGTCGTGTCCGACTCTGTGCAACCCCGTAGACGGCAGCCCACCAGGCTCCTCCGTCCCTGGGATTCTCTGGGCAAGAATTCTGGAGTGGGTTGTCGTTTCCTTCTCACCCTCAAGCAAATTCTTGCCAAACACTGGGTTTATGTCAGATTCATTCCACATCAGTTTTTAGAAATAGTTTATGCTGCTGCTGCTCCTGCTGCTAAGTCACTTCAGTTGTGTCTGACTCTGTGCGACCCCATAGATGGCAGCCCACCAGGCTCCCGCGTCCCTGAGATTCTCCAGGCAAGAACACTGGAGCGGGTTGCCATTTCCTTCTCCAATGCATGAAAGTGAAAAGTGAAAGTGAAGTCGCTCAGCCATGTCCAACTTTTAGCGACCCCATGGACTGCAGCCTACCAGGCTCCGGCATCCATGAAATTTCCCAGGCAAGAGTACTGGAGTGGGGTGCCATTGCCTTCTCCAAAATAGCTTATGAGTGTATTCTTATTTTGGATTGGAAGTGCACTCTGCTGCATAAACTATGACATTATTATTTGTTATGCTGACTGTATGTGGCTGTAGGTAAATATGAAAAATATTTCCACATCACATAATAATTGTACTTGAAATTGCATGAGCTCAGAAATAAAATAAAATTGGGAGGGAAATTAAAATATATATACTCTGAAATTGGAGGGACAATTGTTCCAGTGCTATTTGGTTGTAAATGACATCTCTTAAATATGACCCATGCTTCATCATGGATGCCCTTGTTCAAGAGTTAATATACTTCATAAGAATTAGAGACAATATGTATTATGAAGACACCTTACTGTATGTTCCTCATATTTTACTGAAATGCAGTTTATATTAAAGAGAAATGTGAAGTTTGCTTCTTGGCCTTGCCATTTGTAAGAAGTATGTTTTTATAATTAAGTGACCTCTACTTCTATACTCACTGGACAAAAATAAGTATAATCAGATAAATAACATTTGTAAGATGCTTCAGAACATACAGAACAGATTTATATAATTTACTTAACCATCCTTTGAATCTATTTTTAAAATCTATACTTTGCAGATTGAAATTGGGGCTACATAAATCTCCCAGGGTCACTTCACTATCTTGGCATTCATGGCCAGGCCCTCTGCCTCACATCCCCTGTTCTCTGTTCCACTGATGTCTTTCCAGCTGAGGGTTATTTTTGAGTAGTATCTGAATCTTGTCACTTAGCTCATATAACTATTTATCATTTTCTTTCATTGATTTCTACCAAACCTGCCTTGGAAACTCCAATTCTTTCTTTAAAATACTGTTCACAAGCCACTTTCTGTTTAAGACCTTGAATCCCCAAGCAAATATGCCTTGTCTATCATCACAGTCCCATTGTATAGGCATCTGTTAGCACATCTTACTCTATTATAATGATCTGTTTACACAACACTCTCCAACTGAACAGTCACTTTTTTGAAGATGGAGATTATGTCTCATGGATCTGGGTGTCCCCAGTCACTAGTGCTCTAAAAGCTTGGCACCTGAGTTAAGCAATCAATGTTTGGTGAGTGAATGAATGAACCATACATACTGAAAACATACCAGCTGCAGAGCTGTATGGATAGAATGCCTTGCTAGCACCTGCTGAAGTTAGAGAGAAGTAATTTACTACCATTGTGTAATATGTCTAAATTTTATGTAGGTTTTTTTTTCTTTTTTTATCATATAGTTAAGTTGCCATCTTGGAATTACAATAGAGTTTGATTCAACTTCTTAATCTATATATTACAATACTTCAGTAATGCCCTTTGTTTTAATAGTAGTTCTTAACAAGTACAA
The DNA here is from genome assembly GCA_935064755.1 of Tragelaphus eurycerus. Taxonomy (NCBI): domain Eukaryota; kingdom Metazoa; phylum Chordata; class Mammalia; order Artiodactyla; family Bovidae; genus Tragelaphus; species Tragelaphus eurycerus. Next base: position 37,312,056 of record CAKXYN010000004.1, on the reverse strand, counting down.
TAAAACAGCACTAACTCACATGCTTCTCATGGGTTGCAGCAGAACTTAAACCTTCCCAGAATAAAAATAGCAATCTTGAGTTGACACTTCACAGGTATGCAATCTTCTGAAGAAAAATCTTACACTTTGTCTTAAACAGGAATAGACTTGATCTTTTTTTAATTTAGCATATTTGTGTGTGTGTGTATGTAGAGGGGGCAAGTGGTTCATGATATCTCAATCATTTCATATAGCTTCATCAGGCAATAGATGACCATTAGTTCTGTGATATTGATATTTGAATTTTATGGGATTAATTAGCTTATCAGTGGCATTCTAATAAATTTTTTTGTCTATTGTTTCAGAAGAAAAAAATAATTTAGCAATTATCTGAACTAAGTATTAAGATTATTTCTTTATATACTAATAGAAGCCTGTTGGAATTTTTTGTGTCTTGGTACTGAATATAGCTGCTGGCTTTGTGTATGAGATAGGTGTAGGGTTGGGTTCAGGTCATGTAGAAATGGGATTGTATGCCAACTGCCTATCAATCTTGGTTTAGCCTAGAATGCCCTCTCTATATAATGATCTCAGGACCAATGTTTTGAGATTTTATTGACCTAACATGGAATTTTATAAGTACTGTCTAAGTGGTAATATCCTCACCATTAAGCATTTTAAAACCACAGAAAGGATTTTATCATTGTTATACTGAACATCAAGAACTTATAGACTCTTGGAGTTTACAATGTGCTTGATGATTTTTTATTCAATTTTATTGAGAGATAGTAAGCAATAATGCAATGATTTCAATCCAAAGATCATTTTGTGAAGAAAAGATTTAAAAATACACCTTTTCTCAAGTGACATTAGAGTTCCAGTTATCTAGACTTTGCCCTCAGGTCACTCTTTAGTAAGTAAAAATGTAATAAGTGACCAGGAATCAGCAAATTCTAACAAGCACGAGTGATCCTATAAAGTTTATCTGCATATGCAATTATGAAAGGACCTTTGTTTCTGACACACTGTAAATGTTGTTGAATATGACGCTGATGCTGCCAGCATCTAATCACATGGCTTATCTTAGTAATCGCTTATGTTAGATTGAATTTCAGATTCATATAAGGAAAAGAACAAATGAAAATAATATCACCAAATCATATCCCTTCAGAATAAAGACAGATTTCATAATTTTTTTCATTTAGTGATTTTTCTCCTCTTCCCCCTCAACTTTTTTGCTTTTAAGTAGTTAAATGTTATGTTGTGACTGCTATCTCTCCTTCAGGAACTGAATTACTTTTTTAGCAGAGATTTGATGGCTTTTTTTGAGAAACCATTTTCCAGATTGCTCTCTTTACAACACTTAGGATACCTTTTCTGTTGGCAGTTTATGTGTTTCTTATAGATGCTAAAAAGCAGATATGACTTATAAAAGCAAAAAGTGAAGCTACATACTCCCTTTTACTTTCACTCCCCTCGTTGTTGACACTAATCCTGTCAGTCTCTCCTGCTGTTCTCTCTGCTTCCCTGTCTTCTCATTTCCACAATTCAGCATCCCTATCACCAGACTAAACCTGTGAAAACACCATTTCCATAATGCCACTGCCCTCATTCAAAGTTCTTCACCCCCAGCCCTACCCAGAATTCTAATCTCATTCAGACTTTCTTCAATCTATCTTTCCAAACTTTACATCATGTCCCCCAAACAGAACAAATTTCTCTTGCTTTCACGCATTTTTCCTTGCTATTTCTTCTGTCTACATCATCCTTCTCACAAGGCCACTAACTTGCTTCCTTTTCACATGTCACACTAGGTTTGATTTCTTAATCATTTGGTGAGTCTTCCCAGTTCTTATCATGTTACTGTATTCTCTTTTTTGTTGTAACTTTATGACACTTGGTACTTAACACTCAATTGCTGTTTGTCACCTAAAACTGTTCCTGTCAAGAATGCACACTATGCCTGGACAGCTACATTTTACTGTGTAGGAGTTAGAGATATATTTTATAATTCTTTTTATTTTCCCATGTCATTAAACAAAATGTATTTAAAAAACTGATCACTGAGGAAGGCTTTCCTATCTCTCCTTGCTATTCTTTGGAACTCTGTGTTCAAATGGGTATATCTTTCCTTTTCTTCTTTCCTTTTTGCATCTTTTCTTTTCTCAGCTATTTGTAAGGACTCCTCAGACAATCATTTTGCCTTTTTGCCTCTCCTTTTCTCGGGGATGGTGTTGATCCCTGCCTCTTGTACAATGTCAAGAACATCCACCCATAGTTCTTCAGGCACTCTGTCTCTCAAATCTTATCCCTTGAATCTATTTGTCAGTTCCACTTTATAATAGTTTATCATACTATACTACACTATTATAATACTATAATACACTTTATAATATAGGATTTTCCTTTAGTTCATACCTGAATGGTCTAGTGGTTTTCCCTTCTTTCTTCAATTTAGGTCTGAATTTGGCAATAAGGAGTTCATGATTTGAACCACAGTCAGCTCCTAGTCTTGTTTATTCTGACTGTATAGAGCTTCTCTATCTTTGGCTGCAAAGAATATAATGAATCTGATTTCGGTATTGACCACCGTGGTATTGACATTCCATGGTGATGTCCACGTGTAGAGTCTTCTCTTGTGTTGTTGAAAGGGGGTATTTGCTATGACCAGTGCGTTCTCTTGGCAAAATTCTGTTAATATTTGACTTGCTTTATTTTGTACTCCAGAGCCAAATTTGTCTATTACTCCAGGTATCTCTTGATTTCCATAATTTGCATTCCAGTCTCCTATAATGAAAAAGATATAGAATGGGAAAGACTAGAGATCTCTTCAAGAAAATTAAAGATACCGAAGGAATAATTCATGCAAAGAAATGGTATGGACCTAACAGAAGCAGAAGATATTAAGAAGAGATGGTAAAAATACAGAGAAGAACTATACAAAAAAGATCTTCATGACCCAGATAACCACTATGGTGTGCTCACTCATCTAGAGGCAGACATCCTGGGATGCAAAGCCAAGTGGGCCTCAGGACGCATCCCTACAAACAAAGCTAATGGAGGTGATGGAATTCCAGTTGAGCTATTTCAAATCCTAAAAGATGATGCTGTGAAAGTGCTACACTCAATATGCCAGCAAAATTTTGAAAACTCAGCAGTGGCCTCAGGACTGGAAAGGGTATGTTTTCATTCATCCCAAATAAAGGCAACACCAAAGAATGCTCAAACTACTGCACAGTTGCACTCATCTCACACACTAGTAAAGTAATGCTCAAAATTCTCCAAGCCAGGTTTCAGCAATACGTGAAGTGTGAACTTCTAGATGTTCAAGATAGATTTAGGAAAGGCAGAGGAACCAGAGATCAAATTGCCAACATCTGTTGGATCATCAAAAAAAACGTGAGAGCTTCAGAAAAACATCTACTTCTGCTTTATTGACTATGCAAAAGCCTTCAACTGTGGATCACAACAAACTGGAAAATTCTTCAAGAGATGGGAATACCAGGCCACCTGACCTGCCTCCTGAGAAATCTGTATTCAGGTCAAGAAGCAACATTCAGAACATGGAATAACAGACTGGTTCCAAATAGGGAAATGAGTACGTCAAGACTGTATATTGTCACCCATTTTATTTAATTTATATGCAGAGCACATCATGAGAAATGCCTGGCTGGATGAAGCACAAGTTGGAATGAAAATTGCCGGGAGAGATATCAATAACCTCAGATATTCAGATGACACCATCCTTATGGCAGAAAGTGAAGAACTAAAGAACCTCTTGATGAAAGTGAAAGAGGAGAGTGAAAAGTTGGCTTAAAACTCAACATTTAGAAAAGTAAGATCATGGCATCTAGTCCCATCACTTCATGGCAAGTAGATGGGGAACAATGAAAACAGTGAAAGACTTTTTTTTTAGGCTTCAAAAACTGCAGATGGTGACTTCAGCCATGAAATTAAAAGACTCTTATTCCTTGGCAGAAAAGTTATGACCTGCTTAGACAGCATATTAGAAAGCAGAGACATTACTTTGCCAACAAAGGTCCGTCTAGTCAAGGCTATGGTTTTTCCAGTGGTCATGTATGGATGTGAGAATTGGACCATAAAGAAAGCTGAGCAACGAAAAATTGATGCTTTTGAACTGTGGTGTTGGAGAAGACTCTTGAGAGTCCCTTGATCTGCAAGGAGATCCAACCAGTCCATCCTAAAGGAAATGAGTCCTGAATATTCATGGGAAGGACTGATGCTGAAGCTGAAACTCCATAACTTTGGCCACCTGATGTGAAGAAGTAACTCATGTGAAAATCCCTCATGCTGGGAAAGATTAAAGGCAGGAGGAAAATGGGATTACAGAGGATGTGATGGTTGTATGGTATCACCGACTGGATGGACATGAGTTTGAGTAAACTCCAGGAGTTGGTGATGGACAGGGAATCCTTGCATGCTTCATTCCATGGGATAGCAGATTTGGACATGGTTGAGCAACTGAACTGAAGTGATTAAAAAACTTAATAGGTTACTCAATTAAAACTTCCTGTTTTTTAAAAGTTATTTTTAGCAGTAATGATAATAAAATATTCACATGAAACAGGTGCAAAGCTTGGACACCCGCACTTTTGATCCAGCCATCAAAGTAGAATTTCCTGAGAGCAACATGTAAAATCATCATAGCTATAGCATATTTCACATCAGTAAGAAATATTGAAGATTAATAACATCTCCAAGTGAAAGTGTCCATAAAGAGTTGATTATTAATCTTACAGATGGAGTTACAACAAGCAAGGAGATACAGACTGAGCTTTACAATGGTGAGTGATGTCTAGATTTGAGTGAGTGATGTCTAGATTTTAAACCACACCAACTATGTAAGGAGCTGTCTTGAATTATGTAGGACCTAACATATTTTAAAATTCTTTCAAAACCTACATTCTCCATAAGAAGATTAGGAATTGAATAGTTTAGCTTGACTCACTTAATGGAATAATCTGATTGCCATTAGATTAGCAAGACTAAAGATTCTGGTTCCTCCTCATGGTTGTGTGTGTGAGTATGTGTGTATGTGAGATTAGTCGCTCAGTTGTGTCTGACTCAGTAAGAGACTTTGAACTGTGGCCCACGAGGCTCCTCTGTTCATAGGATTATACAGGCAAGAAAGTCACAGTAGGTTGCCATTTCCTTCTCCAGGGGATCTTCCTGATCCAGGGATGGAAACCTGTGTTTCCATCTGTCTCCTGTGTTTCTTGCATCACAGGCAGATTTTTTACCTGCTGAACTATGGTAATCTGAATGCCGTTAGATCAGGGAGAATAAAGACTTTGGTTCCTCCACATGATGCTCTTATGTGGGAAAGGCAAATGGTAAAAAGTATCAGATGGGTGCATCTGGTCTGATATGTCCTTAGTGCCTTTTTGTTGATTCTAGTTACGCTAATATAATCACAGATTTCTGTTTAGAACTGTTGATTATTTGAATTTTTCCTGATAATGATTTGTTAGTTAATATTTTGCTGTTTTTTAAGATGAAGTGTAGGATATTCATTAAATGTTTTGATCAACCTGCCATAATTTTAGTTTCATCCCATTTCATGTTATTTTCTAACTGCTGTCAATGTCTTGTTTTTGCTTTCTTTTTTTAATATCATTATATGACATTATCACTATGTGTTTTATCCGTAGACATTATGGGAACATATGAAAAACAAAGCATTTATGTTTCATGGTAGCAAGTATGGATTTGACGTGGAAAACCACTCATTTTAATTAATTACCTTTGCTCCTTTTCTCCTTAACTGATATTTTCATTTTTTTATATGATTCACCTTCAAGTGAAATATTATGTTTTAATATTTTCCTCCCACCAAAATAAAAAAAAAGTTTAGCTATGTTTTGAGATTATATTTTTATGTTTATAAAGCATTTTCTTTATTAAAGTTTTTAAATTTCAAAGAAATTTAGTAGATCCTAACTTGCATAATACTTTAAGATTTATGAATGCTAGTTTTCAAGATTTCTCATGTAGTAGGTAAATATATTGAGGTCTACAAAAGCTTTGGGTGAGAATAGGCCTTTAAAATTCTAACACTAGGCTCTAATGACTTTGGGTAGTAGCAGACTTTGAAAACTTCAAATGACAACTATTTTATTCATGTCAATAAACATCTGGCATCATATTAAGTTATTGAGTTGAGCCTTATAATATAACATAATATAAATGTAATCTCCTTAAAGTACTTTCACAGGAGATGCCCCCTCATCTTTGTCAAAGAAGAAGCACTAGATCAATGATTGGCACAGCATTATAATTAATTCTTAAATTTTATAACTAAATTATTTGTAGTTAGTAATGTTTTTCCTTGAGGCTAAGAATGTGTCCTAGCAGTGGACTAAAAAATAATGGGAGAGTCAAAAGAAAGTGTTTAATCAGTTAATTACAAATTTCACATTATACTGAAGGCATCTGAATCCAAGATAAAGAGAACATCAAATTCTTGCTTTGAATCTTGTTTATAAAGGAATGTTAGATGTTCACCTAATTGTTAATGTCATTAAACACTAGAAGTCTAGTTGAAGATACTCACCCACCTGGAACATAACTGTGTTCTAGTGTGAAAGGAGACACCATTTTTATGGACAGATTCTAGATGTCACTTTCATCTTTATAAACACTGGATATTTGTATTTTCTCTCTATGACATTGTCTTAAGTTTTTATCCATTAATCAAACATACAAATAAGTCAAATTTTATACATATGTATGGTTGTTGTTTATTTTTAGAAAATGTCAATATTTTGAAAAAATGTTTTTATTTATTAACAAATTTGGTATTTGTTTAACTCCATTCATAAAAGCACACTTAGATGTGCTTTATTTAAAATAAACATGTGAGACTTTTTCTGTCTTACTCTCTGGTTTTGCCAACAAAAACATTTTGCTTTTCCTAAGTAGAAGAGCTTGGTCATATTATCTTGTTCTCCTGCACCTACCAGAAAAAATTGGTATTATTTTTCTGATTCTACTTAAATAGTCATCTTGTCTCTGATTTTCTTCAAAGTAAAATCATTATGGAAAATAGAAAAAATGAGAACTAAATGAGAACTTGTTCCTAAAGTACAATCTTTTAGATAAACATTGTCACTTTTCACAGTCGTGATTCAGGTAGAAAACCCAGGCATTCAATAGTTAATTGTGTGAATTTCTACACATAAACATATATTTGCTTGCCCGTTCCAGTGATTAGAGAATAAATAAAATGTTGCTGTTTGTGCCTGTGAGTGAGTTGGATTCTAATGATACACCCGATAATGAAGATCACATGCTAATTGGCACATAGGAATCTGATGCTGTTGCTGAACTCAACTGCCAAAGTAGCAGTATATATGTTATGAAAGAGGACAAGGGCAATCGTTTAAAAAATATATCATTTAAAAATCTTACTTGATTTAAAAAAAAAAAATTTTTTTTGGTTAAAAATATTCTTATCTGGAAAAGTCACACTTGTAACTCTAAATGCCTTAAGAAAGCATAATAGGAGTTGAAAAAAAAACTTTTATTAGGCATTCACAGAAGATTCTTAGGATTTAAATATCTAATTAGGTAGAAATGAACTTTGACAACTGAAAGCAGTGACATTCTGAACAAGAATCTGCTAAAAAATATCAATTTGCACACTGAAATATTTTTATTAGAAGCACTGAGGAAAATTTTGGCTTGCTATAACACAGTTAATACACACAAAAAGAAAATAAAAACGTAAGTAGGAAACTTTCACTAGTTAATCCCAACCAGATATATATCTGTGCAAAGAATCAAGTGTCCCACATTTTCACTTAAAGTGTTACTACTGTATTCTTTCTTTCAGTTAATTCTGTTTGATTGGGTATTCTCAATGGTCAGTTCCTTTGGAATCTGTCTAAATATTGTTGATGGTGTGTAAGCAATATTAACTGATTTCTTAAATATTCATTTACTTACGCCATTCTGTCAAAGTTAATTTTAATCAAAAACCTATAAACCTAACAAATAGTAATCACCTAGTTATTCAGAGTGCATTCAGCTGAAATGTAAATGATATATATGACCTTTAGTTATAAAGACAGTTTTCTAAATTTTTATTGCTTGTATTTTAATGAGCTTTCTGAGGACAATAAATATAATTTGACAAGTGATTTATTAAAAATGTAAAAGACCTTCTTACAATCTAGGTAATATTTTTGGAAATTACTGAATGAAAAAGTTAATTGCCTGGCAGCTTTTCACACCAACTGTGCTGGCAATCTAGTGGCAAACCTAATAAATAGTCTCTCATATAGACAAATATGCTTCAGATAATAATAGAGTCTTTGAGTAGGGGATACTAGATACTCATTCAAAAGGGGCACAATAGAATAAGCAGAGCCAAGTTGAAGAATCAACAGAGGCAGTGATGCACAGAATTGTGAGACTATTTACAGCTGACACTCACTGCCACATGTAACTGACTGTAGATCTAAAACCTATTGTTTCATTCTTATGTGGCAAAAACACAGGCCCTAGTCCAAGACTCAATAGAAATTGCAGCAACTTTCCCCTTTATTCAAAGAAACTCAATGATTCATAAACATTTCCACTGTGTTTTTTAGAATTTACATTTGAAAATGCTGATAGTTATCTTGATTTTATATGTCATCATTATTCCTTTAGATCATGTTAGTATTTGCTTGCTTTAAGTTTTGTTTTAGAAGTTATGGATATTTATATTCAAATTAACTTGAAATAACAACAACTTATGAAGCAAATCTTCTGTCTGAGAAGAAACATTCCATGAGTCCTTCATGACAACTAGTATCTATATGACTTGCATAACTTCTTAAACATGTATTTTAAGCAGTCAAAATATTTTTTATTTAGTAACATTTCTAACTACATTGTGCAATTATTAATTTTTAAAATCATTTCAGGTGTGGTCCTTCAGCTTTATTTTGACACTCTTTAAGAACATGACAGTACAATTGTATAAATTGTTATACTTATTCATAATATTCATTATAATTTACATAAATGTTTAGATTGCTGGGAGAAATATCAATAACCTCAGATATGCAGATGACACGACTCTTATGGCAGAAAGTGAAGAGGGGCTAAAAAGCCTCTTGATGAAAGTGAAAGTGGAGAATGAAAAGGTTGGCTTAAAGCTCAACATTCAGAAAACGAAGATCATGGCATCTGGTCCCATCACTTCATGGCAAATAGATGGGGAAACAGTGGAAACAGTGTCAGACTTTCTTTTTCTGGGCTCCAAAATCACTGCAGATGGTGACTGCAGTCATGAAATAAAAGACGCTTACTCCTTGGAAGGAAAGTTATGACCAACCTAGATAGCATATTCAAAAGCAGAGACATCACTTTGCCAACAAAGGTTCGCCTAGTCAAGGCTATGGTCTTTCCTGTGGTCACGTATGGATGTGAGAGCTGGACTGTGAAGAAGGCTGAGCGCCGAAGCATAGATGCTTTTGAACTGTGGTGTTGGAGAAGACTCTTGAGAGTCCCTTGGACTGCAAGGAGATCCAACCGGTCCAATCTGAAGGAGATCAGCCCTGGGATTTCTTTGGAGGGAATGATGCTAAAGCTGAAACTCCAGTATTTTGGCCACCTCATGCGAAGAGTTGACTCATTGGAGAAGACTCTGATGCTGGGAGGGATTGAGGGCAGGAGGAGAAGGGGACGACAGAGGATGAGATGGCTGGATGGCATCACTGACTCGATGGGTATGAGTCCGGGTGACCTCCGGGAGCTGGTGATGGACAGGGAGGCCTGGCGTGCTGCGGTTCATGGAGTCGCAAAGAGTCGGACACGACTGAGCGACTGATCTGATCTGATATATCATTTTGGTGTTATTTTATTTGCCCCCCCCCAAATCATCCAAATTAGTTTTGACTATATAGAAAAACAATATACTCCTTAAATTGAATTAGGGAGCCATACATTGCCATTTTTACAATATTTAAGGGTCTTCAAATAGCTCACTCAATAATGCAGGAGACCCAGGTTCAATCCCTGAGTCAGGATGATCCTCTGGAGAAGGGAATGGCAACCCACTTTAGTATTCTTGCCTGGAGAATCCCACGAACAGAGGAGCCTGGTTGGTTATAGTCCATGGGGTTGCAAAGAGTTGGACAGGACTGAGCTACTAACTAAGGTAAACAGTAATTTATACTTAGGACAAGGAAGTTGAATTAAATATCTAAATTCAAATTTATGCTCTTATAACCCAAAGAAATTATAATCAAAAATAGTATTTTCTTATTAATCTTATATTGTCTCATCTCCAATGATTTATATAACTGAAATATTCTATGAAGTATTCTTTTCTTACCTGTATAAAATAATTGAGTTGAAAGTAACCTTAGAAATAATTTACTCTAGATTCTTTCTACAGGCTGAAGAGATTAAGCTACAAAGAGGCAAAATGGCTTGGTAAACTCCACAATTATTCAGGCATAATGAAAGCTGGAATCAGCCTGCCTTTTTGTGGTTGTAACAGCACATATGCTTGGTCAGGCATATCAGACCAAAACATGTAGAGATTGTGTTGTTTTCTATTAAAAGTTACCTCTATCTTTACATACAGTTTTATACTAGTCTGACTAAATTCTATGAAGAATAAATCAGTTGCATCTGGTAGTTGGTTCATTTTCCTTTGCTTATATATACAGATAAAATACAGATGCTTTGTGGATGCATGGTACCCAATCTTGGTTATGGGGCTAAATACCTATCTATGGTAGAAATTACTTCTCTTAATGTTTAAATAGCTAAGAGCCCACCCAGTAAGAGTTAATTTATTTAAGGTTACTTAATTGTAATTTTCTAGCATTTAATTAAAAAGAGAGAGAGACACTTCTAATTCTTATATCTCCAAAGAGCTCCCAGTACCATTAGATTCTTAAATGCTTTTGTCTTGTGTATTGCCATATTGTTTGGATGGCCCACAGTGGCCAAACATTTCATTAAAGCCCCTTAAGGGGATAGTTTTTATTATTTGTTATTGGACATCCGCCAAAGCTCATTTTATCAAGCCTTTGCTGTCTTCTTGGGCTACTTCTGAGTATATTTTTAATACTGCCCATATGCCTTAAGTTTTAAATACTCCCCAAGAACACTAATTTCCTACCACCTCCAAAGTCTAAAAATATTCAACTTCAGTGTATTTGAATGATAGTGTGAAATTTCTTCTTGTAATCTGATTATAAATTTGTAAATTGGTAATTTTTCATCATATTTTCCTTAGAAGAACAGAAAACCCCCAGCCTATGGATGAAATTGTTGATTTAGCTAACTTACTTAACAGGCAATACTGATAGTAGCTGTTGTTTATCAAATGTTAATTTTCAATATTCTCTGTACGAAGAACATGGCACACAGTATTTGGGTTAAATATCATTACAAATTTAGGGAATTTTTTTCATTATTCTCAATAAAACAAGACTCAGGCTGTTAAGTAACTTGTGTAAGTTTATTTCACTTGTAAGAAGGAATCTTGGTTTCTATCCAGACCTCTCTGAATCCAAGTTATAACCATTTCACAGTACAGTCTTCTCTTTGAAAGAACACGCCTGGGCTCTTCACTGACTTCTCTTTATTGTCATGTTGGTTTCTATGAACTATAAAATACTAGACCATGCATAGGTTTTAAGAAAGCTTTGAATTAGTCAGTATTTTTTTTTTTTTTTTTTTTACCACTTAGTGTTTTGCATATTTTTGGTGTCCCATGGACTGAATATTTGTAATTTTGTTGTAAAATCTATTTTAGCAGAAGTTATATTGGTATGCTAAATTTTCTCTGAACACTGCATGGTTCATGGAACTGTTTGTTTAATTTGCCTTTTTTTTTGGGGGGGGGGGTTATGTAATGTATATGGTGTTCAGATAGTGATGTAAAATCCAAAGATTATAATTTTAATTGTTTTCTAGAGAGTGAATCTTTATTTTTTCTAGTCGTATCCAACTCTTTGGGACCCCATGGACTATAGCCCACCAGGCTCCTCTGTCCATGGAATTTTCCATGCAAGAATACTGGAGTGGGTTGCCGTTTCCTACTCAAATGGATTGTCCCAAGCCGGGGATCAAACCCATGTCTCTTGTGTCTTCTGCATTGACAGGTGGATTCTTTGACAGTAGCATCACCTAAGAAGCCCTATTTTCTCTAGCAGATCCTAATTTGTTTAGTCTCTGAGATTATAACTATCAGAAAATATAAAATCGTATTTGTTTTCCTTCATTATAAAATGTATCTATATTTTCTCAAAGAAAAATATGTCTACTTGAACTTAATTTCTTTCTTTTGTACTTAAAAGAATATCCTGAGGCAAGAAAGAGTAAAAAGAATATTTTTTTAAAAAAGAAATCTACATTTCAATAATTTTAAACTCAGTGTTATATAATTAGAGTTTTTTTTCTGGAATAATTACATCACCTATAATATTCAAAACATGCACATTGAAAGTGAATGGTTTACTGTGTGTGCTTTTTTTTTCTTAATTGATTGCTGGTTTGGCTGAGATGACCTTTGTTTTAAATCAGAATTGATTGACCAATTGAGTCAACATGGTTAAATTGGTTGTGCATATACACAGAGACTTTGTTTATTGAATTTAGGATATTCTGAGTAACATAATTTTCCCTCTGCTTCTCTTCTGCTCCAGGAAACACTCTGCTTTTTGATTGCATTTAATAATGTGTCAGAAAGCAAATGGAAATAGAACCGTACACAAGGGAGAGGAACAGTGGATTCAGTAACTGTTTAACATCCAAAGAAAGGATCTTTACAGATCCTTTCAGATTCATGTAGTTTGTATATTACACATATTTGCTATATTAATGATAGTATATGAAATTTGGCTTCTGTAAAGGTATCAGAAAACCAAAAGCCATTGACAGTATGATAACCACCTATTATAAATGTATAATTTCCAACATTTAAAAAAATTCAGAGAGCCTCCTAGAACAATAGGATAAATCTGAATGCAGTAAGGTTATTGCATTCTGTCTCTATGTTTCCAAGTTAAATTTTTACTGTTGTAACAGGTTAGCCTTGTGTGCAAAAGAAATTAAATAATACATAAAAGCACCAATATAGATTCTAAGATCTTGTTGGAGGGTGTTTCTAAAAATAATAGTTTTCTTGTTCTTTTAAAATATCTAATTTCCTTTATTTTGTCCTGGTTTTTATCATTTGAACATCAGAAAAAGGTATGAAACTCAGAAATTAATAATCAGAAGGATATGAGAGGCAGCCTTCTGAAAGCTAAAGGTAGCTTTCCTCTCAGAACCAAAATTACAACTGATTTCATAAATTTAGTTCCCGTGTTATGAACTGTAGTGCCAATGAAAATCAATAAAAACAATTTCCTTCTACATTCATGATCCACTCCTCATACTCTTTCTTCATATTCTTTTCAGGGCCATTTTGTCAAAATGCCACAGGGCCATACAAAATGTAATTTTGTGTTTCTGTGTGTATGTCCCATGAAACCTGATTTTTCATGTGTGCTTTTGATTGGTATGAAGTGCAACAGGGACTTTAGGCAAAGTAAAGTTGTTTCATGTTTTCACTTAAAAATATTGAAGGAAACACTATTTTTTGTTGTTATTTTTGGCATACAATTTGATGTTGCATACAATTTATTAATATATACTATATATAGTATATTTATATAGAGAGCATATGTGTTTATGCAATTATATGTATGTATAATGTAATATATCCTGAGTTAATCCTTATTGGATGTCTGAAAAGATACTGAGAGAACTAAGATTAAAATGCAATTTTAAAAGGATTGTGCTGAACCCACAAATCTTTAACATAGCTGAAAACTCAAATACCTCCAGACAGGTTATTATTGATCCATTAATTCCCTCACTCATTCATGTATTCATTTATTCAAAGCATTTATCTAAGCTGTGGACCATGTGGATTGCCATAACTGCAGGGAGAATATAGGTGTATCTTTTCCTTCAAAAACTTATTTAAATAACCAGACGATACTATAATTTTAATACAAAGTAGCCAATACATCATTTCTAATTATTCTATTAGATGTATGTGGTCCACCTACATTTAATTCTTATGGATTGATTCCTCAAAATAATTCATGAATATTTTTCAAGGATTGCATATACTACTATGCACACTGTGTTTAATCCAGGGTCTGAACATCATCAGATTCAATAAATGATCATATTTATTATCATTATTATTATTCTAAAACTATACAAATGAGATATGTATTATTTTTTCCATTTCAAAGTTGAACAAACTGATTTTTAGGTTAAGTAACTTTTAAAAGAGACTGCACAAATAAAGGGCTTCCCTGGTATCTCAGTCGGTTAAGAACCTGCCTGCAGTGCTGGAGACCTGGGTTCGATCCTGTGTCAGGAAGATCCCCTGAAGAAGGAAATGTCAAACCACGCTAGCATTCTTGCCTGCAAAATCCCATGGCAGAGGATCCTTGTGGGCTACAGTCCATGGATTGCAAGAGTCAGACATGACTTAACAACTAAACCACAAACAAACACACAAAAAATGGTTGTGCTTACATTCAAAGCAATAAATATTGATTTTAAAGAATGTTATCTCCTTTATAATAAGGGGATAGATACAGTAGTTCATTCTTTAAATTGTCAAAGAATGTAGGGTATAATGTTATTAAAAGTGAAAGTTGCTCTGCTGCTGCTGCTGCTGCTAAGTCGCTTCAGTTGTGTCCGAAAGTTGCTCAGTTGTGTCCAACTCTTTGCAACCCCATGGATTATACAGTCCATGGAATTCTCTAGGCCAGAATACTGGAGTGGGATTGTCCCAACCCAATGGATCAAATCCAGGTCCCCTGAATTGCAGGCAGATTCTTTACAAACTGAGCTATCAGGAAAGCCCATAGTATTATTAATACTATCCAATATTTAATGAGCATGCATGTGCTAGACTTTGAGCTAAGCAATTCTCATATGTTAGCTCTTCAATATATAATTACATCTCAAGGAATGTAAATTTTTTATATATATTAACATTTTGTAGATAAAGAATCTGAGATTAAGAGAGATTTAGCAATCCTCCCCAAATCATATAGCCAGTAATCCTTGGAGAAAAGATTTAATCCAGTTCCAACTGAAAAGTATGTATTATTTTTAAGTTTGATATTGTACTGATGCAAAGTCTATAAAAATGTGTTGAATGCTTAGGATGATTTGAATGTTCAGGACTTTTGTACATGTCTTTTACAACGTAAAAGCAGGTCTTTTACATTTCAAAAAACAGGTAAATGGACCCAGCATTATGTTTTGGTCCATATTTAACTATCAGTACTTCTTTCAAAGAATAGAAAGAAGAGATAAGAAAGCCTTCTTCAGTGATCAATGCAAAGAAGTAGAGGAAAACAACAGAATGGGAAAGACTAAGGATCTCTTCAAGAAAATCAGAGATACCAAAGGAACATTTCATGCAAAGATGGGCTCGATAAAGGACATGGTGTGGACCTAACAGAAGCAGAAGATATTAAGAAGAGGTGGCAAGAATACACAGAAGAACTGTACAAAAAAGAGCTTCACGACCCAGATAATCATGATGGTGTGATCACTGACCTAGAGCCAGACATCCTGGAATGTGAAGTCAAGTGGGCCTTAGAAAGCATCACTAGGAACAAAGCTAGTGGAGGTGATGGAATTCCAGTGGAGCTATTCCAAATCCTGAAAGATGATGCTGTGAAAGTGCTGCACTCAATATGCCAGCAAATCTGGAAAACTCAGCAGTGGCCACAAGATTGGAAAAGGTCAGTTTTCATCCCAATCCCAAAGAAAGGCAATGCCAAAGAGTGCTCAAACTACCGCACAATTGCACTCATCTCACACGCTAGTAAAGTAATGCTCAAAATTCTCCAAGCCAGGCTTCAGCAATATGTGAACCGTGAACTTCCTGATATTCAAGCTGGATTTAGAAAAGGCAGAGGAACCAGAGATCAAATTGCCAACATCCGCTGGATTATCGAAAAAGCAAGAGAGTTCCAGAAAAACATCTATTTCTGCTTTATTGACTATGCCAAAGCCTTTGACTGTGTAGATCACAATAAACTCTGGAAAATTCTGAGAGAGATGGGAATACCAGATCACCTGATCTGCCTCTTGAGAAATCTGTATGCAGGTCAGGAGGCAACAGTTAGAACTGGTCATGGAACAACAGACTGGTTCCAAATAGGAAAAGGAGTACGTCAAGGCTGTATATTGTCACCATGTTTATTTAACTTATATGCAGAGTACATCATGAGAAATGCTGGACTGAAGGAAACACAAGCTTGAATCAAGATTGCCGGGAGAAATATCAATAACCTCAGATATGCAGATGATACCACCCTTATGGCAGAAAGTGAAGAGGAACTCAAAAGCCTCTTGATGAAAGTGAAAGTGGAGAGTGAAAAGGTTGGCTTAAAGCTCAACATTCAGAAAACAAAGATTATGGCATCTGGTCCCATCACTACATGGGAAATAGATGGAGAAACAGTGGAAACAGTGTCAGACTTTCTTTTTCTGGGCTCCAAAATCACTGCAGATGGTGACTACAGCCATGAAATTAAAAGATGCTTACTCCTTGGAAGGAAGGTTATGACCAACCTAGATAGCATATTCAAAAGCAGAGACATCACTTTGCCAACAAAGGTTCGCCTAGTCAAGGCTATGGTCTTTCCTGTGGTCATGTATGGATGTGAGAGCTGGACTGTGAAGAAGGCTGATCGCCGAAGCATAGATGCTTTTGAACTGTGGTGTTGGAGAAGACTCTTGAGAGTCCCTTGGACTGCAAGGAGATCCAACCGGTCCATTCTGAAGGAGATCAGACCTGGGATTTCTTTGGAGGGAATGATGCTAAAGCTGAAACTCCAGTATTTTGGCCACCTCATGCGAAGAGTTGACTCATTGGAGAAGACTCTGATGCTGGGAGGGATTGAGGGCAGGAGGAGAAGGGGACGACAGAGGATGAGATGGCTGGATGGCATCACTGACTCGATGAATGTGAGTCTGGGTGACCTCCGGGAGCTGGTGATGGATAGAGAAGCCTGGCGTGCTGCGGTTCATGGGGTCGCAAAGAGTCGGACACGACTGAGCGACTGATCTGATCTGATCTGACTTCTTTCAAAATAAAAACTTAAACTGTTAGGTACAAAGAAATTTAGATTATGAAAAGAAGAAAATCAGATAAAATTTTTGCTTCTGTCCACTTAGCCATGCTAGAGACAAGCCCTTGTGTGATTATTTATTACTTACAATAGAATTACATATTTAATCTAGAAAGTTTGGAAACAACATGCGCGTAGAGTCACATTCTCTCCTTTCATCCAAAGACAACTTTAAACACTGACACATATCCATGTAGTATTCTTATTTTGGTATATGTATGGGTGGAGGATGCTGTGGGTACGGTTGGGGGTGGTGGCTTAAAACAGCAAAAATTTATTCTTTTGCAGTTCTGGAGGATAAAAGCCCAGAATCAAGGTTTAGCAGGGCCACTATTCCTCCATCGTCTCTATACAGACTCGTTCCTTGCCTCTTTTTAACTTCTGGTGGTGGTAGCAATCCTTGACTTTCCTTGGTTTACAGCTGCATTGCTCCTGCTCTACCTCTATCATCATGTGACGGTCATCATGTATGTCTGTCTTCACATTGTCTTCCCTGTTCTTATAAGGATACAGGCCTATTGAATTAAGGGTCCAGTGTGAGAACATCTTAACATAATTACATCTGCAAAGACTGGATTTCTGGATAAGTTCACATCCTATTATGGGAGGGGATAGTTTGGACTTCAGCATATCTTTTGGAGGTATAATTAATTCCATAAGAAACACAATACTTATAAAATTCAAATTTTGTTTACATATTATTTCAGAGCCTTTTAACTCACATGGTCATTAGTGAAGACAGTTACCTTTTGATTATAATTCTCAAGTTGACTTTCTTTGATTTTGGATGTGGTTAAAGATCTTTAATTTAGAATTCCATTTTTCAGATAGTATAGTAATGTATTTTATCACCCCTTGCAGCTTTTATGAGGAATTAAGACACTCCTTTGAGGGATGTTGTGTAAACCTGGCATGTTCTTATTTTCCTCTGGCAACGCAGGGACACTAGACATTTTACTTGTTCTCATCCTTTTCCCTGCATATTGGCAATAAATATAAGATCCATGTGGCAGCTTCAGTCTAGTGTACTTGGCGGTGAGTCATCTTAACAACCAGGAGAGCAATTCTTGGTGAGGTGGAATGAGCAGTGCTTTAATAGTAGTGCTTAGTTGGAAGGCTGTCTGAGAGGCAGAAAAGAGATTTTAAATTAAATGGACTTTACAGAAAATTGTCTTCACTTTGCAGTTTGGAGTCAGAGTTGCAATTTTCAACTTTCTTTTCCCTCACTTACCTGTTGCTAAGAGATCACATTCAAGATAAAATTAATGCTTCTCCAATTACAGAGCATGTAGTCAGTAGTGAAGGAGGAAAGATAACGTGGTTCGTGTATGGGTTAGGACTTTTGAAAAATACATGGCCTTAGAGAAAAAGTCATGTGTACAGCAGACATTTAACAAATGATTATTAAATGAATCAGCAGACACTGAATTGCAAGTATTAAGGACCTGTCATTGTGACTGGATGGTTTTTGCCTTATCTTCTCTGATATTTTCTTTCTTCAGCTTTTTAACTCTTAAAAAAATTGAAAAGAGTTCTATCAAAGTAGAGTTGACAGCTGTTATTATCCATTAGAGTTCATTGTAATATTAACAGAATTGCCTATGGCTCTAGAATCTGTCAAAATCAGCAAAAAATTACTTTATATCAGGACACTTTTCATTGGATGATACAATTTCAGGGTTAAAAATTGAGTTCCACTTGTAATAGAGGTGAAACTGGAAGATACATGCTAACGTATGATTAAGTCATAGACCTAGTTAGTACTACCATATTTTCTCTTAAGTGTTCATCAAAGCTCGAATCTCGTAGGTGAGTATTCCTTATAGTACCCTTAGAAGTATCATGGGACCAGGATCACCCTCCAGTTCCACATCAGCCACATACTTCATTCAACAGATTTTCACATCTAACTCAAGTAAAGCTTCTTTTGAGTCTATCTGACACTACAATGCAGTGCAAAATAAGACTTTTTTTTTTTAAGAGTCACTATCTAATTTAGGAGATAATACCTACAAATAATTAAAAGGAAATGCTCCATTTCTCCCATGTTAAATGAAGGTCTTACAGTTAGTTCAACTTGAATATTGTTTTAATATGATGTTTTATAATACTAATGATCTATAACATAAGAATAAATGTACTCATAAACCAATCCCCCTTAAAAAGACATAGTCTGGTTTTCTCTCCCCAAACACTGAGAAGCTTTCAGAAAAATTATATACCTTTAATTTTTCTCTTCATATTTAATATAAGATTTTAAAAAGTGAGAATTCAAGTGGCAAGTTAGTTCAAGTGGCATTTTTAGCCATTCTCACTCACCAAAGTCACATCCTCAAACATGTAACAGTGTTTCAAACACCTTTTAATGGGTTTTATTAATCTGTTCTGTGCGCCTTCCCCCTTTGGAATTTCACTATGTGATTTCTCTTTCAAAGGTGCTTTGACACGAAATTTGATTTTAAATGGGGTTTAATGTGCTCTTGTCAGGCCAGAGATACAATACTTAACAACTCAAATATGCTTTCCCATATGGAGGGTACCATCCATGGTATTAAATATTTTTTTCATAAAGATTCCATTGCTCCCTCTGTTTCCTTTAACCAAAATGATAATAGACTAAGCACAGTGTTTCATGAGCATTTTAAGCAAATTTCTCTCAATAAATGCAATCGTTACATTCAAAGTTTAATAAAGAAAAATAACTAGAGATGTTACAGAATGCAAATTTTTGTGCCAGATGCACAGTGAGGCCAAACAATACTGAAACGCCAATGTTTGGGTAGAGAAAGGTTTATGCAGGGCCATGCAACAGGACTTCCCTGGTGGCTCAGACAGTAAAGCATCTGTCTACAATGCGGAAGACCCAGGTTCGAGCCCTGGGCTGGGACGATCCCCTGGAGAAGGAAATGGCAATCCCCAGTACTATTGCCTGGAAAATCCCATGGACAGAGGAGCCTGGTAGGCTACAGTCTATGGGGTCCAAAGAGTTGGACACAACTGAGCGACTTCACTTTTCATGCAACAGGAATGGCTGACTTGTGCTCAAAAAGCCCCTGAACTTCCCCATGGGTTTCAGAAAAGTATTTATAAAGACCAGGCTAGGGAAGGATGTTCCAGTGTGTGTGATCAGCTAATGTGCAATTCTCTAATTGGTTGATGGTGAGGTAACAGGCAGTTGACATTATCAATTCTTCAGTTCAGTTTAGTTGTTCAGTCATGTCCAACTCTTTGAGACCCCACCCCATGGATTGCAGCATGCCAGGCTTTCATGTCCATCACCCACTCCTGGAGCCTACTCAAATTCATGCCACTGAGTTGGTGATGCCATCTAACCATCTCATCCTCTGTTGTCCCTTTCTCCTCCTGCCTTCAGTACTTCCCAGCATCAAGGTCTTTTCATTTTTTTTTTTTTTTTTTATATTTAACAGACTTTCTTTTTTTTTTCTTTTGCTTAACTTTACAATATTGTATTGCTTTTACAATACATCAAGATGGATCTGCCGCCAGTATACACGTGTTCCCCATCCTGAACCCTCCTCCCTCTCCCCTCCCCACACCATCCCTCCAGGTCGTCCCAGTGCTCCAGCCCCAGGCATTTGTAATCGGGCATCGTATCTGGACTGACGACTCGTTTCAGATATAATATTATACATATTTCAATGCTATTCTCCCCAATCATCCCACCCTCTCCCGGTCCCAGAGTCCAAAAGTCTGTTCTGTACATCAGTGTCTCTTTTGCTGTCTCGTAAATAGGGTTATTTTTACCATCTTTCTAAATTCCATATATATGCGTTGGTATACTGTATTTGTGTTTTTGTTTCTGGCTTACTTCACTCTGTATAATAGGCTCCAGTTCCATCCACCTCCTTAGAACTGATTCAAATGTATTCTTTTTAATCGCTGAGTAATACTCCATTGTGTATATGTACCACAGATTGCTTATCCATTCATCTGCGGATGGACATCTAGGTTGCTTCCACGTTCTGGCTATTGTAAACAGTGCTGCTATGAACATTGGGGTATACGTGTCTCTTTCAATTCTGGTTTTCTCAGTGTATATGCCTAGCAGTGGGATTGCTGGATCATAAGGCAGTTCTATTCCCAGTTTTTTGAGGAATCTCCATACTGTTCTCCATAGTGGCTGTACTAGTTTGCATTCCCACCAACAGTGTAAGAGGGTTCCCTTCTCTCCGCACCCTCTCCAGCATTTATTGCTTGTGGACTTTTGGATAGCAGCCATTCTGATTGGCGTGAAATGGTACCTCATAGTGGTTTTGATTTGCATTTCTTTGATAATGAGTGATGTTGAGCATCTTTTCATGTGTTTGTTAGCCATCTGTATGTCTTTGGAGAAATGTCTATTTAGTTCTTTGGCCCATTTTTTGATTGGGTCATTTATTTTTCTGGAATTGAGCTGTAGAAGTTGCTTGTATATTTTTGAGATTAGTTGTTTGTCAGTTGCTTCATTTGCTATAGAAGCTATATATGACAAACCCACAGCAAACATTATCCTCTATGGTGAAAAATTGAAAGCATTTCCTCTAAAGTCAGGAACAAGACAAGGATGCCCACTTTCACCATTACTATTCAAAACAGTTTTGGAAGTTTTGGCCACAGCAATCAGAGCAGAAAAAGAAATAAAAGGAATCCAAATTGGAAAAGAAGAAGTAAAACTCTCACTGTTTGCAGATGACATGATCCTCTACGTAGAAAACCCTAAAGATTCCACCAGAAAATTACTAGAACTGATCAATGAATATAGTAAAGTTGCAGGATATAAAATTAACACACAGAAATCCCTTGCATTCCTGTACACTAATAACGAGAAAATAGAAAGAGAATTTAAGGAAACAATTCCATTCACCATTACAATGAAAACAATAAAATACTTAGGAATATATCTTCCTAAAGAATCTAAAGACCTATATATAGAAAACTATAAAACACTGGTGAAAGAAATCAAAGAGGACACTAATAGATGGAGAAATATACCATGTTCATGGATTGGTAGACTCAATATAGTGAAAATGAGTATACTACCCAAAGCAATTTATAGATTCAATGCAATCCCCATCAAGCTACCAACGGTATTCTTCACAGAGCTAGAACAAATAATTTCTCAATTTGTATGGAAATACAAAAAACCTTGAATAGCCAAAGCTATCTTGAGAAAGAACAGAACTGGAGGAATCAACCTGCCTGACTTCAGGCTCTACTACAAAGCCACAGTCATCAAGACAGTATGGTACTGGCACAAAGATAGAAATATAGATCAGTGGAACAAAATAGAAAGCCCAGAGATAAATCCACGCACATATGGTCACCTTATCTTTGACAAAGGAGGCAAGAATATACAATGGATTAAAGACAATCTCTTTAACAAGTGGTGCTGGGAAAACTGGTCAAACACTTGTAAAAGAATGAAACTAGAACACTTTCTAACACCATACACAAAAATAAACTCAAAATGGATTAAAGAGCTAAATGTAAGACCAAAAACCATAAAACTCCTAGAGGAAAACATAGGCAAAACACTCTTTGACTTACATCACAGCAGGATCCTCCATGACCCACCTCCCAGAATATTGGAAATAAAATAAAAAATGAACAAATGGGACCTAATAAAACTTAAAAGCTTCTGCACAACAAAGGAAACTATAAGCAAGGTGAAAAGACAGCCTTCAGAATGGGAGAAAATAATAGCAAATGAAGCAACTGACAAACAACTAATCTCAAAAATATACAAGGTCTTTTCAAATGAGTCAGTTCTTCGCATCAAGTGGCCAAAGTATTGGAGTTTCAGCCTCAGCATCAGTCCTTCCAATGAATATTCAGGACTGATCTCCTTTAGGATGCACTGGTTGGATCTCCTTGCAGTCCAAGGGACTCTCAAGGGTCTTCTCAAACACCACAGTTCAAAAGCATCAATTCTTGAGTGCTCAGCTTTCTTTATGCTGCTGCTGCTAAGTCTTCAGTCATGTCCGACTCTGTGCGACTCCATAGACCGCCGCTCACCAGGCTCCCCCGACCTTGGGATTTTCCAGGCAACAATACTGAGTGGGTTGCCATTTCCTTCTCCAATGCATGAAAAGTGAAAGTGAAGTCGCTCAGTTGTGTCTGACTCTTAGCGACCCCATGGACTGCAGCCCACCAGGTTCCTCGGCCCATGGGATTTTCCAGGCAAGAGTACTGGAGTGGGGTGCCATTGCCTTCTCCCGGCTTTCTTTATAGGTGCCAGTAATTCTGGGGGCTATTTGCTTATGATCATCAAGTAGTTTATTTCTTCCATTTGGTGGTGGTTTTAGCATGTGAAAAACTCAGGAAACAGGCATAAGATACTATTATCCAGGTACTTCAGAGAGGAGTTACAGCGAGTCTGTCTTTGGGAGGCACCATAGGTCCTGCTTAGTTACAGAGAAAATAGAGTCATAAAACAATAATTATGCAGTCTTCATAAGAACTAGTTGCTGATCGTGGTAGGGCACAAAAAAAGGATTGATGAAAGGAGAAGCCTGGGCTTTATTCCTCTCATTACAAAACCAAGTCTCAGCTGTCTTCGTTTCTAAAATAAGAGATCTGGAAATGTTCCATGATTTCCAAACCCACTGCACAACATTCAGCTGTGAAGCATGTTCAAAATACCAATACCTTAGCTCCACCCTGATCCAGAAGAATCTGAATTTAGGACCAGTGCCCAGGAATCTGTGTTCTTTGCTCCACAGTTATTCTGATGCACAGTGAGGTTTGGGAACCACTATTCTAGTAATCCCTAAAATTTATTTCCATTCATCTTGCATATGACCCTTGAAGACTAATTCAGAGAAATTTCATCCAAGAGCCATAATATGCTTAATTGGGATTAGAAAGGCCAGGATTAGACTCTGAACTCTGCTGTTTACTTGCCTCGTAAGGCAAGACTTTAAATTGTTAAGACTCAATTTCTTTCTCCAAAAATGAGAATAGTATTAGCTACATTGCCCTGGACTATTGCATGCGTTACAGTACTTAGTATAGTGTCAGTAAATCTTGGCTGAAAGGTTAGAGGGAGTGAGAGAGAAAAGTGACCAGGTCACAAAATGAAACATTATCAAGCACCAGAAAGAAATATAAGTATATATGAAATGAGGGTGAAGTAAAATAATGTTGATAAGCTTCCGTTATGTCACCAACTAAATATGTTTATTAATGAGTTGATGACACATTTTTAAATTTTTTCAATGAATCAAATAGGCATCTTTATTTTAAGTTTTGTGAGGAATAAGTTCATTCTAAGATATAGTAGAAGATTGTTCAGGGAAAGAAATATACATACAATGAAATAATGAGAACAGCAAAAATTCTTTCTCCCCCATTCTTGAAGAAAGTATATTTTAACCCTCACAATCTCTCTCATAGAGAAAGATACTTTCTCACTCTACCTATTCCTTAAGGATCAAATTGTTCTTGACTATTCTATTTTTTTATGTGTGTGCTTTTATTTATTTTTAAAACTTTACAATATTGTGATGGTTTTTGCCGTACATTGACATGAATCAGCCACGGGTGTACATGTGTCCCCCCATCCTGAACACCCCTCCCACCCTCATCCTCACCCCATTCCTCTGGGTTGTCCCAGAGCACTGGCTTTGAATTCCCTGCTTCATGCATTGAACTTGCATAGGTCATCTATTTGACATATGGTAATATACATGCTTCAGTGCTATTATCTCAAATCACCCCACCCTCACCTTCTCCCATATAGTCCAAAAGTCTGTTCTTTACATCTGTGTCTCTTTTGCTCCCTTGCATGTATAGTCATCATTAGCATCTTTCTAAATTCCATATATATATATATGTTAATATACTGTATTAGTGTTTCTCTTTCTGACTTACTTCACTATGTAAAATAAGCTCTAGTTTCATCCACTTAATAACTGTTTTTAAATATATAGTTTCTTTCACCCATGGGCTTAATGCATGGTTTGATACTATACATACACACTTACTTTTTTAGAGAAGACTGTACATGGAGACAAGACATGTACTGATAGTTTTCTCTTGTGGGAAAATGGAACTTTAATATTTTTTTCTACGTTTTGAAAACATTCCAGTATATTTTATTAATGTAGTCTGCCTTTAGTTCCATTTTCTAAATTAATTTTTATCAGAGTGTAGTTGCTTTACAATGTTGTGTTAGTTTCTACTGTACAGCAAAGTTAATCAGCTGTATGTATATGTACACATCTCTTTTATTGGATTTCTTCCCCATTTAGGTCACCGTACTGCACTGAGTAGAGTTCTCTGTGCTATGCAATATGTTCTCATTAGTTATCTATTTTATACATAGTAGTGTATATATATCAATCTCAATCTCCCAATTCATCCCACCCTCCCCTTCCTCTCTTGGTATTTATATGCTTGTTCTCTACATCTTTGTCTCTATTTCTGCTTTGCAAATAAGTCAATTCATATCATTTTTTTCCACTTTTGAAATTACAAGTCTCATAATTTTGGTCTTCTTTTTTTTGTTTGATTTTGTTAACTCAAGAAAAAAATATTAAAAAAAAATCAATGGCATTTAACGAACACATTGTTGCTCTATAAAAATTTCCACACAGCAAGATGACTTGTAAGCTGAAGCTGGACAGAATGTATTGGAACTGCATTTGGCTTGTAGGGTCCAGCATATACACCCTGGCACAAAGAGCATTTCAGCACAAAGAGCTTAATAATCTGACACTTCTCTTGTGAAGTGCATTATTCTGCTGTAGAGAAAATTGCTATGGCCAAATTTGTCAGTAGGATTCAATTCTTTGTAATAGTCCAGCAAGGTCAGACCTCAAACAAAGCTGTGACCTTCCTTGCATGTCCCCTCATAACTACGGAGGACTTCCAAGGAGGTAGGAGGTCTCCCTAACCTGTCTGCTGGGGTCCTTAAGTTTAGTTCAACTTATAAGAAAGGAAGCTGTGGCCACTGAACTTCTGACATCATTCTTTGTCATTGTATCCTTAACTTCTGAATATTTGTTCCAGGGCTAGAGTATAAATAGGATGAACAGTGCCTAGAAGCAGCTTCTATGACTCATATAAGCCATAATTACACTGGTCATGCAACTATTTCCAGAACACACATAAGACCTATAATTCAGAGAATAACGTTTGTTTTAAAATATGATTCCAAATACTCTCCTTGACTTTGTCCTAGAAATGTTTGGGTAACAGAAAAGATGACCTCTTTGTTGGTACATGTAATTTCTTAATACGTGTGTATTTACACATTGAAATAGATGTTATGTCTGAACTCAGTACTAAACTGATAGACAATATAAATGCTTTTAGAAAAACTCTATGATTTCCTCCTCTGTGTCTTTATTTTTAGGGATAAAAGGAAGTTTTTAAAAAGGAGTTTACTTCCATCTTAAGGCAGCCCTCTGCCAACTGTTGCAAAAGAGGCCTTTCGACTTTCAGAAACATTAATCCATGGAGCACTTGCTTTATTCTGTTCAATCAGAACATCAAAAACCTCATCCAATTCATTCACTTTGCTGAAATAAGGAAGTCTTCATGGTCCCTCATGCCTCAAGTTTCCTTAGAAAATTTCTTTCCTTCTCAAGGAGTTTAGGGCATTCTCTGTGAACATTTGAAGAATTTTATAACAACAACAAAAATATATCAGATAAATCCCATGGAGAAGAAATGGATATCACTTTACATATTAAAAATAATGCTAAGGAGAGCAAAACTGAGATTGCATACATTTTCTTCAAAATGATACTTTAATGACTTGGATTCCTTTAGAATAACCATTAGTTTTTGTTTAAAGTTTGCAGAGCAAATGATAATACAAGTTGGATGTAATTATACCAAAGTTTTCTTAAAAATTGAAATCTTTCTACAAATAAAATCTGAGGAATTTTTCTTAATTGATCACCTGTCCATAGACATAATATAGTATTCAGGATGTTCTAAAGAATTCACTTCACCTGTAGTATGATATATTGATTAACCAACACACATGCTCATTCAGTGTTATAATTTTTAACATATTTCATTTAAACAAAATGACCATAATTGTTTAGATGGACATCTAACAATGAATACTTTTCAGACTGGTTGTGTAATGTTTTTAGCATCATTTATCCATCAAGATATAGTAACAAGATTGACTTTTTAACAGAGTTCTTTCTCTCTTTAATGTTCCACTCCATTAGTAAAAAGAGAATTGTTCAAGTTCCATAGATGTGTTCTCAAGATTAGTAAAATACAGACATCTGTGCCTGTAATGTTGAATGTTTACAGGTAGACATTTGCTTAAACAAATCACTTTGTTGTGTTAATTGAATGACCATTGTATTAAGCTTGTGTAGATGTAATCTTATTTTTTTAATTTTTAAAATATTTTTTAAAGGCTATAGAAAATATTTCTCAAGGAATATCAAATCATTTTATCTTTAGGTTTCTATACAAAGACTGTAAGAACATATGTAAAAATATCAAAATAAATAATCAGAAATTACTTTTACAGAGGAGATTTTTAATTTTTTCTCCTCCTGAACATCTGCACTTTAAAACTAAGTACATTAGACTGCTAGAGGTAAACAAATACAACTGTTTGTTAATGCACTGTTGCAAGGTAGGGACATTTAGACTTATATTAGACACAGCTTATATAGGGTCCTCCAAAAAAAGACATTATGTAGTATCTTGCTGAGTTTGTGTAAAATATTGCACCTGTCTCTAGGATGTCTTTCCCTTGTGGGAAACAAGCTTAATTCTGCCAAGGCAAGAGTGCAAAGCCCCTTCCTGCTCTTATTTGCTTTTAGAGACTCACACTGTCAGAATGATAAATAGACTTTGACAGAAGTGAGGGTAATTCAAGGCTCATTCACAGGTAGAATAGTCGTCAATAGATTTTTTTAAGTATCTGGAAAATAAAAAATATACATAGAAAATGCATAGTATTAATTCACTGTGAGGCTGTTATTTTCCCAAACACCAAAAGCACATCATCTCTCTGAAGCTGTTTGGCTTAAATTCGTCTTAACACACTTATGTGTACATGTGTGCCTATTTACTTATAAACAAAGGCTATTTATCTGTTATCAATATGAAACAAAATAAGTTATTTACCAAGGGAAAAAATTGGTAGAAAATGAATGTTTTGGAAGGTGATCTTTTATAAGCTGAGTACTGTTAAATACATCTTTCACTAGATCACTCTAACAGAAGGGTATTTTAGAATTACAAAAAAAGTTAAAAGTTTAGCAATGTAGGTAAATTTTTGTTCTATTCTCTCTGCTTTTGATGTTTGACAAATGAATTTATTAGAGATGAAATAATGGGATATGTCTGCAGAGAGAGCTCAATTCATTGCATTTATGCCACCCACCTTAGCTAATCTGCAGAGTTGGTATTCTGGTTTTGTGAGACAATATTCCCATCATCCTCCCTGGTATAAACCTTCACCTTTCCCTTAGATTTGCAATATTAAGTAAGCCATTCCCTTTTTCTTTTGCTCTTTCAGCAATACAGAAATAGCATTTAGGTTCAGCATTTAGAGAGAACCTTTCCTGCAGTGTTAAGTGGATTCTGTAATTAATAGTAGATACCAACAATAGAATATCTGCATTCCTGTGTATTCTGAAGAGTGAGAACACTTTTCTTAGTTGTTATTACTTTTAGATTAGTTCATATAAATAACTACTTTTAGTACTAAACTGTTGTCAGAGCTATGACTCATTTTTACTATCTTTGTTTTTCTAAGTATGGAAATGTAACAAAGCTAATTTTCTTTGGAAGACAGTATTGGAGCACCCTAAAACACACAACAGAAGCACATTAGCACATTTCTAAATTAAAAAAAAAAAAAAAAAAAAGCTGTTACAAAACTCTAAAGAAATCCTTTGGACAAATAACAATGCCCAACTCAATGAAAGGTTTTGCTGACTCTTGTCATGTTTGGCAGAAATAACATATGATATCTATTTTAAAAAATGCATGCAGGATAGCACTTATAACTACCTCAGTTATTCTCTTGAGCATGGCAGCAGTTACCTTGCACTAAAATATATGCTCCTATATACAGCCATAAGAGAGTAGTACCAAGAAAACCATATATGATCAAATGTGGAGAGCTTGTAATTTGCATGCAAGCATAAAGGCTTGAGTACCAATAATTGTGATTTAATATAAACAGACACAGTGTAGAAAGAAATGAGAAAAAGAGAAGCACTGACAATGCGTGAAAGAGTACGGAGGCAAGAGGGATGGCTATCAGACTCAGTTCAGTTCAGTTGCTCAGTCATGTCTGAGTCTTTGCTACCTCATAGATTGCAGCACGTCAGGCTTCCCTGTCCATCACCAACTCCCGGAGCTTGCTCAGATTCATGTTGATTGAGTCGGTGATGCCATCCAACCATCTCATCCTCTGTCATCCTAGGCTATTGGATTAGGAGTAAGTAAAACTTTGTGGAGGAGTGACTATTTTAGATGAGTTTTGGAAACTGTATAGGATCTCACAGTTATCATTAGTAGATGGAAGCAGCTGTAAGACCAGGGAACAGCGTGAGTGGAGACACAAAGTCCAGAAAATCTGAAGGCATTTCCAAGAATCATGTTATCTCAATCATATTGCACAGAGCATATCAGGGGAATGAATCAAATATAAGGCAAGAATGATTGCTGTGCACAATAACTTGTTTATTCACTAATTCATGCAGTCCTTGAGTTCCTGAAATGTTAGTCCCTGATATAAACTAGTGATAAATTCAGAAAAAAAAAAGAATAAAGTATAACACTTGTCCAGGAGGAAATAAATCTTTATTGTGGTGTATGGAAGTAGAAAGGGTCTTATGAAAGGAAAAAGAGGATAAATCATAATTCCTTTATTCATAGATATTCAATTCTTTGTTTAAAAATCCTCTAACCCATCTCTCTGAGAAAAATCTAAATTCCTTGCTGTGCCTTATAAAAATATATTCCAGTACTCTGAACTCTGCATAATCTTGACCTCATCTCCTGTCATCCTGTTCTGGGTAATAGTTCAATAAACTGCTTTTCTGGAAATAAAACACAGGCATAAGTTAAATCTACTTGGGAAATCAGAAGAAACTTAATGGAGAAATTGACATTTTAGCTGGATCCTGAAATGTGTGTAAATATAAGAGTGGATCAGATCAGATCAGTCGCTCAGTCGTGTCCGACTCTTCGCGACCCCATGAACCGCAGCACACCAGGCTTCCCTATCCATCACCAGCTCTCGGAGGTCACCCAGACTCACACCCATCGAGTCAGTGATGCCATCCAGCCATCTCATCCTCTGTCGTCCCCTTCTCCTCCTGCCCTCAATCCCTCCCAGCATCAGAATCTTCTCCAATGAGTCAACTCTTCGCATGAGGTGGCCAAAATACTGGAGTTTCAGCTTGAGCATCATTCCTTCCAAAGAAATCCCAGGGGTGATCTCCTTCAGAATCGACTGGTTGGATCTCCTTGCAGTCCAAGGGACTCTCAAGAGTCTTCTCCAACACCACAGTTCAAAAGCATCAATTCTTCGGCGCTCAGCCTTCTTCACAGTCCAGCTCTCACATCCATACATGACCACAGGAAAGACCATAGCCTTGACTAGGCGAACCTTTGTTGGCAAAGTGATGTCTCTGCTTTTGAATATGCTATCTAGGTTGGCCATAACCTTCCTTCCAAGGAGTAAGCGTCTTTTAATTTCATGGCTGCAGTCACCATCTGCAGTGATTTTGGAGCCCAGAAAAATAAAGTATGACACTGTTTCCACTGTTTCCCCATCTATTTCCCATATAGTGATGGGACCAGATGCCATGATCTTCGTTTTCTGAATGTAGGAAAAGTATAAGATGAACTGTGAATACTATGAACAAAGCTGTTGGAGGCGATGGAATTCCAGTTGAGTTATTTCAAATCATAAAAGGTGATGCTGTTAACATGCTGCACTCAATATGCCAGCAAATCTGGTAATCTCTACAGTGGCCACAGGAGTGGAAAAAGTCAGTTTTCATTCCAATCCCAAAGAAAGGCAATGCCAGAGAATGTTCAAACTACTTCACAGTTGCACTCATCTCACACACTAGCAAAAGATGAAGTCCCTCAGTCATGTCCAACTTTTTGTAACTCCATGGACTGTAGCCTACCAGGCTCCTGCATCCATGGGATTTTCTAGGCAAGAGTACTGGAAAGAGTTCCCATTTCCCTCTCTAGGGTATCTTCCTTACCCAGGGATTGAACCCAGGTCTCTGACATTGCAGGCAGACACTTTACCATCTGAGCCATGAGAGGAGCCCCAAAGTAATGCTCAAAATTCTCCAATTCAGGCTTCAACAGTACGTGAACTGTGAAGTTTCAGATGTTTGAGCTGGATTTAGAAAAGGCAGAGGAACCAGAGATCAAATTGCCAACATCCGCTGGATCACTGAAAAAGCAAGAAAGTTCCAAAAAAGCATCTATTTCTGCTTTATTGACTATGCCAAAGCCTTCACTGTGTGGATCACAACAAACTGTGGAAAATTCTAAAGAGCTGGGAATACCAGACCACCTGACCTGCCTCCTGAGAAACCTGTATGCAGATCAGGAAGCAACAGTTAGAACTGGAAATGGAACAGCAGACTGGTTCCAAATCGGGAAAGAAGTACATCAAGGCTGTATATTGTCACCCTGCTTATTTAACTTATAAGCAGAGTAATCAGGAGAAATGCTGGACTGGATGAAGCACAAACTGGAATCAAGATTTCCAGGAGAAATATCAATAACCTCAAATAGGCAGATAACCCCACACTTATGGCAGAAAGCAAAGGAGAACTAAAGAGCCTCTTGATGAAATTGCAAGAAGAGAGTGAAAAAGTTGGATTAAAACTCAACATTCAGAAAACTAAGATCATGGCATCCGGTCCCATCCCTTCATGGCAAATAGATGGGGAAACAGTGGAAACAGTGAGAGACTCTATTATCTTGGGCTCCAAAATAACTGCAGATGGTGACCTCAGCCACGAAATTAAAAGATGCTTGCTCCTTGGAAGGAAAGTTATGACCAACTTAGCATATTAAAAAGCAGAGACATTGCTTTGCCAACAAAGGTCTATCTAATCAAAGCTATGGTTTTTCCAGTAGTCATGTATGGATGTGAGAGTTGGACTATAAAGAAAGCTGAGCGCTGAAGAACTGATGCTTTTGAACCGTGGTATTGGAGAAGACTCTTAGAGTCCCTTGGACTGCAAGGAGATCCAACCAGTCCATCCTAAAGGAAATCAGTCCTGAATATTCATTAGAGGGATTGATGCTGAAGCTGAAACTCCAATAGTTTGGCCACCAAGAACTGACTCATTTGAAAAGACCCTGATGATGGGAAAGATTAAAGGCAGGAGGAGAAGGGGATGACAGAGGATGAGGTGATTGGATGGCATCACTGACTCAGTGGACATGAGTTTGAGTGAGCTCTGGGAATTGGTGATGGGCAGGGAAGCCTGACATGCTGCAGTTCATGGGGTCACAAAGAGTAGGACACAACTGAGTGACTGAACTGAATTGAACTGAAGATGAATTGTCAAAACAGATGAAATAAATACTTGTAAATGAAGGCAGGTATTTGTTGCTGTTGTTTAGTTACGAAGTCATGTCTGACTCTTTTACTACTCCATGGACTGTAGCCCTCCAGGCTCCTCTGTCCATGGGATTTCCCAGGCAAGAATACTGGAGTGAATTGCCATTTCCTTCTCCAGAGTATCTTTGTGACCCAGCGATCAAACCCGCATCTCCTAAATTTTCAGGCAGATTTGTTTCCACTGAACACTTGGGAAGCCCAAAAGCAGGTATAGAAAGATATAATTTTTCAGGAGCAGTTGATTGAGTGCTCTGTTTAGGAGATGGAGCTTTATTCTTTCATCCTATGGACTTTGCAATTATGTGAGTAAAGAAGTGAAAGAACTGAATGTTAACATAACTCTTTGGGCCTAAATTTTTATCTTACATAGATAAACAAAACTGGTTGCAACACATTCAGCTCACTAATATCTAGTACCTTATAAATTATACTCATATCTTGGACCAAGTAGAGTTTATACTTTGTCAATCATTAAGAATGAAAAGAAAAATCAATTTGATAAACGATTAGCTCAATTGCTTCATCCCAGTTTACTAATATTAATTTCTGCATTTCAAGAAGAACAGAGCAAATGAAGGGAAAATAACTCATTAAGTGTCATAGGAAACTCAATGGCCAAATGAGAGATTTTAGAACAAGGTTATGGCTGTTTCTACATAAGACCAACAAATAGAATAAGTCTGAAAATAAACACATCTGCTATATGTCATATTAGTAAATTAGTTTCTCTGATCTCTGCCCTACTTCATATGAAGACTCAATACGTCTTGGTGATATATGATGGTTATATGGAAGGAGTGTCTCACTATGTTCATATATAATTATAGAACAAAATATCTTATTTAGGTAGGTATATCATAATCCCTTTCAACATAGATATTCACTTTTTTGTTTAAAAATCCTCCAATGCATCTGAGAAAAATCTAAATTCCTTGGCATGCCTTATAAATATTCCAGTGCTCTGAATCCTGCATAATCCTGACCTCATCTCTTGTCATCCTGTTCTGGGCTCATAGTCCAACAAGTTGCTTTTCTGTCTATTCTTCCAACACACCAAGCTTAATACTCAAGGGGGCTTTGCACTTGCTTCTCCTACTCCACACATTCTTTTTTCCCAAGATGCAAACAGCTATTTTGTCTTTCAGATACTAGCTCAAATGTCACTACCCTAACTGTTCTAAATTAGATAGACACATTCTTCAATCCCAACACCCCAATCCCACTTAAGCATAATACCCCTCTTATCTGAAATCATTCAATTTATTTTTTGGCTTACATATTTATTTTGATTCTCCCACTATTGCTCCCTAACACACACACACACACACACACACACTCACACTCACACACATGATTGCACAATATAATTAATTGTCCATTAAGATCATGACTGTTTTCATGTGGAGCTAGGACAGTATGTGTTCAGTTGAATGAATGAAAAAATGGTGCTCTCATATACTTATATCATTATTTCCAAAGATAGTTCTTAACAATGAGTACAAATTATTTCTGGGTGTGCTGAAAAGAACAATGTAGAACACTTAGTCCTTTGTACACTAGGCAAAAAGGTTCTTGTTGCAGTTGAAAGTTTCATCTATTTGAACAGCCTAGCCTGCCACTTTACATATAAGATTCATTCCTGCTGATACATTGCTCACCATTTGTACCAGGAAAATTAATAGGAATTAGGAGGAAATGTTAGTGGCCTTTCTTCTTCTCCTCCTACTCTAGCATATAATCAACCATGTCCTTCTCATCTGCAGAGTACTTATTAAAGCTTTACTGAAAAAGGCTTTGAAAAGGAGCCTGCATAAATGAAATTACATGACTGTCTGGACCTCACCCTTTTTTACAAATGGAGACAGATGTGGATAAAAGTGAGGGTATAACATTTGTTATGTGCATCCTTTGTAACAATATGTTACCTTATCCTCAATATTTTTTTTTTTTTTTATGTTGTTCCTGTTGTCTTATTTTGATTTATTCAGCTCTGTTCTGTAATCATGCATACGACCTTTGCATTTGCCTAAAAGTGTTTCTTTTACATGATATGATACTAATCATAGTGATGATAGAGTGCTGTTTGTAGATTAGCAATGTACTCAGGATAGAAACAGCCAGAGACTAAATCAAAAGGGAAAATAACAGATCACAGGGCTGGTTCTGCTACCTACCCAGCTCAGTCCTCTGGCATGTATGTCTCTTAGTCTCCAGAGTCTACGTTTCTGCCCATAGGTATCTTCCCTCACAAGAAAAAGATCTGTAACCTAAATGAAGATGCTGATTCTTTATGCCTGAGATATGTATGCTTTTCTGAAGACTCACAGATAATTTGCCTATGGATCAGGTTTGAGAAATGGAAACCCACTCCAGTGTTCTTGCCTGGAGAATCTCATGGGCAGAGGAGCCTATGGGACTATAGTCTGTGTGGTCGCAAAGTATCAGACACAACTAAGCAACTGAGTACACAGGGTTGAGAACCAGATGTCTGGATTATGATTTGAGAACCTCAAGGCAACTGGCTAACTTTCTTCCTGGCTAGTAATACTAGCTTTGTCACAATGGAAAGCAAAGGTCAATGTCTATCTGGATATGGGCCTTATTATGTCTCATGGGTGGTGACATCTGTGACTATATTAAATTCAATGAGAAATATGAATTATTCATAGATTTTAAAACCAAAATTTCCTTCTTTCCTTCCTTCCATTATTCTTTGAATCAGCTTCACAATTTCACTTTCTCTACTAGAATTTTCTTCATTTTACCTCCATATATCTCAGAAGCAAAGTTCAAACAGCTTTAAATTCAAAGGTGTGCACACTACACAAGCAAGCCCTGGCATAGCTCATGTAAGCATAAACAGGCATGTGTGTTCCAATGTGCATTTTGATCTCGGGATACTTGTATCTCTTTAATCTTCTTAAGGTTAAGTAGCATGCAAATACTATTTGGCACATATATTTTATTCTAGTGAGGCAGTTATTTTGCTTCCCCTGTGTTGTGTGAAGCCTGAAAGCATGCTGTTTTTAAAGCTCTTAGAATAGAATGAATGTTGACTGTTATGACACAGTATGTCCGAGGGACCAGCTCTGGCTTATTCATCATCAGGTTTATGTTACCAACACTCTTAGTGTGTGTTAAATTATATCAATTAAACCTACATCCAGAATATAACATGTTCACCTTTTGTGGTAGTGTATTTTATTAAAAAGGATCATTTTAATTCATACTCTAGCTATCTTTTGAAGTCTGTTAGTATTAAAAAAAACATTTAAAAATGCATTTCTTTCATGTACAAATGTTCCAAAGGAAAATCTTAAAGATAGAAACTTATTTTTTTCTACTTTCCTAAAACATAAATAAGACTTTAATTTAAAGTAACAGTGCTAAAGTATACTGCCAATGTTGATGTTTTCTCATCTAAATTGCTTTTAAATTTTTATATTTATAAAATTCTCTACGCTGTATTCAAACAAATATGGAAAGAAAAGAAGAAAGTGAAGCTGCTCAGTCATGTCTAACTCTTTGCGGCCTCATGGACTCTAGCCTATTAGGCTCCTCCATCCATAGAATTTTCCAGGCAAGAGTACTGGAGTGGGTTGCCATTTCCTTCTCCAGGGGATCTTTCCAACCCAGGGATCAAACCTGTGTCTCCCACATTGCGGGCAGACACTTTACCATCTGAGCCACCTGGGAAGCCCTAGCTACATTTTACTCTTATTTTCTCAAATTATTCATATGTCAAAGGAAAAAGTCAAGATTACACTTTTTCAGCATTTCAGCAAAGTTAATATAATTATAGCTATTAATTTTAGGAAGATCTCAACAGAAAGTTATATCATATATGTAATTAATGTAATTCACCACACTGAAAGATTAAGCAAGGAAAAACTAATGGTCATATCAACAAATGAAACAACTAATTCATGTCAAACAATACCTTAGCAAACTTAGAATAAAACGACTTTCCTCAAACCTCATGAACGGTGATAATTAGTGATGGAATACTGAAAGAATTCCTTTAAAACTCGAAACTATTCAAAAATGCTTATTGTTACTGTTTCAGTATATCTTACTAGAAATCTTTAGTACAAAAGGCAGAAAAAGAAGAGAAGAAAATGTAATGAGTGGAAATGTTGTCTTTCTATATCTATATGTACATTAATATGATGGTATCATATATATGTAAAAGTCTAATGAAAAATAAGAAAAGCTTTTGCAAAAAGATGTTAAACTGGAAGTTTACAATGAATTGCAGAGACAACAGATATTAGATACCAAATAGAATGATACACAAATTGCAAATTTTCAAAAGAAACATTCAAAATAATTTACATCCTGTCTCAATATTCCTCATCATGACATGCTTATGAGAGATTTAAAAGGGGATTGCAGGTAGTTAGAGACCACGGAGAAGGCAATGGCACCCCACTCCAGTACTCTTGCCTGGAAAATCCCATGGATGGAGGAGCCTGGTAGGCTGCAGTCCATGGGGTCGCTAAGAGTCCGACACGGCTGAGCGACTTCACTTTCACTTTTCACTTTCATGCATTGGAGAAGGAAATGGCAACCCACTCCAGTGTTCTTGCCTGGAGAATCCCAGGACGGCGGAGCCTGGTGGGCTGCCCTCTATGGGGTCACACAGAGTCGGACATGACTGAAGTGACTTAGCAGTAGCAGCAGTAGAGACCACGTAAGAGCTTGTTTTTGTTACACCTGAAAATATATGTGCTTCTAACCTACCCTCTAAAGTGGAATTGATAAAGACAGCACCTTCTATATATCAATATGCCCCAAAAGAAAGCCTTCAAGAACCCCACCTGGAAAATTTGATATATGACCCTGATATGTAGAAAGCACATGGTCCACTGAATGAATCCTAAACAGAAATCTAGAGAATAACAAGAGAGGGGATAAACTACTTTGATGAAAGAATTAAAGTAAGGTGGCTAGTTTAAGATCAGCTTTATCCCCAAATTTATTAGGTTTGAGCATAAATATTTCCCAAGAATTTTTACTTCCGTCTACTAAGAGTCATTTGTGGAATTTAACAGTAAGAATCTGTATCATTCTGGAAAACTAGGGGGACTAGGCCAGATGTAGAAGCTGGAAAAAATGGTGTGCCATCCATTTCATGGGAGTTGTAGAAGGACAGAAGCCAGCAAAGGAGCTTTTGTGGAACTTACGAAAGATCCCATAACAGAGTCAACTTTGAACATCTACCAGACTTAAATGTATTTTTTAGACAATTTTACAAACTGATCTTGTAAAAAAAATTTGATTACCAAATTTCTTTGGGATTAAAAGGTGCAAAAGTTAGCAAGATAAGTTTTAAGAACACAACTGGTGATAGAAACTTTCTGTACCTGACATTAAAACCTTATGTTAAAGCCAGAGTAGTTAAGAGTATGGTCTTAGCACAGTGTTAAACAAAATAAACAAATGGAACAGGATTAGAAATCGTAAAATAGATCCACATGCTGCTGCTGCTAAGTCACTTCAGTCGTGTCCGACTCTGTGCGACCCCATAGACAGAAGCCCACCAGGCTCCCCCGTCCCTGGGATTCTCCAGGCAAGAACACTGGAGTGGGTTGCCATGTCCTTCTCCAATGCATGAAAGTGAAAAGTGAAAGTGAAGTCACTCAGTCGTGTCCGACTCCCAGCAACCCCATGGACTGGAGCCCACCAGGATTCTCCATCCATGGGATTTTCCAGGCAAAAGTACTGGGGTGGGATGCCATTGCCTTCTCCTATAGATCCACATATATGAGGGTAATTAATTTACAAAAGCTCTATTGGGAATCAGGGGAAAACAGTGTTTTACAAACAAATGATCTTGGGATAATTTGAGATTTGGAATGGATAGAATTCTATATCACACAATACAAAAAATAAATTATCTGCTAACATTAATTATGTGTACATTGCAGACCTCAAATTTAAGGATAGAAATGGAAAACTTATAGATCAAATATGAAAACTTAGTGGTTTCTTAGTGACAACAGCTTTGTGTTTTTTTTCCCAAACAATAAACTAAAAATACAAATTCCAAATAAAATATTTATTAAAATTGACTTTATTAATATTTGAAAGTTCAGTACAACAGAAGACTCCATAAATGAAAGTAAGAAAAAGAATGCCACATAGTGCAAAAAGACATTTAAATTAATTTTTAAAAATAGACAAGTAGCAGTTGATGTGAGAAGATATCCACATGGCCAGTAAATATGAAAAGATGCTCAGGCTCACTAGTAATTGAGTAAAAGTTGATTGAAATTACACTTAAATACAATTTCACAACTATCAGATTCCAAACAAGGCTAACATCTGGCAACACCAAGAGCACTGTGAGAAGGTGGAGAAATAGAAATTCTCATATACTGTTTGACAAACAAAAGTTTGGAGTAAAGTTTTGTTCAATCACTTTAAGGCTAAATTTAACAATAACTAGTAAAGCTCAAGATTTTCACACCCTACAGCACATTAATTCTTCTAGAGACCTTGGAAAAGCCCTGGTATAGGAACATGTTGTGACGTGCCCAGGAACGTGAAGCTCAGCTTTGGAAAGAGCACAAATCTCCATTATCAGAATTCCAGATTGACAAAGTCCGGTGGATTCATACAATGTAATAGTCTACTGCAGTTAAAATAAGTGAACCTAGAAATAGAAGAGAGTATGGTGTACAGTGGAAGAAAAAGGAATATTTATAAAGGAATATAAAGTGATTAGGGCAAAAGGACATAATACAAAGAAAATGTCAGTAATAAGAGCAAACACTCAGTAAGAAGTGCCATGTCCTTTCTTAAGCTTCACATAATTTCCTCCCCCCATCTGTTACCACCTGAGCCCTTGCTTCAGACAGCATAAAAGTAAGGTCCTAGAATGTATATTTTAATTTAGCTACTAAATCCTTTAGAGTGCCCTCCATAAATCCTATAATTAGAAACATTTAAAAATCAATGGTAAAGGCTCCTCTACTGCTTGAAAAACACTAATAAAATATTTGAGTTATAAAATATCACCTGACTGATTTTTCCTAAAAGTCTGTAGATACTATTATCCTTGCTTTGAAAGGTGTGTTTAAATAAGATACGAATTCTTTGACTCAGACTTGATTGAATCATTTATTTTTTTTAAATAATAATATGTGCAATGAATATTATAAAAATGTCAAAATCTCTGGATTACTTAAAAATGACCTCAATTATATTTTTTGGCTGTCATGTATAGAAATTTATATGAGAAAGTATTCGTGAGTTAAAATATTATTAAAACAGTAATATTTAATCATTTGATTTATTATAAACCACTGGGACTCACTATTAAGTAAATAACTAGTTAATGATAATCAGCATAAGATTGTTCTCAAGAAGAAAAGTAAAATTCTTCTTCTTTACACTTACCCCTGTTTTAAAAGTCATCTATAGCAAATTTTTCTTTAAAGAGGCAAAGCCACAAAAAGCTATGTATTGTGTAACCTTACCCCAGGCCTTAGTAATAGTTCCAAGCTGAACTGTAATACATACATAACTTGTAGTATTTTGGAATAATAAAGAAAAACCTTAAAAGGATTTCTGATGTTAAAATAGTTATTCATACTATAGACTTCCAGAGTAAAGAGCTGCTTTCAAATTCTATTACTAAATAGTAAGCAACCTTTCTTATATTTAAGATTCGGAATAAGATTATTAAACTCTAATCAAGGAGATATGAAGCTACCTCTCATATTAAGCATGTATTTCTAAAACTGACCACATTGTATATTTCTTAGATTATGTACCCAGTTAATTATGAATAATCATATGTATATTTTGATATGCTATATGTAATTTTATAGTGGAAATATGATTGATTTAGAAGCATTGTATAATATTTTCTCTTTATGGTACTTTGGTTTCTTTTCCTTAAAACTTCACCAAAAGTCCCAGTGATATACCCCTACAATAACTCATATTTCTGTTTCTTTTGATATTGAAACATTATCATTTTGGGTTCCCTCGTATAATTTTTGACCAAGATAGCTGAGATTACATGAGTTTATCTCAGGAACATTACCAAAGTTCATTTACATCATTCCACAACTTCTTATTTAAAAATAAAAATGTCAAAACTATCAAATAGCCTTTTAAACCTTTTAAATATAAAGCAAACTTGTTTAAGAACTTTATTCTTATTTCTAATTGAAAATTAATTTATGAGAACTTGAGGAAACAGACACAGAATAGTACATAAAATTAACTACCTTCGAAAGTCTTAAGACTATAGATCGAAATCTTAAATGACTCCATATGGCTTCTAGGCTAAACTATCCAATTTCACAGCAGAATCCCTGAGCTAACAAACACAGACAAAATTGCAACAACTATAAAACTAGTGTAAATGGAGAACCGTACATTAAATATGCATACAACGCTTTATATTTATTTTCCACCAACTATGAAACATAAAGACTTTCTTGGTGCCTCAGATGGTAAAGAATCTGCCCACAATGTTGGAGACCTGAGATCCCTGAATCAGGAAGATCCTCTGGAGAAGGGAATGGCAACCCATTCCAGTATTCTACAGTTCAGTTCAGTCCCTCAGTTGTGCCCGACTCTTTGCAACCTCAGGGACTGCAGCATCCCAGGCTTCCCTGTTCATCACCAGTTCCCAGAGCTTACTCAAATTCATGTCCATTGAGTCAGTGATGCCATCCAAACATCTCATCCTCTGCCGTCCCCTTCTCCTCCTGCCTTTAATCTTTCCAACATCAGGGTCTTTTCAATTGAGTCAGTTCTTGGCATCAGGTGGCCAAAGTGTTGGAGTTTCAGCTTCAGCATCGGTCCTTCCAATGAATATTCAGGACTGATTTCCTTTAGGATGAACTGGTTGGGTCTCCTTACAGTCCAAGGGACTCGAAGAGTCTTTTGCAACACGATGGTTCAAAAGCATCAATTCTGTGCTCAGCTTTCTTAATAGTCCAATCCTCACATCCATACATGACTACTGGAAAAACCATAGCCTTGACTAGATGGACCTTTGTTGGCAAAGCAATGCCTCTGCTTTTTAATATGTTTTCTCAGCTGGTCATAACTTTTCTTCCAAGGAGTAAGCATCTTTTAATTTCACGGCTGAGGTCACCACCTGCGGTGATTTTGGAGACAAAAAAATAGTTTCTCACTATTTCCACTGTTTCCCCGTCTATTTGCCATGCCATCCGTGCAGGACTGGATGCCATGATCTTAGTTTTCTGAATGTTGAGTTTTAATCCAACTTTTTCACTCTCTTCTTTCACTTTCATCAAGAGGCTTTTTAGTTCTTTTTCACTTTCTGTCATAAGGGTAGTGTCATCTGCATATCTGAGGTTATTGATATTTCTCTCAGCAGTCTTGATTCCAGCTTGTGTCATTCAGTCCAGAGTTTCTCATGATGTACTCTGCATATAAGTTAAATAAGCAGGGTGACAACATACAGCCTTGATGTATTCCTTTTTCTATTTCGAACCAGTCTCTTGTTCCATGTCCAGTTCTAACTGTTGCTTCCTGGCCTGCATACAAATTTCTCAAGAGGCAGGTCAGGTGGTCTGGTATTCCCATCTCTTGAAGAATTTTCTATAGTTTGTTGTGATCCACACAGTCAAAGGCTTTGGCATAGACAATAAAGCAGAAGTAGATGTTTTTCTGGAACTCTCTTGCTTTTTTGATGATCCAGTGGATGTTGGCAATTTGATCTCTGGTTTCTCTGCCTTTTCTAAAATCAGCTTGAACATCTGGAAGTTCATAGTTCACATACTGTTGAATCTTGGCTTGGAGAATTTTGTGTATTACTTTACTAGTGTGTGAGATGAGTGCCAATTGTGCAGTAGTTTG
Source organism: Tragelaphus eurycerus (assembly GCA_935064755.1). Taxonomy (NCBI): domain Eukaryota; kingdom Metazoa; phylum Chordata; class Mammalia; order Artiodactyla; family Bovidae; genus Tragelaphus; species Tragelaphus eurycerus. The sequence continues at coordinate 37,269,435 of CAKXYN010000004.1, read as the reverse complement.
AATAATCTTTGGCATTGCCTTTCTTTGGGATTGGAATGAAAACTGACCTTTTCCAGTCTTGTGGCTACTGCTGAGTTTTCCAATTTTCTGGCATATTGAGTGCAGCACTTTCACAGCATCATCTTTTAGGATTTGAAATAGTTCAACTGGAATTCCATCACCTGCACTAGCTTTGTTCGTAGTGATGCTTCCTAAGCCCCACTTGACTTCACATGCCAGAATATCTTGCTCTAGGTGAGTGATCTTGCCATGAGAATTTCATGGCCAGAGAAGTCTGGTGGGCTACAATCCATGGGGTGACAAAGAGTCAGACCTGTCTCAGCAACTAACATGAAACCCATTTTATTCTGAATTGCATAAAATAAAATATGGTAAAATAAGGATTTATCTACCCAAACTTAACACAATTCAGATATTTTCAAGTTTTTAAATGTAACTGAATTGAACTGAAAGTTTGACTGTCTGAACGGTTAGTAGATACTGATGAGAAAGACCTTTTTAAAAAGAATAAAGGGGAAATTCCCTGGCAGTCCAGTGGTTAAGACTTCATGCTTCTTGAAGAATGGAAGAGAGCATGGGTTCCATCTCTAGTTGGGAAATTAAGATCCAGCAAGCCAGGTGGTGGAGTGAAAAATAAAACAAATAAAAATAAAGCTAAGCACTTCAATCACAAGGCAAAACAAATAGAAAGCAGCAAGTTTAAAATGAATCTTTAAATCAGAATTTTATTTTAATTTTAAGTAGTAATCATAATATATTATTGGCATTTAGAAATTATTCTCAATCTTGTGATATCTTTTGCACAATATAGATATGAGCTATAGCTTGTCATAGTCAGTTTTAAGAAAGGATTTTAAAAATCATGTCCCTTTTTATCTTTATGATGCACTTGCTGAGTTGTTTTGTTTTCAAAATCATTTTTTCCTTGAAACTTACCTATAGAATATCTTTCTGCCATCCTTTTTAAAAGTGAAAAACCTAACTTCACTTTTGTGTATGTGTGAGCCAAATTTTAAAGGATTACGTTCTTATTCTTGACATTCAAAGGAGACATCCCGTGATGTTGTAAATGTTCCAGCAGGATTAAGGAGAGAGACTGCAGTGTCTCTGAGAGCACTCCAAAGTATGTTCAATATGCTCATTTCTCAGTGGTTGGGCAGGGCGGAACAGAACTTCTAAGTCCTTGACCTCCTCAAAGAAGTCAGCTGTGTCAAAGTGTGACTACCTTTAATTTATTATGTAATGCCGAAGGAATTAATGCAGTAATTACTTTTTGCTTGTAACACTTTCCTCCCCAGCCCTATTCAATGATGTTTAAATAATAAATAGAAAATGCTTAGCATCGTAAATATTTTTAAGTGTAAATGAAAATTACATTTAAAAATCCATAATCATATATTATGTATAGGGTACTCTGGTCAATACTTTTTTCCTAAAGATTTATTTATTTGTATATTTTATTTTATTTTTGGCTATGCTGGACCCTCATTGCTGTGCTTGCTCTTTCCCTAGCTGTGGTGAACAGGGGCTCCTTTTCATTGCAGTGCCCAGCACCTTCTTGTTGCAGTGACTTCTGTTGTGGTGGAACACAGGCTTGAGGCATGAAGGCTTCAGTAGTTCAGCATGTGAGCTCTGGGGCACTGGCTCAGTTGTTATGGCACATGGGGCTAGTTGCTCTGTAATATGTGGGATTATCCTAGAGCAGGGATCTAACCCATGTCCCCTGCATTGCCAGGCAGATTCTTAGCCACTTGGACCACCAGGGATACCCCTGGCCAATACTTTTGACATTTACTCTATTCATTATACTTATTATATTCAAAGAATAAATATTACCCAAGAATTCCATGCAGAGATTTGATATACAATTTTGATTCAGATGATTAAGAAATGCCTGACAAAAATATATTAAGACTGAAATTAAGCTGCATAAGTTATTGGTATTTAAATACTAACTGAAAAGTAAGACTGCATTTGCTTTCCAGTAAGGGGGAAGGCAAAGGCACCCCACCCCAGTACTCTTGCCTGGAAAATCCCATGGACCGAGGAGCCTGGTAGCCTGCAGTCCATGGGGTCGCTAAGAGTCCGACACGACTGAGCGACTTTGCTTTCACTTTTCACTTTCACGCATTAGAGAAGGAAATGGCAACCCACTCCAGTGTTCTTGCCTGGAGAATCCTGGGGACGGAGGAACCTGGTGGGCTGCCGTCTATGGGGTCGCACAGAGTCGGACACGACTGAGCGACTTAGCAGCAGCAGCAAGGTGGCTCAAGTGGTTGAAAAAATCTGCCTTCCAGTTCAGGAGTCACAGGAAACAAGAGTTTGATCCCTGGTTTGGGAAGATGCCCTGGAGGAGAAATGGCAACCCACTCCAGTATTCTTGCCTGGAAAATTCCGTGGGTAGGGGAGCCTGACAAGCTACAGTTCATAAGGTCAAAAAGAGTGGGACACTACTGAGCATGAGTGGGTAAATGGGGTCGGGCGGGCAGGATGTATTCTATAGACAGATTGCAGGGAAATATTTAAAGGTTGAGAAATATATGACAAGTTCATTTATAAGGATGGAAATTTAATTTCCCTGCATCAATAACATGAGAGTGAACTTAGTTAAATGTATGCCTGTTGAGTCCTGTTATAGAGAAGTTAGCATTGTGGTTGAATTCAATCACTTGTTTCATCTAAAGAAGTGTAGGGTGTTTTTGTCAACTTTACTAATTCAGCAATTGATGGCTAGAAGTGTTGAACAAGTATCTTGACTTGGAAACTTCTAAAATTGATCATAAAGTCCAAAAAATTTTGTGACATCCTCCTTATCTATTCTTTTGTTAATCTTTTCCTCTTTACTCCGATATCACAGGCTTATTCTTCTACAAATGACGTTGTCAAATCTGTTGATGGTAGATTTAATGCCTCAAGAAGACTCTTTTTAAAGAATACCAGAAAGTAAAAAAGTAAGTTGAAAAAGACAAAGAGTGGATTTTTGCCAGCTAGGTAGGCATCACGAAACTGAAGATTTTGAATCATTTAATGTAGTTCACTCTTGGTTTGCTTTGTTTGGAAACATAGAATCTTTTTCTTGTAGCCTTACAGAGGCTTGTTAGATGAGGCAGAAAAATGAATGAGATTTGTGTTCCTGTTCTCTGTGAAGCCTGTGTAATCGCTATTACTCTTTCCTGCCATTTGTCTTTTTGATGTACCAACCTATTTAAAATGGAGGTAGAGGAGAGTTGCTTTTATTAAGTAAATAAATTTAAATTGCAGTAAAAAGCTTAATCCTTGATCTACAGTGTTCAAAAGACTTTTCAAATGATGGTCTCCTACATGTATTTTAAGAAGTCTGCTTTTGCATGCAATTCAAACATCTGCATCATTATCCCATCTCATTCTTATACAGATATACTATCTAAATACATGAGTATTTATATGCTAAAAAAGATTCTTAATCCTATATACCTTGCCTTGAATAATAAACATCTTCTGGTTTACAAAATTTGAAGACAGGTGTATATGTATACGATAAACACAGAGAAATATAGAGAAAATTAAACTTTCTGAAAACAATCAGACCTTGTAGGAATAATCATATGTATACGTTTCTCTATTAGTAGAGGGTTATTTTATATTTACCTGTGCATATAAACATACAGTCTTGGGCATCTCTTTTAAGACAGAACCATACGATAACAAGCATGGTATATTTGTAACTCATGCTAGATGGAGGTCAGAATTCCAAAAAGTTCAGAACCAAAGCAAAAGGAATAATACATATTTGATCAAAATTCACTTGTAGGCTGGGAGATGATTGGCAGAGAACAAACAATATTAAGCACCTAGCTCTTCTCAGAGAAACTACAGTGAATACATAGCCAAGAATACCATCTGTTGAATATGAACATCTTGGATCAAGACATTATAGATACATTTCCCCAAACAGCAGGGACAGAGTCTTTCTGGAAACAAAATCACAATAGGGTTGCAGAGACGCCAAGTGAGATAGTGGCAAATAACTGTTCATTGCGTTATGGGGAGCAGACTTCACTGCTAGTGCAGGGTGTGATTAATTACATGGCATGGTTCATGATGCCAATAGTAAATAAACGTAGTCACCCTGTTTGAATAATTTCTAAATCAGTATGTCAACTACCAGCTGTAGGTAGATCAAAATAATTTTATCATGTGTGGTGTCTGTTTATTCACTCTCGGGATTCATTGTGCTCTCTGTCACTTACTATGTTTTATAAAGATAGTGGAATGATGGCTGTGTGATATTCAATGGAAGATTTAAATTTAAAAATTAATGAATGATAATTGTCCCTAAAGTAAAACTTAGATGTAATTCTACACTTTATACTTGGATCTGATGATCTTAGAAAAGGCATATTTTTCTATATAATAAAAATAATTGCCTTTACTAGAATGTGCCTAAGTTTGACTCTGCATCCCTTTTAGGGAAGCAGTCTGATATCTAGATAGACAACTGTTAATGTAGAAATGACCTCTGCTAATGAGAAAGGCATAGAACAGAAAGTAGGAAGAGCAATGAGTATGGTAAGAGAAGTAATAATAGATGTACACATTTTAATAAAACTATTCTGATTCCCTTAGCTGAACTCATTGAAAAGAGTTGGAATCAATGTGAAGGGGACTAAAACGTTGATTGATTCAACGTCTGGTGATCCTTTTATTCATTCAAACTAATTATATGCAAATGTTTTATTTGGGCTTACCTTGTAAATTGGAAATCTGCATTTTTATTCAATTTTCTGGAACATCATAATTTGTTATTAGGACACGACTATTATTTTAACATATAGTAGGTGTTCAATAATTAGTTAATGAAGGGATTAGAGTGATGACATAATAACATTCTTTTAAGCAGTTTATATGTATTAATTTGTTTAATTTTTAAAACAATTCTAAGGAGTAGATGCAATTACGATCCCTAATTGTTTCCGTAAAAACACTTGAGGCAGAAATCTGAAGTGAAAGGCCAAATGTCACTCAGTAAACTGATTTAAATCTAACCCTCTTTTTCCACATGCTGTGCTTCTAACCACCTTGAAATATACATGAAAAAAGCAAAGGTACCATTTGGATATAGATGTCTTTAGGCCCAGAGTATACTACTGCTATGTATTCAAAATGAAGATTTTTGTTTCTTATACTTCAGTAGATCATCCACTGAGACAGTGCCCTGATATTATCCATGCAAAGGGATACAATAGAAAGGCTCATTTTCTTCTGATGATTTTGAGAAGTGCATGTGACTTAGGGAATTTCTATTAATACTTCTATAAACAGATTGCAAGTAAGGCAAACAGCAGTATGGTTATTTAGGTGAATTCAGACTTGTAAAATAAACACCTAAAGAAAGTTTAGTGACTTTTTCTTAATTTTCCCTGAGCCTGTCTTTATATCTTATACATGTCATACCTTCTGTGTTATAGACGTATATATCTCTTTCTAGTCTTCTTGAAAGTAAGAGTCATTATTTAATGGTATTTATTACTCCAAATATTGCTAGCGAAAAAATACATGGGTCATGATACATGAATCACAGATACATGATCAGATCAGATCAGATCAGTCACTCAGTCGTGTCCGACTCTTTGCGACCCCATGAACCGCAGCACGCCAGGCCTCCCTGTCCATCACCAGCTCCCGGAGGTCACTCAGACTCGCATCCATCGAGTCAGTGATGCCATCCAGCCATCCCATCCTCTGTCGTCCCCTTCTCCTCCTGCCCTCAATCCCTCCCAGCATCAGAGTCTTCTCCAATGAGTCAACTCTTCGCATGAGGTGGCCAAAATACTGGAGTTTCAGCTTTAGCATCATTCCTTCTAAAGAAATTCCAGGATTGATCTCCTTCAGAATGGACTGGTTGGATCTTCTTGCAGTCCAAGGGACTCTCAAGAGTCTTCTCCAACACCACAGTTCAAAAGCATCAATTCTTCGGTGCTCAGCCTTCTTCACAGTCCAGCTCTCACATCCATACATGACCACAGGAAAGACCATAGCCTTGACTAGGCGAACCTTTGTTGGTAAAGTAATGTCTCTGCTTTTGAATATGCTATCTAGGTTGGTCATAACTTTCCTTCCAAGGAGTAAGCGTCTTTTCATTTCATGGCTGCAGTCACCATCTGCAGTGATTTTGGAGCCCAGAAAAACAAAGTCTGACACTGTTTCCACTGTTTCCCCATCTATTTCCCATGCAGTGATGGGACCAGATGCCATGATCTTCGTTTTCTGAATGTTGAGCTTTAAGCCAACCCTTTCACTCTCCACTTTCACTTTCATCAAGAGGCTTTTTAGCCCCTCTTCACTTTCTGCCATAAGAGTGGTGTCATCTGCATATCTGAGGTTATTGATATTTCTCCCGGCAATCTTGATTCCAGCTTGTGTTTCTTCCAGTCCAGCATTTCTCATGATGTACTCTGCATATAAGTTAAATAAACATGGTGACAATATACAGCCTTGACGTACTCCTTTTCCTATTTGGAACCAGTCTGTTGTTCCATGACCAGTTCTAACTGTTGCTTCCTGACCTGCATACAGATTTCTCAAGAGGCAGATCAGGTGGTCTGGTATTCCCATCTCTTTCAGAATTTTCCATAGTTTATTGTGATCTACACAGTCAAAGGCTTTGGCATAGTCAATAAAGCAGAAATAGATGTTTTTCTGGAACTCTCTTGCTTTTTCCATGATCCAGTGGATGTTGGCAATTTGATCTCTGGTTCCTCTGCCTTTTCTAAAACCAGCTTGAACATCAGGAAGTTCACGGTTCACATATTGCTGAAGCCTGGCTTGGAGAATTTTGAGCATTACTTTACTAGCGTGTGAGATGAGTGCAATTGTTCGGTAGTTTGAGCACTCCTTGGCATTGCCTTTCTTTGGGATTGGGATGAAAACTGACCTTTTCCAATCTTGTGGCCACTGCTGAGTTTTCCAAATTTGCTGGCATATTGAGTGCAGCACTTTCACAGCATCATCTTTCAGGACTTGGAATAGTTCCACTGGAATTCCATCACCTCCACTAGCTTTGTTCGTAGTGATGCTTTCTAAGGCCCATTTGACTTCACATTCCAGAATGTCTGGCTCTAGGTCAGTGATCACATCATCATGATTGTCTAGGTCTTGAAGCTCTTTTTTGTACAGTTCTTCTGTGTATTCTTGCCACCTCTTCTTAATATCTTCTGCTTCTGTTAGGTCCACACCATCTCTGTCCTTTATCGTGCCCATCTTTGCATGAAATGTTCCTTTGGTATCTCTGATTTTCTTGAAGAGATCCCTAGTCTTTCCCATTCTGTTGTTTTCCTCTATTTCTTTGCATTGATCACTGAAGAAGGCTTTCTTATCTCTTCTTGCTATTCTTTGGAACTCTGCATTTAGATGTTTATATCTTTCCTTTTCTCCTTTGCTTTTCACTTCTCTTCTTTTCACAGCTATTTGTAAGGCCTCCCCAGACAGCCATTTTGCTTTTTTGCATTTCTTTTCCATGGGGATGGTCTTGATCCCTGTCTCCTGTACAATGTCATGAACCTCATTCCATAGTTCCTCAGGCACTCTATCTATCAGATCTAGGCCCTTAAATCTATTTCTCACTTCCACTGTATAATCATAAGGGATTTGATTTAGGTCATACCTGAATGGTCTAGTAGTTTTCCCTACTTTCTTCAATTTCAGTCTGAATTTGGCAATAAGGAGTTCATGGTCCGAGCCACAGTCAGCTCCTGGTCTTGTTTTTGCTGATTGTATAGAGCTTCTCCATCTTTGGCTGCAAAGAATATAATCGATCTGATTTCGGTGTTGACCATCTGGTGATGTCCATGTATAGAGTCTTCTCTTGTGTTGTTGGAAGAGGGTATTTGCTATGACCAGTGCATTTTCTTGGCAAAACTCTATTAGTCTTTGCTGTGCTTCATTCCGTATTCCAAGGCCAAATTTGCCTGTTACTCCAGGTGTTTCTTGACTTCCTACTTTTGCATTCCAGTGCCCTATAATGAAAAGGACATCTTTTTTGGGTGTTAGTTCTCAAAGGTCTTGTAGGTCTTCAACTTGTAGGTCTTGTAGAACCTTTCAACTTCAGCTTCTTCGGCATTACTGGTTGGGGCATAGACTTGGATTACTGTGACATTGAATGGTTTGCCTTGGATACGAACAGAGATCATTCTGTCATTTTTGAGATTGCATCCAAGTACTGCATTTCGGACTCTTTTGTTGACCATGATGGCTACTCCATTTCTTCTGAGGGATTCCTGCCCACAGTAGTAGATATAATGGTCATCCGAGTTAAATTCACCCATTCCAGTCCATTTTAGTTCGCTAATTCCTAGAATGTCGACATTCACTCTTGCCATCTCTTATTTGACCACTTCCAATTTGCCTTGATTCATGGACCTGACATTCCAGGTTCCTATGCAATATTGCTCTTTACAGCATCGGACTTTGTTTCTATCACCAGACATATCCACAGCTGGGTATTCTTTTTGTTTTGGCTCCATCCTTTCATTCTTTCTGGAGTTATTTCTCCACTGATCTCCAGTAGCATATTGGGCCCTTACTGACCTGGGGAATTTCTCTTTCAGTATCCTATCATTTTGTCTTTTCATACTGTTCATGGTGTTCTCAAGGCAAGAATACTGAAGTGGTTTGCCATTCCCTTCTCCAGCGGACCACACCCTGTCATATCTCTCCACCATGACCCGCCCATCCCAGGTTGCCCCTCGGGCATGGCTTAATTTCATTGAGTTAGACAAGGGTGTGGTCCTTGTGTGATTAGATTGACTAGTTTTCTGTGAGAATGGTTTTAGTGTATTTGCCCTCTGATGCCCTCTTTCAAGACCTACTGTCTTACTTGGGTTTCTCTTACCTTGGGCGTGGGGTATCTCATCCCGGCTGCTCCTGGCTGCTCCCGGCCAGCAAAGCACAGCCATCGCACATGATATCTGTGATAATTCCACAAGTTAGCAATGCAATGAACATCTTACATTGTAATTTGACTTAAAACATTACTGCTGAATCCTTTAAAGTACATAAAAGATAGAGATGGTAAAAGTGCATCTGCTCTCAGAATCTTTGTACCAGGTCTGCAATTCTTTCAGTGTGATCAACTTATTACAAAAGAGTCAACTTTTAGAAATAGGCTTTCATAATTCTTTACACCTGCCTAGTAGAGGGAACAATGGTATCACTAAAGTCTGGTTTTATGCTACAAGACTTATTTTAGTTACATGATATAGCATGTGTAACACCCAAAATATTTTACACTTTTAGGTATCCCATTTTTACTTCCTAATATGGTGCACTTGCACTGCATTTTTGAACTATTTCAGACATGTTATCTTGTAGTTCTGACTCAGTCAGAAAACAGCCAAGAGCACTACTTGTTTGCTTTAGATAAATGAGTTCCTGTTCATTCAACACCTCTCATGCTGAAAATGGCCACACTGCAGTGACATTGTGTTGTTGGCAAAGTTGGCAAAATTATACCTGTAAGAATAATTGGCCAATGTCTTCAAAACATTATTTCTGTAGTTTAAACTGTAAAATGTTATGGTTTCTAAGGCATATAAGATGATGTATCTCAGGAACAGAAAAAGAATTTGTAATAAATACAGAAAAAAAAATGCCTCTTAAAGGCCACCCTGCTATTTTAACAACTTAAGGATTTTTTGGCTACTTCACCAAAACATAAAATGCCAAGAAAAATCTTTCTTATTTTTTTCATGTTCTTGGCATCCCTTATGTATGAAGTTGAGTAAGATTGTAAATAAAGCTCTAGGCTGATAGGTGCTGTATTAAATGCAGTGTGTAAAATATCAGGAATGGCTTGAATCATAATTGTGTTTTTATACTTTTCAACTCCCAGTTTAGAAATATTAAGGTTCAATTTAGAATAGTGACATATTTAGAGATGTTTTCTGACTTGAGGATCTCTTTAAAGCAATTTATAAAAGCTTCCTATAAAAGTTTTCATTTTCCCCCATAATTCTACTTAATGATGCTCTCTGAATAGTAATTTTAGCTAATGGAGAAGTAACATTATACTCAGAGAACCATCAACTATCAGAGTCTTACAATAAAGAAAGATCCTAAAAAATGGCCATGTTAATGAGCTCCACATTTTAGCTTTCATACATTTCTGTTGAGTAAAGTGAGCTAATTTTCCTTTTCAGGCCTCAGATAACTTAGTAGGATTTTAGAGCTGCTTGTCAAACTGTAATTTGACCTAATAATTACCCCTCAAGATGTGATTAAGAAACACCTGACTCAGATGTCCAGTACATATGCAAACCACGAGTCATCACCCTTTCCTCTCCTTTGATTTCAGTGGCTAATAGCCAAGTCAGCAGGCTGAGAAGTGGCCTTAGGAGTAACCTGCCAGATTAGAGTTTATTCAGGTCATTGCACTTATGCCAGACATACCTAACAAGAAGAGACCTCGGTGTGTGCAAACATGAAATGTATGCATTTTTCTGAAAGACTTCATGGGGGAGAAAAGGAATTTCTGAAATCTGTCTTTCATATAAATGCTAACAGTTACTAAAACTGTAATTCAAACAGCAAGACTATTTGCAGTTACAGTAAAGTAGATGTATATTACTCAAAGTGTGCGAAAAAAAGTGGGTTTTTTTTTCCCTCTAGAACTGAACACCTACTTTATACATGAGAAAATTGTTTTTCAATCTTTAAGATCAACAAATTGATGAAAAGTATGCTATTTTTATACTCATTCTTTACTATTTTCTGTTCTGAATTCACTGATCAATGTTTAAATAAAATATAACCCCTTTTCTCCTTACAGAATATCTATGGGAGGATCTATCTAGATCCTTTTTTTTTTTTTTTGCTTCCCCAAAATATTCCTTTAAATAGATATCAGAATGTTCATGAATACAAAACTTGTTCAGTCAAAAAACTTATAAAACAAACCTGACATGTAGCATTATTACAGATTATCTCTTAATATAATGAATATTTTCAGTGATATTCTGATTGGTAATTTTCAACTTTCATTTCTAGTTTTAGTTCATTTTTTTAAACTCTTTTTCTCCAGAAAAAAATTTCTAGACAGGCTGGGTTATTACATTTTGTCACCAAAATCTGATGGTAGTCTGCTGAGCTTGCTGATAATTTAAAATCTGCTTTATATATGTTTATGGATTTCAATTATTTGTGGATTGTTACAACAAAATGTAAAAATGATTAGAGAAGATATTTTTAAATTTAGAAAGGGACTTCAATTATGAGATTAAGGATATGAAAATAGATGATATTTTAAAAGTTATTCACTTTTTGTTATCCTATTTAACATGTGGATTCACACTGATTTTTCAAATTTTATTTGTCAGTAATTAATTTATGTTCTATATTTTGAATGAAATCATAGTAGTAAATTTTATTAAAGTGAAAAAGATAAAGTAAAAATGAGTTGGATAAAAAAGACAACTTCATATCCAAGTTTAACACTCATTGGTTTTCACAATTATTGTAAGGAAGGTTTGCTCAACCAGAATATAATTATATGTAAAATATGATTCTCATTCCACTTACAAATTTGTTATTAAAGTTTTCACTCAACTCATGAAGAATTTCACAACTTAGAAACACAGAAAGTGAGATTCTGAATATATATATAATTAAAGAGTGGAGCTAAATGCTTGTGTGATTAAAGGAAATGAAAAATTACAAGTATTTATAATGGTTGAATTATGAAATTATAATCAGGCTCAATTTGAAGTACTATGATTTCCATTCCGGTGGTCGCTTAGTAATCTCTCGCCTGATGGAGTTACTATTCTTTCCCCATGCACGTGTTTAAATTTCTGCATACTTAACACTATAAGAAACTGCCTAATTCCATGTTCTGAGAAGTGTTTGGTACAATGTTGATATGAAATAAGGTTTCTCTTTAAATAAGGAAAGTAATATGCAAATATTTTTCATAGATACATACTCTAAAATATACATATTTCTTTATCTCTAAGAAATGAGATTATCCTTTTCCAAATAAATTTAAAAAGGAAAATGCCAAATCTTTATCTGTATTAATTATAAGGACTATATAATAAATGAAATTCAAGGAGTTTTGTAGGGATAGACATTAAAGAAAGAAACAGATGAATTAGAAAAAGCTACAAAAATGGTATGTTTCGGATCACACCTAGTGATCCAAATAGGATCCAACCTAACAGGTTTTAAACTATCAACTGGAAAAGGCAATGGCACCCCACTCCAGTACCCTTGCCTGGAAAATCCCATGGATGGAGGAGCCTGGTAGGCTGTAGTCCATGGGGTCGCTAGGGGTCGGACACGACTGAGTGACTTCACTTTCACTTTTCACTTTCATGCATTGGAGAAGAAATAGCAACCCACTCCAGTGTTCTTGCCTGGAGAATCCCAGGGACCGGGGAGCCTGGTGGGCTGCCGTCTATGAGGTCGCACAGAATCGGACATGACTGAAGCGACTTAGCGGCAGCAGCAGCAAACTATCAGCATATTCAAAAGCAGAGACATTACTTTGGCAACAAAGGTCCATCTAGTCAAGGCTATAGTTTTTCCAGTGGTCATGTATGGATGTGAGAGTTGGACTGTGAAGAAAGCTGAGCACCAAAGAATTGATGCTTTTCAACTGTGGCGTTGGAGAAGACTCTTGAAGAGTCCCTTGGACTGCAAGGAGATCCAACCAGTCCATTCTAAAGGGGATCAGTCCTGGGTGTTCATTGGAAAGTGAAAGTGAATTCACCCAGTCGTGTCTGACTCTTTGCGACCCCATGAACTGTGCCTACAAGGCTTTGCTGTCCATGGGATTTTCCAGGCAATAGAACTGGAGTGGATTGTTATTTCCTTCTCCAGGGAATCTTCCCAACCCAGGGATCGAACTTGGGTCTCCCGCATTGTAGACAGACACTTTACCGTCTGAAGCACCAGGGAAGTCAAAGCTTGGACTTTGACTTGGAAGGACTGATGCTAAAGCTGAAACTCCAATACTTTGGCCACCTTATGTGGAGTTGACTCATTTGAAAAGACTCTGATGCTGGGAGGGATTGGGGGCAGGAGGAGAAGGGGATGCCGGAGGATGAGATGGCTGGATGGTATCACCGACTCAATGGACATGAGTTAGAGTGAACTCGGAGAGTTGGTGATGGACAGGGAGGCCTGGCGTGCTGTGATTCATGGGGTCGCAAAGAGTCCGACACGACTGAGCGACTAAACTGAACTGAATCTATCAGCAGTAGTAACATTTCTGTTCACAAAAGAGGTTGGTTGCATTCCACTGAAGCTATTTGTTGTATTAAAATCATAAAACATTACTATTGATAGGGCTTTTGCATGTCAACTAGCCCAGTGGTTCTTAAATAACTTGAGTTTTAAGGTGCTTTGTAAATATAGTGATGGTTTAAGACCCTTTCAATGGAAGATTACACACTTACCAAAAAACAGTTTTCAAGCTATTCTGTGTACATTTCCAAGAATTCTAGTTAATCCAGGCAACCCTTAGACAAGATTTAAGAGCCTCTGATTATTCAAAGTTCACTACAGATCCAGAGAGAGAGGGGAAAACAACAACAACAACAAAAACAACAAAACACTCCTTAATTCCAATTCTACTGACCTTTTAATATCTCTGAAGTTGTCTAGCCATCTGCAGTGATAATGTTCCAAACAGACTTCCACTTAATGCTCATTTTTTTCTATTTCTGTGATCAAAAGAAATGAAAATATGTGGAAGCAACTTCCACTTTCCATTAGAGACTAATCTAGCATCACCATCTAATTTTTTCTTTATAGGTTTTTCTTTGTACAAGTGTGTGTGTGTGTGTGTGTGTTTATGTGTGTGTGTGTTTATGCATGTCCATCACCATTTCAATGCCTAAAACTAGGTTGTCTCGTCTTTCTTTCAAGTGTTTGCTTCTGCATCTGTCCTCCAAAGAATAATGTAGGAAACGGAATCTGTCAGTCAGTGGCAGGCACTTGGATGTGGTATTCTTATTTTTCACAGATATTACCTGATTTTCAAACAAGATAGGATGTTCTTTTGTTATAAACAATATGGATTTATCTTGAACCACTTAGAGTAAGAGCTTTTCAACAACTAATGAAATAGCAGGAGTCACTTTTACCTTTTTCATTTAATTATAATTTAAGGGAATGTCAATGTCATCATCACTTGCTTTGAGTAATAGTCAAAGGTAAGTTCTATTTTTTGTACCACTCTTGTTAAAAAAGATGTTCTGTGAAATTTGGTAAGAAAATGACTTCCAGGTTTCTTGCCACTCCTTAAAAATAGATATCTCTGAGCTTATCTCTTGAGATAGTGGAATATTGTGTGGAGCTGAGATTCTCCTGAGCAATGTGGGAAGTGTATTTTTCTTCTACCACTCCCTTTTGAAAGTTATAGAAATGAAATCACAAAGTAGAGATACATTTCTGCCTATACATCAGTTGGAAGACAAATTGGTAAACTTAAAACTCAAACATAAGTTTTGTTTTTTTAAAGCATCACTGCAGATGTATCCAGTACATTGTGACTCATCTTTGTTTACTCCTATAACCAAGGTCCTCCTATAAGTGTGATCTTCTGAGACACCGAAAGGCAACAACATGAGCCAGAGTTCCTTCTTTCCTTTATGGTTATTGTGAATATTAAATTACATAATATATGGAAAATCCTATTATAAACAAAATATTACAAGATTGCACAGAAACTATTGAGAAATCTTTGTCATTTGAGTCTATCATCAATGAATAGCTAGAAGCTAAAATGATCGTCAGATTCCAATTCTTCCTTTCCAGTTTACCATGCGCACTTTGTTGAAAGATGTGAATTCAAGGTACGGGTCACTGTCTTTGAGGATATTCTGTAACTTCCTTTTGAACAATTTTCACATTCTCCAAATCGTGATTATAATACCTGCCTGTTGAGAGTCCTAAGAAGAACTGAGTGAAATAATATAGGTGAAAACCATTTGCCAGTTACCATTGCTAAAGAGAAAATGAGGTGACAATTCCACCATCTAGGAAATCTTTCAGTAAAGTCATCAAAACTAATTCAATCTGCAGAACCAAATGTTTGAATCTGTGCAATAATCTCTAGAATAGAAATATCCCTGGCTTCCCAATATAAAGCTGCTGCTGCTGCTGCTGCTGCTGCTGCTGAGTCACTTCAGTCGTGTCCGACTCTGTGCGACCCCATAGACGGCAGCCCACCAGGCTCCCCCGTCCCTGGGATTCTCCAGGCAATAACACTGGAGTGGGTTACCATTTCCTTCTCCAATGCATAAAAGTGAAAGTGAAGTCGCTCAGTCATGTCCGACTCTTAGTGACCCCATGGACTGTGGCCCACCAGGGTCCTCCATCCATGGGATTTTCCAGGCAAGAGTACTGGGGTGGGGTGCCATTGCCTTCCCTGAATATAAAGCTAAACCAATCCATTTAGATTTTGTATTAAAAATAGAGATAGCTGTAGGACCATTGCTTCACCTGCTATTATATAAATACATATTAAAACAAATCAGTGAAAAGCTACAAAATGTGCAAAACGTGTTTTCAAGACTGAAAAACCTTCAGAATGGATTGTAAGGAGAAACATGTATTTTCTTGTTAAGAAATGTTTTAGTTTATACTACAGAATCACGCGTAGGTCATACTGAGATAAGAGAAAGTATTTCTGATAAACAGAAGTAAAGTAGCAAGGCACATCCAGCAGAGGTACTGGGAGCAGTTTCACAGCATCTGTTAGAGGCAAATGGAACTGGGGAGAGCATTAGAGAAAATCCTGCCCTGGGTCCAAACACCACTGATAGGGAACACATCAACAGCAACAATGAAACCTGGATGCTTCAGCCAAGGGCTGCTTATCCAAACATTGCCTGCAGCCAATGCACATTTTCCTTGAAATTCTTAATACTTTCAAGTTCATTTTTTTATGATCAATATTACCAAAAAGTGTTGTGCCTTGGGGGCAGTTCTTCAGAGTTAGCATCAAATGTCAATTTGCCATATGATTCTTTTGTTATATGAAAAGACAAGATCCTTGGGCTTAAATATTGATAGACAAACTAGTCATCAAACTAGAAAAGGTGTAGCTACAGGTGAAAAATCAAATACAGTAGTGGAGTGTATATTTTCCGAAAACAAATAAACAGAAATCTTTACCTGTATAAGAGCCAAATATGTACTAGAGAGCTGAATTGTAAATCTACTAGGCAAGGTATTTTTATGGTTGATACCTTAGCTTTAAATATTGCTGGTGCCATTTTCTTTCTTTTTATTTCAGGCTATTAATTGTGGTTGTAAGGATTGGTCCCCTGGTAGATTTTGTACCTAGTTTAAATTACATTTCTTTGGTCTAGTGAGTCCCTCTCTGCTACCCTCACCTTTACCCTTGTGTATTGAACCTGAGGATGATTAAGGATAGGGAACCAAAGGCAGTGGAGCTGTTCAACAGGGGCACATGCAGGGGATTTTATAACTTTTCTATTCCCACTGAGAATCGACTAACTGAACCTAGAGCAGTTCTTTGTGTGCCCTACAAGGAAGCCTCTTTTCTTATCAGACACCTGTACTTGTTCTGTCTTCCAAAATAATTTCTGTCGGTATCTTTGTCTGGGTCTCTGTTTGCAATGAAGCATTTTGAGAAATTATTCACATTTATTTTTCAAAAAATGATTTCAGTATATTTCTTTTTTAATAAAAGAAAAGCTCCTGGTCCCAACAGAGCACCAAGTACTGGTGGACTGAGGCTTGGAAGTAAAGCAATCAACTGAAGTTTTCTGCATGGGAGATAATATGTTTTTGAAAAAAGATTTAAGAGTCCCTGCTGGATGGCATCACTGACTCGATGGATGCGAGTCTCAATGACCTCCGGGAGTTGGTGATGGACAGCGAGGCCTGGCGTGGTGCAATTCATGGGGTCGCAAAGAGTCGGACACGACTGAGTGACTGATCTGATCTGATCTGATCTGATCTGATACACCATTAATTTAGGAAATTTTCTGTTCATTTGTAACCTAGCTCCAGTGCTCGATTCAGCAGCACATATACTAAAATTGTAACTTAGCTCTGTTTCTTCTGATAATTATTACAGAATAGTTGTTTCATTCTATAATATATAGATCTTTTATCAATGTATTGTTCCTTTGTTAACATTAAGCAGGACAGTATAAATTTTTACCTAATTAAGCCTGAGATAGTCTTGCCTTGGTGCTCAGATCATCAGATCATTCATTTTCCTTAGTGCTATTGACCTAAGGTGGGTTTCCCAGAGAGCTCAGCCTTAAAGAATCTGCCTGCCAACACAGGAGATGCAATAAACACAGGTTCAATCCCTGGGTCAGGAAGAGTCCCTGGAGAAGGAAATGGCAACCTACTCCAGCATTCTTGCCTGGCAAATCCCATGGACAGAGAAGCCAGGCAGGCTACAGTCCATGGGGTCTCAGAAGAGTCAGTCACTACTGAGCAACTGAGCACACTGTGATCTGGGGTAAATAGAAAATTGTTGTCTTGAAATAAACTGCCTAACATTTCAGACACTTGTTAAGTGCTAAAATATTATATAACATCACAAGCAATGCATCAGTTCAGTTCAGTTCAGTTGCTCAATCGTGTCCGACTCTTTGCGACCCCATGAATCACAGCACGCCAGGCCTCCCTGTCCATCACCAACTCCCAGAGTTCACTCAGACTCACGTCCATCGAGTCAGTGATGCCATCCAGCCGTCTCATCCTCTGTCTCCCCTTAGAATATTGTAAAACATACACATTAAAACATACCAAACATTGTGTGAAAAGATATCCTCTAGGCCCCCAAATATTCCAATTATTTCATTATTTAAAATTATTTGCTTGTTGTGAGAAATTTGGCAGAATTATTTCTAGTCTTTAGAATGTATTTTGCTTAAATACTTAAGAAAATCTATTTTATATTTTTTCCAAAATTTGAGTCACCTTTCCAATATAAAAAAGGATACAATTAAGCTTACATCAAAATAGAAATTTGCATCATGGGATCTGGAAGGGGAAAAATTGGGAAGTATTTGAAGGATATAGAAAGGACTCGATGGACATGAGTTTGAGTTAGCTCCGGGAGTTGATGATGGACAGGAAAGCTTGGTGTGCTGCAGTCCATAGAGTTGCAAAGAGTTGGACACGACTGAATGACTGCACTGAACTGATATAAAGGACCTAGAAAAGAACCTCCTTTTTACCTTGCTCCAAAATGCTGGGTAAAAGTAGACATTCTCAACTAAATTAAAGGGTGGCAAATTTAGAATTTCCTTTCGTAGCATATAATCAACTTGCGGGATATACAGCCTCAAGATGTTATGTTAAATTGACATCTAGAGTTTAAAAACAAATAGATAATTTCATGGCTATAAAAGTGATGGTGTAAGAATAATCAAATCTCACGCCCCCAGGCATAAAATGATATATGGACAAGGAAAACCTTTTCCCAAAGTAAAATATAACTGAGGACACGTTCAAACCTTAGACATTTATCAGTGTGAGGTAAAGAGCAATCCAGTTGGGTAGTAGATTCTGTCATCCTTGCTCTCTCGGTCACAAAATTTATTATTGAGTTTATGTCCTAGGAGAGATCAATAAACAAAAAAAGAAAAATTCCATAAGTATATTTTCTCTAAAATCCATAATGATCGCCTTGAGAGTGATGATAAAAAAAAAATACATTCTTTTGAGTTTTTAATATGTTTACTGTCAATGGGTTTTTCTTTCTATGTGTATATATGTGGTTTTCCATTAGGCTCTGTGTGTGGAGAAAGAAAAAATTGTTCACCACTATTATGTAACTTCTCTTTCAGATGAAATAAATTTTCCCATGGTTGTCTCATCTAGACATCCACTGAACTATGACAAATGGATGGCATGTGTCTGTTATTTATTTAGAATATGACATGATGATATATTTTTATCTTAAAAAAAAAACTTGTTTTCTCAAGTAACACACATGAACTGACTATTTACATGGGGCTATAGTTTTCCCCCAAAATATGTCATAGATTTTTTTTTCTTTAATTTCTCTAGTGAGGCTTAATGACTTTATATTCAATTTGTTATATACCTGATAAATCCAATAAGTATCGTGCCAAGTATAATGCAAAAAGAGCTGGCCTACTTTAAAGGCAGGCTAGGCCTTTATATGTATATGTACATTTATCCCTATTCAGATGTTAATTATTAAGCACTTGTTGAGTCACTAAGTCCTATCTGACTCTTTTGCAACACCATGGACTGTAACCCGCCAGGCTCCTTTGTCCGTGGGATTTTCCAGGCAAGAATACTGAAATAGGTTGTAGTTTCCTTCTCCAGGGGATCTTCCTGACTCACAGTTTGAACCCATGTCTCCTGCATTGCAGGTGGATTCTTTACTGAGTAGCCCCTAAGGACCTCCCATTAAGTACTTGCTCTTGTCTTAAAAATACTTCTTTTAAATGAAAGCAAAGTTATCAAAGATCTGACATGCTGAATGTAGGCTGCTGCTATTTTATCCTCATAAGGAAATTTAAATGTTTTAAGATGATTCTTAACCTAAATATGTAATTATCTGGGAAAGATCCTTCAGACCATGGATTATCCTAAAACATTATATTTGGGAGTATCAGGGAATCCAAAATTCTTCATGTACTTCTATTTAGACAAATGTAGGCTTGTTTTTTTGCCCAGAAAGAGGAAAAATGGACCAGAATCTTGGATTTATATCCCACAGCTGCCAATTCCCTTACAAAGTGATGTCACTGCCCACAAAGGCAGGCCAGGGACACCAGTTAGCTTTCCTGTTCCCATATTTAAACTGTATTGTCATCTCTGAGGGTATTTTGGTTTCTGGATCTTACAGCTGACCACTGGAATAACACAGGCTTAATCAAGGCTATTTTTATGAAAGTTATTTCTAGTACAATTTGAATTAGTGTTTAGAAAATACTATGTGATAATAATTATCATATATTGAGCACCTGGTGTTTACCAGTGTATATACAGGGCTTCCCTTGTGGCTCAGATGGTAAAGTGTCTGTCTACAATGCGGGAGACATGGGTTTGATCCCTGGGTCAGGAAGATCCTCTGGAGAAGGAAATGGCAACCCACTCCAGTACTCTTGCCTAGAAAATCCCATGGACTGAGGAGCCCGGTAGGCTACAGTCCATGGGGTTGCAAAGAGTCAGACAAGACTGAGCCACTTGACTTCACTTCAAGGCTATGGTTTTTCCTGTGATCATGTATGGATGTGAGAGTTGAACAGTTAAGAAGGCTGAGTGCCAAAGAATTGATGCTTTTGAACTGTGGTGTTGGAGAAGACGCTTGAGAGTCCCTTGGACTGCAAGGAGATCCCACCAGTCCATTCTGAAGGAGATCAGCCCTGGGATTTTTTGGAAGGAATGATGCTAAAGCTGAAACTCCAGTACTTTGGCCACCTCATGCGAAGAGTTGACTCATTGGAAAAGACTCTGATGCTGGGAGGGATTGGGGGCAAGAGGAGAAGGGGACAACAGAGGATGAGATGGCTGGATGGCATCACTGACTTGATGGACGTGAGTCTCAGTGAACTTCTGGAGTTGGTGATGGACAGGGAGGCCTGGAGTGCTGTGATTCATGGGGTCGCCAAGAGTCGGACATGACTGAGCAACTGATCTGATCTGATCTGATACAGTACTTATGATCTTCCTTATAACTTTGCAATGTAAATGTTATTACACTCCTTTTGCAAGGGCTCCAAGAGGCTGGCTAATTGTTGCAGAGTCCCAAAATTAACCACTGCTAGAAGCATACACCCCACCCCAGTACTTTTGCCTGGAAAATCCCATGGATGGAGGAGCCTGGTAGGCTCCAGTGCATGGGATCGCTAAGAGTCGGATACGACTGAGCGACTTCACTTTCACTTTTCACTTTCATGCATTGGAGAAGGAAATGGCAACCCACTCCGGTGTTCTTGCCTGGAGAATCCCAGGAACGGGGGAGCCTGGTGGGCTGCCGTCTATGGGGTTGCACAGAGTCGGACACGACTGAAATGACTTAGCAGCAGAAGCATACAAAGAACAGTATTGAGGTTATAGCACAGGGTCGGCTACCAGATCATGTAGGTTCATAACAGTTTGGTCACTTTAAGATCATTTCAAACTCATTTTACTGGTAAATAGTGTGTGTATGTATGTTAAGTTGCTTCAGTCATGTACGCCTCTTTGCGACCCTATGGACTGTAGCCTGCCAAGCTCCTCTGTCCATGAAAATCCCAGGCATGAATACTAGACTGGGCTGCATGCCCTCGTCCAGGGAATCATCCCAATCCAGGGAGAGAACCCATGTCTCTTATGTCCTCTACATTGGCAGGTAGGTTCTTTACCACTAGTACCACCTGGGAAGCCAGTAGATAGTAATAGCAAAGAGTAAATATTAATATTGATTGTCTTCCTTGCTTCATTTATCAGAAAGTTAACTTTGCTTCTACTAGTTCCTGCTGCCTCTAAAATAGAATGTACTCCCTGGATTTACACTTGACCAGTATTGTAATGCAGGGTATATTTGTTTGCTGGGACTGCCATAACAAAAACCTGTGGGTCTTCAACAATAGGCATTGGTTTCTCACAGTTCAGGAGTCTAAGACCAAGAGGTTGAAATGTTTGGTTTTCCATGATACCTTCTTTGGCTTGTGGATATCCTCCTTCTGACTGTGCTCTTGTACGGCCATTTCTTTTTGCATGCACACTCCTCATCTCTCTCTTCTTATAAGGACAACAGCCCTGTTGACTCATCTAGCTTTAATTACCTCTTTAAAGGCCACATTTCCAAATAGTGGGGCTTAGGGCTTCAACATGGGAATTAGAGGGTACTACAACTTGGTCCATAACACAGGGGGAGAGAATATAATTTCATTTGTTATTGACACAGCCTGGGAAACACTGGTGTACTTAACTACAGACTGTGCATGTTGCGTTATTTCTGCAGCCCAATAGGGAGCAAAGGTGGAGTCACTATTACCCTGTATTGTTGGTTTGAGTGTGGTTTAATCTGCTGTTTAAGTAATGTGGATTTCCTTTAAACAAGCAGCATGTATCTGCAGAAGGAATATGCCTAAAACTGTTTTGCTCTGATGGACAAATCATACACTCAGAAAAATGTTATGGAAACCTGAGCAGACATATATTTATTATAGTGTATTTGAATTTACAAATATTATCTGCTACATGCAAGATATACAGTAGGGAATGCTTTTGATATGGATGAGAGGCTTTGTCTAAAGATACACACAATTGTGTGGTACACATACTGATATCTTTAAAAATATATGCAGTTGCTTATTGCTTACTGTGTCAGGGACTGGGTTACGTATCTGCTTAATTCTTATTAAAAGAGGAAGAAGAAATATTATTTTCCTCATTTCGCATGTGGGAAAGTTAAGCCTCTGAGAAGATAAGAAACTTCTTGAAGACCAAACAGCTGGCAGATGAAGTATGTACGTCCCTTACATTTCTCAGTCCATGTCGCTAAACCGAACTGACCAAAAATCAAAATATGAAAAGATTAGTTGACATGTGTTTCTATTAGCTTTTGTAGTAATGTCTTGTCTTTTATATCTATATGTTCCTGTCCCTCCTTGCAAGAAGGGAATGTGATTGAGTCTTCCTTACATTGACAGTGTTTAGCACGATGCCTATGCCATGGTAAAGCCAAGGTTAAGAGTGGACCAGGAAGGAAGGGGTGAAGGATGGAAGGGAGGTCTGAACACATGCCTGAGTATGGTTCTCATTCTTGCTTCTCTGTCTTCAGTTCAGTTCAGTTGCTTAGTCGTGTCCAACTCTTTGTGACCCCATGAACCACAGCACGGCAGGCCTCCCTGTCCATCACCAACTACCAGAGTCTACCCAAACCCATATCCATCAAGTCAGAGATGCCATCCAACCATCTCATCTTCTGTTATCCCCTTCTATTCAATCTTCCCCAGCATCAGGGTCTTTTCCAATGAGTCAGCTCTTCGCATCAGGGGGCCAAAGTATTGGAGTTCAGCTTCAACATCAGTCCTTCCAGTGAACACCCAGGACTGATATTCTTTAGGATGGAATGGTTATATTTCCTTGCAGTTCAAGGGACTCTCAAGAGTCTTCTCCAACAGCACAGTTAAAAAGTGTCAATTCTTCTGTGCTTGTGCCATAAAACTCCAACAAGCATCATACACAAATGCATACAGTTCAGTTCAGTTCAGTCCAGTCACTCAGTCGTGTGCAACTCTTTGTGACCCCATGAATCGCAGCACGCCAGGCCTCCCTGTCCATCATCAACTCCCGGAGGTCACTCAGACTCACGTCCATCGAGTCAGTGATGCCATCCAGCCATCTCATCCTCTGTCGTCCCCTTCTCTTCCTGCCCCCAATCCCTCCCAGCATCAGGTCTTTTCCAATGAGTCAACTCTTCACATGAGGTGGCCAAAGTACTGGAGTTTCAGCTTTAGCATCATTCCCTCCAAAGAAATCCCAGGGCTGATCTCCTTCAGAATGGACTGGTGGGATCTCCTTGCAGTCCAAGGGACTCTCAAGAGTCTTCTCCAACACCACAGTTCAAAAGCATCAATTCTTCTACACTCAGCCTTCTTCACAGTCCAACTCTCACATCCATACATGACCAATGGAAAAACCATAGCCTTGACTAGACGAACCTTTGTTGGCAAAGTAATGTCTCTGCTTTTGAATATGCTCTCTAGGTTGGTCATAACTTTCCTTCCAATGAGTAAACGTCTTTTAATATCATGGCTGCAGTTACCATCTGCAGTGATTTTGGAGCCCCCAAAATAAAGTCTGACACTGTTTCCGCTGTTTCTCCATCTATTTCCCATGAAGTGATGGGACCAGATGCCATGATCTTCGTTTTCTGAATGTTGAGCTTTAAGCCAACTTTTTCACTCTCCACTTTCACTTTCATTAAGAGGCTTTTTAGTTCCTTTTCACTTTCTACCACAAGGGTGGTGTCATCTGCATATCTGAGGTTATTGATATTCTCCCAGCAATCTTGATTCCAGCTCTTGTTTCTTCCAGTCCAGCGTTTCTCATGATGTACTCTGCATATAAGTTAAATAAACAGGGTGACAATATACAGCCTTGACATACTCCTTTTCCTATTTGGAACCAGTCTGTTGTTCCATGTCCAGTTCTAACTGTTGCTTCCTGACCTGCGTACAAATTTCTCAAGAGGCAGATCAGATGGTCTGGTATTCCCATCTCTTTCAGAATTTTCCACAGTTTCTTGTAATCCACACAGTCAAAGGCTTTGGTGTAGTCAATAAAGCAGAAATAGATGTTTTTCTGGAACTTTCTTGCTTTATCCATGATCCAATGAATGTTGGCAATTTGATCTCTGGTTCCTCTGCCTTTTCTAAAACCAGCTTGAACATCAGGAAGTTCATGGTTCACATATTGTTGGAGCCTGGCTTGGAGAATTTTGAGCATTAATTTACTAGCGTGTGAGATGAGTGCAATTGTGTGGTAGCTTGAGCATTCTTTGGCATTGCCTTTCTTTGGGATTGGAATGAAAACTGACCTTTTCCAGTCCTGTGGCCACTGCTGAGTTTTCCAAATTTGCTGGCATATTGAGTGTAGCACTTTCACAGCATCACCTTTCAGGATTTGAAATAGCTCAAATGGAATTCCATCACCTCCACTAGCTTTGTTCATAGTGATGCTTTCTAAGGCCCACTTTTCTTCGCATTCCAGGATGTCTGGCTCTAGGTCAGTGATCACACCACCGTGATTATCTGGGTCGTGAAGATCTTTTTTGTACTGTGTGTATTCTGTGTGTTCTTCTGTGTATTCTTGCCATCTCTTCTTAATATCTTCTGCTTCTGGTAGGTCCATACCATTTCTGTCCTTTATCGAGTCCATCTTTGCATGAAATGTTCCCTTGGTATCTCTAATTTTCTTGAAGAGATCTCTAGTCTTTCCCATTCTGTTGTTTTCCTCTATTTCTTTGCATTGATCTCTGAAGAAGGCTTTCTTATCTCTTCTTGCTATTCTTTGGAACTCTGCATTCAGATGCTTATATCTTTCCTTTCTCCTTTGCTTTTTGCTTCTCTTCTTTTCACAGCTATTTGTAAGGCCTCCCCAGAGAGCCATTTTGCTTTTTTGCATTTCTTTTCCATGGGGATGGTCTTAATCCCTATCTCCTCTACAATGTCACGAACTTCATTCCATAGTTCATCAGGCACTCTATCTATTAGATCTAGGCCCTTAAATCTATTTCTCACTTCCACTGTATAATCATAAGTGATTTGATTTAGGTCATACTTCAATGGTCTAGTGGTTTTCCGTACTTTCTTCAATTTAAGTCTGAATTTGGCAATAAGGAGTTCATGATCTGAGCCACAGTCTGCTCCTGGTCTTGTTTTTGCTGATTGTATAGATCTTCTCTATCTTTGGCTGCAAAGAATATAATCAATCTGATTTCGGTGTTGACCATCTGGTGATGTCCATGTATAGAGTCTTCTCTTGTGTTGTTGGAAGAGGGTGTTTGCTATGACCAGGGCATTTTCTTGGCAAAACTCTATTTGTCTTTGCCCTGCTTCATTCCGTATTCCAAGGCCTAATTTGCCTGTTACTCCAGGTGTTTCTTGACTTCCTACTCTTGCATTCCAGTCCCCTATAATGAAAAGGACATGTTTTTTGGGTGTTAGTTCTAAAAGGTCTTGTAGGTCTTCATAGAACCATTCAACTTCAGCTTCTTCAGCGTTACTGGTTGGGGCATATAAGTATGTATGCATATTTGTATGGTTGTATGCATATAAATGCATACAAATTCTTTTGACGCTTATTCAATTAATAGCTCCAGTTTCAGTAGTTCAGGAAAGATCTGAAGAAGATAAAAATTGCAACTGAGGGTTCAAAGAGTGGTAAATATTGATAAATAGATTAGTTAGAGGGGAGTAGATTAGCTGATATACAGAAATGCTGTAAGGAGATCAATGGGGCTGAAAGGGGCTGAAGAAAATTAATGGGGGGTGATTGAAGTCAGTGTCAAACAAAAATGTAAATAAAAGGCTAAGTATTTCTGTAGGCAAAGACCTTTAGTAAGACTGAGTTGAGAAAATCAGTCCTAGAAGAAATGTACTATCACATGATTTTTATTACATGACTATATGTTATGCTTGCTCTTGGTGTCTGAAGTAAAACAACTGGAGAAGTTTTGATAGAAAGCAGGTTAGGCAAGACACTTGTCCTTTCTCACATGGCTAGCATTGGAAGCCGGAAGCAGAATTTTTGAGTTTCTTGCTATTTTAGGGATCATCTAGTTTTATCCTCTTTTTTAGAGAAGACTGATTTATAGAGAAATTAACCAGAGCTAATTCAATCTTATGGAGCAGAAACAGAACTGGATTCCAGAACACCTGATTCCCTCTTCAGTGCTTCTTTGAATCCAGTCCAATTTTCTGGGCCAGTTATCAGTGGATGAGTCAGGAAAATAGAACTGTGGTCTGATAGAAATTGTCCTTAAAGTTATAGAAAAATGTTCTTTTATCTAGATAGCTCTGCACATGCATTTACTAATATCTTTGGCATGTGGAAAATTGGTTTTATAATCTCTGGAGAAAAATTGTTAATTTCTGCCTGGAGCTTTCTCTCTGCTGATTTCTATCAGAACATTTGTGACTCAAAAATTAATTTTACCCTATTTACTATGTTGGTTGTAATGAATCATATTCAAAATCACCAAAAACTTATACAAAAGACTGCACAGGAGAAAAAAAAAACTGCACTTGGTTTTCCCAAGCTGCTTCACTGTTGATTATTACTAGGTAGCATTTTTTTTTTCTCATTTTGTATTCTCATTTATATGAAAATCCAAATAGAAATGAAAGTAATGTATTAGCTGTTTTGAAAAAAAAGTTAGGTCGATTATACTCTTGCAAGATTTATAAGAACTAAAGTGAGTTTAAATTTGAATTGTCGAAAAAAATTTTCTATGCATTAAGCATTCAGTAAGATCCATCATATGTATTTAATTATGTACTGGGTTTTGAACTGCTATATCTAAAGTGGAATTTTTATATCTTTTTTAAAAAATGTTTTTGGGGGACTTTTTCTAGTCATCACTTGAAATTACACGTGTAAATAATTTAGATATTCATGCATTTAGGTGAGAAGATTTGGAGGTGGGGGAGACTGTGTGTATAGGTGTGTATGTGTGATGTAACCAAACACAGGTTTTTTTTTTTCTTCTTTACAGTAATCATACTTTGGGAAAAAACAATTAACAATTGTCAAGTCTGTCAAATTCAAGTGCCTTAAACCTTATATATATTCAAGTGTCCTGAAAAATCTATTCTTTTTTATCCTTTACGTTCTTAACAATATGTGTGTTCAAAGTCCTGCATGGTGGGGTGTTATTTCTAAGTATGAAATGTCTTATCTTAGCAGAGTAAGCATTGACCTTTAAATCTCCCCTTCAACTGAAATGTTAAAAAACTGAGCATATTACATAAATGCATTGAGCATACTCTTTATAAATGCAAGGCACCACCAAGCATATTGAATGATTCAAAGATATATGAGATGGTCCCTGTGTGTGTATGTTGCAATCTGTACAGTCTCACAGTAAAATATGGATGAACCAAGCATAATTCTATATTACAAATGAAAAGACATGGTAGGAATACTTTGCCATAACGAACTCATCTCTTTATGCATGAAAAACTTCACATGGCTCTGACCCTAATGACTTAAATATTACCCCTGTGGAGCATTTTTCAAGCCCTATTAATGTTTTCATATCTGCCAGTAGCAGAGAATTATTTAAAATGAAATAAGATATTGAGAATTCCAGCAGTAGGCAGTCATTCTTAGAGTTGTTACTTTAAGTGAAAGCTGGTAGATAAGATAGCCCCAAATGTAGCCACTTTTGAAATGATAATTTTATCTTTTATTTTACTCTCTTCTTCCCCAAACAACATCCACAACCCGAAGTATAGTGTCACCTGGTATCAGTCTAAGCCAAGTCAAGTGAAAATGTAGAAATGAAATGTCTTATTTTGCTAGCCTTTCTAGGGCTATTGAGATTAACAGAAAGAGGCAGCGTTTCTGGGAGCATCAGTGTTTATAATGTTGAAGATTTCCTCTGAAAGTGGGACAATAAGGAAAAGTATTTGAAAACAAAAGTGAAAAAGATCATGAAAGGGATGTCAAGATGACAGTCAAGGATCATGCTAGGGGATCCCTGTAAGTGTGTCTGATAAGTAATAAAAACAGGTGATTTTCATCTTTCCTGTGCCTTCACTGGATTGCATATATTATAAGTGGTAATAATGATCTACTTTTGGAGACCATAATTTAGAGTCACCATAAGATCTAGATTGTTCACATTGGGTAATAACTACTTTTTCCATTCTATATTTCATAGAACTACATAAAGAAATATGATTTAGTTGGTATAATGCATAATCAGTGAAGGGTTATAAATGTTTGGGAATGTTTTTTTTTTTAATTAATGCTTTCATTACTATTCTCACGTGGCAGAGAGAAAGCAATAATGTTCATAATACTATCTTCATGGTTGAATATTTAATATTAGCTATAATAAAGTTCTCTTTAGAAACCATATTGTTAATTTTCAGACCAGAATCCTTAACCACTTGAAAATTATATTGCTTGAGAGATATCAAATTATTTTATACATCTGTTTTCTTGTATTTCCTGGCAATGTTTCTATAATTAGAAAGTTTAGATGATGTTGAAGGATATTTTACTTATTTATTTAATTTGGAGATAGCTTTGTATAGTCCTTTCAGCTCTGTATCAAATAAGCAGCAATAATATTTTACTATTCACTTACTTTTAAAAGTATGTTTGATTTAGTCGTCTTTGATTCTTTATTCTACGTTGCTCCCTATGTTTCAAATTGCTGTCTTTAAAATGTTTCTCCAGTTTCTCTGCTCTTGTCCAACTGTGTTGCCAGTGCTAGTTTACCGGGATTACCAGAATATTTAATCTGTTCCAGCCCAATCTCTACCAAGTAATATCGCCTCAAAATATATCTCATTATTGTTTTTGTTCTATTGCTAAATCACGTCTGACTCATTTGCCACCCCATGGCCTATCTCCTGCCAGGATTGTATATAGGATTTCCCATGCAAGATTACTGGAGTGGGTTGCCATATTCTTTCCCAGGGGATCTCCCCAACCCAGGGATCAAACCCATGTCTCCTGCATTGGCAGGTGGATTCTTTACCCGTGAGCCACCAGTGAAGCCCATATCTCATCATACCACATATTATTTAGAAACAAATAAGTATTTGAGATAGGATTGGCATAGCACTAAAGAACCTTTCCTACCTCCTTTTCTAACCTTATCCCCTCATATAATCTGGACTGTCCATTCTGAATCAGTTCAGGAACCCACATTACCTGATATCATGTCATGCCTCCAAGCATTCACTTTTGCTGTCCTGTCAATGGAGTGCTCGACTAACCCCTACACTATTCCTTGGTAGGCAAAACTCAGTCATTTCCCAATCTAGATTAAATGTCAATGTCTCAGGCAAATTTCTTCCCTCAGATATAGGCTTCTATAGTACAAGACTTTGTGCATTTACAGTTTCTCAGTGTTTGTGTTATCTCATACACTGTAAGTTCTTACAGTGCAGACACTAAATTCTATTTATTTTTCTACCATTATAGCACCCAGAACAGTGATTTTAATGTCTAGTCTGTTCAAAGAGTTTCTACAAAACAAATTTGTGTGAGCTCCTAAGTAGATTCATTCATCTCTAATATTACCAAGTTATACTTCCCACCAAATACATCTATAACAATTAAAAAAATTTACTTGTCCCATACATACCCCTTCTGTGCTCTCTGCCTCTGTGATTTAAACTGGGAAGAAAATCAGTTTGTTTTTATAGGTAAATAATATGGTACTTTATTGAATCAGTGCTCAGTGCTTCTTGCCAGAATGTTATCATTTGCTGTAGCAGTGGCCTTGTCCAAGAAAATGTTAGGTTTTGTGTATAAAAATACATAACCATGCACTCTGTCTTCCTAAACTATTTTGAGCAACAACTTGTAATGATTTAATTTGCAGGACTGCGTGCCTAATAAGCTTTCTGTTTAAAATCCTAGCACTGAGCGTTCTGAGCTACGTGGTCTACATGTAAACTCTTTGCAAACAGCATCTGAATTGCAGGCAGAGACACACATTAGGAGCTGCCAGGATTGTGTTTGTTGTGGCTGCCTGGTTAGCTGCTGCTTGAACAGCTGAAGTATGAGCGTATTGATCGATTAGTGCCAGCTCAAACAAGGAGTACGCCAACCTAAAGGAAAGTCAGAGTTGTGTGCAAAGCTATGTTGGTGAAATTTGGCTGGGATAGATGGTGAGAGGTTGGGACAAACTATTTAATATGAAAGTACGAGTATACCTTAAGAAATGCATGACAATTTATATATGATATTTCAAAGATAGCATTTCATTTGCAGTAAGTGGAAAAGAGATTCATTTTGACCCAGAGCATGGTACTTGCTTTCATATGTAATATAGGATGGAAATGAAGTTTCCTGTGAAAAGAGTCCAGTCTAAAACTTAGTTTTGAATGGAACTATTTTTGCTCTAATTGCCATAATTCACTTATTTCTTTGTGGCTCAGCTGGTAAAGAATCTGCCTGCAATGCAGGAAAACTGGGTTCAATCCCTGGGTTGGGAAGATCCCTTGGAGAAGGGAAAGGCTACCCACACCACTGTTCAGGCCTGGAGAATTCCATGAGCTGTATAGTCCATGAGGTTGCATAGAATCAGGCACAACTGAGCAACTTTCACTTTTTTTCACTTTTCATAAACAGAGGATGTTTTAAATATAAAGCTATTAATCCAGTTTCATAACAATTATTTTATGAGCTTTATAACAATAAAGTTATATGTTAAATCCAGCTCATGAACAATTATAATAGTATTATTTTAAAAATAATGTATGTGAAGGATTCACAAAATCAAGGTTGTCTCTTAGGGACTCCCCTGGCAGTCCAGTGGTTAAGACTTAACCTTCCAATGCGGGGGATGAGGGTTCGATCCCTGGTCAGGGAGGTAAGATCCCACATGCCTCATGGCCAAAAATCAGACAACACAAGCAATGTTGTAACAAAAAGACTTTAGAAATGGTCCACATAAAAAAAGGGTTTCTTGTCTGTGTTAGGGCTTCCCTGGCAGCTCAGCTGGTAAAGAGTCCGCCTGTAATATGTGAGACCCTGGTTCAATTCCTGGGGTCGGGAAGATCTACTGGAGAAGGGATAAGCTACCCACTCCAGTATTCTTGGGCTTCCCTGGTGGCTCAGCTGGTGAAGAATCTGCCTGCAATGCAGGAGATTTGGGTTTGATCCATAGGTTGGGAAAATCCCCTGGAGAGAGAAACTGACTAATCACTCTAGTATTCTGGCCTGGAAAATTCCAAGGACTGTATACTCCATGGGGTCACAAAGAATCAGACATGACTTAAATTCTGCCTGGATATAAATCAGGGAAACATCAAAAGAACATTTAGAAACCCATCAAATGTGTATTAGAATTTAAGTAAAGAGTGAGAAAACCCCTGACTGGAATATTCCTACTGGGGCTATATTCTCTGGTTAATGCCTGTTCTAGAAACTTATACTGGTTACTCTGAGGAATAGGAACTTTACTGCAATGAAGAAGTAAGATTCAATAGTCCAGAATATTTTTGATAACACTGCCTGTAGGGTGTGTGTGTGTGTGTGTGTGTGTGTGTGTGTGTGTGTGCTAAACTTGGAGCTGTCATTATTACAAAAAATTATAGAGCTCATTCTATGGATTTGAGCGCAAACATGGGATGCATAATTTAAAAAATTTTAAATGTTATGTAGTAGGAGCATTATTTTAGTTGTATGTTCTTTAAGACTGAAACTAGTTAAAACAAATACTTAGAAGGGTATGTTTAAGGTAATCATGTATGTTTCAGTCCAATTTTTATTCCTTTTCTTCCAGAGGTTTTTCCCATTTCTTCTCTTTTTCCACCTTCTCTGACCTTGTGTCTATGCTGGGAAATGGCTTTCTTGAGTTGAATCCTCAGTGTTATTTGCAGAAATGTTCAAACTTTGTTCTGCCATTTGTTAAAAAAAAAAAAAAAAAAAAACACACCTCTGAATACACAGAATCTTTATATGTGCTTCTATGGAGAATGTGCTTTTCTTCCTTTGGTCTCTGCAGTGTGCTAGCCACCAGATACATGTCACGCATAGAACAGAGCTTCTCTTGCTATGTGTATGGCTCTCTCTGAGTCTGATGAAGTGAGATTTCCCTGTGTCCTCTGGAGATGAAAAGGAGGTTTAATACTCTGCTCTTTTAGATGGATGAACCACTTCCTGATTGGATTCTGTGCTAAAAGTGGATCTGCCTTTGGGCTGAAACATAAATGCCATGATAGTTTCTATTTAACATTATTAACCATACTTCCTGGCCCCAGAAAGCCAGTATTTGACTATTTATTTCACATCAGTTAGCATAAAATTATTTGCAATAGAAAAAAGATAGTGGGTAAAATGGCCACACTTATTTTAAAAGGATCTTATGTAGACTTGTCCTTTCAGGTCAGAAATATGAGTCATTTAGAATAGTGTTAACTTTCTGGAAGTGGCATCCAGTGTGATTTATTAAAAAGCATGGGTTTCACCCTTGATATTAGTCAGTACATTAAAAAAGTTTAATAAGGATGCTATACTAGCTTCTCTTATTAATCCAATATGGTTTTCTAAACCTTAACCTTTTAACTTCCTGATACAATTGATATTTGTAATCTCTACTAACTTTTGGGTAATTATTTGATTAAGATAATTACTCATAGTATGAAAACCTAATATCCTTTACTTATTTTCTACATTTTTTTGATCATTTTTAGTTTTCAAATTGTTTTTTCATAATACCCCTTGTTGTAAAACTTAACCTTATCTGCAGTGTTCACACATTCCCAAAGCAGTATGCATACATCTGATAAAATTACCCAGACAATTTTTGTTATAACTGAGCACTAAAGTATACAAGTAATGATGTGAATACATGGGTGATAGAATGTAAATTGAAGGCTAAATGGCAATATAAATGCGTTTCACATTTGCATTTTTTTTTTTTTATTTTCACAATGAAAAGGGGAAGGGTGATACAAATGGATGTGATAGAAGGCCCATTAACTGGCATACAAAATCGCTGAAGCACCATAGTTTAGTGGAGAGACCAGAGATGTGTAATGAGAGTGAGAAAGTAGCTTTGATAATTAGAATGAGTCAAAAGCAATCTCCTGCCTGCTTTAGTTTGTGCAGATGACGGGGAAGGAAAATGTTCTTTTCTTCTGAGATAGAAGCAGGACATCAGTCAAAATGATAAGAGATGTCAGTATAATATTCCTTTGAGTCAGGTACCACTGAGCTAGGCGTCTGAGACTAGAGTTTCTAATCTTTTTCTTTACTTCAGTTTTATTTTGGGCTTTTGGGGAATAGATTCCATATCAATATATATCTAAAAATGTTAGCAGTTCTTAGTTGGGAGAAATAAAAAGAGTTTATAATCTAGTGTGGAAATAATACTGTTTGAAGTCAGTGAAAGTAAGGACTTCTAATATTTTTCCTATGTTAACTTGAATATGGAATTTACAATCCTTATAATGGGTCCAAAATGACCTTTTTCACTGTAATTTTATAGACATTGATATTAAATATATGTAAAATACCTTTGCATGAAAGGATATGATTAGCAGATATTTTTTGTTTGTAGCTGTGATTAAATTCACTTATGAAATGATCAAAAAGTGAGTAATTTTATGCCAGCAAAATGAACCGCCTTAAATTAAAACCTCAATATACTTGCTTCTATTTAGCTTGTTATATTTATAAAAAATTGCAGAGTAAGAAGTGTGTAT
The DNA here is from genome assembly GCA_935064755.1 of Tragelaphus eurycerus. Classification (NCBI taxonomy): domain Eukaryota; kingdom Metazoa; phylum Chordata; class Mammalia; order Artiodactyla; family Bovidae; genus Tragelaphus; species Tragelaphus eurycerus. The sequence continues at coordinate 37,235,533 of CAKXYN010000004.1, read as the reverse complement.
CACCAATGACAGCCTGAAGAAAAGCTTATGTGGAAACTACCTTAATCTCCAAGGCTAAAATAAACCAAGGCCATGTTTATAGTATGGAATTGGTAAACGTTCACTCTATTTCTATACGTCCCACTATTAAAACCTGAACTCTTCTCTTTTAAATATGAAATTTATGACAGTAGAAACACCTGGGCTTCCCTGGTGGCTCAGGCAGTAAAGAATCTGCTTGCAATGTGGGAGACATGGGTTCGATCCCTGGGTTGGGAAGATTCCCTGGAAGATAGCGTGGCAACCCACTCCAGTATTCTTGCCTGGAGAATCCCCATTGACAGAGGAGCCTGGAGGGCTATAGTCCATGGAGTCACAAAGAGTCAAGACATGACTGTGAGACTGAGCAAAACACAGCACAGAGACATCTGAAAAAGTTACTAATGAGAAATTTGCAGAATTTAGCCACGATATACCAACAGTCTAAAAATAGATCTAAGATTATTGTAAACTGTAACATAAGGCATCCAGCAGAAAATACACTAATTATATGAGAAAGAGAGGGGAAAAGGACTCAAAGCAATTTAATTATCCTTTTAATTAAGTTAGCCACTAATTCAGTGATTCAGTATTTGTGACACATGGAAACCTGGACATTCATTCTCATTGAGAATTCCACAAGAAGAGACAAACTCTGTTTTTGTAATTCCATAGGCACCTAGCTCACAACCAGAAAGTAAGGCTCACCATTGCTATTTTTTATTGGTGAGGAAAAGAATGGGGACAATTTATGTAAAATATTTGGAATATTCCTGGCACAAAGTAACTTGGAGATAAATTATAGATATAATGTATTAGCAAATATTGATTGATTCATTCACTTTTCTCCCAAAGAGAATTACATGCATTAGTCATGTAATGAAAAAGAAGAAACTGTTCAGAGGAGACTCCAAGACTTAGTGACTTAAGACAATATGCATTTATTAGTGGTTGGGTGCTTCTTCTATCTGGACCATGGTGAACTCTTCCTGGTGGGGCTCTCTCTGCCCCTCCGGTCCACTATGGGTTGTCTGGGAATTGTTTTGCTTGGCTAGACTCTCACTTGTCCTATGCTGGAGCAACAGGGTGACTCTACCCCAAAAGGTTATATTTTTCTCATGGCTAGGCCAAAACAAAACAAAAGCCAGGAGTACCCAAACACTGGAAGTGTTGCAGTGTTGCTTCCACCTCATTCCACTGTCCAAAACAAGTCCCAAGGCCAGGCCTGATTTAGGCTGAGAAGGTACACTCTTCCACATGATAGGAGAAGCTGCAAAGTTAAATGGCAAAATAGGCAGGAAATGGTACAGGAAAGGGGAGAAAATTGTGAGCATTTTAGGAAATTTCTATGCAAATCACACTAAAGAATCACTGATAACTCTAATTTTGGAATATCTGTAACAATTTTTACTACTGTGAAGCTGTCATCCTCAGTCTTTTCCCATATAAAACAGAACATCACAAAGAAAAACAAGAAACCAAAACAATTGAGCCATAAAACAAACTGATAGATAAAATAGGATCAAATTTGTTAAGTTGCTCCATGAGGGAGATTAATTTATTCAGAAGTTAAAATACCATAATGAACTTAGACTGACTCTTATCTCCACATTTCAGTTCAATTCAGTTCAGTTCAATCGCTCAGTTGTGTCCAACTCTTTGCGACCCCATATACTGCAGCATACCACACCTCCCTATCCATCACCAACTCCTGGAGTTTACTCAAACTCATGTCCATTTAGTTAGTGATGCCATCCAACCATCTCATCCTCTGTCATCCCCTTCTCCTCCCACCTTCAATCTTCCCATCATCAGGGTCTTTTCTAATGGGTCAGTTCTTCACATTAGGTGGCAAAAATACTGGAATTTCAGCTTCAGCATCAGTCCTTCCATTGAATATTCAGGACTGATTTCCTTTAGGATGGACTGATTGGATCTCCTTGCATTCCAAGGGACTTTCAAGAGTCTTCTCCAATACCACAGTTCAAAAGCATCAATTCTTCAGTGCTCAGCTTTCTTTATAGTCCAACTCTCACATCCATACACGAGTACTGGAAAAACCATAGCCTTGACTAGACAGACCTTTGTTGGCAAAGCAGTATCTTTGCTTTTTAATATGCTGTCTAAGCTGGTCATAACTTTTCTTCCAAGGAGGAAGTGTCTATTAATTTCATGGTTGAGGTCACCATCTGCAGTAATTTTGGAGCCTAAAAAAATAAAGTCTGTCACTGTTTCTACTGTTTCCCTATCTATTTGCCATGAAGTGATGGGACCAGATGCCGTAGTCTTAGTTTTCTGAATGTTGAGCTTTAGGCCAACTTTTTCACTCTCCTCTTTCTCTTTCATCGTAGTCTCTTTAGTTCTTCTTTGCTTTTTGCCATAAGGGTGGTATCATCTGCATATCTGAGGTTATTGATATTTCTCCCAGCAATCTTGATTCCAATTTGTGCTTCATCCAGCCCAGCATTTCTCATGATATACTCTGCATATAAGTTAAATAAGCAGGGTGACAATATACAGCTTTGACGTACTCTTTGCCCTATTTGGAACCAGTCTGTTGTTCCATGTCCAGTTATGACTGTTGCTGCCTGACCTGCATACAGATTTCTCAAGAGACAGGTCAAGTGGTTTGGTATTCACATCTCTTTAAGAATTTTCCAGTTTGTGGTGATCCACACAAAGGCTTTGACATAGTCAGTAAAGCAGAAATAGATGTTTTTCTTGAACTCTCTTGATTTTTCAATGATCCAGTGGATGTTGGCAATTTGATCTCTGGTTCCTCTGCCCTTTTTAAAACCAGCTTGAACATCTGGAAGTTCATGGTTCACATACTGTTCATCTTCATATTTATTTAAATTTTAATATACAGAGGATAGGACAAAAATATGTTCCTTGCCATGGGCTTCTCACAAGTATAACAATTTGAAGGACTTATTTGAAGTTTTAACCACACAGATAGTCTCCTGTTTGAAACTATAAAAGGCATGGTTTGCTATCCCAAAATTGTGTTACTGAATACCTAATATGAGCACTCTGCCCTGGTTTGCCATCAATACAGGCAGTGTTTCATTTGATACTGATAATATAAGTGATAGATTCTTAAATTATTCTTTCATTTTTCTATAAATTAGGCAGATTTCATAATACTCTTACCTTAGATTGATGACAGCTTTCTGATATTTTTAGCTTTAGTGTGAACTGACTGGTGCCAAAGGGAATATGTGGTGTAGCTGAAGGCTCAATGTTGTTCACCAGAAAATATAGATAGTACAATCACCATCAGAGCATTTACTGAATACTCAAAACATGCTTTGTTGCATGAGTCCCCTCTAAGTTTGTTTTATGTATTATTCATTGCATTAAATATTCACAGCAACAATGCAAGATATGGGCTAAACTATTTTTAGCCTACTTTGCAGCTAAGGAAACTCAGGCAAAGAGTATTAAAATTTTCCTGAGTTCATATATCTTATTGCTGGAGCTGTGATTCCAATACAGACACTGGCTGCAGAGTTACAACACTCACCATCCTTGATAATGGATGTGCCTCCTCATGCAAATAACCACCATGAAATCAATGATTTGTTATTGATTATATAGTGTTTTCCTGCCAAGAAAATTGATGCCACATACTTAATGTGTGGCCAAGATTAAGTTCAATTAATGACTCTCTACTGGCGTTAAAATTTACTATGCCTGAGAATTGAATAAGAAATATAGACTATGTTGTTGTTGTTGAGTCACTAAGTCAAGTCCGACTCCTTGCAACCTCATGCACTGTATCACACCAGACTCCTCTGTCCTCCACTATCTCCCATGGAGTTTGTTCCAGTTCTTGTCCACTGAGTTGGTGATACTATCTAACCATCTCACCCTCTACCACTCGCTTCTCGTTTTGCCTTCAGTCTTTCCCAGCTTCAGGGTCTTTTATGGAATATGTTTATTTGACTAAGCTGTTTAGTAGAAAGAGAAAAAAGACTAATCAAATGTCTGATACTATTTTTACAATTTTAAATTATGTTAATGACTTGCTGGCAACCTTTACGTTTTGTCATTTTTTTCCTGAAAAGCATCTGCAAATATTTTATTTGTTCATTATGGAAACTAAAAGATGTGAAGTTCCATTAGACATAAAATGAGTTGTGCTGATTAAGCTGAAAGATTGAAAATGAGTCTGTCATCTCATGTATACCACAAAAGATATTGCTGAGGGAAATCTGTTGTTTTCACCAAGCAGTTCATGACTTTGGATATCAGAGAACAAATTTTAAGACTTAGAACACCAAAAGCAATCTATATCATCTAAAGGTCAAGTTAATATTCACGTAGGAAATGTTGTCATGACCTGTTTAAAATTATTTAAGTCTGCTTTTATCAATAGAAATTCATATTGAGATTCACATTACAGATACAATAGAATCTCCTTGAGGTCTACTCTGTTGAGATCAGGATATTTGTGATTTCATAAAGGTTTAATTCTAAAATATAAGGTTCATACTTATTCTTAAAAACTAAATTATTCTCACAAGTTACAATTTTCTCCATGTTCTTTGTTGTTCAGTCGCTAAGTCATATCTGACTCTTTGTGAGCCCATGGACTGCAGCATGCCAGGCTTCTGTGTCCTTCACCATTTTCTGGAGTTAGTCAAACTCATGTCCATAGAGTCAGGGATGCCATCCAACCATCTCATCCTCTGTTGTCCCCTTCTTATATGTCCCTTATATGTGACCTAAAGCATATTTTGTAGTTTGCAATAGAGAATAATATTTAAGAAGAAGTTCAATATTTTTAGTAATTTGCTACCTTAAATATAAATAATATGTATATTTATTCCCAACTTTCATATGTGGACATCTCCATTCATGATAAAATAAACAAGAATAGCAGCAACTCCACTCAGAGGCACAGAAGTTCAAGCATCATATATTCTGATGGCAATAAGTGATTCTGTGTTGTGGACATCCTAAGAACAAGTAGTGGAAAATGAGGTATCTCCTAACCCTAATGTGCCTTATAGTAACTACTTCGGAGTTTCCCCTGTGTTGAATCATTCCCATAAAGGGTTATAGTTTTTATATATTTTTATTTTATGCTCTAGCTTTTGGCTTCAACTTTACTCTTAGGATGCCATGGACTCAGGAGATAGACTGAGTTCGAATACAAATGAGGGCACTGACATGCACAGAGATGTGGATAAGTGACTTAACCTTTATGGGACTCATCAAAATTAGTATCAAAAAGTGAGGGAAAAAATTAAATGGGTTAGTAAATAAGCATTTAGAGCCATGGCTGGCATATAATAGTGTAAGTGAAAGTCATTCAGCCATGTCAGACTCTGAGTCCCCAAGGACTGTAGCCTGCCAAGCTCCTCTGTCCATGAGATTCTCCAGGTATATAAGCATTTTATAAGCATTCTATAAATGTTATAAATTCTGGGAGTTTAGTGTGGGGACAGATGTTAGGTAACTGAGATGTCTATTTTTCTTGAAGTTTCTTTGAATCCCATTTGTCTGCCTTTTTATTTACTAACCTGCTTGAGCAACAGAAACATTCCCTCAATTGACTAAACTGATCAGGTTCAGTGATTTTGTGTGTCGTTCTTTAAGTAGATAAGGTTTAATTGCTAGAATGTGATACCAGAACCCTACAGATATGTCATTATTCTAAAAAGTATATATATATATATATATATATATAGTTTTGAAGTTTTATGTCCAGAGCTGTCTTATCTAAATGTTTTTCTTGGACTTTATGTAGAACTGGTGTATTTGATTTGTACAATGAGTTGCATTTCCATAAATGTTATTACTAGGGGAGCAAAGAAAATGCAATATTTAGAATTACTATAAAGAATCAAAGCCACTTGAATCTCTACTTAAGGCCTTTCATGAGGCAAAACATTTTGGAATAAGAATCTATCTTTATCAATAGTGTATGTTCAGTTGGCGTAACATGCTGTGAGTTCTCAGGATGAAGAGGAATCGCAAATCCATGAAGCAAAGCCTCTTTGTTGTTTACAGTATTTAAAATAAATTGTTTCAGTTCTCTGTGGGGTTGTTTCCTGTTGAGAAGAACCTCATAATTAAAAACAGCAACTGGAATAGAATTATAATGCAGGTATTTTGACAATGAAGGCACCTGGTATATTGTCTTGAAATAAACTGACCTGTGGTTATTATTGATAGTGTTCTTTCTAGGCGGGATTTGCATAACTACAGAGAATTAGTCCCTCTGCCCATTCTTTTGAAAAGAGCACAGAGTATTTAGTATAGAGGAGATAATTATGCTATTTGGGATAATAGTTAGATTTACTGTCTAGGACTGCTATTCTTTACACTACATGAATTTCAGGATAATTATTCAGATCCTGTTTAGATGAAAGCTGATTCATTTTTTCAGGTTTTCCTTTACGCTCCCTTTTTATCCTTATTGTTATTTTTTAAGCAAACAAGTCTAGCATTGCAAGCAAAAGTGCTATTTAATATTAAAATTGACCTTCTTTTGTCTGTACTTAGAATTCATCTATTGAAAATTTTGAATTGTCATAGATCAAATCTGTACAAATTATGACTGCTTTTTTCATTCAGTATTTTGCTAGACTATCTCTTGCCTAGCGTTATGAACTTCCTAAGGGCTTCCCAGGTGGCGCTAGTAGTAAAGAACCCACCCGCTAATGCAAGAGACACAGGTTCAACCCCAGGGCAACCCACTCCAGTATTCTTGCCTGGAGAATCTCATGGACAGAGAAGCCTGGCGAGCTACAGTCTGTGGGGTCGCAAAGAATCAGACATGACTGAAGTAGCTTAGCATAGCACAGCACATGGTAACTCCCTATGCATGCATGTGTGTGTATATATATGTATGTAAATTCCTTCTTCAAAAGGAATGAAATGTATATCAGCAAGGTCAAATGATAAGTTGAAGAAATCATTCATTTGACTTTCTATTGAGAGACAATCATGGAATAATTATATTATTAAATATATTTTTTGTGTTTTAACATAATAAACCATGTTTTATTTCTTAAAAACTTAACCAGAATAAATCCTTATCTACAAGACCATATTGCATATTATTTCCTCCTCTTCTACATTGGGAAATTAACTCTGACTTTTGTGACATAGGAGAGCTAAAATTAAGCAATTTTATGGCTGGTTCTGTAAATTATCCGTTTATAGTATCATACTGCATAAGCCAACCCAAGAAGAGTTTACTTAAATACAATCATACACTTACTTTATTCTGTGTAGTTTCAAGAATTATGTTTAACATGTTCCCAGAAATAAAACAGGATATTTTGCAAATTGAATTTTGACCATGTGGTTATGAGAAATTTTGCAAATCACAAAATAACTCAGTGATAATCTGCCATACCCTTTAAAGCATTGTCAATTTATAGACAGTTTTATAAATTTAAAAGTTAAGCACTGTAAGTACATAAACCTATCTTTAAATGGTTTTCATATCATTCTGTCTTTATTTTTAAGTTAGAAACTTGTCTAATCAAAGAAATCACCTTATGTAATTACAGCTATACTACTACTTCTGACATTTAATTGATGGGTTATTACATATTCGTGTAGCATCTGTGGATACATAATAAATGGATGTATTGATATTATTCGAAACATCCAGAATCCTTGAGATACTGCCTCCCAGGTAAAATGTTCATAATCCTATTAGTATTTCAAATCTGTATTCAAAATACTTTCCTTTTGTGAGAGAGGGATAAAAAGGAGGGAGGGAGTGGGGAGAGAGAGACTTGGGCATGTACAACTGTTACAACAAGCAGAACTCCTATTATTAAATCAGATCCCTTAAATAAAATATGTGAGAGCTGTCTTTCAAAGACTTCTCTTAAAGCATGAAATTGTTATATGGCATCCTAATTTAGCCAGTCCACAAAGCTATCTGTGATGGCAGAAAAAGGTTCTTTCTTAAAATGGATGCTTCAGTCTTTTCCTCCCAGTAGCTATTCAACGTCCTTTGTCTATTTATATTCATTATTGCCGCTGTAGGAACAGTGCGGGTTTTCATTACTTCATTGGCATGGGATGCACTGATTCAGTTTTGCTGTCGGTTCTGACCTCTTTCTTTCCCTCCCCCACTTTCACTTACTGAAAATCTACAAATAAAAGAAACAACATACACAGTATAATATAGTACAAAGTAAATAGCACATCACAAATTAAGTTGTTATGTTTAGCTTGAATTTAACAGAATTGCATCTGTTGAACAAAGAACACAGAGAGGCTTATGAACAAACAGTATAATTTGATGATTTTTTGTATGTAATAATTTTTTAAAGGGTGCTCAGTATTATTATCATTCCTCTGAATTTTTGTTGTGTTATTGCTGTGGATATTTTTTATTCCACTTAATATATTCAATTGGGAAAGAAAAAGCAGTTTGGTAAGATAATTGATATGATAACTTCACAGTTTCCATGTGAATTATTTGCAGCTATTTAGTATGAATTCTTTATTTTCAGCTCATTCATTAATTTTCTGTGACTAGCTTGATCATCTAACAAATTTTATTTTTAAAAGCTTATCATATGTGTATATTGTATAAGCTATATTCATTCATTATACAGAAAACTGTAGGACTCTTTGTTTTCCTTAAATTTTACTGTAATACTATCAATACAATGTAATGAATTCTTTATGAAAACTCACAAAACTTGGAAAAGTATTCTTTAAAAATGCATATTCTGCACTTTCCTTCCTTCTAATAATCATGGACAGGAGAAAGTGATATTGAATTTTAAAGCAGTTTAACAAAAGTAATTGGATCTCACACAACAGAAAATCACTTTAAAATATACATTTTGCCAGTTCAGAGAATTCAGTCTGTTATCGCTATTGAATTCACATATACTCTTTTCTTGCAAAATGGATAAGAAAAATGTCTGTTGTATCCAGATGCCTTAGGTATGGTTTAATGCTTCTCTCTTTCTCTCTCCCCCAAATAATATTATTTACAAAGAATCTAGAAAAAAAGATAATGATGTGACAATTCTTCATTCTCTTATTTCTGGGAGCTATAGCATATATATAAACAAATCCTTCTATGGGTGTAGTTTTAAAAGATATCTACAAGATCAGGCCTAGTCAGAGGAGGGGAAAACAATTATCTTAAGAGGACTGAGTCTTCCTCCCTAAGAAAGCACCCCTGACCCTGGAAAAGTCTGTCTTGTACTCAAAATATCTTGAGATGTTTTTTCATTTTTGTTGAGTCTCTATAAGCACCATCATATCTGATACCCTTAGAATAGTAATTCTCTGGAAAAGCATGAGACATCTTTGGTTTAAAGTGAATTTGATTATGAAAAGGTCCATAAACACTGTTTACACACTTTTCTGACTGCTATAGGCAGTAACCAAATGCTATTTTTATGAGCATTTTGAGTTTAATACAAACTTGTAACCTCAGGAAAGCCCACCAGCATTTGTCCAAGGCTTCACCTCACTGTACTGACATCAGGCTTGTCAGGTAGTGCTAGTGATAAAGAACCTGCCTGCCAATGCGGGAGATGCAAGAGACATGGGTTCGATCTCTGGTCAGGAAGATCCCCTGGAGGAGAGCATGGCAGCCCACTCTAGTATTCTTGCCTGGAGAATCCCATGGCCAGAAGAGCCTGGAGGGCTACAGTCCATAGGGTCACAAAGAGGCAGACACGACTAAAGTGACTTAGCACACAAGCACTGATACTATCACTTCTCATCTGGGAGAACTGAGGTGGATAGAATTTGTGTCTTGACCTCTTATGTGGCATTTTCAGCAGTATTGACACTATGATTTGCACAAGTGTTTTATGGGGCTGCTTGAAAAACTCCTTTCAGGTCATGATGACTTTGTCATCTGTAGAAAATTCTTGCCCCTTACTTTTTTCTGTCCATATAGTTTAAAATGCTAAATGAATAAAAGAGGCTGAGTAGGATAAAAAAATAAAAGCAAAACAAAACAAAAAACAGTGAGCTTTACTACAATTGTAAGATATGTAAATCAAGCAAAGGGTGAACCCCAACGTTAACTGAATTAGAACATTCGGACTGAAATTCTGTGAAATTTATTATCATGTTTGCTGGATTGTGTTTTGCAATTTTAAGCAACAAAGGAAGAGTTAAGGCACTTTGGAATCTGTCTTAAGTAAAAGGTTAGTTAACCGATTTAACTAGGCTATCCTCTTCTTCCTACTACCTTAGGTTCCAGCTCAAACCAGTGGTGAGTGATGTATATTAGAGCTGTTTATTTCCTTTAGTTCTGTAAAGGCACTGAGCTTTTCAACAGCTAATACTCAAAACTCCTGTATGTATTTGATGCATTCAACTGAGCGATAAGTATCATAATGCTGAGATGTAGTTAATATTTTATTATTCATTAATTCATTTATTCCACAATTATTCATCATGTATCTAAATGCGCCAAGTTATATTCTAGGAAAGATATTTCTCAAACCAATATTTTTTTCTTACTAGTATATTAGCATCATTATGATACTGCTAAAAATGCAAGATTTCCAACTTGGATGAGGCTCTGTTTCCCTATAGAATAAAATGACAGATGGAGATAATTGGCTGAAATTTACAAGAAAAAAAATCTCTTTCACCATATTCAAGGGTGAAAAAATGGTTTTGTGTTTCATCCAATACTGAGTAATAATGTTTGGAAGGACTTGGAAGTAGAGGTCAGCCTTAGTGTTGGGTAGGCTGAGTGGAGATATTATTAATAATGTGTGTTTTGAATGTGGGTAGGGACTATTGTGGACAAACCTAGACATTTTTAATGACAAGGTCAGTGAAAAAACTAAAGTTTATTTATTAAAAGGAGGATTCCTTCAACTAGCCATTTAACTTTTCTGATATGCAATTGATTCACTCTGAAGAAGAAATTGATATCTACATACCCAGTGATTACCAAGCAATCTGTATAAAATGGAATATATAGAGTTTATTTGGAGAAGGCCATGGCACCCCACTCCAGTACTCTTGCCTGGAAAATCCCATGGACGGAGGGGCCTGGTGGGCTGCAGTCCATGGGGTCACTAAGACGCAGACACGATTGAGCGATTTCACTTTCACTTTTCACTTTCATGCATTGGAGAAGGAAATGGCAACCCACTCCAGTGTTCTTGCCTGGAGAATCCCAGGGAAGGGGGAGCCAGGTGGGCTGCCGTCTGGGGTTGCACAGAGTTGGACACGACTAAAGCGACTTAGCAGCAGCAACAGAGTTTATTTATTTCCTAAATATTTAAGACAATGCCAGACACGTTAGTGAAATACTAGACCCCCAACAGACAGTCATAATTTTAACAAATTTTGATCTATGATGATTCAAAAATTCCTAATAGATAGTTTCTAAATACAAAAAAAGATCAACAGTTCACATAATTTATTTTACTTCTCATATGAAAGTCATTGCTTTCTAATTGGATTAACTTTCTTTATACACTGTTTTCCTTTCCTAGATTCTTTGAATCTTAAGACAGAATCCATGTTCAAATTAGTAGTGTAATTCCCACAATGACTTGATAGGAGGAGGCAAGTAACTATTTCTTGAGTAAATCACTGAGTGTAAAGTTCTATACTTAAATGAGACTACCCTCTCCAAAGTCTTATAAAAACTCACCATTCCCTTTTAAATCCACATCCACCATGATAAGATAGTAGCAAAGCTTGTGGAAATTGATGAAAGTTCTGCCGTCATTATAATGCTTAGATTTACTTTGAAAGGGAACTGAAATCAGCCACTGGGAACTCTAAAACCTCTACTAATTTTAGGTCATTAGCTGTTCTTCTTTAGGAACATTAAACCATTCTCAAATAACACCTTGTTAATGTTGTTCTAAAATATATGCCTCTGCCTAGCCAAGTCATTTGGAGGTTCTTCCTTTCTGAGAAGCTAATCCATCATATTTTCAGTTAAAAAAATTTTTAGTCCAAAACATGCTTAGTGTTTAGAAACTTCTAAAAAAAGAAAAAAGAGAATGTCAACCTGACTAGTATCTAATTTAAAACCTGTTTTTGGATGTTCTGCCCTCAATGGAAAGCTGTAATTTGGGTACTGACCGTGCAAATGAACAAAAGCTAAAAAGGAACTACAGGAAGACCTTCTGACCAATAGTGATATTTTTTATTTAAAACACTTAAAACACTAAAGTTAGAAGAAGCTTAAAGTGCTTATGTTCTAACACAATAAAGAGACTAGTTAAGACATCCTGCAAATACTGGATGAGATTTGATACTTGAAAATCCAACTGAAAGAAATAAAAGGAAAATTGTAAATGGCACTATGTATTTAACAGCTCCTCTTGTCTTACACCTCTTTTTTAATCACTGCTGCTGCTGCTAAGTCGCTTCAGTCATGTCTGATTCTGTGCGACCCCATAGACGGAAACCCACCAGGCTCCCCTGTCCCTGGGATTCTCCAGGCAAGAACACTGGATTGGGTTGCCATTGCCTTCTCCAATGCATGAAAGTGAAAGTGAAAGTGAAGTCGCTCAGTTGTGTCTGACTCTTAGCAACCCCATGGACTACAGCCTACCAGGTTCCTCCATCCATGGGATTTTCCAGGCAAGAGTACTGGAGTGGGGTGCCACTCCACTAGAGCACAGCTAAAAACTTTTTGAAATGAAAGGCAGATGCTGTAAAATGTGCAAGTTTTCTGTATCATGGATCTGCACTTCTTTTGTCCTAATGCAGTTTTTTGTTTCTTACTTCGCCCATGGTTTTTCATTAACTTGTTTACTATGTGCTGATTTTAGATTCATTTGAAAGACTTTTATATATTTTCTTTCTTTATGATAGGAAATGATTGATCAACTCACTCATTCTCTGTTATTTTTCATGCTGATGGGCTAATATCCTGTAGAATCATTTTTTAAATTATGTTTTAGGCTTACATTACTGCCTTCCCATACACATAACAAAGAAGGGGACTACCAGCTACAACACAGCTTCTAATGGATTTAACGTAGATTAATCTGTCATAAATCTGTAACCCTTGGGAGTCAATGTTTGTAATTAATCTACACACTATATCTTAAAGCAAAGCTGAGAATCTATAAAAAGTTAGTGATAAATATAAATTCTTCCATAGGCCACACATCAAGCTGAGAGACTCATTATCTTTCTCTATTTTGCTTTCCTTTTTTTTCTTTATTTTCATTTCTTTATTCCTTAATTTCCTCCTAATCTTTTCTCCTTTCCCTTTTTCCTTGTTGCCATCCCCTTTCCCCTGCCTTTTACTGTTCTTTGCTCCCTACTTCTCTCCCTCCCCCTATGTATTCTTTCATTCTTTTTCTTTTAATTCATTTGTCTTCCCTGACTTTCCCACTATTTTTCTTAGTTAAAGTTTTCTTCTATTACTTTTCTTTCTTTGCATATTTTCCCATCTCTATGTTATATTTACCACATATCCACTGAAGACTAGGTAGGCATAATGGAAAAAAATTGATGATAAAATGAAGATCCTGGCCTGCTTCCTTATATCCTTCATTCTGTTCTTTCTTAAACATGTTTGTTAAAAACATGTTGTGTGTACGTGTCTAGTAATGTGAGGTACAGAATTGTGTTTTTCTTCACAACATTCCTAGAAATGTTTAGGGAAGCAGTGGTTAAACAAAGTTAATTAGCTTGCAACAAATTTATACAATGAGTGGTTGGATTAGAACCTGACATAATCCCCAGCTTAGCCAAATTCTTTATACCATTTTCACTTTCTAGCTTTCTTTTTTTAGACCAATCACTTGACAACTGTTTCATAATTTTAGCCCTCTGGGAATGGGCACACAACTTGCCTCTTTATGTTTTCAGTAGAAAAGATGACCTAGTCTCTAGATGGTGATTATGATGATGATGCTTTCTTGCCCTTATATAGCTTTGTGTGTACCCAAAAATGTCCTTATCACTTTATATTGACAAAGTCAATCCATTCAGAGTGACAGCTTAGCTATTAATCTTTTTTTTCTTTTCTTTTCTTTTATTTAAATTTACAATGTTGTATTGGTTTTGCCATATATCAAAATGAATCTGCCACAGGTATACATGTGTTCCCCATCCCGAACCCTCCTCCCTCCTCCCTCCCCATACCATCCCTCTGGGTCTTCCCAGTGCACCAGCCCCAAGCATCCAGTATCATGCATCTAACCTGGACTGGTGACTCGTTTCATATATGATATTATACATGTTTCAATGCCATTCTCCCAAATCATCTCACCCTCTCCCTCTCCACAGAGTCCAAAAGACTGTTCTATACATCAGTGTCTCTTTTGCTGTCTCGTATATGGGGTTATTGTTACCATCTTTCTAAATTCCGTATATATGCGTTAGTATACTGTATTGGTGTTTTTCTTTCTGGCTTACTTCACTCTGTATAATCAGCTCCAGTTTCATCCACCTCATTAGAACTGATTCAAATGTATTCATTTTAATGGCTGAGTAATACTCCACTGTGTATATGTACCACAGCTTTCTTATCCATTCATCTGCCGATGGACATCTAGGTTGCTTCCATGTCCTGGCTGTTATAAACAGTGCTGCAATGAACATTGGGGTACACGTGTCTCTTTCATTTCTCGTTTCCTCAGTGTGTATGCCCAGCAGTGGGATTGCTGAGTCATAAGGCAGTTCTATTTCCATTTTTTAAAGGAATCTCCACACTGTTCTCCATAGTGGCTGTACTAGTTTGCATTCCCACCAACAGTTAGCTATTAATCTTAATGAACATTGCTGTGCTGAGTATAGTTAGCCCCATATTCACAGGGCTTCCCAGGTGGCACAGTGGTAAAGAATCCCCTTGCAATGCAGGAGATGCAGGTTCCATGGCTGGTTCAGGAAGATCCTCTGGAGGAGGAAATGGCAACCCACTCCAACATTCTTGCCTGGAAAATTCCGTGGACAGAGGAGCCTATCAGGCTACAATCCATGGGGCTGCAAAGAGTCAGACATACCTGAGCGACTGAGCATGTGCATTATTCCATATTTAGACAAAAAGATGTCTCTGGGCTATTACAACTTGTGCAAATGTATCCTTATTTCCATGTCTGAGTGCTGCAAGAAAAAAAAAAAAAGGACATTTTCAACCAAACTCAATTTAAGTTGAATAGAATGTTGATTTAAGACAAATTTGAGAAGAGAAAGCAATATATATGAATTAGCAGGCTATTTATTTTTAATATAACAGAAAAGCACAAGAAAACAAGGAAAAGTGAACATACAAATAGCTATGGACAGTTTTCTTCAGTGTAGAGGAACAAACCAGAAGGACTATCATGTAAATAATAACTTAAAAATTCAAGCATAATTAATTAAAGAGTAACTTATTTATTTAGTGCTGATATGCTAGGTTTGCACTAAACAGCATTGTAATATTCTGTGGATGCTTAGCTATTTAAGATATTTTATTTCTACAGACTTCTTATGTCCCTATATTTCTTGAGGTACAGTCAGGAAAACATGATTACTAGTTGAGAAATTGTAGTTGTTAGTTTTCCCATATTGAGAAAAACATTCCCAAACTCCAAATAGGAACCACACTGAACATTTTAGAACAATTACCAGAGAGGAGGTAAGACATATCACACACCAAAAATTATTTATTTTCAGTTACTTAAAACTTTTTATTGTTTGAAATAGTCAAATCTAGCACAATGATAGTGGCTTGGTGATCCTCTGTAGTTCCAATTTGCAGCAAAAGAAATGTGGATCTCTTCACCTGTCTACAAGATAGTTGGTTTAATTGTCTTTCCCAGCAGGAAAAAATTTATAGTGCTTCTTCTTGGTTGGTAGTGTGTATGTGTGTGTGTATGTGTGCGCTCAGTTGCTGAGTCATGTCCGACTCTTTGCAACACCATGAACTATGTAGCCCTCCAGGAATATTCTGTTCATAGAATTTTCCAGGCAAGAGTACTGGAGCGGATTGCCATTTCCTCTTTCAGGTGATTGAACCAGTGTCTCTTGCATTGGCAGGCAGATTCAATCGCAACCCACTCCAGTATTCTTGCCTGGAGAATTCCATGGATAGAGGAACCTGGCAGGCTACAGTCCATGGGGTCACAAAGAGTTGGACACAACTGAGTGACTAACACATACAGGGTTAAATATTCAACATCATTATTACATCTGAATCACTATTTACCCAGAAGTTTTTTAATGCAAAGAAGGAGTCAGGTCTGATGCTGACTATTTTGGAATATTTAGCCTTAACTATCTGGACACACCATAAGCACAAGCATGTTTTATTTTACTAGTTTCCTATATTCATGAATAATGTATAACTAGTCATACTTCTCAGATCATCTTCATTCTGAATCCTCAACCTGACTGCAATTCTTAAATGCATTTAATCATGCCAAATCCCTGTGTGTTCCTTGGAAGCCATATAGGCATATCATGAGCAGATAATTAGTCCTTATTTTGACTGGACAACATTTTAAATAGTTAAATGACATTTCTTAATACAGCCTAAAGGAGAAATGAATCCCTTATGTCACTGCTAGCTTTTATTCAGAGAGGCAAGTTCTCCTTGACAGTTACTTTAAAAGACAAGTCGTCTCAAGATATTTGTTTTCCCTTTTAAATTCTCTTGCTTTTGCACTTAAGCTCTGCATTATTTAGGCTAGTTAACATGCAGAACAGAAAGCTGTTTCTTAACTTTTTCCCCCTCTTTTGAAGATAATTTAATTCACATTAACTGAGATTCTGCACCTTTTATACTTTCTGATCTGTTTAAAGATTCTTTAAACTCTTCTTTTTTTCTTTTAAATGCTGATACACTTGTAAAGTCCACCCAAGTAATAATTTAAAGATTATACTGTGTTAAAGGCACATAATCTCTTTAACTTTCTCAATTTTACCATCTTTTCATTGCCTCATATTTTTTTAAAGCAGCAAATTAGAATTTAAGCAATAAAAATGTGATTTTAAAGTGAAAACAATAATAACTATGTAAAAATTGTTTCTTCGGGAGAAATGAGAGATTATACCTAGTTAAGTAGATGACAGAGTACTAATTATTATTTACAACCTTTAATATTGTATTCTTGCAAGTAACAATAGATTGTTTCAATTAACATTTAAAAGCTGGTAATTATAAAATATAATGCTACTTGTCAAAAATCGCTAACTTACATACATGTACTCTTTGAAATTACTCTGTATTTCTTCTTCTCAGTTTCCAGTAATAACCATTTTTGACATTTATTGATTTAAATAATTTAAAAAGAAACTTAAATGATGTCTTTTTTCACAAACTATTTTGGGGCTTTATTTAAAAGATATTTTTTGGCACTCTAACTGATAATGCAAAAACATGAATTTTAATCTTTCATATGTGAAAGAGGGCTTCCTAGGTGGTGCTATTGATAAAGAACCTGCTTGCCAATGCAGAAGACACAAGAGATTAAGGTTTGGTCCCTGGGTCAGGAAGATCCTCTGGAGGTGGGCACGGCAAACCACTCCAGTATTCTTGCTTGGAGAATCCCATGGAGAGAGGATCCTGGCAGTCTTCAGTCTATAGGGTTATATAGAGTTGGCCACGGCTGAAGTGACTTAGCGCACATATGTGAAATATTTTATATATTTCTGTATAATTAATTGGCAAATATTCTAAAAATGTAAACTTTTGACATCTTTAATTATACCAAGGAAAGAGGACATTTATAAAAATATATGTTTTTTTATAATTTGGAGTCAGTATTTTCCCATCTAAATATATGTATGGAAAAGACACATAGACTAGAAGTTAGAACAACAGTAATGATAGCAGTAGAAAAATATACAAAATGTTTCTATGTGTAGATCCTTATGCAAAGCACTCAACATGCTTGTCTCATTTAATCCTCAGAACAACCCATGAGATAGATGCCATTAAGTAACTTCCCCGGGGTTACTTTGCTGATAAGTGGCAGAATGTGAACTCAATCAGACTTTCTTTGCTTAGATCCCAGGGTGTTAATCACACTGATTCATTGATTCCCACTAGTGTAGGAATGAAAGTAAAAATTTTCACACAGTGAAAGTAAAAGTTTGCACTGTGTGTGGTTCCTTGGTTTGGGCTCCAAGAAACTGTTATGAAAAAGTGTGAGGTGTATTAAGTATACTTGAAGGCACCATTTTTACTTCATTCTCTTTTAATATACATACATTTTCCTCATCCCTACAGGTTAAATCTCAGCCTCATGGATTGCACCTATATATTCTCAAGTCATCTAAAAATATGTATGTCAATTACCTGATTAATACAGGGTTAAATAAGTATGCCTCAAATATCTCTTTGTGTTCATTTTCTCTTAAGAAATCAGTACAGTCAGGTTTTCTTTCCCAATTTAACCAACCCAATTGTGATTAGTATGTCCTACATAATCTCTTTGATGTTTTGTTTGCTAGAAATAACCATCATACTTCTTTCTTCTATTCTTAAAGCATTTATTTCCATTTCTCACATTCACCTCACCAAGGAGTGGCTTGGCATCCCCCATTCTCAGAAGTTCAGCCCAGCACGCTATGGTTTCCAAACTTGGCCTTTCTGTCTCTGGGATGACAGTGATCCCAAACCTCATAATTGAGGTGTCTTTTTACCATGTAGAACTACAAATAGACCAATATTGTGAAGATGCAACCTTTTCTTAGCTGAATATGGCTTTAATAATAGGAGAAGTTTGAGGCTTTTTACCAACATAGTAATTTAGACTCCTTATTTTGACTTAGATAAAAAATTCTTCATCCATTCAGAGAGCAACTGAGGTATAGCTGTGAGAGAAAGAGCCAAGAAAAACAGTCATTTCCCAATATCATTTTGGTCCTGGAATCTCTACGCACATGCTTCTTGAGTTTTCACCTTTCTGTCTGTCCAAACTAAAAACGTTCCCCTTATTTCAAGCTAAGTCTATTGAGAGTTTTAGTATACCGGAAGATATTGTTTTTCCAGCTTTATTCTCCTACGGATAGGAAAATGTTTCTGCTTTAATTCAGCTTAGAGATAGATAATTCTTTTCAAGCTTATGACACGAGCTTACTGTATGTTAATGTGTTATTAATTGAAAGAGAGTACATATAGCAGTTAACAGCACAACATTAAAGTCAGAAAGTCTGCGTTTGCAACCTCATTCTTTCATTCTCTAGATGCAAACTTGTGAAAAACTCATTTAACTTCTTTATGCCTTACTTTCCTCATCTGTAAAATGGGGTTATTATACAACCTGTCTCACAAGATTGCTGTGAGAATTGAATGAACTAATATATGTTTTAGAATAGTGCCTGATATATCAATGTTTCCTGAGTGAATGGAATATACCTTTTCAGGTTATGTTACCATAATAGTGGTATCTACCTTCCCTGAACCTGAAACCTCCAGGCCAGCTTTGTAATGGAAAGTTCATCTGTTATTTTCTCTGCATAGTGGAAATTCCTCTGAGTTCCCCTGTCCTGCCATAACAAGTCCTGATTCCACTAGTCCTTGGCTTATTTGCAGAGAAAGAATATTGACAAATTAGCAACATTCTCACCAAATGATTCACTGAAGTACTCACAGGGTACAATCCAATGATTAATATAGTACAAATAAATTTTAAGTATGTCATTTAAAGGAAATTCCCAAAGCATATGCCTTAGTGATGATTTTCATTGCAATATTTGTAGTTTTATCCTTTTTATTCTTAATTTTTTTATGTATAGGATTGACACATTTGAATTGTACAAGACTCAGGGCAAAACACAAAGCTTGCTAAAGTTAATTCCACCCAACCAGTCTTCTTTGCCTAAGAGCCAGTGAAGCTAATTCATTGAACACGTGGAAAAATTTGTTTACACCATGAAACCTCTTTTCCTATGCAATGCCCACTACTGTCAAATACCAAACTGAAAACATTGGCAAAAAAAAAAAAAAACTTAAATAAAAAGCATGCTCGGCAGATGGTAGAGATAAATAGTTGATCATCACTGTCTGCTAATCTCACTGTACTCTGCATTGTTGCATTACCATAATTTTGCAATGATTATCTGTGAAATTATGTTCACTGTTAAGCTCTGATTCATGCATTTCTCATGTCATCTGCAGAAGAGATGACATTCTAATTGCAGTCCTGAATTTTTTTTCACTCTGAGTTTGTTAAGCTCAGACACATTTTACTTAAAGAAAAAAAAAAAAGAAGAAACCTTAATGTATGTAATTTGACATTGTGACAGATTAATACTTAGGCATTAGACCAGTGGTACAATTAGACAGCTTAAATGTGTCCTACATGTTAATGTCTACATGACTTTTAAGAAGTCACATTAAGTCCTCCTTTTTTTACAGGGTCTGTTGCCATTTTACTGATTGAAATAAAGTCTATCAGAGGATTTAACTGGATTATGAGAAGGCTTATCACAATTACATATAATTCTAGGAAATTGGAATCTAGGGAATTAACTGTAAATTCAGAATGTCTCAAAATAAGAGACTGTATTTACAGTAGACTTCCTGAAGTGATTATTGAGGATGTGACTAACTCATTCTTTAAGTTATCTGAATTCCTTTTTAATAAGGATAGCACTGTAGTCTCTAAAGTACAATTTGAAATGACAGCTAAAAGTACAATTTAAAATTAACTTGACATTGTGTGCATATTAAAGTTATGTTTTGTGTTAGATATCACAGAATATATAACTTCCTCAGAAATAGCCAGAAATATACTGATTTCCATGTGGTATTATTTAAATTATAGATTCAATGTGGGCCATAAAAAAATGTCTACTTTATATGGGGACCAAGTACATATATATAAATATACATACCCTTATTGAAAAATCTACAATTAAATATTTGCAAAATAATGTGAACATAGTATGAGCAAGTTATAATCTCATAAGTAGCTTCAGCTACCAACCAGGTGATCTTGATTCTCTGTTTGAAAAGCACTGATCTAAACTGCCCATGATCCTACTCGCTTAACATGTACCCATAAGGTCGCTATGGAAAGGCAAATAAAATTTGTTGAATTGAAATAGGTTGGCACATTGCCTACAATAGTTCCTATTAAAATACACCCACATTACAAGAATGAGAGAAGAGAGCTTTCTTCTTTTCATTTTCCATCACATAGAATACCTCTCCTTCATGCTTTGAAATTTCTCTTCTATGATACAAGCTGTGTATAAGCCAAAAATAAATTTCATTTCCCAAGTTTATTATTGAAAGATTCATATAACTGCCAACCAGAGGTCCTGAAAACATTAAAGTAACTATAAAATAGCTACCACTTGTGAGCAAAGAAGCTTAACAAATTAGTTCATATGTGTAGTCTTGTGACTACTAAGTATAAGCTTTTCTCGTTAGACTTTACTTTGCACCCACTATTGCTTCTAGTGACCTCACTAGCCGGCCCCAGGCTGAGGACTGCATTTTGTTGTGTAAAATATATCCATGGGCTATTTCAATCAATTGCACTGTTCTACTGGAAAATAAATCTCAGCTAGAGAAATTATAGGACAGGCTGTGAAAGGGGGTAAGGAGAGTGAGCAGGTAGAGAAGTTTATTCAGATCTGTATATAGCAAACAAATAGTATCACAAATAAAATCTACTTCACCTTCTATGCTTGGCCAAGTGCATTGTTTGTGATTGGCATATGTCCTTATCCTCCTTTTATCTCCTTTTACCTGTGGCCATTGTGGAGTTAGACAGAATCATCAGAGACGACGTGCAATCTGTTTCCCCACCATGTTTTTCATCCATCATTGAAAAAGCACATCTTGATTATATTACCAGCTTGGTGCTAGCATCCCAAATACACAGTTTAGTAACTTGTGAAGTGAATTCTAGCCACAGAGAGTAAACTTTTACAGAAAAAGTCACATGAATGGGTAGCAGATTTCAGTGCAATATATTAAATGCTATGGTAGAGAGAGACATGGGCTTCCCTGGTTGCTCAGTGGTAAAGAATCTATCTGCCAATGCAGAAGTCTTGGTTTTGATTTCTGAGTTGAGAAGATCCCTTGGAAAAGGGGATCTGGAAAAGGAAACAACAACCCACTGCAGTATTTTTGCCTGGGAAGTCCCATGCACAGAGAGAGAGAAACTTGGCAGGCTACAGGCCATGAGGTCACAAAAGAGTAGGACACAACTTAGCACTAAAGAACTACAAGGGAGAGACATATAATGAAGACTAGAGAGGTAATGGAGAAAGCAATGGCACCCCACTCCAGTACTCTTGCCTGGAAAATCTCATGGACAGAGGAGCCTGGTGGGCTGCAGTCCATGGGGTCGCTAAGAGTCGGACATGGCTGAGCGACTTCACTTTCACTTTTCACTTTCATGCATTGGAGAAGGAAATGACAACCCACTCCAGTGTTCTTGCCTGGAGAATCCCAGGGACCGGGGAGCCTAGTAGGCTGCCGTCCATGGGGTCACACAGAGTCGGACACGACTGAAATGACTTAGCAGCAGCAGCAGCAGCAGAGAGGTAAAGAGAAGTCAGAATTAGACAGCTTGGTTAGGTGAAATCTCAAAGTTGACATGTTGAAACTAGATTTTGAAGGATTTGTGGGAGACAGATAACAAGCCAAGGAATAGCAGAAGAGGCAGCACATTAGTGCCATGAAGACATGGAACAGCAAGGGACTTTCTAGAAATGACAACTACAGTAGGTCTGTTGAAGTGGTAAAAGGGAACATGTAAGAATAGAAAGAGATCAGGGTTAAGAGTAGGCAGGATTCAGATCTTGAAGGAATTTCTATGTAGAAATACAAAGTTTGAAACTTATATGAAATTTTTAGAACAGAGTTTTAAACTAGATAGAGATTTATTCTACTTATTGTTCTTAAAATAATCATAAAGGTGCTTCTTTATTAGAAGCTCTCCTACTAATTACTAAGAGGGAACAGGCTTAACAAAGAGACAAATATGACACAAGTAATAAATATCAGGAAATCACAAAAGCATAATAATAATTTGTCAGAAACCTCATTAAGATTGTACCCTGGTACCTGGTTCTCCTTCCTTTATGTTATGCCAAATTCTTTTTCTTTTCTATTCTTGGGAATCCCACTACCCGAAGAGAGAAAGCCTTAAAAATCCCAGAGACAGCTCTTGCTGAGAGACTAGGAAGAAAATGGTATCATTCAGAAAAAGAAGCTGTTAGCACTTTGCTGGACTTTGCTGATTGGTCAGATACAAATAATTTAGACAATTAGATACTAAGGTATAGCCAAATTTTTTAAAGTATAAAAAAATTCCTGAACAGAGTTAATAGGACTCAAAAATCAAAGTTTTTCTACTCCATTCCCTCCAATGGATAAGTATGGGTAGAAAGGACCAAATGCTTCAAGTCTACCCTGATCTTCCCCTGACCTTCCTGGGACAAGTGGTGGAAGTATGTACCTGTTGCCTATTGTAACTGTAACAAGCTACTAGAAGCATAATGCCTTGAAACAACAAAAATGTATCCTCTTACAGTTCTGTACCTGAGAAGTCTGACCTGGGTCTCTGGGGGTTAAAATCAAAGTCTCTGCAGTGCTGCCTCCCTTTCTGGAAGCTCGAGGAGACAGTCTGTTTCCTTACCTTTTTCAATTATTAGTATGTGCTCACATCATTTGTTTTATAACTTGTCTCCTTATAATATCCCTATTTTAAGGACAGTTATTAGGAAACTTAATATCTCCTGCCACCTTAATTCTCCTTTTTCCTGTCATCTAACAGGCTCACAGATTCTGGGGACTAAGATGTAGATATTTTGGGAGGGCACCATCTTCCTGCCTACCATAGTAAGGTTGTGGGCGCAGGATGGCATTTGCAGCATCACAGGGGGTGTTAGAAGTGCTTCTGAATTCATGTGGCATGAAAAGGTATAATGCAAGCATGAGAGAATATCCAAAGCTTGCTCATCCTCCCATCACAGGCTCCAAGGGAGGATCAGTGGTGAGGCTTCGCCACTCTCTGAAGAAATCAGAAGTAAATAAAGGAAAACATTTCAATGAGCAGCAAAAATCAATGAAGCAAACTGATCCAGTGTTGCTCAATTGATTTCCCCTACTTGAGCTGCTCACTGAGTCCTGTTTGCCAGTCATCAGAAATCATTTCCTTTTTTTTCCCTTTGATTTACCTGCTCTAAGCACCCAAGCTCTTCAACACTCTTTTGGTCCTAAATGTGATGGCCAATTTTAGTTTTAACTGATAAAATTATTGATAAGAGTAAGGAGCCAGCATTGTAATAGTTTTAAAACTCTCCTCATAAATGGTGTTTCAGCTCCTATTAAGAGCTTTCAGAACCTCACCTCTCAAAAGTACTTCTGAACTCAAGACTTTTGTGAAACCTTCCTCAGTAAAGAACACAAAGGAGGAGCTCTTTGTCTTTCTCCTCAATCACAATAACTAATGGAATTCTGTTACTACTCAAGTTATTGTTACAGGAGTGTTTTCAATAGATGAACCACTGTATGATTATGATACATTTCAATAGGTAATTCCATGAAAATAACTTGAGAATGTATTTTTTAAATGGTCATATCATTATAATAATTGTATGGCTTCACAGGATCACTATACTGAAGGAGAAAATGAACAGGTATTGTGACTTCTGCTGCATATATACAGTGGAATATTACTCATCTATAAAAAATGAAATATTGATATCATATATTATATGGAGAAGCAAAGATAAAATGAGCACTGCCTTTAAGACTACCATCCAAATATAATATTCTTACATTTAATAGAAACTTTATATATTATTTTTAGATTAAATATCCATTCCAAAAGTTAGCATTTATTGTAGGATATATATTTTACAATTTTATAATCAATATTGAAGACATAAAATTTAAGGTCATTACTGGAAAGTGATTCTAAATAGATATTTTCAATTCTTTTAAAAGTACCCACTTTTCACTTTACCATAAAACTAATGGGCAGTGGCTAACACATTTTATTAATTAAAAAACTCATCTGGATCATTATTTTTTTGTATATAATTCCTGCATGACAAGAATTCATTAATTCATCTCCCTTCTCATGGTGAGTGAAGATCCAGCTACTCACGATTCAAGACACTGGTACAAATATTGGATGTAGATTCTAGGAAAGAAAATACATTTCAAGTTGATCAGCAACTTGATCAGCAACCAGTAAAATCTACCCACAAGTATTAATCTGCTGTCAACACAAAGTTTTATAAATTATTGGGGGGTTTTAGATAGAGGCATTTAAATGACTTACCTGCAATATTAACATAACTAAACCTAAATTGTTTTCCTCACTTCTATACATGTGTTGCAGAATTTGCTTTTTTTATTTGTTTGTTTTAAATCTTTCTGTCACTGAAGGCCAATTTATTTACCACATGTAAAATTTCTAAATTTCAAGAATAGATTATTATTTGTTAAATATTTCTTAATCATTGATTTAAACTCAAGGGAAAAAGTATAAATGTAAAAATTCCATCCATAAAGATGCTGTAGCCCTAACTGGTATCTTGAACTCCACTCAAATTTTTATGCAAATTTTATGGGCACATATCTGAGTTTATGGAGGGAGGCAATGCTTCTACTTTTCATTAGATTACTAGTCTATGACACTCAAAGCAAATAATTTCTAACTTAAAGAAACCCAAGAGACTAGAAAAAAAAAAAATCATTAAAACTTTGATTGTTGCAGTGGAAAAGCAAACATGAATGGCCTGAACAACCAGAATTCCATCTTTTTTCAGTGGGATAATCAATTGTTAACTTGTGTAATAAATATCCTCAATATTTTTGGGTTTTATAAACTCATCTAATCAATATTAGAGCATCTCCACATTTTCCAGCACTTCCTTCTTTTCCTTTCACTCTCTTCCCTTAATATTACCTTAACCTCCACTACCTTACCTCAAATTTTGCATTTGTGAAGAGTGAAATCAAAGTGAAGCCTATCTTTGAAGTGCATAAATAGATCACTCTCCAGCAGTCACCATACATCTTTCTGCTGTAGTGCAGTTTTCATGTGCCAACTAGAAGAATCAAGTTTGAGTTGATTCAGCAGGACTGCTTGAAATCTGACCTGCAGTCTCCACTGTATATGATAATACCACATTCAGAATGACATTGGTCTAAGCCTTAGGGCAGTAAATGCTTCTTGAGATACATGCAATTGCTATTTAACTGAGTTTAGCCTAAGGTTCAGAGAAAAGTTGCTGATGCTTTCAGACATGTTTAAACATTTTAATATTGTCTTGGCATGCCAGCCCGAACTAGAGCACTCTTAGGTGAAAAATCCAGTAAAATCCTGTAATCACAGGACCAAAATTTCCAGATTTTTATGGGAGCTCTTTGCTTGAACTTCGAATTAAATGTACTTATATGCTTGAAAATGTTTATTCTGTCTATCATATTGGTCAGTTTTTTGTCCATGATCAGAAGACACAAAAGTAGAATATATTGTTTCTATATCTCAGGCTGTTTTGTTTTGTGTTTGTTTGTTTTTTTTTAATCACAGATAATACAATATATCCATGATCATGACCTCAGAGATCTGTTGCTGTATCAAGGAATTCTCCTCACCCTCTAAACAAACAAAAACAAACATAACTTAGGAGCTTCAAACAACAGTGATTGCATTCCATGTTTTTGTGGTTTGACTATTGATTCTTCTGCAAGTTTTGTCTGGATCACTTATGAGGCTGCCATCATCTGGGGGGTTGGCTGGGGGTAGGCTCTGCTGGACCAACTGAAATAGCTGAGTTTCTCTCTCTCTCTCTCTCTCTCTCTCTCTCTCTCTTCTCTCTCTCTCTCTCTCTCTGTCTCTCTCTCTCTCTCAAAAAGCCTTTCCTCTTCAAAAATGCTAGATCATGCTTTCTATCAGAATGGAGATGACATTCTTCCAAGGTCGAAAGCAGAAGCTGCAAGGACTCTTGAGACCTATCCTGAAAATTGTGCAGTGTCTCTCTAGTTGTCAAAGCTAGCCCAGCTTCAAGGGCTGCAGAAATAGCATCTTGACAGTAGTAGTGATATCACTCTCCAAAGGGCTGTGCATAGGAAGATGAGAGGAATTTCTGGCCTTATTTGTGACTTAAAATAAGCATATACATACATCATAAAATCCACAAAACTTGAATGCTTTAGTTTCATAAATTTTGATCTCTGAAAGGTGCATTGAAGGTGAGGTATTTTCCCTGCTTTTTGTTGTCTTTTCTAGATTTTCAAACTCTTAGTCTGAGGTTAGCTTATTACCAATTTTTAATATGTTAAAATGGAACTCACTCTCTCTTTTTTCTGTTGTGATCCACGCAGGTAAAGCAAAATAGCAACCCAGTATCTCAGAGGCAAGTCTCTTTCAAATGAAAATGAGCAATTGTGGGGTTGATCTGTTTATGTTGTAAAGATAACTGCAACTATCAGAGAATTTGCTGTTCAGTTTTGAGCAACTATGACATACCCTGAATAAATCTCCAGCCGAGTCTTAATAAAGAAGTGTTAAGGGTAATATCTGATATGGAGTAACCCGTGACCACTGTATTTTCCTCAGTGGGTGGTAGCTCTGGTATACTGAAGACTCTATCAGCATAAATCCATGAGTCCTACTGAAAAAATAACTCCAAATACATGTCCTTTTGACTGATGATTGCTACTAGATCCACAGTAGGTTATCTGAAACCCTTCAGAACAAGCATCTCAAAAATAGGAATCATTTATGTACTAGAAAAGGCAATATCATGCATCTATATTATTTTGGGGGCTTCACTGGTAACACAACTGGTAAAGAAACCACCTACAATGCAGGAAACCCTGGCTCAATCCCTAGGTTGGGAAGATCCACTGGAGGAGGGCATGGCAACCCACTCCAGTATTCTTGCCTGGAGAATTCCATGGACAGAGGAGCCTGGAAGGCTACAATCCATGGGGTCACAAAATGTTGGACATAACTGAATGAACTTTCACTTTCCTATTATTTTGAGGATCTAAGAGTCTGAGATAGTGCCTTTAATTAAACACTATTTCCCCTTCAAAACACATATTCACACTATGTCAGATAAAGATGAAAAATAACATTGTATTAAAAGTCAGGTTTATTGTAAATATATGGGGAATAAAAGCTTTTGGTTTTCAAAGCTATTTTGAGAACTGAATTGTGGATAAGGGATTGTTCACTTGAAATGTCTAATTTTTTTGAGGGCCCATTGTATGTCAAGAATTCCTACTATTAAGTTTACTTGTGTTAATACATTTAATCTTCATAATTATCCTGTTAATTCATTCTTATGTCTTTTATAAAGATTAGGAAATTTACATGAACCAAGTAACTTGTTTAAAGTTACGTATGTACTAAGTGACAATGTTAGGATTTGAATTCAGGGATCCTCATTGTGGTGCCTATTTCCTTAATACCCATTTCATTCAGGGAAGACTGCAGAGAGAGAGAGAGAAAAAAAAAAAAAACTATGATTTTACATCTCTCCAGGGGCTGTGACCTACTATTTACCTAAAATATATACAGCATCAGACATCATATTATAAACTTAATATACATTCATTCATTTATCCCCATAAAAATGGTGGAGTAGATATTATTACTTCACAAATGAGGAACTTGAGCCTCAGAGAAATTATATGCAAAGTCACACAGCTTACACATGATAGACCAAGAAGGACACTCAAAACAGTCTCCTGTTTTTTTTTTTTTTCACCAGTTCCATTGTCCCTTGAAAGAAGCACTCAAGAAAGATATAGATGAGATTGAAGTAAGGGCTGATTGGATAGATGACACGTATCTCTTCTTATAATTCAATAGAATCAAGTGATTTCATGATTAATTATAACACAGTGTAGAAAATTTAACCTCCTAGTAGTAGATCATACTGTTCATACTGTTCATAGAGTTCATGAACAGTATGAAAAGGCAAAATGATAGGATACTGAAAGAGGAACTCCCCAGGTCAGTAGGTGCCCAATATGCTACTGGAGATCAGTGGAGAAATAACTCCAGAAAAAATGAAGGGATGGAGCCAAAGCAAAAAGAATACCCAATTGTGGATGTGACTGGTGATAGAAGCAAGGTCTGATGCTATAAAGAGCAATATTGCATAGGAACCTGGAATGTCAGGTCCATGAATCAAGGCAAATTGGAAGTGGTCAAACAAGAGATGGAAAGAGTGAACATCAACATTCTAGGAATCAGCAAACTAAAATGGACTGCAAGGGTGATTTTAACTCAACTGACCAGTATATCTACTACTGCAGACAGAAATCCCTTAGAAGAAATGGAGTAGCAATCATGGTCAACAAAAGAGTCCGAAATGCAGTACTTGGATGCAATCTCAAAAATGACAGAATGATCTCTGTTCGGTCCAAGACAAACCATTCAATATCACAATAATCCAAGTCTATGCCCCATCCAGTAACGCTGAAGAAGCTGAAGTTGAAAGGTTCTATGAAGACCTACAAGACTTTTAGAACTAACACCCAAAAAAGATGTCCTTTTCATTACAGGGAACTGGAATGCAAAAGTAGGAAGTCAAGAAACACCTGGAGTAACAGGAAAATTTGGCCTTGGAATATGGAAGAAGCAGGGCAAAGACAAATAGAGTTTTGCCAAGAAAATGCACTGGTCAAAGCAAACACCCTCTTCCAACAACACAAGACAAGACTTTACACGTGAACATCACCAGATGGTCAACACCGAAATCAGACTGATTATATCCTTTGCAGCCACAGATGGAGAAGCTCTGTACAGTCAACAAAAACAAGACCAGGAGCTGACTGTGGCTCAGATCATGAACTCCTTATTGCCAAATTCAGACTTAAATTGAAGAAAGTAGGGAAAACCACTAGACCATTCAGTTATGACCTAAATCAAATTCCTGATGATTATACAGTGGAAGTGAGAAGTAGATTTAAGGGCCTAGAACTGATAGATAGAGTGCCTGATTAACTATGGAATGAGGTTCATGACCTTGAACAGGAGACAGGGATCAAGACTATCCCCGTGGAAAAGAAATGCAAAAAAACAAAATGGCTGTCTGAGGAGGCTTTACAAATAGTTGTGAAAAGAAGAGAAGCGAAAAGCAAGGGAGAAAAGGAAAGATATAAGCATCTGAAAGCAGAGTTCCAAAGAATAGCAAGAAGAGATAAGAAAGCCTTCCTCAGTGACCAATGCAAAGAAATAGAGGAAAACAACAGAATGGGAAAGACTAGAGATCGCTTCTGGAGAAGGCAATGGCACCCCACTCCAGTACTTTTGCCTGGAAAATCCCATGGGCAGAGGAGTCTGGTAGGCTGCAGTCCATGGGGTCGCTAAGAGTTGAACACGACTGAGCGACTTCACTTTCACTTTTCATTTTCATGCATTGGAGAAGGAAATGGCAACCCACTCCAGTGTTCTTGCCTGGAGAATCCCAGGGATGGGGGAGCCTGGTGGGCTGCAGTTTATGGGGTCGCACAGAGTCGGACATGACTGAAGTGACTTAGCAGTAGCAGTAGCAGAGATCGCTTCAAGAAAATTAGAGATATCAAGGGAATATTTCATGCAAAGATAGGCTTGATAAAGGACAGAAATGGTATGAACCTAACAGAAGCAGAAGGTATTAAAAAGAGGTGGCAAGAATACACAGAAGAACTGTACAAAAAAGATCTTCACGACCCAGATAATCACGATGGTGTAATCACTCACCTAAAGCCAGACATCCTGGAATGTGAAGTCAAGTGGGCCTTAGAAAGCATCACTACGAACAAAGCTAGTGGTGGTGATGGAATTCCAGTTGAGCTATTCCAAATCCTGAAAGATGATGCTGTGAAAGTGCTGCACTAAATATGCCAGCAAATTTGGAAAACTCAGCAGTGGCCACAGGACCGGAAAAGGTCAGTTTTCATTCCAATCCCAAAGAAAGGCAATGCCAAAGAATGTTCAAACTACCACACAGATGCACTTATCTCACACGCTAGTAAAGTAATGCTCAAAATTCTCCAAGCCAGGCTTCAGCAATATGTGAACCACGAACTTCCTGATGTTCAAGCTGGTTTTAGAAAAGGCAGAGGAACCAGAGATCAAATTGCCAATATCCGCTGGATCATGGAAAAAGCAAGAGAGTTCCAGAAACACATCTATTTCTGCTTTACTGACTATGCCAAAGCCTTTGACTGTGTTAATCACAATAAACTGTGGACAATTCTTCAAGAGATGGGAATACCAGACCACCTGACCTGCTTCTTGAGAAACCTATATGCAGGTCAGGAAGCAACAATTAGAACTGGACGTGGAACAACAGACTGGTTCCAAATAGGAAAAGGAGTACGTCAAGGCTGTATATTGTCACCCTGCTTATTTAACTTCTATGCAGAGAACATCATGAGAAACGCTGGGCTGGAAGAAGCACCAACGGGAATCAAGATTGCCAGGAGAAATATCAATAACCTCAGATATGCAGATCACACCACCCTTATGGCAGAAAGCAAAGAGGAACTAAAAAGCCTCTTGATGAAAGTGAAAGAAGAGAGTGAAAAAGTTGGCTTAAAGCTCAACATTCAGAAAACGAAGATCATGGCATCTGGTCCCATCACTTCATGGGAAATAGATGGGGAAACAGTGGAAACAGTGTCAGACTTTATTTTGGGGGCTCCAAAACCACTGAAGATGGTGACTGCAGCCATGAAATTAAAAGACACTTACTCCTTGGAAGAAAGGTTATGACCAACCTAGATAGCATATTGAAAAGCAGAGACATTACTTTGCCAACAAAGGTCCGTCTAGTCAAGGCTATGGTTTTTCCAGTTGTCATGTATGGATGTGAGAGCTGGACTGTGAAGAAGGCTGAGCGTCGAAGAATTGATGCTTTTGAAGTGTGGTGTTGGAGAAGACTCTTGAGAGTCCCTTGGACTGCAAGGAGATCCAACCAGTCCATTCTGAAGGAGATCAGCCCTGGGTGTTCTTTGAAAAGAATGATGCTACAGCTGAAACTCCAGTGTTTTGGCCACCTCATGCGAAGAGCTGGCTCATTGGAAAAGACCCTGAGGCTGGGAGGGATTAGGGGCAGGAGGAGAAGGGGACAACAGAGGATGAGATGGCTGTATGGCATCACTGACTCGATGGACGTGAGTCTGAGTGAACTCTGGGAATTGGTGATGGACAGGGAGGCCTGACAGGGAGGTCTGACATGCTGCAATTCATGAGGTCTCAAAGACTTGGACATGACTGAGCCACTGAACTGAATTGAACTGAACTGAGTAGATCTGTGTGACACTTGCATAACTATACATTTTCCCTTCTTCTAGAAACTTCTGGAATATTCAGAAGATCATCTACTGCTTGTCTGAGGCAATGATTTCTACAACCATAATCTCTTAATGTGCTCACCCTTGTAACCTTCCTAAATGCCCCAGACAAAAGGCAAGGATCTTTAGTTGTGTGTACATTGTAAGTTGCTTCATCATGGCTGACTATTGTGACCTTATGGTCTGTAGTCCACCAGACTTTTACGTCCATGGGATTATCCAGGCAAGAATACTGGAGTGAGTTGCTATGCCCTCCTCCGGCAATCTTCCTGATGCAAGGATAGAATCCTCATGTCTTATGTCCCCTGCACTGGCAGATGGCTTCTTTATCACTAACACCACTTGAGAAGCCCTGATCTTCAGATCATTTATATAGAAGGCCAAGTCTAACTCAGTATGCACTCTTTTGATCTCCTAACCTCCTTCCTAAACTTCACTGACTATAATAATAATGTTCCAATAAAAGGTTTATGTAGTTATTTGTTCTCAGGTCTATTATATAATGCAAAAATAAATCATTTTCTGACAGCTATTTTAAAATAAAGTACTTAATTTAATCATTGGAATAAAAATGATACTTTCATTTGAATTAAAATAAAGTTAATATTAAAATGTAAGTTGAAAAATAAAATTTATCTGCCTTTTTTGCTGTTGTTCATCTTTTTGTAAAACCTGTGCATGGTCTACCAAATTCCACCAGAATCAGGTACGTCTCTAGAAAAGGAAGTCTTCAGATAACAGAAAGTCAAGACATGGAACAGAAAAATAAATCCTTAAAAAAGGAAAAAGGAAAATGTGCCTGTCTGTCTTTTAGGAAATAGAAATATCTTTATATGTTCAGCCCAAGACAAGGGCCTGGAATAGGAGTGGGTGATTAGGATTCTGGCAAAATGGATAACTGAGTCTATCCAAATCTTTACTGGTACAAAGTTGTCTCTAAAAGCCTTATCAATTCCACTGCTCTCCTGTAATACTGATTCCTCTGAAAGTTTCTGAATTGCATAGGACAGCTTCTTTTAAATGCCTCCTTAAATCTGGACTTTCCTTTGTATTTCTAATGATGCTACATATTATCTGTCACTTCTTGCTGAGGTCTATGTGTAGCAATATCTTCTCACCACCTACTCATCTGCCCTGCCTAGTAAGATGAAGTACATTTCTTTGTAGTGAAAGAACTTGATTTCTTAAATTAGTTATAATTTCCTTCACATTAGGAAATGTATAGTCTTTAAAAAGGTTGAATTATTTTTAAGGTATTTTTAAAATTTTTGTCTTCATGACATCTCTTTTCTGTGCTGCTCAGATTTTTTTTTTCTCTTTCTTAGGAGACTGTAACTTTTTCTTATGGCTATGGGTAGCAGTAATTGACCTCTAAATAACTCTGCTGTTACATTTTAAGAAGGAGCAGTATGGTGTTATGGGAAACACTAAAGTGGAGGTCAAAACACTTGCTCTTTGGCTTCAGCTCTCCCATAGTCTGATCCCTTCACTACTTCCATCTTCCTTGCTGTTGGGTTGAGGTGATAAGTAAGAGGGAAGAAGTTCAGGGAATTTTTTTATGTGTTATACATTGTTTGATATTATGATCGCTGAAAACTCTGTACTTTTGAGGGGATAATTAACTTTATGTCTAAGAACAGATTTTAACTTTCCAAAGTTATTATATGTAATGTTTCTAGTAAACAGCATAGCTAGCTGAAAGTGGAAAGCTCTGCAAATGATGCTAAAGCAACAAGACCTAAAGAATCCCAGTTCGACTTTCAGTCATGTCAAGATTTAATATGATTGAGGGCATGTGAAGGGGGGACCTCTAAGGAACTCACTTACTTATGGAAAATGCTGAGAGAGAATACCACATTTCGATATAGAATATTTTGCTTTTTTAAATTAATTTACTCACTACCATGTAAAAAGAGTCATGGTTAACTATTTTCCATCTTCACTTAGGTCAAAATGAAAGGGAAGAGTGCTAAACTGAAGTGTGGAATAATGTTCTTAGATATAAGAAAACACCTCCTTCAGTGAAAGACTAAGTAGGATTACTATTTATGGAAGATATGCCTCTACAATCCCACAAAAAGAGGACATTTTAGGAGTATATCTTTTAAGAAAAGGGAAAAAAAAAGTGTGTTTTAGTAATTCTGTAAAATCCTATATAATTCTTGTATTTTAAAAATATATATAATATCTACTTGCATAAATAAAATAAGGAAATACAGAAAAAGTACTATTCTACTCATGCCTTCCCTTAATAAATTACATCATAATATAAATTGCATTTGTTAATCATTGGCATTTCTTTTGAGGATTTGAGTCATCAAGATTAGAAGTTTTGATTGCTTGTGATGAATCTCTTATAGCCTTTCTTGATTATTTTCTAAATTTGATGACAAACACTGCAACATGTCTCAGCCAATTAGGCTTGTCAAACTTCCACTGTGGTCCCCAATCAAGTGTTTGACTTTGGAAATGACAGGAGATCCTTATTAAAAGTCATCCTTCTGAGATAAAGATGTGGCAGCCCACATGTGGCTTACGGCACAGAAGATAAGCTGCCCTTCCTTAAAAGCAAAAAGAGGAAATCAAGTTTAGCAGTAAATAACCCGGACTATGAAGTAAACACTGATGGGAATGAACTGAAGAGCATCTAATTTCTAGTTGACTGGAAATTGAGTTAATTTAAATGAATATAATTTTTTATGAGCTACAGGGAGTTCAAGGTACGCAAATTAAGTATAACAGGTAAGAAGAGGTGTTAGAGTGTTAAGATATTTTTGTGAGCTATCTCTAAGTGCATCTCCAACAAAGGATACACAAGGTGCTATGAATTTCAGACTGGAAACACAAATTAATCCCCAAAAGCAGCGACCCGTGTAAGTCATTGTCTAAGTAAATTGTCATACTTAAGTAAACGCAGAGATGTTTAGAGACAATTCTGTATCATCTTTGCAGGGAATGACAAACACATTTATGAAGACCTTTTTCTACTTCAATAGCTAAATTTCTGATTACTGTCTTGTGTCCTTGGTAGGCACTCTCATAGGAGAAAAAGAAAAACTTGAACTTATTAAGGCAGTGGAGAAGAAAAAGAATGTTTAGAGTAAAAAGTAAATCTGATCTCACACTTTGCATTTTTATAAGATTTTTTTCCTGTTCAAAGCATTTAGGTCAGCTTCAAATAAAGTATCCCAAGATAGGAAATATTCCAAATAACTCAGTTTGTTCATTTAAACTAACTGGATTACAAAAACCATTCAAAACATTTGTCAAAATGTTGATTTTTTAAAAATGCATCTAAAATTTGTGTTTGAGAGATGCAGAGGGAATTTAGCACATACACAAAAATAGGACTGTGCTTTTTCTTTTGATGATAAAATTAATAGGATCTGTCCACTTAAAATCAAAGAGCAGCATTTGCAACTGCAGTAAATAATTATCTTTGCATTTTGCCTTTGGAAAAGAGAAAAGCAATTCTGGATTTCCTGTGAAGAACAATGGCATTTTCTTGCTGAACTCTGAGCACATAGCATAAAAATCTCAGGTCACAGTGGTTCAAAAATCATTAAGCTGACAAATATCAATATTTCAGTTAGCCACCCATTACTAAAGTGAAAAAAATGACATGCAATATTGCACTGACTTAATTTAGGAGTTTCAATGATGTGAAACTTGTAAAATAACCTAATACAAATGATAACCAAATGAGAATATCATTTTATACTATAGGAATTGATGTGTGGAGACAAAAGCAGTAGGTTTAAATATATTGGGAATAAATTAAATAACCCCCTCTTTTATTTTAAACCAGTCTACCCAGGATGCATATGCAAATGTCACAGATTTCCTTTGTTGTGGATATATTTGCAGGGGTTAAAATTTGTCAGTCTTTTAAGTCCCAAGTCTTGTAATAAAATGATACTGAACAATATCATTGGAGCACAATCATATTATGTTCTTTTGTTCGGCAGTAAAAGAAACTATCAAATATATTAAATAAAACCCTAGAGGTTGTTTTCTTAGAATCTGTTGAGGTGAAGCAGGTTTTTCTCTCACTCTTTCTCAAACAAAAACAAATCTGTAAAAGTATTTGTAATAGTAAGAAAATATATACCAATTCTCCAAAGACAGATACATGCAATGATATAACAGCTTTATAGACATAGAAGATATTTCCCACGGCATTAGGCAACAATCTTTAATTAGGAATACGTGTCATTTCATCAAAACTTTAGGAGGAGTTTGATTCAATTTACCCAGTACATTGCATTTCACATAGTATTTCCATTCAGCAAGCACACTGACAAGTATATTTCTACGTGAACACTCAAGGGATGATCCTACAGCACATTAACAAGGTCATTAACAAGGTGGGAGGTGGGGTGGGGTGTGGGCTCGGGTTGGGTAAGTGCTGATTCTACTAGTATGCTCACACTTGAACCCACTGGTACTTGTTTTTTTTTTTTTTTTTACTTTTTAACCACACAATGTACTGTCAATTTAGGTTCTACTTCTGAGTCACCCTGATGTTTTAGAATATATTTTAAATATAAGGTTTTGCATATTTGCATTCTATGAATAATGTATAAACAGGAAGCAAAGCAATTTAATTGGCAAAAGTACATGATTTCTGGGATAATTTATAAATACAGAAAATTATATTTTTGGATTTAATAACTTATGACTACGGAAAAATTTACTCCTGTACAAATATACTTGCATACTTTATTTCTGTGTGAGAATATGCACACGTACCTGTCCTGTAACAAATTCATATACCTTTGTCTGTTCAACATACACTTAAATTTATCCATTTGTCCTCTACTCTCTTTCTATAATATTTTAAGTTTTTGCAAAACCTTATTTTTAGTGGATATGAAATAAAAACAGTTCTTTGAAATAATGAACTGCAGAGTGTTGAAAAAGGGAATATGGTAAAGAAAATGTATAGGTAATATAATATTATACATAACTACCCCTCCCCCCCCCCATTCAGTTTCATATAAGTCGGAAAAGGCTGTTGAGAAATGACCTGCTTTAAAGGCTCCTTCTCCTTAAATTTCAGATTCAAGACCTCTTCCAGATGTAGCTCTGACTGGGAAGTGTACCCGTGAGTGTGATGAGTATGGCCATTCCGACTCCTGCTGGATGCCTGTCCGCACTTCTCCAGAGAGGAAGAAGAGCCAGCCCAAACTCTCCACTTTCATGCCTGTTGATGAACGAGGAAGCCAGGAAAAGCTGGCTAATGGTGAGGCCGCCATCATGGGCGACCGCAACAGAAACCTCCTGAACAAAAAGTTGACCTCATCCTATGAGACCTTCAGTGCGGCTAGTTTCAGCAAAAATGAGGATGCCAACACTGAGGATATTCCCCTTACAAAAACGGGGGAATACAAGCCATCTCCTGTCAATACTCTCACTAGAAGAGAAGTTTACCTGTAGGCTATACAGAAGCAACAGCAAAGTTCTTTTCATGTATGAGAAGGAGAATAAGGGGTGAAAACCTTACAAAATGAAACCTTGTAATCAAAAAGAGGGGGCTACCAAAGAGACAAAGCTTTGCCTGCCACTTCTGCCTCCAGATCAGGCCTTTAGTGAGCGACACTGTTCAGCCTGATTGAAATTGTACAATGTAGAAACCATCCTTGTTACTTGCATGTCTAACCCCCTCACTGATTCCCCAAACCCTCTTTCTCTCTTCCCCACCCCACTCCAAAAACCGGAAAAACAAGCAAAAAGAGATGGTTGCAAGTTTCTTTCATGGTAACAAGCCTGATTAGCAGAACACACACACTCTCATTATCCCTAAGCTGAAACATGATTTTAGTCACTTTGACTCAGTTCGAATGTCATCCAGTTGATCAGAAAAAGCAGATCAGGTGAAATGTATTTCAGACATATGATCAGAATATTATGAATAACCATGGAAAGCAATCCTTCAAACATTATAGAATCCCTCTAATGGTACAGTCCTTATAGAGGGGAACTCCAGAAGAAGCGTTTAGGGGAAGATCACAGCTTTAACATTCTAACAAAGCCTGAAAAAATAAACAATACCCAGTCAGAGACAGCAGTCCCAAATTGGCATAGGTTGTTTTTCCTCAAGTCGGGAGCATCAATGTCGGTTCCATACATTTACTGAATATTCTTAGTATACATGCTACTTTGATCACATGAATTACACTAGTTATAACTTTTAAAAACTATATATGTTTTTGGAATGGCACCACTATTATCAACTAACAGGAACAATTGTATCATTAAAAGGCCAAAGATCATAAGGCAGATCAGGGAAATCATGGAGTAGATTTGGTCTTGATGTGGAAATCCATTAAGCAACAGAAGTCACTGAACCCAGGCACACAGAAGAAACCCTCAAAAGCCAGTTTATCTTACATTTTCTCTGTACCCAGAAAGCATGAATTTTCTTTGAAAGTTCAGAAATGGAAAAGCCAGTGAGACATATGTTTGGTACTATAATAGGCAATTAGTTGAGGTTAAAGTTTAGTTTTGAAAATATTATCAGGGAAGATTGTACTTTTTAATATATTTATGGGTTAGTAGGAAGAGAAAGATACATTGGCATAACAGTCTTAGTTAAGTTTATTATCATCATTTGAGAATCAGGTTGTACTTACTGGTCTCATCCACATTTGAAATAACCAAGTGCATTGTTTTACATGTTCAGTGTACACTTCCGAGTAACAAAAGTGCATTAATTTTGCATTCTGTGCAATATAGCACTATCTCGAGACACAACTTTGAAACAAGATGACACCCCTAGTTGACTTTGTCACTAATGTGATTTTGAGCATTGTTTAACATATCTCTTTAACTAATCCAGACTGAACATGAAAGAGATGAGTTCTGGGCAGTGACATGTCTCATGGTATACACATCTCAAAGTTCAAAAATATGCAGTCTTTTTTTTTTTTTTTTTTCAGTGTAATATAAAGAAACAGAATATGCAGATTTTAGGGTCGCTTCCTCTCCAGAGAATTTAATACAATGGGAAACTAAGCTGGGGCATTCAAAAAAGTGACAATCCAGGGACAGGCTAGGGGATAACAGGTGAAGAGAGCAAACATTCCCAGTACTGAATGTTTGTAACCTAGTTAAGGCATAGCCTTGATGGCTCGTTAGTAAACTGTAGAAACAATGTAGCTCTGGGTAGTTTCATGCTTTGCAGTATTTCTTAGACTACAAAGTGAAGCAACCTGGTATACAGGTTGTTAATTCACTATAGGCCATCAAAATGCTTATCTTTGAAAATCACTTCTCTGTTTGGTGGGGTACTCTTTGGGGTCATTTCCTTATACTCTTTCTTAAATGGAGTTTTCATTTTGATGTTAGTTTATGTATAATAGGATGAAAGAAGATATGTAATTGAAGAAAAAAATCATTGGACTAAAATACCAATAACTGAAAATGTTTATGATTGATTATTATTTACATAATGGAAAGATGCAATTCTAGTACTTTGTTAGGAAACTGCATTAAAGCAGTTCTGCCTTGTATAATCTGTAAGTACCTATTAAGACAAAATACTTCTAAAGATACTTATGAAATGTATACATATTTTTTCTTGCACGTTACAAAGGAAATATTCAATTGCATAACACAGGTGTGCAACAGACTTTTTTTAATGCATTTTTTTTTTCTCTCATGATACACTTGAAACATTAGATAGCTCATTTCACTCTATCTTAAAACCCTTCTGTTATCTATAAAGCTAATACGGGTCATATGGGACCTTTGGATTAATTGAATCCACATTCCCCAATGACATTTGCACCACATACAAGATAGCTATGTCATCATCATTTAACTCGTGAGCCTCTTTAGAACTAAAATGGGTGTGAAAGAATAAAATTCAGTGTACTGTAAGTATTTGCAGTAATTCTAGTAGAATTAGCTATCATAACATGTTTATTATTATAATGAGCTGGCATGACACAGAAATCTATTTTGTGTTTGTATGACTTTTATTTTGAATAGGTTAAATCTGGTGCCACTCCATATATAGAGTGCTTTTGAAAAAAATCTATAAAAAGAAACAAAAAAATAATAAATGAGTGAATGCAAAATAAGCAACTGTGCCTTTTATACCTGTTGTTATGGTAAAAAAACGGTTGTTGGGTTTGGACAATGAGGGGAAATGGGCTATTCCCAACTTTTTTGATCCTATATATTTATCCATGCTTATTTTCGGAAAATAATAAATAATATATTAAAAATTTGCCTTCTGACAAACTCAGATAGTGGACCAGTCTTAAATATCATTCATTCATAAAACAAAATTTACATGGGCTGCTTAATTTGGTCTAGAAGGCTAATGCATTTATTGTAATAGTAATACAGAAAGAGATTATCAGGGATGAAATCAGTCCATTTTGCAAGGTAAAAAATACTGATTTATCATTTATATTCTTTCTTCTTTTGTTATTTTTCTTTTAGCTGCTGTTTCATTTTGATTGTGCACTATATAAACCATATTTCTTTTATGTACCCAAGAAGGTCAAGTGAACTTTGCATGCATTATACATTAGGACACATTTATAAATTGAGTAACTGTATCAATTTATGTGTATTAAAACATCTTTAGCTTCAGTCTAAATCTGAACCTCTGAGGCTCATTCTGAACCTCCAGATATCATTATGGTTTCTGACTGGCCTGCTGCCTGTGTTTCAGAAAACA
Organism: Tragelaphus eurycerus; assembly: GCA_935064755.1. Taxonomy (NCBI): domain Eukaryota; kingdom Metazoa; phylum Chordata; class Mammalia; order Artiodactyla; family Bovidae; genus Tragelaphus; species Tragelaphus eurycerus. The sequence continues at coordinate 37,194,602 of CAKXYN010000004.1, read as the reverse complement.
AGAGAGGCACTATTTTTATGGGAAGAAAAACTAAGATGGTACTGAAGATGTCTGGCTGAAAGGTTACCCTAGGAAGCTGTCTTATAGGAAAATAAAACAGAGAGACCAGAAGAAACTGCCAAGAATCAAACAGCTATACTAAAACAGACATGAGAAATCTGAAGACCTCAACAGTTTTAGGTATATTGTATCAGCAGTAAATATAAGATGAGTTCTTAAGGGGGAAAAATAAAACAAAACAGTGAAGATGATCATAAATATTGTAAAGTTGTTAGTTGTGACCTGGCAGAGGTATATATAACATCTGGAGGAAGGCATCATTTTTTCAGCTACCTAGGGTTTACTTTCAGACAATTTTTCCTACATTTTAAAGCACTTGCATTCAGTGTGGTACGATCTGTTTGTAATGTTGATCATTGCCTATTGTTCTGCTACTTGGATGTTGATAGTGAAGCAGAGGACAATTTATCATCGTTTCTTATGAGTCACTATGCACGCAACTATGCTAAACATGGCGAAATGTATTAAACACTCGTCCAACTATTTATGAAATACTTTACATAATTTAATTTGCTTTTGTACAGTTTTATGTAAATAAATTGCTTGTCTTTTTTGTCTCTGCAAATTAAAATATAACATGGTCAAATGGTTTCACACTTGTAAGTGTGCTTCTCTGTTGACAGGTACATTCAGTTTTGATTGGAGAAGTGAATGGATGCATATACCAGTTGGATTTTAAATGGTTTGATTTCTGCTAAATTAAGATTAAGTGAGGAAGATAATGCTGCAGTAATTGTTGATCTAGAGGGCAGTGGGCATACCTGGTTATTATTTTGCCTTGTAATAAAATAGAACTTGGATTTTTAAGTTTCATCAAGGTAATTCCTGAGACAGTTACCTTGATGTCTTTGAAACCTTATGTCTACAGTGGAAGAATTTCTCATCACTAATGTAAAAATTGACTTTTTTCAGGTGCTATCTAGAGAAATTTCACATTTCAGGTAAACTTAATTCTATGTCAAAATATATTTACGGTAAGGAATTTTTTTTTAATCTACAGTAAAGATGTATACAAACAGAGACTTTTAAAAAAAACCCTTTAATCATGTGAGATATAGAGAAAGATGAAGCAAACAATAGAATTTTTACCTTACTTATATTTCTGTAGGTGAATTTTCTCTACTTTTTGTATTTTTTCAATCATTTACTATCTTATTTTAAACTGTTGCACTTACTCTCTGTTGTCAGATTATAACTCTAACTATAGTGTTTATCTTGTTCATTAAATTGGTATATATTCAAACAAGCAGCTCTCTCCAATCTAACTCAGAGACTTAAAAAGAGAAAGAAATGACTTCCCTGGTGATCCAGTGGTTAAGAGTCTGCCTGGCAATACAGGGGACACGGGTTTGATTCCTGGTCAGGAAACTTAAGATCCCATGTTCCATGGGGAAACTAAGACCATGTGCTAAAACCAAGACAGGATGCAGCTAAATAAATACATATCTTTTAAAAGAAAAAACTTTCTAAATAAACTAATGGATTGAAAGGAATGTTTGCCACATCTCCCAACTCCTAAAACTTACAGATGTGAAAAAAATAAAAATTCTGAAGATGCTTGCCTTCAAGTTTCTCTACCAGTTTTTTCCTCTCTTTTGGTTGAAAATTCCAAGTACTTTATGTGGAATGACACATTCATCCTTAAACCAAAGATATCTTAGTACACTGATTTTGCCTGGCAGCCTTCCTTCTCTAAAGAAGGAATTAAGGATGAACTATGGTTAGCAAGTCTGATGCAAGTTGTAATAAGGTGAACAAATGATAAATGTGTTAATTTGTTTTGTGATCACCAAATGGTGAGACCCAAACATCCGTACATAAATCAATAGAACATAAAACCACTATTTTTCTTTTAAATTCTCAATTTAGATTTGACAAATATATATTACTCTTTACCCCGAGATTGCGTTCTTGGGTTAGTTTTTTTTTATCATGAACATGTAAAAATACAGTGATACATTTTAGAAAGAAGATAGACATAAAGCAGACCAACAAAAGTTGTGTGTATTGCTTCTGACTTAAGTGTGATTATTCTATTACCTCTGATTCCTTAAAGAGTTCCATCTGGTTACTTAGATGCTTGACAGTGCAACAATATGTCACATACATAACACATATTGTGGTTTATAAACATTTTAATAAGTTTATTTGCATGATACCTGTGACATAACCCAAATGATCTATTAGAATTGTCATGTTTGAAAGATCTTACTTGTATTATTTTTAGATTAAAAACAAATTGAACACAAAATTCTGCCAGAGTTAACATTTTCCCTCCACTAGATTATGGCACCCCACTCCAGTACTCTTGCCTGGAAAATCCCATGAAGGAGAAGCCTGGTAGGCTGCGGTCCATGGGGTCGCTAAGAGTTGGACACAACTGAGCGACTTCACTTTCACTTTTCACTTTCATGCATTGGAGAAGGAAATGGCAACCCACTCCAGTATTCTTGTCTGGAGAATCCCAGGGACAGAGGAGCCTAGTGGGCTGCTGTCTATGGGGTCGCACAGAGTTGGACACGACTAAAGCGACTTAGCAGCAGCAGCAGCAGATTATGTACTAATGAAAACATATTCCATAATTTAGCAAATGACAAAGAAAAGGAACTCTCCCAGTTAACCTGAAAAAAATAGGCATTTGGTAAAGTGAGAATAGGGGTGAAAAAGTGAAAGTGATAGTCACTCAGTTGTGTTTGACTCTTTGAGACCCATAGACTGAAACTTGTCAGGGTCCTCTGTCCAGGGAATTAGCAGGCAAGAATACTAGAGTGGGCTGCCATTCCCTTCTCAAGAGAATCTTCACAACTGACCTGGGGATCAAACCTGGATATCCTGCATTGTAGGCAGATTTTTTACCGTCTGGGATGTGGGGGGCGGGGCACCAATTACTCTGATTGGTAAGTAGTTTTCATCACTTAACATCAGACAACCTACCCTGGCAGTAATGTAACTTGTATGGAATTTCTGGCAGCAAACTATAAATCTTGAAAATATGATAGCCTAACTTTTATGCTGAATACCCCTGGCCTAGTCTATGAGGCAATGAGGTTTCAGTGCACCTTGGATGGATAGTCATTCTAGGTCTGAGAAATGAATGATCACAACCAACAATTAGCACTGTCAAAATCAATCAGATAATCATAGAATTCCCAAAATTACTTTTGCTTCTATTAGCTGATTTCACAAATAAATCTGTTCAATGAATTTTTGTTTTGTACCTTTCTTTTCTATATTTCAGATTTTGTGTCCTCATCTCAAAGGCCTTTGCCATATTCTCAGAAGTTGATTTATTCTGTGGTTTTCCTCTTTCAAAAACAAACCTAGTTTTCCCCAGAGATGGAGGAATGTTAGGTAACTAACCAAGAACATTTGCAACACAATCAGCTTTATTTTAATAGAAATTTACAGTGTCATTATTTGAGTTCTTAGGAGGCAGAGTGAATAGGGACTGAACTTACATTTGTTTATTTTCTTTCATCTTTATCCCTACTTTAATACTTGTTTATAAACTGTGTGGAAAAAAGTGATTAACCAAGATATATAAATTTCCTAAGCTGCAGGGAGTGAGGAAAGGATATGAATGTAAATGTGAAAAGTTAAAAATTTATGCTCTCCTTTAGCCCTAACTTCATTTTTTTCCTGTCTTGCTGCTGTTAAATATAAATTTTATTCATTGGTTGAATTTAATGTGTGACAAAGAAATAATTTTGTCTTTTTTACTGGACCTCCTGTGGGAAGTTGTAGAAGATGCTCAATTGGTCATAAATGTAAAATTTACCCCAAACATCCTCAGATGATGCTAGACAAGAATTATAGTTCACCTGTGATATTCAGTTTTATTTTTTCTATTAAAATTTATGATTTAAATAATGTCTCATGCAAAGGGCCATATGATAGATGCATGAGGTTGACAGAGAAATGCAGATACAATCTTGGAAGTTAGAATGGGTTTTGAAAAATAAAAATGCTAATCAAGGTGCTTAATTAAAAAAAATAATCCATTGAAATGAACGGCTGAATGATCAATCTAAAGAGAAGCAAGATGTTTTATTTTGGCAATTTAATTGAAAGTACATTACAACTTCCCAGACTTAGTAAAATATGTACTAAATTGATAGGACGATGAAGTTTTTTCTAAGTGTGTTTTATGCAGTGGTACATGGAATATTTTTATTAGTTTTATGGCTTGTTATAAAAAGTTGACCATATATTTAAACCATTTTATAATACATTTATGAAAAGGAAGTAATGGCAAAAAATACTAGAAAAATACTAGAAATGAAGTTAATAGATGACTAAGAAATTTACTTACAGTTTTAAAGCCTGTCTTTAAGAGAAAAACACTTGAATGCTTTTCCAGACCCTTCAGTATAGCTGAAATATACTAAAATGATATTTCTTAAGCTGAAATTTTTGGTTCCCTGAGTTTTAGAGATCCAGGTATTTCATGAGAATTTTTAAAGTTTAAAGTTTTATTAATATGACCATCAAAATAATCTTTCAGAAGTTTTCGGTGATAATTTTCAGTTGAAGCTAAATTTAATAAAATAAAATATTTACTTTGCAAATCAGTATTTAGCCATCTATTGTGTGAACAAGTATATTCTCTAGAGTCCAAAGGAAATCTTTTTCCTCTTTACAGAGGTCCATATTTTAGTTCAGTTGTGAAAAAAAAAAAAAAAAAATTGGAGATTTGGATAAGAAGCAAAGTCTTAAACAATGTGAATGATTGGCCTAGAAGACCAGCATACACAAAGTTTCTATAAAGGGCAAGATAGCAAATATTTTAGGCTTTGCAATTCAAGAATCAAAATCAAGGATACTGTGTAGGTATTTATATGAGAAGAGAGGAAAAAAAGCCTAGATTTGTTTCCAGCCATTTAAATGCATAAATACCATTCTTAGGTGAGGAGACATACACAAAAAGTGGGCGGGATTTGATCAAGAAATTACTTTGTTCATCCTGGAAAAGGAAATGGCAACCCTCTCCAGTATTCTTGGCTGGAAAATTCCAGGTGGGCTACAGTCCATGGAGTTTCAAAGAGTCGCACCAGACTGAACACACACACACACACACGTGCACACACACACACACACAGGCACATCCTGATATACTCCAAAATGCTGCAATTGAGATTAATTTTAGAACTCATTACTAAAATTCCTCTTCTTCACCTTACTTCAGGATTCTTCTGTTTGACCTGGACTGTCCTAGTATACGGCTTTATTCTGCAAACTCACTAATAATCACTCTCAGGTATTAGACTATGTGATTACCCTGGTTCTCAGGATCATTTCTTCTCATTGACCAGCTACGTAAAAGTCTCATCCTTAGATCACATTAGGTAGACTCCTTAAGAGACACAGGTTGATATGTGAGACATCCTCAGGCATCAGGAAAATATCTCATTAATTTTCTCAATGAGGGGATCATCATTGTCCATGTCAGGAAAAAAAAAAAAAAAAACAACGAAGAGTACTGGAAGTTATCAGTTTGGTTTAAAGGTGGGAGATTTGCTTTGGATTTCATCAGATCAAAAGCTTTAAACATATTTCCTTTTAAATGCCATGGACAGGGCTGATTATTTTGTTTGTGCAGTTTATTTGTGTTGAGTAACAAATAATATGAAGTTTTATATTTAGAACATGATAGATATAAAAATAAGAAATACTGTGATGAATGTACAGGCATTTTTGGAGTGAGGTGCTTTTTTTAGTTCTTTTTTATGTTTTCCAAATTACATACAAGAATATATTTTATATGAACAATATAAACAAGTGAACATTTCAAAGTATCCTAAAGTTATGTCCAGTTGAATGAAAAGAATAATAAGAGAAACAATTTAATTTTAAAACATTAAATACTTTTCATCTGTTAATACCTCCAAGAAAACTGCTTTTAAAAAAATTTTTAGATTATCATTCTTGTGAGACATATGACATTAGCTATTTCCTCTCTCGGCAAAGTGAATATGATACGCTAAATAACTTCAGCAATTGTTGTTACTGAGATAGTGCAAAGGAAATAATATTAAATAAATCCTAAATATGAACTAATTTACTGCAAAACCTGTAAATGAAACATGAAGTTTACATTTTGAGGAAATGAACATATAACCGCAAAGAAAAACTCAGTACTACAATGAACCTATGGTCTAAGGTTGGATCAACATAGAGAGTACAGAGTGCTTCAACTTGTAAACTGTATTATATCAATGTATATTTCCTAATATGACTATCCCTGAAGCTTCAATCTGGGAATTATTGCAGAAAAACTTTTACTGTGCAATTGTCAGCACTAGTTGATTTTGTTAAACCTCCAGAAACGAAGCTATTGAACTAACTACTATAAAAATCTATGCCTGGTCTAGAAACAGTAGATATTCTCATTGATTCAAGTAATCTGTGAATGTAGCTGAAGAAAAGAAAGATAAATTTTCAGTCATAGCAATGAGTAGTGCCAGTCTACAGATGGTTTAAGAAATACAAACGGCAGATGAGAATGCTAGCATACTGGGAAATGCCTCAAAGCTATAGGTGTCATTGACAAAGAGAAGGTGAACAAGACAAGCAGTATAGCCCGAATCCAAAGAAATTCATCCTTCAGTGAACTGTCTTTTTTGTAATACTTGTGCTTTGCTCCTGCGATGTCAAATACTGGGACGCAAAGTGAGATATTTAGTGTACCGCCTATCCACTTCTCTCTGTAAATTGTTTGGAATACTCCAGGCTCATTTTTTTATTAGATGAAAACAAACAGTATAACAGGTGATTTGATTTTTCTCTCTGTTTAGGATTTATATGTGTTTCACAGCCAGTGTTTTGTTATCCTCAGGCTTAAAGCCTCTAAGTCATCAGAAAAACACTCCCATTTGACTATAAATATAAGTCAGACGATTATAATGACAGTGTCGCAGGTGGAAAAATAATCTTCACCCTATTGTAATCAGACCCAACAATGAGAAGAATCATGCATTGCTCTAGTTCTTCAGTGGAGATGAAGACACCAGTTTATACTTTAACTCTTCAAGAAGGGCAGAAAGATATATAAATAGAAGGATATACTCTGGTTTAATTTCAATCTGAATTACAAATATAACATAATTTTTCAGGATAGTGGATTAGAGCTGTTTACCAGAAATTAACTTGGAAATATAATTTGCATTTCTTGCTGTCGTCCAGTTCAGTTCAGTCGCTCAGTCGTGTCCAATTCTTTGTGACCCCATGAATCGCAGCACGCCAGGCCTCCCTGTCCATCACCAACTCCCGGAGTTCACTCAAACTCATGTCCATCGAGTCAGTGATGCCATCCAGCCATCGTCCTCTGTCATTCCCTTTTCCTCCAGCTCCCAATCCCTCCCAGCATAAGAATCTTTTCCAATGAGTCAACTCTTCGCATGAGGTGGCCAAAGTACTGGAGTTTCAGCTTTAGCATCATTCCTTCCAAAGAAATCCCAGGGCTGATCTCCTTCAGAATGGACAGGTTGGATCTCCTTGCAGTCCAAGGGACTCTCAAGAGTCTTCTCCAACACCACAGTTCAAAAGCATCAATTCTTCAGTGCTCAGCTTTCTTCACATTCCAACTGTAGCATCCATACATGACTACTGGAAAAACCATAGCCTTGACTAGACAGACCTTTGTTGGCAAAGCAATGTCTCTGCTTTTCAATATGTTATCTAGGTTGGTCATAACTTTTCTTCCAAGGAGTAAGCGTCTTTTAATTTCATGGCTGCAATCACCATCTGCAGTGATTTTGAAGCCCCCCAAAATAAAGTCTGACACTGTGTCCACTGTTTCCCCATCTATTTCCCATGAAGTGATGGGACCGGATGCCATGATCTTCGTTTTCTGAATGTTGAGCTTTAAGCCAACTTTTTTCACGCTCCACTTTCACTTTCATCAAGAGACTTTTTAGTTCCTCTTCACTTTCTGCCATAAGGGTGGTGTGATTTGCATATCTGAGGTTATTGATATTTCTCCCAGCAATCTTGATTCCAGCTTGTGCTTCTTCCAGCCATATAAGTTAAATAAGCAGGGTGACAATATACAGCCTTGACACACTCCTTTCCCTATTTGGAACCAGTTTGTTGTTCCATGTCCAGTTCTAACTGTTGCTTCCTGACCTGCATATAGGTTTCTCAAGAGGCAGGTCAGGTGGTCTGGTATTCCCATCTCTTTCAGAATTTTCCACAGTTTGTTATGATCCACACAGTCAAAGGCTTTGACATAGTCAGTAAAGCAGAAATAGATGTGTTTCTGGAACTCTCTTGCTTTTTCCATGATCCAGCTGATGTTGGCAACTTGATCTCTGGTTCCTCTGCCTTTTCTAAAACCAACTTGAACATCTGGAAGTTCACTGTTCATGTACTGCTGAAGCCTGGCTTGGAGAATTTTGAGCATTACTTTACTAGCGTGTGAGATGAGTGCAATTGTGCTGTAGTCTGAGCATTCTTTGGCATTGCCTTTCTTTGGAATTGGAATGAAAATTGACCTTTTCCAGTCCTGTGGCCACTGCTGAGTTTCCCAAATTTGCTCGCAAATTGAGTGCAGCACTTTCACAGCATCATCTTTCAGGATTTGAAAGAGCTCAACTGGAATTCCATCACCTCCACTAGCTTTGTTTGTAGTGATGCTTTCTAAGGCCCACTTGACTTCACATTCCAGGATGTCTGGCTCTAGGTGAATGATCACACCAACGTGATTATCTTGGTCGTGAAGATCTTTTTTGCTTTCATTGGACTCATGAAAAAAGGCCTTGATGTCTGTACTACTCGTTACCTCACAACATCATGACAAAGAGATCCCAGAGGTGTCACTCCTTCCACACAGGTTTAAAATAACCAGCACAGAGGAGTCAGATAGAACATATTTATTTTACTTACACTGTGGTCAGCTTCTACAGGAAAGTCTATATGTTCCTTTTAGTCCTAAACTTAAGTTTTAGCTGTAAATTGATGCAATTTTAATCAGTGGATAAGTCTTGGCTATTACTATGTGGAGCCTAGCATAATTTCCAGGTTAAGATTCTAATCAGAAAGAGTGTTCCAATAACCTCTTCTCAAAGATGTGATGTCACTTTTCAGCCTTCTCTAGTTGTGCAGGGAAATATCTGGGAAAAGTTAACTATTAAAATGTTCATTGTCATTGTAATTTTTAAAGATATTTCTGTTCATTTTCCAATCTGTAAGGGTAACTTAACTCCAAATATCATTTCTAAAATGTATCATATCCTTGCAGAAAAATTGTTAATAAATCATTTTCCCCCTGAAATGTTTAACATTGTGCACTTCATCCAGAAAAAGTTGGTATAATTTATTAACTGAAGATAATATGAAGTATATAAAACACAGTAATGGAATTTTGAGGTACAAGGAGCAAGAAACAAAGGTGTCCTCTCTTTTCCAGTTTAGTTGCTCAGTCGTGTCCTAAACTTTGTGACCACGTGGACTGCAGCACACCAGGCTTTCCTGTCCATCACCAACTCCCAGAGCTTACTCAAACTCATGTCCGTCCAGTTGGTGATGCCATCCATCCATCTTATCCTCTGTTGTCCCCTTCTCCTCCTGCCTTCAATCTTTCCCAGCATCAGGGTCTTTTCAAGTGAGTCATTTCCTTTATTCATGTGGCTAAATTATTGGAGTTTCAGCTTAAGCATCAGTCCTTCCAATGAACAATCAGGACCAATTTGCTTTAGAATGAACTGGTTGGATATCCTTGCAGTCCAAGGGACTCTCAAGAGTCTTCTCCAACACCACAGTTCAAAAGTATGAATACTTTGGTACTCAGCTTCCTTTATAGTCCAACTCTCACACACATACATGACTACTGGAAAAACCATAGCTTTGACTAGACAGACTTTTGTTGGCAAAACAATGTCTCTGCTTTTTACCATGCTGTCTAGGTTGGTCATAACTTTTCTTCCAAGGAGCAAATGTCTTTTAATTTCATGGCTCAAGTAACCATCTGCAGTGATTTTGGAGCCCTTCAAAAATAGTCTCTAACACTTTACATTGTTTTCCCATCTATTGCCATGAAGTGATGGGACCAGATGCCATGATCTTAGTTTTCTGAATGTTGAGGTTTAAGCCAACTTTTTCACTCTCCTCTTTCACTTTTCATCAAGAGGCTCTTTAGCTCTTCTTGGCTTTCTGCTGTAAGTGTGGTGTCATCTGCATATCTGAGGTTATTGATATTTCTCCTGGCAGTCTTGATTCCAGCTTGTGCTACATCCAGCCCAGAATTTCTGATTGTATACTCTACATATAAGTTAAATAAGCAGGATGACAATATACAGCCTTGACATACTCTTTTCTCAATTTGGAACCAGTCTGTTTTTCCATGTCCACTTCTAACTGTTGCTTCCTGATCTGCATACAGATTTTTCAAGAGGCAGGTCAGGTGGGCTGGTATTCCCATCTCTTTCAGAATTTTCCACAGTTTATCTACTACTTACCTTATATCAAATATTTTAGTCTTAATACCTGCAATATGTGCTTAACAATATTCATTGAGGAAAAAATCAATATGGGGAAAATGATGTATATTATCAGTGTTTTATTCATTCAGTTTTATCTTTATACCTTTTCAGTTGAATCTTCCTTAATCTCTTCGTGACCATTCAGTGCCCTAGTAAGCATCTTCACTGTTTGTGAATTTGCCTGGGAGATTTCAGGCTCTAGGTCACTCTTGCCCATCCCCAAATGTGTACCTCCAAATCCTGCCCACTGTAGAAAGCCTGGCTCAGCCTTAGATTCCCCACCACTTTCTCTGATTGCTTCAGCTCAAAAATCATCCAATTCCTTGAAACTAATTTGGGAGATAAATATAATTTCTTCATTTCTCATTTCCTGTAGGAGAGAACTTCACAAAATCCTTGATTTCTTGCCGCACATCTCACTCCTTCTCACAGCAGAAAAGTAAATTGATTTGTGGATGAGACACAGACATTTGCTCATTTTCTTTCTTGAATCCAAAGAAGTTGCCTTTCTTTTGTAATTAAAATAACTCACAAGGGATTATTTGATCACAGGGGATTATTTTTTTCTCTCCTTTCCCTGGTAGAACATTTGCTTCTTGCATTTATTTACATCCCCATTCCATAGATTTTGTTGTAAAGCTAAGGCTGTTAGATAAAAATGGGGTTGGAGATAACCTACAGATTTCTAAGCATCTTCTGGAGATTTCTTATTATATAAATGCTAGTGAGAACAGTGTCTCCCCAAGACTTCATAGACTGATATAAATTTCAAGCTTCCAAAATTGGTAAAATACTTACTATAATATCATCTTTGCTTTTGAGGTCTCTTTTTAGTAAGGAAAATCATGTTCCGATTCTGAAGAATTTCAAGAATGACATTACATGTAGTTATGGAACAATATTCTTGGAAGTAATTGAGCACATTTTCTGCTAAATCATTCAGCATATTTCAACAGTCTCAATATTCACTAATGCACTAATTTTGAGTGACTGATTGCTGATTATAGGTATCTTTATTCATTGTTCATGAAAAGGGACTGTGATTTATAATAAGGCAAAGAGCCAAAAAAGTGGGTCATAATGCTTTTCTTTGAGATTAGCTTCACTATTTACGATACACTTTGGCAAAACTTTGAATATGTGTTTTAAAATCTGGAATATACAAGAAATAGCATTCATCCCTAGTGTTGCTTTGAGAATAATGTATATTCAGATCAGATCAGATCAGTCGCTCAGTCATGTCCGACTCTTTGCGACCCCATGAATCACAGCACGCTAGGCTTCCCTGTCCATCACCAACTCCTAGAGTTCACCCAGACTCACACCCATCGAGTCAGTGATGCCATCCAGCCATCTCATCCTCTGTCGTCCCCTTCTCCTCTTGCCCCCAATCCCTCCCAGCATCAGAGTCTTTTCCAATGAGTCAACTCTTCGCATGAGGTGGCCAAAGTACTGGAGTTTCAGCTTTAGCATCATTCCTTCCAAAGAAATCCCAGGGCTGATCTCCTTCAGAATGGACTGGTTGGATCTCTTTGCAGTCCAAGGGACTCTCAAGAGTCTTCTCCAACACCATAGTTCAAAAGCATCAATTCTTCGGCGCTCAGCCTTCTTCACAGTCCAGCTCTCACATCCATACATGACCACAGGAAAGACCATAGCCTTGACTAGACAGACCTTTGTTGGCAAAGTAATGTCTCTGCTTTTGAATATGCTATCTAGGTTGATCATAACTTTCCTTCCAGGGAGTAAGTGTCTTTTAATTTCATGGCTGCAGTCACCATCTGCAGTGATTTTGGAGCCCATAAAAATAAAGTCTGACACTGTTTCCACTGTTTCCCCATCTATTTCCCATGAAATGATGGGACCGGATGCCATGATCTTTGTTTTCTGAATGTTGAGCTTTAATATATATCAAAATGTTGTTTGTTTTAAGCCCCTTTAGACCCATTACTGATTAATATGTTCTGACTTTTATATGTAATAATCTGTTAGTACAATACACAAACACATCCTCTGCCTGCTCTTTTTAATGTTTTTATGCAGCATCTCAATTTATATATATATACAAATATACATATATCATATACATTAATATTGTCAGTTTTTCAACTGAAGACAAATAGCTATCTACATGCTTAGCTGTAACATGTATTTTTAAACCTAGTGAATGACTAAGAAGTTCATAATACAGAAAAGCATGTCTTGGTGAAATAGTGGGATAGAAATCAATAAACTTATAAGGAACTATAAAGAAGTGAGATAATGGGAGATCCTGTGCTTATAATGAAAAATACATTTTTAATTTACATTTACATTTCATAGATTGTATTATGCCTGCATATATGCTCAGTCATGTCTGACTGTTTGCAATCCCTTCATGTCTGACTGTTTGCAATCCCTGGACTGTAGCCCACCAGGCTCTTCTGTCCATGGAATTTTCCAGGTAAGAATACTGGAATGGGTTACCATGTCCTACTCCAGGAGCTCTTCTTGACTCAGGGATCAAACACATGTCTCATACCTGCAGAATTGGCAGGCTGGTTCTTTACCACTAGCACCACCTGGGAAGCCCATACTGTATTATAACTGAGGTTAATTTCTGTTAATTTATAGACAAAGAAGGAAAGTTACTGAAGGCTTAGAAGTTTCTTAATGTGAATTTAATTTTATGCTTTCAGAATGATAACAATAAAAATAACAATATTAAAAGCCACCATTATTTGTCAACTACCTATGTTCCAGGTTCTGAATTTAATATTATCCCATCCTCATATCTCAGTACACAAGTGAGTTTTTATTATCTCCATTTTCAGATGGAGAAATTGAATCTCAATCAAGTTAAAATACACTGCTTCGCTATTAACTGAAAGAACTGGGAATCCCACACCCTATCAGAATGACTTCAAGGTCCATACTTCCGTGTGCTTAATATCATCCCTCATCATCTTCCAATGCAGACTTTCAAAACTGCTTTAGTAGTTGTGCTTTGTGCAGTGAATTCCCCTAATTAGCACAACGCACACTGTGAGGACAGGACGAGAGTTTCTTTCTAGAGCAGAATTTCTCCGCAGTGACACTGTAAACACTGTAGCTCAGATAAATCAGACACTAGGTTGTTTAGGAACATCCCTGACTTCTAGCTGCTAGGTGCCAGTAGTACCTCCTCCTCAGTGATTACAACTTTAAGATGTCTCCAGTCATTACCAAATATGTCTTCTTCCCAAAATAAGAGAATTACCCTTAGTTGAAAACCACTCTTCTACAGGTTATTTTTTCTTTAATCAGGCCAAATTTCAGGACAGTATTGAGAAATACCTGCTCTGCAGTATCTTACATGGTGTACATAATGTAGAATTTTAAAATACATATTTTCCTAAACCATTTAAGAGAAAGTGAATACAGTAGATAATTAATGTTTTGAACTGGAGTCAGTTTTATATACATACATTTAAGAAATTGTTAGAAAGGTATCTCTATTTCGGTCTCTATTTCCTTTTCTGTATCTCCCTATTCATCCTAAGTCTCTATACTATTCCTTTTCTTGCCCTTCTTTCTTTCCTCCTTTCCTTGATTCCTCTCTTTATCTTCCTCTCACTTCCTTTCCTTTCTTTTTTCCCTCTTCCCTTTCTATTTCTTCCTTTTCCCTTCGTTTCTCCTTTCATTGCTGAAACAGGTTAAAAAGAAACACAACAAAACATGCATTTCAGCAATACATACATGTCTTAGTCTTGAATGTTCTAGTTACTTTAGCAATTGAAAGAAAAAAAAAAAAAAGCTAAAAAGCTAAATAATTGAGAGATTGTGAATTTGCACGAGAATTTAGACTCCAGAATGACTCATATCACATTTTCTACAAATAGTTTTGAAAAAGGCTTTTATTTTAATGGGAAATTACATACCGCCATTGGAATTAAAATAAATCAATTGATATAAATGATGCTTGAATTAAAACATCTATCTGTACTTGTCTTAATTTTCTGTAGATTACAGTTTCCTGATATATTTTCTTTTTTTTTTTAACCAAGATAAAATGCAGTAGAGAGTTCTGGGTCCAGTAATTTAAATGGTACTTATTAAACACAGTAAGCCAAGTATATTCGGAGTCATTTAGTACCTATTTAAAAAGCCATTTCTTCATTCTGTACGCAACTCCTTTGAGTCAATTGGAGCTACAAGATAGTTATATTGAGAGTAAATGTTTCTTTCTTAAATATTTGCTGTCTTTTCTTATTTGATGAAGATACTAAGAGTTTTTAAGTGAGAAGAGGACTCCATATGCTAAGTTGTGTCTGACTCTACAGCCCCATGGACTGCAACATGCCAGGCTTTCCTTCAACATCTCCTGGAGCTTGCTCAAACTCATGTCTATTTGTCAATAATGCCACCCAACCATCTCATCCTCTGTCACCTGCTTCTCCTCCTGCCCTGTCTTTCCCAGCATTAGGGTCTTTTCCAATGAATTGGTTCTGCCCATCAGAGGGCCAAAGTATTGGAGCTTCAACTTCAGCATCAGTCCTTCCAATGAATACTCAAGGTTGATTTCCTTTAGGATTGACTGGTTTGATGTCCTTGCTGTCCAAGGGACTCTCAAGAGTCTTCTCCAGGATGACAATTTGAAAGCATCAGTTCTTTGGTGGTCATCCTTCTTTATGTAGTAAATTGAAATAAATAAAAGGCAGCAAACCTTAAACTGTTTGGGCGACAAACATGACAGTTAAAGTCAGAAGAATATTTTGCTGACATTGGATTACCTTAGCTACTTACCATTGTCTTAAAAAAAAAAAGACAATACAGATGTGACTCTCTAGTATTGAAATCCATAAATAACTTACAGGAAAATATGCTATTCTCTGAAAATAATTTGAAATCTTAGCAAGTTATTGAGGGAAAAAAATTCTTATTATAGACATGTAAAAAGATCACATATCTCTCTGCTTTCTTGAAGTCTGACCACTTCTTACATTTTTAGTGAATTTAGGTTTAAAAGTAACGTTATTAACATCTCTAAGCTCGGTAGAGAATGGTGTCATCTTCTATACTAAAATAACCAACGAAGTTCTTCTTGAAATTCTATGTGAATTTTGCTTAACTACTTCTATGTCTTAAGCCTGGTCAGTAAGAATATTTCATCTGGAAAGATTTCCTTTACCATGAGCTAACTCCCCTGGAGAAGGAAATGGCAACCCACTCCAGTACTCTTGTCTGGAGAATTCCATGGACAGAGGAGATGGACAGGCTACAGTCCATGGGATTATGAAGAGTTGGACACAACTGTGCGACTAACTTTCACTTTCAGAGCTAACTAGGGCAATTAGGTGACAGAATAATGCCTCTGATCTGTATTTGGAAAAAAAACAAACAGAAGCAATTATTACCCTCAACATGTGTTTTTCAGATAGAGATACATTGTGAGCACTGTCATCCACAGCTAGTATAAGAAATAATCTGAGAGAGAGTTTTAAACCACATTTCCAGTGTAATTTCTGTACGGCTTCTTTCTTGTTCTGGGCTTCCCTGATTGCTCAGATGGTAAAGAATCTGCCTGCAATGCAGGAAACCTGGGTTCGATCTCCGGATCAGGAAGATCCCCTGGAGAAGACAGTGGCTACCCACTCCAGTATTCTTGCCTGGAGAATTCCATGGACAGAGGAGCCTGGTGGGCTACCTCTGTTATGGGGTTGCAGTTCATGGGGTTGCAGAGTTGAATGTGACTGAGCAACTAACACTTTCACTTGTTCCAGGTTATTTGGCCTAGCACTACACACTTTAAAAAAATTTTTTTTCAGCTTGCTTTTGTTGATGTTTCCATTCATCCAGGAGGTATATCTGTCTGTAATAAGTAAAAAGAAAGTTTCAAACCTGTAATTATTTGATTATTTTTGGGTTTCTTTGTTCATGTCAGTGACAGCTCATTTTCAAATTAGCATAATCTAGTATGTATGTACATACACACACAACACATACACATGGCTTACTATATATTTGATACTATTCCAAGAGCTTTATTAATATTAACTTATTTAACCTTTGAAAAAACCCTATGAGAAAGTTGCTTGTAATTATGCCACTGTCAGGTGAGAAATCTGAGATACAGAAAGTTTCAGAAAGTTGACCAAGGTCACCTAATAGTGAATTGCCAATTCAAACCTAGACCACTGGTCTCTAGAGTCTGCCCTTCACCACTATGTGCTACCAACTCATTGACAAGTAAAGTCACATTCACTCCAGCCCTTCAGACACAGGATAGTTGACTATTGGCACATGCTTCTCAGCAGCGAGAGAGAGTTTCTGTGCTCTGGATGAATATCTCCTTAAAATAATATTTCCTATAAATCAGAGGCATCTCACTCTCTTGAATAATCTAGTGGGCTTCAGATGCCAGGGAAAGACTGACTTCAGAGGTGGTCCCAAGTGGACAGAGTACACAGCTTTATGGTACAGCATCCTTGCAAGGGAACTTAAATAATTCTGGAGGTGCTGTGAGCACAGATTTTGGCCTGCATAAGACTGCTGAATTTCTGTAAATTATAACTTCTATGTATGTTTGATTATAATTCATAGAACTCAAAGTTCAAAAGTAAGATTAATAAAAATTCAAGATATAGGATTTATAAGACATAAATCTAAGTCAATCAATATGATTATTCAAGTCTTAGAAATAGGTCTTAGATGGTCAACTTTAGACTTATAAGGACCTTACTTCAACATAAGTAACTACAACAGATTCTAAGTTCCCAGAGGTCAGGTAGCATATCTACATGACTCAGCATTTAATTAACCCAGTTCAGGCACATAGTTGATGCCCAATATCAGGTGACAAACAAAGGCAGAAGAGAGCGTGAAAAGAAAGGTGGAAGCAGAGAGGGAGAGAAGGAGAAAATGGGAGGAAAGAAGACAATCTTTTAACTAGTTTTCCCTCCCCTCTAATGGAAAACTCGTCAGATGAACAGTCTTCTAATTTTCACTAGAAACATGTTCAGATGTTTTAGCCTGCTTTAGAAAGAATGAATTCACCAAAATTACCTCTCCATTCTAAAGTTCAAATTATCTTGCAGAAAAAGAAATTATCTCACAAAAATCTATTGTTGTTCAGTTACTAAGTCATGTCTGACTATTACAAGCCATGGAATGCAGCATTCCAGGCTTCCCTGTCCTACACTATCTCCCAGAGCTTGCTCAAATTCATGTCCACTGAATCAGTGATGCCATTCAACCATCTATTCCTAGCATCAGTTCCAATGAGTCAGCTCTTCGCATCAGGTGGCCAAAGTATTGAAGCTTCAGCTTCAGCATCAGTCATTCCAATGAATATTCAGGGTTGATTTCCTTTAGGATTGACTGGTTTGATCTCCGTGCTTTCCAAGGGACTCTCAAGTGTCTTCTCCAGCACCAAACTTGTTCAAATTATGTTGTAGAAAAAGCACTTCTCTCACAAAAGTCTATAGACTTCTATAATTTCCATGTAGGACATACTAAATTATTACAATTAAACACACCATTCTCTTTTGGTTGGCTCTCAAATTGTAGCTCTTAATATTTAAAACTTGAAGGTATATCATGGATCATATCTAAGAGTTTATAAAGGCAACAAAAACAGCAGATCTATTGCAACATAATGAATTTTGATCCAGGTTCTGGGAATGTTCTTGTGTAGAGTCTTAAAACCAAGTTTGAGTTCTTCCCTATTCCAGGCAAAATTCCATTGTCATATTCTATTCATTCAAACATTTAGGAATATTACGGCATGCCCCAGATCTTCATCCAAGATTTGTCTAGGATTTTTACAAATAATTTCTGTCTTCTAAAATAGAAGCCCTTTCTATGATTAAGGACATTTAAGCTAATGGAGAATAGACACACTCTTTGGATTCATTTTGCATTCATGAGATCATTCAAGTTCTTTAAAAAAAGTCATCTTCTAATCCGAGCATGACTAATGCATTTCTAGGTTGTGGTCATAACACTTGAGGCTGAAAAAGAAAAAAAAATTAAACTCTTAACTTTAGATGTTTTGCCTTTATGTTTGACACCATTGGAAGGTTTTTAAAAGTTTAATCAGAACAGGGCTTGTTTTACAGGAGGTTTTCCTGTGAAAAGGAAGTGTGTGGAGGGAAATGAAAGTTAATGCATGAGCCGAGTTCAGTTACTCTGCTTCTCCTAGAATCTATGCATTTCTTCTGAGTTATTTTTAAATAGATACATTAGATGTTCTGTTATTTTGAATAAGTGTCTAGTTTTAATTAGGCAAGGTACATAAGTGTTTTAATTAGATATCCAAATACATCATCTGAGATTTTTTTACCCTAGAAAATAAAAGTAATTTAATTTCTTCTTCATTAAATATAAGGGCAGTAAAATCTTTTGAATATATTTTCAACTCAAGAGATTGAGATCTTTTCCATTGGACTATAATATATGTATAGATTATTTCATCTTAAATATCTCTAAGCTAATGAAGCGCATGAAAGTAATGAAGTTAAACCACAACTTGTTAAGTGTGATGCAATTTTCCAACATGACCAAAAAAAAAAAAAAAAAAGAATTACTAGGTTAATGCCAGTGCCCTGAGTTAGAGTCTACTTTGTTCACTTGCTTTTTAAACTCAGTACAAAAAAAGTATACTGTGTTTGCATGCTTTCTATGAGATGAAATGAGGGATAGCATCCTTTCATTCCACTGGAACATATGTCACTCTCTTTTTCATGTCACTATGTATTATTTAACTTGAAAATTAGAGCATGATGATAGGAGAAAAGATCCTTAACCATAAAAATTGAACACTGTATACCTTGCCTTTTCAGAATGTTTGTAAATATACAAATCACACAGTTTCCCACATGGTTTTCACTGCAACCCACCTACTAATATTTGCTGTAACACTGCTCGCCATTCTGTTTCTCGCATAAACTTAAACCCTGAATGATAGTGCAGGTACAGCAAGCACTAGCTCCTAAATGGGGCTGTGATGATTGTGCAGTCCAGCTGTTCTACTCATTGGTGGGGCCCTGAGATCCATTATTTAATCTATTGGAAACTCGTTTGTCTCATCCACACATTGGAGACTCTACATTTTGTTTGTTGGAAGAGTCACGCAGAGTGTAAAAAGGCACCTGCTGTCAAATGAGTCCTCAGTAAACGTTATCCTCAGTTTATCATCTTTGCTCCAACCATTTCTTTATCTCTCTCTTCTATTTGTTTTCTTTCATTTCCATTTTCTCAGCCTCAGCTCTCTCAGTGATTGACTACTGCTCACACTTAATATACAAAAGCATCTTTTTTGTTCTTTTTAACAGTAGTCAAGGGGAATCATTTTGAATCATCTGAGACTGTCTCCATCATTCCTTTTTGTGTGGCTAATCTGAGATGCATAACATGGAGCTAAGGTTAAAGTACTGTCTTTAATAACTTTTACCATGCATTTAAAGACATGCTTAAACTCCATATTTACATGTGTTTTTGGAGGGACTCACTTAAATTATCTATATTTCTATTCATTTTTCAGAATTGTTATTGAATGCATCTTGAAAATCAACTTTTTTTTTTTTTTTATGATCAAAACAAATCCCAACAGAGTTTTGTGGAACTTGGCAAGCCGCTCTTCTTTCTTTCTTTTTTTTTTCCTTTTTTTTTTTTTTTTTTTTGAGCAAGACCCCAGCCTCAGCTGTGCCTTCTGCATTCTGCCAGAGCAGACAGCTGGGCTGACCACCCAGGTGGGCAGACAGGTGGGTGGTCTGCACTAGGTTTGGGGGCAAGTATCTGAAGGCCCCTCACAGGAGATGCCACTCCTTCAATCCTGGGCAGATTGATTAGGGGTGAGCTGAATTTTGACCCGGTTGGGTTAAAATGAAATACATTTTGGATTTCCGTTGAGTTGGAGTTGGACTGAATTGAACCAAAATGAACTGCACTAAATTAAATGTGGGTTCAGTTGGCTGAAGTTGGGTTGGTGGAATTTGCTGAGATCTGAGAGCCTTCCAGTCTCAAGGGTCCCCTAGCAGCCCGGAGCTCTGCCCCGTCTGGCTCCGTGGCCCTGGGAGTGTTGTTGTTGTTTTTTTTTTTTTAATTTTTTTTGCAGGGGAAAATGGACAAAGGAAAGGACCAATGAGGGTGGGAGGGAAATGGGAAGAAAGAAGGGGAGTGATGGTGGGGAGGAGCATATGCAACCTCCCAACCAATGGCTCTCCATCTCCAATCACAAAGAACACTTAAAAAAATCATGTTGAACTCATCCTATATTAGGAGGCTGGCTCTCGAAATGAAAAGCTCAGGAAACAAAAAGTCCAGTATGGGTGTCCTCATCTTTAGGCACATCTTGGTATTTTGTATTGGCAGGTCCATCCCCACCACCATATACCATCTAGGACAGGATCACATTTGTCACCCGCTCCTGCCCACCACCCAAAGCGGCACCAAACCCACAAAATAGTCAACAAACCCTTACAGAGTGAACAAATAAGTCTTTTTTTTTTTTTTAAAATCTCCTGAGTGAACTGAATTTTTTGAGGCTTATAAGTGAATATGTTTTGCTTTTTACTTTGTCTATTACAGCCAGATTATATGAGTGGGGTATTAAAGTCTCCCACTATCATTGTATTGCTGCATATTTCTTCTATCATATTAATTAATGTTTGTCTTAGATATATCAATGCTCCAATGTTGGGTGCATATATATTTGTAATTGTTATAACTTCTTTTTGGATTGTTCCTTTAAGTCGTTATGTGTAACCTTCATTGTTTCCTTTTCAAGATCTTTAAAGTCAATTTTATCTGATATAAGTATTGCTACTCCTGTTTTCTTATGGTCCATATTTGCATAGAAAATATTTTTCCAGGCCTTCATTTTCAGTCAGTATATATCCCGTATTTTAAGGTGGTTCTCTTGTAGACAACATATATAGGGGTCTAGTTTTTGTATCCATTTGACCCATTTTAGTCTTTTGGTTGTCTCTTGTAGACAAGGTATATAGGGGTCTTGTTTTTGTATCGATTTGGCCAGTCTTTGTCTGTTGATTAGGGCATTCAGCCCATAAATGTTTAAAGCAATTATTGATAAATAAGATTTACTTTATTGTTTTGGGTTTGAATTTATACACCCTTTTAGTGATTCCTATCTAGAGAATGTCCTTTAGTTTTTGTTGGAGAAATGGTTTAGTGGTGCAAAATTCTCTCAACTTTTTCTTATCTGTGAAGCTTTTGATTTCTCCTTCATATTTGAATGAGATCCTTGCTGGATACAATAATCTAGGCTGTAAGTTATTTTCTTTCATCACTTTAATTACGTCTTGCCATTCCCTCCTGGCTTGGAGAGTTTCTATTGAAAGATCAGCTGTTATCCTTATGGGAATTCCCTTGTGAGTTATTTGATGTTTTTCCCTTGCTGCTTTTAATATTTGTTCTTTATATTTAATCTTTGTTAATTTGATTAATATGTGTCTTGGGGTGTTTCACCTTGGGTTTATCCTGTTAGGGACTCTCTGGATTTCTTGAACTTGAGTGGTAATTTCCTTCTCCAATTTAGGGAAGTTTTCAACTATTATCTCCTCAAGTATTTCCTCATGGTCTTTCTTTTTATCTTCTTCTTCTGGAACTTCTATGATTCGAATGTTGTAGCATTTGATGTTATCCTGGAGGTTTCTGAAATTGTCCTCACTTCTTTTGATACGTTTTTCTTTTTTCTCGTCTGATTCATTTATTTCTAGGATTCTATCTTCTAACTCACTAATCCTATCTTCTGCCTCTGTTATTCTACTATTTGTTGCCTCCAGGGTGTTTTGGATCTCATTTATTGCGTTATTCATTATGTGTTGACTCTTTTTTATTTCTTCTAGGTCCTTGTTAAACCTTTCTTGCATCTTCTCAATCCATGTCTCCAGACTCTTTAACTGTGATTCCATTTTGATTTCGAGATTTTGAATTAATTTCGCTATCATTATTTGGAATTCTTTATCAGGTAGATTCCCTATCTCTTCCTCTTTGGTTTGGTTTGGTGGGCATCTATCCTGTTCTTTTAGCTGCTGGGTATTCTTTTGTCTCTTCATTTTGTTAAAATTGCCAAGTCTAGAGTGTCCTTACTATATTCTGGTAGTTTGTTGAATTCTCTTTATTGAGGCGATTTACAGGTCTTTTCAAGATCTGATCTCTGCCTTGTTACGGAGAGGGCGGAGATGAACACCCAAATCTAAACCGGCCAGGTTCAGGCACTCAGATAATCCTCAGAAGCACAGACTTGGTTGAGTCTGCGTTTTATGCCCTTCCCAGATCCGAGTAGTGCAGGTGATGAAATGTTCAGCGAGCGCAGCTGTTGCGACTTATCGCCTCTCCGCCGCTCAGTTTTCTGGGTATACAAACAGTGCACTTTCTCAGGCAGATGTTGATCATCCAGAGCCCCAAGAAGCGTGAGTCAGCACAGAAACCTACTCACAGTTCCGTTAGACAGTGTCTCTCTAGGGCTGTAATTGCCCGCCTCCGGCCCTGGCTGCCTGTCACCGGAGTGGGATGGCCTGCAGCCGGCCAACTCTGTGCAGCCCTTTGTTCTGTAGGTAGTCCTGGTGGTGTCTTGAGTTAGGGCTGGCTTTTGATGTAGTAGATAACCGACAGTCTGGTTATTTCGCTCAGATAGCGCCTGAGATAGCCAGGCCAAATTCTTTCTCAAAGCAATGCAGGCCTCGCCGCTCCTCCTAGCCCAGCCCCCGGCTTGCCAATAGCAAATGCTGGTGTCCGCGCCACTTCTCTGCAAAAGGAGTTACCGCAGGGCTCGTTTTCTCGTTTTGAAGACAATGAGTTGTCTTTCTAAGTGCCTGATGTCCTCTGCCGGCATTCAGAAGTTGTTTTATCGAATTTATTCAGCATTCAAATGTTCTTTTAATGGATTTGTGGAGGAGAAAGTATTCTCCCCGTCTTACTCGTCCGCCATCTTTTTTTTTTTTGAGTGAGAGTATTTTTCACATTGGACTTCCCTGGTGGCTCAGTGATAAAGAATTCACCTGCTATTGCAGGAGACACAGGTTCCATCCTTGGGGAAAAAGATCCCCTGGAGGAGGAAATGGCAACCCACTCCAGCATTCTTGCCTGGGAAATTCCATGGACAGAGGAGCCTGGTGGGCTACAGTCCATGGGGTCACAAAACTGTTAGACAGGGCTAAGTAACAACAACAGTTTTTCATATTATCTTTTTGTGACTTTGTGTCTTTAGACAATTCTATTTTATCTTTTTGTGATTAGTGTCTTTAGACAATTCTATTCTTGGGAAAAGTGTGTTTCTGAATGACTGAGTGCGTTCAAATAAAAGAAAATGTGGCCCTAAAGCCATGTAAAACCTAAGTAAATTAGGATAGATTTCAGACTCTTGACATCTCCTCTTTGATACATGGCTAAAGTTCTCTTCCATGGTGGCAGTCTTATTGTAATGCATAAATGAGTCACATCAACACATTATACACTTTAAACATACACAATGTTATATGGCGATTATATCTCAATTTTAAAATGGTTATTTTTTTAAGTTTCCATGTATATCAGGAATGAAGAAGGATATGATTTGGAGAGGCCAAAAAATCCCTAGATATCCTCTAGGGGTAAACATTATGTTTTATATACCAGTTTTAGAAAGCATCTTTCTTCTCTTTATGCTTGGTTCACGGGACAGCTCTCTGAGACTGTCCTTGATGGTACAGAATTAATTGCTCTTTCATCCAAGTCCCTATAGTGCAGTCTACATATTTTGATTAAAATATATAGCACAACCCATTTCAGTGATTGTATGAAAGTATCTGCTTTACTAAATCTAGTCTTCTATAAGCGATTGTTCTTTTCTTTTTTTGTCTTAGTCATGCACCTGGGCAGAATAACACCTTTTGGGGTATTATCGGACTTGCAGATGTTATAGAATTTGATGTCTTGTTACTCTTAAATATTGATATGCAACCTGTCCTTAGAGGGCAATTCTACAAAGTAGTCTTTGTGGAAAATTATGCAGTAAGTTAAGAATTGATCCAGAAATTCATAGATTAACATACTTTCCAACTGGTGCTAGTGGTAAAGAAAGTGAAGGTGTTAGTTGCTCAGTCGTGTCCAACCCTTTGCGACTCCATGGACTGTGGCTCACCAGGCTCCTCTGTCAATGGGTTTCTCCAGGAAAAAATACTGAAGTGGGGTGCCATTCTCTTCTTCTCCAGGGTATCTTCCTGACCCAGGGATCAAACCTGGGTCTCCCATATTGCAGGCAGATTCTTTACTGTCTGTCTGTGCCACCAGGGAATTCCACCTGCCAATGCAGGAGACTTAAGAGATACAGATTAGATCCCTGGGTTGGGAAGATTCCCTGGAGGAGGGCATGACAACCTGCTTCACTATTCTTGCCTGGGAAATCCCATGGACAGAGTAGCCTGGTGGGCTACAGTACATAGTGTTGCAAAGAGGTAATCACAACTGAAGCCACTTAGTAGGCTCGCACACAGGGATTTAAGAATTATTTTGCTAGAATGAAATGATAAATTCAATGTATTCATCAATATATATCTTAATGTCCCCAAATAATTTGCCACGTTAAATGGTCCAATATATTAATATATTATACATGCAAATAAAAGTATTTAGTTCAAATTCCTTAATTAAATGTGTTGTTTTCATCTCTTTTGTATTTGCAAAATATGTATTTACTAAAAAAAAAAGGGGGGTGGTAAAAGTTCCCCAATGTCTTTTGGACACTTTTCTGAGCTCCTTGCTCAGGTAAAACCACAGTTTGCTGCATTTTTCTTGTAGTCCTTTGAGTTGTAAATAAACTAAACATATATGCTTTTAGGGACTGTTTATGTTCTGTAGCATTATTTTTAAGAGTACACAAGTCCTCATTAATAACTGAGGCAACTGGATTTAATTAGAGGGATCTCTGACTACATGAAATCAGTATAAGATCAAATTAAACCATTTTGCTTTACATAAAGTCTTTACTACATCCTCTCTCAATGCCAGTGCCCTCAAAATTGAGTTGCCAAACCCTACTTTTTCATAGAACTAATGATATTATGCAAAGCAAAGTGTCTGATTTTTAATGGTCAAAAAAATCTTAAATATATTAATACATTTAGCTTAAGTATTTAAAAATTTTTTGATTTGTATTTTTTAGGTTTTGCAAGGATAAATCAGTTCTATCAGCATTGGGTAAATTTCCATATGATCCTCTGCCTGGGCCCCACTGTTCAAATACAGAATATCTATGATCAAATTTACTTTTGTGCTCCATGTTAGGAAAGATCTGTATGTGTCTGCTTCTTCCCTTTATTCTCCCATGTCTACACATTTATGGGTGTGCATGCCATGTGTGAAACACGAGAACATTCTTATCTCCAGAGCTCAGCTAATTTTGTTAGAGATACCAGCAGCCATAATAACATAAGGAGGTATTTTTGGATTCAGACACTGAACCAAGCCAAATATTTCATGAAGTGCAGTAAGTCCATACGGAGCTGAAAAACATAGCTTTTGTGTTACATGGAGGCCCTTAAATTGAAACAAATTTTAACTAGGCTGCAAAGTCAGCAGAGAATATGTCCCTTTTCTTTCTTCTTCTGTGAATGTGGATATCTAATTCACATAAAGAATTATCCTGTGTGCCCGTAATAGCTTTATTATATTAAGAAATTTCAGGCTTCTCTGGTAGCTCAGTGGTAAAGAATCTGCCTGTCAATACAGGAGACACAGGTTCAATCCTTGGGTCATGAAGATCCACAGGAAAAGAAAATGGCAACCCCACTCCAGTATTCTTCCTGGGAAATTCCATGGACAAAGGAGTCTGGTGAGCTACAGTCTGTGTTGTTGCATGCACTCACGCACATGCACACACAAACACACACAAGAACCACACATTGATATTCTTTACTATGTGTGGATCCTTCTAGTCATTGTTGCTTCTTTTTTCCAGCAAGTTGCAGAGATAACTTGTAGGGATTCACTCTCCCACCTTTGATAGTTGCTTCCATGTACACTATGATCTTTGACTTTTCAATTCACTTCTCTTGTTGTGGGATACAGCCTCCCTCATTCTTTAGTAACCAACACAGCTATGTGGACCTTTTTTCTTTGAAGAGGTGTCTGATATTCTTCCCATGAGAAAAATATAGGTAATAACAAAATTAACAGAGAGGTTTAAAAGTTCATAAAATAATCATTCTTTTCCTACTGCTCCCAGTTCCTTCACAGAAAGTAAGCTGAAGACATAACTGGACTTTGAAATCCAAACCTCTTCCCCTTCAAGATTTGGTGAAATCACATTGTTCTTTTCTCCCTCAATTATGCCACTCTTGAGATGATGTCACCACAAAGTCCAGCTGATTGATACTGTGTTTCAAACTAATGACTAGAATCTCTGAGTATTCCAGGTGAGCCAGCACTTTATTCACCAGACCTTTGCCCTGATTAGAAATGATCTCCTTAAACATTTCCTCATCGTTCTCCTTTTGACAAAGGCTTATGAGTTGTTACATTTATAATCATCCTATGTATTAAAAATTCTCCCCTTTCTTTTCCCAATTTTGAACCACTCAGTTGTTCCACGTCATTACTAACTATTGTCCCTTGACTTGCATACAGGTTTCTCAGAAGACAGTTAAGGTGGTCTGGTAGTCCCAGATTAAGAATTGAGAATTTTCCACAGTTTGTCGTAATCAATACAGTCAAAAGCTTTCATGTATTCAATGAAAGAGAAGTAGATATTTTTCTGGAATTCCCCTTTTTTTCCTGTGATCCAGTGGATGTTGGTAGTTTGATCTCTGGTTCTTCAACCTTTTCTAAATCCAACTTGAACATCTGGAAGTTTGCAGTTCATGGACTTATGAAGCCCTTGTTGCTATCCAGTCACTCAGTCATGTCTCTTTGTGGCCCCATGGACTGCAACATGCCAGGCTTCCCTGTCCTTCACCATCTCCTGGAGCTTGCTCAAACTCATGTCCTTTGGGTCAGTGATATCACCCAACCATCTTGTCCTCTGTCATCCTCCTCCTGCCTTCATTCTTTCCCAGCATCAGGGTCTTTTCCAATGAGTTGGCTCTTTGCAACAGGTGGCCAAAATTTTGGCACTTCAGCTTCAACATCAGTCCTTCAAATGAATACTCAGGGTTGATTTCCTTTAAGGTTGACTGGTTTGATCTCCTTGCAGTCCAAGGGACTCTCAAGAGTCTTTTCCAACATCACAGTCTGAAAGCATCAATTCTTCAACACTCAGCTTTCTTTACGGTCCAACTCTCACATCCATACATGACTACTGGAAAAACCATAGCTTTGACTATACAGACCTTGGTTGGCAAAGTAATATCTCTGTTTTTTAATATGCTGCTGAGGTTTGTCATAGCTTTTCTTCCAATGCACAAGCATCTTTTAATTTTATGGCTGCATTTACCATCGACAGTGATTTTGGACCCAAGAAAATAAAGTTTGTCACTGCTTCCAGTTTTTCCCCATCTATTCGCCAAAGTGATGGGACTAGAGGTCATGATCTTCATTTCTTGAATGTTGAATTTTAAGCTGGCTTTATCACTCTCCTCTTTCAATTTTGTCAACAAGCTCTTTAGTTCCTCTTTGCTTTCTGTCATAAGGGTGGTATCATTTGCCTATCTGAGGTTATTGTTATTTCTCCTGATAGTCTTTATTCCATCATTTTCTTCATCCAGCCTGCTATTTCACATGATGTTTCCTGCACAGAAGTTAAACAAGCAGGATGACAATGTACAGCCTTGAAATACTCCTTTCCCAATTTTGAGCCAGTCTGTTTTTCCATGTCCGGTTCTAACTGTTGCTTCTTGACCTGCATACAGATTTTTCAGGAGGAAGGTCAGGTGGTCTGGCATTCCCATCTCTTTCAGAATTTTCCAGTGTGTGGTGATCCACACAGTCAAATGCTTTAGCTTAGTAAAGGAAAAGAAGCAGATGTTTTCCTGGAACTCTCTTGCTTTATCTATGATCCAATGTATGTTGACAATTCAATCTCTGGTTCTTCTGCCTTTTCCAAGTCCAGCTTGTACATATTAAGCTCTTAGTTCACATACTGTTGAAACCTAGCTTAAAGAATTTTGAGCATTATCTTGCTAGGATGTGAAATGAGTGTAATTTTTTGGTAGTTTGAACATTCTTTGGCATTGCCCTTCTTTGTGATTGGACTGAATATTGACCTTTTCAAGATGTGTGGCCATTGCTGAGTTTTCCAAATTTGTTGGCATATTGAGTGTGGCACATTAAGAGCATCACCTTTTAGGATTTGAAATAGTTCAGCTGAAATTCCATCACCTCTACTAACTTTGTTCCTAGTAATGCTTCCTAAGGTCCACTTGACTATGAACCCCAGGATGTCTTACTCTAGGTGAGTGATAACCACCATCGTGGTTATCCAGATCAGTAAGACATTTTCTGTACAGTTCTTTGTATTCTTGCCACCTCTTCTTAATCTTTTCTGCTTCTGTTAGGTCCTTGCCATTTCTGTCCATTATTGTGCCCATCTTTGCATGAAATGTTCCCTTGGTATCTCTGGTTTCCTTGATGAGATCTTTAGTCTTTCCCATTCTATTCTTTCCCTTTATTTATTTGCATTATTCTCTTAAGAAGGCTTTCTTATGTCTCCTTGCTATTCTTTGGAACTCTGCATTCAGTTGTGTATCTTTCTCTTTCCCCCTTGCCTTTCACTTCTCGTCTTTTCTCAGCTATTTGTAAGGCTTTATCAGACAATCACTTTGCGTTCTTGCATTTCTTTTCCTTTGGGATGGTTTTGGTCACTGGCTTCTGTACAGTGTTACGAATTTCCATCCAAAGTTCTTCAGGCATTCTGCCTACCAGATTTAATCCCTTGAATCTATCACTTCCACTGTATAATCATAAGGGACTTGATTAAGTTATACCTGAATGGTCTAGTGGTTTTGCCTACTTTCTTCAATTTAAATCTGTAATTTTATCTTATATACTGAGTGCATCATGCAAAATGCCAGGCTGGATGAATCACAAGCTGCAATCAAGATTTCCAGGAGAAATATCAACCACCTCAGGTATTCAGATGATATTACTCTAATGGCAGAAATTGAAGAGGAACTAAAGAGCCTCTTGATGAGGATGAAAGAGGAGAGTGATAAAGCTGGCTTAAAACTCAACGTTCAAAAAAGGAAGAACATAGCATCTGGTCCCATCACTCCATGGCAAATAGATAGGAAAAAAGTGGAAACAATGGCAGATTTTATTTTCTTGGGCTCCAAAGTCACTGCAGACAGTGACTGCAGTCACCGAATTAAAAGACACTTGCTGCTTGGAAGAAAAGCTATGACAAACCTAGGCAGTGTATTAAAAAATAGAGTCATCAGTTTGTTCAGAAACGTCCATATAGTCAAAGCTATGGTTGGACCATAAAGAAGGCTGAGCACCCAAGAATTGATGCTTTCCAACTATGGTGCTGGAAAGGACTCTTGAGAGTCCCTTGAACAGCAAGGAGATCAAACCAGTCAATCCTAATGGAAATCAACTATGAACATTCATTGGAAGTACTGATACTGAAGCTTCATAGTTTGGCCACTTGATGTGAAGAGCCGACTCACTGGAAAAACCCTGATGCCGGGAAAGACTGAATGAAGGGGGTGACAGAGGATGAGATGGCTGGATGTCATTGACTCAACGGACATGAGTTTGAGCAAGCTCTGGGAGACAGTCAAGGACAAGGAAGCCTGATGTGCTGCAGTTCATGGGGTCAAAAAAGAATCAGACACAACTTAGGACTGAACAAGAAAAACAACCCTTTCCACTGGACTTTTGAAGTGCTCTGCCTCATCTGTGTGGCATTTCCAGTGGGATTTTATTATGCCCTCTAATTTTAGTTACTTAAATTAAGCAACCATACATCATTTTTATTTTGCCTTTTTGTCAGGCATCTATCATAATATCTTAACACTTCTGTCAATCTCTCTGACTTTTTCAGAGACCAGACATGCATGGAGTATGTCAGGAATGCAGCGTTTTTGAGATATCCAGTTGATAAAATAGCAAATAACAAAGCTTTCCCTTGTATGTATTTTTCCTTATGAAATCTATTCAGCTTTTAATTTTGATCTAAAGTTTTTTCTTAGTTCACTCAGGATTGGAATTTAGTAAAAGACATTCTCCCAACTCTGCTCATGGAGAAAGGTATTCTTTTGATTTATTATATTAGACATAGAATGAAGGGGAAAAAAAGTTTGGGAAATGCATATAAATGGACTAACAATCTTGAGTTTTATAAAATATCATCTGGAAAATCTACTGCCCCAAGAAACTAGACTTGTTATGTCTAACTCAGAGTGGGTCAGAGAAGGAGCTGTACACTCCAAGGGATTTTGGACTGGAATGTACTCTTAACCCTGGATATATCTGGGTATTGCTGAGAGCTTGTATATGGGCAATCATGTGTTTTTAACCACTTACTTAAGTATCTTTCTTATTTTGGAAATATCCACTTGATAAGTATTATCAATTTAAAATTAGATGTTCATCATACACACTACAGTCTATAAGATAGATAACCAACAAGGACCTACTGTATAGCACAAGGAACTCTACTCAATATTCTGTGATATCCTACACCAGAAAAGAATATAAAAAAGAAATATTCAGTGTTTGCAATTCAGCAAACACTGAATCAATGCCTATCTGTCCCTTCCCCCACCCTTCCCTCCTGGTAACCGAAAGTTCATTCTTTAAGTCTCTATTTTTGTTTTGTAGATAAGTTCATTTGTATTAGCATTGTTATTAGAATCTGCATGTAAGGGATATCATACATTTATCTTACTCTGGCTTACTTCACTTAGTATGATAATTAGGAGTTTGGGATTCACATGTACACACTGCGATATTTAAAATAGATAACCAATAAGGGCCTACTGTAAAAATAAATAAATAAATAAAACTTATAATTTGACAAGAGTAAAAAAGATGAATATATGTGTATATATAACTGAATCATTGCTACTAACACAACTTTATAAATCAACTATACTCCAATAAAAACAAATACATAAATATAATTTTTTACATAAATTAGAAAGTTTTGTCCCAAGTAGTAAAAACAAATATGAGCTAAGTTGTCACAAGGGAGGATATGTTCTAAGGACATAGGTGTGTTTTTTGGAGCTCATAGGAAGCAGTGCAGGTACCATAACAGGAAATTAAGAGCCTTCTAGAATTCAAAATTTCTCTCTCAAACCCCAGCTGGTGTCTCCTGTTACCAGTTCTAAATACCAAAGAAAGGAACTCTGATTGACTCAGTTTGAATCGTCTGCCTGATGCGTTGGTCAAAGCCTTGGGTACAGACTTGGCTTGTACTGATGAAACTGATGAGTCAGAGTTTGGCTGTTCATAGAAACCATTCTAGGCATTTAGGAGCAAAAGCATTGACAGATGGGGGTTCCCAGGTGGCTGAGTGGTAAAGAATCCACCTGCCAATGCAGGAGACATGGGTTTGATCCCTGGGTGGGGAGGATCCCTTGCAGAAGGAAATGGTGACCACTTCAGTATTCTTGCTGGTTAAATCCCATGGACAGAGGAACCTAGCCTAGTACTTAATTGACTGAAAAGTTGACAGTGTCCCTCAACCTTGAATATTGTGCTATATCTTTTATTGTTAAACATAACTGGCAAACAATGTCACAATTGCCAGAGTAGTCAGAACTGGAACTTTTTGAAGGCACAGTTCTTTGTCTACTGCTTTTTTTTTTTTTTTTTTTTTTTTGCAGTGAATTATCTATGACTTTATTTTATCACTCATCCAGACATTGACAGCCCAAGAAATGCCCAATCATAATTATATTGTTATCTTTAATTTGATATATTTAAAGTGTGGAGCTTGATAAGCTTTGCCCATCACCATAATCGGGGATTTTCAGGGGCTGATGGTAAAGAATCTGCTTGCAATGCAGGAGACACAGGAGATGAGAATTCAACCCCAGGATTGGGAAGATCCCCTGTAGGAGGAAATGACAACCCACTCCAGTATTCTTGCCTGGACGATACCATGGACAGAGGACCCTGGCGAGCTACAGTCTGTGAGGTCACAAAGAGTTGGACATGACTGAGAGATTAACAAACTGACACTGACATCACCATCATCAAGAAAACAAACATCGTCAGCATCTCCAAGTTCTTCATGGCTTAAAAAATTTTTGTATTTGTAGAGTGGTACATTTGTTACAATTGATGAACCTACACTGCCACATCATAATCATCCGAAGTTCATGGTTTACCTTGGATTTCACTCTTGCTGTTGCACATTCCTTGTGTTTGAATAAATGTATAATGTTATGTGGTATCATACAGAATATTTTCACTGTCCTAAAAAATCCTCTTTGCTCTGCCTATTTATCCCTCTACCCACCATAATCCTTAGAAACCACTAATTTTTTCTTTTTTTACTTTCTGTATAGCTTTGCCTTTTCCAGAATGTCATATAGATGGACACATACAGTAAAAAGATGGACATGCATACAGTGTGCAACTTTTTCAAACTGGCTTCTTTCACTTAGTAATATGCACATAAATTTCCTCCATGTCTTTTCATGGTTTGATAGCTCATTTCTTTGTAACACTGAAGAATATTCTATTCTCTAGTTGTACTATAGTTAGTTGTTCACCTACTAAAGGATAGCTTGGTTGATTGCAAGTTTTGGCATTTATGGATAAAGTAACTGTAAACAGGTGGGTGCAGGTTTTATTTGTATATAGGTTTTCAACTCCTTTGGGTAAATATCATGGAGTATGATTGCTGGGTTGTATGGTAAGAGTATATTTAGTTGTGTAAAAAACTGCCAAATTTTCTTTCAGTAAGGCTGTACCATTTTGCCTTCTCATCATCAATAAGTAAGAATTCCTGTTGCCCCAAATCCTCACCAACATTTGGTGTTATTATTGTTCCAGTTTGTAGTCATTCTAATAGGAATGTGGTGATATCTTGATATTTTAATTTGCATTTCTTTGATGGTAGTATAAAATGTTGAGCATCTTTTCAAATGCTTATTTGTCATGTGGATATCTTCCTTGGTGAGGTATCTGTTAAGGTTTTCAGTTCATTTATTTTTAATCAAGTTGTTTGTTTTCTTGCTGTTGAATTTTGAGCTCTTCATATATTTTGAGTCCTCATACAAATGAGTCCTTTATCAAATGTGTCTTTTGCAAATATTTTCTCCCAGTCTGTAGCTCACCTACTTATTCTCTTGACATTGTCTTTTCCAGAGTAGATGTTTTTAATTTTAAGGGGGTCTAGCTCATGCATTATAAAGCAACTTCAAAAAAAAAAAGTCTTCAATTAAATACAGTGAGGATGCATCACAGCTGCATTTTACTGTCAAAAATTAATCCACATATCATGTAAAAAATAGAGGAAAATATCCTTTAAAATGATATAAGCTATTTTACCCAATATTCTACTCAAGAAACGAATGTTCCAGAATTACCATGAAAAACTAGAATGTAAAGATGTTTTTCCATTACTTGGCCTTGGTTCCCATGTATGTTACACAGTGTGAACTGATCACCATACTGAGTGGGTTTCTAGTATTTAGAGATATGCATTCTTGGCAGCATGCTCCTGAATACAATCCAACTACTTCACCCAGCGCTCAACTTAAAGAAGTCACAATTTACTCCAGGGATGAAAGTTATACCTTCAACTGCCTGCTAACTTGAACTTAATGAGAACAAAATGTCTGGGAATCTTCAAGGGCATTACTGACTGTAAGAATATATGAATACCTTTTCCTTGGTTGATGATTTTTAACTCTATGGTTTACTGTAGAAAACCAGAATAACTAACAATGTGTAGACTATTGAAGGACATCAGATGCCAATAACATAACATCTAAGATATGATGATATGCTAGTCAACTTAATTTTTTGCAAACCTATTTGGGCATTGATAGACAAGTGTGAACTAGTTTCTTAAAAGCTGGCACCCATTCTCTTATTTCAGAATTCATTTATATTCATATATTTTCTAATTTCTTCTTTTGGAATATCCTTTGAAGCTTGTTCAAATCATTTAAATTCGATTAATCTTGGCATATGGCCATTCTTAACGAGTAGACTTGGTTTCTAGTAGTAGTCAACATTCATCTTATGCAAGTGTTAGGCACTTAAATTGGCAAAATTATTTTAAGACAAAATGTGCTGTGCCTCTAGATTTACAAAACTGCTTCATTCCTGAGGCTCCTGATCTAGCTCTGAGAGCAAGACATGGGAATGAATTTCAAATTGCTAATGGGATGTCACTGGAACTAATAAATAAATATGATGACCATTTTGCAAAAACAACACACATTTGGAGCTAATAGTTGTAACACATTTTCTTAAATTTTTACCCTCTAGTGGCCAAATCTTTACTTAAAAACAAGGCTTAGCTTCTTACAAATGGAAAAGGCAATGGCAATTTTTTTCATAAGAAGCTAAGCCTTGTTTGTAAAGAAAGACAAAAGACGACTGTAAAATAGCTTTATTCCTTTACTTGTATGTTGTTTCCAAGGGCATGGAGATAGGATAATTATCTTCCTTCTCTTAGTCCTATTCTGTTTTTAAAGAAAAACTTCAGTTCAGGTTTTTGCTTGTCATTAATTCTTTATCTGCAACTCTCCAAAACACATATGGCAAGGTGTCCTTGAGAATCGGATTTTCAGAGAATGATCATTGGGCATGCCTGGACTTTTCTATGAATCTGATCATATAAAATTAGAATAGATTCATACAACATAGGCCTGGGATTAGTCGAGGTGAGTAAAACATTTATTGCCAGATTAAAGTCTAAGATGTCTAAAATACTTAATCATCAATATAAAAAGTATTATAAAGCAAGTTATTAAGCAAATCAAAATCAATGCAAAAGTTCATGCTGTACAAAATATTAACTTTTAAAAATAAAATGGCATTTGTTTATTCTCTACCCTGCATAATTTTTCAAAAAAACAACAAGAGTATCAGTTTGAAATTCCTATCTGGGTAGATGTCATGTTCCCACTGGGTTGATTATGAGACCTGATAACAGTGTGGGAACAGATTGAACAATATAGACTGTAATATATCATCATGTTTTTTAATTGTAAAACTTCCATTATCTTTTTCCACCTCATTCTAAATTAGATAATATCATGTAAGAATATTATCTAAGTGTATGTAAGCGAGCATATTTTCTACAGGCTCCCATTTTTTTCACAACTGTCTTTGCCTTTTGCTCCCAAGCACAGATGTTCAGTCACTAAATCATGTCTGACTCTTTGCAACCCTATAGACTGCAGCATGCCAGGCTCCTCTGTCCTTCACTATCTCCTGGAGTTTGTTCAAGTTCATGTCCATTGACCAAGCACTGATAGTCACTTTTTTAGCTCCCCAAAGATTGTATACATGCAATTCACCTTCATCCTGTGTTACATTACATAATGGACAAAAAGTACTGTTGGTAGAAATCAACTTAAATATTTATTTAGAGAAAACTGTTGTTATGTTTTAGATTGATATATTGTTTTACAATAATATAAAAAGTACAGAAAGGGCAGAAATAATGTGAACATATAAACATCAAAAGATACATACTATGATGTATCATTATAAACAGAAAATTCTGCTTGCTTTTCAATATTTAAAATGTTTGCTATTTATTCAGCATATGACCTGATTCAAATTATTTACAATTCAAGTATTTGTTTCTACTGTGAAGCTTGTTTTGGCTGTTTAGTCTAAAATGGTTCCCCTTGTTATTTCTTGTATACTGTATCAACCTAGATTAGCATAATCACTGTGATTAACATTAATTGAGGAGCAGAAATGAAAATGGTGGCTGAAAACAGTTTGGCTGATATGTACAATGGTAAAAATTTATATTACATGAATACTCAAATTATAACATTTGACTTTAGTTCTAAAATCTCTGAAGCATTCGTGGGAAAATAGAATTTTGGGCATAGATGATATACAAATGTATGCTAGACAAAAATGCAGATGTGTTCTGTATAGGAATACTCACTGCTTTCCTAGTTTATTACTGGAAAGCACCATAATATGGCTGTTTAGGAGTATAGACTTAAGAATTATGCTAAGACACAAGTCAATCTTTGCTTTAATTGTTAGCTGTGTAACTGTGAGTAAATTAGTGAATCTCTCCAGAGCTCAGTTTTCTTACTTGTAAAATGGGGATAATTAATAAGCTTACTAGAGTGGTTAAATAAAACTCTGTATGCAAACTTCTTGGCATCGTGTTAGGCAAATGATAAATGCTTTCTAAATACTAACTAAGATCCATCATATATTTGTTTTTTTCTTCTGTTTCATTGTTTAATGTCACATTCTTGTTCACAGTTCTGCACTTTATTTCATACCCTTTCCCCTAATAGCTTTCACTGTTTTTAATGTTACTGACTTCCTTGAATTTACTTTCCTTTTCATTCCTATGGAGAGGTTCTGAAATCTTCTATATGTTTTCTTTTACTTATGTCTATGTTTATGCTTATTGTCCATTTCTAATCAAAACTATTGTGACAAGGACCAGGTTTTCCTTTGGAAAACACACTAAACTGTCCTTGGAAAACACATCTAGCATGTGTTCAATGAAAAATGGCCTCCCACTGTTTATTCCAAATCAGTTTAAACTGGATAAATATATCTCAAAAATACAAAAGAAACCAACATTGATAATATCTGTTTTGTAAGGATAACCAGTGAGGTTCATTATTAACTGCTAAAAATTATAAATTAAACATATTTACATATATATATATGTATATATATATATACACACATGTATATATGTAACATTTAAGAATTTGAAAATATCTTTTGATTTGATTTCCTTGACAATCATATTTTTTGTAATGATACCAATAAAAGCAGAGAAAGTTGTGAGACTACTCATCATATAAAAATGATAATAAACTTCAATATTCTAACTATAGGAGAGAGAATTCTTCTTTCTGTTATCAATCACTAGTAAAAATTTTCTAAACTTTATAACTTTTGTAAGACTATATCATAAGGAACACATCCAATTGCTAGTAACATTCAGTTCAGTTCAGTTCAGTTGCTCAGTCATGTCTGACTCTTTTTGACCCCATGAATTGCAGCACACCAGGCCTCCATGTCCATCACCAACTCCCGGAGTTCACTCAAACTCATGTCCATCGAGTCAGTGATGCCATCCAGCCATCTCATCCTCTGTTGTCCCCTTCTCCTCCTGCCCCTAATCCCTCCCAGCATCAGAGTCTTTTCCAATGAGTCAACTCTTCACATGAGATGGCCAAGTACTGGAGTTTCAGCTTCAGCATCATTCTTTCCAAAGAAATCCCAGGGCTGATCTTCTTTAGAATGGACTGGTTGGACCTCCTTGTAGTCCAAGGGACTCTCAAGAGTCTTCTCCAACACCACAGTTCAAAAGCATCAATTCCTTGGCACTCAGCTTTCTTCACAGTCCAACTGTCACATCCATACATGACTACTGGAAAAACCATAGCCTTGACTAGATTGATCTTTGTTGGCAAGTAACATTAAAAATTATAAATATCATAAATATTTTTCCTTCTACATAACAGTTTAGACATGAAAAATTGGTAGTGTGAGTTCAGCTATTCAGTGTATCACAAAGAACCCAGGATTTTTCCATATTTCTTCTCTATGATCCTCAGAATTTTGGCTCTTTAGTTTTAGATTTGCTACAATAAGACTACTATATCTCCAGATATCAAGATCTCATTCTAAAAAAGGGATATAAGCCAGAGCAGTAAGACAATTTCTCATGTTGCTTTCCTGCTTGTAAAATTGTTTTTGCCCAAAGACCCTTGGCAGAATTCTCTTTTTCATGAGAAATGGAAAATGGCATTCTCTAAACAAGAATTTTAGGCCCACTTTATCTGAGATCAAGGGATCTCTTCTTGAGGCCTTGAGAAAATCATGGCTCTGTTAGCAAGGCAGTGGTGTGTGAGCAACCTTTGTTCCTGTCACATAGGTGTACACATACATAAACATATACACACACACAATAGTACTCTACAGGAGGAAGCATGAAGTTCACAAAGCAGCTGTCATCTCTCTTCTCACTAATTTTCTATTTATTCTTTTAGCTCTAAAAATGTTAAAAAATGTTTACAGTGGTAATAATCAGTTAATTCTTGTTTGATCAAATGTTCAGATCAACCTGAACCTGAAGTTCTATTAGAGAATATAACTGATTTTTGAGGTAGCTGATATATCATTCCATATCTCATAAATCTGGAACATGAGGATTAAAAAGAGGCTACTTGCAAGGAAACAAGATGGAGAATACATAAAATGCATGTCAAACATGCTAATGTCTTCTTAAAAGTTGGTCATGATGTTAGTTTTAAATTTCTTGGCAGCCAATAAGAAAAGGAAAATCAATCAGCTCAAAATATTCATAGTCTCTATAAGACAGAAATGAACTCCAGACTCACAGGAAACCCAACTAATCTGGAAGAATCCAGAGGCATTTTCCCCAGGGTTCTGATAAAAAGAACAATGTATAACCCAGTGAATCTGGTTCCACTAACTTCTTTACAGAAAACACATTGCAGCATTTCTCAGGGGCAATTTCTTATGAGCTCCTTCAATTTGAACAATAGCAAACTACCTAAGTATGATTCAGAAAGCATAATTTTTGGTCAAGGGCCATAGACCTGGCAAATCCCAAAACAGGAAGGATAATAGAAAAAACATGTAATAAATCTATCTTCCCTTCTGTCTTTTTGCAAACTTATCTTATAAAAGAGTAAGAGACACAGGAAATGTAAAAACAAATCTGTCTGGCCTCACTGTTGACAAAACACTTGGTCAGTTTGGGTTAGTTTATTACCCTTAGGTTATCAAGATCTCAAAAGCTAATGCTTCTTCTCAGGTTTATGCCAGTGGAATTTCAGCAATTACTAACAACACTTTAAAAAAATACAGTAGAATAGAGACCATTACATTCAAGTAATTCTAAGAATAAGCTAGACTTACCATTTGACTTATTATTTTTAATAATTTACTTACTTATAAATATTTCCTAAAAATAAATTAAAGATTTAGTCATAAAAGACCCTGCTGAGCAATAGTGTGTCAAAAGATTACCTTCGATCCTGACCACAGACTTTTATATCTGTAAATAATTAAATATTTAAGGAGTTAATTCATTTCTAACCATTAATTTTCATCTCAGATTAAGTGGTTTGTCTATTTGACTTCATTTCAAATTATCAGGACTTGAACTTAGACATCATTTGGCAAAAGATAAAAATCTCAAGGGTCCAGGAACCCCAGTTATTAATCTCTCTTATGGAGGTGAACATTTAGGCTGCATAAAGGACATGTATTCAATGTAAACTTTTGCTTCCCATGATACACATAAAGACAAAATTAGACATAATTTATAAGATGTTTATAAGATTTAGGAAATAGCTTATTGTCCTTAAAACAGTATTTTTAATATGTAATAATTGTATGTAACCCTTTTAAAATGATCT
This sequence comes from Tragelaphus eurycerus, assembly GCA_935064755.1. Lineage (NCBI taxonomy): Eukaryota > Metazoa > Chordata > Mammalia > Artiodactyla > Bovidae > Tragelaphus > Tragelaphus eurycerus. The sequence continues at coordinate 37,154,581 of CAKXYN010000004.1, read as the reverse complement.
CTAAGTTTGTTGTATTTCTAAGGATTGCCCTTTTGGAAAATGTCATTATTATTTTACAATAAAAATAACCCAACTTTTTCACTAAATCAATTTAACCTCAATTATTGTTTGCCTCCAGATTCACCTTGGAAGCACATGAAAATTTTTTTGAAGACCTTAGGTAGGGAAAAAAAAAAAAAAAAACTATCTGGTAAGCCTAGCAAATTAGAAATATGAATAAAGACATACATATTAATTGCAAAAGTTCACCATAATTGCACGTGCAAAAACACAAGTATAAATAACTAACCTCTTGAGCAGGAAATTGGTGACTGCAGGTGCAATTATTGAAACAGAAAAAAGAATGAACGGTGGAGTTCTGTTGAAAATGTAATCTCAAATTTTCAAACTACACTGCAATCAAGTTAAAAAGTATTGTTAATCATGTTGATGGATGGCAGAAATCAAACCAATATTGTAAAGCAATTATCCTTTGATTAAAAATAAGGTAAAAAAAATCTAGTGTCAAAAGTTTAGAAATAATAGGAACAAAAACACTGAATCAATTGTTAATCTAAAAGAAAGAGACTGCCAAATATCTCCCCAACAAAGATGGGTTTGTTTGGGATCAGCAAAGAATTTCAGTTTATACAACCTTGATGAGTCACATGCAAGTACCTACACGGCAAAGAAAGAATGCTTTTATAGAGAGGAAAATGAAGCTGGAGGGCTACAGTTTCATTGGCTGCTTCCTTTCCAAGAAGAGGGGTATTTCCTGTTGGACTCTGCTCTTATTGCCAGGTGCAAATGTTCCCCCTTCTCTTCTCCTGACATTATTTAACTGAGGTTTCTGTTTATTAGTGTTTTACACACTGAAGAAGTAATTAGTAAAAATGCACATATCAAAATAAAACCAGTTTATAACCTAGGAGCACTCAAACCAAAATATAAATGAGGCACAGAAATATTAACATATTTTTTATAAAGCAGTTTATATGGTTAGAAGGAAGTGACTGTTTATTCTTCCCAGAGATTGATCATAATATTAAATTTTACTTAAATAATAGAAAGTTGGTCAGTGGTTACCTCATATCAATCTTCAGTTCAGTTCAGTTCAATTTAGTCGCTCAGTCGTGTCTGACCCTTTGCGACCCCATGAATTGCAGCACGCCAGGCCTCCCTGTCCGTCACCAACTCCCGGACTTTACCCAAACTCATGTCCATTGAGTCGGTGATGCCATCCAGCCATCTCATCCTCTGTCATCCCCTTCTCCTGCCACAAATCCCTCCCAGCATCAGGGTCTTTTCCAATGGATCAACTCTTCACATGAGGTGAGCAGAGTATTAGAGTTTCAGCTTCATCATCAGTCCTTCCAATGAACACCCAGGACTGATCTTCTTTAGGATGGACTGGTTGGATCTCCTTGCAGTCCAAGGGACTCCCAAGAGTCTTCTCCAACACCACAGTTCAAAAGCATCAATTCTTCAGTGCTCAGCTTTCTTCCCAGTCCAACTCTCACATCCATACATGCCAACAGGAAAAACCATAGCCTTGACTAGACGGACCTTTGTTGGCAATGTCTCTGCTTTTTAATATGCTGTCTAGGTTGGTCAAAACTTTCCTCCCAAGAAGTAAGTGTCTTTTAATTTCATGGCTGCAGTCACCATCTGCAATGACTCTGGAGCCCAACAAAATAAAGTCTGACACTGTTTCCACTGTTTCCCCATTTATTTCCCATGACATGATGGGACCAGATGCCATGATCTTCATTTTCTGAATGTTGAGCTTTAAGCCAACTTTTTCACTCTCCTCTTTCACTTTCATCAAGAGGCTTTTTAGTTCCTCTTTGCTTTCTGTCATAAGGGTGGTGTCATCTGCATATCTGAGGTTATTGATATCGCTCCCAGCAATCTTGATTCCAGCTTGTGCTTCTTCCAGCCCAATGTTTCTCATGATACTCTGCATATAAGTTAAATAAACATGGTGACAATATACAGCCTTGATGTACTCCTTTTCCTATTTGGAACGAGTCTGTTGTTCCATGTCCAGTTCTAACTGTTGCTTCCTGACTTGCATTTAGGTTTCTCAAGAGGCAGGACAGGTGGTCTGGTATTCCCATCTCTTGAAGAATTTTCTGCAGTTTATTGTGATCCACACAGCTAAAGGCTTTGGCATAGTCAATAAAGCAGAAATAGATGTTTTTCTGGAACTCTCTTGCTTTTTAAATGATCCAGCAGATGTTGGCAATTTGATCTCTGGATCCTCTGTCTTTTTAAAAACCAGATTGAATATCTGGAAATTCACGGTTCACATATTGCTGAAGCCTGGCTTTGAGAATTTTGAGCATTACTTTACTAGTGTGTGAGATGAGTGCAATTGTGTGGTAGTTTGAGCATTCTTTAAATTTAATGTTGTCATTAGTGAGGAAAAGTTGACCTGGCATGGTCAACACCAAGATGCAACATAAAAAATATATGAATTTTAAGGCAGAAGCTCTTTCAAGGGAAAGTTAAAACCTTTGAATTTCCCTACAGCAAAATTCAATCAGCGAAGACAGGGAAACAATGTCTGTAATACTTAAAGAGGAAAAATATGAACCAAGGTTATCTATCTAGCCATATGGTCTTTCTAGAATGAAGACTACTGAAAACAATTTTAACCATGCAAGAATCCAAACTAAATCACCCTGAGATACCATTTTTACATTCTGCATTGACAAAAATTTTAAAAAGGATGGGGAACACATGTATACCTGTGACAGATTCATTTTGATATATGGCAAAACCAATACAATATAGTAAAGTTAAATAAAATAAAATTTAAAAAAATTAAAAAAAAATCATCACCATAACACCTAAAATAAAGGTAACTTTTATACAATCAATGTAAGAGAATAATTTGATATAGTCTCTGCACAAGTCACTTTATGTGCTGTGTGTGCTACATCGCTTCAGTTGTGTCTGACTTTGACCTCATGGACTGTAGCCTGCCAGACTCTTCTGTCCATGGGATTCTTCAGGCAAGAATACTGGAATGGGTTGCCATGCCCGCTTCCAGGGGATCATCCTGACCCAGGGACTGAACCCAAGTTTCTTACATCTCCTGCATTGACAGAAGAGTTCTATACAATTAGTACCACCTGGGAAACACACAGGTCACTTTAGCAAAATTACTCAAAACTGCAAACACAAATCCACTTTGACTATATAATTTTGTTTCAGGGATTATATTGTACAAGTACCCTTGCAATGTGGAAATAATATGTGAAAAAGTGTTATTTACTCAATAATATATGTCTTAAGAAATAATGAAAAATGGATCAAATGTTTATCAAAATATGACTATATACAATATAATGTTCCACAGAATGGAATATTATGTGGCTGTTAAAATGAATAGGAAAGCTCTTTATGGAGTAATATAGAAAGATTAGGGCTTGCTGGATGGCTCAGCAGGTAAAAAATTCACCAGAAATACAGGAGACCTAGGGGATGTGGATTCAATCCCTGAGTCGGGAAGATAACCTGGAAGAGGAAATGCCAACCCACTCCAGTATGTGAAAGTGAAAGTGAAGTCGCTCAGTCGTGCCCGACTCTTAGCGACCCCATGGACTGCAGCCTACCAGGCTTCTCCGTCTATCCAGTATGCTTGTCAGCAAAACCCAATGGACAGAAATCCAGCTCATCCTCTACCACCCTCTTTTGCTTTTGTCTTCAATCTTTCCCAGCATCACTGTCTTTTCTAATGAGTCAGTTCTTCAAATCAAGTGACCAAAGTAGTGAATCTTCAATGTCAACAACAGTCCTTCCAATGAGCACACAGTTGGTTTACTTTAGGGTTGACTGGTTTGATTTCCTTGCAGTCCAAGAGATTTCAAAAGTCTTTTCCAAAACCAAAATGCGAAAGCACCAATTCCTTGATGTTCATCCTTCTATATGGGCCAACTCTCACATCCATACATGACTCCTGGGAAAACCACAGCTTTGACTAGACAGACTTTAATTGGCAAAGTGATGTCTCTGCTTTTTAACTGGCTGTCTATGTTTGTCAGATTTTTCCTTCCATGGAGCAAACATCTTTTAAATTCATGGCTGCAGTCACCTTCTATTGTGATTTTGGAGCCCAAGAAAATGAAAAATTTCACTGCTTCTACTTTTTCCCCTTCTTTTTGCCATGAAGTAATGGGACTAGATGTCATGATTTTAGTTTTTTGAATGTTGAGTTTCAAGCTAGCTTTTTCACCCTCCTTTCATCTCATCAAGAGTCTCTTCAGTTCCCCTTTGATTTCTGCCATTATGGTGGTATCATTTGCATATCTGAGGTTGTTGCTGTTTCTCCTGGCAATCTTGATTCCAGCTTGTGATTCATCTAGCCTGGCATTTTGCATTATGTACTCTGCATATAAGCTACATAGGCAGGGTGACAATATACATCATTGATATACCCCTTTCCCAATTTTGAAATAGTCTGTTGTTCTGTCTCTGGTTCTGTTACTTCTTGATCCACATACAGGTTACTCAGGAGACAGGTATGATGGTTTGGTATTCCTATCTCTTTAAGAATTTCCCACAGTTTGTTGTGATCCACACAGTCAAAGGCTTTGGCATAGTCAATGAATAAGAAGTAGATGTTTTTTCTGGAATTCTCTTGCTTTATCTATGATCCAACTGATGTTGGCAATTTGATCTCTGGGTCTTCTACCTTTTCTAAATTCAGCCTGTACATCTGGAAGTTCTCAGTTCACCTACTGCTGAAGCCTAGGTTGAAGGATTTGAGCACTAACTTGCCAGCATGTGAAATAAGTGCAATTGTGGGGTAATTTGAAGGTTCTTTGGCATTTCTCTTCTTTGAGACTGGAATGAAAACTGACTTTTTCCAGTCCTGTGGCCACCGCTGAGTTTTCCAAATTCTCTGGTGTCTTGAGAATAGCACTTTAACAGCATCATCTTTTAGGATTTTAAATAGCTCAGCTGGAATTATGTCACATCTACTTGCTTTGTTCCTAATAATGCTTTCTAGGGTCTAGTTGATTTCACACTACATGATGTCTGGCTCTAGGTGAGTGACTATACCATTGCGGTCATCCAGGTCATTACGACCTTTTTTGTATAGTTCTTCTTTGTATTCTTTCTGCCTCTTCTTAATCTCTGCTTCTGTTAATTCTTGGCCATTTGTGTCCTTCATCGTGCCCATCTTTGCATGAAATGTTCCCTTGGTATCTCCAATTTCCTTAAAGAGATCTCTGGTCTTTACCATTCTATTGTTTTCCTCTATTTCTTTGTACTGTTCATTTAAGAAGGCCTTCTTATTTCTCCTTGCTAGTCTCTGGATCTTTCCATTCAGTTGGATATATCTTTCCCCTTCTCCCTTGCCTTTCACTTCTCTTCTCTCCTCAGGTATTTGTAAAGCCTCCTCAGGAAACCACTTTGTGTTCTTGAATTTATTTTCCTTTGGAATGGTTTTGGTCCCTCCCTCCTATGTAATATAATGAACTTCTGTCTATAGTTCTTCAACCAGTCGGTCTACCAAATCTAATCCCTTGAATGTATTTGTCATTTCCACTGTATAATCATAAGAGATTTGATTTAAGTCATACATTAATGGTCTAGTAGTTTTCCTTACTTTCTTCAATTTAAGTCTAAGTTTTTCAAAAAGGAGCTCCTGATCTGAGCTACAGTCCAGTTTTTTTTTTTTTTTTTTTTTTTAACTGACTGTAAAGAGCTCCCTTTTTGGCTGCAAAGAAAGTAATAAATCTAATTTTGGATTGATCATCTAGTGATGTCCATGTGTAGAGTTGTGTCTTGGATTATTGGAAAAGGGTGTTTGTTACCAGCATGTTCTCTTGACAAAACACTGTTGGCTTTTGCCCTGCTTCATTTTGTACTCCAAGGCCAAATTTACCTATTATTCCAAGTATCTCTTGACATCCTACTTTTGCTTTCATTCCTATGGTGTAAATATCATCTTTGTGTGTGTGTGTGTGTGTGTGTTAGTTCTAGAAGGTGCTATAGATCTTCATTGACCTGGTCAACTTCAGCTCCTTTGGCATCAGTGTTTGGAGCATGGACTTGGATTACTATGATGTTGAATGGTTTGCTTTGGAAACAGACTGAGATCACTCTGTCATTTTGGAGATTGCATTGAAGTACTGCATTTCAGATTTTTTTGTTATTGTTGACTATGAGAGCTACTCCATTTCTTTCAAGGGTTTCTTGCTCACAGTAGTAATTGTAATGGTCATCTGAATTAAATGTTGTTCTTTATAGTGTGGGACATTACTTTCACCACTGAACACATCCACAGATGAGCATCATTCCAGCTTTGGCCCAGCTGCTTCAATCTCACCAGAGCTACTAGTATTTGCCCTCCACTCTTCTTCAGTAGCATATTGGACACCTTCCAACCTGGGGGCTCATCTTCTGGTGTCATCTTTTTGCCTTTTCATACAGTCCATAGGGTTCTTCAGGCAAGAATACTGGAGTGTGTTGTCATTTCCTTCTCCAGTGGACCACTCTTCACTATGACTCATCCAACTTGGGTGGCCCTGCACACATGGCTCCTAGCTTCATTGAATTACACAAGCCCCTTTTCCAGACACGGCTGTGATCCATGAAGGAGACCCTGTGTGGCTAAAGTTTGGTTCAGTACAACCCTCAATGAGATGACATTTTGTTGGTATGTCTGAAGATGGAACTTACCTGATAGGGTCCTCACAACCTCATAAGGCACCTGGTTACCTACTTAATAACTCTTACCAAAAGCTCTCATAATAAAATGTAGTCAAGTTTTCTGTGTTTTTTAAAATCTAATAATATTATGTCTACACTTTGGTCCTTAAAAATGTAAGCCATCTCCACAGTTGCTGCTACTGCTAAGTCGCTTCAGTCGTGTCTGACTGTGCGACCCCATAGACGGCAGCCCACCAGGCTCTGCTGTCCCTGGGATTCTCCGGCAAGAACACTGGAGTGGGTTGCCATTTCCTTCTCCAATGCATGAAAGTGAAAAGTGAAAGTGCAGTCGCTCAATCCTATCTGACTCTTCACGACCCCATGGACTGCAGCCCACCAGGCTCCTCTGTCCATGGGATTTTCCAGGCAAGAGTACTGTAGTGGGGTGTCATTGCCTTCTCTGATCTCCACAGTATAGCTCTTCAAATATTAGAAGGAAGTTGTATTGTTTTCTAATAAACTCTTTTCTTTACCCCAACTGGTATCTTGTGTATTTTTCTCCCTCTATTTCTTTGTCTTTTAATTGCATAAAAAAGCAGTTTCATTAATTTTGCAAATTTGTAAATGTATATGCTCTTAAATTCGATTTATTAAATTTGATTGGTTCTATTTTGGCTAATTTGGCTTTAGAGAAATTTTATATAGAGTCATAAAAATTGGTTTATGTGGAAAATGCTAATGCAATTATGCATGCCCTCTTAATAAAACCAATTTCTGTTTGTATGCTTTCAATATATGTCCAGGAACAGAGAGATGGAAATATATCACTTTGTAGTTTATTCTTTACTTACATGTTTGAAATTTGCAGTGAATTAACAAAATAGAAAGCAAAATAACCCCATAGTTCTAAATTTGCTTTAAAATATAAACTCAAGAAATAGAAAAGTACTGATGTCACCAGATATAGCTAAAAAGAAATGAAACACTAATGAAGAGGCATTTTATTACAATCAGGCTTGAAATTCTCTTGAAATTGAATTTGTAAAAGACACGAAGTAAGTTATTTGATTTGGAAATTTTACAATAAAATCATCTGTTATATATTTTAATTCATCCTTAGTGCTCCCACTAGATTACATGTCATATGTTTTCAAAAATCATTTCTATATTTTGAAACATTTGTGTAGAATATTTTAAAGTGGTCAACAGTTTGAAAACAATAGATATAGTTCTTCTAAAAGTAGATTGTATTTGTAGGAAGCAGAGAAGAAACCATACTGCATGAAATGCCTGGGCAATGACAGTTAAACCCTATAAAGGGAAGAACTCCTGCTCCAGAGGGTGCAGTGCCAGCTAGTCAGCTGGTCTGCAGCCGAGTTGGAGGCATAAGCAAAAGAATGGGTTGTGGCTCTAGGCCAGAGCTTTTCAAAGAGAAAAGGAAACAAAGAACAGTACTAGACTTGATAATCAGACCAGTGGTACTATACATCCCACTGTCTCCAGTAGTCTTTTTTCTTTTTTTTTTAGTTCCCACCCTAAAGCCAAGAAAGAAAATGAGAACCTCTTAAAAGAACTCCCACAACATATCATTGGGAAATCTTTGGGATAAGTTTTTGTAAGCCAGGGAGACAGATGATAGGAAGCTCATGGATTAAAAAAACAAAACAAGAAAGAACTAGAAGGAGATGGCTTTTAGAGATTTGAAAAAAAATATAGCAAATGCACTGCATTATGTTATACAAGTAGTAACCAGAGGACAAATGTTATGGGAGTCAGCTGATACTTCTGGGTGTATAGATAGCAAGTGTCTTAGGATGTTTTGTTGGTAAGTATAGAAGGACATTTATACCACTCCCTCTCTAAGGTTCTGATGTGAAAAATTGTGTGTATGTGTGCTCAGTCACTCAGTCATGTCCAACACTTCAGCTCCATTAGCTCCTCTGTCCATGGAATTTTCCAGACAAGAATACAGGCTGCCATTTTCTACTCTAGGAGATCTTCCCAACCCAGGGGCCAAACCAGCATCTCTTACATCTCCTATGTTGGCAGGTGCATTCTTTACTATTAGTGCCACCTGATGTGAAAAATAGGGGCATTTAAATACATAGGCAAAAAAGATCAGCCAAACTTTGGATTTAGTATAGATTCACACATTCTGATTACCGAAGTATTAATGCAAAGCCAGAGAGAATGCAAGTTGTTTTTAACAATTTAAGAGAGAAAGTCAGTAGGTAACTATCTCAAAGGGAACTTATTAATTCAACAAACAGTTTTAAAGTATTTTATCTGTATGCTGCTAAGTCACTTCAGTCGTGTCCAACTCTGTGTGACCCCATAGACGGCAGTCCACCAGGCTCCCCCATTCCTGGGATTCTCCAGGCAAGAACACTGGAGTGGGTTGCCATTTCCTTCTCCAATGCATGAAAGTGAAAAGTGAAAGTGAAGTCGCTGAGTCTTGTCTGACTCTTTGCGATCCCATGGACTGCAGCTTACCAGGCTCCTCTGTCCATGAGATTTTCCAGGCAAGAGTACTGGAGTGGGGTGCCATTGCCTTCTCCATTTTTATCTGTATGCTGCTAAGTCACTTCAGTTGTGTCAGACTCTGTGCGACCCCATAGACGGCAGCCCACCAGGCTCCCACATCCCTGGGATTCTCCAGGCAAGAACACTGGAGTGGATTGCCATTTCCTTCTCCAATGCACGAAAGTGAAAAGTGAAAGTGAAGTCGCTCAGTTGTGTCCGATTCTTTGCAACCCCATGGACTGCAGCCTACCAGGCTCCTCCGTCCATGAGATTTTCCAGGCAAGAATACTGGAGTGGGGTGCCATATAGATTACTATAATTATGACACACTCAAAGTTTCTCTTAGTTGATTCACTTACTGATTCAGTCAATCACTTATTTACAAATTTATTTTAGCAACTAAATTGTTTCAAATATTAAAGGCAGTAGAATTTGTCCAGTGAGACATGTAAAGTTTCTTTGATTTTATATGTCTCTACATATACTACTTGGTACTATAAATTAGTTTTGCAAAAATGTAGAAATTCCTTTGCCTCGGTTCAAATGTCATAATACTGTAACTTGATACATTGATGGTTTAATACTCATGACAGTGAGTCTTTACCTCTATCTAATTTTCTTCATTAGGTCCAAACATTGACCTTTTGAATATTTATTATATCTTTATTATACTATTTACACTATGTATACATTAAAATTTTAAATTTTCCCCATAAAATGGTAGCACAAAGAGATTACAAATACAGGAGGAAAGACTATTGAAGGTGACCACAGAGATAATTTTCTGATATGAAATTTTAATAGCATAATAGAAAGAAAGAAAGTGAAGTCGCTCAGTTGTGTCTGACTCTTTGCTACCCCGTGGCCTGTAGCCTACCAGGCTCCTCGCTCCACGGGATTTTCCAGGCAATAGTCCTGGAGTGGATTGCCATTTCTTTCTCCAGGGGATCTTCCCAACCCAGGTGTCCCGCATTGTAGACAGACACTTTACCATCTGAGCCACCAGGGAAGCCAATGGCATAATAAGTTTTTAATAATAAAATGTTACTCAAGTTGAAAGTTTATTTTTCTATAAAGACTCCTAACTTGTGATAAAGACATTAGCATTATACTATAGCAGAAGAGTAGAATTCTACTATTACTTGTACCATAATAGCTGTTGGTTTTTTCATCCTTTTAATAAGGGAAATGCAGTTAGTTCCATGTTGGTCTCTTTGTAACAGGAGCTTAGGTTATACTTTAACTAATGAAAAACTCTATCATTAGCAGCTTTTCTACTGCTGAAGAATTATTTGGTCTTTTTGGATTTCAGTGGATTAGACATGTTCTAAGAATTTTTCCAGCTTGAAATGTCCATGAGTCTAAAACTAAGTGTTTATCTGAATATAAAACTAATAATATGCAGAGTACATCATGAGAACTGTTGGGCTCTATGAAGCACAAGATGGAATCAAGATTACCTGGAGAAATATCAACAACCAGATATGTAGATGTTACCACCCTTATGGCAGAAAGTAAAGAACTAAAAGGCTTCTTGATGAAAGTGAAAGAGGAGAATGAAAATGCTGGCTTAAAATGCAACATACAAAAAACTAAGATCATAGCATCTGGTCCCATCACCTCATGGCAAGTAGATGGGTTAACAGTGGAAACAGCAAGAGACTTTATTTTCTTGGGCTCCAAAATCACTGCAGATGATGACTGCAGCCATGAAATTAAAAGACACTTGTTCCTTGGAAGAAAAGCTATAACCAACCTAGACAGCATATTAAAAAGCAGAGACATTATTTTGCCAACAAAGGTCTGTCTAGTCAAAGCTATGGTTTTTCCAGTAGTCATGTATGGATTTGAGAGCTGGACCATAAAGAAAGCTGAGTGCTGAAGAATTGATGCTTTCAAACTGTGTTGCTGGAGAAGAAGCTTGAGAGACCCTTGAACTGCAAGGAGGTCAAACCAGTCAATCCTAAAGGAAATCAGGTATGAATATTCATTGGAAGGACTGATGCTAAAGCTGAAACTCCAATACTTTGGCCACCTGATGCGAAGAACTAATTGGAAAAGACCCTGATGCTGGGAAAGATGGAAGGAAGGCAAGAGATGAAGGGGACAACAAAGGATGAGGTGGTTGGATGGCATCACTGACTGGATGGACATGAGTTTGAGCAAGCTCCAGGAGTTGGTAATGGACAGGAAAGCCTGGCATGCTGCAGTCCATGGAGTTGCAGTCCATGGACGCGACTGAGTGACTGAATTGAACTGAACTGAATAATTTTTCCAGCTTGAAATGTCCATGAGCCTAAAGTTAAGTGTTTATGTGAATATAGAAATCATTGGTATTTCTTACCATAACCATCCCATCCTCATAATGCCTGAAGGATCAAATTAATTTAGGGAGATAATTGTATTAATATTGTCTGGTAAGAAACGTTCAATTTCAATATCTATCTCTCTTCTCAGGCCCCATGAAGTGATTGATACTACTTAAGACCCACTCTTGGAAGCTGTGTAACATCAGTGCATATTAGGATAGACCATTGATTGCTCATGTATAGCATGAGTGGTTGAAATAGGGAAGGACCCAAAGAAACATGGGCATCAGAAAGGAAACTAAAGGAGAAAAACATTATTAGAGAAAAGCAGAAGAAAATGTAAGTAGTGAGACCTTCTTTCATTGGAAATAAGAGAAAATTGAAGAGGAAATTTAAAATAGAAATTCTTTGGTCTGACACATTTAAAGAAAGAGCATATTCACTCTGGACGACTGAGCATATTGTTGGTTTTCAACAGAGCTGTTAGTGACTATTGAGTTCAACTGATTACTGTATATAACTAATGAGGCCAAAGTCCAGTCCCCATGTGGGCCAGTTAACTGTGCCCTGTTCCACAACCACACAGCATGCCACTAACTTTGGCCAGCTGTCTACAGAATGCATGCTCTTTATCACAAAAGGGACATGGTGTATGTGGATCAGTGAAAAATCTATTCTTACCAATAGGAAAAATTCTTAAGCCAGATGGTAGGCCAGGAACGTGACTTTAGCATATAGAAGATGGCATGTGTTCTGATTTTGAAAAGTAAAGTGGAGACTTGTCAGTTATCCAATTGTAGGTGAATATTTGGGCTAAAAACCTAGTCAAGTTTAGACAGTCAACATGGTGGCTTATGTGATATACTAAAGGTACTGCCACTTCAGTGTCTCAAACTTAAATGCCTTGGTGACCAGAGAGATATACTGGCCTTCTAGATGACATATGGGATGGTGGAAATGGTAATGAATTGGGCAGTTAATGCTGCACCTAATGTGATAGAAAAATAAAGTAAGAAAATCTCATTCACCAGACATCTGATTTATTTGGGCCAGTTATCCAGAGGAATTAAAAAAAAAAAATCATACTGCATATGGGTAAGTGCCTAATAATAGAACAAAATATGTTGATTTTATTTAAAAAGATACTCAAAATACTTCCTATTTTTTAATTTAAGAATGTGTATCACCTCACCAACCAGTCCATTCTGAAGGAGATCAGCCCTGGGATTTCTTTGGAGGGAATGATGCTAAAGCTGAAACTCCAGTACTTTGGCCACCTCATGCGAAGAGTTGACTCACTGGAAAAGACTCTGATGCTGGGAGGGATTGGGGGCAGGAGGAGAAGGGGATGACAGAGGATGAGATGGCTGGATGGCATCACTGACTTGATGGATGTGAGTCTCAGTGAACTCCGGGAGTTGGTGATGGACAGGGAGGCCTGGCGTGCTGTGATTCATGGGGTCTCGAAGAGTCAGACACAACTGAGTGACTGAGGTGAGTGATCACCTCACCAGATCCTGAATTCCACAAAAAGGAGCACAATGTCTTGCTTGTCTTTTCTACAGTAGAACATAATATGAAATATAGCACCCGTCCAAAAAATTATAAATTTTTTTCTAATGCATAGCTATAGTGTTAACACACGATTATATAATGATCTCAATTATCTGTATTAATTTCATTTTCTTAAACATACTTAAATTTTGGTGTGTTAGACATTTATTAGAACAAATAGAATTAGATATGAAAAATCATATTCCCAGTGGTAGACAACACAAAATTAAAAGTTTACTTAATCTATATAAATTATAGCAATTGAAAAATAAATTTACTCTTACTTTAGAATTTTTCAAGGTAATTAAGTGGACTTCAGTTTAGTGTACATCTCATTAGAAACATTAAGAAAAGTATTTGCTTAGTTGCTAGATTTCATTTTCTTAAAGCAGATGAAGATAAAACAAATAAACGGTAATTAAATTGCAAAGACATTTCTGGATAAAATAAAACAATTCTTTACAGTTTCTAGGTAATGGCTAAAGTGTTTCTGGCAAGAAAAGCATAATTAACAGCAGTGTTAAAGCTTTGCTTTACATTCTTTTGGCAATTGAGTCTACTAACTTGAAAGCTGTTAAACAGAGTATTTGAGTTTTATATTAATTTGCATTTCACTTGACTGCTTTTTACTGTTTTGCAAGCATGAAGCAGGGAGGTCTGGGTTCAACGCAACAAATTACTGTACAAAATAAAAAATTGCTACCCAAGCAGATTTGTGTTTCTACTGGGTTTGTCATGCTGTGAGTAAAAAAGAAAATAAAAAAGAAGTGTTGATTCTTTTAGAGGCATCTCAGCACCATATCTGCACTATCAAAAATAGTCCTCGAATATAGAGTTATCTAGAAATTCAGCAGTTTGCAAACAAATGCACTAGGGAGTAGTTTTTTCACACTAAAATATTTTTGCTACACATCAGCAAGTCCTTGAGGAGAGCCTGCTGGCTCCAAAGGGCTGCAGTTTGCTGTTGAAATAGCAGAGCAATAATATTTAGTCAGTGCTAACAGTGAAGCCATGATGTATCTGCTCTTCATGGTGACTATTACATTTGACCCCAAATGGTTTACCTACTAGGATTGAAAATCAGGACTTCATTTTAATACTTACTTCTTAACCTTTGACATCTTTTATTATGACTTATCAGAAGTGTTAAGCATACATGCCACCTGTTCTTTCCATAGACATTGATCACAAAATACAGAATGAAAGACAACTGATTTAAAAATAAATACATTCTAGTGTTTGTGCTTATGTGCTAAGTTGCTTCAGTCATGTCTGACTTTTTGTAACCTCAGGGTCTGTAGCCCACCAGGTTCCTCTGTCCCTGGGATTCTCCAGGCAAGCATGCTGTAGTAGGTTGCCATGCTCTCCTCCAGGGGATCTTCTCAACCCAGGCAACAGACCCTAGTCTCTTTTGTCTCCTGCATTCTTTATGACTAGCACCAAACATAGCCTTGATAGTATACTGGTGTATGTACTTACTATCAAGGCTATGTTTTGGTTAATAGTGGGCAATAATAAAAACAAAGAGAATCTTGCTGTGAGGGTATTACTACTTGAGTCTGTTACTTCTCTGCATTATTAGAAACAGAGTTAGTGCATAATAATATTCTTCAAATCATTAAAATATTTCAGCTTCCCTTTATCTATATCACTTTCTTCCTACATATTCATCTGGGTTTCAATAATTACATATTAATCTAATTAATTCATATGAATATGGCATAACCTAAATTATTTTAAGGTTTTGACCTCTGAACTTTTTATATTAATGCATTCATATTTTTAAACTGAAGACCTGCAAGAGAACAACTATGTAAAAAACATGACTCTAATAAAAACAAGGGGATAGAAATTCTTTATTGAAGGAGTTTATATATTGGCAGCTATCTAGATGGCTAATAAAGTTGTTTAAATATTTGCACATTAGTGAAATGAAATCATATCAGTTTAATTCAGTCCCATTTCACGTTTCTAAGTTTCAAAGCAACTTTTTAATATACACTGCAAAGGATTTTCTGGAGCTTTTGTGCTATAATTTTCTCTCATTTTCTAACTAGATATATATTGAAGTAGTGATACCATATGAGGTGTTGGGCTCCTCCTAAAATCTTCCTATTCATCTGTTTGAGTTTGACTGTAAATTTCAGTGACTAAAAAATCACACCACGTGCATCGCTGGCAGAACTCAGGGCTTGAGATATGTGAATGATAGAGACCTTAGGTGTCAGATGGCTGATGCATCCCAGGAGTATTTAGGGTGACTAAGAGCCTGTCACCCTGGTTTTAGAAAAGGCAGAGGAACCAGAGATCAAATTGCCAACATCCGCTGGATCATGGAAAAAGCAAGAGAGTTCCAGAAAAACATCTATTTCTGCTTTATTGACTATGCCAAAGCCTTTGACTGTGTGGATCACAATAAACTATGGAAAATTCTGAAAGAGATGGGAATACCAGACCACCTGATCTGCCTCTTAAGAAATCTGTATGCAGGTCAGGAAGCAACAGTTAGAACTGGTCATGGAACAACAGACTGGTTCCAAATAGGAAAAGGAGTACGTCAAGGCTGTATATTGTCACCATGTTTATTTAACTTATATGCAGAGTACATCATGAGAAATGCTGGACTGGAAGAAACACAAGTTGGAATCAAGATTGCTGGGAGAAATATCAATAACCTCAGATATGCAGATGACACCACCCTTATGGCAGAAAGTGAAGAGGGGCTAAAAAGCCTCTTGATGAAAGTGAAAGTGGAGAGTGAAAAGGTTGGCTTAAAGCTCAACATTCAGAAAACGAAGATCATGGCATCTGGTCCCATCACTGCATGGGAAATAGATGGGGAAACAGTGGAAACAGTGTCAGACTTTGTTTTTCTGGGCTCCAAGATCACTGCAGATGGTGACTGCAGCCATGAAATTAAAAGACGCTTACTCCTTGGAAGGAAAGTTATGAGCAACCTAGATAGCATATTCAAAAGCAGAGACATTACTTTGCCAACAAAGGTTCGCCTAGTCAAGGCTATGGTCTTTCCTGTGGTCATGTATGGATGTGAGAGCTGGACTGTGAAGAAGGCTGAGCGCCGAAGAATTGATGCTTTTGAACTGTGGTGTTGGAGAAGACTCTTGAGAGTCCCTTGGACTGCAAGAAGATCCAACCAGTCCATTCTGAAGGAGATCAATCCTGGAATTTCTTTGGAAGGAATGATGCTAAAGCTGAAACTCCAGTATTTTGGCCACCTCATGCGAAGAGTTGACTCAT
Organism: Tragelaphus eurycerus; assembly: GCA_935064755.1. Taxonomy (NCBI): domain Eukaryota; kingdom Metazoa; phylum Chordata; class Mammalia; order Artiodactyla; family Bovidae; genus Tragelaphus; species Tragelaphus eurycerus. Next base: position 37,138,289 of record CAKXYN010000004.1, on the reverse strand, counting down.
TGGAGAAGACTCTGATGCTGGGAGGGATTGAGGGCAGGAGGAGAAGGGGACGACAGAGGATGAGATGGCTGGATGGCATCACTGACTCGATGGATGCGAGTCTGAGTGACCTCCGGGAGCTGGTGATGGACAGGGAGGCCTGGCTTGCTGCGGTTCATGGGGTCGCAAAGAGTCGGACACGACTGAGCGACTGATCTGATCTGAAGAGCCTGTCACTGTGGGAGAAACTGCTTGTAGCACTAGGTTTATCTTAAGACATTCAGACAGGGAGATAAAATGCATATTAATCCCTAAGGATAAACAATGTTTGCTGTTGTACTGGATAAGCATCTGTTTTGTAAGATTGAACCTAAGTATGGGCAAATGGGGAGAAATCAGTGGTGAATTACTGGAGGGGCGCTGAGGCTGAGAGAAGAAAGTTAGAAGAGTAGAGGATGGTGTCCACCACACTCTGCTGATACATCCCAGTGCTGTCCTCTCCCACCTTTACTGACACATCTGCATTTTGGGTAACCTTAAATAAAGCCGATATTTTCATTCTTTTCTGTCTCCTTTTTGCTCAGGCTTTCCTAAGGGGAATCTAGAGAGCAAGAAGATCACTAATTGATATCTCCAAAACAATAAGTGTCAGGACGCTTCACATAGTTTCTTGAGGTTAAGGATGTTGTATTGTCTAGTACCTTTTCTCTATAATGTTCAGCCTCATATTAGAAAAAATAAGTCCTGCATATATATTTTTTGAATGCATATACAAAGGATTATGATGTTTTTATCTTCTGACTAAGGCTAGCAATTGTCTTGTTATTCTGACTTTTTCTGTAAAGGAATATTTGAAAAATCAGACCATAACTCCTTTAGATGAAGCAGAGCATAGAGTTTTTATTTACTCAACCATATTCTGGTCCTCATTCTCAACCTACTTTTACTTGATCTTTTCAAAAATGCTAAATAAACATATTTGTTACAATACAGGGGCAACTTTAGCCTTAGCCTAGGTCACTGTTAGCACGAGCAAAAGACAAGATGTGGAACACAAGTACAAATAATTATCCACTAATTTTGAATACTACCTTAACAGTTTTGCTTAGAGAAAAGATTAAATGACTTCTTTTCCTTTCAATTACAATTGTTTCATAGTTAAAATTTTAGAGCCAGGGGGATATTTGAAAGTGAAAGTGAAATTTGAAATACTGACTAAATCCCCCTTCAAACAATGCATTTTTGGAAATGTGTTGAAATGAGTCTTTAGAAGCTGTGTCTACTTTTGCAAGATTAATTCTGTAAACACCCAGTTGATAAATGCTGTATCAAGTTCTCATATACTAGACATGGAGCAAATATTTTCAGTGATTTAGATATATTTCCGTGTTTATGTTTTACATATCAACAATATTTTATTTTTCATGAAGTCTTCTGAATACTTCATCTTAGTCTTCTTCTCCAAAGGCAAATATAAGAATAAGTGAGGCAATAGAACAAAATTATTTTTTAATACTGATTTCAAATCCTTTGTTGATCATGTATGTTTTCCCCTCACTGCCTGTGGGGACTTGATTCAATTCAAAGCTGAGATTCTGTCTGATACATTTCCTTGTAAATTTTGTACTGCTTATGGGGCAGCCCAGCCATGTCCAAGATGGTCCCCAATAAAACTTGCTGTCTGATATTCATTCCCTTGTGTCGTCTCCAGCAAATTGTATCAGGATTGCTCCCTGTGACCAGTAGAATCTATAATGGTTAAATAAATTTATACTTCTACCTTATTCTCCTAAATCATTCACTTAGGACAAAGCCAGTTACCATGTCAAGCAGCACTATTGAGATGAACTGTGGCAAGAAACCATAGCCTCCTACCAAGGGGAAGAATCCACTTGCCAGCCATGAGTAAGAAATCATGGAGGTGGATCCTCTGTGCATACTCAAGTTTGCAGATAACTGCAGCCCCTAACATCTTAACATAAGTTCATGAGACACCCCATGCTAGAACCAGCCAGCTAAAACTATCCCCAAATTCCTTAATCCACAGAAACTGTGAAATAATAAATGTTTATTTTTGTCTAAAGTAATTAAATTTTAACGTAAGTTATTACACAGCAATAGGTAACTAAAACATCTGCCCAATAAACTTTCCTCTCTGAAAGATTTGAAGGAGTGATATTTTAAGGATTTTCTGTAGGGAGTGGAATATCATTTCAGGATCAAGAAAACCTTAATATTCAAATAGTCACTGCTGTGGTCAATGGGATAATTCATTCTAGGGTGAAAAATGATTTTCCCTGCTGTAATGGAAAAGAAAAACTTCCTCTTCTTCTTTTTTAAAAGTCTGTCTCAGGTTTATAATATGGACAATCAATATGTTTACACTATTTATAATCAAGTGAAGAAATTCTGCTAATTAAAATCATAGGATTTTTTTTAAAATACAATGGAGTAGGCAGAAAAAATAAGATGCCCACATCCTAATTCTTGAAATTTGAGAATATATGCCTTTCATGGTAAAAGGGACTTGACAGATATATGACCACCCCCACACACAATTTTACAGAAATTAAGATTCTTTGTGACCCCATGAATTGTAGCCTGCCAGGCTTCTCTGTCCATGGGTTTCTCCAGGCAAGAATACTGGAGTGGATTGTCATTCCCTTCTCCAGAGGATCTTCTCTTCCTGACCCAGGGATTGAACCTGGGTCTCCTGAACTGCAGGCAGATTCTTTATTGTTTGAGCTACAGGGAAGTCCAGTTTTATAGATACTCAAATAAATGTGGATTCATAGACCCAGAATCACAAGAGGATTATTTTCAGACCTCTGAAATAAGGTTGGATTTTCCAGGCTGGATTTTGGAATTGGTACTGCTGCTGCTAAGTCACTTCAGTCGTGTCCGACTCTGTGCGACCCCATAGACGGAAGCTCACCAGGCTCCCCTGTCCCTGGGATTCTCCAGGCAAGAACACTGGAGTGGGTTGCCATTTCCTTCTCCAATGCATGAAAGTGAAAAGTGAAAGTGAAGTCGCTCAGTCGTGTCCGACTCTTAGCGACCCCAGGGACTGCAGCCTGCCAGGCTCCTCCGTCCATGGGATTTTCCAGGCAAAAGTACTGGGGTGGGGTGCCATTGCCTTTCCCGGGAATTGGTACTGGTGATTTCCTATTTTCAGTACTGGGGTGGGGTGCCATTGCCTTCCCCGGGAATTGGTACTGGTGATTTCCTATTTTCCCTTCTTATTTTCTTACTTTTTGAATGGGAATGTTCATAACTTTTGTCATATGCCAGACAACTCCAGAAACTAGAAAAGATACTTTCTTCTCTAGCACCCTCAGAAGGAATGCTGACTTTCTACATTTTTTATTTTAGCCCAGTGAAACCCATTATGGACTGCTGACCTCCATTGTTATAATATGCTTGTTTTGCCTTGAGACACTATGTGATAATTTTTTATAGCAATGATTGGAAACTAATTCACCCATGTTTTCAAAAAATGTAGCAAAATTTGAGGTCACTACTGCACCATCTTTATTTTGTTTCCTTCAACAACATCTTAATATGGAAATGCCAGACTCAAACATAATACTTACAAGAAGTCTTTTTAATTTCTCAAAGTACTCTTATTCTCTATCCTGAAGATAAAGGCAAGACTTCAACTTAAAGTTAACAATAGAATGTATTGTACTATCACTTATATTGGTATTTAAAAGTATTATTTAACTTGTGTGTGTTCTCTTTCACTGTAGTTAAAATATCAGTTACTTGAGAGGAGCTTAAGAATCTTTTGTTGCTGGCATAGACTACACCTCCATCACCAGGAGACCCTGCTCTTGCTCACTCAATAAATACTTCTTGATTGGATTATATGTAATTTCACTTTTTCTTTGTTGTTGTAGTTTTCCTTTGAGGTGTAATTTACATAAAATAAAATTCACAGGTTTTAAACATTCATTTGAATGAGTTTTTGAATTTATACAGTACATAATCACTATGCAAAATGAGATACAAAACATTCCCATCATCCCCAAAAGTTTTCCTCTAACAATCAATTCCTATTCTCTGAGAAGCCAATTACTTTTGACTTCTTTCCTTCAACCAAATGTTTATTACTAGTGGTGTCTCATGATATGATTACAATGAAAAATATTTATTTGTTCTCTGGTGCTTATTTAAGGGAGACATCTATTTAACTTTGGCAGACACAGATGACATCACAACAATGCTCCAAAGTTTGCCATTTTACAATCCTCAGTCAGCAAGGATGAAACTTTGTGGTGTTCTACATTCTTTACAATATTTGGTACTCTCAGACTTTTAAATTTAGATATTCCAGTGGAAATGAAATAGTATTTCATCATTGATTTATATACATGTTGTATATTTTGGCCCTTTGAAATTTACTCAGTTTTGTTCTTTGGTTTAGTGTAATGTATGCTCAGTCTTGGTAAATGCTCAATATGCACTTGAAAAAAATATGAGTTTTGTTGTTATTGTTGAGCATAGTAACCTTTCCATAACAAATAAGTTATTGGATAATTCTACTCAAATCTTCCATGTCATACAATTTTTTTCTATTAAAAAATATCAGTTCCCATTAAGAATATTATATATCCAACTAGGATTGTGGTTTTATATTTTTCTCTCTTTAGTTGTATTATTTTATTATTTCTATATTTTAAAAGTATTTTACAGTAATGTTCATAATGTATTTCTATAGCCACACACAAACATATGTGTGTACCAACACATATGTTTATGAATACATACATACACATATATTTATAAAAATAAGCACAACAAAAATCTGCTTATTTATACATATGAATACCCTTGGTTATTTCTTTCTTAACATCTGGAGTTCTGCTTTTTTTGTCATTTTCTACCTTCTTTCAGCATGAAAAACTAGTTTTGTCACATCCTGCAGTAAAGTTCTGCTAGAAGCATACATTTTCTGCTTCTGTCTGAAAAATGTCCTTATTTTATTTTCATTTTTGAAGGATATTTTCACTGGATATAGAATTCTTGCTTGGTATTTTCTTTACTTTAAGCACTTCAGTAATTCTGTATCATTTTCCTCTGATCTTAACTTGTTTCTAATGAACTGTCTGCCTTAACTCTCAGTATTATTCTAAATGTTATGTGCTTTTTCATCTTTGACCAGTGATGAAATTTTCAATTCGTTTTTACTTTATAGCCATTTAACAATGTGTGCCTAGGTATAGATTTTGTTGTATATATTCTTTGTGAGGTTCACTAACCATCTTGGTTACAACATGCATAGGGTAAAATATTTTCATTAAATTTAGAAAATTCTTAACCTTTATCTTTTTTTTTCTTTTTTTAAATTTTATTTTTTAACTTTACAATATTGTATTGGTTTTGCCATATATCAAAATGAATCTGCCACAGGTATACACGTGTTCCCCATCCTGAACCCTCTTCCCTCCTCCCTCCCCATATCATCCCTCTGGGTTGTCCCAGTGCACCAGCACCAAGCATCCAGTATCAAGCATCGAACCTGGACTGGTGACTCATTTCATATATGATATTATACATGTTTCAATGCCATTCTCCCAAATCATCCCACCCTCTCCCTCTCCCACGGAGTCCAAAAGACTGTTCTATACATCAGTGTCTCTTTTGCTGTCTCGTATACTGGGTTATTGTTACCATCTTTCTAAATTCCATATATATGCGTTAGTATCACTCCACCTTGTTCCTGTTCTCATCTCCTTCTGAGAGTTTCATTTCACTGTCTATATCCACATTTCTCTATATATCTTTAAATATGCCCAGATCTATAACAATCCAGCAATACACACTATCTTTCATTTATTCTTCCTTCCTACTAGGAAAATGTATACTTATATTTGTAATTTTAGGTCTTGGAAATGCTTTCTGAGGTTAAGCAGTTACAAGAATAAGATGAGTTATACCTTCAGCAGCCAAAAGTGAAAACCCAAAAAGGAAAAAATAATAACAAATAATAAATTAGAATGACTAAGTGAGCTTGATGAGTTCCTGTATTCTTGTCTGGCACCTTTGAGACTGCTCAGAGAAGCAGAAGACATATGTTCAGTTCAGTTCAGTCACTCAGTCGTGTCTGACTCTTTGAGACCCCATGGACTGCAGCATGCCTGACTTCCCTGTCCATCAGGAACTTGCAGAGCTTGCTCAAACGCATGTTAGTATGAGGTAGCTATATTTTTAGGGGAAGGCAATGGCACCCCACCCCAGTGCTTTTGCCTGGAGGGTCCCATGGACGGAGGAGCCTGGTAGGCTCCAGTCCATGGGGTCGCTAAGAATCGGACACGACTGAGCGGCTTCATTTTTTTTTTTTTTTTTGATCAAGAATCTCTTTTATTGATTATCAGAAACATTACAAACATCTAGTATGAACAAATTGTAACATGATGGTGTTTAGTTTGAACAATTAATACATTTCAGATATAATATTATACATATTTCAATGCTATTCTCCCCAATCATCTCACCCTCTCCCGGTCCCAGAGTCCAAAAGTCTGGTCTATACATCAGTGTCTCTTTTGTTGTCTCATAAATAGGGTTATTTTTTACCATCTTTCTAAATTCCATATATATGTGTTAGTATACTGTATTTGTGTTTTTGTTTCTGGCTTACTTCACTCTGTATAATAGGCTCCAGTTCCATCCACCTCCTTAGAACTGATTCAAATGTATTCTTTTTAATGGCTGAGTAATACTCCATTGTGTATATGTACCACAGCTTGCTTAGCCATTCATCTGTGGATGGACATCTAGGTTGCTTCCACGTTCTGGCTATTGCAAACAGTGCTGCTATGAACATTGGGGTACAGGTGTCTCTTTCAATTCTGGTTTTCTCAGTGTATATGCCCAGCAGTGGGATTGCTGGATCATAAGGCAGTACTATTCGCAGTTTTTTGAGGAATCTCCATACTGTTCTCCATAGTGGCTGTACTAGTTTGCATTCCCACCAACAGTGCAAGAGGGTTCCCTTCTCTCCGCACCCTCTCCAGCATTTATTGCTTGTAGACTTTTGGATAGCAGCCATTCTGATTGGCGTGAAATGGTATCTCATAGTGGTTTTGATTTGCATTTCTCTAATAATGAGTGATGTTGAGCATCTTTTCATGTGTTTGTTAGCCATCTGTATGTCTTCTTTGGAGAAATGTCTATTGAGTTCTTTGGCCCATTTTTTGATTGGGTCATTTATTTTTCTGGAATTGAGCTGTAGAAGTTGCTTGTATATTTTTGAGATTAGTTGTTTGTCAGTTGCTTCATTTGCTATTATTTTCTCCCATTCTGAAGGCTGTCTTTTCACCTTGCTTATAGTTTCCTTTGTTGTGCAGAAGCTTTTAAGTTTGATTAGGTCCCATTTGTTCATTTTTGATTTTATTTCCAATATTCTGGGAGGTGGGTCATAGAGGATCCTGCTGTGATGTAAGTCAGAGTGTGTTTTGCCTATGTTTTCCTCTAGGAGTTTTATGGTTTCTGGTCTTACATTTAGCTCTTTAATCCATTTTGAGTTTATTTTTGTGTATGGTGTTAGAAAGTGTTCTAGTTTCATTCTTTTACAAGTGTTTGACCAGTTTTCCCAGCACCACTTGTTAAAGAGATTGTCTTTAATCCATTGTATATTCTTGCCTCCTTTGTCGAAGATAAGGTGACCATATGTGCGTGGATTTATCTCTGGGCTTTCTATTTTGTTCCATTGATCTATATTTCTGTCCTTGTGCCAGTACCATACTGTCTTGATGACTGTGGCTTTGTAGTAGAGCCTGAAGTCAGGCAGGTTAATTCCTCCAGTTCCGTTCTTCTTTCTCAAGATAGCTTTGGCTATTCGAGGTTTTTTGTATTTCCATACAAATTGAGAAATTATTTGTTCTAGCTCTGTGAAGAATACCGTTGGTAGCTTGATGGGGATTGCATTGAATCTATAAATTGCTTTGGGTAGTATATTCATTTTCACTATATTGAGTCTACCAATCCATGAACATGGTATATTTCTCCATCTATTAGTGTCCTCTTTGATTTCTTTCACCAGTGTTTTATAGTTTTCTATATATAGGTCTTTAGATTCTTTAGGAAGATATATTCCTAAGTATTTTATTGTTTTCATTGCAATGGTGAATGGAATTGTTTCCTTAATTTCTCTTTCTATTTTCTCGTTATTAGTGTACAGGAGTGCAAGGGATTTCTGTGTGTTAATTTTATATCCTGCAACTTTACCATATTCATTGATCAGTTCTAGTAATTTTCTGGTGGAATCTTTAGGGTTTTCTACGTAGAGGATCATGTCATCTGCAAATAGTGAGAGTTTTACTTCTTCTTTTCCAATTTGGATTCCTTTTATTTCTTTTTCTGCTCTGATTGCTGTGGCCAAAACTTCCAAAACTGTGTTGAATAGTAATGGTGAAAGTGGGCATCCTTGTCTTGTTCCTGACTTTAGAGGAAATGCTTTCAATTTTTCACCATTGAGGATAATGTTTGCTGTGGGCTTGTCATATATAGCTTTTATTATGTTGAGGTATGTTCCTTCTATTCCTGCTTTCTGGAGAGTTTTTATCATAAATGAATGTTGAACTTTGTCAAAGGCTTTCTCTGCATCTATTGAGATAATCATATGGTTTTTATTCTTCAGTTTGTTACTGTGGTGTATTACGTTGATTGATTTGCGGATATTGAAGAATCCTTGCATTCCTGGGATAAAGCCCACTTGGTCATGATGTATGATCTTTTTAATGTGTTGTTGGATTCTGATTGCTAGAATTTTGTTAAGGATTTTTGCATCTATGTTCATCAGTGATCTTGGCCTGTAGTTCTCTTTTTTTGTGGGATCTTTGTCAGGTTTTGGTATTAGGGTGATGGTGGCCTCATAGAATGAGTCCGGAAGTTTGCCTTCTTCTGCAATTTTCTGGAACAGTTTGAGTAGGATAGGTGTTAGCTCTTCTCTAAATTTTTGGTAGAATTCAGCTGTGAAGCCGTCTGGACCTGGGCTTTTGTTTGCTGGAAGATTTCTGATTACAGTTTCAATTTCCGTGCTTGTGATGGGTCTGTTAAGATTTTCTATTTCTTCCTGATCCAGTTTTGGGAAGTTGTACTTTTCTAAGAATTTGTCCATTTCTTCCACATTGTCCATTTTATTGCCATATAATTGTTGATAGTAGTCTCTTATGATCCTTTGTATTTCTGTGCTGTCTGTTGTGATCTCTCCATTTTCATTTCTAATTTTATTGATTTGATTTTTCTCCCTTTGTTTCTTGATGAGTCTGGCTAGTGGTTTGTCAATTTTATTTACTGACAATTTTATTTATTTTATTTTCTCCTTCCTCCCTTTTTCCTTCTCTGTATAATTCCGTGAACATCTCTGAGCGGTCCAGTTGTGGAATGCATTATAGAAGAAGAAGTTTTTGAGACTACTGTAAAAATAAGACCAATAACTGGAACCAGGAGGCTTAAGTCCATACCCTGATCCCACGAAACACTAATTGACAGGAGCTCATTAAAAGCCTCCATACCTACTCTGAAACCAAGCATCACACAAAGACCAGCAAGTTCCACAACAAGACATACCAAGCAAATTCTCCAGAAAAACAAGAACACAGCCTGAGCTCCAATACACAGGCTACACAAAGCGACCCCAAAAGCATAGACATCTCATAACTCACTACTAGACACTCCACTGCACCCCAGAAAAAAGAAATCCAGCTCCACCCACCAGAACACCGATACAAGCTTCCATAAACAAGAAACCTCGACAAGCCACCGGTACAAACCCACATATAGTGCAGAAACGCCACAATAAAGAGAACTCCACAGACTACCAGAATACAGTAAAGACGCCCCAAACTTAGCAATTTAAACAAGATGAAAAGACAGAAGAATTCCCAGCAGGTAAAGGAACAGGATAATTACCCACCAAACCAAACAAAAGAGGAAGAAATAGCGAACCTACCTGATAAAGAATTCCGAATAATGATAGTGAAATTAATCCAAAATCTGGAAAGCAAAATGGAATCATGGATAAATAGCCTGGAGAAAAGCATTGAGAAGATGCAAGAAAGATTTAACAAGGACCTAGAAGAAATAAAAAAGAGTCAATATATAATGAATAATACAATAAATGAGATCCAAAACACTCTGGAGGCAACAAATAGTAGAATAACAGAGGCAGAAGATAGAATTAGCGAATTAGAAGATAGAATGGCAGAATTAAAGGAATCAGAGGAGAAAAAAGAAAAACGAATTAAAAGGAATGAGGACAATCTCAGAGACCTCCAGGACAATATTAAACGTTACAATATTCGAATCATAGGAGTCCCAGAAGAAGAAGACAAAAAGAAAGACCATGAGAAGATACTAGAGGAGATAATAGTTGAAAACTTCCCTAAAATGGGGAAGGAAATAATCACTCAAGTCCAAGAAACCCAGAGAGTCCCAAATAGGATAAACCCAAGACGAAACACCCCAAGACACATATTAATCAAATTAACAAAGATCAAACACAAAGAACAAATATTAAAAGCAGCAAGGGAAAAACAACAAATAACACACAAGGGAATTCCCATAAGGATAACAGCTGATCTTTCAATAGAAACTCTCCAAGCCAGGAGGGAATGGCAAGACATACTTAAAGTGATGAAAGAAAAGAACCTACAGCCCAGATTATTGTACCCAGCAAGGATCTCATTCAAATTTGAAGGAGAAATCAAAACCTTTACAGACAAGCAAAAGCTGAGAGAATTCAGCACCACCAAACCAGCTCTCCAACAAATACTAAAGGACATTCTCTAGACAGGAAACACAAAAAGGATATATAAATTCAAACCCAAAACAACAAAGTAAATGGCAACGGGATCATATTTATCATTAATTACCTTAAATGTAAATGGGTTGAATGCCCCAACCAAAAGACAGAGACTGGCTGAATGGATACAAAAACAAGACCCCTCCATATGCTGTCTACAAGAAACCCACCTCAAAACAGGGGACACATACAGACTGAAAGTCAAGGGCTGGAAAAAGATTTTCCACGCAAATAGAGACCAAAAGAAAGCAAGAGTAGCAATACTCATATCAGATAAAATAGACTTTAAAACAAAGGATGTGAAAAGAGACAAAGAAGGTCACTACCTAATGATCAAAGGATCAATCCAAGAAGAAGACATAACAATTATAAATATATATGCACCCAACTTAGGAGCACCACAATATATAAGACAAATACTAACAAGTATGAAAGGAGAAATCAACAATAACCCAATAATAGTGGGAGACTTTAATACCCCACTCACACCAATGGATAGATCAACTAAACAGAAAATTAACAAGGAAACACAAACTTTAAACGATACAATAGACCAGTTAGAACTAATTGATATCTATAGGACATTTCATCCCAAAACAATGAATTTCACCTTTTTCTCAAGTGCACACGGAACCTTCTCCAGGATAGACCACATCCTGGGCCATAAATCCAGCCTTGGTAAGTTCAGAAAAATTGAAATCATTCCAAGCATTTTTTCTGACCACAATGCAGTAAGAGTAAATCTCAATAACAGGAGAAAATCTATTAAAAAGACCAACATATTGAGGCTGAACAACACACTCCTGAATAACCAACAAATCACAGAAGAAATCAAAAAACAAATCAAATTCTGCATAGAAACGAATGAAAATGAAAACACTACAACCCAAAACCTGTGGGACACTGTAAAAGCAGTCCTAAGGGGAAAGTTCATAGCAATACAGGCATACCTCAAGAAACAAGAAAAAAGCCAAATAAATAACCTAACTCTACACCTAAAGCAACTGGAAAAGGAAGAAATGAAGCACCCCAAGGTTAGTAGAAGGAAAGAAATCCTAAAAATTAGGGCAGAAATAAATGCAAAAGAAACAAAAGAAACCACAGCAAAAATCAACAAAGCCAAAAGCTGGTTCTTTGAAAGGGTAAATTCACTTTCACTTTTCACTTTCATGCATTGGAGAAGGAAATGGCAACCCATTCCAGTGTTCTTGCCTGGAGAATCCCAGGGACGGGGGAGCCTGGTGAGCTTCCGTCTATGGGGTCGCACAGTGTCGGACATGACTGAAGCGACTTGGCAGCAGCAGCAGCTATATTTTTAAACATAAATACATGTTCAAAAAATTCAAAAATGAAACTTTAATGTGAATTCATTGTAGTATGTTATGTTTTTACTTTTTTGATGAACCTTGTCTGTTTCCACTGAGGCATTTTTAGTTTATACTAATCAAAATACCTCAAAGTAAAACATAATGTGGAGTAGGAAATAGCAGGAGAAGGCAATGGCACCCCACTCCAGTTCTCTTGCCTGGAAAATCCCATGGATGGAGGAGCCTGGTGGGCCGCAGTCCATGGGGTCGCTAAGAGTCAGATACGACTGAGCGACTTCACTTTCACTTTTCACTTTCATGCATTGGAGAAGGAAATGGCAACCCACTCCAGTGTTCTTGCCTGGAAAATCCCAGTGACGGCGGAACCTGGTGCGCTGCCATCTATGGGGTCGCACAGAGTCGGACACGATTGAAGCGACTTAGCAGCAGCAGCAGCAGCAGGAAATAGCAACCTATTCTAGTATTCTTGCCTGGGAAATCCCATGGACAGAGGAGCCTGGTGAGCTGCAGTCCATGGGGTCACAAAAAGTCAGATATGACTGAGCAACTGAGCATTGATACAAAAGATAATGTACATGGAATTTAATGATTCTATAAGTTACACAAATTTTGTAATGCCTATCTGGGGTGGTTAAGTGATCCTTCATCTCAGTCAAGCACAAAATGGCTAGTCAATAAAGGAATTGCTCTAAATAGAATGAAAACAAGTTCTCAAATGACTGAGTTTGTTATTCATTATCCTCTATTGTGGGCTTCCCAGGTGGCTCAGTGGTAAACAATCCACCTGTCAGTGCAGGTTTGATGCCTGGGTTGGGAAGATCCCCTGAAATAGGAAATGACAACCCACTTCAGTATTCTTGCCTGGGAAATCTCATGGACAGAGAAGTCTGGCAGGCTACAGTCTGCCAGGGTCTCAAAGAGAGACACCTCTGAGAAACTTAGCGTACAGGCATTCCCCATTATTAAATTTACTCAAGAACATATGTTAAATAAAAACATATATATCATATGGGATACACACCACTAAACAGTTCTGTCTCGTTTAATAAGGGTAAGATATATAATCCTGTAATGAACTAAACTTTATGAGCAATATTCTTATATTTATAAAGTATATGAATTATGTGAACATAATAGTCAATTAATAATTGAATATTAGAGTAGATACTAAAATTTAACTAATTTTCAGTTCTATTTTAAAATTTTATACAGAGCCTTAAAGGGGTAATGACAAAATAGGTGTCAAGACCTACATGCCTATTTGAAACTGAAAGAATGGCATGTGTAAAATCATGAAATGTGATACTGTTGTTCAGTCTCTCAGTCCTGTCTGACTCTCTGTAACCCCATGGACTGTGACATGCCACATCTCCCTGTCCTTCACCATCTCTTGGAGCTTGCTCAAACGCATGTCCATTGAGTCCATAATGCCATCCAACCATCTCATCCTCTGTCATCTCCTTCTCCTCCTGCCTTCAATCTTTCCCAGCATCAAGATCTTTTCCAAAGAGTCGACTTTTTACATCAGGTGGCCAAATTATTGGAACTTCAGCTTCAGCATCAGTCCTTCCAAGAGTACTCAGGGTTGATTTCCTTTAGGATTGATTGGTTTGATCTTTTTGCAGTCCAAGGGACTCTCAGAATCCACTACTTTAAAACTGCTCCTCTGTCCTTCAATATATATTTACCAGGAGAGTTACATTTTCTTTCATTCTTTTTCAAATGGTGACTCCTCTTCTCCATCTCCTTATTTTCTTTTTGAGAGGCAATTTAATTGAACCAGACGTGAATAAAAGACCCAGTTTGCATAAATTTTGTTTACAAAGAAACTGGAGCTGGGACTGAGAGATATCTAGTGTGGAGAGATGAAGGAACCTAGTCTACAGGGAGAAAGAGAAAAATGAGGGGGAAAAATGGAAAAGGCAAAATTGAGCAAGTTCTTATGCCACCTGAATTTTAAGATACTTCTAATGACCCAACTTTGTTCTGAGCCTACCTGTACAATGTGCTTGGATTTTAAAGATATTTTCCACATATTTAAGTTGGCATTAATGGATACTAAAGATCAATTGAGACCCATTCAAAATTTCAGTTTATTCAAGTATATGTCAATTTCAGCAGGGCAGTGCCAAACTGAAAGTGGTTAGGAATGACTCCATTAACAGGAGAAAGTAGGGGAAAGGTTATATGCAGAAACAAAAGAAAAAAAAAAGATTGGTTATAACAAGTAGTTGCTTTATTTGGGAAGGCTAGTTGACTGTGATTGTCTCTTCTCAAATTTCACTTTGTCAAACTCAAGTGCATTGACCCTGGCTTAGGTTTTGTTTTGCTTATAGAGACCAGCAGTGCTTTGGAGCCACCTCAGTCTAATGGCCTCCTTATTTAATTACTTGAACATGGTTTTTGTTATTTGTAACCAAGAGGCCTGAGTAATGCAATCATCTACAGCAAGTGATTTCCCCAGTAATACATATGCATGTTAGCTCTATACAGTAATGCTCCAGAAATCCTTATACAAAATATCTGGTTCTCTTGGTATCATGTATTTCCTTCTTTCCTTTTTGTTGCTTAAATACATGTACAAATAACAGAAAAGCACAAGAATAATAATAGTTATAATCATATTTCCTTTAAAACAATTCTTGCCCATGTTTCCAGAGAAAAAAATATCATCAGGAGGGCAGTGTATACAGTTCTAGTCTGTGTTTTACACAGATATATTTTTATTTGTAACAATTTTACTTTGGAGTGTGAGATTAAGAAAATACAGATGATAATGGGACTTGATTTTTCACTTATTCTACTTAAGTATCTTTCACTTTCTCTGTGTATGTGTACATGTGTGTGCACCTCTCAGTCTCATTATATATTTAATGCATTATTGTTAATTGTTCCATTAGTATTCCACATTCTATTCATCTGTTTCTCTAATGATGGGCATTTAGTTATTTCCAACTTTCAGTGACTACAAACAATGCTGTGATTGATCACTCTCCAGAAGTTCAGCCATCTGCTGTGATTTCAAACACTGGATGATTTTCATCATGGTTCTGATTTGCTTTCTAATTGCATGGCTGGGCATTCACCCACCATCCTACCTGGACCCCCCTCACCATGGTAAATGCTCTCAGCAATAAATTTCTGAAGAAGGGACTTTGGGAAATTATATAATTCAGTATCGTGAAGCTGAAGCTTATTTGGCTCTTTCTCAGCTCAAATAATTTGTGCAAGACCATGAATTAAACAAAATTATTATTACCTTTTTATGGTTTCTAGTTTTTGCTGTTCAAGTAGTGGGTATCAAAGTAAAATTTTCAGTTTTTGTGCCTCATTTTAAATGACTTGGCCATTGATACTCTCATCAATTTTTGTCATGAATCTAGTTTAGAAATGAAAGATACTTTTGTTGTTTTCCCTAATATTTGTTTTTGATATTGTAGGTGGATTCAATTCAGGAGGAAGATGCCAGCTGGGCATTGTTTGAATAACAATAGTTTCTCTTTCTCTTTAATAAAATATTGTGCATTTCTGAGAAGTATTTATGGCTGACTCACTCGAAAAAGATAAATAGGGATCAGAATCACCAGGACCCTACTCATGATCATGTTTGCATTATTAGAGTCTTGTGATATTTTACCATTGAGTTTATGCCTGCAGTTTCTCTGCTGGACTCTCACCCAGGGTGCTTTAAGATTGCATATATAAAAACATGTGCCCAGGCCCTGAAACACTTAAACCTGATAAAGTCAATTTTACCTATGTGAGTCCCAGCTGAATGCCACTTCTGATGTACATCAGCTTCAAAAGAAATTAAAAGATAAATAACATGATTACAATCAGATTAGCTTGTCTAGGCAGACAAACAAGATTGTAGAGTTATCTGAGTGAAGATACTTCCTAGAAAACCAGTTGACATCACATTAAACAAAAATGAGTGTCCAATATGTGTTCCATATAACAAAACAGGTAAATGGAAAATTGCACCCTTGTGACTGAATATGAATCAGGGAAACTGTCTGTTATTTTGTAACTTTTTGAGAATTTACTGCCTGTCAGAACACTTTATGAGGTATCATAGAAAAATACCAGAATTATTCCCTGAGATTTGTTGCTTAAGATAAAAGAACTATTTCTTTGATTAATGTAGCTCATGAAAGCCAAGAGAGGGAGACATTGAATGGGAGAAAATCTTGAATCCCACTGATTCTACATTGTAGAATAGGGTAATGAAAAATATTTAGAGGCTAATTCATGACAAGGGTCATATGTAACCAGAAAAAGAGATACATATAATACATTAATGATTACTAATTGGACAATGTACAAGAATTGTACATTTGGGTGGGCTCAGTTATAATTAACATAATATCTATAGTAAGGAAAAAAGCGCCTTTCTCTCTTATCTCATTCATAAAAAGCTTTTTTATTGAGTTGCTTAGAGGGAAAAAGAAAACAAAGAACAAGGAAAGTTGTATAGGGCAAGTAGAAAATAATTTAGCAATGTTTGTTCAATCAAGTGTGAGAATGCATTTCTAAGCTATTTTCTTTTTAGTCTATAATTACTTTGGTTACAAAGAAAAATATTCAGAAAATTAAAATAATTTGTGTCTTAATGATTGGACAATAATATAACAATTCCTTAATCAAACAATTCCAATTTGCTTTAGCAGCAAATTTTAAGAATTAAAAAGAGCAGAGCACATGACAAAGTTATGGTAGTAAGGGAATAATAGGAAAGAAAAGAACCTTGTGAAAGTAAACCCTAATAATAGAAATATTTTTACACCATAATGGAATAACCAATTTTCCTCATCACCAGTTCTATTTTTTTTAATGTCTTATGATTGCAGAATTCCAATACTTCAAGATTTTTGCAAATTGCACAGAATCTTAGAGGAATGTGTCTCGAATAGTAGTGTATTTAGAATAATTTGCTGACAAAAATATTACTAAACATCTATTTAGAATTTATGGTTTTAACTAATGTTTGCATTATTCACAAAAGGGAAGAAAATTTTAACGTGAAACATATGTCATTGATGTAATTTGACCTTCTTAGGCAAAGTGCAACTATATCTTTTCTTCACAAAAAAATGTCAAAGGAAAAGGAAAACTAGGGAAATGATTATCGGGGAAGAATCATGGGAAATATTTCAAGTAAATTTTTTTTTCTTCTAAATATAAAGCAATACCTTGTAGCCCTAATTTTAAAAAGTCTAGTTGTACATATAACCTAAATATCAGATTGCAACATGCCACCATTTCAAGAAACTCTTAAATCTCTGGTTTAGAGCCTTCTTCCTTTAAATTAAGCATAAAATATATTACCAGAAAAATATGAAGTACTCAGCTAAGTGCTCATCAGGAAAAAGCAACATAAGCTTTTGACAAAACACAATGCTCCTCATGAATGTTTTGACAAATATTGTTAACAATCATTGGCTACTCCTCTTATGATCTAGATATTTAATTTCTAGTAGTTCTTTCCAGAAATATTTGGCTTACTTTTCAGTAAATGACTTTAAATGAAATCTTTCTAGAACTAATTAATTTTATTTCTATTTAGTGATAGATTTTATAAACCATTTGCTAGTGGGACAATC
Source organism: Tragelaphus eurycerus (assembly GCA_935064755.1). Lineage (NCBI taxonomy): Eukaryota > Metazoa > Chordata > Mammalia > Artiodactyla > Bovidae > Tragelaphus > Tragelaphus eurycerus. The sequence continues at coordinate 37,120,569 of CAKXYN010000004.1, read as the reverse complement.
ATCTTGGAATTCTTGGTGGAATGTATAGCCTTGAAGAAATAGCCAAAATTTTGATTTCAGTTTTCCTGAACCTTTGACCATAAGTCCATATCATTTTTTTCTGACTTTCTTTCTTGTTTTCTCTAAGCTACAATTTTCTTATTTATTAAAAGGCATAACAATATCTCCTTGTGTGGTGGTTGTGATGATTAAACGAGTAAATCTATGCACAATGCCTACTGTATTACCTAATTCATAGTAAGTGTTCAAACAATATCTATTGCCATTATTCTTTTAATCTAGCACAGACCAGGTTTATTACCTATAATGTAATGTCAACTATATTATACCATGTAAAATGTGTATTTAATAGGAAAGAACAAGTTACTCACCAAAAGTATGCTGCCTGTAAGCTTAAAGTATACATAATGTCCCATCTCTAGGAATCCTGTCTCCAAAGTAAAGGCCATTAACCTAAAATATCTTTGTATAGCACAGGAAACATCCTGACCAGTCCCACCTGTGAATCTGTGAATGGCTGCAGAAAGGAAATAACACATTCCCCTCTGGAGTCTGACTAAACCAGGACCTCTCCCTTCCCTTTTATAAACGAATCTCGAATTCTAACTCTGGGAAGATAGTTCTTTGAAAAACTAGTCTACCATCTTCTGGGTTTGCTGATTTTCTGAACAGTCATTATTCTTGGGGCTTCCTTGGGGGTTCAGACAGTAAAAACCTGTCTGCAATGCAGGTGACCAGGGTTCAATCTCTGGTCCAGAGAGATCCGCTGGAGAAGGGAATTTCTACTTTCTCCAGTATTCTTGCCTGGAGAATTCCATGCACAGAGGAGCCTCTGGGCTACAGGCCATGGGGATGCAAAGAGTCAGAAACAACTGAGTGACTTTCACTTTCTTTTACACATCAAGGCAAGCTTATTTGAGAATCAAGTGGGCCTTATAAAGATCACTACTAACAAAGCTAGTGGAGGTGATGGAATTCCAGTTGAGCTATTTCAAATCCTGAAAGATGATGCTATGAAAGTGCTGCACTCAATATGCCAGCAAATTTGGAAAACTCAGCAGTGGCCACAGGACTGGAAAAGGTTAGTTTTCATTCCAATCCCAAAGAAAGGCAATGCCAAAGAATGCTCAAACTACCACACAATTGCACTCATCTCACATGCTAGTAAAGTAATGCTCAAAATTCTCCAAGCCAGGCTTCAGCAATACGTGAACTGTGAACTTCCAGATGTTCAAGCAGGTTTTAGAAAAGGTAGAGGAACCAGAGATCAAATTGCCAACATCTGCTGGATCATGGGAAAAGCAAGAAAGTTTCAGAAAAATATCTATTTCTGCTTTACTGACTATGCCAAAGCCTTTGACTGTGTGGATCACAATAAACTGTGGAAAATTCTGAGAGAGATGGGAATATCACACCACCTGACCTGCCTCTTGAGAAATTTGTATGCAGGTCAGGAAGCAACAGTTAGAACTGGACATGGAACAACAGACTGGCTCCAAATAGGAAAGGAGTACGTCAAGGCTGTATATTGTCACCATGTTTATTTAACTTATATACAGAGTACATCATGAGAAATGCTGGGCTGGAAGAAGCACAAGCTGGAATCAAGAATACTGGGAGAAATATCAATAACCTCAGATATGCAGATGACACCAGCCTTATGGCAGAAAGTGAAGAGGAAATAAAAAGCCTCTTGATGAAAGTGAAAGTGGAGAATGAAAAAGTTGGCTTAAAGCTCAACATTCAGAAAACGAAGGTCATGGCATCTAGTCCCATCACGTCATGGGAAATAGATGGGGAAACAGTGGAAACAGTGTCAGACTTTATTTTTCTGGGCTCCAAAATCACTGCAGATGGTGACTGCAGCCATGAAATTAAAAGATACTTACTCCTTGGAAGGAAAGTTATGATCAACCTAGATAGCATATTCAAAAGCAGAGACATTACTTTACCAACAAAGGTTCTCCTAGTCAAGGCTATGGTCTTTCCTGTGGTCATGTATGGATATCAGAGTTGGACTGTGAAGAAAGCTGAGCACTGAAGAATTGATGTTTTTGAGCTGTGGTGTTGGAGAAGACTCTTGAGAGTCCCTTGGACTGCAAGGAGGTCCAACCAGTCCATCCTAAAGGAAATCAGTCCTTGGTGTTCACTGGAAGGACTGATGCTAAAGCTGAAACTCCAATACTTTGTCTACCTCATTGGAACAGTTGACTCATTGGAAAAGACCCTGATGCTGGGAGGGATTGGGGGCAGGAGGAGAGATGGCTGCATGGCATCACTGACTCGATGGGCCTGGGTTTGAGTGAACTCCGGGAGTTGGTGATGGACAGAGAGGCCTGGCGTGCTGGGATTCATGGGGTTGCAAAGAATCGGATACAACTGAGTGATAGAACTGAACTGAACTGAACTGTGATTTAGTCTCCTCAAATTACAGGTTGTCCACCATACTTAAGGTCCAAAAGTGGAGATACTACATTTTATTTAAAATAATTTGTCTATAATTTCTCCAGGGCATTATTTTGCTCCCCTGAATAATTTTGTTCTCTTTCTCGGTCTCTCTTGCTCTCTTTTAACTTTCCATTAAAATTGTATTTCATCCTTTATATTTCATTTCATTCAACTGGCTGAAAGATTCTATGTCTCTCAACCACTCTTTGGAGCCATAAATTCAGCTAGGAATTAGAAATTCTTAAGATTATTCTGCTACATCCTAACCTATGCAAATCTCACGTCCCATTATAGGTTTCTGTTCTATTTTTCCAAGATAGGACTATTGTCACAATGGTTTCATCTCTCTTTTGAAATAAAAAAGCTCAATGAATGCTTTACTTTATTGATTGGTTTCTTCTTCATTTCATGTTTTGTGTGTGGTGCTGTCTGGTGCAGGATCATGAATGACTTTAGCAGGTGATAATCTTGGTCTTAGATTTCTGTCAGTCACCATTATAAATTGTAAAAAATTGTCCCTGCAATCAGATTCAGATCTACTTTCTATAAAGTATCTTGGACAGTATTAAACTGAGTTATGCTTGGTAATATGTCTTCAGTATCCACACTTAAGACCAAAACATTTTGTTTATCTGAATATCTGAGTCTCTAGTTTAATACTCACATATTGAATTAGTTAAATCAATAGGAAGTTCTTCAATAAAAGGTGAATTATTATTTCCCTGTGATTCACTGATTATCAGAAAGCACAACTGTCTGATTGCTTATTTTTTTCATATCTTCTGAGTTCATTTGTGTTTTAAATTATCACCTTGACCCTTTCATATACTATTAGAAATTTCTTTTCTTTAGTAAATATCTTGGATTAGGCTATGTTTTTCATTATTATATTCGTTACCAATCCCCCCCCCCCCCAAAAAAAAAAAAAAAAAAAAACTTGGTTTAAGAGATGACTTGCCTTGAATTCATAAAGCAATGTAAAGTTCCTTTCTTGAATTGTTTTTAATAAGTATAAAACTTATTTTCCTCTGTCTGCTTGATTATTAAACCCTTGAGACATAATTAGGGAGACTAAGGGTCCAGTTGGTAAAAGAACTGTTAATGCCTAGCTCACTAATAAGGAAATTTTTCAGAGTTTCAAGGAGAATAATTCTCTGATTCTTACTATAAAGGAAGTCCTTGAAATATCCTAATATTTTTCTTTCAGAGAATGACTCAATACACTTAATGTAGTCATCCTTATTGTGGAAATACTGTGCAGAATTTTTAAAAAATGATGTATATCAGGCTGTAGAAGTATAGTTCAATTCATCGCTAAGTCCTCTCTGACTCTTTGCGACCCCATGAATTGCAACTCTAGGCCTCCCTGTCCATCACCAACTCCTGGAGTCCACCCAAACCATGCAACCATCTCATCCTCTGTCATCCCCTTATCCTCCTGCCCTCAATCTTTCCCATCATCAGGGTCTTTTAAAAGGAGTCAGCTCTTTGCATTTGGTGGCCAAAATATTGGAAATTCAACTTCAACATCAGTCCTTCCAATGAACACCCAGGACTGATCTGCTTTAGGATGGACTGGATGGATCTCCTTGCAGTCCAAGGGACTCTCAAGAGTCTTCTCCAATACCACAGTTCAAAAGCATCAATTCTTTGGCACTCAGCTTTCTTTATAGGCCAACTCTCACATCCATACATGACCACTGGAAAAACCATAGCCTTGACTAGATGGACCTTTGTTGACAAAGTGATGTCTCTGCTTTTTAATATGCTGTCTAAGTTGGTCATAACTTTCCTTCCAAAGAGTAAGCATCTTTTAAATTCATGGCTGCAATCACCATCTACAGTGATTTTGGTGCCCCCCAAAATAAACTCAGCCACTGTTTCCCCATTTATTTGCCATGAAGTGATGGGACCAGATTCCATGATCTTAGTTTTCTGAATGTTGAGCTTTAAGCCAACTATTCCACTCTCCTCTTTCACTTTCATCAGAGGCTCTTTAGTTCTTCTTCACTTTCTGTTGTAAGGGTGGTGTTATGTGCATATCTGAGGTTACTGATATTCTCCTGGCAATCTTGATTCCAGCTTGTGCTTCCTCCAGCCCAGCATTTCTCATGATGTACTCTGCATATTACTTAAATAAGTTGGGTGACAATATACAGCCTTGACATATTCCTTTTCTTATTTGGAACCAGTCTGTTGTTCCATGTCCAGTTCTAACTGTTGCTTCCTGACCTGCACACAGGTTTCTCAAGAGGCAGATCAGGTGATCTGGTATTCCCATCTCTTTCAGAATTTTCTGCAGTTTATTTTGATCCACAGTCAAAGGCTTTGGCATAGTCAATAAAGCAGAAATAGATGTTACTCTGGAACTCTCTTGCTTTGGCGATGATCCAGGAGATGTTGGCAATTTGATCTCTGGTTCCTCTGCCTTTTCTAAAACCAGCTTGAACATCTGGAAGTTCACAGTTCATGTATTGCTGAAGCCTTGGCTTGGAGAATTTTGAGCATTACTTTAATAGCGTGTGAGGTGAGGGCAATTGTGCAGTAGTTTGCGCATTCTTTGGCATTGCCTTTCTTTGGGATTGGAATGAAAACTAACCTTTTCCAGTCCTGTGGCCACTGCTGAGTTTTCCAAATTTGCTGGCATATTGAGTGCAGCACTTTCATAGCATCATCTTTCAGGATTTGAAATAGCTCAACTGGAATTCCATCACCTCCATTAGCTTTGTTTGTAGTGATGCTTCCTAAGGCCCACTTCACTTCACATTCCCGGATATCTGGCTCTAGATGAGCGATCACACCATTGTGATTATCTGTGTTGAAAAGTTATTTTTTGTGTAGATATTCTGTGTATTCTTGCCACCTTTTCTTAATATCTTCTGCTTTTCATATGTCCCTACCATTTCTGTCCTTTATTGATCTCATCTTTGCATAAAATGCTCCCTTGGTATCTGTAACTTTCTTGAAGAGATCTCTAGCCTTCTCCATTCTATTTTGTTCCTCTATTTCTTTGCACTGATTGCTGAGGAAGGTTTTCTTATCTCGTCTTGCTTTTCTTTGGAACTCTGCATTCAGTTGGGTATATCTTTTCTTTTTTCCCTTTGCTTTCTGCTTCTCTTCTTTTCACACCTATTTGTAAGGCCTCCCCAGACAGCCATTTTGCTTTTTTACATTTCTTTTTCTTGGCTTGATTCCTGTCTCCTGTACAATGTCATGAACCTCTGCCCATAGTTAATCAGGCACTCTGTCTAACAGATCTAGTCCTTTAAATCTATTTCTCACTTTCACTATATAGAAATAAGGGATTTGTTTTAGGTCATACTTGAATGGTCTATTGGTTTTCCCTACTTTCTTCAATTTAAGTCTGAATTTGGCAATAAGGAGTTCATGATCTGAGCCACAGTCAGCTCCCGGTCTTGTTTTTGCTGACTATAGAGCTTCTCCATCTTTTGCTGCAAAGAATATAATCAATCTGATTTCAGGGTTGACCATCTGGTGATGTCCATGCATAGAGTCTTCTCTTTTGTTGTTGGAAGAGGGTGTTTGCTATGACCAGTTTGTTCCCTTGACATAACTCTATTAGCCTTTGCCCTGCTTCATTCTGTACTCCAAGGCCAAATTTGCCTGTTACTACAGGTGTTTCTTGACTTCCTAATGTTGCCTCCCAGCCCCCTGTAATGAAAAGGATATCTTTTTGGGGGTTGTTAGTTCTAGAAGGTCTTGTAGGTCTTCATAGAACAGTTCAACTTCAGCTTCTTCAGCGTTACTGGTGGGTAATAGACTTGGATTACTGTGGTATTGAATGGTTTGCCTTGGAAACCAACAGAGATCATTCTGTCATTTTTGAGATTGTATCCAAGTACTGTATTTCTCACTCTTTTGTTGACTATGATGCCTACTCCATTTCTTCTAAGGGATCCCTGCCCACATTAGTAGATATAATGGTCATCTGAGTTAAATTCACACATTCAAGCCCATCTTAGTTCTCTGATTCCTAGAATGTTGATGTTCACTCTTGCCATCTCCTGTTTGACCACTTCCAATTTGCCTTGATTTATGGACCTAACATTCCAGGTTCCTATGCAATATTGCTCTTTACAGCATCAAACCTTGCTTCTATCACCAGTCCCATCCACAACTGTTTGTTGATTTTACTTTGGCTCCATCCCTTCATTCTTTCTGGAGTTATTTTCCGCTGATCTCCAGTAGCATAATGGGCATCTAATGACCTGGGGAGTCCTCTTTCAGTGTGGCCTTTTCATACTGTTTATGGGGTTCTCAAGGCAAGAATACTGAAGTGGTTTGCCATTTCCTTCTCCAGTGGACCACATTGTGTCAGACCTCTCCTCCATGACCCGTCCATCTTGGGTGGCCCCAAACGGCATGGCTTAATTTCATTGAATTAGACAAGGCTGTGGTCATTGTGATCAGATTGGCTAGTTGTCTGTGACTGTGGTTTCAATCTTTCTGCCCTCTTATGCCCTCTCTCAGTGCCTACCATCTTACTTGGGTTTCTCTTACCTTGAACATGGGGTATCTCTTCATGGCTGCTCCAGCAAAGCGCACGCACTGCTCCTTACCTTGGAAATGAGATAGCTCATCTTGGCTGCCATCTCTGACCTTGAGTGTTGGATAGGTCCTCTCGGTCACCATCCCAGACCTTAGGTGTGGGGTAGAAGCATAAAGCATTTCCAAAAAATAATGAGTAAAAATAAGAAGTTGCAGCAAATATGTAAGTGATGTCCTTTCTATTATACAAACATTATATATATATATATATATATATATATAATGTCTATCTATGTATCTACCATCTACCTATCTATCACCTACCTATCTATCACAAACCAAGATAGTGAATATTGTTCTGTGGGCAGATGGATATGTGCATAAATATTGAAAGATCTCAGGGAGAAGGTCTAGAAATAGAGGAATGGTGAGATGTGTAGAATAGTAGTGGTGGTAGTGAGACAAGAGAACAGATTTATTTCTAAAACCTGAATTTTAAAGAACAATATATTAATGTATTAGTGTAGAACCTGAAAGAAGTTGATTTGAAAAAAAAAATAAAAGCATTTGTATAATAGGCACTATACTTTTAATTTTCTACCACTCCCTCCCTCTCATATTTCCAAAGAGAGACTGTTGTTGTTTAGTCACTAAGTATGTCCAATTCTTTTGAGACTGCAAGAACTGTAGCCTGCCACATTCATCTGTTGATGTGATTTCCTTGGCAAGAATACTGGAGTGGGTTACCATTTCCTTCTCCAGGGGATCTTCCTAAACCAGGTATTAAAACTGCATCTCCTATATGTGTCTCCTGCATTGCAGGTGGATTCTTTACCACTGAGCCATCAGGGAAGCCCAGAAGACTTAAATAGATGGGCACTATGGTTGCTTCAAGGTATGCACTTTCACATAGAGGTTTTGTTTCTAGGTTCTTAAGTCAGGCTGAGTATTTCAGAGAATAATCAAGGCTCTCTCTATTCTAACTTTTGATGTAAAATATAAAATAACAGGGAGAAAATGGGCCAGGAATGAAGAGATTTGATTACAATTCCAGCTTGTTCACTCAGCAGTTGTTAATGGAGGTAGAGCCTTTAATATCTTTGGACTTTGATTTCTTCCTTCGTAATGTTGGGATAACAATTCTCACTCATATTGCAGGCATATAGTGTCAATCAACACCCTATAAAAGTTTAACTTACATTTTATAAATCATACAATATAAGTTAACAAGTATGCAAATACTTGATTATAAAATATTCTTAAGTGTTTTATCAATATTATTATTCTTAAATTTAAACTTTGGTGATAAAAACATAAAACAACCTAGGCTCATTGTCCTCTTACTATTTCTTGACAAGAATAAGCAAGATCTAGTTCTTGCCTTTGCCTTACTGTACCAGCTGTGCCTGGTATGCTCTTTTGACAGGATTATCTGCAGGGCTCATTCTCTTGCTTTTTATCTCTACTGAAATGTCACCTTATCACACAGGTCTCCCTTCCCTGACATCCTCTGTCAATTAGCAACACTCACCCAAGTACCACTATCTCCCTTACCATACTGTATTTTATATCAACAACTGAGACATTATCAAATTATTAACATATCTAATTTTTCTATCTAATACTCTTTCCTCAACACATACAAGTGTAAAATCTATTAGAATAGTAATTTTGGTTTGCTGTACTATGATCCTTAATCTCCTGAAAAGGGCTTGAACTATGGAAGTCACACACTAAATGCTACTAATGTTGTTGCTATTCAGTCACCCAGTCATGTCTGACTCTTCACAACCCCATGAACCACAGCATGCCAGGCCTACCCGTCCCTCATCTCTCCTGGAGTTTGCCCAAGTTCATGTCCACTGCATCAGTGATGCCAACCAGCCATCTCATCTTCTGATGTCTCTGTTACTTAATGACTGAACAAACTTACAGAATTGTCTGATTTGAATTAAAAAATATAAGCAAAATAAACTTCGTGACTCTTTTTATCCTACAGCAGCTCACTTAATAAGGCTTTACACTTATTTTTCAAGAAAATACTGAAAACTTATACAATGAATACATTATGTCAAAGTTCCAAAATTCCTTTCAGTTTATTAATATGATTTATTTTTACAAAAGCATAACAAAATCTCTTGCAAGGAGATGCCTTGGTGCTTGCACCATGTCAAAATATGAAACAAATATGCCATTAATAGGGAACCATATCTATAAGAATCAAAGGATCCTTCACATTATAATGTAAATTATCTAAACATAGATAAATCCTAATTATTCATACAGCCAGTTTGGAAAGTATGGGAGACAATAATAAGCAAGTACCAAAGTTAATTTTATCCACTTATGTTAAATTTAATGTTTACTTCAGTTATGCATATATGGATATGTTGAAACCATGTTGGGTTTCTTTAAATTTTATATCCTTTAACTTCAGTTTCTTTAAAAGAGTAAAGAAATTGATAAGGCTAGAAATGGTTTATCTAGAATAATGTGAAGCAAGAGTAAACCACAGAAGTAGTATGTTAACAAGATAACATTCTAATAAATTGAAATTTTATTGCATATAACAATTTCTCTATTCTTTTTGATGTACTTTTAGAAGGCAGCATCTGGGATCGGCATACCTCTGATTATGTAGTGCTCTTCAGGATAATGTATTATTTGGAAAGTCGCCTATTATATGTTAAACTTGTTATATGTTGATTTAAAAACAAACTTGTTGGCAATTTCTAACAATGCCACCAAAAATTGATCATCTCTTCAATAAAAATAGTTTTAACATTTCCAACTGAGCCTTGCCTCTTTATATTATAAAGTTGTGACATTTCTAGAAATACTAAATGGAAAATGCTAAAGACTAAACTGATGTATGGCGTATACTGTGGCTTTATTTATCAAAATGCAGCAAATAAAATCCTTCCAATCTACATATGGGGAATTTAATAGCACACAAAGGACTAAGTTACCATTTATTTTAGCGTGAGTCTGTTGAAGATATAAAAGACACTAAAAACACTTACAATCTAGGTAAAGTTATGAACTGTGTAAAAAGTATGATCGTGTCATTCTCAGAGTTAATGAAAATTTAGAAAGGTCATTATGTTAACTGATAAATGTTAAGCCTCAAAATCAAGGAGTTTTAAGTACAAGGAGTTTTAAGTAAAGGAAAAGAACTTCTAGTAAAAGAAGTTCTCACATGAAATCTGGATAAAGATTGAATTTCATAGTGCCATTCAGATCAGATCAGTCGTTAAGCCGTGTCCGACTCTTTGCGACCCCATGAATCAAAGCACGCCAAGGCCTCCCTGTCTATCACCAGTTCCCGGAGGTCACCCAGACCCACATCCATCGAGTCAGTGATGCCATCCAGCCATCTCATCCTCTGTCGTCCCCTTCTCCTCCTGCCCCCAATCCCTCCCAGCATCAGAGTCTTCTCCAATGAGTCAACTCTTCGCATGAGGTGGCCAAAATACTGGAGTTTCAGCTTTAGCATCATTCCTTCCAAAGAAATGCCAGGGCTGATCTCCTTCAGAATGGACTGGTTGGATCTTCTTGCAGTCCAAGGGACTCTAAAGAGTCTTCTCCAACATCACAGTTCAAAAGCATCAATTCTTCGGCGCTCAGCCTTCTTCACAGTCCAGCTATCACATCCATACATGATTAGTGAACTTTAAATAACACCATCAGCTTTAACTGTAAATTAATTTTGATCTGCAAATGCTTTCCAAAGATTAGTGTGTGTGTGTGTATGGATGGAGAAATGTGTTTGAGATTGTTTTCACTTATAGGTATATCAGTTTTTGATGCTCCCAGATGGGGAGTTTTTAACTCCACTGCAAATATGTGTAGTGGCAACATTGAGTAAGCAGATGAGTAAGTTGTCAAAACAAATGTTTGAAGAAAAGTTAGGAGAATTTAAGAAATAATGAAACTCCTTCTAGCATCATGTCACACTAATGATAATTTTTTTTTTCCTTCCAAATGTGTGGGGTTGATATAAATACAGCATCCTAAAGAACTTTAGAGTACATTGTTAACTATCCATAGGATAGATGAGGACAGAATTGTGCCCCCAAAACAGTGTCTGAAAAAGACACAATATAGCTGTGTTGACAAACATATATTGAAGCAGTGTGCCTCAAACTTCTCAAACCTAATAGCTGAGGGATAGGTGGACTCAAGCATTGGGAATCTAGGGGCATAATATCTTATATGAATATTTCAAGCCAGATGGCTCTGTTTGAAGTTATCCATAAAAATATATAATATTTGTTTTATATACAATATTTTAAGTTGTCAACAAATGATAGGATTTAGTTTCCTACTTATCTTAATAGTAAATGGAAGAGCATCTGTTTATTACGTTGAATACATCAGTTAAAAGAAATGGCCTGGGATTTTAATAGGTTACATCATTCTCACAAGTTTTTTCATTGCTATGTTTTCATAGTACTTTGATAAATTTACATGAATAAATAATTACAAGTAATAACAATCATTTTTTTAATCATTATGATCAGGTAATAACCAAGTTGTGTTGTCTAAGAAACTAACCAATAAATAAAAACATTAGTGGAAATTTTATTTTAGGGGGTGGTGGGAGAACGGGAAGGAAACATAAAGCTGTTTGCTCTGGACTGAACTGAACAATTTTTAATTCACTCAGTATTTGAGGGCTTCGGGTGAATGATTACCAAAATGTTTTGTTTTTCGGTGAAGAATAATAATTGTCAATACTATTCTTTACTTTTCCATTGAAATTGCAATTTAAACCACATGCAAATGAATTGAGTTCCAATCAGATCACAATCCCCATAATCGTTTCTCCTCATCCACTTCTTACACTTTATTGTTTTTGTAGTTTTGTTGCCTTATTCTTTAGTTTTGCTTTAAACCATAAGCAAATTTCTAATTTTTGCCTTGAAGTTGCTGCCTAGGTATATTTAACCTTGGAAACATGTCCACAAAGCTACTGTAAGGAGTGAGGTATTGCTCATAAGGAAAAGACTGAACTCATTTCATTAATTGAACTTTAAAGTCCTTTGTGTCTTCTTATTTATTTATATATTTTTCCTTTTCATAAGGAACAAACAAGATCAGCAACAAGAATTAAACTCTGGGTTCAAAAACTGTCAACACTTCCCATGTGCTGACAGGGTGTAGCAGGTGCCTTTCCAAATATTATTTCTACTTTATTATACATTTGTTTCAAACACAAGAATTAAAACTGCTAATTTTTCTTTGCACAAAACTTCCTATTTTATCATTCCATTGACTCTCGTGATAATTAAGAGACGATGCATTTGAGACATCACTGGTGATAAATGCAAGTAATAATCTGGGTTTACAAAAATTTTGTTTGGAGATGCCACTCACATTTTTAGCTCTACATAGTTTCAGCTCCATCTGGCTTTGATTCCAGCATTTATTATTATTTTTTAATTGTCAATTTTGCTTGCTAAGGAAATTCACATATCTTGTTAAAATATCTTCCACATCTTTTTTTTTAATTGAACAATTTGCCAATTAATTGTTCTGTAGAGACTATTGTAAATATAAGCAAAATGTAAATATAATAATTACTATGAACTAAGAAACTATCTTTCAATCTACAGCTCAAGTATACTATTTAAATGCATCATTAGCTTTTCAAAATAAAGTCATCTTTTTTCGGTAATGCTTCTTTCTGATGCAAAACTAATTCATCTATTAAAAGTAAAAAAAATTAACCGAATTTTCTACTGTTATATAAGCTCTTCCTAGAAGTTCATGAAACTGATAAATAAGACAATTTTAGCTTTAAAAAAATTAGCTTGTTGATTTGAATTTGTAAATATTGTTTCTAGGCAAGTGTTCCCTTATTTTAATTGAATAAAATCCTTATTTTCACTCAATTTTTTATTTTTAATGAAAATAACTTTCAAATGTTGCAGCAAGAGCAATGATTTCATGCATATGGGAGATTGTTTTCAAATGTCTGCAATTCCCATGCCTGATGGTGTCTCTTGAGACCCCATGGACTGCAGCCTGCCAGGCTCCTCTGACCTTGGGATTTCCCAGGCAAGAATACTGGAGTGAATTTCATTTCCTTCTCCAAATTCCTATATCAACCCCTTAGCAAAGTGAATTTGTTATTTATAGTTCCATCAGGAATTGCAGGCTATATTCTCTGGTCATGGTAACAAATTACCATAAATTTGGAGACTTAAAACAATAAAAATTTATTTTCTAATTGTTATAGCTGCCAGAAATCTAAAATTAAGGGTCATACTTGGAAGACTATGGAGGAGAATCTTTCCTTGTGTCTTCCACCTCCTGGTGGCTATCAGCATTCATCTGTGGCTGCGTCACTCTGATCTGTGCCTCTGTTCTCACATGGTCTCTTCTCTTCTCAGTCTGTCTTCTCTTCTACTGTCCTAAATATGGATCCTCATCAATGGGTTTGGGGTTTGTCTGAAGATGTCTAGGATAGTCTCATCACAAGATCTTTTAATTTAATTCCATCTGCAAAGACCCTTTTCCCAAACACTATCACATTCACAATCTGATTATACAGACATAGATGTATCTTTTGAAAGGCTGTCATTCAACACACTATACCATCCTTCAAATCTTATGATCTTTTGATGAGCTTTGATTGACTGTTAATTTATGGCAGAATAAACATGGGTTTGAATGACTTCCAGCTTCTGCTTTATCTTCCTTGAAGGCAGTCCTAAGAGTATTATGTAAAAAAGTCCAGTCGAGCCTATTAAGTCACAAAAAGCCATGTGGAATAGAGCCAGACTTTTCCTATAGAGGCTCATTGGTTTCCGCCCAGCCCAGACTGCCAGTCATGAGTGAAGATACAAGAGCACTGAGCCCAGACAATTGTCAGATAACTATAGCTGCATGTGGGAATACAGGCAAAACAAGCAGAAGAACCATCTATCTAGGTCTAGCCAACATTGCTGACACAATATTGAGAAAATTAGTTTGTTTTCATCCATCAAGTTTGGGGTGGTTTTATTAAGTGTTGATAAATAACTAGTACAGATATTAGTACTTAGATGTAGGATAGTGCCATAACAAAAATCCCAAACAAGTCATTGGCTCTGAGGTAGGATGGTGAAGATAGGCTGGAAAAATGGCAAGGCTAGAGAAATGGCAAATGAATTATTCCTGGACACTTGAAAAATAGTGAGAAAAATGCTAATTGATGATGCAAAACTGGTGGTCCATATTCCATAGTTGTGAGAAAAAAGTTAATGTGATCATTCTAGTAATATGGAAGGTAAAAAAGTATTCTAATGAATATATGGCTCTAAGGAGGTTTCAGTCCGAATACTAAAGAGGTCAATTGATTTATTTTAGTGTATTCTCATAAGCTTTTGATGTTCCATGGTTTTGAAGGAATGCTTAGTAATAAACATACTGTATCAGAGGCTAATTGCTGTGTAATAAAACAAGACCCAAACTTGAAAGCAAAAATACTAACTTTTTGGTCAAGATTGAAGGTCGCCTTCACTTGGGCTAAGCAAAGCAATGCATGGTTTTACTTAGGTTCATTCAAGCAACTGTGGATCTGGCAAATTTATTGGGGCTCAGTAATCTAAGATGGCCTTATTCATGTATGTGGCACTTGTTGCTTGCTGTCTGATGGTTGCTTCCTGTGGCTTATTCACCATTAGATAAATTAAGGCTTCTATATGTGATAATCTCAAGAAAAATTTCTAAGAGTAGTAGAATAAATGTTGTAAGATATCTTGATGACAAAACTCAAGAAGTTGTAAAATATGTCTATTGAAATAAACTAAGATGCATATCCTTTATAATAAAGTACATATATTAAGTAAATATCTAAATTATGCTATTTAGATAAACTACCGCTTCTACAAATTTACTAACCATAGTTAAGTATATGGCTGTGTCCAACTCTTTGAGACACCATGGACTGCAGTCCACCATGCTTCTTTGTCCATGGGATTTCCCAGGCAAGAATACTGGAGTGGGTTGCCATTTTCTCTTCTAGGGGATCTTCCTGACCCAGGTATAGTACCCACATCTCTTGTGTCTCCTCCATTAGAAGTCCGATTCTACCAATTGTGCCACCTGGGAAGCCCAATCATAATTGGTGTAGTGCTAAGAGATTCATTGCAAACATTGATTCCTCCATTTGAAAAGTGACAGCATGTCTATTTTAAAGCTTAATAATTTAAAATGATTTATAATTTCCCTAATTCATTTTAATAAGTTCATACTGACTGAACCAGGGCTATAGTATTAAAGCCACTATATCACAGGAGAGCACAAAAATAGCCAATATTCCAATACCTAATTGCAAATAATTATTGTTTTATTCATGAAAGAAAAAAAAATATTAGGCTGGCTAAGCCAGAAAGCTAGGTCTGTAGTTTTGCTTGCCCAGTTTTAGTATAAAAAATTATTTAAGTTCTTTGAGTAAAACTGTATTTCCTGAATATTATTTTTAGAGATTATATGGCCTCACTGATCCCCAGGCTAGTCCTTGGATAGCTCTGTTTTTAGCAACTTTGGTTTGAGAACTGCAGCTTTGGAAGATGAGCTGGGCTGTGGTCTTTGTGGAATACACGGTCAAAGAGAAATTACAGCCTTGTGATTGGTTTTAGAGGGTAGGATGAACATAGGATCATGAATCCAAACCCAGAATTGGATAAATGCAAATATAAATATCCAAAGTCAGCCAGTGCACCAGTGGTGACAATAGTAACAGTCATAACAGAAGCAGAAGCAAGGACTTCTTTTAGAGCTAAATTTTGAGTTAATGTTAAGGTAAGTTTAGCCTGTCTTTTGAGGTATGTATGTAGTTGACTTTGTTCTCCTAGTTCCAATCTCTGGACAATCTCCATGATCCTCCCTAAATTTCTGTGTATTCTTGTGCCCTTGCGTTCTTGTGGGTTCAATCCCTAACCCAGTTGATTTCAGTCTTCTGTGTCAGTTTGCTATTGCTCTCATAACAAATTGCCACAAACGTAGTGACTGCAGACAACATAAATTTATTATCTAATAGTTGTAGAGGTTAGAAGTGTAACAGAGCTAAAATCAAGGTGTCAGCAGGACCACATTCCTTTCTGGAGGGTCTAGGGGAGAGACCTCTTGCACTTTCCAGTTTCTAGAAACTGGCCATATTCCTTGCAACCTGGAATCCTTTCTCCATCTTAAAGTCAGCAAGAGTGCTTTGAAATGTTTACACTGCATTACTCTGATGAATTCATCGGCCTTTCTCTTTTATTTTAAATGGTCATTCTGATTACACTCGGCTTGAACATATAATCAGGTGTGTGTGTGTGCTCTGTCACTTCAGTCATATCCAATTCAAACATGTGTCAGGAATCAAACCTGTGTCTTCTGCATTGCAGGCAGATTCTTTACTCACTGGGCCACCTGGGAAGTCCCATATAATCAAGATAGTCTCCCTATTTTAAGGTCAGATGATTTAGCAACCTTATTTTATCTACCAAATTTGGAAAACTCAGCAGTGGCCACAAGATTGGAAAAGGTCAGTTTTCATCCCAATCCCAAAGAAAGGCAATGCCAAAGAGTGCTCAAACTACCCCACAGTTGCACTCATCTCACACGCTAGTAAAGTAATGCTCAAAATTCTCCAAGCCAGGCTTCAGCAATATGTGAACTGTGAACTTCCTGATGTTCAAGCTGGTTTTGGAAAAGGCAGAGGAACCAGAGATCAAATTGCCAACATCCGCTGGATCATGGAAAAAGCAAGAGAGTTCCAGAAAAACATCTATTTCTGCTTTATTGACTATGCCAAAGCCTTTGACTGTGTAGATCACAAGAAACTGTGGAAAATTCTGAAAGAGATGGGAATACCAGACCACCTCATCTGCCTCTTGAGAAATCTGTATGCAGGTCAGGAAGCAACAGTTAGAACTGGTCATGGAACAACAGACTGGTTCCAAATAGGAAAAGGAGTACGTCAAGGCTGTATATTGTCACCCTGTTTATTTAACTTATATGCAGAGTACATAATGAGAAATGCTGGACTGGAAGAAACACAAGTTGGAATCAAGATTGCTGGGAGAAATATCAATAACCTCAGATATGCGGATGACACCACCTTTATGGCAGAAAGTGAAGAGGAACTCAAAAGCCTCTTGATGAAAGTGAAAGTGGAGAGTGAAAGGGTTGGCTTAAAGCTCAACATTCAGAAAAGAAGATCATGGCATCTGGTCCCATCACTACATGGGAAATAGATGGAGAAACAGTGGAAACAGTGTCAGACTTTGTTTTTCTGGGCTCCAAAATCACTGCAGATGGTGACTGCAGCCATGAAATTAAAAGACGCTTACTCCTTGGAAGGAAAGTTATGACCAACCTAGATAGCATATTCAAAAGCAGAGACATCAGTTTGCCAACAAAGGTTCGCCTAGTCAAGGCTATGGTCTTTCCTGTGGTCATGTATGGATGTGAGAGCTGGACTGTGAAGAAGGCTGAGCGTCGAAGAATTGATGCTTTTGAACTGTGGTGTTGGAGAAGACTCTTGAGAGTCCCTTGGAGTGCAAGGAGATCCAATCGGTCCATTCTGAAGGAGATCAACCCTGGGATTTCTTTGGAAGGGATGATGCTAAAGCTGAAACTCCAGTATTTTGGCCACCTCATGCGAAGAGTTGACTCATTGGAGAATACTATGATGCTGGGAGGGATTGAGGGCAGGAGGAGAAGGGGACGACAGAGGATGAGATGGCTGGATGGCGTCACTGACTCGATGAATGTGAGTCTGAGTGACCTCCGGGAGTTGGTGATGGACAGGGAGGCCTGGCGTGCTGCAGTTCATGGGGTCGCAAAGAGTCAGACATGACTGAGCGACTGATCTGATCTGAAACCATAATTTTGTTTCTTTAGCAATAGGATATAATTTTTAGAGATATACATTGGGACCAAGGCCCAAGGTATAAATGTTTATTAGTCAAACAGTCATGCCTCTCCCATGCATGCATGTGTGCTAAGTAGCTTCAGTCATGTCCAACTCTTTATGACCCTATGGACTGTAGCCCACCAGGCTTCTCTGTCCAAGGGATTGTCCAAGCAAGTGGAGTTGGGTGCCATGCCCTCCTCCAGGGGATTTCCCAACCCTGGGATTGAACCTGGGTTTCATAGGTGTCTTGCATTGGCAGGTGGGTTCTTTACCAATATTGCCACCTGGGAAGCCTATTGATCCCATACCCTGCTGCTAATAATTGCCTTCTTGTAGAAGAGGAAAAGACTCAGTTTATGGCCATGGAAAGCCAGTTATTTCATCTATCTCTTTTCTTCCTATCTTGAGTGATATCTAATAAGGACCGGATCATAGAGAAAGTCGCTCAGTCGTGTCCGACTCTTTATGACTATATAGTCCATGGAATTCTCCAGGCCAGAATACTGGAGTGGGTAGCCTTTCCTCTCTCCAGGGGATCATCCCAACCCAGGGATCGAATCCAGGTCTCCCGCAATGAAGGCGGATTCTTTATCAGCTGAGACACAAGGAAAGCCCAAGAATACTGGAATGCGTAGCCTATCCTTTCTCCAGCGAATCTTCCCAACTCAGGAATCGAACCGTTGTCTCCTGCATTGCAGGTAGATTCTTTACCAACTGAGCTATGCGGGAATTTTTTCACTAGCCAGCCATATTCTCTTTATCCTAAGATTTACATGAACTTCACATCCAATGTTTCTGAAATGATGTCGTAACATAAAGTACTTTTTGCCAGATTTCTTTTTTAAACTTTTTTTTATTGAAGAAAAGATTAGCAATTGCTTGTCTTTATGAAAGTACTAGGATTTTCATTACTTTTAACTTTTCATTTTGATAGTAATAAAACAGCATCACATTTTTGTTTTCATTACTTTAGTAACAGTGGTATTGAATTAAGTTTCATCAGATGGAGATTTATTTTTATTTCTATTTCTATATATATATTTCCCTTTAAATGAAAAATAATTTAAACTGTTAAATAGCAGGCAACTTTCTGAGATGCCTAAAGGCTGGGACGTAGCCTTGCTATTGCTGGAGACTTGATTCAGGAAACAGCAGAGCCTGATGTTTGCAAATATTCACTTGAACAGAAGCACATTATATTGTTTGCATAATTTCAACTGACAGATGATGTAAACCTGAATATAAAACTGCAGTACATAATAAAAATTGAAGTGTGTTCTCTCCTCTGGCAGGATCAACAATCATTCCCCCAAATAGCACACTGTATGAATTAGAAACAGCCCCTCTTTAGGACACCTCACTGTCTGCAATCTGCCAGCAAACTGTCCAATTTACAAATCTACAGTATCTACATCAACAAATCTACAAGCACTACAAATGCAAATTTTGTCCCTTGGAGTGGTGTCATACACAATTTACACATATAAGGACCAATTAAAGCTTTAGCACTTGGCCAAAACACGGGTTTCAAAGTATTTTCAGAGACTTTTGATCAAATTTATTTTCACGTGTGTGTGTATATAAATATGTATTATATATATACACACATGTATAAACATTCAATGAAAATGTTTGTGTATTTATATTTTGTATATAGTTGCAGACTGAATGAATATTTGAGTTGCTCATCCCCTTGCCCCTGCCAAATTCCTAAACTGAAATCTAATCCCTAATGTGCTGATATTTTGTGGGTGAGGTCTTTGAAAGGTAATTAGGTTATGAGTCTTCCCAGGTGGCATTCATGCTAAAGATGCCAATGGAGGAGACAAGAGTGATGTGGGTTTGATCCCTGGGTTGCAAAGATCCCTTGGAGGAGAGTGTAGAATCCCAATCCAGTATTCTTGCTTAGAGAATCCCCATGGACAGAGGAGCCAAAGAGTCGGACATGACTGAAGTGACTTAGCATGCATACAGAGTTCTTAGGCTCCCCGAAATTTGCAAGAAGACACTCTCTTCAAGGATTATTGGTAGCTCAGCTGGTAAATAATCTTCCTGCAACGCAGGAGACTCTGGTTCAATTCCTGGGTTGGGAAGATCCCCTGGAGAATGAATAGGCTACCCATTCCAGTATTCTTGGGCTTCTCTGGTGGCTCCACTAGTAAAGAATCTGCCTGCAATGTGGGAGACCTGGGTTTGATCCCTGGGTTGGGAAGATCCCCTGGAGAAGGGAACAGCTACCCACTTCAGTATTCTGGCCTAGAGAATTCTGTGGGCTGTATCATCCATGGGCTTGCAAAGAATCAGACACAACTAAGTGACTTCATGTCACTGGTGACTCAAACAGTAAAGAATCTGTCTGAATGCAGAAGACCTGGGTTTGTTCTCTGGGTAGAGAAGATCCCCTAGAGAAAAGAAATGGAAACCCACTCCAGTATTCTTGCGTGGAGAATTCCATGGACAGAGAAGCCTGGTGGGCTATAGTGTCACAAAAAGTCAGACATGACTGAGCTACTAACACTTTAGGTTATGAGGGTGGAGCTCTCATGAATGGGACTGATGTCATAAGAAGGGGCCAGAGAGATGGCTCACTCTTTTTCGACCATGTGAGAAAACAGGGAGTAGTCAGCTTTGGATCACTCTGAAGAGGACTCTCTCCAGAACACAATCACACAGTTGTGCAATCATGCTGACACCATGATCGTGGACTTCCAGCCTCCCAGAAATATGAAAAATAAGTAAATACTTGTTGTTTAAGCCACCTAGTCAATGGTAATTTGTTATAGCAGCCCAAATTGACTTAGATATTATATATATATATATATATATATATATATATGTATATATAGGCATGCATATACACCTACATATTTTTCATGTACCAGATATATTCATCTTTTCTTGGAGTTTCCTATCTTTGTGTTGTACAAAGAAAAACTTTATATAACCCATGAATATATGTATGCAATTTACTTCTAGGTCATTTAGGTTTTTTTAGTGAAAATTGAATTTATTTTAAAAGAAAATAAAGTTAAAAATACCTTCCCCCCTCCCTTATTTGCAGGTGCAGTTTTAAAAGAAATTATAGAAAAATTCATCTTTTTCACATGGACATGAAAGTTCTAGTCTCTCTCACTGTGTAATTGTAAATATGTTTATTTTTATCTTTTTCTCTCTGAGTGTATATATATGTATACATACACACACACACACATACACACACACATATATAGATATACACATATCGCCTCAGTAGCTCAGTGGTAAAGAATTTGTCTGCAATATAGGAGTCACAGGACAGGAGTTCTATCCCCAAGTTGGAAAGATTGCCTGGAGGAGGGCATGGCAACCCACTGTAGTATTCTTGCCTGGAGATTCCCATGGACAGAAGAGCCTGGAGGGCTACTGTCCACAGGGTCACAAAGAGTCACAAGTGACTGAACATGCAAATTAAAGTTTTACTTTCAGCAGATTTCAATTATATAATACAACATTATCAACTATAGTCACCAGGTTATACATCACATCTTCAAGTTGTAATCACCTTATAACTGAACACATGAGGCTTTTGAGGTGACTCAGTGGTTAAGAATCTGCTTGCCAATGCAGAAGATGTGGGTTTGATTCCTGGGTTGGATAGAAGAACCTGGAGAAGTAAGTGGCAACCCACTCGAGTATTCTTGCCTAGAAAATCCCATGGACAGAGGAGTCTGGCTGGCCACAGTCCATGGGGTTGCAAATGATTCTGACATGATTTAGCGACTAGACTAGACAACAACAAGCTGAACATATGAAGAATTCAGACAACTCAATGGTGAAAAAAAAAAAAAAAAAAGGCTTTGAAAATTGGCAAGAGGAACTGAATACCCATTTTTCCAAAGAAGATTTACAAATGGCCAACAGATACAGTAAAATGTGCTCAACATCATACATTATCAGGAAAATGCAAATCAAAACCACAATTGGATATCATCTCGCATTTTTAGAATTGCTATTGTTAAAAGACAAGAGATGACAAATACTATCAAAGAAGCAGGAAAAAGGTGGCTACTATGGAAAACAATATGGAGGTTTCTCAATAAACTATAAAGAGAACTACTGTATGATCCAGCAATTCCACTTCCAGGTGTATGCTGCTGCTGCTGCTGCTAAGTCGCTTCAGTCGTGTCCGACTCTGTGTGACCCCATAGACGGAAGCTCACCAGGCTCCCCTGTCCCTGGGATTCTCCAGGCAAGAACACTGGAGTGGGTTGCCATTGCCTTCTCCAATGCATGAAAGTGAAAAGTCAAAGTGAAGTCGCTCAGTCGTGTCCGACTCCTAGCGACCCCTTGGACTGGAGCCTACCAGGCTCCTCCATCCATGGGATTTTCCAGGCGAAAGTACTGGGGTGGGGTGCCACTGCCTTCCTTGTCCAGGTGTATATCTAAAGTAAATGAAAACAACTTAAGTATTTGTATTCCAATGTTCATTGCAACATTATTCACAAAAGTCAAGATATGGTAACAATCTAAGTGTCTACTAATGGGTGAATGGATAAAGAAAATATAATATATACTATATATGCATACAGTAGAATGTTACTCAGCCATGAGAAGGAAATCCTGCTATTTTCAACAACTTGGAATGGAACTTGAATGCATTAAGTGAAATAAACCAGATACAGAAAGATAAATACTGCATTATATCCCTTACATGAGGAATCTTTAAAAAAAATCATTGAACTCATAGAAACATGGAGAAAGTACTCATTTTATAAAGAGGAATAAATAAGGCTAGAAAGAATGGGATGAAGAGGCGTGAAAAAGTCAGGTGAACATCATCAGTCAGTTGATTGGGAAGTTTTTCCTAACATCAGCTGATTTCTGGAGGGACTGTTAAAGAGAAAGTATTTCAATGTTAAAAGACATGCCCAGTTCCTAGGGCTGGTGGGGAGGGGAGATACCAGACTAAGTAAGTCAAGTTGTTGAGTATTTTGTCCATATTAGCCAGTAGGGACAAACAGTTCAGCTAATCATTTATGAATCAAAGAATGGGAATTTAGGTCTGCGTCTGACCTAATTGTAGGCAAACAATTGGGTCATCTGTAAGTTACGTGGGGAAGGATGGTTCTGTACAGTAAGCAGTTTCCTAAAATATAAATTTTGGGAGAAATTCTATCTTCTTTTTTTTTTTTGAAGTATAGTTGATTTACAATGTTGTGTTAGTTTCAGTTTTACACTAAAGTGATTCAGTTATACATATATATATATATATATTATTTTTAAGATTTTTTTCTATATAGGTATTAAGCAAAATTGAATAGTTTCCTGTGCTATACAAGAGGTCCTATTTTTTTTTTTTTAATCAAGAATCTCTTTTATTGATTATCAGAAACATTACAAACATCTAGTATGAACAAATTGTAACATGATAGTGTTTAGTTTGAACAATTAATACATTTCAGATATAATATTATACATATTTCAATGCTATTCTCCCCATCATCTCACCCTCTCCTGGTCCCAGAGTCCAAAAGTCTGGTCTATACATCAGTGTCTCTTTTGTTGTCTCGTAAATAGGGTTATTTTTTACCATCTTTCTAAATTCCATATATATGCGTTAGTATACTGTATTTGTGTTTTTGTTTCTGGCTTACTTCACTCTGTATAATAGGCTCCAGTTCCATCCACCTCCTTAGAACTGATTCAAATGTATTCTTTTTAATGGCTGAGTAATATTCCATTGTGTATATGTACCACAGCTTGCTTATTTCTTTTGTGGGTGGAGGGGGAGGTTGGTGGTTCCTTCCGCTTGCTGGTTAGGATAGAGGGTGGAGGAAAAAAGGGGGGGGGTGTCTTTTTTTTTTTTTTTTTTTTTTTGTTTTTTCCCCGGGGGGGGGTTGGGGGGGATAAAAGGAGATTTATTTCTAGTTTTTTTTGGGATTTCCAAAAACTTTTCCAAAATGGGGGTTTTTGTTTTTGTTTCCCCCCAAAAGGGAAAAGGGTTCCCTTCTCTCCGCACCCTCTCCAGCATTTATTGCTTGTGGACTTTTGGATAGCAGCCATACTGATTGGCGTGAAATGGTATCTCATAGTGGTTTTGATTTGCATTTCTCTGATAATGAGTGATATTGAGCATCTTTTCATGTGTTTGTTAGCCATCTGTATGTCTTCTTTGGAGAAATGTCTATTGAGTTCTTTGCCCATTTTTTGATTGGGTCGTTATTTTTTTTGGAATTGAGCTGTAGAAGTTGCTTGTATATTTTTGAGATTAGTTGTTTGTCAGTTGCTTCATTTGCTATTATTTTCTCCCATTCTGAAGGCTGTCTTTTCACCTTGCTTATAGTTTCCTTTGTTGTGCAAAAGCTTTTTAAGTTTGATTAGGTCCCATTTGTTCATTTTTGATTTTATTTCCAATATTCTGGGAGGTGGGTCATAGAGGATCCTGCTGTGATGTAAGTCAGAGAGTGTTTTGCCTATGTTTTCCTCTAGGAGTTTTATGGTTTCTGGTCTTACATTTAGCTCTTTAATCCATTTTGAGTTTATTTTTGTGTATGGTGTTAGAAAGTGTTCTAGTTTCATTCATATGGAGGGGTCTTGTTTTTGTATCCATTCAGCCAGTCTCTGTCTTTTGGTTGGGGCATTCAACCCATTTACATTTAAGGTAATTAATGATAAATATGATCCCGTTGCCATTTACTTTGTTGTTTTGGGTTTGAATTTATATATCCTTTTTGTGTTTCCTGTCTAGAGAATGTCCTTTAGTATTTGTTGGAGAGCTGGTTTGGTGGTGCTGAATTCTCTCAGCTTTTGCTTGTCTGTAAAGGTTTTGATTTCTCCTTCATATTTGAATGAGATCCTTGCTGGGTACAATAATCTGGGCTGTAGGTTCTTTTCTTTCATCACTTTAAGTATGTCTTGCCATTCCCTCCTGGCTTGGAGAGTTTCTATTGAAAGATCAGCTGTTATCCTTATGGGAATTCCCTTGTGTGTTATTTGTTGTTTTTCCCTTGCTGCTTTTAATATTTGTTCTTTGTGTTTGATCTTTGTTAATTTGATTAATATGTGTCTTGGGGTGTTTCGTCTTGGGTTTATCCTATTTGGGACTCTCTGGGTTTCTTGGACTTGAGTGATTATTTCCTTCCCCATTTTAGGGAAGTTTTCAACTATTATCTCCTCTAGTATCTTCTCATGGTCTTTCTTTTTGTCTTCTTCTTCTGGGACTCCTATGATTCGAATATTGTAACGTTTAATATTGTCCTGGAGGTCTCTGAGATTGTCCTCATTTCTTTTAATTCGTTTTTCTTTTTTCTCCTCTGATTCCTTTAATTCTGCCATTCTATCTTCTAATTCGCTAATTCTATCTTCTGCCTCTGTTATTCTACTATTTGTTGCCTCCAGAGTGTTTTGGATCTCATTTATTGCATTATTCATTATATGTTGATTCTTTTTTATTTCTTCTAGGTCCTTGTTAAATCTTTCTTGCATCTTCTCAATGCTTTTCTCCAGACTATTTATCCATGATTCCATTTTGCTTTCCAGATTTTGGATTAATTTCACGATCATTATTCGGAATTCTTTATCAGGTAGGTTCGCTATTTCTTCCTCTTTTGTTTGGTTTGGTGGGCTTTTATCCTGTTCCTTTACCTGCTGGGAATTCTTCTGTCTTTTCATCTTGTTTAAATTGCTAAGTTTGGGGCGTCTTTACTGTATTCTGGTAGTCTGTGGAGTTCTCTTTATTGTGGCGTTTCTGCACTATATGTGGGTTTGTACCGGTGGCTTGTCGAGGTTTCTTGTTTATGGAAGCTTGTATCGGTGTTCTGGTGGGTGGAGCTGGATTTCTTTTCTCTGGGGTGCAGTGGAGTGTCTAGTAGTGAGTTATGAGATGTCTATGCTTTTGGGGTCGCTTTGTGTAGCCTGTGTATTGGAGCTCAGGCTGTGTTCTTGTTTTTCTGGAGAATTTGCTTGGTATGTCTTGTTGTGGAACTTGCTGGTCTTTGTGTGATGCTTGGTTTCAGAGTAGGTATGGAGGCTTTTAATGAGCTCCTGTCAATTAGTGTTTCGTGGGATCAGGGTATGGACTTAAGCCTCCTGGTTCCAGTTATTGGTCTTATTTTTACAGTAGTCTCAAAAACTTCTTCTTCTATAATGCATTCCACAACTGGACTGCTCAGAGATGTTCACGGAATTATACATAGAAGGAAAAAGGGAGGAAGGAGACAGAGGTGGTCAGGAGGATAAAAGGAGGGAGTGTGAAGGAGAGAGACAGATCTAGTCAGTAATCAGTAAAGAAAAGAAAAAAGGAAAGGAAAAAAGCAAAGGACAAAAAGGAAAAAGGAAAAAAAAAACAAAACAGGGTCGCAAAAGTTATATCTAAACGTGGAGATTAAAGAAGTACTAGAGGATAAAAAAAATAATAATAATAAAAAAATAAAAGAAACAAAACAAACAACAACAACAAAAAAAAATTAAAAGAAAAATTTTTGTTTTCCTTTTTCCAATTATAAAATAATAAAAATTTAAAAAATATATATATTAAAAAAAGAAAAGAAAAAAAAAAGGAAATAATGATGGGAAAAATAGTAACAATATATATAAGAGTTTCTCTATTATTGTTGTGGGTTCAGTTCATTTTCAGCTAGTTCCTTGTTCCGGCTTAAATTTCTCAAGATCTATAGGCCCCTTTCTCTGTGGTTGTTCTGTATAGTTCTTTGTTCTGTGCACGGTTCGGCGGTGTTCTGGGCCAAGGCCCGCCACTCGTGTGGTCGGCGCTGCACAATCTGGATTGCCGGCCCAAACTACTCCAGTTAGGCAGCACTCCAGACAATCAGGCGAACAAAGTCTGCGCTGAGGCCCGCAGAGGGGGAGGGGGTCGGCGACGGGAATGGCGGGCGGGCGGGTGGGGGAGGGGATGGGGTGGCCCTCGTGGGAGCCGCCGGCACAGCGGGCGGGGGCACGCCTGCGCGGGAGTGGCCGGCGGGGGAGCGTCCAGTGGGGGGAGAGTCCCGCGGGGGAGCGTCCCTCTGGGGAGCGCCGGCAGCGGAGCGTCCCGCGTGGGAACGGCCAAGGCGTCTCCCTGCCCAGCCCCGGCTCCCCAATGGCAGATGCGGGCGTTTGCAGCGGTGCTTTTCCGCTGCGGAAGTTACCGCAGGGCCCGCAGTCTGTGGGTTCTAATTGCTCAACTGTTCTCCTCCCTGTTATGATAGTCTCCGTGTTTCCCAGGTTCGGCGCAGATTCCGCAGGGAGAGTGTTTCCTGGTGTTTGGAAACTTCTCTTTTTAAGACTCCCTTCCCCGGACAGAGGTCCGCCCCTCCCTCTTTGTCTCTCTCTGGCTTCTATATTCTTTCCTACCTCCTTTAGAAGGCAGTGAGTTGCTTTTCTGGGTGTCCGACGTCCTCCGCCAGCGCTCCGAAGCTGTTTGTGGTATTTACTCGGCGCCCAGATGTCCCATTGATGAATTTGTGGAGGAGAAAGCGTATTCCCCGTCCTAATCCTTCGCCATCTTAACCGGAAGTCGAGGTCCTATTTTATATATAGCAGTGTGTATAAGCTAATAAAAATTTTCTAATTTATCCCTCCCCCCAATCTTTTCCCTTTGGCAACTGTAAATTTGTTTTCTATATCTGTGAGTTTGTTTTCATTTTATAAATCAGTTTATTTATATCTTTTTTTTTTTTTTTTTTAGATTCCACATATAAGCAATATCACTGAAGCAGGACATGTTAACTCCCTCCAGTATTCTTGCCTGAAGAATCCCATCGACAGGGAACCCCTTAGACAGACTACAGTCCAAAGGGTTGCAGAGTTGGATATGACTAAGTGAAAACATGTAAGCAAATATCATATGATATTTGTCTTTGGATTTCTGGGAGAAATATCAGTAACCTCAGATATGCAGATGACACCACCCTTATGGCAGAAAGTGAAGAGGAACTAAAAAGCCTCTTGATGAAAGTGAAAGTGGAGAGTGAAAAGGTTGGCTTAAAGCTCAACATTCAGAAAATGAAGATCATGGCATCTGGTCCCATCACTACATGGGAAATAGATGGGAAACAGTGTCAGACTTTATTTTTCTGGGCTCCAAAATCACTGCGGATGGTGACTACAGCCATGATAAAAGACACTTACTCCTTGGGAGGAAAGTTATGACCAACCTAGATAGCATATTCAAAAGCAGAGACATCACTTTGCCAACAAAGGTTCGCCTAGTCAAGGCTATGGTCTTTCCTGTGGTCATGTATGGATGTGAGAGCTGGACTGTGAAGAAGGCTGAGCGCCAAAGAATTGATGCTTTTGAACTGTGGTGTTGGAGAAGACTCTTGAGAGTCCCTTGGACTGCAAGGAGATCCAACCAGTCCATTCTGAAGGAGATCAGCCCTGGGATTTCTTTGGAATGAATGATGCTAAGGCTGAAACTCCAGTACTTTGGCCACCTCATGCGAAGAGTTGACTCATTGGAGAAGACTCTGATGCTGGGAGGGATTGGGGGCAGGAGAAGGGGACGACAGAGGATGAGATGGCTGGATGGCATCACTGACTCAATGGATGTGGGTCTGAGTGACCTCCGGGAGCTGGTGATGGACAGGGAGGCCTGGCGTGCTGCGATTCATGGGGTCGCAAAGAGTTGGACACGACTGAGCGACTGATCTGATCTGATCTGATCTGAGGCTCATCCATGTTGCTGCAAATGATATTCTTTTTATGGCTGAGTAATATTCCATTGTTTATATATTACCATATATTTATTCATTCATCCATCAATGGACATCTAGGTTGCTTCCATATATTGAAAGAAAGTGAAAGTGTTAGTCACTCAGTCGTGTCCGACTCTATTACACCATAAACTGTAGCCCACCATGCTCCTCTGCCAACGGAATATACCAGGCAAGAGTACTGGAATGGGTAGCCATTACTTCTCCAAGGGATCTTCCCAATCCAGTGATCAAACCCCAGTCTTTTGTATTGCAGGCGGATTCTTTACTGTCTGAGCCACCAGGGAGGCCTTTCCTGTGCCTTAGCCATTGTAAATAATGCTACAGTAAACACTGGGGTTCATGATCTTTTTGAACTATAGTTTTCTCTGGATATATACCCAGGAGTGGGATCACCAGATCATATTCTGGCTCTATTTTTAGTCTTTAAAGGAACTTCCATACTGTTCTCTGTAGTAGTCTGACCAATTTACATTCCCAACAACAGTGTAGAAGGGTTCCTTTTTCTTCACATGCTCTCCAGCATTTATTATTCATAGATATTTTGATTATGGCTATTTGGACACAGGTGATACCTCACTGTGGTTTTGATTTACATTTCTCTAATAATTAGCAATGATCATTGCTGTTTTCCAGGAGCACAGATTTCAGGTTAAGTATGAACTGAAAATCATGTCTTCCAGTTTCCAAAACTGTGAGTTGGAAATTGTCCCCTTATCATGTAATGATGAGTTTTCTCACCTTTATTTTTTATGTGATAAATATCAATAGCTCTGTTTTCTGCTTCACATTGTAACTATCTGATTTTTCCCTCCTGAATCTTCACTTTGAACCATTTTATTCATTTGATTTAAGTTTTTCTGTGAATGACTTTTAGATTTTTTTAATGGGAAACTTTAAGTCATTTATACATAGTGTTGGAGAAGGAAATGACAATCCACTCCAGTATTCTTGCCTGGGAAAACCCATGAGCAGAGGAGCCTGGTAGGCTACAGTCCGTAGGGTCACAGGAGTCAGATGTGACTGACAGATAACCTATGTACCTATGCTACTGCTAAGTCACTTCAGTCGTGTCCGACTCTGTGTGACCCCATAGACGGAAGCCCACCAGGCTGCCCCATCCCTGGGATTCTCCAGGCAAGAACACTGGAGTGGGTTGCCATTTCCTTCTCCAACACATGAAAGTGAAAAATGAAAGTGAAGTCGCTCAGTCGTGTTCGACCCTTAGCGACCCCATGGACTATAGCCTACCAGGCTCCTCCATCTGTGGGATTTTCCAGGCAAAAGTACTGGAGTGGGGTGCCATTGCCTTCTCCGATGTACCTATACATAGCATAATAAATTATCTATTTTATTTATGCCAGCATTGCACATTTATGACTATATTTTTTCATTATTTCCCATGTGTATGCATAGGACCATTATTTTTTTTTCAATGACTTAATTTTTTTCTAATTATTTAAAAAGCATATTTTGCATTTTAGATTCTGGTTTCAATAGAAATACTGGTAAAATTCCATTTCTTTGTCATTTGACCTATTTTCTTTTCCCATGTAAACACCAGTTTTTAAAATTCTTTAAGGTTTTTTAAAATATAAATTTATTTATTTTAATTGGAGGTTAATTACTTTACAATATTGTACTGGTTTTGCCATATATAACATGAATTCACCACAGGTATACATGTGCTCCCCATCTTGAACCCCCCACCCCCTTCCCTCCCCTTACAAACCCTCTGGGTGATCCCAGTGCACCAGCTGCAAGCATCCAGTATCATGCATTGAACCTGGACGCGTGACTTGTTTCATATATGATATTATACATGTTTCAATGCCATTCTCCCAAATCATCCCACCCTCGCCCTCTCCCATAGAGTCCAAAAGACTGTTCTATACATCTGTGTCTCTTTTGCTATCTCATATACAGTGTTATTGTTACCATCTTTCTAAATTCCATATATATGCATTAGTATACTGTATGGGTGTTTTTCTTTCTGGCTTACTTTACTCTGTATAATAGGCTCCAGTTTCATTCTCCTCATTAGAACTGATTCAAATGCATTCTTTTTAATGGCTGAGTAATACTCCATTGTGTATATATACCACGGCTTTCTTATCCATTCATCTGGTGATGGACATCTAGGTTGCTTCCATGTCCTGGCTATTATAAAACAGTGCTATGATGAACATTGGGGTACATGTGTCTCTTTCAATTCTGGTTTCCTTGGTGTGTAGGCCCAGCAGTGGGATTGCTGGGTCATAAGTACTCTTGCCTGGAAAATCTAATGGATGGAGGAGCCTGGTAGGCTGCAGTCCATGAGGTGGCTAAGAGTCAGATATGACTGAGCGACTTCACTTTCACTTTTCACTTTCATGCATTGGAGGAGGAAATGGCAACCCACTCCACTGTTCTGCCTGGAGAATCCCAGGGAAAGTGAAGGGCCTGGTGGGCTGCCATCTATAGGGTCACACAGAGTCGGACACGACTGAAAGTGACTTAGTAGTAGTAGTAAGGTAGTCTAGTTGATGGTCAGTATTGATTTCTTTTGGCTCATAATAAGGTCCTTCAAAACAGCTAAATGCTAGTCTTCTTTCACTTGAACTTCAAAAAAAATCTTTAAAATTATTATTTTTATTCCAATTTTTGTTCACACAACAATAATAATTACTGTTATATTTTATATTTTATGTATGTTATTAGTTTTCTGTATTTTTAATTCTCTGATTTTAAAATTCATAGTAGTGTTGTTACATATTTTGAAAGTGCTATATATTATTTTTCTAATAAATCTAATTCAATTTTTTGAATTAGCATATAAAACCTGCAAAGCTATTAGATATTCTTGTTGTATTTGCTTTAATCTTAGTAGTGTTGTTATATATTTTGGAAGTGCTATATATTATTTTTCTTATAAATCTAATTCAATTTTTTTGCAATGTAGTTATCATGGCTATAGTTTTGTTTTGCTGCCATTTTTGAGAAGATGATTCCGAATGGTTAGACTCACTTATTCTATTTTTATTTCTTTTTGATCTTGATACTAAAAAAATAGAAATTTTATAACCCCAACACAAAGAAATCAGTTTTCACATGTCCTTTTACTACCCTTAAATGCAGTGATGAAATAACTTAAAGCAGTTCATAGTGCCTTTTACTACAAGCAAGATAATTTATATCATATACAAATATATAGATATATATGTTTAGACAGACATATATCTACATACATGAAAAAAATTTGAATTAGCATATAAAATCTGCAAAGCTATTAGATATTCTTGGTCTATTTGTTTTAATCTTTTTCTATAAAATGCTGTCATGACATAATACATCCATTTCAAGATTCAGTATGTAGCGGTATCCTGCAGTTTAAAGTACTGGATGAGATTACAGTGCAGTTTTCAGCACTCTGACTAAGAAAGTGCAATTGATAAAATGTCTGAGACCTGAGCTGGTGATGTTCACTCTTGTTAGGGACAAAAGGAGAAGGAGCTGCCACTAGCCTTCAGCTGAATCTCAAGAGGAGCTTTTGGTCTCCCACTTTAATTAGTCCTCTCCCGTTATTGAGTTCCCTGGGTTTGAAGAGCATACAGATTGAGATGATGTAGAATCTACTCACATCCCCCTGTCTCCTTAATAACATTTTCCAGGTAAATTCCCATTAAGCATTGCTCAGGGGAATCCTCTCATAGCTTAAAGAAAGATATGGGGCTGCTCCTAAGTAGATTAGGTACAATAGAAGTATAAAACAAAAAGAAACGTCAAGCTTAGAATCAGTATTCATTCTTTTTCAGTGGAAATTCATAGACACTTTTAGCAGTTGTCAGGATTCATTAGGTTGTCAGATCAAATTGATGAAACTCAATCAGCATTATTTAAAATGAATTAGAAGAAAAGAGAAAATGCCAGACAGCATTACACATAGTATTGCTTCAGATGACAGTCACTGTGTGTGTGTGTGCACGCACGCATGGGCGTGCACGTGGAGGCCTAAGATCATAATGTAAAATGTCATTTTATTCTAGATATAGTGGTCATCAAAGTTTGAAGCTCTTGCCTTGTGAGATATGGTAGAGAAACTTTAAGCCTAGCTTGCTACAGAAAAATATTTATGTTACTCATTTTCCCTGTTGCACAAAGGGGAAAAATCAT
The DNA here is from genome assembly GCA_935064755.1 of Tragelaphus eurycerus. Classification (NCBI taxonomy): domain Eukaryota; kingdom Metazoa; phylum Chordata; class Mammalia; order Artiodactyla; family Bovidae; genus Tragelaphus; species Tragelaphus eurycerus. The sequence continues at coordinate 37,087,878 of CAKXYN010000004.1, read as the reverse complement.
CCCATAGCTAGAGCCAGAGGAATTCATATCTACATTTGGATATTTTCTTTCAAATCTTGCTTCTTCTATCATTTACATTTTGCTAAAGCATCATTTGTTTCCTTAAGTTTCTTTCCTAAACCTGACAGTTAACCTTCCTTATCAGTCTGTATATCATCAGCCAACATTTTATCTCCAGCTTCATAAAGTGTATGTTTTGTTTAACTTCATGGGAATCTCTAAGGAGATACTACAGAAAATTTCTCTCTCCCAAGCAACTATGTTCTTTTCCTCCTATTATGTTACCTCAGCTATTTTTTTTTTTGTATTGATTTTTTCCCTTTATTTCTTCCCCAGTAACCCAGTCTTGAGCATAATGAGGTCTATCCCGTTACTTTGTTACCTATCAAATACTATAAGTAAATTTCCCTTGATTCCTTTAAACATTTACTTGGATGATGTTAGGTCTTTCATACAAGATCAGAAACTGGAGAGTTAATGGATGTAGGTCAGTGTAAGCACCTTAGAGATCACAGCCTGAAGAGACCAGAAATATAACTGGAAAAGTTACCACTTAAGAGGAAAAGGTGTATGTTGATATTATGTCATTATAGATCTGCTATTTAGCAGAAATTTACAAGAGATTTGTAGAGTGATGTTATGTTTTTCTAACAATTTTTAAATCATTTTTTAATTTAAGTACAGTTAACTTGCAATGTTGTGTTAGTTTCAGGTGTATAGCAGAGTGATTCAGTTATATATACATATATAATATAGATACAGATGTTTACATATATTAAAAATTATTTTCGATTAAGGGTTATTATAAGATATTATAATACTGTAATGCCAAGTCCTTGTTGTTATTGAAGGTCCTTGTTACCTAACAATTTTTTTTTCTCATGAAAGTTTTTTTTTTTTTTTCTGTTTTCAAATTTTAATATCTATTTTCACCAGTTCTTGGAGGAAGGAATTATATAATGTTAAAACTAATATTTTTCTGGAAATAATTATCATCCTTCCTTTCAATGTTTGTGTACTTATCTTTGAGTAAAATTTATCACAGTGCTCACAGTGTCCTGTTTACAAGAAATGTTGCTATCTGTGGTTTAATTAAAATAATTTTCCATTTTAATTCTTAGAACTTAAACCCATTAGGGCTTTGAGAGATAGCAGCAACAGCTAAATTAAATGCAATTTGTGTCAGGCAGTCTGCTAAGCATTTAATGTACATGTGACACAAACTGTCATCTATCCACAGCCTCCTTTTTTCATTCTTAAGCACACAGATTATATCTCTTAGTATTTCCTGGCGGTGAGTGCAGTCATGTGACTACGAACTTAACAGATGTAATTCACCATTGTGGGCCTTGCTAACAAAACCTGCCATGTGCAATTCTTCTTTTCCTTTCTCTATTTGTTCTCTTACTGACTTAGCTATGGTCAGTCTAGTTCTCTGATGAAGAAGAGCCACTCGCTAAACCTGAATATCTAAGAATTTTGTATAAATAGGAAATAATGTTCTAGTCTGTTATGCCACTGAAATGCGGCCTTATCATTTAAGTAGCATAATCTGTGTTCCCTGTCTCATTTACTTCTTATGACAATATTGATGACTAGGTTTTATTATATTCATTTTACCATGAGGAACCTGAATTATTTAAGAGAGAAGTGCAAACATCCCTATTTCAAACCCAGTTTGCTCACTGCAAAATTTGTGTTCAAAGCTGCCTCATTTTATAAGTGAGACAGCTGTTTATAACCAGATTATTGAGGAGTATCAATTTAGGAAAGTAGAAATATGAAATGGCTTCATTTTCCCCCCATGAACACCAATACTTGTGTTCTATTAAGTCTATATTTCTCTGCAAGTTATTGGCAAATTATGACAACATCTTATCCCAATTCTATATCTTTTAAAATAGCATCGGGTATTAAAGCAGACTTTTATTTCTAAGCATTTATTCTGCTCATTGGGAAAATTCAAAATTAATCAACTGAAAATGCTCCTCCTATGCTCCTTTCACTGCAGTATAGCTGTGTGGATGGTTTCAAGTGAAGAAGAACACTGGCATTACCTAGCATAGATTAACCATGTTTCAGGAGAGATGCTGCCTAGGTTAGACCCCACCTCTAGCAGGTACTGGCAGTGTGACCATAGACAAGTTATGTCATTTCTCTGTGCCTCACTACATCTATCTGTAAATAACTGGTAACAATTCAGTTTCAATAGGTAGATTTGTGTGTGTGTGTGTATGTTTGTGTGTATGTGTACAAAGATTAAATGTACTAAGTACTGAATGAATCACAATATAAAACCTCAATAAATGTTGGAGTCTTAAAATTCATGACATTGGTTGGTGGCATTGCATCGCATTCCTCCATGTCACCATCATGTTGCACCCCTGCTGTGTTCGTTTAAGACAAAGTCGTGGCCACCAGTTGTGTTATCCTCCACATAAATCCCTAGACCTGTGGTCTCATGCAGGATTCAGTTTGTATGTCACTTAGGGACTGCTCACTTACAATGACGTGATCTGGACTGTCCTGCTCTCACTGTCCCTAACATCATTCTAGGATGCTTTCCTCTACTGCTCAATACCAGATGGAATATGATCACTCCACCCCCACTCGTAGAGGGAAAAATGCTTGCAGTTCTGCAAACTTAATTTTCCCTGAGTCTTGACCAAAAACTTTGTAGAAAGAAAGAATCTTGCCTCTTCTAAAGGAATATAAGGAAACAGGATGACCTGTCTGTGCTTACTTTGGTAAGCTTTCGTGTTGTGTGTGCTTAGTCACTCAGTTGTGTCCAACTTCTTGCGATCCCATGGACCATTACTCATCAGGCTGCTCTGTCCATGGGATTTCCCAGGTGAGAAGACTGGAGTGGGTAGCCATTCCCTTCTGCAGGGGATCTTCCTGACCCTGGGATCGAATTCTGGTCTCCTGTATTGTAGGAGGTTTCTTTTTTTTAAATTTTACTTTATTTAACTTTACAATATTGTATTGGTTTTGCCATATATCAAAATGAATCTGCCACAGGTATACATGTGTTCCCCATCCTGAACCCTCCTCCCACCTCCCTCCCCATACCATCCCTCTGGGTCGTCCCAGTGCACCAGCCCCAAGCATCCAGTATCATGCATCGAACCTGGACTGGCGACTTGTTACATATATAATATTATACATATTTCCAGAGAAGGCTGGTCAGCTTTCTCTCCTCCCCCAAATATCCTCATGTCTTCATGTGTTCCTCTTGCTTATATCAAGAGGAATGACACCATTACAGGGAATGTATAAACTCTAATAACAGTTGTTCTGTTTGCAGTTGGTGTGTGGAAAACTGAATGTCTTTTATTTTTCACTGTAGAGTTCAATAGTCAATTTCAGGGAAGCAAGACCCAACTCAGGACTAACACTACCTGGTTGCATTTTAATTAAATGGCTTGGTCAAGTCAGTGCCATGGACTCAGCTTGTGACATGTTGTTTTTGTTTAGTTGTTTGTTTAGCCATGTCCTGATTCTTTTGTATCACCACGGAGAGTAGCCCATGAGGCTCCTCTGTCTATGGGATTTCCAAAGCAAGAATACTGGAGTGGGTTGCCATTTCCTTCTCTAGATCTTCCCAACCCAAGGACTGGACCTGTGTCTTCTGCATTGCAGGCAAATTCTTTATGGCTGACCCACTGAGGACACCCAGCTTATGACATAGTGAGGGATCTCTGGACTCTCACTACAGTATTCTTTTTAGAACTTTATGAGTACCTCTAGAAAGGTTTTGAATAGAAACAATTAAAAAAGTCAACATGTATATATGCTACTTATTCACTTCATTCCTGTCTGACTCTGTGTAATCCTATGTTCTGCAGCCAGCCAGGCTCCTCTGTCCATGGGATTCTCTAGGCAACAGTACTGGACTGGGTTGCCATGCCCTCATGCAGGGGATCTTCCCAACCCAGGGATCGAACCTGGGTCTCCGGCATCACAGAAGGATTCTTTACCCACTGAGCCACCAGGGAACCCCATGTATGTGTATACATATGCACATATATGTATGTACATATGTGTGCATAGATGCACACATATGTATATATATTTTTAAGAAAAAAAACTTTACCTCCAGTTCACTTTACAGGGAGGAGAAAAGATTCTTTTAGGTAAGTGAGGACCATGAAGAAACAAGGTTTTTTCACCATGCCAGAAGAAGTAGAGAAGGCAAGAGAAAGCAAATGTCACTATGCTATGATGCTTTTCATTAGCTTTAGAGCGCATTTTTAATCTGGTAAATATCAAGATCAGGTCATTTTTCTATAATAGAGCTTAATATGGATTTCAGTATCACAATATTCCCATACTTAAAGTTTATTTATGAGAACAGTTTCAGAGGATAGTCTTTTCCAGCCTCTTAGTTGTTTCTGTTAAATGTCAACTTGGGTTTAAAGCTGCCATTGTGGGAGAGCCCTAGAGGAGCCAAATTCCTTTTCTGTAGACATTGTAATACTGGAGCTTTCACTGCGACTCACAAATGCAGCACCCACATATCTGAAATTTAGATCCATAAAGGGCAGCCTAAACTTAGTCTTCAGAAACATGTTTTCAATTCACATTCCTTTACAACACAGCTATACATAATACAATGAGCTGGTGGTTTAGTGGAAGAATGTTTTTATTCTTTTTATAAATGAGAATTTGAAGTCAAAGATAATATTTTTCTTGTGAAATTTGTATAAATGTCTCAAAACAAAAACAAAGTAATAAAACATGTTTCTTCCAGCAGAATTATGACTGCATGTCTGTGAGTTTTTGTTTTTGTCTCTATTCCCAAGCCCAGTCTCCAAAAAATTAGAGATTGTTTTGAGGGAAGTTAAACTATATAACTGCAGTTATCTTTACAACTCTGATTTATGATTTAAGTTTTGTTTTGTGAAAATTTGTTCCTCTAAAGTTTGGGTACCATTCAACCTTTCATTCTTTTCTCCTTTGTCTCTCCTTTTTTCTCAAACTACCTTTCAGAGATAAGTATACTTGGTAGATTTTAATTTTAAAATTAGAATAATTAAAATAGTCTTATTTCAGTGGGTTTTCCATATTTCCATTAATTTTGATAAAACTAGCATTTATTTATATTAGTTGAGGGTTGAAAATTAAAATTTATTTTGTGGAGAATTTTAGGGAAATCACTTTTGAGGAAAGGAGAAAAAGTAAATGTGAGTTGGTAATGAATTGAAGTTGTTTTCTTTGGTTGTGCACTTTGGTATTTAGAAATCACCTTGAGTAAGAAAAAAACAAACAAACAATGAGAGCGATAAGGAAGACATGTTCAATATATCATCTTGTGATAATAATCAGTGAGCCAATGAGTACAAAGAAATAAACCAAATACAGTACTCTCAATTGAACACCATTTACTTTACTACAAAGTACGCTATTACTGTTTATGGGAGGCATCAAATAATCTCTTTAAATGATATCTTCAAAAAATTTATGTGTGCATGAAGTTTCATGCATTTTTTAAAATAAGAACCTATAAATATATGACTGGGCATAGCTGCTGCTGCTGCTGCTGCTGCTAAGTCGCTTCAGTCATGTCCAACTCTGTGCGACTCCATAGATGGCAGCCCACCAGACTCCCCCATACCTGGGATTCTCCAGGCAAGAACACTGGAGTGGGTTGCCATTTCCTTTTCCAATGTGTGAAAGTGAAAAGTGAAAGTGAAGTCACTCAGTCGTGTCTGACTCTTAGCAACCCCATGGACTGCAGCCTACCAGGCTCCTCCATCCGTGGGATTTTCCAGGCAAGAGTACTGGAGCGGGGTGCCATTGCCTTCTTTGGGGCACAGCTGCCAAAATCCAAATAATGTCTCTGCAATGAGTCACTATAAAGAAAAGATGTCAGGTGCATCTCATATTTTGCATTTGTTTCCACAAATCTGGTTATTCAAAACACTTCAGTGACTTCCCATTTCTCAGAACAAAATTCCGAAATCTTGAATATATACAAAAGGTCCTGTCCAGCCTAGCCCCTGTGTCCCTTCATCTCCAGGTGTACATTGTGTTGTTTTTCTCCTCAGTCTCTTCCTGGTTCCTACCATGGCCAGTTTTGCAGCTCCTGAAATGCACCAGTTTCCACCTGAGGGTCTTCACATTTGCATCACGGATATCCTTTCCTCTACCAGTTACACCTTCCTCTTCACTATTCCCTCCATCATCCACCTTTCTATTTGCTCCTAATGCAGCCTTCAATTTCAGCCAAAGATGATAGTTTTGGTAAGAGCCTGTGTGAATTCCACCCCAAATTTAAGTTTGATCTTCCCAGAAATATTCTTTTATTCTTCTACATTTCATAAAATAGCACATAATTATATATTTATACATAATAGTATGTACTTAAAGTATTATTGGCTACTAGGGATAAATCCCATGATGGTAGGAATTGTTTCTTTTGTTGTTCAATTTTTCATCAAATGCTAAACCTAGTAATGAATACAGAAAAAGGAGCCTATGTTTGCATTAACTAAGAAATAATTGAAGTACATGAACTATTTAAATGATAATTTAGAAACACCTTGAAACCCTAAAATTTGTGAAGATCTAGATAACAAAGAGAGCAGTGGAATCTCTAGATGTGGTAGAGCTAAAGATATTTGGCCAGAAACAATTATCAGCTTGGAGAAGGAAGGCTCTCATTGTGTGTATGAGATATCTGCCTTCTGAACTTTCATCTGTTGGGTTACATTACTGGGAAAGATAATTCTTTTAAAATATTGCCCTTAGTGGAATGCAGGCTGAAATGTGTGAGGACGCTCTCAAGGAATAAAGGGTAGGCAGTTTATTTTTCAAAAACTTAGGGCAAGATGGCCTTTCTTTTTTAATAGAAGAAGGGGAAGGAGAGGGAAGCGGGGAGGGAGGAAGGGAGAGGGGAAGAAAAGAATAAACAAAACCATGCTCTTTTCTAGCACAAAGAGATTGAATCAAATCCTATGCTTCTTCTGCATTTTGTGCCACATTTTCATACATTGCTCTACACTATAACTTATGTTTATATGTCTTTTCTCTAAGTTCCAAGCTCTTTTAAGAATAAAATTATATATACTTTTATATGTGTGTGTGTGTGTATATATATATATATATATCAGTTCATTTCAGTTGCTCAGTTGTGTCCGACTCTTTGTGACCCCATGAATCATAGCACACCAGGCCTCTCTGTCCATCACCAACTCCCAGAGTTTACCCAAACTCATGTCCATCGAGCTGGAGATGCCATCCAGTCATCTCATCCTCTGTCGTCCCCTTCTCCTCCTGCCCCCAATCCCTCCCAGCATCAGAGTCTTTTCCAATGAGTCAACTCATCACATGAGGTGGCCAAAGTATTGGAGTTTCAGCTTTAGCATCATTCCTTCCAATGAATACCCAGGACTGATCTCCTTTAGAATGGACTGGTTGGATCTCCTTGCAGTCCAAGGGATTCTCAAGAGTCTTCTCCAACACCACAGTTCAAAAGCATCAGTTCTTTGGCGCTCAGCTTTCTTCACAGTCCAACTCTCACATCCATACATAACCACTGGAAAAACCATAGCCTTGACTAGACGGACCTTTGTTGGCAAAGTAATTCTCTGCTTTTGAATATGCTATCTAGGTTGGTCATAACTTTCCTTCCAAGGAGTAAGCATCTTTTAATTTCCTGGCTGTAATCACCATCTGCAGTGATTTTAAAGCCCAAGAAAATAAAATCTGACAGTTTCCACTGTTTCCCCATCTATTTCCCATGAAGTGATGGGACCAGATGCCATGATCTTCATTTTCTGAATGTTGAGTTTTAAGCCAACTTTTTCACTTTCATCAAGAGGCTTTTTAGTTCCTCTTCACTTTCTGTCATAAGAGTGGTGTCATCTGCATATCTGAGGTTATTGATATTTCTCCCGGCAATCTTGATTTCAGCTTGGGCTTCTTCCAGTCCAGTGTTTCTCATGATGTACTCTGCATATAAGTTAAATAAGCAGGGTGACAATATACAGCCTTGACGTACTCCTTTCCCTATTTGGAACCAGTCTGTTTTTCCATGTCCAGTTATATATATATATATATATATATATATATATATGTATATGTATAGATATATCGATGAATTCACTAACTTAGATAAGAGCTCTACAAACTTTTCTTAAGATTCTGATGTTCAGTAAAAGGTATATTTTACTGTTCAAATTAATGTATCCCCTCCTCCCCTCACATCTATAGTTGAAACTAAAGTATTAAATGATAATATTATATTTACTCTGTGGGTAAATATTATATTTACTCTTTGGGCTTCCCTGTGGCTTAGCTGGTAGCGAATCCTCCTGCAATGTGGGAGACCTGGGTTTGATCCCTGGGTTGAGAAGATCACCTGGAGAAGGAAAAGGCTACCCACTCCAGTGTTCTGGCCTAGAGAATTTCATGGACTGTATAGTCCATGGGATCACAAAAGTGGTACATGAGTAAGCAACTTTCACTCACTCACTCAGACACCATTTTATTTTCTAATCCATTTTATTGTATTTCGATTTTTGAAATCCATTATTTATCATGTGCTGTTCTGTGCTTAGTTGCTCAACTGTGTATGACTCTTTGCTGCCCTATGGACTATAGCCTGCCAGGCTCTTTTGTCCATGGGGATTCTCCAGGCAAGAATACTAGCGTGGGTTGCCATGCTTTCCTCCAGGTGATCTTCTCAACATAAGGATTGAACTCAGGTCTATATTGCATGAAGATTCTGTAGTCTCTGAGTCACAACGGAAGCTCAAGAGTACTGGAGTGGGTAACTTATCCCTTTTCCAAGGGATCTTCCCAACTCAGGAATCTAACTGGGGTCTCCTGTATTGCAGGTAGATTCTTTACTAGCTAAGCTATCCGGGAAGCCCCATTATATATTGTAGATCACCCCAATCGATTTCATCATGAGCCATGTCTACCTATCCTCGATGATGAAACACAGATTGGCCCACACTAAATATGATTTTAAAAAAAAATGAATGGCTGTAGATTTAGAAATACTATATGGGATACTATATGGGATTTCATATGGTATTTTGAGAGAGTCTCTTAGATTTTGAAAAAGTGGCCTTGGACACTTCTATATTTTGAGTTTTCTGGTATAATATAAATAAATAAATGTCAAATAAAGTCATAATATTTTAGAAAGTTGAAATGTTTACATTGAATTCCTGAACATTTAACACTAAAGTTAAAATGAAGTAAAATGATGCAATTTATATCATTAGAGGATTTGTAAAATCATTAATGCTACTACAGACATTATGGTCCACTATTGAGACACAGCATGAGTTTAAAGCTCATCTGAATGCACATCTGAATACAATATTTTTGGCAAAAATTTTCAAGTTCAACCGTGAGATCATTCAAGAATACAAGGCACCCTTCACTTGTTTTGTTTTCTTTAATTATCATAATACAAAATTCAGTACCATTAACTTCTAACTTTAGAAAGAAACTTCTCAATTGAGGAGTAGCTTAGAAAATGTTTTTGCTGTTAATAAAATGCAAATTGAAAGCAGTATCATGTTAAATAGTAAAAAGTGATACAAGTAAGCTGATATAATTGAAGAAAAAAATTTAAAAGGAAATAAATTATTCTCTGTTCAGAGAGAAAGTTCTAGCTAGAATAAATACAATGACTACTCTTATAAGGCAACAGGAGGGTGCCAGAGATCATGAAGGTCCTGGGGATGGTGTTGACCTTTGGAAAAATTAAGAAACCTTTAGATCCAAATATTTCTGTACAACCACTCTTTCCTTCAAAATCCCTTGCTGGTTCTTTCACTCATCACATTGCTCCTAATAGATCTGCCCATCTATAGCCTTGCTCTTTCTATACTGTCACCAGAGTTAGCTCTTATAAATCCAAATCTGGGAGGTCTCTGGTGGTCCAGTGGCTAAGACTCCCTGCTTTCAATGCAGAAGACGTGAATTTGATCCCTGGTCAGGGAACTAAGATCCCACATGTTGCCTGGTGTGGCCAAAAAAAAAAAAAAAAAAAAAAATTCATTCTGATCACAGTTGACCCTTGAAGAATGAGGGGGCTCAGGGAACAAACCCTGCCAAAGTAAAAAATCCATGTAGTTCAAACCTGCATTAGACGAGGATCAGTTGTATCATTCTCCAGCTCAAAAAATTTTAATGATGGCCCATGGCTCGGAGAAGGAAAAATCATACCACAGGATGACACATAAAGCCCTACTAGGTTGGGCATGTGCTGACCTCCTTTCCTTTTCCCTCCATTTCCTCAAAAGCATCTATGAACATCACTCTCAAAACTAGGCTTTCTGTTTCCTGTGTGTCTTCTTTTTTTTTTGGCTTAACTTTGCACTGGATATTTATTTTCCCTAGCAAACTCCCCCTTCATTTGATTGTACATATATATATATATATTTGTATTTTCAGTTCTTACTCAACTTTAAAACTTCATTTACTTGGAACCTTCTCTGTGAAGTACCCCCTAAGCCCAGCTCCTGATCTCTGCAGCCATAAGACTCAACCAAACAATGGCAGGTAGAAAGATAGCAACCACACAGATGTTCAGTGGAAGCAGCCGCTATTTGATTCGAACTCAGGTACCATTAAAACCATGAAACTTGAGGAAGTTACTTGGTTTCCTTGAATTTCAAATTTCTCCATAGAGTAGGAAATATAGTGCTACAGAGTTTCAAAATTTATGGGAATGATGTGTGTACAGTTTAAATAGGTTCTTTATCATTTTTTATCTTTTTGTTGTTCAATCACACAGTTGTGTCCAACTCTTTGCGACCCCATGGACCACAGCACACATGTCTTCCCTGTCCTTCACCATCTCCTCTAATTTGCTCAAACTCATGTCCATCGAGTCACTGATGCCATCCAACCATCTCATCCTCTGTCATCCCCTTCTCCTTCTGCCTTAAATCTTTCCCAGCATCATGGTCTCTTCCAATGAGTCAACTTTTCACATCAGGTGGCCAAAATATTGGAGCTTCAGGTTCAGCATCATTTTTAAAATGAGCCTTTCTGTGTATGTGGTCAGGAAGGTCTCCTGACTTTGAGGATGAGAAATACGTGGTCTGGCAGGTTTGCCCATTCTCCTCCCTTTTTTGGCCTGCTTTGGTGCTAGTGGTAGAGAACCTGCCTGCCAATGCAGAATGTGAGAAATGTGAGTTTGATCCCTGGGTTGGGAAGATCTCCTGGAGGCAACCCACTTCAATATTCTTGCCTGGAGAATCCCTTGGATGGAGACTGGTGGACTACATTCTGTGTGTGTGTGTGCATACTCAGTTGCTTCAGTCGTGTCCACCTGTTTGCAACTGTATGGACTGAAGCCTGCCATGCTCCTCTGTCCATGGGATTCTCTAAGCAAGAATACTGGAGCAGATTGCCATGCCCTCTTCTAGGGGATCTTCCCAATCCAGGAATCAAACCTGCATATCCTGTGTCTCCTGCATTGCAGGTAGATTCTTTACCCACTGAGACACCTGGGAAGCCTCACAAAGAGTTGTGCATGACTGAAGTGACTTAACACACATGCATTCTCCTCTTGGAGTTTCCGTCCACAGGGAATGCATCTCCAGTTGCTTTACTTTAGGGGTGGAGGAGGAGGGGCCATCTGCCTCCTGCCTCATTCCCTGTCTTTCAAATACTCTTACACTTTACTGAACATGCCATGCAGTATCATTCTTGTTGGAGAAGGCAATGGCACCCCACTCAATACTCTTGCTTGGAAAATCCCATGGATGGAGGAGCCTGGTAGGCTGCAGTCCATGGGGTCGCTATAGTTGGAAACAACTGAGCAATTTCATTTTCACTTTTTATTTTCATCCATTGGAGAAGGAAATGGCAACCCACTCCACTATTCTTGCCTGGAGAATCCCAGCGATGGGGGAGCCTGGTGGGCTGCCTTCTATGGGGTGGCACAGAGTCGGATATGACTGAAGCGACTTAGCAGCAGCATTCTTGCACCTTCATTCTGGATATGATCTCTGATTTGAATTCTCTCTCCTCTCTTGAATGGCTTAACAATTACTCATCCTATAAGGCCTGGAATTCCTTTACCCTTTCTGGGCAGAATTAAATGCTCTCTATTCTGCTCCCAAGCAGAATGGCCCACTGACAGTATGTCCATTGCTTAATAAAGTGACTTGCTTGAATTTTTATTTTTCTTTTCTGGATAAATGATCTTCTTTGTACAGTAGCCATGTCTGGGTATCCCTGGTGGCTCAGATGGTAAAGAATCTGCTTGCAATTTAGGAGACCTGGGTTCAGTCCCAGGTTCAGGAAGATCTCCTAGAGAAGAGAATGGCAACCCATTCCAGTAGTCTTGCCTAGAGAATCCCACGGACAGAGGGGCCTGGCAGGCTACAGTCCATAGAGTGAAGAGTTGGACATGACCGAGCAACTAACACTTTTACATTCATCCAAGTAGCCAATATATCATCTAACATAGTGCCTGGAGCATGGCAACTATTTAAAAAGTGACAGTTTGGTGAGCTATCCACTGTCACTCTGGGTAAGGACTAATGAAAATAATTTCATAATGGACTTGTTTTCTCTATATTTTAATTTTACTGACTAACTAAAATGCCTAGAATTATTTTTTCCAGTCTAAATATTTAACAGTTATTTGAGGAATGCAAATGATTGCACATGAATAAGCTGAGTGATATAAAGGTGTTATTTTCCAATTTCTCTATCTGGATCACTTTTAGAGCACTCTACCATTAAGAAAGACATGTTTATGTGTCTTGGCTAATTCCTTCTTGAAATTAAGTGAGAATAGCAAATGTTGGCTTTGACAATTGTTGATTCTCAGAATTCAAATTTATCTCCAAATCTGTGTTGTATTTACAAACTTATAATTTTCCTAAAACTCCATACTGTTTATTAAAATCATCTGATCTTCTATTAAAACCAATTTTAAACTTCAAAGGGACTCTCTTCCATCTCAATCAACATCCAGAAGCCTTCCACCACCCTGAAATGTATTATTTGTTTGTCAAGATGGAGATAATTTAAAATACACTGCTATATTAAAGACCAATAAATTATTTGGACAGAAAAGTAAAAAATTTGTTGAGAGAGAAGACATTATTATATGATTCTATTTTATAAAATGATAAAAGGAAATTCACACTAAAACTTACATTTAAAAGCCATCCCCAAAAGTTTTTTTTAAGCAATTTTATTTGAGAATGAGAAATCCTGACATTAAAGAATGTATTAAAACATCATTTACTATGGAGCAGGACACATCAGTTTGCCAAAACTCAGGCTTCAGCTGTTTGCAGTGAGGTCTGGTTGCTGCACTATAATAATGATTTGTCTTTATTTATACACTTACTCATTGTCTTCGTAGTCAGGTAATAGCTGCAAATCAAATGGCATATTCTCATTCCTTGTCACATATCCTGCTCCTTACACATTAGGATAAACAGATGTGGCTTCACCAGAGCTATTGTTGGCAATACAGCACTTTTAGTGACCATAAATCTTTCCATTAATGATATTAAGGGACAGGATTGGTCTTTTGTACTTTCCTCTCCCTCTGCTCTATTTTAAGGTGACGTTTTTTTTAAACAAATACTTAAATAGTGCAAGGTATTACATGGTATGGAATAAGCTTGATCCATTATTATGTTGTGAGGTTGGGACTGAGAAAAATAAAAGGAAAGAATGTGATTGGTATAGGAAGGGAAAAAAATTTGTAAAACATAAGCAAGCTATCAAAAGGCAGAATGGCTTAGTTTTATTTATAAAAGCCTTTACATGTTCCTACATTTATTAAAAAGTGACCCTCTTGAACTCAGTCTGAATGGTATTAAAATGCTAACAGAGAGATGAGAAAGAAGAGTCCGCCAAAACATTTTTCCATCAATGGTGATGTGTTCCGTTTATTCCACCTTAGATGAAAAAGAATAAGGGGATCAGAGATTTGCGGCTTGTCATTTCAACAGCAAATAAACACCCACCTAATAATACCTCTGAGGATGTTGTTGGAAATTTATTTTTCATAAGTTCTCATGCCATGAGGAGGAAAAGATGTTGATTTACCTTGATAAATGGCATTTAAACATCTTAATATCTCTTCTATGTAAGAAAACAAGAGAGAAATGGCTATTTTGTAAGGTTTGATTCATATAAAAAGAAATGGAAAGGGGAAATGGGATGAATTGGAAGATGGAGATTGATATATATACACTACTATGTACCAAACAGAGAACTAATGAAAACTTTCTGTAGAGCAAGGAGAACTACTCAATGCTCTGTGGTGACCTAAATGGGAAGGAAATCCAACCAAGAGGGAATATATGTATATGGAAAACTGATTCACTTTGCTAGACAATAAAAATTAACAGAACATTGTAAAGTAACTATATTCCAATGCAAATTAATTTTTAAAATATCCTAAGCATAATAAAAAGTAATGAAAATATATGTAAGAACTTTGATTTACTTCAGACAACATCCACACTTTTCAAAGAAGGTGTCAGGATTGGTTTTGCAATTTTTCTCCCTTCCTCCCCCATTTCTCCTCCTCCTTCATTTCCTTCCTCCTTTTTTTTTTTTTTTTGGAGAAGCTCATTTTTACAAAAGATTGAAGAACGTGTAATCTAGGGCTTTTAAAGAGTAAAAGTTAACCCCCAAATTTTAAAGACGTTGAACCCATCCTCTTGTATGTTGTCTTTCCTTTGGTTTGCTCTCCAGGAAATCCTTCCATAGTTCCTGTTCATCGTTCAAGTTCAGCAGAAGAACTCTCCAAAGTCTTGGGAACATGATTCTGCTCTGAGCACACAGCATCCTGGGCTCATTCCCAGCAAAATGCCTAACACATGAGAATTTTGATTCCCTGTTGTGTCAACATCTTCCCTCAGTGACAGCCTGGGAGCTGAGGACAGAACTGTGAGAAGCATTTACATTTAATATGAGGAGGCATGTAGTAAAGAAGAAATAGAGATGACAGAGAAGGACTAGGGATGTGTCCTGTGCCGTGGAACCAAAGGACTAAAAAGTTGAAAGAAGGAAAGGGCTGTAGCAGGATCAAATTCTATGAAGAGTTTGAAAGCAAAGAACCACCACTGAATATCACAGGAAACCACTGGTTCCTTGAGAACAATTTCCCTCTGATGAAGTGTGGAGAAAAATACTGCAAATTTCTAAAGGTAAGTGAAGGAAAGATGAATTAGGTGTGAGGACATAATATTCTACAAGAATATTTGGAGATGAAAGAAGCACAGTGTGCTAGCTGAAGGGAGACATGTTTATAAGGAATGGCAACAACAATTTCTCTAGGGAATGGACACAACATGCCATGAAAGATGGGGAAGGGACTGGTAAAAGGATCTGGGGCATCTATCAAAAGGGAAGGATATCCAAGGATAAAGGTAGAAGTGCTGGCTTTGGCAAGAAAGAATGAAATTTGTGTCTCAGATTTGTGTGTTGACAGAAAGAGGGCTTACAGCAGAGATCGCTGAGCGGCAGAGGAAGGCCAATGTTCTCACACAGTTCTATCAGTAACCAATTTTGTGTGACGAGAATAAGAACATGAAGGATGGGTATGAAGATTTGAGATGAGGATGGTGAAAGTTTGGAAGAGTCTTTTTGGGTGATTCTGAGAGGCAGTTAGTAAGTAATCAATAGGCCACACAAACTAACCAAGTTTAGAAAGCAACTATTTGCCATCTATTAGATTAACAGAATTTCTGCAAATTTCTAGCAATGCCAGGTGACTTGGAGAGAGTATTGAATACAGAAAATGAGAACTTCCCAGAGCTGGCAATTAGCATGATTTGTGGGGTTTTGAGGTATAGTGGACACAATCTTCTGTATACTCTAGAGGCAGGGTGAGGTACCATGCTGCTTATAGCCTGAAATGGCCTGGATTTCACATTCTCATGTCTCATACCAGGTATGAATCTAGACCTATTGTGTTTGATAAAGATTAACCTGGTCCCATGGTAGATTTGCTAATTCAGTGAGAATGAAGTGCAACCAGGTTTCTGCATTGTAATAAATCCCCAAGGGGATTTTGACACAGGTGCTCTGAATCACATATTGAGAAATAGTGCTGTAATCACACATTGAGAAATATTGGCTGGATCTTCTAAGAAGTAAGTCAAGGAGCTACAAGTCAAGGGTAATAGTGGCAATAAGCAAGTCGGTGGCAACTAGAAAGAGTCTAAGTTAAAAGGAAGGAGTTTTAAAAGAGAGGTTAATTTTAAAGAGTGAGCAGTGAAAATGGAACTCTTTTAAAAAGTTTATTATATTTTAGAAGAGAGAAAGAGACTTTCTTTTGCCTACCCTTCAGCCTTGCTTGTGACAATCCAAGAGGGATTTATTGATATTTGGAAAGAATTCAGGATTGTAAATAAGCCACATTTAGCAGTGGTTGGAGCTATATTGCATTAAACATTCAAGCACATAGTTATAGCATTATTCTTCTTTCTCCTTCCACGTTGTTGACAAAGAAAGAGACTTTGGACCTATTAAAAGTTTTATCAAAAAGACCTGGATGTGGAAAGAGGTACCATTCACTTAATAGAACTGCTGTGGTATTTTTCACTTATCATTACTTTTGTATGTTGTTTTTCCTTGAGAAATGCATTTAAAAGGAAAATTCTAAATTTGAGATTTCCCTGATGCTCTAACAAAATTCCATTTATTAAAATACCGAACTACACAATTCACCTCTATCAGAGGTCAAAGACTTACAAAAAGACATAAATTTGCCACTGAGAGAGTCAGTTCCTAGGCAGGTTGATAAGAAGTCTGGGGCACCTGAGAGGAGAAAGGAGTCTGGCACTCTGGAAGTGGAGACAGGGGTCTGGAATTCTCAAGGAGGAGTAAAGTACAAACTTTTTTTTTTCTTTATATTCCTTAGCCTTAGTCACATAAAACACTTTTTTCTAAACTGATGATTAACTAAACAACAACTCAGTTCAAACTCTGTACTAAAGATTATATAATAACAATGTATCCTGCTTGAGGACAGTTTCCTCTTCCTGAAAGTTCAGTTCAGTTTAGTTCAGTCACTCAGTTGTGTCCTACTCTTTGCGACTCCATGGACCACAACAAGCGAGGCCTTCCTGTCCATCACTAACTCCCAGAAATTACTCAAACTCATGTCCATTGAGCCGGTGATGTCATTCAACAATCTCATCCTCTGTTGTCCCCTTCTCCTCCCACCTTCAATCTTTCCCAGCATAAGAATCTTTTCAAATGAGTCAGCTCTTCGCATCAGGTGGCATCAAGTATTGATGTATCAGTTTCAGCATCAGTTAGTCCTTCCAATGAATATTTAGGATGGACTAATATTCCATCCACATTTGGGATGGACTGTTTGGATCTCCTTGCAGTCCAAGGGACTCTCAAGAGTCTTCTCCAACACCACAGTTCAAAAGCATCAATTCTTTGGGACTTAGCTTTCTTTATAGTCCAACTCTTATATCCATACATGACTACTGGATAAACCATAGCTTTGACTAGATGGACCTTTGTCAGCAAAGTAATGTCTCTGCTTTTTAATATGCTGTCTAGGTTGGTCATAACTTTTCTTCCAAGGAGTAAGTGTCTTCTAATTTCATGCCTACAGTCATCATCTGCACTGATTTTGGAGCCCAGAAAAATAAAGTCTGTCACTGTTTCCACTGTTTCCCCATCTATTTGCCATCTAGTGATGGGACCAGGTGCCATGATCTTAGTTTTCTGAATGTTGAATTTTAAGCCAACTTTTTCACTCTCCTCTTTCACTTTCATCAAAAGACTCTTTAGTCCTTCTTCACTTTCTGCCATAAGGGTGTTGTCATCTGCAAATCTGAGGTTACTGACATTTCTCCTGGCAATCTTGATTCCAGTTTGTGCTTCATCTAGCCCAGTGCTTCTCATGATGTACTCTGCATATAAGTTAAATAAGCAGCGTGACAATATATCGCCTTGATGTACTCCGTTTCCTATTGGGAACCAGTCTGTTGTTCCATGTCCAGTTCTAACTGTTGCTTCCTGACCTGCATACAGATTTCTTAAGAGGCAGGTCAGGTGGTCTGGTATTCCCATCTCTTTTAGAATTTTCCACAGTTTGTTGTGATCTACACAGTCAAAGGCTTTGGCATAGTCAATAAAGCAGAGGTAGATGTTTTTCTGGAATTATCTTGCTTTTTCCATGATCGAGTGGACATTGGCAATTTAATCTCTGGTTTCTCTGCCTTTTGTAAAACCAGCTTGAACATCTGGAATTTCACAGCTCATGTATTTTTGAAGCCTGGCTTGGAGAATTTTGAGCATCATTTTGCTAGTATGTGAGATGAGTGAAATTGTGTGGTAGTTTGAGCATTCTTTGGCATTGCCTTTCTTTGGGATTGGAATGAAAATTGACCTTTCCTAGTCCTGTGGCCACTGCTGAGTTTTCCAAATTTGCTAGCATATTAAATGAAGCATTTTCACAGTATCATCTTTCAATATTTGAAATAGCTCCACTGGAATTCCATCACCTCCACTAGCTTTGTTCATAGTGATGCTTCCTAAGGCCCACTTGACTTCACATTCCAGAATGTCTGGCTCTGGGTGAGTGATCATATCATCGTGATTATCTGGGTCGTGAACAACTTTTTTGTATAGTTCTTCTGTGTATTTTTGACACCTCTTCTTAATATCTTTTGCTTCTGTTAGGTTCATATCATTTCTGTCCTTTATTGTTCATATCATTCTGTCCTTATCTTTCCATGAAATCTCTAGTCTTTCCCATTCTATTGTTTTCCTCTTTTTCTTTGCATTGATCCCTGAGGAAGGCTTTCTTGTCTCTCCTTGCTATTCTTTGGAACTCTGCATTCAAATGGGTATATCTTTCTTTTTCTCTTTTGCCTTTTGCTTCTCTTCTTTTCACAGCTATTTGTAAGGTCTTCTCAGACAACCATTTTGCCTTTTTTAGGTACTTTTTATTGGAGATGGTCTTGATCCCTGCCTCCTGTACAATGTCACAAACCTCTAGGCACTATGTCTATCAGATCTAATCCTTTGAATCTATTTCTCACTTCCACTCTATACTCGTAAGGGATTTGATTCAGGTTATACCTGAATGGTCTAGTGGCTTTCCCTACTTTCTTCAACTTAAGTCTGAATTTGGCAATAAGGAGTTCATGATCTGAGCCACAGTCTGCTCCCAGTCTTGTTTTTGCTGACTATAGAGCTTCTCCATCTTTTGCTGCAAAGAATATAATCAATCTGATTTCAGTATTGACCACCATGGTATTGACATACCATTGTGATATCCATGTGTAGAGTCTTCTCTTGTGTTGTTGGAAGAGGGTGTTTGCTATGACCAGTTTGCTCTTTTGGCATAACTCTGTACCCTAAGGCCAAATTTGCCTGTTACTTCAGGTATTTCTTGACTTTCTACTTTTAGATTCCAGTCCCCTATAATGGAAAGGACATCTTCCTGAAAACCTTCCTGGAAATCTGAATTATCTTGCTATCTTAGAATGTATATTATAGGAGTGGATTTGCTAGGATCTTTCTATTAAGTTCTAATCCTGTTATCCTAAAATGTAAATTGCGGAAGTGGGTCTGGTAAAATTTTTACAACCTTGAGATATTCTTTTGATTTATTGTAATAACTAATTAAAAAAGTATATAATTCCTTTGGTAACACTAGTGAGGGGTCATTCTCTCTTCCCCTTCTGATGTCTATGTCAGAAGCTTTCTCTGTCCCTTTTTCACTTTAATAAAATTCTGTTACACAAAAGCTCTTGAGTGATAAAGGCTGGTCCCTGGTCCCAATGCTAAATCTTCTTTGAAAATCATGAATCTGACACCATTCCCTGTAAGCTATCGCCACCTTCTCTTCGTCATTTTAAAAATCATTTTATCTGAAAATAGTGCTTTAGAAAACATGAATGAGAGAAAAAGGCATAAAGCAATAAACAGGTTGTCTTGTTGGTAGTCAGTATTTTGTAGCTAGTCAGGCTTTCCTTGTGGTTCAGCTGGTAAAGAATCCACCTGCTATGTGGGAGACTTGGGTTCAATCTCTTGGTTGGGAAGATCTCCTCAAGAAGAGAAATGCTACCCACTCCAGTATTCTGGCCTGGAGAATTCCGTGGACTGTATAGTCCATGGGGTCAAAAAGAGTTGGACATGACTGAGCAGCTTTCACTCATTCACTCTTGTAGGGAATGTGTGTAGTTGTGTGTGTGTGTGTGCACTTGTGTATGTGTGTATGTATGATCAATTACTCAGTCATGTCTAACTCTTTGTGACCCCACGGACTGTAGCCTGCTAGGTTTGTCTGTCCATGGAATTTTCCAGGTGAGACTACTGGAGAGGGTTGTCATTTCCTACTCCAGGTGGTCTTCCTTGCGATCACCTCTTGTGTCTCCTGCATCACCTGAGAATCCTCCTTATAGGAGTTAGACCTCAGTAAATAGCCCTGTGATGAGGCAAATTAGTGGGATTTCTTGTATTGGCATTTCTTGTATCCATTTCAGGAAAGAGATGCCAGGATGACTTGTAAAACCACTTGATGTGGATGAAAACTTACTTGTTGATTTGGACCACCATGACATAAAATCATTCAAAGACAGTATGACAGAAGCTCTGTCATTCTTAACATGTGGCTTCTCAGACTGTCTAGTGCATTGACACTTAATAAATAGGAGGGGAGAAGCACGATGTCACAAGGTCACATAGAAAATTTATGAACCATAACCAGAAATGGTACAAATCACCTCCCTATTCCATTAGCCCTGGACTCAGGAGCAGGGCCGTACCTTACTTAGGTAGTCTGGGAAATACTGTGTCCAGGAGAAAAAGATAAAAACAAAAGATGTGGAATATAGAACAGTCTCTGCAAGGTAATTACCACAAAAACACCTGTTCAGATATTCCCAACAGGACATTTGAGTGACTCAAAGTCAATGTTGGTTAGTTTATCGTGGCTCTGGTGGAGTTAGGAGGCTAGCAGAGAGGAGGAGAGTATCCAGTGGGGACAACTCTGTGTGGGACCCAAGTGGGTGGTTTCTGTGGTGGAATCTTAGTCAAACCTTGATTCCCTCCAACCTGAAGGGTGGTGGTTCAGCCTTCCTCCTGTTTCTCACACTGTCTATGAGATAACTGCAGATTCCCCTCTTACAAATTCCATTATCTGAGAAGATTTTGTTGTCCTCATGGCAATACCCTACTTTCTGAAAATTCTCCTCAGATTCTTGCTGTTGTCACAGAAGCATGAAGAATCTCTAAGGGCAGGGTTTTTCTTGTGGCAGTGGTTCTGTTTTGCCAGCCATATGGTATCCTGTACTCCTGGCTCTTCATTGTATTCATCCACCAAATCAAAACAAAAAACCAAGCTACCTCTGAAATGCATACTTTCAGACTGTTTTATGCTTCCACCCAATGTTCTTGAGGTCAATACTCCTAATTTACCAAAGGTTGTAATTAGTTAGCTCATTCTCTATGACCTCCATATTAGTAATCACTCTTGGTGTCTACAACTTCCATAATGCATCCATCATTCGGGATTCTCATTTACTTAACCTCCTCACTTTTATTTATATTTTACTCACTTCTTTCAACCATTCTCATCTATGTTTACAATCTTGATGTCACTAACAAATATTCTTTATTTCAAACATCTCATTTTCTCACCATCACCTTTCTCAACTTTCTTTTTAATTCATTACGTCTTATCTTGCTTCTTGCAATATTCTTCAATCCTTTTTCAGCACCCTCAGTATATCCCATTATTTTTTCACTGTCCATTACCCTCTCATCTAATCCCTCCTTTCCATTCATCCTAGCTTCTCTGAGTCTCTTTCCCTCTGTAATTCTTTCTAAGTAAACCAATACCTTGATTAAATAAAATTATGTGTTCTATCATATTTGCTTTCAAGTAGATAAGTAATTACTGGAGAAAGTCTCACAGTTATGCAAATTGTTCCAAGCAGTTTGAATGTGAAAGAGAACACTCAACATTGTCAGGCAATCCACTATATTTTTAACAAATTCATGTTTATTTTCCAAGGTAATCATTTTCTATTTCTCCCTTCTCAGACTACAAAACACCTACTCAACATTTCTTAAATTCAACTTTCTCTACCAGTTTTAAAGAAAAAAATATTAATTTATTATCCCTTTAGCAAACTTATCTTCGTACCTTCATCCTATTATAATGTTATATTATGTCTAATTCAAGGATGCTTTTGACTTATGAGAAACAAAAGATCTGCCTTAAAGTGGCTTACACCATAAAAATGTATTCTCATAATTGGAATCAGGAAGTTGAAGAGTATATTATTCAGTATCAATTGAAAATTAAAAGAAAAAACAATAACAGTCAGACTTATGTATAAAGAAAAGGATTTAATACAAGGGAATTTATTACAAAGGATAACTTAGAACAAATATGGAAAAGCCTGGTAAATTAAATTCTAGGCTGAATTTCCAAAAACGTCTCCTTGACTACTGGTCTTCTAGGAACACCGCTACCTCTGCTACCATCTTGAAGCTGAGGTTGAGGATACTAGTTTCTCAAACAGACATTCTAGAACATTGCCATCTCTATTATCCTCTATTATTAACCAGTCAATCCCATGAGCACTGGTTCCCAAGAGCTTTTGTAATAAGTGTTACAAACGGAGTTGCTTAAAACAGTAAAAATGTATTTTCTTACAGTTCAGCAAGTCAAAATTTTGAGATTATAGTGTCAGCAGGGTTAGCTCCTTCTAGAAGTCCTAAGGGAGAAACCATCCCAAGCCTATCTCCTACTTTCTAGTGATGTTCAGTAAGTCTTGATATTCCTTGGCTTTAAGACACACCAATCCAATCTCTGCTTCCATCTTCTTTATATCTCTGTGTATCCTTTACTCTATCATATTGGCACTCCACTGGCTCAGCATAATCCAGAATGATCTCTGTTTTATCCTTACCTTAATTGTGTTTGCAAAGACCTGATTCCCATATTCTGAAGTTCTGGGTGGACATGAAATTCTGCATAAATTTTTTTGCATTTCTGAAGACCTGTGCTTCAGGATCATAAATAAGGGGGAAAGATTTAGAGGTTAATGCTAGAGATAGTCAGATTATAAGGATGTGTAGACTAAGGAGACTGGATTTTACGTAATGTAAGTTGAAGTCCTTTGGAAGATGTAGGCAGAGGAATAAAACCATCTAACTCTAAAAGATTACTCTCATTAATGTATGCAAAATAGATTGATGGGGTGGGATGTAGGGGTGATGATGACAGTAATGGAAACAGTAAAACTGATGCCATTTTCAGTTGTCTAAGTGTTGCAAAAACCAGTACTCGAGAAACCAAGAACCACACTCGGCGAGTTGGAGAATTCAGGTTTATTATGTTGGCGGGCCCAGAGGAGTTAACACTGTAAGCTCTGAATCCTGAAAAAAGGGGTTACAGAGTTTTTACAGGCATGATTAAATGGGTTTTCAGGGTCTGGGTGATTGCAAATAGCAGGACAAGGGTTAGTGAGATAAGTTCCAGTTCCTAGTATTGTGAGTCCCCACTTTCTGAGACTATATAGCCTATGTGATCCAGACTTTGCAAAGAGCAAACTGAGTTACAGAGACAGGAGGAGCAAGAGGTTTTGTAAAATTTAAATTTTCCTCTTCATTCCCCCTCTTGATGCTCCTATCACTCACTGTAGAAAGCATCATCTCATGTTTTAGTAGGACATTTAGAGCTCCCCATCATTCAGGGGCCTATATTAAACTATTACCATTTGTAACTTTATGGATTTAATTTGAGAGGTTATGAACATTGAGAATACAAGGGCCAAACAAGAGTGACACAAAGAGCATGAAGAGAGGACCTGTTAAAGGGAGAAGCCATGATGCCCAGCTCTAGATACTGTTCCAATTATCCCAGGAATTAGCTAGTTTCTCTCTCCTTTTTATTATTTGTTCCCTTAGCTGTTGGGCCATTTCCCTGACTATTTCTGATTGGTTTACATAAAAGTAGCATTCTTCATTTAGGAAGAGGCAGAGTCCTACCTTTTTAGCTGTCAGTAGGTCTTCTACTACTACTACTACTAAATCGCTTCATTCGTGTCCGATTCTGTGCGACCCCATGGACTGCAACCTACCAGGCTTCTCCATCCATGGGATTCTCTAGGCAAGAACACTGGAGTGGGTTGCCATTTCCTTCCCTGTCCTATTCTGTAATACCACCTCAGCCAGGGAGTCTAGTTGGTCCTGTAATGAAGAGCACAGCAATAATACTGATTAGGGATAGAGGCCAGGGTTGACAATGAAATCCATTGATGTTTTGATAACCAGATCCTCAAGCTTCCAATGTGCATTGACCAACCAGCTGCCAGAGTGTAGCTGGAGCAAGGCTTAAGAATCCTCAAGCTTCCACCATGCGTTGACTAGTCAGCTTCTGCAGTGACTAGAGCAGGGCTGAGTCCTTTGTGGATGATGGCCATTGTCTTTGAAACCAGAACTTGAGGAGGTTTGTGGGGTCCCAAACTGCTTTCCAGGTGTCCTCAACACAGAAGGTCTCTGCCTTCTTGACTCTGGTGTGGTGGATCCAAGGGATGACAGCTGTAACTCTAACAGCAATAAGGTTTGCCAGGACAACTGTGTGAGGGTCTGTCCAAACTGGCTGAAGTGTTTTTCTTTTTTTTTCCAATCATTAATCCATACTTCATCTTCTGGCTGATAGGGATGAACCCAGTTGCCCAAAGGAATGGGTGTCCTTTCTAAGGTTTCTCGGGTGATATGGTTGAAGACTTTTCCAGGGCCTGAAGGTGCTGGGACATCTCCAGGCCAGCTAGTTGTTGGTGGTATTCTTTAAGCTACCCCCCGCAACTGGGTGTGATCTCCCATATAAAATCTCAAAGGGAGAATAGCTTGAAGACCTCAGGGTGTACTTACGGAGGGAGATGAGAGTCCACAGAAAGATAAAGCAGCTTGTTTTAGCATTGTCTGGGTGTTGGATGGGGGATATTCTTGTCCTACTACTAGTTGGAGAAACAAACTTAACAAGAAAGTTAAAGATATATGGCCCAAAGATTAGATGTAGGAAAGCTGCTGAGGGGCTAACCAGGAGAACCAGGTCCAGATACTGATTCTTTATATTAGTGTTTTTCTAGGTATGAGAAGATGCAAGAATTTGGACTCATAAAAATCTTCACCTGAAAACATCTGACTACCTGAAAGCCTGTGTTTTTTTTTGTTTGTTTGTTTTTTCTCAGAGCACAGAGTGCCTTATTTTTTGTCTCCACCATGAACTCTTTTCAAGGGGGTGTTGAAGGTCAGCATCTTGTAGTGGTCATGATTTAATCTTTGTAGAGGGAGCTGGCAAGAGCCAACATTCAGTCAGCAGGGCCCCTTCATAGCCACATATTTGACCATGTTTTGGGTGCATTTCATGGTCATTGTGTCCCACGGTGCTAGGAAGGCTCATTCCCAGGTCTAACAAAGATTCCATTGACAAGCCACTCAGTATGTTGTCCCTAGACCAGGCTTTGTTAGTAGCAAAGGTCTCTGGACCATACCTACCTTATTAGCCTCTTGGTCTAGGAAAATATTTCCTTTTGTTGCTTCTTCCTATATCTAGAGCTACATTATTACAATTATTGATCTCATATGGAACTGCATATCAGCATTTTATCACAGGCTCAGTCACACATTTGGTAATGTAAGAAATAATCTTCTGAAACAAGCTACATAGAAAATAATATAGCTGGCAGTTATTTGTAAGGTCACAAGCAAGAATTTAAGTCAAGAACTATACCATGTTTCACTGGGTATAGTCTGATATACTCCAGGTCATCTGACTCAGTTAAATGATTATGGCCAAGTGCTAATCTCGTGGTTGTACATCATGGAGCATCTGACCTTTATCCAAAGGCTGGTTACTGAGATAAGCTTTAGAAACAATCTTAGAGTGTCCTTTTTAATAACTTAATTAAAGCTTTTAGCAATATAACAAGAACTATTTCAGAAGTGAGTCTTAGTAAGCAGAGACCCTAATTAACAAAACTAGAACTTAATATTCAGTGAAATATAAATATTTCTTTCTTTCTTTTTTTTTTTTTTTTTTTGAGAACTCATTGTGAGGGCATTAACACTGTAGCCAGGAAAGGTTTTAACCCATCAAATAAAAATGAGATCAATCAGGAAGCTGGGAAAAGCCAAGCGGCTGTCTTGGATTTCCCATAGTCCTGGCTCTTTGATTTTCAGCTGTTGTTTATCCATTTTTAATTTCTTGATTTAGGAGCAGACTTTTGCCATGTTTTAAGAACATCAGGGTAGTAAAAGCCTAACTGTGAGGAGTTATTTTTTTGTAGAAGCAGGATGAGCTTTGTCTACATGTACCAGAATATTAAATAATGTTTATCTACTTTACCAAAGTAACAAAAAGATTTTAAAAACCAATGTAAATTACTTAGAGGCAAAGAAATTCATAATCTGTTATCAAAAGCTGCATTCTAAGAAAACTTTGTTCTCTAAATGGAGAGAAGACCAAATTCCTGTCTGGTACCAGCTTACTGTTAAAAACAAAATTTAATTTTCTGCTTAATCTTAGAAAGTCTTTTCCATAAATTTTGAAGAACTAGCAGTATTCTTCTAAAGGCATGAGAGTAAAACCATAGAAGGCATGTTAAAATCTAATTCTAATGCAATTGACAAAGAAACCTGTTCATAACACTTTAATATGATAACTAGAATTATATTTGACCATCTTTTATCAGGGCATATCAGATATATATGAATTTCACATAATCTTAGGCTATCTATATTAGTAACATCAGCCATATAGTATAATCTGAAAAGATTTATCACCCCTTCAATAGTACTTCTCATGCAATTTAAGACATCCAATGAACCCAGGTAGCTTAATAGCTCTTTAGAAGTCTCAGGGGCCTCTGAAGCATCCAAAAGTTAGTTAGAAGTCATTTCGGAATTTTTGTTGATAAATATCAAAAGGGTTTATAACACTCAGCCAGGTAGGATCATATAAGTCACTGTGAAAAAATACTTATTTTCTTAGCCAAAGGTAACAAAAGATTTCAAAAGTAAATATTGAACAGCTCAATTAAGAGGTAAAGAAACAAATCTATAATTAAAAAGAGTTCAACATCTGAAATTATATGCTCTTAACAGAGAGAAAGGCCAGATTTAAGTTTTTGTACCAGTTTACTTAAAACTCATTTAGGTAAACTTAATTAAATTTATTTTAAACTTAGTCCTCAATTCAGTTCGGTTCATTTCAGTTGCTCAGTCATGTCCGACTCTTTGTGACCCCATGAATTGCAACACACCAGGCCTCCCTGTCCATCACCAACTCCCGGAGTTAATCCAAACTCATGTCCATCATGTCGGTGATGCCATCCAGCCATCTCATCCTCTGTTGTCCCCTTCTCCTCCTGCCCCCAATCCCTCCCAGCATCAGAGTCTTTTCCAATCAGTTAACTCTTTGCATGAGGTGGCCAAAGTATTGGAGTTTCAGCTTTGGCATCAGTCTTTCCAAAGAACACCCAGGACTGATCAGTCTCCTCTTCTACCTGTTGGGGTAGGACTTGATTAAGGACTGGCCCCAGGACCTTACCTGTGGCCATTCCTAGTGAGTTGGTCCGTCCCTCCAATGAGTCTGGTCAGGGCTTGGCCATCCAGAGAGTCAGAACACTGGTCTGAAAGAGAACCTAGAATACTATCAAGTGGAACACCTCCTTGTTTGTCTCAGGGTTCCTTTAATCTAGCCCAACCGAGCCACCAGTCCAGTGACTCAGGAGGCTGGCATGGTTGGAATCTCCCTGAAGCCTCCAGAAATGTTGTAGAAACCATTACTTGAGAAACTATCACTACACTTGGAGAGTTGGAGAACTCAGGTTTATTACGCCAGCAGGCCCAGAGGAGTTGACACTCCAAGCTCTGAGCCTCAACAAAGAGGTTAGAGAGTTTTTATGCACAGATAGGCATGATTAAGTGGGTTTGCAGGAGCTGGATGATTACAAAGAGCAGGACAAAGGTTAGTGAGATAAGTTCCAGTTCCTAGTATTGTGAGTCCCCACTTTCTGAGACTATGTGATCCATGGCCTATGTGATCCAGATTTTGCAAGGAGCAAGCTGAGTTACAGAGGAAACAGGAATAGGAGGTTATGTAAAATTTTAACTTATCCTCTTCATGAGAAGTAGATAATTGTGTTAATGACTGGTTGTCAAGTAAAAAAGGTAACAACTAGTTTGATTACAGATATGTTTTAAAGGTACGGCCACTGGACTTTCCAAAGGATTTGAAGTAAAGGTTAAGAAAAGTGAGAAACTAAGGAAAACTTTTGGATTTTTGTCTGAACAATAGGGTTCAATTTGGTGCTATTTCAGCTACAGGAAAATATGGGACCATTAGATTTACTGTTTTTCTTCTTTCAAATATCCTCAGGGTAAAGGGTGATAGCAGGCTGAATTAGTTAGAGGACCTTTTAGGGAGTCTGTAAAATAGATGAGAACCTCACCTGAGGATTTGGAACTGAAAGCATTGTCCTCTACATTTAGACTGGCTGCAAACATCTGAGACAGCAGGGAAAGATTACTGCTCACATTCAGCTACATTAACATTCAATAGTGCTATTACTATTATGTTTTAAAAGGAATTTACTGATTCCAGTAATTAGGAAGTAGGTGGAGAAATCTGGCTTTAGTTACATTTGATTCCAGGAGCTTAAATTATGCCAATAGTTATCTCTCTTTCTCATTCATTATTGTTTCCATTCTCTTTTTAATGGAGATTGTTTTTTTTTTTCTTTATGGAGAAACTTAAGACTTGGGTACATCAAATAAAACCAATTTCTTGGGTGAAAAAAATCAAAACCCACAATATAAAAAAAAAAAAAGTTAACACTGTCTGGGCCATAGCAGAACCCAGAGAATACATTCTTTAAATTGAAAAATTCTAGGTGCTTCATAATTGACCTTTTGATACAAAATGAGCTATTAAATTTGCAAAGGTGGTTCTTGGTGTTGAGGTCCATAGGACAAGCTAGGAAGACTTCAAACCTTGAGCTGAATTCCATGAAGGTTTATTTGGCTTTTGAATTGGTTCATCCTTGTCTAAGAGGTAGCAGCAGCAATAGCGCCCACCTTCTGAGCAGCTTATTTCTTGGCATGATGAGCCTGAAGGACCGCCACAGCCTCATCCACCTTGGAGCAGAGAGACTTGGGGCACTCCAGCATGTGCAGCAGCTCCGAGCTGTCGATCTCCAGCAGCATCCCAGTTATCTTGCCAGCCAGGTTCTAGTGCATCGTCTGGATGAGTGGGAACAGACGTTCACCCAGCGTCTGCTTCTGTTCCTGGGGGTCTGCTGTGGCCAGCATGGAGGTGGTCAGCGGCTCCTGCCCTTGAATGTGGACCACAGGCGGGGGTGCCTGCAGGGGCCGGATGGGAGGGTGAGGACTGCGGATGCTGGAGGCATATTTGTAAGGTGCAACAGCCCAAGGAGCAGTGAAAGCAACAGCAGCACGAGGTGCTAAGTTCTGCACAGCTGTAGCAACACCTCCAGATTGGCAGCTGTCAGTCAGCCCTTGCTGGGCCACACCAGCCCCACCAAAGTCCATAGCCAAGCTGTCAGGGCACTCAGACTCAACTCTCTAAGTGGTAGTAGGGAGGCTGCGAGAGGCCGGAGCATTACCAGTTGGAGCCAGACGGCGAAGAGCTGGACGAGGCCCAGACTGGCGTATAGCACTTGGCATTCCTTAGAAGCCTTGAGGTCTCCCACCTTGCTGCCAGCATGGATTAGGCCTCATCTGTGCTAACTGGTTAGGTGTGTAATACAGAGGTCTTCCCTGAGTCTGTGGAACTGCTGGCACAAAGTAGACCCCAGCTTCAGGCTGGAACTGATTTAGGATGGTGTTGGCGGGCAGTGCCCTCATCCCAGCCACCTGCTGCATATGCTGGTTGGTCACGTGAGCCTTTCTCTGGGCCAGAGAGACATACAGTGGCTTGGAGCCCATGATGCATCCATTCATCTCTGTGACTGCTTTGGTTGCCTCTTCAGGGGATGAGAAGCAGACAAAGGCAAATCCTTTGCTTCTCCCATCCTCCAGCATCACCTTAGCACTGGGGATTGATCCAAAAGGAGAAAACTCTTTCTTTAACTTCTTGTCATTGATGGTTTCATCCAAGTTCTTAATGTAGAGATTCACCCCCTAAGCGACTAATCCTCTCCTGCTTCAGCTGTTCAAATTTTCGCTTTAACTCAGCCTGCCACTCCACTTTCTTTAGTTCACGGCCAACGAAAATGACCTTCCCAGTGATTTCCATTCATCTCTTCCACAGCCTTATTGGCATCCTCATGTTTTTCATAACTTTTCACAAAGCCAAAGCCTTTGGATTTCCCACTGGGATCTCTCATCACCTTGACACTTAGGGTCTTATCAAACTGGCTAAATAGCTCTTTCAGATTCTCATCATCAAACTTTTCCCTGAAGTTTTTGATGTAAACATTGGTGAATTCCTTGGCTTTGGCTCCAAGTTCATCTTCCCACTCTTTTCGAGACTTGAATCTGCCCACAAACACTTTGCGGTTGTTGAGGAGCATGCCGTTCATCTTTTCGATGGCCTTGTCCGCAGCCTCCTGGGTCTCGAAGTGGACAAAGGCATAGCCCTTAGAGCCATTTTCATCACACACCACCTTGCAGGACAGAGTGTTCCCAAAAGCAGAAAAAGTATCATAAAGTGCCTTGTCATCTATAGATTTGTCCAGGTTCTTGATGAAGACGTTTCCCACACCAGATTTTCTCAGAGATGGATCGCTCTGAGACCACATGATTAGGATCGGCTTTCCCTTAATTACATCAAAGTTCATGGTGTCCAAGGCCGGCTCAGCGTCGGCTGGCTGCTGGAGGTTGACTTAGGCATAACCCAGGGAGTGGTGGGTGATCATATAGCGGCAGACCCAGATGGACAGCACAGGCCCTGCAGGACTGAACTTTTTGTACAGCATGGTCTCGATGACGTCTGAGCGCAGGTCACCCATGACCTTTTTATTTATTTATTTTGCTTCAGGCTACTTGGCCCAAAAGTGGTGGAGGCTGCCGCGACCTTAGGTGGAGAGCTCTTTTTTTCATTCTTACTAGGTTCTGTTTCCTGGTGAATATTTCCTCTGTGATAATAAAAAGTTCTTGTAGAAATGATTGCTAATAAATTTACATTAATTATATTCCTTCTTTGTAATCATAAATATTTTAGGAGAACACATACATACATATAAATAAATAATCTTTGTTCTGATATTTTATTTAACCCTCCAAAAGACTGTTCTGGATCCCACTTGTCTTAAGTATCCCTTCTGAAACAATATTGATCAATATTTCAGGACTATTAAGATTGGCCTGGAATGAGAAATGTGCCCAGTTTTTGTCCAGGAAGAATGGAGTACCATGATTGAAAAATCCACCCTTACTGTAAAATGGCATGGAGGAAATTTTCCAAGTTTCCAAAGAAAAGGGAATTGAAAAGGACTGTCGGGAGCAATTTTACTATAACTACCATGTGTATATAACATGTTTTCATAAAACTTTTTTTCATATTTTTCTAATTATTTACTTCTCCCTGTCAAAAGAATAATTGAAGGAAAATGATACTGTTGTCTTTTTGATAGTTAAACATTTTCTATGCTAAGTGAATGAATGTAAAGTGAATGAACCAATGAATGAATCATCATGATTCTTCCATTAAGAAGAAAGATAATACCAAAAATAACTATCACAACATATTTTTTACAGATGTATAACCTATCTTACATATTCTTTGGGAGACTAATTATTTTTCTTATAAAAAGAGATTTAAACACATTTCCTGAAGGGTCTAAAAGAGAATAAAATACCCAAACAATATTAGTAATATTAATAGAGTTTGAACAAGAAAAAATTGATGAACTATGATTTTTATTATGTGAAAGCATGACATATCACTTGACTATCAAAAATTGCCATTTGCTTAATTTCCTATTAACTAGAAGAAATTAGGCTCATATTAAATGAATTTTCCTGGTAGCTCAGATGGCAAAGAATCTGCCTGCAATGTGGGAGACCTGGGTTAGATCCCTGGGTTGAGAAGATCCCCTGGAGGAGGGCATGGCAAACCATCCCAGTAGTCTTGCCTGGAGAATTCCAATGGACAAAGGAGCCTGGCAGGCTATACAGTCCATGGGGTGGCAAAGAGTTGTACACAACTGAATGACTAAGCACAGCACAGTTATTTCTTTAACTGCTTTTGTCAAGAAGATAATGTAAATCCCTAGAAATGATGCTATAGTTTATATAGTATAGTATATTATGGGCATATTTAATAGATGAAGCACTAGATAACTACTAGTACATTTATTACTCTACATCTACATCTGTGTGCTCAGAAGTATCCAACACTGTGTGGCCCTGTTAGGTAGTTAGACTAGGAAAAAGAAGTTAAAAACATCAATGGCTAAAAGACCAAGAAGGGAAAAGCCTGCAAAAATGAAATAAAGGGTGGTCTGACTCTCAGGTGAAACAAACAATCCTCCTGGCTAGCCAAATTTACATAGGGCAAGCTCAGGAGGAGGAAAAAAAAATATATGAAAAGAGGAGCCAAAATTGAGCCCCTCTTATCATCTCTTCTTTCATATTGGCCTGCCTTCATGCCTTGAGGATGTATTTTCCTTTGCTTGCCAAATAAAACTGAGCTGAAATACTGGTTTGCTGTTTAAAACTGAGCTGTAACATAGCTGTAACACTGATCTGCCATTTCAAATTTTTGCTGCAACGAAAGAGAATTGAGAAATTTACACACTCCCCTGACAGCCCCATGAACAATAGCCTGCCAGGTTTCTCTGCCTATGAAATTTTCCAGGTAAGAATACTGGAGTGGGATGCCATTTCTTCCTCCAGGGGATCTCCTGGACCCAGGGACTGAACCCACATCTCCTGTCTTTCCTGCATTTGCAGGTGGATTCTTTACCACTAGTGCCACCTGGGAAACCTATACTTATTATTCAGTTCAGTTCAGTTCAGTCGCTCAGTCGTGTCTGACTCTTTGCGACCCCATGAATCACAGCACGCCAGGCCTTCCTGTCCATCACCAACTCCCGGCGTTCACTCAGACTCAAGTCCATCGAGTCAGAGATGTCATCCAGTCATCTCATCCTCTGTTGTTCCCTTCTCCTCCTGCCCCCAATCCCTCCCAGCATCAGAGTCTTTTCCAATGAGTCAACTCTTCGAATGAGGTGGCCAAAGTACTGGAGTTTCAGCTTCAGCATCATTGCCTCCAAAGAAATCCCAGGGCTGATCTCCTTCAGAATGGACTGGTTGGATCTCCTTGCAGTCCAGGGGACTCTCAAGAGTCTTCTCCAACACCACACTTCAAAAGCATCAATTCTTCGATGCTCAGCCTTCTTCACAGTCCAGCTCTCACATCCATACATGACCACAGGAAAAACCATAGCCCTGACTAGACAGACCTTTGTTAGCAAAATAATGTCTCTGCTTTTGAATATACTATCTAGGTATTAAATCTGTCCTGTTGTTCCTTATGGAACTATCTCTACTAAGATTCTCAAATTATCATGCACATGCATTTGCCAAAATTTTATCCAAAGAAATATGTGACATATTAAGTGATAGCTCTGTTGGTAAAGAGTCTGCCTGCAATGCAGGAGACCCTAGTTCAATTCCTGGGTTGGGAAAATCCCCTCAAGAAGGAGATAGGCTATCCACTTCAGCATTCTTAGGCTTCCCTTATGGCACAGCTGGTAAAGAATGTTCCTGTAATGTAAGAGACTTTGGTTCAATTCCTGGGTTGGGAAGATCCCTTGGAGAAGGGAAAAACTACCCATTTCCGTATTCTGGCCTGGAGAATTCCATGACTGTATGGTCATGAGGTTGCAGAGTCAGACGTGACTGAATGACTTTTACTTTCACGTATATTATAACCTAGAAGTGAGTTTTTCCCCCAGTGAGGGTTCATTTAAATAATTTTTTTTGTCATCATAGGGGGATTTTCTTTTTCTTTTGCAACATAGCTTGTGGTGAAGAAACATTGGTGCCCACAGTCCCTGAAAGTGTAAAATGAAAGTGTTAGTTGCTCAGTCATTTCCAACTCTTTCTGACACCTTTGACTGTAGCCTGCCAGGCTCATCTGTCCATGGAATTCATCAGACAAGAATACTGGGTGGGTAGCCATTCTCCAGGGGATCTTCCCAACCAGGGATGAAACCCTAGTCTCCTGCATTGCAGGCAGATTCTTTATGGTCTGAGCAATCAGGGAAGCAAGGAGAGATAAAAAGCACTAGGGAAGAAATGAACACCTGCAGGAGTTGTTTTGTTGTGACTAAAGAGGCACTTTGATGTTCAGCAAGAGGGAGGAATATGCAAGCAAAAGAATGTAGACAGTGATTAAAACCATGTTTCTTTGCCAGTGGGGTTTCTATACATGTTTTATCACTGTTTCTGGATGTAAAACAAGAAGGTGTGTAACCTTTGCATCCCACTGCCACAGCATTAATCTCCCCCAGAATGAAGACAGAAGGTCCCAGTGTGTGGTGCATAGAACAGATATATTTTAATAGGCCAGAGTTTGATGCTATCACAAACAATGGCATTTGCCAAGTTTAACTTGAAATAAAATCTAATCTTACAAATAACTGAAATAGAACAAAATGCATAAAGCATCTGTTTTCAAATTACTGTATTGTTTATAAATCAAATAAGCCACTTCCTAACTCAATCAAATTGTCCTTGTGAGTTAATGGGCTGTGATATCAATCTTTTATACTAAAATCCATTTTGAGGTGGTTCTTATAGCTTTTAGCTCAATGCTGCTTCTCTAGAAAGGAGAGTTTATCTCCCAGAAATTTCCATGGTCCCCACTTGTTCAGAAATCTTGCATGTGGTTTGGCAAGTATGTGAACACCTAGCCTAGGATATTTGAAGACATGTCTGAGGGATGTATTAGAAGCTATCATTTAGAACATAGCATAAGGCGATGGCACCCCACCCCAGTACTTTTGCCTGGATCCCTGGACGGGGGCCTGGTGGCTCCAGTCCATGGGGTCGCTAGTCGGACAGGACTGGCGACTTCACTTTGCTTTCCACTTTCATACGGTGGAGAGGAAATGGCACCCACTCAGTTTCTTGCCTGGAGAATCCCAGGGACAGGGGAGCCTGGTGGGCTTCTGTCTGTGGGGTCGCACAGAGTCGGACACGACTGAGCGACTTGCAGCAGCAGTAGCAGCATACACTGCAAATTAGGTGGAAGGAAGAAGATTTTATTATCTCTTTATTTTATTCTAGTTTTGTCTGTACTGGGTCATCATGGCTGCACTCATGCTTTCTCTAGTTGCAGTGTGCAGGCTTCTCATTGTGGTGGTTTCTCCAGTGAGCTTAAGGCACATGGGCTCAGAAGTTGTTGCTCCTGGGCTTAGTTGCTTTGTGGTATGTAGAATCTTCCCCAACCAGGAATTAAACCTGTGTCTCCTGTATTGGCAGGAAGATTCTTAACCATGGGATCACCAGGGAAATGCAGGAAATAGCTTTTAAAAAAGAGCACCTTTGGGGTTCTAAGTGCTTTGTTTACAAAGTCTCATTTATTCATCCTTGATATTATTTGGATACTATTTCTATAATCATATCTCCTTTTTACAGAAAAATAAATAAAAATTTATGGAGAAATTGAAGTAACTTAATTATTAAAACTAAGTTGTATAAGAACTAAGATATTATCCCAAATTCCATCACATAAAACATCTATCAGATAAAATAAACATCCTAAAAGGATCAGGATATCAAAAGTCCATCAAGATGTATCTTTTCTTCAATTTGGTTGTCCCTACTGCCTCATTTAATTGCTATACTGCTAACCACCTTGAAATCTAATAATATTCAATCTAAAAATGTAATATAGCTTTTCAAGTTAAAAATCCAGCTTCTTTTAGATGTTTAGTCTCAGCCAATATTTAAACTAAATCAATTCAAATTTAAACTTTGTATCAGGACTGTCTTCCCATTTAAACTCTCTCCATTTTTTTCCTCATTCTTTTCCTTCTTCTACTGCTTGTGCTCTCAGGATGACTATGGATTTGGGGAAAAAATTGGTATAACTTCAAAAGTTTGAGAGATAGGAGGCTATTCTGTATCCTGTTACCTCTTTCTTCCTTGAGCCTGCTGGGATGACTGAATACACAATGACAGCTATTGTGTATTCACCTCTAATCCCTGTTCACCTGTTTCTCATGCAACTCTCCGTCATTGTGTTGGCAATAAATGTCTCAGCTTCCTAACTTGACCTCGGATTATGGGATTTACCTGTTTTGGATTTTTCCATGAAATTTCCCAGGCAAGAATACTGGAATTGGTTGCCATTTCCTCCTCCAGGGACTCCTCCAGCCCAGGATTGAACCCATGTCTCCTGTGTCTCTTGCATTGGCAGGCAGATTCTTAACCATTGAGCCACCAGGGAAGCTCAGTCACTTCTATTCTTCGTCAATTTGTTGATGTGCCACGGGGATATCACAAGACACATATTAATGTGTGCCCTAGTGTGTGAGTGTAAAGTATTTGCATGCAGGATGGTTTACATAAAATTTTCCTGTTATATATTAACTTATGTCTGAAGGCTTAGATTTGGAACACCATTCAAAGCAAATTTGGAGAGAAAATTCAATTCAGTGGTGCATATTGCGAGGAAGCTTCTTGTGTCTAGAGTGTCATGGACAAATCTGCTGATGAGTAATTTTAAGTGCAGAATTCACATAAAAAGTTCTTCTGCTCTGGAATTCAGCCAGCTCCCTGGGGTTCTCTAGTCATCCCTGCAGAATGGTGGCCCTGTGAGGTCAACAAGGAAGCTCCAAACAACTCTCATAATGGTCTTCCTCCCCATATTCCTCTTCACTTTTCAGCTCTTCTGTGTTTCTCTCCTTAAGTTAAGAAGTATATGTGTTCTCTTTCTTGTTAGATAGGGGAGTGTTGCTATATGCTGCATTCTCCACTTCAGGGCTTTAAGCAAAACCTCAGTGCTCTCTCTTTAATTTCACTCTTGATTTATTAGACACAAACTGATCCAGATTTCTTCAAATATCAAATCCTTATAAATCAAAAGGTGCTTTAGTTCTAAGCTATTTCACTTTCTGTGAGTTAAAAAAAAAACATGCAGAGAAGCTATACTGAATACTTTGCAATAATATTTAATGGGAAAGAATCTGAAAAAGAACACATATAGGTGCTTTTGAACTGTGGTGCTGAAGAAGACTCTTGAGAATCCCTTGGACTGCAAGGAGATCAAATCAGTCAATCCTAAAAAAAAAAATCAATCCTGAATATTCATTGGAAGGACTGATGCTGAAGTTGAAGTTCCAATACTTTGGCCACCTGATGCAAAGAGCTAACTCATTGAAAGAGACCTCGATTCTGGGAAAGATTGAAGGAAGGAGGAGAAGGGGGTGACAGAGGATGAGATGGTTGGATGGTATAACCAACTCAATAGATATGAGTTTGAACAAACTCCAGGAAATAGTGAAGGATAGGGAAGCCTAGCCTGCTGCAGTTCAAGGAGTCACAGAGTCAGATGTGACTTAACAACTGAACAACAACAACAACAACAACAACCACACAGACACAGACACACACACACACATATATATATATGAGTGTATATGTATACATATATACATGTATATATACATATATCTGAATTACTGTAGAATCTAACACATTAAGAGCAAAAATTCGCTTAGAATTTAATGTAACATTTTTTTTCCCAGGTTGTATCTGTTCTTGATATAGAGTAATAAATGACAATACTCTATTAGATGGTAGTCATAGGACAGTAGACATAGAAAAAGAACGCTTATTGTTTAAAATGTACAAATAGTATTCCTTACATGTGCAAAAGATCTTGTAAGCATTTGG
Source organism: Tragelaphus eurycerus (assembly GCA_935064755.1). Taxonomy (NCBI): domain Eukaryota; kingdom Metazoa; phylum Chordata; class Mammalia; order Artiodactyla; family Bovidae; genus Tragelaphus; species Tragelaphus eurycerus. The sequence goes on along the minus strand of CAKXYN010000004.1, from coordinate 37,049,997 downwards.
AAAATACCTAGTGTTCAGTAATTTTTTTTACCTATTTTTTCTGCTATGTTTTGACGTCCCTTTGTTTTGACTGCCACCTGTCTGCCAGATTCACTTGATTCTGTTATTTCTGCTCCTTAAGATTTGGACTTTCACTGGTGACCTGTTGCAATCTAGTTAGGTCTGTGTATTAATTGGTTTCCAGAATCTGGAAGCCATCCTGTCTCATTTGAAACTTATTTCTGATAACAGTGAGGAGGAGTGAAGTATCTTTTAAAGGAACACATCATTGTAAACATCATATATATATATATATAAGAGACTTGAAAAATATTTTCATGGACTCAAATATTGATTCATTTTTATATAAATTAATTCAGTTCTTTAATAAAGTTCCTACTGTGTGTTACAATGAGTCTGATTTTCTGGTATATAGCAGAGGAGCAGACAGAAAAATATTTTACTCTTATTCCTTCATTCTAGTAAGGCAAACAGATACCAAGGAGACTAAAACATGACAATTTCAGATAGTGACAATGAACATAAAAAATAGCCAAGATACTTAGCTAGAGAATTACATGATATTTCTGAGACAGTGATTTTCAGAATCATGCTGCCATTAAATAATAAATTCTAGGTAATGATAATGAAGGTTATAGTGAGATTTAAATTCCTACCGATTTTAAATTATGATGAATTGGAGGAATAATTATTTTAGGAGAATGTTTTTATAATTGTTTATAGTTATAATATTTATAAAGTGTTCATTCAGAAACCTAGCATGGCCACCATTTATTTCCTGTTCAAGAACACAATATTATAAATTTACCTCAACTTAGAAGATTATGACTCTACTAAACATTAGAAGATTATTCATTCATCAGTTTCCTTGGAAATTATTAATGAAGTTAAGCTCCTATAACAAAATACCACAGACTGCGTGGTTTATTTATTTTCTTATAGAAATTTATTTTCTCACACTTCTGGAAGCCCAAGATCCAAACGCCAGCAGAGCAGCTTCTGGTGAGACCTCTGGTGCTCTCTCAGTGTCCCTACATGGCCTTTTCTCTGGGTGGATATGCAGAAAGCTTGAGAGAGAGAGATCTTTGGTGTTCTTTTTCATGATAAGGCCACCAATCTTATTGCATTAAGACCTCACTCTTCTGTCATTACAGTTTCACTAACCTAAGATGCATCTTTCCATTTTTAATGTCCATAATAACATCCAATGTTTCCTCCTTCATTAATGATAGAAAGAATAATTCAAACTACTTGAGAATATTGCCTTGACCCTGTGGAAAATAGCCATTAGTCTTGTTTTTTTTTTTTTTTTTTTTTTTGAATGTCAGTTTAACACCTTATTCTTTTAATTCAACAATCACACAGTCACCCAGAATGTGAAACTCTTATGACCTTTCCACCTGACACAGCTGAATTGTTTCAAATCAGCTAAGAAAAGCTTAGACTTGTTTTTATCCTTACATTTCTTTAAGCTTGTCTCCTACAAATAGTTTCCCTTAAATTCCCTTGGCTTTCAGTTAATCAAATTCTCAGTAATTTTAATATAAAAATTATGTATACATCTGGAATGGGGCTGCTGCTGCTAAGTCACTTCAGTCATGTCTGACTCTGTGCGACCCCATAGATGGCAGCCCACCAGACTCCTCTGTCCCTGGGAGTCTCCAGGCAAGAACACTGGAGTGGGTTGCCATTTCCTTCTCCAATGCATGAAAGTGAAAAGTGAAAGTGAACTTGTTCAGTCCTGTCTGACTCTTAGTGACCCCATGGACTGCAACCAGGCTCCTCGATCCATGGGATTTTCCAGGCAAGAGTACTGGAGTGGGTTGCCATTGCCTGCTCAATGATTGATACGTAAATGTGTTGCAACAAATGAGGGTATGCAGATATCCTAATAGGATAGACCTTGTAGATATTTATACCAGTAGCACACTGAAAACATCTTTTTCTTTAATGTTTTCATTGATGTAACTAGGTCAATTACTTGCTAGACTGTGTTTAGCAATGAAATATGCCAAGCATCACTATGAACAAAGCTAGTGGAGATAATGGAATTTCAGTTGAGCTATTTCAAATCCTAAAAGATGATGCTGTGAAAGTGCTGCACTCAATATGCCAGCAAATTTGGAAAACTCAGCAGTGGCCACAGGACTGGAAAAGGTCAGTTTTCATTCCAGTCCCAAAGAAAGGCAATGCCAAGGAATGCTCAAACTACTGCACAATTGCACTCATCTCACACACTAGTAAAGTAATGCTCAAAATTCTCCAAGCCAGGCTTCAGCAATACATGAACCGTGAACTTCCAGATGTTCACGCTGGTTTTAGAAAAGGCAGGGAGTAAAGTTAAAAAAAAAAATAAAATAAATAAATAAAATAAAAAAAAGAAAAATCAGGGGAACCAGAGATCAAATTGCCAACATCTGCTGGATCATCGAAAAAGCAAGAGAGTTCCAGAAAAGCATCTATTTCTGCTTTATTGACTATGTCAAAGCCTTTGACTGTGTGGATCACAATAAACTGTGGAAAATTCTGAAAGAGATGGGAATATCATACCACCTGACCTGCTTCTTGAGAAACCTATATGCAAGTCAGGAAACAACAGTTAGAACTGGACATGGAACAACAGACTGGTTCCAAATAGGAAAAGGAGAACGTCAAGGTTGTATATTGTTACCCTGCTTATTTAACTTCTATGCAGAGTATATCATGAGAAATGCTGGGCTGGAAGAAGCACAAGCTGGAATCAAGATTGCCAGGAGAAATATCAATAACCTCAGATATGCAGATGACACCACCCTTATGGCAGAAAGTGAAAAGGAACTAAAAAGCCTCTTGATAAAAGTGAAAGAGGAGAGTGAAAAAATTGGCTTAAAGCTCAACATTCAGAAAACGAAGATCATGGCATCTGGTCCCATTACTTCATGGGAAATAGATGGGGAAACAGTGGAAACAGTGTCAGACTTTATTTTTCTGGGCTCCAAAACCACTGCAGATGGTGATCACATCCAGGAAATTAAAAGACGCTTACTCTTTGGAAGGAAAGTTATGACCAACCTAGATAGTATATTCAAAAGCAGAGATATTTCTTTGCCAACAAAGGTCCGTCTAGTCAAGGCTATGGTTTTTCCAGTGGTCATGTATGGATGTGAGAGTTGGACTGTGAAAAAAGCTGAGCATCAAAGAATTGATGCTTTTGAACTGTGTTGGTGTTGGAGAAGACTCTTGAGAGTCCCTTGGACTACAAGGAGATCCAACCAGTCCATTCTAAAGGAGATCAGCTCTTGGATTTCTTTGGAAGGAATGATGCTGAAGCTGAAACTCCAGTACTTTGGTCACCTCATGTGAAGAGTTGACTCAATGGAAAAGACTCTGATGCTGGGAGGAATTGGGGACAGGAGGAGAAGGGGACGCCAGAGGATGAGATGGCTGGATGGCATCACTGACTCAATGGACGTTCGTTTGAGTGAACTCTGGGAGTTGATGGACAGGGAGGCCTGGCGTGCTGCGATTCATGGGGTTTCAAAGAGTCGGACAGGATAGAGCAACTGAATTGAACTGATGCCCTTTTGTAACTGATGCAAGCTAAAACTGTTTGAATCAAATAACCAGTAATTTAGTAGCTTGACAATTGGGGAGATCAGTAGAGAGGAAAGTGCATTTGCAAATGATAGTCACTGCATTGGTCCTCAACATTGATCCTAGGAAATGCTGCTGGACTGTGGCTCTTTAAAAATCCAGACAGAATTTAGCCAGTAAGCAGGGGAAATTTGGCCCCAAGAGGTTGAATCATAGTTAACTAAAAACCTAGTGAAACTGTGAGAGACACCAGAAAGAAAATGCTACCACATGGATCAGAATATTTTTGTCACCTAATGTGAATGGGAAATGACCACATAGTCAGTAAAAAAAAAAAAAAATATTTTGGATTTTCTGTGTAATTCAAGAACACAGAAATAAGAAATATAAAGAATAGAGGAAGAGGATGAAGAAGTGAATTTTATTGGAATTGCAAACTACACACTGAACAAAACCTCAAAATAAGGGGAATTGGCCGTGTTGAATGTTTAAAAGCATCAGGTTAAGCTAGCTGGCCATAGCCATCTGATGGTATTTGCTATCTTGTCAATAAGTGGGAAATGATACTTATGGGCTCCTGTGATTTATATTCAGCTTTACCCTTGTGATAAACTGGATATCAGAATGAGAAATATTCAAATTACCATGGCTAATGCATCTATTACATCCACTCAGCCAATGGTCGAATTAGCCACTGAATTTAAGTGTCTCTGACTCTTTCTACGGTTTCCCGTTTTGATAAAATAAATCTTCACTTATATATTAGCGTTCTCACCAGACTCATACTGTCCAGGGAATCTATTTCTTCCCTTGAGTTTATGTGTGTTAAGTCACTTCAGTCATGTCTGACTCTTTGTGACCCTATGGTTTGTAGCTCACCAGGCTCCTCTGTCCATGGGATTCTCCAGGCAAGAATACTGGAATAGGCTGTCATTTCCTCCTCCAGGGGATCTTTCCAACATCCCTTATGCCCCTGCAATGGCAGACAGGCTCTTTACTACTAGTGCTACCAAAATTTAATTCCCAAAGGGAACTATCACCTTCCTCTTTTCCTAGCTCTAGGGAAAACTTGCTAGACTCCTTCTCCAATGCTAATGAAACCAATGATTTGATCCATTAAACAGTAGCAAAATGTTTCATGTCATTTTCCATCTAGTAAGTGGTTGGGCTTCCCTGGTGGTTCAAATGGTAAAGAATATGCTTATAATGCAGAAACTGAGGTTCGACTCCTGGATTGGGAAGATTTCCCGGAGAAAGGAATGGCTACCATTCCAGTATACTTTCCTGGAGAATTCCATGGACCAAGGACCCTGACAGCCTGCAGTCCATGGGGCTGCAGAGTCAGCTATGACTGAGTGACTAACAGTAAGCAGTATAGATGAAAATCTTCAACTCATAGACCACTTATGTCACTTATTAACAGCTGCCTTGGTAGACTTAAGTAAATCATGTGTCTGTTTTTTATCTCCTTTTGGAACATATGCCTCTTATCATCACTCATTTTAGTATTTCTCAGATTATCTAACACTATGTCATGCTCTGAGTACAAACTCAATAAATGGCTGCAGAACTAAACTGAAAATCAACTAAGATGCTATTAGCCATTGTCAAAAAGCTGAATGGAGGGAAAGATATGTTCTTTTTCATATTTTGATATTTCATAAAACAGATGAAATATCATTTAAAGTAGTTAGAATGATCAACACATTCAGACAGTATGGATGAAGTAATAAGAGGGAGATCTCTATTGGGAGTTTCAGGATATGTACAACTTTTAAAATGTAATCTACAAAATGTCTTAAAAATATATGTAGCATTTCAGGAGCATATCTCCATGAAATCTTGTTTCAGGTTCTGTATGCTTGTTTGAAATTGGTCTGCAAATATATGAAAAGGAATACAAAAGATATTGCAGTAAATATGCTCTTTCATAGAGATTTCTCTTTGTGATTAGAGATGGTAACACAGCACTGAAACATTGAGAATGAAAAAGGGGGCAAAGATTTAAGTCAAAAGCTTTCAGTGCCATTAACCCTTACAAGATTTGCAGAGTGAGAATTATGATAAATGACTGCTCTCCAGTTTTATCCACAGTTGACCTTTTTTATATGATGCAAGAAAATTTGGAAGAAGCCGACTCCCAAAAAGTACAGCTTACTGTCAGCAAATTTGAATTTCATTTCCTGAAATGTCTTTGGAATAAAACATATCTTCATTGTTAAAGGGTTTCTCATTGTAGCTGGACAAATGTGTTAGCGTATGACATTCAGCAAAAATAATCTTTCGTGTTTCAGACCTGGTTTCAGAAAGCACTACATCCAACAACGGGAAAAAGGGAATTGTATCATCTCATCTGCCATGAACAAACCCCCAGAATCTTGTTCCATGGGGGAATTTTGTCATTGGCGCTAACTACCATGGCCACAGAAAATTTAATAAAAAGCCTTTAGCCACAGCAAGGGGCTCTCAAGGTGAAGTGGTGCTCTAGTTTTATTACCTTAACCGTGCCTGCATAATAAAACCATTACGGAGCCAGAGTAAATATTGTAAATCATACATTCTCACCTACAGAAGTTCATAATAAACTGAGTATAAATATCAGCAAAATATACAAATAACAAAACTACTCAAATGCATACTGCATGTTAATGAAGACTCAAGGCAATTCTTTACTTCTTTGGGGTGCAGCTTAAAATATGGTTGGAAGCTGGAGAAACCTAGGGACACAAATTTAAGAGAGAAAACTGAAGGCTGGAAAGCAGTGAAATCTCATTGTAGTAACCCTGTCACTAACTTAGAGCAAATTACATCAGTTATTTTTTGAAAGTGGGATTTATCAAATTTCATTTTGTTATTGTACATATTCACTTAAAAGTCACTGAAGCAGTTTGTTGCAAGTCCAATAGCAGTCTCTATTAGTTTTTGTTTATAGAACTCTGAATTTTTTCAATAATCTACCTTCACTGGATTATGACATTGTCCTTTAAGGGGTCAATTCTGATGAACCTATTCTAATCAAGTAATTATATTTCTCTTGCCAGTGACTGGTTTATGAGTGAATATGGAATCAAATTTAGTCAGTTTGATTTGTTGCATGTGCATTTAGGGGCTCTGCTGGATGACTTGTATAAACATGATATGAAATGTTGAATACAGCAGGCTCATGGTCCACGTCAACCATTTTGATATCATGAATGGAACACATGTTCAGATTAAGCTAACATATGAGGTTGGCATAAAGACAAATAGAAAGAATCTGGTCTATAATGTTAGTAACCTGCTTAATTAACTTAGCTTTGAGCTTCTTTTAATGTGAGATAATAAATTCAATTAATATTTAAAGGAGTTATGATTTTTATATTACTTGTAGCTTAAATTAGCCTGATTGATCAATACAATCAGATTTTCAGAGGGAAATAACAATCTATAAAAAATGCTTATGTCAAAGACAATTATTGAAATATTTTTAATGAAATCTGTGATAAACTATATCATAAAGTAAGTACAGAACAGTTCTGACAAAGTCTATTTGGGTTACATGGTCAAAAAAATTTAGATTATATAGATACCACAGTATTTTCTATAGAAATTTGTTCATAGTATACATTATTCATATTTTCAATAATTCTTAGTAGCTTTTCAATTTGTGGAAAATCAGGAAAGTGTTATAGAATTTTGAGAAGAAAATAAATACTAGAATATTTTAAAATAGAATTTTGAGACAATTTTTTTTTTCATTTTAAGACATATTATGATTGTCATTATTCCCTAAATGTTAAATTTTAAATGGGTTAGATAAACAGATTACCTGGATTCCATAGGACTTTTACTCAAATCATGATTTTATAGTAGTACACCATTTACTCTTGACTATGTTTTCAGAGCTATAAACTTGCACAGTTTTAACAAGCTACCAACAGCTAATTATACCACAGTTATTTTGGCATTCATATTTAGGAATCACGATAACAATAAGCCCCTGCATGTATTGTCTCATTATGACATTTCTCAGACTAATAACATGAAGTTGTCAGTTGAAGTCATAGCCTTTGTAACTAGGATATTACATAGGGCATGCCCTGAGATGGGTTTATTTTCTTTTAGCCTATAATTTTCTTAAATCATCTTTAGTTAAAATACTAAAAACTGACATATATGCCAAAAAACAAAAACAACTTACTCTTCAGATGCAGTGTTTTATAGCATCAATTCAGAAGTTAATATTTAAAATTCTAATTAGATATTTTTCACTGATTGTTCAGTTCAGTTCAGTCGCTCAGTCATGTCGGACTCTGCAACCCCATGGATTGCAGTATGCCAGGCTTCCCTGTCCATCACCAACTCCAGGAGCTTACTCAAACTCATGTCCATAGAATTGGTGATGCCACCCAACCATCTCATTCTCTGTTGTCCCCTTTTCTCCTGCCTTCAATTTTTCCAAGCATCAGGGACTTTCCAAAGAGTCAGTTCTTCACATCAGGTGGACAAAGTATTGGAATTTCAGCTTAAGCATCAGTCAGTCCTTCCAATGAATATTCAGGGTTGATTTACTTTGGGTTGGATCTTCAACACCACAGTTCAAAAGCGTCAATTCTTTGGCACTCAGCTTTTCTTTATTGTCCAACTCTCACATCCATACATGACTACTGGAAAAACCGTAGCTTTTACTAGACGGACTTTTGTTGGCAAAGTAATGCCTCTGCTTTTTAATATGATGTCTAGGTTGGTCATAGTTTTTCTTCCAAGGAGCGAGTGTCTTTTAATTTCATGGCTGCAGTCACCACCTGCAGTGATTTTGGAGCCCCCCCCAAACAAAGTCTGTTACTGTTTCCTCATCTATTTGCCATGAAGTGATGGGACCAGATGGCATGATTTTAGTTATGCCAAAAATGATACCTAGTCCACAGGTCTAAAATAATCTATTTTGCATTTATACAAAGAACATACCTAGTAGTCTTAATTTAATATTTCAACTTTTGGAAGCTTTATAAGGACAGACTATTAAACAGACCTTATTAACTCAATGATTAACTCAATAATTGAGTTAATAATATTAACTCAATAATAAATATGATAACTATTATCATATTTATACATCTATTTTATATCTTCAGCTATGTATCCAGCTATATATCCCAGATATCATGCTAAATGCTAATAAATGAAACATAAAATTTCAAAGCATATGATAATACCTATGGTTATAGGTTATAAACAAGGTAGTAAAAAATTAAAAGCAAATCACTTTAAATAAGCCAATGCAATGTCTAATATCACACTTTCATCAACAGGGACTGGGAGTTAGAGGTTGTCCTTTGATAGGTTTTGAAGAGAAGGTCCAGATGTGGAAATGTTTATTTCTGGGACCCAAATGATATAAAGATGATCATACAGAAACAGAGGAATTGATGTAGGATATATGCTCAGCACATTCAAAGGCCTTGAAGCTGAAAATGGCTTGGTCCATCTGAACATAAAGGAGTCCAGTTTGGATGGATCTTAGTTCTTATACTTGTTTAGACTCTCTCTCTCATTACATAGATAAGTGAAAGCCATACACATTTGATTTTTCAATTTTTATAATAATTTTATGCTTGAAGTGTCAAGTTTAAATGAGAAGAGTAAGCCATGACTAGTACTGGGCCAAGAACATTTAACTCTTCGTACCTTTAAGTTACAAATGCATAACCCCTTTTCATTTTACTTTCTTTTATGTCTGCCTTTCCAAATGAGCTTCCATCCATGTTTAAATTTATAACCTAAATTATGTTTTTCTCTATGAGGCTGGCCCAGGATATTTTCCAGTTGCATGCCTTGAGGAAGAAAAAGTTTTGTATTATGGTCAATATTTGAGCCCCAAACAAGTTGCAAACAAGATATTGCCTGTCACAGCCTTAAAAAATTGTATTTGATAATTTGATCCTTATTATTTCAAAGAGAATGCTAAATGCACAGTTTTTGGCATTAGAAATGCCTGCATTTGAATTCTGCTTCAGTCCTTCAGTTGCTGGGTGACCTTGTACAAGTTATTAGATCTCTATCTGCGTTTTTTCATCTTTAATCATAATAATACTGTACAGAGAATGTACAACTAAACTTTCAGTTTCATACTTATTATAGAACCAATATAGAATCTCCAGTATGGTGGTTCAGAGGGTAAAAAATCTGCTTGTAATGTAGAAGATCTGAGTTCTATCCCTGAGTTGGGAAGATCCCCCAGAGAAAGGCATGGCTACCCACACTAGTACTCTTGCCTGGAGAATTCCATGGACAGAGGAGCCTGGTGGGCTATAGTTCATGGGATCACAAAGGGTTGGATACTACTGAGCAACTAGCACTCACATAGAATCAATGCCCAGCATATGGTAGTAATTGCTTATCTTGGCTATTTATCTATTTATTTTTTCTAGACTATTCCATAATTCTCCCCAGATTTTTTTCTCTCATTGTTCCAGGAGATGCTCTATTTCAAAATAGTCAGGACATTTTCATAACCCATGAAATTCTTTAAAAACATTCATTGCTTCTAATAAAATTATTGGAATATTAAGCAAATTGTTGATTCTTTATAGGAAATGATGAAAACAAGTAAGACAAGTGGTAAAAATATATAACAAGCATACAAGTCAGTATTTTAATCCTATTAACTGTTTAATAAATATTTCTTAAGTTCCTGTTACGAAGCTAGAAACTAGGTTATTGCATAAAATTATTATAAAAATATAATTATGTTAGATAAAATCATCAAAGTATTAATGGACTTTTTTTTTAACATACGTAAAAGTGTTTACTCTTTGATTTAATCAGTTATTATGAACTTGGTTAAGTTTACATTTTAAGGAGTGGAAACAGTTAAGGAGTGGGAAAATCTTTCTCTTTTTCTCCCCCTTACATCCCTGTTGGAGCTGAGTATTTGGCTAGTGGAGCTGTATGGGATTAAGAAATTTGTTATATGGTGGCGAAGTTTTGAGTAAATATGTAAAATGGCAGAAAATAAAGTCAAGTTTCTCATGGAAAGGAAGAGGAGTTACACAATTGTGGGAGACAAAAACAGAGGCAAAAATAAACCATGTCTTCTTGAATTTGAATTGAAGATATCCAAAAGAAATTATGGTTTTAGATGGATCTATCAAGAGTTATACAGATGTAAATATGTAGATATATGTGTGTGTGCATGCAGAGGTATGCATTTAGGATATATATTTTCTTCCTCTGTCAACTTGAAGAATTTAGAAGCAATGAAACCTCTGTAAAATGTCCTAATGTATAGCATAAAGAACTATAGTCAATATCCTGTAATAATATAATGGAAAAGGATATGAAAAGAATATACATATGTATGTAATATATAGATGTATGTAATAAATCTTGAGAGTCCCTTGGACTGCAAGGAGATCCAACCGGTCCATTCTGAAGGAGATCAGACCTGGGATTTCTTTGGAGGGAATGATGCTCAAGCTGAAACTCCAGTATTTTGGCCACCTCATGCGAAGAGTTGACTCATTGGAGAAGACTCTGATGCTGGGAGGGATTGAGGGCAGGAGGAGAAGGGGACGACACAGGATGAGATGGCTGGATGGCATCACTGACTCGATGAATGTGAGTCTGAGTGACCTCCGAGAGCTGGTGATGGATAGGGAGGCCTGGCGTGCTGCAGTTCATGGGGTCGCAAAGAGTCGGACACGACTGAGCGACTGATCTGATCTGATGTAATAAATATATATGTGTGTGTAACTGGGTCACTATGCTGTACACCAGAAATTAACATAACATTATATATCAACCAAATGTCAATTAAAAAAAAAAAAAGTAAGCCCTCTATAGCAATGATCACTGTTAGCATCTAACTCTCTTATTTGTAAATGATGTTCTCCCATTTGGCACTGTGATAAAGAATCTGCTTGCCAATACAAGAGATGCAAGTCTGATCCCTGCAGTAGGAAATGGCAACATGATCTAGTATTCTTGCCTGGAAAGTTCCGTAGGCAGAGAAGCCTGGTGCACTACAGTCCATGGGGTTGACATGAATGAGCTGGACATGAATTGGGCACGAATGAGCAAATACACACACATTCTACTAAAATAAACCAAGACTCTTTGGAGAACCAGCTGTACCAGAACTAGAGAGGGAGAGTAGCAGAAGCTAAGGAATTGCTCTCACAAAAATTACATTGAAAAGGCATAAAAATGAGCTTGAGGAGAATGCTGCTGACCAAATTTGAGACCCTTTAAGCATCTGAGCGCCTTCACTTTCACTTTTCACTTTCATACATTGGATAAGGAAATGGCAACCCACTCCAATGTTCTTGCCTGGAGAATCCCAGGGATGGTGGAGCCTGGTCAGCTGCTGTCTATGGGGTCGCACAGAGTCAGACATGACTGAAGTGACTTCGCAGCAGCAGCAGCAGCAGCAAGCATCAAAATAAAGTAAAATTGTAACAAAAGATAACTCTCTGAATGAAATAAGAATCTCTAAATTCACACCAATATATATTTAAAATGGAGTAAATATATAAACAAATGTTTAAAAGGAGAAGGGAAAGCTATCCTTAATGGTGGAAAACCAAAGAATAAATACAACTTATGGCAAAATTAGGGAATTGCTATTTGGAAATGATCACAGCAATAATTGCTTCAGGCAAGTAGAAGTGAGTGCTAAACCAAGGGAGTAAAATTTTATGAAGAAAAATATGTTTTGTCCTGACAAAATAGTTATCAATTACTTATTAGTTATTAAGTACAAAATGATTATTAACTTTATAGTGGAGAAACTTCATAGATACTATCTGCCTCCGGAGAGAAAAGTTAACATCATCACGTACTTGACAAATTAGTGTCATGAGTCTATGCGATATGCTGAAAAGAACTCAGTAGCACCTCAGTGATTTTCCTGATCAAAGGCATGATCTGAACATAACTCTGAGGAAACATCACTTCAATCTGAATTGAGGGACATTGTACAAAGTGGTTGACATGTACATTTTTAAAATGTGAGTATAACAAATGAGAAGGAAAGAGTGGAAAAAATTGAATAAAACTAAAGAGATATCTCATCCAGGTGCAACATGTGATGTTGAATTAGCTCTTGGACATAAGGAGAAAAAAACAGATAAGTATGAATAAGCTCCAGAGAGGCAATGGCACCCCACTCCAGTGCTCCTGCCTGGAAAATCCCATGGATGGAGTAGCCTGGTAGGCTGTAGTCCATGGGGTTGCTAAAACGACTGAGCGACTTCACTTTCACTTTTCACTTTCCTGCATTGGAGAAGGAAATGGCAACCCACTCCAGTATTCTTGCCTAGAGAGTCCCAGGGACGGGGGAGCCTGGTGGGCTGCCATCTATGGGACCGCACAGAGTTGGACACAACTGAAGTGACTTAGCAGCAGCAGCAGCATGAATAAGCTCTGAATTTGATTGTTAATATATCTTTGTTAATTTCCTGATTTTATTCTTCCACTGTTAATCAGGAAGGTGACATTTTATGGAATAATCATTCAGTTATGAAGGGATAATGGAGAATCATTTTAGCAAGTGACCCTCAAATGGTTCAGGAAAACATTATGTATAATTACAGATAAGAAGCTTTCCAGGTGGCACTAATTGTAAAGAACCTGCCTGCCAATGCAGGAGACATTAAAGGTATGGGTTTGATCCCTGGGTCAGGAAGAACTCTGGAGGAGTGCATGGCAACCCACTCCAATATTCTTGCCTGGAGAATCTTATGGACAGGGGAGCCTGGCAGGCTATGGTCCATAGGGTCACAAAGAGTCAGACACGACTGAAGCAACCAAGCACATCAGATGAGATGAGATCAGATTAGTTGCTCAGTCATGTCTGACTCTTTGCAACCCCATGAATCGCAGCACACCAGGCCTCCCTGTCCATCACCAACTCTTGGAGTTCACTGAGACTCACGTCTATCGAGTCAGTGATGCCATCCAGCCATCTCATCCTCTGTCGTACCCTTCTCCTCCTGCCCCCAATCCCTCCCAGCATCAGAGTCTTCTCCAATGAGTCAACTCTTCGCATGAGGTGGCCAAAGTATTGGAGTTTCAGCTTTAGCATCATTCCTTCCAAGGAACACCCAGGACTGATCTCCTTCAGAATGGACTGGTTGGATCTCCTTGCAGTCCAAGGGACTCTCAAGAGTCTTCCCCAACACCACAGTTCAAAAGCATTAATTTCGGCGCTCAGCCTTCTTCACAGTCCAACTCTCACATCCATATATGACCACAGGAAAAACCATAGCCCGTGACTAAATGAACCTTTGTTGGCAAAGTAATGTCTCTGCTTTTGAATATGCTATCTAGTTTGGTCATAACTTTCCTTCCAAGGAGTAAGCGTCTTTTATTTATTTTTTTTAAATTTTTTTATTTTTTATTTTGCTTAACTTTACAATATTGTATTGTTTTTACTACACATCGAGATGGATCCGCCACCAGTATACACGTGTTCCCCATCCTGAACCCTCCTCCCTCCCCCCTCCCCACACCATCCCTCCAAGTCGTCCCAGTGCTTCAGCCCCAGACATCTGTTATCGGGCATCATTTCCTGGCTGCAGTCACCATCTGCAGTGATTTTGGAGCCCAGAAAAAGAAAGTCTGACACTGTTTCCACTGTTTCCCCATCTATTTGCCATGAAATGATGGGACCGGATGCCATGATCTTCGTTTTCTGAATGTTGAGCTTTAAGCCAACCTAGCACATATGCACCTAAATATAGATGGGAAAATGATAATATAAAATGTGATAAAATCTTACAATTGAGAAATCTGATTAAATGATATGTAAAAATTCTTTTTCCTATTGTAATGCTTTTATTTGTAATAGAGTTAATTTTCTGGATCAGTTTTAGGTTCACAGCAAAACTGGGCAGAAAGTATAGAGAATTTCCATAAACTCCCTGCCACACAGTGGGCAGAACCTTCAATATCAACATCACTCATCAGAGGGGTGAATTTTTTACATGATGAATCTATATAGACATACTGGTATCATTCAAAATCCAGGTTTTATGCTAAATTTACTTTATGTTACATTTGATTTTGGTGTTGTTTTCCATGAGTTTTGACCTGTGCATGACATGTATTTGACATGACTGACTAACACACACACAGACACATGACACGTATCTATCATAATACTCTCATAAAGAATAGATTCATTGATCTAAAATTTTTCTCTTCTTTCTCTATATATGCCATCATTCCTCCAAGTTTCTGGCAATTATTTTTATGTCTTCACAGTTTTGTTTTTCCCCCCACAATGTCATATAATTGGAATCATATAGTTTGTAGCCTTTTCAAATTTGCACTTAGTTATATGCATTTAAGGTTCTTCCATGCTTTTTTGATGGCTTGATAGCTCATTTCCTTTTAGAATAATACTCCATTGTCTGAATATGCCATAACTTGCTCATCATTCACTTATTGAAAAACATCTTGATTTCTTCCAAGTTTTGGTGACTTTGAATAAAGCCACTATGAACATTTGTGTGCTGTTTTTCTATGAACACTAATTTTCAACTCCTGAGGTAAATACCAAAGATCTTGATATGATAGAAGTATGTGTAGTTTTATAAAAAACTGGAAAACTGTCTCCAAAGTGGCTGTTTCTTATGACCTTTTAATAAATTTTATTTTTTTTCTAAATAAAAATTTAAAACCCTAAACAAAAGGAGGTAAGTAGGCAAATAAGTTATTGAAATGTGATCAATGTCATGAGGTAAACACACAAAAGACCACATGACAGTGGGTATCTACTACAGAGGGATGTTAAATAAAACAGGAAGAAGTAGCAATGATGCTGAGTTCTGAGACATGAGGAGTTTAGTCTGGCAAAGCGTGGAGGAGTCAGAGAGAGAGCCTAGTGTATCCCAAGAACCCGGGGAAGGAGAGAGTTTAGCATATTAGCGGAAGTGGAACAAGATTTAGGGTATCCAGAACCTGAACAAAACTGAAATTGGAGAAAAAAGGGAAAGTAATGAATTAAGCACGATTAATGGAGATATCTAGCAAACAGTGCAGTAGACAGAGCCTGGACCTTCCTTCAGTGCCACCTTTGTTTGGCTTCTCCCTAATCCCCAGCTTACTTCTTCCATTGTTGTTCCTGCTGTTCAGTCACTAACTCGTGTCTGAACTATAGTCCCTCATGCTCCTCTGTTCAAGGGCTTTCCTAGGCAAAAATACTGGAGTGAGTTGCCATTTCTTTCTCCAGGGAATCTTTCTGACCCAGGGATAAAACCTGGGCCTCCTGAATCATAGGCAGGTTCTTTACCACTAAGCCACTTTTTATTCTAAATATCTCCCTAATAAACCATTTACACATGAATCCTTGGCTCAAAGTAAGATTTTGGGAGACTAACAAGTCAAACTCCAAGCCCTCTGCCTAAAAATATATAGAAAACAGTGATGCAATGTTGTTTTTGAGGTATCATTATTAAGTGCCAGAAAACATTACATGATGAATAAATCATAGACTTCTTAATGTGAAGTCCATTGTAAGCTGGCTAAAAGACACAGTCATACAGTTTTACAACTGAGAGATGCACCTTTGAAATCATGTAATGCAAGTTTTTCATTTTACCAATAAACTGAGGCTTAAGGAATGTGGGAATTCCTATCAAGAGCTTGTCAGAAAGGTCACATTTTATGACCCTCTAATCCCTTTTTTACAGAATATAGCCTAAGTAAGTAGTCATAAACTCAATGATTTATGTATAGACATTTCCATCTGACTATTATATATAATAGTAAAAAAAATTGGAAGCCATCTAAATGTCCAAAATATGAGAAAAGATAAATACATTACAGAATATGTATTGGCATATTTATTCATATAATAAAAATGGGACTCTAAAAGAATATTTGAGAGATGTGAAAAGGCTCACAAGTTTAAGTGGAAGGAAGGGGTATAAACAGGCATGTTCATTAGAAGGAAAGAATGGAAGGAATATATCAAAATATTAATAGCAGTTATCTCTGGGTAAGTGATTTATATTTTCTTTTTATACCATTATTCATTTTCAAAATTTGCCAGAATAAGCATATATTACTTTTATCAGCATTTATTTTTTAAAAAACAGGAATATAAATTTAGTCTTATAGACTTGAAATGACATTTTCCAAGGTCGGATATATCACTGCAGGGCTGAAGATCCAAGAATCTTGATTCTTAGTCTTGGTCTCTACTCTCTGAAAATATATTATCGTCATTATTTTTTTTTAATGCATCAGAGAAGTTCCAAAGTGAATTTTTTGGTTCACTGATGTCTAGTAACTTCGTTTTGGAAAAGGAATAGTTCTTTTCTTTGCTAAATCATAGTTTCAAGAGCCTGTGTTACTTCAGTTCAGTTCAGTCACTCAGTCGTGTCTGACTCTCCCTGTCCATCACCAACTCCCGGAGTTCACCCAAACTACGTCCATCCAGTCCGTGATGCCATCCAGCTATCTCATCCTCTGTCATCCCCTTCTCCTCCTGCCCCCCAGCATCAGAGTCTTTTCCAATGAGTCAACTCTTCACATGAGGTGGCCAAAGTACTGGAGTTTCAGCTTCAGCATCATTCCTTCCAAAGAATACCCAGGGCTGATCTCCTTTAGAATGGACTGGTTGGATCTCCTTGCAGTCCAAGGGACTCTCAAGAGTCTTGTCCAACATCACAGTTCAAAAGCATCAATTCTTTGGCGCTCAGCTTTCTTCATAGTTACTTAAGTATGTCTATACCCATTGCTACATAGAGATGGACAAGGAGGAAGACTGTGGTTGTCTTTGGCAAAGTGTTTTTCAGAGATATTCTCTGAGAAGGAGGTGAAAGTGAAAGTGAAGTTGCTCAGTCCTGTCAGACTCTTTGCGACCCCATGGACTGCAGCCTACCAGGCTCCTCCGTCCATGGGATTCTCCTGGCAAGGATACTGGAGTGGGTTGCCATGTCCTTCTCCAGGGGATCTTCCCAACCCAGGGATCGAACCCAGGTCTCCCACATTGCAGGCAGATTCTTTACCATCTGAGCCACCAGGGAAGCCCTGGTGAGAAAGAGATAGATATGTTAAAACACAGGTCAAGAAAGTGTCAGTTGCTCACTCATGTCTGAATCTTTGTGATCCCATGGACTGTAGCCTGCCCGGCTCCTCTGTCCATGGAACTCTCCAGACAATAAAACTGGAGTAGGTTGCCATGCCCTTCCCCAGGGGATCTTTCCGATCCAGGAATCGAGCCTGGGTCTCTTGCATTGCAGGCAGATTCTTTACCATTTGAGCCACCAGGGAAGCAGAGATCAAGAAGCTAATGGTAACAAATTAAATATTTTTGATTTATGTATTACAATCCTTTCAACCAAGTTTTCACCTAACGTTTATGAATCTCGAAGTACAAATGAGAGCACACTAGCATATGTCTTAACATTTAAAATTTATTAAATCAAGACAATGCATATCACATCTTGACATATACACCTTCATATTTGAGAAATATTTTGAAACATTGGATAGCTCATAATTTTGTTGTATAGAGCATGCCATCTTTGTTCCATAATTATCAGATTAGATCAGATGAGATCAGATTGTGTCCGACTCTTTGCGACCCCATGAATTGCAGCAAGCCAGGCCTCCCTGTCCATCACCAAACTCCCTGAGTTCACCCAGACTCAAATCCATTGAGTAGGGATGCCATCCAGCCATCTCATCCTCTGTCGTCCCCTTCTCCTCTTGCCCTCAATCCCTCCCAGCATCAGAGTCTTCTCCAATGAATCAACTCTTTGCATGAGGTGGCCAAAGTATTGGAGTTTCAGCTTTAGCATCATTCTTTCCAAAGAAATCCCAGGGTTGATCTCCCTCAGAATGGACTGGTTGGATCTCCTTGCAGTCCAGGGGACTCTCAAGAGTCTTCTCCAACACAACAGTTCAAAAACATCAATTCTTCAGCACTCAACCAGAGATCAAATTGCCAACATCTGCTGGATCATCGAAAAAGCAAGAGAGTTCCAGAAAAACATCTATTTCTGCTTTATTGACTATGCCAAAGCCTTTGACTGTGTGGATCACAATAAACTGTGGAAAATTCTTTAAGAGATGGGAATACCAGACCACCTGATCTGCCTCTTGAGAAATTTGTATGCAGGTCAGGAAGCAACAGTTAGAACTGAACATGGAACAACAGATGGTTCCAAATAGGAAAAGGAGTACGTCAAGGCTGTATATTGTCACCCTGTTTATTTAACTTATATGCAGAGTACATCATGAGAAATGCTGGACTGGAAGAAACACAAGTTGGAATCAAGATTGCTGGGAGAAATATCAATAACCTCAGATATGCAGATGACACCACCCTTATGGCAGAAAGTGAAGAGGAACTAAAAGGCCTCCTGATGAAGGTGAAAGTCGAGAGTGAAAAAGTTGTCTTAAAGCTCAACATTCAGAAACTGAAGATCATGGCATCCGGTCCCATCACTTCATGGGAAATAGATGGGGAAACAGTGGAAGCAGTGTCAGACTTTCTTTTTCTGGGCTCCAAAATCACTGCAGATGGTGACTGCAGCCATGAAATTAAAAGACGCTTACTTCTTGGAAGGAAAGTTATGGCCAACCTAGATAGCATATTCAAAAGCAGAGACATTACTTTGCCAACAAAGGTTCGCCTAGTCAAGGCTATGTTTTTTTCCATAATTATAAAATATTTTAATGTATAGATTTATAAGTAGTACTTAAGTGACATAACCATTTAACTATTTCTTGTTAAAATTATCTTCTGATTTTCTGTTTGTACATTCACATAATTTCAGTGCTTGCCCACTTACAAACTCTATCAAGTAAATTTTGGCACAAATATCCTAAAAGAATGGGGGAAAAAACAGCATATTTTCATCATAAAATGTTCATTAAAGTTTCATCAAGAAGATCAAGGAGTGTTGTCCTCTTTTAACAAAATGGGATGGTCCAGGCAAAATACCACAGGGTGAAGTTTTCCTGTTGAATGACTACCTAAAAAGAATGACATATTTTCTGTTTGTTTTTATACCTATTTTCACATGTCAATTGTTGAGTTTGAAAAAAATCATACAGGTTATCATTGTTGAAAAGGATTTAGTCTGAAATTTCACTTAAACAATCGATTTCACCATCCTTAGAGTCTAAGGATGGTGAAGCTAGTAATGCCTTTTGTATTCATTTTAAGATTAAGGTAATTACTGTAAAATGTCTTCTACTGATAATTGTACTTTTCTTTGAATTTAAGAACAAAAAATATCAAATTGTGAATTTTAATTTTGTTCAAAGAAAATTGAGAAACAGACCATAAATATGTGAGGCTTCGAATAATTTTTTATGGTTTCTTAAAATCAGTTGCAATACTTTAGCCTGCAACAACACTAAAAATGTTGAAATGGTGATAATTTATTTCATTACTGTGTGATTCTTCCAAGAAACAGCATCATTCTGTTTTCTTACTGTATTACAAATCTATGTTAACACAAGTGGGAATAATTTATGAGTAATGATTAAATAATAACAATAATGATTAACAGTTTAAGTAGCAAATAAGACAATAAATAGAAAATGTTTCAACATATAGAAATAATATCACTAAGATCCCATAATGTAACAGATTTATACAGGGTGTAATGAATCCTCATGGTAATTGCAATGTAGATGTAATTTAATTTTATTCTATTAAAAATAAATCATCATTACTCTTCCAAAGACCTCTAGAAAAAAGTAAAGTTTGTGTAATTTCTATTTTTAAAAAGAGTTAGAGCTCATCAAAAAATAAAAATAAAAATTGGGATCAATAAATCTTAATGTTATTGAGGGTTAATGAAGACATGATTTCAACTGATTTGCAGCTGCAGAATAAGATATAGAGACTTTGCTGGAAAACAATATGAGAGTTGGTGTCTGTAACTAATGACTCAAAACTGAATCTGACTTACACTGATGAGTAAGAATTTTTTGAAAAATTTTAAAAACTGTCTAACTTCCTTGAGCATTTTGAACTTGTCATACATAAATCACATGTTTAAAGAGTTTGAAATTATGCAATTTCTAGAATTTGTCAATAATAACATTTCAAATCAAACATTATATCATTCTTAAAAATGGCACCCTAATTTGATTCCTTTTCTCTCCTCTCAGAAATATAAAAAAAATTCTCCCTTAAAATTTAGAAGTGTTACCTCTCTATCTTCTTTATTAAAAGGTCTTCCTTCCATTTTCCACACATATTTAGTCTTAAATTTGTGTTTAAAAATCTTTTATTAATGTTTCTTTTCTGCTTCCCTGCAGTATATATATAATTAAATTTATTTTAATAATATTTACCATTTTCTCCAAGTGTTATTTTCTTTCCTTCTACATAGAGTAAAATTTAAAGAAGTTACTATTAGTAATACACTGATTAAAATAACACAAATAAATATTTTCACAAACAAAAAATAAAATTAAAATTTTATTGTGATGATTTTCATAATGATATGGATGGGTTTGGGGTTTATGTTATCTTGATTAAAATTACAGTGAAATATTTTTGGTGGGAAAATATAGTTTAAATTCAAACACTTTTCAAAATATATCCTGTATTTCCATTTATTTGGAGCAAAAGAAATAATATCACTGATAGTTTATATATCACTAAATATCACTAACCTAGTTAGCATATTCAAAAGCAGAGACATTACTTTACCAACAAAGGTCCGTCTAGTCAAGGCTCTGGTTTTTCCAGTGGTCATGTATGGATATGAGAGTTCGACTGTGAAGAAAGCTGAATGCTGAAGAATTGATGCTTTTGAACTGTGGTGTTGGAGAAGACTCTTGAGAGTCCCCTGGACTGCAAGGAGATCCAACCAGTCCATTCTAAAGGAGATCAGCCCTGGGTGTTCTTTGGAAGGAATGATGCTGAAGCTGAAACTCCAGTACTTTGGCCACCTCATGTGAAGAGTTGACTCACTGGAAAAGACTCTGATGCTGGGAGGGATTGGGGGCAGGAAGAGGAGGGGACGACAGAGGATGAGATGGCTGGATGGCATCACCGACTGGATGGACGTGAGTTTGAGTGAACTCCGGGAGTTGGTGATGGACAGGGAGGCCTGGCGTGCTGCAGTTCATGGGGTCGCAAGGAGTTGGACATGACTGAGCAACTGAACTGAACTGAAATATCACTAAAAGAGAAGAGTTACAGTTTATAAGCAGCCTTGATGTAATTAGAGCTGTGCCTTCTAAGGCTGATAAAGTTAAGGGTTTGATGTTACCTCTGATACCAGTTACTTTCTACATAAAAACTAATATTTGCTTGTGGCTCAACTTATATTTTTTATATGTGGAACTACAATAAACCAAAGACAGTATGAATATTGCACAGCAGATATTGGCAGATCTGTCTTAAACTTACACTGCTATGATATTAATGGGCCAGAAGGTATTACTTGAAAAATGGACAATAAGCTGTTAACTTTTCATACACCCCTATTTTTTATGATTTGTATTTTAATATCCATTTCTACAGTGTAATATTTAATGATATGTTTTTTAATATGTTACTAATTCTCTTTTACATTTTCTTTAAATGGAAATCAGTTATTCTTATTAAAAGTACAGATTTTTTAAAATGTTAATCAATATGATTATCTTTGTGATTTCTAGTGAAGAGAGAAAAAGAAACTTTAGCTATCAGCTATGTCTAAAATGATTTATAATAGCAATATTTATTTTTTTAATCTACTAAGACTTCTGGGAAATAGATTATATTTTTAAAACTTCTTAAAGTATTGTATTTTAATTTAAAATGAAATCTTTTTATGTGATATTAAAATTTTTGAAATAGAGCACATTAAATTTGATATGATACTAAATTTTATTTTTTGAAAGGTAAACATGTCTAAATCTTTCCATATTTCTTAACATTATATTTCTTTAAATTATTGAATATACACATTGATGTGAAATTTCAGAATTAAATACAATTTTATAGTTTTTAACATATCATTTATTAGCCAAATCTACTATTATAGCCTACTAGACAGAATAAGGACTCTATGTCTTGGAACATGTGGATATGTCACCGACACAACAAAGAGACTTCACAGATGCGATTAAGGTTACAGATCTTAAAATGGCAAAATTACCCTGGATGACGGATAGGGAGGCCTGGCGTGCTGCAGTTCATGGGGTCGCAAAGAGTCGGACACGACTGAGCGACTGATCTGATCTGATCCTTGTTAGCCCATTTTCATTACATGAGTAATTAGAAAGCAGTAAACTTTGCCTGTCGTTGTCAGACATAGATGCAACAACAGGAAATGGATTAGGGGTGATGTGGGAACCACTGGACCTATACTCTTTCTGGCTTTGAAGATGAAGAAAGAAGGCTGAAAACCAAGAAATGCAGGCAGATTTTAGAGGCTGGAAAGAGCACAGAAATTGAGTGTCCTCCTAAAGTCTTGAGCTTCCCTGGTGGCTCAGAGGTTAAAGCATCTGCCTGCAATGTGGGAGACCTGGGTTCGATCCCTGGGTTGGGAAGATCCCCTGGAAAAGGAAATGGCAACCCACTCCAGTATTCTTGCCTGGAAAATCCCATGGACAGAGGAACCTGGTGGGCTATATACTCCATGGGGTAGCAAAGAGTCAGACACGACTGAGTGACTTCACTTCACTTCACTTCTAAAGTCTCCAGAAAGAAATACATTCTACCTAAACCTTGATTTTTGTCCTACTAGACCATGTTACATTCCTGACTCCAGAACTTTAAGATAGTATATTGGTGCTGTTTTAAGCCACTAAATTTGTGGTAATTTGTTACAACAATAATAGAAAAGTAACACATTCATTATGGTATTTTGATTGAATAATATAAGATATTTATTTCATCTGTTATCCATTAAAATCTGTTATCCCTCCCCCAGAAAGTATATAAGAGCAGCAATACTTCTTTTTTTTGGACATGTCTTTCATTGACCAGGGCCACATTTCTTTGTCCTCAATAATTTCCTTATGAATTTTCTAATCTTCTTACTAATAGCAATATAGTAACAAATAAAACATTCGACCAAATAAAACATTATCAATATCTTAATAGCATGTATTTGGTAGTAATACAATTCCATTCACAGTGATATCAGCAACAGAAATCAACAACTTGATATTTCAGTATCTGAGAGAAATCAAATCAAAGTATGTGTTAGAAAGTAAAATATGCTTGTAGATTATTCTAAATTTTTTACATTTATGATGAAGCTTTGCACATATGTTTAAATCTCATTTAATAGAAGCAATTGTGAAAACTCAGACTAAAACTTTAACATTTTAGAGACTTAGTCCTCTTTAATACTTTTTTTACCCTCAGAATTGTCCCCACTAATTTCCATAAAATCTTAAAAGTAATACAATAATCTAAATATAATGATCTCATCAAAGATGAAAGATGTTTAACAATTATAGCTTTGTATTTTTATATATTTCTGTGTAAAAAATCCATCACCAACTTTAGAAACTGAAATGGTAACCACTTATTATTTAATCTGTGGGTCAGAAATATGGGTACCACTTAGTGGGGCATCTCTGTGGGGTTCAAGGGCTCCTATGGGGTTGTTGGCAGGGTGTTAGCCAGGGCTGCAGTGTTATCTCAGGACTTGATGAGATGAAACATCTGCTGTCAGGCAGATGTTGCTTTCAGGGTTCAGTTCCTCCTGGATTTTTAAACTAAGATCTCAGATCTTCCCCATCATGCAGAAGTCTCTGAATAGTGTTCTTTACAACATGGTAGCTTCTTCCAGTGTGAGCAATCCAAAGAGAGAAAGCATGACAGTGTCAAAAATGGACATCACAATTTTTGTGATCTAAACTTCAATGCATTGTCCCACTACTCCTTCTGTGTTATCTTCTTTTGATGCAAGTCACTGAATCTAGCCTGTATTCAAAGAGGAGGTTAAATAAAAACATGGATGCTATAAGGTAGGGACCATTGGGTACTATCTTAAAGGCTGCCTACCACACGAGCTGTTTAGAGTCAATACTTTTGTTAATTATTTTTAATGAAAAAAAAGATATTCCTATTCAAAGGGTATATAGTCAGTTTCCTTCACTGTTTTATGAAGAATGAGAAAATTTAGCAGTATATAGAGAAAGTCAATGTACATGGCAAATATAGAAATGCAGTCTTATTTAAAACCATAGATGATGGGAATTATAGTAAAGTATTTTCAAAAGTGAACTCTTTTTGAAGTGAAGTTCATGTGTAATACAGTGAATTAAACTTAGCCTGCCTATTAGTTTTCTGAGGCTGCCATAAGAAAATATCATAAACTGGGTGACAGAAACAGTAGAAATGTATTGTCTGACAATTCTGAAAACTAGAAGTCTGAAATCTAGGTGTCAGCAGAGTTGGCTCCTTGTAAGGGCTTGAGAGAGAATGGTTTCAGCTCTTTCTCCTAGCTTTTGGTGGCCTCGGGCGTTCCTTGGCTTATAGACGGCATTCTCTCTCTGATTGTTCCCATTATCTTCCCTCATATGTTTGTCTCTGTTTTCCC
Organism: Tragelaphus eurycerus; assembly: GCA_935064755.1. NCBI lineage: Eukaryota > Metazoa > Chordata > Mammalia > Artiodactyla > Bovidae > Tragelaphus > Tragelaphus eurycerus. Next base: position 37,024,915 of record CAKXYN010000004.1, on the reverse strand, counting down.
TTTTAGAAGGATACCAATTATACTGGATTACAGCCCATCCTATGACCCCACTTTAACTTGACTTACTTCTGTAAAAAAATTGTCTCCAAATAGGGTCACATTCTGAGGTCCTGCCGATTGGGACATCAACATACTATTTTGGGGGAGACGAAGATAACATCCTGTGTTACATATTTTTCTTATTATCATTCCTAAACCAGGAGATAAATATGTTTCAAGCAGGTATGTCATGCTTCACACTGTTCTACGTGGGGACCCCAGATGGTCAAACTCTATTCTGTGACGGCTGCAGACTGGAGAAAAAAATGGTGAAAGATGGCAGTTTCTTGCAGAAATGCTAGAAAACCAAACTCATTGTTCAGGAGTTAGCACACAAATCTGCTCATTACCTCTGACTCAAGGAATGGTTTGTGGTTGCTGCAGTTTTGTTAAAATCCAGTAGGTTGTGCTATAAAGGTGATAACTAATATGGATGGCTGACTTGTAATCAAGAGAATAAAAAAGTTGTGACAGTGTTCTTTTTTATGTAATGGCACCAAAACTGACTCTTCTTACAGGAAGCATGCTCGATTTGTTATGTTTTTTTAAAATTATCTTGCTTTAATATAATGCTGCTACAATGTCTTTATCAGGGAAATAACCATTTCCATTGTAAAATTAAAATATGAAATGTAATATGACAGTTATCTGATAGGGGAAAGTTATTATGCTTCTTTGTGGCACATTCAAGTAAAATCTAGATTTGTCTTTTAGAAATATTATAGGACTGTTTCAGAGTTTTCTTTTGTTGCTATGGTTACTCTTTGAAGGTAGATGATTTATTTTGTTTCTACAGTGAGACTGAATTGTTTATCAGTAGAACTGTTGGGTCATGCAGTGGGTGTATGTTTCACATTTTGAGAAACTTCCAGGTTATTTTCCAAAGTAGCAGGAAATGTATGGTAATGCTAAATCACTTCAGTCGTGTCCGACTCTGTGCGACCCCATAGACGGCAGCCCACCAGGCCTCCCCGTCCCTGGGATTCTCCAGGCAAGAACACTGGAGTGGGTTGCCATTTCCTTCTCCAAAGCATGAAAGTGAAAAGAGAGAGTGAAGATGCTCAGTCATGTCCGACTCTTAGCGACCCCATGGACTGCAGCCTACCAGGCTCCTCCGTCCGTGGGATTTTCCAGGCAAGAGTGTATGAGGATGTCCAAATTTTCTACTTCCTCATAAACACATTTGATTTCATATCTTTTTTAAAATTTTAGTCATTCTAGTGGGTGTAAAGTATCACTTTATAATTTTTATTTGTATTGCAGTAATGGCACCCCACCCCAGTACTCTTGCCTGGAAAATCCCGTGGACGGAGGACCCTGTGGGCCACAGTCCATGGGGTCGCTAAGAGTCGGACACGACTGAGCGGCTTCATTTTTACTTTTTACTTTTATGCATTGGAGAAGGAAATGGCAATCCACTCCAGTGTTCTTGCCTGGAGAATCCCAGGGACGGGTGACCCTGGTGGGCTGCCGTCTCTGGGGTCGCACAGAGTCGGACATGACTGAAGCGACTTAGCAGCAGCAGCATCAGCAAATGACTAATAATGCTAAGCATATTTTCATGTATATATATTGGCTGTCTGGATAACTTGTTTGAGGAAATATCCATTTAGATCATTTTCCCATTCTTTAATGGGTTTCCCAGGTGGTCCAATGGTAAAGAATCTGCCTTTACGTAATGTAGGAGACACAGGTTCATCCCTGTGTCAGGCAATTCCCCTAGAGAAGGAAATGGCAACCCACTTCAATATTCTTGCCTGGAAAATCCTATGGACCTAGGAGCATGGTGGGCTACAATCCATGGGTTTGCAAAAGAGTCAAAGGCTACTTGGAGACTTAAAAACAACAACCTATTCTTTAACGGGGTCAATTGTCTTTTTATTACTGAGTTGTAATATATTTGGGATACTAGACACTATATGTCTTGGTACTAGATAAGCAAATGTATGATTTGCAAATATGTTATCTTCATTCACTGGGCTTCCCTGATGGCTCAGCTAGTAAAGAATCCACCTGCAATGTGGGAGACCTGGGTTCCATCCTCTGGGTTGGGAAGATGTCCTGGAGAAGGGAAAGGTTACCCATTTGAAAGTGAAAGTTGCTCAGTCCTGTCCGACTTTGCAACTGCATGGACTACACAGTCCATGGAATTCTCCAGGCCAGAATACTGTACTTCTCCAGGGTATCTTCCCAACTCACGGATTGAACCCAGGTTCTCTGCATTGCAGGTGGATTCTTTACCAGCTGAGCCACAAGTATTCTGGCCTGGAGAATTCCATGGACTGTGTAGTCCATGAGGTTGCAAAGAGTTGGGCACAACTGAGCGACTTTCACTTTTATCCTCATATACTACTACAGTGCTTTCATTATGTTAGTTCTATAGTAAGTTTTGAACTCAGGAAATGTACTTTAACTTTGTTCTTTTAAGCAAATTTTTTTCAAAATTGTTTCAATTATTCTGATTTCCTTATATTTCTACATGAATTAGAATATCAACTTCTCATTTTCAAAAAAAAAAAAAAAAATAACAACAACCTGTAATTTTGATAGGGGTTAAGTCTTCCAGCTGATGACTACAGGATGTGATTTCACCTATTTATCTTCTGTAATTCCTGAATTTTTTGTAGTGTTTAATTCACAAGTCTTGTACCTTTTTTGATGCTATTGTAAATGGAATTTAAAACTATTTCACTTTGGAATGTTCATTGTTAGTGTATATAAATTAAACTGATCTTTGTATCATCTTACCAAATAGCTGACTGGTGACTTAGACATATTTTAGAAACATTGAATGCTTAAAACTAGTCTAAAACTCCATCATTCATGTTTCATAATCAACTGGAGAGAAAACTATTATCCTGCATTACTATAATCCCATATAAGAGATGCATTATAAAATTTCCTAGTAACATTAAAATATATTTTTATATTTCTATGTAATTTATACAATGACCCTAATAACTGATCTATAGCCACATTAAAATAGGTATGCCTAATATATCTGTGCTGCTCCTATGTTGTTTGAAAAACCTTTTTATCCTTGGACTTTGGCAACCCACAACAAGACCAAGTGTTGACATCCTCCATCCTGCGTCTGTGTTCTAGCAATCTGTGTCATGAGACTACACTTCAAAGAATCTCTCTTTATTCTACTTGGATTCTGATATCCATACTGGCTTTCTCCCTACCTAGATGCCCTTTTCATTTAACTCAAGCTATGCCACCCTTACTTGAGCACTCCCACTCTAAATACTTTACTCACAATCCTGCTCACTCTCAGACTCTAGTACCTTGTACTCACTGTGTCTGTTTTTCAATTCTGATATCCAACACCAGGCATCTCTCTTGAATGGTTGCATTCCTCACACTGCTTGGGCTCTAACACCTAGCACTGGACCATCCTGGCTCTTCTTTCACCATCAACCCCAGTGCAGACACCTGATGTGGTTGGTACCATTTAATAATAAATGTTAATCCATAGAATATCATCTCCTATTCTTTCTTTCTCTCTTTACATTGAATATTACTGAAAAACAGAAAAATAGCTAACTTTATAAGAGGAGTTAGAGAATCTGGAATCAAGGAATATTATTCACTTTTCAAGTTAGAGTGATAACAACTAGATGCATAAAGAAGTCTTATGTGATCTTAAGAATATTAAATGCCTTAACATTGTACAAAAGTTTCAAATAATCTCAGTTAGATTTTATATCCTATCTAAACCATTATTGAACATACAATTTCCCTGAGAATATTCCCAGAAAATAGTTGTACAGGTGTTTTTTGGAACAATTCTAGGTGTGAAAATTTACTATTACAGCATTCACTTATAGAATCTAATTTAATGTTCTCTAATTAAAAATAAGCTGTAAACTTTGTAACAATTATTCATGTATTTACTCCTTCTTTGTGCCCTTCATTCTTCAACAAAATATTTTTTGAGGAGCTATTAAGTGAAAATTTTTCTTCCATAATGGTTTAAAAATAGACAAAAATTCCTGTTTCACAGAGCTGACACTCTAATGAGATAGAAAAACAAGATAAATAATGAAAATATAAGATATATTGGCTACTTATAATTTCTTTGGAGGAGAATAAAGTGATGAAAAGAAATATGGACTGTCAGCAAGCACAGGTGGTAATCCAGGTTAATTTTTTTTTTCTTTTTAATGGTGTAGCAGTCTGAGTTATCATCCACTTAGATATTAAGTCTTAATCAATGGGATTTATAAAAGTTAGACTTTGTAAATATGATTAAAGATCTTGAGATAGCAAGATTATTTTGGATTAGGTCTGCTGATGCTAAGTCAGCAGTGTCCGACTCTGTGTGACCCCATAGACATCAGCCCACCAGGCTCCCCCGTCCCTGGGATTCTCCAGGCAAGAACACTGGAGTGGGTTCTCGTTTCCTTCTCCAATGCATGAAAGTGAAAAGCTCAGTCCTGTTAGACTCTTCGCGACCCCATGGACTGCAGCCTACCAGGCTCCTCCATCCATGGGATTTTCCAGGCAAGAGTACTGGAGTGGGGTGCCATGTCTAAATGTGTTTAAAATATCCAAGTAAAAGCAAGAAGAAGGGAATGTGAAGTTGAAACAGAGAAAATTTTGAAGATTGGATGTTTGTGGCTACAAACCAAAGAATGCTGGCAGCCACCAGAAGGTTGTAAAAGCAAGGCTTGCATTCCCCCTAGAGACTCCAGCAGGAATGTAACCCTGCCAAACCTTGATTTTGGTCCAGTGACACTATGGATTTTTGGGCCTCCAGAATTGTGAGGGAACAACACATTTTTATTGTTTTAATCTACCTAGTTTGCGGTAATTTGTTACAGCAGTTACAGGAAACTAATGCTAATGGCCTCTGGGAAAGGACTATCTGAGGAGATATTTGGGTAAAGATATGATGATATGAAGGGCTGAGGGACAGAAAGATCAGAAGTTGGAGTTAAGGGCAGGTTGTGCAAGATTTTTTTTTAAGACTTTAAATTTTACTTCTTAATTTGAATTTATAGTCACAGGGAAGTGACATTTGAGCTGAGTCTTGAAAAAACAGTTTAAAATATTATAGGAAGAGGGAATAATATATGCAAAAACTTGAAAGTATGAAAAATTTAAGCATACTCTAGGATATTAAAAGATTTAATACCTTTCTGCATGAACCTATCAATTAGAAAGAGTTAAAACCAAAATATGTCCTTCGGTATATGATAATGTTAAGCCATAAAACATGTATACAGCAGTTCCTTTTCCAACTTGTACGTCTACTACTTGCATGGAAGAAAAGTGATCTATAACCTGTACTCTGATGATTAAGTGGTGTTCTTAAAAAAGTAAGGGCTCTTCTTGGCAGGAAAACTAGAAGTTATTTCATCTGATTAGGAATCATACTGCTGCTGACATCTTACCACATGTTCAGCTGCATTGTGATTCATTTCCATGAGGTACTTGATCAAAAAAAATATATATATATATATATTAACAGCAGTTAAGAAGTTCTAAATTTAAAGTTTGTAATAGTTCAATATAAAGCCAGACATATACCTATCTGTTTATCCATCTATCTATCTGTGCATGCTAAGTCACTTCAGTTGTTTCCAACTCTTGGTGACTCTATAGACCATAACCCACCAGGCTCCTCTCCATGGGAATCTCCAGGTAAGAATACTGAAGAAAGTTGCTGTGACCTCCTCCAGGAGATCTTGACAACCCAGGGACTGAACCCACATCTCCTGAGTCTCCTACATCAGCAGGCAGGTTCTTTAACATTAGTGCCGCCTGGGAAGTACCCTATCTATCTATCATCTACCTATATTTATCATCTATCTAGTCGTTATTGTATCTCATTTTAAGTGAATAAATCAAAGTTGAATTTTGTTGTTATTCATTTACTTTTTCTGTTTATATATATATATATATTCATTTTTTTATGAATGATGCATATATGAAGAATAATTTTTACAAATATTTACAAGACCTTACTATATGCCAAGCATGCTTCTGATAACATCATATGTATTATCTCAATTAATCTCTAGAGCAATAAATAGTATCTCCATTCCACAGATGATTAAAATTCATTTTGTTTTCAAAATGGAAACAGAATATTTAGTATATTTATAACATTATTTGAAATATATAAACTATTAGCTTGTACTAACATAGAGTACAAGATCACAGGGCTAAAATAAACTCACAAGCTAGTTCTTATGAAGAAATATTAGAATGGCAAATGTTCAAAACACAAGTGTAAGTCAAGAAGATGGAATTATACTGGATACTAGCATTATGTAGGCCTCAAACAAGATGGAGTGATTGTCCAATTCAAAGTTATAAGCACAAAGTAAGATCATATAAGCAGAGGCAAATACATTACTAAGACATTAAGACTCAGTGACTGTATATACGCAACGTAACTGATATTCCATTCAACTACAACTTGTTGGTTTGTCTCCTTCAAAGTGTAAAGTGTTTGATATAATCACCAAATCACTGCTTACTTTTTCAAGAAAAAAATGATAGAGGGCTTTGTGTTAATCTCCGTTACAGAAATCTGTAACTTCCAGGAGTAAAAAAAAAAAAAAAATCAGTCCTTGTTGTTGGGTTTACTGCATATGCACATGTGCATGTTAAATCGCTTCAGTTGTGTCTGACTCTTTGTGGTCTCATGGACTGTAGCCCACCAGGCTCCTCTGTCCATGGGATTTTCCAGGCAAGAATACTGGAGTGGGTTGCCATGCCCATGTCCAGGGGATTTTTCCCGACCCAGGGATCAAATCTGTGTTTCCTGCATTACAGGTGGATTCTTTACTACTGAGCCATGAGGGAAGCTCCTTATTTGATACACATGAATGCAGAAGTTCATTTTCATGAATCCACTGTGCCAGCACAGAATGACTACCTCATGTTACTTCTCCTCCTCTACACATTAGACAATAAGTACACAACTGAAGCAGTTGACCACTGTAATCTATCACCAAATATTTTGAAATCACCAACAAATAGGCTTCTGATGCATCAGTTGTCCATTCTTGACTAGCACCAAACTTTAACCTAGGGTAGCCTGTAAACTGGGCCCAAGTTCTTTCCCCTGCCATTTGGTTGGAAGGATCCTTTACATACACTAGCTGTAGGTAAGCATTGAAAAAGAGTCTTCAGGGTAGTAGAAATGGTTGACAAGTTAGCTCTCTTTTTTTTTTTTTTACTGTTTATTTAATGTACTTTTCTCTTCTGTACCTGTTCCAACCTAATCCCAAATATATAATTTTATTGTAGTGCTGTGAATCTCCACTGTGCCCACTTAATCATAGAGTTTGTGGATTTCATAATTCCCAGATCATCATGGGCTCTTTCAATCTCATGGTCACTTGGCGTTCTAAAGGCAGCCCCTTTACAGCTCTTGAGACCTTAGAGTTCGATCCTGCTATGATTTTCTTTATAGCCAACATCTGAAAGTGATGATATTCTTAAAATTTGCACATCTGCAAGAGTAGTATTTCATACTTTGCCTAAGTTGGCAGTATGATGACCTTCAGATCAGTTCAGTTGCTCAGTCGTGTCCAATTCTTTGCAATGCCATGAACCGCAGCACGCCAGGCCTCCCTGTCTATCACCAACTCCCGGAGTCCACCCAAACCCATGTCATCGAGTTGGTGATGCCATCCAGCCATCTCATCCTCTGTTGTCCCCTTCTCCTCCTGCCTGCAATCTTTCCCAGCAACAGCGTCTTTTCCAATGAGTCAGCTCTTCACATCAAGTGGCCAAAGTATTGGAGCTTCAGCTTCAACATATGTCCTTCCAATGAAAACCCAGGAATGATCTCCATTAGGATGGACTGGTTGGATCTCCTTGCAGACCAAGGAACTCTCAAGAGTCTTCCCCAACACCATAGTTCAAAAGCATCAATTCTTCAGTGTTAAGCTTTCTTTATAGTCCAACTCTCACATCCATACATAACTGCTGGAAAAACCTTGACTAGATGGACCTTGGTTGACAAAGTTATGTCTCTGCTTTTTAATATGCTGTCTAGGTTGGTCATAACTTTCTTTCCAAGGAAAGTCTTTTAATTTCATGGCCGCAATCACCATCTGAAGTGATTTTGGAGCCCCCAAAAATAAAGTCACCCACTATTTCTCCATCTATTTGCCATGAAGTGATGGGACTGGATGTGACCTTAGCTTATAACTTTCCTTTTACGAAGTTTCCACTTTAGTTAAAATAAGCCAGTATGCTGCAAACTCCTTAAAATGACCCACGATTTCAAGTGATAGAGTTCCATGTATTCTGATGCCTAATTTTTTACCTTAATTTAATTTCAATCAGCCATAGATAAAATCTTTAAGGGTTTTGATGCCACCATATACCAAGTATTATCGCTGTCCCACTAATAATTGTATAATCCAGATAAAATCAAATATCTCATTCTGAGGCTCTGTTTTTAAAGTTCATTTCCGAGAAAGTAAATACTTCTTTATTATGAAGTATAATTTCATAGAGTAAAATTGAAGAGCATGCGGGATGAAATCTACAAGGCTTGCAACATCTCTATTCTCTCTTGTCGCCCTTTTCAAATAATTCAAATAATTATACAATTATTGTCCTTCTAGATGGGACTGCAAGTGCCTCAAAGGCAGGAACCCTGTCATGTTCACTTGGTTCAATAAAGCACCAAGCACAATGCCTTAGTTGAAGTGTTTAATGAGTCATTAAGTGAATGAATACTGGGGCTTCATTCAAGGTTTCAAACAAATAATATCATAAAGCAGAACTCCCTTGTGTGGGCAGAGACTGTGGTGAGGCTTCAGAAGGACAAAGATTCAGCCACAGAAACAAGAAGAGTGATGGAGCCCAATTCCTGTAACAAAGGAATCAGGTGAAATTGAGCCCTGCTGCTTATTTAATGCAAAGGAGAGAGTCAAAAACACTCCTGTCTTTTTTTTTTTTTTCTCTCTCATCTATTAAAATAGAGAGTGGTGGGTGAGCCGTGGGTAGCAACTTGAATGTTTGAGAGTTCCTATGGAAGGATGATTCATAGACCTGACATTCCAGGTTTCTATGCAATATTGTTCTTTACAGCATCGGACCTTGCTTCTATCACCAGTCACATCCACAGCTGGGTATTATTTTTGCTTTAGCTCCATCCCTTCATTCTTTCTGGAGATATTTCTCCACTGATCTCCAGTAGCATATTGGGCATCTACTGACCTGGGGAGTTTCTCTTTCAGTATCCTATCATTTTGCCTTTTCATACTGTTCATGGGGTTCTTAAGGCAAGAATACTGAAGTGGCTTGCCATTCCCTTCTCCAGTGGACCACATTCTGTCAGATCTCTCCACCATGACCCGCCCATCTTGGGTTGCCCCATGAGCCCAAGGCGGCTGCGACCGGCATGCTAAGCACAGGCAACTGCGACCGGCGTGCTAGCGCAGCCGAGAGGAGCTACCCCACGTCTGAGGTCAGGGGTAGAAGCTGGGAGGACCCCATGCCTGAAGGGTGGCAGCCAAGAGGAGTTACCCCACGTCCAAGGTCAGGGGCAGAGGCCAAGAGATCAGACTGAGAGTGCCGAGAGTGCCAGCGGCCTAGAGTGTCGACATTCTAGGAATCAGCGAGCTGGAATGGACTGGAATGGGTGAATTTAACTCAGATGATCATTATATCTACTACTGCAGGCAGGAATCCATCAGAAGAAATGGAGTAGCCATCATGGTCAACAAGAGTCCAAAATGCAGTACTTGGATGCAATCTCAAAAACGACAGAATGATCTCTGTTCATTTCCAAGGCAAACCATTCAATATCACAGTAATCCAAGTCTATGCCCCAACCAGTAACACTGAAGAAGCTGAAGTTGAAAGGTTCTATGAAGACCTACAAGACCTTTTAGAACTAACACCCCAAAAAGATGTCCTTTTCATTATAGGGGACTGGAATGCAAAAGTAGAAAGTAAAGAAACACCTGGAGTAACAGGCAAATTTGGCCTTGGAATATGGAATGAAGCAGGGCAAAGACTAATAGAGTTTTGCCAAGAAAATGCACTGGTCATAACAAACACCCTCTTCCAACACACAAGAGAAGACTCTATACATGGATATCACCAGATGGTCAACACCAAAATCAGGTCGATTATATTCTTTGCAGCCAAAGATGGAGAAGCTCTATACAGTCAGCAAAAAGAAGACCAGGCGCTGACTGTGGCTCAGATCATGAACTCCTTATTGCCAAATTCAGACTGAAATTGAAGAAAGTAGGGAAAACCACTAGACCATTCAGGTATGACCTAAATCAAATCCCTTATGATTATATAGTGGAAGTGAGAAATAGATTTAAGGGCCTAGATCTTATAGATAGTGTGCCTGATCAACTATGGAATGAGGTTCATGACATTGTACCAGAGACAAGGATCAAGACCATCCCCAAGGAAAAGAAATGCAAAAAAGTAAAATGGCTGTCTGGGGAGGCCTTACAAATACCTGTGAAAAGAAGAGAAGTGAAAAGCAAAGGAGAAAAGGAAAAATATAAGCATCTGAATGCAGAGTTCCAAAGAATAGCAAGAGGAGATAAAACAGCCTTCTTCAGCAACCAATGCAAAGAATTAGAGGAAAACAACAGAATGGGAAAGACTAGAGATCTCTTCAAGAAAATCAGAGATACCAAAGGAACATTTCATGCAAAGATGGGCTCAATAAAGGACAGAAATGGTATGGACCTAACAGAAGCAGAAGATATTAAGAAGAGATGGCAAGAATACACAGAAGAACTGTACAAAAAAGAGCTTCACAACCCAGATAATCAAGATGGTGTGATCACTGACCTAGAGCCAGACATCCTGGAATGTGAAGTCAAGTGGGCCTTAGAAAGCATCACTACGATCAAAGCTAGTGGAGGTGATGGAATTCCAGTTGAGCTATTCCAAATCCTGAAAGATGATGCTGTGAAAGTGCTGCACTCAATATGCCAGCAAACTTGGAAAACTCAGCAGTGGCTACAGGACTGGAAAATGTCAGTTTTGATTCCAATCCCAAGGAAAGGCAGTGCCAAAGAATGCTCAAACTACCGCACAATTGCACTCATATCACACGCTAGTAAAGTAATGCTCAAAATTCTCCAAGCCAGGCTTCAGCAATACGTGAACCGTGAACTTCCTGATGTTCAAGCTGGTTTTAGAAAAGGCAGAGGAACCAGATATCAAGTTGCCAACATCGGCTGGATCATGGAAAAAGCAAGAGAATTCCAGAAAAAACATCTATTTCTGCTTAATTGACTATGCCAAAGCCTTTGACTGTGTGGATCACAATAAACTGTGGAAAATTCTTTAAGAGATGGGAATACCAGACCACCTGATCTGCCTCTTGAGAAATTTGTATGCAGGCCAGGAAGTATCAGTTAGAACTGGACATGTAACAACAGACTGGTTCCAAATAGGAAAAGGAGTTCGTCCAGGCTGTATATTGTCACCCTGTTTATTTAACTTCTATGCAGAGTACATCATGAGAAACACTAGGCTGGAAGAAACACAAGCTGGAATCAAGATTTCTGGGAGAAATATCAATAACCTCAGATATGCAGATGACACCACCCTTATGGCAGAAAGTGAAGAGGAACTAAAAAGCCTCTTGATGAAAGTGAAAGTGGAGAGTGAAAAAGTTGGCTTAAAGCTCAACATTCAGAAAACAAAGATCATGGCATCCGGTCCCATCACTTCATGGGAAATAGATGGAGAAACAGTGGAAACAGTGTCAGACTTTATTTTTCTGGGCTCCAAAATCACTACAGATGGTGACTGCAGCCATGAAATTAAAAGACGCTTACTCCTTGGAAGGAAAGTTATGACCAACCTAGATAGCATATTCAAAAGCAGAGACATTCCTTTGCCAACAAATGTTGGTCTAGTCAAGGCTATGGTTTTTCCTGTGGTCATGTATGAATGTGAGAGATGGACTGTGAAGAAGGCTGAGCGCGGAAGAATTGATGCTTTTGAACTGTGTTGTTGGAGAAGACTCTTGAGAGTCCCTTGGACTGCAAAGAGATCCAACCAGTCCATTCTGAATTAGATCAGCCCTGGGATTTCTTTGGAAGGAATGATGCTAAAGCTGAAACTCCAGTATTTTGGCCACCTCATGCGAAGAGTTGACTCATTGGAGAAGACTCTGATGCTGGGAGGGATTGGGGGCAAGAGGAGAAGGGGACGACAGAGGATGAGCTGGCTCGATGGCATCACTGACTCGATGGATGTGAGTTTGTGTGAGCTCCGGGAGTTGGTGATGGACAGGGAGGCCTGGCGCGCTGCTTCATGGTTGCAAATAGTCGGACACGACTGAACGACCGATCTGATCTGATCTGATGGAACGATGAAAAAACAAGGCAAGGGACTCATAAATTGCTCAGCAAAGATGAGTTCCTAAGGCTGCTGAAGGCTTTCGATGCTAATAAAATTGTGCCAAAGAAAGTTTATGAGAGCTGTTGAGAACCAAACTGCTTTCCTTAATTTACCTTTCCAGGAAAAATGATGCTATTTGTAGTGGACTCACTGCAGAAATAAACCATTTTAGTGTCTTTCAAAGTTACCATTTCTAAGAACTGTTGCCATGAACCACTCAGAAAAGCACAAATCAACAAGCCCCAACAACCAGAACTGTTGCATTGTTCTTGCAATCAGGTGCCATCGAAGGACTTGAGCCTATCACATTTAAATAGGATTTTTTCCTCTCTTCCTGGAATGTTCCTTATGCTTCGCATGACAGCTTGCTGATGACACAATGACACAGGTTTTAAAATATTTTTGCCAGTACTTATTAAAAAGATATAACACCATGGAATTTTAAGTGGAAAGAGTTGTATTTATTGATTAGGCTTTTAGATGTATATTACAGGTGAAGTGGCCTACTTTTTTTTTTTTTTTTTCTGGTGTGTTATAAATTGGCTGAAACAGACAACCTGCTTAGATTTCTTTTATGAAAATTTCTAGGACCTAGTCCTCTACTCTTCCATCCTGCCCAAACTCCCACAAACTGAAATCAGTCAGTTTCCTGTCCTTTTCTTCCCTCTGTTTAGACCACTCATAATACCAGACTGCATTCTTCTTCTGTAGGTTCTGAACAATTTCTGGCTTGGAGCTCTATCACATTCATCATTGCATTCCCCATATGTGTTCACTAGGAACAAACTGGTGCTCAGTAAACGTGCAGTAAATACTTACTGACAAAATAAGAGAATATGTGTCTGGTAACTTTGCAAATGCATTCAGTATTAATTTTCCCCCTCACCTGTAAAGGTTGCTTTTTGCAGGTCTTCTCTAAATACCCTTAACTATTTACTTGATTCAAAGCTTTCATTTCTCTGACTTTACGACTTTGATCCTTGGGATCTCTGTTGAAATGAACATTCCATTATGAGATATAATACTTTAAGGTACTGATTTTCAAAGTTTTTAACAGCAGAATCCTTTTGCTGATTTGGCTAAAGTGAATACTACTTGCTCAAAGGACTTAAGCTTGCAAAGTCCAGCTTACTCACACTGGTTTTTTTTTTTTTTTAAACAAATTGCCTGTCCTCTGATACATGTAACAATGACCAGGGATTATACTTGAAAAGGAGCATAACAAGAAGGATGGGTGAAGGGATTGCAGGTTGAGAAGAGAGGCAAAATGAAAGGTCTGTGCTTCTGCTTTTTCTTCCTAAAACCCTACTACTAGGCAAAGCTTTCTGAAAGATGAGCAAGTGTGAGTTTCAGAGGAACTCAATAAACTTGTTATATTCATTTGGAAGTTCCAAAAATAACAATTTATAACCATAAAGTTTTCCAAAAGTTTATAGATGTTAGATGTTTGAAATTCAAAATACACTTTGCCTGTAGAAATAGTTTATCTATCTTGATTAGGTTCTTTTACCCATTTATCCTCCTAAATTCCAGAAGTATAGCACTGTTTCCACAGCAGTAGAGAACCTCAGTGCAAGGAAAACAGTTTAGGCACCTTCAATGGATTGAGTTCTCTCCAGCTCAGAGTCCCTGGCTCTCTGCTCTCCACTCTCTCACAGTCAAGGAGAATAAAGATTCTTAGTACCAGTAGTATCATCATGGGCAGAGCTATAGGAGGGCAGGTCTAGGACAATGGAAGACTTGAATGGAAATGCTAAACAATGAGGAGCAGACTCCCTGACGTTCAGGAGCTTTAAACTGTTAAAGAAGGAAACAACGATGATCTCTTTCTCCAAATCCTTCCAACTCTGCCAGGCCAGGTGACAATTTTTGTTACTTACTTCTCATTGAAGATTTCAAGAAATGACTAATTTCATTTTTTTCTTTTTCTGGTTGCTTTTAAAGTATCTCTTATTGACGGACTGCTGCTGCTGCTGCTGCTAAGTCACTTCAGTCGTGTCCGACTCCGCGTGACCCCATAGATGTCAGCCCACCAGGCTCTCCTGCCCCTGGGATTCTCCAGGCAAGAAAACTGGAGTGGGTTGCCATTTCCTTCTCCAATGCATGAAAGCGAAAAAGTGAAAGTGAAGTCGCTCAGTCGTGTCTGACTCTTAGCGACCCCATGGACTGCAGCCCACCAGGCTCCTCCATCCATGGGATTTTCCAGGCAAGAGTACTGGAGTGGGGTGCCATTGCCTTCTCCATTGACGGACTAGATTTCAGATTAGAAATAGAATAGTTTTGTCTCTCCGTCTCTTTTTTCCTTTTCCCTGTCTCCACTTGCTTCTCCCTCTTTTTCTTTTACATTTTAGATTAGCTCTACTTTTTCCATAAGATATGGAAAGGGGATTATAATTCTAGAGTAAAAAGATATGGCTTAATTCATCAGGACTTCTCTGCTAATCTAGTGGTTAAAATTCAGAGCTTCCAAAGCAAGGGGCATGGATTTGACTCATGGTCAGGGTTTTAAGAGGGTTTCCCAGGTGGCAGTAGTGGTAAAGAACCCACCTGCCAATGCAGGAGATGAGAGCCACAAGTTCAATCCCTGGGTTGGGAAGATCCCCTGGAGGAGGGCATAGCAACGCACTCTAGTATTCTTGCCTGCAGAATCCCATGGACAGGGGAGCCTGGCAGACTGCAGTCCATGGGGATGCACAGAGTTGGACAGGACTGAAAGCAGTGTAGCACATACTGCACACAGGGAAATAAGATATCACATGGCATGGCGAAAAAAAAATATATATATATATATATATATATATATATATAAATTTGTCATAGGCCTGAGAAGATGAGTATATATTATCAACAGGATGTACTGAGGAGCTAAAATGCTGTTCCTAAGAGGCATGAGGCATGAGGTCTCAGGTGGCACTGAAGGACAGCAATAGAAAATTGATGGGGATGCAGCTTCTCTCCTGTCTTACTTTTTTTTGCCTCCAACAGCCAGCCCAGGCCCATGGTCATGAATGTATCCTACAAATCCAGTGAAGAGGTCAGAATAGAAACTCCAGGAGAGAGTGAACATTGGAAGAGAGGAGGCAGGTCATTCCAGGCATTGTCTTGTGGAAAGAGTAAGAAGAAATAATGAAAAGGAAGCTATTGGGAAGGGAAGCAGATTTTCCAGAGGCCACTGGTCATTCTTAGCTGATTATTTATGTGTAATGGACAGCTAAGCCACCTAAGTCAAGGACTGCCTGAATACATCCTAAAGGCAGCAATGGCCTACTTCATTAAATGCAGCACAATGTTCTTAGAATGGTGTGTCAAAATAGAAAAGTAATTGCTAGTCTTATTATCTTAAGCTGCATATGCCATGACCTGAAAGTCAGAATATAACAAGAAATGTTTCCTTAAAGAGGTGAACATAATTTCCCAGAAAATTAACATAACTAAAATGAATAAATTAGCAGTCAAAGAAAAAAAAAATCAAGTGCTCTTTATTTTTAAACAATGCATATGCTACAAAGGACAAAATAATTTATATTTATTTTCATGAACTGGATTTATCTGTATTAAGATAAGCTTCTTATTTTACTCTGAATCTTTCTCCTAAGCAGAAATTGTACTGGGATAATGAATGCATAAAACTTGAGAGGTCAATCTATCTAAAAATAATACGGAATTATCTGTAATTTTCTCAATTAAAAGAACATTTATTGTGCATGAAATATCCTTCTTGTTGAAAGTCATGTACCATACTTTCAAAAAAAATAGAGGAATCAGATGAGAGTTTATGTTTCACAGCTAAATGACAAGTATTCCTGCAAACTTGAAGCTTTCAGTAATAAGTTAAAATCTTTTTTTATAGCCAATTATTTGGCATTTTTATAAATTGCATATTCCCTACAACATGATAATTTACATAGGAAAAGTTTCTCCCACAAATATTGAGTTCCATTTCTCATGACTTTTTTGCTATTAAATCAAATTTTTTGATAGATTATTAAAATAAACTCATTAGACTTTTAACATCCTGGTCAAACCAGGTAGGTTAGATGCTAGTCATTGGTCATTAAATACAAGAAGGCCTGTTTTCAGGACACATAGAATAAAGGGCCTGCCAATTTATAAATGAAAAACTTACCCCTCCTTCAATAAGGTTAAAATAAAAGATGCAAGAGCAAACATATGACATAGTTTACTGTTGAGAATTTAGGCAGTGTCTTGACAATAACTCTAATTAAAGTTGCCACTGGTTTGACCTGATTAGACAGAGAACAATAGTATTGCTACTCTTTGTCTACCTCAGAATGGTAAGCAGTGGATGATATATAATACCTTTTGACAGCCATGTTAATTATAACCTAGCTGAATGCATTTCTTTAGAGTAGTTGTTTTAAACAAAAGAAAAGGAAATTGTAGTGAAAGCTGTCAGAATATTTCTGAATATTGCTAATGACTATATCTAATAGCTAAAAATGTTAATTTTCTTGAGTTTTTTCCCACTTATTTTTACAATGTATTCATCATCTTTTCCACAGTTTTACAGGAGCATTCGCATAAGAGTATCTGAATTATCAAAGTAGGTCAAAGCAATGGTCAATCTTTCTCAATATTAACATTTCAAATTTATTTGTCTCTTCTTGGTTTGGCAAAGTGAGAACAAATGCCATCCCTTCATAAGTTAATGAGTTTAGAATTCCTTCATTTTGGCTTCATCATGATGTGTGCATATGCTCAGTCATGTCCAACTTTTTGCAACCCTTTGGACTGTAGCCTGCCAGGATCCTCTGTCCATGGGATTGATCAGGCAAGAATATTGGAATGGGTAGCCATTTCCTCCTCCAGGGGATATTCCCGACCCAGGCACTGAATCCATGTCTCCTGCATTGAAAACAGATTCTTTACCACTGAGCTACTGGGGAATCATTTTGGAATAAATATATTTTATAGGCCAAAATATTGATATGGGTGAAGAACATACAGTGTGATTTCCACTGTAATATCAAACTATGTCATTACTTGGTAATGCTGTTAAAAGAGGAATTTTGAGAATTACTCAGGCTCTAATTTCAACATATATTATCCACCATAGTCATGGCAAGAATTTTGTATTGCCTAGAATATAGAAATTTTAAGGTACTGAGTATATGCTAGAGAAATTATGTGTATGGCTACCTTGATCATGATTTTTCTTTCTAACCAATGTTTTTAACTGAAGAAAATTTATATGAAAATGTTGAAGCCATTGAAATTTTCAAATTCTTAGTCAAGTCAAAGTCTTCCAGTCAAAATGAATGTTGTTAATCATTTGGCTTTTAATTTTAAAACTTTTATTTATATGGAGTTTATCTCTAATTCTTTTTTCCTTGATCATCAGAATTGAGTGAGTTGAAGTAAATTACATCTTATCTGATTTTCCCTGGGTCTGATTTGACCAGATATCAGTTGAATGAATAAAAATTAAAATCAGTGAATATTTATTTATTCACTAATTACATGTATGTCCCAATCTTGGTAACAAGGTACAATAGACTGAAGTGTGTTCCCAACCACAACTCATATGTTGAAGCCCTAACTCTAACTATATTTGGAGATAGGACTTTTAGAAGGTATTTACTGTAATTGAGGTTATAAGAATGGGATTCTAAATTGATAAAACCTATGGCCTTAGAGGAGGAGGAAGAGAACTTTCTCTCTGTCTATGCCATGTGACAACATAGCCAGAAGTTGGCCATCAGGAAACCAGGAAGAGAGCTCTCATCATAGCCCAATCACACTGGCACTCTGAGGCCCAGTTTTCAGTCTATAGACTGTGAATAGTCTGTGTGAGTGACAGTCACTCAGTCATATCCAACTCTTTGCTACCCCATGGATGTTAGCCTGCTAGGTCCTCTGTCCATGGAATTCTCCAGGCAACAATACTAGACTGTGAGTAAGTACATTTGCATTGTTTCACAGGGAAAATGCTTCTACAACGAGCAGGAGGCAGAAAAGTCTTTCCAAGAGTTTGTTGAATCCTGAAGCATGGATTTTTACATTACAGGAATAAGCAAGCATTTCTGGTGGGCAAAAATATGTTGATTGTAATGGTTCCTATTTTGCTTAATAAAGATGTGTTTGAGCCTAGTTATAATGATTTAATATTCACAGTCTGAAACCATAATTATGTTTGCACCACCCTAATAGTGTTTTCTCTATTTTTCAGACATTACAGAGAAAAATGGAAGACCACACATGAGATAACTTTGCAGGCCAGGATTGAAAGTGATACATATTAATTTTACTCACATTCTACTGGTCAGAGTTCAGTTATATGACTATATCTAGCTTCAAGGGAGGCTTAAACGTGTATCCAACTCTTTGCCCAAAAAGAATAACAGAAAAAAGATATTGTAGAGCAAGGCATCCTCAGTCACACCAGATCATTCCTTCTAATGAGCATACTCAAACAGTCTTCAAAAGTAGCTGGGAACTAAAACTAATTCCTTCTACTTGTCTTTCACACATTTTTCTCTCCTTATTGTGAAAGGCAGAATAAAGCCCATGTTCTAATTCCTGGAACCTGTGAATATGATCTTACATGGCAAAAGAACTCTGCAGTTGCAGTTACATTAAAGATCTTAAAATGATGTCAATTATGAACAAGTGTCATAAAGTGTCAATTATGAAACAAGAGAGAGACTGGCCATCACTGGACTTACAAATGGGGAAAAAAAATGTTCAAAATTAAGGAATCTGAGAAAACTCTAAAAGCTAAAAGTCACAAAGAAATGTTTTCTATGAGCCTCTTAGAGAGGACCTCAGCCACTCTGACTCTGATTTGAGCTCAGTTAAACCTGGCTCAGACTTTTGACTACCAGAACTACAAGATAATAAACTCATGTTATTTGATACAACAGTAAAGGAAAACTAATGTAAATGTGATCTTTCTTATTCATCTGAATATCTTGATGCATTATTATAAGTCACATTTCCTTTCTCTTACTTTGTTATCCTCACTAGCTTATTCTAAGCCTCCACCTACTTCAGGTCTGCATCATGCTGCATAATACAGTCACAAATGTATCTACCTTGCATTATGGTCTTAGTGTTTTT
This sequence comes from Tragelaphus eurycerus, assembly GCA_935064755.1. Taxonomy (NCBI): domain Eukaryota; kingdom Metazoa; phylum Chordata; class Mammalia; order Artiodactyla; family Bovidae; genus Tragelaphus; species Tragelaphus eurycerus. Next base: position 37,005,427 of record CAKXYN010000004.1, on the reverse strand, counting down.
TAAGGTCAGTTTTGGGGAATCTCTACATGGATCTAGCCATCCTACAGCAATTTCTTAGTCTCCACACTTCCTTACCATTCCAGAGGACCAATTCACATCTCTACAGTCTTCTCAAATGTATAGGAACTTCTATCTCATTCCCAGGCTCAACCACCCAGTATTTTTTATATTATTGAGAAAAAAAATCCCAAAAGGTAAATTCTACACACTCTTACAATCATAGTTGCGCACTTAAAAGCTGCAGAGCTCATTCACTCTGTTACTATGACTGAACTCTCTGTCCTTCTGATAGAAGAACAGAGTTCTTCCCCTTGAACACTAAACCCCAGCCACTATTACCACTCAAAGTCATTGCTTCATCTTTGTTGTCAATTCTCCCCTTCTCTTTGATCATCTCCATCAGGCAGAAATCTTGCTGATTACTCATTTTAAGTAAAACCCTCTTTTGACTTCACATTTAGTTCTTACCCAGTTTCTTGGCAATATATGATAGATAGGAATATAGATTTCATATACTTGATATTATTGTATGTAATTGACCTTTCTCCCTTCCCCCTGGCATTGTTTCTAAGATATCACTATCTTTTTATTCTTTTTTCATATCATTGGCAGTTTGACAGCTGCATCTCAGTCCTTTTGCTGATTTTCTTTGATTTTCCTGGTTCTAAGTTTTAGCATGTCTCAGAGTAATATTTGTACAGCTACTATGGAGAATAGTACAAAAGTTCCTTACAAAACTAAAAATAAAACTACCATATGATCCAGCAATGCCACTCTTAGACATCAGATCAGATCAGTCGCTCAGTCGTGTCTGACTCTTTGCAACCCCACATGCCAGGCCTCCCTGTCCATCACCAACTCCCAGAGTCCACTGAGACTCACGTCCATTGAGTCAGTGATGCGATCCAGCCATCTCATCCTCTGTCGTCCCCTTCTCCTCTTGCCCCCAATCCCTCCCAGCATCAGAGTCTTTTCCAATGAGTCAACTCTTGACTGAAAATACTGGGGTTTCAGCTTTAGCATCAGTCCTTCCAAAGAAATCCCAGGGCTGAACTCCTTCAGAATGGACTGGTTGGATCTGCTTGCAGTCCAAGGGACTCTCGAGAGTCTTCTCCAACACTCTTAGGCATAGATCTAGAGAAAACCATAATTTGAAAGGATGCATACATCCTGATGTTCATTCTAACACTATTTACAATATCCAGGACATGGAAGCAACCTAAATGTCTATCAACAGGGAAATGTATAAAGAAGATGTTTTATATATATATATATATATATATAATACACACACACACTGTAGAAGTGTGTGTATATATAGTATAGAATATATTCTATACTATATATATTCTCTCTCTATATATATTCTACATTGTATATATAGTGTAGACTATATATATTCTAGTATATATATATATCAGATCAGATCAGATCAGTCGCTCAGTCGTGTCCGACTCTTTGCGACCCCATGAACCGCAGCACGCCAGGCCTCCCTGTCCATCACCAGCTCCCGGAGGTCACTCAGACTCGCATCCATCGAGTCAGTGATGCCATCCAGCCATCTCATCCTCTGTCGTCCCCTTCTCCTCCTGCCCTCAATCCCTCCCAGCATCAGAGTCTTCTCCAATGAGTCAACTCTTCGCATGAGGTGGCCAAAATACTGGCGCTTCAGCTTTAGCATCATTCTTCTAAAGAAATTCCAGGATTGATCTCCTTCAAAATGGACTGGTTGGATATATATATTAGAATATTAGTCAGCCATGAAGAATGAAATAGTGCCATTTGCAGCAACATGGATGGGCCTAGAGATTGTCTTACTGAGTAAAGTCAGACAGAGAAAGATAAGTATAATATGCTATCAGTTAAATATAGAATCTTTAAAAACTGTAAGACTGAACTTATCTACAAAGCAGAAATAAATTTACAGATGTAGAAAACAAACTTATGGTCAGCACAGGGTAAAAGGGGGGAGGGACAAATTGAGATTGACATATACACACTACTATATATTGTTGCTGTTCAGTTGCTCAGTTGTGTTTGACTCTTTGCAATCCCATAATAGATAACTAATAAGGACCTACCATATAGAACAGGAAACTCAACTTAATTTTCTATAATAGCTTATATGGGAAAATAATATAAAAAAGAGTGGATATATGTACATATATAACTGAGGTGGAAGAATAGGATGGGGATAGCACTTTCTCCTCTAAAAATTCATCGAAAGATCATTTGAACACTGAGCAAATTCCATGAAACAACTTCTGAACCCTGGTGGAGGACATCAGGCACGCAGAAAGGCAGCCCATGTCTTCCAAAGGAGGTAGGACAAAATATAAAAGATAAAAAAAGAGGCAAAAGAGTTAGGGACTGAGACTCATCCCGGGGAGGGAGTTATGAAGGAGAAGTTTCCAAACACCAGAAAACTCTCTCTCCAGCGGGTCCGTGGAGAGTTTTGGAATCTCAAAGGGCAACGTAACCAGGAGGAAAAAATAAATAAATAAAACCCACAGATTACATGCCTAACCACAACTCCCAGCAGAGAAGTAGCCCAGACTCTCATGTCTGCCACCAGCAAGCGGGGCCTCAACTGGGAGGCACGGGCTGCATTGCTTAGGGTAAGGACAGGGCCTGAATGCCCTGAGGACAATTTGAGGGAGCTAACTTGAGATAGCAACCCAAACTGTGGGATAGCCAGAAAGAAAAAAAAAAAAAAAAAAAAGAGAGAGAGAGAGAGAGAACTTTCCTGTGAAAAGCTCTAACCTAGCACAGTGCTGGGCCCGCTCACAGAACAAAGGACTGAGCAAATACTAGAGAAGAGCTAGGCAGCTGCAGACTGGCCCACACCCCGCTGGAGGCAGAGAGGCAAGCGGGCAACAGCCAGAGCCAGCGAGCTGCAATCTCTGCTCCAGAGACGGCATCCTCTACCAAACTGCAAGCAGGCTCCCAGTTACTAACCAAGTCTTTCTGGGATCCTGGACAGTTGACATTCACCAGGAGGGTCACAGCCAGAGATCAGCTCCCCAGAGGAGACAGACACACAGCACACCTGAGACGGCACTCCTGCTGCACACCCAGGAAACCAAGCGGCTGCGACTGGGGAGGCGATAAGATGCACCACTCCACCTGGGGATAGTGCACTTGCCAATCACCTGGTCACCTGAGCTTCTCAGACCTAGGAAGGGCACAAAACGCAGGCCCAACCAAGTCTGTGCACTTGGGGAGTACCTGAGAACCTGAACCTGAGCCACTTAGACCTGGAAAGTGCGCGCAACCTAGGGCCCGCTTTAGACAGTTCCCCTGCAGAGCAACCTGGAACCTGAGCAGTGTAGACCTGGAAAGCACACATGCCTTGAGCGGGGGCAAACCCAGTGTGGCCCAGACACTGTGAGCACTCCCTACACATGCCAGTGATATTTGTTTGCAGTGTTCCTCCCTCCCCACAGCACAGCTGAACCTAAATAAGTGACCACCTCTGCCCCGTTGTGTCAGGGCAGAAATTAGACGCTGAAGAGACTTGCAAACAGAAGCCAAAATAAACGGAGGGAACCGCTTGGAAGTGATAGGTGTCGACAAATTAAAATCCTATAGCTAGCACTGACTACATTGGAAGGGGCTTATAACCCTTGAGAAGATGTATAAGCTGGAACAAGGAACTATCTGAAACTGAACTGACCCCACACTGCCCTCAACATCTCCAGAAAAATGCCTACATATATTTTACTATTATCATTTTTTAAATTTTTTTTCAATTTTAAGTCCTTTATCACTACTTTAATTTTCATTTTTATAACCTACTATTATATTGCAAAAAAAGATCCTATTTTTAAAGCAAATTTCATATATATTTTTTATAATTTTTGTGATTTTTTTTAGTATTTTGTTTTTGAGAGTCTAACCTCTATTCTAGATTTTTAATCTTTACTTTTTGGTATTTGTTATCAATTTTGTACATTTAAGAATCCAATCTTCAGTACCCATTTTCACTTAGGAGCATGGTTACTGACTTGATTGCTCTCTCCACCTTTTGATGCTCCTTTTTCTCCCATAGGTTATCTCTATCTCCTCCCTGCGCCTTCTCTTCTCTACCCAATGCTGTGAATCTCTGGATGTTCTTGGCTGTGGAGAACACTTGGGGAATTGGTTACTAGGTAGATCTGATTCTCTCCTTTTGACTCCCCCTCTTCTCCTCCTGGTGACCTCTATCTCCTTCCTCCCTCTTCTCTGTGAAACTCTGTGGACCTCTCTGGGTGTTCCAGGATGTGGGGAGCACAAAGGGAATTGATTACTGGCTAGAGTGCTCTCTCTCCCTTTTTGATTCCCCCTCTTCTCTTCCTGATCACCTCTATCTCCCTCTTCCCTCTTCTCTTCTCCATGTAACTTTGCAAACCTCTCTGGGTGTCCCTCACTGTGGAGAATATTTTCTCTATTAACGTAGATGTTTTATCATTGGTGTGGTATGTATGGAGAAGTCTTGAGGTTACTGTAAGAATAAGACTGAAAACCAGAGGCAGGAGGCTTAAATCCAAAACTTGAGAACACCAGAAAACTCCTGACTCCAGGAAACATTAATCAACAAGAGCTCATCCAAAACTCTCCATACCAACACTGAAACCAAGCTCCACCCAAGAGCCAACAAGTTCCAGACTAAGACATATCATGCTAATTCTCCAGCAATGCAGGGACATAGCACTGAGCATTAATATACAGGCTTCCCAAAGTCACACCAAACCCATAGACACCTCAAAACTCACTACTGGACACTTCATTGCACTCCAGAGAGAAGAGATCCAGCTCCACCCACCAGAATACCAACACAAGCTTCCCTAACCAGGAAACCTTGACAAGCCACTGGTCCAACCCCACCCACAGGGAGGAACCTCCACAATAAAGAGGAACCACAAACTTCCAGCATACAGAATGGCCACCTGAAACACAGCAATCTAAACAAGATGAAAAGGCAGAGAAATATTCAACAGGTAAAGGAAAATGATAAATGCTTACCAAACCAAACAAAAGAGGAGGAGAAGGGAGTTTACCTGAAAAAGAATTCAGAATAATGATAGTAAAAATGATTCAAAATCTTGAAAATAAAATGGAGTTACAGATAAATAGCTTGGAGACAAGGATGGTGAAGATGCAAGAAATGTTTAACAAGGACCTAGAAGAAATAAAAAAAGGGTCAATCAATAATGAATAATGCAATAACAGATCAAAAACACTCTGGAGGGAAGCAAAAGTAGAATAACTGAGGCAGAAGATAGGATAAGTGAGGTGGAATATAGACTGGTGAGAATAAATTTAGCAGATAGAAAAAAAAAATGAATTAAAAGAGACAAGGACAACCTCAGAGACCTCAGGGACAATGTCAAATGGCCCTACATTTGACTCATAGGAATTCCAGAAGAAAAAGAAGAAGACAAAAATAAAGGCCATAAGAAAATATTTGAGGAGATAATAGTTGAAATCTCTCTAAATGGGGAAGGAAATAGTCACCCAAGTCCAAGAAATCCAGAGAATCCCAAACAGGATAAACCCAAGGTGAAACACCCAAAGACATATATTAATCAAATTAACAAAGATCAAACACAAATAAAAAACTTAAAAGCAGCAAGGGAAAAACAACAAATAACACACAAGGGGATTCCCATAAGGATAACAGCTGACCTTTCAATAGAAACTCTTCAGGCCAGAAGGGAATGGCAGAACATACTTAAAGAAGGGGAAAACCTGCAAGCCAGATTGTTGTACCCAGAAAGGATCTCATTCAAATGTGAAGGAGAAATCAAAAGCTTTACAGACAAGCAAAAGCTGAGAGAATTCAGCACCACTAATCCATCTCTTCAACAAATGCTAAAGGATCGTCTCTAGATAGGAAAAAAAGAAAAGGTTTATAAACTGAAACCCAAAACAACAAAGTAAATAGCAAGAAGATCATACTTATCAATAATTACCTTAAATGTAAATGGATTGAATGCCCCAACCAAAAGACAAAGACTGGCTGAATAGATACAAAAACAAGACCCCTATATATGCTGCCTACAAGAGAAACACCTCAAAACAAGGGACACATATAGACTGAAAGTGAAGGGCTGGAAACAGTTATTTCACCCAAATGGAGACCAAAAGAAAGCAGGAGTAGCAATATTCGTATCATATAACATAAACTTTAAAATAAAGTCCATGAAAAGTGACAAAGAAGCACACTGCATAATGATCAAAGAATCAATCCAAGAAGAAGATATAACAATTAAAAAATTATATGCACCCAACATAGGAGCACAACAATATGTAAGGCAAATGCTAACGATTATGAAAGGGGACATTAACAGTAACACAATAATACTTGGAGACTTTAATACCACATTCACACCTATGGATAATCAACTAAACAGAAAATTAGTGAAGAAACACAAACTTTAAATGATACAATGGGCCAGTTAGACTTAGTTGATATTTATAGGACATTTCACCCCAAAACAATGCATTTCATCTTTTTCTCAAGTGCACGTGGAACCTTCTCCAGGATAGATCATATCCTGGGCCATAAATCTAGCCTTGGTAAATTAAAAAAAATTGAAATCATTCCAAGTATCTTTTCTGATCAGAGTGCTGTAAGATTAGATGTCAACTACAGGAAACACACACACACACACACACACACACACAAAAATAAACAACACACTTCTAAATAACCAAGAAATCACAGAAGAAATAAAAAGAGAGATCAAAGTATGAATGGAAATGAATGTAAATGAAAACACACAACCCCAAACCAATGGGACTCAGTAAAAGCAGTGCTAAGGGGAAAGTTCATAGCAATACAAGCTTACCTTAAGAAATAAAAGTCAAATATATAACCTAACTCTACACCTAAAGCAACTAGAAAAGGAAGAAATGAAGAACTCCAGGTTTGTAGAAGGAAAGAAATCAAAAAATTAGGGCAGAAATAAATGAAAAAGAAGCAAAGGAGACCATAGCAAAAATCAACAAACCTAAAAGCTGGTTCTTTGAGAAGATAAATAAAATAGACAAAGCATTAGCTAGACTTATCAAGAAACAAAGGGGGAAGAATCAAATTAACAAAATTAGAAATGAAAATGGAGAAATCACAACAGACAACACAGAAATACAAAGGATAATAAGAGACTACTATCAGCAGCTATCTGCACCAAAAAAAAAAAAAAAAAAAAAAAAAGATGGACAACTTGGAAGAAATGGACAAATTCTTAGAAAAGTATAACTTTCCAAAATGGAACCAGGAAGGAATGGAAAATCTTAACAGACCCATCACAAGCATGAAAATTGAAACTGTAATCAGAAATCTTCCAGCAAACAAAAGCCCAGGACCAGTTGGCTTCACAGCTGAATTCTACCAAAAATTTAGAGAAGAGCTAACACCTATGCTACTCAAACTCTTCCATAAAGTTGCAGAGGAAGGCAAACTTCCAAAATCATTCTGTGAGGCCACCATCACCCTAATACCAAAATCTGACAAAGATGCCACCAAAAAAGAAAACTATAGGCCAACATCACTGATGAACATAGATGCAAAAATCCTTAACAAAATTCTAGCAAAGAGAATTCAACAACATATTTAAAAGATCATACATCATGACCAAGTGGGCTTTATCCCAGGGATGCAAGGATTCTTCAATATTCATAAATCAATCAATGTGATACACCACATTAACAAATTGAAAGATAAAAACCATATGATTATCTCAATAGATGCAGAGAAAGCCTTTGACAAAATTCCACATCCATTTATCATAAAAACCCTCCAGAAAGCAGGCATAGAAGGAACATACCTCAACATAACAAAAGCCATATATGATAAACCCACAGCAAATATTATCCTCAATGGTGAAAAATTGAAAGCATTTCCACTAAAGTCAAGAGCAAGACAAGGGTGCCCACTCTCACCACTATGATTCAACATAGATTTGGTAGTTTTAGCCTCAGCAATCAGAAAAGAAAAAGAAATAAACAGAATCTAGATTGGAAAAGAAGTAAAACTCTCAGTTTTTGCAGATGGCATGATCCTCTATATAGAAAATGCTAAAGACACCACCAGAAAATTACTAGAGCTAATCAATGAATACAGTAAAGTTACAGGATATAAAATTAACCCACAGAAATCCCTTGCATTCCTATACACTAGGGAGAAAACAGAAAGAGAAATTAAGGAAACAATGCCATTCACCATTGCAACGAAAATAAAAAAAAATTAGTTCATTTCAGTTTCTCAGTTGTGTTCGACTCTTTGTGACCCCATGAACATCAGGCCTCCCTGTTCATCACCAACTCCCGGAGTTTACCCAAACTCATGTCCATTGAGTTGGTGGTGCCATCCAACCATCTCATCCTCTGTCATCCCCTTCTCCTTCCACCCTCAATCTTTTCCAGCATCAGGGTCTTTTCCAATGAGTCAGCTCTTTGCATGAGGTGGCCAAAGAATTGGAGTTTCAGCCTCAGCATCAGTCCTTCCAATGAACACCCAGGACTGATCTGCTTTAGGATGGACTGGTTGGATCTCCTTGCTGTCCAAGGGATTCTCAAGAGTCTTCTCCAACACCACAGTTCAAAAGCATCAATTTGTCAGTGCTCAGCTTTCTTTATAGTTAAACTCTCACATCCATACATGAGTGCTAGAAAAACCATCAGCCCCCCCCCCCCCCCCTTGACTAGATCAAGCTCAGCCTCAGAATCGCACCATAGCCTTGACTAAATGCAAGCTCAGCAGAAAGAAGGGCGACCTGTTGCTTTCTCTTCCTTCCCATTTGCCTCTTTGGAGTTTCTTTGCCAGTTTTTTTTTTTTTTTTTTTTTGATGAGTCAAAAAATTAAAAAACAAAACAAAAATTTAAGTCAAAAGGAAGAATAGTCAAGATGAAATGAATAAAAAAAAGAATAAAATATTTAGGAATAAATCTACCTAAAGAAACAAAAGACCTATATATAGAAAACTATAAAACACTGATGAAAGAAATCAAAGATGACACAAATAGATGGAGAAATAGACCATGCTCATGGATTGGAAGAATCAATATAGTGAAAATGCATATACTACCCAAAGCAATCTACAGATTCAGTGCAATCCCTGTGAAGCTACCAATGGTATTTTTCATAGAACTAGGACAAATAATTTGACTGTGTGGAAAACAAAAACTCAAATAGCCAAAGCAATCTTGAGAAAGAAGAATATAACTGGAGGAATCAACCTGACTGACTTCAGACTATACTACAAATCTACAGTCATCAAGACTGTATGGTAATGGCACAAAGACAGAAATATAGATCAATGGAACAAAAAAGAGAGCCCAGAGATACATCCACACACCTATGGACACCTTATTTCTGACAAAGGAAGCAAGAATATACAATGGAGAAAAGACAATCTCTTTAACAAGTGGTGCTGGAAAAACTGGTCAACCACTTGTAAAAGAATGAAACTAGAATACTTTCTAACACCATTTGCAAAAATAAAACGGATTAAAGATCTAAATGTAAGACTAGAAACTATAAAACTCCTAGTGGAAAACATAAGCAATACACTGTATGACATAAATCACATAGGATCCTCTATGACCTGCCTCCCAGAGTAATGGAAATAAAAGCAAAAATAAACAAATGGGACCTAATTAAACTTAAAAGTTTTTCCACAATGAAGGAACCTATAAGCAAGGTGAAAAGACAGCTTTCAGAATGGGAGAAAATAATTGCAAATGAAGCAACTAACAGAGAATTAATCTGAATAATATACAAGCAGCTCCTGCAGCTGAACTCCAGAAAAATAAATGACCCAATTTAAAAAATGGACCAAAGGACTAAACAGATATTTCTCCAAAGAAGAAAATACAGATAGCTGACACACACATGAAAAAATAATCAACATCACTCATTTTCAGAGAAATGCAAATCAAAACCACAATGAGGTACCATCTCACACCAGTCAGAATGGCTGCTATCACAAAGTCTACAAACAATAAATGTTGGAGAGGGTGCAGAGAAAAAGGAACCCTCTTACACTGTTGGTGGGAATGCAAACTAGTGCAGTCACTATGGAGAACACTATGGAGATTCCTTAAAAAATTGCAAATAGAACTGCCATATGACCCAGCAATCCTACTGTTGAGTATACACACTGAAGAAACCAGAATTGAAAGAGACACGTGTACCCCGATGTTCATTGCAGCACCGTTTACAATAGCCAGGACATGGAAGCAACCTAGATACTCATCAACAGATGAATGGATAAGAAAGCTGTGGTACATATACACAATGGAATATTACTCAGCCATTAAATAGAATGCACTTGAATCAGTTCTAATGAAGTGCATGAAACTGGAGCCTTTTATACAGAGTGAAGTAAGTCAGAAAGAAAAACACCAATACAGTATACTGATGCATATATATGGAATTTAGAAAGATGGTAATGATGACCCTATATGTGAGTCAGCAAAAGAGACACAGATGTAAAGAACAGATTTGGACTCTGTGGGAGAAGGCAAGAGTGGGATGATTTGAGAGGGTACCGTTGAAATGTGTATATTTCCATATATGAAGTGGATCGCTGGTCCAGGTTTGATGCATGAGAGAGGGTGCTCAGGGCTGGTTCACTGGGATGATCCTGGGGGATGGGCTGGGGAGGGAGGTGGGAGGGAGGGTTCAGGATGGGGAACACATATGTTCCCGTGGCTGACTCACGTCGATATATGGCAAAAACCACTACAATATTGTAAAGTATTTATCCTCCAATTAAAATAAATAAATAAATTTAAAAAAAAAGAAAACAAAAATATGTACATGTATGACTGATTTCCTTTGTTGTACACCTGAAACTAAAACAACATTGTAAATTTACTATACTCCAATAAAAAGTTTAAAAAATAAAATAAGAAATGAAATTGTGGACATTATTATCAATTCTACAGGAATATAGGGGATTATAAGAGTGAACTTATAATAAGTGAATTACTGTCCACTAATGAGTATCATGACCTAGATGAACTGCACAAATTTTAACAGCACTAGGTCCAAAAGCAGGAACTCAATAATATGAGTTGACTGGATAATTGAGAAATTAATGAATAGAACTTTTACTGTGTGTAATTTCCATTCCTCCATGCATTTTAGCATCATTAAGGATTTTTTTTTTTTTTCTGGCTTGTTTAAGGTAGATTGACTAAACTTTTTTTCATAGGGTTAGTAGTGTTATTACTCATGTAACAAAACATGATTAAAATGCTTTGCACCTCTGATTCTTCCATGTTATTTTATTTCCCTTTGCATTATTTATTAACTTTTCATCTAATTAAAATTATAGTTATTTTGAAAATGTTCTTTATTCAAGCACTTGTGTCACTGTTTCCCTGGGGAAAAATGACCAATATGCTGAACCAGGATACACAAAAATGCACAGAAAGAACATTAGATTATGTATAAGGTTTTTTCACGTTTTTTTTTTTTTTTTTTTTTTTCTGGGACAGCAGGAAGACTGTTGCAAGAAATCAATATTTGGAATGGTTTAGATCATTTTATTTTAGTGACTGCTACCTGAAAATGCACAGAGCAATATATCTGCCAAATATAATCATGAGAAGAAAGGAAACATTTTTAACGGCATTATTCCAGGATAAAATTCAGTAGCATGACAGATTAGTAGATAGAATAAGTGCTCTGTCAATCCTGAGTATACTGTCCAAACAGTATACTTACATGTAACGTGTCCCAAGTAAGGCAATTGATGGCTTCACTGATGACTCAGTGGTTAAAGAATCTGCCTACAATGCAGGAGACACGGGATACTAGGGTTTGATATCTGGCTTGGGAAGATACCCTAGAGAAGGAAACGACAACCCACTTCAGTGTTCTTACATGAAAAATACCATGCACAGTGTAGCTTTGTGGGCCACAGTCCATGGGGTCTCAAAGAGTCGGGCGTGACTAAGCAATGGAGCACACACACAAGGCAATTGAACCTGCAGGAATACTTCTAATATATGTTTGCTTTGCTTTTTAGATTGTTTATCAATCAAAAGCCACTGTGCTTGGTTTTAACTGACGCAACCAGCACCATTTTGTGTCTCTACGTTTTTTAATCTTGGCAAAATGAAATGATTGATTTGTAAAAGTCTTAGTGTCTCTTTCATCCTTTAATAAATATGTTGCAAGTATTGAATAAAATAGAAGAAAATGCTGAAATAGAAAATGGACAAGTCCTAGAAAATTGCCAAAAGTCTTCCCTCTTAACAAGTAACTCATATTGAGCCAAATATAGGGAAAAAACAATTAACTTGAGCAGCCATATTATTTTATCATCTTATGGTGTGATATTCAATGAGTATTATTAATAGAGAAAAAATGATCAGAAAAAGTATGAGTTTAAAGACAGAACACTGTTCTATAAATGGCTAAACAGTTTAAATTACAATCCTGTTTCTCTTTGCTCCTTGTGTCTGATTTTGATTTAATTCCTGAAGTGCAATGGTGCTTTGTTATTATTATACAGCTAGAACCATTCATTCTCACAAAGTATTTACTGCAACCCTAGGAAATACTTGGTTCTATAATCCTTGTCTGATCACTCTGATCCCATTTAGGGGAGAATGATGTATAAACATAAAACACCAAAGCCTCGAGAACCAAATTATCTGTGATACTGTGATATATTTTACTCTTTGCATCATGAATGATTCCACCAATATGAAAAGTCAAAGGACACTTAACTGATTTTTGTATGGCAGAATAATGCATTTATTTCTTATTCATCTACAAGTGAAAACTTTGTGTATCAAAAAACTTTATTCTTTGCCAAGTATGTCAGTTGATTTAATGAAGTGAAAAGTGAAAGTATTAGTTGTTCAGCTGTGTACAAATCTTTGTGACCACATGGACTGTAGCCAGCCTCTCCTTTCCATGGAATTCTCCAGGCAAGAATACTGGACACTAATGGGTAGCCATTCCCTTCTCCCAGGGATGTCCAACACAGGGATCAAACATGAAGAAGAGTTGATTTACAATATTATATTAACTTCAGATGTCTAGCATAGTAATCCAGTATTTTACAAATAATACTCCATTAAAATTGTTGTAAAGTAACAGCTATAATTTCATATGCTGTACAGTATATCCTTCAGTTCAGTTCAGTTGCTCAGTCGTATCCAACTCTTTGTGACCCCATGAATCGTAGCACGCCAGGCCTCCGTGTCCATCACCAACTCCTGGAGTTCACTCACACTCACGTCCATCGAGTCAGTGATGCCATCCAGCCATCTCATCCTCTGCCCCTTCTTCTGTCATCACCTTCTCCTCCTGCCCTCAATCCCTCCCAGCATCAGAGTCTTTTCCAATGAATCAACTATTCGCATGAGGTGGCCAAAGTACTGGAGTTTCAGCTTTAGCATCATTCCTTCCAAAGAAATCCCAGGGCTGATCTCCTTCAGAATGGACAGGTTGGATCTCCTTGCAGTCCAAGGGACTCTCAAGAGTCTTCTCCAACACCACAGTTCAAAAGCATCAATTCTTCGGTGCTCAGTCTTCTTCACAGTCCAGCTCTCACATCCATACATGACCACAGGAAAAACCATAGCCTTGAATAGGCAAACCTTTGTTGGCAAAGTAATGTCTCTGCTTTTGAATATGGTATCTAGGTTGGTCATAACTTTTCTTCCAAGGAGTAAGCGTCTTTTAATCTCATGGCTGCAGTCACCATCTGTAGTGATTTTGGAGCCCAACAAAATAAAGTCTGACACTGTTTCCACTGTTTCCCCATCTATTTCCCATGAAGTGATGGGACCAGATACCATGATCTTCGTTTTCTGAATGTTGAGCTTTAAGCCAACTTTTTCATTGTCCACTTTTACTTTCATCAAGAGCCTTATTACTTATCTATTTTATATACAGTAGTGTGTATCTTAATCCGTACTCTTATTTTATCCCTCCTCACTTCTCTCCCTACTTGTAACCACTAGTGTGTTTTCTATACCTGTGAGTCTGTTTTGCTATATATATTTGCTTTAAATTTTTAGTTCACATGTAAATGACATCATACAATATCTGTCTTACCATTTCAGTAAGCATAATATTCTATATGTCCATCTATGTTGCTGCAAATGGCAGCATTTCATTCCTTTTTTTTAATGGCTGGGCAATATTTCATTGTGTATATACATCATTTTTTCTTTGTCCAATCATTCACTGATGGAAACTTGGGTTGCATCAATATCTGACTATTGTAGATAGTTATCCTATGAACACTGGGAGAGATTTTTTTTTTAATTAGAGTTTTTGTTTTTCCTGGATATATAACCAGGATTGGCACTACAAGATCATATAGTAGCTCTGGGGCTTTCTAGGTGGTGCTAGCGGTAAAAAAAACCTGCCTGACAATGCAGGTAGACATAAGAGACACATGTTAGATCCCCAAGAGGAGGGCATGGCAACCCACTCCAGTGTTCTTGCCTGGAGAATCAAATGGACAGAGGAGCCCAGACAGCTGCAGTCCACAGGGTTGCACAAGTTGGACATGACTGAAGTGTCTTAGAACTACATGCATGATAGTTCTATTTTTTTTTTTTTTTTTTTTGAGGAACCTCCATACTATTTTCCATAGTGGCTGCAGGAACTTGCATTCCCATTAGCAGTGTAGAAGGGTTCATTTTTCTCTACATCCTCTCTAATGTTTGTTATTTACAGACTTTTCAATTAATACCATTCTGACAGGTGTGAAATGATACCTCATTGTGATTTTGATTTGCATTTCTGTAATAATTATAGATTTTGAGTATCTTCTCATGTATCTACTGGCCATCTATAGATCTTTGGGGGAAAAAATCCTATCCTGGTCTTCAACAAACCATCACCTTGGTATAGGCTGGAGCTAGAGACGGTGGGGCCAGAGATGATGCTGGGTGTGAGGTGGGAGATACCATCTGCTCAGTGGCGATAACTGCACTATCTAGGGGGAGGGAAATCCAATCCTAAATTGCTGGAGTAGAAGCTCTGAGTGTCGAGCCTGAGTTGGTTCTGTTCCACTTAAGTGTGTCTTTTCTCGTCTTCCAGCATTGGGATCATTGGCTTAGAATAGAGTAGTGCTGAAACAAGGTGTGGGCCAATGCAAGACCTGTGTTCGTGTTGGCTGCAGACAGAGGTCCAAGCTATCTTCAATGAGCTGCCTAAGCAGGCACCCACAATTTTTTCCCTCATTCTGCTCAGGTGCATGCCCTTTTTGTCCCTCACAGCCAATCAGTGCCCCAACTTATGCCTACAATTAGTCATTTTTAAAGTGGATACTTATTATATATTGTAACATGTTATATTGAAAAAAAGGTCGATGGTTTTAGACTTTGAAACCTTGCTAAATATGTTTTTAAGGCAATTTGATTAAATTGCTTAAACTGTCATTTGTTTATTTCCAAATGAGCATAGTAATACCTTCATAGGTTATCTAGACTTCTCAAATCAGATAATAAATTTGAAACTTTTTGGAAATTGTTAAAGGTAAAATATTACCTTTAAATTCAGAAGAGCTCCATTTGTGTCACGGCTGGCTCATCCTGAGTAAGTCACTTAATCTCTTAGGAGCGATAAAATGGAGAGTTTAGTTGATGATTACTAAGGTCACTTTAAAAAATTATCAGCCTATGAATCTAAGATAAAGTCACTATAAAATTCAAGTAATTATGATAATGCAGAACATCTGTATTGTCAGCAACTGTCTTATTTTAAAAGTAAGCATTTTATAGTGTGGTATTCTCAGACAAAGCATAATGAATTGGTCTGTTTGTGGTTGTTAAGTGATGAGTTCCAATTTTTCTTCATACAGTGACTTAGAAACTCCAGTCTTTCATAACTCAAATCACTACATCTTCAGCTTTAAAAAATATATTACTTATTTCTCCAAACAACCACAAACTGGCTTTTCCCTCCCATATAATATTAATCTCTGAGTTCAAAAATATATAGGATATGTGAAGAACAGAGCACAATTCAGTTTGGTGTTTTTTCTTGAAAATCTCGTCTCCAGAAGGCAGTGCTTCCAGGAATGGTAGCACACTGTCAGCTCATTTGTGTTGCCAATGCCGCCACCTCGTTCCCAGAAGAGCATCTGTGGATTTTTGGAGAGAATGCTATACTTCTGGGAATGGTGCCCAGAACATGTAAGCTTCTGTGTCATTTTAGAAAGTCAGAGAGGGGACAATAAAATCTTCATTTGCTGCATTCTTTTATGTGCAGTCATCAGTCTTAGGGCTAACAGCTGCAATAGCCATATATTTTTGTTTGTGGATTTTAAAAAGGAAAATAACTTTTAAATTTATTTTTGGCTTTGCTAGGTCTTCATTGCTGCATGGGCTTTTTCACTAGTTGTGGCGAGAGGGGGCTACTATCTAGTTGCAATGTGGAGGGTTCTCATTGTTGTGGCTTCGCTTACTGTGGAGCACCATGTTGTGGTAGTTTTAGATGGATAATGAAGGGGATCAGCCATATATATACATTTATCCATTCTCCCCTAAACTGCCCTCCCATCCAGGTGGCCATACAACATAAAGCAGAGTTCCCTGTGCTATACATTAAGACCTTGTTGACTATCCATTTTAATATAGCAGAGTGTACTTGCCTATCCCAAGTGTTGGTTGCTCAGTCATGTCCTACTCTTTGTGAAACCATGGACTATAGTCCCCCAAGCTTCTCTGTTCATGGAATTCTCCAGGCAAGAATACTGGAATGTGTAGACATTCCCTTCTTCAGGGGAGCTTCCTGATCCAGGCATTGAACCCAGGTCTCCTGCATTGCAGGCAGATTCTTTGCTGTCTGAGCCACCAGCTGCACTGCTGATCTCAAACTCCCTATCTCTTTCCCCCATTTTCCCCCCTGGCAAGAGTAAGCTCTGTCTCTGTTTACAAAACAAATTTAAGATTTGAAGAATGTTTTGCTGCTTTATGGGCTTCTCTTTTAGCTCAGCTGGTAAAGAATCCACCTGCAAAGTGGGAGACCTGGGTTCGATCCCTGCATTGGGAAGATCCCCTGGACAAGGGAAAGGCTACTCATTCTAGTATTCTGGCCTGGAGAATTCTATGGACTAAGTCCAGGGGGTCACAAAGAGTTGGACACAACTAAGTGACTTTTGCATTCACTTTTTTTCACTTTGCTGCTTTAGGATTAACAAAAGTAAAGTAGTGACACAGCAAAGCAATCTACTTTACTATGACCAGGTAAGTTACAGGTGCAGTACTCAGAAAGTCTGGAAAGTCTTAAGTCTTTAAAATAGAATTTTTCATCATTATGGTTTATAAGTATGGATAATAGGATGATATAATTTGGTGGTATGGGTTTTCATGTACTGATTGACATAGATGTTATCTTTTTTTTCACCACAGTATTGGAACTCCATTTCAAGAAGTTAATATTAAGCCTACCAGTTATATATAGATAAAATAAGTATGATTTGGATTTGGTTCTGTTTTCCGTTTTAGTTTAACTGTATAGTATATACTTGTGTTGATTTCTTCTATATTTAACCACCTTGGTTTAATGCAAAAGCTTACCCCTTGGAAGGAAAGTTATGACCACATAGACAGTATACTAAAAAGCAGAGACAGTGCTTTGCCAACAAAGGTCCGTCTAATCAAGGCTATGGTTTTTCAAGTTGTCATGTATCGATGTGAGAGTTGGACTATAAAGAAAGCTGAGCACTGAAGAATTGATGCTTTTGAACTGTGGTGTTGGAGAAGACTCTTGAGAGTTCCTTGGACTGCAAGGAGATCCAACCAATCCATCCTAAAGGAGATCAGTCCAGAGTGTTCATTGAAAAGACTGATGCTGAAGCTGAAACTCCAATATTTTGGCCACCTGATGCAAAGTGCTGACTCATTTGAAAAGACTCTGATGCTGGGAAATATTGAAGGTGGGAGGAAAAGGGGACAACAGAGGATGAGATGGTTGGATGGCATCACTGACTCCACAGACATGAGTTTGAGTAAACTTTGGGAGTTGATAATGGACAAAGAGGTCTGGTGTGCTGCAGTCCATTGGGTCACAAAGAGTCAGACATGATTGAGTGAATGAACTAAACTGAACTGAAACCATCCTGGTTTAATGCAAGGCCTTGGAGTACAGAATGAAGCTAACAGAGTTTTGCAAAGAGAATGCACTGGTCATAGCAAACACCCTCTTCCAACAACACAAGAAAAGACTCTATGCATGAACATCACCAAATGGTCAATACCAAAATCAGATTGATTATATTCTTTGCAGCCAAAGATGGAGAAGCTCTATACAGTCAGCAAAAACAAGACTGGGAGCTGACTGTGGCTCAGATCTTGACCTCCTGATTGCCAAAATCAGATTTAAATTGAAGAAAGTAGAGAAACCACTAGACCATTCAGGTATGACCTAAATCAAATCCCTTGTGATTATACAGTGGAAGTAGAAATAGATTCAAGGGATTAGATCTGATAGACAGAATGCCTGAGGAACAATGGATGGAGGTTCGTGACATTGTACAGGAGGCAGGGATTAAGACCATCAATAAGAAAAAGAAATGCACAAAGGCAAAATGGCTGTCTCAGGACTTTCAAATAGTTGTGAAAAGAAGAGAAGCTAAACACAAAGGAGGAAAGGAAAGATATACCTATTTGAATGCAGAGTTCCAAAGAAAAGCAAGGAGAGAGAAGAAAACATTCCTCAGTGATCAGTGGAAAGAAATAGAGGAAAACAATACAATGGGAAAGACTAGAGATCTCATCAAGAAAATTAGATATACCAAGGGAACTTTTCATGCAAAGATGGGCAAAATAAAGGACAGAAATGGTATGGACCTAATAGAAGCAGAAGATATTAAGAAGCTGCTGCTGCTGCTAAGTCTCATCAGTCGTGTCCAACCCTGTGTGACCCCATAGACAGCAGCCCAGCAGGCTCCCCTGTCCTTGGAATTCTCCAGGCAAGAACACTGGAGTGGGTTGCCATTTCCTTCTCCAATGCATGAAAGTGAAAAGTGGAAGTGAAGTCACTCAGTCGTGTCCAACTCTTAGCGACCCCATGGACTGCAGCCTACCAGGCTCCTCCGTCCATGGGATTTTCCAGGCAAGAGTACTGGAGTGGGTCACCAGTGCATTCTCTGATATTAAGAAGAGGTGGTAAGAATACACAGAAGAACTATACAGAAACAAACTTCACAGCCAGATAACCACGATGGTGTGACCACTCACCTAGAGCCAGACATCCTGGAATGCAAAGTCAAGTGGGCCTTAGGAAGCATCACTATGAACAAATCTAATGGAGGTGATGGAATTCCAGTTGATCTATTTCAAATCTTAAAAGATGATGTTGTGAAAGTGCTGCACTCAATATACCTGCAAATTTGGAAAACTCAGCAGTGGCCACAGGATGGGAAAATGTGTTTTTATCATATCCCAAAGAAAGGCAAAGCCAAAGAATGCTCCAACTACCACACAATTGTACTCTTCTCACACAGTAGCAAAATGATGCTCAAAATTCTCCAAGCCAGGCTTCAACAATATATAAACCATGAACTTCCAGATGCTCAAACTGGTTTTAGAAAAGGCAGAGGAACCAGAGATCAAATTGCCAACATCTGTTGGACCAAAAAAGCAAGAGTCTCAGAAAAACATCTACTTCTGCTTTATTGACTATGCCAAAGCCTTTGACTGTGTCATTTCAGTTCAGTTCAGTCGCTCAGTCATTTCCGACTCTTTGGGACCCCATGAATCACAACACACAAGGCCTCCCTGTCCATCTGCAACTCCTGGAGTTTACTCAAACTCATGTCCAGCGAGTTGGTGATGCCATCTAGCCATCTCATCCTCCATTGTACTCTTCTCCTCCTGCCCCCAGTCCTTCCCAGCATTAGGGACTTTTCCAATGAGTCAATTCTTCACATGAGGTGGGCAAAGTATAAGAGCTTCAGTATCGGTCCATTCAATGAACTCCAAGGACTGATCTCCTTTAGGAAGGACTGGTTGTATCTCCTTGCAGTCCAAGGGATGCTCAAGGAGATGCTCAACACCACAGTTCAAAAGCATCAATTCTTCGGTACTCAGTTTTCTTCACAGTTGAAGTCTCACATCCATACATGACCACTGGAAAAACCATAGCCTTGACTAGATGGACCTTTGTTGGCAAAGTAATGTCTCTGCTTCTGAATATGCTATCTAGGTTGGCCATAAATTTCCTTCCAAGGAGTAAGCGTCTTTTAATATCATGGCTGCAATCACCATCTGCAGCGATTTTGGAGCCCCTCCAAAAGGAAAGTCTGACACTGATTCCACTGTTTCCCCATCTATTTCAAATGAAGTGATGGGACTGGATGCCATGATCTTTGTTTTCTGACTGTTGAGCTTTAAGCCAACTTTTTCACTCTCTTCTTTCACTTTCATCAAGAGGCTTTTTAGTTCCTCTTCACTATCTGCCATAAGGGTGGTGTGATCTGCATATCTGAGGTTATTGATATTTTTCCCAGCAATCTTTATTCTGGCCTGTGGTCTTTCAGTCCAGTATTTTTCATGATATACTCTTCATAGAAGTTAAATAAGCAGTGTGACAATATACAGCCTCGATGTACTCCTTTTCCTATTTGGAACCAGTCTGTTGTTCCATATAGAGTTCTAACTCTTGCTTCCTGACCTGCATATAGGTTTCTCAAGAGGCAGGTCAAGTTGGCTGGTATTCTCATCTCTTTCAGAATTTTCCACAGTTTACTGTGATCCACAGAGTCAAAGGCTTTGGCATAGTCAATAAAGCAGAAATAGATATTTTTCTGGAACTCTCTTGCTTTTTACATGATCCAGTGGATATTGACAATTTGAACTCTGGTTTCTCTGCCTTTTCTAAAACCAGCTTGAACATCTGGAAGTTCACGGTTCATGTATTGCTGAAGCCTGGCTTAGAGAATTTTGACTGTGTATATCTGTGTGGAAAATTCTTAAAGAGATGGGAATATCAGCTAACCTGTCCTGCATCTTAAAAAATATGTATGCATGTCAGGAAGCAACAGTTAGAACTGGACATGGAACAACAGACTGGTTCCAAATAGGAAAAGGAGTACGTCAAGGTTGTATATTGTCACCCTGCTTTTTTAACTTATATATAGAGTACATCATGAGAAACGCTGGGCTGGAAGAAGCACAAGCTGGAATCAAGATTGCTAGGAGAAATAGCAATAACCTCAGATATGCAGATGACACCACCCTTATGGCAGAAAGTGAAGAGGAACTAAAGAGCCTCTTGATGAAAGTGAAAAAGGAGAGTGAAAAAACTGGCTTAAAGCTCAACATTCAGAAAACAAAGATCATGGCATCTGGTCCCATCACTTCATGGGAAATAGATGGGGAAACAGTGAGAGACTTTATTTTTGGAGCTCCAAAATCATTGTAGATGGTGACTGTAGCCGTGAAATTAAAAGATGCTATTTCTTGGAAGAAAAGTTATGACCAACCAAGAGCTCAAACTCCCTGAGTTGAGTCAGTGATGCCATTTAACCATCTCATTCCCTGCTGTCCCCTTCTCTTCTTGCCCTCAATCTTTCCAAGCATCAAGGTCTTTTCCAATAAAGTGGCTCTTCGAATCAAGTGGCCAAAGTATTGCAGCTTCTAGTTTAGTATCAGTCCTTCCAGTGAATATTCAGGGTTGATTTCCTTTTAGATTGACTGATTTGATCTCCTTGCTGTCCAAGGGATTCTCAAGAGTCTTTTAGCACCACAGTTAGAAAGAATTAATTCTGTGGCACTCAGTCTTCTTTATGGTCCAACTTTCACATCATACATGACTACTGGAAAAACCATAGCTTTGATTATGCAGATATTTGTTGGCAAAATGATACCTCTGCTTTTAAATATGCTGTGCAGGTTTGTCATAGCTTTTCTTCCAAGGAGCAAGCGTCTTTTAATTTCATGGCTGTAGTCACCATCTGCATTGATTTTGGAGCCAAAGAAAATGAAATCTGACACTGTTTCCACTTTTCCCCCATCCGTTTACAATGAAGTGATGTGACTGTATGTCTGATCTTCACTTTTTGAACGTAATATGGGGATTCAAATAGTTGATATGATTAAAGTGCTTAAATAGTATCAGCCACATAGTATAGATATTAAATTATAGCTATTACTGTTCTACTTCTGGTATTACTATTATATTATTTGGTTTGACTGTGATAAAATCTGTATATATCTTAAGAGACACAATCACTTATAACCTTATTTTTTTGTTTGTGTTGTATAAGTAACAGTTCCAGTGGAATTATTGAAAATATCATGAAAAATATATGAAATTTAAGTTATTCAAATTTAAACAACAAATTAATTCCTTTAAGTTTGGAGATATTCCCAAATTCTATGACATTATCTGACCACAAGCAGCATTGTAAAACTTTCAAAGAATTAAATAATGTGGAAAGATGTTCAAGCATTTTAGAGACTTGTTAACACTCTAATTGGATAAAAATGCTAATACTTTAGAATACTCATTTATCATGTTTTATTTACATGTAAAGCTTATATTTGCTGGAATAATCTCTAAATAAATTTGTCACATCCACTGACAAAATGGCTTAAATAATAAGCAGGGACAAGCAAAGGAACTGGTTGGATGCTTCTGTCAAATTATAGAGTTCATTGCAAAATTGCAGATTTGGCTAAGAACGTAAGGCACCAAATATTATCATGACTGTAATAAAATCTATTTTATTTCATTATACATGGATAAGTCCTCTGGTATTGTGATTTTAGTTAACATTTGGAGCTAAACATTGAGACCATGGAGTAGCTTTAATTCTACTGCTGCTGCTGCTGCTACTGCTGCTAAGTTGCTTCAGTCGTGTCCGACTCTGTGCGACCCCATCGACGGAAGCCCACCAGGCTCCCCCGTCCCTGGGATTCTCCAGGCAAGAACACTGGAGTGGGTTGCCATTTCCTTCTCCAATGCATGAAAGTGAAAAGTGAAAGTGAAGTCGCTCAGTCGTGTCCGACTCTTAGCGACCCCATGGACTGGAGCCTACCAGGATCCTCCGTCCATGGGATTTTCCAGGCAAAAGTACTGGGGTGGGGGTGCCATTGCCTTCCCTTAATTCTACTAGTCTTGGCCAAACAACACAACTGGGATAGAGGTTTTAAAACTTATTAGTAAGTTCATGACGTAGTCTGAAAGCAATTTATTGGGATAAGCAATAAGAGCCCTAAAGTCACAGTTGCTACAAAATATGAACTTGTTCCATGTAATCAAACTGTGTCACAGGAAGTAATGTCCCATGTTTTCCACCCTTATCCTCCACCCCACATCACCCCAGAAGTGAAGAAGACTTAAGAGGCATACATAAAGTTGTAGAAAGAAATATATCAAACATTGGAAAGAGAGGCCACTGAACTCTTGAAATGTTTTCTAATATTTGTCTAGAATCAACAAATTACAACAAATTAAAGATTTTTTTAACTGAAACTTGTTTTATTTTTTATGTTGAAACTGTCCCTTTTCTGTTGAGGCAAAAAGACAACATTAGTGTATTCTTTAAGGTTAAAACATTGAATATGTGACTGTGTATTCACTAATAGGGACTGCTTTCTCCTATTAGAATATTTTATAGGTCTATCAGCCTAACAGAACAGTCTTATTCTTACAAAATGTCAGTGTTACATATGCAAGAAAGACTGAATTCATTGATAGCAAATTGAAGTATCAACCATCAAGCCTTGGTATGTTAATGGTATGTTAGATTATTTGATGTGTTAGTATGCATTAGTTATAAATTCATTTGAAGTACTTGTTGAAAAGTATTTTGAATATTATAACGATGCTGTAGATGGAGAACAAACGTAAATGGTCTTCATTTATAACCTCCTAAATTCAACATCACATTTGTATTTCTATGAAATGACTGAAGCAACTTACCACGCACACAATGCAAAACATTATCAGATTACCTGACACCTTCATAAGAATAGAATTTGAAGAACACCTCAGATGGTTTCTTGAAACAAAAATTTGTTGTTCAAAGATGCTCATCTTATTTTGATTAACAATGAATTCTAAGTTTCAGAATTTATCACAAAAAGTAACCAAATAACTTTTCTAGTTTCCGAATGTGTATGTTTCAATTTAGGTGCTTGAGATTGGTTAATATAAAAAGCAATGAGTTTGTTCTGTTAAATTATGCTTCATTTTAATGTTTAATTTAGTTTAAGGATCCAAAACTTGGTTTCTGAACAATGATAGATATTTCCATTCAACTTTTTGAAAAATGTTTAATCATGTGATTGTTCTATTGGTTACATTGATGGCTATTTTTTGTTGACTTAAAATTTTAACATTTAATAATATTTTGCTATCAGATCAGATCAGATCAGTTGCTCAGTCGTGTCCGACTCTTTGCCACCCCATGAACCACAGCACGCCAGGCCTCCCTGTCCATCACCAACTCCCAGAGGTCACTCAGACTCACATCCATCGAGTCAGTGATGCCATCCAGCCATCTCATCCTTTGTCGTCCCCTTCTCCTCCTGCCCTCAATCCCTCCCAGCATCAGAGTCTTCTCCAATGAGTCAACTCTTCGCATGAGGTGGCCAAAATACTGGAGTTTCAGCTTTAGCATCATTCCTTCCAAAGAAATCCCAGGGCTGATCTCCTTCAGAATGGACTGGTTGGATCTCCTTGCAGTCCAAGGGACTCTCAAGAGTCTTCTCCAACACCACAGTTCAAATGCATCAATTCTTCGGCGCTCAGCCTTCTTCACAGTCCAGCTCTCACATCCATACATGACCACAGGAAAGACCATAGCCTTGACTAGGCGAACCTTTGTTGGAAAAGTGATGGCTCTGCTTTTGATTATGCTATCTAGGTAGGTCATAACTTTCCTTTCAAGGAGTAAGCGTCTTTTAATTTCATGGCTACAGTCACCATCTACAGTGATTTTGGAGCCCAGAAAAATAAATTCTGACATTGTTTCTACTGTTTCCCCATCTATTTCCCATGTAGTGATGGGACCAGATGCCATGATCTTCGTTTTCTGAATGTTGAGCTTTAAGCCAACCTTTTCACTCTCTACTTTCACTTTCTTTTTTTTTCTCCTTTGATTTTCATTTTTATTTTTTTATAGGTATCAAGAATCTCTTTTATTGATTATCAGAAACATTACAAACATCTAATATGAACAAATTGTAACATGACAGTGATTAGTTTGAACAATTAATATATTTCAGATATATTATTATACATATTTCAATGCTATTCTCCCCAATCATCCCACCCTCTCCCGGTCCCAGAGTCCAAAAGTCTGTTCTATACATCAGTGTCTCTTTTGCTGTCTCGTAAATAGGGTTATTTTTACCATCTTTCTAAATTCCATATATGCGTTAGTATACTGTGTTTGTGTTTTTCTTTCTGGCTTACTTCACTCTGTATAATAGGCTCCAGTTCCATCCACCTCCTTAGAACTGATTCAAATGTATTGTTTTTAATGGCTGAGTAATACTCCATTGTGTATATGTACCACAGCTTGCTTAGCCATTCATCTGTGGATGGACATCTAGGTTGCTTCCACGTTCTGGCTATTGCAAACAGTGCTGCGATGAACATTGGGGTACACGTGTCTCTTTCAATTCTGGATTTCTCAGTGTATATGCCCAGCAGTGGGATTGCTGGATCATAAGGCAGTTTTATTCCCAGTTTTTTGAGGAATCTCCATACTGTTCTCCATAGTGGCTGTACTAGTTTGCATTCCCACCAACAGTGCAAGAGGGTTCCCTTCTCTCCACACCCTCTCCAGCATTTATTTCTTGTGGACTTTTGGATAGCAGCCATTCTGATTGGCATGAAATGGTATCTCATAGTGGTTTTGATTTGCATTTCTCTGATAATGAGTGATGTTGAGCATCTTTTCATGTGTTTGTTAGCCATCTGTATGTCTTCTTTGGAGAAATGTCTATTTAGTTCTTTGGCCCATTTTTTGATTGGGTCATTTATTTTTCTGGAATTGAGCTGTAGAAGTTGCTTGTAATTTTTGAGATTAGTTGTTTGTCAGTTGCTTCATTTGCTATTATTTTCTCCCATTCTGAAGGCTGTCTTTTCACCTTGCTTATAGTTTCCTTTGTTGTGCAGAAGCTTTTAAGTTTGATTAGGTCCCATTTGTTCATTTTTGATTTTATTTCCGATATTCTGGGAGGTGGGTCATGGAGGATCCAGGACACTAATAGATGGAGAAATATACCATGTTCATGGATTGGTAGAATCAATATAGTGAAAATGAGTATACTACCCAAAGTAATTTATAGATTCAATGCAATCCCCATCAAGCTACCAACGGTATTCTTCACAGTGCTAGAACAAATAATTTCTCAATTTGTATGGAAATACAAAAAACCTCGAATAACCAAAGCTATCTTGAGAAAGAAGAACGGAACTGGAGGAATCAACCTGCCTGACTTCAGGCTCTACTACAAAGCCACAGTCATCAAGACAGTATGGTACTGGCACAAGGACAGAAATATAGATCAATGGAACAAAATAGAAAGCCCAGAGATAAATCCACACACATATGATCACCTTATCTTTGACAAAGGAGGCAAGAATATACAATGGATTAAAGACAATCTCTTTAACAAGTGGTGCTGGGAACACTGGTCAAACACTTGTAAAAGAATGAAACTAGAACACTTTCTAACACCATACACAAAAATAAACTCAAAATGGATTAAAGAGCTAAATGTAAGACCAGAAACCATAAAACTCCTAGAGGAAAACATAGGCAAAACACTCTCTGACTTACATCACTTTCACTTTCATCAAGAGGCTTTTAGTTCCTCTTCACTTTCTACCATAAGGGTGGTGTCATCTGCATATCTGAGGTTATTGATATTTCTCCCAGCAATCTTGATTCCAACTTGTGTTTCTTCCAGTCCATATATATTTTGCTATAATGGCATTAATTATTACAATAGTGATAAAGTGATAAATTAATTATTACAATAGTGATAAAGCATGTATAATATTGTTGCTGTTGTTCAGTCACCCAGTTGTGTCTGACTCTTTGTGACCTCATGGACTGCAGCTCCCCAGGCCTCCCTGACCTTTACCATCTCCTGAAGTCTGCCCAAGTTCATATCCATTACAATGAGTCAGCCGTTTACATCAGAAACCCAATACTGGAGCTTCAGCTTCAGCATCAGTCCTTCCAAGGAGTATTCAGGTTTGATTTCCCTTAAGATTTACTGATTTAATCTCGTTGCTGTCTAAGGGACTTTCAGTACTCTTCTCCAGCACCACAGTTCAAAGGCATCAATTCTTGGTGCTCTGCATCTTTACAGTCCAACTCTCACAACAGTAGGTAACCACTGGGAAGATCATAGCCTTGACTATATGGACCTTTGTGGCAAAGTAATATCTCTGCTTTTCAACACACTGTCTAGGTTTGTTATAGCTTTCCTGCCGAGAAGCAATGTCTTCTGATTTCATAGCTGCAGTCATCATCAGCCATGATTTTAGAGCCCGAGAAGAGGAAATCTATCACTGCTTCCACCTTTTCCCTTTTATTTGCCATGAAGCAATGGGGCCGGTGCCATGATCTTAGATTTTTGAAATGTATTTTGGGGCAAAAATAATACCAAATACTAAGTAATAACAGTGAACTGGTAAACACAGCAGAAAAATAGACTTCATGTAAATGACTTAATTTTGAGAAATACTAACTTCAACAAAAAAAAGTCTTAATGAGATACAGAAGAGTAAATCTTTCTTGACTTTTAATCCACTGGAAGATATGACTGAGTGTCCTTGATGAAACTCTGGTATAGCATCTATCAGATAAAAATTCTGGATAATTAGTTTATATATGCTATAGTTTGTCATCAGATACACAGAATCTTTTGTGAGAAAGATCAGTTTTCTGGATCAAATTTTAGGTTCATGAATTTTTGATTCTCATTTGTTAGAGACTTTATTAATCTGCAAAGAAATTATCAGCATTGTGGTTAGTGTAGTATATCTATGGGTATTGTTGTAAAAATATGTGCAAAACTTTAAAAATGAATTTTATTTGTAACTCTCATGTCATTTTGGGGGTGTTGTATTCTTTGGAAAGAATGTGTGTGTGTGTATATATATATATATATATATATATATATATATAGTTTTTAAATATATATATGTTCAAGAACATGACAGAATTTCCTTAGAAACTTAGAAATATTTCCAGTTCTTAGAAACAATTGTTCCGAGGTTCAAGTGACTATTGTTACATTTGGTTTGGTTACTGGACAGATTTCATTAGTCAACCTACACACTCAAACTACATGCCACATTTGGCATCCAATGTCAGCACAGACTGTGACAATAAAAGTGACACTCCAGAGCTCAGCCACTTCTTGGCACTGCAACCATGATCTTGGTGCTTCAATAAAAAGATAACACTTAAATTACTCAACTTTCCTTGGGAAGAGAATACTACCCAGAGAAGGAGTTAGAGCTAAAAATGAATATGAAGAAATATATTTCAATATCTGAAAGAAGAGAAATATGTACAGAACCAAGTGGTCAATCTCTCTTTGCTACAATATCTACCATTTATCTGATCATTGGTTATGGGAAGATAGTGACCCCAGTCATTCAAGATTATTTTACCTCCTTTCCTCTAAATAAACTCTCAGGCAGTATCTCATATCTCAAGCATTTGTCTCAAAGATAGATTGGCTTTGCAGACTTCACTGGCACTCTGATTTGTAAGACATTCAGAAGGACAAAAAGAAATGATTCTGGCTTTCTAGCTGAGGAAATTCAGATACCCAAGCAGCTAAGTGCTCCCAAATCTGATTACACATTAGTTTCTCTTCACTGACACTACAATCTCAAAATAATTAAGTCTTATCACATTCATTGCTTGGATATCAGTGATTTAACAGTATCTGCTATTATTTCTTTTGGTGGGATTTACCTCCCTATGACTCACAGAGTATAAATATCCACAAGCCTGGAATATTAAAGCCAAAAAGGACTTCATGAGTTATTTATTTCAATTTTAGGACAGTGAAATTACAACTCAAAAATATTAAGTACTTTTTCTGATATTTAGTATCATTGGTAGCTCTAAAACCCAGGTCTTCTAATTACCCAATGCTTACCCACTCCCAAAGGGTTTTCTATATTCATAAATTTAGTTTTTATTTATATCAGAAACCTGGCCATATATTTTATTACATAACTAGTCAGGGCTATGACATTATGTTTATTAAAGACTGAACATTAGCAAAAGAGGCACTTAAGGGCTTGGTGTTTGAGAAGATGCAGACTGCATATATATTTTGAAAGCTAGTTGCCAGTATTCTGGTCTTTGTGCTGTGCTAAGTCACTACAGTTGTGTCCAACTCTGTGTGCCCCTATGGATTGTAGCCCACCAGGTTCCTCGGTCCATGGGATTCTCCAGGCAAGAATCCTGGAGTGGGCTGCCATGCCCTCCTTCAGGGGATTTTCCCAACCCAGAGACTGAACCCAAATCTCTTTCCTGTATTGGCAAGACTAGTGCCACCTGGGAAGCCCATTCTGGTGTTTACTATACATCAAACATGGTGATAAGTGATAGACATATGACAGTTTAAAGAGTAGCTGATGGAAGTGACACAAAGGGAGGAGTGTGCAGTGAATAATCAATATGTGCCAGATGTTGTGTATCCCCAGAACTCATTTTATAAGGTCAACACTGCTAAAAATAAAAGCTACCATATTTTGGAGTGAATTGTACTAAATGTTAGTCATTTTAAAAATAAGGTCATCTGATTTCCATAAACTTCCCTGGTTTCATTCCCAGAAATACATTATATACATATGAAAAATAAGACTGGGAAGTTTTAACATTGGTCTGCTGTCCACGCTGAGTTCCTCAGCAATATCCCACACATATGCCATATACTCTCAATGTACATTTATTTTCATGGCTGTAAAGCTCATTTTCTTATCCTCTTCAAAATATTTCAGCACATCAGTTTCCCTCTACCTGAAATGTCATTCCCGACATCTTTCCCAGTTTCCCACCATCTCTTTCTCCCACTAGACTAAGAACACAATGAATTTGAAATTATCTTTCACATCCATCTCAGAATTTAGCATAGTATTAAACATAGATGAAGTACTCTCAAAAGTTTTCTAATAACAAATAACATTCTTTCACTTTTGGGGCTGATGAAAACTCTGGTGAATAATAACAAATATCAATTAGGATACTTCTATTTACACTCAGCTGGGTCTAGTTATTCAGGAAGAATTTTTTCACAGAAAATTAATATTGGTATTTCCAAATTGGCCCATAGGTATTTTGGACCTTGTACACCAGGTAGCTTGACCTTATTTATAGAAGTAGAATTATACCTTGGAAAAGTTCTGTATTAGTCAGGGTTCCTCAGAAAAAAAGGACCAATGAGTTATGTGTATATTTACACTAATAATTGTATTTTAAGGACTTGACTCACATGATTGCCTGTTGAAAAAAATAAAAGGTGATGCTGCAGTCTTAAGTTTAAAGTCCATAGGGCAATTCAGAAGACTGAAAACTCAGACAAGTTTTATAGTCTCAGAAAGTTCCGTTTCCTTTGGGAAATCTCAAGTGAAGTGAAGTGAAAGTTGCTCAGTCGTGTCGACTCTTTGCAACCCCATGGCCTATACAGTCCATGGAATTCTCCAGGCCAGGATACTAGAGTGGGTAGCCTTTCCCTTCTCCAGGGAATCTTCTCAACCCAGGGACTGAACCCAGGTTTTCTGCATTGCAGGTGGATTCTTTACGAACTAAGGTATCAGGGAAGCCTGGGAAATTGCAACTTTGCTCTTAAGGTCTTCAACTGATTAGATGAGGCTCACCCAGGTTATGGAATGTCACCCATTTTAACTCTAATTATAGATGTTAACCACATCTACAAAATATCTTTGCAACAACAGCTAGACTAGTGTTGGACAAATAACTGGACCCCATAACCTAGCCAAGTTGACACATGCAATTTATTATTCATAATCACTATAAGTACTAGCCCCAGAGAGCATGTGTATGTGAAGGACCTTGCAGACATGAGGCTTCCAGAATATCTTTCTATGCATTGTGTAAGCCCTCACTGACTGAGTACAGATGGCTGAAGAGGTAGTATATGTCTTGAGGTAGTATAAAAACCCCTACACACTAGTAATCCAGCAGAACAGATATCTTTGTGTGAACAGGGTACACTCTGAGCTGTAATAAACTCGGTAAATCTTACTACTAATCTCTATCAACAATCAGCTTCATAAGGTATATAGAACTCAAAATCATCATCAGAACCTAAGTATTTGGTTAAGATATAAAGTGTGATGGTAAGATACTAGGTACTTTTCCATGTCAAAATAACTGACAAAACCTATGTGCTTTCTTAAATTGATGTTTGAAATGAGAAAGGAAAAAAATCCTTTGAGAAATCTAACTACATTCAGGAAGTTTTCACCTAGAATTGCTGAGTAAAATTAATATAGCTTTCAATGTATTCTTGATCTTTATAAAAGTAGTTGCCTTTGTTGAGTTATGTCCAAGAGCTAAGGGTCTGGCACATTTCTAATTCTGTTTTTAATTTTAAGCACATTTCTTAGGACATGAAGTGTAGTGCTTAAACAGTGATTTCTTGTGAATAAATTCTCGATTTTCCACACAAAAGACATTTATGATGATACAGTATCTATTGTTAAGAAATTCAATGTGATTTACAAAAGAAGTCATTCTTTACAGGCAGAAAACTCAAGTTTAAATGTGCCCTTCTGCTGACCATCCTCTGCATATCTACTTTCAAAACAAGCCAAAGTGAATCATGAGTAATCAGTCATGTTGATAAGCCTGTTTCATACAAGTCTATTACCTAGACTGACAATGGATGGGCTCTAAAAGCTGAAACTGGCACCAGCATAAGTTGTGGACTTTTATGGAAGTATCCATTGAAAATTTCCAGAGAAAAACTACATATACATTGACATACCATAAATAAGAATTAAGGATAGCATAGGGTCATACACACACAAAAAAAGTTTACAAAGTGAGTGGCACAGGAAGAAGTATGGTTATAAATAGGCAATTGGAAAATTTGTCCATCTTAACAAAGTAATTCTGACCTGATATTAATTCTTATTTAGAAAACACTTGCTATCTCAATCCAAACCAGTATTTTTTTTCCACTATGAAAACTAATGGAGTAAATCAAATGCAATAGAAATATGCAAGAACAATTTCTTTTTACTGCCACATAGAAATGATGATTTAAAAGTCAATAGCTCTTTGACATTCTCAGTACTATCTTCTTTTTGGCAGATAACTTACTAAATGTCTGTTTTAATAAGATTGCAGGCAGAAACTGAGTTTCTTATGTTTATTTTCAATATATAATGAAAACAGCATATGGTTTTTAACCAAAGGATGGACTTTTTTTTTCAAAATGCTCTATGAATTTTTTTTATTCACAAGGCCAATTCAAATTTTAGAAAATAAATCATTATCAGTTTTAATCAGGAGCACAGGCTCTAGATTTTGTGACACATTTCTGCCCCTTTCTTGATTTTCAAGAAGGTTAGAAGAAGCTTATATGTAGTTTCATTAAAAGACCCCAAAGTTGAAGAATTCTCCACTTTTTCCCATGCCACAGCTGATTTGATGGGACGCTTAACCCAAAATTTTGCATGAATAAAAATTATCTTACTGAAAGGCTAATTATTGCTTAAGTTTTTATTTTGTCATTACTTTTGGAAACTTTCAGTTATTTACCTTCTTTTTTTTTTCCCCATAAAGATCTGAGTAGCAAGAAGAGTGACCCTGTCTTCCAGTTTAGAACATATTCTTTTTCTTGCTTTTTCTTGGAAGGGAGGATAATGGAGACTTAGTGTGCATGATTTCTTTGAATTCCCCTTATGCACATTTTTAACCTTGCAGTGAAAATGAACAGCACACAAACAACATTGAGCCCGGCTTTTTTGCATTTTCACGTTACCAATTTGAATTACACATGTTGAGTTTGCTAGCATTGGCCACTTGCCTCAGGGAATTATTGTTGAAAGACAATTTAAAACATTGATGCTGAAGAGTCACAGTCTCTTAGGGTAACAAACATTTCATATAACAAATTTGTATCATTTTAAAATTTTAGAGAATTATAACAACAATTCTAAGATCAAGATTTCTTAAAAACATACTGATGTTTAACTCATGAATGGCTATTTGTTGTGTGTGATCTGTATGGAGGAAACAGATTGCTTCTTTTTTTTTTTTTTAATTTTATTGTGTACTTGTTAACCTATTTCTAAAGGTATTATGCTAATTATAACACAACTCTTCACATTCAGAATCAGAATTGCTCAAGTTTTTCTTTTTTTCAAATTGTAATCTGTTAATTACTTGTTTAATGGAGTGTGTAATTACCTACTTTAAGTTAGGAAACTGTTTCCAATTTCAAAGATGGAAATCTACTTTAGAAATGAAAGACTATAAATGCAACCTGTTCTGATACAGAATATAACTCTTTACCTCCCTTAATGGTTCTAAGTGAAAAAGATTAGATTGAAAAACACTCCTATTTTCTCTCTGTTTTTGTGCATACCATATCAAACATAGGTGAAACTTGCAATAATGGAAATAGGTTACCATTCAGCTACACTTTGCAGAGTAATTTTACTCTCCATTTGTGGCATAAATGACACAAATGAGTAGAGCAGAAGGAAAATTACTAATCTCCAGGACAGTAGGAAAACCAAGTTATTAATGTGATGTATTTTTTAAAGTGTTTTCTTTTTCAAATACCTGGCCAGAAGAGAACACTTAGTCAAAAAATAGATTAAGTATGGAAATAAGACCGAAGAGAACTGGAACAATTTAGGAAATATAACAATAATCTATAAGATTGAGTTTGGAATTTATATATGAGTTATATGGTTTATATGGATGATTTAATTTTATTTAAAGCAACAACAAATAGCTCAGACCATAAAAAATTCACCTGTAATGCAGGAGACCCAGGTTTGATCTCTGAATCAGGAAGATCCCCTGGAGAAGGGAATAGGTACCCACTCCAGTATTCTTGTCTGGAGAATTCCATGGATAGAAGAGCCTTGCAGGCTACAGTCCATGAGGTCACAAAGAGTTGGCCTTGACTGAGCAACTAACACTTTCACTCTTTTAAAAGCAACAGCAAATATAAGGAATAGTCTTGTGTCACACATGAGGAGACCATTGTAGATACTAATTGAAATTTGTTATTGCCCCTCAAGTAGAAGTATAGGCTTCACTGTCCAAACAAATGCCTTCAAACAAATTTCTAGCTATCTTAATGAAAATAATTACATTTATATATTCTTAGGGAATAAAGAAGAATCCACTTACTCATAATTTTTTGCTGAACATTCACTCTCTTAATGATCTCTCATGATAGGGGTTGAAAACTGATCATAAGAATTTTTGGCAGCAAAATCTCTGTGCTGAATGGGTAAAGAACCAATATACCAGGGCTTTTCTTTTGTTGAAAGTGTCTGTAATGTGGGCACAACTGGCTGGTAACCTAAGAAAATGCCTTAAGGAAATCAGTGGCTAGATGGACTTATGTCAAAAAAATAAACAGATTCAGTTCAGTTCAGTTTCAGTTCAGCTGCTCAGTTATGTCCGACTCTTTGGGACCCCATGAACTGCAGCACGCCAGGCCTCCCTGTCCATCTCCAACTCCCAGAGGTCACTGAGACTCATGGCCATCGAGTCAGTGATGCCATCCAGCCATCTCATCCTGTGTCGTCCCCTTCTCCTCCTGCCCTCAATCCCTCCCAGCATCAGAGTCTTCTCCAATGAGTCAACTCTTCGCATGAGGTGGCCAAAATACTGGAGTTTCAGCTTTAGCATCATTCCTTCCAAAGATATCCCAGGGTTGATCTCCTTCAGAATGGACTGGTTGGATCTCCTTGCAGTCCAAGGGACTCTCAAGAGTCTTCTCCAACACCACACTTCAAAAGCATCAAGTCTTTGCCCCTCAGCCTTCTTACAGTCCAACTCTCACATCCATACATGACCACAGGAAAAACTGTAGCCTTGCCTAGACGAACCTTTGTTGGCAAAGTAACGTCTCCGTTTTTGAATATGCTATCTAGGCTGGTCATAACTTTCCTTCCAAGGAGTAAGCGTCTTTTAATTTCATCGCTGCACTCACCATCTGCAGTGATTTTGGAGCCCAGAAAAAGAAAGTCTAACACTGTTTACACTGTTTCCCCATCTATTTCCCATGAAGTGATGGGGCCAGATGCCATGATCTTCGTTGTCTGAATGTTGAGCTTTAAGCAAACCTTTTCACTCTCCACTTTCACTTTCATCAAGAGGCTTTTTAGTTCCTCTTCACTTTCTGCCATAAGGGTGGTATCATCTGCATATCTGAGGTTATTGATATTTCTCCCAGCAATCTTGATTCCAGCTTGTGTTTCTTCCAGCCCAGCATTTCTTACGATGTACTCTGCATAGAAGTTAAATAAGCAGGGTGACAATATACAGCCTTGATGCACTCCTTTTCCTATTTGGAACCAGTCTGCTGTTCCATGTCCACTTCTAACTGTTGCTTCCTGACCTGCATACAGATTTCTCAAGAGGCAGATCAGGTGGTCTGGTATTCCCATCTCTTTCAGAATTTTCCATAGTTTATTGTGATCCACACAGTCAAAGGCTTTGGCATAGTCAATAAAGCAGAAATAGATGTTTTTCTGGAACTCTCTTGCTTTTTCCAGGATCCAGAGGATGTTGGTAATTTGATCTCTGGTTCCTCTGCCTTTTCTAAAACCAGCTTGAACATCAGGAAGTTCACGGTTCACATATTGCTGAAGCCTGGCTTGGAGAATTTTGAGCATTACTTTACTAGCATGTGAGATGAGTGCAATTGTGCGGTAGTTTGAGCATTATTTGGCATTGCCTTTCTTTGGGATTGGGATGAAAACTGACCTTTTCCAGTCCTGTGGCCACTGCTGACTTTTCCAAATTTGCTGGCATATTGAGTGCAGCACTTTCACTGCACCATCTTTCAGGATTTGGAATAGCTCAACTGGAATTCTATCGCCTCCACTAGCTTTGTTCGTAGTGATGCTTTCTAAGGCCCACTTAACTTCACATTCCAGGATGTCTGGCTCTAGGTCAGTGATCACACCATTGTGATTATCTGGGTCGTGAAGATCTTTTTTGTATAGTTCTTCTGTGTGTTCTTGCCATCTCTTCTTAGTATCTTCTGCTTCTGTTAGGTCCATATCATTTCTGTCCTTTAGTAGGATAGATAAAAGTATATAAATAAAAAATCTGAAAAATATAATATCCTATATTATGAATATACTTCTATTCAATCATAAAGATCCTGAATTTGAGTAATTATAACACAGGCCACATAAATTTTAAACCAAAAATTATGAGAGTAGATTTCATGAACTCTTTGGCATGGGTTAGCTTCTAATTTGAATCAGCTATATGGGCTCCTCTTAATATGAATATTTAAAAGCAAATTAGCCAAAATGATGCAAAAAGAAGTCATTTGGACTACGTAAAATCTACTCCACATGGCCCATTTGGCTACTGACTTAGCTGATTTTATTTCATAGGCATTCTAGGCTTGGCCATGTTCACATATCCTTCCATTTCCAGGTTAAGGTATTGCATAATCTATTTGGACCACAGTGTAACTGTGATATCTATCAGGCTGATAGAAGAAAATGAAATTTGGCTAATGTTAGGAACTAAGTAGGACCAGTTTTCCACCATCTTATCTTCTTCTCTGTGTTTTTCCCACCTATATTCTGAGCTACAATTATCTCTTTTGGTTTGGCATCATGAAATTCATATCATTGTATAGGTGACAGTGACCAAGACCAAGCCAAAGTAAAAGAAATGCAAGAAGGAAAAGAGATAGTTTCAGGAGGTCTTACAAAATAGCTAAGAAAAGAAGAGAAGTGAAAGGCAAAATATGCTCAACTGAATGGAAGAGTTCTAAAGAATAACAAGGAAACAAAAGAAAGCCTTAACTGAGCAAGGCAAAACAGTAGAGGAAAAGAGTAGAATGGGAAAGACTAGAGAGCTCTTTGAGAAAATTGGAGATACCAAAGGACTGTTTCATGCAAAAATGGGCATAATAAAGGACAGAAATGGCAAGGAACTAACAGAAGCAGTAGGGATTAAGAAGAAGTGGCAAGAATTCACAGAACTATACAAAAAATATCTTAATAACCCAGATAACCACAATAATGTGGTTACTCACCTAGAGCCAGACATCCTGGAGTGTGAAATCAAGTGGGCCTTAGGAAGCATACTACAAATTAATCTAGTGGAGGTGATGGAATTCCAGCTAAGCTATTTCAAATCCTAAAAGATGATATTGTTAAAGTGCTGCACTCAATATGCCAGCAAATTTGGAAAACTCAGTAGGACTGGAAAAGGTCAGTTTTAATGCCAATCCCAAAGAAAGAAAATGTCAAAGAATGTTCAAACTACCATCCAATTGTGCTCATTTCACGTGCTGGCCAAGTAATATTCAAAACTCTTCAAGTTAGTCTTCAGCAGTACATCAACTAAGAACTTCCAGACATACAAGCTAGATTTAGAAAAGGCATAGGAACCAGAGATCAAATGGCCAACATTCACTGGACCATAGAAAAAGTAAGGGAATTTCCCTCCTCTCCCCCCCAAAAAAATCTGCTTCTGCTTCATTGCTACAATAAAGCCTTTGACTGTGTGGATCACGACAAACTGGAAACTTCTTAAAGAGATGGGAATATCAGACCATCTTACTTGCTTCCTGAGAAACCTGTATGTAGGTTAATAAGCAACAGTTAGAACTGGACATGGAACAGTGGATTGACTCAAAATTGGGAAAGGACTATGACAAGGCTGTATATTGTCTTGCTGCTTACTTAACTTATATGGAAAGTAAATCATGTGAAATGCTAGGCTAGAGGAATCACAAGGTGGAATCCAGATCACCAAGAGAAATATCAACAACCTCATATATGCAGATGACACCACCCTTATGGCAGAAAATGAAGAGGAACTATAGAACCTCTTAATGAGGGTGAAAGAGGAGAATGAAAAAGCTGGCTTAAAACTCAACATTCAAAAAAGGAAGATCATGGCATCTGGTCCTGGTACCTATGAGGTACCATTTCACACCAGTCAGAATGGCTGCGATCCAAAAGTCTACAAGCAATAAATGCTGGAGAGGGTGTGGAGAAAAGGGAATCCTCTTACACTGTTGGTGGGGATGCAAACTAGTACAGCCACTATGGAGAACAGTGTGGAGATTCCTTAAAAAACTGGAAATAGAACTGCCTTATGACCCAGCAATCCCACTGCTGGGCAAACACACTGAGGAAACCAAAATTGAAAGAGATACGTGTACCACAGTGTTCATCGCAGCACTGTTTATAATAGCCAGGACATGGAAGCAACCTAGATATCCATCAGCAGATGAATGGATAAGAAAGCACTGGTACATATACACAATGGAGTATTACTCAGCCATTAAACAGAATATATTTGAGTCAGTTCTAATGAGGTGGATGAAACTGGAGCCTATTATACAGAATGAAGTAAGCCAGAAAGAAAAACACCAATACAGTATACTAATGCATATATATGGAATTTAGAAAAATGGTATCAATAACCCTGTATCCACAAGACAGCAAAACAGACACTGATGTATAGAACAGTCTCTTGGACTCTGTAGGAGAGGTAGAGAGTGGGATGATTTGGGAGAATGGCATTGAAACATGTATAACATCATATATGAAATGAGTCGCCAGTCCAGGTTTTGATGCACGATACTGGATGCTTGGGGCTGGTGCACTTGGACTATCCAGAGGGATGGTATGGGGAGGGAGGAGGGAGGAGGGTTCAGGATGGGGAACACGTGTATACCTGTGGCAGATTCATGTTGATATATGGCAAAATCAATACAATATTGTAAAGTTAAAAAATAAAAAAAATAAAAAATTAAAAAAAGAAGACTGAGCATTGAAGAACTGATGTTTTCAAATTGTGCTGGAGAAGATTTTCCAGAGTCCCTTGGACTGTAAGAAATCAATCCTGTCAATCCTAAAGGAAATTAACCCTGAATATTCATTGGAAGGACTGATGCTAAAGCTGAAGCTCCAATACTTTGGCCACCTGATATGGAGTCCACTCATTGGGACAGACCCTGCTGGGAAAGATGAAGGCAAGGAAAGGGGGCAAGGACAGAGGAAGAGATGGTTGGATGGCCTCATGGACTCAGTGGACATGAATTTAAGCAAATTCTGGGAGATAGTGAAAGACGGGGAAGCCTGAAGTGCTGCAGCCCAGGAGATTGCAAAATGTGGGACACAATTTAGTGAGTGAACAATAAGTCTTCCTCCAATTTCTATATCAATGATTCAAATTTTGTATTTCTATATCTAATCTTTTTGAAGTTGGGAATATTTTGGTATCCTCACACAAAAATGGCAGGACGTAGAATTATCAAGTCAACTATTTTTGCAAGCTTGAATACAGAATTGGAATATTTTAAAATCTATTTATAAGGGATCAATTTTCACCAATTACTAGCTTAGGCTGGGTCAGGAGAATAAAATTCCCTATAGATATTTTAAAGAGAAGGATTTATAAAGAAACTAACAGACACATATACATTGAAAAATTTGGACACATGAAGGTCAGAGCTACTTCTAAAATTTACAAAAGCAAGAAATGTCAAAACCCACAATAGTTAATATAGGTTGTCTGCAGCACCAGGTGGGTGATTTTTCAGAGACAGGAGCTACAGAAAAATCTACTGCTGAAAATCTATCTGCTGAAAATCATGAGATGCTTATGGTTGCTATATGAACAATATTAACCTTTGCTACTCTTTTGCTTATAAATCACATATAAATTCTTCTCACTAGTGGAATTTAATTCATAACTGCGTGCAAGTGTTTCTGGGAAATGTAGTTCTTGGGCTTCTACATTGTAATGGAGAGTGTGGAAGAATTTGGGAATGAGGTTAGTTATTGGAAAATAAAAGTAATAATCATTGCATCAAGATAGTAAATATGACAAGATAAATGCTCTTTAGTAAAAATCTGAAAATAGAAAAACAATAACATATTCTTTATGAAGTGTTTTGTAATCAAATAACACCTTATAAAAATCTTTGTGAGGTGATTTAATAGGTCAAAGGTCTTAGAGAAAATACAAAATTTTTAGTAAGGGAGAGAGAATATTAAGTCATAAAAGGATAGTTCCTCATAACATATTGAAAATCATAATGGAGTAACCTGTTTTGTTTGCTCAACCCTACAAAATGGATTTGAGTGCCCATTGAGGATATGTTCTCAGACATGTCCCTACACCAGTAAATTGAACTTTCTGTGAAGTGTACCAAATCCAAGCATACTATCAGCCATTTAAAAAGAAATATCAGCTAGCTGAGACCTTGGTGGTAACCTTGTAACTATGCAATAATTGTAGATTACAACCAATCCTGGCTTAACAAGCACCTTCACTTCTGGCCAGTTCCAATTATAGTTATTAATGAACAACTCATGTATCTAACTGTGATCTTGAGGTTCTTGCCTTTATAAGCTCCTTCTCTTTTGTAGCTGTGCGTGTGTGCATGCTCATTTGCTTCAGTTATGTCCGACTCTTCGACCCCATGGACTATATAGCCTGCCAGGCTCCTCTGTCCATGGGATTCTCCAGACAAGAATACTGGAGTGAGTTGCCATGCCCTTCTCCAGGGGATCTTTCCAACCCAGAGATCCAACCCATGTCTCCTGTGTCTCCTGCAGTGACAGGCAGATTCTTTACCACCAGCACCACCTGGGAAGCCCATTTTGTAGTTGAGTGGAATACAATCCAAGTGCTTCTTTAATTTGTGTCTTCTGGGCTACAGTCCTAACAAACCCCAGATAAACACTTTTTTATTTCAATCAGGTCTCCATTTCTGAAATTTTAGTTAACATAGCTGTCATAGTTAGCAGAATTTGGACCAGCCACCCTCAGCAGTCTGGACCTCCTTTAGATCCAGTCTACAGTACCTTCAGGGCTTTCCAAGTGGTGCTTGTGGTAAAGAACCCATCAACCAATGGAGGAGACACAGGAGACCAGGTTTTATCCCTGGGTGGGAAGATCCCCTGGAGGAGGGAATGGCAACACATTCCAGTATTCTTGCCTGGGTCCCATAGACAGAGGGCCTGGCAGGCTATCTCCATGGGGTCAAAGAGTCAGACATGAATGAAGTGACAGCATGCACACACTAACCCATTGCATGCAGTTGTCTCTTCAATGGCTTGGAGGCTATGAAGTGAGGACTACTAGATCCCATTTGATTGAGGATTGTATCTATTTGGGTGTTTCTAAGTATCAACCATAGTTACCCTCTCTTTTGGGGAGTAAGGAGGAATCTTTCTCCAGATTTGGGTTTCACAGTAAAAAAACCAAACAAACAAACAACAACAACAAAAAACTTTTCTGATGAGTACTCCAAATAATAGGAAGCTCTTATAGAAACAATTCAAAGAAAGATAAACCCCGCCAAGAACCATCGTCAGTTTTATGCTTAACAGCTGTGGAAACTTACCCTGTAACAACCTATCTAAATGGGTCCATTTACCTGGGATGATTTAAAATTACACTGGCCAAATTGAGGAACTTTGCAAATTCCCAAATTATTCTATCTTTGTGCTTGACTGAAAAATGTACTGACCAGACAAAATAAGTAGGAAACATTTCAACTGGCATCTAGAGGCCTCCAAAGATAACACTGAGAAAATTGCCTCCCTTCATGCTGTAAATTAAAGATGACTGAGTGTCTCTAAACTTGAAAAATCAGATGAACTTTCTTACCCTTCTATCCCCCTTCCAAATTCTGCACCTTCTCCTCCATCCCTTTATTTGCCTTATTTGAACTTCCCTTTTATGTAACTGACTTCCTTCTCCTCCTCCTCCATCAGTTGACACCCCAGAGCCCAGAGGAACTCTTGACTCCCTGTTCTGACAGCTCCTTTAAAAAAACAAAAAACCAGAAACTAAGCGCACCAGCTGAAGGTAAAAACTGGCTCATCTTCTCAGCAGTTCCCCAGGCCTTCCTATAAGTAAACACCTGAGA
Source organism: Tragelaphus eurycerus (assembly GCA_935064755.1). Lineage (NCBI taxonomy): Eukaryota > Metazoa > Chordata > Mammalia > Artiodactyla > Bovidae > Tragelaphus > Tragelaphus eurycerus. The sequence continues at coordinate 36,963,316 of CAKXYN010000004.1, read as the reverse complement.
TAAAGCCCAGACTGAGTAATCTACTCAGTCAGTAGAACCTGAAACAAACAAACAAACAAAATGAGGGTAAGAACAAATTGCTACTAAAACGACTCTCTTGTCCAAGTAGCCTCCTTAAAATTACTTGTCAAAGGCAAATATAGATCTTAAAAATCTTCTCCACAAATAACAAAATATTTTTAGTCATCTGAGTGAATAATCTTACTTATTTAATCTTTATTCATAAACTAGTGATCTTTGTATTGTAACTGATTCATGATTAAAATTTTGAAACGAAAACTATGATATCTCTAATTATGTTTGTTTATATGTCTAAGTTATAAATATATTATTTTCAACCACAAGTAATATAGCAAAATATTAATTTTTAAAAAATCTCTATTTTAATTGGCTTAAGCAAATGATAAATGGCAAAATAAATACAATCACCCTGTTTTTCAAATTTATGTGATCCTTTTTACCTGGAGAATCCCGTGGACAGAGGAGCCTGGTAGTCTACAGTTCATGGCGTCACAGAGTCAGACACTGCTGAGCAATTAAGCATGCACACATAAGACAATTTTTAGTAAATAAAAGTTAATTTTAAGCATGTTTATTTAATTAATAAATAACTTGTTTTTCTATCAGGGTTTGCTAATCAGATAGGCTAATGTCTCGATTGCAAATTTGTCAGCAAAGGAAAAAAATTAAGATAATAACTAACTGCTTTAGTATCTCATGAAATTTTCATGAGTAATTCAAGTATGATTGTTAAAAACAAATGAATTAAATAGATGTAAATGAGATGGTTAACATTTTAACAATAATTATTTTATGATATGTCTACTTAAATTGTTTCCTAAATCTCTTTGATGATTTACACCCTTAGAATTTTGCTAAGTTGATTTGAATGATGGAATTTCATTGAATATCTAGATCATTTCCAAATAAGACAACATACTAGACATTAGTTGCTAAACAAATGCTGGTTTATGTATTTATGTATTTTTGATATCTTATTACAGAGATACTAAGTATGTTTGGGGTCTGTTCATAAACATATTTTTACTAAAAGATTATACTATGAAGATATAGTTCTAGAAATTGTAAAATGTATTTATAATTTCACCAAGCCACAAAATGTTAATACAGTTCATGACTGTTTGCTTCTTCATTCTCACTAAAAAATTAAGGTTTCAAAGGATTAAGAATTCTAATTAATATATATGGTTAAAGCTACTAGATATAATAATAGAAAGAGGATGTGTTTGGGGGTAAGAAAATGTATAAGTTATGGAGACACTGTTGTTAAAAAAAAAAAAAAGAATTTTGTTCTAAAGTTGGCTATTTCTAAATGAGAAAGAAAACAAAGGGCAAGTTAAAATGGATATATAAAGTTGTAAAATGTTTGCAAAAGAAGGGATCTTTAGAAATAAACTTTATTTGTGGTTAGGACTGGATAATATTAGAATGAATTTGATTAAGTAAATTGGGTTTAATATTAAAAAATATTATTCTTAATATTAAAATATTATTTTAATATTAAAAATAACAGGTACAAAATTAAAATTTGCTTTTCCTTCTGTTAAAAGAACAACTCTTTTTCTATTGGTCTGCTTTTGATAATAAAAGGCTATGAAAAATTTTTATTTATATTTATTCTGCCTCAAAAATATAACAGAAACAAAGGTCTTATGACTTGTGAAAATAATCACCTATAATCTATCAGGTCTTTGATTACTTCAGTGAACCTTATCATCAGCATTAAGAGCTAACTTTTTCTCAAAATTATGTGTATGTGTGTGTGTGTGTGTGAGCTCAGTCATGTCCAACTCTTCACGACACCATGGACTATAGCCTGCCAGACTCCTCTGTCCATGGGATTCTCCAGGCAAGAATACTGGAGTGGGTTGCCATTTCCCACTCTGGGGATCTTCCTGACCCAGGGATCAAACCTGCATCTCCTACATTGGCAGGAGGATTCTTTATCAAATAGCCAACTGGGAAGCCCTCAAAACTACATAACTTTCTATATTTGACTATGACATCTTTAATAATTATTTAAGTTAAAGTAAAAGTCAGAGTCATTTCTGACTCTTTGCGATCCCAGGGACCATACAGTCCATGGAATTCTTCAGGCCAGAATACTAAAGTGGGTAGAATTTCCCTTCTCCAGGGGATCTTCCTAACCCAGGGATTGAACCCAGGTCTCCATCATTGCAGTGGATTCTTTACCAACTGAGCCACAAGGGAAGCCCAAGAATACTGGAGTGGGTAGCCTATCCCTTTTCCAGCTGATCTTCCTGACCCAGGAATTGAACTGGGGTCTCCTGCATTACAGGCACATTCTTTACCAACTGAGCTATCAGGGAAGTCCTATTTAGGTTAAATAGATAACTTTAAGCATTGTGTTACAGAGCCCTATTTGATCAAGTGTTTTAAAACCTTTCTGATATTTTTTACAAACTTACCCAAAATCACATTCAAAAGGTCTTTTTTTTTTTTTTTTTTTGGTTGTTCTAGAACTAATTTTGAGATATTTTCTTTTCTAACAAAAAGAGAAACAATAAATTAGGCATATTTGACATGTTAAATTACATAGGAAGCATTGGCAAATAAGAAGTAATATACCATCTTTATGTTGTGTCTATATAGATATAAGTGTTCTAGAAATGTATGAAACTCTTGGAAGTTTTATAAATCTTGGCATAAATGTTATCTCACACTAAAAGGCCTGAACCTAAGTATCAGGGAAATGCCTAACTGACATTCATGCAAAGGCATGAATCTATAAAGATTATGCCATGAAAATAAAAATCCATTCCATTACTGAAAAAACAAAGACAAACAAAACAAGAACAAAAAACCCTGACTTCTCTTTTCCATACTTTTGCCATCCTGCTGTTCTTATAAAATGTAATAGCTTAATTTAAATCAGATAAATTAAGATGGGTCAATATTAGCTGTAAGTTAAAGAAATAGAGCTTTGGGAAACCCAGCATGGCCACTTGGTTTTTCCCATCTGCTGGCAAAACTCATTTTCTGTTTGATGGGTTGAAGCCTTTCCTTGCTGTCAGGTTAATATACTTACAATGGCAAAACAAAACAAAACAAAAAACTTTGGAGTTTAACTTCCATGATCTCCAGTGATCAAGACACCCCACTTCACTCAGTAAATCATACTAGCCTTAACAAAAACCTTGCAAAGTTCTTGAAATTTTCCTGTCTCTAACATCCTCAGTCATCAGGCAAGGTCAATAGAACAAATGGAAAAATTGGACACAGGCAAACAAGAATTATGTGGGATTGAATTAATTGATGAAAATGATTATTTTTTATGACTTCTTTCTTTAAAATATTTTAATCTTTTATTTTTCCAAACACAAGGAAATCTTTTTTTTTCTAGGACTTACAGAAATTTGTTGTTATACTTTTGTAAGCAGAACTTAAACATTTATCTTTTTCTCACTACCTGATCCCTCTGGAATTCAGAAATTCTCAAACTAAAACTGTCTTTTTCCTAAAGACCTACCAACACACACAAGCACAAACTGAAGGTAGACAATATAAACTTCAAAGAAAATGTCTTATCAGCTCATATTTAGATGAGTCTCAGGCTTATTTCTAGTATTAGCCACTCAGAAAATTTACCTAACTCCTGAAGACATCATCAGAGACATTTCAAACTACAAAAAATGTTTTAACCCTGACATCTAGAAATTTTCTTAACTGACTGCCCTGCAGGCTGAAAAATTAGTTTATAATTTAGTTCAAACATTAAGTAGCCTTTGTTTTTCTTTTGTTTCCATAGAAGTGCCTCTTGGGCTTCCTTGATGTCTCAGCTGGTCAAGAATCCACCTGCAATGTAGGCAATATGGGTTCAAGCCTCGGGTTGGAAGATCCCTTGGGGGAGGAAATGGCAATCCACTCCAGTATTTTTGTCTGAAAAATCCAATGGACAGAGGACCCTGGTGGTGGGCTACAGCCCAAAGGGTTGCAAAGAGTCAGACATAGTCATGTGACTAAGTATGCACATGTGCATCTTATTAAATACCTGATTGCTTGCAGCACTGGCCAAATTCCAGAGCCCACCTGCATCACCACCTCTTGAAATGAGATACAATGGTTTAACTGAATTGACTTGCTCTTAGAACAAAGAAAACTGAAAACTATAGCACAGATTCATTAGTTTCTTCAAGAAGTAATGATTGTGCTGGCACTGGTGTAGACTAGGGGAATATAACAATCATAATCACAACATATTCCCTGCTCTCAAGGAACTTACTTCTTCAGAGGAGATAGATAACAAAACAAATAAATAAATAAGCAAACAAATCAGTCTTATTTATGGGTAAATTATCAGTTATACAATAGGAACTGACAGCAAATGTGATTTAGATAGGGTGATAAAGAAAAAGCTCTCTGAACATGTGACATTTGAGCTGTGGTTTGGAATTTGTAAAGAAAGGGACAAAGATGATTTCAAGCAGAGAGCATAATAAGCCTCAGGCACTGAGAGGCAAGTCTTCATATGGCCAAGAAATAGAACGGAGGTCAGAGTGGCTGGAATATACTGAGTAGGGTGGAGAACAGAATGAAATTATATTAGAGATGTACACACGAAGCAGGTCATGTTATGTAGGTCCTGGTGAATGCAGTGGAGCTGAAGTAAGATAATTGTTATTAGTGAAGTTGATGAACAAAGAGAATGGCAGATTATGAAGATAACCATAGGCAAGTTGATCTCAGAAAAGCACCTGACATTCTCACACAAAGTTGGATATCTTTTTAACACATATGAGAAGCCACTGAAGGATTTTAGGTGTTGGTGCAGAGATGGGTATCGTCTGATTAAAGATCTATTTAAAATTTGGAAAGGACAATTTTTAACATGAAACAGAAACAAGAACTTTTAGATTTCATGGACAAAAATGTTAGGGGAAAAATTAAGAAATTACAATTTTAAAAAAAGTAAGAAATAAATAGGAAGTTTACTATTTTTTTGAGAATTTAACTACACTTTCAATGAAACAAATAGAAAATGAAGTTTAACTAAAATCTCACTTGCCCTTTACTTAATTCAAGGTGTCACTTTTGATGAATTGCTTACCATTATATTTAGATTTATTTTTTATGGCTTTTAACATTATATTATGCTTGCATGTTTTTTATAATTGATTGTATTCCTTTTGTAATCATTTTTTTAATTCAATTTTTGCTATACTACATAATTTCATTGCTCTTTTGGTTGTCAATTTTCTATAAATACTACTGCTTTTGTTCATTGCTTAGGTGAATTTTTTCCATGTAGTATCTAAAAGAAAATAATTTTTAAATGTTGAAATAGAAATTGTAAACTATAAAATTGTCTGCACAAATCATCTGAGGAAGGAACTAAAGGATCATATTGTATATAGAAGATTTAGGTCAAAATTTTAAAGAGAAAAGTCCTTGCATATACTTAAAGAACATACAGTGTACTAGAACCATGAAGTAATTAGTTTATAAGACTTTGTATTCTAGAGTAAACTTACTATATTTTTCAGTCTTGCTATTGGTAGTAGTCATCATCACTTTAAATTATGACCTACTTTGTGCTGGTCAGTGTATCAGGCACTGGAAACAAAAATGATATTTCTTCTGAAATAAGGCTTAGAAGACAACTTTCCTCTGGTGCTGTAAACTACATTTACTTTGAAGGGTATTACCATCAAAGTTTTCAATCCAAAATATGAAAAGACCGATCTAAATTAAATCTGGATTGAGGATACATATAAACAGATGTTAGAGGAGGCACAGAGTATAGATAAATTTTGAGAATATATTAAGCATATATTAAGTGTTTGTTTATACCACATGTGGGGGGCTGAGATATTCTTTTTTTTTGAGCAAAAAAAAAAAAAAAAGGTAGTAATACCTTGTGTTTACATAGTGCTTTACTGATTCAAAGTCTTTATGCTTATAATATTTCATAGTTATCAGAATAATTCTTGAAGTAAACTTTCCCAACTGTGTGATTAGAAAAGGAGCCTAGTAGATGAGAGGCTTGCATATATCTTGTATGTGATTTGAGTGAACTGAGATCTTCACCTTCTATTCTCCTTTTTGTTATTATTTTCTGTCAAGGAAAACGTAAGTTAAACTGTTTTGACTATTAGGAGAAATTAACTGTGAACCTTATGTTTAAGTATAGAATAAAATTCACCAGTGTTTTTTGGTGATATATTAGATATTGAAAAAAGACACAGAATTGTTTTGTGAAAATATTTAGAAAACATGATATGATAGATGTTATTATTTATTATGTGCAAACTATGAATCTGTTTCTCCAGGCATATTATTATTTCCATTTTAGTAATAAGAAATGTCCCTTCTATAGCAATCGGGACAATTGGCTTTAATTCACATTAATCACTCAGGCTAATTTAAGGACTTTATTTAAGTATATGAGTAATTTTCCAACTCTCAGAGAGGGCCAGGAAATCTAGCTTAGATTAGATCTAATAGCCAGGACCTATGCCTGACCCCGGGCACACTTCAAAGACCCTACAGTAAGGGACACAGGCAGAGACCATGCAGATAACATGGGAGGCCACTGATGGAGCGCTGCCAACTGTCTCTCTGCTGTACTCTACCAGCTTTCACTAAAAATGAATTATTCATAGTGCTTTGTTTTCTTTGGAGCTTCCATTGTGGCTCATGTGGTAAAGAATCTGCCTGTAATGCAGGAAACCCGAGTTTGATCCCTGGGTCAGGAACATACCCTGGAGAAAGGAATGGCAATCCACTTCAGTATTGTTGCCTGGAGAATTCCATGGATGGAGGAGACTGGAGGGCTACTGTCCCTGGAGTCACAAAGAGTCAGACACGACTGAGTGACTGACACACACATTCTTTTCTTTGAGTAAAGAATTTCACAGAGCTGTTTCTGATTCACTAAGTCTACATCACATAATAAAATCATGTCAGTCAGTCCATGGCACCCCACTTGAGTACTCTTACCTGGAAAATCCCATGGACACAGGAATCTGGTGGGCTGCAGTCCATGGGGTCGCTAAGAGTCAGACACGACTGAGTGACTTCACTTTCACTTTTCACTTTCAGGCATTGGAGAAGGAAATGGCAACCCACTCCAGTATTCTTGCCTGGAGAATCCCAGGGATGGGGGAGCCTGGTGGGCTGCCGTCTTTGGGGTCACACAGGGTTGGACATGACTGAAGCGACTTAGCAGCAGCAGCAGCAGCAGCAGCAGTCGTCAGTCCCATGAATGAATTGTAAAGCTGGGAAGGCAAGTTCTCAAGTTCTGACATTTTTTCTCTCCTAAAAGTAGAACACTTAAAGTGATAAATTCCCCAAACAAAGGACATGTGATTAAACTGTTAGCCACTCAATTGTGACCCCATAGACTGTAGCCCACCAGCCTCCTCTATCTCATAGAATTCTCCAGGCAAGAATACTGGAGTGAGTAGCCATTCCCTTCTCTGGAGGATCTTCCAAAATCAGGTATTGATCCCGGGTCTCCTGTATTGCAGGCAGATTCTTTACCATCTGAGCCACTAGGGAAGCCCCTTGTAATTAAAAATGGTTGCCAAAAAAATGACACATGTGTACTATAAAACTGGGTAGATTTTTTAAATGGCCATAAATTAATTTTTTACATAGGGTTTTACAGTATGGGTATTGTGGTTCCTTCTATCAAAACAATAGAGCGTCTTTCCTCCAAAATTGAGTCTGGGCAGGATATGGGACCTGCCTGCCCAATGCAATGAGGTAGAAATGATACTGCACCTGTTCCAAGCCTGGTCCTCACAAGGACTTCTACACTCTTCTCTCTATGGACCCTGTCACCTCAAGTGAACAATGGCAAGCTAACATCCTGAAGAAGGGAGACTGCATAAAGCAGGCTTTACCATCACAGCCTTGACCTAGACACCTGAATGAGCCACACAAGAAATGCCATGCAATCATCAGTTGACTACAGATGCACGCATGAACTCCACTGAACATATGATCTAAATTCTGTCAGAAGACCCACCCAGCGAACCTGCAAACTATCAGCCCATTTGCGCTTGATATAGTAAGCTACTAAATCTTGGGGTGAATTGTATGCAGCAAGAGCTTATCAGATAGACTTACAGAAATGTCATTCCATAAGACATTCCTGGGAGGAATGGGCTTTACATACTAAAATTCTTTTGGAAGGTAGTTGTGGGTAAGATGAACTTTTTAGACCAAATGATCAATTTGCATGGCTCTTCAGGTACACCCATCACGTTCTGCTGTAGGTGCTTGTGGTTCCACTCTGCACTTGATTATTTTAAGGGTCAGCCAAAAAGAGATTACCTTCATATGGTTTTAAATTATTCCAATGTTGATAGAGATTTTATCACAGTCTTTTTAATATAAATTGATATATTTATTTCTTCCTTCTTGTTTAACTGCCTATACTATGTATTGCAGTATTCTTTTCCAACCTGAATAGCCCCTCAATAGCTGTTTATTGGACTATTTGCAACTAGGTCACCTCTCTCTGACAGCAGGGTAATAGAGCTTAATGAAATATTTGTAAAGGGCAATGAACTGCACAGAAGAAATGTGCTTTAAAATTCTAAATGATGTTTCTCACTAACACCATTAATAACAGATTTCTCCCACATCTGTGTAGCTTGGGTTTTACTCAACCAACCATGCATCTTGTAGTCACACCACCTGAAATGTTAGGTGTGTGAATGACTCACAGAGACAAATTGCCATCATAGAAGCTGTCCTCAACCAGTTTGGGAATTAAATGATAAAACTGCAAATTGCTAAAATCTTTTCACATAATGCTTGTCTTTATGATGATCATGATGTTTTAAAATCTCTTTTTGTCTGGCATTATTTAGATATTAGTATTTAATTGCATCATGTTATTATTAGCATCCAATAACCTTAATGTATCTCTAAGCTCTCTTCCATTAGATTCTGTCATATCTGAGGTCATGCTGAGACCAACAGATCTCACATTGTTAAAGCTGAAAGGAACTTTTAAGTTAATGTATATTAAATGCTTAATAGCATGCCTTGAAAGGAGTAATTAGGCCATACACATTAGTTAGCATTATTATTGTCATTTCTATTATTATTAAACCCTTGCAATTTAAAGATGAGAAAACTGAGGCATCTACATAAATATTTCTAGTAATATTTTCTTAACTTCAGCAAACATTCTCTTATTTAAAAAATATTTTCAGTTGTCTCCTGTAGTCACATATTGGAGAAGGGAATGGTAACCCATGTATTCTTGCCTTGAGAAGTCCATGAACAGAGAAGCCTGGCAGGCTACAGTTCATGGAGTTGCAAAGAGTCGGGCACAACTGAGTGACTAACATGCACACACATATAACACATAACACACACACACACAGTCACATATGTTGGAATCTGTGCCTGTACACATGTAAAGAAGTGTTTTAAATTCCAATTTGACATCCAGGCAGGATCTGTCCTTGGCTGGCTCTTGTCTGAATCCATGTTCTGAAAAGGAGTATATATGTACTAGCAAAGGAAAGAAGGAGCACAACTGAGTTGCTCTGTACAGTGAAGGAGTGAGGATTTTAAGGCCCCCTGTAGAAAATCTGGAAAAGAGAAAGGCGGGTAAAGAATAAGGGAAGGGAAGAGAAGATGAAGAAAAAGACGAGAGAGAAAGGAGGAGGGAAGAGAGGAGGAAGGAAGAAGCTAAGAAAGCTGAGTGCTTCTTGGAATACAGCTAGAGAAAATACAGGATACCTAATAAAATCTTTTTGTCCAATGATGTCCCAAATGGTGCAAGGGTATATATACAATCTTGTTTAGCTGAAATCCAAATTTAGCTGAGTGATCTGTATCTATAGTTCTAAGTTCCACCACACTACCTTGGGAGAGCAGACATAAAGGAAAAAAACGTATACAAATTAGGCATAGATATTGAGAAGTGAAGGGTTAGTACCTCCTCTGTCTTCTCTATAGATGTTATAGATCTCCTTTTATGTGACTGCTTTTCTTTCTCCTTTACTGGATCAGTCTCATCTCTGCTTGGAAATCTCAAAGGTACCTCAAGCAGAATGTTATGTAAAACCAAACTCATGTCATTGCTCTTCTGGTCTCTGCTAAGAGTCATTCTCAGAGCAATCTGTGAATCCTCTTTTTATAATGGCTTCATTGCCTCCCCCATCACTCTCTATTTCATTATGTTGTTTCATTTACTCTGTAAAACATATAGCTTACACTACCTTATCTATTTGTTTGCACACTTCTTTGTGATCTGGCTTCTCTCACTAAAATAGGAGCTCTATGGAAGTAGGGAACTTGTAGATTTGGTTTACATTAGCAGTTTATTACCTAGAGCAACAATGTTTCACAAATCAATATTGAGTAAATGTTGAATAAATTGGTGTATTAATGAACTACTGCCTAAACCAAGTTTTCTTATACTATTTTCTGTCTCAAAGAATGGGATTACCAAGTATCTAATTTTGCAGGTGTCATGAATTTGATCTTTGAAATATTTTTTAGCCTGCAATGGCCACATCCAATTCAATTTTAAATGTAATCTATTATTTTTTACATATTTGAAAATCAGCTTAATTCTCAACATTTCTACAACTATTATACTATCTTCAATGTTACAAACTCTACCTTAGACTCTTTACTTTCCTAAAAGTTGGGTACATATCCTCTGAAGGGTCCTTCCAAAGAATTCTCCATAGCATGGTCAGAGTGATCTTAAAGAAAAGAAAACTTGGTCATGACATACTTTCTCTCCCTCTCCCCCAAATAGAGTTTAAAACAAATCTGAAAAATAAAATTAAAACAAACTTTACTTTTAAATAAATGAATAAATAATAGATTAATAAGACCCATATAACCAATTCATGATTCATGAACTGACCTCTAGGAAATGGCCAGTCTCAACTAGCACCATATTGCTTCTCTACATCTTAAATTATTCCCTTTCTCATTCTTTCTCTCTCTCTCCTTCCCTCTCTCTTCACCACCCCCATTATTTTTGGATGTTGGATCTTAAATGAACAAAATCGAACTTTTCATAGCATACATTTTTTAGTATATTATCAATTTTGGCCTGCAAATGGCTCTCTTTTTTTATCCTTTTTAATCTTTAATATGATAAGTTTGTTCTAATCCATCATTCATCTCAAGATCTAGAATACTAACATATCTTACCTGTACTTATGTGCTCTTTCCCAATTCCACTATTCTTTCAACTCTCTCAGCCTGAAGCAACTACTACTGTGAAACTAAGTGTATGTATCTGTGTGCACGTGTAGATTTTACCTGCTGTTGAAAATTCACCTGAGGCCTGTTTTTGTGCAGCCAGTAAGCTAATTATAATTTTCACATTTTAAACTAATGGTAAAAAGACACGAATAAAAATATATGGAAGCAATTTTTCCACAGAGTAATATATTGCTAAAGTCCATTCATATTCCTGCATATAGCTGTAGATAATTTGTGTTGGTTACTATATAGTATTCCATTATAAGTATAGTACACAATTATCTATTCTTGGTCTCTATAAGTCTACTTTTAGTTCTCCCCTCAAATTATTTGTTTTCTTTGCATGTATATTACCCCTTTCTTAAAATTAACTCTCTTAATAGTTAATTAAAAGACTTTCCCCTTCAATCCTAGCTAAATCTTTATTTGTTGGGAATCATTCCTTGCATTTCCTGTCCACATTCTCCATTGAAGTAATATTTTATTTATGGATTTTATTTCTTGGTTATTCTGTCTTTCTCTTCCATTATAACCTTCATCAGCAGAAAGCTTATGACTTTCTTTTTTTTTTTTTTTTGATGATTATTTATCCCCAGAACCTCGCATAGTGCTTGGCAGAGAAAGAAAGAATAGTCATTTAGTCATGTCTGACTTTTTGCAACTCCATGTACTGTAGCCTACCAAGCTCCTCTGTCCATGGAATTCTCCAGGCAAGAATATTGGAGTAGGTAGCCATTCTAATATCCAGGAGATCTTCCAGATCTAGAGATTGAACCTGGGTCTCCCACATTGCAGGCAGATTCTTTACCATCTGAGGCAACAGGGAAGCCCACAATGTTTGGTTTGTAGTACATATTTGTTAATTGGATGGATATAGTGACTATTTCTCACTAATATTTTTGTTTGTGTGAATAAATTCACCTGGCAATACAAAGTATTACCAAATATATCTACGTACAAATGGTTACAAAGACAGGTGGAACAGATGAAGGAACATGAAGATATGACTAATATCTGGATTATTTTGAAAATCAACTATAACAAAACACTGGTAAAAACTATATAGTGACTAATAGGGACATGAACAGAACAGTAGTTAATTCACATTAGGTTTGCAAAGCCTCATACATTTGATCTGGGTCAAATGTTGAGAACTGAAAAAGTTGTGTATTATTTAATTCCTTCAATTTTTTTTAATTTGAAAAATGAGAGTTGGATTAAATAATGCTTTAAGTGTTTTCTACAGCTTCCATATTAGGTATTTGTGTTTTGCACACACATTAAATAATTAATTTATAATCCTGCTTTCCATCTTAATAAGTACTTTCTCATGGGCAACATAGTTCTATCAATGAACATATACTTGGTATTACTGTGCACAAAAAACCCTAATAACTGTTGTCTTAACTCTGCTGTGCTAGAAGAGAAATACTAACATAATATTGTCTCATTCTTGTAGTGTTTCCTGAAGCACTTTATCATCATCACTACTTCTTCAGATGCAGATTAAAGCTTTCTGTCTCAAAAAGAAAAAAATGTGCTCTCTTTTTTTTTCTGACTGTATTCATTAATTTTTTTTCTTTTTAAAACTTTATAGTATCAATGTCCATGTAAGTTATGGGTTATCATATGGACATTCTATCTGATTGGGTTGACTAGATTTCTCATAAAAACTATAGAACACTGTTGACTTAGTCCAGTTAGCAAAAGGCATTGATTTTGATTAACTGTTTTATAATCTAGTTCTAAGCTCTAACTTTGCCATCAGTTTGTTCTGGTTATAGCACATCTGTGTTCTGTCTCTTCACAGTCTGGCAACAGATAGAGTGAGAACACTCTCTTTATCTACTTCTAGAGAAAGAGTTCTTCTGTGTTTAAACAAATAAAAAGGAATTTTATAGGTACCTTTATTTCAAAAGGTGTTTGAGAATATAAATTATCAGCATTAAAGAAATTAAATATCTCCCAAAATTTTTAGAAGGTTGATGCAAAAGTAATTGTGGTTTTGCATTGTTTAAATTTGCCATTTGATATTGGAATACATTCTTAAATAAAAGTAATTATGTTATATAGCATTTGAATGAATATTTCTTGTTTTTTTTTTTTTTTTTTTGCTACTGACTTATTACTTGCCATTTTATATTTACTTTAGACTATGGGAATGATGTTAGACAAAGAGCAAATTTGAATGATTTTCTTATTTGAGTTCAAAATGGGTCATAAAGCAGTGGAGACAACTTGCAACATCAACCACGCATTTGGGCCAGGAACTGCTAATAAACATAAAAGTGCAGTGGTGGTTCAAGAAGTTTTACAAAGGGAATGAGATCCTTGAAGATGAGAAGCATAGTGGCCAGTCATAGGAAGTTGACAACGACGGAGAACAATCATGGAAGCTGATCCTCTAACAACTACATGAGAGGTTGCTAAAGAACTCATCATCAACCTTTCTACAGTCATTTGGCATTTGATGCAAACTGGAAAGGTGAACAAGCTTGATAAGAGGATGTCTCATGAGAGGACCCCAAATAAAAAAATACTATCATTTTGAAGTGTGGTCTTCTCTTATTTTATGCAGCAACAATGAACCATTTCTTGACTAGATTGTGACATGTGATGAAAAGTGGATTGTATACAACAAACAGTAATGACCAGCTTGTGGTTGAACTTAAAAGAAGCTCCAAAGCCAAACTTTCACCCAAAAAAGATAATGGTCGCTGTTTGGTGGTCTGCTGCTGCTCTGATCCACTACAGCTTTCTAAATCCTGGTGAAATCATTACATCTGAGAAGTATGCTCAATACATCAATTAGATGCACTGAAAACTGCAACACCTGCAGCCAGGACTGATCAACAGAAAGGGCCCAATTCTCCACAACAATGCCTGACCACATGTCACACAACCAGCACTTCAACAGTTGAACAAATTGGGCAACAAATTTTTGCCTTGTCTGCCATGTTCAGCTGATCTCTTGCCAACTGACTACCACTTCTTTAAGCACCTCAACAACTTTTTTGCAGGGAAAACGCTTTCACAACCAGCAGGAGGCAGAAAAATGCTTTTTAAATAGCTTGTTGAATTGACTCATGGATTTTTACACTATAGGATAACAAACATTTCTCATTGGCAAAAACGTGTTGATTGAAATGGTTCTATTTTGTTTAATAAAGATGTGTTTGAGCCTAGTAGTAATGATTAAAACTCACGGTCCAAAATTGCAATTACATTTGCATCAACCTAATACTTTCAAACTCTCTTATAAGGTTTGTTACTATGTCTTTTTAAACAATGTACTAAGATCTTGTATCAGTCACTCTGTCATGAATGGGAAGAGGAACTACAAACATTCTATTCAGAGTTTACTTGCAATCACCTGGACGTACCACTAGATGGTGGTAAAACTGGTAAGGCATTCAATGTGCTTGGATTTAGAATGAGCAAAAAGAAGTGAAATTTGGGGGTTTATTGGCTTGACATAATAAATAAGTTAGGAAAATATGAGAACAGGAAGTTCCTGAACTCAGAATGATGACGTATTTTCTCATTTCTGTTCCTTAATTCTCAACTAAACTGCAATAGTTAGTAAATATTCTCCTTTTCAAACTTAATTGCCAATTGAGGTTTCAGAAAATAGACTAAAGTGATACTTAATTTTTCTCTTCTCTTCGATTTGTACAACTGTGACATTATTTTTAAAAACAGTTTCTAGAAGATGGGCTTTTGTGGGTTATGTTTTTTTAACTGCTTACTTTTACTTTTGTTGTTCAATTGCTAAGTCGTGTCCAATTCTCTGAGACTGCAGCATGCCAGACGTTCCTGTCTTTTATAATCTACTGGAGTTTGCTCAAACTCACATCCACTGAGTCAATCATGCCATCCAACTTTCTCATCCTTTGCTGCCCCCTTCTCTTCCCGCCCTCAATCATTCTCAGGATCATCTGTGCTTAGTCGCTGAATTGTGTCTGGCTCTTTGCAACTCCATGGACTATAACCAGCCAGGCTCTTCAGTCTATGGTGATTCTCTGGGCAAGAATACTGGAGTAGGTTGTCATGCCCTCCTCCAGGGGATCTTCCCAACCCAGGGACTGAACCCAGGTCTCCCGCACTGCAGGCGGAATTTTTACTGTCTGAGCCACATCAGGGTCTTTTCCAATGAATTGGCACTTCGCGTCAGTTGGCCAAAGTATTGAAGCTTCAGCATCAGTCCTTCCAATGAATTTTCAGGGTTGATTTCTGTTAGGATTGACTAGTTTGATCTCCTTGCAGTCCAAGAGATTCTCAAGAGTCTTCTCTAACACCACAATTTGGAAGCTTTATTCTTCAGTGCTCAGTCTTCTTGGGCTTCCCTGACAGCTCAATTGGAAAAGAATCCACCTGCAATGCAGGATACCTTGGTTCAATTCCTGGGTCAAGAAGATCCCCTGGAGAAGGAACTGTCAACACTCTCCAGTATTCCTGCATGGGAAATCCCATGGATAGAGGAGCCTGGCAGACTACAATCCACAGGGTCACAAAGTGTCAGATTTGATTTAGTGACTAAACCACCTTCTTTATAGGGCAACTCTCACATCTGTACATGACTACTGGAAAATCCATAGCTTTGAATATACTGACCTTTATTTGCAAGGTTATGTATTGGCTTTTTAATACACTGTATAGGTTTGTCATAGCTTTCCTTCCAAGGAGCAAGTGTCTTAATTTCATGGCTGTAGTCACTGTCCGCAGTGATTTTGCAGCGCAAGAAAACAAAATCTGTCACTGCTTCCACTTTTTCCCCTTCTATTTGCCATGAAGTGATGGGACCGGATGCCATGATCTTAGTTTTTTGAATGTTGAGTTTTAAGTCAGTTTTTTCAGTCTCCTCTTTCACCCTCAGCAAAAGACTCCTTAGTTCTTCTTTACTTTGTGCCATTATGGTGGTATCATCTGCATATCTGAGGTTGTTGATATTTCTCCCAGATATCTTGATTCTAGCTTGTACTTCATCCAGCCCATCATTTCTCATGATGTACTTTGCATATAAATTAAATAAGCAGGGTGACAATACAGCCTGCTGTGCTCCTTTCTCAATTTTGAACCAGCCATTTTTTCCATGTCCAGTTCTAACTGTTGTTTCTTGACCTACACACAGGTTTCTAAGGAGACAAGTAAGGTGGTCAGGTATTCCCATGTCTTTAAGAATTTTCCAGTTTGTTGTGATTCACACATCAAAGGCTTTCATGTAGCTAATCAAGTAGATGTAGATTTTTTTCTGGAATTCTCTTGCTTTCTCTATGATTCAATGAATATTGGCAATTTAATTTCTAGCTCCTCTTCCTTTTCTAAATCCAGCTTGTGCATCTGGAAATTCTCAGTTCATGTACTGCCAAAGCCTAGTTTGAAGGATTTTAAGCATATCCACCTGCAATGTGGGAGGCCTGAGTTTGATCCCTGGGATGGGAAGATCCCCTGGAGAAGGGAAAGGCTACCCACTCCAATATTCTGGCATGGAGAATTCCCCGGACAATACAGTCCATGGAGTCACAAAGAGTTGGACACAACTGAAAGACTTTCACTTCCGCTTTCAAGCATAACTTTATCAGCATGTGTATAATGTCAGCCATTGTGACATGTGGCTTCCCAGATGACTCAGGTAAAGACTCCACCTGTCAAGTAGAAGCTGAGTGTTCAGTCCTTGGGTCAGGAAAATCCCCTGGAGAGGAAAATGACAATCCTCTCCAGTGCTCTTGCTTGGGAAATCCCTTGGACAGAGGAGCCTGGGATCACAAAGAGTCATATACAACTAAATAGCAACAATATCTGTTAATCTAGCTAGCTAGCTCATCTACCTCATCTATCCATATCTTATATCCCAAGATTAAAGATTTCAGAAATTAAATTATTTACCTTCTCTTAAATCCCCCACAGGAATGCTCACTGAAATGTAAACATAGCCAGTTATATTAGTCAGAATTCTTCAAAGAAATGGAACCAGTAGGATATATACAGATTAATACAAAGAGATTTATTATGAGAGACTGAGGCACATAATTATGGAGGCTGAGAAGTCCCATGCCTAGCTGTCTGCAAGCTGGATGCCTAGGAAGTCAGAGATATAGTGCCAGTCCAAACCCAAAGCCCCAAGAATCAGGAAGACTGATCTTCAAGGGCAGGAGAAGATGGATGTTCCAACTCAAGCAAAAATAGAGCAAATTTACTCTTTTTTGTTCTGTTGAGCCCTCAACAAACTCTATGTTGCTCACTAACATTGGTAAGGGCAATATTGTTTACTCAGTCTACCTATTCAAATGCTCATCTTTTCTAGAAATGCTCTCACAGACACGCCTATAAAAGATTTTTACTAGCTACCTGAGTATCATTCAGCCCAGTCATGTTGACACACAAAATAAATCATCACACCAACACTCTATAAATGTTTATTGAAAGACATGACTCCCAGTTCAAATCTTCAGCCAGTTATGTAATTTATTTTTAAAGTTCATCTGACTCTAGGGTCTTTGAACTATTGTCCCCAGGAAATGTACAGGCAATGGCCTCTAAGAATATTAGCAAGGCCAAATCTCAGAAGGGAAGACCTCATTATCTCCTCAACTTAGAATCTTCGGGTTAGACATCCTATAACTCATTCAGCAGAGTATGTCTGCTGCTCCTCCCTGTTATTGTCATCCCCTTTCTAGGCTTCATTGTTGATTGTTCAGTTTTGCAGCTTTGCTACTTTTCAATAAAGGGCTTTGCCTTTCTGTGGTGTGTGTCCTTAGCTGAGTATAATTACAGACTCTCCCACACATTCTTTCATCATGTCTTCTAATGTATCTCTAACATAAGTTGTTAAAGAAAGTAGGAGGTGAGTGGGTGAGTTCTTAATGAATATCATCTGTAGCCACGTACGTTCCAGAATAACATGCAAAAAAAAAGACAGATCTTTTGAGGAGCCAAATATTTAACAAAATAGCAACCTGTACTATGATAAGCCACTCTTCACCCAGGGAGCATGAGAAAAATGTTTTGCTTGTACATTTTCTTCCTTTGATCAACTCTTCCTCTTTTACTGTTCTGTAACACAGTAGCCAAAACAATGAAACATATATTTTTTTCTTCATGAGGCTTTAATTTCCCAAACACAGAAACTTTAAAATTTTTATTCCTGTCATCGAGATCAGGAATCCAGAGTAAAATCCTATGTGGCTAATTTGGCCTGCCACTTGTTTTTATTAATAAAGTTTTATTGGCACAAACCACAGCCTCTCATTTATGTTTGCCTTTGATTTCTTCTTGAACTGCAATGGCAGAAATGAGTAGTTGTGACAGAGACCATGTAGCCTTTAAATCTTAATATATTTACTTTTTTGCCTTTACAGAGAAAGCTTGCCAACCTAGATTCAGTTCTTAAAAAATTTGTTGTATAAGTGAATTAATGCAGATTATCATTATATTGATGTAACTCTTGACTATAAATAAAAATACTGTCAATTAAAATTGCATGTTTTCTTAAAATGAGTCAAGAGATAATTAGTATTTATCTACAGAGAATACAAGCTGAAATACTTTACTGGATTTAATCAGCTTACCAAATTGACTGGCTATCATATTTTTGTCTATTTGTGGGTTGTTTTGGAAACCAAAATTTCTGAGAGTTTTAATTACATTAACAAATTGTGATTCATTTTTGTATCATATGCACTGTTACTGAAATGTGTTATTAAGGTTATTAGTTCCATGAAAAAATATTAATAATTTCTTGTCGTACAAGCCACATAATCAAGTGAGATAAAAGTGTGTTTTTTTTTTTTTTTTTTTTAATATAGATTTTATTTTATTTTATTTTTTTACATCAGCTTTAGGTTCACAGCAAAATTGAGTAGAGGGTACAGAGATTTACCATGTACTTCCTACCCCCACATAGCACCACCTCTCCCCCATTCCCTGGTGGTATATTTGTTACAACAGATGAACCTACACTGACATATCACCCAAAGTCCCTAGGTAACATTAGGGTTCACTCTTGGTGTTGCATATTCTGTAGGTTTTGATAAATGTATAATGACATATGTCTACCATTATTGTTCATACAGAGTAGTGTCACTGCCCTAAAAAGTCCTCTGTGTTCTCTTTATCCCACCATCCTCCACTAACTCCTGGAAACCACTATTTTTTTTTTTTTTTAACTGTCTTAGTAACTTTGTCTTTTATAGAATGTTATATAGTTGAAATCATACAGCATGTAGCCTTTCCATATTGGCTTCTTCCACTTAGTAATATGCACTTTTGACTCCATTTCTTTTTATAATTTGATAGCTCATTTCTTTTCAGCCCTTTGAAAAATATTTTGTTGTCTGGATGTACCATAGTACATTTATCTATTCACCTCCTGAAACATATCCTGGTTGCTTCCAAGTTTTGGCACTAATGAATAAAGCTGCTATAAACATGCATGTGCAGGTTTTTGTGTGGACATAAGTTATCAACTCATTTGGACAAATGTCAAGAAAAGCGATTGTTGGATTATATGGTAAGACTATGTTTAGTTTTATAAGAAACTGCCAAATAGTCTGCCAAAATGACTGTACCACTTTGCATTTCCACCAGTAATGAATGATAGTTCAGCATTTGGTGAACTATCAGTTCAAATCTAGTTTGAACTATCAGTTCATACATTCAGTGTTGGAGATGTTCATCATTCTAATAGGTGTAGTTTTGTTTTTTAACAATATTTTGAAATGCTTTCAAAAATTTAAAAATAAATTCTGAATATTTGGGGTGTGGTAGAACATATATTTCTTAAAATAAATTAATCATTACAATGTATTGTTGTAGGATAGTTTATAAAATGAATGTTCTAGGGAACTGCTGATAGCCTTTTTGTGTCTCAGTGCCTGGCATCTTGCCTGGCTCATAGCAACTATTTGTGAATATTTGTTGAACAAATGAACCTGAATTGAAACTCAGGGATCTGGACTGGCTGATGTTTAAATGAATCCAGATATGGTGGGATAATCTTCTGCCTGCTTACTGAAAAGGAAGCCAGCACTCACGTGCAAGAAATTTCCAAGGCTTAAACTAAAGCTGTTATACAAATGTTCTATTAAAAAAAAAAAAAAGGTCAATTAAAGGTTAATTTTAGCATTAAAATAGAAATATGAGATCAATTAATTGATTTTTGAGAGCTTAACAAGTTGACCAATAGTTCATAATAATGCAGTTGTCTTTGGCAGCCAGTAAGTTGCTGATGGCAGTTTTCTTTGTCAGAACTATTATCAAACTGTGCTATTAAGTGAGATTTATTTGGTGAGGTCTGAGTGGATCTGTGACAAATAAGCGCAGTTCAAGCTGTTGTCTATAATACAGGAATTTGGGGAGAATTTTCTTTATTCTCTTTGTGTAAGCCACATTTTATCATATTTTGAATATGATCTAGGTAAGCCTTCCCAAATGCATCTCATACAATGACATATTTAAGTTAGCATTCTATTTGAAAAGTTTTATATAACTTTGTACTTGGCTTTATATATTCATTTAATATGGGACTTTTGTTGTCTTAAGCGCTTCCTCCAGTTCGTATTCTAAATAGCAAATTTATGTTATTCCATTTTACAAATGGGGAGGCTAAATTCTGGAGCAGGTTTCAATGCTATTTTAATACTAAGATTATAAATAGAGTGGTATTTAAATCTTTTAATGTTAATCTACCTTCTAAGCTAAATTTGTGCTCAATTTTATGTTTTTTAATTTTATATGTGTGTTTTTTTTTTTTTTTTTTTTTTTACTCTAGGGCAGCAAACGTGTTATAATTGCTTTCCCTATCAGTGTCAGTGTTCAAAAATTCTGAAATGACTTACCTTTTATTTTTTCCTGGTCAACTTGTTAAGAGAGCTGTGGAAGTACTTACAGTTGTCCCTTGGTAACTGTGGGGAATTGATTCCAGGATTTCTGTGGATAACAAAATTCTTGGCTGCTCAAGTCCATCTATAAACTGATGTAGTATTAATATTTGCATATAACTTACACACATTCTCTACAAACTTTAAGTCATCTCTAGCTTACTTATAATACTTAATATAATGTAAAGGCTATGTAAATAGTTGTAAATACAATGTAAATGCTATGTAAATAGTTGCTGGTATGTGGCGAATTCAAGTTTTCTTTTTGGAGCTTTCTGGATTTTTTTTTTCTGATCCTTTGTCGGTGGACTCTTCAAATGTGGAATCCTCAGATATAGAAGGCCAACTATATCTCTACTTTGAAAAACTTTACAAGTACACCAAGCATGATAAAGAAAAGTAAACTTCTTAAATTTTACAACTGCTGCTGGAATATAAATTTCAATGGATATAATTTTAATTCTCATAATTATTTTCACATTAATACAAAATATTAATACACAATTTTAAAAAGGTGTTTTTTTTTTGATTAGGGAAAAAATTCTGATTATGTACACAGAGGCTATTAAACACAAAATATGTAGTGATATAAATTAGAGTTTAAAAATACTACTACAAATAAATTTTAGTAGAAGTGATTTGCAGATCACCTTTTTAGAACATTTGGTTGATTTTCTCATGGGGACAATGCAATGAATAATTGTTCTGGATTGAACTAGTCCCAAAAGTTTATACACCACATAATAAATAACACATTGCCAGGAGAACTCTATCTGGGGATAAAGCTCAGGAATAAGTAAGCCTATTGGTGGGGGGTTTTGTGTGCTATGATAAAATGTGAGAAATGGCCTCTGGAAAATGGGAATCACTAGAGACTGTCTGGAGAACTGAACTAAGTTTGACTTGAGTTTTAAAAATATGTCTGTTTGGAGAGTGTGGCATGTAGGTTAAGTCTAGATTTAGAGATGACAAATTAGAAATCTATTACAAAATTCCAGAAATTTTGTGAGAAATCAAGGTACAGATAATGGTGAGGGAATTTCCAAATGTTTAGCGAGAAAACAAAAATAAAAAGCAATAGGGAAGGAAGAATAGTTTCAAAAGATGAAGGTAGTAGGAGAATGTGAATAATCAAAGAACCTGGATTATAGGTAGCCAAAACAGGAAAATGGATATGGGAAGGAAAACTGAGGCAGCCCACATCTGTCAGGTCCACTAATGAAGGTTTCAGGGAAGATACTGAATCAAGACATTCTCTCTTTAAAGGCACATACCAGATTCTTACATAAATGAAAAGTTATTGCAAATTTTGATGTACACTTGCTACCTCTATGATTGTAAACCAGATATTTGGGTTTCAACTAGTGGCTGGTCAAATGCCTTCCCATTAAGGAGATTTTAAGGTGATTCAGACAATTATTGATTTAATATCCAACATATCACATGAGCATAATTATGGGAAAAAATATCAAATTCTCTTTAAAAGTTCTTTTAGTTCTTGCTATATGACCTTTCTAAATGACTTAATTGTATGCTTTTCATTTATGAAAATCTTATCTATGAAAGTAATTAATATATCAAGATGGCTTTAGACTCTCTCAGAAATATGACTCCATGACTAATTTAGGACCTACTATGGCAACATGGCACTGTTAATAAGATGCCACATGTTAGGATTTGAATTGCCTCACATTTAGCTTTATATTGATAGTCTCATATTTGGATCTTGTCCAGTTAGCTTTTATTTAGCTGGGCTCATGTGTTAGAGAAATATGGGAAAATAATCAAAGGTAACTTATATAGTGATTCATATACTAAGTATTTTATCTGATCTAGCCAAGACCCTATTTGAAACTATGTGTATAATATATTTTCTGATACATGAACTTAATTGAAAAATAAAATTGAGACACACCTTGATAATAGATTCATAGATGAATTGATTATGTACTTTCATTGGCAACTGTTTACTCACTGGCTCAGCTAATGTTAGTTTTACATTCTCTAATGTCAGGCTAACTGGGACTCTAAGCCTACTATATCTATAACATAAACCACTTTTATCTATTTATATGGAAGACACTCTGTCATTTTCCTTCTCCAATGCATGAAGGAAGGTGGCTAGATGGGGTGGGGTGCCTGCCTTCCCCATTGATGCCTAGTAATGGTTTAAAACCAAACAGTAATGATTATAATTAGTTGTTGTTCAGTTGCTAAGTCGTGTCTGACTCTTTGCTACCACATGGACTGCAGCATGGAAGGCTTACTGGTCTTCAGTGTCTTTCTGAATTCTGCTCAAATTTATGTCGTTTAGTCAGTGATGCTATCTAACTGTCTCATCGTCTGCCATCCTCTTCTCCTTTTGTCTTCAATCATGTCCAGTCCAGCATCAGGGTCTTTTCCAATGAGTCAGCTCTTTTTATTGGAGCTTCAGCTTCAGCATAGCCCTTCCCGTGAATATTTAGGGTTGATTTCCTTTAGGACTAACTGGTTTATCTCCTTGCAGTCCAAGGGACTCTCAAGAGTCTTTTCCAGCACCACAGTTTGATTGCATCAATTCTTCTGTCCTCAGCCTTCTTTATGTGCCAACTCTCATATCCTTTCATGACAACTGGAAAAACCATAGCCTCAACTATATGAATTTTTGTAGACAAAGTGATATCTTTGCTTTTTAAAACACTGTCTAAGTTTGTCATAAGTTTTTCATCCAAGAAGCAAGTATCTTTTAATTTCATGGATACAGTCATGTTCCACAGTGATTTTGGAGCCCAAGAAAATAAAATCTGTCACTGTTTCAACTTTTTCCTCTTCTATTTGCCATGAAGTGATGGGACTGGATGCCATGACCCTTTAGTAAGCCACCTTTTTCACTCTCCTCTTTCACACTCATCAAGAAGCTCTTTACTTCCTCTTCACTTTCTGCCATTAGAGTGGTATCATCTGCACATCTGAGACTTTTGCTATTTCTCTCAGCAATCTTTATTCGAGCTTTATTTATTTATTTATTCCAGTGAGTTATCCAGCCAAGTATTTTGCATGTTGTGCTCTGCATATAAGTTAAATAACCAAGGTGACAATATACAGCCTTGTCATACTGTTTTCCCAATTTTAAACCAGTCATCTGTTCCATGTAAGATTCTAACTGTTGTTTCTTGACCTGTGTACAGATTTATCAGGAGACAGGTGGGTCTGGTATTCCCATCTGTTTAAGAACTTTCCACAGCTTGTTGTGTCCACACAGTCGAAGGCTTTTGGGTAGTCAACGAAACAAAAGTTGATGTTTTATTGGAATTCTCTTGTTTTATCTATGATCCAATGAAATTTGGCAATTTGATCTCTGGTTCCTCTGCCTTTTTCTAAATCTAGGTTGTACATCTGAAAATTCTTGGTTCATGTATTGCTGAAGCTTATATTGAAGAATTTTGAGTATAACCTTATTAGCATGCAATTATTTGGTAGTTTGAACATTCTTTGGCACAGTGCTTCTTTGGCATTGGAATGAAAACTCACCTTTTTCAATCCTGTGACCACTCTTGAGTTTTCCAAATTTGTGGACATATTGAATGCAATATTTTAATAGAATCATCTTTTAGGATTATAAGTAGCTCAGCTGGAATTCTATCACCTCCATTAGCTTTTTCTCATCATAATTCTTCCTAAGGCCCACTTGACTTCATGCTCCGGGATGTCTGGCTCTAGATGAGTAACCACACCATCATAGTTATCCTGGTCATAAGGTCTTTTTTGTATAGTTCATTTATCCTTGCCACCTTTTAATCTCTTCTGCCTCTGTTAGGTGCTTACTGTTTCTGTCCTTTATAGTTCCCATCCTTGCATTAATATTCCATTGATACCTCCAATTTTCTTGAAGAAATCTCTACTTTTTCCCATTCTATTGTTTTCCTCTACTTCTTTGCATTTTCACTGAAAAAGGCCTTCTTATCTCTCGTTGCTATTCTCTGGAACTCTGAATTCTGTTGGGTATGCTTTCCCATTCTTCCTTATTTTCCCTTATCTTCTTTCCTCAGCTATTTGTGAAGCCTCCTTACACAACCAGACAAATTTGCCTTTTTGCATTTTTTTTTTTTTCCTTTAGGAGGTTTAGACACTGCTTCCTATATAACGTCATGAAGTCCATAGTTGCTCAGGCACTCTGTCTACTAGATTTAATCCCTTGAATCTATGTTCACCTCCACTGTATAATCATATGGGATTTGACTTAGGTCATACCTGAATGGCCTATTGGTTTTCTATGCATTCTACAGCCTGAATTTTGCTATAAGGTACTGATGATTGGAGCTACAGTCAGCTTTAGGTCTTGTTTTTGCTGACTGTATAGAGCTTCTCCATCTTCAACTACAAAGAATATAATCAATCTGATTCTAGTATTGACCATTTTGTGATGCCCATGTGTAGAGTTGTCTCTTGTGGTAGTGGAAAATGTTGTTTGTTATGACCAGTATTTTCTTTTGACAAGACTGAGCCTTTTCCCATCCTTATTTTATACTCCTAGGCCAAGTTCAGTTCAGTTCAGTTCAGTCACTCAGTTGTGTCTGACTCTTTGCGACCCCATGAATCACAGCATGCCAGGCCTCCCTGTCCATCACCAACTCCCGGAGTTCACTTATGTCCATCGAGTTGGTGATGCCATCCAGCCATCTCATCCTCTGTTGTCCCCTTCTCCTTTTGCCCCCAATACCTCCCAGCATCAGGGTCTTTTCCAATGAGTCAACTCTTCACATGAGGTGGCCAAAATATTGGAGTTTCAGCTTCAGCATCAGTCCTTCCAATGAACACCCAGGACTGATCTGCTTTAGGATGGACAGGTTGGATCTCCTTGCAGATCTCCTTGCAGTCCAAGGGACTCTCAAGAGTCTTCTCCAGCACCACAGTTCAAAAGCATCAATTCTTTGGCACTCAGCTTTCTTCACAGCCCAACTCTCACATCCACACATGACCACTGGACAAACCATAGCATTGACTAGATGGACCTTTGTTGGCAAAGTAATGTCTCTGCTTTTCAATATACTATCTAGGTTGGTCATAACTTTCCTTCCAAGGAGTAAGTATCTTTTAATTTCACGGCTGCAATCACCATCTGTAGTGACTTTGGAGCCCCCCCAAATAAAGTCTGACACTGTTTCCACTGTTTCCCCATCTATTTCCCATGAAGTGATGGGACCAGATGCCATGATCTTCGTTTTCTGAATGTTGAACTTTAAGCCAACTTTTTCACTCTCCTCTTTCACTTCATCAAGAGACTTTTTAGTTCCTCTTCACTTTCTGCTGTAAGGGTGGTGTCATCTGCATATATGAGGTTATTGATATTTCTCCCAGCAATCTTGATTCCAGCTTGTGCTTCTTCCAGCCCAGCGTTTCTCATGATATACTCCTAGGCCAAACTTGCCTGTTATTCCAGGTATTTCTTGAGTTCCTATTTTTTCATTCTATTTCTCTATGATGAAAAGGACATCTTTTGGTGTTAGTTCTAAAAAGTCTTGTAGGTCTTCATAGAACTGGTCAATCAGCTTCTTCTGTATCAGTGATTGGGGCATAGACTTGGATTACTGTGATATTGGATATTTGCCTTGGAAATGAACCAAGATCATTCTGTTATTTTTGAGACTGTATCCAAATACTTCATTTCAGACTCTTTTGTTGACTGAGCACAATTTCATTTCTTCTAAGGGATGCTTGTGCACAGTAGTAGATATAATGGTCATCTGAATAAAATTCACTCATTTACATCCATTTTAATTCACTGATTCTTAAAAATGTCAATGTTCATCCTTGCCATCTCCTGCTTGACAACATCCAATTTGTCCTTCCTTCGTGGTCCTAACATTCCAGGTTCCTAAGCAATATTGTTCTTTAGCATCAGACTTTACTTTCACCACAAGACACATCCACAACTGAGGGTCATTTCCTGCTTTGGCCCAACCACTTCATTCTTTCTGGAGATATTAGTAATTATTTTCCCTTTTCCCAAGTAGCATGCTGGATATCTACCCACCTAAGAGGATCTCATCTACTGGTGTCATATCTTTTTGTCTTTTCAACCTGTTCATCTTCATGAGGTTCTCATAGCAAGAATATCGGAGTGGTTTGCAATTTCCTCCCCCTTGGACCATGTTTTAGCAACATGGATTAACATATCTCTTGTACAGTACCATGCAATTTTTTTAATACTACTTCACATTTTTTCTGGGCTTTCCTAAATTAGTTGCCTATTAAAACAGTTCCTCTTTATTTTGTTTAGCCCCAAAACTCTCCAATTTCTGGATAAGATCAACTTTTTCCTTGCTTCCATATTTCCTTTGCAGAGGAGATGACTCCAGAAGGTAGGTGATACCTTCAGAACTCCACAAGCTCTCTGAGTGAAAAAAGCGACCCTGAAATCTCCTTGGTTTATGTGCCTCGAGCCTATATTATCCTCCAAACCTTCAATATAGATATAGAAGTCCGAAAGTGGGGAGAGGCAAAGTTCTGGGTATTAAAAGCATCATTAACCACTAACAGGAGAAGGGCAGGGAATCAGGGATTTTCATGTTTCTGCCAAGACTTAGAGACCTTCTCCCTCAGACTCATTGACTCTTGCTATAATCTGACTTGAATCCACTAGGATTAATCCAAACATGCCATTTAGCCCCATGTATTTTAGTAATTTCTATAAGCCCAGAATCTGAGGTTATCTATCTCTCATGACTTGGATACTTAGGCCTTAGTAATTTTCTTAATTCCACAACACTCCCTGATATCTAAAGTTTCCCACACGTCCTCTGGTTTTCATTGTCTGTCACCTACAAAATCCCCTGTTGCTTCAAACTCTTCTCTAAATATTTATTTTATTATGTTCTGACAGTACTCTGAATGAGTAGATAAAAGAATGACTGAGCAGCACAGAAACTGGTGTACAAGGTTTTCTTCTTCCTTTATTTTTTTCCTGTATAATCTTTGTTTAAGTAAAGTGATACTCTTATCATGTACCCCTATATATGTGAAAAAGTCTAAAGTGTTGGTTGAAGCTGTGCAGATAATCTTGTTTGAACACCTTGGGTTCCTTTAAAATGTTTTGAAAACCAATAGTATAAACAAATTGGCCTAATAAGAAAAAGTTTAAGGAAGATTCTAACCTACAAATGTTAATCTTTAGGGAATGACTTAACAATGATACTCAACTCTGAAGTGGTATCTCTTTAAGGATGCTAAATTATGTTTCCATATTTTCATGATGGTGATAGGGACTAAATTTAAATTAGAAGACCATAAATTTAAGCTTATTATTGAGAAATTCCTAAACTACACAGATAGCAATTGGAAACTGCAGAATATTAAAAATACAACTAGATAAATTACAATATACAAAACCTAAACAAAACTATTCTATATGACGGATAAAATTTAGACTGGTAAATCCTACTCTTTGAGTACTTGGAGCTGAAAGTGTTTAGAGCATTGATTTGTAAGCATGTTGAGAAATTTATAAAAACAAAAACAAAACACTTCTTTTAAGGGAAAACCAAAGCTTTCCTGAAGAATTCTTCAGGCAAGCAATAATTTAAAAATCTGAAATAATATCTACCTGAGAGCAGAAAGTCATGTGTGTAATTGGCCATCCAAAGGAATCAAAAGAATCCTTAAGCAAATCATTCCTTGAAGCAATGAGGATTGCACAGTCCACAATATGATAGACAAAACACAGCAAGGGTCCACTTTTGTTCTGTAAAAGAGTCTGCCAAGGTGCTTGACACAAGCAAGAGGGCTATTTTATCAGTGACATTATCTTACAAAAATCATCAGTGTGTTCTCACATGAGCTGGAAGCCCTTGTAAGACTTCTTGGGGAATGCAAATCTTAGCCAATTGAGAGGTTGACATTCACTCCAGCAGCATGAAGTAGAAGGTGGAAAGATGAGTCAGACCAGTGCCTTCAGCAAATTTAAGCTAACTATTCAGTTATAATTAGTATCTTGGAACCTTCATCCATGTTCGACTCTGACAAGGAGAGGTTTCGATGATTTTTCTTTAAAAAAAAAAAGTATCTTCTTTTTTTTGTGGCTGCAGTAGTAAAATGTGTGCAAAAATCCTGTCACTCATGAAATGTCTGCATCTGACTGTCAGAGGACTTCAGGTATTTTCAGACTGTTAATGAATAGGCATCCAAATCCGTGGCTTGCACCTGAAGTCAGATGTCACAGTTAATGTGCACTGAGGATTACAGTATGTTCCAACAGAGCATACAAGACACTCCAATAGCAGCACCCCTGGTCCCTTCAGAACCAATAAGTATCAAGGACCAGAAGTAGTTCCTATGTGATTCCATCTTAACTGAAGAAGAATAGAAATTGGGATATAGTGCTAAGCAACATCACTCAACTATTTTCATTTTCAATCAATTTTCTACCATTTATGCATCTATCAGATATATGTATGTGCATATGTGCTCAGTCACTTCAGTCATGTCCCTCTTTGTGACCCTATGAATGGCAGCCTGCCAGACTCCTCTGTGCATGGGATTCTCCAAGCAAGAATACTGGAGTAGGTTGCCATCCCCTTCTCCAGGAGATCTTCCCAACTCAGGGATCAAACCCATGTCTCTTATGTCTTCTGCATTGGCAGATAAGTTTTTTACTGTTAGTGCCACCTGGGAAGCTGATGTACATGTGTGTGTATATATACATGTGCATAGTCACTCAGTTGTGTCCAACTGTTTGTGACCCCATGGACTATAGCCTGCCAGACTCCACTGTCCATGGGATTCTCCAAGTAAGAATACTGGAGTGGGTTGCCATTTCCTTCTCTAGCATATATACATATATACATAATTTTCTCAGAGTTAATGTTATTATACTAGTGCTAGAATCCAAAAGAAAATTAAGTTTCTGTCTTTGAGATAAGAATATGTTATATATAAAGATAATTTCACAAGTTTATCTTTATGATAAGTAACAACTGTTATGGAAGAGGGAAACAAACTCTTACACAGTACACTATTTTACCTATAGATGAAACGTCCATCCTTGTGATGGTTAATTTTGTCAACTTGGCTGGGCTATGGTGCCCAGATATATGGTTAAACATTATTCTGGATATTTCTATGGAAGTGTGTTTTGAATGAGATCAACATTTATATAGTTGGACTTTTAGTAAAGCAAGATACTGTCCATAATGTGGGTGAGTCTTATCGAAAGTCTTAGTAAAATGCAGACTTACCTCCCCTAAACAAGCAGGAATTATGCCAGCAGACCACCTTTGGATTCAAATGGCATCTCTTCCTTGGGTTTTCAGGTAGCCTATGGGCCTACACTGCAGATTTTGGACCTCCTTTCACAATGTTAGCCAATTCCGTAAAATAAATCAAATCTCTCTCTTTATATATATGTGCGCACATACACACATTATTGATTCTGTTTCTCTGAACAACATAAATTAGAATATATAGTTTTTGAGTATTTGAAAATATGGCTGCATTTGACAATTCTTATGCAGTGCAACTGGTATTCATACCACTATGAACTTGGTGAAGTGAAAGTGTGAGTCACTCAGTCGTGTTTGACTCTGTGCAACCCTATATATAGACTGTAGCCTGCCAGGCTTCTCTTTCCATGAGATTCTCAAGCCAAGAATACTGGAATGGGTTGCCATGACCTCCTCCAGGGGTATGGGCCACCAGGGAGGCACAAAATCGATGAGGTGCTTATGAGCCATGCAGCTCTTGCCCTGACTTGAGTTGGAATTGAGGTTGCTATGGCCACAAAGCACAGAGCAAGCCATAAGGAAACACCTTGCAGTCTGAGTCACCAGAGATGCCCACCCTAAACTTAAGCTAACAATAAAATTGCATTTATAAAAAATGGCTCTAGGGTTTAGATTAAATGAGTGGAGGAGAAACAGAAATTGAAATAATTATAAGCTAGATGTTTAAAAGGAACACAGATAAAGAGTAATAACCTTAATATTCAGTGGTTCAGTGGAAGGAGAAAAAAAAAGAGAGAAATGAGAAAGAAAGAGAGGATTTGAACTTAGCTCAGTTGTTCAAGACTGAATTTAGAACAAGATACAGTTTTATTTGAACTGGGGACAGTGCCCTAAGACTCAGAAATGCATATGCTGTTCTTGGTATCTGAACTGAATTAAAAAATAATTTTAATAAGATAGAATAGGGACTTTTCTAGTGGTCCTGCACTTCCAGTGCAGGGGGTCTGTGTTCTATCTCTGGTGAAGGCACTAGATCCCACATGCCACAGCTGAGTTCATATGCTGCAACTAGAGATCCCACATGCAACAACTAATACCTAGCACAGACAAATAAATAAATAAAAGTAGATATTAAAAAAGATAGAATAATATGATTCACACATAGCTCACCAGGTAATACTCTGATCTGGAAAGAGAAAACACTGGGACATTTTGGATTTCATATAAACTTTCTATATTGATAAATGAGTACTTGAATATAGATTAATATTTGAATAAACCAGCATAATATACATTTTCTTCCTTCTTTATTGATATGGATACATAACTCAGCACTAAGAAAAATAAATTTACTTAAACAAAAATTTGCAAAATAAGCACTAAATTTGGCAGAAATCAGCAAGGGCCAGATGACCCACTTGTTCTTTATATTGACTCTTTTGAAAATATCCAGATATTCAAATCTGTACATAATTGTGTTACTATATACTTTAAAAAAATTAAGCATTATTGATGTATAATGAACATATAAAATTATAAGATATTTAAAGTGTATGTCATCGTGGTTTGATATATCAATTGCTTTATAAAGGGATTCCCTGGTGAGTCAGTTGGCAAAGAACCTTCCTGCAATGCAGGAGACACAAATGTAATCCTTGGGTTGGGAAGATCCCCTGAAGGAAGAAATGACAACCCATTCCAATATTCTTTACTGGAGAATTCCATGGACAGAGGAGCCTGGTAGGCTATACAGTCCATGGGGTTGCATAGAATTGGACACGACTGAGTGACTTACACACACACACCTTATAAAAGGATTATATTCCCATAAAAGAGTTTGCCAATTGATAAGGTAGCTCAGTTGGTTAAAGCATGTCTAGTTAATTAACACATCTATCACTTTATATATTTATCTGTTATTTTTATTTTTGTAAGAACATTTAAATTCTAGTCTCTTACCAAATTTCAATAACACTATACAGTATAAACAGTGATCAGATCAGATCAAATCAGTCGCTCAGTCGTGTCCGACTCTTTGCGACCCCATGAACTGCAGCACGCCAAGCCTCCCTGTCCATCACCAACTCCCGGAGTTCACTCAGACTTACGTCCATCAAGTCAGTGATGCCATCTAGCCATCTGATCCTCTGTCGTCCCCTTCTCCTCTTGCCCCCAATCCCTCCCAGCATCAGAGTCTTCTCCAATGAGTCAACTCTTCTCATGAGGTGGCCAAAGTACTGGAATTTCAGCTTTAGCATCATTCCTTCCAAAGAAATCCCAGGGCTGATCTCCTTCAGAATGGACTGGTTGGATCTCCTTGCAGTCCAAGGGACTCTCAAGAGTCTTCTCCAACACCACACTTCAAAAGCATCAATACTTCGGGGCTCAGCCTTCTTCACAGTCCAACTCTCACATCCACACATGACCACAGGAAAGACCATAGCCTTGACTAGACGGACCTTTGTTGGCAAAGGAATGTCTCTGCTTTTGAATATGCTATCTAGGTTGGTCATAACTTTCCTTCCAAGGAGTAAGTGTCTTTTAATTTCATGGCTGCAATCACCATCTGCAGTCATTTTGGAGCCCAGAAAAATAAAGTCTGACACTGTTTCCACTGTTTCCCCATCTATTTCCCATGAAGTGATGGGACCAGATGCCATGATCTTCGTTTTCTGAATGTTGAGCCTTAAGCCAACCTTTTCACTCTCCTCTTTCACTTTCATCAAGAGGCTTTTTAGTTCCTCTTCACTTTCTGCCATAAGGGTGGTATCATCTGCATATCTGAGGTTATTGATATTTCTCCTGGCAATCTTGATTCCAACTTGTGTTTCTTCCAGTCCCAAAGAAAGGCAATGCCAAAGAATGCTCAAACTACAGCACAATTGCACTCATCTCACAGGCTAGTAAAGTAATGCTCAAAATTCTCCAAGCCAGGCTTTAGCAATATGTGAACCATGAAATTCCTGATGTTCAAGTTGGTTTTAGAAAAGGCAGAGGAACAAGAGATCAAATTGCCAACATCCAGATAAAGCAAGAAAGTTCTAGAAAAACATCTATTTCTGCTTTATTGACTATGCCAGAGTCTTTGACTATGTAGATCACAATAAACTGTGGAAAATTCTGAAAGAGATGGGAATACCAGACTACTTGATTTGCCTCTTGAGAAATTTGTATGCAGGTCAGGAAGCAACAGTTAGAACTAGACATGGAACAACAGACTGGTTCCAAATAGGAAAAGAAGTACGTCAAGGCTGTATATTGTCACCCTGCTTATTTAACTTTTATGCAGAGTACATCATGAGAAACGTTGGACTGGAAGAAACACAAGTTGGAATCAAGATTTCCTGGAGAAATAAACAATGATAACACACTATAAATTATTCATTTTATAGCTGAAATTTTGTGTCCTTTTACCAACCTACTCCTCAGCCTCCAGCAACCACATTTCTACTCTCTGTTTATATAACATCTGATTCCTTGTATAAATGATACCATATAGTATTTGTCTTTCTCTAACTAGGTTATTTCATTTAACAAAATGTTTTCAAAATCCATCCATGTTGTATAAAAGATAGGATTTCCTTCCTTCTCATGGCTGAATAATATTCCAGTATATATACTATTCGATGAAAGTGAAAGTGGAGAGTGAAAAGTTGGCTTAAAGCTCAACATTCAGAAAACGAATATCATGGCATCTGGTCCCATCACTTCATGGGAAATAGATGGGGAAACAGTGGAAACAGTGTCAGACTTTATTTTTCTGGGCTCCAAAATCACTGCAGATGGTGACTGCAGCCATGAAATTAAAAGATGCTTACTCCTTGGAAGGAAAGTTATGACCAACCTAGATAGCATATTCAAAAGCAGAGACATTACTTTGCCAACAAAGGTTCGCCTAGTCAAGGCTATGGTCTTTCCTGTGGTCATGTGTGGATGTGAGAGCTGGACTGTAAAGAAGGCTGAGCGCCGAAGAATTGATGCTTTTGAACTGTGTTGTTGGAGAAGACTCTTGAGAGTCCCTTGGACTGCAAGGAGATCCAACCAGTCCATTCTGAAGGAGATCAGCCCTGGGATTTCTTTGGAAGGAATGATGCTAAAGCTGAAACTCCAGTATTTTGGCCACCTCGTGCGAAGAGTTGACTCACTGGAGAAGACTCTGATGCTGGGAGGGATTGGGGGCAGGAGAAAAAGGGGACGACAGAGGATGAGATGGCTGGATGGCATCACTGACTCGATGGATGTGAGTCTGAGTGACCTCTGGGAGTTGGTGATGGACAGGGAGGCGTGGCGTGCTGTGATTCATGGGATCTAAAGTGTCATACACGACTGAGCGACTGATCTGATCTGATATATACTATTCAGCCATGGGCTTCAAAAATCATTTAATGTTTGTCTTTGACCAATTCAGTTTCTCTTCCCATGTTTTAGCATTAATTAAAAAAATAAATACAGGTTGTTTTCTGGGTTTCATCTATTAATTTATTTATTCAAACTTGTATCATGACATTTTTCAACAAAACACAGTGATTCCTTGAAGAGTTTTTGTTTGTGAAAGTGCCTGAGGTTTTAATCATGTATCTTTGAAAGACTTTATCTTATAACAGGTTTCTTTTACTATTTTCATTTGTTTATGGAATACTTAACCATATAAGCCAAGTAAATTGCTTTTGCTAATGCCAAATAATCAGACTTAAAGACATAATTTTATAGCATAGTTTTGGTTTCCCTAAGAAGGACTTCTTAATAATCATTTTCTTTTGATCGATTATCTTTACGCCTTCTCCTACATTGCTATCAAATTAATCAGGTATTATCATTATCATTATCAAACATAGAATTCTTATCAAAATGATTGGCTTTCTGCAAAAGTAAATGGAAGACAGTTTGGTCCAGAGTTTAATGTAACCAATCCCAGTCATTTGCAAGATGGCAATCCTCACTTTTGAATTGTAGGCAGGTGCTTCACAACAATGAATTTCTGTTTTGAAGCCACATCCTACAGTTATAACACAAGGCATTGATTTATCCTGCCACAGGAAGGATTGGTGCTTTCATCTACTGAGAGGATTGGGCTGGTCGATTCTTTTTCGTGTCATAATTCTATAGTATGCTAGTCATATCAGTGAGCTAATCAAGGCATTGCTCCTTTCACCATGAATTTCCCCTTAGTAGTGCTGCTCCAGTGGGTCCGGGTGTGTGCTTTTTGCCCTACTTGCTCTTATATAAAAGACATATTTTTAAAGTTTTTTTTTTTTTTTTTAGTTCACCATGCTACTAATTTCTTCCGTATGTCTATATTTATGGGTCAAATTTGCATAAGTTATCTAATTTTGGTTTTTATTTTTTTTGTATCTTTTGGGTCTTTTTAGGATTATATTAGCATAAAATGCATAAAAAGCACACAAAATGTCTAAATATATAGGAGATAATTTAATTAATTATACATAATGGATTTCCTATGGATTGTGACTGGTATTCTTGTGGTCAGTGGACTGGAAGAGGTACCTGAAATTTAAATTTGTTTGACATTAGTATATATACACCAGATTTTTTGTCATTTTTTAGTTGGTGTGATTTTTTTGTTTTACTTTTAGTCTTTATTTATCGTTACATTTAACAGTGTCTGTGGTGACAAGTTTCCTATTTTGTCTGTTTTAAAATGCACTTATTTAATAGTCATTTTTGAAGGATACTTTATGGATAGAGTTATATGTTGGAAATTAAGTTTTCCAGAAGGCAAAAACTCTTAGTTTTCTTGATTTCTATGGAAAGATACTGTTTTTCATTTAATTGATTTCCTTTAAAAATAATATCTTTTTCATATGGCTGTTTTAAGTATTTATTCCTTTGTGTGTGTGTGTTTTAAAATCAGCTTTATATTATAGGTGTAGTTGTGTTTTCTACTGTTTTCTTGTGTATTTGTCTTATTCTGATTGTTATTCGCTGTTTCCTCAATAAATGGCTTAAATGCTAATTTTGGAATATTCACTAAATCTTTAAATATTGCTTTTGGGTGATGCTTTCTCTCATTCTAAAATTTCAGTTGTAAGTATACTAGAACTTCTCACTATTCTTTAGATTTGTTATACTCTCTTTTGTTTCTCTGTGTATCATTTTTCATTCTATGCTACATTGTAGGTATTTTCTTTTGACCTATGTCTCAGTTCAATGATTCTCTCTTCAAAAGCCATAAAATCCATTTTGAAATGCAATCATTAAGTTCTAGTTCTACGATTTCCCCTTTTTAGTACTTTTCTGTTTAAATTTTTGAGCATATATTTTATTTCCTTAAAAATATTTAGCATGGTTAGTTAAAAATAAATTTCTGATAACTCCAATTTCTGACACCTTTATGTATCTATTCTAGTTGTCATTTGTGATTATGAGTTTTCAATAACAGTGTCTTGTCTTATTGCATGCCTGCTTCTTTTGTTTTTTGGAGATTATATTTGAAAAGAAAGGTACGAATACTTAGATAATCTTAGATTCTTCAGAGATGTTTACAATATGATCTTCTAGATGAGGTAGGTGTCTTTGGAAAATTCAGTTCATTTTCAACCCCTGAAATGACCTGAAGATGGCTTCTTTCCCTAGAAGAGCTGGCTACTGCTTGTTCACACTTATTGCTATGGTAATCCCTTTATAATCTTCTTCCAAACTGTGGAGGGTTTATCAACTCCCTCCTCTCCTTGGTAGATGTTAAGCTTAATATTTTATTACCCTAACCCTGTAAAAACTTCAACAATTATGATTACCTTCTCTACTTCTAGATTAGGAGAGGGAGGAAAATTAAGTGGCTTCAAATGCGAAGCTCAATATTTTAGTATTTCTTCTCAGTTACTGGCCCCACAATTCTTCACTAAGTTCCCCTGTACCTTAAAACTCTCTCAGTCTCTCCTTTTCTCCTGCCCCCACCTCTTGTTTTCCTGGTTTTATAATTGTTGTCAGTTTTAAGATTAGATTGAAGTTACTGAAACTGATAATTCTATATTTACATGAAATAATGTTCACTTTTAAGACATGGATTTATACAACATCCTGGTATTTTTAGGTTTATATTAATAAATAAATTTGCCTAAATTTAACAATTAAATAAAACTCCTAGGTAACTAAATGGATTCACAAGTAATAATAATAATTAATAGCTCTTGTCCACTTACTTGTGCCAACCCTGTTTTAAGGTCTTAAGAAATAAATTTTTGAATATTCTTTGCTAACTTGTTAGTTATATTCTATTATTATTCTCATTTTACTGATGAAAGGTATAACCCAGGGACGCAACAATAGCATTTGAACACAACATTTTGGTTGACAATTGTCATATATTGAGGAATACTCACAATTTCTGAAAATTATTGATACAACATAGGTGCATAGGTGCATGTTATACACACACAGCACAAACACTGCTATAGTTAAACTCTAGTAGAGAGGCAGACTATCTCATAATTGCACAAGTCTCTTTTGACTAGACCAAAGCCAGTTCCTTTAAATTCTTCTTGGTGGGAAGGGTTGGTTGAAAGAAAATGAATCACTAACTCCTAACTCTATCCCCTTAAATGATACTGTATTGAGGTTCATTCACATGCAATACTTCTATCATGATCCTCTTTTGGCCCCTGGGTTGGTTACATGACTTTCTCTTAAAAATGTTAGAATTTGAGTCTCTTTGTGAAAACATGTTATTTTTCTTTTCTCCCCCATAAGACATCAAGGCAAGCTTGCATTTTTCAAAAGAAATTTTGCTTAATACATAGGAAGAACAAAAAGGGATGAATAAATAATGTACAAGATTCATTAAAAATTACACAAGCTTGAAATAATCCAGGTTTCTGTTTCTGTAACATTTAACATTTACCAGACCAAAAGCCCCTGTTCTATTACCCAGGAATGTTACACTCTAGCCTCAAATGGCTGGAACCACTTTGCAGGCAATTTACTTGGCTACAGGCTCTTTTGCCTCCCTGATTGTCTCCATAGGGTGAGAGCTATCTTTTCAGCAGGGAGTTGGTCAATTGCCCAACTTGTTCTCTCCATGATAACAGCAAAAATGAAACATTCTAAACCTGCTGCTGACCTACGATGCTCCCACTCACTTCTACTTTCTTGGTGATTGGCAGGCCTACAGTCTTCAGGAAGGGAGCCAGGCAGAGAAAGCAGTAAGAGGCTTGATCTCTCATGGTTTTCCAAGTGGATGGTGGGGGATGGGCAATAACCAGGCAGTTGACTTTGAATCTCCGTCTCAGCTTCATAGCTACAAGAGAGAAAAACCCAATTCACTAAGAATCACTAGGTCCTGAGGAACTGATATAATCACATTAATTTCGTGAAAGACTAATTTACAAGCCTTAATGTCAATTGTATAATTTAATTTATAATTTTCACTGAGAAAAGTAACTGTGTGATTGAAGTAACCTTGCTGCCATGCTGTTCTCATCAGCAACACGTTCAAAAATCATCACCAAAAAAGTGACACCTCTTCACCATGTCCTTGGATTTTCAGAACACAGTTTGAAGCTTCTGACCTTCCCGTACGGACAAAATCAACATACCCTTATAATTCCAAGACATTCATTATATCATTCTATAGAATTAACACTTGTAATGCATGATCACATTTACACTATTTCTATTTCCTTTCTAGGTAATAAAACACATTATGGTGTCTCTAATTGATTTTCAGGAAGCCATATATACCTGTTTGTTGTTTTGTTTTTTTTTTTCCCAATTAGTATGATAGACAGGGTAGCCACTGATTCACCTATTACAAATCTATTTCAGGCTGCTGGCTGGTAAAAAAGAAAAGAAGCATTTGTCAGTTATCCAACTAATTATCTCAATATATTACAGCCAAACCAAATAACCCTAGTCCCCCAGTGGACATTCTGAACTGAATTGTCTAGGTAACTACCCATGCATTGTCACTACAAATTTATAAGATTAATTCATTAATGCATATACATCCAAAGTGTTCATCCTGGGCTTCCAAAATAATGATCACAATAAAAAATCATAAGAGCTATCATTTATCAGCTGTTTAATATAAGCCAGGTAGTGTGATAAGTACTTTCTATGCATTCTCTTTCAAGTTTACAAGTCCATGAAGTAGGCACTAGCATACCTAGCATAAAATGGAGCCTGCATATCCAAATGACTCTTTAATTTTTTCTATGTAAATAGCTTCACGGGGCTTCCCTGGTGGCTCAGAGGTTAAAGCATCTACCTGCCATACAGGAGACCCGGATTCAATCCCTGGGTTGGGAAGATGCCCTGGAGAAGGAAATGGCAACCCATTCCAGTATTCTTGCCTGGAGAATCCCATGGACAGAGGAGCCTGTTGGGCTACAGTCCACAGGGTCACAAAGAGTCAGACATGACTGAGCAACTTTACTTCATTAAACATCTTCACACATATATTACTCAAACAAAATTTCCTGTTTGCAGTATGTACATGGGTTCTTTTGGACTCTGTGCTTTTTCCTTTTTCCCAAAAGCAAATGAGTTTTCTTTTACTATATTTTTTGACATTCTCTTTTCTGATTCTCATACCCTTTCCTTTACTCTGATTGCTGTCCTGAGTACAATACTTGTTCCTGATGTTGAATGATGCTGAGAATCATGAATTTTTATACATGTTATTCAGAATGTTAAATAAAATTTTATTCCTTTATTTTTCATTGAAATTGACATTTCTTAATATTTGACATTAAAAAATTGACATTTCTTAATACTTAATTAAAAAACCCATCAAGTTATTATAATAATATTTAGGTGTGATGATTCTGAATATCTGGATAGATAAGGGTTTGGGGCACACTGAATATCTGGCAGGCAGTAGTTATTTGTTTAATTTGGTATCAACTGTTGGCTAGGAATGAACCACTAAGGAGTAAAGTTTCCCTGCAAGTTAAAAGACACCTAGGTACAGAGAATCCCAATTTATTAAAATTAATGAGCAGCAGATGCTTATTAAATGCCCGAACACCTTAACAGGACACTTTTTAAAAATGATATACTGAAAGTTGCAAATGTTATTCAGCCTGCTGAAAAGTGGTCATCGGAAGTTCATAAAATACTGCAAAATACACAGAGTTTAAATTAAGACAATCTTGAATTCAAGTCCCAGTTTTAATGATTATTGGCTCTGGAGAAAAATATGTAATTGTAACTGCAAAAGTAAGATAATCTGCTATAATACAGGAGACCCTGGTTTGATCCCTGGGTTGGGAAGATCTCCAGGATAAGGGAATGGCAACTCACTTCCAAATTCTTGCCTGGAGAATTCCATGTACAGAGGAAGCTAGAGGAATAGTCCCTGGGGTTTCAGAGTTGGACACGACTGAGCAGCTAACAATTTAAGATAATAGTTTAACCTTTGCTTAACATCTTTAATTTGTTTCAGAGAAACAGGGTTTTGCTGCTAGTATGTTTATGGGGAACACTTTTTCCTTCTTCTTTGGATACTTCATTGCTTGACCTTTCTTTCTCAAAGTCCATGCTAAGTAAATTGTTTCTAAAAAAGCAAGTAATAAAGTAAATTGTATATCAGAATGGAAACATCTTATATTTTCACCTTGGTTGGGGAAGTAGAAGGA
This sequence comes from Tragelaphus eurycerus, assembly GCA_935064755.1. NCBI lineage: Eukaryota > Metazoa > Chordata > Mammalia > Artiodactyla > Bovidae > Tragelaphus > Tragelaphus eurycerus. Next base: position 36,922,411 of record CAKXYN010000004.1, on the reverse strand, counting down.
AGAGTGGTGGCAGCCCATCAGTAGTACTATTCACTTATTTAGGACATCGCATTCTAAGGACCCTAACCTTTTGTTTCCATTTAGTATTACCATTATTTAGGTGAATAGGTAAATGAAAAAGTGAAAGTGTTAGTTACGCGGGCATGTCCAACTCTTTGTAATCCCGTGGACTGTAGCTTCTGTCCATGGAATTATCCAGGCAAGAATGTTGGAGTGGGTAGTCATTCCATTCTTCAGGGAATCTTCCCAACCCAGGAATCCAACCAGGTTTCCTGCATTGCAGGCGCATTCTTTTCCATCAGAGCTACCAGGGGAGCCCCAAATAGGCAGATGTCTTAATACAAATACTGATTCTATGAGTTTTTAACTAAACCTGTAAGGAGGATAATAAACCCAAAGATGTAGAACCTAAGAACTGGGAAATTTAAAATTGTGTAGACTATCAAAAAGTGTACTCCAAAGAGAATTATTATGGAATCCTAAGTCAAATAAGTGCAATAACTAGGACTCTGAAAATATACTCAAATGCACAGACTCACTTTCCATTCAGTGAAAGCTAAATTAATATAAATCCAATTATGTATTAGCAGGATTATTTTTGATGCCCTCAGAAGTCATTTGATTACCAGGAACTGTTGACTTTACTACATATATCTCAATATTTGACTCTTATTCTTGTGTATAACTGACTAAATAGTATCTTTTTTTTTTTTTTTTACTTTACAATATTGTATTAGTTTTGCCATACATCAACATGAATCAGCCACAGGTGTACATGTGTTCCCCATCCTGAACCCCTCTTCCACCTCCCTCCCCATCCCATCCCTCTGACTCATCCCAGTGCACCAGCCCTGAGCATCCTGTGTCATGCACCAAACCTGGACTGGCAATTTGTTTCACATATGATATTATACATGTTTCAATGCAATTCTCCCAAATCATCCCACCCTCATCATCTCGCACAGAGTCCAAAAGACTGTTCTATACATCTGTGTCTCTTTTGCTGTCTCATATACAGGGTTATCATTACCATCTTTCTAAATTCCATATATATGCATTAGTATACTGTATTGGTGTTTTTCTTTCTGGCTTACTTCACTCTGTATAATAGGCTCCAGTTTCATCCACCTTGTTAGAACTGATTCAAATGTATTCTTTTTCATGGCTGAGTAATACTCCATTGTGTATATGTACCACTGCTTTCTTATCCATTAGTCTGCTGATGGACATCTAGGTTGCTTCCATGTCCTGGCTATTATAAACAGTGCTGCGATGAACGTTGGAGTACATGTGTCTCTTTCAATTCTGGTTTCCTCGGTGTGTATGCCCAGCAGTGGGTTTGCTCGTTCGTATGGCAATTTTATTTGCAGTTTTTTAAGGAATTTCCACACTGTTCTCCATAGTGGCTGTACTAGTTTGCATTCCCACCAACAGTGTAAGAGGGTTCCCTTTTCTCCACACCCTCTCCAGCATTTATTACTTGTAGATTTTTGGATCACAGACATTCTGACTGGCGTGAAATGGTACCTCATAATGGTTTTGATTTGCATTTCTCTGATAATGAGTGATGTTGAGCATCTTTTCATGTGTTTGTTAGCCATCTGTATGTCTTCTTTGGAGAAATGTCTGTTTAGTTCTTGGCCCATTTTTTGATTGGGTAGTTTATTTTTCTGGAACTGAGCTTCAGGAGTTGCTTGTATATTTTTGAGATTCTTTCTCAGTTGCTTCATTTGCTATTATTTTCTCCCTTTCTGAAGGCTGTCTTTTCACCTTGCTTATAGTTTCCTTTGTTGTGCAGAAGCTTTTTAATTTTAATTAGGTTCCATTTGTTTATTTTTTATTTTATTTCCAATATTCTGGGAGGTGGGTCATAGAGGATCCTGCTGTGATTTATGTCGGAGAGTGTTTTGCCTATGTTTTCCTCTAGGAGTTTTAGAGTTTCTGGTCTTATGTTTAGATCTTTAATCCATTTTGAGTTTACTTTTGTGTATGGTGTTAGAAAGTGTTCTAGTTTCATTCTTTTACAAGTGTTTGACCAGTTTTCCCAGCACCACTTGTTAAAGAGATTGTCTTTTCTCCATTGTATATTCTTGCCTCCTTTTTCAAAGATAAGGTGTCCATAGGTGGATGGGTTTATTGTTGGGCTTTCTATTTTGTTCCATTGATCTATATTTCTGTCTTTGTGCCAGTATCATACTGTCTTGATGACTGTGGCTTTGTAGTAGAGCCTGAAGTCAGGCAGGTTGATTCCTCCAGTTCCATTCTTCTTTCTCAAGACTGCTTTGGCTATTCTGGGTTTTTTGTATTTCCGTAAAAATTGTGAACTTATTTGTTCTAGCTATGTGAAAAATACCATTGATAGCTTGATAGGGATTGCATTGAATCTATAGATTCCTTTAGGTAGTATACCAGTTTTCACTATATTGATTTTTCCAATCCATTAACACAGTATATTTCTCCATCTATTAGATTTCTTTCACCAGTGTTTTATAGTTTTATTTCACCAGTGTTTTATAGTTTTCTATATAGAGGTCTTTTGTTTCTTTAGGTAGATATATTCCTAAGTATTTTATTCTTTTTGTTGCAATGGAGAATGGAATTGTTTCCTTAATTTCTCTTTCTATTTTCTCATTATTAGTGTATAGGAATGCAAAGGATTTCTGTGTGTTGAGTTTATATCCTGCCACTTTACTATATTCACTGATTAGCTCTAGTAATTTTCTCGTGGAGTCTTTAGGGTTTTCTTTGTAGAGGATCATGTCATCTGCCAACAGTGAGAGTTTTACTTCTTCTTTTCCAATTTGGATTCTTTTTATTTCTTTTTCCGCTCTCATTGCTGTGGTCAAAACTTCCAAAATCATGTTGAATAGTAGTGGTGAAAGTGGCCACCTTTGTCTTGTTCCTGACTTTAGGGGAAATGCTTTCAATTTTTCTCCATTGAGGATAATGTTTGCTGTGGGATTGTCATATATAGCTTTTATTATGTTGAGGTATGTTTCTTCTCTTCCTGCTCTCTGGAGAGTTTTATCATAAACGGATGTTGAATTTTGTCAAAGGCTTTCTCTGAATGTATTTAGATAATCATATGGCTTTTATTTTTCAATTTGTTAATGTGGTGTATTACATTTTATTTATTTATTGGCTTTTTTTTTTTTTTTTGCAGGGGAAAATGGACAAAGGAAAGGATCAATGAGGGTGGGAGGGAAATGGGAAGAAAGAAGGGGAATGATGGTGGGGAGGAGTATATGTAATTTCTTATCTAATGGCTTTCTGTTTTTAATCACAAAGAACACTTAAAAAAATCATATTGAATTCATCCTATATTAGGAGGTTTGATCTGGAAATGAAAAGTTCAGGAAACTAAAAGTCCAGTTTGAGTGTCCTCATCTTAGGCACATCTTGGTATTTTGTATTGGTAGGTCTATGTTTACCACAATATATTATTTAGGACAGGATCACATTTGTCACTTCTTCCTCCCTACCACCCAAAGTGGTACCAGTCCCATAAAATAGTCAATAAAGCTATTTATTGGCTTTTTATTTATTTTTTAATTTTATTTTACTTAACTTTACAATATTGTATTGGTTTTGCCATACATCAAAATGAATCTGCCACAGGTGTATTACATTGATTGATTTGTGGATACTTGCATCCCTGAGATAAAGCCCACTTGGTTATGATGTATGATCTTTTTAATGTGTTGTTAGATTCTGATCGTTAGTATTTTGTTAAGGATTTTGCATCTATGTTCATCAGTGATATTGGCCTGTAGTTTTCTTTTTTTTTTTCAGGTTTTGGTATTAGGGTGATGGTGGCCTCATAGAATGAGTTTGGAAGTTTACCTTCCTCTGCAATTTTCTGGAAGAGTTTGAGTAGAATAGGTGTTAGCTCTTCTCTAAATTTTTGGTAGAGTTCAGCTGTGAAGCCATCTGGACCTGGGCTTTTGTTTATTGGGAGATTTCTGATTACAGTTTCAATTTCCTTGCTTGTGATGGGTCTGTTAAGATTTTCTATTTCTTCCTGGTTCAGTTTTGGAAAGTTGTACTTTTCGAAGAATTTGTCCATTTCTTCCGAGTTGTCCATTTTATTGGCATATAATTGCTGATAGTAGTCTCTTATGATCCTTTGTATTTCTGTGTTGTCTGTTGTGATTTCTCCATTTTCATTTCTAATTTTATTGATTTGATTTTTCTCCCTTTGTTTCTCGATGAGTCTGGCTAATGATTTATCAGTTTATTTATCCTCTCAAAGAACTTAGCTTTTGGCTTTGTTGATTTTTGCTATGGTCTCTTTTGTTTCTTTTGCATTAATTTCTGCCTTAATTTTTATGATTTCTTTCCTTCTGCTAACCCTGGGTTCTTCATTTCTTCCTTTTCCAGTTGCTTTAGGTGTAGAGTTAGGTTATTTATTTGACTTTTTTCTTGTTTTTTGAAGTATGCCTGTATTGCTATGAACTTAGCACTGCTTTTACAGTTTCTCACAGGTTTTGGGTTGTTGTGTTTTCATTTTCATTCATTTCTATGCATATTTTGATTTCTTTTTTCATTTCTTCTATGATTTGTTGGTTATTCAGCAGCATGTTGTTCAGCCTCCATATGTTGGAATTTTTAAGTTTTTTTTTTCCCCTGTAAATGAGATCTAATCTTACTGCATTGTGGTCAGAAAAGATGCTTGGAATGATTTCAATTTTTTCGATTTTACCAAGGCTATATTTATGGCCCAGGAGGTGATCTATCCTGGAGAAGGTTCCATGTGCACTTGAGAAAAAGGTAAAATTCATTGTTTTGGAGTGTAATGTCCTATAGATATCAATTAGATTTAACTGGTCTACTGTATCATTTAAAGTTTGTGTTTCCTTGTTAATTTTCTGTTTAGTTGATCTATCCATAGGTGTGAGTGGGGTATTAAAGTCTCCCACTATTATTGTGTTATTGTTAATTTCCCCTTTCATACTTGTTAGCATTTGTCTTACATATTGTGGTGCTCCTATATTGGGTGTATATATATTTATAATTGTTGTATCTTCTTCTTGGATTGATCCTTTGATCATTATGTAGTGTCCTTCTTTGTTTCACAGCCTTTGTTTTAAAGTCTATTTTATCTGATATGAGTATTGCTACTCCTGCTTTCTTTTGGTCTCCATTTGCATGGTAAATCCTTTTCAAGCCCTTCACTTTCAGTCTGTATGTGTCCCTTGTTTTGAGGTGGGTCTCTTGTAGACAACATATGTAGGGGTCTTGTTTTTGTATCCATTCAGCCAGTCTTTATCTTTTGGTTGGGGCATTCAACCCATTTACGTTTAAAGTAATTATTGATAAGTATGATACTGTTACCATTTACTTTATTGTTTTGGGTTAGAGTTTATACATGTTTTTTGTGTTTCCTGTCTAGAGAAGATCCTTTAGCGTTTGTTGGAGAACTGGTTTGGTTGTGCTGAATTCTCTCAGCTTTTGCTTGTCTGTAAAGCTTTTGATTTCTCCTTCATATTTGAATGAGATCCTTGCTGGGTACAGTAATCTGGGCTGTAGGTTATTTTCTTTCACCACTTTAAGTATGTTCTGCCATTCCCTCCTGGCCTGAAGAGTTTCTATTGAAAGATCAGCTGTTACCCTTATGGGAATCCCCTTGTGTGTTATTTGTTGTTTTCCCTTGCTGTTTTTAATATTTGTTCTTTGTGTTTGATATTTGTTAATTTGATTAATATGTGTCTTGAGATGTTTCGCCTTGGGTTTATCCTGTTTGGGACTCTCTGGTTTTCTTGGACTTGAGTGGTTATTTCCTTCCCCATTTTAGGGAAGTTTTCAACTATTATCTCCTCAAGTATTTTCTCATGGTCTTTCTTTTTGCCTTCTTCTTTTGGGACTCCTATGATTCAAATGTTGGGGCGTTTAACATTGTCCCAGAGGTCTCTGAGATTGTCCTCATTTCTTTTAATTTGTTTTTCTTTTTTTCCTCTCTGATTCATTTATTTCTATCATTCTATCTTCTACCTCACCAATCCTATCTTCTGCCTCCATTATTCTACTATTTGTTCCCTCCAGAGTGTTTTTAATATCATTTATTGCATTATTCATTATATATTGACTCTTTTTAAAAATTTCTTCTAGGTCCTTGCTAAACCTTTCTTGCATCTTCTCAATCCTTGTCTCCAGGCTATTTATCTGTGATTCCGTTTTGTTTTCAAGATTTTGTATCATTTTCACTATCATTATTTGGAATTCTTTGTCAGGTAGATTCCCCATCTCTTCCTCTTTTGTTTGGCTTGGTGGGCATTTATCTGTTCCTTTACCTGCTAGGTATTGCTCTGTCTCTTCATCTTGTTTATATTGCTGGGTTTGGGGTGGCCTTTCTGTATTCTGGCAGTATGTGGAGTTCTCTTTATTGTGGAGTTTCCTCACTGTGGGTGGTGTTGTACGGGTGGCTTGTCAAGGTTTCCTGGCTAGGGAAGCTTGTGTCGGTGTTCTCGAGGATGGAGCTGGAGTTCTTGCTGGAGTGCGATGAAGTGTCCAGTTATGAGTTATGAGATGTCAAGGGGTTTGGAGTGACTTTGGGCAGCCTGTATATTGAAGCTCAGGGCTATGTTCCTGTGTTGCTGGGGAATTTGTGTGGTATGTCTTGCTCTAGAGTTTGTTGGCCCTTGGATTGTGCTTGGTTTCAGTGTAGGTATGGAGGCATTTGATGAGCTCCTGTTGATTAATGTTCCCTCGAGTCAGGAATTCTCCAGTATTCTCAGAATTTGGACTAAAGCGTCCTGCTCTGATTTTCAGTCTTATTTTTACATTAACCTCAAGACTTCTCCATCTATACAACACCAATGATAAAACATTTAGGTTAAAGATGAAAAGTTTCTCCACAGTGAGGGATACCCAGAGACGTTCACAGAGTTACATGGAGAAAAGAAGAGGGAGGAGGGAGAAAGAGGTGACCAGGAGGAGATATTACTGCTGCTAAGTCGCTTCAGTCATGTCTGATTTTGTGTGACCCCATAAACGACAGCCCACCAGGCTTCCCTGTCCCTGAGATTCTCCAGGCAAGAACACTGGAGTAGGTTGCCATTTGCTCCTCCAATGCATGAACGTGAAAAGTGAAAGTGAAGTCACTCAGTCGTGTCTGACTCCTAGCGACCGCATGGACTGCAGCCTACCAGGCTCCTCTGTCCATGGGATTTTCCAGGCAAGAGTACTGGAGTGGGGTGCCATAGATGAGGTGGAATCAAAACAGGAGAGAGGAAGCTAGCCAGTAATCACTTCCTTATGTGCACTCCACAGTCTGGACCGCTCAGAGATGTTCACGGATTTATACAGAGAAGAGAAGAGGGAGGAAGGAGACAGAGGTGGTCAGGAGGATAAAGGGGTAAATCAAAAGGAGAGAGACAGATCCACCCAGTAATCAGTTCCTTAAGTGTTCTCCACCGTCTGAAACACACAAAGAGATTCACAGAGTTCGGTAGAGAAGAGATGGGGGAGGGAGGAGATAGAGGTGACCTGGTGCAGAAAAAGCAGAGTCCAAAGGGGGAGAGAGCAGTCAAGCCAGTAATCTCGCTTGCAAGTAATAATGGGTACTGAAGATTGGGTACTTAAAGGTATAAAATTGATAATAAATACCAAAAAGTAAAGATTAAAAATCTAGAGTAGAGGTTGGATTTTCAAAAATACAATATTAAAGGAAAAAAAAGTAACAAAAATTATAATATATATATATATAGAAATTTGCTTTAAAAAATAGGGTCCCTCTTTTTTCTTTGCAAAGTAATAGTAGTTTATAAAAATGAAAATTAAAGGAGTATAGAGGACTTAAAAATAATTTTTTTTTAAGTTAAAGAATGATAGTAAAAATAGTAAAAATATATCTAGGACTTTCTCTGGTGTTGTGTGGGCACTGTGGGGTCAGTTCATTTTCAGATAATTCCTTGATCCAGCTTATATTTCTCAAGATCTATAGGCCCCTTCCTATGTAGTCAGTACTAACTACAGGGTTTTAACTATTGTACCTGTCACTTCCAAGGAAGTTCCCTCTGTTTTAGCTTCTTCTATTTGCTGGTCTCTTCAGTGTCTAACGTGTCGTTCTTCTCTGGCGGGGCCCGCCCGGTTCGCCTGTGCTGGTCTTTCCTCGGGGGGGGGGGGGGGGGGGAGGGGGGGGGGAGAGGGGGAAGAGATGGGGGAAGGGAATACCGCCCGAGGGCGGGCGGGGCCCCGGGAGGGGGGATGGACAGGGAGGCCGGGGGGGCGGGGGAGGGGGGGGAAAAGAGGTGGACACGACTGAGCGACTGATCTGATCTGTCAGTGTCTAATTTCTGCCCTGACGTAGGGGCAGAAAGTGGTGGAGAACACTTTTTTAGGCTCATTTATTCAGTTGTGCTGTGGGAAGGAGAGGGATGCTGCAAACAAATAACACTGGCATACGCTCACAGTGTCTTGGCCACACTGGGTTTGCCCCCACTCACGGTGTGTGTGCTTTTCCTGTCTACACTGCTTAGGCTCTAGGTTGCTCTGCCGGGAACTGTCTGATGCTGGCCCTGGATTGTATGCACTTCCCAGGTCTAAGCCATTCAGGTTCAGGTACTCAGGTAGTCCTCAGAGGCGAAGACTCGGTTGGGCCTGCGTTTTGTGCTCTTCCCAGGTCCGAGTAGCTCAGGTGACCAGGTGTTCAGTGAGCATGGTCGCTGCGACTTATCACCTCCCTGTCCTTGCCACTCAGTTTTCTGGGTGTACAACCGGCACACCTTCTCAGGCAGATGCTGACCATCCAGAATCACAAGAAGTCTTGGTTAGCAGTGAAGCCTGCTTGCAGTTTGGTAGATAATGCCTCTCTCGGACCGCGATTGCACCCTTCCAGCTCTGGCTGCCCTCGTCTGCCTGTCACCAGAAGTGGATGGGCAGGTCTGCAGTCAGCTAGTTCTGCTCAGTCCTTTGTTCTGTGAGTGGGCCTGGCGGTTTCTTAGGTTAGGGCTTTTCACATGGTAGCTATCCCACGGTCTAGTTTGCTATCCCAAGTTAGTTGCTTCAGATTGCCCTTGGGTCATTCAGGCTGGGTCCTTACTCTAAGCAATGCAGCAAGCGCCTCCCTGCCCAGCCCCCTGTTGCTAGTGGCGAATGCAGGCGTCTGTGCTGCTTCTCTGCTAGGGGAGTTACCACTGGGCATGTAATCTGTGGGTTTTAATTATTTATTTATTTTTCCTCCCAGTTATGTTGGCCTCTGTGGTTCCAAGGCTCGCCACAGACTCAGCAGTGAGAGTGTTTTCTGGTGTTTGGAAACCTCTCTTTTTTAAGTCTCCCTTCCCAGGATGGAGCTCCATCCCTACCTCTTTTGTGTCTCTTTTTATCTTTTATATTTTTTTCCTACCTCCTTTCGAAGACAATGGGCTGCTTTTCTGGGTGCCTGATGTACTCTGCCGGCATTCAGAAGTTGTTTTGTGGAATTTACTCAGGGTTCAAATGTTCTTTTGATGAATTTGTGGGGGAGAAAGTGGTCTCCCCATCCTATTCCTCCACCATCTGAGGCTACATCTAAATAGTATCTTTAAGTCTTTTGATTTGAGGTGAGAAGAAATGGGAGGGATTAAGGTATTTTTCATTTTCAGGAAATAGATTCAAGGAACATTGAAGAGTTTAGATTTTTTGTAGAATAAATCTTGTTTAATTAAGTATTAACAAAATGGAAGTAGTTCATTTAGTAGTTACAAAAATAAACTCTTCAAGTAAGACATGAAACTGAGAGAAATAACTAAATTTTCTGAATAAGATGATATTTCTCAGTATCATAATATTTTTCTTTCTTTCTTTTTATATCTGTATCTAAATTTATCTCATAATGCAAAGATTTATTTTTATAATAAACCAAAACCTGATAAATAATTGAAAAAATAAATACATTTCTGCTTCAGCTCTTTCTGAAATAAATTCATTTGGTATGTAAGTGGACACAATCATTTTTTAACTTATAAAACCAAAAAGTTTATAAGATACTCTGTCTCCATAGCCCTAATTTTGAGGTCATGGAAAGCCAAAAAGAAGGACAAATACTAACCATATTATTGCATTTTCTATTTATCCATTATAAAAATATTTGTCAAGGACCTAAAATACAGCAGGCTCTATGTCAGGTGAGCAGTGGTGACTGAGGCAATGAACAGAACAATTACTGTCACATATTATAAATTTTTGTCTCACTAAAGTACCGAGATCAAATTATAATGAGAATAAATTATAAAAATGAGGAAGCAAGAATACCTAGTTTATTTTAACAATGATAAAAGACAATTAAAATTCTGGGTAAAACAGAAGTAAAAGAATTTCTGTAACCTGTATATGAAGCAAATTGTAATATTGTTTGATTTCAGAACATTAGGGAATTGAGACAGAATTTGTCATGTAGTAAGTGTTCAATAACTATTTGAAGAATGAAATAATTAACTCATACTATAAAAATGTACATGAATAGCATAGGAATTATAACATTAGATCCGTGAGAAACAATGTGCACCCAATTATATAGTAATTGATCCGTCAGCAACAATATTTACTCAGTAAAAGCAATGTAATAATGAAGCATTACTACGAACAGAGCTAGTGGAGATTATGGAATTCCAGCTAATCTATTTCAATCCTAAAAGATGATTCTGTTAAAGTGCTGCACTCTCTATGTCAGCAAATTTGGAAAACTCAAGCAATGGCCATAGGACTGGAAGAGGTCAATTTTTATTTCAATCCCAAAGAAAGGCCATGCTAAAGAATGTTCAAACTACCGTACAATTGTGCTCATTTTACATGCTAGTAAGTTAATGACAAAAATCCTTCAAGCTAGGTTTCAAAACTATGTGACCTGAGAATTTCCAGATGTACAAGCTGGATATAGAAAAGGCACGGGAACCAGAGATCAAATTGCCAATATCTGTTGGGTCTTAGAAAAAGAAAGGGAATTCCAAAAAAACCATCTATTTCTGCTTCATTGATTACGCTAAAGTCTTTGAGTGTGTGGATCCCAACAAACTGAAAAATTCTTAAAGAAATGGGAATACCAGATCACCTTACCTGCTTCCGAAGAAACCTGTGTGCTGGTTAAGAAGACACAGCTAGAACTGGACATGGAACAATGTGTGCTTAGCTGCTCAATTGTGTCCAACTCTTTGAGACCCCGTGGACTCTAGCCCACCAGGCTCCTCTGTGCATGGGGTTTCTCCAGGCAATAAAACTGGAGTGGGTTGCTATACCTTCCTCCAGGGTATCTTCCCAAATGAGGGATCTAACCCAGGTCTCCCACAATGCAGGCAGATTCTTTACTGTTTGATCTGTGGACTGGTTCAAAATTGGGAAAGGAGTACAAAAAGGCTGCATATTGTCATCCTACTTATTTAGTTTATATGCAGAGTACCTCACGTGAAATGCTGGGCTGGATGAAGCACAAGCTGGAATCAATATTTCTGGGAGAAATATCAACAGCCTCAGATATGCCGATGATGCCACTCTAATGGCAGAAAGTGAAAAAGAACTGAAGAGCCTCTTGATGAAGGTGAAAGAGGAGAGTGAAAAAGCTGGCTTAAAACTCAACATGATCATGGCATCCAGTCTCACCACTTCAAGGCAAATAGATGGAGAAAAAGCGGAAGCAGTGACAAATTCTATTTTCTTGGGCTTCAATATCACTGCAGATGGTGATTGCAGCCATAAAATTAAAATACACTTGTTCTTGGATGATAAGCTATGACAAACCTAGATAGCATATTAAAAAGTAAAGACATCAGTTTGCCAACCAAGATCCATATAGTCAAAGCTAGCCATGAAATTAAAAGACGCTTACTCCTTGGAAGGAAAGTTATGACCAACCTAGATAGCATATTCAAAAGCAGAGACATCACTTTGCCAACAAAGGTTCGCCTATTCAAGGCTATGGTCTTTCCTGTGGTCATGTATGGATGTGAGAGTTGGACTGTGAAGAAGGCTGAGTCCTGAAGAATTGATGCTTTTGAATTGTGGTGTTGGAGAAGACTCTTGAGAGTCCCTTGGACTGCAAGGAGATCCAACCGGTCCATTCTGAAGGAGATGAGCCCTGGGATTTCTTTGGAAGGAATGATGCTAAAGCTGAAACTCCAGTATTTTGGCCACCTCATGCGAAGAGTTGACTCATTGGAGAAGACTCTGATGCTGGGAGGGATTGGGGGCAGGAGGAGAAGGGGATGACAGAGGATGAGATGGCTGGATGGCATCACTGACTCGATGGATGTGAGCCTGAGTGACCTCCGGGAGTTGGTGATGGACAGGGAGGCCTGGCGTGCTGCAGTTCATGAGGTCGCAAAGAGTCGGACACAACTGAACGACTGATCTGATCTGATGGTTTTTCCAGAAGTAATGCATTGATATGAGAGTTGGAACATTAAGAAGGCTGAGTGCAGAAGAAATGATGGTTTGAGTTTGTGGTGCTGGAGAAGACTCTTGAGAGTCTCTTGGGCTGCAAGGAGATCAAACCAGTCAATCCTAAAGGAAATCAACCCTGAATACTCATTGGAAGGGCTAATGCTGAAGCTGAAGCTTCAATACTTTGACTACTTTAGGTGAATAGCTGACTCACTGGAAAAGATTCTGATGCTGGGAAAGATTGAAGTCAGGAGGCAAAGAGGGTGACAGAAGATGAGGTGGTTGGATGGCATCACCAACTCAATGAACGTGAGTTTGAGCAAAGTCTAGGAGATAATGAAGGACAGGGAATCCTAGCATGACATCCATGGGGTTGGAAAGGTCAGACACAACTGAACAACAAAAACAAAAACAATGTAAATATTATTCAATGAAAAAGATTTTTGAATAAATCTCCACAAATAGCATGGAAGAGAAATTTCAGTTCCTGGGTAGAATACACAGGTGATCCGTTTTGTAAATACACTTTCTAGACAAAAACTTAATTGCCCTCCCAACTACTTGTTCAGTTCAGTCCAGTCACTCAGTCATGTCCCACTCTTTGCAACCCCATGAACTGCAGCACGCTAGTCCTCCCTGTCCATCACCAACTCCTTGAGTTCACTCAAACTCACGTCCATCCAGTCGGTGATGCCATCCAGCCATCTCATCCTCTGTCGTCCCCTTCTCCTCCTGCCCCAATCCCTCCCAGCATCAGAGTCTTTTCCAATGAGTCAACTCTTGGCATGAGATGGCTAAAGTACTGGAGTTTCAGCTTTAGCTTCATTCATTCCAAAGAAATCCCAGGACTGATCTCCTTTAGAATTGACTGGTTGGATCTCCTTACAGTCCAAGGGACTCTCAAGAGTCTTATCCAACACCACAGTTCAAAAGCATCAATTCTTTTGTGCTCAGCCTTCTTCACAGTCCAACTCACACATCCATACATGACTGGTGGAAAAACCATAGCCTTGACTAGACGGACCTTTGTTGACAAAGTAATGTCTCTGCTTTTGAATATGCTATCTAGGTTGGTCATAACTTTTCTTCCAAGGAGTGTCTTTTAATTTCATGGCTGCAATCACCATCTGTAGTGATTTTGGAGCCCAGAAAAATCAAGTCTGACACTGTTTCCCCATCTATTTCCCATGAAATGATGGGACCAAATGCCATGATCTTTGTTTTCTGAATGTTGAGCTTTAAGCCAACTTTTTCACTCTCCTCTTTCACTTTCATCAAGAGGCTTTTTAGTTCCTCTTCGTTTTCTGCCAGAAGAGTGGTGTCATCTGCATATCTGAGATTATTGATATTTCTTCTGGCAATCTTGATTCCAACTTGTGTTTCTTCCAGTCCAGCATTTCTCATGATGTACTCTGCATATAAGTTAAATAAGCAGGGTGACAATATACAGCCTTGACGTACTCCTTTCCTATTTGAACCAGTCTGTTGTTCCATGTCCAGTTCTAACTGTTGCTTCCTGACCTGCATATAGGTTTCTCAACTACTTATTATGTATATGTAAATATATATTTTACAGATATTCAGAAGTAGGAAGACAAAGAACTGTAAGAAATGAAGCAACCATAGAATATTTAATTTACAAAACTCTTAATTTACAAAAATTCAACATTCATAGACATAAGGAATGAACCAAATAATACATTGTTAAAATTTATAAAATTAAATTATATAACTAACTATAATTTATAGAACTAAATAAATTATAGTTAGTTATATAATTTAATTTTATAAATTTTAACAATGGATGAAAGTGAAAGTGGAGAGTGAAAGGGTTGGCTTAAAGCTCAACATTCAGAAAACGAAGATCATGGCATCTGGTCCCATCACTGCATGGGAAATAGATGGGGAAACAGTGGAAACAGTGTCAGACTTTGTTTTTCTGGGCTCCAAAATCACTGCAGATGGTGACTGCAGCCATGAAATTAAAAGACGCTTACTCCTTGGAAGGAAAGTTATGACCAACCTAGATAGCATATTCAAAAGCAGAGACATTACTTTGCCAACAAAGGTTCGCCTAGTCAAGGCTATGGTCTTTCCTGTGGTCATGTATGGATGTGAGAGCTGGACTGTGAAGAAGGCTGAGTGCCGAAGAATTGATGCTTTTGAACTGTGGTGTTGGAGAAGACTCTTGAGAGTCCCTTGGACTGCAAGAAGATCCAACCAGTCCATTCTGAAGGAGATCAGCCCTGGGATTTCTTTGGAAGGAATGATGCTAAAGCTGAAACTCCAGTATTTTGGCCACCTCATGTGAAGAGCTGACTCATTGGAGAAGACTCTGATGCTGGGAGGGATTGAGGGCAGGAGGAGAAGGGGACGACAGAGGATGAGATGGCTGGATGGCATCACTGACTCGATGGATGCGAGTCTGAGTGACCTCCGGGAGCTGGTGATGGACAGGGAGGCGTGGCGTGCTGTGGTTCATGGGGTCGCAAAGAGTCGGACACGACTGAGCGACTGATCTGATCTGATAGAACTATATATAATATTTTAGCAATTCACTTTATATTGATGAATGTTTTATCAAGATGATGTATTGATTTTAAAATAGAAATTTCAGAAAATGTATATAATAATTTATAAAAATCACTTTGCAGTCCTGTAAATCAAAGATTATTATTGCTAACCTATGGCTTTGTTTTCTAACAGTTAAATGTATAAACATATCTTGGTTTTCCACACTCATAATGAGACTCGGATATTTTTCTCAGTGTCAAAATTATATCAAATATTAGCCTAAAATATTGTTCTCCTTTTCTGATGTTTTGTACTTCAATGACAACTTAATATTAGTTTATAAAATTATGTTTTATCTATTGTTCTTTTGAACGCTTAGGCTTTGGAACAATGATTATTTTATCATTCATTTCACAGAAGTCAACTTTAGTGGTGCCCAGGGTTGTTTTCTGTAGTTAAAATTATACAAAGTTATGTTTTACACACACTGTAATTTATGGCAGGTAAAGCCCTCTCAATATAATGGAAGTAGCATGGCTTGAATTCTTGCCAAAATTCTCTATCTGAAAGACTCACTTTTCTTTAAATATATATCATTCCACACACGCAAACACAAATACCCATCCATTTGAGAAACAACCTAGCAATGAAGAGATCCACAATGACTTTGGCCCAAGTAAATTAAATAGTTGTTAAATAGATACACTATTCTTTCAGACTACTAGACGGTTACATGGGTAAAATTTAAATATTGCAGTATCATGGGAATGCTATACATTGTATCGACAGAGAGTACACTTCCTACATGAGAGGGGTATAGTTCTACAACCAATCAGTGTTCTCTTTGAAAACTGTGATACATAAATTCCACTCATGTTGGATTATACTATTACAATTTATCATCAGATATGGAAAAGGAATTCGTCAAGGCTGTATATTGTCACTCTGTTTATTTAACTTATATGCAGAGTACATCATGAGAAATGCCGGACTGAAAGAAACACAAGTTGGAATCAAGATTGCCAGGAGAAATATCAATAACTTCAGATATGCAGATGATACCACTCTTATGGCAGAAAGTGAAGAGGAACTCAAAAGCCTCTTGATGAAAGTGAAAGTGGAGAGTGAAAAAGTTGGCTTAAAGCTCAACATTCAGAAAACGAAGATCATGGCATCTGGTCCCATCACTTCATGGGAAGTAGATGGGGAAACAGTGTCAGACTTGATTTTTCTGGGCTCCAAAATCACTACAGATGGTGATTGCAGCCATGAAATTAAAAGACACTTACTCCTTGGAAGAAAAGTTATGACCAACCTAGATAGCATGTTCAAAAGCAGAGACATTACTTTGTCAACAAAGGTCTGTCTAGTCAAGGCTATGGTTTTTCCACCAGTCATGTATGGATGTGAGAGTTGGACTGTGAAGAAGGCTGAGCACGGAAGAATTGGTGCCTTTGAACTGTGGTGTTGGATAAGACTTTTGAGAGTCCCTTGACTGCAAGGAGATCCAACCAGTCCATTCTGAAGATCAGCCCTGGGTGTTCTTTGGAAGGACTGATGCTAAAGCTGAAGCTCCAGTACTTTGGCCACCTCATGAGAAGAGTTGACTCATTGGAGAAAACTCTGATGCCGGGAGGGATTGGGGGCAAGAGGAGAAGGGGACGACAGAGGATGAGATGGCTGGATGGCATCACTGACTCGATGGACGTGAGTCTGAGTGAACTCTGGGAGTTGGTGATGGACAGGGAGGACTGGCGTGCTGCGATTCATGGGGTTGCAAAGAGTCGGACATGACTGAGCGACTGATCTGATCTGATTCTTTTGTTTTGGTACATAAGTCATAGCCCTTACAGACAATATTATGGTTTATGTAATTTACTTTCTCATGGATTCCTCCCACAATGTCTATTTTTGTCTGTCTGGGATATAAAGGAGATAATTCAAAAGCACTGGTGGCTTCAAATGAGAGTTTTGCCATGAGCAGAGAGCAATTGTCTCACATCTGAGATAAGGAATGCCTACTTTTTCACCCATTCCATTATTTTCTAAAGAATTTAAGTGGTTTAAGTGTTTGGTTTAAAAAACCATAAAAATGGAGTAAAACTCTTCGATATTAGTAGTATTCTGTTTTGCAGTTAATTAAAAGGTCAGGGGTGCCTTTTGCTTTAAACAAGCCTCATCAGGGTAGTTCATTAATGCAATTAGACAAAACACATTCTGTTTCAACTATCTATTCATTTTAAGGCACTTTCTGCCTTGCTTAATCAAATTTAGCATGGGAGACTTTTCCTGGCTACATAATCAACATGTAAATTAAAATGCACAGGGTTCTCCAAAGAATAAAAAGTTAATTATTTAATCGTTTTTCCCTCTATGCAATGAGCTGAGAATGTTTAATTAAAAAGAGAGAAAAGGAAAGTAAATATATCTTTAAGATTTGTTTATTTCTCTTGTTTGAAAATGTGACTGTGATTAAGTTAAAATGACAATATGGAATAGTGAATTTTCTGCTCAATTTTAATAATAGGGATTTTGAATAATCAAAGATTGTCATTTTAATCATAAAACTTAATTGATGATGACATAATAATCATAAAATTTAATTGATGGTGACATAACATGTTTTCATAAAATATGGAAATAGTTTTAAATATTTTCTTTTTGTATAAAAGTGATCCTGCATTCATTAACTGGTTTGCCTTTGTGAAAATGGAAAATATTGCTGAAGACCAAAGAGACAATATGAGAATTCATTTGGCACTTTATTTTAAAATTCAGAAGCAGTTCATTTGAAATTTATTTGCTATACATTGAAGGTTATAGCAATAACAGGGAGAGAACACAGGTCCACCCATCGACAGGAAATTGGATTAAAGATTTCCTGAGCATGGCCCCACCCATCAGAACAAGACCCAGTTTCCCCCTCAGTCAGTCTGTCCCATCAAGAAGCTTTCATAAGCCTCTTATCCTTCTCCATCAGAGGGCAGCCAGACTGAAAACCACAATCACAGAAAACTAAACAGTCTGATCACATGGACCACAGCCTTGTATAACTCAGTGAAACTATGAGCCATGCCTTGTAGGACGCCCCAACAGATGGTTCATGGGGGAGAGTTCTGACAAAATGTGGTCCACTGGAGAAGGGAATGGCAAACTACTTCAGTATTCTTGCCTTGAGAACCCCATTAACAGTATGAAAAGGCAAAAAGATAGGACTCTGAGAGATGAACTCCCCAGTAGGTGCCCAATATGCTACTGGAGATCAGTGGAGAAATAACTCCAGAAAGGATGAAGACAGAGCCTAAGCAAAGCCAACACCCAGCTGTGGATGTGACTGGTGAGGAAAGTAAAGTCTGATGCTGTAAAGAGCAATATTGCATAGGAACCTGGAATGTTAGGTCCATGAATTAAGGCAAATTGGAAGTAGTTAAACAGGAGATGGCAAGAGTGAACATTGATGTTTTAGGAATCAGCAAACTGAAATGGACTGGAATGGGTGAATTTAACTCAGATGACCCTTACATCTGCCATGGTGGGCAAGAATCCCTTAGAAGAAATGGAGTAGCCATCATAGTAAATGAAAGAGTCTGAAATGCAGTACTTAGATGCAATCTCAAAAATAACAGAATGATCTTTGTTAATTTCCATGGGAAACCATTCAATATCACAATAATTTAACTCTATGCCCTGACCAATATGCTGAAGAGGCTGAAGTTGGATGGTTCTATGAAGATCTATTAGACCTTTTAGAACTAACACCCAAAAAAGATATCCTTTTCATTATAGGGAACTGGAATGCAAAAGTAGGACGTCAAGAAATATGTGGCTGCTGCTGCTGCTAAGTCGCTTCAGTCGTGTCCGACTCTGTGTGACCCCATAGATGGAAGCTCACCAGGCTCCCCTGTCCCTCGGATTCTCCAGGCAAGAACACTGGAGTGAGTTGCCATTTCCTTCTCCAATGCATGAAAGTGAAAAATGAAAGTGAAGTCGCTCAGTCGTGTCTGACTCTTAGTGACCCCATAGACTGGAGCCTACCAGGATCCTCCGTCCATGGGATTTTCCAGGCAAAAGTACTGGGGTGGGGTGCCACTGCCTTCCCCAAGAAATATGTGGATTAACAGGCAAATTTGACCTAGGAGATAGAAAGAAACAGGGCAATGAATAACAGAGTTTTGCCAAGAGAACACTCTGGTCATAGCAAACACCCTCTTCCAACAACACAAGAGAAGACTCTACACATGGACATCACTAGATGGTCAATACCGAAATCAGATTGATTATGTTCTTTGCAGCTAAAGATGGAGAAGCTCTATACAGTCAGCAAAAACAAGATCGGAAGCTGACTGTGGCTCAGATCCTAAACTCCTTATTGCCAAATTCAGACTTAAATTGAAGAAACAAGGACAACCATTAGACCATTCAGGTATGACCTGAATCAAATCCCTATGACTATAGAGTAGAAGTGACAAATAGATTAAAGGGATTAGATCTGATAGACAGAGTGCCTGAAGAATATGGATGGAGGTCCCTGACATTGTATAGGAGGCAGGGATCAAGATCATCTCAAGAAGAATAAATGCAAAAAGGCAAAATGGTTGTCTGAGGAGGCCTTACAAATAGCTGAGAAAAGAAAAGAAGCTAAAAACAAAGGAGAAAAGGAAAGATATACCCATTTGAATGCAGAATTTCAAAGAACAAGGAAAGATAAGAAAGGCTCCCTCCATGATCAATGCAAAGAAATAGAGGAAAACAATAGAATGTGAAAGACTACAGATCTCTTCAAGAAAATTAGAGATACCAAGGGAGCATTTCATACAAAGACGGACACAATAAAGGACAGAAATTTTATGGATCTGACAGATGCAGAAGATATTAGGAAAAGGTGGCAAGAATACACAGAAGAACTATAAAGAAAAGGTTTTCATGACCCAGATAATCACAATGGTGTGATCACTCAACTAGAACCAGACATCCTGGAATGTGAAGTCACATGGGCCTTAGGAAGCATCACTAAAACAAAGCTAGTGGTGGTGATGGAATTCCAGTTAAGCGAATTCAAATCCTAAAAGATGATGATGAGAAAGTGCTGCACTCAATATGCCAGCAAATTTGGAAAACTCAGCAGTGGCCATGGACTGGAATAGGTCAGTTTTCATTCCAATCCCAAAGAAAGGCAATGCCAAAGAATGTGCCAACTACCACATGATTGCACGCATCTCACACGCTAGTAAAGTAATGCTCAAAATTCTCCAAGTCAGGATTCAACTGTATGTGAACTGTGAACTTCCAAATGTTCAAGAAGGATTAAAAAAAGACAGAGGAACCAGAGATCAAATTGCCAACATCTGTTGGATCATCAAAAAAGCAAGAGAGTTCCAGAAAGACATCTATTTCTGCTTTATTGAATATGCATTTGACTGTGTGTATCACAACAAATTGTGGAAAATTCTTCAAGAGATAGGATACCAGATCACCTGACCTACCTCTTGAGAAATCTGTATGCAGGTCCGGAAGCAACAGTTAGAATTGGACATGGAACAACAGACTGTTTCCAAATAATCAGGAAAGGAGTACATCAAGGCTGTCTATTGTCACCCTATTTATTTAACTTATATGCAGAGTACATCATGAGAAACGCTGGGCTGGATGAAGCACAAGCTGGAAGCAAAATTGCTAGAAGAAATATCAATAACCTTAGATATGAAGATGACACCACCCCTATGGCAGAAAGTGAAGAGGAATTAAAAAGCCTCTTGATGAAAGTGAAAGAGGAGAATGAAAAAGTTGGCTTATTGCTGAACATTCAGAAAACTAAGATCATGGCATCCGGTCCCTTCACTTCATGACAAATAGATAGGGAAACATAGAAACAATAACAGACTTTATTTGGACTCTAAAATCACTGCAGATGGTGACTGCAGCCATGAAATTAAAAAATGCTTGCTCATTGCAAGAAAAGTTATGACCAACCTAGATAGCATATTAAAAAGCAGGGACATTACTTTGTCAACAAAGGTCTGTCTAGTCAAGGCTATGGTTTTTCCACCAGTCATGTATGGATGTGAGAGTTGGACTACAAAGAAAGCTGAGAGCTAAAGAATTCATGCTTTTGAACATGGTGTTGGAGAAGACTCTTGAGAGTCCCTTGGACTGCAAGGTGATCTAACCAGTCCATCCTAAAGGAATATTCAGGACTGATGCTGAAGCTGAAACTCCAATATTTTGGCCACTTGATACAAAGAAGTAACTCATTTGAAAGACCCTAATGCTAGGAGAGATTGAAGGCGGGTGGAGAAGGGGTCGACAGAGAATGAGATGGTTGGATGACATCACTGACTCAATGGACATGAGTTTGAGTAAACTCTGGCAGTTGGTGATGGACAGGGAAGCCTGGAGTGCTGCTCTCCATGAGGTCGCAAAGAGCGGAATACCAACTGAGCGACTGAACTAACTGAAGGTTAGTTTGAAGACAGTGCAAAGCTTGGCTATTGATTATCCATACAATTTCTATCTGCACAAGATTGTTGTGAATACATTCATTTTCTTTCTGATTTTTTTCATGATGTATTTTTTGCATCTTTTCAAAATATTAAAATGTTGAGTTCATACAAATGCTAGTAATCTCTGGTTTCCATTTTTAGTTTACATAATCTTGCATAATGAGAAGCTCTTCAGTTCAGTTCAGTTCAGTCGCTCAGTCATGTCCGACTCTTTGCGACCCCATGTATCGCAGCACGCCAGGCCTCCCTGTCCATCACCAACTCCCAAAGTTCACTCAGACTCACGTCCATCGAGTCAGTGATGCTATCCAGCCATCTCATCCTCTATCGTCCTCTTCTCATCCTGCCCCCAATCCCTCCCAGCATCAGAGTCTTTTCCAATGAGTCAACTCTTCGCATGAGGTGGCCAGAGTACTTGAGTTTCAGCTTTAGTATCATTATTTCCAAAGAAATCCCAAGGCTGATCTCCTTTAGAATGGACTGGTTGGATCTCCTTGCAGTTCAAGGGACTCTCAAGAGTCCTCTCCAACACCACAGTACAAAAGCATCAATTTCTTCTGCACTTAGCTTTCTTCACAGTCCAAATTTCACATCCATACATGATCCCTGGAAAAACCATAGCCTTGACTAGACGGACCTTTGTTGGCAAAGTAATGTCTCTGCTTTTGAGTATGCTATCTAGGTTGGTCATAACTTTCCTTCAAAGGAGTAAGGATTTTTAATTTCATGGCTGCAATCACCATGTGCAGTGATTTTGGCCCCAAAAAATAAAGTCAGCAACTGTTTCCACTGTTTCCTCATCTATTTGCCATGAAGTGATGGGATCAGATGCAATGATCTTTGTTTTCTGATTGTTGAGCTTTAAGCCAACTTTTTCACTCTCCACTTTCACTTTCATCAAGAGGCTTTTTAGTTCCTCTTCACTTTCTGCCATAAGGGTGGTGTCATCTGCATATCTGAGGTTATTGATATTTCTCTCGGCAATCTTGATTCCAGCTTGTGCTTCTTGCAGCCCAGCATTTCAAATGATGTATTCTGCATATAAGTTAAATAAGCAGGTTGACAATATACAGCCTTAATGTACTCCTTTTCCTATTTGGAACCAGTCTGTTGTTCCATGTCCAGTTCTAACTGTTGCTTCCTGACCTGCAATACACATTTCTTAAGAGGCAGGTCAGGTGATCTGGTATTCCCATCTCTTGAAGAATTTTCCAGTTTATTGTGATCCACACAGTCAAAGGCTTTGGCATAATCAATAAAGCAGAAATAGATGTTTTTCTGAAACTCTCTTGCTTTTTCAATGATTCAGTGGATGTTGGCAATTTGATCTCTTGTTTCCTTGCCTTTTCTAAAACCAGCTTGAACATCAGGAAGTTCACGGTTCATGTATTGCTGAAGCCTGGCTTGGAGAATTTTGAGCATTACTTTACTAGCGTGTGAGATGAGTGCAATTGTGCGGTAGTTTGAGCATTCTTTGGCATTGCTTTTCTTTGGGATTGGAATGAAAACTGACCTTTTCCAGTCCTGTGGCCACTGCTGAATTTTCCAAATTTGCTGACATATTGAATGCAGCACTTTCATAGCATCATCTTTCAGGATTTGAAATAGAGAAGCTCTTAGGTCAATGATTTCCCTCTTGAGTGTGATGGCTGTGATTCAAATCCATGAAAATTCACTTAACATTGCATTTAGTTATTCACTATGATGCAGTCAGTTTCCCCTTACTCTTAGAGATAAAGTTCTTAACTTTGGAACTGTCAATTTGTAAGAACTACCTATTAATGTGTTTTATCCAAGTTTTTTGTAAACAAGTCTTATCCTGATGAATCAGATATATTTTCAAAGATATCTATTTTTTTGTACTATAACAATGCCCTTTCCATTACTTCTCAGAAGATTTATATATATATATATTATATATAGAAAGTTTATTTTTCTACATACCACATATATATATATATATATATATATATATATATATATATATATATATATATATAAATCAATGGAACAGTCTATGTGCTCTTAATATTAATACATATGTTATATATATATTTATACATAGAAAGTTTACTTTCCTACATACTATATATATATATATATATATATATATAACCAATGGAACAGTCTATGTGCTGTTCAGTATCAAGAAATAAGGGCCTTATGCAAAATTTATTTAATGACCACTTAAAAATTTTGTGTAACTTTCTGTTCTGGGCAAAAATGCATAAATGTAAATGAGATCTGATCTTGCCCTTGTATAACTTATAATTAGGAGAGAGGAACAAAATCAGGCTTCCATAAGGAAATGCCTTTTGGGATAGTGGACATTGAAAAAGCTTCAGACCTTATTGAACTTCAGCAATATTGGTTATTAAAGGAAAATGTTGACATGACACGCACATTTTAGGCCATGATGTTCCTGAAAGATAAAATAACCCTACTACATATAGTTAAATGCATATATGCATTTGTATTCCCACTTCTCCTTACGTATATAAAATTATAATTCTGTTTGTGCTTAATACAAATGATAAGGACAAATGTTTAGCTGTAGATGTTCTTAAAAGATAATGTAGTATCATTATGTAACTATATATATATAAAGACATAAATCAAATATTTACATATCAATGCATCCAGTCCCATTACTTCATGGTATATAGTTGGGGAAATAGTGGAAACAGTTGCTGACTTTATTTTTGTGGGCTCCAAAATCACTGCAGATGGTGATTGCAGCCATGAAATTAAAAGACTCTTACTCCTTGGAAGAAAAGCTGTGAACAACCTAGATAGCATATTCAAAAGCAGAGAAATTACTTTTTCAGCAAAGGTCTGTCTAGTCAAGGCTATGATTTTTCCAGTAGTCATGTATGGATATGAGAGTTGGACTATAAAGAAAGCTGAGTGCCGAAGAATGGATGCTTTTTAACTGTGGCATTGGGTAAGACTCTTGAGAGTCCCTTGGACTGCAAAGAAATCCAACCAGTCCATCCTAAAAGAGATTAGTCCTCGGTGTTCATTGGAAGGACTGATGTTGAAGCTGAAATTCCAATATTTTTGCCACCTGATGCGAAGAGCTGACTCATTGAAAAAGACCCTGATGTTGGGAAAGATTGAAGGCAGGAGAAGGGGACGACAGAGGATTAGATGGTCAGATAGCATCACTTACTCACTGGATATGAGTTTGGGTAAACTCCAGGAGTTGGTGATGGGCAGGGAGGCCTGGCATGCTGCAGTTCATTGGGTCACAAAGAATCGGACATGACTGAGAAACTGAACTGAGCTGACTTCTGTTATTTTCCCAATAACAGCCGTAAGATCTTTGTTTGATTTTCACTTCTACCATACAGATAATAAAGCAGAAGTACAATGAGTTAGTTTACTTGCACACTCATGTAGTTAATACATAGAAGAAATGGTATTTAAACCCCAGAAATCTGGAAACAAGTGGAAGAGTTTTATGTGACAGTCTTGGGAACTTCCCAGGTGGCTCAGTAGGTAAAGAATCCACCTGCAGGAGACACAGGAGATTCAGTTTCTATCCCTGGGTTGAGAAAATCCCCTGGAGGAAGGCATGACAACCCATTCCAGTATTCTTGCCTGGAGAATCCCATGGACAGAAGAGGCTGGAGGGTACAGTTCATGGGGTCACAAAGATTCCCATACAACTAAAGCAACTGAGAATGCTCGCACACTCATGAAGGAGCTAAAACCCTATCTTGCAGTAGAGGTATGCCATTAACTGCTTACAAGCACAGATGTGATAAGAACCAATGGGTGGCTCAGAACTTAAGGGCAACTGTGCTATAGAAAGATGGATTTCTTCAGTTATGTATATCTAATATAGTTACAAGGCCTCATTTAATTATTTTTACTTAGGGAGTGGCCTTTGGAGTAGGAAATCAATTTTTATTAAAAAGCATCAAGAAAGGCAAAGACTACAAAACAAACAGCCTTGAAATGACTATTGGTTTCGAGACCAACCAGAGCCATTGTGAATGCTTCAAAGAATGTAAGCAAGCAAGTAAACATCCTAGAAAATATTGTGAAATTTCAGGTTACTGTTGAAGTATTATGGCTTTTTGTTGTTCATTTATGCTTACAAATATTCATGAATTTCTCCAATTACACACAGAGCTAGTCAAGTGCCATGGGAAAATACTTTTTACTGGTTGCTGATGGATCAGTTTGTACAGTGCTAAAGTAGAGAGACCAGGCATTTCTCAATGGGTTGTTTGTACAATCCCTGCTATCAGATATATCTATGAAATATAGTGACATACAGGAACTTTCCTTTTGTTCTTTTCATTTTTAATAGTCAGTTTTTGAGAAGGGAGCCTGCTGTCTGATGGTAAGTTGAACCTTTAAAATTTCAGATCCACCCTCTGAAGAGTAAATTACTGAAACTTTCCAATCGTACGGGAATAATATAAAAGCCATGGCTTGGTATTATTTACTCAAACAATGTTCAGAAGAAAACAGGCAGTTTTACTAATAAAAAATGTAAATTCCAGCTTCATGTGTTATTCATGAAAGCTCTGATATCACAATTGTTATTTTTAAGTGTTTAGCTACTGTGAAAAGCATCTTCTACAATGATGTTGGAGGTTGACTGCTGAATGTCAGAAATAATGATCTAGCTGCACTGTAATCTTTGCTGAATGAGGTCTATTATGCATCATATTTAGAAGAATATTTGTGTTGTTGAATGATTTTAAACTAATTATCTAGCACTGCTTGTATCCCATAAAATATAATGATAACCAAACAAAAACCTTACTATTAATACTGTTAAGTCCAATTGTATGCATCATTTTGAGAAGTAAACTAAAATTGACATATTTATCAGAATCCAAATACATTGTTATTGGAATATGGGCACACTATATAAGTGTTTTCCTTGCTTTCAGAAGAACTCAACCCATATTTACTAGTAATAGCATTCATTTTTCTTTTTTTACTGTTACAACGATTATGTTATTTTCATATGAAAAACTTCAATGTAAACACTATGAAGTGGCAAGGGTTTCTTCAGAGCGTCTTGGCTACTCCACTGCTTCTCTCTGCCAGGACAACTGGTCTATTTACATTGTGATCCATTTCAGACACAGGTTCAGCAAATAAGCTGTCAGCTTGATCTAAGACTTTGTAAAACTTTGTTTAGCCTTGTTTGACATGAGAGATGCATGTATCAAAATAAAGACAATTCTATCTCTAGTAAAAATAAACTCATTATATTGCCCTCACAGTTTTTTTAAATTTCATTGTTTTTTAATATTCACTATTTTCTTTTTTCTGTCTCTCTCTGTGTGTTTGTGTTATTGTTTAGCCACTAGGTTGTGTCCGACTCTGCAACCCCATGGACTGTAGCCCACCAAGCTCCTCTGTTCATGGTATTTCCCAGGTGAGACTTTTGGAGTGGCTTGCCATTTCCTTCTCCAGGGAATCTTCCAACTCAGGGATCAAACCTGCATCTCCTGCATTGGCCAAGCTGATTCCTTACCACTGAGCCACTAGGGAAGCCTTTTTATTGTGATTCTTTTTTTTTTTTTTTGCTTTTAAAAATGTTGAAATAAAAAGGAAATAATTCAAGTGTTGGAGCATGTTTATTTTGAAATAGAGAACACATTTGGGTGTGATAATTTTCTTTTTCTTTTATCTTCCTATAAAGCTAGCATATAGTATTAACTGAGGAAGAAATAGTATCAGCTAAGGGGGAAATTGTGTCATTTTGTTCTATGAGAATTAGAGAGGTAAATATAAGAAAGATGCAAAGGTTTTGGCTTGAATTTATCCAGTTTGAAATTGTACACTGATGATAATAAAAAAAGGCTGCTGAATACAAGAAGAATTTCCTCCATTCCAGGAACTGTCTTTGATACAGTGGAAGTGCTATGCAGTGGTATTCTCTCACTGGAGTCTCTGCTGCCTCTTTGGAAAATGTCTTTCAATTACCCCCAGAGAATCCAAAACTTATACTGTAGGTTATCACAAATCAAACCATGGCAATGTTATCTGATTCTTTCTTTCCACAACTGCTAAAGTCTATTCTCTCAAGTGTAACAAAACTTGAAGCAATCTCAATATTGAAAGTGATAAACAAGAAAAAGACAAAGTCCATGGCAATTGCTCCTACTCTGGACACATGAGAATGTTCCCAGTAATATCTAACTGGAAAATATGAGTAATGAAAAGTATCAGATATAATACAGATCTGGAGAGAGGGATACTTACTTGGCATTAGACATTATTGAGTGAACTGCTATGGCAGACCCTCTTGTGTAGGAGACTCATAAATTCTTCTTTTCCTGGTATTATCAGTTTTAGTCTTCTAAATTATGAACAGAGATAAATGAATAGTGATAAGCATGAGAGAGACAACAAGAGAGAGAAGACAAAAAAAAAAAAAAAGAGAGAGACAAAAAGAAATGGACACAGGTAGAGTAAGGAACATAGACAGATAGACATAAGCAATGATTGAAAGGGTGTGTGTTTGTGTATGTGGTGGGTGGTTACAGGAAAAGTGGAATCCATAAAAAGTAAGGTAATGTGTTATATATTTCAGTAATACAGTAACATAGTTCCTGAATCAATCAAAAGTTTTCACTTTCTAATAGATCATTTTGATATCTGGGAGAGGATATCATACGAAGTCTCTTAATAAAAGTAAAGAGAACCAGATAATGGTACATGTTTAATGTACAGACAATACTGAAATTATACCCATTGCCAGATGTATAGACATTTAACAAATTGGTGTAATAGTGCACTTCTGAGGCCAAGTTATCCACTTTGCATTATCCCATGAATTATGACTATACATACTGTATTTTTGATTTTAGAAAGAAACATGAGTATAAACACTCCAGTAAGCCACAGATTCCCCTAACACTTGACAACTTTTGATTACTAACCTGCATTTAATACAAAAAATAGTCTATTTAGAATTCTAATTATGCTTGTCTGTATATTCTATAAGGCTTTTCTGGTGGCTCAGATGGTAAAGAATCCATCTGTAATGCAAAGGCCCAGCTTTGATCCCTGGGTCCACGAGATCCCCTCGAGAAGGGAATGGCAATCCACTTCAGTACTCTTGCCTGGAGAATTCTATGGATAGAGGAGTCTAGTGGGCTATAGTCTATGGGATTGCAAAGAGTTGGACATGACTGAGGGACTAACACACTACTATATATTCTATAAACACAATAAATATATTTGTTGACCCATGCATACACTCTAACACAAGCATCATAAATAAAACCTATATATTCACAGTTAGTTACAACTGTCACTCAGTAATATCAATAGAAAATATATATAGTGAAATGAATAATTCTAAAACCCTTCCTCTATGTAGGAGCATTCAAATAACACTATTCTTATCAATTATTTTTTACATTCATGCTAATATATCATCATTTAATCCTGAGATATCAGCTCTCTATCTACAAAATAACAAAGTTTTTGCTCCTAACAGTGAAGTCAGGTATTTACCTGTGTTTACATGTAAACAACAGACAGTTGATTTGACTGAATTCTTCATTTTCAATCAGATGGTTTGTGTCTTGGAAAAAGTAATGAAATCTTAAAATTAGTCTTTAGTTTATGTAACATTGTAACTTAAAGAAGTTTCTGGATACTTAATCTGTTATGTTATATAAGACAACTAACTTATATCTGAGTATGATACTTATAAAATAGTTTTCACTAAACTTTTACTGCTGAATGAAATCTCTTATGAAATATCAAAAAATATTTTTCAAACATTGTCACTTTATATATTATATATATGTATATATATAACTGTATCACTCTGCTGTGTACCTTAGACTAACACAATATTGTAAATCAACTATATTCCAATAAAAATAAAATGTTTAAAATAGAAATAGCAGGGCTTGGCTGATTAAAGCAGAAATGTAGAGAAATAAAATCTTATCCTATTTTGCCCTTGCATTTCACTCCCTTAGATATTTCCCATAGATATAATAGATTGCAGCTTATATATCTAAAATAAAAATTGCCACATTCAAAACTGTTCTTATTAAATTATAATGAATAATAAGCTTATTCTGTAACTACTTTATGGGTGCTATTGACAGTCAGTTCAGTTCAGTCACTCAGCCGTGTCTGACTCTTTGCAACCCCATAGACAGTAGTACACCAGACTTCCCTTGCTATCACCAACTCCCAAAGTTTACTCAAACTCATGTTCATCAAATCAGTGATGCCATCCAACCAACTCATCCTCTGTTATCCCCTTCTACTCCCACCTTCAACCTTTCCCAGCATCAGGGTATTTTCAAATGAGTCAGTTCTTTGCATAAGGTGGCCAAAGTATTGAAGTTTCAACTTCAGCAACAGTCCTTCCAACAATTATTCAGGACTGATTTTCTTTAAGATGGACTGGATGGATCTCCTTGTAGTCCAAGGGACTCTCAAGAGTCGTCTCCAACACCACAGTTCAAAAGCATCAACTTTTTTGGCACTCAGCTTTCTTTACACTCCAACTCTCACATCCATACATGACTACTGGAAAAACCATAGCTTTGATTAGAAGGATCTTTGTTGGCAAAGTAATGTCTCTGCTTTTTAATATGCTGTCTAGGTTGGTCATAGCTTTTCCTCCAAGGAGTAAGTGTCTTTTAATTTCATGGCTGCAATCACCATCTGCAGTGATTTATAAGCTCAAAAATGAAGTCTGTCACTGTTTCTACTGTTTATCTATCTATTTGCCTTGAAGTGATTGGACCAGAGGCCATGATCTTAGTTTTCTGGATGTTGAGTTTTAACCAAACTTTTTCACTGTCCTCTTTCACTTTCATCAAGAGGTTCTAGTTCTTCACTTTCTGCCATAAGGGTGGTGTCATCTTCATATTTGAGGTTGTTGATATTTCTTTTTGCAATCTTGACTCAAGCTCGTGCTTCATGGAGCCCAGCATTTCTCATGATGTCCTCTGCATATAAGTTAAATAAGCAGGGTGACAATATATGTACTCCTTTTCCTATTTGGAACCAGTCTGTTGTTCCATGTCCAGTTCTAACTGTTGCTTCCTGACCTGCATACAGATTTCTCAAGAGGCAGGTCAGGTGGTCTGGTATTCTCATCTTTTGAAGAATTTTCCACAATTTGTTGTGATTCACACAGTCTAAAGCTTTGCCACAATCAATAAAGCAGAAATAGATGTTTTTCTGAAACTCCCTTCCTTTTTTGATGATCCAATGGATGTTGGAAATTTGATCTCTTCTCTGCCTTTTCTAAAACCAGCTTGAACATCTGGAATTTCATGGTTCATGTACTGTTGAAGCCTGACTTGGAGAATTTTGAGCATTACTTTAGTAGCGTGTGAGATTAGTGCAATTGTTCGGTAGTTTGAGCATTCTTTGGCATTGCCCTTCTTTGGGATTGGAATGAGAACTGGCCTTTTCCAGTCCTGTGGCCACTGCTGAGTTTTCCAAATTTGCTGGTATATTGAGTATAGCACTTTCACAGCATCATTTGTTAGGATTTGAAATAGCTCAACTGGAATCCATCACCTCCATTAGCTTTGTTCGTAGTGATACTTCCTAAGCCCACTTGGCTTTGCATTCTAGGATATATGGTTGGTAATCACACCATTGTGACTATTTGGGCCATAAAGATCTTTTTTGTGTATAGTTCTGTGTATTCTTGCCACCTCTTCTTAATATCTTCTTCTTCTGTTAGGTTAGGTCCATACCATTTTTGTCCTTTATTGTGCCCATCTTTGCATGAAATATTCCCTTGGTATCTCTAATTTTCTTGAAGAGATCTCTGGACTTTCTCATTCTATTTCTTTGCATTGATCTCTGAGGAAGCCTTTCTTATCTCTCCTTGCCCCACATCCAAGGGTAGAGAAGCCCCAGCAGGATGGTAGGCACTGGAGTGGAGCTGTGAGGAGATACCCCATGTCTAAGAACAAAGGAGAAGCCCCAGCAAGACAGTAGGAGGGGCTAAATCACAATTAGAATCAAACCCCATTCCCACCAGAAATGCTCAGAAGGCTCAAAGAAACCTTGTGCACACCAGGTCCCAGAGACCCCACAGAGACTGAGAAAGAACTGTGTTTGAGTGTCTCCTGTGGAGGTATGGGCATTGGACTACCACAGGGGCAGAGGCTCTGGGTGAAGCAGACCTGGTTATGGCAGAAGCCCTCATGGAGGAGGTCTCCATTAACCCCACCACAGAACCACCAGAATTTACACAGAACTGTGAAGCACACTCTTGGCAGGGACAAACAGAACCTTGTGCACACCAGGACCCAGAAGAAAGGAGCAATAACCCCACAAGAGACTGATCCAGACTTGCCAAGAAGTGTCCAGGAGTCTGCAGTGGAGGCATGGGTTGGCAGTGGCCTGCTGCAGGGCTGGGGGCACTGAGTGTAGCAGTGCATGCATGGGACCTTTTGAAGGAGGTAGCTATTATCTTCGTTACCTCCACCATAGTTTGGCCCCAGGTAAATAACAGGAGGGAACGCGGCCCCACCCATTCACAGACAATTGGATTAAAGATTCACTGAACATGGCTCTGCCCATCAGAACAAGACCCAATTTCCTCCTCAGTATGTCTGTCCCATCATGAAGCTTTCATAAGCCTCCTACCCTTCTCCATCAGAGGGCAGACAGACTGAAAACCACAACCACAGAAAACTAACCAATCTGATGACATGGACCACAGCCTTGTCTAACTCAATGAAACTATAAGCCATGCCGTGTAGGTCCACCCAAGATGGATGGGTCATGGTGGAGAGTTCTGACAAAATGTGGTCCACTGGAGAAGGGAATGGCAAACCACTTCAGTATTCTTGCCTTGAGAATCTCATGAACAATATGAAAAGGCAAAAAGAAAAGATAGGACACTGAAAGATGAGCTCCCCAGGTTAATAGGTGCCCAATATGCTACTGGAGATCGGTGGAGAAATTACTCCAGAAAGAATGAAGAGACAGAGCCAAAGCAAAAACAACACCCAGTTGTGGATGTGAATGGTGATGTGAGTAAAGTCCAATACTATTGACAGGGGAATATGTTAAAATCAAGGGATAAAACATACTTTTGTCTCAATGAAAGGATCAGAACTAAGAATAAGACTCTTTTTTATTTTTTCTTGATAGAAAAGTGCATGGGCTCAGAGGATCACATATAAAATTTACAGTTAAAAAACATTTGTCTATCATGCATGAGAATAATAAAAGAAGGAAAACTTTAATACAATAACTATCCAATTTTATGTAGAGAAGAATGTGTGTAAGTTTGTCAGAGATTTCTGTTAAAAGCCCAAAGTTCCAGGAGCTAGCTTTTCATCTAGCTCTATAAAGCATATGCTGACTGCATCAAAAAAAAAAAAAATGAATACACTGGTCCACTTTTACAGAAAATAAATTCAGCTATATTCAATAGTATACTATTAAAAGTGGAGTGTCTTCACACATGCATACATGCACCCACACTCATACTGCAGCATTAAATATAAGAGTTGTTCGTTCACTAATACCATTCAAACACATTTTGGGCATCTACTGTATACCAGAAATTCTTCTGTGTCCAAGAAATAGATAGGAGTAAGTATTTTTCCCTACCCTGAAGTGACCCCCCTGGAGTCAGAAAGAAAAGCTCAGAACCATCTATTACATAATATATTGGGATTTTGAGTAGATTTAAGTACAGGCCACTATGGGAACACAGGAGCATGATCAACTAATTTTGTCTGGTCCTTGTCTTCACCCTTAAGTGTATCACTTCTAGAGTTTATATGTCACAGATCACAATAGCAACATCATGTCAATAATGTATACCTTTTTACCCAAATAACTCTTGAAATACTTTGTCTATGAATTCATTGACATCGTATCCCTTGACTCTTCTAATGTTCTCTTAACAGCTGTTCCATCTTCACAATGTTCTCTAAAAAGATCATTACCTCATTACTATTGATTCTTTGCATTATTTTTGCAGAAATCTCATGGGAAAAATTCTACTCTGGCTCCATCCAGCTCTTTAGTTTGTTGACTGGAGATAATGGAGAACTACCAAAGAAACATTCAGTTCAGTTCGGTTCGGTCACTCAGTCGTGTCTGACTGTTTGTGACCCAGTGAACTGCAGCACACCAGGCTTCTCTGTCCATCATCAGCTCCCGGAGCTTGTTCAAACTTATGTCCATTGAGCTGGTGATGACATCCAACCATCTTATCCTCTATCATCCTCTTCTCCTCCTGCCTTCAATCTTTCCCAACATCAGGGTCTTTTCCAATGAGTCAGTTTTTCGAATCAGGTGGCCAAATTATTGGAGTTTCAGCCTCAGCATCAATCCTTCCAATGAATATTCAGGACTTGTGCAGCATAAATCCATGATCTGTAATGTAGCCCTCAATGTAACCTTCAATATTTTATCCATAGGGCTTCCCAGATGACTCAGTGGTAAAAAATCCATCTGCTAATGCAGGAGATGTGAGTCCAATCCCTGGGATGGGATGAACCCTGGGAAGGAAATGCCAATCCACTCTAGTATTCTTGCCTGAGAAATCACATGGACAGAGGAATCTGGCAGACTATAGTCCAAGGGATTGCAAAAGAGTTGGACACAACTTAGCAACAAAGCAACAACAAAATTTTATCCATTCCAATACTTTAATTGTTCTTTACATGTTTATAATTCTCAAAGCTATATTTCCAAACAAGATTGAATAATTGATCATCTGATTGATGAATTTTGGCCTTTGCTTACTTACCTTCATCTCTACTTTGATCTTTCACAGCCCCCCTGCATAGTAACATATTTAAGACAGCATTCTTTATTCAACTTATCAATTGTCACTTGTCAGATTAGTAAAGACAGTAATGCCAGCATGATTACTGACTACTTAGACTTTTTTTTAAGATTAAGACTCCTATAAAATAGTACATGTGAAAATGTTAACTCTGGAGGCTCAAGTTCCAAGCCTAACATTCCAGATTGGGAAATAAATTCCATATAAAACAAAGGTAGTTTGATTTGCAATTCATGGAATATTTACCTTTAAATTTTTCAGGATTCTCTTATTTGAGTCTTGAGAAAATTCAAATGCAAATAATATTAAAGAAATATTCTTTAGGTTAAGGTTATCCCATCAATCAAATGATCACCCATCAATTAGATGGGACAGGAAAAAAATTTGGTTGACTTGACTGAGAAATCTTGGCCTTTATGTGGTAATGATTTGAATATCACTGCTAGTAGTTAATTTTTTGATTTGACATTATTTAAAATAAAACTCTGAATGCATCCAAACCATATGTAAGAATCTGAGTAGTGTGAATGTACAGTAATTAACAAGAATCACAAACATCTGTTCCTACTGGTGAACTGATACAAGTCTGAAAAGCAACTGTAAACAAAATGTTGATAGATTGTGGTCATTATCCTCATACTGATTAATCTTATTCATCAGCCTGTCAGAATATTAGGTCATGAAAAAACATGATCTATTAATAGTGACATAAAAACATAATTATATATATTTTAAAAAAACTTCTTTGTTTTCTTAATTTCTCTAAAAGTACAGCGGGGATTATCATGCTTAATTTCCCGCATTGGTTCCCTGAATTCACTTTATATAAATTTCAAGGTAATAGATAATCTGCAGATGTAACACAAGAAAGATAATCCCTATTCCAAGAAACTCACACTGTTATCACCACAGGGAAAAAATTCATGTCAATATTTAGGTCTTATTAGAGTTGTCTAAGCTTAATAATAATATGCAAAGATGATACAAGAGACACTCTGTTAACTTTGTCTTTGAAAAATATTTTATGTCATTATTTATAGAAAATCTCTATTGTTTAATATTATACCTATAGTATGATTTTTGTCTTGGCCCTCCTCAAATAGCAGCTTTGCCCCTCATAGTGGAGTTTATGCATAGTTTATTAGGTGTATTACCATGTGAGAAAAGATGTGCTTTAGAAAAATCTAATTACATGTGTTTTAGGTTGAGGTTCTTTAGGGCAAAGGCACAATTTTTCAATATTTAATACGCAGCCAGGATAAATGCAGTTTGACCCACCATTGGTGGAGTATGAAGTACTTTATGTAAGCAATAAAAAAACCTTCTAATATAGCCAAAACCAAAGCCACAAGTGAATTATAAAAATCTTAGCTCTCAAATGAAATCAATTACCTACAAACTCACATCACATATTTAGTTTATTCCAGAGAGACAACAAAAAGGGTTGTTGGTTTTTTTTCCCCCCATTCCATAATGGCTAGGGAGAATTGTTTATTTATTTGTATTGGTTTCATTGCTTATCAGTCATTTGTCATCTTTCAGTTAATCTGAAAATTGCTAAGAAAAGCTCTTTCTACACTACTCCCTGTATACTTTGAAAAATATTAAAATTGAAAACAGCATAAAATTCTGTGCATTACCTATTTTGCCCATCCTTGAGCTTACTTACAGATTTAAAGGGTCTAATATTCAGTGGTTTTTAGGAAATAGGTTACATATTTCAATCTTTATTCCAGTAAATAATCCATATTGCTTATATAATACTTGACTCAAAATGTGAAAATCAAACCAAACCAACCAACAAACAAAATATAAAATAATCTCTGAAAACGAATAGTTCCAAATAAAAACATCAATTTACTTTTTAAACTCTCCAGGATGTCACGAACCGTTAAGAGATAGCAATTTTTGTATTTTCTACTGTAACTTGAGGGCCTAGAACAGTGTCAGGTACATCTTGGATAGCAATTTTTTTTTTAAAAAAAACTGGATAAGTGTCCAAATCATGTGAATAAATCCTTTAAATTAAATGAAATTGTGAATTTAAAATGTATTTGATATTAACAATTAGCAAGTGGCCTGAAATCACTCCTCAAAAAGGGTGAAAATCTGAGCATAAAAAAAATGATACCAATATTATGCACAATAGCTTGAAACTCTGTTGATTATTAAAATAGGGAAGGAGATCAGAATTATTATATTCTCCTGGGGATTATAGAGTCCTCAAGAACTCACCAAAGTTTTTTTAAAAAAAAGTTCTTCAGACTATAATATGAATAAAAAATACTGAAATCATCTTTTAAAGTTCTTTATTAAAACAGATATTTAATGCAGGAAAAAAATCCAAGTCATAAATGTGACTACAGGGAAACAATCATCAAAAAGTGTTGGGAGACTCTGAATCGTATTTGTGTAGATCATAAAAGTCTTAGAACTGGAGTTAAACAGGAAGTTAGAGGTCATTTATTCTAATCTTATATCTGAGGAAATGATTCTTTCTTCAATTACAATATACACAATTACAGTACATTTTCATTTATCTGAGTTCTGAGTTACTTGAAAGCTCAGCTCACTAATTTATTTTCCCACTTGACTTTTATGAAAAAGAAAGAAATTATAAATAGGAAAGATAATTAATACACTTAAAGATAACTCTGGGATACTTCAACACCCTGAAGTGTCTTTTCAGCCATCAGAAAAAGATACAATTATCTTCAGTATTATTTTAGTGCTAACTCTTTGACTTCATACACAGGTGTGGAAACTCTACCTTATAAGGATATTG
This sequence comes from Tragelaphus eurycerus, assembly GCA_935064755.1. Lineage (NCBI taxonomy): Eukaryota > Metazoa > Chordata > Mammalia > Artiodactyla > Bovidae > Tragelaphus > Tragelaphus eurycerus. The sequence goes on along the minus strand of CAKXYN010000004.1, from coordinate 36,885,474 downwards.
TGCACTGTAGGATTTGCCTTGGAATACATGAGTTTTAGATAAAAAAGGCAAGACACAAGGTTCAAATGATGCTAAAGAAAGAAAAGAAAGGACAGTAAGTAGAGACAATATAAATTGTGAGAAATCTAGAAAGAAACAAAAAAGGAAAGAAAAATTAAAACTCGGAGATACAGATATAGCAAGAGATAAAAGAAGGGACTGGCAAATTCTTGATTCTGGGGTTATAACATAACACATCACTCTTATCTCAGATTCTCTTTTCATACCCTGAAAGAACATTATGCAACAACTGAGACACTTTCTTCCTAATGCTTCCTTACAACACACCCCAAGGTAATCTCAAAAAGGTCTCTGTGGCTCACAATCAGACTCTCCTAATAAAAATATGCAAGTATAACAGAATTCTTAGAGAAAATCACTTGGTCTGATAATTACAATATTCCTAACATGTGAAATGGCCGCTTTTGCTTTAATTACTTCAGTAATAGGAGTGCCTTCATGACCCCCAAATTCCTTTAAAAGTGCTCATAGTGATTTTGTTTTCTTCAATGTATTAAGAGGTTTAGAACCTTTCTCGTCTCTCTTTTTTTCCATCCTTTATCTTTATTTTACCTGTGCCCACCTGTCTCCCAACCCTTCCTGCTTTTCCTCATGTTCTTCCTGTTTATCTTTTTCTCCTTGTCCGTCTCCTTGCCCCTCTCTGCTCTCCTTCCCCTCTCCTGCTTTCTGAATTTATAAATTCTTTAAATACAGTGCTAAAGTGTATACTAGAATAAACTGAGCCAGTGTCTTAAATGTTCGTTGTAGAAGCTCCTGGTGTGTTGCAATAATTATTCAGCACATGTAGTTAATACATTCTTAAATAGTAATCATTACTACTTGCTAAGAACAGGTAAAGCTATTAAGAGGGTCTCAAAACAGAATAACCTTTAACTCATCTGAGCAATAAAATACTTTTTAGTACAATTTATGAGGTTTCAAATCCCAAACCCTCACTTTGATAAAAGAGCCTTTGGGTGGTATTTTCTACCCTCGAAGGATCAACTATAGCTACTTCTCTATTTCACTATTATTTGAAAGCTCTGCTATAAAATGGTTTCTTCAAATGAATGAGAGTATCACAAGCAATATGTTCTCTAAATTTTCTTGGCCTAAATCATGCTGATGAGCCAAAGCACTTCCTATAAGTCATGTCTAAACATTATATGGTTAAAAACCATGTGAGCTTTGATTGCTACTCAAACTCTCTTTCAACACCCGATGTTGTTGCCGCTTATTATCTTGTGACCTTGACTTCATCTCCTTGACTATAATTCCCTCACTTGTAAAACTGGAACAAGAAAACTGACTTTGCAGGGCTATAGGTGGGAGACATTGAGGCATTTTGAAATGTCTCTCAAATAATTGAATATATTACATACATATGTATATATGTTATTTTTACATATTGTATCACCTATTATATAATATTTATAGATATATTTATGTACTATATAATATATATATAATACAGTGAGCATGCATTTAAACACAAATGCAAACAGCTGTCACTGTTAACTTATTAAAATATATCTTTTCATGCTTATTGCTTAAATACACTTTAATTTAAAGTTTGCCCGTATGCATTGCCCCAATTTTCTCCTTTGTCAGATTCCACCAATTTTACTGAGTCAATAAGAAGAATTTTCCTTGACATCACTGATGTCTATTCATTTACCTTTCCAAACACTGGTCCAATTTGACACTGAATACCATTATATTTGTATCTGTGTATTACATTTTTGCAAGGCAGATATACTGGGATCAGGGAGGCATAAACATAAACACATAAAAAGTATTGGATAGCAAGATTTCTTTATTGGTTAAGACTTTTTTCAGTCATTCATTTAAACAACATTTATTGGCTTGTTGTTATTGTTCAGTCACTAAGTCATGTCCAACTCTTTGCAACTCCATGAGGTACAACCCGCCAGGCTCCTCTGTCTATGGAATTTTCCAGGCAAGAATACTAGTGTGGGTTGCCATGTCCTACTCCAGGGGATCTTCCTAATCCAGGAATCGGACCCACATTTCTTGCATTGGCAGGGGATTCTTTACCACTGAGACACCTGGGAAGCCCCATTTATTGGCTACTTATAACAAAAAAAAAGAAAAGAGGGGGACTTCCCTGATGGCTCAGATGGTAAAGAATCTACATGCAATGTGGGAGACCTGGCTTCAATTCCTGAGTCAGGAAGATCCCCTAGAGAAGGGCCTGACAACCCACTCCAGTAATCTTGCCTAGAGAATACCATGGACAGAAGAGCCTGGCAGGCTACAGTCCATGATTGCAAAGAGCTGGACATGACTGAGTAACTAACACTATGATAAAAATATATTGGGTGATATATAGAAGAGATATTTCCTACTCCCAAAGAATTGAAATTAAATTATTTGAGTCTGTTTCACAATGGACTGACATTAAAATGTGTTTCTTGAAGGACCATTGCACACAAGGAAATATACTGAATGTTGTAGAAGATACAAAAATTAAGACAATAGAATGCTTATTAGAGTTTGTATGATTAATATGTCATTATTATATGAAGCATATATGAGAATCAGTACATATTAATAACATTAATAGTAATTTTTAACATTAAAGAACACTTATGTCAAAAATTATCGTATAATTCTAATTTTACAGACGAGAAAACTGAAGTGCAGAAGTCATTTTATTCAAGATCATGTGGCTACTAAGTTTAACAGTTTAGATTTGAGTGTGTGTGATTGAACTCCAGATCTCAACATAACCACTGCAGTACATTGCCTCTTTTAACTGATAAAAAAAAAAAAAAGAAAGAAAGAAAAGAAATCTAATATCTATGACATACCTAACACAATTGGAATAAGTTGTAGGTTCCTAATAGTTTTTTTTTTTTTTTTTCTGAGACAGATTATGGATTTAACTTTGAATGCTGGATTAGATAGAAGGTGCAGTTAGCAGATGGAAAGGTTTTAGTTTGAAGCAACAGTCTGACCAGTGGTATTTAAAATGCCACAGGGGGTGATCTATAAGCAGTGAAATTTGGATACAGACAAGGCCATGGACTTGACTCTGTAACAATTCAGGTCTGAACGGTATGAGTCCTCTTACACACTGATTTTTTTCAATATTTATAGTATGTACATTTTGTTTTATGGATCTTTAAATTAATAATGTGGAAATGCTTATGTTTTATTAGAAATCAAAATATGTGGCATTCAAAGAACTTGGGTATATAAATGTATGTATAACTGAATCACTTTTTTGTACACCTGAAAGTAATACAATGCTGTAAATAAACTGTACATCAATAAAAATAAATAAATTTTTTAAAAAAGAAAAAAAGAGTTGGAGATTAAAAAGCAAAAATCAAACAAGTAAACAAACAAAACAATAACAAAAACCCACAAAAAACAACTAGGGTTTAAGTCCTGATTCTATCCAAACTACTTTCATACCATTGGGTGAGTCGTTTATCAATTACTTTGTTTTTCAGGCAGAGATAGCAGTACATGGATTTTTGACAGTGTGGGGTCAGTGCCCCTACCCCCACATTGTTTGAGAGTCAACTATGTAGAGGGGAAAAGCAAATATTATGGCTGAAAGACATGAGTGAAGAAATTCTACAGCCACGAGAGCACTTTAAACCTTTTAAAAAGATAAACCGCTGAAAGTGCAGACCACCTGACAAGGTGTGACAGCCTAATCTTCTTGAGGTGTTTGAAGAGGTCACCAGAGCTGTCTGAACCTGAAGAACTGTGACTCTGCTGATCCTGAAACAATCCTGCTATCTTTCAGGCAGCCCAGGAAGGTTCTGCTTAAACGACTGCATGAAATCATCCTTAACATATGGGGCTCTAAAATAATGCTGTGTGTTGTCAGATATACCAGTTTTAACTGTCTCCAAGAGCAAAGGTAACAACGTTAAATACACCATACATCATGGCTTCTTTCTAGTTCTGTCACCGTCTAGATCCATCCAGAAGCTACTGAATAAAATGGTTGACTTGAGCACCTTCATCCTTGGGAAGGTGAAGCAGAGGATAAAAATCTTTTCTCAAAGTGTGAGAAAAGGAGAGGTAAATTTGGAGTTTTCAATTACACAAGACAAATTTCAGGCCCTTTTGAGAGAGCTGCAATCCACCGTCATATAAAACGGACACACCTTTAGTAGTTAAAAAGGAAAATGATAATTTTTAAAAAGAAATTCCCAGAATCCCCAGGTGGCTCAGTGATAAAATAATCCTGCCAATGTGAGACACAGGAGACACGAGCTCGATCCCTGGGTCAGAAAGATCCCTAGAGAAGAGAAGGGCAACCCACTCCAGTAGTCTTGCCTAAAATTCCCATGGACTGAGGAGCCTGGCAGGCTACAGTCCATGAGGTCATAAAAGTCACACACTACTGGGCAACTGAGCACTCAACAAGAAGAAAAACAATCTCAAAAGTTGGGCAGAATTAGGTCCTTGGCCTTGAGAAAAACTCGGAAGCCAGGATCGGAGTTCTCTGTGTTGCCCTGTTCTTTCCTTCCTTCTGTTCTGTATTATTACTTGCTAAATCAATTGCAGATGCTTGCCTCGGGCCAGTGCATTTAAGCCCTTTCTTAGGGTTTTGATAGTACCCTGTGAGAATAATTTCACCCATAACTCCTTACCAGTTCCCTACACTGTCTTGACTTCTCTACCAGAAAATTGTTATTATACTTATAACAGCATTCTGAGACTATTTCACCAAGCTGCTAATAAAACTCTGTTTTATACAACCAATGAATTATGCCTTCAATGTCTTTTTATCTGTGCATGATGTCCTAGATTAATGCACTATATAATGTTTGTAAATACAACCATGTTTTTTCTTTAAAAGTCACTAAGAGGATTTTAATAAACATTGAAATGATCAATGTGTTAATTGGCTCCAGATAATGTTTATCAAATATTTAGGAAGAGAAAATAGAGTACTGTATGGCAAATAATCCAATTCAAGGAAGTTATTTTTTTGGAAGAGATTTGCTTAAATAGGGATAGAATTTCAACACTAAGAGCTGTTTTAAATACAAATGGGAAAAGAGGTAACAATTAGCTTAAGTAAAAGTTAATACAACATTAGGTTTGCAAATTCAGTTGAAAAAAGTTAGAAAACTTGTATTTTGTGTTACAAGATAAATTGAAATTATGTCCTTTGGTTGTGTGAAAGACCACATGGATTTTAATTTTATTAGTATTATTTATTAACATAATGTTCTACAATGCAAAACTGATGACCTAAATAATGATTTCTCCTGATTCTGAATATGAGGGACTGTTTGATCATTTGGGAAAAAAAGTTATACAAAACATATCAAATTACTTATCTATCTATATGTAATTTTTTGTCCCTTTTGCACTATCTTAGCAGATGGAGTTCAAACTGTTATTGAAAATTTAAATTTCAAGAGTAAAAAAATTAATGGATAAAAGTGTGCTAACTTATTATATAAAAGTGTGATAATATTTCTAATGTTAATGAAAACTCTTGGGCTCTCAAGGGAGCAGCAAACTCTTCCCAGAGTCTCCACATTCTTCATGGCAAACAGCCATTCGAGTTTACAAGAGAAACTTGACTATTGGACATTCATTTCCAGCTTTGTTATTTTGTTTCTCAAAGCCAAATGGAGACAAAGAATTAGAATTTCCTGACTTGGAACCTAAAGTTGGTTCATTGCATTTACATTTTATCTCTGCCTATATTTTACAGGGCAATTGAAAGTGAAAATGTTAGTCCTCTGTCCTGTCCTACTCTTTGCAACTCTGTGGGCTGTAGCCCACCAGGCTTTTCTGTCTATGGAATTCTCCAGGCAAGGATACTGGAGTGGGTTGCAATTTCCTTCGCCAAGGGATCTTTCTGACCCGGGGATCAAACCCAGGGTTCCTGCTTTTCAGGTGTATTCTTTACTGTCTGAGCCACCAGAGAAGTCCCACAGGGCAATTAAATTGACATTAAACCATTAAACCCAACAAGGATGTTCCACAAAACTTAGAATGGGGATTTTTTTTTCCAACAAGTTTATGTCATTGGAGAATTTAGGATTAAAAGCGACACGGACAGCAGGATTTGCACTGGGGAAAAAAAAAAAATATGAGGAAAGTCATGATGTTTTTTTCTTCTAAATATGACCTTAACAGAGGAATAACATAAATGAGAATTCTACATTTTAAGACTTGAAGATATATGCAATTTAAAAAAATGTTCTGAGTGATGCAGTGAGAGAAAAATGTCAGTAAGTCAGATGTAGATATGACGAGTCCTATATTTTATTATAAAAATCCTTACCAAATTTTCTTTTACTTCCCTATAGTGTAAGAAATAGTTTGTCAGATATATATGTTATGAAAGAAGATATACTTGAAAATGCAATGTTTAGGTCACATAAATATGTTAGTTTTCTTTTAAATAAAAATATTATTCAAGATTATATTTAATTTTCAACATCACTGTGTATTTAATACAAAAATAATTTATGTTGCAATTAAATCTTTATATCTAGTTTATTCTTTGAGTCATGGGTAGTTCAGTGCCAAAAATATTTGAGTTGGTCCCTGTGCTTAAGCTTATTTTGTACCAAAATTACTCCTAAGCAATACTTTGCTTCTCAAATCTATTATAATTATTTATGCTGTATCATAGCTTCCACAAGATAAAGGATATAAGAATATCTCACATTTGTCAGGGAGGTATCTATTTGTGCAGTTATGTTATGTTTACTGCTAAAAATATGATAGCATCACATAGTGTTTGCATCATAAAATGAGGTGTGGTATGACATCATTCTGAAAGAGATGGGAATACTAGACCACCTAATCTGCCTCTTGAGAAACCTGTTTGCAGGTCAGGAAGTAACAGTTAGAAATGGACATGGAACAACAGACTGGTTCCAAAGAGGAAAAAGGGTATGTCAAAGCTGTATACTGTCACCCTGCTTATTTAACTTACATGCAGAGTACATCATGAGAAACGCTAGGCTCGATGAAACACAAGCTGGAATCAAGATTGCCGGGAGAAATATCAATAACCTCAGATATGCAGATGACACCACCCTTATGGCAGAAAGTGAAGAGGAACTAAAGAGCCTCTTGATGAAAGTAAAAGAGGAGAGTGAAAAAGTTGCCTTAAAACTCAACATTCAGAAAACAAAGATCATGGCATCTGGTCCCATCACTTCATGGGAAATAGATGGGGAAATAGTGGAAACAGTGTCAGACTATTTTTTGGGACTCCAAAATCACTGCAGTTGGTGATTGCAGCCATGAAATTAAAAGACACTTACTCCTTGGAAAGAAAGTTATGACCAACCTAGATAGCATATTCAAAAGCAGAGACATTACTTTGCCAACAGAGGTCCGTCTAGTCAAGACTATGGTTTTTCCAGTGGTCATGTATGGATGTGAGAGCTGGACTGTGAAGAAAGATGAGCGCTGAAGAATTGATGCTTTTGAACTGTGGTGTTGGAGAAGACTCTTGAGAGTCCCTTGGACTGCAAGGAGATCCAACCAGTCCATTCTAAAGGAGATCAGTCCTCGGTGTTCGTTGGAAGGAATGATGCTAAAGCTGAAACACCAATACTTTGGCCACCTCATGTAAAGAGTTGACTCATTGGAAAAGACTCTGATGCTGGGAGGGATTGGGGGCAGGAAGAGAAGGGGACAACAGAGGATGAGATGGGTGGATGGCATCACCAACTTGATAGATATGGGTTTGGGTCAATTCCGGGAGTTGGTGATGGACAGGGAGGCCTGGCATGCTGCAATTCATGGGGTCACAAAGAGTCAGACACGACTCAGTGACTGAACTGAACTGATGACATCATTTCCTCCCTCAAGGAGGAAAGTCTTCTGGGCTTCTTACTTCTCAAACAGGAGAGTGAAGGAAATTAGCTGGCAAAAGTTCTTTGAACTATGTCTTTATCACTATGTCATGAAAGCCAAGGCCACATTAGAAAGTTAAAAAGATAAAAGACAAGGTAAATATCTAGTTGAAGAGTGTATCAAAACAGTAACCTTAGTTGAAGAGATTTGTGCCAATTATTTAAACATTCTGAGCCTTCAGTTTCTTCATTTTGAAAGTAGGGTTGATGATAGTTATTTGTAAAAATTATGAGGCAACCAGTCTAAGGAGGTTATTTCAGTGTCTGAAACTTAGTAAATACTCAATGAACATTATATTTTATTTGATGTTAAGATATTTCATTTGAACTGAAATAGTATGCTTTTCTCTACTGTGTGGGTATATGCTATGCTATGCTAAATCACTTCAGTGATGTCCAACTCTGTGCGACCCCATAGATGGCAGCCCACCAGGCTCCCCCATCCCTGGGATTCTACAGGCAAGAACACTGGAGTGGGTTGCCATTTCCTTCTCCAATGCATGAAAGTGAAAAGTGAAAGTGAAGTCGCTCAGCTGTGTCCGACTCTTAGCGACCCCATGGATTGCAGCCTAACAAGCTCTTCCATTCATGGGATTTTCCAAGCAAGAGTGCTGGAGTAGGGTGCCATTGCCTTCTCCGGTGTGGGTATATGCATCCATGTATATGTATATATATATATATATATATATATATTTGTTTATTATGCATTTTTATTTATATTACTATATCCCAGGTGGTGCTAGTGGAAAAGAGCACACCTTCCAAAGCAGGAAATGTAAAAGACATGGGTTCAGTCCCTGAGTCAGAAAGATCCCCTGGAGAAGGGCATGGCAATCCACTCTAGCATTCTTGCCTGGAGAACCCCATGGACAGAGAAGCCTGGTGGGCTACAGTCCATAGGGTCGCAAAGAGTAGAACATGACCAAAGTTACTTAACACACACACATACACACACATACAGACAAACACACACACATACTTAAGATATATATATCTTATTTAAGAGAGCACCAAGATGACTGTAGGGTTTAGCTTTGTTCTTTGTTTTTATAAAGGCCAAGAGGAGAATAAAGCTTGTCTAATATGCCCCTGCCTGTAAGGCATTTGCTAAAATTTAAGTCAATTGTAACCAAAATGGTTCTTTCTTTTTATATAGCCTGTCATTCAAGCTCAGAATCACAATGATGACTGCAAGCCAACTTTAAATTCCAAAAGAAGATGCACTTCGATATTTAGAATAGGAACTAATAGTATTTTAAAAATTGCTAAGGACATAGTACATCATGTATTCTTCACAACTGTCAATAAATAATTGGTTAAGTTCAAACAGAACTGAAATTCCAGCTGAGTTATTTTTAAACCTAAAAGATGATACTGTTGAAGTGCTGCATTCAATATGCCAGCAAATTTGGAAACTCAACAGTGGTCAATGGACTGGAAAAGGTCAGCTTTCATGCCAATCCCAAAGAAGGGTAATGCCAAAGAATATTCAAACTGTTCTACAATTGCGATCATTTCACATGCTAGCAAGACAATGCTCAAAATCTTTCAAGCTAGGCTTCAACAGTGCATGAACTGAGAACTTCCAGATGTACAAGCTGGATTTATAAAAAGCAGAGGAACCAGAGACCAAATTGCCAACATGTGTTGCATCATATAAAAAAACTAAAGAATTCCAGAAAAACGTCTGCTTCTGTTTCACTGACTATACTAAAGCCTTTGACTGTGTGGATCAAACTGTGGAAATTTTTTTAAAGAAATGGGAATATCAGGCCACCTCACCTGCCTCCTGAGAAACCTGTATGCAGGCCAAGAAGCAACAGTTAGAACTGGACATGGAACAACGGACCAGTCCTAAATTGGGAAAGGAGTATGTCAAGGCTGTATATTTTCACCCTGCTTGTTTAACTTTTATGCAAAGTTGGGCTGGATGACTCACAAGCTGGAATCAAGATTGTCAGGAGAAATATTAGCAACCTCACATATACAGATGATACCACCCTTATGGCAGAAAGTGAAAAAGAACTAAGGAGCCTTTTGATGAGCAAGAAAGAGGAGAGTGAAAAAGCTGGGTTAAAACCAAAAAACTAATATCATGGCATTCAGTCCCATAACCTCATGGCAAATTGATGGGGAAAAAAGTGGAAACAATGACAGATTCTTTTCTTGGCCTCCAAAATCACTGTGGATGATGATTGTAGCCATGAAATTAAAAGATGCTTGTTCCTTGGAAGGGAAGCTGTGACAAACCTGGACAGTGCATTAAACAGCAAAGACATAACTTTGCTGACAAAGGTCCTTCTAGTCAAAGCCATGGTTCAGACAAACAACTAATTTCAAAAATATACAAGCAACTCCTACAGCTCAATTCCAGAAAAATGAAAGACCCAATCAAAAAATGGGCCAAAGACCTAAATAGACAATTCTCCAAAGAAGACATACAGATGGCTAACAAACACATGAAAAGATGCTCAACATCACTCATTATCAGAGAAATGCAAAACAAAACCACTATGAGGTACCATTTCACACCAGTCAGAATGGCTGCGATCCAAAAGTCTACAAGCAATAAATGCTGGAGAGAGTGTGGAGAAAAGGGAACCCTCTTACACTGTTGGTGGGAATGCAAACTAGTACAGCCACTATGGAGAACAGTATGGAGATTCCTGAAAAAACTGCAAATAGAACTGCCTTATGATCCAGCAATCCCACTGCTGGGCATACATACTGAGGAAACCAGAATTGAAAGAGACACGTGTACCCCAATATTCATCGCAGCACTGAGTATAATAGCCAGGACATGGAAGCAACCTAGATGTCCATCATCAGACGAATGGATAAGAAAGCAGTGGTACATATACACAATGGAATATTACTCAGCCATTAAAAAGAATACATTTGAATCTGTTCTAATGAGGAGGATGAAACTGGAGCCTATTATACAGAGTGAATTAAGCCAGAAAGAAAAATACTAATACAGTATACTAACGCATGTATATGGAATTTAGAAAGATGTTAACAATAGCCCTGTATAGGAGACAGCAAAAGAGACACAGATGTATAGAACAGTCTTTTGGACTCTGTGGGAGAGGGAGAGGGTGGGATGACTTGGGAGAATGGCATTGTAATATGTATAATATTATATATTAAACGAGTCACCAGTCCAGGTTCGATGCACTATACTGGATGCTTGGGGCTGGTGCACTGGGACGACCCAGAGAGATGGTATGGGGAGGGAGGAGGGAGGAGGGTTCAGGATGGGAAACACATGTATACCCGTGGCAGATTCATTTTGATATATGACAAAACCAATGCAATATTGTAAAGTTAAAATAAAAAAAAAAAAAAGGCCATGGTTTTTCTAGTAATCATGTACAAATGTGAGAGCTCGACCATAAAGAAGGCTGAGCATGGAAGAATTGATGCTTTTGAATTTGTGGTGCTCAAGAAGACTCTTGAGAGTCCCTTGGACTGGAAGGAGATCAAACTAGTCAATCCTAAAGGAAATCAACCTTGCTTTTTGATTGATGGTGAAGTTGAATCTCCAATACTTTGACCATCTGACGCGAAGAGCCAAAAGATTGGAAAAGACTGATGCTGAGAAAGATTGATATCAGGATGAGGAGGGAGCAACAGAGGAAGAGGTGGTTGGATAGCATCACCAACTCCATGGATATGAGTTTGAGCAAACTCTGGGAGATGGTAAAGGACAGGGAGGCCTGAAGTGCTGCAGTCCATGGGATCGCAGAGTCAGATAGGACTTAGTGACTGAATAACAACAAAAACAGAACTGATTCAGTAAGGACTGGAACCCAAGTTTTAAGTGTCTGTTTTACTTCTAATTAATCCTCATTGCTCCAGATTACTAAGTCTCAGTAACAAGTATGTCTTGTGTAAAAGCAGTGACAGTGGTATGACGATCTCTGTGACATGCCTATATGTATGGAGAAACAACTGCCTCACCTATCAGAAAAGCAAATATCCATGGTAACCCTTGATCTTAAAGCTGACAGATCAGAATACAAGGTGGATTGTGGCACAGGAGATGTGTTAAATTTTATGATTCAAGTCTACTGGGAGATGACTGTCAATTTGGAATGTATAGAATGTAACTTTGATTTCGTATCCTAGGGATTTGCATTGATTTAGTGGATTATTTTTAATTCAATATCTTTTGTCAAGAAAAAAGTACTTTCTGGATTTTAAAAATTTAGATGGTTTCTTATCAGGGACATTAGTACTCTCAGGGAATGAAGTCCTTAAGAGCATTTTGGTTATGTTTTTAATTTTCCACTTTCACACACAGCAGGATGCAAGATGCAATTTGTTTGGTTTTTGCATCATTCTTTTGGTTATTTTAAAATAATGAGCTGGATTTAAATAATTCTTTGCAAACCACTAGCTTTGTTCATAGTGATGCTTCCTAAGGCCCACTTGACTTCACATTCCAGGATATCTGGCTCTAGTTGAGTGATCACACCATCATAATTATCTGGTTTGTGAATATCTTTTTTGTACAGTTCTTCTGTGTATTCTTGCCACCTCTTCTTAATCTCTTCTGTTTCTCTTAGGTCCTTACCATTTCTGTCCTTTATTGAGCCCATGTTTGCATAAAATTTTCTCTTGGTATCTCTAATTTTCTTGAAGAGATCTCTAGTCTTTCCCATTCTATTGTTCTCCTCTATTTATTTGCATCGATTGCTGAGGAAGGCTATCTTACCTCTCCTTGCTATTCTTTGGAACTCTGCATTCAAATGGGTATATCTTTCCTTTTCCCCTTTGATTTTCGATTGTCTTATTTTCATAGTTATTTGTAAGGCCTCCTCAGACAGCCATCGTGTTTTTCGAATTTCTTTTTCCTGGGGATGGTCTTGATTCCTGTCTCTTGTACAATGTCACAAACCTCCATCCATAGTTCACCAGGCACTCTGTCTATCAGATCTAGTCCCTTAAATCTATTTCTCACTTCCACTGTATAGTCATAAGGGATTTGATTTAGGTCATACCTGAGTGTTCTAGAGGTTTTCCCCCACTTTCTTCAATTTCAGTCTGAATTTGGCAATAAGGAGTTCATGATCTGAGGCACAGTCAGCTCTCAGTCTTGTTTTTGTTGACCGTATAGAGCTTCTTCATCTTTGGCTGCAAAGAATATAATCAATCTGATTTCAGTGTCAACCATCTGGTGAAGTTCATGTGTAGAGTCTTCTCTTGTGTTGTTGAAAGATCACTGTGAAAAAAGCTAGTGGAGGTGATGGAATTACAATTGAGCTATTTCAAATCCTGAAAGATGATGCTGTGAAAGTGCTGTACTCAATATGCTAGCAAATTTGGAAAACTCAGCAGTGGTCACAGGACTGGAAAAGTGAGTTTTCATTCCAATCCCAAAGAAAGGCAATGCCAAAGAATGCTCAAACTACCTCACAATTACATTCATCTCACATGCTAGTAAAGTAATGCTCAAAATTCTCCAAGCCAGGCTTCAGCAATACATGAACCATAAACTTCCAGATGTTCAACCTGGTTTTAGAAAAGGCAGAGGAACCAGAGATCAAATTGCCAACATCCGCTGGATCATCAAAAAAGCAAGGGAGTCCAGAAAAACATCTATTTCTGCTTGATTGACTATGCCATAGCCTTTGACTGTGTATCACAATAAACTGAAATTTTCTGAAAGAGATGGGAATACCAGACCACCTGATCTGCCTCTTGAGAAATCTGTATGCAGGTCAGGAAGCAACAGTTAGAACTGGACATGGAACAACAGACTGGTTCCAAAGAGGAATAGTACGTCAAGGCTGTATATTGCCACCCTGCTTATTTAACTTATATGCAGAGTACATCATGAGAAACGCTGGGCTGGAAGAAACACAAGCTGGAATCAAGATTGCTAGGAGAAAGATCAATAACCTCAGATATGAAGATGACACCACCCTTATGGCAGAAAGTGAAGAAGACCAAAAGAGCCTCTTGATGAAAGTGAAAGAGGAGAGTGAAAAAGTTGGCTTAAAGCTCAACATTTGGAAAACTAAGATCATGGCATCTGGTCCCATCACTTCATGGGAAATAGATAGGGAAACAGTGGAGACAGTGTCAGACTTTATTTTTCTGGGCTCCAAAATCACTGCAGTTGGTGATTGCAGCCATGAAATTAAAAGATGCTTAATCCTTGGAAGGAAAGTTATGACCAACCTAGATAGCATATTCAAAAGCAGAGACATTACTTTGCCAACAGAGGTCCGTCTTGTCAAGGCTATAGTTTTTCCAGTGGTCATGCATGGATGTAAGAGTTGGACTATAAAGAAAGCTGAGCCCTGAAGAATTGATGCTTTTGAACTGTGGTGTTGGAGAAGACTCTTGAGAGTCCCTTGGACTGCAAGGGGATCCAACCAGTCCATCCTAAAGGAGATCAATCCTGGGTGTTCTTTGGAAGGACTGATGTTGAAGCTGAAACTCCAATACTTTGGCCACCTGATGCAAAGAGCTGATTCACTGGAAAAGACCCTGATGCTGGGAAAGATTAAGGGCAGGAGGAGAAGGGGGCAACAGAAGATGAGATAGTTGGATGGCATCACTGACTCAATGCACATGGGTTTGAGTGGACTCTGGAAGTTGGTGATGCAAAGGGAGGCCTGGTGTGCCACGGTTCATGAGGTCTCAAAGAGTTGGACACAACTGAGCAATTGAACTGAAGTGAACTTGGAAACCACTAAAATGTCTTGTGAATAGTAGGTATATTTACCTTGGAAATGATAAATACATTTACACAATAACACTTCTTTTGTTTCATACTCCAATTCTTAAGAATTTAATTTTGCCTCTGACCTTTTACCAGGCTGTTTTATATACTTCAATTCAGTCTATAATTTTAGGCCTGTTAACAAGCACTCTGAAATATAGTAGAAGAATTTCTAGGTTAATTACAGATTGATGCAGTTTTAGAACAAATTCATTTATGTTTTCTTTTTAAATACATTATAGTTTTTAGAGCAGTTTTATATTCACAGCAAAATTGAGCAGAACATATAGAGTTCCAATATACTATTGTCTGCCACATATAAAGTCTTCCCAACTAGCAACATCCCACATTAAAATGGCATACTTGTTACTATCTACGATTCTACCTCCACACAGCATTATTATGCAAAGTTCATAGCATATATTAGGGTTCACTCACATATTAATGTTAATGATTGGCTGAATTTCTTTAATAGACACAGGCTTATGATAACTGTATATTTTTTCTTGTTTGAGTTTCAGCAGATTATCTTTCAAGGAATTAATCCACTTCATCTAGGTTATCAAATCTGTGAGCATAAAGTTTTTCATGGTGTGTATATATATATATATATATATATATTTTTTTTTTTTTTTCAGCCTTTCATTGTCTATGGGACCTGTAATGATGTCCTCAATTTTCTTTCTGATATTAACTTGCATTATCTTCCCCTTCCTCCTCTCTCTTTTTTTCCCCCTTCATTAGCCTGACTAGAAACACTTATTTTAGAAATCTATTCAAAAAGCCAGCTTTTGATTTCATTTTAAAAATTAATTTCCTACTTTTAATTTCATTAATGTCTGGTCAAATTTTTATTACTTATTTTCTTCTGTTTACTTTGGATTTAATTTGTTCTTCTTTTTACAAATTTCTTAAGGTGGAAGCTTAGATTACTGTAGATTATTTAGTAGATTTAGTATGTAAATTATTTAGATTATCTTGATTACTTTGCCTGGAAAATCCCATGGATTTAGGAGCCTGGTAGGCTACAATCCATGGGGTCACAAAGAGTCGGACATGACTGAGTGACTTCACTTTCACTTTTGATTTACTTTGATTATTTAGTAACTTTAGTAATTTTAGTCTCTTTTCTCATAGTCAATGCTGTATATTTCCCTACAGGCACTGTTTTCACTTATATCCTATGAAATTTAACAAGTTGTCTTTCATTTTCACTTAGATCAAAAGATTTTTAAATTTCCTTTGAGATTTCTTATTTGATCCATACTTTATTTAGAATTGTCTTGTATAATTTTTAAGTACTAGAGATTTTTACTATATCTTTTTTAATAGCATATTTTGATTTTTTTCTTCTAGAAATTCATGGATAAAATTATGATTAATGATATTTTACTTCCATATACGTTTAATTTTACTGTTAAAAATACATTACTTAATTTCCCTTTTCTGATAAAGATAGAGATAGTGTATGACTATTTATTTTGTAGTCTTGGCTAGCAGATGGTTTATAAGTTATATGTCTATTTAGGAAGAAAATTGCACTGCACATTAAAATAATTATGGATCTTATAGGGAAATTAACATTTAGTGCTACAAATTTTTAACTTTCCCCCTTAGGTAGGTCTGGAAATACCCTATAGGGTAGATATTATTCACTGCATAAAGCTACTCACAGAAGTAATGTTTTCAGCATAGAATAATTTTAGGTGAAAAAGTCAAGACTTAAACCTTCATTTTAAAACTTGCATTTTGCTCGCTACCTAAGAAAGCAAACAAATAACAAAGCAAACAGAACAAATCTGTTCACACACCTGTGAACAGACACGTTCAATACTCTGTAAGATAAAATAAATCAAATAGTGAGAAAATATTTGAACATTTTTGTTTCCGTTTTTAATCTTTGAGTAGTACTGTAGGCTGCTAAGACAGTGCCCTATGTTTTATACTGATCTTATCTGCTTTCAGTTCAGTTCAGTTCAGCTCAGTCGCTCAGTCATGTCCGACTCTTTCCGACCCATGAATTGCAGCACACCAGGCCTCCCTGTCCATCACCAACTCCCGGAATTCACTCAGACTCACGTCCATCGAGTCGGTGATGCCATCCAGCCATCTCATCCTCTATCATCCCTTTCTCCTCCTGCCCTCAATCCCTCCAAGCATCAGAGTCTTTTCTAATGAGTCAACTCTTCGCATGAGGTGGCCAAAGTACTGGAGTTTCAGCTTTAGCATCATTCCTTCCAAAGAAATCCCAGGGCTGATCTCCTTCAGAATGGACTGGTTGGATCTCCTTGCAGTCCAAGGCACTCTCAAGAGTCTTCTCCAACACCACAGGTCAAAAGCATCAATTCTTCGGCACTCAACTTTCTTCACAGTGTACCTCTCACATCCATACGTGACAACTGGGAAAAAAAAAAAAAAATAGCCTTGACTAGATAGACCTTTGTTGGCAAAGTAATGTCTCTGCTTTTGAATATGCTATCTAGGTTGGTCATAACTTTCCTTCCAAGGAGTAAGCGTCTTTTAATTTCATGGCTGCAGTCACCATCTGTAGTGATTTTGGAGCCCCCAAAAATAAAGTCTGACACTGTTTCCACTGTTTCTCCATCTATTTCCCATGAAGTGATGGGGCCAGATACCGTGATCTTCATCTTCTGAATGTTGAGCTTTAAGCCAACCTTTTCACTCTCCACTTTCACTTTTATCAAGAGGCTTTTTAGTTCCTCTTCACTTTCTGCCATAAGGGTGGTGTCATCTGCATGTCAGAGGGTATTGATATTTCTCCCGGCAATCTTGATTCCAGCTTGTGTTTCTTACAGTCCAGCGTTTCTCATGATGTACTCTGCATATAAGTTAAATAAGCAGGGTGACAATATACAGCCTTGACGTACTCCGTTTCCTATTTGGAAACAGTCTGTTGTTCCATGTCCAGTTCTAACTGTTGCTTCCTGACCTGCATACAAATTTCTCAAGAGACAGGTCAAGTGGTCTGGTATTCCCATCTCTTGAAGAATTTTCCAAAGTTTATTGTGATCCACACAGTCAAAGGCTTTGGCATAGTCAGTACAGCAGAAATAGATGTTTTTCTGGAACTCTCTCGGTTTTTCCAGGATCCAGCAGATGTTGGCAATTTGGTCTCTGGTTCCTCTGCCTTTTCTAAAACCAGCTTGAACATATGGAAATTCACAGTTCATGTATTGCTGAAGTCTGGCTTGGAGAATTTTGAGCATTACTTTACTAGCATGTGAGATGAGGGCAATTGTGCGGTAGTTTGAGCATTCATTGGCATTGCCTTTCTTTGGGATTGGAATGAAAACTGACCTTTTTCAGTCCTTGGCCACTGCTGAGTTTTCCAAATTTTTTGGCATATGAGTGCAGCATTTTCACAGCATCATCTTTCAGGATTATACAGTGGAAGTGACAAATAGATTTAAGGGACTAGATCTGATAGATAGAGTACCTGATGAACTATGGAATGAGGTTCGTGACACTGTATAGGAGACAGGGATCAAGAACATTCCCATGGAAAAGAAATGCAAAATGGCTGTCTGGGGAGGCCTTACAAATAGCTGTGAAAAGCAAAGGAGAAAAGGAAAGATATAAGCATCTGAATGCAGAGTTCCAAAGAATAGCAGAAGAGATAAGAAAGCCTTCCTCAGCAATCAATGCAAAGAAATAGAGGAAAACAACAGAATGGAAAGACTAGAGATCTGTTCAAGAAAATTAGAGATACCAAGAGAACATTTCACGCAAAGATGGGCTTGATAAAGGACAGAAATCGTATGGGCCTAACAGAAGGAGAAGAGACTAAGAAGAGGTGGCAAGAATACATTGAAGAACTGTACAAAAAAGATCTTCATGACCAAGATAATTACGATGGTGTGATCACTCACCTAGAGTCAGACATGTGTTCTAGATTGGTGGTAATAGAAAGAAAAGGTGGGCCATGTATATAATTTTATATTTTATAATTATTTTTATAAGTAAAAAGCAAATGAATTCAATTTAATTGAGATACAATATATACTCTGATGTATCCTAAACATTATTTCAAAATAAATGATTATAAAATACTGACAGTGCATAGTCTTATTTTTGGACTGTCTAAAAACCAGTGTATTTTATACTTAAAAATATCACAATATAAATATTTAGATTCCATGAAATTTTCAGTTGAATATGCAAAGTTGGACATCCAAATTCTTACAAATAGGTACTTATCCAATAAAAATATATTAAAATAATTTTATTTTAATATTTTCATTTATTTGATAAAATTGATTTATTTTTTATGAATAATTGATTTGAAGCAAAAACAGTCATTCAAAAATTATACTTAAGTAGTTATATAATAACTTTTTTTCTCTAGGAAAGTTGTTTTATTAACATTGAATTCAAAGCAATACTGTTTAAATTAAAAAGCAACTCTGAATATATCAACAGAATACTCTGCTAATTTTTCCTATAGTTTTGCAGGCCACTTATATAATGCTTTTGTTTAAAATTGAGATTCCTTGTTATTGATTTGTGTCAGAAAATTATGTAAAATCATTGTTAGTGTATGAAAAGTTGAGATTTCATTATAAATTGTCATACTTGTCTCTCTAGGTAACACAAAGATCTTCAGCAACATGAAAAAATGTGATCTCCCTTCACATTCAGCATATTTATATTCATTTGATATTGATGAGAAAATGTAAAGCACAGTGCCATTTTTAAATTACTTTTCATTGTTGAATATTTAACAAGACTTCTTTTTTTTTTTTTTTCCCAAGAAAATCTTGAGTTGGAGTTAACAATATGGTGAACCTTTATAAAACTTTTCCCCTAATCAGTAAGTCTTGCCAAAATACACACCATCGTTATCTTCTATTTCTTTCAACAGTTCCATAAACTGGTGATGGTTCAAAATACTTGCACATATATATGGAACTATTTTAACCACTACACTTGTGATGATTTTCATAGAGTCTGCTTCTTTTCAGTGAATATAAATATTTTCCATATGCATTAAAAAATAGAGGGAAGCACTAAGGAAAACTTGAGTCTCATATACTTGGGGTTTCTTTTGTCATGACAGAAATGTTTTTTCCCTGAAATTTTTATTTGGAAGACATGAAAGTATTAAAAATATCTATTCCATGAGTTTCTTTTATAGGCCTTAATGATATTTCTTCATAAATTTTAAAGTCCTTTAAAATAAAACATAGCTCATCTAAAGCAAAGGAAAAGTAATCGCTATTTATAACATTTTGAATAAACTAATTTTTGAAATTATTAAACAAAGATCTTGTTTATCAATTTTTTTTCGATTGCGAGGAAATGTCTGAAGAAATTTACCTTTTTGGTGAAAAAAATTGTTGCTATTGTATACCTTATTATTTTTAATATTATTTTACCCAGCAGATAGAAAAATTGTCATTTTATTCTGCCATAGCCAATTGTAGTTGCCACTAATCATGAAATTTGCAGACAACCTTCTAGGTCAATTCTAGATGGTCCTATTTTATTTCACAAACGGTATTTTTGTGTGTGTTCTCAGCCATGCAACCCCATGGACTAAGGGCAGGCTCCGCTGTTCGTGGAATTTTCCAGGTAAGAATAATGGAGTGGGTTGCCATTTCGTACTCCATGGGATCTTCCCAACCCAAGAATCGAACATCCATATCCAGTGTCTCCTACACTGGGAAACAAATTCTTTACCACTGAGCCACCTGGGAAGCCCTACAAACTTGATGATGTCAGATCAGATCAGATCAGATCAGTCGCTCAGTCGTGTCCGACTCTTTGCGACCCCATGAACTGCAGCACGCCAGGCCTCCCTATCCATCCCCAGCTCTCGGAGGTCACTCAGACTCACATCCATCGAGTCAGTGATGCCATCCAGCCATCTCATCCTCTGTCGTCCCCTTCTCCTCCTGCCCCCAATCCCTCCCAGCATCAGAGTCTTCTCCAATGAGTCAACTCTTCGCATGAGGTGGCCAAAATACTGGAGTTTCAGCTTTAGCATCATTCCTTCCAAAGAAATTCTAGGGCTGATCTCCTTCAAAATGGACCGGTTGGATCTCCTTGCAGTCCAAGGGACTCTCAAGAGTCTTCTCCAACACCACAGTTCAAAAGCATCAATTCTTCAGCGCTCAGCCTTCTTCACAGTCCAGCTCTCACATCCATACATGACCACAGGAAAGACCATAGCCTTGACTAGGCGAACCTTTGTTGGCAAAGTGATGTCTCTGCTTTTGAATATGCTATCTAGGTTGGTCATAACTTTCCTTCCAAGGAGTAAGCGTCTTTTAATTTCATGGCTGCAGTAGTGCAACCCAAAAGCAGCTAAAATGTCAAAAATACTCAAATGTATTTGTTGAACATATAGGTTTAATTCAACTGTTGTTGCTACTCCCAAATTAGAAGAAACTATAGAATTCATGGTTTGCTTAAAGTCTTCAAGCAAATGAAAAATTTTAATTGCTTTTCCCCCCTTTTTTTCTTGTGTCTTTCATTTTTATTTTATTTTTACATAGTTGATGTTAATTTTATGCATTCTAGAATCCATTGTTCTTTTTGCTTTCTCTTCTCTTTTTTAAGTTTTAATTGAATTCCTCTTTTACTTTTTTGTGTCATTGCCCTTCCCCCTTTTTTTTTCCCCTTTCTTTTTCTTCCTTAATTGTTCGAAAACTGCAGACACTTGGGGATTAGAATGACATCTGTTTAAGTGGAGCATCTTAACTAAAATGTCTTATCCAGAATGATCAAAAAGTACTACGACATGACGTGCATCCCCAGGAAGCTCTTAACATCCTTAGAGGACTTCTCCTTTGTCGTTGAAATGTGAATTCTGCATAAGGACATCATAGAAGACTACAAAGTCAGAAGTGAAATATATTACTCTCCAGATGAAACACTGCAAGGTGTGTTCTGATTATAATTAGCACCCTAAATAAGGATATTTTGGAATGCCACAAAAATATGTTCTTTTATGCTCTTTTGAAATCTTTCATTAGATTTGTGGGGTAGAAATGCTAAAAGCAATTAAATCTTTTGCTTTCTGTTCTATAGATACAATGTAAATGATTCTATGTTAAAAGATCTCAAAGTGGTCTTTTAATTGCACTTTAGACATTTTTCTATGTTCAATTTAAGCCATATCAAATAATTCTCTATGGAAAATAAAAAATAAAAATCACATCATAACTACCAATTCTTTAACATTTTTTCCTTCATCTGTTATGTTAATATGATACTCAGTTATTTCTGTTAAAATCATAAACTATTTTTATCTATAAAAGAGAAATGGCAAGGAGGCAAAGAAAAGAACAAAAATCTAGAATCAAATATATCAGCTAGGATGTGTAATTGAATGTACAGTAATGACTGCATTTCCATATGATAGTCCAATCAGGTAATTTTCTCATTTACAGGAATTTCATTTCTCTTTAAGAGAAGTGAATTCTCTTCTTTAAGAAGACCTGTTAAATGAGTTCTGTTCTTTTGAACTCATTATCCCAGCAATAGAGTTCATTTTTTCCATCTCACCCACTGTATCTACTCTGTGTAGGATGTGGACACCTTTATTTCAAGAATACACATCAAGGGCAAGCAAATGACAGCCTTATGGCCAAATCTGGTTGTTGGTCTTTATGATCTACCTCTAACTAATAAAATTTAAAAATATTAAGGGTTTTTTAAAGAAATAAAAAAGGAAACAAAGTAGTATGGGCCAGAGACCAAGTGGCCTGTAAAGCCTAAATTATTAACATTCTGGCCTTCTACAGAAAAAAAAAAAAAAAAAGTGCCAGTCCCCAATTTGGGGGGAAAAATCCTCCTAAATCGACAATACTATTCTTAGATACAGTGTCTCATGTGGAGTCACTTTTGTAAATGTACTTTTTGAGCATCATTTTCTAAAAAATTGAAGTGAAAAAAAGACAGGATAGGGTTTATCCTGGTGATCCTTTGGTTAAGAATCTGTCTGCCAATATGGGAGACACAGTTTGATCTTGGTCCAGAGAGATCCCAAATGCTGCAGGGCAGCTAAGCCAGCAAGCTACAACTACTGAAGCCCCTGCTCTAGAGCCCTGCTCCACAACAAGATAAGCCATTGGTAGCAAGTAGGCCCTGCTGCCACAGCTAGAGAAAGCCTGCATCAACAACAAAGACCCAGCACAGACAAAAATAAATATATAAATAAATTTTTAAAAATCTAGTATGTTTTTCTGCATTTATTTTATAAAACTCACCAGTTTGTTGTGTGTACATACACAGGATAGCTACTTTGCTATTGCTCAATTTTTCAGGAAGTTCATGCTCCATTAATACTGATTTTAGCCAAAATGCCAATAAATTTTACATTTATTAAATCTATTAAAATAATACACTCTTGCTCACATAGCATCCCTATTTGTACATAATTCCTCAGAATACAATTACCAGATATATCCATTAAATTTTTTTTTCTATGTATTCACCTTCCTTTTAGTATTTAATGTATTGCTTTCATTGTGAATTACCACCTTAGATAGGACCAGTCTATCTGTGACCTCTAGGAGGTCACATCTTGGTTTTTAACTGCTTAATCAAAATGAGGAAAATGTCTGATCCTTTAAAGAAGACAAATTGGTTCTTAAAGTGTTAACTTACTGTCTGAAAGTACAGGATCCATTATTTTCTTATCACTGACCTGCATTACCATCTGATATTTAAGAAAGTTACATTATATGAAATGACAGACTTGACCTCAAAACCTTTCTTCAGTTGTTCATGTCACAGTGTTCTTAAACCAAAAGGACATTTCATGTTTAATATATTTCATTTTTAACATATAAGACAAAATTTTGAAATAAATAAGTTCATTTTCTGTACATCACATTTTAAAACTCTGTATATACAAAAAGTTCTGTTTTAATAAACTATAAAATGCAGCACTATTATTTCTTTCACATAGCAGTTCAGCTCAGTCATGTATGATTCTTTGCAACCCCATGGACTGCAGCATATCAAGCCTCCCTGTCCCTCACAATCTCCTGGAGCATGCTCAAACTCATGTTCATTGAGTCAGTGATGCCATCTAACCACCTCATCCTCTCTTCTCCCCTTCTCCTCCTGCCTTCAGTCTTTCCCAGCATCAGGGTCTTTTCCAATGAATGGGTTCTTCACATCAGGTGGCCAAAATATTGGAGTTTCAGCTTCAACATCAGTCCTTCCAATGAATATTTAGGACTGATCTCTTTTAGGATAGACTGTTGGATTGCCTTATAGTCTAAGGGACTTTCAAGATCTTCTCCAACACCACAGTTCAAAAGCATCAATTCTTGGGCACTCAGCTTTCTTTATAGTCCCACTCTCACATTCATACATGACTACTGGAAAAAACAGTATTGACTAGACAGACCTTTATCAGCAAAGTAATGTCTCTGCTTTTTAATATGCTATCTAGGTTGGTCATAACTTTTCTTCAAAGGAGTGAGCGACTTTTAATTTCATGGCTGCAATCACCATCTGCAGTGATTTTGGAGCCCCCAGATTGAAGTCTGTCGCTGTTTTCATTGTTTCCCCATCTATTTGCCATGAAGTGATGGGACCAAATGCCATGATCTTCGTTTTCTGAATGTTGAGCTTTAAGCCAACTTTTTCACTCTCCTCTTTCACTTTCATGAAAAGGTTCTTTAGAAGTTCTTTGCTTTCTGCTATATGAGTGGTGTCATCTGCATATCTGAGGTTATTGATATTTCTCCCAACAATCTTGATTCCAGCTTGTGCTTCATCCAGCCCTGCATTTTGCATGATGTACTCTGCATGTAAGTTAAATAATCATGGAGACAATATACAGCTTTGACATACTCCTTTCCTGATTTGAAACCAGTCTGTTGTTTCATGTCCAGTTCTAACTGTTGCTTCCTGACCTGCATACAGATTTCTCAGGAGGCAGGTCAGGTGGTCTGATATTCCCAACTCTTTCAGAATTTTCCACACTTTGTTGTGATTCACACAGTAAAAGGCTTTGATGTAGTCAATAAAACAGAATAGATGTTTTTCTGGAACTCTCTTGCTTTCTGGATGATCCAACAGATGTTGGCAATTTGATCTCTGCTTCCTCTGTCTTTTCTAAATCCAGCTGGAACATCTGGAAGTTCACACTTCAGGTACTATTGGAGAATTTTGAACATTAGTTTGGGACTCTCCTGGTGGCTCAGATGGTAAAGCATCTGCCTTCAATCTGGGAGACCTGGGTTTGATCCCAGGGTTGGGAAGATCCCCTGGAGAAAGAAATGGCAACTCACTCCAGTACTCTTGCCTAGAAAATCCTAAGGACTGAGGAACCTGGTAGGCTACAATTCATGGGCTTGCAAAGAGTAGGACACAACTGAGTGATTTCACTTTTTTGCTAGCATGGGCAGTAATTTGAACATTCTTTGGCATTGACTTTCTTTGGGATTGGAATGAAAAATGACCTTTTCCAGTCCTGTGGCCACTACTGAGTTTTCCAAATTTGCTGGTATATTGAGTGCAGCACTTTCACGGCATCATCTTTTAGGATTTGATATAGCTCAACTGGAATTCCATCACCTACACTACTAGCTTTGTTCATAGTGATGCTTTCTAAGGCCCACTTGACTTCACATTCCAGGATGTCTGGCTCTAGGTGAGTGATCACAGCATTATGGTTATATGGGTCATGAAGATCTTTTTTGTATAGTTCTTCTGTGTATTTTTTGCCACCTCCATACCATTTCTGTTCTTTATTGTGTTCATCTTTGCATGAAATGTTTCCTTGGCATGTCTAATTTTCTTGACGAGATCTCTAGTCTTTCCCATTCTATTGTTTTCCTGTATTTCTTTGCACTGATCACTGAGGAAGGCTGTCTTATCTCTCTTTGCTAATCTTTGGAACTCTGCATTCAAATGGGTTTATCTTTCCTTTCCTCTTTGCCTTTTGCTTCTCTTTTCTCATCTACTTGTAAGGCCCCTTCAGACAACCGTTTTTCCTTTTTACATTTTTTTTTTTCTTGGAGATATTCTTGATTACTGCCTCTTATACAGTGTCAGGAACCTCCATCCATAGTTTTTTAGGCACTGTCTGTTAGATCTAATCCCTTGAATCTATTTGTCACTTCACTGTATGATCCTAAGGGATTTGATTTAGTTCATACCTGAAAAATCTAGATGTTTTACCTACTTTTATGTAGTAGTGTTTCAAATTAACATCTTTCTCCAATACCTGTGTTCTCTTTTGATTCTCTTTTCACTATATTTAAACATTATAAAGATTTTGAATTTCCATATGCCTATTTTCTTTCATTTTAGTTGGGTTATTTGTCCTAAACTTAGGACACAGCACAAATTACCTTAAATAGCCTGAATGGGGTAATTTAGAAATAAGGAGATCACTTCTATAATTCAAGTGCAAGCCACAAACATTATTCAAGTTTAAATTTCCAAATTTAAGATTCCATGGTTCTTAGGGATCCTACTGATACTTCCGCTAAGATAATCATTCTTTCCTATTAAACAGTGAGAGATGAAATCCCTGAAAGCAGGTTAGAACTTCAGCCATCCAAGGTTCTCTGTAAAATTTTAGCTTTGTAGAGGAAATTCTATGAGATCTTGTCAAGTGTCAATCTTCTCTATTCAAATTGACTTTTGTCTAGTATCGGAGAGAAATATAAAAATTCCATTTCAGCCTTCATTCCTTTAAGTATTCAAAATGAATTTCCTGAAGATTTTTGATTTTTCACTTATTACTTATAATTTTACCACTTAATAAATATTTGCTATATGATGAAATCCTCCTCTGCACAGTAACCCCATATGAGATAACTGTTTATATTTTTTATTTTACAAAATAGAAAATTCACACTTGAAATGGTAGTCTAAAATTACACAACTAGTACTCTACAGAATTGATATTTTATTCCAAATGTTTTCAACTTAAGTAGCCATGAAATTGTTCACTACTTTACATTAAAATTCATTTCTGAGCATGATCCTTGGAAAAGAGACTACATATTTGATATTCTTCTGTCAGTTTGGGTCTTTTAAGAAGCAAACACCATATGGATTAAATATGGAAAAGATTGGTTGGGCAAAATACTGGGGAAGAAGCCAGGTGAGCATTCTGGTTTGAAACAAACTTGACATCTCTGAAGAAGAAAAGCAAAGAAGGTAAACCAAATATTAAGAATTTTGGACTACAGTAAAGTTCCAAGAGGTTCAAGGTTCACGGAGGCACAGATAAGTGTGTACTTGTGTCAATCTTGCCTCACACTGCAAGAATGGGCCCACTGGGCTGCAAAGAGCTTGAAGAAACAAAGTCTCAGTTTGAAAGAGATGGGGATGTCAATTACACTGATGCCAGAAAGAGATTTAAGGGGTGTATTTTGATGGCTGACAAAATCCTCAGAGAATGAAAGATCATATTTTTCACATAAAAATGCAGGATAATGTGATATCTATGAACATGTGAATTATCTTCTATTCATTTCCTTAACTGGTGCATGTAGATATGTGGGTGACAGAACAGGAGGCAAAGACTGGCGTTCAAAAGGGGAATGCTGATGCAGG
The DNA here is from genome assembly GCA_935064755.1 of Tragelaphus eurycerus. Lineage (NCBI taxonomy): Eukaryota > Metazoa > Chordata > Mammalia > Artiodactyla > Bovidae > Tragelaphus > Tragelaphus eurycerus. The sequence continues at coordinate 36,858,258 of CAKXYN010000004.1, read as the reverse complement.
TAATCTCAAAAGAGGGTCTCCAAGAGCTAATATCTCATGTTCAGATCTGTAAGTACTAGTTCTGGTCAAATATAAAGATGCAGAAGTAATTTCAAAGGAGATCTTAGTTTAGGAAAATATAGTGGAGTCCAATATATATATATATATATATATATATATATATATATATATACACACACATATGTTTTTTTATCACAAGAGGCCTGAGTCAACAGCAAGTTTGTAAGACAGAGAGACTGAAATGAGATGATTCCAGATCCAAGAACAATGTGTCCACTGGGCAAATGAGACAACACTGGTGAGCTTGGGGTGGCTGGGTATTTAAAAAAAAAAAAAACAAAACACTCGTATAGGTCAGTTGCATGTAAAAGGACAAGGACATAATGATATGAGAAAATGAAAGATGCTATTTAAATTCAGATTTTTTTCTGGAAAAATCTATCATGAAAAGTATGTATAACATCTTCAGCGTTTGTGATAGGTGTTGAACATCTGAGGTTACTTCTAACATGTTTAATAATATCTAAATATAAGCTCATATGTAAATATATATCTATTCTTAGATACATATTTCAAATAGTAACTCCTCACAGATTATCCTCACTCTGTCTTACTTTTGTGTCTTCATAAAGTCATTTATTTTTGTAAGACTTTAGATTCTTCAACCTAACTCTTTGCTAAGTATTTTGACAGGAATTTATTATGAACTAAAGTTAGACATGATGAACAATGCTTCTTGTTGATCTTCCTCCCAGGGGATGGGAGAAAGTCTGATTTTGACATCTCAAAACAGTCTTTTAAGATCCAAAGGGAACACTCTCAAATGAGCAAATGACCTATAATTAGCATCTAGTGTGAATAATGTCAGACTGAGTTGTGACCTTGGAAACTGCTGCTTACTTGTGCTATTATCTTGCTTTAAGTATTTTAGGGGAAAAAAGTTAATTTGTAAAGCGACTTTGAACCACATATGGCTAAGCAAAAGTAAACACGCTAAAATTCAATATTAAAACTTAAACAATTCAGATAAGAAAAGCTGCTGTTACAGATACACGCTTTATCTGATTTTTGACCTAGTTTCTTAGTTTGAAAGTCACTCAGTCTACTTATTTGTCTCCACAGCATTTTTGATGTGCACTGCTTTACAATTGCATATGCTCATTTGCATTCCTCCATGTCTAGAGTACAGTTCAGCTAATCTTTTACTGTCACAGTTGTTTTCTTCTCTTAAACAATTGTCTAAATGTCAGGCATCATAGGAGAGCTTTTAAAAAATTAAATTCACAAGTTCTAAATCCTAGGGCAAAAATATTAAAAGGCTTCAGGATGTGATTTATCTCAATTATCTTCCAGTTTTGTTTCCATTTCTAACTGCTGGCTACAGTTTAAAGAAGTCAGTAGGCATTTTAAACCATTTCTCTTTTTAAACCATTTCTCTTTTTATAGCCTTCCCCCTCCCCATCCGTAAATAGTCCTCAAGTTAGCAGGCCAGGGCATCCCCCCCACCCCCGACCCCCAGAAAAACCTCCCCTTTTAAACTGCAATTTGGAGAAAAAGGGGAAAAGATCAGGCTTAAATATACTTATTTCTTAAAGTGACCTTTATACAGCGACAAGGGTATGTGCCATTTCTTTCACACTGTAAATCAAATTTAAATGTGAGCAAGGAGACCAAATGACATTGAAAATTAGAGTTTTTGCAGCACTTGAGTAACCTACAAAATTTCCCTGCCACTGAGTATAAAGTCAGGTATGTTTCGCTGGCTGATTGATCTAGATCTCACTTTTCATCAGTCAGATTCCTGTATAAATGATCAGCTCTCCAAATGTGTTGAGTGATTAGATATAATCATAAGATGATACATTTTAATCTTAAATATGCTTTGTTGTGTGAGCACTTCATTTAATCAATCTTTACGTTCAATTTTGTAACTAGATCATTTTACCTTTTTAGCTCTTCATTTTTCCCAGTTACATAAAGTTTAAAATACATATATCTTTATCAGTCAACTTAGCCCATGATGCATTCTATCTTGATTTGTTCTCTCTCATGTAACAGTAAGTATAAGCTAAACTTGGATATCCTAATATAATATCGAGTCATATATTCCAAAAGATGTATCGTGTTGTTATAAAGGAATGTCCCCTTCAAAATTTCAACACGGCCTTAGAGAGGACAGACAGGACACAGCCGCATTAACTAGTCAGTTGAGAATAAATATGTCTCCCTGTATTCTACATAGTGTGCATTTTTCAGTCATGCATTCATCTACCAGAACTTATGGCTCTGAATTATGTTAACAATTTTGGTTTAGGTCAGTGCACACAATTTAGACACCTACACAATAGCCTGCATTTTCCTTCCCCTATTGAAAGTCTCTCTTCAGCAGGATAGATACATTTAGAAAGCTAAAGAGGAGAAGTAAGTCTGTGGGCAGTTTTCCGAAGTTATTTTCATTTGAACTCACATATTATCTGACTTTTTTACTTATGTTACTGAAACATTTTAGAAATCATTTTAAATCTTGAAAGACAATTACAAAGAATATGACATACACACACACATATATAAAATAAACAAATGGCTGAAGTGTCAAGTATCATATATTTTTGGCTAATTTCTGCAGTAGAAGCACACACACATAAAAAATCTATTGGCAACCCTAAAAAGAATATCAAGGACTCCTTAGCTATAAAAAGTAAAATATGGTGTATGGAATGCACTGAGTTGATTCATTACTTTTCAAGGGAACATTCTTATTTAGACCTTTGAATAAATCAGCTAATGTCCTAAAAGCTAAAATTGAATTGTCCTTTCCTTATCTTAAATATTAATATAATTATTGTAGAAATGATCAGACTAAATATTCCTTAGGTGCAGAGACTTGTATAAGTTGATGCTATGTGAATAAACATATCTACATACTTTTGAAGTAAACTAAATTGCTTTAAAAATAAAGTATTATCCTTTTTAAGGAATTATTTAAACATTTGCTGCTTTTCTGGAGAAATTTCCACCTTATCATTTTATGTTTATAGGAGGTATTGTTATTAAATGTATTATAATTTAATAACAATTGAATTATATTAATTATATTGTGTTATATTTGAACTTATTCAGTGGGAGGGGGCGAGCTATTTTTGCTGCCACAATAATGCCAAGTGAATGACACACAGTAGGTTTAATAATATTTTGCATTAAAAAAATAATTATTTTGCCATTTTAAGCTCCAACACATAAAAAGCTTGGAAGTTGTAATTCCTTTAATTAAAACAGCAACAAAAGAGTTGGACAGATAATCACTGATTTTTCTTGTATTAGAGAACCAAGGTTGCAAGGTAAACTGCCACCTTGAATCTGGAGCCACGGACCCATCCACTGAAAGAGCCTGAATCAGCTAACCTGGATCAGAAGTTACAAGAGATCTATTCCAGTCAAAATTCTTAAATGATAATTATGCCTTATTGCTGCAGGCTTGGTGTGGACGGGCTAGAAAATGAGAAAATGTTGGAAGCTACAGTCTTACTTGTTTGTGTTTTATTTCCAGGAACCACATCCTATTCTTATAAGGAATATCTGAGAAAGATTCCACTATGCCTCTAGCAGAAAAAAGAAGAATGATTATTGTGTTCAGCTCAGTTCAGTTGCCGAGTTCTGTCTGACTCTTTGTGACCCCATGCACTGCAGCACACCAGGCCTCCCTGTCCATCACAAACTCCTGGAGTTTACTCAAACTCATGTCTATTGAGTTGGTGATGCCATCCAACCAACTCATCCTCTGCTGTCCCCTTTTCCTCCCAACTTCAATCTTTCCCAGCATCAGGGTCTTTTCAAATGAGTCAGTTCTTTGCATCAGGTGGCCAAAGTATTGGAGTTTCAGCTTTAGCATCAGTCCTTCCAGTGAATATTCAGGATTGATTTCTTTTAGGATTGACTGGTTGGATCTCCTTTAAGTCCAAGGGACTCTCAAGAGTCTTCTTCAACACGACAGTTCAAAAGCATCAATTTTTTGGCTCTCCGCTTTCTGTATAATTCAACTCTCACATCCATACATGACTAGGGGAAAACCATAGCCTTGACTAGACGGACCTTTGTTGGCAAAGTAAAATCTCTGTTTTTCAATAGACTGTTTAGATTGGTCATAACTTTTCTTCCAAGTAGTAAGCATCTTTTAATTTCATGGCTGCACTCACCATCTTCAGTGATTTTGGAAACCCCAAAAGTAAAGTTTCTCACTGTTTCCACTGTTTCTCCATCTATTTGCCATGAAGTGATGGGACCAGATGCCAGGATCTTTGTTTACTGAATGTTGAGTTTTAAGGCAATTTTTTCATCTCTTCTTTCACTTTCATTGAGAGGCTTTTTAGTTCTTTACTTTCTGCCATAAGGGTGGTGTCATCTGCATATCTCAGGTTATTGATATTTCTTCTGGCGATCTTGATTCCAGCTTGTGCTTCATCCAGCCCAGGGTTTCTCCTGATGTACTCTGCATATAAGTTAAATAAACAGGGTGACAATATACAGGCTTAACGTACTCCTTTTCCTATTTGGAATTAGTCTGTTATTCCATGTCCAGTTCTAACTGTTGCTTCATGACCTGCATAGAGATTTCTAAAGAGGCAGGTCAGGTGGTCTAGTATTCCCATCTCTTTCAGAATTTTGCAATTTGTTGTGATCCACACAGTCAAAAGCTTTGGCATAGTCAATAAAGCAGAAATAGATGTTTTTTTTGGGAACTCTCTTGCTTTTTCGATGATCCAGTGGATGTTAGAAATTTGATCTCTTGTTCCTTTTCTAAGTCCAGCTTAAACATCTGGAAGTTCACAGTTCACTTACTGTTGAAGCCTGAATAGGAAAATTTTGAGCATTACTTTACTGGCATGTGAAATGAGTGCAATTGCGTGGTAGTTTGAGCATTCTTTGGCATTGCATTTCTTTGGGATTGAAATGAAAACTGGCATTTTCCCATCCTGTGGCTGCTGCTGAGTTTTCCAAATTTGCGGGCATATTGAGCATAGCACTTTCACAGCATCATATTTTAGGATTTGAAATAGCTCAACTGGAATTCCATCACCTCCACTAGCTTTTTTCGTAGTGTTGCTTTTTAAGGCCCACTTCACTTCACATTCCAGTATGTCTGGTGAGTGATCACACCATCATGATTATCTGGGTCCTGAAGATCTTTTTTTGTACAGTTCTTCTGTGTATTCTTGCCACCTCTTCTTAATATCCTCTACTTCTATTAGGTCCTTTATTTCTGTCCTTTATTGAGCCCATCTTTGCATGAAATGTTCCCTTGGTATCTCTAATTTTCTTGAAAAGATCTCTAGTCTTTCCCATTCTATTGTTTTCTCTATTTCTGTGCATTGATCACTGAGGAAGTCTTTCTTATTTCTCCTTGCTAATCTTTGGAACTCTGCATTCATATGGGTATGTCTTTACATCTTTCCTTTTCTCCTTTGCTTTTCACTTTTCTTCTTTTCAGAGCTATTTGTAAGGCCTCCTCAGACAACCATTTTGCTTTTTTGCATTTCTTTTTATTGGGAATGGTCTTGATCCCTGTCTCCTGTACAATGTCAGGAACCTCCATCCATAGTTCATCGGGCACTCTGTCTATCAGATCTAGTCCCTTAAATCTTTTTCTCACTCACACTATAATTGTAAGGGATTTGATTTAGATCATCGTGAATTTTGCCCCAAACCTTCTCAATTACAAGAAACCCTTTCCAAGGAAATAGACTTTGCCTAGACCTTATTCCCACTGTGGGAAGCAAATTCCTCTCACTTCAATCACCTTCAGACTTCCTGTCTCATTTAAAAAAGAAACCACCCTTCAAAACAAAAACAAAAAATAGAAATAATAAGACATAGTCAACAGGTCAAAACTTCAAGGAAATCTATTGGGAATGCTTAGGAATCTACACCCAGGGAAGATAATAGGGAACAGGAGGAAAAAGCTATAAATCCTTGTAGAGGTCAGAGCCCAAGGACACTGGGTCAGTGAAAGACTGAGATAGAACAGAGCTGTCTCCACACCCCCCATACCTTACTGCCACATCAACAGTACTTTAATAACAGCAAGCTATATTTGGTAAGGCTGCCAAGTATAGACTGCAAAGTATAGACTCCCTCTGAGTAAGAGTACTTAGGGAAACCCAAAGTAAGCAACATCCACAAAACAGGAACAGTAAAGGAATGTGAATCCTCTGAACCTATAGCTACAGCAAATACAAAATACTCCTGAACTCCTAGTCAGACTGACATGAAATCTCACCAAAAAAGATCTAAATGCCTCAGTTCCTATTTCCTAATATATGTCTATCTTTTGGCAAAATAATTGCAAGGCATGGAAAAAGCATAAAAAACAAAGTATGAAAAGAAAAAGGAATCATCATAACCAAACCCAGATACAGCACATGTTGGAGTTATCACGTAGAGAATTTAAAATAACAATGATGAATGTGTTAAGGGAACTATTGCAAAAAGTAACATGCATGCAAGAATAGACGGGTATTATAAGCAGAGGTATGGAAAATGCTAGAAATCAAAAATACTGTAAGAAAAATGAAAAATACCTTTGATGGACTCATCAGTATGTACGGTGTTGCTGAGGAGAGAATCAGTAAGTTTAATGATAGGTTAATTGTAATGGAAAGAAAAAAAGAATAATAATTAAAAAAAACAGAATAAGAAAGAACTGAGAAAATTTCACATGAAAAATGCACAAAATTGGAATAGCAAAGGCAGAAGTGAGAACAAATTGAAGTGCTAATGGCAGAAAATTTTCCGAAATGAATGACAGATACCAAAACAAAGAAAATTCTGAAAGGAGCCAGAGGACAAAAGGCCTTACTTATAGAAGAAAAGAGATAAGAATTATAACGGATTTCTTTTCAAATGCCACAAGCACGAGTATGTACTGAGGTATTTAAATTTGCAGGGAAAAGCACCAAACATGAATTCTATAGCCAGTAAAATTAAATAAGTTCCATAAGAGAAGGCAGGCATGTATAGTCACTTCAGTCATGTCTTTGTAACCCTATGGACTGAGCCTGCCAAGTTCCTCTGTCCATGGGTTTCTCCAGGCAAGAATACTAGAGAGGGTTGCTATGCCCTCCTCCACCAGGAATCAAACCCATGTCTCCTGCAGCTCCTGTTTTGCAGATGGATTCCTTACCACTGAGCCACCAGGAAAGCCCAGTGAAAGATATAATCAGGATCAAATAAGGGCTTTCCTGATAGCTCAGCTGGTAAAGAATCTGCCTGCAATGTGGGAGACCTGATTTTGATCTCTGGATTGGGAAGATCCCCTGGAGAAGGGAAAGGCTACCCACTCCAGTATTCTAGCCTAGAGAATTCCAAGGACTGTATAGTCCTGGGATCTCAAAGAGTCAAACAGGACTCAGTGACTTTCACTTTCACTTACAGGATCAAATAAAGGCCATTTGACACGTAAAGGTTACTTCCCTTTCAGTAATATGGTCCCTCTTTGTCCCTCTAGATATGATTTTCTCAATGAACCAGTATCTCTCTCCTAGTCTTGCTAGCCTAAAAATTTCTAAACCACTTCCAAAGTTTACTTCTTGCATTTTGAGAAACTGTTATTTTCTATCTTATATTTTTGCTTTCATCTTTGGAACTAGTTTGGAGTTTAATTACTCCAGTTACAAATAATTGGAATAATTGTGAGGATAGCAGGTTGCTAAAACTGCTTTTAAAAAGTGTTAGTTACCAAGTCATGTCTGACTCTTTGTGACCCCATGGACTATAGCCCTCTAGGCTCCGCTGCCATGGGGATTCTTCAGGCAAGAATACTGGAGTAGGTTGCCATTTCCTTCTCCAGGGGATTTTCCCCACCCAAGGATCAAACCCAGGTCTCCTGCTTTACAAACAGATTCTTTACTGTCTGAGCTGCCAGGAAATTCTAAAATTGCCTTAGAGTAAATATAATTGTGAAATTCCATATGCATATATTTCCCAGGAAGTATTAGTAACAGCTCACTTAATAAGTCATCCTTTAGTTCCCTTCCGTTCACTTCAGTTTAGTCATTCAGTTGTGTCCGACTCTTTGAGACCCCATGGACTGCAGCATGCCAGGCCTCCCTGTCCATCACCAACTCCCTGAGTTTATTCAAACTCATGTCCTTTGAGTCAGTGATGCCTTCCAACCGTCTCATCCTCTGTTGTGCCCTTCTCTTCCCTCCTTCAATCTTTCCTAGCATCAGGGTCTTTTCAAATCAGTCAGTTCTTCGAATCAGGTGGCCAAACTATTGGAGTTTCAGCTTCAGCATCAGTCCTTGAGATGAATATTCAGGACTGAATTCCTTTAGGATGAACTGGTTGGATCTCCTTGCAGTCTAAAAAAACTCTTAAAAGTCTTTTCCAACACCACAGTTCAAAAGCATCAATTCTTTGGTGCTCAGCTATCTTTATAGTCCAACTATCACATCCATACATGACTACTGGAAAAACCAGAGCCTACCTCATGCATGCTAAATTAGCTTCAGTCATGTGGACTCTTCGAAACCATATGGACAGTAGCCAGCCAGGCTCTTCTGTCCATGGGGTTCTCCAAGCAAGAATGCTGGAGTGGGTTGTCATACCCTTCTCCAGGAGATCTTCCAAACCCAAGGATCAAACCCACATCTCTTGCGTCTTCTGCATTGGTAACCAGGTTATTTGCCACTAGTGCCACCTGGGAAGCCCCAACCTTATGTGGTAAGCTATTTTTAACAAAAACACCTAGATATGTCTCCAGCAAGCTGTGTATATATTTAGTATGTTTTCTTTTAATTGTAATCAATTTAGAATTGATTGTGGCCCCTTCATCTTTCAAAAGTGGACTTGGAATGTACTAGGTAAAGGAAATATTTTCTTAAATGTTGTCATATTTTTGGCAATGAGTATGTCACTTAGAACTCTGTAAACCTCTAAATGTTTGTGTATTCTACTTTTAGATGCTCCTGATGATTTTGAGGTTGAAATGTAACTGTAAAATATGATGTTATTTCCAAGAAGGTCACCTTTAAATAAGAATATTCTCTGTGTATGTCTTTTTCACATGCTATATACTTGCTTATTTCTGTTTTCATACTCTACTTGGCACATTTTATTTTAGAAAAAACAACACTGTCTCCTCAGCTTCATTTGGTTTCATTTTCTTTTTTTCTTTCTCATTTCCTTAAGTTTTAGAGAAGGAGAGATTGAGAAAGTTTAATATTGAAGTGATATAAATTGTTGCTTTCCCTGAATTTTCAGATATGTAAAATAAGGAAAATTCAGGGGAAACTAGTACTAGGTACTCTGTAAGATACCTTGGAGAAGGAAATGGCACCCAGTTCCAGTATTTTTGAAAGGAAAATTACATGGACAGAGGAGCCTGGCAGGTTTCAGTACATGCACTCACAAAGAGCTGGGAACACACACACACACACACGGACACACACACACACACACAATCATGCATGGCTAAAATGCTTTGCTAAGTTATAAAAATTGAGAATAATAGCAACAATCAACTTAAAATGATACCAGATACCATTCTAAGTGCTTTGTCTATAGGAGACCAGAAAAACAACGCAATGATTTTTAAAAAAGTTTCACAACACTCCAATGAGGTAAGTAAATTCATTACACTCATTATATGAATGAGGAAGTAGAAGCACACTGAGGTTAAAAGTTTTACTTAAGGTTATGCACAAGACTTTACCCACTATGAAAGCACATAAACTGTAACAATGGAAAAATGTAGACAAGGAGACCAAAACAGAGGCCAGTGCCCCTCTTGGAATGCATTGCTGTGTTTCCTCCTTGTTCCTCTGGGTCTTCAGGAAAATTAACTCTCCTTCCTGCTGGTGCTGCTAAGTCGCTTCAGTCGTGTCTGACTCTATGTGACCCCACAGACAGCAGCCTACCAGGCCCTGCCATCCTTGGGATTCTTCAGGCAAGAGTACTGGAGTGGGGTGCCATTGCCTTCTCTGAACTCTCCTTCCTATCTGAGTAGAAATCCAAGCTGATCTCCATGCTCTGGCTACAGTGTCAGGCTCTTTCATATTTTCCTTGCTCTCTGTCTTAGCTGACGTTTTAAAGCAAATATATTAAGTGAGAAAATCTGGCTGCCTCTGTTTTGCCATCAATTTAAACATTCTCAGTTTGCCAATTCTACATTCCTTTGGATTTTACTTCAGGCATATATGTAAACTTAGAGTATTGCAATGTAATCCATTGATTTTCATAGAACTCAGTTCATTTGGAAAAATAAAATTCTCCCATTTTTCTTCTACTAGTTCCATACAGTGCCCCATTTCTTCCTCCAGATATTGATGGTGTGATCACTGACCTAGAGCCAGACATCCTGGAATGTGAAGTCAAGTGGGCCTTAGAAAGCATCACTATGAACAAAGCTAGTGGAGACGATGGAATTCCAGTTGAGCTATTCCAAATCCTGAAAGGTGATGCTGTGAAAGTGCTGCACTCAATATGCCAGCAAATTTGGAAAACTCAGCAGTGGCCACAGGACCAGAAAAGGTTAGTTTTCATTCCAATTCCAAAGAAAGGCAATGCCAAAGAATGCTCAAACTACTGAACAATTGCACTCATCTCACACACTAGTAAAGTAATGCTCAAAATTCTCCAAGCCAGGCTTTAGCAATACGTGAACGATGAACTTGCAGATGTTCAAGCTGGTTTTAGAAAAGGCAGAGGAAGCAGAGATCAAATTGCTAATATCCACTGGATCATGGAAAAAGCAAGAGAGTTCCAGAAAAACATCTATTTCTGTTTTATTGACTATGCCAAAAGCTTTGACTGTGTGGATCACAATAAACTGTGGAAAATTCTGAAAGAGAGGGGAATACCAGACCACCTGACCTGTCTCTTGAGAAATTTATATGTAGGTCAGGAAGCAACAGTTAGAACTGAACATGGAACAACAGACTGGTTCCAAATAGGAAAAGGAGTATGTCAAGGCTGTATATTGTCACTCTGCTTATTTAACTTATATGCAGAGTACATCATGAGAAACGCTGGGCTGGAGGAAGCACAAGCTGGAATCAAGATTGCTGGGAGAAATATCAATAACCTCAGATATGCAGATGAAACCACCTTTATGGCAGAAAGTGAAGAGGAACTAAAAAGCCTCTTGATGAAAGTGACGGTGGAGAGTGAAAAAGTTGGCTTAAAGCTTAATATTTGGAAAACGAAGATCATGGCATCTGGTCCTATCACTTCATGGGAAATAGACCGTGGAAACAGTGTCAGACTTTATTTTTCTGGGCTCCAAAATCACTACAGATGGTGACTGCAGCCATGAAATTAAAAGACGCTTACTCCTTGGAAGGAAAGTTATGACCAACCTAGATAGCATATTCAAAAGCAGAGACATGACTTTGCCAACAAAGGTCCATCTAGTCAAGGCTATGATTTTTCCTGTGGTCATGTATGGATGTGAGAGCTGGACTGTGAAGAAGGCTGAGTGTTGAAGAATTGATGCTTTTGAACTGTGGTGTTGGAGAAGACTCTTGAGAGTCCCTTGGACTGCAAGGTGATCCATCCAGTCCATTCTGAAGATAAGCCCTGGGGTTTCTTTAGAAGGAATGATGCTGAAGCTGAAACTCCAGAACTTTGGCCACCTCATGCGAAGTGTTGACTCATTGGAAAAGACTCTGATGCTGGGAGGGATTGGGGGCATGAGGAGAAAGTGATGACAGAGGATGAGATGGCTTGATAGCTTCATCGACTTGATGGATGAGGTTGTGTAAAATCTGGGAGTTGGTGACGGACAGGGAGGCCTGGCGTGCTGTGATTCATGGGGTTGCAAAGAGTCGGACACTACTGAGCGACTAAACTGAACTGATGGACTCGGCATGTTTGAGGAACAGCAGCAGGCCATCGTGAGTGAGAGAGGACAGTGTTGTGACAATGATTCTCTCATTGCCCGAACTCTAGCCAGGCTCCTCTGAGCCATCTTCCATATAGCCTTCAACCTTGGTCAATAAAGAACTGAAAAAAATACTGACATAGTTTTTAACAGCTCAAAGCCACATCCCTGGGATGACGTGAACCTTCCCAAGAAAACTCCCCAAGAAAAGATTACTAAAATAATTAACTTCTTGGAAAATAATACAGATGAACCTGTTTGCAGGCCAGGAATAGAAATGCAGATGTAGAGAAGGAACTTACAGACCGAAGTGGGGAAGGGGAGGGTGTCATGAATTGGGAGATTAGGATTGACATACAGAGACTACCATATGTGAAATATTTAGCTGGTGAGAACTGTGCTGTTTAGCACAGAGAGCTCAGTTTGGTGCTGATGATCTAGATGAGTGGGATGGGGTGGAGGATGGGAGGAAGGTCCAAGAGGGAAGAAATATATGTATACATATAGCTGATTCACTTCTTTGTACAGCAGAACCTAACACAACATTGTAAAGCAATTATACTTCAACCAATTTAAAAAAAAGAATTTACTGTTTCTTCTAGTCAACACCTGAGGATAGGTGGTGGAGTGGGAGCCTAACTTTGCTAAATGCCAGTGAGTAAGCCTAGATGTTATTACCTATGTCAAAGCCTTTGACTGTGTGGATCACAATAAACTGTGGGAAATTCTGAAAGAGATGGGAATACCAGACCACCTGATCTGCCTCTTGAGAAACCTGTATGCAGGTAAGGAAGCAACAGTTAGTACTGGACACGAAACAACAGACTGGTTCCAAAGACAAACTGGAGTACATCAAGGCTGTATATTGTCACCCTGCTTATTTAACTTATATGCAGAGTACTTCGAGAAATGCTGGGCTGGAGGAAGCCCAAGCTGGAATCAAGATTGCTGAGAGAAATATCAATAGCTGCAGATACTGGAAGAAACTGAAGAACTAAAGAGCCTTTTGATTAAAGTGAAATAGGAGAGTAAAAAAGTTGGCTTAAAGCTCAACCTTCAGAAAACTAAGATCATGGCATCTGGTCCCATCACTTCATGGCAAATAGATGGGGAAAGAGTGGAAACAGTGAGAAACTTTATTTTTCTGGGCTCTAAAATCACTACAGATGGTGATTGCAGCCATGAAATTAAAAGATGCTTACTCCTTGGAAGGAAAGTTATGACCAACCTAGACAGCATATTAAAAAACAGAGACATTACTTTGCCAACAAATGTGTGTCTGGCCAAGGCTATGGTTTTTCCAGTTGTCATGTACAGATGGGAGTTGGACTATAAAGAAAGCTGAGCACTGAAGAATTGATGCTTTTGAACTGTGGTGTTGGAGAATACTCTTGAGAGTCCCTTGGACTGCAAGGAGATCCAACCAGTCCACTCTAAAGGAGATCAATCCTGGGTTTTCTTTGGAAGGACTGATGCTAAAGCTGAAGCTCCAATACTTTGGCCACCTCATGTGAGGAGATGACTCATTGAAAAGACACTGATGGTGGGAAAGATTGAGGGCAGGAGAAGAAGGGGATGACAGAGGATAAGATGGTTTGATGGCATCACCGACTCAATGGACCTGAAGTTGGGTGGACCCCGGGAGTTGGTGATGGACATGGAAGCCTGGCATGCTGTTGTTCATGGGGTTGCAAAGTTGGACAAGACTGAATGACTGAACTGAAGGCTATATGGCTTTCCCACATGCCTCTGTTCTCACTTTTGGTCATTTTTACTTCCCTAACTCTACCTAGGCTCCATTATTTTCCCTCTCTACTCCCTCATCATCCCTTTAAATCGTTCAGTCAGCTCTGCACAAATTAGAATGACTTTTACTAAGCTCTTTATCTATTGTTAATAGTTAACTGAATAAACTTGTTTCCACCACTTGAACTGATACCTGGCTCTGATGTAGGAGGACACTTCCTGGTGATTTTACACTCTGCTCAAATATCTGTCACATTTTTAAACGATGATGATGGCTTTCCAAAACAATTATTCTTTGGAATGGAGATAGCATTAGCTAGTTAGCAAAATCAAATAAATGTTGTACACTTCCCACTTGATTTTTCCCATATCATTCAGAAGTGATTAGTGATGAAAATATACAAATTCAGTGGTCTAATGGGCAGATAATGAAAGGACAATGTTTTTTAGGTTTTTCATATAGGTCTTTTTCTCTTCTCAAAGAAATAACTGTTTATTTTTTGTCCTAGACATTAAGAGAAATATGAAGAGACATTCTGTGTTTTCAGAAAATATCTTTATATGAATAACAAACTCAATAAACCCAGTTGTATTACCAACTGGAAGCTGTGTTTCTAGTCTTATAGTTACAGCTGTAGAAAGTATATCAAATAACTAGAGTGCCTAGAACTTTCATAAGGGACAATTTATGTAAAAAAAAAAAAAAAAAACTAGTTATTTGTAGTGGGTGTCATAAACTTCATCCTAAATTTTATTAAATAGCACATACTTAAACGATTCTTTTTCAGGCACTCTGAATAATTACATATTTTCTTTTATCCATCCACCCATCTAATATTACCAAGAAGCTTGAAGATTTGCTTAATGTATTTTTCATCTTTCCAGTGGAAAAGTTACATATCTGAAACTCAAGTAGGAAATGCTTTGATACAGCATGCTCTATTTACATTTGAATAATTGAAAAACCATTATTTTTATAATGAAGAATTCCAAAACAAAATGTAAAAAATATGTTTTAAATGCTTAGATGAAATTTTAAGAATTCATACTAACCAAGAAGTTTCTTCAGGAAATTAATGTGTGGAAGTGTGTGATTTTTATGCTTACCCAAAAAGCATAGATTTCTAAGAATTTTATCTGCTTAACAGATGGACCTGATATTAAATCCTGTTTCTATTATTTACAAGTTGATCACATTGCTGCTAAGTCGCTTCAGTCCTGTCCGACTCTGTGTGACCCCTTAGACAGCAGCCCACCAGGCTCCCTGTCCCTGGGATTCTCCAGGCAAGAAAACTGGAGTGGGTTGCCATTTCCTTCTCCAGTGCGTGAAAGTGAAAAGTGAAAGTGAAGTCGCCCAGTCGTGTCTGACTCTTAGCGACCCCATGGACTGCAGCCTACCAGGCTCCTCCATCCATGGGATTTTCCAGACAACAGTACTGGAGTGGGGTGCCATTGCCTTCTCCTGATCACATTAAGCATGATTATATAACTTCTCTGAAACGCAGCTTCCTCAACTCTGAAATGGGTTTAATAAATTAATTTCATGAGATTCTTTTAAGAATTTAATGTGATGACACAATAGAGTGCTTTCCAAATTTCACTTAAAGGTGTAACTCAGTAAATGCAAATATGGAAAATTTTTTACTTAGGCAGTTCACTATCTAGTATGTTTAACAAGAGAATGAATGTTTTTCTAATAGATACATTACTGCAGCTACTATCCAATCTTTGCTTACTTTAAAAACAGCCTTCCATCTACATTTCATGATAGATGCAAAACTCAATGAAATGACAAGAAAAATAGTAAAACAAAAAAAAATTAATATATTTATTTACAAAAATGAATTGCATTTCTTCCTTGAGTTTTAGGCACTGGGCTGGTTGCTTGAGAGGTGATATATAGATATAAACATACTTTCTCCATAACTGTCAAGAATAGTTTTGGAAGAACATTTTTAGCAGCAGAGTAGTATTTCATTTTATGACTTGTGTCCTTCTATATATTTCTTTAGAGCACTACCAAGAGGGGGTGGGAAAGATTAACAGCATTTTGAAGCACTTAACAGTCTTTCTAAACCACATTTACTGGTCTTCATAAGATTGATTTCCGTCACTCCAAGCTTACTTGTGGCCTAATGGGACCGTAGATACACAGATAAATCTGTTTCCCTCAAATTTATGGACACAGATTGTGACATGGCTGGCTCTAAATTCACCTGGAGGGGAGGCATAGGATTTGTATGAGCAATCCTAACTCTCTGAAAGTAGACTACTCTCTGATGTTAGCTGAAATTTTTAACTTTTTAGTGGAATTCTGTTATTAAATGTTTGTGCAGTTAAAATTCCTCTTATTGCATCTGATAAATTCTCCATTTTTCCACCAGGCTTGAGATTCAGCACCTGTGGACTTCCTCTTCCCTGACTTTGTAGCCGGTCAGCCTCCTTGATTTTTTCACATGGGTCTTGGCTCCTTCAATGATGAAGTAGGGCACTGGGAGAGGGGACATGACAAAGCTCTCCAGGACAGTAGGTTGCCATTGAAATCCTTTCCACTAATTATTGTTGATTCTCTTGACTAACACTGAATGGTGTTCTCTATATTTATATAACAGTCGATCATACTCTTAACTCCCCTAAAGTCAAGGAGACTCTCTGCTCGCCAAGTCCCTAGTCTTGCTTCCCTACCTTAAGCAGCCACTTGCAGAGGTCCACTCCCAATCTCTCACTGCTGGAGGAAACCTGCCAGCATTTTCAGGTAGAGAAAATGTGCATGTTTTAGTGCATGTTTGATGTTCCAATCACACCCAATTACCAGGGAGCTGATACACTCACCTTCAGCTCCTGAAAAGGTTAACAATTAAAAACCCACAGTGATACCTTCATATGTCAAAATTTCCTTGGCCAAATCAGAACTGTCTCATCATAGACAGTATGAACCATCTTTTCCCATGTTCCTCTCTGTCAAGTGGTGGGGACAGATCTCAGCCAATGACTAACATCAGTGAGGTCTAAAGAGTCAACTCCTTCTGTTGTAAGTGGTGGTGGTTTAGTCGCTAAGTCTTATCTGACTCCTGTGACCCCATGGACTGTAGCCTGCCAGGCTTCTCTGTCCATGGGATTCTCCAAGAAAGAATATCAGAGTGGGTTGCTATTTCTTTCTCCAATGCATCTTCCCGGCCCAGGAAATGAACCTAGGTCTTCTGCACTGCAGGCAGATTCTTTACTGACTGAGCTACAAGGGAAGCCCACTCAATCCTGTGGCCCTTTTGTGCTTCAGAGCTTTGCTTGGATCAGATTGAACTGAGTTTTCAACTAGGATCATGTTGCTTCTTATTTTTAAATCCAGTACACTATCCTGTTTCTTCCATTCTTCTTTTCCTGAAAAAAACACCTGAACTACATCTACTAAACAAGAATCTTTGGCATTGCCTTTCTTTGGGATTGGAATGAAAACTTACCTTTTCCAGTCCTGTGGTCACTGCTGTTTTTTTCCAAATTTGCTGGCATATTGAGTGAGGCACTTTCACAGCATCGTCTTTCAGGATTTGAAATAGCTCAACTCGAGCTATTTCAATAGCTATTTCAATAGCTATTGATGGAAGGAATTCCATCACCTCGAATAGCTTTGTTTTAGTGATGCTTTCTAAGGCCCACTTGACTTCACATTCCAGGATGTCTGGCTCTAGGTCAGTGATCACACCATCATGATTATCTGGGTCGTGAAGATCTTTTTTGTACAGTTCTTCTGTGTATACTTGCCACCTCTTCTTAATGTCTTCTGCTTCTGTTATAACCAACCTAGATAGCATATTAAAAAGCAGAGACATTACTTTGCCAACAAAGGTCCATCTAGTCAAGGCTATGGTTTTTCCAGAGGTCATGTATGGATCTGAGATTTGGACTGTGAAGAAAGCTGAGCGCTGAAGAATTGATGCTTTTGAACTGTGGTATTGGAGAAGACTCTTGAGAGTCCCTTGGACTGTAAGGAGATCCAACCAGTCCATCCTAAAGGAGATCAGTCCTGGGTGTTCATTGGAAGGACTGATGCTAAAGCTGAAACTCCAATACTTTGGCCACCTCATGTGAAGAGTTGACTTATTAGAAAAGACCCTGATGCTGGGAGGGATTGGGGGCAGGAGGAGAAGGGGATGACAGAGGATGAGATGGCTGGATGGCATCACTGACTCTATGGACATGAGTTTGTGTAAATTCCGGGAGTTGGTGATGGACAGGGATGCCTGGCGTACTGCAATTCATGGGCTCGCAAAGAATCAGACACGACTGAGTGACTGAACTGAACTGAAACAAGAATCTTGCCCAAGGCTCTGCCTCTGGGGAATCCAGCCTAAGACAATAAGCAATGTGATTGGAGCCTGACTGATTTTGTGATGTCGAACCTATGGGAAGCCCATGAATTTGGATGTGGCTTTTTCTATAATAATAGAGCATGTCTTCTCCAGTTTTCCAGTTTCCTACTGCTCTGTACTGTCTTAAAGTCAGTCTAACATATATTAAGAAGCATATGTGAAACATCTCTGAGGGATCTTAGAAATGATTAAGTGTGAATAAGCTCAGAACTGATATTATTGTACATTACTTATGATTTCATAGGAAATGAAAATCTGTGACTTCAATCACATACTATTTGACTCAAATTTTATTTGAGAAAATTCTAGATGATCCTAAACTGGCTGCATTACTATAGCCCAAAGAAGGTTAAATCATTCCTGTTTAGATAGCATTGTTGGATTCTACAAGTAACAATTATTGATGCATATTGTGAAATACAAGTCTTAGAGTTTGACTGATATCCTCCTTAGCTTATACATAGCTAGAAAGCATAGATAGCATTTTCCTATATTTTAGTTTTCACATCCTATTTATTATAACCTAGGTATCTTTCTCACAACTTTCTTTTACTCAGCCTCTCAAATTAGAGATAGGAAGACTCATGTATAGTCATGAGATAAGAACTATCACAGGAAGGATGATTTTAAGTATTTCCAGAACCACTCCCTTGCTTTTTGCATAATAACCCTCTCCTTTTGTTTTACATTTGCTGTCTTTATTTCCCCGTGGATAAACACATATTTAGAAAGTATTTTTAGGAGAAGGCAATGGCAACCCACTCCAGTACTCTTGCCTGGAAAATCCCATGGACGGAGGAGCTTGGTAGGCTGTGGTCCATGGGATCGCTAGGAGTTGGACACGACTGAGCGACTTCACTTTATTTTTTCACTTTCATGCATTCGCGAAGGAAATGGCAACCCACTCCAGGGTTCTTGCCTGGAGAATCCCAGGGATGGGGGAGCCTGGTGGGCTGCCGTCTATGGGGTCGCACAGAGTCGGATACGACTGAAGCGACTTAGCAGCAGCAGCAGAAAGTATTTTTAATTGTGCTATTTCTCAGTTAGAAAAATAAATCCTCTATTGTATTTACTCCCAATTCTAAATAACTCATCACAAATTGGGAAAATTTAGGTTGAACAAAAAAGATCTTAATGACCCATATAACCGCGATGATGTAGTTGCTCACCTAGAGCCAGACATCCTAGAATTTGAAGTCAAGTGGGCCTTAGGAAGCATCACCACAAACAAAACTAGGGGAAACTGGAAAATTCTTAAAGAGATGGGAATACCAGACCACCTTACCTGCCCCCTGAGAAATCTGTATGCAGATCAAGAAGCAACAGCTAGAGCCAGATATGGAACAATGAACTGGTTCCAAATTGGGAAAGGAATACTTGAAGGATGTATATTGTTACCCTGCTTATTTAAATTATGCAGAGCATATCATGGGAGAAGTATCAATAACCTCAGATATGCAGATGATACCACCCTTATGGCAGAAAGCAAAGAGGAACCAAAGAGCCTCTTGATGAAAGTGAAAGAACAGAGTGAAAAAGTTGAATTATAACTCAATATTCAGAAAACTAAGATCATGACATCAAGTCCCAACACTTCATGGCAAACAGTTGGAGGAGCAATGGAAACAGTGATAGGATTTAACTTCTTGGGCTCCAGAATCATTGCAGATAGTTACTGCAACCTTGAAATTAAAAGATGCTTGCTCCTTGGGAGAAAAGCTATGACCAACCTAGATAGCATATTAAAAAGCAGAGATATCACTTTGCCAACAAAATTCTGTCTAGTCAAAGCTATGTTTTTTTTCCAGGAGTCACATATGGATATGAGTGTTGGACTGCAAAGAAAACTGAATGTTGAAGAATTGATGCTTTTGAACTGTGGCATTGGAGAAGTCTCTTGAGAGTCCCTTGGACTGCAAGGAGATCAAACCAGTCATTTCTAAAGGAAATAAACTCTGAATATTCATTGGACGGACTGATACTGAAGCTGAAACTCTAATACTTTGGTCACCTGTTTTGAAGAACTGACTCATTGGAGAAGACCCTGATGCTGGGAAAGATTGAAGGCAGGAGGAGAAGGGGACAACAGACAATGAGATGGTTGGATGGCATCACTGATTCGATGGACATGAGTTTGAGCAAGCTCTGGGAGTTCGTGATGGACAAGGAAGCCTGGCATGCTGCAGTCCATGGGGTCACAAAGAGTTGGATGTGACTGAGCGACTGAACTGAAACTGAAAGGTTGAACTTGATAAAATACACAAATGGAAATAATTCAAGGAAAAGATGAGTTTTGTGAGACTAAAAACAGGGTATTTCTTGAAATCAAAAGAAGAAATTAACAATTAAATGCCTGGAAGTCAAGGTTGGATCCTAGAATGCAAATATTTTTCCTTAATCTTTTTCTCTATGAAGATCAGTTTATGTTTTTTCCACATGTCATTAAATATAGTTGGTGATAGCTCCTAAATATTGCATTTTCCAATATCCATGGCAATACAAAGAATATTGAGACTCTCTTTGGAGTCTAGTGATCACTGGGAAAAATTTCGTTGGTCAGGTCGGCTCAGGCACTTGCTCCAGGACTAATCAACTGTGGACAATGGGTAAGATAATATTGTGCTTAATGGAAGATCCCATGATAATCCTGTGGAATTAGTAGGAGAGAGTGGACATTACTTTAGAGAGGTGCAACTCATTAGGAAAAAAATCAGATAAGCCAATGTCAACCAGGGTATACCCTGTGCTAGTGTTGACCTCTGGGGTATGCAAGTTAGTGCACTTAATCTAAACAAAAATTAGAGGCCACTATTTCCATTACATGAAAATGAAAGTGTTTGTCACTCAGTCATGTCTGACTCTGTAAGCCCACCAGGCTCCTCTGCTCAATGGAATTCTCCAGGGAAAAATACTGGAGTGGGTTGCCATTCCCTTTTCCAGGGGATCTTCCCAATCCAGGGATTGTCATTGCAGGCAGATTCTTTACCATCCGAGCTACCAGGGACCCATAAGAGTTTCCTAAAATAAAGAAGCTTGAAGATGGAAGTTATCAAATTACTAAGCGACTATGAAATTATACTTTTTCTCCTAAATTGGATTTTTAAAAATTTTCCCCTGGTCTATGGAGCATATGAAAGACAGTTCTTTACATTTATTAACCAAATGGTGGCCATCTTTAATGTCTTCCTTCCTTCTGCATACTTTTACCTTGTTTGTTCTGGAGAATCACATGCTACAGTACCTCATTCAGTAAGCTCGAAAGTTTTATCAAATTGTCCATTTTTACTAGAGTCATAAACGTTAGCAGGAAAATTAGCAAAATGTGTTTCTAATGGCTTTTGTCTATTGCTAGGCATTTTCATAATAGATATTTGCATTAGCAGATGTTTGTTACAGAGACTATATTAAAATTTAGACTTGCACAGTTATGGCTTCTCTACAGATATAGACAATTCTTAATTATACTAGAGTATTAGGTCTTAATGGAGAGCTCATAGATTACTGTAAGAGTAAGCTATGTGTGCAGGGATTAAAGATGGAAAATACCACAAAAGAAACATAAGAATGTAAAGAATTTTGGTGGAACTAAAAATACTTGTCCAATTTATGGTTTTATAGTAGTAGGATATATTATCACACCAACACTACAATTTTTCTTCCAGCTTTATTTTTCTCTCTAGGCTCATATGTACTTGATACACAGCAATAATTTTTATCTGCCACACATACAATATAAATGTTGTCACTTGGAAATAATCTCATGATTATACTTAAAACTTCAGTTGCAAGTTGTCTTAAAACTTTGAAACAAGTTATAACATTTTTACTGAAAATATAAAATTATGCTAAAATGTCTTTCATATTTTATATTCTACTAGAATAATTTGTCAATATATCTATGAATTTAAGAGTTACTTCATGTCTAAAGTATATATGTCATTATTCATTAGTGATAGATTTTTATTTTATGAGTAAAAGAAGTGAATGGGAACCGTCTTTCAGCTCTACCATGTTATTGTTATGTGAAAGAATTCTGCAACATAACACTTAGCCTTGAGCAATTTTTTAAAGTATATTTTTAAAATTAAATATGCTTTTCAATACATAGGGCTTCCCAGGAGGGACTGGTGTAAATAACCTGCTTGCAATGCAGGAGACCTGGGTTCAATCCCTGGATTTGATTCCTGGGTTGGGAAGATACCCTGGAGAAGGAAATGGCAACCCATTCCAGTGTTCTAGCTGGAGAATTCCATGGACAGAGGAGCCTTACAGGCTACAGTCTATGGGTCACAAAGAGTGGAACATGACTGAGTGACAAATATTTTCACATTTCATCACAATATATAAAATGGACACTCATTTTTTTCTTAAAAAATTGGAAAATATAAAATTTATAGTGTTAGATCATCAAAAAAATTGTGTCATTTGATACATACAAAAAGTTGGCTTAAAGCTCAACATTCAGAAAACGAAGATCATGGCATCTGGTCCCATCACTTCATGGCAAATAGATGGGGAAACAGTGGAAACAGTGTCAGACTATTTTGGGGGGCTCCAAAATCACTGCAGATGGTGATTGTAGCCATGAAATCAAAAGACACTTACTCCTTGGAAGGAAAGTTATGACCAACCTAGATAGCATATTCAAAAGCAGAGACATCACTTTGCCAACAAAGGTCCGTCTAGTCAAGGCTATGGTTTTTCCAGTAGTCATGTATGGATGTGAAAATTGGACTGTGAAGAAAGCTGAGTGCCGAAGAATTGATGCTTTTGAACTGTGGTGTTGGAGAAGACTCTTGAGAGTCCCTTGGACTGCAAGGAGTTCCAACCAGTCCATTCTAAAGGAGGTCAGTCCTTCTTTGGAAGGAATGATGCTAAAGCCGAAACTCTCATACTTTGGCCACCTCATGTGAAGAGTTGACTCATTGGAAAAGACTCTGATGCTGGGAGGGATTGGGGGCAGGAGGAAAAGGGGACGACAGAGGATGAGATGGATAGCGTCACCAACTCGATGGATGTGGGTTTGGGTGGACTCCGGGAGTTGGTGATGGACAAGGAGGCCTGGCATGCTGCGATTCATGGAGTTGCAAAGAGTCGGACACGACTGAGCGACTGAACTGAACTGATACATAAAAGTGAAAAATATCTTTTTGAAAACTTTTGGTTTGATAGATATTAAGGACAGAGCTAAAACAAGGGCCACATAAGAGATCTTCATTAAAACTCAGCCTAGAATTTTATTCTCATTTATGAAGATAAACAAGAATAAGAATGGCAGTTCAATAGTTTTTGCTTGCTCTGGAAATTTGTTACTAGATGTTTTAGAAAAAAAATCTGAGTTATAAACCTTCTGTTGGTGGAAATAATGCAAAAACTTTTTTTTTTTTTTTTTTTTTTTGCTTAGTGAAATAAAATGAAAGATAGCTATAAAAGATTATTCAACCAATTCATCATCAGAAGCATTTGGGTGACACTAATCTATGTAGAGGTGAACCTATTATTAACTCCTAATTATGGGCTTGGAAAATAAAGCCACAGATAGGAGCAAAATGTGTGCACACTGAAAATAATTATGAATTAATAAAATTTGCATACCTTAAATCAATAGTATGGCAATAACTTTTTAATATTGAGAAAAATATAAATTCTTTCATTCAGGTTCCTCTGTCCATGGGATTTCCCAGGTAAGAATAAAGGAGTGGGTTGCCTTTTCCTCCTCCAGATGATCTTCCTGATCCTGGAGAAGATACTGGGGAAGCGAGATCAAACCCACATCCCCAGCATCTCCTACTTGGCAGGCAGATTCTTTACCACTGAACCACCTGGGGAAACTCAAGTGTATGTATGTATATACATATATATATACATATATAATACATATATATATATATATATGTATACATATATACATATATATATATACACATATATACATACATATATATGTATACATATATACATATATATATATACACATATATGGAGATAATGCGTAAAACAGTTCAGAGAAGGGAATCCAGTCTGGGAATGAATTTAGGCTCCTGCCTTTACTGTGTGATCTTGATACTGGTCAAATTACTTAATTTTTAGCATATCAATGTCATTAGTTGTAAAATGGCTGCTGCTGCTAAGTCACTTCAGTCGTGTCTGACTCTGTGTGACCCCATAGATAGCAGCCCACCAGGCTCCCCAGTCCCTGGGATTCTCCAGGCAAGAACACTGGAGTGGGTTGCCATTTCCTTCTCCAATGCATGAAAGTGAAAAGTGAAGGGAAGTCGCTCAGTCATGTCTGACTCTTCGCGACCCCATGAACTGCAGCCCACCAGGCTTCCTCCGTCCATGGGATTTTTCAGGCAAGAGTACTGGAGTGGGGTCCCATTGCCTTCTCCAGCTGTAAAATGGTGGGGGAGGGGGTGGTAAATACCTGCATTTTAGATTGTGGACGTTAAATTTAAATGCCAAGAATACAGTAAACACTATATAAAATTTTAAAGTACTATATGTAGTATTCATATTTTCAGTTTTCTATTTCTGAAAAACCCGTGCAGATGTTACAAGAAATACAGGCCATGTGTTTTGACTCTGAGACTTGTGTTCTCTCTTCTGGCCTCAGTTTCCACTTAGTGCAGCCAAGCCTCAGGAAAGGAGAAAAAAAAAAAAAAAAAACTAAAAAGAACAGTTGAAGTTTATGATTTTTCAGATTCATTGGCACTTAAAGAGCTAAGACACAGACAGGGAAAATTTACAGCTTGGTATTTCAGCCATATCCATCTCAGATGGGCAGGGCTTCATTTAATTAGTGATTGCCTTCCCAGAGCCGCAATGATACTCTGCTGAGCTTTTACATGAAGAGTATGAAGTCAGAGGCTACAATCCTGAACAGAGCTAAATTTTGTTATCTTCACTTGCAGTTTTCACAATATTCTCTATCCAGAACATGGAACATAGGAGGAACATAAAAGTTTTCTAACTCTGGGTTCTCTGTGCATACTGTCTGTCACTTTAGCCATGTCTGGTTCTTTGCATGGACTGTAGCCCACTAGGCTCCTCTGTCCATAGGATTTTCCAGGCAAGAATACTGGAATGGGTTGCTGTGCCTTCCTCCATGGGATCTTCCCAACCTAGGGATCAAACCTATGTCTCTTGTGTCTCCTGCTTTGGCAGGTGACTTTTTAATCTCTAGGGCCACCCAGGAAGCCCATTTTTTACCTTATCACTAACCTGGTGTGCTGTGCTTAGTCACTGACTCATGTCTGACTCTTGGCGACCCCAAAGGATTTGCAAGGATTGCGAATGAAAAGATTGAAGCCTACCTGGCTCCTTTGTCCATGGGGATTCTCCAGGCAAGAATACTGGAATGAGTTGCCATGCCCTCCTCCAGCAGGTCATCCCAATCCAGGGATTGAACCCAGGTCTCCGACATTGTACGTGGATTCTTTACTGTCTGAGACACAAGGGAAGCCCCACTAACCTGGTGAATTACTCCAATTCACTCAATCCTCTTAGGTTTACATTTCTTTGCATTTATTTTATAAAACTGGAAAGTCAAAGAAGTATTCTATAAAAATGGATATTAGATTTGCTGTATCATTAATTCTAGTAGCCTGCTATAATCATGATTTTCTTCTTTCCCATTTGCTTGTCAATATCTCTTTGTCACTTAATAGTTAATTCAACTGTGTTTGCCCTGGTTTGGAGGATGTACCATCTCTGTTTTTATCACACAGGTTCTCCACTGTTCTGGGACTGTATGATGTTTGCTTAGAGACTGAGATAGATAAATATTGTACACCCATGGAATAAACTACAGATCCAACACATTAATGGAGAACTTTTTTTCATATTTGCTGAAAACTGAAATGACTGAAAGTGAAACATAAATAGTGAAGTTCTCTTGTAGGAAAGGGAAGACTGCTTAAAATTTGTTAAATATGTAGAATATGCCAGGCAGTGTGTTGGACATTTTTCATCCACCGTTCCATTTGATTCTGATAACAGTTTTGGGTAAGATTGAGTAACCCAATTTTAAAATTCCAAGCTCAGAAATTATGCTCAGTGGAACAGAGATGAACTTGCTCTTGACTTCACTTTTCTATGGTTAAGATTCAAGGTTTGGATGCTATCAGTGAAATATGCTTGGGGTGGGTTGGGCCATGAATGAAGAATTTTTTGATCATGGGCAATGGGATTTCACTGTCCTTGGAAGTCCTCTGAGGGAGGTGGTAGATATTTTGGAGGTGGCAATGTTAAATTTCAAAATTTTAGAAATAAATAATGAATTAGCTAATAATAGGAGTGTTCTTTAAACAATGCTAGCTTACTTGTGGGAGAAGGAAATGGCAACCCACTCCAGTGTTCTTGCCTGGAGAATCCCAGGGATCGGGGAGCCTGGCAAGCTGCCATCTATGGGGTCGCACAGAGTCAGACACAACTGAAGTGATTTAGCAGTAGCAGCGGCAGCAGCTTACTTGTGAAATATGAATTTATAAAAGGAGAATGGTAGCACCTATACTAAAGCATAATTTACACCCATAAAATCTACGCATTGTACGTGTAGAATTAAATGATTCTTAGTAAGCCACACAGTTTTGTGGCATTCAGCATAATACAGCTTTCTAACATTATTATTCAAAAAAAATTTTCTTCATGCTCACCTTTAGTCAAGGAGAAGGCAATGGCACCCCACTCCAGTACTCTTGCTTGGAAAATCCCTGTTAGGCTGCAACCCATGGTGTCGCTAAGAGTCGGACACGACTGAGCAGCTTCACTTTCACTTCTCACTTTCATGCACTGGAGAAGGAAATGGCAACCCACTCCAGTGTTCTTGCCTGGAGAATCCCAGGGACGGGGAACCTGGTGGGCTGCCGTCTAGGGGGTCGCACAAAGTCAGACACGACTGAAGTGACTTAGCATAGCATAGTACCTTTAGTCAATCCCCTCTGCCTTAAGAATCAGGCAACCCTTGATATGATTTTAGTCTCTAAAGTTTTTAACATTTCTATGAATTTATCATAATAGTACAATCTATAGCCTTGTATGTCTGGAGTTTTTAACTACGACAATATGTTTGAGCTTCATTTCTTGTTGCATCATGTATCAAGTTTGCTTCTTTCCCTTAATAAACAGTATTCCATCACGTGGATTTTCTACATTTTGTTTGTTCATTCACCAGTTGAACTTTTTATTTTCAGTTTTGAGTTATTATGAACAACACTGCTAAGAACATTTAGTTAATGGTTTCTCTGTGATGTTGTATTTTCATCTTTCAGATAGAATTCTAGTTGGAAAAGTTCCATGTCACATATGAAGTTTAACTCTTTTTAAGACACTGCTTTCCTAAGTGGCTGTAAAATTGTGGTAAGCAAAAAAATATCTACTCCCCAAAGATGTCTGTGTTCTAAT
This sequence comes from Tragelaphus eurycerus, assembly GCA_935064755.1. Taxonomy (NCBI): domain Eukaryota; kingdom Metazoa; phylum Chordata; class Mammalia; order Artiodactyla; family Bovidae; genus Tragelaphus; species Tragelaphus eurycerus. The sequence goes on along the minus strand of CAKXYN010000004.1, from coordinate 36,830,865 downwards.
CTCTGGAACCTGTGACTATGCTGTATCACATGGGAAAAGGAAATTAAGGTAGCAAGGGAAAAATACCTGGGCTTATCCATGTGTGCCCAGTGTTAACAAGGATCCTCATGAATGAAAGGAAAGAGGCAGAAGCAGGAAGTAGAGATACAGCAACATGAGGTTTCAATGCTTTTTTGCTGGTTTTGAGATATAGGGTTGAGGGGAACTGTATGCAAGAATTGAAGAGACTTCTAGAGGTAAGGATTCCCACCTCCCCATCCCAGTCCCCCACCCCCAATCCCACCCTGCCCCAGCTGACAGCCAGCAGAAAACAAAGTGCTACAGTGCTACAATGGCTTAGGACTGAATTTTGCCAACATTTCCTTGAATGAGCAAGGAAATCTATTCTCCCTAAGAGCCCATGAAAGTAACCCAGGCCTGCCAAAACATTAGTCTAAGCCTAGTGAAACCCATATTGAACTTCTGACATAAAGAACTAAAAAATATGTATGTGTTGTGGATCTATTTTTGGTAATTTGCTACATTTGTAATAAACCAATACAACCATTTTACATTCCGACCAGCAATGAATGAAGGTTCGTTTTTCAATACCCTTGCCAACACTTGTTGTCTGCCAAGTTATAACTACTCTAGTAGGCTTGTAGTGGTATGTTACCGTGTATCTAATTTCCATTTTCCTAATGAATAATGACTTTAAACATTTTTTATGTGCTTATTTGCCATTTGTATAATTTCTTTGGTGATTTCTTTTGGCAAAATATCTATTTGAATTTGTTATTAATTTTTTAATTATGTGGTCATCTTATTACTGAGTTTTTAAGTGTTTTTCACATAACCTGGAAACAAGTCTATTAACTAAATAACTTAACTTATGTATATAATGTGAAGTATTCAATTGCCCCTTCAGATCAGAACAGATCAGATCAGTCGTTCAGTTGTGTCCCACTCTCTGCAACCCCATGAATCGCAGCACGCCAGGCCTCCCTGTCCATCACCAACTCCCGGAGGTCACTCAGACTCACATCCATCGAGTCAGTGATGCCATCCAGCCATCTCATCCTCTGTCGTCCCCTTCTCCTCTTGCCCTCAATCCCTCTCAGCATCAGAGTCTTCTCCAATGAGTCAACTCTTCCCATGAGGTGGTCAAAGTACTGGAGTTTCAACTTCAGCATCATTCCTTCCAAAGAAATCCCAGGGCTGATCTCCTTCAGAATGGACTGGTTGGATCTTCTTGCAGTCCAAGGGACTCGCAAGAGTCTTTTCAACCACAGTTGAAAAGCATCAATTCTTCGGCGCTCAGCCTTCTTCACAGTCCAGCTCTCACATCCATACATGACCACAGGAAAAAACATAGCCTTGACTAGGCGAACCTTTGTTGGCAAATTAATGTCTCTGCTTTTGAATATGCTATCTAGGTTGGTCATAACTTTCCTTCCAAGGAGTAAGCGTCTTTTAATTTCATGGCTGCAGTCACCATCTGCAGTGATTTTGGAGCCCAAAAAAAGAAAGTCTGACACTGTTTCCACTGTTTCCCCATCTATGTCCCATGAAATGATGGGACCAGATACCATGATCTTCGTTTTCTTTTTTTTTTTTTTTTTTTTATTTTTTTTTTATTTATTTATTTATTATTTTATATTTTTATTATTTACTTTTATTTATTTTATTATTATTATTATTATTTTAACTTTTCTTAACTTTACAATATTGTATTACTTTTACTATACATCGAGATGGATCCGCCACCAGAATACACGTGCTCCCCATCCTGAACCCTCCTCCCTCCCCCCTCCCACACCATCCCTCCAGGTCATCCCAGTGCTCCAGTCCCAGGCATCTGTTATAGGGCATCGTACCTGGACTGACTCGTTTCAGATATGATATTATACATATTTCAATGCTATTCTCCCCAATCGTCCCACCCTCTCCCAGTCCCAGAGTCCAAAAGTCTGTTCTATACATCAGTGTCTCTTTTGCTGTCTCATAAGCAGGGTGATTGTTACCATCTTTCTAAATTCCATATATGAATGTTGAGCTTTAAGCCAACTTTTTCACTCTCCACTTTCACTTTCATCAAGAGGCTTTTGAGTTCCTCTTCACTTTCTGCCATAAGAATGGGTGCCATCTGCATATCTGAGGTTATTGATATTTCTCCTGGAAATCTTGATTTCAGCTTGTGTTTCTTCCAGTCCAGCATTTCTCATGATGTACTCTGCATATAAATTAAATAAACAGGGTGACAATATACAGCCTTGACGTACTCCTTTTCCTATTTGGAACCAGTCTGTTGCTCCATGACCAGTTCTAACTGTTGCTTCCTGACCTGCATATAAATTTCTCAAGAGGCAGATCAGGTGGTCTGGTATTCCTATCTCTTTCAGAATTTTCAACAGTTTATTGTTATCCACACAGTCAAAGGATTTGGCATAGTCAATAAAGCAGAAATAGATGTTTTTCTGGAACTCTCTTGCTTTTTCCATGATCCAGCAGATGTTGGCAATTTGATCTCTGGTTCTTCTGCCTTTTCTAAATCCAGCTTGAACATCAGGAAGTTCACAGTTCACATATTGCTGAAGCCTGGCTTGGAGAATTTTGAGCATTACTTTACTAGTGTGTGAGATGAGTGCAATTGTGCGATAGTTTGAGCATTCTTTGGCATTGCTTTTCTTTGGGATTGGAATGAAAACTGACCTTTTCCAGTCCAAGGAAATTGGAAATCTGTGGCCACTGCTGAGTTTTCCAAATTTGCTGGCATATTGAGTGTAGCACTTTCACAGCATCATCTTTCAGGATTTGGAATAGCTCCACTGGAATTCCATCACCTCCACTAGCTTTGTTCCTAGTGATGCTTTCTAATGCAGACTTGACTTCACATTCCAGGATGTCTGGCTCTAGGTCAGTGATCACACCATCATGATTATCTGGGTCGTGAAGCTCTTTTTTGTACAGTTCTTCTGTGTATTCTTGTCATCTCTTAATATCTTCTGCTTCTGTTAGGTCCATACCATTTCTATCCTTTATCGAGTCCATCTTTGCATGAAATATTCCCTTGGTATCTCTGATTTTCTTGAAGAGATCTCTTGTCTTTCCCATTCTGTTGTTTTCCTCTATTTCTTTGCATTGATCGCTGAAGAAGGCTTTCTTATCTCTTCTTGCTATTCTTTGGAACTCTGCATTCAGATGTTTATATCTTTCCTTTTCTCCATTGCTTTTCACTTCTCTTCTTTTCACAGCTATTTGTAAGGCCTTCTCAGACAGCCATTTTGCTTTTTTGCATTTCTTTTCCATGGGAATGGTCTTGATCCCCTTGGAAATAATTGCCTCATCACTTTGTCAGAAACAAATTGAAGATGCATCCAATATAAAATAAAAAGATTTTTAAAAGTAAATTGAAGATACAAAAAAGCTTCATATCTGGACTCTGAATTTTAGTACATAGATTTATATAATCTATATGACAACACTTACACCAAGACCATATTGTTTTTATTGTTATGTTGCTGATGCTGCTGCTAAGTTGCTTCAGTCATGTCTGACTCTTCTCGACCCCATGGACTGCAGCCTACCAGGCTCTTCATTCCATGGGATTTTCCAGGCAAGAGTACTGGAGTGGGTGGCCATTGCCTTCTCCTTTTATTGTTATAGACTGCTAATATTTTTAAAAGTGATTAGTACAGTCATAAATTTTAGTTTTCCAAAATTATTTTGGTTATGTCTTATCCTTTGACTTTCATATATATTTTAGGATTCACTTGTCAATTTTTAGGAAACAAAACAAAACAAAACAAAACAAACTAACTTTGACAGAGATAGATATATCAACTTAGGGAAAATTGCCATTTTGAATCTTCTTGTCCCATGAGCATGGTCCAAATTAGTTCATCACTTAGTCATGTCTGACTCTTTGTGACACCATGGACTGCAGCATGCCACAACTCCCTGTCCATCCCAACTCCTGGAGTTTACTCAAACTCATGTGCATTGAGTCAGTGATGCCATTCAACCATCTAACCCTGTGTCATCCCCTTCTCCTCCTACCTCCAATCTTTCCCAGTATCAGGGTCTTTTCAAATGAGTCAGTTCTTTGGGTAAGGTGGCCACAGTATTGGAGTTTCCACTTCAGTATCAGTCCATCGCCTTTCCGAGACCGGCGCACAATTAAGAGCATCTAGCCTTCCCGCGACCAGCGCACAATTAAGAGCGCCTCGCCTTCCCGCCACCGGCGCACTAAGAGCGCTCCGCCGGCTGCGCCGTGCACTAAGAGCGCGGCCTAGAGGAGCTACCCCACCACCGAGAAAGGACGGTGGTGAGGGCTAGCGCACTAAGCACGGCCAAAAAGAGCTACCCCACGACCGAGGTCAGGAAGGGTGGTGCTGAGGAGAGACCCCTTGTCCAGGGTTAAGGTGCGATGGCTGTGCTTCGCTGGAGCAGCCGGGATGAGATACCCTACGCCCAAGGTAAGAGAAACCCAAGTAAGACAGTAGGTCTTGCAAGAGGGCATCATAGGGTAAATACACTGAAACCATTCTCACAGAAAACTAGTCAATCTAATTACACCAGGACCACACCCTTGTCTAACTCAATGAAATTAAGCCATGCCCGTGGGGCAACCCGGGATGGGCGGGTCATGGTGGAGAGATCGGACAGGGTGTGGTCCACTGGAGAAGGGAATGGCAAACCACTTCAGTATTCTTGCCTTGAGAACCCCATGAACAGTATGAAAAGACAAAATGATAGGATACTGAAAGAGAAACTCCCCAGGTCAGTAGGGGCCCAATATGCTACTGGAGAACAGTGGAGAAATAATTCCAGAAAGAATGAAGGGGTGGAGCCAAAGCAAAAAGAATACCCAGCTGTGGATGTGTCTGGTGATAGAAGCAAACTCCGATGCTGTAAAGAGCAATATTGCATAGGAACCTGGAATGTCAGGTCCATGAATCAAGGCAAATTGGAAGTGGTCAAACAAGAGATGGCAAGAGTGAATGTTGACATTCTAGGAATTAGTGAACTAAAATGGACTGGAATGGGTGAATTTAACTCAGAGGACCATTATATCTACTACTGTGGGCAAGAATCCCTCAGAAGAAAAAGAGTGGCCATCATGGTCAACAAAAGAGTCTGAAATGCAGGTCTTGGATGCAACCTCAAAAACGACAGAATGATCTCTGTTCGTTTCCAAGGCAAACCATTCAATGTGACTGTAATCCAAACCTATCCCCAACCAGTAATGCCAAAGAAGCTGAAGTTGAACGGTTCTATGAAGAGCTACAAGACCTTTTAGAACTAACACCCAAAAAGGATGTCCTTTTCATTATAGGGGACTGGAATGCAAAAGTAGGAAGTCAAGAAACACCTGGAGTAACAGGCAAATTTGGCCTTGGAACACGGAATGAAGCAGGGCAAAGACCAACAGAGTTTTGCCAAGAAAATGCACTGGTCATAGCAAATACCCTCTTCCAACAAAACAAGAGAAGACTCTATACATGGACATCACCAGATGGTCAACACTGAAATCAGATCGATTATACTCTTTGCAGCCAAAGATGGAGAAGCTCTATACAATCAGCAAAAACAAGACCAGGAGCTGACTGTGGCTCGGACCATGAACTCCTTATTACCAAATTCAGACTGAAATTGAAGAAAGTAGGGAAATCCACTAGACCATTCAGGTATGACCTAAATCAATCCCTTATGATTATACAGTGGAAGTGAGAAATAGATTTAAGGGCCTAGATCTGATAGATAGAGTGCCTGATGAACTATGGATGAGGTTCGTGACATTGTACAGGAGACAGGAATCAAGACCATCCCCATGGAAAAGAAATGCAAAAAAGCAAAATGGCTGTCTGGGGAGTCCTTACAAATAGCAGTGAAAAGAAGAGAAGCGGAAAGCAAAGGAGAAAAGGAAAGATATAATCATCTGAATGCAGAGTTCCAAAGAATAGCAAGAAGAGATAAGAAAACCTTCTTCAGTGACCAATGCAAAGAAATAGAGGAAAACAACAGAATGGGAAAGACTAGGGATCTCTTCAAGAAAATCAGAGATACCAAAGCAACATTTCATGCAAAGGTGGGCTCGATAAAGGACAGAAATGGTATGGACTTAACAGAAGCAGAAGATATTAAGAAGAGGTGGCAAGAATACACAGAAGAACTGTACAAAAAAGAGCTTCACGACCCAGATAATCATGATGGTGTGATCACTGACCTAGAGCCAGACATCCTGGAATGTGAAGTCAAGTGGGCCTTAGAAAGCATCACGACGATCAAAGCTAGTGGAGGTGATGGAATTCCAGTGGAGCTATTCCAAATCCTGAAAGATGATGCTGTGAAAGTGCTGCACTCAATATGCCAGCAAATTTGGAAAACTCAGCAGTGGCCACAAGATTGGAAAAGGTCAGTTTTCATCCCAATCCCAAAGAAAGGCAATGCCAAGGAGTGCTCAAACTACCGAACAATTGCACTCATCTCACACGCTAGTAAAGTAATGCTCAAAATTCTGCAAGCCAGGCTTCAGCAATATGTGAACTGTGAACTTCCTGATGTTCAAGCTGGTTTTAGAAAAGGCAGAGGAACCAGAGATCAAATTGCCAACATCTGCTGGATCATGGAAAAAGCAAGAGAGTTCCAGAAAAACATCTATTTCTGCTTTATTGACTATGCCAAAGCCTTTGACTGTGTAGATCCCAATAAACTATGGAAAATTCTGAAAGAGATGGGAATACCAGACCACCTGATCTGCCTCTTGAGAAGTCTGTATGCAGGTCAGGAAGCAACAGTTAGAACTGGTCATGAAACAACAGACTGGTTCCAAATAGGAAAAGGAGTACGTCAAGGCTGTATATTGTCACCATGTTTATTTAACTTATATGCAGAGTACATCATGAGAAATGCTGGACTGGAAGAAACACAAGTTGGAATCAAGATTGCTGGGAGAAATATTAATAACCTCAGATATGCAGATGACACCCATCCTTATGGCAGAAAGTGAAGAGGGGCTAAAAAGCCTCTTGATGAGAGTGAAAGTGGAGAGTGAAAAGGTTGGCTTAAAGCTCAACATTCAGAAAACGAGTATCATGGCATCTGGTCCCATCACTACATGGGAAATAGATGGAGAAACAGTGGAAACAGTGTCAGACTTTCTTTTTCTGGGCTCCAAAATCACTGCAGATGGTGACTGCAGCCATGAAATTAAAAGAGGCTTACTCCTTGGAAGGAAAGTTATAACCAACCTAGATAGCATATTCAAAAGCAGAGACATCACTTTGCCAACAAAGGTTCGCCTAGTCAAGGCTATGGTCTTTCCTGTGGTCATGTATGGATGTGAGAGCTGGACTGTGAAGAAGGCTGAGCGCTGAAGAATTGATGCTTTTGAACTGTGGTGTTGGAGAAGACTCTTGAGAGTCCCTTGGACTGCAAGAAGATCCAACCAGTCCATTCTGAAGGAGATCAATCCTGGAATTTCTTTGGAAGGAATGATGCTAAAGCTGAAACTCCAGTATTTTGGCCACCTCATGCGAAGAGTTGACTCATTGGAGAAGACTCTGATGCTGGGAGGGATTGAGGGCAGGAGGAGAAGGGGACGACAGAGGATGAGATGGCTGGATGGCATCACTGACTCGATGGATGTGAGTCTGAGTGACCTCCGAGAGCTGGGGATGGATAGGGAGGCCTGGCGTGCTGTGGTTCATGGGGTCACAAAGAGTCAGACAGGACTGAGCGACTGATCTGATCTGCTCTGATCAGTCCTTCCAATGAATATTCAGGACTGATTTCCTTTAGGATGGACTGGTTGGATCTCCTTGCAGTCCAAGGGATTCTCAAGAGTCTTCTCCAACACCACAGTTCAAAAGCTTCAGTTCTTCTCCATGTAATCAGCAGATTTGTCCTCAACTTCAATAGATTTACATAAATAAATACTTATTAGTTTGCTGTATACCTTTTGTCCATTTCCAGAGTCCTGAGTTTATTTTTGACAATTGTATCCAGTTTTGTGATTACTTTATAGAGAGCTTATTTGACAAATTTTTAATTTTACTCTACCAGAAAAATGCCCAGCTTGTAAAATTTAATGTTTGAGTCTCACATAAAGGTAGATAATAGGAGAATACAATAATTCTAAAAGTCAAAACCAAATGTCTCCTCATTTACCTAAATGATACTTTTCCTAATAGACAGCATGCAGTTAGAAAACCAGGAATTAATGCAACTAAATTTCAGCATAATTACATATTAACCATGTAAGTTAGAAAAGTTTACTTAAATATTCTAAGTTTCTTCCTCAATTAAAATAGAGTAAGAGACTAAAGATACATGTAATTAAATGTTGAAGCATTTAATTACATAACCTACAAATGCACTATGGGACTACTCTCCATATATTCATAAACCTGAATATTCATTGAAAAGACTGATGCTGAGGCTGAAGCTTTGGCCACCTGATGTGAAGAGCTGACTCATTGGAAAAGACCCTCTCTGATGCTGGGAAAGATTGAGGGCAGGAGGAGAAGGAGGTGACAGAGGGTGAGGTGGTTAGATAATATCACCTAATCAATGGACATGAGTTTGAGGCAACTCCAGCAGATAGTGAAGGACAGGGAAGACTGGCATGCTGCAGTCCATGAAGTCACAAAGAGTCAGATACGACTTAGCAACTGAACAACAACAACATACTCACAGACATTCAAAGAATATACATATAATCATTTCTTTCTTATATATAAACTAAAATAATTACAATACCAATCATTCTCTACTCTTCATTTCCTTTTCAAAAGAAAGTTAGATATACTAGTACCTCAGCATCTTGATTTTTATTATGAAGTTACTCTGTGTTCCTTTAAAGGAAAGGTGAATTAAAGTGTATGTTAGAAGTTGTTAGGACTGGTTACAAATATCCCCTCTTCTCTTCCTGACACATAGCAAAACTGTACTTCCTTAACCACCTTGAGATGATTTGCTATCTCCATGATTTCCTTAGGAGAAGGAAACAAGAAGGAAATGAAATGTGATGTTTTGAGACTAAAACCTTAAAAGACAGATATGACTTGCTACATCCCAACTCCTCTGTGTTGAAGTGCAAGTCCAGCTGAAACAGACTCCCCTGCCAACCCACAATGAGCATAAGTTATGAGTGAGAAATAAGCTTATATTTTTCAAAACCATTGTGATTTTGTGAATGCTAGTTAATGCAGCATAGCTTAGCTTGATCTGACTAATAGAGTTTTTTAAAAGGTAAGATTTAATGGTTTATATCCTTTAACATAAGTAATGCCTAGTAATGTACTTTAAGAATTCACATACTTAGAGTAGGGTTTTAACTAAAATCTAAAAATATGCAAAAGTTTTATAAAATTTTTTTGGGAGCTCAGTTAAATAGCTTATATTACATTGCAGGTGACTTCTACAGTTACAAAATGATGGTAAATATAAACTTGTAGCTGAAAATAACCAGGGCAAAATCATTAAACTAGAAAAAGCACTTGAAAATGAATATAGACTCAGATAAATGCATATATTTAATCAAACGTTTCTGAAGGTACTTTCTCTAGCTGGGAAATTCAGAAGCATGGAAATAAATGCAAGTAATTTGAGTGCTCTGCACTGGCATTTAAATACAAGAGAAAAAAATGTTAATAGGATAAGTACCAAAAAGGATTAAGTGATGCTAAACAGCAAAGAGGATTAGTTATTATCCTGCCTTTACAGACACCCAAATTTCATGTGGCCAAGTAGATAGGAAATAGAAAACCAATGCTACAAAATGGGACCTTTTTCTTCTCTTTGAAATAAGCTTATATTAAAATCAGTTTTATTATGGCACACAAATAAACAAGTAACACAATACTTAAGCTTTCCTCTGGATAATCTAAAATATTGTATACTTTTCAGTGTATTTTAGGAAAATTTAAAATTTTCCCATCTAAAGATTACATTAAATAAGCACATGAATTTGCAATTAAACAATAAAACTTGTCCTTCTGAAACTAATCATTCAATACTGTACACTGAGGTAAAACTTTCCTCATTATTCACACTAATAATAACTGAAGAAATTCATACTATTTTACTTTTTTACTGTATACATTTCATTGCAGTAAGATATAAAATATATACATGCATATATGCATATATATGATATCACCTACATAAATATATATTTATGAATATAAAGGAAACACATTCATTTACATAAACATTTAGATATCTCTGAAACTGAGATGTATTTTATATTGGTGAAAGATTTAAAGATTGTTTGAGAAAGGAATGAGAGCCCTGGCTGTGGTATGAAAACCTTAAATTCCTCAGTAGAACCAGCATTATGCACCAGCTGGTGCAAAAATGCACCAGCATTAAAAATGTATAAAATAGGCATTTGTGATTTGGAAGTAAATTATGGAAATTCTTATGACATTCTGTATCATCAATATCTTGACAACACAGTGGCCAGTGTTGTATGTTGTGATTCAGTGATTATTATGAATCAAAAATAAATTCAGAAAAATCACCTTTGGACACACAGATTTATGAACATATGAACCAACTTACTTTGTTCATATTTTCCATTGTGTATAAAAACAAGAATTATGCACAATTGAAAGAACTCTCTCAGTAATTCTAAAAATCTTTTGATAAGAATAAAACTGAAAAAGAAAAGTAACATGGTTTACACATCAGCACCTTTTCTTTCTTAATGTTCATAACATATGATGCCACTTATAGTTGACATCTGCAGTTCATGAAATATGGAACTCTATTAACTGGAGTTTCTTACATTTTAATATGGAAGACAAGTGCTGTTGGCATCTCTATTGTGAATGGTATTCTATTCGTTCAGACCACTGAACAAATAGAATACCATGTTCTATTTAATTCATATTCAGACCATATCCATGTAATTTCTAACTTTACGTTTTTTTTCTCCACACCACCTTCTTTGCTGAGGGTGAAAAAGGACAAAAGACACAAAACTTAGTTGAAACTCAGGCTATTTTCCAATTATAGTCAGGTGGCTAGAATTTTTACTTAGTTCAGTTACAGTTCACTTATCATATGAAATAGATATGCACAAATACCTAAGACTTACTGAATTTTATTCACTCATTCCATCACTGAATAATTATTTGCCGAGTTCCTAATATGTGCCAGAAATTGTTTTAAAATTGTTATTTTACAATGATATTTTGTAGAATAGCATGTGATTATTTGAAAAAAATATGACTTTGATAAACAAAATTTCAATAGAGAAGACTATTTATTTAATAGTATTATGAATGAACCACTCCAAAGATGTACATTAGTGAATTCTCTTCAGTGAGAGTGGACACCATGCATGTGCTGGTCAATGATATATACCCAGAGTCTGGCCCAATCCTGACAATTATAGTGTATGTTATCAAATAATTGCTGCATAAATGTTACCTTTACCCCTAATATCAATAACACAGACCATCTTAGAAAAATTCTAATTCTTAAGCAGATTAAAAAAGAAGGAAAAATAAAAGAGTATAAAAAGTTTTAAATTATATCAGGTTAGGAAATCACAGAGCAAGAGAGAGACAGAGAGCCATTCAGGTATCCAATGGTGGCCCGTAATGTGGCTACGATTGGTACCTGAAGAAACAGAAGCTTGTTTCTTCTCTTAATATGAAAATTAAAAAGATAAACCTCAATCAGTAGGTAAGATACACAAAAAAATGTGCTGCAAAAATAAAATTTTAAATGACTAATTACAGAGTTAAAATGAAAACATCATGGTACTCTACATAGAATGACATGTCCCAATGTACATGGGTCACTTTCAAGTTATGCCTTTTGTACCAGCATAATTATTAGAAGGTATCACGTTTCACTATCCAGAATTGTCCTCATTTGTCTAAAAAGTTTTATGATCATCTGAACTATATATAATAGTAAAATACTTGCAGAATGATTTTTCTATTATTACTCATAACAACCCTTTTATGACAATTAAATATTTGTTCTATTTTTGATCACTAGATATCTATTTGCTTAGAAGGAAAAAGTGGCATAATTATGTTATTTGTAATATTAAATCCCATGAACCTCCTTATAGTCTTATCAGATGCTTGCTGGTATACAGAAAATGTTCATATTGAGTAGATAAATTAACTTGTAATTCTTCAGGTGAAACTCCATTATTCTTAGAGATTAACCAAGAATGTTAATTTTATGGAATGCCTTCAGTTTTAAGTTTCTTTGTGAAGATAAATATCTATGAGTGGAAATAAGTAACAATTTGTGTACATCAACACATGTACAAGAAGAAAAATATGAGTAAAAAGTATATAAGGATTTTCATCATACATCTTTGGGCAAGTAAACACATAGTATAAAATAAAGGCAAGCTCTTAAGGCTAACAGAAACAAGTTCAGACTGTCTACAGAGACAGTTTCCAAGTATTCTCAGTAATTTAGGTTTTTTACCACCACTTTAAAAACACAGATCATATCAGATAATTTTACTTTTCCCTAAGAATATTAGAGTTATTATTAGAACTTTATATTTTAAAACATTTTACCCTCTCCCTAATTCATCACAATATCCTACCAGAAAAAGGTGCTTTAAAAATTACCTTGTTTTGAATTTTAAATACAAATGCATAAAATTTGTTTCCAGTTTTAGCTTCAACTTGTGAAGAACTTGAATGTCAGCAATCCTCTTCTCTCTCTCTCTTTTTTTTTTTTTTGGCTGCTCTGCATAGCTTGTGCGATCTTAGCCTCCCAACCAGGGGTTGAACCTGGTGCAGTTAAAGTGCCAAGTCCTAACCACTGGACCACCAGGGAATTCCTTCAATTCTTTTTTTAAAACAAGAAAATTCTGAGTAAACTGAAGAGCAACACCATTTCTTGTATCCATTAAAGCACTGAGTTTACAGAATAAACTGCCATCCTGCACTGCAGGCAGATTCTTTGCCTTCTGAGCCACTAGGAAAGCCGCCAGAAATCTGGAGAAACAGCAAATCCAGAGAGTCATAGTCTAGATCTGCCATAATTAATAAGTTTGAGTTTATCAAAATTAGAAATTTCTGCTTTTTAAAAGATGTTGAGAGACTCAAAAGACAAATTAAATAAAGACTGGGAGAAATTATTTGAAAAACACCTATGTAATAAAAATATGTATCCAAAATATACAACAGAAATTCAACAGAACAAAAATAAAACAAGTCAATTAAGAAATGGGCAAAAATATGAACAAACACCTTACCAAAGATATACAGATGTTATATGATCATATGAAAAAAGGCCTACTATCATTTGATATTGGATAATTGGAAATTAATAAGGCAATGAAAACTACTATACAACTATTCAGATCACATCAGTCGCTCAGTCATGTCCGACTCTTTTTGACCCCATGAACTGCAGCACGCCAGGCCTCCCTATCCATCACCAGCTCTCGGAGGTCACTCAGACTCACATTCATCGAGTCAGTGATGCCATCCAGCCATCTCATCCTCTGTCGTCCCCTTCTCCTCCTGCCCCCAATCCCTCCCAGCATCAGAGTCTTCTCCAATGAGTCAACTCTTCACATGAGGTGTCCAAAATACTGGAGTTTCAGCTTTAGCATCATTCCTTCCAAAGAAATCCCAGGGCTCATCTCCTTCAGAATGGACCGGTTGGATCTCCTTGCAGTCCAAGGGACTCTCAAGAGTCTTCTCCAACATCACAGTTCAAAAGCATCAATTCTTCGGCGCTCAGCCTTCTTCACAGTCCAGCTCTCACATCCATACATGACCACAGGAAAGACCATAGCCTTGACTAGGCGAACCTTTGTTGGCAAAGTGATGTCTCTGCTTTTGAATATGCTATCTAGGTTGGTCATAACTTTCCTTCCAAAGAGTAAGCGTCTTTTAATTTCATGGCTGCAGTCACCATCTGCAGTGATTTTGGAGCCCAGAAAAATAAAGTCTGACACTGTTTCCACTGTTTCTCCATCTATTTCCCATGTAGTGTTGGGACTAGATGCCATGATCTTCGTTTTCTGAATGTTGAGCTTTAAGCCAACCTTTTCACTCTCCACATCCAGCAACTATGATCCAAGATTTTACTCATATTTTTGAAAACTTATTTCCACACAAGAACCTGCACATAAATTTTGAAAATAACGTTATTCAAAATCATCAAAAACTGAAACAAACCATGACATCTTTCAGTAGGTGAATGATAAACCATGGTACACAAATACAGTGCTATATTCTTCAGCGACAAATATAATTGAGTTATCAATCTAGAAAAAGACATGGATGAATCTTAATTGTGGATTATCAAGAGAACACTAGAAACTGTCTGAAAATGCTATAGACTTTACAACTCTAAATATATAATATTGTGGAAAAGGCAAATTATAGCAATGGTATGCAAATCAGAGATGATGGAAGTTTACAGCAGAAGATGGATGGAGGAGACTGAACAGATGAAGCACAGACTGTTTCCAAAATGTTGAAGTGGTTCTGTATGATAGAATGGTATATGCAAGGTATTAAATATCTTTCAAAATCCATAGAACTTCACCATACAAAAAGTAAACCTTAATGCATGCAAATTAAAGCAAACTTGAGAAGTCAGAGAATCCCAGTTTAAAATGCAGATATGACAAAAGAAACCACATATATTTAAAAAGTAATGAAACCTTCTCACTGAAGGGGATGAGGCTGGTGGAAGGTGCTGATAAGTAACTTTGGAAATGAGTGGAGTGTATAAGACTAAGGATTAATGGAATTATAAATAATCACTATATCTTATTTGATAAATTTGTGTCCCAAGGAGACAGAGGCTAACATTTCTGATACTTTTATCATTATAGATGGAAACTGAAAAAGCATGTAAGTGTGTAAGTGGATGGTGAATAATGGGAGCCAGATTTTTATCTGTTGTAAAAAAAAAAACAGATAAAACAGGGGGAGGTCAAAGATAGGCAAGAAAGGGTTTCCTTCATGGTTCATTGGTTAAGACTCTATTCTTCCATTTCAGGGAATATTGGTTTGATCCCTGGATGTGGAACTAAGATCCCACAAGCTGTGTAGCAAAAAAAAAGAGAAAAAGACAAGAAATAGGAGGTTAGAATATGGTAATATCCGGGTTAGAGTTAGAGACATTAGTAAGAACTTATGTTTAGATTAATATAGATATAATTTTCATATATAGAAATATATATACATCAAGTGAGTGATTAAACTATACCTCAGTAACAGTGAGTAAACCTAGCATCCAGAGCTTGGTTTTTAATACTATTATCCAACAAAAGAAACCAGGATTCCTTGAAGAATTAGCTGATTGCAGGAATGAATCAAAAACTGGTGCACTGGGACAACCCAGAGGGATGGTATGGGGAGGGGAGAGGGAGGAGGGTTCAGGATGGGGAGCACGTGTATACTTGTGGTGGAGTCATTTTGATGAATGGCAAAAGCAATACAATATTATAAAGTTAAGCAAAATAAAATTAAAAAAAAAAATAAAAATGACCTAAAAAACAAAAACAAAAACTATACAGTAGGAGACTGTAACATCTTGTAGTGACAGAAATAAAGCTCCCTCCACCTCACAAATTTCCACAGCCACCAATGATACAATATGTCAAAGGGATACAAAAGCCAAAGAAGAATGCTCCCAATAGCTAAAACTGGAACAATTTGAGCAAGAAAACAAAGAAGTACTGGATTATAACCCAAAGAATAAAAATTCTTGAATCTATACTGACATAAACACATTGCTGCTGCTGCTGCTGCTAAGTTGCTTCAGTCGTGTCCAACTCTGTGCGACCCCATAGACAGCAGCCCACCAGGTTCCCCAGTCCCTGGGATTCTCCATGAAAGAACACTGGAGTGGGTTGCCATTTCCTTCTCCAATGCATGAAAGTGAGAAGTGAAAGTGAAGTCGCTCATTCCTGTCCAACTCTTGGCGACCCCATGGACTGCAGCCTACCAGGGATTTTCCAGGCAAGAGTACTGGAGTGGGTTTCCATTGCCTTCTCCACATAAACACATTATTGAATAAATAAATGAGAATAGACAAATCTCTGATGTAGAAGAATTCCGAATAATTTCTGTACATATGCTATTCTTAAAGAATTAGAACATAATTCTCAACTCCTTAAATACAACCTGCAGATAGTTGTTTTCTTCCAAAGAATACAACATGGAAAAGGATAAAAAAAAAAAAAAAAAAAAAGAGTAATTTCACATTGGAAAAACCTGACAAATGCTAGCTCAAGCCAGGCAGATCAAGGTTAACATCAAGAACAAGTGCATGCCAAATCACTTCAGTCGTGTCCAACTCTATGCAATCCTACAGACTGTAGCCTGCCAGGCTCCTTTGTCCATAGGATTCTCTAGACACAATTACTGAAGTGGGTTGCCTGTATCCTTCGTGAGGGGATCTTCCCAACTCAGGGATCCAACCTTCATTTCTTATGCCTCCTGCAATGGCCGAAGTGTTTTTTCAACACTAGCCACCTGGGAAGCCCCAGCATCAACAGTGGAAAGTGAAAGTTGCATAGTCGTGTCTGACTCTTTGCGACCCAATGGACTATAAAATCCATGGAATTCTCTAGGCCAGAATACTGGAGTGGGTAGCCTTTCCCTTCTCCAGGGAATCTTCCCAACCCAGGGATCGAACCCAGGTCTCCCTTATTGCAGGCGAATTCTTTACCAGCTGAGCTACAGGGGAAGCCCAGCATCAACCATGAGTCATGTTAATTGTATGTACCCTTAATATATGATGAGAATGACCTCTGTGATCTTCCTCTCAAAAAACGCATTATCCCAGTATAATTAAAACATGATTACACACAAATCCTAAATGAAAGACAAAAAAAACAAAAAACAAAAAACTATCCAGTAATCCTTGAAAATATCAATGTGACCAAGAACAAGGAAAATCTGAGAAAACGTCCCAGTCACGAGGAATGCTTAAACATATGAGTAAATGTAATGAAATAATTTTAATGATACTGTAGGACAGAAGAGAGACATTAGGGGAAAACTGATGAAAGCTGAATAAGGTATGAGTTTTTGTATATCAATAAACTATAAATACTGATTCATTATGACAACTTTCAATCTATTATTATTATTTTTAATTTTGTTCTCTTTCTTTTCTTCCTCCCTTCCTCTTCCTTTTCCCCCTCCCACCTTTCTTTTCTTTTGTTTTCTTTCTTTTCTCCCTCTCCTCCCTGTTTCCCTTCCTTCCTTCCTTTCCATTAATTTACCTTCTTGGAAAAAGTTTGATATAATTGAGAATATTTCTTGTTTAACTACATGGAAGGAAATTAATTAAAAACCACTTACACAGTATTATAGAATTTGAAAACTGTTAGGCAAACTTTTAGTTTCCGAGTAGGGAAAAATCTCAGAAATTTCATAGGGCTTGACATCCATGATATCTCATCATCTTTTTCTGAAGGACCCAACTTTTCCCTAAGCCTTCATCTAGTTAAACTCTCAGCTGAATGCAGCTGCATAACTTCAACTATAGCTTAGGGAACAAAGGACTCTCTAGCTTAGTCCAGTTACCTATGTGACCCAGAGAAATCAATTGTTGTTTTCAATTACTGAGTTTTAGAGTGGTTTACCATAGAGCAATAGAAACTGGAACAGGAATAAAACTTAGGAAGAACTTGTAAATCAATACAAACATTAATGGCAATATATAAATAAGAGACATGAACAAAATATTCATATAAGAGGGTACCTAGTAGAGGATAAACATGGAAATACGTCTAAATTTATGATTAAAAAGAGGTTAAAAATAAAGAGAAGGAAGTATGACTTCTTACCCATGAAATTTACTAAATTGTAAGTGTTTATGAGTATGAAGCAACACATAGAAAAATATCCAGTGTTTTTAATAGAAAAATTTTAAATAATCTGAATTCCTTAAATAAGGTAATATATAAAATAAAGTGATAAAAATTTGGTGAAATCAAATTTAGAGCTACATGTATCAGCCTCATGAAATTGTAGACATGTAATGTGAAAACATCAAGTTATTAAAAGGATATTTACAATATAGTACCATTTACCTACAATTTTTGAATAATGAAAAAAACTATATATTATTTAGTGAACATGAATAGGGCATAATATGGTGAAAATATACACACAAATGATCATCCTTGGTGAAAAAGAAAAGTACATGGAAGAAGTCCTCCAAGTCCAGCTGAAATCATACTCATAAATATCTTTTTTCCTGAGACATTATGAAGAAACTATGATAACAATGTTTAATTTCATACAGTTATTCTTAAAAAAATACCAAGAATATTCATGTTTTTAGGGTAAGAAATGAAGAGTGTTAAGTTATTTCTGAATCATACCATGTTTTTTCTCCCCTCCCAAAAAACTACTGATTTGCATGGACAAGTATTTTTTGGTATCTTCTTGGGAGTTTTGTCCTTAGCCTGAAATGCCCTTGTAATTAGATAGAGAATATATAAAGTTTAAGTTCTTTCTGGACTGATTTGGGATGCCAGCTTCCTTATGGATAGCCCCAAGTTGGATAGTGGACAGTCCCTTATGGATAGTCAAATGAATCCATTTTCTTTACCTTCCCTTGCACCTTAATTAATTGTAGTGTTTGGTTGAGTGTATATTTCCTCCTTAGCATTTCTTCTTCATTAGAATGACTTCACAATAACTGGAAGTATTTAACTTCCATCTTTCCAATCCAGGCATTTGGTGGCAAGCGTGACTGAATTAGCTTCAGAAAGATCTTCTGCTTCACATTATGAGACCAGGTCACAATTGTATGATGTCAGTCATGAAAAATACTTATTCTATCAGTTCTCTGATTTTCTCAAGGGATCCCTCAATCTAAACATCAACCTATTAAGTTTACTAAGACTGACTAACACAAATAGAATAGAAGTTTCTCAGGAGCATTCTACTAACATATGAAGCTGTAAACCATATTTCTCATAGTTCGGGCAAAAATTGTTTCATAACTGCCTAAGTCACATTTAACAACAGTTTCAAATTCTGAAGAAAAATGTACCCTGAGTATTTGTATTTTGTAGTTTGCTTCACCCAAGATAAGCCTCATTTCTTCATCTATTACTCGACTCTCAAAAATTGCTACCTATTCTCTGCAGATGTAATTTCATTTTGTATTCAGCTGATTCTTTACTCTTCACATATCCTGCAATATTATTTGTAACAACTTGGACAATTTCTATCACTAGCTCTGTGTTCTCACATCCTGCCATTAGCCTAGTCTGTTCAGTAGACAGGAAAACAGCATTACTTCTTTTCTTATGAGTCAGGAAAACTGGATATTTGCTGATGTGTCCTCATTAAGCACTTTTGTGGTCTTAGCAGTGTCACTAAGACTTCTGGTGCCTCAGTTTCCTCATCTGTATAGTAAACAAATTTGGTGGCACTTAAAATTCTTTCAGTTCCACATTTCTGTAGCTTGACTTCAAATACCACTTCAAAATAAAGTTTATAAATAAGAACTATTGTCATTGCTTGCTTCTTTCAAAATAAGTCATACACTGACAAGGAAAAACACAATTTATTTATCTGTAATTATTTATTTTTATGTGAGGTCTAAATAACAATTCCTTGTAAAAAAACTCTGCAGGACATTTTTCTTTCTGAAGCAAAGGTAAAGCAAAGTTATACTTTTTGGCATTCCTAAGTAAACTTAGGAATTTCTGAGGAGGAAAATAAAGTCCTTATTGAAATCTATCTTAAAATTAGAATCTCCCCTCTCACTTCCCCTCTCAGACTTTTTATTTTTAAGCTTTAGCATGCTTTTTTTTTTTTTAAATTGATATATATTTGCTTTACAATGTTGTGTTAGTTTCTATTGTACAATGAAGTGAATTATCTATATGCATGTTTTTGAGTATAATTATAACTGTCTCATCAGTGGTTTTGAATAGGAGGTTTGAAGTCTATATACTTGTACACACTTTTTGAATTCTAGTTTTACTTCTGCCTTGTGCAAAGGAGTATGTTGATTTGACAAGGCTCAATTGCTTTATAAAACTTAAGTTATTAATTCACCAGTAAGAGGCATCCCCAGATTAGAGAATTCTAGATAGTTTAATTTTAAGTATGTTTTACAAAGAAACCATAAAACTCAAAAAGATACTATCCCAGAGTGGAAAAGTCTAGGGAGATGTGATGACTAAATGCAATGTGGTATACTGGATTGAATAGTAGAATAGAAAATACATTAGTAGCAAAACTACTGAAACTTAGGTCAAATCTATGTTCTAGTTAATGGAAATACTAGGGCAAGTTTACCACGTTTATATAAGATGATAACCTTTGAGGAAATAGTGTCGGAATATGGAGACTACTTGTGCCATCTTTAAAGTTTTTGTGAACCTAAAAACATTTCAAGATAAAAGTTTATTTTTAAATTGTTGCACCAGTAATTTGTCTTTTTCATGTGATTTCGGAATGGTTTTCTATACTAAGGTTTTTCCTGTGGTCATATATGGATGTGAAAGTTGGACTGTGAAGAAAGCTGAGCACCGAAGAACTGATGCTTTTTAACTGTGGTGCTGGAGAAGACTCTTGAGAGTCCCTTGCACTGCAAGGAGATCCAACCAGTCCATTCTAAAGGAGATCAGCCCTGGGATTTCTTTGGAAGGAATGATGCTAAAGCTGAAACTCCAGTATTTTGGCCACCTCATGCGAAGAGTTGACTCATTGGAGAAGACTCTGATGCTGGGAGGGATTGGAGGCAGGAGGAGAAGGGGACGACAGAGGATGAGATGGCTGGATGGCATCACTGACTCAATGGACGTGAGTCTCAGTGAATTCCAGGAATTGGTGATGGACAGGGAGACCTGGCATGCTGCGATTCATGGGGTCGCAAAGAGTTGGACATGACTGAGCGACTGAACTGAACTGAACTTTCTATACTAAGAAGTCTGTGCAGTGACTCAACTCCCTTGGCTCATAGAACCTACTATCCATAGTATATTTTCACAAAATATTATAGTGCAATAAGGGGAGAATATTTCCAGAGACAGGCATCAACCTACAGAATTCAATTTAACCCAATCTGAATAAAAGTCTAAAGACAAAAACCAAAATCATCCTCTATTTTATCCATTTAACAGTTGCTTTAGACAAAACTAGTCCCTTTAAATCCTAAAAATCAAACACATATTCTGATATAATTGATTTTTATTTACTTAAAAGATTAAATCTATTTGCATATACATGGAATTCATCTGTGAAAAACTGTTTCTACAATTTTCTTAAAGTTTTCAAATTAGTGATAAAAATTGACAAACATCAAAATTGATTAAACTATATTAGAATTTTAATATTATCTAAGAGGTGGACAAGTCTGTCAAAATTACCTAATCTATTATTTTTTAAAAATCCAACTAGAAAACTTATTGAATATATAGTGTTAATATTTTGATATATAATTCCACAAATTATTTTAAAAATATTTTACTCAGGAGGCATTTTGGTAATTTTTATAAGTTGAGAAAAGCACAAACCAGTGTAGTAGTGACTGGATTATCTGGGCTGTTAAATGCTGAACCAAATTGTGGTGTCAATTCCGAGCCTAATGGTATAACAAAAACAATCCAAATATCACTGATAAATCAATTGTTATCTTTGCAATGTCAAAAACTAACAGTTGGATAAAAATACAGATGTTTTGAACATGTATCAAATTAAGGCAATTCACTAGATTCCTTTGAAGTAAAGGTAAGATTTTAAGGAAGGTCTGTTTTTTAAAAAAAATAAAATAAGATAAATGTCATGGAGAAAATATTTTTGAAAACAAGTATTTAGAAATATTTCTATCATTATATAATTTTGCTCCATAAATATTATAATCTGTAAAAACTTCTTTGCCCAGTAAAACCCAAAAAGAGATTTCTAACCTGTTTAAAAATTTTTCCAATTAAGACAGTCATTGAGTTTGAATGCACTTGATACAAATATTAAAATGTAGCAGAATCAAATTTTGGTTGATGATTGAGGAAGTTGGGACTCCAACCCTCTGTGCATTAGAAAATCCCCAATGTAACTTAATGGTCTGCCCTCCATATCAGTGACTCTATATCAACAGATTAAACCAACCTCAGATTATGTAGTCTCACAGGACTTACTCTGTGAATAAAATCTGTGTATAAGTGGACAAGTGCACTTTAAACTCATGTTGTTTAAGGGTAAACTATAGCGTGAAAAACTAACAAATAGATATTAAGAATGTTGAAAAGTATTAGCTGAATTGTAAGTAAAAATTTCAAATAATTGAAATGGAGAATGGAGAAATTTTGTGTCAACAAAAGTAAAAATAAACTACATTAAAAGTAAAACACATGCATCAAAGGACACAGTCAAACTATAGAATGTGAGAACAAATTTTCAAACTATATGTTTAATAAGTGGTTAATATTCAGAATTGGGGAAGGCAATGGCACCCCACCCCAGTACTCTTGCCTGGAAAATCCCGTGGACGGAGGAGCATGGTAAGCTCCAGTCCATGGGGTCCCTAAGAGTCGGACACAACTGAGCGACTTTACTTTCACTTTTCACTTTCATGCATTGGAGAAGGAAATGGCAACCCACTCCAGTATTCTTGCCTGGAGAATCCCAGGGACAGCCGTCTATGGGATCGCACAGAGTCAGACATGACTGAAGCGACTTAGCAGCAGCAGCAATATTCAGAATACATAAAGAACTCCGACAGCTCAACAACTAAAAAACTGATCAAAATGAGCAAAAGACTTGAATGAGAAGTTTCTTCAAAGGAGATATGTAAATAAGTAATAAGAACATGAAAAATTGCTAATATCTATGATCATTAAGGAAATGAAAACAAAAACCACAGTGAGATGCCACCACACAACAATTAGAAAGATTATTTATCATTAAAAAAAAAAAAAAAAAAAAAAAACAGTGTTAAGAAGGATGTGGAAAACGAAGTGCCCTGAGCACTATTGGTTAGAATGTAAAATGGTGCACCTGTTGTGGAAAATAGTATGGCAGTTCCTCAAAAAATTAAAAATAGAATTACCATATGATCCAGTAGTTCTACTTTTGATATATGCTGAAAAGAATTGAACCCAAGCTCTCAAATATTTGTATTTTCAAGGTCATAGCAGCAGTATGTCACAAGATGCACAATAGTCTAAAGATTGGAAGTAAACCAAGTGTCCATCAAGGAATGGATGGGTGAGCAAAGTTAGGTAAATACATGCAATGGAATATTATTCAGCCTTAAAAAGATGAGAATTGTGACACATGCCATAACAAGGATGATTCTTGAGGACATATGCTCAGTGAAACAAACTGGTTGCAAAAAGAAAAATATTTATCTGAGGTTCTGGATCAGTCAAATCAGAGACACAAAATAAAATGATCGTTGCCAGGGGATGAGGGAGGGAAAATTGGGAATTGCCTAATAGGAACAAAGTTTCAGCTTTGCAAGATATAAAGGATTTCTGTAGATTGATTGCACAGCAATGTGAATGGACTTTACACTCTTGAATTAAACACTGAAAACTGGTCAAGGTGATCAATTTTATATCCTGTTCACACAATTAAAAAAGACTACATTTTGTAATATTTAAATTTTAAATATTCTAATATTAAAAGATGTATTTATGTAATCAAAAAGAATTATTTGAGATTCTTCCATTTATAAATACTTAATGTTCTGAGGTATATTTTCCAGCTGTGAGAGCCAGTGTCATCAAATATGAAAGAAAACATAATTAACTTAGAATTCTGAATTGTCTTATGATTATATATTTTTTAATTGAAGTATAATTGATTTACAATATTATAATTTCAGGTATACAACATCAGTTCAGTTCAGTCACTCAGTTGTGTCCAATGCTTTGTGACCCCATGAATCACAGCATGCCAGGCCTCCCTGTCCATCACCAACTCCTGGAGTTTACCCAAACTCAAGTCCATTGAGGCAGTGATGCCATCCAACCATCTCATCCTCTGTCATCCCTTTCTCCTCACGGTTTCAATCTTTCCCAGCATCAGAGTCTTTTCAAATCAGTCAGCTCTTCACATCACGTGGCCAAAAAATTGGAGTTTCAGCTTCAACATCAGTCCTTCCAGTGAACACCCAGGACTGATATCTTTTAGGATGGACTGGTTGGGCCTTCTTTCAGTTCAAGGGACTCTCAAGAGTCTCCTCCATCACCACAGTTCAAAAGCATCAATTCTTCAGCGCTCAGCTTTCTTTATAGTCCAACTCTCCCATCCATAGATGACAAGCAGAGAAAACATAGCCTTGACTAGTCAGACCTTTGTTGGCAAAGTAATGTCTGCTTGTTAATATGGTATCTAGGTTGGTCATAACTTTCCTTCCAAGGAGTAAGCGTCCTTTAATTTCACAGCTGCAGTCACCATCTGCAGTGATCTTGGAGCCCCCAAAAATAAAGTCTGCCACTGTTTCCACTGTTTCCCTATTTGCCATAGGACCAGATGCCGTGATCTTCGTTTTCTGAATGTTGAGGTTTAAACAAACTTTTTCACTCTCCTCTTTCACTTTCATCAAGAGGCTCTTTAGTTCTTCCTCACTTTCTGCCATAAGGGTGGTGTCATCTGCATATCTGAGGTTATTGATATTTCTCCTGGCAATCTTGATTCCAGCTTGTGCTTCATCCAGTCCAGCGTTTCTCCTGATGTACTTTGCATATAAGTTAAATAAGCAGGGTAACAATATACAGCCTTGACATGCTCATTTTCATATTCAGAATCAGTTTGTTGTTCCATGTCCAGTTCTAGTCGTTGCTTCTTGACCTGCATACAGATTTCTCAAGAGGCAGGTCAAATGGTCTGGTATTCCCATCTCTTTCAGAATTTTCTACAGTTTATTGTGATCCACACAGTCAAAAGCTTTGGCATAGTCAATAAAGCTGAAATAGATGTTTTTCTGGAACTTTCTTGCTTTTTCAATGATCCAACAAGTGTTGGCAATTTGATCTCTGGTTCCTCTGCCTTTTTAAAGCCAGTTTGAACATCTGGAATTTCGTGGTTCACATCATGTATTGCTGAAGCCTGGCTTGGAGAATTAGTGTTAGTTTACTAGCATGTGCTGCTGCTGCTGCTGCTAAGTCACTTCAGTCTCATCCGATTCTGTGCCACCACATAGATGGCAGCCCACCAGGCTCCGCCATCCCTGAAACTCTCCAGGCAAGAACAATGCAGTGGGTTGCCATTTCCTTCTCCAATGTGTGAAAGTGAAAAGTAAAAGTGAAGTTGCTCAGTAGTGCCCGACTCTTCGTGACCACATGGATTGCAGCATACTAGGCTCCTCCGTCCATGGGATTTTCCAGGCAAGAGTACTGGAGTGGTTGACATTGCCTTCTACTAGCGTGTGAGATGAGTGCAATTGCGCAGTATATTGAGCCTGCTTTTGCACTGCCGCTCTTTGGGATTGGAATGAATACTGACCTTTTCCAGGCCTATTGTCATTGCTGAATTTTAAAAATTGCTGGCATATTGAGTGCAGCACTTTCACAGCATCATCTGTTAGGATTTGAAATAGCTTAACTGGAATTTCATCACCTCCTAGCTTTCTTTGTAGTGATGCTCCTTAGGCCCACTTGACTTCACATTCCAGGATGTCTGGCTCTAGGTGTGTGATCACAACATTGTGATTATCTGGATCATGAAGATCTTTTTGTATAGTTCTTCTGTTTATTCTTGCCACCTCTTAATATCTTCAGCTGCTGTTAAGTCCATACAATTTCTGTCTTTTACTGAGCCCGTATTTGCATGAAATATTCCGTTGGTATTTCTAATTTTCTTAAAGAGATCTCAAATCTTTCCCATTCTATTATTATCCTCTATTTCTTTTCACTGATCACTGAAGAAGGCTGTCTTATCTCTCCTTGCTATTCTTTGGAATTCTGCATTCAAATGGGTATAGCTTTCCTTTTCTCATTTGCTTTTCACAGCTATTTGTAAGCCCTCTTAGACAGCCATTTTATTTTTTGCATTTCTTTTTCTTTGGGATGGTTTTGATCCCTGTCTCCTGTACAGCATAATGATTCAATATTTTTTCATATTTTATGCTACACTTAAGTTTATAATAAAATATTGGCTATATTCCCTGTGCTATGCAATATTTTCTTGTACTGATTATATTGGAAATTTTTAAAAATAATGAAATAACTACATTTATCATTAATATAGTAACAGTATCTTATAGTGAAAAATTCAGTGTTATCAATATATGCAATAAAATAGGTATGAAATAAATTAACTATATCTTACCTTTAAATTCATAGTTTTGTTATAAAGTATAATAAATTACACATTTATATCTTAATATATAATACATAGATAACATAAGTAAATATTCATCTATTCAAGTTACTGTTAAAATGTTATTATAGAGGCAAAGTATCAAAAATATTTGGCTTCCATTACATAGAACACATAAGATAATTCCAAACTGGAGTTTGTTACATAGGTGCTTATTTCTTGCAAGTAAAACTCAAAAAGTGATTGTTTTGAAACACATAGAATGAATGTGAAATTTGGGTGCATACATGGAACTTTTTGGTGAGTGAGCTGATTTTAATGACTGACATTCAATTGTCCTAATATAAAGATATAACTCATTTATTTTATTTTTTTACTTTTACTATTCAAGTGTATACAAATTATACAGGTAAGGTTAATAGTTTCATATTAAAATTATAACTAATGATCTTCAGTTCAGTTCAGTCACTCAGTCATGTCCGACTCTTTGCTAACCCATGAATCACAGCACGCCAGGCCTCCCTGTCCATCACGAACTCCCGGAGTTTACCCAAACTCATGTCCATAGAGTCGGTGATGCCATCCAGCCATCTCATGCTCTGTCGTCCCCTTCTCCTCTTGTCCCCAATCCCTCCCAGCATCAGAGTCTTTTCCAGTGAGTCAACTCTTCGCATGAGGTGGCCAAAGTATTGGAGTTTCAGACTTAGCATCAGTCTTTCCAATGAACACCCAGGACTGGTCTCCTTTAGGATAGACTGGTTGGATCTCCTTGCAGGACAAGGGACTCTCAAGAGTCTTCTCCAGCACCACAGTTAAAAAGCATCAATTCTTCGGTGCTCAGCTTTCTTCACAGTCCAACTCTCACGTTGATACATGACCACTGGAAATAGCTTTGACTAGACAGACCAAAAATTTTAAATTTTGGGGCTCCAGAATCACTGCAGATGGTGACAGCAGCCATGAAATTAAAAGACACTCCTTGGAAGAAAAGTTATGACCAACCTAGATAGCATATTGAAAAGCAGAGACATTACTTTGCCAACTAAGGTCCATCTAGTCAAGGCTATGATTTTTCCAGTGGTCATGTATGGATGTGAGAATTGCACTGTGAAGAAAGCTGAGCACCAAATAATTGATGCTTTTGAACGGTGATGTTGGTGAAGTATCTTGAGAGTCCCTTGGACTGCAAGGAGATCCAACCTGTCCATTCTGAAGATCAGCCCTGGGATTTCTTTGGAAGGAATGATGCTAAAACTGAAAGTCCAGTACTTTGGCCACCTCATGCAAAGAGTTGACTCATTGGAAAAGACTCTGATGCTGGGAGGGATTGGGGGCAGGAGGAGAAGTGGACGACAGAGGATGAGATGGCTGGATGGCATCACTGACTCAATGCATACGAGTTTGGGTGGACTCTGGGAGTCGGTGATGGACAGGGAGGCCTGGCGTGCTGCAATTCATGGGGTCACAAAGATCGGACACGACTGAGCAACTGAACTGAACTGAACTGAGACAGACATTTGTTGGCAAAGTAATGTCTCTGCTTTTTAATATGCTATCTAGGTTGGTCATAACTTTCCTTCCCAGGAGTAAGAGTCTTTTAATTTCATGGCTGCAATCACCATCTACAGTGATTTTGGAGCCCAAAGAAATCAATTCTGACACTGTTTCCCCATCTATTTTCCATGAAGTGATGGAACCAGATGCCATGATCTTCGTTTTCTGAATATTGAGCTTTAAGGCAACTTTTTCACTCTCCTCTTTCACTTTCATCAAGAGACTTTTTAGTTCCTCTTCACTTTCTGCCATAAGGGTGGTGTCATCTGCATATCTGAGGTTATTGATATTTCTCCTGGCAATCTTGATTCTAGCTTGTGCTTCTTCCAGGCTAGCGTTTCTCATGATTTGCTCTGCATATAAGTACTAATGATCTTGCTGCTGCTGCTGCTAAGTCACTTCAGTCGTATCCGACTCTGTGCAACCCCATAGAGGGCAGCCCACCGGGCTCCCCTGTCCCTGGGATTCTCCAGGCAAGAACACTGGAGTGGGTTGCCATTTCCTTCTCCAATGCATGAAAGTGAAAAGGGAAAGTGAAGTCCCTCAGTCATGTCTGGCTCTTAGCAACCCCATGGACTGCAGCGCACAAGTCTCCTCTGTCCATGGGATTTTCCAGGCAAGAGTACTGGAGTGGGGTGATCTTAGTTGGCCCCAAATCCTACTGAATAATTAGATTAAATTTTTAGGCACTTATTCTTCCACTCTCTGAGAGAATTCTTTTATGTCTTTTCCTCACTTAAAACTCCCTGATGTTTCCTTTCATTATCGTGCTCAGAAAATCTTCCTCTTTCCCCAGAAAATACAACCAATCAAGAGAGATTTTATACAAGCCCATAGCATCATCACATATACTAGTGTAGGTATACCTGGACTTAATTATTCTATCTTTTCTTCTATTACTATGAAAAAAGATAAGTTCTTCTAAAAACGCCAGCTCCATGATTATTTTTTTCCCTCATGTATTGGATCAGTCTTGTTAACACACACATATTCTACAAACAAAATGCCCTCTATATTCACATCCCTCTCCATCTAACATCATTATATAAAGTGAGTGTTTATACACATTATCTCCTACCCTTCTCTTTTATTTTGTTTTGAACTCACTGCAATTAAATTTCCTCTCCTGAAACTCTAGCAAAATAGCTCAGGTCGAAATCATCAAAGAGTTCTCCATTGCTCAATGAGCAGTTTTCAGTTCTCATCTTCACTTAGCCAGGAGTGTTGGAGCACTTCTTCCTTGAAACATTATTTTCATTTGGCTTCAAGGAAAATATATTCTTTTACGTTTCTTTTTGTATTATCCTTTACTAACTCTTCTGTTTTTTTTATTTTTTTTCCTGATCACAGTTTTTACTGATTCCCTTTGTGAGTTCATCTAGTCTTACTGCATTATATTTGATTTATATACTGATAATTTCCAAATTTGTATCTTCAACCCAGGATATGGTACTAACATTCAGGTTTCTATATCCAATGGCTTACTCAACATCTTCACCTACATAGCTCATAGGCAGCTCAAACTTTCATTTCTAGAATTAAACACTAATTCTCTGCAGTCTTATTTTTCTCAACATGTATTTTCACCATACTTGGAGGCACTCTTTGTTTCTTTTTGTCCCTCTCACCACATCCAACCTGCTAGACAAGCCTTTTGTTTCTATCATGGAAATATATCCAGGGTCTGTCCACTACTTGTTTCCAGGTGTCAAGATTAACACCTATAATGATCAAATTACATTCCAGGGTAGCTTATATCTGTTGCTTGGTATTTTGCAGTTGGCTCAGAACTGATTTAGCACTACTGCCTTTTATCTGCCCTCTGCCGTCAATTCATCAGACAGGAGCCAGCTGTTTCTTTTAAAATGCTACACCATGCTAGTCACCTCTTTGGAATCCTCTGATATGTCACTGTATCAAACAGATTAAAAACCAAAGTCTCTAGAATTTTCTTCCAGCCCTTACCTCCTTGTTGATCTTTTCTTCTCAGGTATTTGACATCATCTCCCACAAATCCCTTACTTACTCCTTGTCAGCCACACTGACACTTTAACTGGTTTTTGTCTTGGAATTTTCCCCCAGAGCTTCTTGGCTTATCCTTTCACCTCCTTCAGATCTGCGCTCAAATGTCACTTCATAAATAGTGCCTTCCCTTACCACTCTTCTTTAACTAGCAACCTTGAATGCATCCCTCCCTCTCTCTCCTTTCTTCCTCCTCTTCCCTTATTCTTTTCCTCCTTAGCACTTGTTGCTATTTGACATTTGTCTTCTTTTTCTCCATCTCTCCCTCAAAAATATAAACATATCATCAGGGTAGGGTTTTTTTTCTGTGTGTGTGTGTGTTCCATCATTTCAATTGTGTCCAACTCTTTGCAACAGTATGGACTGTAGCGCACCAGACTCCTCTTCCATGGGATTCTCCAGGCAGGAATACTGGAATGGGTTGCCATGCCCATCTCCAGGAGATCTTCTGAATCCAGGGATGGAATTGATGTCTCCTACATCTCCTGCATTGCAGGTGGACTCTTTACCACTGAGCCACTTGGGTAGTGTTCGCTCTATATTCTTAGTGCCCAGAACAGTTCTTTATGCATAGTAGTTATCCAATAAATATTTGTCAAATAAATTGAGAAAAGTATTAAAACTGACAATGTGTTCTACTTCTTTTTAAAATTTCTTTGTATTATCATTTTTAAATTAATTTTTATTGGAGTAGAGTTGATTTACAATGTTGTGTTAGTTTCTGCTGCACAGCAAAGTAAATCAGTTATAAAAATACCTATTGTTTTTTAGATTCTGTTTTCCTATATAGGTCATTATAGAGCATTGAGTAGAATTCCCTGTGCTATACAGAAAGTTCTTATTAGTTATCTTTTTTATATATACATAGTGTATATAGTGGGTATATGTCAATTCTGATCCCTTCATTTATCCTTCCTGTCCCCTGTTCTGTTTCCTGGTATACTAAAATACATTATTATTTTTTTCTTTAGTAGAGTCTTGTCAAATGAGAAATTGTACATTGTCTCCTCCCTTGCTTAATATAAAGAAATTGGATCAATAGGAAGTAGTGAGGGTATCTTTAATATGTAAAATCCTCTATAACTGAAAATTCAAAATTGCCAACTAGGCTGATCACTGGAGAAGAAAATAGCTAGACAGATGAGCAGTATTTTTTATATTATTAAGTGTAATTTTCAAATGTAAAGATTAGCAACTTTCATAATTGTAGTAACAATAATACATTCATAAATTTGAAGTTGTAATGCTCAAAAATACATGTGTAATTTCAAGCTGCTTTTATTTCATACTATATATAACATAAAAGCTCTTTTAAATAAGATGATGTCAGAAGGCTATAGAGTTTGAAAAAGGAAAAGAAAATAGAAAATTCATTTTGTAGACCTTTTACCTATTAGTTGAAGTTATTAGATATCTATAATTATAACTATGACTAAGGTATTATGGCTCATTAAAAAAAAAATCATGGTCCTACTATACCTACTGATGTGGTAACACTGATACTATCATAGCAGTGACTGAATTTTCACAAATCAAGATGTCTGACTTCCATGTAACAGAAGTATGAATAGCAGATGGTTGTGAGGGAACAAATTTTGGATAATTAGTAAGAGGAAACTTTTATATGACTTTCTAATTAAAGTTTTCATCTAGATTGAATTGCAAAGTCATACCATGATTTTATGTAACTTGCTTTATTAGCATATACACAGATGACATTTACAAAGATTATATATACAGTGATAAGAATAAGCACTTCTAAAGCACACTTCTAACTGAATAGTGAGACTTTGTAACCATGAAGTCACTGAAATTCAAATTTCCTGAATATTAGGGTCCTTATGCTAAAAGTTACTAAAAGAAATAATCCCTTCGACTTAGAATGCAGTCAATGCAGTGTCAAGTTTTGACTCTGCCACTACCCCAATGACTTACTTTGGACAAGTTACTTAACTTCCTGAGTTTTGTTTTTGTCATCCAAAAATGGGACAGTAATATCTATTTTAGTGAGTTGCTGAGGTATTTAAATTAAAGTGCTAGTCACTCAGCTGTGTCCAAATCTGTGGTCCCATGGACTGTATGTAACCTTCCAGGCTCTTCTGTCATGGAATTTCCCAGGCAATATGGTGGAATGGGTGTCATTCCCTTCTCCAGGGAACCTTACTGACCAAGGACTGAACCTGGATCTCCTACACTGACAGGCAGATTCTTTACAATGTAAGTTACCTAGGAAGCCAAGTTTAGGTAGTGTCAGTTCAGTTCAATTCAGTTCAGTTGCTCAGTCATGTCTGACTCTTTGCAACCCCATGAATCACAGCACGCCAGGCCTCCCTGTCCATAACCAACTCCCAGAGGTCACTCAGACTCACATCCATCGAGTCAGTGATGCCATCCAGCCATCTCATCCTCTGTCGTCTCCTTCTCCTCCTGCCCCCAATCCCTCCCAGCATCAGAGTCTTTTCCAATGAGTCAACTCTTCCCATGAGGTGGCCAAAGTACTGGAGTTTCAGCTTTAGCATCATTCCTTCCAAAGAAATCCCAGGGCTGATCTCCTTCAGAATGGATTGGTTGGATCTCCTTGCAGTCCAAGGGACTCTCAAGAGTGAACATGAAATCTTTTTTTAACCACATAAATGTCTATTTTATTTATTCCTTTCTAAATAACCCTCCAAAGAGTTTTTGTAAATTCATTTGGAGTAACTCATTTTTTTTAAAGAAAAAAAAAAATTACCTCATTGAAATAATAGCTAGACCTTTTTTCGTTTGTTTTCGTTAAGTTTATGTTGTTATTCTTAAATGCTCTTATTAGCATCTGTAAGACCCATTGAGAAGGCCTCAATGAAGCGTCCTAAACTTTTTTTTTTTTAATTCAAAAAGTTCTTAGGTTAATTTGACTTTTGTTTTATAAGTAGAACAAAACTTTTATTTACAATGAAAGCACTCTAGATTTAATAATTTGTTAATTTCTCTAATTTTAAAAGGATCCATCCTTTGGCCACCAATTAAGAAGGAAAAAAGACTTCTTATAAGCCCCATATAAACAAATAAACACACAATAGAACAGCCTAGAAAAATCAAATAGGAAATTTACGTCTCAAAGACACAGAGAAATCTTAGCTTACCCTTAGAAGGCCTTGTTTAAGGTTTTACTAAGCCAGCTTTAATTTTTAACTGCTTACACATTGTGAAGTGAAGTGAACTCACTCAGTCGTGTCTGACTCTTTGCGACCCCATGGACTCTAGTCTACCAGGCTCCTCTGTCCATGGGATTTTCCAGGCAATAGTCCTGGAGTGGGTTGCCATTTCCTTCTCCAGGAGATCTTCCCAACCCAGGGATCCAACCCGGGTTTCCTACATTGTAGACAGACACTTTACTCCCTGAGCCAACACGGAAGCTTACACATTAGAGAGCCCCTTTAATATTTAGGATGAGATTTAATTTCTCCAATTAGCTATATCAAACCAGTCAATTCTAAAGGAAATCAGTCCTGAATATTCATTGGAAGGACTGAAACTTCAATACCTTGGGCACCTGATGTGAAGAACTGACTCATTGGAAAAGATCCTGATGCTGGGAATGATTGAATGCAGGAGGAGAAGGGGAGGACAGAGGATGAGATGGTTGGATGGCATCACTGACTTAATGGACATGAGTGTGAGCAAGCTCCGGGAGTTGGTGATGGACCTGAAAACCTGATATGCTGCAGTCCACAGGGTCGCAGAGTTGGACACGACTGAACTGAACTGAATTGAGTTAACTAGGTACTTGTAAGTATGAGCTCCATTCTTTATGTCTTTCTACAATGGAGCCATCTTGATGTCTTTCAACTGAACCCTGGATATTTCTCAGTAAAACCGAGAATGCCCCTACTGGTGCTTTCTCATGGGTAGGTATTTTCTCAGTATGTTTCAGTGGAGTCCTTGGGTGTCCTGAATGGATTCCAGTTCTTTAGGTATATTCCAACCAAACCCCACCCAGTATCTAGACCCTGGATGGGTATTTCCCAGTGTCTTCCCACTCCACTCCTCCCCAGTACCTTACTGAGAGGGAGCAGGTATCTGCTATATGCCACCAAGTAAAAATTCAAGATCTCAACCATATGGGAGATCTGAGGACCAGGAGAGACTTACTCTCTAGGAAGCAGATGAGCACAATGGTCCTCTGCTAGATTTAAATTAAACACTGTGGCCAAAGCTCTTAGCATAGCAGTGTGACTAAAGTTCTTACCATACTGACAAGCCTTTACTAAGAATACAATAAAATCTAGCTATTTTCATCATAAATTTTGTTGTTGTTCAGCTGCTCAATCTTTCCCAGCAGCAGCATATTTTCTAATGAGTTGGCTCTTCATAAATTAGGCAACAAATATATTGTTGAGGAAATATGTGCCTTCCAATTATCTAGAGTTGGGTCTCTTCATTTTTAATTACTTTTATATCCTATTTATTTACAAATATATGTATTAAAAACATAGGTGGATATGATTTAGGCATTTATTTAATAAATTTTTATTTTCTACATTTCCCTACATCCCCATCGATCTCATGATCATATTGTCCATAGTTTTGCTTCTCATGGTACCTTGATCTTGTATAGAAAGACAGTGCTTCTGAATTCCCAACTACTCAGATCTTGGCTGTGTTGAAGAGTGAGTAGGCTGAGTCTCAATCTGCCAAATTATCCTTCCCTAATAGTTGAGTTTTTCTTCTCTCCTAGCTCTTAGATATTTATTCTTAATCCTAAAGTGGTCAGCGTTTAGTTTCTTTTTTTTATTATAATGAGAAATGTACTAGATTTATGGTTGGAATGTGTGGACACAATCTTATCACTTATTTATATAAAACAATCAAGATAAGGGTGGATTCTTTTCTAAAAGACAGTGATAATACTACCTCTCTAAATACATTTATGAGTACTTGTCAATTAAAAAGCAAAAGAAATTACATTATTACTTTAACTATGTTAGTATTGATCCTTGTAAATTTGAATGATAATATCCCAGATTTCTAAATTCTTGTCACGTTTTTTAACTATCAATACATAAGTAAAATGGTAAAATTTTAAATTTGTAAAAAATTTAAAAATTTAAATTTGTAAAAAAATATAGAGAGAGACATGAAGATTTTTTTTCTAATTTTCTTTTGCAAAGAAAAGCATTATTACTATTTTGATGCATATTATTTTCCTATTTATGAATTTGTATATTAATGCACATATATACTTTCAGGAACCAAAAGTAATATACCTAATGAACTGCATTTTGAATAGCTAATGTTCAGCACATAAGAGACCAGGTTGGAGACTAAGAACAAATTAATAGATATTCATTGCTGATGAGGGGATGTGTGGTAAAACTCCCATAAACAGTGCAGAGCTGCTACAGGCACTGATGTACCATCTCCATATTCATGAGAGCTCATTATTAATGAGTCTTGAAATGGTGTCAAAGCAAATTAAGTTTTCAGATAGACTTCATGAAATTAGGGTGGGCACATGCAAGCAGCATTTCACAAATTACATGTTAAAAGTCATATAACTTTTTGTATAAGTTTTTTTATAAGACACAAAATTGACAAGTATACAGGTGAAAATGAACACATCCGTTCAAAATTTCAAAAGAAAGATTCTTTATACTTTGTTATCTCTAAAGTAAATAGAACTGGGTGGTATTTGTATCCTTCTTATGGAGAGGAAAGACTGTATCTAATTGGGGATGAACCATGGCAGAACCATTAAATGATTAGTTCTTAAAAAGATAAATCCTCATCTTCAAGAACATTTGCCTCTAACCTAGTGGACACTGAAAAGATTACCACCATATAATGATGGGATTGTATATGTTAATTAGCTTGACTAGTAATCATATCAGTATAAATTTGTGTATACATACCCGCGAGCAGCTCACTGAGAGCGCCCGGCCTACTCGTGAGCGGTGCGCTGAATGCCCTCGCCAGCTGCGCAGCGCACTGAGAGCCCCTCGCCAGCTGCGCAGCCCACTGAGAGGAGCTACCTAACGACCAAGGTCAGGAAGGGCGGCGGTGAGGAGGTAACCCTCCCCCAAGGTCAGGAAGGGTGGCGTTGAGGAGAGACCCCTCATCCAAGGTAAGGTGAGATGGCTGTGCTTTGCTGGAACAGCCGGGAAGAGATACCCCACGCTCAAGGTAAGAGAAACCCAAGAAAGACGGTAGGTCTTGCAAGAGGGCATCAGAGGGCAAATACACTGAAACCATACTCACAGAAAACTAGTCAATCTAATCACACAAGGACCACAGCCTTGTCTAACTCAATGAAATTAAGCCAAGCCCGTGGGGCAACCCAGGATGGGCGGGTCATGGTGGAAAGATCTGACAGGGTGTGGTCCGCTGGAGAAGGCAATGGCAAACCACTTCAGTATTCTTGCCTTGAGAACCCCATGAACCGTATGAAAAGGCAAAATGATAGGATACTGAAAGAGAAACTCCCCAAGTCAGTAGGGGCCCAATATGCTACTGGAGATCAGTGGAGAAATAACTCCAGAAATAATGAAGGGATGGAACCAAAGCAGAAAGAATACCCAGCTGTAGATGTATCTGGTGATAGAAGCAAAGTCCGATGCAGTAAAGAGCAATATTGCATAGGAACCTGGAATGTCAGGTCCATGAATCAAGGCAAATGGAAGTGATCACACAAGAAATGGCAAGAGTGAATGTCGACATTCTAGGAATTAGCGAACTAAAATGGACTGGAATGGGTGAATTTAACTCAGAGGACCATTATATCTACTACTGTGGGCAGGAATCCCTCAGAAGAAATGGAGTGGCCATCATGGTCAACAAAAGAGTCCAAAATGCAGGTCTTGGATGCAATCTCAAAAATGACAGAATGATCTCTGTTCGTTTCCAAGGCAAACCATTCAATGTCACAGTAATCCAAGTCTATGCCCCAACCAGTAACGCTGAAGAAGCTGAAGTTGAACAGTTCTATGAAGACCTACAAGACCTTTTAGAACTAACACCCCAAAAAGATGTCCTTTTCATTATAGGGGACTGGAATGCAAAAGTAGGAAGTCAAGAAACACCTGAAGTAACAGGCAAATTTGCCCTTGGAACACAGAATGAAGCAGGGCAAAGACTAACAGAGTTTTGCCAAGAAAATGCATTGGTCATAGCAAATACCCTCTTCCAACAACACAAGAGAAGACTCTATACATGGACATCAGCAGATGGTCAACACCGAGATCAGATCGATTATATTCTTTGCAGCCAAAGATGGAGAAGCTCTATACAATCAGCAAAAACAAGACCAGGAGCTGACTGTGGCTCAGACCATGAACTCCTTATTGCCAAATTCAGACTGAAATTGAAGAAAGTAGGGAAAACCACTAGACCATTCAGGTATGCTAGGCTATGCTAAGTCACTTCAGTTATGTCCGACTCTGTGCGACCCCATAGATGGCAGCCCACCAGGCTCCCCCATCCCTGGGATTCTCCAGGCAAGAACACTGGAGTGGGTTGCCATTTCTTCCTCCAATGTGTGAAAGTGAAAAGTAAAAGTGAAGTCGCTCAGTCGTGTCCACTCTTAGCGACCCCGTGGACTGCAGCCTACCAGGCTTCTCGGTCCATGGGATTTTCCAGGCAAGAGTACTGGAGTGGGGTGCCATTGCGAATCAAATCCCTTATGATTATACAGTGGAAGTGAGAAATAGATTTAAGGGCTTAGTTCTGATAGATAGAGTGCCTGATGAACTATGGAATGAGGTTCGTGACATTGTACAGGAGACAGGGATCAAGACCATCCC
Organism: Tragelaphus eurycerus; assembly: GCA_935064755.1. Taxonomy (NCBI): domain Eukaryota; kingdom Metazoa; phylum Chordata; class Mammalia; order Artiodactyla; family Bovidae; genus Tragelaphus; species Tragelaphus eurycerus. Next base: position 36,793,268 of record CAKXYN010000004.1, on the reverse strand, counting down.
CATGGAAAAGAAATGCAAAAAAGCAAAATGGCTGTCTGGGGAGGCCTTGCAAATAGCTGCGAAAAGAAGAGAAGTGAAAAGCAAAGGAGAAAACGAAAGATATAAACATCTGAATGCAGAGTTCCAAAGAATAGCAATAAGAGATAAGAAAGCCTTCTTCAGAGATCAATGCAAAGAAATAGAGGAAAACAACAGAATGGGAAAGACTAAGGATCTATTCAAGAAAATCAGAGACACCAAAGGAACATTTCATGCAAAAATGGGCTTGAAAAAGGACAGAAATGGTATGGATCTAACGTAAGCAGAAGACATTAAGAAGAGGTGGCAAGAATACACAGAAATGTACAAAAAAGAGCTTCACGATCCAGATAATCATGATGGCCTGATCACTGACCTAGAGCCAGACATCCTGGAATGTGAAGTCAAGTTGGCCTTAGAAAGCATCACTACGAACAAAGCTAGTGGAGGTGATGGAATTCCAGTGGAGCTATTTCAAATCCTGAAAGATGATGCTGTGAAAGTGCTGCACTCAATATGCCAGCAAATTTGGAAAACTCAGCAGTTGCCACAAGATTGGAAAAGGTCAGTTTTCATCCCAATCCCAAAGAAAGGCAATGCCCAAGAGTGCTCAAACTACCACACAATTGCAGTCATCTCACACGCTAGTAAAGTAATGCTCAAAATTCTCCAAGCCAGGCTTCAGCAATATGTGAACCTTGAACTTCCAGATGTTCAACTGGATTTGAAAAGGCAGAGGAACCAGAGATCAAATTGCAAACATTTGCTGGATCATTGAAAAAGCAAGAGAGTTCCAGAAAAACATCGATTTCTGCTTTATTGACTATGCCAAAGCCTTTGACTGTGTCAGATCAGATCAGTCGCTCAGTTGTGTCTGACTCTTTGCGACCCCATGAACCGCAGCACGCCAGGCCTCCCTGTCCATCACCAGCTCCCGGAGGTCACCCAGACTCATACCCATCAAGTCAGTGATGCCATCCAGCCATCTCATCCTCTGTCGTCCCCTTCTCCTCTTGCCCTCAATCCCTCCCAGCATCAGAGTCTTCTCCAATGAGGTGGCCAAAATACTGGAGTTTCAGCTTTAGCATCATTCTTTCCAAAGAAATTCCAGGATTGATCTCCTTCAGAATGGACTGGTTGGATCTTCTTGCAGTCCAAGGGACTCTCAAGAGACTTCTCCAACACCACAGTTCAAAAGCATCAATTCTTCGGCGCTCAGCCTTCTTCACAGTCCAGCTCTCACATCCATACATGACCACAGGAAAGACCATAGCCTTGACTAGGCGAACCTTTGTTGGTAAAGTAATGTCTCTGCTTTTGAATATGCTATCTAGGTTGGTCATAACTTTCCTTCCAAGGAGTAAGCGTCTTTTAATTTCATGGCTGCAGTCACCATCTGCAGTGATTTTGGAGCCCAGAAAAACAAAGTCTGACACTGTTTCCACTGTTTCCCCATCTATTTCAAATGTAGTGATGGGACCAGATGCCATGATCTTCGTTTTCTGAATGTTGAGCTTTAAGCCAACCTTTTCACTCTCCACTTTCACTTTCATCAAGAGGCTTTTTAGCCCCTCTTCACTTTCTGCCATAAGAGTGGTGTCATCTGCATATCTGAGGTTATTGATATTTCTCCCGGCAATCTTGATTCCAACTTGTGTTTCTTCCAGTCCAGCATTTCTCATGATGTACTCTGCATATAAGTTAAATAAACATGGTGACAATATGCAGCCTTGATGTACTCCTTTTCCTATTTGAAACCAGCCTGTTGTTCCACGACCAGTTCTAACTGTTGCTTCCTGACCTGCATACAGATTTCTCAAGAGGCAGATCAGGTGGTCTGGTATTCCCATCTCTTTCAGAGTTTTCCAGAGTTTATTGTGATCTACACAGTCAAAGGCTTTGGCATAGTCAATAAAGCAGAAATAGATGTTTTTCTGGAACTCTCTTGCTTTTTCCATGATCCAGGGGATGTTGGCAATTTGATCTCTGGTTCCTCTGCCTTTTGCAAAACCAGCTTGAACATCAGGAAGTTCACGGTTCACATATTGCTGAAGCCTGGCCTGGAGAATTTTGAGCATTACTTTACTAGCGTGTGAGATGAGTGCAATTGTGCGGTAGTTTGAGCATTCTTTGGCATTGCCTTTCTTTGGGATTGGAATGAAAACTGACCTTTTCCAATCTTGTGGCCACTGCTGAATTTTCCAGATTTGCTGGCATATTGAGTGCAGCACTTTCACAGCATCATCTTTCAGGATTTGAAATAGCTCCACTGGAATTCCATCACCTCCACTAGCTTTGTTTGTAGTGATGCTTTCTAAGGCCCATTTGACTTCACATTCCAAGATGTCTGGCTCTAGGTCAGTGATCACATCATCATGATTATCTGGGTCATGAAGATCTTTTTTGTACAGTTCTTCTGTGTATTCCTGCCACCTCTTCTTAATATCTTCTGCTTCTGTTAGGTCCACACCATCTCTGTCCTTTATTGTGCCCATCTTTGCATGAAATGTTCCTTTGGTATCTCTGATTTTCTTGAAGAGATCCCTAGTCTTTCCCATTCTGTTGTGTTCCTCTATATCTTTGCATTGATCACTGAAGAAGGCTTTCTTATCTCTTCTTGCTATTCTTTGGAACTCTGCATTTAGATGTTTATGTCTTTCCTTTTCTCCTTTGCTTTTTGCTTCTCTTCTTTTCACAGCTATTTGTAAGGCCTCCCCAGACCGCCATTTTGCTTTTTTGCATTTCTTTTCCATGGGGATGGTCTTGATCCCTGTCTCCTGTACAATGTCACGAACCTCATTCCATATTTCGTCAGGCACTCTATGTATCAGACCCAGGCTCTTAAATCTATTTCTCACTTCCACTGTATAATCATAAGGGATCTGATTTAGGTCATACCTGAATGGTCTAGTAGTTTTCCCTACTTTCTTCAATTTCAGTCTGAATTTGGCAATAAGGAGTTCATGGTCTGAGCCACAGTCAGCTCCTGGTCTTGTTTTTGCTGATTGTATAGAGCTTCTCCATCTTTGGCTGCAAAGAATATAATCGATTTGATTTCGGTGTTGACCATCTGGTGATGTCCATGTATAGAGTCTTCTCTTGTTTTGTTGGAAGAGGGTATTTGCTGTGACCAGTGCATTTTCTTGGCAAAACTCTGTTAGTCTTTGCCCTGCTTCATTTCGTGTTCCAAGGCCAAATTTGCCTGTTACTCCAGGTGTTTCTTGACTTCCTACTTTTGCATTCCAGTCCCCTATAATGAAAAGGACATCTTTTTGACTGTGTAGATCACAATAAACTGTGGAAAATTCTGAAAGAGATGGGAATACCAGACCACCTGATCTGCCTCTTGAGAAATCTGTATGCAGGTCAGGAAGCAACAGTTAGAACTGGTCATGGAACAACACACTGGTTCCAAATAGAAAAAGGAGTACGTCAAGGCTGTATATTGTCACCATGCTTATTTACCTTATATGCAGATTACATCATGAGAAATGCTGGACTGGACGAAATACAAGCTGGAATCAAGATTGCTGGGAGAAATATCAATAACCTCAGATATGCAGATGACACCACCCTTATGGCAGAAAGTGAAGAGGAAGTAAAAAGCCTCTTGATGAAAGTGAAAGTGGAGAGTGAAAAGGTTGGCTTAAAGCTCAACATTCAGAAAACAAAGATCATGGCATCTGGTCCCATCACTACATTGGAAATAGATGGAGAAACAGTGGAAACAGTGTCAGACTTTATTTTTCTGGGCTCCAAAATCACTGCAGATGGTGACTGCAGCCATTAAATTAAAAGACACTTACTCCTTGGAAGGAAAGTTATGACCAACCTAGATAGCATATTTAAAAGCAGTGACATCACTTTGCCAACAAAGGTTAGCCTAGTCAAGGCTATGGTCTTTCCTGTGGTCATGTATGGATGTGAGAGCTGGACTGTGAAGAAGGCTGAGCGCCGAAGAATTGATGCTTTTGAACTGTGGTGTTGGAGAAGACTCTTGAGAGTCCCTTGGACTGCAAGGAGATCCAACCAGTCCATTCTGAAGGAGATCAGCCCTGGGATTTCTTTGGAAGGAATGATGCTAAAGCCGAAACTCCAGTATTTTGGCCACCTCATGCGACTAGTTGACTCATTGGAGAAGACTCTTATGCTGGGAGGGATTGAGGGCAGGAGGAGAAGGGGACGACAGAGGATGAGATGGCTGGATGGCATCACTGACTCAATGGATGTGAGCCTGAGTGACCTCCGAGAGCTGGTGATGAATAGGGAGGCCTGGCGTGCTGCAGTTCATGGGGTCGCAAATAGTTGGACACGACTGAGCGACTGATCTGATCTGATCTGAATCTTTATTAAAAATAAAAATATTTTTGTATTTTTGCTTTAAGTAAATCAGTACATGAATAAATTAATGTATAATTATTTCAACAGATGATCTTTAAATCTTAGCAACATCAAAAACAACTGGAGCCTATTATACAGAATGAAGTAAGCCAGAAAGAAAAACACCAATACAGTATACTAACGTATATACATGGAATTTAGGAAGATGGTAAGATAATCCTGTATTTGAGACAGCAAAAGAGACACAGATGTATAGAACAGTCTTTTGGACTCTGTGGGAGAGGGAGAGGGTGGGATGATTTGGAAGAATGCCATTGAAACGAATCGCCAGTCCAGGTTCGATGCAGGATACAGGATGCTTGGGGCTGGTGCACTGGGATGACCCAGAGGGATGGTATGGGGAAGGAGGAGGGAGCGGGGTTCAGGATGGGGAACACGTGTATACCTGTGGCGGATTCATGTTGATGTATGACAAAAGCAATACAATATTGTAACGTAATTAGCCTCTAATTAAAATAAATAAATTTATATTAAAAAAAGAACAGCTCTCTTGACTACTGGATACTATTTTAAAATAATGAAATTGTGAGCAAGGGAAAGACATTGACTGATATTTTTCAATCTACATATGATTGTTATGAAATTGTAAGCACAATACCATTCTCAGTGGCCAATTTCTTCCACTCTTAAACTTTTTTTCAGGACTAAAAACTGAATGATGATAGCCCTCATCATGTTTCTTTTTATTTTCTTAAGTAAAATAATTTTACTTTACACATGTTCTCAAAGATAAGGAACTACGTTATATTGGAAAGAATGCTGAGTGTGAAGTTGCCACAGTGGGTTTTGTTTTTGTTAAGTTTTTAATATCAGTTTTATCATCTGATAGTTATAAGACTCCAGAAAAAATGAGTTTATTGTCCTCTACAGTAAAATGAAGAGAGAGGACAGGAGAGGTAAATATTTTATTTACTCCTCATTCCAGCCATTTGACTTGGTGCTATGAAGGACAGTATGGTGCAGGAATTAACAGCCCAGGCTCTGTTGTAAGGTAGCCCTGTATCACCAATAAGTGCCAATCAATGACAGAGTCCAGGAGTCAAGGCTATATGCCTGAAAAGCACATGTCTGTCCCACTCTAACTTTCAGTGACCTAATCAAAGGATGACTATGAGAACTAATGAAACAGCATTGGAAAACTAAGAAAAATATCCATCCTTTAAAACTGCTAATATTTTGCTTATCAATGATCCTGTGAAACTGTGACTTCTGTTTTTCCCAAAACTGCCTTGTGTAGAATTCAGAATTTTTTTCATCATTTGCTTGGTGGATGATTCTGGAGTGCTGTCTATGAATAATGAATATTTCCAGCAAGAAGTATGTTTCTCTCACACCAGTTCAATTTACCCTTATCAGAAAAAGTCAGATAAAGGGTACTATTCAATAATGAGAAACATATGTAGCTTAGAGTCATACAAATATAAGCTGTTTCTGGGTGATTTACAGGAATAGTAGGGAAATCAGTTTTAAAACAGATATAGCAGCATGAAAATAAGAAAAATATGTTTCCTCCTGAAAAATATTTAGAGATTTTAAAAGAATCTCTTACAGACAAATGATACATATACAAACACATAGGTTTGTATATATACACACACATATACACATTTAAAGGAAATCATTGTTGTTGTATGGTCACTTTTCCTCTTTGAAATAGACACCTTTATCCTTGGGAGAGAAGTTAATAGGAGATTCTCCATCTTTTTTTTTTTTTTCCAGTAAAATATTTACATAGAAGTGTGAGCAACTGGATAATAAATACAAAACATTAATCTCAAACACCTCCAAATATTTCTGGTTGTGTTATAGCCAGCTTGGATAGATATTTGCACAAAATTCTGGCAAATATCTTGCTGTCAGCCAATTCCAACACTTCTAATCTCTGTCATCATTCACTACCTTGAGAAGCTAAATCTGTTTAGCAACCTGTTCTCTTTAAATTGTACCTATAATTCCACTAATTTAGGCACCCACTTCTGTCCTCTCTGCCACCAAATTTGTGCTTTTTTTCCCTTTAACTTTTTATCTTATGTCACTATAAATCAACAATAATGAATATTATTTTGTTCATTCTTTCCTTTTCTGAAATAAACTAGTCTCTGCAAAATCAATGCCATCCCCTGTGATCCCTTCAAATTCATGTTGATAACCTTCTAGCCATCGCACATAGATGACAGGAACGAGGCTATCAAGAACAGGAATACAGATGGTTTTCTTATGGTAGTTATTATTCCAAACACTTAATCTTTCATTCTTGAGTAAAACTGTTGAATTCACATCATCTGATCATAATACTGTCTTTCATTCTTTATTATCACTATTACTCAGTGAAGATGAAGTGACTGGGCTTATGGATATAGTAAAGTCCCACCTTTATCCTAGGAAATAACTATCTTTGTTGATTGATATTTAATCTATACATTTTATCATTGCTCCTATTCCTGAGCATCTTTGACTCATGCCACATACATTTTCAGATACCTCTTAGCAACAACCTAAAACCTTGTCATAATTCAGAAATAGTCTGTTAATATTTTAGATTACAAACTTTAATTGTCTGATTTCATACTTTTTTAGTTCTCAGTCTTTTAAATATATCTTCATTTTAACCTCAGAGACATCTTTTTTTTTTTTTTTTAACCAACTAGTTTCCTACTAATCCATTAACCATATCATAGCTTTTCTGTCTTCCTCATTTGGGATTCCACACCACGTCAATTGCTGTTGTAATTTTTCTTATTGCTGATTTTTTCATGTGTACCTTACAAACTTTGTCACCTCATTCATACTTAGATAAAGCAAAATGATACAAAATTATGACATGCAATCCTACTTCAGTTCAGTTCAGTCACTCAGTTGTGTCCGATCTTTGTGACCCCATGAATTGCAGCACGCCAGGCCTCCCTGTCCATCACCGACTCCCAGAGTTCACCCAAACTCATGTGCATTGAGTCAGTGATGCCATCCAGCCATCTCATCCTCTGTCGTTCCCTTCTCCTCCTTCCCCCAATCTCTCTCAGCATCAGAGTCTTTTCCAATGAGTCAGCTCTTTGCATGAGGTGGCAAAAGTACTGGAGTTTCAGCCTCAGCATCAGTCCTTCCAATGAACACCCAGGCCTGGTCTCCTTTAGGATGGACTGGTTGGATTTCCTTGCAGTCCAGGGGATTTGAAAGAGTCTTCTCCAACACCACAGTTCAAAAGCATCAATTCTTCGGTACTCAGCTTTCTTCACAGTCCAACTCTCATATCCATACATGACCACTGGAAAAACCATAGCCTTGACTAGATGGACCTTTGTTGGCAAAGTAATGTCTTTGCTTTTGAATATGCTATCTAGGTTGGTCATAACTTTCCTACCAAAGAGTAAGTAAGCGTCTTTTAATTTCATGGCTGCTGATGGTACCATTTAAAACTTGTATAACAAAGTGTATTTTCAAGAATGCAGAGTTTTTAAATAAACTTAATTTTTAGAGCAGTTTAAGGTTTACAACAAAATTGAGAGAAAGGTACACAACTTTTTCATATGCTATCTGTTGTCACAATGCACAGTCTCTCCCATCATCATTTTTCACCAGAATGGTACTATTTTTTTTTTTTTTAAACCAAGGATGAGTCTACCTTGACAAGCCATATGATCCAAAGTCCATAATTTACATTGCAGTTCACCTTTGGTGTTGTATATTCTGTGGATTTGGATGGATATATAGGGACATATGGGCTTTCCTGGTAGCTCAGCTGAAAAAGAATCTGCCTGCAGTGCATGAAACCCCAGTTTGATCCAGGAGATCTTCCCCTGGAGAAGTGAAAGGCTATCCACTGCAATATTCTTGGGCTTCCCTGGTGTCTCCGATGGTAAAGAATCTGCCTACAATGAGGGAGACCTGGGTTCAATCCCTGGGTTGAGAAGATCCCCTGGAGGAGGGCATGGCAAACCACTCCAGTATTTTTGCCTGGAGAATACCATGGACAGAGGGACCTGGCAGGTTACAGTCCATGGGTCACAAACAGTCAGACATGACTGAGTGACTAACACAGCACATAGTGACATATGTCCATCATTGTGATATCAAATAGTATTTTCACTGTCATAAAAGCCTCTGTGGTTCATCTATTCATCTCTCCCCCTTACCTAGCCTTGTCCCTTACAATCACTGATATTTGTCTCTCTAGATTTATCTTTTCTAAAATGTCATATAGTTCAAATCACACAGTATGCAGTCTTTTCACATTGGCTTCTTCCACTTAGCAATATGCATTTAAGTTTCTTCCATATTTTTTTGTGTCTTGACAGTTCACTCATTGCCTTTTAGTGCTGAATACTATTCCATTGTGTGGTTTTTCTACAGTTCATTTATGTATTTCACCTACTGAAGGACATCTTGTGTGTGTATGTCACTCACTCGTCTTATATGACTCTTTGAGAACACATGTGCTACTCTTTAGTTGTGGTGCATGAGCTTTTCATTGCAGTGGCTTCTTTTGTGGAGCACAGGCTCTAGAGCCCAGGCTCAATAGCTGTGGCCCAGAGGTTCAGGGCTTCCCAGGTGGCACTAGTGGTAAGGAACATGCCTACCAATGCAGGAGAGGTAAGAGACACAGGTTAGATCCCTTGGTTGAGAAGATCCATTGGAGAAGGGCATGGCAACCCACCCCATATTCTTACCCGGAGAATCCCATGGATATAGGAGCCTAGCAGGCTACAGTGCATGAGGTTGCAAAGAGTTAGACAGGGCTGAAGCGACTTATACATACCCACACACACTCGGAAGGACATCTTGTGTGTGTATGTTTATCGCTCAGTCTTGTCTGACTCTTTGCCAACCCATGACTGTAATCCAGCAGGCTTCTCTGACCATGGGTATTCTCCAAGCAAGAATGCTGGAGAGGGTAGCCATTACCTTCTCCAGGGGATCTTCCTGATCCAAGGACTGAACCCAAGTTTTCCACATTGCAGGCAGATTCTATACCGTCTGAAACACCAGGGAAACACAAATGACATCTTAGTTGTTTGCAAATTTGGACAACTCTAAATAAAGCTGCTCTCAACATGTGTGTGTAGGTTTTTCTGTGGATCTGTTTTCAACTTCTTGGGGTAAAAGAAAGAAGCAGGATTGCTGGATCATATAGTAAGAGTATGTTTTGTAAGAAATTGCCAACTGTTTCCAGAAGGATTAGTACCATTTTACATTCCCTGCAGAGTTCCAAAGAATAGCAAGAAGAGATAAGAAAGCCTTCTTCAGTGATCAATGCAAAGAAATAGAGGAAAACAACAGAATGGGAAAGACTAGGGATCTCTTCAAGAAAATCAGAGATACCAAAGGAACATTTCATGCAAAGATGGGCACAATAAAGGACAGAGATGGTGTGGACCTAACAGAAGCAGAAGATATTAAGAAGAGGTGGCAAGAATACACAGAAGAACTGTACAAAAAAAGCTTCAAGACCCAGATAATCATGATGATGTGATCACTGACCTAGAGCCAGACATCTTGGAATGTGAAGTCAAATGGGCCTTAGAAAGCATCACTATGAACAAAGCTAGTGGAGGTGATGGAATTCCAGTGGAGCTATTCCAAGTCCTGAATGATGATGCTGTGAAAGTGTTGCACTCAGTATGCCAGCAAATTTGGAAAACTCAGCAGTGGCCACAAGATTGGAAAAGGTCAGTTTTCATCCCAATCCCAAAGAAAGGCAATGCCAAGGAGTGCTCAAACTACCGCACAATTGCAGTCATCTCACACGCTAGTAAAGTAATGCTCAAAATTCTCCAGGCCAGGCTTCAGCAATATGTGAACCGTGAACTTCCTGATGTTCAAGCTGGTTTTAGAAAAGGCAGAGGAACCAGAGATCAAATTGCCAACATCCGCTGGATCATGGAAAAAGCAAGAGAGTTCCAGAAAAACATCTATTTCTGCTTTATTGACTATGCCAAAGCCTTTGACTGTGTGGATCACAATAAACTATGGAAAATTCTGAAAGAGATGGGAATACCAGACCACCTGATCTGCCTCTTAAGAAATCTGTATGCAGGTCAGGAAGCAACAGTTAGAACTGGTCATGGAACAACAGACTGGTTCCAAATAGAAAAAGGAGTACATCAAGGCTGCGTATTGTCACCATGTTTATTTAACTTATATGCAGAGTACATCATGAGAAATGCTGGACTGGAAGAAACACAAATTGGAATCAAGATTGCCGGGAGAAATATCAATAACCTCAGATATGCAGATGACACCACTCTTATGGCAGAAAGTGAAGAGGGGCTAAAAAGCCTCGTGATGAAAGTGAAAGTGGAGAGTGAAAAGATTGGCTTAAAGCTCAACATTCAGAAAACGAAGATCATGGCATCTGGTCCCATCACTGCATGGGAAATAGATGGGGAAACAGTGGAAACAGTGTCAGACTTTGTTTTTCTGGGCTCCAAAATCACTGAAGATGGTGACTGCAGCCATGAAATTAAAAGACGCTTGCTCCTTGGAAGGAAAGTTATGACCAACCTAGATAGCATATTCAAAAGCAGAGACATTACTTTACCAACAAAGGTTCGCCTAGTCAAGGCTATGGTCTTTCCTGTGGTCATGTATGGATGTGAGAGCTGGACTGTGAAGAAGGCTGAGTGCCGAAGAATTGATGCTTTTGAACTGTGGTGTTGGAGAAGACTCTTGAGAGTCCCTTGGACTGCAAGAAGATCCAACCAGTCCATTCTGAAGGAGATCAATCCTGGAATTTCTTTGGAAGGAATGATGCTAAAGCTGAAACTCCAGTATTTTGGCCACCTCATGCGAATAGTTGACTCATTGGAGAAGACTCTGATGCTGGGAGGGATTGAGGGCAGGAGGAGAAGGGGACGACAGAGGATGAGATGGCTGGATGGCATCACTGACTCGATGGATGCAAGTCTGAGTGACCTCCGGGAGCTGGTGATGGACAGGGAGGCCTGACGTGCTGCGGTTCATGGGGTCGCAAAGAGTCGGACACGACTGAGCGACTGATCTGATCTGATCTGATCAACACATACAAAATCTAATAGCTTAAATTAAATATACTTACACTATCTAAGACGGGGAAGGCAGTGGCACCCCACCCCAGTACTTTTGCCTGGAAAATCCCATGGATGGAGGAGCCTGGTAGGCTCCAGTCCGTGGGGTCGCTAAGAGTCGGACACGACTGAGCGACTTCACTTTGACTTTTCACTTTCATGCATTGGAGAAGGAAATGGCAACCCACTCCAGTGTTCTTGCCTGGAGAATCCCAGGGACAGGGGAGCCTGGTGAGCTTCTGTCTATGGGGTCGCACAGAGTCGGACACGACTGAAGCGACTTAGCAGCAGCAGCAGCAGCAGCACACTATCTAAGAAGTATTTTTCTGATTCAACTATTCCTTTGCAATTACACTGACTTAAATAAATGGAAGATAATCAACTTTCTGTAATACTTACCAGAGACCTCTCCTATTTTAGACTGTTTATAGTTTTTTGCTTCCTTCATGCCAGATTTATTATAAGCAGCACTGAATATGATTTTTAGGATGTACATACGTAAAATTATATTGGTTCTACAGTTTGCTTCTTGATGAGAACTGATATTTGTATACAAGTTAACTTTTCATTGCTGTTGTTCAGTCACTGAGTAGTGTCCGACTCTTTGCGACCTCATGAACTGAAGCACACTAGTCTTCACTGTCCTTCACTATCTCCTGTACTTTGCTCAAACTCATGTCTATTTCATCAATGATTCCATCCAACCTCTGTTGTCCCCTTCTCCTGCTCTCAATCATCTCCAGCTTCAAGATCTTTTCCGATGAGTCAGCTCTTCATGTCAAGTGGCCAAAGTATTGGAGCTTCAGCATCAGTCATTCCAATGAATATTCACGGTTGATTTTCTTTAGTATTGATTGGTTTGATCTTACTGCCCGAGACACTCTCAAGAGTCTTCTCCAACACCACCATTCAAAACCATCAATTCTTAGTTGTTCAGCCTTCTTTGTGACCCAACTCTGTCATCCATACATGACTACTGGAAAAACCATAGTTTGATTATCAAGATCTTTGTTGGCAAAGTAATGTCTTTGCTATTTAATATGCTGTCTAGGTTTAATATGCTGTCATAATTTTTCTTCCAAGGAGCAAGCTTCTTTTAATTTCATGGCTGTAGTCACTGTCCACAGTGATTTTGGAGCCAATAAATAAAGTCTGTCATTGTTTCCATTGTTTCCCCATCTATTTGCCATGAAGTGATGGGACCAGATGCCATGATCTTAGTTTTTTGAATGTTGAATTTCAAGCCAGGTTTTTCACTCTCCTCTTTCACTTTCAAAAGAGGCTCTTTAGGTACTCTTCCTTTTCTGCCATTAGAGTGGTGCTATCTGAGTATCTGAGGTTACTGATATTTCTTCTGGCAGTCTTGATCCCACTTGTGATTCATCCAACCAGGTAGTTCACATGATGTACTCTGCATATAAGTTAAATATGTTAATAAATTTTCCTAATGCAGTATTAATAAAGAAGTATGTTAAATGGATGTGAGAGCTGGACTGTGAAGAAGGCTGAGCCCCGAAGAATTGATGCTTTTGAACTGTGGTGTTGAAGAAGACTCTTGAGAGTCCCTTGGACTGCAAGGAGATCCAACCAGTCCATTCTGAAGCAGATCAGCCCTGGGATTTCTTTGGAAGGAATGATACTAAAGCTGAAACTCCAGTATTTTGGCCACCTCATGCGAAGAGTTGACTCATTGGAGAAGACTCTGATGCTGGGAGGGATTGGGGGCAGGAGGAGAAGGGGACGACAGAAGATGAGATGGCTGGATGGCATCACTGATTTGATGGATGTGAGTCTGAGTGAACTTTGGGAGTTGGTGATGGACAGGGAGGCCTGGCATGCTGCGATTCATGGGGTCGCAAAGAGTCGGACACGGCTGAGTGACTGATATAATCTGATGTTAAATAATTTTGGACTTTGAATTTCAATTATATATAAAACCAGTAGACTGATATCTATTCTGTTATATATACATGATATAAGGATGATTGTGGGTATGTATTGAAGAATGATTGGAAGAGTCCCAGCTCAATCACTACTCAAAGCCAAAAATGACTAATCATTCATCACCTCTGTTTTTCCCATTTGGTAGAGGAAGAGCAAATTCTTTGCTTTAACTAATGCAAGAGAAATTAATTATGTTCAAGTAGAAAAATACATTGTCTGATACTCATCTATACTGTACAGTGTGTATTCTTAAACACTATATAGATGTAAGATTTATAATTTATTAACTTTTTAAAATTTTATGGTCTTCTATAATGTAGATATTAAATTTTGCACTAGTGTTAAGCATATTTTAATACTTGCTTTACATATATTAAGAAAATTGTGGTTCTAATACCTAAAAATAATGTAAACTACCATTTATAAGTATTTGCTAAGTACCAAACCCTGTACTAAAGATTTTATATATCAATGTCATTTAAATATCAAACAACCCTATAAACTAGACTTTTAATTTTGCAGAAGAACCTGAATTTCAATAAGGTTAAAATGACAGTTGCTTCATGTCAGAGATAGGATATCAGTTCTACTTGACACCTAAGTCTGCTTTGCACACCTTAGTAAAAAATGAGTGAAAGGCATTATAAAGCAGTTAATAATTGAGTTTCTAGAGTGAGAGACAACTGGATTTGAGTCTTCCTCTACTACTAGGATGTGACTTTGGGCAAGTTCCTGAGTTGTGTGTGTGTGTGTGTGTGTGTGTGTGTGTTTCTTCACTGACAAAAGGAAGTAAAAGTTGAACTCACCTCATGGAATTGTTCTTAAGTTTGGATGAGATCATGTTTATTGTTGGAGCTTCCCAGGTGGTTCAGATGATAAAGAATCTGTGTGCAATGTAGGAGACCTGAGTTTGATCCCTGGTTGGGGAAGAACCCCTTGAGGAGGGTATGGCAACCCACACCAGTATTCTTGCCTGAAGAATCCCCATAGACAGAGGAGCCTGGCAGGCTACATTCCATGGGTCAGACGTGACTGAGTGATTAACACACAGCATGTTTATTGTGCCACACAACTAGTGTTATAGCTATCACACCATGCTTACATAGTGCATATTTCTTGATATTTAGTCTTCTTAGAATTCCTCATTTTAAAAGTATGGGTAAAACTAGAACTTAACCCAGAAGGATGTTGCAAGGATTAAATGAGATCAAATAAAAAGGTACTGGGTATATAAGTGCTCAATAAGTGATAGGTATTATCATTATCATTCCAAATATTGATTGATTAAATAGATGTTATTAATTTTATTTATTTATTCAGCAAAACTGCTTGCTAAATTTTTGTAGATACATTTAAGCAAGAAGAAATCTTTACACTGGATTAATTTCATTCTTGGTTTCCTGTTGTCAGTGGAAAACAGAGAAGTCCATGCAAGTCTTCTGAAATATATTTGTCCAGCCTAGTTCTGTTGAAAGTCTACTATCAAATGCAAAAATTATATATATATATATAATATAAAATATATATATATATATATATATATATATATATATATATAAAATACTTAATTCATGTTGGTTGTAAATATTCATTACTTCTTAAATCACACTAAGAGAGGCCCTGTGACTAATGAATTGCCTAGCATTCTGCTGCTAAGGCTTATTTATACAGGTGGCACTACTGGTAAAGAATTTGCCTGCTAATGCAGGAGATGTAAAAGATGTTGTTTCAATCCCTGTGTTGGGAGATCCCCTGGAGGAGAGCATGGCAGTCCACTCCAGTATTTTACCTGGAGAATCGCATGAACAGAAGAGCATGGATAATGTTGTAACACAACTAAATTGACTTAGCAAGCCTCTACTTAACAGTATAAAGAGATAATTTTTTTTTTTTTGTATTCTTTTTTCAAAAAGAGACCAACAACAAAAAAATCAACATTTGAGAACAGGAACTTTGCATTAAATTTTTATGTATGACATTCTAACTCTAAGCTAGCATCCTTAAAATAGGCATTTATAACAATTCCTTAGTCAAATGCAATGAAAATAGATCTGGAATGGATGATGGTGTGATATCAAGAGACAAAGACCAAAATGTACAACATATATACAGGGAAATATGCAGTCCATTTTTGGAACTTTTCTTTAAGGCTAAAATTGATGTATTTTAATATAAAGTTGAAATTAAATTAGGAAAAGTCTGGAATTCTAAAGAGTGTAAATTTTTCCATCAGCAAGTGAACAAAATGAAGCATATTTTCTTGGTTCTTAGTTTGTAATGGTGTGATCATGAACTATACAAAGATCAAGTTGGCAGAGATTAGAGAAGAGGGGCAAGCCAAATGTAAAAGTAAGTAATTATCAGGGAAATGCAAATTAAAGCCACAATAAACCATCATCTCTTAACTGTAGAAAGGTGATTATCAAAAAGGACAAAAATAGTATATGCTGGTGATGTGAAGAAAAGGAAACACTCATTATACTATTGGTGGGAATGTAAGTTGGTATAGTCACTATAGGAAAGACTGTGAACTTTCCTTGGAAAATTAAAAATAGAACTAATATAAAATCTAGCAATTCCCCTTCTGGGTTTTCATCTAAAGAAATTGAAAACACTAGTTGAAAATATATCTACACCCCAATGATTACCACAACATTATTAAATATAGCCAAGGTATGCAAGCAACCTGTGTCCACTGAGGAACTGAGGAATGGATAAAGAAAATGACCAACCTAGACAGCATATTAAAAAGTAGAGAGATTACTTTTCTGACAAATATCCTTCTAATCAAAGATATGGTTTTCCCAGTAGTCATATATGGATGTGAGAGTTGGACTATAAAGAAAGCCGAAGAATTGCTGCTTTTGAATTTTGTGTTGGAGAAGACTCTTGAGGGTCCCTTGGACTGCAAGGAGATCCAACCAATCCTTCTTAAAGGAAATCAGTCCTGACTATTCATTGGAAGGACTGATGCTGAAACTGAAACTCCAAAACTTTGACCACCTGATGGGAAGAGCTGACTCATTGAAAAAGACCCTGTTCCTGTGAAAGATTGAAGGCAGGAGGAGAAGAGGATGACAGAAGATGAGTAGTTGGATGGTATCACCAACACGATGGACATGAATTTGAGCAAGCTCTAGGAGATGGTGATGGACAGGGAAACTTGGCATGCTGCAGTCCATGGGGTCACAAAGAGTCAGACACAACTGAGCAATTGAACTGAACTGATATATACATACATATACAATGGAATACTAGTCAACCATAAAAGAAGGCAATCTTGCCATTTGCAACATGGAGAAATCTTGAGGGTATTATGCTATGTGAAATAAAGAGATACTACACAATCTTATTCACCTGTGAAATCTTAAAACAACAACAACAACAAAAAACCAGAAACAGATTTATAGATAGACAGAAAAAACTGGTGTTTGCCAGAAGGAAGGGGAGATTGGGAGATTATGCAAAATGTGTGAAGTATTAAGAGATTAAGAGATACCACTTCCAGTTATAAAATAACTAAGTGATAGGAAGTACAGTCAATAATATTGTAATTACTCTGTATGACAACAGATGGTACTAGATATTATGAAGATCATTTCAAATGTATATAAATATGGCATCACTATGATGTACACCTGAAACTAATATGACATTGTATATCAATTTTATTTTAATTAAAAATAAATGCAATTGTACTCCCACAAGAAAGTACTCATTAAAATTTAACAGGCATTCCAAAGACAGTTTAATTACATAGTCTTAAGTAATATGAAGAAAAAGTTTAAATTTTTCCTTAGTCTTCAAAACTGTCAACCAACTTTACTTCTGTAAATGGGAAAAAAAAAAAAGCATCACCTAAAAGTTGATAACTGTGTTTGATTTGGTGGACAAAATAAGGGCTTAAACCTAGGATACATCCTCTCAGACAGCTCTGGAGGAACTGCTTCTATGAGGTAAAGAAGAAGACAGGATATACAGAAATCTTTAGCAACAAATATCAGGTAGTTTGAAATTCCAAAGATTACTATTAAAGAAAATCAGACATCTAAAGTTAATGAATTTAGTGTTTTTTCTACCTATGGGAAAATGCAAGAGTCTGGGCTCATTGAAATCATTCCTTTGATATGGACTTAGCTGTCTAGGGCTAGTAACATGTTCTTTCCTATCCTGAGTTCCCTCAGGGTGCCTCAATGGGGATGGCTGCCATAGCTTGATACTTGCAACACCGTTTGCTTACTGATATGGCAAGTAACATTTTTTTTTCACAGTTTTTTTCATCTGAAAAATACAAAACAACCATAACTTCCCCTTTGTTTGGTGTGTGTGTGTGTGTGTGTGTGTGTGTGTGTGTGTGTGACATATGCACATATACACACCCCACTCCAGTGCTCTTGCCTGGAAAATCCCATGGACAGGGGAGCCTGGTAGGCTGCCATCCATGGGATCGCTAAGAGTCAGACATGACTGAATGACTTCACTTTCACTTTTCACTTTCATGCATTGGAGAAGGAAATGGCAACCCACTCCAGTGTTGTTGCCTGGAGAATCCCAGGGACGGGGGAGCCTGGTGGGCTGCTGTCTATGGGGTCACACAAAGTCGGGCATGACTGAAACGACTTAGCAGCGGCAGCAGCAGCAGCACCTTCAATGAATTAATTTATTCAACAGTGTGTTTTTTTGCTGTCCACCCCCCTCAACCCCCGCCACTGAGTTCTTACATATCCAGGCATTGTTCTAGGCATTTGGCAGGCATTAGTAAATAAAACAGAAAAAATATATCTTCCAGTACTCTATCAGGAGAAGGCAAAAATAACTGATATGAGGGGATGAAGGGATGAATTGGGAGATGGGGATTGACAAATACACATTATTGATACTATGTGTAAAACAGATAACTAATAAGAACCTACTGTTTAGCTCAGGAAACTCTGCTCAGTGCTCTATAGTGACATAAATGGGAAGGAAACACAAAAGCAGAAGGGGATGTATATATACATATAGCTGATTCACTTTGCTGTACAGTAGAAACTGACACAACCTTGTAAAGTAACTATAATAAAAATTAATCTAAAAAATTTAAAAATAAAAACATGGGATTGCCATAGCCAAACACTCCAGGAAGCAAACTCACTCAGGACAGCAAGCATAGTGGAGTGCAGTTTATTACACTGGCGGGTCCGAGATAGAGCTTCCTCTTTAGCCAGGGACTCCAACCAACTTTTGTGAAAACCTTATATACCTTAACTGTACATGTTCAAGTCCCCATCCCCAAATTCTTTAAACCTAGCCTGGAAAATGTTAAAGGGAAATGTAATCAGGTTACAGCCATGATTCAAAATCAGAAGGGTCAGCTGGTTACATTGTAGCCTACACCAGTGGGCGCCATAAAGATTACAAAGGTGATTGACTACATAGGGGATCATTCCATTGTTTCTGGTGATGGGAAATCTTGGTACAGAATCTGGTGTTTATCAGTCCAGGAGGCCTGTTCGGCCATAGCTATGTTATTTCCAAGGCTACCAGGCACATAGTCCAAAATTCACTGAAAATGCAAGCAGGCATATAGTCCAAAGTTCACTGGGAATGTAAAATGGTGTTTCCTTCTTTTTCAAGATGGAGTCAGCTTGGCCTGTTCCTTTCTTCCTTCATTTTCCGCTCTTGGTCCTCTCAACTTCCAGTCTGAGCATCACTCATTGCGATGTACTGCATTTTAGGTTTCCTGGTATATATTTGGGTAAATGAAGTCAGCCTCTGTGATACAAGTTAACGACACATTGGAGAATACAAGATCCACATAGTAGAATCAACAGAACTATAACAATGGTTAATATAGTTTTCCACCAATCACCCTTTACCCATGATAGAACAGAAGTCCAAAAAGGAAGATTATCATCATACATAGATTTGACTTGATCTTTCATGCCATCTAGAGCCGCTGATATATTGACAGAATAATCAGGAATATATACACAACATTCAGCTTTGATTATAGCACAGGTCACTCCTTGAGTGGCTAAGTATGTCTAAAGCCATTCTGCTTTGAATTACTGCTATTCTCATTTGTATTTGTTCAGTATTTAGTGCTTGAATAGCTCTTAGGCTGTCATTTAGGGCTCTTTGGGTGAAATTAGAGCTTCAACTCTAATCATTATGTCCATAGTGCCTGTTCAATGAAGAAACAAATACAGCAGCCAAATAATCATACCAATGGAAAACTGATTGTGACCATCTGGCTCATAGGGAGCGTAAATTTAAAGGCTCTTGTATTGTTGACCTGATGTTTCCATGGGCAAAGGCCAGACCTGAAATATACCTCCCTATCTATCCTGGGGGCCGCCAAGGCCATAAGTTAGTGCCACATAACCAATGTGTGCCATGAGGAGCAATCCACCTGATTCTGGGGTTGAATGCCCAGTCTGTCCCGGGTCATTGGTGGATTGACTGGGACCTTAAGTAACTTTATAGATCTTATAGTGCTGTTCTGTCCAAAGAAAACCCTTTGCTTTTAAATTCTTTTTATCTACCATTCAGTTATTATATCTAATAGTGTGTACATCTTGCTCCCAGCAAATTACAGCCATCCTAATAAGTTTCTGGAGTAATCCACATATATTCATCCCATATCTGGTAAAATTAGTCGAAATATCAGTCAATTTCTGATTGTTTGAACTTATTGGCTGTCACATAATATTGATATGCATTTTCTGAGCTAAGAGTATAATTAAAATGTGTCCCATGGCCATTTGTCAGATCATCGGCCTTTTTATTGCACCAATGGGTAGTGGCTGCTGTGATTACAGTTTCTATACTCGATTATTTTTGTTTTGCCTAATGCAAAAAATCACATAAGCTAGGCATATCACTGCTCTGTAGAGGTGATACCCACCATGGGAATCCATCCATGACAGACATGGGCATGACTCCACACACCCAGCAGTTAGATTTTTTTTTCATGGAAGTTAGCATAGGAATGTACCCATGAAATGAAAACGTTGTCTTGTGTTGAAGCTATAGCTAATCTCAAGAGAATACTGGCAAGTCCTTGAAGCAGCAGTTGGTTGTAGAGCTTCATCTCTTCTTTTTCTTTAAGATGATCTTGGTTTCACAGGGATCAGTGGGGTCCTTTTGTGTAGTCCATTCGGTGTCCTCTGGGTCTGCATGGTATATGCTCTTTTCACCCTCGTGTGGTGGATCTAGGGAGTGACACCTGTAACTTTAACTGCTGTAGGTGTGGTTATAACAACAGTATATAGACCCTTTCAATGTGGGGCCAAGGAGTTGTATTTCCAGTCTCTGACCCACACCTGATCATTGGGCACAAACTTATGAATCTGTTCCCCAAGGGGGAAAGGCACCCTTTCTTGTATGAACTTAGTTAACCTGATTTATATAAAGTCTTATATACATGAAAGTATCAAAAGCATACCTGGAGTCTGTGTAAATGTTTGTCTTCTTACCTTTTGACAGCTAGAGGGCCTGGATTAGAGCATATAGTTCAGCCCGTTGAGTACACCAGTGTGATGGCAGAAAGCTAGCCTTAACAATGGTTTCTTCCATGACTACTGCATATCCTGACAGTCGTTGTCCTTGTTTCAGCAGGTTAGTGCCATCAGTGTACAGGATGCAGTCTGGGTCTGAGATTGGCTGGTCTCTCAAGCCAGGTTTGCTGGCAAAAACTTATAGGATGTCCTTGCAATCATGTGAGGGATCACCTTCTCCCACAGGAAGGAGAGCAACCGGATTCACGGCCTGACAAGGTTCGATAGTAACACAGGGGTTCTCACATAACAGTCTTGGTATTGAGTAATCCGGGATGTTGACAGCCATTTATGGAGGTCCCCTCACGGGAGAGTGTTGACCTCATGAGGGACTTTTATGATCAAGTCTTGGCCCAAAGTCAGCTTGGTTGCCTCCTGGACCAGTAAGGGAACTGCAGCAACTGCCCATAAGCATCCTGGTCACCAGGCAGCAACAATGTCTAGCTGTTTCAAGAAAAAAGCCAGGAGTCTGTCCCATATCACCATAGTCTGGGTCAACACTCCCATAGCCACTGTGTCCTTTTCAGTTACATAAAGAGTAAATGGCTTAGCAAAGTCTGGCAGGCCCAAGGCAGGTACTGACACCTGCCTTGGGCCTGCTTTAGTTCCAGCTTTAGTTGGCAGCTTTAGTTCCTCAAAATCCTGTTGCTGTCTCTCAGTTCAATTTAGTGAATCTCCTTCTGGTCCAGTTAGTAGTTCATATAATGGCTGGGCCATCTGGGAATAGCCCAGAATCCAAATCCTACAAAACTCAGTGCCATCCAAGAACTCTTGGACCTGTCGTCTGGTTCTTGGTTGTAGGATTCTCAAAATGACCTCTTTTCTAGACTGGTCTAATAGCGTTGTGCCTCCTCTCAGGACAAACTCCAAATATCTTACCTCCTCTTTGCAGATCTGTACCTTCTTTTTTGAGACTCAGTAGCTGGACATCATCAACAGCTCTAGTAAAGCCTTGGTCTTTTCTAGGCAGTCTTCTCCATTCTCAGCAGCCAAAAGCAAGTTGTCCACATACTGTAGCAACCAGCAGCTGAACTTCTCTGGCTAGAATAAGTCCAGGTCGGAAGGCAAGGCTTCTCCAATGATGGTTGTGGAATTCTTAAATCCTTGTGGGAAGTGAGTCCAGGTGAGCTGTTGTTTGGTGCCCTCTGCTGGGTCTTCCCATTCAAAAGCAAAAATGGGTTGAGACACCAGGGCCAGGCCTTCTGTATAAGAAGGGAATCCTTGACATCTAAACAAGTATAGATCTTAGCACTCAGTGGGAGGAGGCTAAGTAAACTATAGGGGTTACGAATGGTGGGATGTAGAGTCATGGTGGCCTGATTGACCAGTCTGAGGTCCTGTAAAAGTCTATAGCCCTGTCCCCTTTCTTTCTTGATTGGTAGGATTGGTGTGTTCCAGGCTGACTGGCAGTCAATCAGGATACCTGCCTATTTCAGTCTGTTTATGTGTGGCAAAATGCCAACTCAAGCCTCTAGTGGCAGTGGGTACTGACGTTTTCTGACTGGAGTGGCACCGAGTTTAAGTTCTATTACCACTGGGCCTTGATGTTTGGCAAGCTGAGGTGGGGGGCTGGGGGGGGGGGGTCATTTTTCTTCTGGCTTCCCTTCTGGGAGGTCCTGCAACCTCCATTCATCTTGAGGTGTTACTGAGAGGGAGAATAAATAGGTGGTTGAGCCTACTTGAAGAGTGGCTCTTTCGTGGGGGGAAAAGGTCACTTGTGCCCCCAATTTAGCAAGTGTCTTCCCAACAAAGGTATTGGGCATTCAGGGATGTATAGAAATTCATGAATCACTTGGTGTGCTCCAATCTGACATTTTCAGGGTAGGCAGAATGGCCGAATCAGCTCTTCCCCAGTTACTCCTGCTATAGTAGTGGCCTTTTTTGAGATAGGTGCCACAGGTTCAGTCACCACTGACATTTCCGCTCCAGTGTCCACCATAAAGTCAATAATTTCATCCCCCATTTTTAATTTTACCATGGGCTCTTGGGGACCTTGTGTCTTTGAGCCCCATCACCCTAACCATAACACTAACCCTAACCCTATTCAGTGACGGGGCTCAAAGACACAAGGTCCACAAGAGCCCATGGTAAAATTAAAAGTGGAGGACGAAATTATTGACTTTATGGTGGACACTGGAGCGGAAGTGTCAGTAGTGACTGAACCTGTGGCACCCATCTCAAAAAAGCCCTATAACAGCCAATGCAAAATCCTTTTCCCTGCTATTTCGGGGGCATTAATTTTTCCAGTGGTGGGAGCCCTGGCATCAGGCGCATTGATTTGTTTGTAGGGCAGCCCTGGTCCTTCTTGGAAAAGGCCTGTCGTGAGGCTGGCTCTCGTTCAGAGGGGCTGGGAAGATCTAGGGAGGGACCTTCCCAGGGCTGTGGCCAGTACTGTGACCCTCTGGTCTGCCCTCTTATCTTCTCTCCACCTTTTCTAGACTTCCTTTTTGTCTCCATGTCACTATTCCTGAATACCTTATCAGTGATCTCAATTATTTGTGAGCTAGTCGTGGCCAATACCCTGTCTACATTTTGAAGCTTGCGTCTGATATCGGGGTAGGCTTGAGACACAAAATCTGCATTAATCACCATCTGAGATCTAGCAGTCTCTGAATCAATTGGTGGATAAAGTCTATAGGCCTTGCACAGTCTTTTGTAGAACGCAGAGGGTGATTCCATTTCACTTTGAATCACTTCATAGAATTTTGTCATATTCATAGATTTTCAGGCTCCCCCTCTTGAGGCCTTGTAGGAGAAGGTAATGGCACCCCACTCCAGTACTCTTGCCTGGAAAATCCCATGGACTGAGGAGCCTGGTAGGCTGCGGTCCATGCGGTCGCTAAGAGTCGGACACGACTGAGCGACTTCACTTTCACTTTTCACTTTCACGCATTGGAGAAGGAAATGGCAACCCATTCCAGTGTTCTTGCCTGGAGAATCCCAGGGACAGGGGAGCCTGGTGGGCTGACATCTATGGGGTCGCACAGAGTCGGACACAACTGAAGTGACTTAGCAGCAGCAGCAGCAGCTTGAGGCCTTGTAAAATAGCTGCCTGATATCTCTCCAGGTGGTTCCTCCCTTCCTCTGTGAAATAGTCCTAATTGGGCTTCTCATTAGGGGTGGCTAGTTCTGCCCACCACTGCCTGTTTGCAATACCCTCAGGTTCCATTTCTCTTAACCATTTCTTGGCCTCAGTTAGGATCTTGTGTCTTTTCTCAGTGCTGAAAAGGGAGACTAGTAGTTGGATTACATCATCCTATGTAGGACAGTGGGTTCAAAAAATAGTCTCCATTAGCCTAATCATGGCTTGTGGCTTCCCAAGTATGCTGGAGTGTGTCTCTGCCAGTTTAATATATCCATAGAGGAAAATGGTTGGTAATAGGCTACAGGAGGCTGGTGGTAGTGTCTGTCTGCGTCCTGAACTGGGGGCTGTTGTGCCTCTCTGAGGGACATCTGCAGTGAATTTTTTTTTTTCCTCTTATTCCTTAGCAGGACACAGCCTCTGTCTAATTCCTGTGTTTCCTTCCCCCTTTTCATCTATATTCACCAGAAGGGGTGCGTACAGTTTGGGAGATCCAGCTGTGGCTGAATCCTGGGAGCGTTGACCAGAGGTCTCCATCTCTGGTATCGGAGCCTGCTGAAATGGCAGTTCTAGAATCTCTGGGAGAGTCACTGGAGGAGCAGTGGCTGCTGCAGGAACTTCACCTGGCCCTGGATCCGGCATTAAGGCAGCCTCGAGTCCTGGTGGAACATTGCACAGCGGGTGCATTATCATCCAGTATGGGGGAAGGAGCAGGTCGTCCCCATCCAAATCCTGCAGAATTTCTTTTTTTATCATTAGTCAACTTTTGTGCCATTAATAATGTTGTTTTCCCTTTCTTGATATAGAATCTCACCCAATGAAGGGGGTCTTAAGCTAACCCTAGCCATGAGTCAATATATGGAAATTGATCTGGATGTTCCAGGTCTCCTATGACTACTGTATAGATTGCTTCCTCTATTTTTAAGTTCAAGGTGCTTTCTGGTGCCCATCCTACTCCCACAGAGGGCCATTCGACCTCACAGAGTATGTGAAGGGGGTTAGGCATCATCTTCACTCCATCAGATCAGATCAGATCAGTCGCTCAGTAGTGTCCGACTCTTCGCGACCCCATGAACCGCAGCACGCCAGGCCTTCCCTGTCAAATCCCTTCTTAAAATTTTTAATCATGCACTCCAGTACAGTTGCCTTAGATTCACTTTCCCCCATCTTGCTTACCTTCTTGGACCTTCTTTCTTTCATTTTCATTCTGTCTACAAAGTTCTTGGTACCCTGTGTACTTCT
Source organism: Tragelaphus eurycerus (assembly GCA_935064755.1). Lineage (NCBI taxonomy): Eukaryota > Metazoa > Chordata > Mammalia > Artiodactyla > Bovidae > Tragelaphus > Tragelaphus eurycerus. The sequence continues at coordinate 36,768,000 of CAKXYN010000004.1, read as the reverse complement.
GATATTTCCACTCAATGAAACACTTAAATTGCCATTCCATCACCTTCCTAATTGGAGCGAGAAGAGCCAGATCCCAGAGGGAGAAGGGGGATTGATGTGTCTTCATCCGCTGGTCAGCACGACTGAACCAGAAAACCACATGGTCCAAGACTGCTTCTCCCTTGACTTTCAAGGTCTGTTCTGCCTTGGTGGGCTTGATCAGGTATGGATGAAAAGACAGATGGTTTAAATATCCCATGTCCCAGGCTGTCTCTGGAAAAGCCAATTCTTACTCATTTATGTATCCCCCTCCTTCTAGCCTGGCAATTTTGAGGGGATCAAGAATTTCACAGCAGATAGGACACCTCCTTGGTGAGGACAAACTACAGGCATGCAAAGATCAAATTTCTTCCCTTAGAATCACCTTTGTGATTGCTTGGTAATAGTTTACCCCTAGGTGACACGGACATTCATGACATTCTGTGACATTCATAGGCCTGCTTTCCCCAAAACTTTCTCACATATGTCCAGTAGCAATCTATCCCAGAACAATGTGGATACCACCTCTTTGTGACAGTCCGGTTTGAGTGCTCCCTATTCCCTTCCAGGGGGTTGATCAGGCCTCCTCCTCCACCCTGCTGGGTAGAAACCTCCTACCTGCTGCCATCCAATATCCACCAACGTGAAAGTTCTGGGCATCGGGGAATGGAACCTTTCCAGAAGGGGGAGACGCCTTCCCTGCTCTAGAAGATCCAAGATGAAAGGCCTCAGAGTAGCCCCAAGCAGGACTTGTCTCCTCAAAGTGAGGAATTTTCCTGCCAATGCACCAAATGTTATAGCCAAATGTTCTGGGAAGCAAACTCACTCAGAAGGACAGCGTGGATAGTGGAGTGCAGTTTATTACACTGGTGGGTCTGAGGCAGAGCTTCCTGTTTAGCCAGGGACCCCAACTAACTTTTGTGAAAACCTTACATAACTTAAGTGTACGTGCTCAAGCTCCCATTCCCGAATTCTTTAAACCTAGCCTGGAAAATGTTAAAAGGGAGAAGCAATCAGGTTACAGCCATGATTCATAATCAGAAGGGTCAGCTGGTTATACATTGTAGCCTACACAAATGGGCGCCATAAAGATTATAAAGGTGATTGACTACATAGGGGATCATTCCATTCTTTCTGGCAGTGCTAAATCTTGATATGGAATCTGGTGTTTATCAGTCCAGGAGGCCTGTTGAGCCATCAGATCAGATGAGATCAGTCGCTCAGTCGTGTCCAACTCTTTGCGACCCCATGAACCGCAGCACGCCAGGCCTCCCTATCCATCACCAGCTCTCGGAGGTCACCCAGACTCACATTCATCGAGTCAGTGATGCCATCCAGCCATCTCATCCTCTGTCGTCCCCTTCTCCTCCTGCCCTCAATCCCTCCCAGCATCAGAGTCTTCTCCAATGAGTCAACTCTTCGCATGAGGTGGCCAAAATACTGGAGTTTCAGCTTGAGCATCATTCCCTCCAAAGATATCTCAGGTCTGATCTCCTTCAGAATGGACCGGTTGGATCTGCTTGCAGTCCAAGGGACTCTCAAGAGTCTTCTCCAACAACACAGTTCAAAAGCATCAATTCTTCGGCGCTCAGCCTTCTTCACAGTCCAGCTCTCACATCCATACATGACCACAGGAAAGACCATAGCCTTGACTAGGCGAACCTTTGTTGGCAAAGTGATGTCTCTGCTTTTGAATATGCTATCTAGGTTGGTCATAACCTTCCTTCCAAGGAGTAAGCGTCTTTTAATTTCATGGCTGCAGTCACCATCTGCAGTGATTTTGGAGCCCAGAAAAACAAAGTCTGACACTGTTTCCACTGTTTCTCCATCTATTTCCCATGTAGTGATGGGACCAGATGCCATGATCTTCGTTTTCTGAATGTTGAGCTTTAAGCCAACCTTTTCACTCTCCACTTTCACTTTCATCAAGAAGCTTTTGAGTTCCTCTTCACTTTCTGCCATAAGAGTGGTGTCATCTGCATATCTGAGGTTATTGATATTTCTCCCAGCAATCTTGATTCCAGCTTGTGTTTCCTCCAGTCCAGCATTTCTCATGATGTACTCTGCATATAAGTTAAATAAACATGGTGACAATATGCAGCCTTGATGTACTCCTTTTCCTATTTGGAACCAGTCTGTTGTTCCATGACCAGTTCTAACTGTTGCTTCCTGACCTGCATACAGATTTCTCAAGAGGCAGATCAGGTGGTCTGGTATTCCCATCTCTTTCAGAATTTTCCATAGTTTATTGTGATCTACACAGTCAAAGGCTTTGGCATAGTCAATAAAGCAGAAATAGATGTTTTTCTGGAACTCTCTTGCTTTTTCGAGCCATAGGTATGTTATTTCCATGGCTACCAGGCACATAGTCCAAAGTTCACTGGGAATGTAAGATGGAGTTTCTTTCTTTTACAAGATGGAGTCAGCTCAGCCTGTTCCTTTCCTTCTTCAGGATGAGAAGAAAAAAACTGATATCACAAAACTAATAACCATAATTATATTGTCAAGTTATTAATAATCAGCCATTTTCTAGAATTACACATTGTCTCAATTACCATAGGGTTGCTCCCCCTCTGATTTCTTATCTCTGAAAAAGGTATATGCATGTATTTGAATGATCAGCATCTGGGAAAGGGCAATAATATCCCATTCTCCTAAATGGGTGCAAGATGGAGATTTTTGGTGTTTCAAGCCTCCTTTAAATTTCCAATTTAATATGAATTAAAATAAGTAAAACTCTTTTCATAAATATGTGTTCAGCAAGCGTGGGGGCATATTTCTGGATGTGAAAATTTTTAAAGACATAAAAAAACACTCCTTCAGGCCATGTGGAGACCTGCAGCCCTGAAGACTTATGTCCATATAGATACTCAAGTACTCTTGTGAACACTACACACTTCTATTTTAGTAGAGTTTATTTATATATCTTGTTTCTACTTAAGCCTGTGAATGCCTCATGAATAGAAACCTTGTGATTCATCATCAAACAGGCTAACAGTCATGACCACATGAGAGTGTCTCTGAGATATAAGAGATTAACTCTATGAGAACAAACTCAAAACTTTTAATGCAGTTGAGTATTTTCTCTATCGTTCCTGTATTAATGTCTTTAACCAGTGTTAAATCAATTTTTTATTTTACCTGTTCTTGTTATGGATTTTTTCCCCCTCCTGTTTGTTGGGATATGCCTTCCATTCATCACAACTTTTCGTCTACCCTAGAGAACTGACTCATAGAGAATTCCTCAGTCTCTCTCAATGGATTATCTAATACCATACCTGCCTTTGCATTATTATCATTGAAGTTTGTCTCAGGCGGCCAGTTTGCTCCAGGAAAAGAGATGACTAAATCATGTGTGCGCAGTCAATAAGTTGTGCCCAATTCTTTGCTACCCTATGGAATGCAGCCCGCCAGGCTCCTCTGCCCATAGGATTTCCCAGGCAAGAATACTGGAGATGGTTGACATTTCCTTCTCCTGCAGATCATCCCAAACTGCATCTCCTACATCTCCTGTATCGATGGGTAAATTCTTTACTACTTCACCACCTGAGAAGCCTATGAGCTAAAGCCTATTGTAGCAGAGAAAACTTTGCCATACTTCCTCTTGGTGGTTCTCTGAGAAATGTTTTTCTATAGTGCTTCGCTATTTTATAAAAAATAAATGTACAAATATTTTCTCAAATCCTTATGCAGTACATAGGACTCAATTTATCATTTTAAAGTTGAGGATTTTTGAAATCTGAATTTAAATAGTCTATTATAGATCTTTAATTTGAAGAGACTAAAGTAAAACTTTGGGTTGCCCACGGGCATGGCTTAGGTTCATTGAGTTAGACAAGGCTGTGGTCCTAGTGTGATTAGATTCACTAGTTTTCTGTGAGTATGGTTTCAGTGTGTTTGCCCTCTGATGCCCTCTTGCAACACCTACCATCTTACGTGGGTTTCTTTTACCTTGTGTGTGGGGTATCACTTCACGGCTGCTCTAGCAAAGCACAATCATTGCTCCTTACCATGGACAAGGGGTCTCTCCTAACTGCTGCCCTTCCTGACCTTCAACGTGGGATAGCTCCAGTTTTGCCAAGAAAATGCACTAGTCACAACAAACACCCTCTTCCAACAACACAAAGAAGACTCTATACATGGATATCACCAGATGGTCAAAACCGAAATCAGATTGATTATATTCTTTGCAGCCAAAGATGGAGAAGCTCTACACAGTCAGCAAAAACAAGACCAGGAGATGACTGTGGCTCAGACCATGAACTCCTTATTGCCAAATTCAGACTGAAATTGAAGAAAGTGGGGAAAATCACTAGGCCATTCAGGTATGACCTATATCAAATCCCTTATGATTATACAGTGGAAGTGAGAAATAGATTTAAGGGCCTAGATCTGATAGATAGAGTGCCTGATGGACTATAGAATGAGGCTCATGACATTGTACAGGAGACAGGGATCAAGACCATCCCCATGCAAAAGAAATGCAAAAAAGCAAAATGGCTGTCTGGGGAGGCCTTACAAATAGCTGTGAAAAGAAGAGAAGCGAAAAGTAAAGGAGAAAAGGAAAGATATAAACATCTGAATGCAGAGTTCCAAAGACTAGCAAAAAGAGATAAGAAAGCCTTCTTCAGTAATCAATGCAAAGAAATAGAGGAAAACAACAGAATGGGAAAGACTAGGGATCTCTTCAAGAAAATCAAAGATACCAAAGGAATATTTCATGCAAAGATGGGCTCGATAAAGGACAGAAATGGTATGGACCTAAGAGAAGCAGAAGATATTAAGAAGAGATGACAAGAATACACAGAAAAACTTTACAAAAAAGATCTTCACGACCCAGATAATCACAATGGTGTGATCACTGACCTCCTGGAATGTGAAGTTAAGTGGGCCTTAGAAAGCATCACTATGATCAAAGCTAGTGGAGGTGATGGAATTCCAGTAGAGCTATTCCAAATCCTGAAAGATGATGCTGTGAAAGTGCTACACTCAATATGCCAGCAAATTTGGAAAACTCAGCAGTGGCCACAGGACTGGAAAAGATCGGTTTTCATTCCAATCCCAAAGAAAAGCAATGCCAAAGAATGCTCAAACTACAGCACCATTGCACTCATCTCACACGCTAGTAAAGTAATGCTCAAAGTTCTCCAAGCCAGGCTTCAGCAATACGTGATCCATGAATTTCCTGATGTTCAAACTGGTTTTAGAAAAGGCAAAGGAAAAAGAGATGAAATTGCCAACATCTGCTGGATCATGGAAAAAGCAAGAGAGTTCCAGAAACACATCTATTTCTGCTTTATTGATTATTCCAATGCCTTTGACTGTGTGGATCACAATAAACTGTGGAAAATTCTGAAAGAGATGGGAATACCAGACCACCTGATCTTCCTCTTGAGAAATCTGTATGCAGATCAGGAAGCAACAGTTAGAACTAGACATGGAAGAATAGACTGGTTCCAAATAGGAAAAGGAGTATGTCAAGGCTGTATATTGTCATTCTGTTTATTTAACCTGTATGCAGAGTACAACCCGGGATGGGCAGGTCATGGTGGACAAATATGACAGGGTGTGGTCCGCTGGAGAAGGGAATGACAAACCACTTCAGTATTCTTGCCTTGAGAACCCCATGAACAGTATGAAAAGACAAAATGATAGGATACTGAAAGAGAAACTCCCCAGGTCAGTAGGGGCCCAATATGCTACTGGAGATCAGTGGAGAACTAACTCCAGAAAGAATGAAGGGATGGAGCCAAAGCAAAAAGAATACCCAGCTGTGCATGTGTCTGGTGATAGAAGCAAAGTCTGATGCTGTAAAGAGCAATATTGCATAGGAACCTGGAATGTCAGGTCCATGAATCAAGGCAAATTGGAAGTGGTCAAACAAGAGATGGCAAGAGTGAATGTCGACATTCTAGGAATTAGTGAACTAAAATGGACTGGAATGGGTGAATTTAACTCAGAGGACCATTATATCTACTACTGTGGGCAGGAATCCCTCAGAAGAAATGGAGTGGCCATCATGGTTAGCAAAAGAGTCCGAAATGCAGTACTTGGATACAATCTCAAAAATGACAGAAGGATCTCTGTTCGTTTCCAAGGCAAACCATTCAATGTCACAGCAATCCAAGTCTATGCCCCAACCTATATGCAGAGTACATCATGAGAAATGCTGGACTGGAAGAAACAGAAGTTGGAATCAAGATTGCCGGGAGAAATATCAATGACCTCAGATATGCAGATGACACCACTCTTATGGCAGAAAGTGTAGAGGGGCTGAAAAGCCTCTTGATGAGAGTGAAAGTGGAGAGTGAAAAGGTTGGCTTAGAGCTCAACATTGAGAAAACGAAGATCATGGCATCTGGTCCCATCACTGCCATTGGAAATAGATGGAGAAACAGTGGAAACAGTGTCAGACTTTCTTTTTCTGGGCTCCAAAATCACTGCAGATGGTGACTGCAGCCATGAAATTAAAAGACGCTTACTCCTTGGAAGGAAAGTTATGACCAACCTAGATAGCATATTCAAAAGCAGAGACATTACTTTACCAACAAAGGTTCGCCTAGTCAAGGCTATGGTTTTTCCTGTGGTCATGTATGGATGTGAGAGCTGGACTGTGAAGAAGGCTGAGCGCCGAAGAATTGATGCTTTTGAACTGTGGTGTTGGAGAAGACTCCCGAGAGTCCCTTGGACTGCAAGGAGATCCAACCAGTCCATTCTCAAAGAGATCAGCCTTAGGATTTCTTTGGAAGGAATGATGCTAAAGCTGAAAGTCCAGTACTTTGGCCACCTCATGCGAAGAGTTGACTCATTGGAGAAGACTCTGATGCTGGAAGGGATTGGGGGCAAGAAGAGAAGGGATTGACAGAGGATGAGATGACTGGATGGCCTCACTGACTCGATGGTTCTGAGTCTCAGTGACCTCCGGGAGTTGCTGATGGACAGGGAAGCCTGGCGTGCTGTGATTCATGGGGTTGCAAAGAGTCAGACACGACTGAGGGACTAATCTGATCTGAAAGTAAAACCTAAAATAATTTGAGTTAGTAGATATTTTATTGGCACGTGTAGTAACAGTCTGAGATTAGGGAAGCTTTCATTAATGACTGGATTTAAGGTTAAGGATAAAATTGTTTTACATCATTTCTTAGAAATATCAACATTTCTTATGCTTTATTTCACATCTGGGAAGACATGGAGCTGTATCCTCGGCTGGCTTTAAACATACATCCTATGGTAAGAGGGGGTTGGCGTTGTCTCTCCAAACAGAAAGTTATCATGAAGGTAAATGCAATTTTTCAAGAAAGTCTATAAAATTCCTGAGTGTAATTCTGATTTGAAAGGCTTGTATAGCATGCCCAGTCTTGAACCAGCAGCTGGGTATAGAGGTTTGCTGTGAGTCAGGGGCTCATGCATGAAAAATAGTTCAGGGAGAAAGACTCAATTTGACCACATGAACTAAGTATCCTCACTTCGTAGATAAGTGGATAACCAAATACAAATTGGGACTGATACTCAAGGAGAAAAGGATGCTGGAGATGTCAACTCAAACATCTGCCTTTGAAGATGAACAGTTAAAGGTGCAGGATGTAGGCAGCAACAGAATACAAGCACTCTGCATACATAGAGAAGAATGATTTTTCAAATTAGAGACTGGGGAAAATAGATATATGCAAGTATGAAATGACTAGAAAATTGAAAGAAAAAAATAGTTGCAAAGACTTGAGTAATGAAAGTTGCTTGAGTCATAGTAAATGAGCCCTGAAAAACTCTATGAGAGGCATAACTTAAAGAATTACACAGGCCTCCTTTGGATTTTCTATTTGATATATAAAATTCTAACTGAAGGCATGACCAAATGAATTCCATAGACCATGTTTCAGGGACAGACATACCCAGGGAAACTATTTTTCTATTCAGTGCATTTTTGGCTACCTCATTTCACCAGACTACATGCATTAACAGATTTGAACACTATTAAACAGTGATAGACATATGCACTCATCTTTGAAACACAAGCATAGTTAGTGATATTTCCTACTGATAGCTATCAGTTTTGTAGCCCTAAGTTACAGCCCATAAGTGTAGGACTGGCTTCTCAGCAATACACTTTCCTTTCAGATCAGAAGGAAAACAACCTTATATATTTATAGCCAACTCTATTAGGTATTCAATGGTTATTTGTTGATTCATGCATTGATTTTTTTTTTTTTTTTTTATGCAGGATGTTGTTATTTGAAGGCATTTACTCATGGGAAAAGATCTAATTGGACTGATTATATAAGCAGCATGGCCTTCATAAATAACTGATGTGTGCTACCTGTTGGCATTTGCAAATGTAGATTAGAGTGAAAGAAAGGAGTGAAGAGAGAGAAGAGGACTAACAATACAGTTTATTAGCTTAGTTTATTGATAATTTGTAGCCTTGATTAAAGTTCAGATCAAGATATAAGTTTATTTACTTCTTTTAAACAATATGTTGATATGAATAATAAAAAAACCTGGAGCTAATTTGGTCACTTAAAGAAATGAATCGTACTGACAGCAGCCAATCCAAACTATTGCATATAAAAATTGGCTATGCATAATTAAAATACTAAGGTTTTTTTGTTGAAGTCAACTTGGTGGCCATGTAACTTTGTAATTATATTGGAAGTATATAATAAAGATACGTTATAATATAGTTCTGACAATTTAGTAATACAATAGGATTATTTGTTAAATATTGGCCTGAAGAATTTTACAGGGTTATTTTGCAAACGTGACCACAAATCCTAGTGGTCCTATTAACCTCATTTGGGTTTGTCTGTTTCTTAAGATGTAGAAACATGAAAGCATTTAAAAACATAAGTCAAATCTTTTGAATGAATATTCTGTCATCACTTCTTTTGGCCCTAGGATGAGTGAGAATCTTTTTCATGCTTCCACACAGTCATTTGCATATAAAGAGATTATTTTAATTTGATAGGACAAAATGCCTAAATGTTTTAATCAATAAAGACTACTAGCAATGTGACTATCCAGGACACAAGCTCTAGGCAAAAGAAGCTTAGAAATAAAGAACTGCAGAAAGGGTTAAGAGAACAAATTCTATAGTATTTTCTTCTCTATTTCTTTCTAGGATGAGTTTTTGGTGCTGTGAGTGAGATTTAAAAAAAAAAAAGAACAAAAGAAAACACTTTGTATTGGGAAAACTGGACAGCCTCATGTGGATCAATGAAGATGAAAGATTTTCATATCATACACAAAAATAAGCTCAAAGTAGCTTAAAGACATGCATTTAATAAAAGACACAACACCATAAAACTGTTAGAAGAGAGCATAGGCAAAACATTCTCTGACATAAATCGCACCAATGTTTTCTTAGGTCAGTGTCCCAATACAATAGAAGTAAAATAAAAAATAAACAAATAGGACCTAACCAAACTTACCTGATTTTATAATGAATGAATGAATAAATGAAATTTTGCCATTTGTGACTACATAGTTGGAGAAGGCAATGGCAACCCACTCCAGTGTTCTTGCCTGGAGAATCCCAGGGACGGGGGAGCCCGGTGGGCTGCCATCTATGGGGTCTCACAGAGTTGGACATGACCGAAGTGACTTAGCAGCAGTTGGACATTGAGGACATTATGATAAGTAAAATAAGTCAGACAGAGAGACAATACCATATAATCTCACTTGTATGTGGAATAGTAAAAATTAAAAAAAAAAAAATTTAAAACTTAAAACAGACAGTGGCTGCAAGAGACAAGGGGTGGGAAATTGGCAAAATAGATGAAGGCAGTAAAAATATACAAATTTTCAGTTATAAGTCATGGGAAGGCAATGCATAATATAATGACTGTACTTAATATTTCATTGTATATTGGAAATGTGCAAAATTTTATTCTTTATAGCTGAATAATATTCCGTTTTATATGTGTGTATATATATATATATATATATATATATATATATATATATATCAGATCAGATCAGTCGCTCAGTCCTGTCCAACTCTTCGCGACCCCATGAACCGCAGCACGCCAGGCCTCCCTGTCCATCACCAGCTCCCGGAGGTCACCCAGACTCACACCCATCAAGTCAGTGATGCCATCCAGTCATCTCATCCTCTGTCGTCCCCTTCTCCTCCTGCCCTCAATCCCTCCCAGCATCAGAGTCTTCTCCAATGAGTCAACTCTTCGCATGAGGTGGCCAAAATACTGGAGTTTCAGCTTTAGCATCATTCCTGCCAAAGAAATCCCAGGTCTGATCTCCTTCAGAAGGAATGGTTGGATCTCCTTGCAGTCCAAGGGACTCTCAAGAGTCTTCTCCAACACCACAGTTCAAAAGCATCAATTCTTCGGCGCTCAGCCTTCTTCACAGTCCAGCTCTCACATCCATACATGACCACAGGAAAGACCATAGCCTTGACTAGGCGAACCTTTGTTGGTAAAGTAATGTCTCTGCTTTTGAATATGCTATCTAGGTTGGTCATAACCTTCCTTCCAAGGAGTAAGCGTCTTTTAATTTCATGGCTGCAGTCACCATCTGCAGTGATTTTGGAGCCCAGAAAAACAAAGTCTGACACTGTTTCCACTGTTTCTCCATCTATTTCCCATGTAGTGATGGGACCAGATGCCATGATCTTCGTTTTCTCAATGTTGAGCTTTAAGCCAACCTTTTTACTCTCCACTTTCACTCTCATCAAGAGGCTTTTCAGCCCCTCTTCACTTTCTGCCATAAGAGTGGTGTCATCTGCATATCTGAGGTTATTGATATTTCTCCCAGCAATCTTGATTTCAACTTGTGTTTCTTCCAGTCCAGCATTTCTCATGATGTACTCTGCATATAAGTTAAATAAACATGGTGACAATATGCAGCCTTGATGTACTCCTTTTCCTATTTGGAACCAGTCTGTTGTTCCATTATCAGTTCTAACTGTTGCTTCCTGACCTGCATACAGATTTCTCAAGAGGCAGATCAGGTGGTCTGGTATTCCCATTTCTTTCAGAATTTTCCACAGTTTATTGTGATCTACACAGTCAAAGGCTTTGGCATAGTCAATAAAGCAGAAATAGATGTTTTTCTGGAACTCTCTTGCTTTTTCCATGATCCAGCGGATGTTGGCAATTTGATCTCTGGTTCCTCTGCCTTTTCTAAAACCAGCTTGAACATCAGGAAGTTCACGGTTCACATATGGCTGAAGCCTGGCTTGGAGAATTTTGAGCATTACTTTACTAGCGTGTGAGATGAGTGCAATTGTGCGGTAGTTGGAGCATTCTTTGGCATTGCCTTTCTTTGGGATTGGGATGAAAACTGACCTTTTCCAATCTTGTGGCCACTGCTGAGTTTTCCAAATTTGCTGGCATATTGAGTGCAGCACTTTCACAGCATCATCTTTCAGGACTTGGGATAGCTCCACTGGAATTCCATCACCTCCACTAGCTTTGTTCGTAGTGATGCTTTCTAAGGCCCATTTGACTTCACATTCCAAGATGTCTGGCTCTAGGTCAGTGATCACATCATGGTCAACAAAAGAGTCCGAAATGCAGTACTTGGATGGAATCTCAAAAATGACAGAATGATCTCTGTTCGTTTCCAAGGCAAACCATTCAATGTCACAGTAATCCAAGTCTATGCCCCAACCAGTAATGCCGAAGAAGCTGAAGTTGAACTGTTCTATGAAGACCTACAAGACCTTTTAGAACTAACACCCAAAATAGATGTCCTTTTCATTATAGGGGACTGGAATGCAAAAGTAGGAAGTCAAGAAACACCTGGAGTAAGAGGCAAATTTGGCCTTGGAATATGGAATGAAGCAGGGCAAAGACTAATAGAGTTTTGCCAAGAAAATGCACTTGTCATAGCAAATACTCTCTTCCAACAACACAAGAGAAGACTCTATACATGGACAGCACCAGATGGTCAACACCGAAATCAGATCGATTATATTCTTTGCAGCCAAAGATGGAGAAGCTCTATACAATCAGCAAAAACAAGACCAGGAGCTGACTGTGGCTCAGACCATGAACTCCTTATTGCCAAATTCAGACTGAAATTGAAGAAAGTAGGGAAAACTACTAGACCATTCAGGTGTGACCTAAATCGAATTCCTTATGATTATACAGTGGAAGTGAGAAATCGATTTAAGGGCCTAGATCTGATAGATAGAGTGCCTGATGAACTATGGAATGAGGTTTGTGACATTGTACAGAAGACAGGGATCAAGACCATCCCCATGGAAAAGAAATGCAAAAAAGCAAAATGGCTGTCTGGGGAGGCCTTAAAAATAGCTGTGAAAAGAAGAGAAGGAAAAAGCAAAGAAGAAAAGGAAAGATATAAACATCTAAATGCAGAGTTCCAAAGAATAGCAAGAAGAGATAAGAAAGCCTTCTTCAGTGATCAATGCAAAGAAATAGAGGAAAACAACAGACTGGGAAAGACTAGGGATCTCTTCAAGAAAATCAGAGATACCAAAGGAACATTTCATGCAAAGATGGGATCGATAAAGGACAGAGATGGTGTGGACCTAACAGAAGCAGAAGATATTAAGAAGAGGTGGCAAGAATACACCGAAGAACTGTACAAAAAAGAGCTTCAAGACCCAGATAATCATGATGATGTGATATATATATATATATATATATAATTTTCTTTAATCATTCATCCATAAATGGACACAGATTATTTACATATCTTAGCTATTGTAAATAATGCTGAAATGAACCTGGGGGTATGGATATCTTTTCTAATTAGTGTTTCTGTTTTCTTCAGATAAATACACAGAAGTAGAATTGCTGTATCAAATGAAATTCTTAAAAGTCCTGAACACAAGAAAAAAGTTTGTAACTTTGTGTGGTGATGGATCTAACTAGACTTATTGTGGTAATTATTTCACAGTATATACATATATGAAATCATGCTGTAGATCTACAGCTGTTATATGTTAATTATACTATTTTATCCCTTTGCTTAGCATATCAGTTACACTTACTTAAAAATAAATGTTTACCTATTGTCCTAGATTTGGCAATATAGGTTTTTAACTAATCTAAGTCTAATTTCAAATAAGTAGATCATATCACTTAGTATATAATATAGGTATCTTATAATAATTTTCCCAATTTCCTCCTGTTCCTTCTGAGGTTGCTAATAATTCATTTAATTTATCTGTATGCTACAATCATCAATATGTTGTTATATTAATGTGATCAATTCTCAGGTTAACAATGAGAATATTTCAAATTATATTTACTTCACATATTTGGAGAGTGAAAAAGTTGGCTTAAAGCTCAACATTCAGAGAACGAAGATCATGGCATCCGGTCCAATCACTTCATGGAAAAATAGATGGGGAAACAGTGGAAACAGTGTCAGACTTTATTTTTCTGGGCTCCAAAATCACTGCAGATCGTGACTGCAGCCATGAAATTAAAAGATGCTTGCTCCTTGGAAGGAAAGTTATGACCAACCTAGTAGCATATTCAAAAGCAGAGGCATTACTTTGTCAACAAAGGTTCGTCTAGTCAAGGCTATGGTTTTTGCTGTGGTCATGTATGGATGTGAGAGTTGGACTGTGAAGAAGGCTGAGCGCCGAAGAATTGGTGCTTTTGAACTGTGGTGTTGGAGAAGACTCTTGAGAGTCCCTTGGACTGCAAGGAGACCCAACCAGTCCATTCTGAAGAAGATCAGCCCTGGGATTTCTTTGGAGAGACTGATGCTTAAGCTGAAACTCCAGTACTTTGGCCACCTCATGCGAAGAGTTGACTCATTGGAAAAGACTCTGATGCTGGGAGGGATTGGGGGCAAGAGGAGAAGGGGACGACAGAGGATGAGATGGCTGGATGGCTTCACTGACTCGATGGTTGTGAGTCTTAGTGAACTCCAGGAGTTGGTGATGGACAGGGAGGCCTGGCGTGCTGCGATTCATGGGGTTGCAAAGAGTCGGACACAACTGAGAGACTGGTCTGATCTGATTCGTTTTTTGATGATCTTCCTTTCCTCGTTACCTTGGTTGGTGCCTCAGAAGGTAAAGAATCTGCCTTCATTGGAGGAGATCTGGGTTCAGTTCCTCAGTTGGGAAGATCGCTTGGAGAATGAAATGGCAACCCACTCCAGTATTCTTGCCTAGAAAATCTCATGGACAGAGGAGCCTCGTGGGAGGGGCCTGATGTGCTACAGTCCATGGGGTTGCAAAGAGTTGGACCATACTGAGTAACCTTTTCCTCATGTAGATATGAGTTATTGACCCAGATCATTTTCTACTAGCTCTCTTAACATATTAATATTAATTGCTTACAATTCCCTGTTGGAATTCCAACATCTATATCATATTTGGATCTTGTTGTGATGAATACTTAGTCCTTTGTCTCTTCAAAATGGGTTTTTCCTTGCCTTTTGTCATGCCTAAACTAACTTTTTGGATAACTTTTTGTTGATACCAAACATGATGTATCAGGTAACAGAAACTGCATTATATACACCTTTAGTTTGAAGATTCTTGTTACTTTGCCTTGAAGTATTGCTGTGTTTAATATTTGTTATATTTGTATATTGGAGAAGGAAATGGTAACCCTGTCCTTTAAGTGTTCTTGCCTGGGATCAAGCAAGAAGAGGAGACAGAGGAGGAGCCTGGCAGGTTACAGTCCATGGGGTTGCAAAGAGTCAGGCATGACTGAGTGAGAGACTTTTTTTTTTAATAGTAGTATATATGCCTATGAATAAAAATTCCTCTTCTGTTCTTGTTTTAACTCCACCATTGTCTTGAGCTTCTCTAGTAATTCCTTCTCAGTGTGAGTCTCTATCTAGTAGCTTTTTTACTTAAAATTCACTGCTAGTACACTGGAATCCTATTGATGTGGTGATTAAACAAAGAAGAAATAAATTGTTGTATAATGTTATAATTAAATCTGAGCCTTTTAGTGGGCTGATGTCCTTGGGCATGACATTTATGTATATTTTAACTTTTTATTCCCAGTTATGTGAGACAGGAAGGCTAGGGGGATGGAGTTGAGAAGTGATTTCCCCCAAATGGGCTAGCACTATTATGTCTTTGCTTCCTACAGACTAGACCTTTGTTTTGAGCAAAACTTAAATATATTTTACCAAGGTTACTTTTCCCTTCCCACTACTAGAGCCATAAGTGTATCTTTCTTGGATCCTCACAGTGAGAAACTAGTTGGATTTCTGCAGATAAAATCCAGAGAAATGAGGGAGGGGGTCCTGCCAGTCAACCCCAAAGAAATGGGAGGCCCCACTTACACTACAGTTTACAGGAGTTTATCACTTTCCGACTGGGTCTAATTTACACTAAGTCTTTCGCACTCAAAGTTACCTACTCCTATCTGTTTATGTCCCCAGCCACTTCTGCTCCAGATAAATAGATCTTGTCAGTAAATTTTAGAATCAATTGTCTTTCCATAGTTCAGCCTGTCAAACTACTATGACCTTAGTTCCCTGATGAGTCTAAGAAAGGTTTTCAATTTTTAGTTTAATGGTTTGTAAGGAAAAAAAAAAAAAAAAAACTGGGATGATGGTTTCTGAGCTTTTTATCTATTGGAACTAAAACCACAAAAATTAATACTTTTTACTTTTTCACATTTATTTACTTATTTGTCTGTGCCATGTCTTAGTTTTGGCATATGGCATCTTTAGTTGCAGGCTGCATACTCTTAGTTGCTGCAGGTGGGATCTAGTTCCCTGACCATAGATTAAACTCAGACCTTGTCCTCTGCATTAGGAACGTGGAATCTTAGCCACTAGACCACAAGGGACATCTCCCAAAATGATGTTTCTTAAATGAAAAAAAGAGCAGATTAAAATTGAGTACATCACATTTAGTAAAAGGAAGACATATTTCAATTTTATATGTATGCAAGTAATGGACCAAACTAATCAAACTTTAAAAAAATCTGACAAATACTGATCTAGAGTACTGGTCTAGTTTTGCTTTTCTGTGACAGGGAGCATTTATATGCTTGATGCATTCATTTTCTAAAATTAAATTAGCATTAAACCATAGGATAAAATATATTTTGAGTTTCATATAATCACAGTGTACTGGCTATAATGCCATAGGTTTTCTCAGAACCAGAATTTTGCATCATTCCCTAGAGAAATGCTCCTGTAGAAATTAATTCACTTTTGACGACACTAACCAGTAAAAATACATTAATTTAAAGACCTTCAGAAAAAAATTGAGCAAGGTAAAGAAGAAAATACTACAGGAAAACCCCCGGAACTTCCAACTCATACTGAAGTTTTTAAATTTCTCAAATTAGTTTTCTATTATTTCATTATTCTTTTCTCACTGGGGAATAATAACCTATTCACACTAGTTAATTTCCACATACTTGAAAGTTAATATTTTCTAGTTAAAACAAAATTGATGTGTCACTTAAAAATGTGTCTGATTTAAACATGAGACGTTAGATTGGAAGACTTTGTATAGATCACTTATCAGCATCAGTTACCTTATCTTGAGCTATCCATCACTGAGGCTCTATCCTGTTTGGGGTATTAGTCTCTCTTAAAAGCCCTTGTTTCAGAATTCTTCCTGGAGTGGGCCCCAAGGCTCTTATTCCCAGAAACAGGCAATTTCTCTCTGATATCCAGACTAAGATCAACCACAACTGCTGACAAATCCAAGGGAAAGAAGTCCTATGATTCTCATTCTTGCATATGACCTACTATTGATGCTTTTGCTACTGCTCCTTCTACTCTTGTTATTCAGTCACTTAGTCATGTCCATGTCTTTGTGACCCCATATACTGCATCATTTCTGTCCTTCACTATCTCCTGGAGTTTGTTAAAACTCATGTCCATTGAGTGGGTGATGCAATCCAACTGTCTCATCATCTGTCCCCCGACTCCTTCTTTTCCTGTCCTCAATCTTTCCCAGCATCAGGGTCTTTTCCAAGGAATCAGCTCTTCACATCAGGTAATCAAAGTATTGGAGTTTCAGCTTCAGTATCAATCATTCCAATGAATATTCAGAGTTAATTTCCTTTATTATTGACTGGTTTGACCTCCTTGCTGTCCAGAGAACTCTCAAGAGCCTTATATGCAACATCAATGTGATACAATGCATTAAAAAATGAAGGATAAAAATGAAGAATACAATTTTCAACAAACTGGGCATAAAGAAAATAAACTTCATTAAAATAAAATAAACTTCATTAAAATAAAATAAACTTCATTAAAACAAAATAAAATAAACATGACAGGTGAAAAAGTGAAAGTGACTCAGTCATGATCAACTCTTTGCAACCCCATGGACTGGAGGCTGCCAGGCTCCTCTGTCCATGGAACTCTCCAGTCAAGAATATTCAAGAGGGTTTCCTTTCCCTTCTCCAGGTGATTTTCCCTACTCAGGGTCAGACCTGGGTCTTCTGTATTGCAGGCAGATTCTTTACTAACTAAGCCACCAGGGAAATCCACAGCTCACTCTTGAATCATAATCAACAGTAAAAGATTGAAAAATCAGGAACAAGACTAAGATGTTCAATCTCACCACTTTTATTCACCATAGTAATTAAAATTATCAACACAGAAATTAGGCAAGAAAAAGAAATAAAAGCCATCAAAATATGAAAAAGAAGAAAATAAATTGTTCCTATTTGCAGATAATATGGTGTTATATGAGGAAATCACTTAAAATCTCCACACCAAAACTGTTAGAATAGATGAATTCAATAAGGTTGAAAAATATAAGGTAAAAATAAATCAGCCACATTTCATGTGTGTGTGTGTTTTCAGTTGCCTTTCTATACACTGTAATCAAGCTGTAAGAAGGATATTAATGAAATATCCCGTATATAATTTCATCAAGAAAGAATAATTAGAAATAAATTTAACTGAGAAACTGAAGTATCTGTACACTGAAAAGTAAGATGCTAATGAAAGAAATTGAAGTGTCTACAAATAAGTTCAAAGACATTCCATGTTAAAGGAATATTAGATTAAAAGAATATTGTTGAAGTGTTCATACCACCCAACGACCGAGGTCAGGAAGGGCGGCGGTGAGGATATTCCACTCTTCCAAGGTCAGGAAGGGTGGCGGTGAGGGGAGACCCCTCGTCCAAGGTAAGGTGAGATGGCTGTGCTTTGCTGAAGCAGCTGGAAAGGGATATCCCACGCCCAAGGTAAGAGAAACCCAAGTGGGACGGTGGGTGTGGCAGGAGGGCATCAGAGTGCAGACACACTGAAACCATACTCACAGAAAACTAGTCATTCTAATCACACTAGGATCACAGCCTTGTCTAACTCAATGAAACTAATCCATGCCCGTGGGGCAACCCAGGATGGGTGGGTCATGGTGGAGAGATCTGACAGGGTGTGGTCCGCTGGAGAAGGGAATGGCAAACCACTTCAGTATTCTTGCCTTGAGAACCCCATGAACAGTATGAAAAGGCAAAATGATAGGATACTGAAAGAGAAACTCCCCAGGTCAGTAGGGGCCCAATATGCTACTGGAGATCAGTGGAGAACTAACTCCAGAAAGAATGAAGGGATGGAACCAAAGCAAAAAGAATACCCAGCTGTGGATGTAACTGGTGATAGAAGCAAAGTCCGATGCTGTAAAGAGCAATATTGCATATGAACCTGGAATGTCAGGTCGATTAATCAAGGCAAATTGAAAGAGGTCAAACAAGAGATGGCAAGAGTGAATGTCGACATTCTAGGAATCAGCAAACTAAAATGGACTGGAATGGGTGAATTTAACTCAGAGGACCATTATATCTACTACTGTGGGCAGGAATCCCTCAGAAGAAATGGAGTGGCCATCGTGGTCAACAAAAGAGTCCAAAATGCAGTACTTGGATGCAATCTCAAAAACGACAGAATGATCTCTGTTCGTTTCCAAGGCAAACTAATCAATGTCACAGTAAACCAAGTCTATGCCCCAACCAGTAATGCCGAAGAAGCTGAAGTTGAACGATTCTATGAAGACCTACAAGACCTTTTAGAACTAACACCCAAAAAAGATGTTCTTTTAATTATAGGGGATTGGAATGCAAATGTAGGAAGTCAAGAAACACCTGGAGTAACAGGCAAATTTGGCCTTGGAATATGGAATGAAGCAGGACAAAGACTAAAAGAGTTTTGCCAATAAAATGCACTGGTCATAGCAAATACCCTCTTCCAACAACACAAGAGAAGACTCTATACATGGACAACACCAGATGGTCAACACCGAAATCAGATCGATTATATTCTTTGCAACCAAAGATGGAGAAGCTCTATACAATCAGCAAAAACAAGACCAGGAGATGACTGTGGCTCAGACCATGAACTCCTTATTGCCAAATTCAGACTGAAATTGAAGAAAGTAGGGAAAACCACTAGACCATTCAGGTATGACCTAAATCAAATCCCTTATGATTATACAGTGGAAGTGAGAAATCAATTTAAGGGCCTAGATCTGATACATAGAGTGCCTGATGAACTATGGAATGAGGTTTGTGACATTGTACAGGAGACAGGGATCAAGACCATCCCCATGGAAAAGAAATGCAAAAAAGCAAAATGGCTGTCTGAGGAGGCCTTACAAATAGCTGTGAAAAGAAGAGAAGCGAAAAGCAAAGGAGAAAAGGAAAGATATAAACAACTGAATGCAGAGTTCCAAAGAATAGCAAGAAGAGATAAGAAAGCCTTCTTCAGCAATCAATGCAAAGAAATAGAGGAAAACAACAGAATGGGAAAGACTAGGGATCTCTTCAAGAAAATCAGAGATACCAAAGGAACATTTCATGCAAAAATGGGCTCGATAAAGGACAGAAATGGTATGGACCTAACAGAAGCAGAAGGCATTAAGAAGAGGTGGCAAGAATACACAGAAGAACTGTACGAAAAAGATCTTCATGACCCAGATAATCATGATGGTGTGATCACTGACCTAGAGCCAGATATCCTGGAATGTGAAGTCAAGTGGGCCTTAGGAGGCATCACTACAAACAAAGCTAGTGGAAGTGATGGAATTCCAATGGAGCTACTCCAAATCCTGAAATATGATGCTGTGAACGTGCTGTACTCAATATGCCAGCAAATTTGGAAAGCTCAGCATTGGCCACAAAATTGGAAAAGGTCAGTTTTCATTCCAATCCCAAAGAAAGGCAATGCCAAAGAAGGCTCAAACTACCGCACAATTGCACTCATCTCACAGGCTAGTAAAGTAATGCTCAACATTCTCCAAGCCAGGCTTCAGCAATATGTGAACCGTGAACTTCCTGATGTTCAAGCTGGTTTTAGAAAAGGCAGAGGAACCAGAGATCAAATTGCCAACATCTGCTGGATCACTCAAAAAGCAAGAGAGTTCCAGAAAAATATCTATTTCTGCTTTATTGACTATGCCAAAGCCTTTGACTGTGTGGATAATAATAAACTGTGGAAAATTCTGAAAGAGATGGGAATACCAGACCACCTGATCTGCCTCTTGAGAAATCTGTATGCAGGTCAGGAAGCAACAGTTAGAACTGGACATGGACCAACAGACTGGTTCCAAATAGGAAAAGGAGTATGTCGAGGCTGTATATTGTCACCCTGTTTTTTTAACTTATATGCAGAGAACATCATGAGAAATGCTGGACTGGAAGAAACACAAGTTGGAATCAAGATTGCTGGGAGAAATATCAATAGCCCCAGATATGCAGATGACACCGTCCTTAAGGCAGAAAGTGACGAGGAACTCAAAAGCCTCTTGATGAAAGTGAAAGTGGAGAGTGAAAAGGTTGGCTTAAAGCTCAACATTCAGAAAATGAAGATCATGGCATCTGGTCCCATCACTTCGTGGGAAATAGATGGGGAAACAATGGAAACAGTGTCAGACTTTCTTTTTCGGGCTCCAAAATCACTGCAGATGGTGACTGCAGTCATGAAATTAAAAGACCCTTACTCCTTGGAAGGAAAGTTATGACCAACCTAGATAGCATATTCAAAAGCAGAGACATTACTTTGCCAACAATGGTTTGCCTAGTCAAGGCTTTGGTTTTTCCTGTGGTCGTGTATGGATGTGAGAGCTGGACTGTGAAGAAGGCTGAGCTCCGAAGAATTGATGCTTTTGAACTGTGGTGTTGGAAAAGACTCCTGAGAGTCCCTTCGACTGCAAGAAGATCCAACCAGTCCATTCTGAAAGAGATCAGCCCTGGGATTTCTTTGGAAGGACTGATGCTAAAGCTGAAACTCCAGTATTTTGGCCACCTCATGCGAAGAGTTGACTCATTGGAGAAGACTCTGATGCTGCGAGGGATTGGGGGCAGGAGGAGAAGCGAACGACAGATTATGAGATGGCTGGATGGCATCACTGACTCGATGGATGTGAGTCTGAGTGACCTCCGGGAGTTGGTGATGGACAGGGAGGCCTGGCATGCTGCGATTCATGGGGTCGCAAAGAGTCGGACACGACTGAGTGACTGATCTGATCTGATCTGTTCAAAATTTCAGTAGTATTTTTTACAGAAATAGATATTTGTGTGGAACCACAAATGACCCCAAATAGCAAGAAAAATCTTGGTAAAGAACAAAGCTGGAGATAAGACATTTCCTGATGTCAAACTATATTACAAAGGTACTGTTACTAAAACAGTATGACATTAGCATAAAAACTGACATAGATTAGTGAAACAGAATAGAGATCCCAGAAATAAATTCATATATAATATATGGTCAATAAATTTACAGACAAGGGAGAGGATTAGTCACTCAGTCATGTCCAACTCTTTGCAACCCCATGAACGGTGGCCTGCCAGGCTTTTCTCTCCATGGAATTCTCCAGGCAAGAACACTATAGCGGGATGCCATTCCCTTTTCCAGGGGATCTTCTTGACCCAGGGGTTGAACTCAAGTCCCCCATATTGCAGGCAGATTGGTTTTTTTTTTTTTACCAACTGAGCCACCAGGGAAGCCCAAAGAGTCAAGTATATACACTGGAGGAAAGACAGTTTCTCCAACAAATGTTTGTAAAAATGCACAACCACATTCAAAAAATAATATCAAACCCTTATTTTGCACCACACATAAAACCCAACTCAAAATGGATTAAAACCTTAAAGTTAAGACCTGAAATCATAATACTCCTAAAAGTAACATGCAGTGATCTCCTTGACATCATTGTTGGTGATGATTTTTTTCTTGGATTTGACAGCTCAAGGAAAGGAAATAGAGGCAAAATATAAACAGTTGGGACGGCATCAAGTTAAAAAGTTCTGCAAAACAAAGAAACTATCAATACAATGAAAAGTAAACTTACTGAACAAAAGATGATAAGTGGACTTATCTAATGAGGACTTGCAAATCATATCTAATGAGGACTTAATATCCAAAATAGTTAAATAACTCACAGAACTCAATAGGAAAAACAAAACAAAACAAACCATTCATTTAACAAATGGGCGGATGATCTGAACAGATATTTTTTCCAAAGAAGAAATATAAATGGCCATCAGGTACATAAAAGGGATTCAACATTACTAGTTATCAGGTAAATGCAAGTCAAAACAATGATGAGTTACCTCATATCCTTTAGAATGGCTATAAAAAAGGCAAGGAATGACAATCGTTAATAAGGATGTGAAGAAAAGAGAATTTTGTGCACTACTGCTGGAAATTAAATTTGGTACTGTTGCTATGGAAAGCAGTATAGAGGTTCTTTAAAATATTAAAAATTAGAACAACATGATCCAGGATTCCCACTTTGGAGTATATATCCAAAGGAAATGAAAAGAGAATGTTGAAGTGGTACCTTCATTCCCATATTCATTACAGCCTTATTCACAATAGCAAAGGTATGAAAACAATCTCAGTGTTCATCAACTGAAGAATGAATAAAGAAGTTGTGGTATATGTTTATTCTATGGAATATTATTCAGCCAGGGAAAGGAAGGAAATCCTTTCCATTTCAACAACATGGATGGATCTTTAGGACATTATGCTAAGTGAAATAAGTGAGAGAAAATCAAATACTGAATGATATCTCTTATACTTGAAATCCAAATTAAAAAGTCAAATTCCTAGAATCAAAAAGTAACCAAAGTGTTTGCCCATGACTGGAGCTGTAGAAAATATGAAGAGACTGATGAAAGCAGAAATGCTTTCATCAATAAAATGAATAAGGTATTATCTAAAGTGTAACATGGTGACTATAATTAACTACACTGTACTGTGCTAAGAGAGTAGACTTGAAGTATCACAAACAGACACAAAAGATAAATATGACAAGTGATAGATGTGTTAAAAATATATTAAGAATTGATCTCAGGTAAAAAGTCTTAGAATGACAAAAATTATGTACTTGTCTGTGTTATAGTCTTAAACATTAAGGGAAAGACTACTTTCTTTTTTTTTTTTCTTCTTTTCTTTTTTTTTTTTTTTTTTTTTTCAGTCCTGGGGTTGGAGGTGGGACCCGCCCTTTCACTTCTCCTGTCACCCTCAAACTGCAGCTCCCAGTCCCCTCACCCCCCTATCAGCCCCCTGCTGGAGAGGGTGGTTCAGGTGATCGCATCACAACGTTTCGCTCAGTGTTCCTCCACCCCTACTCATCCCCCCCTCACTCTCCTGCTCCTCGCATTCCCATTCCCTCCCCCCCTCCTCCTTCAGTCTTCCCACTGGTCTTATCACTCTCCCAATCACTTACCTCCATTAGTGTCCTTAGTGATGTTGTCTCTGTCGGACTCTTGTCTTCTCACCACTCCTCTTTTTGCCTCGCCTTCTTTTGTCCAACTTTCCTCCTACTCTACTGCATAGCTTTGTTTGACTTAGCGTTGTCTCTCTTTTTTTCTTCTGTTGGTCTGCTTTTCTTCTAGGCAGTGTCTTTTTGTCTGGCTGCAGTCACCATCTGCAGTGACTTTGGGCAGAATAAGTCTGTCACTGTTTCCATCTTTCCCCATCTATTTCCTGTGATGGGACTTCTCCTGTCTTTTCTGTGCTGAGTTTGGCTGTGGGGGAACTAGCACAGGGATTTTATTATTATTATTATTATTTTTTTTTTTATTATTTTTTTTTTTTTTTTTTTTTTTGGGTGGACAGGAAGGATCAATGGGGTGGGAGGGAATGGGAGAAAGAAGGGGAGTAATGGTGGGGAGGAGTATTGTTTTCTAACATGGCTTCTGTTTTTTCCACTTCATGGTGGTTCATCTTATTTAGGAGGTTTTCTCGAAAGAGGTTCAGGAAACAAAAGTCAGTTGGGTGTCCTCTCTTAGCACTCTATTTTTGGTAGTCTTCTTTACTTTTTTTAGAGATCACTTTTCACCTCTTCCTCCTCTTCCATCTTTTTTTTTTTTTTTTTTTTTTGTTCTTGGGTGTTTCGCTTTGGTTTCCTGTTGGGCTTTTCTTGCTTGTGGTTTCCTCCTTGGGGTTCTTTTCTGTCTCTTCTTTCTTTTTTCTTCTTTGCTCTTTCGTTTCCTGAGGTTTCTTCTCTTTTCCTTTTCTCTTTTTTCTTTCTCTTCCTCTTCTCTTTCTCCTCTTTTCTTTTCTCTTTTTTCTTCCTTCCTCTCCCCTCCTTCTTCTTTTTTTCTTCCTCTCCCTCTTTTGTGGGCTCCTTTCGCGCTTTCTCTTCTTTTTCTTGTCCTTCTTTTTTTCTCTTGGCGGTTGGTCTCTTCTGTCTCTCCTTGGGGGCGGGTGAACACAATTAAACCGGCCAGGTTCCACTCATTCCTCGCAAGCTTGTTCTCTTGCCTCCTCCGAGTGCGCAGGTGATGAATGTTCAGCGGCGCAGGTGCTGCGACTATCGCCTCTCCCCACTCATTTTCTGGGTTCGCACTTTCTCAGGCAGTGTTGACCATCCAGCCCCAGAGCGTGGTCAG
This sequence comes from Tragelaphus eurycerus, assembly GCA_935064755.1. Taxonomy (NCBI): domain Eukaryota; kingdom Metazoa; phylum Chordata; class Mammalia; order Artiodactyla; family Bovidae; genus Tragelaphus; species Tragelaphus eurycerus. Next base: position 36,743,206 of record CAKXYN010000004.1, on the reverse strand, counting down.
CCCAGCCTCTCACATTCCGTTAGACAGTGTCTCTCTAGGGCTGTATTGCCCGCCTCAGGCCCTGGTTGCCTGTCACCGGAGGGGATGGCCTGCAGCCGGCCACTCTGTGCAGCCCTTTGTTCCGTAAGTAGTCCTGGTGGTGTCTTAAGTTAGGGCTGGCTTTTGATGTAGTGATAACCTACAGTCTGGTTATTTCGCTCGGTGCGCCCGAGATGCCAGGCCAAATCCTTTCTCAAAGCAATGCGGCCTTGCCGCTCCTCCTAGGCCAGCCCCCACTTGCCAATAGCAATGCTGGTGTCCGCGCCAGTCTCCACAAGAGTTACCGCAGGGCTCGTTTTCTCGTTTTGAGACAATGAGCTGTCTTTCTAGTGCCTGATGTCCTCTGCCGGCATTCAGAAGTTGTTTTATCGAGTTTATTCAGCATTCAAATGTTCTTTTATGGATTTGTGGAGGAGAAAGTATTTCCCCGTCTACTCGTCCCCATCTTAGCTCCTCCTCGAAAGACTACTTTCTAAGTAAAGCATAAGTTAATCTGGCACATGCCAACAAACTTTAGCTACTAATTCCCTGATATACCCAGGGATAAACATTGAATGAACAAATGCCTACATATATTAACATATAGTCAACTTATTTACAAATCTTTTTGAAAAAGTATGAATTCTGCTTATCTAACTTAACTCTATGCCACTTAAATTGAAAACGAAATCTCTTAAACATTATATCTTTAAGCTAGGACTTAAAATCATTGTCATATAACAGATGAAACATTTCTAATATGCTATGTAAACTGGCAAGAAGTTAAATATAACTGTGTCTAAGTTTGGTTACTCTTTCCTACAAATTCTATATACACCTATTTAAATGACTAAGAACCAACTGCTTATGTCCACAGAATTTTCTGATGTAAATAGACATGTTTTCAAGAAAAAAAATCATTAAATGTGCAAAAAATGTAAAATAGTAAAAATTATTCTCTTAAATAAACCAAAACTGAAAGTAAAAAGTCAGAATAAAACCTTATGTCATAGTGAATGTAATTTTTGGCATTGAGTTGTGCATATATGAACACTTAAAAAATGTAAAGGGTTCTCAATACTATGATTTACAGATTGAAATTTGATAAATTCTCTTACAAAGACAGATTAACCTACTGTCAAGTATAAAAATATACATTAATAGCATTGTTACCTTAAGATCCTTGACCATTTGATTTTGACTCAATTTTGTCAATTTTTAATAAATAATTGCCTATACTTAAGGTGATGCTGTGAAAGTGCTGCACTCAATATGCAGCAAATTTGGAAAACTCAGCAGTGGCCACAGGACTGGAAAAGGCCAGTTTTCATTCCAATCCCAAAGAAAGGCAGTGCCAAAGAATGCTCAAACTACCACACAATTGCACTCATCTCACACGCTGGTAAAGTAATGCTCAAAAGTTTCCAAGCCAGGCTTCAGTAATACATGAACCATGAACTTCCAGATATTCAAGCTGGTTTTAGAAAACACAGAGAAACCAGAGATCAAATTGCCAACATCCACTGGATCATGGAAAAAGCAAAAGAGTCCAGAAAAACATCTATTTCTGCTTTATTGTCTATGCCAAAGCCTTTGACTGTGTGGATCACAATAAACTGTGGAAAATTCTTCAAGAGAAGGGAATACTCGACCACTTGACCTGACTCTTGAGAAACCTATATGCAGGTCAGGAAACAACAGTTAGAACTGGAAATGGAACAACAAACTGGTTCCAAAGTGGAAAAGGAGTACGTCAAGGCTGTATATAGTCAACCTGCTTATTTAACTTATATGCAGAGTACATAATGAGAAACACGGGACTGGAAGAAACACAAGTTGGAATCAAGATTGCTGGGAGAAATATCAACAATCTCAGATATGCAGATGACATCACCCTTATGGCAGAAAGTGAAGAGGAACTAAAAGCCTCTTGATGAAGGTGAAAGAGGAGAGTGAAAAAGTTAACTTAAAGCTCAACATTCAGAAAACTAAGATCATGGCATCTGGTCCTATCACTTCATGGGAAATAGATGGGGAAACAGTGGAAACAGTGTCAGACTTCATTTTTTCAGGCTCCAAAATCACTGCAGATTGTGACTGTAGCCATGAAATTAAAAGATGCTTACTCCTTGGAAAAAAGTTATGAACAACCTAGATAGCATATTCAAAAGCAGAGACATTACTTTGCCAACAAAAGTCCATCTAGTCAAGCTTATGGTTTTTCCAGTGGTCATGTATGGATGCGAGAGTTGGACTGTGAAGAAAGATGAGTGCTGAAGAATTGATGCTTTTGAACTCTGGTGTTGGAGAAGACTCTTGAGAGTCCCTTGGACTGCAAGGAGATCCAACCAGTCCATTGTGAAGGAGATCAGCCCTGGGTGTTCTTTGGAAGGAATGATGCTAAAGCTGAAACTCCAGTATTTTGGCCACCTCATGCAAAGAGTTGACTCATTGGAGAAGACTCTGATGCTGGGAGGGATTGGGGGCAAGAGGAGAAGGGGACAACAGAGGATGAGATGGCTGGATGGCATCACCGGCTCGATGGACGTGAGTTTATGTGAACTCCGGGAGATGGTGATAGACAGGGAGGCCTGGCATGCTGCGATTCATGGGGTGCCAGAGTCGGACACGACTGAGTGACTGAACTGAACTGATACTTATTATTTCAACAAAAGATGAAAAATTTACCTCTAAGTATCATTTGAGAATGAATAGAAATTCTTTCCAGAAGAAATAAGATGATTTACATCACATAATATCTAATTATGATTTTAAGTGAAAATATATTTCCAATTACACCTTATTTTTCTTTAGTAAAGGAGAACATTCAACTGATAAAATTATCCCAAGTGTGGAACCTTAGCTCTGCTTTTAATTTTAACACATTCAGTTATTAACGATCTTTGGCTCATATTAGAACTATATTTTTAGAAAATAACTTAAGTGGGGCTGCTATTTAAACTCAATGCAACTGTAAAATTTTCTGGGAATCAAATAATCTTCTCTAATATAGTCAACAGAAAGTTATAACGAGAAAAAAACCAACATAGTGCTAAGAAAATAAAAATATAATATTTATGCTTTTTTATATAAATATATAAATTATTATGCTTACAGAATGTTTGAGAAAATATACCACAGTTTGTAAGAAATTGAAAAGAGCTGGTGTTTGGCTAAAGGAGAATAAGAGACCATTTCTTCAGCAATTGATTCCCACCCAAGACATCATTGTGTGGAGTGGGCTTTTGATGATTTGAATACAAGCAGTTAGGATAGTCTTTATAAATTAATATTATAACCACAGTATAAATTTAATTTTGAAAATCAAAATTTATATTGACTTTTTAGTTTAACCAAGTGCCAAAGGAGGAGAGACACTGAATATGACATTCAATGCACAGCTGAAAATTTAACTGAACTGGCATTTAACAGTTACAATATCAGATAAATATAATACTGAATTGTTCTAATGTTCTATAACTTCTCTCCATTTTAAATGTACTAAGTCACTTCAATTATGTCCAGCTCTTTGTGACCCTATGGACTATAGCCTACCCTGCTCCTGTGTCCATGGGATTCTCAAGGCATTAATACTGGAGTGGGTTGCCATGTCCTTCGCTAGGGGATCTTCCTGACTCAGAAATCAGAACTGTATCTCTTTTGTTTCCTGCAATGGCAGGTGGGTGCTTTACCACCAGAGCCACCTGTGATGCCCCTTCCAAAGGTCACACCTCTACATATCATCACATTGAGAGAATGGGTTTCAACATATGGATCTGAGGGACAAATCTTCAGTCAATAGTAGAATATAGTTTACTATTGATGGAGGCAGAATAATCAGAGTTCAAATTCAGCCTCTCTAATTCTAGCATTAGTGTGTGTTAGCCACTCAGTCATGTCCGATTCTTTGCGATCACATGGACTATAGCCCGCCAGGCTTCTCTGTCCATGGGATTTTCCAGGCAAGACTACTGGAGTGGGTTACCATTTCCCTCTCCAGCGGATCTTCCCAACCTACCAATTGATTCTGGGTCTCCTGCATTGCAGGCAGATTATTTATTCTCTGAGCCACAAGGGATTAGCTTTGTTCTTAAATATTCAAACAGTGAATTCTACTCATTTCAATCCTTTCAATAATCCTATGAAATTGGTATTATCATGCTCATTCTATAAAAGAAGATATTGTTCTAAGGATATTAAATAAATTTTCCAAAGCTATATGAACACATTATGGACATGAAATTTAAACACAGGATGAAGCAGCTACAAACAATCTTAAGCAGCATATTATACATGAGAGTTACCTGTTTAAAAGGTAAAATGAAGGCAGTCTGGGAAACCATTTTCCTATCCACTTTAGCCTCAATTTTCTATTCTATGAGGCGTTACCACTGCCCTTTGGGACCCAAAGATTTTTGTCTCCCTGCTGTTTTAAAGTTGATGTTTCTACAATTCTCATTCTTTTCTTGTTTGTTTTCTTATTAAACACTCACATTTTCTCAGCAAAGCATGAATGCCATGCGTTAATCTGATACACCACATATCAGTTTAAATTTCAAGTTTACCAATTTTACAGTAAAGTTGTTGGTTTTGGAATAGTTAGCCAGGGAATAAAGCACCATTAAAATAACATGATTGACAGTAGGGACTAAGGTCTTTCATTTTATTTCCTAATAAATTGATATGCATATAAAAAATAGACTGATATGCTGATATATCAACAAGAAACTCCTTTATATAAGGATCAATAAAAACTTTGAAAAAATCAAAGATACGTTTCCATTTTTGTCTTCATAACTCTGCTTTACTTTTTAATGATATCATTAACTACTGTATTTTGCTAGTGTTGAGAAACAAGGGATTTTCTTGAAAACCATGTCACAGAGCTACTGCTAGCAATATGTATTATTTTTTTTCAAAACATTTTGTTTTACACTGTTCACTTCTTTGCTGTCATGAGTATTAGAACATAATAAAAATATTAAGATTGGAGAGGTCATATTGCCATCAAATCTCAACAATGAAACTGTGAGAAGCAAAAGATTCAAGGAAGAAATACAAATGAAAAGGAGAAAAAAATAAGTATCTTATTTACTGTTATATTCAACACTAACAATTTTAGAGTGCTAAAATCAAAATATCTTTATAAAATCTCCCAAAATCAAAGTTAAGAAGTGGAAAGTAAGTGGACAGATAAAACAAGGGATGAAAATGTTTTAAATACATGGTGTAGAATTCTCTTAAAACATAGTCTAGAACATGTGCTCGGTCAACTCTGTGACCCTTTAGACTTGTAGCCCACCACACTCCTTTGTCCATGGGGATTTTCAGGCAAGAACACTGGAGTGATTTCCTCCTCCAGGGGATCTTCCTGACACAGGGAAGATCTCTGCATTTCCCATGTCTCCTGGATTGGCAGGGGAATTTTTTTTACAAACTGAGCCATCAGGGAAGCCCCACACGAAAACTCTAAAGTTTTCTTAGATTAATAGACAGTGCATATGCCAAGAACCATGGCTTAGTTTAACTTGTTACTAAAAGTCACAGTGGAAACAGTGACAGACTTTATTTTTGGGGGCTCCAAAAATCACTGCAGATGGTGACTGCAGCCATGAAATTAAAAGATGCTAGCTCCTTGGAAGAAAAGCTATTGGCAAACTAGACAGCATTTTAAAAAGCAAGGACATTACTTTGCCAACAAAGGTCCATCTAGTCAAAGCTATGGTTTTTCCAGTGGTCATGTATGGATGTGAAAGTTGGACTATAAAGAAAGCTGAGCACTGAAGGATTGATCTTTTTGAACTGTGGTGTTGGAGAAGACTCTTGAGAGTCCCTTGGACTGCAAAGAGATCCAATCAGTCCATTCTGAAGCAGATCAGCCCTGGGTGTTCTTTGGAAGGAATGATGCTGAAGCTGAAACTCCAACAGTTTGGCCACCTGATGCGAAGAACTGAGTCATTTGAAAAGACCCTGATGCTGGGAAAGATTGAAGGGAGGAGGGGAAGGGAACAACAGACAATGAGATGGTTGGATGGCATCACCGACTCAATGGACATGAGTTTGAGTAAACCCCAGGAGTCGGTGATGGACAGAGAGGCTTAGTGTACGTACTGTGGTCCATGGGGTTGCAAAGAGTCAGACATGACTGAGCAACTGAACTGAACTGACTTGAAAAGTCTCAACAGACAAAATATTTCACTTCTGCTGTCTAAATTTCATTAAGAGAATTATTTTATGATTCCTAACTCTCATTGACAGACTTTATTTTTGTAAAGTCAATTGAATGTGGAGCTATTTCACATTCAAGGTCAGAATGGGCCGTGATGAGGAGCTACCCCTCATCCAAGGTAAGGAGCAGTGGCTGTGCTTTGCTGAAGCAGCCATGAAGAGATACCACAGGCCCAAGGTAAGAGAAACCCAAGTAAGATGGTAGGTCTTGCAAGAGGGCATCAGAGGGCAGACACACTGAAACCATACTCACAGAAAACTAGTCAATCTAATCACACTAGGACCACAGCCTTGTCTAACTCAATGAAACTAAGCCATGCCCGTGGGGCCACCCAAGACGGGCGGGTCATGGTGGAGAGGTCTGACAGAATGTGGTCCACTGGAGAAGGGAATGGCAAACCACTACAGGATTCTTGCCTTGAGAACCCCATGAACAGTATGAAAAGGCAAAATGATAGGATACTGAAAGAGGAACTCCCCAGTTCAGTAGGTGTCCAATATGCTACTGGAGATCAGTGGAGAAATAACTCCAGAAAGAATGAAGGGATGGAGCCAAAGCAAAAACAATACCCAGCTGTGGATGTGACTGGTGATAGAAGCAAGGTCCAATGCTGTAAAGAACAATATTGCATATGAACCTGGAATGTCAGGTCCATGAATTAAGGCAAATGGGAAGTGGTCAGACAAGAGAAGGCCAGAGTGAATGTCGACATTCTAGGAATCAGCAAACTGAAATGGACTGGAATGGGTGAATTTAACTCAGATGACCATTATATCTACTACTGCAGGCAGGAATCCCTCAGAAGAAATAGAGTAGCCATCATGGTCAACAAAAGAGTTGACCATGATGCAGTACTTGGATGCAATCTCAAAAAAGACAGAATGATCTCTGTTCATTTCCAAGGCAAACCATTCAATATCACAGTAATCCAAGTCTATGCCCCAACCAATAAACGCTGAAGAAGCTGAAGTTGAATGGTTCTATGAAGACCTGCAAGACCTTTTAGAACAAACACCTAAAAAACATGTCTTTTTCATTCTAGGGGACTGGAATGCAAAAGTAGGAAGTCAAGAAACACACGGAGTAACAGACATTTTTGGACTTGGAATATGGAATGAAGCAGGGCAAAGACTAATAGAGTTTTGCCAAGAAAATGCACTGGTCATAGCAAATACTCTCTTCCAACAACACAAGAGAAGACTCTACACATGGACGTCACCAGATAGTCAACACCGAAATCATATTGATTATATGCTTTGCAGCCAAAGATGGAGAAGCTCTATACAGTCAACAAAAATAAGACCAGGAGCTGACTGTGGCTCAGACCATGAACTCCTTATTGCCAAATTCAGACTGAAATTGAAGAAAGTAGGGAAAACTACTAGACCATTCAGGTATGACCTAAATCAAATCCCTTATGATTATACAGTGGAAGTGAGAAATTGATTTAAGGAACTAGATGTGAAAGATAGAGTGCCTGATGAACTATGGAATGAGGTTCGTGACATTGTACAGGAGACAGGGATCAAGACCATCCCCATGGAAAAGAAATGCAAAAAAGCAAAATGGCTGTCTGGGGAGGCCCTACAAATAGCTGTGAAAAGAAGAGAAGTGAAAAGCAAAGGAGAAAAGGAAAGATATAAACATCTAAATGCAGAGTTCCAAAGAATAGCAAGAAGAGATAAGAAAGCCTTCCTCAGCAATCAATGCAAAGAAATAGAGGAAAACAACAGAATGGGAAAGACTAGAGATCTCTTCAAGAAAATTAGAGATACCAAGGGAACATTTCATGCAAAGATGAGCTCAATAAAGGACAGAAATGGTATGGACCTAACAGAAGCAGAAGATATTAAGAAGAGGTGGCAAGAATACACAGAAGAACTGTACAAAAAAGAGCTTCACGACCCAGATAATCATGATGGTGATTAGACATCCTGGAATGTGAAGTCAAGTGGGCCTTAGAAAGCATCACTATGTACAAAGCTAGTGGAGGTGATGGAATTCCAGTGGAGCTATTCCAAATCCTGAAAGATGATGCTGTGAAAGTGTTGCACTCAATATGCCAGCAAATTTGGAAAACTCAGCAGTGGCCACAGGACTGGAAAAGGTCAGTTTTCATCCCAACCCCAAAGAAAGACAATGCCAAAGAATGCTCAAACTACCGCACAATTACACTCATCTCACATGCTAGTAAAGTAATGCTCAAAATTCTCCAAGCCAGGCTTCAGCAATACGTGAACCGTGAACTTCCAGATGTTCAAGCTGGTTTTAGAAAAGGCAGAGAAACCAGAGACCAAATTGCCAACATCTGCTGGATCATGAAAAAAGCAAGAGAGTTCCAGACAAACATCTATTTCTGCATTATTGAATAGGCCAAAGCCTTTGACTGTGTGGATCACAATAAACTATGGAAAATTCTGAAAGAGATGGGAATACCAGACCACCTGACTTGCCTCTTGAGAAATTTGTATGCAGGTCAGGAAGCAACAGTTAGAACTGGACATGGAACAACAGAATGGTTCCAAATAGGAAAAGGAGTATCTCAAGGCTGTATATTGTCACCCTGCTTTTTTAACTTCTATGCAGAGTACATCATGAGAAACTCTGGACTGGAAAAAGCACAAGCTGGAATCAAGATTGCTGGGAGAAATACTAATAAACTCAGATATGCAGATTACACCACCTTTATGGCAGAAAGTGAAGAGGAACTCAAAAGCTTCTTGATGAAGGTGACAGAGGAGAGTGAAAAAGTTGGCTTAAAACTCAACATTTAGAAAACGAAAATCATGGCATCTTGTCCCATCACTTCATGTTAAATAGATGGGGAAACAGTGGAAACAGTGTCAGACTTTATTTTTGGGGGCTCCAAAATCACTGCAGATGGTGACTGCAGCCATGAAATTAAAAGACACTTACTCCTTGGAAAAAAGTTATGGCCATCCTAGATAGCATATTCAAAAGCAGAGACATTACGTTGCCAACAAAGGTCCATCTAGTCAAGTCTATGGTTTTTTCCTGTGGTCATTATGGATGTGAGAGTTGGACTGTGAATAAGGCTGAGCGCTGAAGAACTGATGCTTTTGAACTCTAGTGTTGGAGAAGACTCTTGAGAGTCCCTTGGACTGCAAGGAGATCCAACCAGTCCATTCTGAAGCAGATCAGCCCTGGGATTTCTTTGGAAGGAATGATGCTAAAGCTGAAACTCCAGTACTTTGGCCACCTCATGTGAAGAGTTGATTCATTGGAAAAAACTCTGATGCTTGGATGGATTGGGGGCAGGAGGAGAAGGGGACGACAGAGGATGAGATGGCTGGATGGCATCACTGACTCGATAGACGTTAGGTGTAGTGAACTCTGGGAGTTGGTGATGGACAGGGAGGTCTGGCCTGCTGCAATTCATAGGGTTGCAAGAGTTGGACACGACTGAGCGACTGAACTGAACTGAATTGAACTCTCATCGACAATCTCTGAAACTATTACTGCTCTCTGCCAAAATACCTAGATTTGTCATCTCCTTGCTAAGGCACGCATGATACTATAAGCCTTCACAATTTGCCTTCAATACAGAAGAAGTCCTTTGGAGAAAATAACTTTGTTTAATATTTCATATAGGTACATACTTTTCCCAAATAATTTTTACACTTACATCAGCTTATAAAAATAATATTTCCCCTGTACAAACCACCTGGAAGAAGTATCATAATACATTGTAATATCCTTTAAAGAGTTTTAATTTCTTATGGTTATAAAATCATTTTTCTTTTCATAATATTATTGGGTAATCTTGAGTAGTGACAATGAAATGATGAAGAGTGCAACTGAAATTTATCTCTAGACATAAGAAAATTAATGTTGATAAATATCTATCCTGGGTTATATTGGATTTCTTAATATCTCAGGATTTTCTGCATACTACATTTAGCCCTTAACTTTTAAAGGTGGGGATGTTTTTCCCCCAAAGGTAACAAATGAAAAGAACTCTTATTTTTGCTATTCAGGCAACCAGGGGTAATATGGTGTAAGAATCTCAAAGAAGATTAAAAAGTATGAAAGCTGCTGAACAAAATAAAATGTTGACATTTAAATATATACTCACTTCCACAAATGTATGGTCATACATCCAATTCCTGCATCCTTATGAATTTTTAACCAATTACTAGGCTTATATGATGGCAAGTCCTCTATAGAAAAATTATATTCTTCTATTTAAATTCTGTTTCAATAGCTCAGAATTCATATTTAGTATAGTGATTTCCAGGTTTTAAAGACATAAGTTTCGATGGAAATATACGGGGAAAAGAGAACTGGCTATACTCCCCAGAAAGTGAAATAAATGAAATATAATCTGACAGTTTAAATTTAATCAGTATGTCACCATTTTGTCTTAATAGAGCAAATCACCCTAGGTTGAGTACTTAATTTACTCTCAGCAGCTAGAGGTGGGTAATGAAAGCAAGAGTCACTCAATAGTTGGATATAGAAAGTAGTGCAATTAAGGCTGCTCATAACAATTCAAACTAGATCCGAATTGTGGACAGGATTGCTAATTTAGACAAGTATAACTTTGGAAAGCTTCATAGCTTCAGCATATCAAGTATGCATGGCAGGTATTTCTTGATTCCCTGACATTTCAAATCAATAGTTTTAAGGTGTTAGTAATGTTAGTTTGCAAAGCACAAGGGTTTGTAATAAAAAACACACACCATGTGTATGTACAAATAAGGTTTCTTTCTTTTTTTTTCCTCTCATGACTATACTTTAAAGCACCGAAAAGGGCAAGAGGGAAGCAAACAATTAGCAGAAAATGTTATAAGTAAAATTATCCATTTTGTCTATGTTCCTAGGGAATAGAGTTAGACTAAAGGATTAGGCAAACAACCTGAGATCATTTAGATTCTATTATGGGATTTGCTGCAAAATGAAACATTCGTAAGGAAGTTACTTTATGATGCATCCATTTGCCCTTTGTAGAGTCATTAGAAAATTTATTTCTAATACATAAGGAGATGAAATTTGTTCACTCCAGCACTCAGCGGTAAATCTGGATTAAAAAATATACTTGTTAGATGAATAAATGATAGCAAAACAAGTTACTTCATCTCATATAGCTTTCTCTGACACTGTTTTACAACCTGGAAGTGAATAAGGTTACATTAAATTAGTGAGTTGGTGCTGCAAAATTTTCTAATAAATACTAAATTTTCCAGAGTTTCCTAATTATTGAGAGTCAGAGAAATAAACCTACTTGTTTGGGAAGATTGATAAGTGTTTTTTAATTGTAATTAACCAGGAGAGTTCAATTGTTCAAAATCTTGTGCAAATTTTAGATGTGCTGGTTGGAAAGTGTGATTTTTTATGCCAACTTCCAGTTAGTGTGGAATTATGGATTTTGCATAAGAGGGTAAAGATATTTTCCCTATCCTTACAGCTCTTACTCAGAAGAATAAATGGTTATCAGAACCCAGGTACAATGGCACATTAGGTAAGCTGTTAAAATGTTGATTTGCAAAAACAAAATTCTTGGTAAGATAGCAGCAGAGAACAACATGTAGGATTGAAGAGAAATTAAGAAGAGAGAAAACCAAGTGCTAATCCAGAAGGTGTTTCCAAACTAAAGATACAGATGTCCTGTTTGATTTGAGAAGCACAAGAACATATCAAATTATTTTCTATGTTTTGTCTCACATCCACTTAAAAGAGATAAAACATCTAAATCTTTCTTTATTTCAGTGGCACCTGTAGGTATTTTTTCCTTTGGTACCTATGTTAATGTAGTAAGTTAAATATTGTTAATTTGCATAATGGCTAATTATAATATATACCACTTTTTATTGTTTACTATGGGAAATAGATGGAGAAACAGTGGAAACAGTGTCAGACTTTATTTTTCTGGGCTCCAAAATCACTGCAGATGGTAACTGCAGCCATGAAATTAAAAGATGCTTACTCCTTGGAAGGAAAGTTATGACCAACCTAGATAGCATATTCAAAAGCAGAGACATCACTTTGCCAACAAAGGTTCACCTAGTCAAGGCTATGGTCTTTCCTGTGGTCATGTGTGGATGTGAGAGCTGGACTGTGAAGAAGGCTGAGCGCCGAAGAATTGATGCTTTTGAACTGTGGTGTTGGAGAAGACTCTTGAGAGTCCCTTGGACTGCAAGGAGATCCAACCAGTCCATTGTGAAGGAGATCAGCCCTGGGATTTCTTTGGAAGGAATGATGCTAAAGCTGAAACTCCAGTATTTTGGTCACCTCATGCGAAGAGTTGACTCATTGGAGAAGACTCTGATGCTGGGAGGGATTGGGGGCAGGAGGAGAAGGGGATGACAGAGGATGAGATGGCTGGATGGCATCACTGACTCAATGGATGTGAGTCTGAGTGACCTCCGGGAGCTGGTGATGGACAGGGAGGCCTGGCGTGCTGCAGTTCATGGGGTCGCAAAGAGTCGGACATGACTGAGCGACTGATCTGATCTGATATGACTGCTATGCAAGCACAGAGAATTAAAATGATTCAAGTATTTATTAAATATATTTGTGTTTAATAAAGCATATCCGTCACATTAAACAAATATGTATTTAAAATCTATTGTTCACATATCATGCTCTTGGGACACAATGAGGGAAAAGATATAAACCCCTGCCTCCTTAGAGCTTATAGTCAAACAAGGGGAAATTAATAACCAATGAAGATATATATCTATCTTGTAGGTAGTATTCCCTCGTGGCTCAGATAGTAAAGAGTCTGCCTGCAATGTAAGAGACTCTAGTTCGATCCCTGGCTTCGGAAGATCTCCTGGAGAAGGAAATGGCAACCTACTCCAGTATCCTTGCCTGGAAAATCCCATGGACAGAGAAACCTACAGTCCATGGGGTGGCTACAGTCCATGGGGTGGCAAAAAGTCAGACATGACTGAAGCAACTTCACTTTCACTTTCATAGGTAGCATAAGGGGTTAAGTGATAGGACAATAAAAGAAACAGGAGTATATCAGGAGTATATATGTATATATTGTCTATGGGGTTTATTGTTATTCAGTCACTAAGTCATGTCTGACTCTGTGACCCCCATGGACTGAAGCACACCAGGTTTCCTTGTCCTTCCCAATCTCCTATAGTTTGCTCAAACTCATGTCTAATGAATCAGTGATGCCATCCAACCATCTCATCCTCTGTCATGCCCTTCTTCTGCCCTCAATCTTTCGCAACATCAGGGTCTTTTCTTATGTGTTGGCTCTTAGCATCATAGGTGGCCAAAGGATTGGAGCTTCAGTTTCATCATCAGTCCTTCCAATGAATATTCAAGGACTGATTTCCTTTATAATTGACTGGTTTGATCTTGAAGTTGAAGGGACTCTCATGAGTTTTCTCCAACACCACAGTTCAAAAGCATCAATTCTTTGGTGCTCAGATTTCTTTATAGTTCAACTCTCACATCCATGCATGTCTACTGGAAAAACCATACCTTTGACTATATGGACCTTTGTTGAGAAGTAATGTCACTGCTTTTTAATACACTTTCTAGATTTGTCAACTTTCTTTCAAGGAGTGGGTGTCTTTTAATTTCATGGCTGTATTCACCATCTGCACTGATTTTGGAGCCCAAGAATATAAAGTCGGACACTGTTTCCATTGCTTCCCCATCTATTTGTCATGAAGTGATGGGACCGGATGCCATGATCTTAGTTTTCTGAATGTTGAGCTTTAAGCCAGGTTTTTGACTCTCCTCTTTCACCTTTAAGAGGCTCTTTAGTTCCTCTTCACTTTCTGACATAAGGGTGATGTCATCTTCATATCTGAGTTTATTGATATTTCTCCCAGCAATCTTGATTACTTCTTGTGCTTCATCTAGCATCGCATTTTACATGATGTACTTGGCATACAAGTTAAGTAAGCAGGGTGACAATATACAGCCTTGACATACTCCTTTCCCAATTTTGAACCAGTCCATTGTTCTCTGTCTGGTTCTAACTGCTGCTTCTTGACCTGAATACAGATTTCTCAGGACGCAGGTAAGGTGGTCTGTTATTCCCATCTCTTTAAGGACCTTTGTTTGGAGAGTGCAGTTTTAAACATGGTGGTCAATGCAGACCCCCATGGAAAAGCCCACATACAAACACTAATTTGAAGGAAAAGAAGAGGTTAGTCATTCAGATATCTGGAGCAAATATTGCTTCTAGAAGAAAGAACATCCGGAGTAATCATCCTAAGGCAGAGGCATTCCTGAGATCCTAGACCCAGTGGGAATGGCCTGGGAGAAAATTAATGAGATTTGAGGGAGAGGGAGGAGGGGAACTGTGCAGACAGAAAGTAGAAACCTTTTCTGTGGATCATAGCATTACATTTGGAAGACTGTTAGCTAACACAGGAGTTTTTGAACACTTTTCTATTGGTCCTTCATATCTCATTGCCTGTCATGCCTGAGGCCTGCAGCATATCACTTAAGATTTAAAATAAAAAATATAGACAGGGGAGAAAGACTACCCCAAACAAAAACTCACCTGAAAGGTTTCAAATCTGTCTTAGCTTAAATAAATATGTAGGATCCTTTCAAAGACAAATATATGTTGATTACCTCTCAACAAGTATTAAGAGTAATGCAAATACTAAATTTTATGAATGAGTGAGCTTATAGAAGAAACAAAACATTTAAGTCATTGAATGTCTCTCACACATATACCCCTCTGAGAATCTTATGTCTTGATCAAAGAAGAAATGAACTTCTTTGTTTTACAGTAAGGCCTATCTTGATATTCAAAGATGGAATGAGCAAAGGAGTTTTTTTCTTATCTTTTGCCATACAGTTCTAACATATATAATAGTGTATATTATTGTCAGAGATCATATTTATACAATATAACTCAATAACCTAGTTTCTGTTAGTGTTTCATTATTTTCATTAACAACTTAAAATATATTAAATTATCAACCAGGGACTATATTACCATGACAAAATATGATTTCCTATTAAGTATATCCTAATGAATTAGTTTTATTTTTTTCTTTCAAAGTCTAAAAGTTGATCCATTATTTCTAAAGATCTGAGAGACATTGAGCATATATAATTAATTTCACCATTTTCATAGATGAACTTTTTTAAAATACTATTTTTATTTATTTATTTTAATTGGAGTCTAATTACTTTACAATATTGTAATGGTTTTTGCCATACATTGACATGAATCAGCAATGGATGTACATATGCTCCCCATCCTGAACCCCCCACCCACCTCCCTCCCCATCCTATCCCTCTGGGTCATCCCAGTGCACCAGCCCTGAGCACCCGGTCTCATGCATTGAACTTGGACTGATGATCTGTTTCACAGATGGTAGCATACATGTTTCAATGCTATTCTCTCAAATCATCCCACCCTCACCTTTTCCCACAGAGTCCAAAAGTCTATTTTTTACATCTGTGTCTCTTTTGCTATCTCGCATATAGGGTCATTGTTACCATCTTTCTAAATTCCATATATACGCATTCAGTTCAGTTCAGTTCAGTCACTCAGTCCTGTCTGACTCTTTGCGACCCCATGAAATGCAGCACACCATTAGTACACTGTATTGGTATTTTTCTTTCTGATTTACTTCACTTTGTATAATAGGCTCCAGTTTCATCCACCTCATTAGAACTAATACAAACACACTCTTTTTAATAGCTGAGTAATATTCCATTGTGTATATGTACCACACTTTCTTATCCATTCATCTGCCAATGGACATCTAGGTTGCTTCCATGTCCTGGCTATTGTAAACAGTGCTGCAATGAACATTGGGGTACATGTACCTCTTTCAATTCTGATTTCCTTGGTGTGTATGCGCAGGAGTGGGATTGGTGTGTCGTATGGCAGTTCTATTTCCAGTTTTTTAAGGAATCTCCACTGTTCTCCACAGTTGGCTGTACCAGTTTGCATTCTCACCAACAGTGTAAGAGGGTTCCCTTTTCTCCACACCCTCTCCAGCATTTATTACTTGTAGACTTTTTGACAGCAGTCATTCTGACCTGCATGAGATGGATCCTCATTGTGGCTTTAATTTGCATTTCTCTGAGTGAAAATGTTGGTTTAAAGCTCAACATTCAGAAAACGAAGATCATGGCATCTGGTCCCATCACTACATGGGAAATAGATGGAGAAACAGTGGAAACAGTGTCAGACTTTATTTTTCTGGGCTCCAAAATCACTGCAGATGGTGACTGCAGCCATGAAATTAAAAGATGCTTACTCCTTGGAAGGAAAGTTATGACCAACCTAGATAGCATATTCAAAAGCAGAGACATCACTTTGCCAACAAAGGTTCGCCTAGTCAAGGCTATGGTCTTTTCTGTGGTCATGTATGGATGTGAGAGCTGGACTGTGAAGAAGGCTGAGCGCCGAAGAATTGATGCTTTTGAACTGTGGTATTAGAGAAGACTCTTGAGAGTCCCTTGGACTGCAAGGAGATCCAACCAGTCTATTCTGAAGGAGATCAGCCCTGGGATTTCTTTGGAAGGACTTATGCTAAAGCTGAAACTCCAGTATTTTGGCCACCTCATGCGAAGAGTTGACTCATTGGAGAAGACTCTGATGCTGGGAGGGATTGAGGGCAGGAGGAGAAGGGGACAACAGAGGATGAGATGGCTGGATGGCATCACTGACTCGATGGATGTGAGTCTGAGTGACCTCCGGGAGCTGGTGATGGATAGGGAGGCCTGGCGTGCTGCAGTTCATGGAGTCGCAAAGAGTCGGACACGACTGAGCGACTGATCTGATCTGATCTGATAATGAGTGATGTTGAGCATCTTTTCATGTGTTTGTTAGCCATCTGTATGTCTTCTTTGGAGAAATCTCTGTTAGTTCTTTGGCCCATTTTTTGATTGGGTCATTTATTCTTCTGGAATTGAGCGGAAGGAGCTGCTTGCATATTTTTGAGGTTAATTCTTTGTCAGTTGCTTCATTTGCTATTATTTTTTCCCTTTCTGAAGGCTGTCTTTTCACCTTGCTTACAGTTTCATTTGTTGTGCAGGAGCTTTTAAGTTTAATTAGGTCTCATTTGTTTATTTTTGCTTTTATTTCCATTAGTCTTGGAAGTGGGTCATAGAGGATCCTGCTGTGATTTATGTCTGAGATTGTTTTGCCTGTGTTTTCCTCTAGGAGTTTTAGATTTTCTAGTCTTATGTCTAGATCTTTAATTCATTTTGAGTTTATTTTTGTGTATGGTGCTAGAAAGTGTTCTACTTTCATTCTTTTACAAGTGGTTGACCAGTTTTCCCAGCACCATTTTTTAAAGAGATTGTCTTTTCTCCATTGTATATTCTTGCCTCCTTTGTCAAAAATAAGGTACCATAGGTGCGTGAATTTTTCTCTGGGCTTTCTATTTTGTTCCATTGATCTATATCTCTGTCTTTGTGCCAGTACCATACTGCCTTGATGACTGTAGCTTTATAGTATAGTCTGAAGTCTGGCAGGTTGATTCCTCCAGTTCCATTCTTCTTTCTCAAGATGGCTTTGGCTATTTGAGTTGTTTTTTTTTTTTTTTGTATTTCCATACAATTGTGAAATTATTTGTTCTAGTTCTCTGAAAAATACCATTGGCACCTTGATAAGGATTGCATTGAATCTATAGACTGTTTTGGGTAGTATAATCATTTTTACTATATTGATTCCTGATCCATGAGCATGGTATATTTCTCCATCTATTTGTGTTATCTTTGATTTCCTTCATCAGTGTTTTATAGTTTTCTATATATAGGTCTTTTGTTTCTTTAGGTAGATTTATTCCTAAGTATTTTATTCTTTTTGTTGCAATGGTGAATGGAATTGTTTCCTTAATTTCTCTATGTCTTCTCTCATTGTTAGTGTATAGGAATGCAAGGGATTTCTCTGTGTTAATTTTATATCCTGAACCTTTACTATATTCATTGATTATCTTTAGTAATTTTCTGATGGAGTCTTTAGGGTTTTCTATTTAGAGGATCATGTCATCTGCAATCAGTGAACATTTTATTTCTTCTTTTCCAATCTGGATTCCTTTTATTTTTCTGCTCTGATTGCTGTGGCTAAAACTTCCAAAACTATGCTAAATAGCAATGGTAAAAGTGGGCACCCTTGTCTTGTTCCTGACTTTGGGGGAAATGCTTTCAATTTTTTACCATTGAGGATAATGCTTGCTGTGGGTTATCATATATGGCTTTTATTATATTGAGGTATGTTCCTTCTATGCCTGCTTTCTGGAAGGTTTTTATCATAAGCGGATGTTGTATTTGTCAAAGGCTTTCTCTACATCTATTGAGATAATCATATGATTTTTATCTTTCAGTTTGTTAATGTGGTGTATTACATTGATTGATTTGTGGATATTAAAGAATCCTTGCATACCTGGTATAAAGCCCAGTCGGTCATGATGCATGATCTTTTAAATATGTTGTTGGATTCTGTTTGCTAGAATTTTGTTAAGAATTTTTGCATCTATGTTCATCAGTGATATTGGCCTGTAGTTTTCTCTTTTTGTGGCATCTTCGTTCATAGAATGAGTTTGGAAGTTTATGTTCCTCTTCAGTTTTCTGGAAGAGTTTGAGTAGGATAGGTGTTAGCTCTTCTCTAAATTTTTGGTAGAATTCAGCTGTGAAGCCGTCTGGTCCTGGGCTTTTGTTTGTTGGAAGATTTCTGATTACAGTTTTGATTTCTGTGCTTGTGATGAGTCTGTTAAGATTTTCTATTTCTTCCTGGTTCAGTTTTGGAAAGTTATACTTTTCTAAGAATTTGTCCATTTCTTCCAAGTTGTCCATTTTATTAGCATATAGTTATTGATAGTAGTCTCTTATGATCCTTTGTATTTCTGTGTTGTCTGTTGTGATTTCTCCATTTTCATTTCTATTTTTGTTCATTTGATTCTTCTCCCTTTTTTTCCTTGATGAGTCTTGCTAATAGTTTGTCTATTTTTTTACCTTCTCAAAGAACCAGCTTTTAGCTTTGTTGATTTTTGCTATGGTCTCCTTTGCTTCTTTTTCATTTATTTCTGCCCTATTTTTTATGAATCCTTTCCTTCTGCTAACCCTGGGATTCTTCATTTCTTCTTTTTCTAGTTGCTTTATGTGTAGAGTTAGGTCATTTATTTGATTTTTCTCTTGTTTCTTGCAGTAAGCTTGTATTGCTATGAACCTTCCCCTTAGCACTGCTTTTAAGAAACCCATAGGTTTTGGGTTATGTGTTTTCATTGTCATTCGTTTCTATGCATATTTTTATTTTTTTTTTATTTTTTTGATTTCTTCTGTGATTTGTTGGTTATTCAGAAGAATGTTGTTTAATCTCCATATATTTGTATTTTTAATAGTTTTTTCCTGTAGTTGATATCTAATCTTACCACATTGTGATCAGAAAAGTTACTGGGATTTCTTTCTTTTTTTTTTTTTTTCTTTTTAATTTACCAGTGCTAGATTTATGGTGCAGGATATGATCTATCCTGGAGAATGTTCCATGTGCGCTTGAGAAAAAGGTGAAATTCATTTTTTGGGGGGTGAAATGTCCTATAGATATCAAATATATCTAACCGGTCCATTGTATCATTTAAAGTTTGTGTTTCTTTGCTAATTTTATGTTTAGTTGATCTATACATAGGTGTACATGGGGTATTAAAATCTCCCACTATTATTTTGTTACTGTTAATTTCTCCTTTCATACTTGTTAGCGTTTCCCTTACATATTGTGGTGCTCCTATGTTGGGTGCATATATATCTATAATTGTTATATCTTCTTCTTGGATTGATCCTTTGATCATTATGTAGTGTCCTTCTTTGTCTCTTTTAACGACCTTTATTTCAAAGTCTATTTTATCTGATGTGAGTATTGCTACTCCTGCTTTCTTTTGGTCTCCATTTGTGTGAAATATCTTTTCCCAGCCCTTCACTTTCAGACTGTATGTGTTCCTAGTTTTGAGGTGGGTCTCTTGTAGACAGCAAATATAGGGGTCTTGTTTTTGTATCCATTCAGCCAGTCTTTGTCTTTTGGTTGGGGCATTTAACCCATTTACATTTGACATAATTAATGATTGATAAGTATGTTACTTTGTTGTTTTGGATTCTAGTTTATAAACATTTTCTGTGTTTCCTATCTAGAGAATATCCTTTAGCATTTGTTGAAGAGCTGGTTTGGTGGTGCTGGATTCTCTCAGCTTTTGCTTGTCTGTAAAGCTTTTGACTTCACCTTCATATTTGAATGAGATCCTTGCTGGGAACAGTGATCTGGGTTGTAGGTTTTTCTCTTTCATCACTTTGAGCATACTTAAAGCATGCCATTCCTCTGGCCTGAAGAGCTTCTATTGAAAGATCAGCTGTTATCCTTATGGGAATCTTCTTATAGGTTATTTGTTGTTTTTCCCTTGCTGCTTTTAATATTTGTTCCTTGTGTTTGATCTGTGTTAATTTGATTAATATGTGTCTTAGGGTGTTTTGCCTTGGGTTTAACCTGTTTGGGACTCTTTGGGTTTCTTGGACTTGGGTGACTATTTCTTTTCCCATTTTAGAGAAGTTTTCAACTATTATTTCCTTAAGTATTTTCTCATGGCCTTTCTTTTTGTCTTCTGGAACTTCTATGTTTCGAACATTGGAGCATTTGACATTGTCCCAGAGGTCTCTGAGGTTGTCCTCATTTCTTTTAATTCATTTTTTTTTCTCTGCTTCATTTATTTCTACCATCCTATCTTCCACCTCACTTATCCAGTTTTCTGCATCAGTTATTCTACTGTTGATTCCCTCCAGAGTGTTTTTTATCTCAGTTATTGAATTATTCATTATCAATTGAATCTTTTGTATTTCTTCTAGATCCTTGTTAAACATTTCTTGCATCTTCATCATCCTTGTCTCCAGGCTATTTATCTGTAACTCCATTTTGTTGTCAAGATTTTGGATCATTTCTACTATCATTATTCTGAAATCTTTTCCAGGTAGACTCCCTATCTCCTCCTCTTTTGTTTGGTTTGTTGGGCATTTATCATATTCCTTTACCTGCTGAATATTTATCTGCCTTTTCATCTTGTTTAGATTGCTGTGTTTCAGGTGGCCATTCTGTATGCTGGTGGTTTGTGATTCCTCTTTATTGTGGAGGTTCCTCCTTGTGGGTGGGGTTGGATGAGTAGCTTGTCAAAGTTTCCTGGTTAGGGAAGCTTATGTCCGTGTTCTGGTGGGTGGGGCTGGATCTCTTCTCTCTGCAATGGAATGCAATGAAGTGTCCAGTAGTGAGTTTTGAGGTGTCTATGGGTTTGGTGTGACTTTTGCCCACTTGTATTATAATGCTCAGGGTTATGTTCCTGCATTGTTGGAGAACTAGTTTGGTATGTCTTGCTCTGAAACTTGTTGGCTCTTGGGTGGAGCTTGGTTTCAGTGTAGGTATGGAGGGTTTTGGATGAGCTTTTGTCAATTAATGTTCCCTGGAGTCAGGAGTTTTATGGATTTCTCAAGTTTTGGATTTAAGCCTCCTGCCTCTGGCTTTCATTCTTAATCTTAGAGTAGTCTCAAAACTTCTCCATCCATACAGCACTGATGATAAAACAGCTACATTAATGGTGAAAAGATTATCCACATTGAGGGACACCCAGAGAGGTTCACAGAGTTAGATGGAAAAGAGAAGAGGGAGGAGGGAGATAGAGGTGACCAGGAGGAGAAGAGGGGGGATCAAAAGGGGAGAGAGCTATCTAGCCAGTAATCAGTTCCCTATGTGCTCTCCACAGTCTGGAACACTCAGAGAGGTTCACAGAGTTACACAGAGATGAGAAGAGGGAAGAAGGAAATAAAGATGACCAAAAGGAGAAGATACGGAGTCAAAAGGAGAGAGACAGATCTAGCCAATATTCAGTTCCCTAAGTTTTCTCCACAGTCCAGAACACCCATAAAGATTAACAGATTTGGGTAGAGAAGAGAAGGGGGAGGGAGGAGATATAGGTGACCTGGGGGCCAAAAAGGGATATTCAAAAGGGGGAGGGAGCAATCAAGCCAGTAATCACACTTCTAAATAAAAATGGGTACTGAAGGTTGGATTCTTAAAGGTACAAAATTGATAACAAAAACAAAAAAGCAAAGTTTATAAATCTAGAGTAGAGGTTATAGTCTCAAAAATATAATATTAAAAAAACAAAATAAAATCACAAAATTATAAAATATATATATATGAAATTGGCTTTAAAAATAGGGTCTTTTTTTTGCAAAGTAATAGTAGGTTATAAAAATAAAAATTAAAGGAGTAATAAAGAACTTAAAAATTAAAAAAAAATAATAATAGCAAAATGTATCTAGGAATTTCTCAGGAGATGCTGAGGGCAGTGTGAGGTCAGTTCAATTTCAGATAGTACTTTATTCTAACTTATACTTCTTCTCAAGGTCTATAGGCCCCTTGCAATGTAGTCAATGCTAACTACAGGGTTTTAATCTGTTGTACCTGTCACTTCCAGAGCAGTTCACTCTTTGTTTATTTTGGCTTCCTCTGCTTGCAAGTCTCTTCAGTGTCTAATTTCCACTCTGACACAAGGGGGCAAAGGTGGTCACTTATTTAGGCTCACTTGTTCATTTGTGCTGGGGGAGGGAGGAACTGCAAACAAATATCACCGGCATGTGTGGGGAGTGTTCGCAGTGTCTGGGCATCACTGGGTTTGCCCCTGTTCATGGCATGTGTGCTTTCCTGGTCTACACTGCTCAGGCTCCAGGTTGCTCTGCAGGGGAACTGTCTAAAGCAGGCCCTGGGTTGTGTGCACTTCCTAGGTCTAAGCCCCTCAGGTTCAGGTTCTCGGGTACTCCACAAAGGCACAGACTCACTTGGGCCTGCGTTTTGTGCCCTTCCCAGTTCCAAGCAGCTCAGGCGACCAGGTGCTTGGCAAGCACTCTCCCAGCTGGGTAGTGCACCTTATCACCTCCCTGGTCCCAGCCACTTGGTTTCCTGGGTGCACATTGGGAGCACCGTCTCAAGTGTGCTGTGTGTCTCCTCTGGGGAGCTGATCTCTGACTGCGACCCTTCTGGCAGATGTCAACCGTCCAGGATCCCAGGAAGGCTTCATTAGTAACTGGGAGCCTGCTCACAGTTTGGTAGAGGATGCCCCTTGCCTTCTGGCTCTGGCTGTAGCCTGCCTGCCTCTCTGCCTCCAGTGCAGGGAGGGTCCAGTCCATAGCTGGCTAGCTCTCCTCTGGTATTTGCTCAGTCCTTTATTCTGTGAGAGGGCCAGGCTGTGCCTCAGCTTTTCGAGGGAAAGTTCTCTTTTTTTCTCTCTGGCTATCTTACAGTTTTGGTTGCTATCTCAGGTTAGCTCCCCCGGATTGTCCTCAGGGCATTCAGGCCCAGTTCCCACCCTATGCATGCAGCCCAGGCCTCCCTGTTCAGCCCCTGCTCACAGCTGGTGGATACAAGCCTCTGGGTTACCTCCTTGCTGGGAGTCACAGCTAGATGCATAATCTGTGGGTTCTTTTTTTTCCCTCCCATTTATGTTGCCTTCCGAGATTCCAAAACTCCCCACAGACTGGCCAGTGAGAGGGTTTCCTGGTCTTTGGAAACTTCTCCTCTTTCACGACTCCCTACCCAGGATGGGTCTCTGTCCCTAACTCTTCTGTCTCTCTTTTTATCTTTTATATTTTTCCCTACCTTCTTTTGAAGAGAATGTGCTGGCATTCTGGGTGCCTGATGTCCTCTGCCAGTATTCAAAAGTTGTTTTGTGGAACTCGCTCAGTGTTCAAATGATCTTTTGATGAATTTGTGGGGGATAAAGTGGTCTCCCCATCCTATTCTTCTGCCATCTTCCATAGATGAACTTTTTAAGGTCATATTCTTTTTTTTTTTTTTTAAATTTTATTTTACTTAACTTTACAGTATTCTTATGTATGTTTTTAAGGTCACTTCACTGGGTATACTTAGGAAAAATAAAACTTAGTTTCTTTCCATGCATGTGTTATTTTGCTTTTCAGGATGAATATTTATATTTGGAAGAAAATCCAATAAAATGAACTCAACTTTTTAACTTTTTTAAACTTTTTCTAGTTAACCTTTATATTTATCAGTATGACTATGAATGCTTTCTAATTTCCCATCATGTGTGAGTGAAGTGAAAGTTGCTCAGTTGTATCCAACTCTTTGAAACCCCATGGACTATACAGTCCATGGAATTCTCGAGGCAAGATTACTGGAGCGGCTAGCCTTTCCCTTCTCCAGGGGATCTTCCCAACCCAGAGATCAAACACAGGTCTCCAGCATTGCAGGCAGATTCTTTCCCAGCTGAGTCACAAAGGAAGCCCTTAGTAACTAAAATATGTGTTAAAACTAGTATACAACTAAATCAAATAGAACTATTTTAAAGAAATAATTTGGAGGGTTAAACAAACTATTACCTATTTTATACGTATATAGCTAAAATAACTGTAAGTGTGTAATCACCTGTTTTAATGTAACACTGTACAAACCACATGCAAACACTATCTTAATCTACACACTTTCTCTTTATGGGTTTTCCTCCTTGACAGTTGAGGACACAAAGAATTCCTTACAGTTGCTGCCAAATAATCCACTGAAAGTGAACACAGTATCTCGCCTTAACTGATGGACTTAAATTTGATCCACTGGTTTGCACTCCAGACTCCAAAAGGTGAATTGTTCCAAGAGATGAGATAGCCGAATTCTTCCAAATGTGGTTCAGAATCAGTGGTAAAAGTGTCTAATTCCTCTGTGTGTGTGTATGTGTGTGTGTGTGTGTGTGTGAGTCACTCAGTTGTGTCTGATTCTATGTGGTCCCAAGGACAGTAGCCTGCCAGTCTCCTCTGTCCATGGAATTCTCCAGGCAACAATACTGGAGTGGGTAGTCATTCCCTTCCTTGGGGGATCTTTCTGACCCAGAGATTGAACCCAGATTTTTTGCATTGCAGGCAGATTCTTACCATCTGTGAAGTGAGTGAAAGTCACTCAGTCGTATCTAGCTCTTTGCAACCCCACAGACTATATAGTTGATGGAATTCTTTAGGCCAGAATACTGGAGTGGATAGCCTTTTCCTTCTCCAGGGGATCTTCCCAACCCAGGGATGGAATCCAGGTCTCCTGCATTGCAGGCGATTCTCTGCCATCTGAGCCACCAGCTAATAGTTATGTGTGCCTAAGATAGTATCTAAAAAACATGAGTGATTGCATCTTTATAAGATAGACATATATTTAATTGAGCTCATGGTGACTCAAATCAAGTCTGGGTTTTCAAACTTCAGGTCAGTAAGCCTTGTCTCCAAATGAAACTGCAAGTACCTTGTGTAAACTTCCATTGAGTAAAGTGATTGAATAAAAAATTTCTGTGAGTTCAGAAGTACAATTCCTCTTGCTTCCATTCTACCTAAGATGGCCTGATCATCTTCTACTTCACATCACAACAAATTGAAGCAGCTCGTCTTAGGGACTGACGTTTGTTAAAATTTCTTGCAATAGGGAATAGGGTACTTTATTTGAGTTTTATTATCAGTGCTTCCTTGTCTGCCGAAATACCAAAGGTGTTGACTTGGGACTCTTCAATTCTGATTCTAGTACACTTGTCTGAGTGACAAGAAAGGACAAGGGCTCAGAGAAAATATATTGAGGGAGGAAAGGGAATATAAGGTATTCAAACGAAAAATAGACAAAGGAGTGGAGAGGAAAAAAATATAAGTTAATACCTTATGGACACTACACATCACCCTCATATTCATTTTGTGAAATTGCCAGGTACTGTATATGCCTGCAACAGCTGTACATTTTTTTTTTTTTTTCCTAGACACTCTGACAACAGGAAAAGTGACTCCCTGCTCAAAAGGAGTAGCTGATGTGACTCGGGAAGTTGTGAAGCTAAGATTGAGAAAGACACCTGGCATTGAATCTAAGAGACTGTTTTGATCCCTAAAGATTGCTCTGTTTATTACAAACTTTGAAGATTCTTTTCTGTTTTTTCTGCCTAAAGTGTGAAAATATCCATTACTGACCTTCCCTGCCTATAATAAAAATCCTCAATCAGAAAGAGTTTTCAGAAGACTGAGCACTATTCAAAAAGAGACAAAAAGAGAAAAAATTAAGGTGAGAACAGCAGTAAAAACATCAAGAGGAACTAGTTCTTAGATGAGCTAAAAATATTCTCACTTTCTCAATCCCCTTTAGTTTCTTTTCCTTTCATATCTACTCTGAAATTCTTATATGAATATCTTACAGATGCAATTATATTGAACAAAAGTTATCATTTGGATTGAAAATTATAGCAATAACTAAAAATTTTGGAGTTTCTTTTGTTTTTATATCTTTATTAAAGATGATTGCTATGAATAGATATAAAAGTAATTAGGTCTTCTATAAACATGACTTAGATTTAATGTCAGATCCATCCAAAAGATTTTGATAAAGGAGTCAGAACTGATATCAAATTGTTTCAGTTCTCCCACTTTCTAAGTTAAAGAAGTACTATGACATACTCTTACCCAAGTACAGTAACAAGGGTGTTACAAACTGAAATCTCCCCCCCCCACCCCAATTAATATCTGAGACACTAATACCCAATGTGATCCTGTAGGTCCTATATATGGATATAACATCTAAAGGAGGTAATTAAGGTTAAATTAAATCATAAGAGAGGGCCCTAATGTAGTAGGATTGATGCCCTTGTAAGAGAAAGTAGAACACACTTTCTTTTTCTGGGCAAACATAGAGGAGAGTTAGAAAGTCACTATCTACAAACCAGGAAGATAATTCTCAGCATGATCATGAACTTCCAGTCTCCAAAACTGTGAGAAAATAAATGTCTAGTGTTTAAGCTACTCAATCTGTGATGTTTTGCTATGGCAGCCCTAGAAGACTGAAAGCAGCAATCTGTGACATCAGTTGTGATGTCACATCATCATATTTGTCACACACATCATATTTGCTCACATTGCAAATGGGTTGAGACAAAAGCTGACATTTAGTGTAGGTCTGTGAACTGTAGCAGGTCATTGGTTTCTCAACTTAATTTTCTGCACAACATTAAGTGACTACATTCTATCATTTGCAACGTTTTTTGCTTGCAAATATCTAGGGATCTATAATCAAAGATATAAATTATTTTTCTACTCTTTGAACAGAATTTTGACCAAAAGAATATATGAAATGGGAATCAATAGGATTTTAAGTCCTCATGATAACATTTTCTAGCTTTGTTTTAGACCAGGAGTATAAAGAATCAAATTATCAAAATAGGAAACACACCATGCATATTTGTTTCCTACTGTGTTAGTCACTCAGTCATGTCCAACTCTTTGTGATCCCATGAGCTGTAACCAACCAAGCTCCTCTGTCCATAAAATTCTCCAGGAAAGAATACTAGAGTGGGTAGCCATTCCCTTCTGCAGGGGATTTTCCTGACCCAGGGATTGAACCTAAGTCTCCTGCATTGCAGGGACTGTCTTTATCATCTGAACCACCTTGGGCTTCTGTAAATATTATCACAAATATGGTGGCTTTAAAAAAATAACAAAACAGCCATTTATTCTCACACTGTTTTAAAGATCAGAAGTCCAAAGATCAAGGTTTGGAATGACCATGCTCCCTCCAAAGGACCTAAAGTAGAATCTTTTACTTTTTTCAACTTTTGGTGGCCCTAGGCATTCCTTGGCTTGAAACTGTACCTCTCCCATGTCTGTCTCCATCTCCAAATGTACTTCTCTAGAGTCTTTACCCTGGTTATCTCTTATAAGGGTATTTGTCATTTGATTTAGGGCTAACTCTGATAATTCACTATGATATCACCTACTATGATATCAGATCAGATCAGATCAGATTAGTCTCTCAGTCGTGTCCGACTCTTTGCGACCCCATGAACTGCAGCACGCCAGGCTTCCCTGTCCATTACCAGCTCCCGGAGGTCACTCAGACTCGCATCCATCGAGTCCGTGATGCCATCCAGCCATCTCATCCTCTGTCGTCCCCTTCTCCTCCTGCCTTCAATCCCTCCCAGCATCGGAGTCTTCTCCAATGAGTCAACTCTTCGCATGAGGTGGCCAAAATACTGGAGTTTCAGCTTTAGCATCATTCCTTCCAAAGAAATCCCAGGGCTGATCTCCTTCAGAATGGACTGGTTGGATCTTCTTGCAGTCCAAGGGACTCTCAAGAGTCTTCTCCAACACCACAGTTCAAAAGCATCAATTCTTTGGTGCTCAGCCTTCTTCACAGTCCAGATCTCACATCCATACATGACCACAGGAAAGACCATAGCCTTGACTAGGCGAACCTTTGTTGGCAAAGTGATGTCTCTGCTTTTGAATATGCTATCTAGGTTGGTCATAACTTTCCTTCCAAGGAGTAAGCGTCTCTTAATTTCATGGCTGCAGTCACCATCTGCAGTGATTTTGGAGCCCAGAAAAAGAAAGTCTGACACTGTTTCCACTGTTTCTCCATCTATTTCCCATGTAGTGATGGGACCAGATGCCATGATCTTCGTTTTCTGAATGTTGAGCTTTAAGCCAACCTTTTCACTCTCCACTTTCACTTTCATCAAGAGGCTTTTTAGCCCCTCTTCACTTTCTGCCATAAGGGTGGTGTCACGACTGAGCGACTTCACTTTCACTTTTCACTTTCATGCATTGGAGAAGGAAATGGCAACCCACTCCAGTGTTCTTGCCTGGAGAATCCCAGGGACAGGGGAGCCTGGTGAGCTTCCGTCTATGGGGTCGCACAGAGTCGGACACTACTGAAGCGACTTAGCAGCAGCAGCAGCAGCAGCATCTGCATATCAGAGGTTATTGATATTTCTCCCAGCAATCTTGATTCCAACTTGTATTTCTTCCAGCCCAGCATTTCTCATGATGTACTCTGCATAGAAGTTAAATAAACATGGTGACAATATACAGCCTTGACATACTCCTTTTCCTATTTGGAACCATTCTGTTGTTCCATGTCCAGTTCTAACTGTTGCTTCCTGACCTGCATACAGATTTCTCAAGAGGCAGATCAGGTGGTCTGGTATTCCCATCTCCTTCAGAATTTTCCACAGTTTATTGTGATCTACACAGTCAAAGGCTTTGACTTAGTCAATAAAGCAGAAATAGATGTTTTTCTGGAACTCTCTTGCTTTTTCCATGATCCAGCGGATGTTGGCAATTTGATCTCTGGTTCCTCTGCCTTTTCTAAAACCAGCTTGAACATCAGGAAGTTCACGGTTCACATATTGCTGAAGCCTGGCTTGGACAATTTTGAGCATTACTTTACTAGTGTGTGAGATGAGTGCAATTGTGCGGTAGTTTGAGCATTCTTTGGCATTGCCTTTCTTTGGGATTGGGATGAAAATTGACCTTTTCCAATCTTGTGGCCACTGCTGAGTTTTCCGAATTTGCTGGCATATTGAGTGCAGCACTTTCACAGCATCATCTTTCAGGATTTGGAATAGCTCCACTGGAATTCCATCACCTCCACTAGCTTTGTTCGTAGTGATGCTTTCTAAGGCCCACTTGACTTCACATTCCAGGATGTCTGGCTCTAGGTCAGTGATCACACCATCATGATTATCTGGGTCGTGAAGCTCTTTTTTGTACAGTTCTTCTGTGTATTCTTGCCACCTCTTCTTAATATCTTCTGCTTCTGTTAGGTCCATGCCATTTCTGTCCTTTATCGAGCCCATCTTTGCATGAAATGTTCCTTTGGTATCTCTGATTTTCTTGAAGAGATCCCTAGTCTTTCCCATTCTGTTATCAGCCAGAGATTTTTAGTTATATACGTGTAAAGGCGCTTTTTCCAATTAAGATTACATTCACAATTTCTAGGATATGGCCTTATCTGTGGGGTGGATGAAGGGCACCATTCAACCCACTACATCAGGAAAAAATTTATTAGAAAAAAACCTTCCTCATATAAAGAATGAAATTTAAAAAATAAACATTCATTTTTGATTCTCTATGGCAAATTTTAAGTCATATTCAATTTCATTATTTTTTTTTTTTTTTTTATTACTAGCTAGTATGTGCATGCTTGCCAAGTTGCTTCACTTGCGTCTGACTCTTTGAGACGCCATGGACTGTAGCCTGCCAGACTCTTCTGTCCATGGGATTGTCCAGGCTCAAATACTGGAGTGAGTTAACATTTCCTAATCCAGGGAATCTTCCCAACTCAGGGATCGAACATGGATTTCCTGTACTACAGGCAGGTTCTTTACCGTTTAAAACACCAGGGAGTCCACTAGCTAGTAAAGTTGCAATCTTTGGTTTGATTTTCCAGAAAGATCAAGCTTAAAAAGTGAAGTTTAGGTAAGTGAAATTCCAGTGAGGGGTTTTAAAAAATTTACAAGAATGCCTTTGATATTAAAGGCAACTGATATCCTTAAAAGTCAAAACAGAATATTTTGATATTATATTTTTCTCTAAGTCCAAGACTATCTCTTTTCAGAATTTGCATATAAAACATTTGAGCCTACAAATATACTTCTTGCATTAGCAGTTTTGAGACAATTTTTGCCTTAAGTCCTAAATAGTAAAGGACAGAGAATTTGCAGTTTCCTAAATAAGATCAAAGGGGCTCATTAGCTAGCAAATTGAGATGCTCATTATGAAACATTTGTGTAGGGGAGAAGATTGATATATACCCCAAAAAAGGGACTAAGTAAAAAGTTATATTATTAAAATTCTACTTTCTCGATGTATATACTAATACTTATTTTATCCTTGTTTCTTTCACTTGAAAGCACATTATGAATTCTCTTAAATATATAATTAATCTTCATAAACATATTTTAAAGGCCATTTAGAAATATATGGCAATGAATATATTTGAAGTTAGAGAACAGATACTGTAAGTTGTCTGATTTAGGTAAAGATTAAATTAATGGTTTTGTATTCTAGTCTAACCATGATCAGGTGGAGAAAAGGAACTTCTCTGTGTCCCCTCTCCCTCTAAATACACAACACTCCTTGTTATCCATTTCACAAATCTTGGAATACTACCATATATGATCTTGATCTCTTTGATCTATTTTGTTTTAAAATTTTTAAAACATATGTAGTTAATAATATACTATCGATGGCTTTGTCCTCTTGGAATCCATATTAGTTTTTAAACATATTTCTGAGAAATGCTATAAGAGTTTTCTTCTTTCTCATCATTTTCGTAACTGCAAGTCTTATAACAACCCACATTTTTTTTTTTTCATTAGATTTCTCTCACATGGCACATTCAAATCATATGCTTATATATAATCTTTACATTTAAGTTAAATGTCATTGATCCAGTGGGCAAAACTAGTTTTAGAAAATTTAGCTACAGAGTAGCATTTAAGCTATCAGTTCAACTCTGATACACATTTTTAAAACATAAGACAAGAATATTTTGTTGACTACAGTTTTTTCCTTTCTTTCCTTCCTCACATTGATAATAATTCCCCAGTTAAAAAAGAACATCGTCAGTTTGTTGAATGTCTTAATCTTCTTGGCTGCCATAATAAAAACCATAGACTGGATGGTTTAAACAGAAATATATTTTCTCACAGTTAGGGAGGCTGGGAAATCCAAGATGAAGGTACTGGTGGATTTGGTTCCTGAAGAGAACACTCTTCCTTGTTTGCAGTAGGTTATCTGCCTTTTTATTACAATCCAGAAAAAGAAGTGAGCCCTGGTATCTCTTCTTCTACTTATAAAGACACCAGTCTTATTGATAAGGGGCCCACCCCCATGACCTGAATTAACCTGTATTACCTTCTGATAGAATCTATTTCCAAATATATGTACATTGGAGATTAGGATCTCAACATGAATTTTGGTGAGGGTGAGGGTTGAGGGGTAGAAAACACAGTCCACACCATTGTATTGTACAGACCAAATGAGGAATCAGAATAACATTTTCAAAATCTTGTCCCTGTCTTCAAAACATACATGAATTAGTGGGGTAATTGATAAGGAAAATAAAAATGAGTTCAAGTGAATAAAATCATTACATTATAAGCATTTAAAAATTAAGAAAATAAACTATTTAAAATAAAATATGACCTTTATACAAGTCACGGTTATGTCTGTACTTGCTTATATGGGTCAGTATTTTTAGTTTGGTAGTTAAAACATACACTATTGTTAACCATGATAAAAGACCAAAACCATACAATCATTATTTGTTAATTTGAGTAGTTTATTTTAGGATAGAAAAGGCAAGATAAAATAGTAGAAACTCATCATCATACAATTCAAAAGACTGGGGTAATTTTCTAAAGATTTTCACAGTATCTTCATTCATAAAATAGGAATCAAAATATTTTCTCTAGCCACCAGGTGTTGTGACAAACAAAGATGCTTTAAGTGGAAAATTAAAAAAACAAAAAACAAAAAACAAACAAAAAAAACCACTACCTGTCTATGCAAATATAAAGTGATGTACTAAAGTTCCTATATGGTGAGGCTATGCTCAATTAATTTTTACTGAAACTATTTCAGAGTACCATAAAGTTTTACACCTGAGTTTAAAATTTCTGATTATCTGTCAAAAGAAAGCATTGACAGGAAATGCTGTGAGTACTTCCTAGTGCTGTGCAGCAGGATAATGAGATTAGAACCCAGGAAACAGACTGGCCACACACACACATGCAAGGTTCACACACAAAGATAGTAGGTGAGAGTAGAGATTTCCTGAGAGCTAATTTAAATGAGAGAGGAAAAGGAAGGGGTATGTGTGAAGATTAAAAAGTCTGAGTGGAAACCCTGGACCTGTTTACATTTAAAGTGTGATAAATATAGAAAAAAAAAAAAAAGAAGAGAGAGAAAGTCACAATCCTAGGAAAACATGAAGAGTGAGTCAGGAGACAAGGTAGATAAGGGTTGAGCTACACTCCCTGAAGCTTTTATCAAGTGCATAGACTGGTTAAAAAAAAAAAAAAAAGATTCTATGAAAACTGAGTAAAAGGTAAAAAGAGCTTTTTATTGATCAAGCCAAATCAATTTAAGATGATTTAAATGAATATGAAAGACTAGTGCTTGACACTAAAGTCCATGGTCCTTCCACTGGACAGAAAGTAGACTGGTAGATTACTGTAGTCTACCAGCAGACAGTCTACTTCAGTAGACTGAAGAGAAAGAAGCTGAACTCTGAAACTGCTTCTTAGTGGTGAGGGGGATACAGTTTTTTTCTTTTTTAAAAATTTTGTTACTTACGTAAATGAAAAGCTCTGTTCCTTTATTACAGAAAATTCTTTTATTGTAAATTCACCTTGCATAGATCCTTTCTGTGAAAAATTCATCACAAAAGATAACTTCCTCTTATTATGAAATGTATATTGTATCTTTGCCCCCAAACAATAAATGCACCTAGGAATACATTTAAGCTAATCTTGCTCAAGGATTTAAGACATCATAAAGAGAGGGCGTACTTAATACTCACATACTGGCTTTTATCAGAAATTCTCAGGTTTTTCTCAACACAACTTTCTCTAAGTTATATTGGTTTAGTAGAAAATCAGAAAAATAATAAAAACATCACAAAACTTTCTATCAAAATAGATTTCCATATCTCTAATTTGTAGACCTAATTTCGTTAATCTCAGGACATTCTTGACAACTATGCATTAAGCCTTAAGAGTCAGACACGACTGAGAGGCCAAACTGAACTGAATTTGGTAGCATAAGAACATTCCTTGAGACAAATCTAACAGCATTATGTGAATCATGCATTTTTTCCCTCTGGCAAATACATAGGCTTGATTTTGTAAAAATCAATAATAGAGGTCAGCATTAACCTAGTTTTGTCTTAGTCACTTAATTAATAGTTGAATTCAGTGATCAGTGAAAACACTGACTCTCTTCGGCACACACCAGGATACACAGATTCCCTCTGCTCCTTTTAGATCAGCAGTTGTCTTTATAAATCAATGACTCTCAAACTTTGCTGCCCATTTAAATTACCTGAAGATGATTAAACTTTTTCTCCCTTTGTTCCAGATCTAGAGATTTTAATTTAATGGATCTGGAGTTTGGACCTGCATATCAGGAGTTTCAGATCTCCAAGTAATTCTTGGGGCTTCCTAGTTTGCCCTAGTTGTAAAGAATCTACCTATTAATGCCCAAGATGTGGATTTGATCCCTGGGTTGGGAAGATCCCCTGGAGTTGGAAATGGCAACCTACTTCGGTATTCTTGCCTGGAGAATCCCCTGGACAGAGGAGCCTGGTGGGCCACAGTCCACAGGGTCGCAACGAGTTGGACATGACTGAGCGCATGCACACACACACACACACATACACAATTCTAAAGCATAAATTTGAGAACTATGATGTTCTGTTGTTTCCCTCTCAAATCCTTTCAAAAACCTAATGAACTAATAAATACTGATGTGTTCTACTCCAGAAGAGCAATTCTTTTGGTTGACTGGGATAACCTGTTGTTTTGTTGTTGTTTAGTGGCTAAGTCATGTCTGACTCTGCTACCACACCAGACTTTAGCGCATCAGGCTTATCTGTCCATGGAATTTCTCAGGTAAGAATACTAGAGTGGATTGCCATTTCCTGCTCCAGGGGATCTTCCCGACCCAAGGATCGAACCTGCATTTGTCTCCTGCATTGGCAGGAAGATTCTTTACTGCTGAGTCACAAGGGAATCTTCAGATAGGCTATCCTAATCAGCTAAGAGACAGGACAGCCTACCTGAAGGAAGATGAAGTCCTTGTTCCATTCTTTGACAGGTTTCATGGGTGCTTATGTGCACTGTAGTGTTTATCACACCAGAGAGCAATTCCTTGTTTCTTTTTCCCTTGCAGGCAACTGGTAGCATGTGGAAGTTCTGCCCTGTGCTTTTTATAATTTTGTTTTCTAGTACAGCGTTATTTAGAAGCTACTTTACAAATGCTTGATCCACAAATTGTTAAGACTATCTGAGGTTGGTAATCTTATAGTTGAGTTTATATCCTAATAAATTATTACTTCTATAGGATTATGTTCAGTTCAGTTCAGTTGCTCAGTCATGTCCAACTGTTTGGAACCCCATGGACTGCAGCATGCCAGGCCTCACTGTCTGTCACCAACTCACAGGTTTTACTCAAACTCATGTCCCTTGAGTCGGTGATGCCATCCAACCATCTCATTCTCTGTCATCCACTGCTCCTGCCTTCAGTCTTTCCCAGCATCAGGATCTTTTCCAATGTGTCAGATCTTCACATCAGGTGGCCAAAGTATTGGAGTTCTAGCTTCAACATAAGTCCTTCCAGTGAATATTCTGGACTGATTTCCTTTAGGATGGACTGGTTGGATCTCTTTGCAGTCCAAGGGACTCTCAAGAGTCTTCTTCAACACCACAGTTCAAAAGCATCAATTCTTCAGTACTCAGCTTTCTTTATAGTTCAACTCTCACATCCATACATGACTACTGGAAAAACCATAAATTCAACTAGACGGACCTTTGTTGACAAAGTAATGTCTCTGCTTTTTAATATGCAGTCTAGGTTGGTCATAACTTTTTTTCCAAGGAGTAAGAGTGTTTTTATTTCATGGCTGCAGTCACCATCTGCAGTAATTTTGGAGCCCCCAAAAATAAAAGTCTGACAACTGTTTCCCCATCTATTTGCCATGAAGTGATGGGGCCAGATCTTAGTTTTCTGAATCTTGAGCTTTAAGCCAACTTTTGGCTCTTTAGTTCTTCTTCACTTTTTGCCATAAGGGTGGTGTCATCTGTATATCTGAGGTTATTGATATTTCTCCTGGCAATCTTGATTCCAGCATGTGCTTCATCCGGCCCAGAGTTTCTCATGATGTACTCTGCCTATAAATTAAATAAGTACAGTGACAATATACAGCCTTGACGTACTCCTTTTCCTATTTGGAACCAGTCTGTTGTTCCATGTCCAGTTCTAACTGTTGCTTCCTGACCAGCATACAGATTTCTCAGGAGGCCGGTCAGGTGGTCTGGTATTCCCATCTCTTTCAGAATTTTCCACAGTTTATTGTGGAATTATGTTAGAGGAAGGATTATGTTAGAAGAAGGCAAAAATCACTCTCTGACCGCCCAGTATAGAACTTTTCATTCAGGATAATTCAAACTGTTTCCAATCACATGTGAAAACCTTAAAATGCAAGCTGCAATACAAAGTATGTGGGAAAATTAAAGTTCTTCTATGAACCGTATTAGCAGTTAGAATGTATTACATGCACAGCATTCAAGAAGTTCAGTGAAGTGTTTGGGAGGCAAATGACTGAAATTTACTGAATGTTTTCTTTTTTATTCTTGCCAACTTGGAACTGTTTTAATATTTTGAACATGAAATGAATATAGGTGGCTTTCTTCTTAAAGATATTTGAAATTCCTTGGTACATAAAATACCAGCTGCAATGAAGTACTATGCTTACCAAGATCTTAAAACAAGTGGAGTAGGGGATGTCACTGAATATTTTTTTCTTCTTTTTATATCCTTATTTTTTCTTTCTGAAACAAAGTTTTGGAATAGAATGTAAGGAAAAATATGTATTGTTTATAAATTTCTATGTTCTTAAGAATTATTTTATTATATATTTACTCCATCATCTGACATTTTTTGAATATATATTTTGTTTAATTATGCTGGATGATTTGAATTTTAAAATTTGTTCTCACAATAATCCTATAAGCTATTTATCATTAAGTTCATTTTACTGGTGGAAGAAAAGTTGAAAATATAAAAGCTAAAACAAAAAACTTGCCCAAAACTATACAACTAGTAGGTGTTCAGAAAGATTTAACCAAAATATTTCTTTCTCTGAAATTTATGGTCTTCCTATATCGCCACAAATGTAATTCTTAACATTTACAAACTATTGAGTGTTTTTAAAGTGTTACTCAGTTATGTCTCTTTGAGACCCCATGGGCTATAGCCCACCAGGCTCCTCTGTCCATGAGATTTCCAGGCAAGAATACTGAAGTGGGTTGCATGTCCTTCTCCAGGTGATCTTCCTGACCCAGGGACTGAATTCAAGTCTCCTGCACTGCAGATAGATTCTTTACCATCTGAGCTACCACACTAAGTTTTTTCATTCCTTTTTTTTTGGTTGTACCATGTACCACCAGGCATGTGGGAATCTTAGTTCCTCCACCGGGATAGAATCCATGCCCCATGCAGTAGAAACATTAGTCTTAACCACTGGACCACCAGCGAAGTCTCTAAGTCTTTTCATTCTTACTTTCTATAAGATGTTTTTCATATGGTAAGTAAAATTTGGACTTCTCAGTTGTGTTGAGGGCAAACTAAAGAACATTAGAGAACACTGCATATAGAGGCCTCTGTTTTAGTTCAGTACTGCTTCAAGGGCACTGGTGCCACCTTTCTCCTGGCATACATGCCTATAACTGGTTTTGTAAAACACAGCATCACAGCAGTATGTCATACATAAGGACAAACAATGAGATTTGCGATGGTGTGACTCATTTAAAACTGACAGCTATGAGATTTCTTCTTGTCCTTTACCAGTTAGAAAATCAACCTTTCGTAACTGATACCCACCTGCAGATTTAATAGATTAATTCCTGATTATGAACTGATATCTTTAAACAAAAAATTGTTTTTAATTATGATAATCAAATTTATTGCTATATCAACATAATCAAATTGAATGATATAATTAAAAAACATACAGTATATTAATTTTTGTGGATTAAATTTTCTAAGTTTTCTAGATCAATAGCTGACAACCAGAGGATATTTCGCCTCTTGGAGGACACTGAGCAATATTTGCAAACATTTTTGATTGTCACACCTGGGGACAGGGTGCTACTATAACCTATTAAACAAAAAATCTAGTGGGTATACTGCAGTAGCCAGGGCACTGCAAATCATCCTACAATACACAGGATAACTTCCTACATGTGACTGTAAAAAATGTCAATGGCTGCAAATTGGGAAACTTTATTTTAGACATGTTTGTATGATCAAAACCAAAGTCATATTCCAAATATTTGCTATCTTCATTCGTTGACTGTATCTGGTTAAAGAGAAGGAAACTTTATGGAGTTTACAAAACTTGACAGACAACCATGAATTAAAATATTGAAGAAAGAGCATCTGTATTAGTGTTTTCTTAAATGTTGAAATTAGAAAATTATGCATGAAAAGAGATAGCCAAATTCTAACAATGTGTTAATGGAAACTCCTAGAGGTTTGCTCTTAAAGGGTAAAAGACGGCCTTTCATTCTTCCATCAGCATTTCTTGGAAGCTGACCTAATGAAGGAAGAATCCTTATGTATTTTATTTGTTGACTAGCCAGAAGAACTGACTATTCTGACTAGAACTGATGTGACTGGTCGCAAATAACCATTGCTCCACAGGAAAAAAAAAAAAAAATTAAACTTTCCTAACTTGTAACTGCTATAACCTGGATATATAAGTACTTCATATTTGCTCTTTTAATCGTCATTTCACTGAAGTGACAGAGGCTTTAATGCTCCTTTTTAAGTCAAAAGAGATGTTTTCCACAGCAGGTACTCTCCATTTATGTGAAGTTAACGTGTTTGTGCCCTGACAGTTAAAAAAAGGGAAAAAGACCTGTAGAAAGCAAAAATCATTTGCTGCTGCTTACCACCTAGGGGAATAAAACCATCCTGTCCTTTCTGTTATCCAAAGTAAAAATAGCATAAGTAAATTTACTTTAAACTTTGACCTTAGCATTTTGACCAACTATCTCTGTCTCTTAAGAATACACTAAGATAATATTTCTGATACATCAGAAGATTAAAGTTGAAAATAACTGATGCAGAAGTATTAATCTCCTATTTATAAAATTCTCAGTTTCAAAGCCTTGATTCGATATTCAAACTTAAATCTTCTCTTTTGAAACCTTTAAAGCTTTATCTTTAAGCCAATTTCAGTCATCTATGAAAAAAATTTCGTGCTTTAACACCACTTCTTTTAATACTCTCAATAATTTATTCAAGTAATGCATTCTTGAGGTAGATAGCAATCTAAAATGTAGAAACCCAAGAAAAGAAAAAAATAAAAATGCTTGAAGATTAATAATACCAAAGATAAGCATTATAAATACTTTCATGAATATCCTTCTGGAATGTGATATGTAAAACTTTTGAAGTTGCATATCATCAATTTCACTAAAATACATTGTCAACAGATAGTTAAATCAATGGATATGCCCAATGTCATTTTAATGACATCTAGTATTTTTTTCATAACTATAAATTATTGAATTAATCCTATATTTCTGAATGTCGAAATCATTTCCAACATTTTAAGTAATGTTTTAATGAGTACTCTCCTTATATACGTTTTCATATATTTCCTGAAAACAATCCCAACAAAATGGAATTGTTGGGTAAAATTGGCATTTTTGTTAATATTAATGGATTACTTACAACAAAATGTACATAAAGTTCTAGCCCTTCCATTTGGGAATTTTTGAGTAGCTGCTTATTGAAATTTCACTAAAACTTAGTGATGCTAGTGGTAAAGAACCCACCTGACAATGCAGGAGATATAAGAAACATGAATTTGATGCTTGGGTCTGCAAGATCCCCTGGAGGAGTGCAGGGCAACCCACTCCAGTATTCTTGCCTAGAGATTTTCATGAACAGAGGAGCCTGGCAATTTACACAGTCCATGGGGTCACAAAGAGGCAGATACAACTGAAGAGACAGCACACACACAGGCACCACTTAGTGGTATCTGATGATCTATTCCGTTTATTTTCCTTCTTCCCAGGATAATCTGAATGCACGATAGGCTTACATGTCATTTGCAGCGTGCTGGAAAATATTTAATACCTGATTCTTGAGAGGAAAGTGGGGAAAAGGCCCCGATTGGCTGGGTTTCCAAGTTCATGGTATAAATGCTTTCCTGGAGGCCAATTTTGAGCTTCCAATGTACCATTACTAAATGCAGAGTTGGAAAGAGGTACCCATGATGGGCTCTAAAGAGCTGGTTTGTGCTGGCTCCAGTATATCTCTTTTTATAGCTCTGAATTGAGGAATGTTTGTGGTTGAGTACTTCTGTCCTCATTGGCCTATGTGAAGGTCAAGCTTTCACTACTTGATGCTGAAAATTGGCTTTTGTTCTTCATCATGAAAGCTAGTGTTTTATCTAATTGTCTGGAACAGGCAAGGCGTTGTGACTCTTCTGGAAATAACACAATTATCTCTCTGGATGACTCTGCCCCAGACTTGGTTCCTGATCTCCTTATAGCTACTACCATGGAACCCAAAATTCCCACAAAAATTTCATGGCAGCCAGGTGAGTATTTAGCTCTTTTGGAGCCTTGGATCCCAGAAATTTAGGGATATTATCTCTGCCCATGTAAGCGGAGGAAGATTTGAAAAGTAGGGTGTCTATATCAGACTCTCATTGCCATTTCTACTCTACTTCAGCTACATTGGCCTAGCCTTTTCTGCATT
The DNA here is from genome assembly GCA_935064755.1 of Tragelaphus eurycerus. NCBI lineage: Eukaryota > Metazoa > Chordata > Mammalia > Artiodactyla > Bovidae > Tragelaphus > Tragelaphus eurycerus. Next base: position 36,702,660 of record CAKXYN010000004.1, on the reverse strand, counting down.
TGTGTATCCATATGGGGCTTCCCTGGTGGCACAATGGTAAAGGATCCACCTGCCAGTGCAAGAGCTATAAGAGACTCGAGTTTGATCCCTGAGTTGGAAGACCCCCTGGAGGACAGCATGGGAGCCCACTCCAATATTCTTGCCTGGAAAACTCCAGGGACAGAAGAGCTTGGCAGTCCTTTGGGTTGCAAAGATTCGGACATGACTGAGGATGTATGCATCAAGAGTTCTATATGGTCAGTAGCCCAAAAGTCCCCAAATGTTTCAGATCCCAAACCTAACTATTGACTTCAAGAGATTCCATGCCCCATACCATGCCTGGGTTTGGTGTTTGGGGTTAGATAAGAGTTCAGTGTGTACACTGGAATCTAAACTGTATTCTGTTTTACTAATCCTTTCCAAGCCTCCAGCCCCAGCAGAGATTTGTTTTGTCCTTGCTTTCAGAACAGCTCTAATTTAATTGCCACATTATTTCTAATCCAGTAGGTCATGTGTATAAACTCTAACTCTTAGGCTTCTCAGGTTTATCTTATGATAAAGAAATTATGATAAAGACTTAACTTACATGTATCATGAAATGATTACCACAAGAAATGAGCATCTGTCATCTCATATAAATACAAAGTAAAAAACAAATTGAAAAGTATACAAGGTAAAAAAATAGTGTTTACTCCTGATCAGAATTCAACTTTCATATGTGACATTGAACAGTATTAACTATATTGAATGTGTTGTTCATTATATTACTAGTACTTATTTATGTCATAACTAAAAGTTTGTAGCTTTGTCCACCTTTCATCCAGTTCCCTTTCTCCCTAAACCCCACCTCTTGTAACCACAATTCTGACATCACTTTGCACCATCAGTGTAAATGTCAAAACTAAAAATGGCAAAATTGTGGGTTTTTTTTAAATTTAATTTAATTTTATTTAACTCTACAATATTGTATTGGTTTTGCCATGTATCAAAATGAATCTGCCACAGGTATACATGTGTTGCCCATCCTGAACCCTCCTCCCTCCTCCCTCCCCATACCATCCCTATTGTGAGGATATTTTGGACCTAGCCTTACCTTTAGAAGTCGCATTGGGTGCTCACTCTACCTAGATCAGTCTTTCAAGATATCCAAAGGGCTCACTTCTGAATGTCTAACACCAGACTCAACCACTTTTTAAACATTGCCTTACCATGAGGCTACTCTGACCAAGCTATTTAAGACCACAACTGGTTTGACTTATCCTGTTTTATATTTTCTTCATATCATTTCTGATATTTATTGTCACATTTGTTATAATGTTTATTTTCTATTTCCCCTATCAAAATAGTAATTACATAATTAGATAAATTTTACATTTTGTTTATTGCTGTATCTCAAATCCCTAAACTGAGTTTTGAGCATCAGATCAGATCAGATCAGTTGCTCAGTCATGTCCGACTCCTTGCGACCCCATGAACTGCAGCATGCCAGGCCTCCCTGTCCATCACCAACTCCCGGAGGTCACTCAGACTCACATTCATCCAGTCAGTGATGCCATCCAGCCATCTCATCCTCTGTTGTCCCCTTCTCCTCCTGCCCCCAATCCCTCCCAGCATCAGAGTCTTCTCCAATGAGTCAACTCTTCGCATGAGGTGGCCAAAATACTGGAGTTTCAGCTTTAGCATCATTCCTTCCAAAGAAATCCCAGGGTTGATCTCCTTCAGAATGGACTGGTTGGATCTCCTTGCAGTCCAAGGGACTCTCAAGAGTCTTCTCCAACACCACAGTTCAAAAGCATCAATTCTTCGGAGCTCAGCCTTCTTCACAGTCCAGCTCTCACATCCATACATGACCACAGGAAAGACCATAGCCTTGACTAGGCGAACCTTTGTTGGCAAAGTGATGTCTCTGCTTTTGAATATGCTATCTAGGTTGGTCATAACTTTCCTTCCAAGGAGTAAGCGTCTTTTAATTTCATGGCTGCACTCACCATCTGCAGTGATTTTGGAGCCCAGAAAAACCAAGTCTGACGCTGTTTCCACTGTTTCTCCATCTATTTCCCATGTAGTGATGGGACCAGATGCCATGATCTTCGTTTTCTGAATGTTGAGCTTTAAGCCAACCTTTTCACTCTCCACTTTCACTCTCATCAAGAGGCTTTTTAGTTCCTCTTCACTTTCTGCCATAAGGGTGGTGTCATCTGCATATCTGAGGTTATTGATAGTTCTCCCAGAAATCTTTATTCCAACTTGTGTTTCTTCCAGTCCAGCATTTCTCATGATGTATTCTGCATATAAGTTAAATAAACATGGTGACAATATACAGCCTTGACGTACTCCTTTTCCTATTTGGAACCAGTCTGTTGTTCCATGATCAGTTCTAACTGTTGCTTCCTGACCTGCATACAGATTTCTCAAGAGGCAGATCAGGTGGTCTGGTATTCCCATCTCTTTCAGAATTTCCCACAGTTTATTGTGATCTACACAGTCAAAGACTTTGGCATAGTCAATAAAGCAGAAATAGATGTTTTTCTGGAACTCTCTTGCTTTTTCCATGATCCAGAGGATGTTGGCAATTTGATCTCTAGTTCCTCTGCCTTTTCTAAAACCAGCTTGAACATCAGGAAGTTCACGGTTCACATATTTTTTGAGCATAGTAGATGTCAAATATTTGTTGCTGGAAAGGATCAGTGATTCCAATTGTATATCTGCTTGTTTAATGAATAAATTTTTATTTCTTTTTCAGAGAATATAAATATTGATATTTATTGATAACCAAAATTTTAAAGTATAATTTATTTTTGTCTCTAAATTCCTTAGTCTTATTTTCTTTTGTTTTTCATATTAGACATTTCTCAAATATCTAATGAGTTTTTTCTCAGCAACATTACTCAAGCGCTGCTGCTGCTGCTAAGTCGCTTCAGTCGTGTCTGACTCTGTGCGACCCCATAGATGGCAGCCCACCAGGCTCCCCCATCCCTGGGATTGTCCAGGCAAGAACACTGGAGCAAGGTACTATAAAGCTTGTTAGAGACTCTAAATGCATGTTTACATGGTAGGACTTCACTTCAAATTGATCAGGTAGAGATGGAATGGTCTGTCTGTGAAGCCACAAGCGGCAGTTGTAAGTAGTTCTCCTCTCTTGGATAGTTAGTATCTTCAGACAGGAATTTTCTAGTTGTAACTTGGATAGTAAACATATTTCTATGTCTGGTTAATATACATTTGAATATCTAATTGGGAAAGATTGCTAGCAATATTACTCTTAAATGTATGGACTTTAAGTTGATTCAAAGGTTAGCAAACTACTGCCTGTGGGCCAAATCTAGCCTGTTATTATAGAACTTTATTAAAACACAACAATGCCTACTTATTTACATAACATCTATAACTTCCATCATGCTGTGTTGTATTAGTTGCTCAGTTGTGCCCAACTTTTTGCAATCCTATGGACTGTAGCCCACGAGGCTGCTCTGTCTACGGAATTCTCCAGGCAAGAATACTGGAGTGGATTGCAATTCCCTTCCCCATGGGATCTTTCCTATCTAGGGATGGAACCTGGGTCTTCTCACACGGCAGGCAGATTCTTTATCATCTGAGCCATCATGCTACAACTTCACAATTTATTGCAACCAACCACAGAACTTCAAAACCTAAAGGATTAGCTATTTGAATTCTTACAAAAAAAATATGCCCACCCTGATTCTGATATGGGTGCCTTCAGCCATTAGTTCTATTGTCTGGTGTCTCTGTGTGCTATAAACTCTAGTTCAATTTCATATAGGGAACATGCACCCCCTGCTGGGTGGTAGGAGGTAGATTTTGTCCTTATTGGATAGATGGAGATTTATGAGTTTACCTGGTCCAATACAATAATTTTACTTTTTCAGTTTCACCTCTCACTTTTGCCTTATCAGACAATAAAATTTGTCCCTCCTTTCATCTTTCCAGGAAAAAGCAGCAAAAGTTAATTTTTATGCCCATTGGTCCTAAAGACACTTTGATATCATCTTGATTTTTTTTTTTTTTTTGATGAAAGACTTACTGTCCTGTTCACTTTTGTTATCTCGAGATAACATCTCTCGTTGCTTGATTGACTTTTTCTTTTTTTTTTTTTTGCTGTGAATTTGAAGTTTTTGTAAAACACTTGTTTTCTGGAAGAAATATAGATTAAACATCACATCCAATCCATTGTGCTTAATTTGAAGTCACCATAACTATTTTTAATTTCTTTGCTTAAGATGTAATTGAGTTTTTAACCTAATTAATATAAATTTAAACAACTTTATGAGATTTTAGTGTTCCACTTTTTAAAAAAGTGAAACTGTGACATAAGTATTGTGTTTGGGAGATTATGTGAGCTTAATTGACTAAAGAATGAGAAGGTATATAAGTTTGCTTAATATTTTTACCAGTTTTATTTTATGTGCCTCAATGGTATGCAATTTAATAAATAAAAATTCATGACATTTTTAACTGGTCTGCACTTTAACAATAAAAACTGGTTCCTGGGGCCCATTTGATGCTTAAAAATTTATTGTGCATAAAAGGAAAATATTTCCAAAGGATTTTAACCACAAAAGTGCAAAATAAAGTGCTCTTCCCTATTGCTTCAACTCATTTAGTAATTATTTTTGATATTCATGTCCATACATATCTTACACGCTATATATAATTATTTCATTATTTTGTTATACTCATAAAAGTGAAAGTGAAGTCTCTCAGTCGTGTCCAACTCTTTGTGACCCCATGGACTCTAGCTTATCAGGCTCCTCCATCCGTGGGATTTTCCAGGCAAGAATACTGGAATGGTTTGTCATTGCCTTCACCAGGTGCTCTTCCCCACCCAGGGATTGAACCCGGGTCTCCAGCATTGAAGGAAGATTCTTTACCCTCTGATCCACTAGGAAAGTCATACTCATAAATATGCATAAATATCCATTGGGGTAGCATAATGATCACCCCCTCACCAAATAGTCTATGTCCTTGAAACAACTATGTTTTTTTTTTAATTAATTATTATTGGGGTATAAATACTTTGCAATGTTGTGTTAGTTTCTACTTTACAACAAAGTGAATCAGCTTTCAGTCAGTTCAGTTCAATCAGTCAGTCGTGTCCTACTCTTTGCGACCCCACGAATTGCAGCACGCCAGGCATCCCCGTCCACCACCAACTCCTGGAGTTCACTCAGACTTACATCCATTGAGTCGGTGATGCCATCCAGCCATCTCATCCTCTGTCGTCCCCTTCTCTTCCTGCCCCAAATCCCTCCCAGCATCAAAGTCTTTTCCAATGAGTCAACTCTTCCCACGGAGTGGCCAAAGTACTAGAGTTTCAGCTTTAGCATCATTCCTTCCAAAGAACACCCAGGGCTGATCTCCTTCAGAATGGACTGGTTGGATCTCCTTGCAGTCCAAGGGACTCTCAAGAGTCTTCTCCAACACCACAGTTCAAAAGCATCAGTTCTTCAGTGCTCAGCTTTCTTCACATTCCAACTCTCACATCCATACGTGACCACAGGAAAAACCATAGCCTTGACTAGATGGATCTTTGTTGGCAAAGTAATGTCTCTGCTTTTCAATATGCTATCTAGGTTGTTCATAACTTTTCTTCCAAGGAGTAAGCGTCTTTTAATTTCATGGCTGCAGTCACCTTTACAAATATATATATATATATATATATATATATATATATATATATATATATCCCCTCATTTTTGGATTTTCTTCCCATTTAAGTCACCACAGAGCTTTGAGTCATATCTGACTGACTGGGACCCCATGGATAGTAGCCTGTCAGGCTTCTTTGTCCATGGAACTTTCCAGACAAGAATACTGGAGTGGATTGCCATTTCCTACTCCAGGGGATCTTCCTGACCCAGAGATGAATCCTGTGTCTCCTGCATTGGCAGGCAAATTCTTTACCACTGAGCCACCTGGGAAATCATATATATAGTATCAATAGTGTATATATGTCAATCTCCCAATTCATCCCATCCCTTTTTTCCACCTTTGGTATCTGTATGTTTCTTCTCTATCTCTGTATCTCTATTTCTGTTTTCTAAATAAAATCATCTATATCATTTTCTAGCTTCCAGATATATGCATTTATATACAGTATTTGTTTTTCTCTTTGACTTACTTCACCCCATATGACAGTCTCTAGGCCAATCCACATCTCTACAAATGACCTAATTTCAATCTTTTTATAGCTGAGTAACATTACACTGAAAATACATACTACATCTTCTCTATCCATTCCTCTGTTGATGGACATTTAAGTTACTTCTACATCTTGGCTAAATCTTAAAGGAATCAGTCCTGAATGTTCATTGGAAGGACTGATGCTGAAGCTGAAACTCCAATACTTTGGATACCTGATGTGAAGAACTGGCTTATTGGAAAAGACCTTGATGCTGGGTAAGATTGAAGGCAGGAGAAGAAGGGGATAAAAAAGGATTAGATGATTGGATGGCATCACTGACTCCATGGACATGAGTTTGAGAAAGCTCCGGGAGTTGGTGATAGACAGAGAAACATGGCATGCTGCAGTCCATGGGGTCACAAAGAGTTGGACACAACTAAGCAATTGAACTGACTGGCTTGGCTACTATAAATAGTGCTGTATTGAGCATTGGGATTCATGTGTCATTTTGAATTATGGTTTTCTCTGGGTATATGCTAAGTAGTAGCATTGCTGGGTCATATAGTAGTTCTATTTTTAGTTTTTAAAGTAAACTCCATACTATTTTCCATAATGGCTCTATCAATTTACATTCCCACCTGCAGTGCAAGAAGGTTACTCCACATCCTCTGGAGCATTTGTTGTTTGTAGATCTTTTTAATGATGGCCATTATGACAGGTGTGGGGTGATACCTCATAGTAGTTGTGATCTTATTGTAGTTTTGTTTTGCATTTCTCTAATAATTAATGATGTTGAGCAACTTTTCATTTGTTTGTTGGCCATCTGTAGGTCTTCTTTGGAGAAATATCTATTTAGGTTTTCTGCCCAATTTTTGATTGGGTTATTTGTTTTTCTATATTGAGCTGCATGAGCTGTTTGCATATTTCAGAGATTAATTCTTTGTCAAGTGCTTATGAAACAGCTATATGTTTAGAACAAAACAGAAGAATATAGTTACAACATTTATATAGGAAAATCTTTGTCATTTGCTTATTAAACAACTATATGTTTAGAAGGAAACAGAAGAATATTTAAAACACTTATAAGAAAACTTTGCTTAACCTGAATATTTTTAAAAAACCCACTAACCTGAAGGAAAAAAATATTTATTAAAAAAATTAAGACAGTAAAAAGGAAAGCCACTGTTTGGGACAGGATAATTCTAAACATGTATAATAAATAAAAGGCTCAGAATATTTAACAGAATCTTATAACTGATTAAGAAAAAAGAATTTATAAACAGGCAAAAGGCTCTTTCAAACACTACACATACTCAAACATATGAAATGTTTTTAAACATGTGCTTAATTACAAAATAAATAAATGTGAAAAACGCAGTGTAGTACCACTTCACATCTACCAGAATGATGAAAATGAGAGAAACAGACACAAAAAAGGCCAAGCCAGCTTCAGGAACAACTGGAACTGGCAACATCAACCTATGGCATTAGAAGGCAGGAAGGTGATTACATTTGTTTGAGGGTAAAGCCCAGAGGAAGAGAAGCAGATGCAGGCTTTGGGGATGTTAGTTTCTATATCTCGAGCAGTGAGCAGGTTACGTGGGTGTTTTAGTTTCTGACAATTCATCAAACTGTATTCTTGCCAGGTGTAAATACACTTACCTGTACTCATACATTTCAATAGAAAGGTTCCTATAAAACTCCTCCCTGTAATACTGCCACCAGTTTACCAGTGAATTACATCAAATGTTTAATGCTACTCAAAAAAAAAAAAAAAAAAAAAAAAAAACAGAACCATACCATATTTTCCTCTTAGAAAATTAAGGTTGAATCCTTCAATCAAATGTATATTAAGCACTTTATTATATGCACTATTACACAATGTGATAGTGAATGTTAAATAAATCTATATATTTAATATATCCTGTCTATTTCCAACTGCTGCCTTTCCCATAATTAGAAGATGCACAAGGATATTACCCCTGGGAGTCAAGAAAAGAAACCTATGAGAATATTTTTTACAACTTGAGAACATATAATCCAATAAAGAAATATAAATTTGTGAATTAAATACTATTATAGAGCTCAAATTTCTCAAATGGGCTTCCCTAGTGTCTCAGATGGTAAAGAATCTGCCTGCAAAGTCGGAGACCTGAGTTTAGTCTCTAGGTTAAGGAAATCCCTGGAGAAGAGAATGGCTATCCACTAGAGTGTTCTTACTTTTAGAATCCCATGGACAGAGGGGCTTAGTGGACTATAGACCATAGGATTGCAAAAGAGTCAGACAGGACAGAGTGATTAACACTTTGACTTTTCACAAAGAGCTCAAATAGAAAATGTGGACATGAAACAACTTTCCCTCTGTGATATATTTAGAACACAATGCCAGTTGAGTAATTATTTACTATTAGGTAAAATAAATTACTGATAAATCATCATTTTTAATGCAAGTTGGGGCATCACACTTCTAATAGAGTAAAATTTTAATGTTACAATTTCTTATCATTTAAAGTCTTCCTGGGCATTTTTCACATAAACATAAGTGATGAAACTTTGCACAAGGCTTATGATTTTCTGGGTCTACTTCTCCCAAGCACAATAAAGTTTTAAGGCTACTCAGCTGAGAAATACCTGTTACATTTGTAGCCCTTTGCTTCTGTACCAAATCACCACAAATTTAGTGAGTTTAAACAATTGAAGTGTATTATCTTACAGTTCTGGAGGTAAGAAGTCCAAATTAAGTATCGCTGGGCTAAAATCAAGATATCAGCAGAGCTTCCCTCTTTTCTCCATGCTCAAAGAGAGAGTTCTTGCCCTCATACTTTTTTTAGCCACTAGAGGCAGCTTCTCTGACTTCCGGCACCCTTCTTACTTATGAGAATGCTCATGATTTCATTGGGACCACCTGGATATTCCAGGACTCCCTCTCCATTTCAAAGTTAGCTAAGGAGACACCTTAATTTCACTTATTAATTCAAATCTTTGCCATGTAATAAAATGTATTCACAGATTTCAGGATCTAAGATACAGTCATTGAAGGGGAGTCATTATTTTACCTACCACACCTGTCAATACAATCACTCAATGATGCTTTATCTTTTGTTATGTATATGTGTCAATATTGTAGAAAATACACACAAAAAAATACGCTGGTGTTGTGAAAATTCAGACATGATCATAATTTACATCAGTTCAGTTCTGTTCAGTCGCTCAGTCCTATCTGACTCTTTGTGACCCCATGAACTGCAACACGCCAGACTTCCCTGTCCATTGCCAAAACCTAGAGCCTACTCAAACTCACGTCCATGGAAACAGTGATGCCATCCAAACATCTCATTCTCTGCCATGCCCTTCTCACCCGCCTTCAATCTTTCCCAGCCTCACGGTCTTTTCCAATGATTCAGTTCTTTGCATCAGATTGCTAAAGTATTGGAGTTTCAGCTTCAGCATCGGTCTTTCCAGTGAATATTCAGGATTTCCTTTAGGATGGACTGTTTTGATCTCCTTGCAGTCCAAGGGACTCTCAAGAGTCTTCTCCAACACCACAGTGCAAAGCGTCAATTCTTCGGTGTTCAGCTTTCTTTATAGTCCAACTCTCACGTGCATTGATAACTACTGGAAAAACCAGAGCTTTGACTAATGGACTTTTGTCAACAAAGTAATGTCTCTGTGTTTCAATATGTTGTCTAGGTTGGTCATGGCTTTTCTTACAAGAAGCAAGCATCTTTTAATTTCACGGCTGCATTCACCATCTGCAGTGATTTAGGGGCCCAAAAATAAAGTCTCTCACTGTTTCCACTATTTCCCCATCTATTTGCCATGAAGTCGTGGGAGCAGATGCGGTAATGTTCAGTTCAGTTCAGTTCAGTCACTCAGTCGTGTCCAACTCTTTGCAACCCCATGGAATGCAGCATTCAAGGCCTCCCTGTCCATCACCAGCTCCCAGGGTTTATTCAAACTCATGTCCATTGAGTCGGTGATGCCATCCAACCATCTCATCTTCTGTCATCCCTTTCTTCTCCTGCCTTCAATCTTTCCCAGCATCAGGGTCTTTTCAAATGAGGCAGTTCTTTGCATCAGGTAGCCAAACTATTGGAGTTTCAGCTTCAGCATCAGTCCTTCCAATGAATATTCAGGGTTGATTTCCTTTAGGATGGATTGGTTGAATCTCTTTGCAGTCTAAGGGACTCTCAAGAGTCTTTTCCAACACCACAGTTCAAAAGCATCAATTTTTCAGTCCTCAGCTTTCTTTATAGTCCAACTCTCACATGCATACATGACTACCAGAAAAACCATAGCTTTGACTAGACAGACATTTGTCAGCAAAGTAATGTCTCTGCTTTTTAATATGCTGTCTAGGTTGGTCATAACTTTTTTTCCCAAGAGCAAGTGTCTTTTAATATCATGACTGCAGTCACCATCTGTAGTGATTTTGGAGCCCAAAATGTTAGTTTTCTGAAGGTTGAGTTTTGAGCCAACTTTTTTCAATCTTCTCTTTCCCTTTCAACTAGAGGCTCTTTAGGTCTTTGCTTCCTGCCATAAGGCTGGTGTCATGCATATCTGAGGTTATTTATATTACACCTGGCATTCTTGATTGCACCTTGTGCTTCATCCAGCCCAGCATTTCTCATGATGTACTCTGCATATAAGTTAAATAAGCAGGGTGACAACATACAGCCTTGATGTACTCCTTTCCTGATTTGGAACCTGTCTGTTGTTCCACATCTGATTCTAATTGTTGCTACTTAACTTACACACAGATTTCTCAGGAGGCAGGTCAGGGGGTCTGGTTATTCCCATGTCTTTAAGAATTTTCCATAGTTTGTTGTGATCCACACAGTCAAAGATTTGGTGTAGTCAATACAGCAGAAGTAGATGTTTTTGTCAAACTCTCTTGCTTTCTCAATGATCCAATAGGTGTTGGCAATTTGATCTCTGCTTCCTCTGCCTTTTTCTAAATCCAGCTTGAACATCTGGAAGGTTTCAGTTCATGTACTGTTGAAGCCTGGCTTGGAGAGTTTTAAGCATTAGTTTGCTAGTGTGTGAATTAAGTGCAATTTTGTGGTAGTTTGAGCATTCTTTGGCATTGGCTTTCTTTGGGATTGGAGTGAAAACTGATTTTTTTCCAGTTCTGTGGCCACTGCCGAGGTTTCCAGATTTGCTGGCATATTGAGTGCAGAACTTTCACAACATCATCTTTTAGGATTTGAAATAGCTCAACTGGAATTCTTTCACCTCCACTAGCTTTGTTTGTAGTGATGCTTCCAAGGCCTACTTGACTTTGCATTCCAGGATGTCTGCTTCTAGTCTAGTGATCACACCATTATGGTTATCTGGATCATGAAGATCTTTTTGATCTTTGTCAATGATAATTGCCATGGTCATTTGAAAAAAAAAATAATTTTATATTCTATTTCTCTTCTTATTTTGATATAATTGATTGAACCCAGGCTTGATCCTTGAGTTGGGAAGATCTCCCTTGAAAAGGGAATTGCAGCCCACTCCAGTATTCTTACCTAGAGATTTCCATGAACAGAGGCGCCTGGCAGGTTACGGTCTCTGGAGTCTCAAGAGTTGGACATGACTGAGAAGCTAACACATGTTTATACATATAATTGACATAGCACTATATTAGTTTGGGTGCACAACTGGTGATTTGATATTTGTGATTGTTTTATTTTTGATGGAGTATGTATCAAAACACTGTAGGAAGGACTTGAAAGAAAGTTCATTTTATGAAAGAATGAAACTGAAGACAAGGTCAAATTTTAAAAGAAATTATGATCCATATATATGTATTAAAATTATTCAGAGCATTAATTCTCATTTTTATTAAAATTAAGTTCAACTTATTTCTATTGAAGATAGATCAAATCTTGTATATATTCTTATTTGAATGGTATATTTTATGCATAATTGTATGGATGGATGTATGGACTGAATGGATGTATAAATATGATACTCAATAGGAAAATATAAAATCAATGGTTTATTTCATTTCTAATGTAATATAAAATTAAAAGTAAAAGACATTTGTAAAAAGAGCTGAACATATGATATAAATACTATATATAATTATAATACATATAAATATATACTATATATAAATACAAAAGTGGTAATATACACATATTAGTATGTTCATGTACACATAGCAACATATATATGAAATATTAGATAATTTACTATTTCCAGTTTGTCTTATTCTGCTTATATATGTGTATAAATATGTAAACTTGGCAATATATAGTACAAAATTATAATATACTATACAATGCATTCAAATCCCTATCCAATGCATCTTTTTCTGCTTGTGTATATCAGCATGAGATTTTTAATACTGGCAGATATTCAAATACATAAACTGAAATAGAAAATACATAATTTCTTTCAAATTATTAAAACCCCCAAAACAAATATGCAAAATCTACTAAGGCATTCATGGGATGTTTTAAAACCCAGAAGAAATGGAATAAGGATTAAACTTGAACTGTTCCATAAAGGATAAGGATTTACTATGTGAATAGCTAGGAGTGCTTCAATTCAAGCAAAACATTAAATGATAGTGTCAAGTGCTTAGCCTGGAGCTTATTTATCATCAAATTTCTTTTCTTGGTCATAGCTTTAAGGATGTATTAATAAAAGGATAAAGGACATTTAATACTATAGGAAGAAAAAGTTAATGGCCCTAAAAGATGATCATAGCTGCTTGTTCTTGAATATTTAAAATAATTTTTCTCACTTAGAAAGTTACAAAAATGCTTCTAAAATATTGGATTTCATATGAAATGTAAATCCTTTAATTTCTTAAGAGCATTAAGTGGGCAAACTCTCAAACCAGATTTACCTTTTACTGTCCTGTCTGTTTCATGACTGACATCACTTACTTTTTTAGAGTTTTTAAGATCTATGTTGAGGGAGGCATTTATTCCTTCTGAAAAATTTTGCCTGCATTTAAAGTAACCCACAGCAAGGTGTGATTAGGCACTCATGGCCCAAACTCCTTTTTTTCCCCTATGAGCTCGTTAAACTGAGAAACAGAATTTATATGCTTTCTCCCTCAATGATTTCTTTTAAGAAAAATAGAGTGTTTTTTAATGAAACAACAAGGTTTTTTTTAACCACTTGATTGAGGTATCACTGATTTACAAAAAAAAACTGCACTTATTTAATATATACAATTTAATGAATTCAGACATATGCATGCAACAAGTAAGGTTAATTTTAACAATTTTACTTTATACTTATTGATAAATGATGATAGTCTTTTGGCTGATAGGAGTATAATTTCTAATACCGCTTTTCAAATTTTAAAGAAAGAACCAATTAGTCTTGATTGTTTACCCTGGCATTTCATGTCTTTCAGATGAAATTTCTCATTGAGAAACCATTTCTCAAATGAAAACTGACACAGTGAAATTTGTGTTTTATATTCCCATGGATTAGTTTTAGCCTTATTAGACCTGGAATATATCAAGTACCCTTGATCCCAGACCATCTATATTCCTAAAAGCCTTGCATTCCAAAAGATAAAATGACATTTTTGAAATATTTACATCCTGAGATAATTTTATTTATTTTTTGCCTAAGTATTTAATTGTTTTTATATTGATGTCATTTATCTCTTTTTCTTTTCATTCCTCCCTCCCTCCCTCCCTTCCTTCCTTCCTCTCTCTTTCCTTCTCCTTCAAATTATCAAACATTATGAATCTCTTAAATGTTTTGTACAAAGTTGATCACAAAGCTGGTCAAACAGAATTTGACTATTATATGATAATTCATATTATATGTATGCACACATGCTCTCTATTTTGTGAGCTCATGTTATTCAAAGCAGAATTTCTTTGCACTAGGTTTTATTATTGCAAGTAAAATGGCATTCAGCACTCAAAAATTGTCTATGAGCTTCTCTTTAACAGTTTGCCAGAGAATCTATCAAGAGATTTACTGGAGGGGATTGAACTTGGTTGCACAAGAAATACATCTCATGAGTACCTAATATGATAAATTTTAGAAATATGGTATAAATCTCACATTGTGACTAAAGCATCTTATATGGAAAGCTTTATTTTAAAAATTTACTTATCCAATTAATTTGCTAATTACTTAATTTTATCACTATTATTTCCAGAAATTGGAGTTATGAGAATGTAAATATGTGTTCATATAATTTGAATTACATTATAGCAAGTATCTTTATAAATTGCCATTTTGAATCTCAGAAAGTACTACAAGTCAACTGGAAACAATTTACTTCACAAAGGTAAAAACATAAAACTGTTCTTTTTTTCTCCCTCTCTCTCACTCTTTTACTCCCTTTCTATGCCACTCACCAGAAGCAAGGGCCAGCTATTCAGAAACTTGAACTCTCTTTTAGTATAATGTTTTATAATTCCAAATAAACAAAACTCTGGCCTCAAACGACATTTTATTTGACAAAACTCTTTCTCCTTTTATAAACTTTCTGGTAGGGAAAATGTATATTTGAGTCTCACGACTTCAGCACATGGACAGTTGAAGGAATTGTTTCCCAATGTGTTTCTGAAAAAAAATTTGTCTGAGGTTATAGTGCCATTTTCTCTGAAATCTACTCTAACTTTCCCAGCTCTACAGAATTTGGCTTCCGTGTCTATGCTGTTCCCTGTGTTATTCTTCCTGCCAGAGTAGCCAGGGATTATGCCAGCTTCCCCAGGCATTGCTCTGTCTAGAATGGAGTGGGTCATCAAAAATATTTTCTGAACACATACATGAATAGAAAATATGGACTGGTCTATATTATGGCTCAAACACCACTCATTTCATGTGAAGGAGATGCTGCCCTTGATGACCAGAGGAGGCAAATGGGATGAGCAAGATTTTACATAGTAAATCATTTTATCTTTATTTGTATAATATGATGATTATAATTATAGATCCTTCATGCGTCCAACCCTTTTGAATCAGATTTTTGAATATTCCCATCTTGACACAATTTTATTTGTGCTTGTATTCAACCACTTATGGACATAATAAATTGGCTACTTGATACATCTGGTAGAAAATTATCCACAATGATTCTCTTTCTATGTGTTATTAGAAAATAACTATCACTACCTGATCCAACACTCTTTTGGAACTTACCACTTGGTTAATCCTTTTGCATTATGACAGATAGGAGTAGTATTCTTCTTTTTACTATTATTAAGTAGTTTGAGTGAAGGGAGGAAAACTCTTGGGGCAAAGTAATTATGTTGAATTGCATGGTTATACTAAACAGAATTAAGTTCAGTTCAATTAAGTTTAATGCTCAAAATTATCATTTAATTGTTTCAATAACAACAAATAACAGTTGAAATACAAATGTGTGATTATTTTGCATTGACAAAAACGGATTAGAAATGACTTTCAGAAATCAAATGTGACTAAAAGATATGAGGATTACAGTACATTCAGCCTTCTGAGAGTTACCAAATAGTATATTTGGACTTCAAAAATTTTGATATCACATAAATTGACCTTAAGGAATCCTGGTGGCTCACCAGTAAAAAATCTGCCTCCAATGCAGGAGACCCAGTTTCGATCCTTGTGTCAGTAAGACCCCCTGGAGGAGGAAATGGCAACACACTTCAGTATTTTTGCCTGGGAAATCCCATGGACAGAGAAACTTGGCAGACTGTAGCTGATGGGCCTGCAAGAGTTGGGTACAACTTAGAGATTAAACCACTACCACCAAATTGACCTAAGAAAAAGGACTGACATGAATTGTGAGGTATGCTAAATTTATCTACCTGTGTTAAGATGGAGCTGTGCTTCACACATTCTTTGTATTCATAAGCTCATTCACTCTAGAAAATGGTCCTAAAAATGGTATTAAAAATTACCTGTGGGGAACTGTGACAGGTTCTCCACAGTCCCCCTGCCATTAAAAACTGTTAAATTGTACAAAATGTATGCTGCAACTGTTTTCAGGCAGAAGAGAAGAGGGAAATGTACATTACGAGCTCTGTATTTGGCCCAGATCTCTATCTGTGGATAATTGCCTGGCTGTGACACAAGGAAGCATTCCACAGAGGTCCTGTTAAAGGGAGAGAGCTCAGAGACTGGGGCTGCTGACGGAAACTCTGGAGCCTGGCACTGGAAAAGAAGAAGCAGATTAGTATTCTATTTTGATCAGGGGTTTTCTTTAAGAACTTGGATAACGACTAGGCTCTGGAACTCTAAGAAATACCAAGGGAATACTAATGAACAAGGTAGATATGGTCTCTTCCATTATAGATCTTACAGTTTGGTCGGAGAAGTAGTCTTTGAACAGAAAATCGCATAATTGATTAATTAATAACCAGTAACATAGCAGAGGGAGATCCAGTCTAAAGTGTCAAATATAAATGCATCAGTCATATATATGTCTATAAATACTTTGAAAGTTTCAAAACTTACATAAATTATTTTTTTTACAAAAGTCTTCATAGAAAATAATTTTTATATTTAATTACATTAAATGAAGTTAGTGAAAATAATTATTTTATTTAATTTTTAGCTTTTGCCTTTCTAAAACATAAAGGCTATGCTAACCTAAATATAGGTAAACATAACTGAGAGAGAGAGACTTAACTAGGTGGTCACAATATATCCACGGGAGTTTTTGTTTTGTGTTGGGGCAATAGTAAGTAGTAAACAGATAGTAAATCCTATAGCTTATGTTTTCAGGGAAATAACTGTTAAAAACAAAAAGAAAGTTTATATACTGATATTATGCTAAGCTTGATGTCATTCTCCTTTTTATTCTCATGTTCTCTCTTTCTCCTTCTGTCTCTTTATCTCTCTCTAATCTTATTTAATTCAAACAGTGATACAATATGTAAGCAGTATAATTTCTCTTGTCTGAATAAACTAAAATTTAGAGATTTTTAAGCAGTTTTCTCAGAAAAACAAATTAAGTGGCACAGGGTGAAATTCAAATGTAATTTTCTCTGATAAAATCCTGTACTCTTACTTGATTCGTTGTGTTTTGCAAAACATTTATTAAATGCTTCAGTTCCGTTCAGTTGCTCAGTCATGTCTGACTCTTTGTGACTCCATGAACCACAGCATGCCAGGCCTCCCTGTCCATCACCAACTTCAGGAATCCACCGAAACCCATATCCCTTGAGTCGGTGGTGCCATCCAACCATCTTATCCTCTGTTGTCTCCTTCTCCTGCCCTCAATCTTTCCCAGCATCAGGGTCTTTTCCAATGAGTCAGCTCTTTGCATCAGGTGGCCAAAGTATTGAAGCTTCAGCTTCAACATCAGTCCTTCCAATGAACACCCAGGACTGATCTGCTTCAGGATGGACTGGTTGGATCTCCTTGCAGTCCAAGGGACTCTCAAGAGTCTTCTCCAAATGCTTACCTTGGACTAAAGTTTATTTTAGGCAAGAAAGAAATAAAGATGAGTTGGATATGAGTCTTGATTGCAGGGTGGTATCCTAGATACACATAAAAGTAATGGAGAGCAATAACTTTTTAAGAAAGAAAAAGCAGAAATGCCAAATATCTACAGGGTTAGAGGGTTAAAGAGGTCTTCACAGAAGAGACACCTTTAAGCTAAATCTTAAAGAAAAGTCAGAGTTTGCCCTGTAGGAAATGAATGTGAAAGGATATTGCAGGCAGGAAAATAACATATAGTAAAATCAAGGACTCAAAAGACTCTTTATACAACTACAGTACAGTATGCATTATTAAACATGTTTCTGAAAAAAAAAAAAAAAGAGAGAGAGCGAGCTAGAGAGCCAATGTCTTCACAAGCAGTGAGAGTTTTAATTAAATGGCTTATTGATTCTCAATATGAGAAAGAATTTCATATATTCTTAATTTTTATTTTAAAGAAGTATGCTGTCTTAATTTTTTTCTTAATGTGCAGTTTATCTAAGCCTCAATTTGGGAAAAAAACCCTCTCAGTTGAGTAGAAAAGTGCATCTGTTTCGTGAAAAGAGTAATAAATGGCTCAAAGCAATCAATTACCCAAATTGTAGTTTCAAGTTTTGTTTTTCTATTTATTTATTAAATGGCTTTGAGAGAATTTGTTTGACATGAAATCAGAAGAGGTTTGTGGAAATTGTATTATCTATTTCATGACAACGCATAATAAGCTACCGAATGAAGGATTAGTTACCTTTGTCATTGAACAGTTAAAGGGAATATAAGTTTATTTTCTGGCCAGCAGAATACATTAACTTGGATGTTCTTTGCATATTTTTACATTCCAAAAGTGTTTTTTTTTCTTTTTTTTGCAATAGATAACATCTAAATGCTATATCAAAAGCCAAGAATGCTTTTCATCTTTCCAGTTTGACATGTATTTTTATTCAAGAATATTCCCATATATACCAAAATCCTGTTTGACCAATTGCAATCATCATTTTCTCTTCCTTGTGCCCTCATCCGTACTTAAATCATCAACTCTTGTTAGTGAGCCAGTTATTTCCAAAGGGAGCTTTATTCTCCTTTTTCTAAAGATGAAAATAACATGAATGATTAAATGCTACATGTAAATGGGAGATTCCAATTTAATGCTGTAATGGACTGAAATGTGTCATTCCTCCTCCCTCCCCCAAAAAAGTCCTGTGTTGAAACTCTAGTCTCCCATGAGATTGTATGTAGAAACTTTAATGAAGTAATAAAGGTTAAATGAGGTCATAAAGTTGAACTTCTAACATGATAGGACAATTGTCTTTAAGAAAAAGAGACAGGAGACAACTCTTTCTTCCCGTGCACAGAGGAATGACCATGTGAGATCACAGTGAGAGGGAAGCCATCTGCAAGCAAGGAAGAGTCTCACCAGAAACCAACTCTGCTGGCCCCTTGGTCTTGGACTTCCAGCCTTCAGACTGCTATATAAATTTATTTTCTTTAAGCTACTCCAATAGTGGTATGGAGAAGGCAATGGCACCCCACTCCAGTACTCTTGCCTGGAAAATCCCATGGACGGAGGAGCCTGATAGGCTGCAGTTCATGGGGTCGCTAAGAGTCAGACATGACTGAACGACTTCACTTTCACTTTTCACTTTCATGCATTGGAGAAGGAAATGGCAACCCACTCCAGTGTTCTTGCCTGGAGAATCCCAGGGACGGGGGAGCCTGGTGGGCCGCCGTCTATGGGGTCGCATAGAGTTGGACACAACTGAAGCAACTTAGCATGCATTCATGCACACAATAGTGGTATGGTATCCTATCATGGCAGCCCTAGGAGAATAATATAAATGGTAACTTGGTACTTTCTAAGATACAGGAATGAGAACAACTTACCACCCCCTTCCCTCCCACTACACACACACACTCAAAGAGTTTCATTGGAAATATCTGACAGACTTTGAAGATGGACTTATAACACATAGATTCTGTAAAGTAGATTTAACTCTATAGAACTTTGTGTAGCTTCAATACATTCTAGAGTTGTGCTGCTCCAGAATGACCATGGGTGTTCACTCTTTAAACCTAACTTACATTTGCCTCTTGCCAATGAATGAGCAGTAAATGAATCCTAGGTGCAACTTATACAACTGTTTTCCTTCAAGTTGCCAAAGATTTGGAAAAGGAACTAAATTTTGTACTGGTTCAAAAAATACTGTTGTTTATGTCAAATAATATCTACTCTTATTAGTTTGACAGACTATTTAATATCATTAATTGAAAAAATGTAGTCAAATACTTGAGTCCCACTTTCAATTTGACTTTGAGAAAGTGATTCAGGAGAAATCTGTTTATCAAAAAGAATTAAAGAAAATAACAATTAATACCTGGATTTTGCGATGGATAAATAAGAAAAGCACCTATTAAGTATCTGATACATAAGAGCTCCATCAATGCTTAATATGAATTATTAAGAAAAATGTACTGTGACATACATTTTGAAATGTGTAGGAACACATTATTGTGCTTTCTTCCATTATGATTATACTTGTCTAGTTCTATGTGTTATTGTTTTATTTTTTTTAAAGAAGTCCATATGCTCTTAATCATGTCTGACTCTGCAATACTTTTGACTGTAGCCCACCAGGCTCCTCTATCCTTAGGAATTTTTAGACAATCCTGGAGTAGGTTGCCATTTCCTTCTCCAGGGGATCTTCCAAACTCAGGGATCAAACCATCATATCCTATGTCTTCTGCATTGCAGGTGAATTCTTTACCTGCTGAACCAATGGGGAAGCCCTTTATAAGAAGAATTTTACTTAATTCGAATTTTCTTAACATCAAATTCTTATTCACCTTATTCAAATATGACATTAAGTAAAGCATTCCTCTGGAAAATGAATGATTGACACATTTAGAAAAAAATGGAAACACTAAAATCCTAAGGAATTTTAATTTGGTTTAAATGAGCTAACCAAAATTACCACAGCATTGAATCTTTTCTTACCAAACCCTATAGCATAAGTTCCTGAGCTATTACTAAATATAATTATCTCCATATTAAATTAAAATTTTAGACTCAAATTCTATCAGTTTGGCATTGATGAATTTTCTTCCCCACAGGGAGTGTTAGTACAGCCATAAGAGCCTTCAAATACTTAATACTCGTTTTGTTCCTAGATCAAACTTACAATGGAAAGAGTTATTTCCATTTAAAAAGTGAAGGACCTAAATCTAGTAGTCAAGGTTGCTATGATTAAAAGAAGAAATTGAGGCATATCAAATTTTCAAGAACTTCTTTGAGTAAAATTGATTCAAATGAAGCAACATACAATCTAGTAGATAGAAAGGAGGTCTGTGGTGCTCCTCAAAAATGAAAAACACTTTTATGGGTTGAAGGGAACAGGAATAAGCTACAAGGCCAAAAAAAAGGGGGAGGGGGCTGATTATTGCAAAATTAGTTACCCTTAGGAGATGGCAGGAGTCTATCAGGCAGATTACTTAACTAAGGCTAATCAGACAGTTGATTGACTGGTTTAAGATTCTATTTTTGAGAGAGCCAAAACTGTAGTTAAGTCTTGGTTTGGTGACCTGCGCTTAGCACAAGCCATTCAATTTTGGCCCTTGTGTCTTGTTTCTAACACTAAGCATAAAGGTTGAAAGAATTTTGAACTATCTCATTCCAATGTTCATGTTCTTTTTACTGCTACTAAAAATTTAGATTTCACAAGTCATTTTTCACATGCAATTCTTTTTTCATTTTTTAAAAACATTTTGATTCCATTTGTTATAACTGACATTGCATTGCCTGTAAACAGTTTCAATTAATAATATAATATGGAAGGGAAAAAATATAGTGATATTAGCTCCTAGGAAAGTGCAAAATTCTAGTGTATTAATGTCAATATCAACATTGTTTGTAATACACGAGTCTTTAAAAAATATAAAATAAGTTATAACTGAGAAATCTTATTTTTAAGAAAATGTTGTTGTTAAGTCACTAAGTCATGTCCGGCTCTTTGAGATCCCTTGGACTATAGGCCGGCCAGGCTCCTTTGTCTATGGAATTTTTGAGGCAGGAATAATGGAGTGGGTTGCCATTTCCTTCTCTAAGGGGTTTTCTGACCCAGGGATTGAACCCACATCTCTTGCATTGGCAGGCAGATTCTTTACCACTGAGTCACAAGGGAAGCCCCTTTAAGAGAATGGATCTGGGTTAAAAAAAGTATCTGCAGCTCAAATAAAGTTAATACTTCTAGCATATGAAATTAGATGTTATACCTAAGTCCAAGTGACCCTTACCTGAGATTATGGAAAAAAAACAAGAATTGTAAAGAAAATTCAGAGAGGCTAATTTACTAAAGATAAAAAAGAATTTCTGTTGGATGATTACTTAACTATAATGTCAAAGATTCCAGATTTTACAAACTGAGATAATTAAAGTAGGTGATACTAATATCATTAAACTGGGTTCTTTGGTGATTAGATATTAAAGTATTTCAAAAGATTCTCTTGTTTTAATCAATGGAAGTGCCCACAAAAGGTGAATTAAGTATGGTATTATTTTACTTAGTTTACATGTGATTAACCTTTAAGGAGGAAAAGATACAGGCTTAAGTATTTGCTTTCAAATTAATAGGCATTCATTTTTAAATCAAAGGAATTTCCTTGTTAGCAATATGAAAAAATATCTATTTAAAATAATTTTTTTTCTAGGGCTTTTATAACTACCACCAAAAATAGATGCTAAGATACAGAAAATAAATGAAAATACATGACATTGTAGATTAGATGACAATTTCAGGATTCCTATAGAATAGTCACATACAATAAAAGACACACAGCTAAATTTGAATTTCAGAAAAACAGTAGATATTTGTTTAGTATATGTCACAAGCTAAATTGTGTTCCCTCCAAATTCATGCACTGAAGTTCTATTCCCCTCTGCATCTTAATGTGACTGTATTTGATGATGTGCGTGTGTGCTTAGTCGCTTAGTCATGTGGGGCTTGATTGACCCATGGACCGTAGCCCACCAGGCTCCTCTGTCCATGGGGTTCTCCAGACAAAAATATTGGAGTGGGTTACCATTCCTTTCTCCAAGGGATCTGCCTGACCCAGGAATTGAACCCATGTCTCTTGTGTCTCCTGCATTGGCAAGCAGATTCTATACCACTATGCCACCTGGGGTACTCTTGCCTGGAAAATCCCATGGACGGAGGAGCCTGGAAGGCTGCAGTCCATGGGGTCGCTGAGGGTCAGACATGACTGAACGACTTCACTTTCACTTTTCACTTTCATGCATTGGAGAAGAAAATGGCAACCCACTCCAGTGTTCTTGCCTGGAGAATCCCAGGGACGGGGGAGCCTGATGAGCTTCCGTCTATGGGGTCGCACAGAGTCGAACAAGACTGAAGCAACTTAGCAGCAGCAGCAGCAGTGCCACCTGGGAATCCCATTTTTGAAGATAGATACTATAAAAAGGTAATTAAGTTAAAATGATGTTATTAGGATAGGCCAGTATCAGTGGTGTTGTTATAAAAAGAGGAAATTTGGACATCGATATGTACAGAAGGAAGACATGTACAAACACAGGGAGAAGATAGCCACCGACAAGCCAAGGAGAGAGACCCCAGAAGAAACCAACCCTGGCAACCTTGCCTCAGAGCTCTGGCTCCCAAACTATGAGAAAATAAATTTCAGATGTTTAATCAACACAATCTGTGATATTTTATTTTGAAAGCCCTTACAAGTGAATACAGTATACTTTATTCACTTAATTTGGCAATTACAATTATGAAAAGTTGTAATTTAATACAGTGAAGGTAATGCTTTAAAAGAACCGGGTAAGAACATTAACTATTAATTTTCTGTCATTAACATTCATGCTTGTATCCAGATTCTAATCACCTTTTGTAAAGGGGAGAACTCAGTATTTTAATTTACTTACATTTTGTATTTGAAATTACATTAAGGATAGTTCCATGGACAAAATTCAACTGAACTTCTTATTTTCAATACTTAATATAGTTCTGTACTCTCTGAATGTAGGATACAATCTTTTAGGACCTCTGCAACCTCAAATTTCTGGGATTTTATGATATGGACCTAAAGGGGAAAAAAACCACTCACTTTATTCATTTCTTTGTCACATTATTCCCTATTCTTTTATTTTTTTTAATTGTTAAATCTCTTTTTTCCTATTCTTTTAAATTCACTCTTTTCCTGTTCATAATATGGCTATGTTAGTCTCAGTTGTGTCCAATTCTGCAATTCCATGGACTGTAGGCCACCAGGCTAGTCTGTCCATAGAATTCTCCAGGCAAGAATACAGGAGTGGGCAGCCATTCCCTTCTCCAGGGGAACTTCCTGACACAGGGATCAAACCCTGGTCTCCCACATTGTAGGCAGAGTCTGTCTGAGACACTAGAGAGGACCTTTGTTCATAATAGGCTTTAGTTTTTAAAGGAAATGTATAATATGTAAAACAAGAAAGTAGAAAATAAAAGTTATTATTATTTCCACCACCTGAAAATAACAATTTTAACATGTTTTTGATCATTTCCTTCTCTTAATTTCATTGTATTCGATGAATTTTAAGTGGTCTGTGTATATGTGTGTGTGTATGCATGTATAGGTGAGTATACATCCCCTTCGAACACCTCCTACACATACACTCGTATTATGTGGAAACATCTATAATGAGAGAACAAAACTTTTAACAGTTTTATCTTTTGTAGTGGCCAAGAGAATTAACTTTTAAAGTTTACAACTGCAGGGACAAAAGTCACTATGCAGCCCAGGAAGTGGGCTTTTATTTCCATCACGTGATTGGCATTAAAGCTATGCTTCCCTCTGGCTGCTCTCAGATGATAATTAAGCATGGTACTGATGTGAAGGCAAGCCAATTTCTGGGGATCATGACCCTTCTCATGGGCAACTTTGGTGCAAGTACTCCCCAGTGGCCTTGCTGAATGTTCCTTAGACTTGCACTACAACTAAGATGCTTCTGCCCAATTTATTTTCTTCCTTTCCTCCCCTCACCTTTCCTGTTTCCCTTCTTTTCTTCTTTTTCCCCTTCCTGCTTTCCTTCCTTCTCTCTTTCCCTTAGTGTCCTGTTTTCCCGAGGCCCCAAATATCACAGAGGTCACTGCCAAACCAGTTCAGAGGTATAAACTTATTACTGGAAACACAAAGGTGAAGAAGGCAGACAAAGTCCTCATAAAACAGTTCATATTCTAATTAGAAGAAATAGACAATAAATGCATAAGTACATATAAATATATCAAAATGCTACATAACAGTAGATGCTATGGTAATATTATGGTAATTGACAAGGAATCAATTATAGGTTGGGTAGGTAAAGAAAAAGTCTCAATAAATGGCAGTTAAGGGAGATATTCCTAACAGGAAGTAGCCCTAGTAAGCAGCCTTGTGAAGGTCAAGGGGAAAATCTTCCAACTCAAAGATCAGGGAAAAATCTAGGTTGACAAAATAAAGACAAGAAATGAAGTCAATAAGAATTGAGGTTAGAGACATGATAAGAAACAGGACCAAGGAAACCTTTAAAAAACAGTGTATTATGTTTGGACATAAGCCAGAATAATATGTTTGGATATGTGATGAGAATCACTGGAGGATTTTAAGAAAAGGAATTTTAGGATATGATTTATATTTTAAAAGACCATGCTATATGAAGAGAGATAATCAGAGGCAATAATAACATAAAAATATTAGAAGCCTATTCTACTATTCTAATAGTTCAGAAAAGAAATAGTGGTGATTTCACCTGTAGCAATAGGGGAAAAAAAAAGTGAAAGTTAGTTACACAGTTGTGTCTGACTCTTCATGATCCCATGGACTGTAGCCTTCCCGGCTCCTCTGTCCATGGAACTGCCCAGGCATGAGTACTGGAGTGGGTTGCCATTTCCTTCTCCACGGGATCTTCCTGAACCAGGGATCAAACCCAGCTCTCCTTCATGCAGGCAGATTCTTTACCAACTGAGTCACTAGGGAAGAGTAGCAACAGAGAATGTGAAAAATGGTCTAATTTAGGATGAACTTTGGAATAAACTTGCTGATGGATTGGATACAAGGAATGGAGGAAGAACTATCATGGACAATGTCAATATACAGTGTTTACAAACTGGGTAAATAGGCTTACAGTGGTCCTGCTAACAGCGACTGAGGTGGATAATATGTGTGTATGTATTGGATACATTTTCCACCCTTGATACGCAAAAAGATATGTACTTGTGCCTAGGCACATGCTTAGTGGCAGAGGGAGACTGCTGCCCAGGAAGAAGGTAAAGATCAGTGAGAGGGTCCCATAACAAGAGAGGTCGTGTGTGTTCATACCAGCATGGAGAGAACATGAGAGCTGCCCAGTATCCTCTGGCCCCAGGAGCAGCTTCAGAGCTCAAGAATACACAGCTAGATTGGTAGATGGCTGGCATTGAAGTACATCTGTTGAAATTGGCCTTACTGACAGTAGATGCTCCTGTTTGTATAGCTTGTTCTTTCCCCACCAGTGTAGTTCAGTTCAGTTCAGTTCAGTTGCTCATAAGTGCGACTCCATGGACTGTAGCACACCAGGCTTCCCTGCCCATCACCAATTCCTGGAGCTTACTCAAACTCATGTCCATCAAGTAGATGATGTCATCCAACCATCTCATCCTCTGTCATCCCCTTCTCCTCACACCATCGATCTTTCCCAGTATAATGGTCTTTTCCAATGAGTCAGTTCTTTGAATCAGGTATTGGAGCTTCAGCTTCAGCATCAGTCCTTCCAATGAACACTCCGGACTGATTTCCTTTAGGATTGACTGGTTTGATCTCCTTGCACTACAAGGGACGCTCAAGAGTCTTCTCCAACACCACAGTTCAAAAGCATCAGTTCTTCTGCACTCAAATTTCTTTATAGTCCAACTCTCATATCCATGCATGACTACTGGAAAAACTATAGCTTTGACTACATGGAATTTTGTGGGAAATGTAATGTCTCTGCTTTTTAATATGCTGTCTAGGTTGGTCATAACTTTTCTTCCAAGGAGCAAGCATCTTTTAAATTCATGGCTGCACCACCTACACTGCACCATCTGCAGTGATTTTGGAGACCCCCAAAATAAAGTCTTTCACCGTTTCCATTGTTTCTCCAACTATTTGCCATGAAGTGATGGGATCAGATGCCATGATCTTGGTTTTCTGAATGTTGAGTTTTAAGCCAGCTTTTTCACTCTCCTCTTTCACTTTCATCAAGAGGCTCTTTAGTTCTTCCTTTCTACCATAAGGGTGGTGTCATCTGCATATCTGTTATTGATATTTCTCCAGGCAGTCTTGATTTCAGCTTGTAGTTCATCCAGCCCAGCCTTTCTTATGATGTACTCTGCATATAAGTTAAATAAGCAGGGTAACAATATACAGCCTTGACCACTCCTTTCCCAATTTGCAACCAGTCTTTTGTTCCATGTCTGGTTCTAACTGTTGCTTCTTGACCTGCATACAGATTTCTCAGGAGACAGGTTAAAAGAAAAATAAAGGCAAAATGGTTGTCTGAGGAGGAGTTACAAATATCTGAGAAAAGAAGGGAAGCTAAATGTGAAGGAGAAAAGGAAAGATACACCCACCAGTGTAAGCCATCAGCAAATCTTTCAACCACAGGAGAAGGAAAATCAACATGGAAGAAGAACTGACTGATTGGAAGGAAGGGGACCATGTTACTCATCACAACATCTCTAAACATAACATAAAATATATAATCAACAGTTCACAATAAATGTAGCATTAAATCTGTGCCCCAGTCTCCATAGAAAGTCTACTGGAGTTCATTAGATATGCTAGATCACAAAGCACCTTCTACTACTAATATATTTATAAAATCAGAACTCTTATTATAGTCAGGTTAAAATAATTTCATCATTTGTTAATCCGAAAGTAACTGATGATGTACTATTAATAGTTATAACACGACATGGGCAAAATCAGTCATATGAAGCCCATATCTATGTATTCAGTGATTAGCTGCCTTGGATTGTTTGCATTGCTATCACCACATATACTTTTTAATTTAAATTAGTAAAACCCAATGTTATTTTAAATGTTTTCCAAAAGTCACAGCACAGTGCAGTATTTCAAGAAGCATAAACTTGGAGAAGATTGTCACATACCAGGCAATGCAACTAAAGCTTGCAGGTATTTTTAAGTCTTTTATAAGCGGGTCTTCACTGATGGCTCAGTTGGTAAAGAATCCGCCCGTAATGTAGGAGACCCTGGTTAGATTCCTGGGCCAGGAAGATCCGCTGGAGAAGGGATAGGCTACCCACTCCAGGATTCTTGGGCTTCCCTTGTGGCTCAGCTGGAAAAGAATCCACCTGCATTCTAGGAGACCTGGGTTTAATCCCAGGGTTGGGAAGATCCCCTGGAGAAGGGAAAGGCTACCCCCTCCAGTATTCTGTCCTGGATAATTCCATGGATCATACAGTCCATGAGGTAGCAAAGAATCAGACACAGCTGAGCAACTTTCACTTTATAGTAGATCCCAGAAAAATTATGGCTAGAAGGCTGTGTCTAGCAAAAGCATAATTCTTATACTGAATATCCATCAAAAGTCTCTGGATTATTCTCAACACAAATATTTAGTTTTTAAGAATATGTAACTTAATTAATGGAATAAAGTGAAACTCTATTTCACCAGAAGAAATGCAAACAAAATCCTAGAATTGACCACCTGCTTTGAAGATATGTTTTGCATTTTAAAGAAACTAAAGAATTCAAGGCCCTGAACATGGTATAGAAAATAAAACCCCTCACTGTGAAATCTCAGGTAATTCAGACTATAAAAACTTAAGAATTTGAATAAAGCTTAGACTTAATTTTATCATGATACTTATGGGAGACATTTTATATAATAGTAGATAAAGAGTTGTTCTTTAGTTGCTAAGTCATATCTGCCTCTTTGAGATCCCATGGACTGTAGCCCACTAGTCTCTCTGTCCATGGGATTATCCAAGCAAGACTACTGGAGTGGGTTGCCATTTCCTTCTCCAGGGGATATTCTCAATCCAGGGACTGAACTCTCATCTCCTGAATCTTCAGGTGGATTCTTTACCACTGGATCACCAGGGAAGCCCAGTAGATAAAGATACCTTACTGTTATTTGTGAAATTTAGGATGAAGTTAGGGATATTACATATAATATTTCTATTTGATAGAATAAGAACTACTTATCTAAAATAAAGATATTACTATTTATACAAAATTAAAATATTATTTAAATGTAACAGGTTCTACAATACCTAGGATTTAAAGAATGACGATTCTTGACCTAGCAAAACTACTATGAAATCCTTATGTGATTGAGGGCAAGGGACTACATCTTTTGGAGCTAAGTTCTTCATTTATATCATCTAGATGGCTTATTCCACAGATTGATAATGAAATTAATGAATTTGAACACTGAATACACTTGCAGAAAGGGGTAATTATTTAAACATTTCTGGTTATTAATCCTATGGTAGCATCTAGGATGTAGTGTAATTTTCTTCTTAATATTCATTTACTTAATGAAGTAATCTAAGCTTTAATAAAAAATGTTCTTCATGGAATATAATAAAGTCATTTTCTTTTAAAATTAAAAACAGACTGTAAACTTTATTTTTCCTGAAATAGCACTTTGAATAAATAGTTTATTCCTGTTTATACTGCTTTTCTCATGGTATATATTTCTGGCATTTCCACTCTCTCATGTACATTAAGAATATAATTATAAAGGTTGCATAGTACTGTATAATATAGATAAGATAACGTGTAAATAATGTATTGCTGTTAGATATAGATACTGCTTTTAATATTTACTCAATAATACTACTACAGTGAATGTTGATAAATATAAATGTGTGTGTATGTGTGTGTGTTCATGTTTGTGTGTTAAATTCCTTGGGAAAAACAATAAGAATGTTATTATTGTATCAAAATACATGAGCATTTATAAGACGTTTGATACACACTGCCCCATTCTCCACAGAAAGTCTACTGGAGTTTATGGTGCCACCTGTAGTATGGCGGATGGGGCAGTGGGGGGTTTCTTTTGGTGTATCCTCATTGTGCCACCGTTATTACCTATGTTACTTGGAAATACATTAACATTCTCTAATTTCCTTGTTTGTAAAAGAAAACAAGTACCTCTTACTCCAACCCAGTCATCATGGTCATTATATGAAATTCAGTTCAGTTCAGTTCAATTTAGTCACTCAGTCGTGTCTGACTCTTTGTGACCCCATGAATTGCAGCACACCAGGCCTCCCTGTCCATCATCAACTCCTGGAGTTCACTCAGTCTCACGTCCATCGAGTCAGTGATGCCATCCAGCCATCTCATCCTCTGTCGTCCCCTCCTCCTCCTGCCCCCAGTCCCTCCCAGCATCAGAGTCTTTTCCAATGAGTCAACTCTTCGCATGAGGTGGCCAAAGTACTGGAGTTTCAGCTTTAGCATCATTCCTTCCAAAGGGAGGAGGGTTCAGGATGGGGAACACGTGTATTCTGGTGGCGGATCCATCTCGATGTATAGTAAAAGTAATACAATATTGTAAAGTTAAGCAAAAAAAAAAAAAAAAAAAAAAAAAAAATCCCAGGGCTGATCTCCTTCAGAATGGACTGGTTGGATCTCCTTGCAGTCCAAGGGACTCTCAGGAGTCTTCTCCAACACCACAGTTCAAAAGCATCAATTCTTTGGTGCTCAGCCTTCTTCACAGTCCAACTCTCACATCCATACATGACCACAGGAAAAACCATAGCCTTGACTAGACGGACCTTTGTTGGCAAAGTGATGTCTCTGCTTTTGAATATGCTATCTAGGTTGGTCATAACTTTCCTTTCAAGGAGTAAGCGTCTTTTAATTTCATGGCTGTAGTCACCATCTGAAGTGATTTTGGAGCCCAAATAAATAAAGTCTGACATTGTAGTAATAAATCCCATCCCTCTGCTCT
The DNA here is from genome assembly GCA_935064755.1 of Tragelaphus eurycerus. Classification (NCBI taxonomy): domain Eukaryota; kingdom Metazoa; phylum Chordata; class Mammalia; order Artiodactyla; family Bovidae; genus Tragelaphus; species Tragelaphus eurycerus. The sequence continues at coordinate 36,672,190 of CAKXYN010000004.1, read as the reverse complement.
TTCTGCTATATGCCCCTTCTCTTTTAGAAATCCAATCTATTTTAGTGCCTTTACACACATCACCTTTTTAACTATGCTGCTTGTTCCTAAGTGTCTCATTGAAATTCTTCTCTGCTTGAAACTGTTTCCTGGATATGTTATTTTGAATATTTTGTGGTCACATGAAATCCTAAAACCCAATTGCTTCATCTTTTCATCTTAGTTTTGTTTTCTCTTTCCATATAGCAGTTGAATTCCCAGGAGGTAACACAAACAATAAAGTTATCTTTAACTCATCCTCCGATTATACCTAATGCATATTCTTTTTCTTACTAAATCTTCATGATATGTGTTTTCTGAAATATCTCTCATACATGCTTGTAGAGTCCCTGTGTCACCAGTGTTATCCCAGGTTTCATGGTCTCCTGTTTGAACGTGGCAGCTCTTTTCTAAGTGAGCAATCATAATTGGTTCTCATTTCATATATTTATAGCTTTCATTTATTTATACATTGCCAATTCAAAAAAAAGATGTGTATTATTTTATCTCTTATAAAGAATAAAACTGAAAAAAAATAAGTAAGGACAAGTGTGGAATAATGAATACTTTTGGGTGTACATGTTTTGTTTTTTTAAAAAAAATCTAGGCTAAGTGAAACTTTTAGATCTGAGGACAACATTTAGCTTTGAATTATCTCCCAGACTCAAATATCTTCCAATTCACTCTGCACATAGCTTCAGGACAGAAAACTACCAGAAATGTGGCAAGTAATATTTCTTTTAACTATTGCTTCCTTTGTGTCACTCCCAGGGTAAAAATCTTCAATGACTCGCTTATTCTATCGCAGGGGTCTAACTATCTAATTTTAAAACCATTTATAATTTTGTTTCATACAGTATATCTAATTTAATTGCCTACACACGACCATTATACACTATTCTTGTCAATGTCCCTTTTTATCAAATGAGAGTACCATACAATTTCCTGTTTTCATTTACTTAATTTCACTCACACTTGAATTCTTTTCATTTCCACTTTTTTTTTTACTCTTTACATTTCAACATCTTTCTCAATTCCTCCTAGCTTCACTATCTCTTCAAAAAATGCTAAGATTATTCAAGCTTCCATTGATTCTTTTCTCCAATTGTTGATTCATTATATATATTTTAAGATCTATTTATTATAATTTAATTTCTGATACATAATAACAGCAAATCAAACATGACTTTTGCAAATAACATTCTATTGAATATATGAATTGTGCATGCATATTACATAATAGGATATATAAAAAAGCATGATACATGAAAACATTCATATATATTTATTTAAAAATTTAGAAATACATAAATATTCAAAATATGTAAAATTATAAGCCATAATTTAAACCTGAAATTAAGAATACAGGTACTATGATGGCATAGAATATAGATATCTTAACTATTCTTAGAGACGAGATAAAAATTTCTAAACACTCTGTGTTTTTTTCCCCCCACACCACTGGCTTTTGAGCTGAAGTTTTTCAAAACTTCTGTGTCTTGTGGCACTTAGGCACAATTCAAAGTACAAGATAGGTGCTTAATACACTTACAGTTTGGATATATTATGAAAGTAAAAAAAATGCATATATTTCTATTTTAATTTACTTGGAAACTAAAATTACTTTCAGAACCACATTTAAGATAATAGTGATATTGTTACTACTCAAAAGGTTAGCTTCTTTGGAGTTAAATTTGTGAGACCTATGCATTCAAAGTGATTTCAAGAGGAGCTTATTGTACAAAAGAAGAATTACACTTTATAGGGGCGGCCTGGCCTGATTCTCTGGAAGGACTTGAGTTCATTTCATTGGAAATGCAGAGTACACATCTCAGTTTAATTTGGATCAATTAAGATACTAGAAGAATGATAAACATTATATTTGTGAAAACAGAAGCTTGAGCTGATTAACAGATGACCAGAATACTTAATATGTTAGAAAAAGAACATCTCTGTTAGTTGGGGGAAAAAAAAAAAAAATTGAAATTGCACAGTTACTGGACAGAGATGAGAGAGAGATGATAAAAATAAACTAAGAAAGTAGGGGAGTGTAGAGTTCCAAGGTGTGACAATACCAATAAACAGAGAACCAAAATGATTAAGGAGTACTAGTCTGAATTAGAAGAAGAGATGTTAGTAAATTTATAATACATTATATAATATGGTGTACTCTGTTAAGACATACCTTTGCTTAATGTAAGTGGGAAAGAATTATAATTAGAATACATTATTTTTAAAAAATGATTGGTGTTCAGCTTTTGAAGAACTAACCATAATTAATATGTTTATTGTGAAATATTGGCTCCATTAGAACCATGTACTAAAAGTATTCCCAATTAATTCTGAGACAGCCATATATGAAAAATGGAAAGGAAGGTAGTTGTTGATAAGAAAAATGAGAAAAGTAACAATTTCTATACATTTCTGGAAAAGATTAGTCAAGATGTATTGATTTTAATGTGTTTGAGTCAGAATGCAAATTATAGGAGACATTTTGCCATGTTGTCACAAAAGTAAAGATCTTGCTTATCTAAGGTTCAATTTTAAATTAATTTTTAGGATTTGAGAATTTGAGAATAATGTTAAGGGTGTGTGCCTTTATCTAACATGTGCAAAAATGACATATAAAACTCAATAATTTAAAAAGAATAACTCAATAAAGGGAACTTCCCAGGTGGTGCTAGTGGTAAAGAACCTGCCTGCCAGTGAAGGAGACAAAAGAGATGTGGGTTTGATCCTTGGGTCAGGAAGGTCCCCTGGAGGAGGGCGTGGGGACTCACCCCAGTTTCTTGCCTGGAGAATCCCCATGGATAGAGGAGCCTGGTGGGCTACAGTTCATAGGATCACAAAAAGTTGGAAATGGCTGAAGCAACTTTGAACAAAGTATATAAATAGACATTTCTCTAAAGAAGATAAATAAATGGCTAAAAAGCAAGTGAAGAGAAGCTCAATGTCTTTAGCCATCAGGGAAATGCAAATCAAAACCACAGTAAGATAGCACTTCCTAGCCACTCTGAAGGTTAAAAAAGATTGATAATCACATGTGTGGACAATGATGTGGAGAAACTGAATCTCTCATAAACTACTGATAGGAATGTAAAATGGCTCAGCCATGTTGAAAAACATCCTGGCAATTGCTCACATGGTTAAACTATTTGACCGAGGAATTTCACTGCTAGACACAGAGACCCAAGAGAACTGAAAACATATGTTCTGGCAAAAACTTCCTCATGAATAGTCATATTATTCAGAGTAGCCAAAAAGTGTGTGGGGGGGGGAAGTGCCTATTAACCAATGAAATGATAAATAAAATATGGTATGCCTACATAACAGAATATTGTTTGGCAATAAAGAAACGAAGTATGATACATGCTATAACATGGATGGACCTTGAAAATATTATTTTTAGCGAAAAATCCAGTCACAAAGAACCACAAATTGTGTAATTCCACATGTGAAATATCCAGAGTAGGAAAAATCTGCAGACAGAAAGTAGGTTAGTGGTTGCCTATGACTGGGGAAGGTGAGGGGATGTGGAGAGAGAGCTAGGGAGAGCGGGGATGTTCGCGGGCTGGTAAAGAAAATGCTCTAAATTGATTATGGTGATGTATACACAACTATGTACTAAAATCATTGAGAGGTATACTTTAGATGGATGTTTGTGTAGTATGTGAATTATATCTATACATGATTAAAAGTTGTGTTTGCATAAATAAAATAAATTACATAAAAATTCATTATATCCCATCAGATTTGATATCAGCTTTACAATTTAGAGTACACTGTTTACATAACATCAGAGAAAATGGTAATTACTGAAGAACCAGTGATCCTGTCACTCTAAACAGTAATAATATTATTAAAATGGCTTTGCAGTATCCCAGTTAATCATAAGCAAAAGAAGAAATGCCAATAGCTGTCCATAAAAGTATGTATTTATCATGTTTTCTTTTTTCTTTTCTCCTATACATTATGGTTTATTAGAAGTTCTAGTTTCTATATCTATTTTTCCTAGAGTTCATTTATATTTTTAATATACCTTTCATTACTTAATACATATTGAAATTAAACAGATTTCGTATTGTTTCACTTAGAAATCAAAGACTTTGAGTAATTTCATATCACACTGGCATTCATCAATACACATTTATGTCAGTTGAAAATTCATTAATAATAATCATTAATCAATAAATTATATATTTATCATTTATTTATTATATATTTAATATGTATATATATTATGCATTATTAATAAATGCAGTTTATTATTAACATTTAGACTTAAAATGTATTTTAACTTCATTTTATGTCACGCTTTGACAATATTTTCTCATTTTTCCTCTATCAAATATTGCTGATAAAAACACAATACTGCTTATTTTCAGGCTTCCTAAGTGGCTCTAGTCATAAAGAGTCTGCCTGCCAATGTAGGAGATGCCAGAAATGCAGGTTTGATCTCTGGGTTGGAAAGATCCCCGGAGGAAGAAATGACAACCCACTCCAGTATTCTTGCCTGGAAAACTGCATGACCAGAGGAGCCTGGCAGCCTATATGGGGTCACAGAGAGTCTGATACAACTATGTCCACACCCACACACAAATCACTACTCATTTCATTCTTTGTAATTTGTCTTTACATTATGTTATGTCAGGAATCTTATTATTAGTCTCAATGTTTATGAGATTCACTGCAGTGTGTCAGTATGTGTTTTTCTTTTTCCCTTTTTTCTTCTTTTCAATTACTTATGCAGTACTTACCAAGTTTTCTCGTATGAGAAATTTCACTTTTTCAGTTCTAGAAAATTCTTAACTATCTTTCTTCTAACCATTTTTGCTGTTTTTTCTGAAAAGTCTTATAACTATTGAATCTCTGACTCATTGGACATCACTTGATTTAATCTGTACATACATTTGCGTTGCATTTTGGGATAATGCCTCAGTTTGCTCATTGGTCACCAATTGTCTCATCAGTGCTATTGATTCAGCTAATTTGCCTCATATTTTTAATTTCAAAAACTATACCTTATTTTTAAGAATTACTTATAGTATATCATACTGTTTCTTTTTTATCATATTTTTCTTTTATATCATAATCTGCATTTATTGCTTCAAGGAAATAATTCCATTCCTTGTCTTTCTGAAATTTTATTTGGAAACCTGTTCATATTGTTGTAGTAAGTATTTTTCTTTGAGTGTACATTCTCCCATTTCTTTAAATTTATTTTTATTGAAGTATATTTGATTTTAATGTTGTATTAGTTGCTAGTATATAACAAAGTGAATCTGTTACATGTAAATTCTTTTCATATTGTTTAAAATATAGTTTATTATCAGATATTGAATATAATTCCCTGTGCTATACAGTAGGATCTTGTCATTTATCCATTCTATATAAAATATTTTGCATCTGCTAATTCAAACTCCTGGTACATCCATCCCTCTCTCCTTTGGCAATCACAAGTTTGTTCTCTATGTCTGAGTCTATTTCTGTTTATATAAACAAGTTCATTTATGTCATATTTTAGAATCACCATGTAAGTGATGTAATATGGGTATTTGTCTTTCTTTTTCTGACTTACTTCACTTACGATAATCTCTAGGTCTATCCATGTTGCTGTAAATGATATTATTTCATTCTTTTTATGGTTGTGTAGTATTCCATTGTTTATATGTTCCAGATTTTCTTTATCCATTTATCTGTTAATGGACATTTAGGTTAGTAACATATCTTGGCTATTGTAAATAGTGCTACTTGAAACATATGGGTACATGTATTCATTTGTTTAATAATTTTTTTCCTTTCTTTCATTATTGATCTTCCTCAAATTCTTCTCTTTTGCAACATAAGTGCACTTGAACTTGAAATTTTGGCAGTTTCAAGCTCTTATTTAATTGTGAGTAGAAGTGTCTTCCTTAATTTCTGATGAAGAGTAATTGATCATGCTATGCTATGCTAAGTCACTTCAGTCGTGTCCGACTCTGTGCAACCCCATAGATGGCAGCCCACCAGGCTTCCCTGTCCCCAGGATTCTCCAGGCAAGAACACTGGAGTGGGTTGCCATTTCCTTCTCCAATGCATGAAAGTGAAAAGAGAAAGTGAAGTCGCTCAGTCATGTCCGACTCTTAGCGACCCCATGGACTGCAGCCTACCAGGCTCCTCTGTCTGTGGGATTTTTTAGGCAAGAGTACTGGAGTGGGGTGCCATTGCCTTCTCCGGTAATTGATCATAGCACCATAATATTTGCATATCTTCCACAGTGTCTTCACCAAATGGATTTAAATCTGCTTATGGGTACAGAAAACCTTTGTAAGAAATGAAAATAAGATTCAACACTTTCTTGGAGACTTCAGAAAATAATCAGAACATGAAGAGAAATAACTCTGCCAACAAACACCAATATCAAGAATGTATTGATTACATTCTGTTTGAATGTTTTATTTCTGTTTAGACTAAAGGCCAACAATGCAAAGGAGTGACTTCCTTTAAAAAAGATTTACATTCAAATATTAACCATTTTATATTTGCTCCACACTGATCTATGGGTATAGTTTTGGATGTGCTGTAATCTACCTACAAATTCTTTACATGCCAAAAACAATGGTATAAAACTGAAAGGTTTACTGTGAAATTCTTACACATTTTTTTTTTCTTGTCATAAGAAAATAAAGATAAATGAAAACAGCTACATACTGGATGATACAGTATAAAGTGTAAATCTTTCATTTTTCAAGACAAAAGTGGAAAGATTTAGGATTTATTGAACAGCCATGGTTTACATTAAAAAGAAAGAAAAATCAGGAAACAGAGAGCACTTTAAGGTTTATAGCACTTTTTAGGACATGTGGAGTCCTGATTCTCCAACCCAAAATTCAGAGTGTGGGAGAAAAATGCTTCTTCAGATAAGCTGAAAGCCAGTAAACAGTTCTTGGGTTTTAATTTGATAACCAGTAATAAATCTAAACTTTATAGATGAAATCAAGACATAGCATTACCAGTCAATGTACAAATGAAACCGCACAAATATTATGATATGACTGCCCTTTGGCATTACATGGGAGGAAAATAATTATTTTGTCAATATATTTCAAAAAATTAAAATTTCAATATACTTTTAGGATTGTTAGAATATTTGTCACTTTCAGAAAATACATAGTTATTATATCCATTAAAGACATATTGACAAAAAAGGGAAAGAAAGGAAAATTGGCAAACCACAGGCTGAAAGATTGAATTAATATAAAATGTTTACAGAACAAACTGGAGCCCAAATTATACTAATAAAGGCAATTTTTCTTCAAAATTATCAGCTTTATATCTAACTTCTACTTTATACAAGAAATTTTACTTGTCATTTCTCTTCAATAATACATACAAAACTACTAACAAAGTAGGGAAAAATTTAAAAAAATATAATAATCCAGTTTTAAAAAGAGTATGCTGCTGCTACTGCTGCCAAGTCACTTCAGTCATGTCCGACTCTGTGTGACCCCGTCACGACAGGCCACCAGGTTCCCCCCGTCCCTGGGATTCTCCAGGAAATACTGGAGTGTGTTGCCATTTCCTTCTCCAATGCATGAAAGAGAAAAGTGAAAGTGAAGTTGCTTAGTCGTGTCCGACTCTAACACTAAAGTCACCTTGTATGTACATCTCTATTTTTCCACTTCAGCATTAACCGTTAATTGAATGTGGGGTTTATCATTTTAACTTAATTTTTAGTGTTTTACTGTATCTACTGATATAGATGTGTATCACTAGAAAGTCTATATAATTTTAGAAGCTTGGGGAACTTCATAGATGTGGAATCTATGCCCTTTTCATTCAATGTTGATTCTGATGTTCATCCATGTAGCTGAATGTAGCATTTATTGATTCAGTTTTACAACTATTGAGAATTCTTTAATTAACTATATCATTATTTGTTTATCCATTATATTCATGATGGTTATTTTCAGGTTGTTTTCATCCAGCCAGTGGGATTGGATATTTTTATGCAATGGCACCCCACTCCAGTACTCTTGCCTGGAAAATCCCATGGACAGAGGAGCCTGGTAGGCTGCAGTCCATGGGGTTGCAAAGAGTCGGACACAACTGAGTGACTTCCCTTTCACTTTTCACTTTCATGCGTTGGAGAAGGAAATGGCAACCCACTCCAGTGTTCTTGCCTGGAGAATCTCAGGGATGAGGGAGCCTGGTGGGCTGCCATCTATGGGCTCGTACAGAGACTGACACGACTGAAGCGACTTAGAAAGCAAGGGGATTCATGCATGTAGGAACTAAGCTTCTCTAAGTTTAAACCTAGGTGTGACTTTCTTTTGTGAAGCATATTTACACATTTCACTTAATTAATGCTGACTTGTTTTCTAAAATGGTTACCCCAACTGATACTCACACATATATGTCATTAGAAAGTGCTCTTATTGTTTTGTATCCTCTATAGTACATTATTATTTAAACTTAATATTTTTGCCAATCTGATGTTTATAAAATACTGCCCATTCTGGATTACTATTTAACATCATTGATCATTTGACTCTCAGTTTTATTTTGTTTTTCCCTTCCTTGTTTTTTTGGGGGGTTGGGTGGTAACTGATAAATTTTTAAAAATGTTTTTCTGTTTGTTTTTTCTCCCTTTACTCCTTTATTTTAATGATTTTTCTAGAAAAGTTAACCTGATAATATATCAAACTCTAAAGTTTATAAAACTCCATCCTTCTTTCAGATTTTTCAAGAATGTTGGCACAAATTAATCACCCTCCCTCTAATTTATAAAAGTATAATGTTAATTAATTATTTCTATTATTTTATAAACTTTCAACATATTATTATATTATATAATTAATTGTATTATATATATGCTTGCCTTTTTCTTTATTTACACACTACTTTTAATAAACCTTCACTGCATATAAATTATAATTTGCATAATTTATTTAGAATAATTATTCTTAATTACTAAATTACATTGGCCTAAAAAGTCTATCCCATAGAATTGCCATGGTCTTCCCTTGTGTCTACGTCAGTAAAGAATCTGTCTGCAATGCAGGACACCAGGGTTCAATCCCTGGGTTGGGAAGATCCCTTGGAGAACCTGCTCCAGTATTCTTTCCTGGAAAATCCGATGGACAGAGGAGTCTGGTGGGCTACAATCCAAGAGCTCACAAAAGGTCAGACATAACTGAGCAACTAACACTTCCACTTCATAGAACTTCCTGTTGAAAAGTAAATCTGTTCCTGGTAACTCTTGAGTTTATGTCTAAAAATCTCTGTTACTCTCATTTTTCTCCTTATATTGAAAGTGCTGTTTTGTAAATTTTTTTTTTTTTTTTGCTAGTTATAAAATTTTGAGTTGACAGTCTCTTCATGGGTCGAGAGCTCATATTCACTGGACTTTTACTAGTGAGAATTATTTTAGACCTGATTGTGAAGTAGTTTTTTCTACTTCTCAAGGTGATTTATATTTCCTACTAACAGAATTGTTGACCACCTACAACAATTTTAAGACAAATATTGCAGTATCTTTTCCTTCCAATCATCTATCTATTGTGAATTTAAGTTCAAGTCTCACTTATAGTTATATTTCACAGGAAAATGCTTTTCTATTTATTTTTTCCCTTCTATCACTAGCACAAGTAACCAAGAAAGACACATTCCCAGCTTCTTGCCCACTGCTTCAGAAATGTGGGAGTTGTAAATTTCATTCTTAGTCTAACAATAAATCACCTTGCGGGGTTCTTGATTGGGACAAGGCCAGGTTTTACCACCTGTGTCTTTTCTCCCAAAAGGAGGTTAAAACTAAAGAGCACAACTGGGCAAATAGCCTCAGGATGAAAGCAGACTTTATTTATTTATTTTTTAAATTAAATTTTATTTTGCTTAACTTTACAATATTGTATTGCCTTTGCCATACATCAAGATGGATCCGCCACAAGTATACATGTGTTCCCCATCCTGAACCCTCCTCCCTCCTCCCTCCCCATACCATCCCTCTGGGTCGTCCCAGTGCACCAGCCCCAGGCATCCGTTATTATGCATCGTACCTAGACTGGCGACTCGTTTCAGATATGATATTATACATACTTCAATGCTATTCTCCCAAATCATCCCACCCTCTCCCGTTCCCAGAGTCCAAAATTCTGTTCTATACATCAGTGTCTCTTTTGCTGTCTCGTAAACAGGGTTATTGTCGTTTACTTATCTCTGTGAGTTCACTTATATTTTGGCCTTAAGATTTCAGTATCTTGATCATTGATAAAATGAAAAGATGTTTAAATGTTTAATAATCAAGCAACTCAGTAGAAAAGTTAACCAATTGCTCATTGGTTATAGTCAGCTATAATTCTAGAAATAGGGTTATTGTCAAAATTTTTATGCTTCAGTAATAGTTCTTATCTTTCAAGCAAAATAGGGAGGGTTGGAAGGAAATCATTACAAAAATGTGAACTTGTTGGACTCAATTTTGTTCTTATGTTAAGTAGAGTGAAATACAGGCAAGAAGACTGAGAAACAGATTTAAGAATTTAATATATGTGATTTTTATTTTAGAAAGCTTTTTAAAAAATCAGTATGAAAATAGAAAAAAAGAAAGAATATATAGTCATTTCACAAAAATGTTCCCCAGCTAAGATGTGCCAGTAGGTCAGCATGATGTGCCAATAGGTCAGTTTTTGAAAATAAAGGAAACTATGTAAATTGGAATCTGCAACAGAAACTGCTGAGAAAAATAAGGATTTACCTGGGGAAAACCTGGAGCAGTCAAGAATGGTGCAGCACATATGATTGAAATGTGAATGCAGATCAGAGCCAGGAGGGCTCACAGGTTTCTTTTCTTTTATTACAGTGTTAATGACACTAATTATTGTGTCAGTGGCAGATCAGCAGAGAAATTAATCACCAGTTGACTCATTTCATTTATATGTTTCTGGTTTCTCCACCATAACTAGGACTCACAGTTTGGGTTGAGTGAAGTATTAGTGTTCTTGAACTTGATCTAAAATCTAGATGTACAGTAGAAACCATCCCAGAAGATTAAAAAAAAAAAAGTTATTTCTGAGACAAATGAGGTGTTTTATTTTAATATTAAGAGACTGAAAACTTAGTGTTTTTGTATCCTTAATTTGACTGAAGGAAAAAAAGAATAAAGATAAAAAAATAATGTATTTAGGATAATTTAATGATGGCTTTATAGCAGTGTGTATATACAAAGCAAAATACCTTCAGTCAGAGTCATTGTTCCCGCAACTCTGTATATGTGAAATAACCAATTTGCTAAGGTTCTGTTTTCATTTTTTTTTTTTTTTTTGAAGAACATCTGTGGTTCTATTTTTCTCCAGTTTTCCTTAAGATACTTGCTACATTGATTTTGGAGCTGCATATCTAGTTCAATAAGTGTAAAATGCCTTTGAAATTCTACCTTTATTATCTTCTTTATAAGAAAATAGTGGGAAAAGCAATAGCAAAAACTGGGAACAAAAATAGCTGTTGTGAAATATCTCTGAATTTGAAGGCCTTGTTCTGATGACCTTTAGGGAAATTTCAATGCTAAAGAATTTATCTTGATAAGAAAATTTTTCTTTTGACAATCAGCACTATTAGCAGTAGAGCTTTTAGTTCTTTTGAAACACTGGAGAAATATTGGGCAGTTTACATATTTTTCATTTTCAAGAAGAAATCAGTTAAATAACAGCCTTTCAGAGACAGCGCTCTTTGTCAGTCTGGTACAGAAAAAAAAAAAAAAAAAAACAATAATGCTTTAGTTATGTATTTTTAAAAATACACTGGTTCAATTTTTAGACTAACTTGGGTTAGTTTCAAAAATTCAAGCAGAGGGAAAATAATTATAAGCCTTATCCTTAAAGTGCTCTGACTGCCTTTCTAAATTCAATGTGACAACTCTGTTCTTTATATGCCATTTTTTTATGGCCTATACTGATATGGTATAGAAAATTTATTAAATTTATTTGTGGTATTGATATTTTGTTGTTTAGTTACTATGTTATGTTCAACTCTTTTGCAACTCCATGGACTGTAGCCTACCAAGTTCCTCTGTCCATGGAATTTTCCAGGCAAGAATATTGCAGTGGGTTGCCATTTTCTCCTTCAGGGGATCTTCCCAACCCAGTGATTGAATCCTGAGTTTAACAGGTCGCTCAGTGGTAAAGAATCTGCCTGCCAATGCAAGAGACACAGGAGATGCAGGCTTGATCCCTGATTCAGGAAGATCCCCTGAAGGACAAGGCAACCTACCTCAGGATTCTTGCCTGGAAAATCTCATGGACAGTGGAGCCTGGTGTACTACAGTCCATGAGGTCACAAACAGATGGACACAACTGAGCTACTAAGCATGCACACAATTGATATTGTATTGAAATATCAATTGTAAAATTGATATTTTACATTGCAGAGAGTAGTGTATTAGCTTGATATAAGCATACATTTTCCTTCTTCACATCAAGTCATTAAAATAATTTTTTCATGCATAGAATCTATTTTTAGTTCTTTCTGGAAAAAATATACATATGTATCAAAAAACAACTTATACTATTGATTTGGGAAAGGTCAGTCAGCATAGGCTGCATTACTCTATAGTAACAAACACCTTCCAAAAATCACAGTGACTTGAAAACTGCAGAACTGTATTTCTTGCTGTCAATTATCTCCACTGAGGCTTGCTCAACCACTCTACTCCTCATAGTCATCTATGACATTTGGATACCATCTAAAATTTTACTGGTCATAGTCCAGAGTGACACTGGTCCAGAGTCAAAGAAGGTTATACTTAAGGCCTTCCTCTCACAACTCAAAAGCTATATCCAGTTTCTTGACTTTACTCACTTAGAAGTGGGTTAAAATGTATATCCTATCAAGAGGAAGAACCAGAAACATGAGCTGAACAGCACTTAAAACTACTATATCTTTCTTCTCATCGAATAGCTTATTTGCTCTCCTTTCTGCATATAATGTATACTTGCTTTTCAAAGTAAAAAACTCCTAAGTACTAACTCATCACAATATTAACCTAAAAGCTAAGGATCTTTGGGTGATGCATGTAGGTCTTTGCAAGTGATATGTGAAATTAGCTTTAAATCAGGAATGACTCACCTTCATCCAGATATATACAATCCAATATGTGATGGTCCAAAAAGTACTGGAAAGCTGCAATCAATACTTATATTTAGATAAAAGGAAGTTGTGAGGCACAGCATGTAATAATCTATAGCAATTCTGAAATCACCAGTGGGCAAACTTTTTGAGGAATCACTACCCTAGTAGTAAGGACTGTTTTTTGAATATTCCCTGATTCTTCTTTGTGGAATGAATCAGTTAGTCTCTTGTTTTTGATAGCTTTTTGTAGCTCTTTCAGAGATTTTAACCTTTGATATATTCTTGGGCACATCTGAAGTTCAGATTGGAAAATCCTATTCTCCTGGGGGTTGAGTAGCATTATTAGATGGATCTCTTTCCAGAGAAAAATCATTTTAAGTCTCAGACAGTAACAGTCTTTTTTTTAGTCAGGGTTGTGGTTCTTCTGGCACTCTAGCTCTTTCAATAACTTAACATTTTTAACAACTGAAATCAGTTGCATGTGCCAATAACTACAATCATAGTTCTGCTTGGAACACCTTTCTTTCTCTTCACTTAATTACAAATAATTTGAGTTTACCAGCTTTAGTGGGTATGTTATATCACTAAACCTTTTCCTAAATCATTTTCTCAATAAAAGAGATTTTTCTAAGGACAGTATTACTTGTTAGATTTTTAGTGTAATGATTCTCCAACTGATGTGATCTTTCTTCAAGTTACACTTTAATTGATATTTTTGTTTATGACATTTCTCATTTTATTATTCATCTTCTTAGAGTTAAGAAGTTACAGCCACTTCCTACTTAAAATTGTTTCTATATATGAAAAGGGCCTAATTATTTACTGAGGCCATTTATTAATTGCAATTATCTTGTCAAATAAACCTAACAACATCTAACATTGACTGTAATCATTCTAACTGTCCAATCATTTTTTTCTGAACACTACATCATTAACTGTATAATCTGAATTTCAATGTAATCTCAGGTGACCAATTAGCCAAAAGTATTGGTCTATATTACATGAATTTCCATTTCTCAGTTTCTTTATCTTAGATGACACGTCCTTAAGATACTACATGTGTTCAGGTTTGTTTTTTTCAAGAGCATCTGTTTTCTGGTTTTGACTTCTATGTCATGCAGGATAGACTAGTTTACACTATGGCAAAAGTCAATTCTCAAATTTTGGTGACTCAAGCATCAAATAGTTACAGTTGCTCATTCTATATGATCATAGATGAACAATTCTTCTAATTATGTCACTCTGAGACCACGACTGTCAGAAAAGCAAACACCAAATATTGCCAGTGATCTTGCCAGGGTGAAAATGTAGCTCTGAAGGATTTCACCCTGATACATAAATGTTTTACCTAGAAGTAGTTACAAGATGTCACCCACCCTTAAATAGGGAAGGGAGTGAAATCTTATTCTGAGGCAAGAAATGAGGAAAGAGGAAAAATCTAATGAGCTACACTAATGTCGACTATGTATGTATTCTGTACTGATCATGGATGCAAAAATCACAGGTGTGATTTTTGAAATGATAGTGAAATATGGACAGGATAGATACCAGTAGCAAACATTTGTTTGAAACTGAAAGTTCTCCAACATCAAAAGCATAAATTGGTAAAGTACTAGAAAATGACATAGTTACCACATCCATAAAACATTTGCAGTTAGATGATAAGTTGAAAGATTCCTGTGGAGATAAAAGTCAGTGCTCCAATAGAGTAGAAGGCATTTTCACATTTAGATGATTCAGAAAAGCTAGTGTGTGTGTGTGTGTGTGTGTGTGTGTGTGTGTGTGTACTCAGTAGTGTCTGACTCTTTCTGACTCCATAGACTGTAACCTGCAGGCTTCTCTGTTCATGGAGTTTTCCAGGCAAGAATACTGGAGTGGGTTGCCATTCCTACTCCAGGGACATCTTCTCAACCCACTAATAGAATCCGTGTCTCTTCCATCTCCTGCATTGGCAAGCAGATTCTTTACCACTGTGCCACCTGAGAAGCCCTCAGAAAACCTTGCCAGTAGCTAAAAAGGGATGTATTCAACAGAATTAATACTTTTATAACATTATGAAAACAAAAATGCTGAAAGAATGTTTGTCAAGTTGGATACTACCAGCATGATGGTGGTCCAGTTGAGCCCATTAAAATTGGCTTAGATACAGCCAATTAAAAGATTAGATACAGTTGTAAGTCAGAGGCTATTCAGCTCTTTGTAGCACTATATTTCAAGCCTTTATTGATTCACTGGGCATAAGAGCTTACCCCTTTGTTTCAATTAATACTGAAGGCATTCAATTCAATAGATACACTATTCTGCGCTTCAGTGTTTTTGGTCTGGTGGCTACATAACATCAAACTATACAAATAAGCAAGATCCTGAAGAAACTCAAAGACTAGTTGGAAAGGGGGAGAAACACTAAGTGATATTAATATATAGAATGTGAATGGTTCAAAATGGTCTGGATATTCATCAGTAAGGAATAATTTGAAGAATCTGAAAGTGATTTCTGCAGGATATATATTTTGATACAATAATTGAGAAATGGATATAATGTCAAGGCAAAGAGATGAGCCCTAGTGTAGGATAGATAAGAAAATGCAAGGGGCAAAGAAGCATTCCAGAGGTTGGGGAAATAGTAGATAGGTTAGTTGGGCTGTAGACAAAAGTTAATATATGGAAGCATGGAATCATTGGTTCAAAAAAAAATGTTTAAAATTATTTGCAGACCAATTCTTTTCTTTGCTTAATATCTGAATATATTTTCTATCCTGGCTGACTTTTTCCACTACCTAAGTCTATGCTGATCTCTCGATCACTGTATCTACATCATTTAATATATAATAAAATATAATTATGAATGGTATTGGTTTGTACATGTGTATATGAATTTTTGCTCTCCTGATAGCTAGAACTCTCTGTAGATTTCCTTATATGCTTATGTTATACAGCAAAGTATAGACTCTTAATTGAATTTTAAAATGTTAAAATTGATGTTTAAAATATAATTCAGGACCTGCTGTCTATTATTTAAAACAAAATTTTATTAGAACATACTCACATTCATTTATATACTGTCTATGACCCCTTTCATAGTAAATAGGAGAACTGAGTGGTTGAGACGAAGACCACCTGATCTGTAAAGCATAAAATATTTACTATATGGCTCATAATAGAAAAAGTTAACCAAGCTTCTCTTATCTGCTGCTGCTGCTGCTAAGTCACTTCAGTCGTGTCTGACTCTGTGTGACCACATAGATGGCAGCCCACCAGGCTTCCCCGTCCCTGGGATTCTCCAGGCAAGAACACTGGAGTGGGTTGCCATTTCCTTTTCCAATGCATGAAAGTGAAAACTGAAAATGAAGTCACTCAGTCATGTCCGACTCCTAGTGACCCCATGGACTGCAGCCTACCAGGCTCCTCCGCCCATGGGATTTTCCAGGCAAGAGTACTAGAGTGGGTTGCCATTGCCTTCTCCTATATTTATAAATGTGATCAATGTATAGAAAGTATTTTTAGATACATTTAAATCCTGATAACCAACAGTATTATTATAAACTGCTTCTTTAAATAAGTCTTTTTACTACACAGCTTTTCAGGTCATTAGTGTCAAAGGCTAATAAACTATGGGTCTAATAATTATTTAATAAAAAATCAATATATACTTAAGATTTAGTTATCTAATTGGAAGAGCTTAGAATGACCAAGTATTAAATGCTAAAGCAATTGATAGGTTGCTAAGAAACTAAAGATTTGCTAAAACAATAGGGATTTAAGATTCTATCTAGCCAACATACTAACACATCTACTTGGTTTTCCTCTAAGGAAAGAAAATATACTTGCAGAAAAGGCAGAAAACTTTTTTGCTTTACTAACAAAACTATTCTTACTGAATTCAGCACAGCAATAGTAAAGATAAGCTGCTGGCCTTAAAACTTCTGTGGAAAATAGTCATTGTTTAAGACTTTCACAAATGCTCAGTAAGATCTTAAAACCATAGTGTTTGGGGAAAGAGAGATCTAATCAACACAAAAGAAACATTAGAACATTTACTAATGAGAGATTTCATGCACAGACTATGACTAATACTTGTATTTATTTCAATTTTACTCCGCATTAAAATGTATATTGTAATAAAATATTATATTAATTGCACTTAGTTTCATAGCACCGAAGAATTGATGCTTTTGAACTGTGGTGTTGGAGAAGACTCTTGAGAGTCCCTTGGACTGCAAGGAGATCCAACCAGTCCATTCTGAAGGAGATCAGCCCTGGGATTTCTTTGGAAGGAATGATGCTAAAGCTGAAATTCCAGTATTTTGGCCACCTCATGCGAAGAGTTGACTCATTAGAGAAGACTCTGATGCTGGGAGGGATTGGGGGCAGGAGGAGAAGGGGACGGCGGAGGATGAGATGGCTGGATGGCATCACTGACTCGATGGATGTGAGTCTGAGTGACCTCTGGGAGTTGGTGATGGACAGGGAGGCCTGGCGTGCTGCGATTCATGGGGTCGCAAAGAGTCGGACACGACTGAGCGACTGATCTGATCTGATCTGATGTAAGCTAAATATAAAAATATAATGCTGATACAAAAAGTATAATTGTAAGAAATAATGTGCAAATATCTAGGACTTCCCATGTGGCTCTAGTGGTAAAGAATCTATCTCCCAATGCAGGAGACAAAGAGATGCATGTTTGATCCCTGGATCAGATAAGTGCCCTGGAGCAGAAATGGCAATCCACTCCAGTGGTCTTGCTTGGAAAATTCCATGCACAGAGGAATCTGGCAAGCTACAATCCATTGGGCTTCAAAGAGTCAGACATGACTGAGCCCATACACACACACTAATACTTGTACGCATTTCAATTGTATTACACATTATAATGTGTATTATAATAAAATATTATATTAATTGAATTTAAAACATCAATACTTTATTTTGTGAGTATGTAAGCTAAATAAAGAAATCTAATGCTGATAAAAAGGTATAATTGAAAGAAATAATGTTCTAATATCTATTCATAGTTAATTATCATCCAGAAAACCTGAACTTTTAGAAAGTAAAAATATAAGTACTATAGTAAATAGTTAAATGGATAGACTGTAAAATCAGATAACCCGATAACCTTAACCTAAAATCCTTGTTCCTTCTCCTTTTAGCTGTGTGGCCTTGATCAATTTAGAAATGTTCTAAGCCTCAGTTTCTTCATGTAGAAAATAAATTTAATAGTAAGACCTAGCTCATTGGCTTGTTATTGTTGTTGTTTAGTTGCAACGTCATGTCTGACCAACTCTTTGTGACCTTGTGGACTGTAGCATACCAGTCTCCTCTCTCCTCCACTGTCTTCTGAAGTTTGCTCAGATTCATGTCTGTTGATTCAGTGATGCCATCTAACCATGTCATTCTCTCTCATCCCCTTCTCCTTTTGCCTTCAATCTTTCCTAGCATTAGGGCCTTTTTCAATGAGCTGGTTCTTTACATCAAGTGGCCAAAATGTTGGAGCTTCAGCTTTAGCATCAATCCTTCCAATGAATATTCAGGGTTGATTATTTGGTTTGATCTTCTTACAGTACAAGGGACCCTCAAGTATCTTCTCCAGCATCAAGAATTGAAAAAGTCAATTATCTGGTGCTCAGTCTTCTTTATAATCCAACTGTCACATCTGTACATGACTGCTGGAAAAACCACAGCTTTGACTATATAGACCTTTGTCAGCAAGTGATATCACTAATTTTTTAATATACTATCTAGGTTCATCATAGCTTTCCTTCCAAGGAACAAGAATCTTTTAATTTTGTGGCTGTAGTTACAATCTGCAGTGATTTTAAAGCTCAAGCAATAACATTTTATTTTGTGCTTCCATTTTTTCTCTTCTCTTTGCCATGAGGTGATGGCACCAACTGGATGCCATGATCTTAGCTTTTTTAATGCTGAGTTTCAAGCCAGCTTTTTCATTTTCCTCTTTCACCCTCATCAAGAGGCTCTATAGTTCCTCTTCACCTTCTGCCATTAGAGTGGTATCATCTGCACATCTCAGGTTGATATTTTTCCTATCAATCTTGATGCCAGTTGCTGCTTCATCCATCCCAGCATTTTGCATGATGTACTTTACATATAAGTTAAATAAGCAATGTGACAATATATAGCCTTGATGTACTTCTATCGCAGTTTTGAAACAGTCCATTGTTCCATGTCCAGTTCTAACTGTTGCTTCTTGATCTGCATACAGATTTCTCAGGAGACAGGTAAGGTGGTCTAGTATTCCCATCTTTTTAAGAATTTTCCAAAACCTGTTGTGATTCATGAAATCAAAGGCTTTAGCATAGTCAATGAAGCAAAAATAGATGTTTTTCTGGAGTTCCCTTGCTTTCTCCATAATCCAATAAATGTTGGCAATTTGATCTCTGGCTCCTCTGCCTTTTCTAAACCCAGCTTGAATATCTGGATGTTTTCAATTCATGTACTTCTGAAGCCTAGCTTGAAGGATTTTAAATAAAACCTTACTAGCAAGGTATTGAGGCAATTGTGTGGCTGTTTGAACATTCTTTGGCATTGCTTTTCTTTGAGATTGGAATGAAACTGACCTTTTCCAGCCCTGTGGCCACTGCTGAGTTTTCCAAGTTTGGTGACATATTGAGCGCAGCACTTCAATAGCATCATCTTTTAGGACTTTAAATAGTTCAACTGGAATTCTGTCACTTCCACTATCTTTGTTCATAGTAATGCTTCCTTAGGCCCACTTGACTTCAAACTTTTGGCTTATAATTAGGTTTAAATGACATAATGAACACTTGGAAAAAATCAGCGCTAAATTAATGCCTTATTGTTGTTGTTTACTTTGTTATAGTCTCTACTTATATTGTGGAAGATATATTAATCAGTTTTGTTATTACTAAAAAGAAGTAAAGTGGTTGGTCCAAAATAACACTAAAAAAAGCACAAACAAACCACAACATGGCAATACACAGCATAGCTCTGTACAGTTGGTGAGAGAAAATCCTCATAAGTAAGTAATCTTACTTTAAGTTTGTTTTCTTTTTTATGCCTAATCCACTCATATTTTACTATTATATTATTTTCCCATTTTGTCACTAATTTAACTATTATTTTTAACTCTAAATTAAACTTAAAAAAATACACACTACTAAGCACCTGATTGTAACCATGGAAGCCTGTGAAATGTGCTCCTACAAAGGATATAGGAAAGCAAAATCTATCCTTTTAATTTTAAATGAGATTAATTTCTCCACAAAGGAACACATTAAAATACATTAGTTTTAATAATTACATATAATGAGACTACCATTATCTACTCTTTTGACCAAATAGTGAAATGTACTAATATCGTTACATTTCCAAAAATGAAAAAAAGTTAGATGAAAAATGATATGTACTAAGTTGACTGATTATAGTTTTTTTCATGTTGTGCCTTTTGAAGATTTTGCACAAAAGTCATGGGTCTGTATTATTTGAAATTGAAAAATATGAAACACCAAGCTTTTCTCATATTACAATATACTAAGTTTTAGCTTTCTAATCTCTAATGAAAAGAACATGAGTACATGAAAAACTTATGAATAAAAGGGATAAGTAGTTCAATACAGAGCAATTTATTCTCACAGTAAATGGATAAAACAGACACACACATCAAACTGGGACCATGCCTTTATGTAGTTCTCTTCTTTTCAATTGCTGGAAAATTAACTGATTGAAAGCACTCAGAGGATTAATTGGTGAATGTTCACAGTTCATCAGAGAAATATTTAAATATGTTCATGGTGCTTTTGAACTTGGTGTCAATTCAGTTTCATTTATAAGAATCACTAAATGCCAAACTACATTACAATAATCTCAAATCCTAGGTTAACATTTTTTGGTTGGTTTTAGAATGCATTAATCTCAAATTAATGAAGAAGCAAGCTAGCAAACAAAAGTATCCTTGTTGCATTACACAAGGGGTGAAAATAACTAAAGTGCAACCACCAGAATAAATCTGTGTATGGCTGTGTGTACTTGAGTGAGTGTGGAGGAGGTTGTGGAGAAAGTATCTATATATCCGATTTAGAGTTAAATGTGCATTTTTTAAGTTATAAACTAAATCAAAGTCCATTTTGCTTTCTTTTTAGACTCAGAGTTCTTCCAAATTAAGAGTAAAAGGCCTATTTTGGGCTAGACTATTATTAAGAAGATATAAAACATCTGAAATGTACAACTGACAGAGTCACTCTACAGTCACTTCTTTGGCTACTGCTGGAGCTACTGCTGCTTCTAAGTCGCTTCAGTCATGTCCAACTCTGTGCGACCCCATAGACGGCAGCCCACCAGGCTGCCCCCTTCCCTGGGATTCTCCCAGGCAAGAATACTAGAGTTGGTTGCCATTTTCTTCTCCAATGCAGGAAAGTGAAAAGTGAAAGTGAAGTCGCTCAGTCATATCTGACTCTTAGCGACCCCATGGACTGCAGTCTACCAAGCTCCTCCATCCATGGGATTTTCCAGGCAAGAGTACTGGAGTGGGTTGCCACTGCCTTTGCTACTAGCATGGTTGAATATGATGGCATCATTTATGTCAGGCTTACGGAAGAGATGATGGCAAAATAACTTTAGGTTACTATTTTGATACAAGCAACATCCCCCCAATGCCAAAAAAGCAAAACCAAAACACTGAGTAGGCAGTTTTCTACACCATATGTTTGTAGTTGTTCAGTCGCTCAGTTGTGTCAGACTCTTTGAGACCCTATGGACTGCAGCACACCAGGCTTCCCTGTCCATCAACATATGAATAGCTTGACCCATGTAACTGTATATTGGAACTAGAAGTTATAGGAAGTCATTCTCATATTCACAAGCATTGAGAAGTAGAAATCTTCTCTTTCTTTTTTCTTGACTGCAGCAGTAACACCCTGCTTGACAAACATGAACTCAAGTAGGAATAAGATAGATGAAGACTAAATAACCAAAAAAAACAGCTATAACATTTTATTGAAATATTTGAATAATTACTAAAAGTAAAAAAAAATTATCAAAATTCTTTTATTCAAACTGACTTTAATAAAATAGTATATGCATCATTTAAGTATTAATGATGTTTTTCCCTTTACATTTCTTTTTCTTTTCAAAAGGACATTGAAAAGAAAATGAATATTTTATATTTTTTCAACTACTTATGACAATTCTTTGTTATATGAATATTTTATTGTGAAAAACAATAATGTTGCTGCTTAATAAATAGGATAATTACAGATATTCTTAGGCAACTTAAGCCATTTGTGACAGTTCATACTTCAATGCAATAGCTGTGAAAATATATGTAACTTCATTATATTTTAGTCAAAGTTTTTAGAAAGATTCTTCTCACTGACTCTTAGATCAACACACTATGCACTATTTTGAGTTAGTTTCCTTAAAATCATATGGTTAACACAAAGGCACATTGAATATTATGAATAATTAGTTGGCTTTGCCTGGAATACTTGTCCCTCCTCTCATATACTAAAAATCTAACCCACTCACACTCAAACTGGATGATATAGAACAATTTTTCATATAAACACTAATGATAATGAATAAGGCTTAAATTGTGCTGTGCCATTATATACTTATTTTATTTCCTCCTTGCAGCAGCCCTATGACATGGCTATTATCTCTCTTTTACAAACGAAGACATTTTGAGAATGAGGACATCAGTAAACAGCTGAGCCTGAATTTGAGCTCAATCTGACTGACTTCAAAGCTTATGTCAAAAGCTTATCCACTAATTTTACTCCCTCAATCCAAATAGAATAGAAAAATAATGAAAATGTGAAAACATCTTTTAAAATATTCATGATCATAATGCCTCATGTATCTCATGTGCTATTTATTTATGTACATGCATATCTGCATGGGTGTTTTTTCACATCTGTATATAATGTAAATTACAACTTTTTCATTAATCACTTTTAATGGTTGGCAATTGTGGCTCAGATGGTAATGAATTTGCCTGCAGTGAGAGAGACCCAGGTTGGTCCCTGGGTCAAGAAGATCCCCTGGAGAAAGGAATGGCTTCCCACTCAAGAATTCTTGCCTGGAGAATTCCATGGACAGAGAAACCTGGCAGGCTGCAGTCCATTGTGTTGCAAAGAGTCAGACAAAACTGAATGACTAACACTTTCACTTTTTCAATTGTATGTATGCTTTTCCTCAGTTTGCCTATATGATTTTTCTCAAAACCTCATAGCTGCTTTTGAAGATAGTGAAAATAAGTATAATAATTATAATTGCTACATATAAGATATTTATCAACATTATATTCTGTCACTATGTTAAATACAAAGATTAGATTCATATATGCCCTGTCTTTTAAAATTTTCTTAAGAATGCAGTTGTCAGAAGAATTTAATCTAGATCTCACATACACCCTGTCCCCAGGCTTTTTAATCTCTCATCCTCATTGTTTTATAGGAATTTGTAACCCAGAGAAGTGACAATAAAGGGTCTTAGTGACAGACTCAGATACTGAATCAAGACTACTGAACTCATTGTTTATCCTATTGCATTAACTTATGCTGTTTCTAAGCATTTTGAAAAAAAAAAAAAAAAAAAAACTATTTGCCCTATATTTTTTTCTAACATCTAGAAAATGAATTTGTAATTTTTAACACTGGTATATTTTTAGTGTTAAACTTCATCAAAAGTCCACTTAAATTTGGTAGCTATATTTGTCTAGCTATTTTTTTTTTGTTAATTTTGGTGATAAATCAATAAATAGAAGAATGGATTTAAGCTAAAATGAAATTTGTAGAACAAGTGCTTTTAAGTGAATTGTTACCTTAGATGAAAGATAGCATAATTCTTAGAAGAAGGTTAAATTATGTGAAGAAATATGCAAGTGACAAAGTTGGTGATGGCACAGTACATATCACTTGGTGATATTAGTAATTATCTGTTCAGATAATTTTTTAAAACTATTACTTAAGATGTTAATAAATAAAATAGCTTTTATAAACAGAAAGCCACAAACTATATTGAGTTATAACTTTCTCTTGATTATATGTACACTTCTTAAGGAAAAATAATGGGTGGAAACTATTGTGTTCTATAAATAGAGATGTTGAACAATGAAACTGCAGGAAGGCTACAAACCAGGTTGTCCTCAGGTGCTATGCAGTAGAAGTGTGTATCTTCTTCTGCTCTGGGGCACTTTCATTTGGAATCAACACAAGTGTAATGTATGTGTCGTTTGGTTCATGTTTCAAATTACTAATGGAGATAGAATCTGATTGGCTTAACTTACTCCAGGAGTTTTTATTCAGTTACCCATCACTAGCAGATTGGATGACAAGTAGTCACTAGAGGAAACATGAGCCAAACACTCATGCTAAAATTGTAATGCACAAAGCATTTTATGACTAAGTACTTGGCCAGCAATATATAAACAATAAGTATGATTCCAACATGGAGATGTGTAATTTAGAAGAAAGGGAGATGCAAGCAGGCCTGCAGTATGGAGAGAGTACAGGCTGGAGCCTGCAAGGCCAGCTTGACAGGCATCCTGTAGGTACTACTAAGAAGGTAACTACACTCTTTCTATCCCTCGGTTTTCCATCTGGAAATTGAAGATAATAACAGTACCCTGTAGTTTTGTCACAGGCTGTTTTGTGATTTAATGAAATGTCTCTACAGGCCTTTTCACTCACTGACATAAAGGTATTATTTTCTCAAAAATGCTGAATCTATTATCAGATGAGATCAGATCAGATCAGTCGCTCAGTCATGTCCGACTCTTTGCGACCCCATGAACCGTAGCACGCCAGGCCTCCCTGTCCATCACCAGCTCCCGGAGGTCACTCAGACTCGCATCCATCGAGTCAGTGATGCCATCCAGCCATCTCATCCTCTGCCGTCCCCTTCTCCTCCTGCCCTCAATCCCTCCCAGCATCAGAGTCTTCTCCAATGAGTCAACCCTTCGCATGAGGTGGCCAAAATACTGGAGTTTCAGCTTTAGCATCATTCCTTCTAAAGAAATTCCAGGATTGATCTCCTTCAGAATGGACTGGTTGGATCTTCTTGCAGTCCAAGGGACTTTCAAGAGTCTTCTCCAACACCACAGTTCAAAAGCATCAATTCTTCGGCGCTCAGCCTTCTTCACAGTCCAGCTCTCACATCCATACATGACCACAGGAAAGACCATAGCCTTGACTAGGCGAACCTTTGTTGGTAAAGTAATGTCTCTGCTTTTGAATATGCTATCTAGGTTGATCATAACTTTCCTTCCAAGGAGTAAGCGTCTTTTAATTTCATGGCTTCAGTCACCATCTGCAGTGATTTTGGAGCCCAGAAAAACAAAGTCTGACACTGTTTCCACTGTTTCCCCATCTATTTCCCAAGTAGTGATGGGACCAGATGCCATGATCTTCGTTTTCTGAATGTTGAGCTTTAAGCCAACCTTTTCACTCTCCACTTTCACTTTCATCAAGAGGCTTTTTAGCCCCTCTTCACTTTCTGCCATAAGAGTGGTGTCATCTGCATATCTGAGGTTATTGATATTTCTCCCAGCAATCTTGATTCCAACTTGTGTTTCTTCCAGTCCAGCATTTCTCATGATGGACTCTGCATATAAGTTAAATAAACATGGTGACAATATGCAGACTTGACGTACTCCTTTTCCTATTTGGAACCAGTCTGTTGTTCCATGACCAGTTCTAACTGTTGCTTCCTGACCTGCATACAGATTTCTGAAGAGGCAGATCAGGTGGTCTGGTATTCCCATCTCTTTCAGAATTTTCCATAGTTTATTGTGATCCACACAGTCAAAGGCTTTGGCATAGTCAATAAAGCAGATATAGATGTTTTTCTGGAACTCTCTTGCTTTTTCCATGATCCAGCGGATATTGGCAATTTGATCTCTGGTTCCTCTGCCTTTTCTAAAACCAGCTTGAACATCAGGAAGTTCACGGTTCACATATTGCTGAAGCCTGGCTTGGAGAATTTTGAGCATTACTTTACTAGCGTGTGAGATGAGTGTAATTGTGCGGTAGTTTGAGCACTCCGTGGCATTGCCTTTCTTTGGGATTGGGATGAAAACTGACCTTTTCCAATCTTGTGGCCACTGCTGAGTTTTCCAAATTTGCTGGCATATTGAGTGTAGCACTTTCACAGCATCATCATTCAGGACTTGGAATAGCTCCACTGGAATTCCATCACCTCCACTAGCTTTGTTCGTAGTGATGCTTTCTAAGGCCCATTTGACTTCACATTCCAAGATGTCTGGCTCTAGGTCAGTGATCACATCATCATGATTATCTGGGTCTTGAAGCTCTTTTTTGTACAGTTCTTCTGTGTATTCTTGCCACCTCTTCTTAATATCTTCTGCTTCTGTTAGGTCCACACCATCTCTGTCCTTTATCGTGCCCAACTTTGCATGAAATATTCCTTTAGTATCTCTGATTTTCTTGAAGAGATCCCGAGTCTTTCCCATTCTGTTGTTTTCCTCTATTTCTTTGCATTGATCACTGAAGAAGGCTTTCTTATCTCTTCTTGCTATTCTTTGGAACTCTGCATTTAGATGTTTATATCTTTCCTTTTCTCCTTTGCTTTTCGCTTCTCTTCTTTTCACAGCTATTTGTAAGGCCTCCCCAGACAGCCATTTTGCTTTTTTGCATTTCTTTTCCATGGGGATGGTCTTGATCCCTGTCTCCTGTACAATGTCACGAACCTCATTCCATAGTTCATCAGGCACTCTATCTATCAGATCTAGGCCCTTAAACAAAAAAGAATACAAAACAAACAAAAAAAAACAAAACAAAAAAACAAACAAAACAAAAAAACAAAAAAGAATACCCAGCTGTGGATGTGTCTGGTGATAGAAGCAAAGTCCAATGCTGTAAAGAGCAATATTGCATAGGAACCTGGAATGTCAGGACCATGAATCAAGGCAAATTGGAAGTGGTCAAACAAGTGATGGCAAGAGTGAATGTTGACATTCTAGGAATTAGTGAACTAAAATGGACTGGAATGGGTGAATTTAACTCGGATGACCATTATATCTACTACTGTGGGCAGGAATCCCTCAGAAGAAATGGAGTGGCCATCATGGTCAACAAAAAAGTCCGAAATGCAGTACTTGGATGCAATCTCAAAAATGACAGAATGATTTCTCTTCGTTTCCAAGGCAAACCATTCAATGTCACAGTAATCCAAATCTATGCCCCAACCAGTAATGCCGAAGAAGCTGAAGTTGAAAGGTTTTATGAAGACCTACAAGACCTTTTAGAACTAACACCCAAAAAGATGTCCTTTTCATTATAGGGGACTGGAATGCAAAAGTAGAAAGTCAAGAAACACCTGGAGTAACAGGCAAATTTGGCCTTGGAATACGGAATGAAGCAGGGCAAAGACTAATAGAGTTTTGCCAAGAAAATGCACTGGTCATAGCAAATACCCTCTTCCAACAACACAAGAGAAGACTCTATACATGGACATCACCAGATGGTCAACACCGAAATCAGATCGATTATATTCTTTGCAGCCAAAGATGGAGAAGCTCTATACAATCAGCAAAAACAAGACCAGGAGCTGACTGTGGCTCGGACCATGAACTCCTTATTGCCAAATTCAGACTGAAATTGAAGAAAGTAGAGAATCTATTATAGAGGGGAAAAAAAGAGAGTTCAGGATTAGCATTCCTTCTCACTGCCTAATTTTTGAAATAGGTAAGCAATAGGTATTAAAATTAGGCAGAAAGAATGTCAGGAGAATTGCAGGAAATGCCTTGAAATCATGATTATTCATATAAGCTTAAGCCCACTATCTTTGGGTCTATGAAACCAGAGGTGAGGAAAGCAGGTTTTCTCTCTGTCCTTGTATCTCTCTCATAAGTTTGGTAAAGGTAGTAATTTCTTTGGAAACAGGAATATATTTATAAAGATTATAAGTTACTCATGACAGTATGCCAGCATCTAGGTCAATGGTATGTCTAACAAATATAGTAAGGTAAAGTAACTAAAGTACAGATGGCTTTTACATAATTAGGACCATATATATTTGAGCCTTTGCAATTCCAGACTTGGAAATTATTCCCCAAAACAGTCTGTATGAATGTGTACCAACATTTATTATGCAGTAGCCCTCCTTAATTTGCCATCTCCTTCCTTCCTTCCTTCACTTATAACTAGGTTGAAGGAATGCATGAAATTTCCCTCAATTAGTTACACTAGGAGACCTCAGAGGGTATCAGGTCAGTTTATTCAAATAGGTCATGTTATTGATCAAAAAACAACATTCTTCTGGAGTAAGTTTAAATTCTTTGGTGTTATTAAACACATGAGCAAAACTATGTTTTCATGACTGTCAATAAAGTTCTCTCTTCCCTCATGTCTCTTTTCCTCTTATTTCTCTCTCATGTCATTTTTGGAGCAATTGGCATTTTTCTGTGAACTGTTTCATGATAAATCAGAGAAACTGAGTATAGTTTGTTGAGCAGAATTCAATTTAGTTCTTACGTTAGGAACCAGGGTCCGATACCTAATACCTTCCTAACTCTCCTTCAAACCACTCTTACTAATTTTATATTCAAAAATGTATGATAAGAGAAGATCTGGAACAACTCAGAGCCACCATGGGCCAGTGAGTCAGAGAGGCCCTGGAAAAAAAGCAAGTGCTGGGCCTGGCTACCATGGGGAAGGCATTCTGTGGCTGGAAGCATACCCAGCATTCTCAGGGCACAAGACAAACATGCACTGCAGAGTGATGTCTCTCTAAATCATCAGATTTGCTAGTCAGGTGGACAGAAGGAAATAGGCCTTTGAAACCTTGCATCTAGTTGTCAGATGCCCCATCAAATATTGTTAGGAAGCCAGGAGATATTGTTTCTGGAACTGTCTACCTGTATCACTCCATTTTTTTTTCTTTTGTATTTAAGTCTAGTTATCTTTGTTTCTTCTCAGCACCTATTATTGATTTATAATATAAAATTTGAATATAGAAATTTATATTTTTAATATAAAGTACACTTTAAATGGACTTCCCAGGTGGCACTAGTGGTAAAGAATGTGCCTGCCAGTTCAGGAGACAAGAGAGATGCAGGTTCTACCCCTGGGTTGAGAAGATCCTATGGAGGAGGCACGATAACCCACTCCATTATTCTTGCCTGGAGAATCCCCTGAACAGAGGAGCCTGGTGGGCTATAGTCCATAGGGCTGCAAAGAGTTGGACACGACTGAAGCAACTTAGCACGCATGCGCACCCTATAAATATGTCAGAGCAAATGCATACAATGAAGCTCAAAAATCCTTACAAGAAACTAATCATATTTATTTGTCTGAATAAATACATGAAAGCAATTGTCTCTCCTCCAGGAGGATGTGCCATGTCTTTCAACCCATCCCAGGGCCATTATGCCTTGTTCTGAGGTATGATTTTGCCAGTGACTGAAAGATGTCCTTCTCTGAAACCGAGTCAGTTTAGTCTGCTAATATTTTCAGCAATTCCACCACTTATAGATACACAACACAAATATCACATGTGAAATTAAAATATTGACCACTCAGTGCCAGGGACCTTATTCTATACACCTTGAGATACAGAGAACTAAAAAGTGTCCTTATGAAGGAATGTAATTCTAAGAGCTGCTTTCTCTGTATATAAAACGTTAAAGCCAGTTCATCTGTTCATATTTCTTTTCTCAAAGGACTGCATGAGATCCAGCTATGCTGAGGAAATAGCAGTTAATGAAGGGATGGGGATGGAATGGATTTAATTTTGTAGCCAGGTATTTTGAAATAGGTCCAGCTGATGACAGGGTTCTTTGAATGGTCAGAAAACAATAAGGGGAAAATGAGGAGCTGGGAGGAATGTACTTAATCTTTATAACAGAAGATGAAAAATTTTGAAGAGTAAGAGAAGCAAGTAGTCAGGAAGATGGATATTTTTCTCCGTGATTTTATAAAGCCACCACACAAGCTGTGCTTTTCTTTATGGTTCTACTGAACTTTCAAACTGAGTCTATGTGGAGTTAGCTGTTGTTGCTTATGTCATCTAATATGTGATACTCCTTCAGACCTGATCCCACAGCTAAAGCAATCCAGTGCAAATATTCTCATGGTGACTATAGTATACATTCACAGTATGGGCTTTAATCTCAGCAAAGAAATATAACACTCTAAACTGATAATTCCTTATTAGTCTTGTTTACTTGTGGTTTTGTCTACCTGTCATTGGCCTTGCTTTTCTTGTGAATGTAAATCTTATTATACAAAATATTTTTAATTGGAAGAATGCTCATTTGTTAAAAAAAAAAAAGAGGAAAACACCTCGAATTTACAGTTCCATCTGAATTCTCAGAGCCCACCCAGAACCCCCAGTGCACTCAACCACATGTGCTTCATTAAACCTGAAGCAATACCACAGAAGCCTCTCACATACTTGGAATTTTATCTGCATTAGCTGAAGCTTCGGAGAAGGCAATGGCACCCCACTCCAGTACTTTTGCCTGGAAAATCCCATGGATGGAGGAGCCTGGTGGGCTGCAGTCCATGGGGTCGCTAAGAGTCGAACACGACTGAGCGACTTCACTTGGTGGGCTGACATCTATGGGGTCGCACGGAGTCAGACACGACTGAAGTGACTTAGCAGCAGTAGCAGCAGCAGCAGCTGAAGCTTACCCTAACAATAGCGTGATGCTCTGTAGACAGTCAAAGCCAAATTAATGATTCTGGATTTTATAAGTTAGTGAGGAGGCAGAAACAATAACCGTAACAGTGTCATCACAGAGCTGAGCATAAGAGTCAGATGGAAGAAACACATGTACATATTCAGAAATAATGTCTAACCATGTCTACCCCTAGTTCTTTTGATCCCATCTATTTCTATTAGAATATGAAAAAATTTCATGACCTAAAATTATCAAGAAATAAGTCCCTATGATCCATTTGCAAAAACTTCAAAGTTATTGAAATACCAAAGATTCAAAGTAAACAATGTAAAGCATCATTTCAATTCTGCCTTAAAATTAAAAAAAAAAAAAATTAGAAGTTGTAAATTTACATGCCTCCATCATTTAAGGGACATGGTGCTTCTGAGTTTAAAGGCAAGCAGAAAGTACTTCACACACACACGAAAACTGCATCACAGGCTGACTGAAGAATTGTACCAGGAATTCAGACTCCACATGTTTAAGTTGTGCCTGGTGTGACAGGAAAGCAGAATCAGCGGAAGTCTGATCTTCCATTAGGCTGCAGTAAATAATTAAGACTACAGTTCACTGTTCTAGAGTCAGAATGCATTATGTTTTTTGCTTGGCTCTCAAACTTCATAGGCTGAGACTTCCTTTGTTAAGCAGAAATACGTGAGGCTAATTTGACTTATAAAGTATATGAACAAACTCTGAGAGGTCGTGAAGGATAGAGAAGCCTCGCATGCTGCAGTCCACAGGGTTGCAGAGTCAGACATGACTTAGCGACTGAAAAAAAGACATTAGAAAAGTAAAATCTAGTTAGAAGGGCCTCTCTTAGTCTTTTAAGAAGTAAAAGTTCTATACTTAGGAATGCAGTAGCTTACTTTCCTCTGTGATGGTTCTGTCTTCCCTGGGAATGCTGACCATCTGTGACCACCCCTGTGCCAGCACCCACATCCATAGTTTGTCAGTTGCAGCCAGTTAATCATCTGATTCTGGGGAGGGTGGAGAGCCTGTGGCTAGAAACCCAGCAGAGTTCAGGGCAGTTAGTTCATACATCACTCTGTCAGTTGCCAGAGTCCTCCCTCTGACCACTCCCTTCTTCCTGCAGGCCTGCTCTGCTGGCGTCCTGCAAATACTTCATGGATTTTCTACACCATTTATCTGATCCCATCTGCTTTCAACCTCTAGGAATTTCTCAAAAAATTTTGGCCTATGGACTGTAGTAGTTCTTATTTTCTGGCACTGCTCTTGATATATATTTTGAAAGAAAAATGTTCTCCACCACTTTGAAACTGTTAAGATAGATGCAGAGATGACATATTTGCTAGGCCTGCAATCTTTGTCCCAGTCTCCAGCTGGTCTTTCTTTAATTCAGTCAAAGTCAAGTCATTAAGTTCCTAGGACATCAGGAGGTTATGGCCTCTGGGGTTCAAGTAAATATTCATAACACAGGTTCTACTGTCTCTGGTGGGATGCCAGCACACATTTAAACAGGTGAGGTTCATGCTTCTTAGTATTTCTTAAAGACAGATTATGAATGCCTGGTTTAATATTAGGTTTAAAAAGTGTGTTTTTCCCCATGTTACACACAAATGTATATTTGAAAAAGAAGAAAAATCCCATTTAATTTCACCTAGCCCCTTGTATGGACTGGTTTTGCTTGCCCATGGCTATCATCTATTAAGGGGATCTTGGCCTGTCATTTCTGAAGAGAACATCTGCATGATTTTATTTTATGCTTTAGGATGCACAAACACAACTAAAATAGAACAAGCTGGTCAAAATTATGAGAGTCTGATGGTGTTGGATCCATCAGTCTCTTTGAGATTCTTAAAGACTAAGTCTGATCAATTTGACATGAACTTTTTATCAAACTCACTAACAAGAGAAATGTTGTTAGACAGACATCACACAGATTGGCAAACAATTAAAAATGACCAGAAATTAAGATGATAAACAAATATTTATTTATTTTTAAACAGATATTTAAATTATGCATTTGTCTTAATTCAGTTATTTTTGTGTTTCTGTTTTCTTATTTTATTATTATTTTAACTTTACAATATTGTATTGGTTTTGCCATACATCAACATGCATCCGCCACGGGTGTACACGCGTTCCCCATCCCGAACCCCCCTCCCACCTCCCTCCCCATACCATCCCTTTGGGTCATCCCTGTGCACCAGCCCTAATCTTCCTGTATTCTGCATCAAACCTGGACTGGTAATTCATTTCTTATATGATATTATACATGTTTTAATGCCATTCTCCCATATCATCCCCCCACTCCCTCTCCCACAGAGTCCAAAAGGCTGTTTTATACATCTGTGTCTCTTTTGCTGCCTCGCATACAGGGTTGTTGTTACCATCTTTCTAAATTCCATATATATGTGTTAGTATACTGTATTGGTGTTTTTCTTTCTGGCTTACTTCACTCTGTAAGTGAAGTAACGGTAAAGCGTCTGTCTACGATGTGGGAGACCCGGATTCAATCCCTGGGTTGGGAAGATCCCTTGGAAAAGGAAATGGCAATTCACTCCAGTACTATTGCCTGGAAAATCCCAGGGGCAGAGAAGCCTGGTAGGCTACAGTCCACGGGGTCGCAAAGAGTCGGACAGGACTGAGCGACTTCATGTTCACGTTCACGTTCACTCTGTATAATAGGCTCCAGTTTCATCCACCTCATTAGAACTGATTCAAATGTATTCTTTTTAATGGCTGAGTAATACTCCATTGTGTATATGTACCAGTACTTTCTTATCCATTCATCTGCTGATGGACATCTAGGTTGCTTCCATGTCCTGGCTATTATAAACAGTGCTGCGATGAACATTGGGGTACATGTGTCTCTTTCAATTCTGGTTTCCTCCGTGTGTATGCCCAGCAGTGGGATTGCTGGGTTGTATGGCAGTTCTATTTCCAGCTTTTTAAGGAATATACACACTGTTCTCCATAGTGGCTGTACTAGTTTGCCTTCCCACCAATAGTGTTAAGAGGGTTCCCTTTTCTCCACATCCTCTCCAGCATTTACTGCTTGTGGACTTTGGACTTCAGCCATTCTAAATGGTACCTCATTGTGGTTTTGATTTGCATTTCTCTGATAATGAGTGATGTTGAGCATCTTTTCATGTGTTTGTTAGCCATCTGTATGTCTTTTTTGGAGAAATGTCCACATAGTTCTTTGGCCCATTTTTTTGATTGGGTCATTTATTTTTCTGGAATTGAGCTGCAGGAGTCACTTGTATATTTTTGAGATTAATTGTTTGTCAGTTGCTTCATTTGTTATTATGTTCTCCCATTCTGAAGGCTGTCTTTTCACCTTGCTTATAGTTTCTTTTGTTGTGCAGAAGCTTTTTAATTTTAATTAGATCCCATTTGTTTATTTTTGCTTTTATTTCCAATATTCTGGGAGGTGGGTCATAGAGGATCCTGCTGTCATGTATGTTGGAGAGTGTTTTGCCTATGTTTTCCTCTAGGAGTTTTATAGTTTCTGGTCATATGTTTAGATCTTTAATCCATTTTGAGTTTATTTTTTTTTATTTTTATTTTTTTATTTTGCTTAACTTTACAATATTGTATTGCTTTTACAATACATCAAGATGGATCCGCCACCAGTATACACGTGTTCTCCATCCTGAACCCTCCTCCCTCTCCCCTCCCCACACCATCCCTCCAGGTCGTCCCAGTGCTCCAGCCCCAGGCATTTCTTATCGGGCATTGTACCTGGACTGATGACTCGTTTCAGATATAATATTATACATATTTCAATGCTATTCTCCCCAATCATCCCACCCTCTCCCGGTCCCAGAGTCCAAAAGTCTGTTCTATACATCAGTGTCTCTTTTGCTGTCTCATAAATAGGGTTATTTTTACCATCTTTCTAAATGCCATATATATGCGTTAGTATACTGTATTTGTGTTTTTGTTTCTGGCTTACTTCACTCTGTATAATAGGCTCTAGTTCCATCCACCTCCTTAGAACTGATTCAAATGTATTCTTTTTAATGGCTGAGTAATACTCCATTGTGTATATGTACCACAGCTTGCTTATCCATTCATCTGTGGATGGACATCTAGGTTGCTTCCACGTTCTGGCTATCGTAAACAGTGCTGCTATGAACATTGGGGTATACGTGTCTCTTTCAATTCTGGTTTTCTCAGTGTATATGCCCAGCAGTGGGATTGCTGGATCATAAGGCAGTTCTATTCCCAGTTTTTTGAGGAATCTCCATACTGTTCTCCATAGTGGCTGTACTAGTTTGCATTCCCACCAACAGTGTAAGAGGGTTCCCTTCTCTCCGCACCCTCTCCAGCATTTATTGCTTGTGGACTTTTGGATAGCAGCCATTCTGATTGGCGTGAGATGGTACCTCATAGTGGTTTTGATTTGCATTTCTCTGATAATGAGTGATGTTGAGCATCTTTTCATGTGTTTGTTAGCCATCTGTATGTCTTCTTTGGAGAAATGTCTATTTAGTTCTTTGGCCCATTTTTTGATTGGGTCGTTTATTTTTCTGGAATTGAGCTGTAGAAGTTGCTTGTATATTTTTGAGATTTGTTGTTTGTCTGTTGCTTCATTTGCTATTATTTTCTCCCATTCTGAAGGCTGTCTTTTCACCTTGCTTATAGTTTCCTTTGTTGTGCAGAAGCTTTTTAAGTTTGATTAGGTCCCATTTGTTCATATTTGATTTTATTTCCGATATTCTGGGAGGTGGGTCATGGAGGATCCTGCTGTGATGTAAGTCAGAGAGTGTTTTGCCTATGTTTTCCTCTAGGAGTTTTATGGTTTCTGGTCTTACATTTAGCTCTTTAATCCATTTTGAGTTTATTTTTGTGTATGGTGTTGGAAGAATCAATAAGTGAAAATGAGTATACTACCCAAAGCAATCTATACCTTCAATGCAATACCTATCAAGCTACCAACGGTATTTTTTCACAGAGCTAGAGCAAATAATTTCACAGTTTGTATGGAAATACAAAAAAAACACACAAAACTTGAATAGCCAAAGCCATCTTGAGAAAGAAGAATGAAACTGAAGAAATCAACCTGCTTGACTTCAGGCTCTACTACAAAGCCACAGTCATCAAGATAGTATGGTACTGGCACAAAGACAGAAATACAGATCCATGGAACAAAATTTTGTGTATGGTGTTAAGTTTCATTCTTTTACAAGTGTTCAACCAGTTTTCCCAGCACCACTTGTTAAAGAGATTGTCTTTTTCAATTGTGTATTATGGCCTACTTTTTCAAAGATAAGGTGTCCGTAGGTGTGTGGGTTTATCTCTGGGCTTTCTATTTTGTTCCATGGATCTGTATTTCTGTCTTTGTGCCAGTACCATACTATCTTGATGACTGTGGCTTTGTAGTAGAGCCTGAAGTCAAGCAGGTTGATTTCTTCAGTTCCATTCTTCTTTCTCAAGATGGCTTTGGCTATTCAAGTTTTGTTTTTTTTTTTTTTTTTTGTATTTCCATACAAATTGTGAAATTATTTGCTCTAGCTCTGTGAAAAATACTGTTGGTAGCTTGATAGGTATTGCATTGAAGGTATAGATTGCTTTGGGTAGTATACTCATTTTCACTTATTGATTCTTTCAATCCATGAACAAGGTATATTTTTCCATCTATTAGTGTTCTCTTTGATTTTTTCACCAGTGTTTTATAGTTTTCTATATATAAGTCTTTAATTTCTTTAGGTAGATATATTCCTAAGTATTTTATTCTTTTTGTTGCAATGGTGAATGGAATTGTTTCCTTAATTTCTCTTTCTATTTTGTCATTATTACTGTATAGGAATGCAAGGGATTTCTGTGTGTTGATTTTATATCCTGCAACTTTACTATATTCATTGTGATTAGCTCTAGTAATTTTCTGGTGGAGTCTTTAGGGTTTTCTATGTGGAGGATCATGTCATCTGCAAACAGTGAGAGTTTTACTTCTTCTTTTCCAATTTGGGTTCTTTTTATTTCTTCTTCTTCTCTGATTGCTGTGGCCAAAACTTCCAAAACTATGTTGAATAGTAGTGGTGAGAATGGGCACCCTTGTCTTGTTCCTGACTTTAAGGGAAATGCTTTCAATTTTTCACCATTGAGGATAATGTTTGCTGTAGGTTTGTCATATATAGCTTTTATTATGTTGAGGTATGTTCCTTATGTTCCTTCTATTCCTGCTTTCTGGAGAGTTTTTATTGTAAATGAATGCTGAATTTTATCAAAGGCTTTCTCTGCATCTATTGAGATAATCATATGGCTTTTATTTTTTAATTTGTTAATGTGGTGTATTACATTGATTGATTTGCAGATATTGAAGAATCCTTGCGTCCCTGGGATAAAGCCCACATGGTCATGGTGTATGATCTTTTTAATGTGCTGTTGGATTCTGATTGCTAGAATTTTATTAAGGATTTTTGCATCTATGTTCATCAGTGATATTGGCCTGTAGTTTTCTTTTTTTGTGGTATCTTAGTCAGGTTTTGGTATTAGAGTGATGGTGGCCTCATAGAATTAGTTTGAAAGTTTACCTTCCTCTGCAATTTTCTGGAAGAGTTTGAGTAGGATAAGTGTTAGCTCTTCTCTAAATTTTTGGTAGAATTCAGCTGTGAAGCTGTCTGGACCTGGGCTTTTATTTGCTGGAAGATTTCTGATTACAGTTTCAATTTCTGTGCTTGTGATGGGTCTGTTAAGATTTTCTATTTCTTACTTGTTCTGTTTTGGAAAGCAAATCATTTCTCTAGTAATCTTTTTGAATTTTAAAATATGCATAAATCTCCAGGATTGATTTCTAATACAGATTTGCTAGTACATTAGATTAGCTTCCTTGGTTTCTTTAAATTCTTAAATGAATTATATCAAAGCATCCAATATGGTACTGGGGAAGAACAGAGAAATAGCTTCAGAAGAAAATGAAGAGGCTAGGCCAAAGAGGAAACTATGCTCAGTTGTGGATGTGCCTGGTGGTGAAAGTAAAGTCTAATGTTGTAAAGAACAATATTGCATAGGAACATGGAACGTTCAAGCAGGAGATGGCAAGAGTGAACATTGATATTTAGGGAATCAGTGAATTAAAGTGAACAGAATGAAGGAATTAAATTCAGACAACCATTATATATACTACTGTGGGCGAGAACCCCTTAGAAGAAATGGAGTAACCCTCGTAGTTAACAAAAGAGTCTGAAATGCAGAACTTGGGTACAATCTCAAAAATGACAGAATGATCCCAGTTCATTTCCAAGGCAAACCATTTAATATCACAGTAATTCAAGTCTATGACCCAGCTACTAATGTCAAAGAAGCTGAGCTTGAATGGTTCTATGAAGACCTATAAGACCTTATAGAACTCACACACACACACACACACACACACACACACACACACACACACAGATCATCAGGATAGGGGATTGGAATGCAAATTAGGAAGTCAAAAGATACTTGGAGTAACAAGAAAGTTTGGCCTTGAATACAAAATGAAACAGGGCAAAGGCTAAGAGAGTTTTGCCAGGAGAATACACTGGTAGCAAACACCCTCTTCCTACAGCAAGAGAGGACTCTACACATGGATATCACCAGATGGTCAATACCAAAATCAGAATGACTATATTAATTGCAGTCAAAGATGTAGAAGCACTATAAAGTCAGAAAAAATACCTAGTGTTGATGGTAGTTCAGATCATGAGCTTCTTATTGCAAAATTCAGGCTTAAATTGAAAAAAAAAAGGGGGGAACCAATAGATATTCAGGTATGACCTAAATCAAATCCCTTATGATTATACAGTTAAGGTGACAAATAGATTCAGGGAATTAGATCTGGTAGACAGACTTCCCTGGTGGCTCAGATGGTAAAGCATCTGTCTACGATGCAGGAGACCTGGGTTTGATCCCTGGGTTGGGAAGATCCCTTGGAGAAGGAAATGGCAATCCACGCCAGTACTATTGCCTGGAAAATCCCATGGACAGAGGAGCCTGGTAAGCTACAGTCCATGGGGTTGCAAAGAGTCAGACATGACTGAGCAACTTCACGTTCACGTTCAGACAGAGTGCCTGAAGAACTATGGATGGAGATTCATAACATTGTACAGGAGGCAGTGATCAAAACCATCCCTAAGAAAAAGATATGCAAGAAGATGAATAAAGTGGTTTTCTGAGGCAGCCTTACAAATAGCTGAGAAAAGAAGAGACGTGAAAGGTAAAGGAGAAAGGGAAAGATATATCCAACTAAATGCAGAGTTCCAGAGACTAGCAATGAGACAAAAGAAAGCTTTCTTAAATGAATATTGCAAAGATATAGAGGGAAGCAATATAATGGAAAGACTAGAAATCTCTTCTGTATGTTGTCACCCTGCTTATTTAACTTATATACAGAGTACATCATGAGAAACACTGGGCTGGAAGAAGCACAAGCTGGAATCAGATTTCTGGGAGAAATATCAATAACCTCAGATATGCAGATGATACCACTCTTATGGCAGAAAATGAAGAGGAACTAAAAAGCCTCTTGATGAATGTGAAAGAGGAGAGTGAAAAAGTTAGCTTAAAACTCAACATTCAGAAAATGAAGATCATGGCATCTGGTCCCATCACTTCATGGGAAATAGATGGGGACAGTAGAAACAGTGTCAGACTTTATTTTGGGGGGCTCCAAAAATCACTGCAGATGGTGACTACAACCATGAAATTAAAAGATGCTTACTCCTTGGAAGGAAAGTTATGACCAACCTAGATAGCATATTCAAAAGCAGAGACATTACTTTGCCAACAAAGGTCCGTCTAGTCAAGGCTATTGTTTTTTCTGTGGTCGTGTATGGATATGAGAGTTGGACTGTGAAGAAGGCTGAGCACCAAAGAATTTTAGCTTTTGAACTGTGGTGTTGGAGAAGACTCTTGAGAGTCCCTTGGACTACAAGGAGATCCAACCAATCCATTCTGAAGGAGATCAGCCCTGGGATTTCTTTGGAAGGAATGATGCTAAAGCTGAAACTCCAGTACTTTGGCCACCTCATACAAAGAGTTGACTCATTGGAAAAGACTCTGATGCTGGGAGGGATTGGGGGCAGGAGGAGAAGGGGACGACAGAGGATGAGATGGCTGGATGGCATCACTGACTCAATGGACGTTAGGTTGAGCGAACTCCGGGAGTTGGTGATGAACACGGAGGTCTGGTGTGCTGCAATTCATGGGTTCACAAAGAGTTAGACACCACTGAGCAACTGAACTGAACTGAACTGAAGGAAATATTTCTTGGAAAGATGAATACAATAAAGGATAGAAACTGGAAGGACCTAAGAGAAGCAGAAGAAATTAATAAGTGGTAGCAAGAATATTTAGAAAAATATACAAAAAAGTTCTTCAGTTCAGTTCAGTTGCTCAGTCGTGTCCAACTCTTGGTGATCCCATGAATTGCAGCACGCCAGGCCTCCCTTTCCATCACCATCTGCTGAAGTTCAATCAAACTCACATCCATGGAGTCAGTGATGCCATCCAGCCATCTCATTCTCTGTCATCCCCTTCTCCTCCTGCCCCCAATCCCTCCCAGCATCAGAATCTTTTCCAGTGAGTCAACTCTTCACATGAGGTGCCCAAAGTACTAGAGTTCAGCTTTAGCATCATTCCTTCCAAAGAACACCCAGGGCTGATCTCCTTTAGAATGGACTAGTTGGATCTCCTGCACTCCAAGGGACTCTCAAGAGTCTTCTCCAACACCACAGTTCAAAAGCATCAATTTTTCGGCACTCAGCTTTCTTCACAGTCCAACTCACATCCATACATGACCACTGGAAAAACCATAGCCTTGACTAGACAGACCTTTGTTGGCAAAGTAACGTCTCTGTTTTTGAATATGCTATCTAGGTTGATCATAACTTTCCTTCCAAGGAGTAAGTGTCTTTTAATTTCATGGCTGCAGTCACCATCTGCAGTGATTTTCGAGCCCAACAAAATAAAGTCTGACACTGTTTACACTGTTTCCCCATCTATTTCCCATGAAGTGATGGGACCAGATGCCATGATCTTCATTTTCTGAATGTTGAGTTATAAGCCAACTTTTTCACTCTCCTCTTTCACTTTCATCAAGGATAACCATGAGGCTGTGGTCACTTACCTAGAACCAGACATTCTGGAGTGGGAAGTCAACTAGGTCTTAGGAAGTATTACTACAAACAAAGTTTTTGGAGGTGAGAGAATTCC
The DNA here is from genome assembly GCA_935064755.1 of Tragelaphus eurycerus. Taxonomy (NCBI): domain Eukaryota; kingdom Metazoa; phylum Chordata; class Mammalia; order Artiodactyla; family Bovidae; genus Tragelaphus; species Tragelaphus eurycerus. The sequence goes on along the minus strand of CAKXYN010000004.1, from coordinate 36,631,251 downwards.
AGCTTAGTTATTTCAAATACTAAATGATGATCCTGTTAAAGTTCTTCACTCAATATGCCAGCAAATTTGGAAAGCTTAGCAGTGGCCACAGGACTGGAAAATGTCACTTTTCGTCCCAATTCCAAAAAAAGGCAATGCCAAAGAATTTTCAGACTACAGTACAGTTGCATTCATTTCACATGGGAGCAAGGTCATGCTCAAAATCCTTTAAGCAAGGCTTCAGCAGTATGTGAACTGAGAACTTCTGGATGTACAAGATGGATTTAGAAAAGGCATAAGAACCAGAGATCATATTGCCAACATTCATTGGATCATAGAAAAAGCAAGGAAATTCCAGAAAAACATTTATTTCTGCTTCATTGATTATGCTAGAGGCTCTGACTATATCACAATAAACTGTGGAATATTTCTTTAAAAGATAGGAATACAAGACTACCTTATCTGCTTCCTGCAAAACTTGTATGCAGGTCAAGAAGCAACAGTTAGAACTGGACATGAAACAGCAGACTGATTCCAAATTGGGAAAGGAGTACATCAAGACTGTATATTGTCACCCTGCTTATCTAACTTATATGCAGAATACATCATGAGAAGTACTAGGTGAATCTGGAAGTACTAGATAAAGGGCTAGATCAATCACAGGCTGGAATCAAGATTGCCATGAGAAATATCAACAACCTCAGATATGCACATGATACCTCTATAATGGTAGAAAGCAAAAAGGAACTCTAGAGCCTCTTGATGAAGGTGAAAGATGAGATTGAAAAAGCTGGCTTGAGACAACATTCAAAAAACTAAGATCATGGAATCTGTTCCTATCATTTCACGGCAAAAAATGGGGAAAAATTGGAAACAGTGACAAATTTTGTTTTCTTGGGCTCTGAAATCACTGTAGATTATGACTGCAGCCACAAAACTAAAAGACACTTGCTCCTTGGAAGAAAAGCTATGAGAAACCTAGACAGTGTATTAAATAGCAGAGCCATCACTTTGCCCTCAAAGGTCCGTGTAGTCAGAGCTGTAAACTTTAGGAGATAATGAAGCACAGGAAAAGCCTTGTGTTGCTGCAGTTCGTGGGGTCCCAAAGAGTTGTAGGTGACTTGTTGATTGAACAACAACTTCCAATATATCTTAGAAGAAAAGAATTGTGCTTGTTGAATCTCACAGTGTTAAAATATTGTGTCTCTGCACAGGTTGAAATTTTTTTTTCCCTAATTTTAGGTTGATTTCTACATTAGAATATTATTAATGGTCATTTTGTTTTCAATGGTTTTATGCCAGGTCATTAGATAATACATTTTCCCCATTGTGAAAATATTGTAAAGAATTGTCTCATACCATGATAACACTGATCTCATACAAAATTCTGGTATGTTTCCTAGGAATGAGGGTGACAGTGTTTTAGGTCTACGTCCCTTTGTGGCATAAACTTCTTTTTAGTACTAGTGATATTTGAGTCAAATCAAATGTGTGCTTAGGGAATTCACAAAACATAGCAATGAAAACCAAATGGAACTATGTGCTATTGGATGTTTTCAAAGAATCACGGATGGTGTCAAAATGGAAGAAAAATAAAACACTAGGTATTACGTTGCTTTACAATATCTTGTAATAAACTATCATCTTTATCTTAAATTGTCATTGCCTCTCTATCATGTCCATAATCTCTTCAATGTCTTGGACCTCTAAATGTAATCATCCAGACATGCCTCTCAGAGGGGTGAGCTCACTTTTTCTCTGATGGCAAGAGACGGAGACACAGTCCGAGGAGAAAAATCTGATTATGCTGTTGGGTGAGGTAACTTCCTCAGGAAGCAAGGAGATTAGAACCCTAAAACAACTGATGAATCCTACCTGTTCACTTTCAAAAGAAAGGGGCTTGCCCAGCAGATGGGAGAAAGAACTGGAAGACAAGAAATGTGGGATCAGGAATCACAAATAATATGGATCTAGCCTAAGATATTCTCCAAACTGAAAAATCATCTGTTGTCAAATAAGATATGTAGACTGTAGCCAGAAGGACAACTGTAGCACAGAAGTTAGAGACAAACCAGACTGCTGAAATCCAAATCCCCATCTGCAATGCGCTAGCTGTGAGAACCAATCAGTTAGCTTCTTTAGCCTCACTTCTTCATCTGTGAAATGGGAATAGTAATACCTGTTTCATGGAATTTTAGGAGAGACTGAGTTGATAGTTATATGAAACACCTTGGTGTGGTTTATAATACATCCACAGAATCTTTGACATGCCCTACAAAAAGTGGAGCAAAAGTCCCTTTGACTTGATGTGAGCTATACTTGTTGTTCAGTTTCTAAGTCGTGTCTTGCTCTGAGATCCCATGGACTGCAGTACTCCTGGTTACTACACTTAGTAACATACTTCCAACAGTTAGAATAAGGTGGAAGTGACAAGTGTGACTTCAGAGATGTGATCACCAATGGCACTGTGGCTTCCTACTGGCTCTTTCTTTTGGATCACTGATCTTGGAAGAAGTCAGATCTCTTTGGAGAGAATTCAAGCAGTCCTCTGGAGTGTGCCACCTGATGTGAAACTGAGGCATCTTGCTAGCATCCTCGGAGAAACTTGAGGCCGCCTAACAGCAGCCATGTGAATGAGCCCTCTTGGAAGTAGCTCCTTCTGCTCTCAACACATCTTCATATGACTGCAGCCTGAGCCTTTGTTTTGTGTGCCCCCTCCTCAAAGACTCTAAGTCAAAACCTGAAGCTAAAGCCTCTTCTATAGCCCTGACCTATGGGTATGTTGAGTGAATGAAAGTTGATTGTTTTAAACCATTGGGTTTTGTTTGTAGTTTGTTACCCGGCAATAGATAATGAATACACTCATTAAGGGTTGCCTGACTTATCATGAGTGTTACATAATTATTAACCACATTCTTATTATAGGTCATTGGTTGAGAGTTCGTGAACAGAATACTAAACCAGTAGTAATTTCCTATCATTTTCTCTCTGTGATCTCTTCTGGGGTATTGTTGCTTTTAAATCCTATGTGGTTGATTCTTCACTGATGTGCTAGTACTTGTATGGACTTTTGAATAGTATTTTCTTGGAGGAATAATGAAATCATGATGGATAAAAGAAGATAAGATAGAAGTGGCAAAGAGAGGCAAAGTTAAGGATTTAGGAGAAATGGACTTTGATAGTAAGTGAAAGAAGAAGAGGTATAAGTAGTTTACTTGCATTTTTTCATCTGTAGTTGGAGAATGGAAAACTCAATAAACCAAAAGAAAATTAACAAATAGGTCATGCTGACATAAGCCTCATAAATAATATGTCTAAAATTGATTGTGAGAGATCAAAAATAAAAAGTATTCTCATCTGAATATTATATTAATTATAATACAGTTGTTGCCATTCATATTGATCTTTGAATTAGATCTTTGAATTAAACATCTTCAATTCAGAAGAAAATGAAGACCAACCAAATAAGAAAAGCCAAGGCAATTTATTCTGAGTTTGCTCTAATAAGGGGCTAGCCATCATCCCCTGTATTTTGACAGAGACTCAAAGACAGACAGAGGAATGAGGAAATTTTATAGTAAAAAGAAAGGAAGCTTTGAGGTATGTCCTGAAAGGAGACTTGGTAGAGAAGTTGTAGGTAAGCTAACTAGAAGCAAGATGTCTTATGTGATAGGTGAGTGAAGCACAGTGGCTCAGACAGTAAAGAATTTGCCTGCAATGCGGGAGACCCAGGTTTGAACCCTGGGTTGGGAAGATCCCCTGGACGAGGGCATAGCAACCCACTCCAGTATTCTTTTTTTTTTTTTTAGGTGGTTTCCTTAGAATTTTTATTTTTTTAAAATTTTTTATTATTTTATTTTTTAAATTTAATTTTATTTAACTTTACAGTATTGTATTGGTTTTGCCATATGGAAAATCCCATGGGCACAGGAGCCTGTCAGACTGCAGTCCATGGGTCCACAAAGAATCAGATGTGACTGAGTGACTAATACTTTTACTTTCACTTTGAGGGGAGCAGAATAAGTTTTCTCTCAGCTCAGTTCAGCCTCTCAGTCATGTTTGACTGTGACCCCATGGACTGCAGCACACCAGGCTTCCCTGTCCATCACCAACTCCCAGAGCTTGCTCAAACTCATGTCCACTGAGTTGGTGATGCCATCCAATCATCTTCTCCTCTGTCATCCCCTTCTCCTGCATCTTTCCCAGTATCAGGGTCTCTTCCAGTGAGTCAGTTCTTCACATCAGATGGCCAAAGAGGAGCTTCAGCTTCAACATCAGTCCTTCCAATGAATATTCAGGACTAATTTCCTTTAGGTTTGACTGGTTTGATATCCTTGCAGTCCAAGGGACTCTCAAGAGTTTGCTCCAACACCTCAGTTCAAAAGCATCAATTCTTCAGTGCTCAGCTCTCTTTATGATCCAACTCACATCCATACATGACTACTTTAAAAACCATAGTTTTGACTATATGGACATTTGTAGGTAAAATAATGTCTCTGCTTTTTAATATGCTGTCTAGTTTTGCCATAGCTTTTATTCCAAGGAGCAAATGCTTTTTAATTTGATCCTAATTTGGAAGTGGTTCAAAAATTAAGAAAGTTGTTGGTTATTAATCAAGTACTGGCCATTTTGGGCCACTTGTTACAATTATCGTTTAACTTCCTGGATTGTCACTATAGATAGCAATCTGACTTCCTGAAAATCTGATTTACAGCTGGCTTGTCTCCTGCATTGTTTATTATAGATAACATGTTGGTTTCCTGGGCAGATTGCTGCAGGTTGTGAGTTCAAGGTCCACATTTTTATGTATGATCCATTTGTATATCCAGCTTCTCATCAACAACACACTATTTTTTACACTGATACATTAATTGCAATTCCATCTCCTTTTTCTCCAGTTCCTAGCACTGTTCTATCCCATATCCATATCAAAGTGATGATAGCATTTCCATAAACATTCTCTGGTTTCATGAAGGACTTTAATGTCTGAATATGAATTTATAAAAATTGGAAAGATTATATCTTAGAAGAAAGTTTGTTTCTGTTCTAATAGTGAACTTGAGCAGAGAAAAAGAAAATGGAACAATAAACAAACACATTGTTTAAAAGTCAACCTGTTTAGAGAGGAAGAAAAATTGATGAAACTGATAGATGAGATACCACAGGCACATTTTTTGTGCTTAGACTACATTGTTTCACGTGTATCAATAGTATTTGATGATTGTTTCTGCTAATATCTCTCAAGTCTATAAATGATTATATATATGTTCAATAGAGTTTTTAAATTTTTCACACTGCAGTTATTTTAAATTAAATGCATAATGTTGTGACTGGCTATGCTGTTCAATGATCACTATTGGTGCAAACTTTTTGGGCCAGAGCCAAAAAACAATCCATTAATATTAAAGTGAAAGGCAGAAAAAAGTTATATTTTTGGAATTCTTGAATTCCATCATTCTTGGATTGACCCATGAGGTCATTAATTGTTTCCTTCATATTCATCATGAATAAACTGAGTAATGAAGAACCTATGCAGTACATCCCTGACATTGATTCAAATATTCTAATATCTACTGTGGCTTAGGCAAGTAATTAAAAGTAGGTAGAAGGCAAAATTTATTCCATTCACTGGATCCATTATTTATTTAAAATCCACTTTATGCCAGGAACCATTCTAGGTACTGAAATTGAGTTTGTACCAATTCTCTTGAGAACTATATTCCCCATTGGTCTATATTTAGTGTTTACACACTTGATAGAACCATGATTACAGAGAAATGTCTCCCTTTCTATGACTATAACAATAGTAAGCCTGATGATAAATGATAATGAGTCCCATAGTGGTTTCCAGAATTCCATTGAGGGTGGTAAGGATTTTGGTGCACTGTGCTATCTAATGACAACAGCCAATTGTTGACACAAGGAGAAATGTGAAATGAGGGCTGTCAGAACATCTTGTATTATTTTCATATTTATGTCATTTTTATTACACTTGCTACACTAAAAAATTGTATTGGAGTAGTGAGTCTGGGTGACCTCCGGGAGCTAGTGATGGACAGGGAGGCCTGGCGTGCTGCGGTTCTTGGGGTCGCAAAGAGTCGGACACGACTGAGCGACTGATTTGATCTGATCTGATCTGATAGTTAATTTACAATGTTGTATTAGTTTCATGTGTACTGCAAAGTGAATCAGTTTTATATATATATACATACATATATCCACTCTTTTTTCGATGTTTTTCCCATATAGGTCTTTACATAGTATTAGAGTTCCCTGTGCTATACAGTGAAAGTGAAAATTGCTCAGTCATGTCCAGTCCTTTGCAACACCATGGACTATACAGTCCATGAAATTCTGCAGGCCAGAATACTGGAATGGGTAGCCTTTTCCTTCTCCACAAGATCTTCCCAACCCAGGGATCAAACCCAGGTCTTCCGCATTGCAGGCGAATACTTTACCAGCTAAGCAACAAATACAATAGGTCTTTATTATTTATTTTATGTATCAGATCAGATCAGTCGCTCAGTCGTGTCCGACTCTTTGCGATCCCATGAATCGCAGCACGCCAGGCCTCCCTGTCCATCACCAACTCCCGGAGATCACTCAGACTCACATCCATCCAGTCAGAGATGCCATCCAGCCATCTCATCCTCTGTCGTCCCCTTCTCTTCTTGCCCTCAATCCCTCCCAGCATCAGAGTCTTATCCAATGAGTCAACACTTCGCATGAGGTGGCCAAAGTACTGGAGTTTCAGCTTTAGCATCATTCCTTCCAAAGAAATCCCAAGGCTGATGTCCTTCATTTTATGTATAGTAGTGTGCATATGTCAATTCCAATCTCCCAATTTATCCCTCTACTCCCACTTTCCCCCGTAACCATAAGTTCGTTTTCTACATCTGTGACTCTATTTCTGTTTTGTAAATAAGTTCATTTGAGAAGACAGAACTCCAGGTTTATTTTTAAGTAAGTTCATAAAATTTGTTTTGTACTATTTTTTTAAAGAAATAATGAGAATGAAATGGCCAGGCCAATCCATTTAATTGCTGGACAGTTTGTAACATTTGATCTTGGTAGAATTAATTTAATTATGTCCCCAAATGTATACAATGCAGAGCACAAGCCATTTAATTGGTCTAAGGCTATTAGCTGGCACTGATGGCTATGCTAAGTCTAATAGATGAGTTGAGACATAATCTCATATATATGGACCTTGTCATAAATTCTTCACTTCTGTTTATTTTCTAACTCTCTGGGTACTCTTCATTTGTGGGATATTTCCCTACTCTACTTCTTTGTGTTTGAGCCTTCCCATTTTTTTAAATCCTTTGCACTTATGCTCTCTCTACCTTTTCTATTTCTCTAAGCTACTAATTCATGTATTTTTTAAAAACCTTTAGTGATTTCCATTTACACATTGAACAAAAGGCAAATTCCTCCAAAGTGCTCTATAATCCAAGCCCAATCAGATTTTCCAAGTTTTTCTTCTTTTGCAAATTAAGATATAGTTGACATATAACATTGTATTAGTTTGAGTTGTTCAAAGTTTTGAGTTGATAGATTTATATACTGAAATATTATTATTATCATAGCATTAGTTAACATCTCCATTATGTCACAAAATTATCATTTAATTTTTTGGTGAAAATATGTAATACCTAGTGTCTTAGCAACTTTTAAATACATAATACAGCAATGTTGACTGTAATCACAATGCTGTGCATGAGATCTTCAGAACTTATTCAGAACTGGGTATTTGTACCCTTTGACGAATATGTCCCCAAATTCCCCACCCCCTGGGAACCATAATTGTACTTTCTGCTTCAATAAATTCTACATTTGTAAGTTTCACATATAAGTGATATCATACAGTATTTCTTTGTCTGACTGACTTGTCTCACACTTAGCATAATTCTCCTGAGTTTTATCCATGTTGTCACAAATGGAAAGATTTCCTTCTTTCTCATAACTGAGTAATATTCCACTATGAATGTATATAGTATATATATACTCTGCATATAAGTTATTGAGATTTTTTAATCAATCTTGATTTCAGCTTGTGCTTCATCCCGTCCTGCATTTCACATGGTATATTCCACATCATCAAGTTAAATAAGCAGGGTGGCAATACACAGCCTTGACATCTTTCCCAATTTGGATCCAGTCTGTTGTTCCATGTCTGGTTTAATCCGTTGCTTCTTGACCCACATACAAACTGTATGTGGTAAGGTGGTCTGGTCTACAAACACACAAACACACACACACACATACATATATATGTATGTATATTTTTATATATACTCAGTTTGTGTTAACTTTTTATGTACTTGTGCAACTCCTTCTTTAGTTATCCAGAACTTATCAGTTGGTATGCTCTGCAGCTTTTCATTCTGTCTTTGTTTACACAAATCTCTTTACCTGGAAAGCACTCTCCTAAAGTATTTGTCAAAGTTTGAACTGTTTTCACTGGTATTTTCACTTTTTACTGTAAGATGACTGCTTTTTCCAGATTCCTCAGTTTGTGATAAAACCATCCATTTCTGTTTTTTTTTTTTTTTTCAAGATATTAGAGTAATTTTTTTAGGGAAATCATTCTCCTATTTAAGTTCATTGATAGCAATCTATCACTCTAGATTCAGTTTAGTGACCGCTATAGGTGGATTTTTGTATTAAAAAATAACTACTAATTTCTCATAATAGACTTTCATTTATGGTCATTTACATGAATTTTAATTAATATGGTCCCCGATGTTGAGGGCTTCCCTGCTGGCTCACTGGCAAAGAATCTGTCTGCAAGTCAGGAAAAACATGCAGGAGGCGCAGACTCGATCCCTGGGTCGGGAAGATCCCCTGAAGAAGGAAATGGCAATCCGTGCCAGTATTTGTGCCTGGATAATTCCACATACAGAAGAGCCTGGCAGGCTACAGTCCATGGGGTTGCAAAAGAGCCAGACAAGACTTAATGACTAAACAACAACAACAACAAACATTGAAATGAATGCTCCTTTATGAATATACATCATTTTGAAAAAAGGAAAAAAAAAAAAAAGGCCTGTAACTGAAACATTGAGAGAAAAAGTAGGGCATGAGAAATAGTAGTGAAGATATTTGAAATTTGCTTATAAAACAGCATATTTACTGCTCCCTCCTCTGTGTTGTCACAATTAATTTTTATATTATTTTAAAACTTATCTCAATATAATTATATGTTTATATTTCTGTATCATCCACTAGACTATGTGTTACATGATAATAAGTATTGTTTTATTCAATCCTACATTGAAAAATGTTGCACAGTGCTTGACCCATTGTGTGTATTCAGAAAATGCTTATTAAATGATGAATACATAAATGTACAAACAAAGGACGCAAATCTGGAATTTGGATGCTTGCATCTCTCAGAGGAAACCTAACAATATTGTGGTGGTGCTTAAATTTGTGGCTTGAAAATATATAATTGTTTTATTCCTATTATTCTTTTGATACTGCAAATTATAGAATAATTACCAAGATAATTGCCCACATTTTCCTGAATATCATCTTCACTTAGTACTAAGAGACCTCTAAATCTTTGTTCCATAATTTATTTTTCTCTGAATTATTCCAGAAGGCTTCTGAGGACTCAATTTGTCATATGAGCAAGTCTTTCAGCTACCATGAGAATTTCTTACTATTCTTTCTGTCTGTGAAGCTGAAGTCTGCACAGCTGGGTGAGGGTGTCTTATCCATATCTGTTTCCACAGTTGAGCTCAGGAAGGCTAGCCAGGGAGAGCAATCCTAGGGAAAACACTTTGAATGACTTAGAATTTCCTCAGGTCAAATCAGGGGAACACACTTCCTCTTTGCGGGAAGTGCATTTAAAATATCTTAGACTGTTTCCAAATAGGAAAAGGAGTACGTCAAGGCTGCATATTGTCACCATGTTTATTTAACTTATATGCAGAGTACATCATGAGAAATGCTGGACTGGAAGAAACACAAGTTGGAATCAAGATTGCTGGGAGAAATATCAATAACCTCAGATATGCAGATGACACCACTCTTATGGCAGAAAGTGAAGAGGGGCTAAAAAGCCTCTTGATGAAAGTGAAAGTGGAGAGTGAAAAGGTTGGCTTAAAGCTCAACATTCAGAAAACGAAGATCATGGCATCTGGTCCCATCACTGCATGGGAAATAGATGGGGAAACAGTGGAAACAGTGTCAGACTTTGTTTCTCTGGGCTCCAAAATCACTGCAGATGGTGACTGCAGCCATGAAATTAAAAGACGCTTACTCCTTGGAAGGAAAGTTATGACCAACCTAGATAGCATATTCAAAAGCAGAGACATTACTTTACCAACAAAGGTGTGCCTAGTCAAGGCTATGGTCTTTCCTGTGGTCATGTATGGATGTGAGAGCTGGACTGTGAAGAAGGCTGAGCGCCGAAGAATTGATGCTTTTGAACTGTGGTGTTGGAGAAGACTCTTGAGAGTCCTTTGGACTGCAAGAAGATCCAACCAGTCCATTTTGAAGGAGATCAATCCTGGAATTTCTTTGGAAGGAATGATGCTAAAGCTGAAACTCCAGTATTTTGGCCACCTCATGCGAAGAGTTGACTCATTGGAGACGACTCTGATGCTGGGAGGGATTGAGGGCAGGAGCAGAAGGGGACGACAGAGGATGAGATGGCTGGATGGCATCACTGACTTGATGGGTGTGAGTCTGGGTGACCTCCGGGAGCTGGTGATGGACAGGGAGGCCTGGCGTGCTGCGGTTCATGGGGTCGCAAAGAGTCGGACACGACTGAGCGACTGATCTGATCTGATCTGATCTAGGAGTTCATTGAACCCAGGCCTAGAGATTCAAACTTTTAAATTCTCTCTGCACTTACACAATTAGAGTCACAGATATCTTTAAAATTTAATCTAAAAGCCACTACAATATACACTAAACTTATGATTTTAATGACTGAGAAATTAAATTTGACACTCTTTCATGTTTTCTCAAAGCAGAGACCCTATAGCATACTCATTTGTGCATTCATTCACTCATTAATATTATAATGTTTTTCTAAGTGACTAAAATGGTTTGATGTAAGATAAGTGCTAAGGATGAGTTCAAAAATACAAAAAAAAAAAAAAAAAAAAAAAGAGTGGAAAAAGTGAGTCACTTTATCCTCACTTTGAATCATAAAATTTAATATTTGAAAAAAATTACATAACCTGTTTTATACTTGTATATTTTCTGTAAAGTGAAAATAGCAATGATCTTATATTTTAGAAAAAGAAAATAAAAATTAAAATATTTGGCCTAAGAAGTAGGAAAAGAATCAAGTGTCACAGGTTATGGGAGCAAAGGGAGAAGAGAATTAACGTTACATCTAATATGCTAGAGAATAAAGGAAGTATGTCAGAATAAAAGTCATATGTGGGAGAAAATGGCAGCCAAAGAAATCAACCAATTCCATTATTTATGTAATAAATATTTATTGATTTATTTTATTTTGTTCCAGTCACTGTAGTAGGTGTTGACAATACAAAGACTCATGCAAAATACTTTCTTCCTTAAAGAAACCACTTGCACTTTAGAAGGCTTTGAAGTCACCTAGGCTGCTTCACCTTCCATCACATATAGTTTTAGATTTAGTGTGAGCTATTGTCTAAAAAAGTATTTTTTAAACCAGCAACATACATGATTATGAGTGAGGAATTGGTGGACTCCACTTTGAAATAAGACAGTTTCGGTGAATATGCATAGAATTTTGTATAAAATAAATAATAGCTATAAATAGAGCCTTAAAGATGAAGTTGTTTCTTTAACTTTTTTTGTAAAAATTTCTTTAGTTGGGGAAAAAATTGCTTTACAGTGTTGTGCTGGTTTCCAAACTTGAAATTGTCTCTTAATCTACAAAATGTACTTCTATATTTTGATCAAATATTAAATTTACATGATTTTCTTTCATGTATCATCTTGTCTTCCAATTCATTGTTCAAGATCCTGAATATCAACTGTTAACTTGGTATTTGGGAAAAATTTAAGGAGATAATTTTTTGTTATCTTGAAAAGTGGAAAATAAAATTGAATCACTATATTCATTACAGGCAAAGATTTTATGGAAGACAAACTGATATAAGAAAATCATAAAGATAGTTTGTGAAAAGGAGGGTTAGGGTTAGATAAAACCTAAAAGAAAAATTTTTGGCTATAAAGACAATCTAGTAACAGGACAATTTATAAAGAGTGGTTGATAAGCTCTGTTCCTGTGTGTGATTAAGGTAGAAGAAATAGCTATTCACCATTGTTAATTTAAGCATTGAGCACTTGATATCAGAGCTTGACTATAGGTAAGACATCATGGAGTCTAAAGGTGTTTCTCAATAGGATTTTCATGCAACCAACAACAGGAAGAAAATACCTACAAAGAGCACAGTTTTATGAATCTGACACCCTAGGCATTAATTTGTATAAGTCAAGTGATCTCAGCTACATCACTTGGGTTCAGAGAAGTCTAAGCATGTCTTGGCAGCTGCAGTAGGAGTAAAAATTTGCATGAAGGTTTGTAGTAAAGGGAATAATAAAATGGTCACACATAATGAATCTGACCCCAAGAGATTTTCTACAAGCTACAGTGTGTGTCTAGTATATTGGGCCTTGGCTGGAATTCCTTGATTATTAATGAAACTCCAGATAATAATATGGGCAAGCTGAAAAAGTTATATTTACTGAGACTTTAATGAGAAATCAAGGATCTGGGCAATATGGCTTTTAGGTTTAGGTATGGTTTTTTCAGTTGTCATGTATGGATGTGAGAGTTGGACTGTGAAGAAAGCTCAGCGCCAAAAAATTGATGCTTTTGTTTTAATATAAATTTATTTATTTTAATTGGAGGCTAATTACTTTACAATATTGTATTGGTTTTATCATACATCAACATGAATCCACCACGAGTGTACACGTGTTCCTCATCCTGAACCCGCCTCCCACCTCTTTCCCCATACCATCCCTCTGGGTCATCCCAATGCACCTGTATTGGGATGTACAGCCCCAAGCATCCTGTATCCTGCATCAAACCTGGACTGGCAATTCATTTCATATATGATATTATACATGTTTCAATGCCATTCTCCCAAATCATCTCACTCTCTCCTTCTCCACAGAGTCCAAAAGACTGTTCTATACATCTGTGTCTCTTTTGCTGTCTTGCATACAAGATTATCATTACTATCTTTCTCAATTCCATATATATGTGTTAGTATACTGTATCAGTGTTTTTCTTTCTGGCTTACTTCACTCTGTATAATAGGCTCCAGTTTCATCCACCTCATTAGAACTGATTCAAATGTATTCTTTTTAATGGCTGAGTGATACTCCATTGTGTATATGTACCACAGCTTGCTTATTCATTCATCTGCTGATGGACATCTAGGTTGCTTCCATGTCCTGGCTATTATAAACAGTGCTGCGATGAACATTGGGGTACATGTGTCTCAACTTTGGTTTCCTCGGTGTGTATGCCCAGCAGTGCCCAGCACTGTTCTTCATAGTGGCTATACTAGTTTGCATTCCCACCACTAGTGTAAGAGGGTTCCCTTTTCTCCACACCCTCTCCAGCGTTTATTGTTTGTAGACTTTGATAGCAGCTATTCTGACTGGTGTGAAATGGTACCTTATTGTGGTTTTGATTTGCATTTCTCTGATAACGAGTGACGTTGAGCATCTTTTCATGTGTTTGTTAGCCATCTGTATGTCTTCTTTGGAGAAATGTTTATTTAGTTCTTTGGCCCATTTTTTGATTGGATCATTTATTTTTCTGGAATTGAGCTGCAGGAGTTGCTTGTATATTTTTGAGATTAGTTGTTTGTCAGTTGCTTCATCTGCTATTATTTTCTCCCATTCTGAAGTCTGTCTTTTCACCTTGCTTATAGTTTCTTTTGTTGTGCAGAAGCTTTTTAATTTTAATTAGATCCCATTTGTTTATTTTGCTTTTATTTCCAATATTCTGGGAGGTGGTCATAGAGGATCCTGCTGTGATGTATGTCAGAGAGTGTTTTTCCTATGTTCTCCTCTAGGAGTTTTATAGTTTCTGGTCTTACGTTTAGATCTTTAATCCATTTTGAGTTTATTTTTGTGTATGGTGTTAGAAAGTGTTCTAGTTTCATTCTCTTACAAGTGTTTGACCAGTTTTCCCAGCACCACTTGTTAAAGAGATTGTCTTTTCTCCATTGCATATTCTTGCCTCCTTTGTCAAAGATAAGGTGTCCATAGGTGCGTGGGTTTATCTCTGGGCTTTCTATTTTGTTCCATTGATCTATATTTATGTCTTTGTGCCAGTACCAGACTGTCTTGATGACTGTGGCTTTGTAGTAGAGCCTGAAGTCAGGCAGGTTGATTCCTCCAGTTCCATTCTTCTTTCTCAAGGTTGATTTGGCTATTTGAGGTTTTTTGTATTTCCATACAAATTGTGAAATTATTTGTTCTAGCTCTGTGAAAAATACCATTGGTAGCTTTATAGGTATTGCACTGAATCTATAGATTGCTTTGGGTAGTATACTCATTTTCACTATATTGATTGTTCCAATCCATGAACATGGTATATTTCTCCATCTTTTAGTTTCCTCTTTGATTTCTTTCACCAGTGTTTTATAGTTTTCTATATATAGGTCTTTAATTTCTTTAGGTAGATATATTCCTAAGTATTTGAACTGTGGTGCTGGAGAAGACTCTTGAGAGTCCCTTGGACTTCAAGAAGATCCAACCAGTCCATTCTAAAGGAGATCAGTCCTGGGTGTTCTTTGGAAGGACTGATGCTAAAGCTGAAACTCCAATACTTTGGCCACCTCATGCGAAGAGTTGACTCATTGGAAATGACTGTGATGCTGGGAGGGATTGGGGGCAGGAAGAGAAGGGGATGACAGAGGATATGCCTGGATGGCATCACTGACTCAGTGGACATGAGTTTGAGTGATCTCTGGGAGTGGGTGATGGACAGGGAGGCCTGGTATGCTGCAATTCATGGGGTCACAAAGAGTCGGACAGGACTGAGCGAATGAACTGAACTGAACAAAGTGAATTAAAAATCAGAGACAGTCTCTTCAGTGTGGCATGGTTTTGGTTAACAGAAGATGACTCCAGTGCATGCACTATTTCTGTTGGAATTTTTAGTACATTGACAGTGAGAAAGCAGGCAGAACAGATTTGTCCTGCATCCTCTGTTTGGTTTGTTAAGGCTTCAGCATTGAAGGTGATTGGTGTAAGTGAGAGAATACCATTTGGCTGACAAAAGAGAAAACTAGTTCATGAGAACATATATGACACATGTTAGTAAATCTGGGAAACTGTGGAATAAGATACATCAAGGTGGTCACAATCCCACATTACTGTTTGCAAAGAAGGCAGGTAGAGGAAGCATAAGTCACACAGGATGTTGTGAAGATAAGAGCATCTGTTCAGTTCAGTTCAGTCACTCAGTTGTGTCTCACTCCTTGCGACCCAATGGACTGCAGCACATCAGGCCTGCCTGTCCACCACAAACTCCTGGAGTTTACTCAAACTCATGTCCTTTGAGTCTGTGATGCCATTCAACCACCTCATCCTCTGTCATCCCCTTCTCCTCCCACCTTCAATCTTTCCCAGCATCAGGGTCTTTTAAAATGAGTCAGTTCTTTGCATTTGGTGGTCAAAGTATTGGAGTTTCAGCTTCAGCATTAGTCCTTCCAATGAATATTCAAGACTGATCTCATTTAGGATGGACTGACTGGATCTCCTTGCTGTCCAAGAGACTCTTAAGAATCTTCTCCAAAACCGTAGTTCAAAACCATCAATTTTTCAGCTCTCAGCTTTCTTTATAGTCCAACTTTCACATCCATACATGATTACTGGAAAAACCAAAGCTTTAACTAGACTAATCTTTGTTGGCAAAGTAATATCTCTGCTTTTTAATATGATATCTAGGTTGGTCATAACTTTTCTTCCAAGGAGCAAGTGTATTTTAATTTCATGGCTGCAGTCACCATCTGCAGTGATTTTGGACGAGAGCATCACCTTGGAATAAAAGTACGATCTATGTTCATACAACCCGAGTGTGTATGTATGAAGAATGATTGTCTACAGGGATAGTGCCATGTAGACTATGTTGAACAGTACACTATCTAGGAAAATAATCTGAAATCCAGTGGAGCATATTCCTTCTTGTATAATTAAGTTTTCTTTAGTTTATATTCTAATTATAGCAAAGAGAAAAGTCATAAATTAATCTCATCAATTGTATATGCAGACTATGTCAGTCAGCATCCCAGAAAGAAATAGAATTCACCCCAGATGGCTAAAATGTTAGGAAATACAGAGTTTGGAGAAAGTTAAAAAAAAAAAAAAAAAGCAAATGAGAAATGGTGAGGATCTCTGAGGCTATCAACATTGGGGAAGCATTGCTTCCACTGGGGTTGAAGTAACAAGGAAAGGAAATAGTGTTCCAAAGATGAGTCATATTAGGAGAGGTTACCTGCTAATGTTCTAAAGGAATGCAACTGTTGCCAAAAGTAAGGAATCAGTGCTGAGAAGATGGGGTAATAAACCTCTCTCTTATATTTATCTCCTGCTTTTGCCTCCACAAGCCAGAGGCCAACTAGCTAGAGAATATGGATGATGTAGTCAACAGGAGTCAAACAAACTTCATTTTCACCTCAAGCGTAAATTGTCAAGGATAGAGAATGTATGCTGTGGGGTGGGGGAGAGATTGAGAATAAAGTAGTAGTTGTTTAGACAGGATGATTGAAAAACTATGTTCTCAATTGCTGGATAATTTCTAGGTTATTCCCTTTGCACTGGCTGCAATGAGAGTATAATTTTAATGCAAGAAAATTAGACAGCAATTATGCCTTTCTTAAGCAATTTCTAAAAAGTGAAGATTTAGTTCTTTAGGAAAGAGTCTGCTGCTGCTGCTGCTGCTGCTGCTAAGTCGCTTCAGTCATGTTTGACTCTGTGTGACCCAATGGACAGCAGCCCTCCAGGCTCCTCTGTCCACAGGATTCTCCAGGCAAGAATACTGGAGTGGGTTGCCATTTCCTTCTCCAATCTACTTGAATGTATGTTACATTTTCTTAACTTGATTTGATTAATGAAACAAGTATCTTTTAAAGTAAGAATATTATTTAAATGTATTCTTTTTAATGGCTGAGTAATACTCCATTGTGTATATGTACCACAGCTTGCTTATCCATTCTTAAAAAGAGTACATTTGAATCAGTTCTAAGGAGGTGGATGGAACTGGAGCCTATTATACAGAGTGAAGTAAGCCAGAAACAAAAACACAAATACAGTATACTAACGCATATATATGGAATTTAGAAAGATGGTAAAAATAAGCCTATTTACGAGACAGCAAAAGAGACACTGATGTATAGAACAGACTTTTGGACTCTGGGACTGGGAGAGGGTGGGATGATTAGGGAGAATAGCATTGAAATATGTATAATAATATATCTGAAATGTATTAATTGGTCAAACTAATCACTGTCATGTTACAATTTGTTCATATTAGATGTTTGTAATGTTTCTGATAATCAATAAAAGAGATTCTTGATACCTAAAAAAAAAAAAAAAAAGAATATTATTTAAGAGTCTGGTATAATGTAAGTAGCATAAAGTATAAAAGAAAGCAAAGTCTTTTTAGGCAAGTGCTTTACAATGCCCTTGAACCCCATGTGTATTAATAAATACATCTCTATTCATATTTTAAGTGTAGACACTGTATTTTGCATATGCAGTGTCTTGATTGGTGCTATGCATGACACCATGGTTGAATTTACATTCATCTATTTTGCTCAATTACTGTCTATTTAAATAGTTAATTAAACCTCTTTTCTAAAAACACAAAAATAGCATCCTGTGAAACATTTAGATACAAAATAGAGTCTATGTGAAACTCAAAAACCCGAAAATAGTATCTTTGCAACTCCTCCAACCTAAAACACTTGGAAACAGCTTCAGTGTGTGTGTGGGGTGACACATTCATCACTGTCTTATTGATTTAAGGTCAACCTTTATGTTTTATCTATAGATTACTTAACACACACACAAGCACACACCTGTCCCTTGTTCTGTAATGCCAAAGATGTATAAGTTAATATTTGATTCAACTCTCTTTAGCTTGCACCCCAGAAGTGAAGTTTGAGAATGAAGTGTGGGTGCATTGAGTGTTGGAGATGAGTTATGTGAACAGTTAATGAATATTAGCTTGGTTATTCTCACCAAGGCAAATCTTCTCTTAAATCATATCCATTTCTAATGTGAACAACAAGATGTGGTTTTCTGAGCCCTCTGAGATCAAAAGTCACTAGGAACTGACTCCTATGGAGACATATGCTTCTTTGGTTCTTTTGTAGGGTCATAGATTTCCTCTTACTCTCCTTTGTAAGAGTCATCAGGTGAGGTCAGTGAAAGTTGCTCAGTCATGTCCAACTCTTTGTGATGCTATGGACTGTAGCTCACCAGACTCCTCTGTCCATGGAATTTCTCAGGCGAGAATACTGAAGTGGGTAGCCATTCTTATCTTCATGTGATTTTCCTGGCACGGGGTCAAACCTGAATCTCTTGCATTACAGGCAGATTCTTTACCCTCTGAACCACCTTGGATGGAGTCACCACAGGCACATTCATAATCACAAGGTCTATGTTGAAATCTTGTTCTTCAGTTACATGGTGAGCATACAAAGAAGAGGTTTGTAAGGAAGGAAAAAGTTGGAAGATTGATCTGATACTAGCAGCTATAATTTACTATGGAATCTGTGACAGACTTTTTTATTATTACTATCATTATTTTGCTCCAAAATCACTGCAGATGGTGACTGAAACCATGATACTAAAAGACACTTGCTCCTTGGAAGAAAAGTTATGACCCACCTAGACAATGTTAAAAAGCAGAGACATTACTTTGCCAACAAAGTTGTGTATAGTCAAAACTATAGTTTTTTTCTGTAGTCATGTACAGATGTGAGAGCTGGACTGTAAAGAAGACTGAGTGCCAAAGAATTGATGCTTTTGAACTGTGGTGTTAGAGAAAACTCTTGAGAGTCCCCTGGACAGCAAGGAGATACAACCAGTCAATCCTAAAGCAAATCCATTCTGAATATTCATTGGAAGGACCAATACTGAAACTGAAACTCCAATACTTTGGCCACCTAATATGAAAAGCTGACTCATTAGAAAAGACCCTGTTGCTGGGAAACGTGCAGGAGGAGAAGGGATAACAGAGGACAAGATGGTTACCAATACTTGGACATGAGTTTGAGTAAGATCTAAGAGATGGTGAAGGACAGGGAAATCTGGCTTGCTGCAGTCCATGGGATCACAAAGAGTCAGACAGGACTGAGTGACTGTAAAATAACATCCTTTTTCCATTTTTAGAAAGCTGCATTATTGGTAAGTCTCAGTGCATGCTAGGGAAAAATTGTGTAGGTAATATTCCCATTCTATAATCTATTATCTGTGTAACCTGATCAAGTTATTAAAACTCCAAAATTCAGCTTCTTTTGAAAAGTACAGAATGATTGGCTATTTTCATTATAAAATCAGGAGTTTTTATTTATAATCTTTAATCTTCACAGCTATCCTTATAGGCAAATAATTATAGTTCCCCACTATATTTTTCATTTTTTAAATTTGACTTTTTAAATTTCAGAAACAGTTATTTTGGAAATAAATCAAATAAATAATTGTTCATGCATCTGTTTGTTTGTATTGTCTTCAATTTATCTCATCAGCATCTTGTAGATTTTGGAGCATAGGTCTTTTGTCTCCTTAAGTAGATTTATTTCTAGATATTTTACTTTTTCTGATGTGATGATAAATGGTATTGTTTCTTTAATTTCTCTTTCTGATCTTTAACTATTAGTATATAGAAATCCGGCATATTTCTGTGTATTAATTTTATAAGTTTACTGAATTCACTGATGAGTTCTGGTAGTATCTTTAGGATTTTCTATTATAATATCATGTCATCTGCAAACAGTGACAGCTTTTTTTTCTTCTTCTTTTCTAATTTGGATTCCTTTTATTTCTTTTTCATCTCTGATTGCTGTAACTAGGCCTTCTAAAATTAAGCTGAATAAAAGTGGTGAGAATGAACATTCTTGTTTTGTTCCTGATCTTAGAGGAAATGTTTTCAGTATTTCACTTTTGAGTATGATGTTAGCTATAAGTTTGTAATATAAGGCTTTTATTGTGTTGAGTATATTCCCTCTGTGCCCACCTTCTGGAGATTTTTTTTTTTTTTTATCATAAATGGATGTTGAATTTTGTCAAAAGCTTTTGTCAGAATCTATTGAGATGATCATATGGTTTTTATTTTCCCCTTTGTTCATGTGCTATATCATACTGGTTTGCAGATATTGAAAAATCCCTGCATCTCTGGGATAAATTCCACTTGATTGTGGTGTACAATCCTTTTAGTGTACTGTTAGATTCAGATTGTTAATAATTTGCTGAGGATTTTTGTCTCTATGTTCATCATTGATATTGGCCTATGATTTTCTTTTTTTGTTGTTGTTGTATATTGGTATTTGTGTGATATTAAAACTCATGGAAAGATTTTGGAAGTGTTCTTTCTTCTGCAACTTTTTAGAATAGTTTCAGAAAGAAACCTATTAACTCGTCTCTAAATGTTTGATAGAATTCACCTGTGAAGGCATCTGGTCCTGGACTTTTGTTTGTTGGGAACTTTTTAATCACAACTTCAAATTCAGTTCTTGCGGTAGGTCTGTTGTATTTTCTATTTCTTTCTGATTCAGTCTTGGGAGATCATACCTTTCTAAGAATTTGTCCATTTCTTCCAGGTCATCCATATTATTGTCATACAGTTACTTGCAATAGTATTTTATAATTCTTAGTATTCTTGCCTGTATCATCTATTCTTTTGCTTAGTTCAGGTACCATTCCTATTACCATTTAATTGAACACCTTATCAGCTAAGTTTTTCTTTTTGTTTCATTAGTTGTTTTTTAGTTGTTTTCTCTTGTTCTTAGGGTGTACTTGTATGAAAATATCCCTATGCCATCTACCTATGCCCAGTGCTTCTGTGGGAGACCTGGATCTAAAGTGAGCACGAGTCATACTTACTTAGGGAGTTCTGTTTGCCATCACCTTGGTGGCAGGTGGGGCTGAAGATCAATTATCTAGAATTGGAGCCAGGTGGGAGTCAGGGATGCTCAGTAGCCAACACTGCCCTCTTGGGGACACTGTGCAGTCGCAAAGTGCTGGCAGAATCCCTAGGACTTGGGTCTGAACTGGGTCCATTCCCTTCAAGTGTCCCTCTCCAATCCACTCCAGTGTTCCTGCCTTGACAGTCCCATGGACAAAGGAGCCTTCCAGGGCTACAGTCTATGGGTTCTCAAAGAGTCAGACATGACTTAGTGACTGAGCAGGCAGGTCCACTCTCTCCACTCCCAGATCAGCACCCCGAGTCCTGATATTGAACTGAATATTGAACCAAGGTGGGCAGCACTGAAGCAAGATGGGCCAGAGCTGGCCCCAGTGTATGTTACAGCATGTGCTGGGGTGGTTCTGGCACACTAGTCAGAGTTCCAAACCACTAGTGTTCTACTGTTTTACGAGCACTACTAATGGCCACCCTTGCTCTGTTTAGGGCCAGTGCTGGGTCTACTCTGGCTCTGTCCCTCTCAAATGCAAACTCTAGTTGTTAAGAGCAACCTTGTCCTTCATGGGGAGCTAATGAGAACTAGAGGACCCAGAGCAGGCACTCCATGTGAGTTCGGGCAGATGCTGCTACAGTTACAGAAAACTACCACTGTAGAAGTTTCAATCTGCGTGCTCTGACTTGTTTGGGGAGTAAACAAGTGTGTGCACAGTGTGTTTGTGAATGCATATACATACATATTTCCTCATTTTCTCCACAAGCACATCATTGTTGACTTTTTAGTTTTGCTGTCTCTCATGTTTATGCTTTCTATAAGATCTGCTTTTTAGGGGGACACCTATGACTTAGATCCCTTGGAGAAGGGAATGGTAACCCACTCCAGGATTCTTGCCTGGATAATCCCATGGACAGAGGAGCCTGGCGGGCTAGAGTCCCTGGGGTTGCAAAGAGCTGGACATGACTTAGTGACTTAGCATGCATGCATGACTTATATCTTGAACTTCAAATCGACTTCCATTTCCTAGTTGATGATATCTAATTTTAACCTCATATCTAGATAAGTATAACATTTGGCAGATTTACCTTGATAAGATGAAATTTTGCTAGTGGCAATTACTTGCCATTATTCCTCTTTCATTATATTCCAAGATAAATTCCCTCTCAGCTTCTGTCCTTAGTCTACCTAGTGGTCCTAGCACCTGTTTTGCATATGAGTTAGAAATTAACCATGAAATTAGCAATGTTAGAAATTAACATTGAAAAATCTAATGTTGAATAGTTGATGCTTTTTATTTTAAAACTAAAGGAAAGTATTTCCATAAAATTAGAATGAAAAGGTAGAAAAGAGGTGTGGTTTTTTAAATTTTATTTTTAGAGTTTGCTCCTAGTTATTTCTCATGAGTAGTTCTATGAGAATGAAAATTTCATAGACATTATATGTGGTCCTCCCTCAGCTAATACTGATTTGGTAAATAACTATGAATTTAAGTTCAGTTGTGTTTTGGGACAAATGTGACCCATAGTACAATTAGATATTCATATTTCATAGGAGAATGCATATGATGTCACACAAATGTACAGGAAATCTAATTTCAGCCTAATTCAGATGAATTTAATATGTCCATTTATTTTCCATCTATATATTTGTCAAATATATGGAGAATATATAAAAAGTACATGATTTTTCCATTAGTGTTTTCAGCCATGAAATAGAATTGAATATTTTTAAGTTCATGCTTTCTAAGAAATTTCTCCAGAAATGTGCATAATAGGAAATGAAGCTCTGTGTAACAGTTTGTATCATAGCAAGCATAATGTGTTGGATGTAAAAGAAATTGTACTTCTTCAACTGTGCCTGTTGTGGACACATACACACATGGAGGAAAAAAATTTGAGATTGAGTAGGTGTTCTGCTATATGACAAATACGGTCAAAATGTCAAGGTTTCTAAGAGTCATTTTCCTTAATTATAGCTTGATGGAAAACAAAGGAATTTTGGAAGCAATTAGTTAGCCTGTTATGTTGGGTATCAGATAACATGTTACATTTGTCTTATTCTGCTGACTTGAACTTATCGAGACTTGTATGTACCTTTTTTGATTTTTTTTCCCTGAAGCTCTGCTACACAACAGATGGGATGTCTAACATCCTTTTCTATTTAAAACATGCAAGTTCTAATCAACAGGAGGGTTTTAGAATGTTAAACCAGCCAGCCATAAGAAATGTGTCATGCAGTTTCCTGTCATTCTAATTAATTAGATAGCATTCTTTGCTGTTGTCCCCAATGAACCTAAATGAGTTTAATGCTGGGATATTAGCTTCATTCTTATCAAATGTTTGTTTTCATATTATTTGCATAGATTGAGCAAAAAATAAAATATTCCAAGATTACCCCAAATGCATGAGTACTATGATTTATACATGAGACCTACAAGTTTAACCTTCTTTCAAGATCAAATAAATATTCTAACATTTTAGAATATTTTATTTGCAAATTATATTTTCTCTAATATTATTTCATTTTAAAAATGTATTAAAATAATTTTATGGCAAGATTTTCCCACTCTATTATAGTTTTCAATTATATTTACTGAGATAGTAATTTCCCAATAATATACACAGCCTCTTTTTGTATGCTGTTGTTGTTCTTAAAGTACTGACTAAAATAAATGTTATGTAAATTGTTAATTTGTGTGAAAATCATAAATAAAGCATAATTTATGGAATTTCTGCCTTAATTACTGGGAAATGAACACAAAATTGTGAATTTTAGGAGACAATTTAGGAGACAATCTAAGTTAAAATATTTAATTTTACTCTGAAGAATATCATGTAAGATTATAAATTATAAGAGATGTTTAAGTTAAAGAATAATGACGATAGATAATTAAGCAAAAGTGAGAATACTACTTCTAAAATATGATTCCTGCAAAAATGTTTGGACTCTTGAACCATTATGAATGGTTCAAGAGTCCAAACATCACTTCATGGCAAATAGATGGGGAAACAGTGGAAACAGTGTCAGACTTTATTTTTCTGGGCTTCAAAATCACTACAGATGGTGACTACAGCCATGAAATTAAAAGACCCTTACTCCTTGGAAGGAAAGTTATGACCAACCTAGATAGCGTATTCAAAAGCAGAGACATTACTTTGCCAACAAAGGTTCGCCTAGTCAAGGCTATGCTTTTTCCTGTGGTCATGTATGGATGTGAGAGCTGGACTGTGAAGAAGGCTGAGCGCCGAAGAATTGATGCTTTTGAACTGTGGTTGAAAAGACTCTTGTGAGTCCCTTGGACTGCAAGAAGATCCAACCAGTCCATTCTGAAAGAGATCAACCCTGGGATTTCTTTGGAAGGAATGATGCTAAAGCTGAAGCTCCAGTACTTTGGCCACCTCATGCGAAGAGTTGACTCATTGGAGAAGACTCTGATGCTGGGAGGGATTGGGGGCAGGAGGAGAAGGGGACGACAGAGGATGAGATGGCTGGATGGCATCACTGACCCGATGGATGTGAGTCTGAGTGACCTCCGGGAGTTGGTGATGGATAGGGAGGCCTGGCGTGCTGTGATTCATGGGGTCGCAAAGAGTCGGACATGACTGAGGGACAGATCTGATTTGATTTCTCTTAAAATGTCTACATATTTGAAACAACTAATTATATATTTTCTTCTCTCCCCAATAATTGTTTTGATATTTTCTATATATTTATTAAACACTTCATTTAGACTAATTAAACTTATATTTAGGAAGTCCAAAAGCATATAGCTTGTATAAAGTTTTATTTGTTAACATAAATGCTTATTTCTGTAAGTAAAAATGTTAATGTTTCTAATGGTCGAGATAAACTCTAATAGTAAATAAAATCTAGTGTGCATTTGATGTGGCTCTAAGAAATTGGTATAATCACATTAACAACGTCTAGAAGTAACTGGAGCCTGTAATACATCTTAAAAGTTACCACAAAACTCATTTTATTATTGCCTGGAAAAAAAACTTCCTCTACTACTGGGCCATAATTAGGAGTGCATTTGATGGAGATATATGCTTTGTCTTTGATAGCACTTCAAAACTATCAGCAACCAGTGATCTCTTCATATCAGGGCTTTCAGTTGAAAGCCTCCTTGTTTTTCAGAGTTCACACAAATTGTGCTCATAGAATCTTCTTCCATACCTAGTTTTAATTAAACTCTACTTTGCATAACATTTTCAAGCCCATATTTACCTTTTTGCTTATTCTTATATTTCAGTGCTGTAGTATGTACTAAGCAAGGGATTGTCATACATTTTCTGTAAATAATCAGAGAGTGATTATGAGGTTTTTCAGGCCATTCAATTTCTGTGACAACTATTCAACTCTGGCACTTTGGTGTGCACACACAACCACAGAAAATATGTAACATAAGTAGCATGACTGAAATTGAATTAAAAAATTAATTTACAAAAGTAGATGATGAAATGGCAACACACTCTTGTATTCTTGCTTGGAGAATCCCATGGACAGAGGAGCCTGGTGGGCTACAGTCAATGCGGCTGCAGAATCAGACATCAGATCAGATCAGATCAGATCAGATCAGTCGCTCAGTCGTGTCCGACTCTTTGCGACCCCATGAACTGCAGCACGCCAGGCCTCCCTATCCATCACCAGCTCTCGGAGGTCACTCAGACTCACATTCATCGAGTCCGTGATACCATCCAGCCATCTCATCCTCTGTCGTCCCCTTCTCCTCCTGCCCTCAATCCCTCCCAGCATCAGAGTCTTCTCCAATGAGTCAACTCTTCACATGAGGTGGCCAAAATACTGGAGTTTCAGCTTGAGCATCATTCCCTCCAAAGAGTCAGACATAACTGAAGCAAATTTACATGCATGCACAGGTAGTGAACTAAATTTGTCCCACAGATTCCATATTAGACTATGAGCTCCTTGAAGGAGACAATGCCTTCTTTATCTTCTTTACCACAGTAGATCTGTCACAGTAATTTGCACATTTTAAAGCCTTGAAAATCCATTATTGATTAATGAAAGGATAAACCTGTGACTGCAATACAAAGACTGTACAATCATTTGCATAAGGGTAAAGGAGTAGAGAACATGAAAGACATGAATGTGAAAAAGAGGAAGAGAAATCAGAAGTTAAAAAAAAAAAAAAAGAAAGGAAAAAAATCACCTATTAACCATTCTAAGCTGTCTTTCTTATTCAGAAATAACATCACAAGCCCATCATTAATTTGACAATAATTATGAAGTAATTCACTATATTAGAATTCAGGTCCTTTTCAAAAGGAACACACAGTAGGGCTGGGTAGAAAAACAAAATGAATTGTTATCCTAAATGAATTAAATGGTTAGCACAGATCCATCATAACACAGCAAAAAATGGAATACTTCTCCTGAGTTTCAAAGAGGATTTGACACATGCTCCAGTTCTAACTAATGAGGAGATTCCTAAAGATCAGAACAGTTAGTCTTCAGGATTAGAGGATTATAGAAAGTAGGTTTCTAACTTTAAAACAAAAAATTATATTGAAATAACTGCTGTTTCTGACTTCACTCTCTAAATTCATTTTTTTTTTAACAGAATAGGTACAATTGCGAAAATGGAGGAAGTCCTTACATTTCCCTCAAATATTGCTGGTAGTTAAGTGGTAAACAATATTGTACTTCCTCAGAAACTGACTCCAGAGCTGAATTTATGACCAAGATTTCTGCTTTAAATAAGGCAAAGATTTGTATGTTTAAACAAACATACAATGGCAAAGGGCTTATTCACTCACAGTGGTACACCAAGTTCCATAAAATGTGAATATGTAGTTTTGAAAACTTCAATTCTCAAATCAAGATTTTGAAATAAAAGAAAACAAACAGCTGAAGATATTGTAGGAATAATAGAAAAGATTGATCAGAAAGCTGGATGTGAGGTCAGGGTTAAAAATATTGATTTAGTTGTCTTGGACAAAGAGAACTTTTTGAAAGTCATTGGAATGAATAGATTCTGAGGAAGAATATGGAAAGAGGGCTTTGATTTCTCTGAAATGGATTTGGTTGAAAGTCGACTTGACACAAATATGCACATATGTAATTTTTGAGTAGTTATTGATGCTATGAACTTATTCTCGGTCTTGAAACAAAGACTTAGAGAAGTAAATTAGAAGACCTTCAGGTTCTTTTCAGCTGTAATATTATTCATTTATTCATGAGGCTTAGTTCAACTTAAACGTGCACATGCCACTTAAAATGTCAGAATTGAGCTTATGTTCATATTTCTACCACAATAAGCCATAATATAATATTTAATTAATACTTACTGCATTTTCCCCCTGCAGAGTTTATATGCGGTTCATGAAGGTTTTAAGTCCCTTAAGAAAGAAGTTCAACCAGTTAGGCTTGTTCAGCTTTCTTCATTTGTGTTTTCTATAAGAAAACTTGCTCCAGGGCATCTTCTTAATTGAGATGCTTCAAATTTTGCAATAATTACAATATAAATATTGCCAATAGTGTTGATACTGCTGGCTTTCCTGATGGAAAGCAGACTTGCTAATAACTCATAATCAACTTTATAACTTATCAGAGTAAATTGGACTGTAATATTATTTTCATACAGATCTATCTATGCTTTCATATCATTGATAATAATTTTCATCTAATTGTTATAAGGAAGTATGAGATATTTGAACTTAATTATTTCTTAGTTCTTAAAAATCGATTAATCTCTTGTACTTTAGAGAATATTAGCTGCTTTGACATACTTTGCAGAAAACAAAAATTAAAAGGGAATCAGTAAAGAACAGCATCAGCATATGTCATAACAAAACTACTAATTAAACAAAGTGATTCCTATGAATTTACTTGAAAACAAAATTTGATCAGACTATGCCAGTTAAAGCTATCCTTCTGATGATGAAGAATTTATATATTTTCTAATTTTCTTGTCATTTAATACAGAACAAATATAAGCCAATGATAAGGAAAGAAGACTGGAAAACCTCAGATTTGTAGACAAAGGTAAATTTAGATCATTCCTAAAGGTAGCACAGATTTTCTGGGATAAGTGATAGACTGAGATTTTATTTTATAGTATCCTCGCCAATACTGACATAGGTATATTCTCACCATAGGATTATATAGGGAGAGATAAAGACATCAGTTCAGTTCAGTCACTCAGTCGTGTCCGACTCTTTGCAACCCCATGAATCGCAGCACCCCAGGCCTCCCTGTCCATTA
Organism: Tragelaphus eurycerus; assembly: GCA_935064755.1. Lineage (NCBI taxonomy): Eukaryota > Metazoa > Chordata > Mammalia > Artiodactyla > Bovidae > Tragelaphus > Tragelaphus eurycerus. The sequence goes on along the minus strand of CAKXYN010000004.1, from coordinate 36,602,926 downwards.
CCAACTCCCCAATTTCACTCAGACTCATGTCCATTGAGTCAGTGATGCCATCCAGCCATCTCATCCTCTGTCATCCCCTTCTCTTCCTACCCCCAATCCCTCTCAGCATTAAAGTCTTTTACAATGAGTCAACTCTTCACATGAGGTGGCCAGAGTACTGGAGTTTCAGCTTTAGCATCATTCCTTCCAAAGAAATCCCAGGACTGATCTCCTTTAGAATGGACTGGTTGGATCTCCTTGCAGTCCAAGGGACTCTTAAGAGTCTTCTCCAACACCACAGTTCAAAAGCATCAATTCTTCAGCGCTCAGCCTTCTTCACAGTCCAACTCTCACATTCATACACGACCACAGGAAAAACCATAGCCATGACTAGACGGACCTTTGTTGGCAAAGTAATGTCTCTGCTTCTGAATATGCTATCTAGGTTGGACATAACTTTCCTTCCAAGGAGTAAGCGTCTTTTATTTTCATGGCTGCAGTCACCATCTGCAGCAATTTTGGAGCCCTGCAAAATCAAGTCGGACACTGTTTCCACTGTTTTCCCATCTATTTTCCATGAAGTGATGGGACCAGATGCCATGATCTTCATTTTCTGAATGTTGAGCTTTAAGCCAACTTTTTAACTCTCCATTTTCACGTTCATCAAGAGGCATTTTAGTTCCTCTTCACTTTCTGCCATAGGAGTGGTGTCATCTGCGTATCTGAGGTTATTGATATTTCTCCCGGCAATCTTGATTCCAGCTTGTGTTTCTTCCAGTCCAGCGTTTCTCATGATGTACTCTGCATATAAAGACATAGCCAGGAAATATTGAAAAGCATTTGATACTTGTCTTAAAATTTTGTCAAAGTTTTTCTATTAAAATAGTTATGTTCTACTACCTTTGACTATTTTTACACCAACTGTGAATTGACTCACTGATAGTAAAACAACCCAGACTGTTCTTTGTTTTTTTTTTTTAAATTAAATTTTATTTTGCTTAACTTTACAATATTGTATTGCTTTTACTTTGTACCTTTAGAGCCTGGCATTAAGATCAGCATGTAGAAATACAAAGTGGATGGAGTTCCTTCATACCGGTAGCAAACAGGAGATGAACTAGTTTTCTATTGCTGCATAACAACTGATCACAAACTTAACTACAGTAAGTCCCCTACATATGAATATTCAAATTGCAAACGTTCAAAGAAGTGAATATGCATTTGAATGTCCAGTCACATAAGTTAGTTCATGTTTCTGGTGTACATTGTTGTCACATGCATGCATCGTCTGCAAGTGGTTGTGTTTTGTGTACTTTACTATAGAGTACTGTATAAAGCACAATAATACAATATCCCTATTTCAAGCCTGTGATATGAGTGAAATTGCAGTTTCCCTTCCAACTCCTATTAATGACAACCCTTCAGCTCTACCATCTCCCAACTCCTCACCCTCCTCCAGTCTGTAACTCTTCTTGCCTGTTCACTAATGCCTGTCACTATATGCCAGCTATTGTGCTGTACTACTGTACTTTTCAATATCTTATACTGTAATTAAAAAAAAAAAGTCTTTTATTTTGTGAATATCTGTTTCTTTAATGTATTATTTGTATGAAAAGTACTATGTCTATTACAATACAGTATTATATAGCTCAATTGTGTTAGTTGGGTTCTAGGCTAACTCTGTTGGACTTAATGAACAAATTCAACTTACGAATGCACTCTCAGAAAGGAACTCATTCGTATGCTGGGAAAATACTGAATAGCCATTTATTAGCTCACAATTCTGTAATCCGGGGTCATGTGGTTTAGATTTCTGATCAGGGTATTATACAGTGATCCAGACTATGTGAATCACAACAAACCATGGAAAATTCTTAAAGAGGTGGGAGAATGGCATTGAAACATGTATAATATCATATATGAAACGAGTCGCCAGTCCAGGGTCAATGCATGATACTGGATGCTTGGGACTGGTGCACTGGGACGACCCAGAGGGATGGTATGGGGAGGAAGGAGGGAGGAGGGTTAAGGATGGGGAACACATGTATACCTGTGGAGGATTCATGTTGATATATGGCAAAACCAACACAATATTGTAAAGTTAAAAAATAAAATAAAATTAATAAAAAGAGAGAGATGGGATACTAGACCACCTGATCTGCCTCTTGAGAAATCTGTATGCAGGTCAGGAAGCAACAGTTAGAACTAAACATAGAATGACAAACTGGTTCCAAATTAGGAAAGGAGTACGTCAAGGCTGTATATTGTCACCCTGATTATTTAACTTATATGCAGAGTTCATCATGAGAAACATTGGGCTGGATGAAGCAAAAGCTGGAATCAAGATTTCCGGGAAAATTACCAAACCTCAGATATGCAATTGATGCTGCTGCTGCTAAGTCGCTTCAGTCATGTCCGACTCTGTGCAACCCCATAGACGGCAGCCCACCAGGCTCCGCTGTCCCTGGGATTCTCCAGGCAAGAGTACTGGAGTGGGTTGCCATTGCCTTCTCCGGAGATGCAGTTGATACCACCCTCTTGGCAGAAAGAAAAGACGAACTAAAGAGCCTTTTGATGAAAGTGAAAGAGGAGAGTGACAAAGTTGGCTTAAAAATCAACATTCAGAAAATTAAGATCACAGCATTCAGTCCCATCGTCTCATGTCAAAGAGATGAGGAAACAATGGAAACAGTGAAAGACTTTTTTTGGGGAGGCTGCAGATGGTGACTGCAGCCATCAAATTAAAAGACACTTGCTCCTGGGAAGAAAAGTTATGACCAATCTAGACAACATATTAAAAAGCAAAGATTTTACTTTGCCAAAAAAGGTCTGTCTAATCAAAGCTATGTTTGTTTGTTTGTTTTCCAGTAGTTATGTATGGATGTGAGAGTTCGACTATAAAGAAAGCTGAGGCCAAAGAACTGATGCTTTTGAACTGTGGTGTTGGAGAAGACTCTTGAGAGTCACTTGTACTGCAAGCAGATCCAACCAGTCCATCCTAAAGGAAATAAGTCCTGAACATTCATTGGAAGGACTGATGCTGAAGCTGAAACTCCAATACTTTGGCCACTTGATGCGGAGAGCTGACTCATTTGAAAAGACCCTGATGCTGGGAAAGATTGAGGTCGGGAGGAGAAGGGAGTGACAGAGGATGAGATTGTTGGATGGCATCACCGACTGAATGGACATGAATTTGAGTAAAACTCCGGGAGTTGGTGGTGTACAGGGGAGGCTTAGTGTGCTACAGTCCATGGGTTCCCAAAGAAAGACACGATTCAGTGACTGGACTGACTTACTGACAGGGTATCACAAGCCTAAACCTGAAATGGTGTCCAGGCTGTTCTTGTTTGTGAGGCTCTGGGGGAAAATCCACCTCCAAGTTCATTCAGAGTAGACAGAAATCAGTTTCTTGTAGTTGTAGGACTGAGGTCTCCAATTCCTTAACAGCTCTTGAATGAGGACCGGTCTTAGCTGTTAGTAGCTGCCTGTCTCCAGTACAGTTCAAAACTGGGGTTTTTGCTTTCTTCTAGAGTAGACCAAGTTCATCTTTCTGACTTCTTATTTGTGATCAATTAGCAGCAACTCTGCTTTTAAGGGTTCATGTGAATAAGTCAGGTCCATCCAGATAATCTTCCTAGTTGAAAGTCAACTGGGTTTTATAACATAACTTAATCACAGGAGCAAAATCCATCAAATTCACAATCCCAGAGGTAGTGCAGGGTGTCATTCCAGATGCTGTTTGCCACAGAGAGAAGTAAAGAACTTTAGGGTGAAACACTGGTCTTTACATCTCAGCTCTGATGATTTCTAATCATATGATGTGGAGAAAATCATTTGATTTATTCTTTGTTTGGCCTCATTATTAGTAAAATTAGTAAAATACTGTTGCAGCAATGAGTTACTACTGTGTTAACTTCTCAATACTTGTTAGTTACTTTTACTAATTTGTAAGAATATTTAGACATGTTGGAGAAAGGGTAGTGTATTTCAATTTCCACGACTCTACCTTCCCATAGTGGCTCTATCTTGTAGACTTGCTGTGCTGCGTTTAGTCACTCAGTCATGTCTGACTCTTTGCTACTGCATGGACTCTAGTGCACCAGGCCCCTATATCCATGGGATTCTCCATGTAAGAATACTGGAGTGGGTTGCCATGCCCCCATTCAGGGGATCATCTCAACCCAGGAATCGAGCACAGTTTTCCTGCATTGCAGGTGGATTATTTACCTACAGAGCCACCAGGGTAGCCCATCTTGTAGCCCTTAACATATTACAATTAAAAATATGCATCTGTTGGTACAATTTAGCATCTAAATGTCATCAAGGTTAAGGTTTCACTTAATATATCTGGAGAAACAATGTTTTTTCATAGTAGTGGTTGAAAACTGACTATAAGATTTACTGAGGAATACCACATTCATCCCCACAGGTTAAAAAAAGAGAGAGAGAGTATTCTAAAGGTAATAGTAAATTTATTTGAAATGTTTGATTAAATTTATGTAATAGTGCCTGCATAAGATGTAATTTCACCTATAAACCCAAATTGATTCATCTACACAAGCCAAAACTGAGCAGTTCAATAACTCAATTATTTTGACCACATAAAAATACATTTCTACATCAACCACTGCAGTTATCAGTTGTCTTTGCACTATTCCTTGCAGAATCAACCCTTACCAACTTTGTAAAACTGGCTGCTGGTCTGGTCAAAACATGTGCACTTTTTTTGGTATCTAGTTATCAGTTTTCTTCAAGGAAAAACAATTTACCCTATCTATGGAAGTTCTGCTTCATTCTCTGTGATCCCTGTTCCCTGCTGTGGGAGTTTAAAGAGCATATGATTTGCAACTAGAGACCCTACAGTTTGGAATGCAGTTATGTCCAAGTTCCACATAGGAACTCCCTTTTCTCTGTTGCAGCATCAGAGCCTTCATTTGATTAGCTGGTAAATTGTCCTAGGATCTGGGAATTTGTGGACTGTTAATAGTTAACCCTGATTCTGGCATGCATGCATGCTAAGTCAATTCAGTTGTATCCTACTCTTTGCGATCCCATGGTCTGTAGCTCTCCAGTCTCCTCTTTCCACGAGTTTCTCCAGGCAAGAATACTGGAGTGGGTTGCCATGCCCTCCTCCAGAGGATCTTCCCAACGTAAGGATCACATCTGTGTATCTTATGTCTCCTGTATTGGCAGAAGTGTTCTTAACCACTAATGCCACTTGGGAAGCCCTATGTTGATTTAATAACAAAAACTTGGATAAAGAGTAACTGATCTTGCATCTCCAGTTCTTAAACTCTGTTTAACTGCTAAAGTAACTTTTTCCTACCTATTATAAGTTTATATTTTCTAGGGTACCAATTCCTCAGTGACAGATTAGATTTCTCCAATCTGTTTCAGTCAATCACCTTGTCCTATCCCAGTGGTTGATTTGCCATTATCTTTCAGCCTTGCTCTTTATTCTATGCTTCTTATGGAAGTTGTGTCTATCTTTGCTGGAGAAGTGTCAACAAATGTAGGCTAACTGCTGCTGTTTTTGTTTAGTTGCTCAGTCTTGTCAGACTCTTTTGCAACCCCATGAACTGTAACCCCCCAGGCACCCCTGTCCATGGCATTTCCCAGGCAAGAATACTGTGGAGCTGGCTGCCATTTCCTTCTCTAGGGGATCTTTCCAGACTGGGGATTGAACCTTCGTCTTCTGCATTAGCAGGCAGATTCTTTACCACAGAGCCATCAGGGGAGCTCATAGCCTAACTGCACACTATTAAATTAGGGAGCAACAATAATGACAGAAGAGCAGATAAAACTGTACTCTGCATTATTCTTGTTCATTGGGGAAACACTAAAATGTTTTGTTTATCAGAGGAGCTATTAGATACAATTTTCAAAATGATTATTGAAAACCTAAATTTTGTTAAGGTGGACTAGAACATTGTATAGATTGTGTTTCCAATACTGTTGGTTTTGCCCTAAAGAAATGACTAAGGAAATTATCAGTCGTCGATGTGACTTATATTAAAATCAAGAAGGTCTCTGTGTAGGCACAGAAGTTCTTGCCTATACTTCTCAAAATATTCTTCACAGACTACCTGTGGTAATGATCACCTAGGATTTTTACTGAGTGTTTATTAACATTTTAATGCAAATGCAAATGCTCAGGTCCAACTGTATTCATACTGAATCATAGATTTGGATTTAGCTAGATCATTAGGTTATTAAACTACACATTGCTTAGGACTTTACTGAAAAAATTCAACAGTCCTGTAATATTGGGAAAAAAATTTGTACTTTTATCAGACTGCAAGTCAGTTAATTTATTACTGCAAACTGATGCTTTTGAACTGTGGTGTTGGAGAAGACTCTTGAGAGTCCCTTGGACTGCAAGAAGATCCAACCAGTCCATTCTGAAGGAGATCAATCCTGGAATTTCTTTGGAAGGAATGATGCTAAAGCTGAAACTCCAGTATTTTGGCCACCTCATGCGAAGAGTTGACTCATTGAAGAAGACTCTGATGCTGGGAGGAATTGAGGGCAGGAGGAGAAGGGGACGACAGAGGATGAGATGGCTGGATGGCATCACTGACTTGATGGATGTGAGTCTGGGTGACCTCCGGGAGCTGGTGATGGACAGGGAGGCCTGGCGTGCTGTGGTTCATGGGGTTGCAAAGAGTCAGACACGACTGAGCGACTGATCTGATCTGATCTGATAGGAAATAAAATATAAGGTGCAAATTACAGTCTTTAAAGATATGAGGCAGTTAGGATAGAAAAAGAGAGCCCAAAATGGTGGTGGTTAAAAGAAAAGTAAAGGGAAAAAGCCCTTGAGAAGGGGAACAAAGGAAAAAAAAATCCAGTGATAGGAGTGGGAACCTCTGATAGATGGTGGGTCCTAGATTTGTCCTAGTTTGCATAAGACAGGCCCCAGGGGAGGAGACAAAAAATATAAAAAGGGGAAATCAAGACAGGCTGAGGCTCTAATGGGGTGGCCCACCTCACCTTTGGGTACACTGTCTGCTGTCTGCTTAATAAAATGTTGAGCTGTAGCCACAGTAAAATGTTGAGCTCTAACACTGGTCTATGATTTCAAGTCTTTGTTGCAATGAGACAAAATGGAGGGGAAAAAAAAACACTTCTGACAAATATATTCTAAATTTTTAGGAAATTCTACTTTATTCAGGATAGTTATCTCTCTTTTATTATAATTTGTATGTCACTCACACAATATAGGAGGTTTTTATATAGATTGCTTGGAAAGGAAATGAAAACATTTAGATATGGCTTGGGTCATGACACAAAACTTTCTGGGATCATCAAAGTTCAAATAATCATATCCACTGAAAAATGACTGCCATCAGCAGTCAGCATCACTCTGTGATTTCTTTTGCTTAATTTAAAAATCATGCATAAATGCATGTCCTGAAGCTCAGGGTAGAGGTGAACATGTCTGTGAGCATTAAGTCTCTCTAGCCAAAGGAAGAACCATTATGTGAGGATTGTATCTCATTAAAAGATTCAGAAAAGATATGATAGGACGGTATTGCATTGTTACAGGTTAGTTTGCACAGAGGCACAAAAACATATACACAGAGCAAATTGTGCAGTTACATAAATCATGCCGATCTAACAAGCTTCAAACAACTGAAAGGCAGGCCCTTATCTTGTCTCCAAAGACTTTCTCTGCTTTGGGTTGAAGCCCTTTTCCCAGGTGGAGTTGACATCAGACTTCTCTCCAACATTAATTTCCAGTCAGTTCAGTTCAGTTCAGTTGCTCAGTTGTGTCTGACTCTTTGCAACCGCATGGACTGCAGAACACCAGGCCTCCCTGTCCATCACCAACTCCCAGAGTTTACCCAAACTCATGTCCATTGAATCAGTGATGCCATCCAACTATCTAATCCTCTGTCATCACCTTCTCCACTTGCTTTCAATTTTTCCCAGCATCAGGGTCTTCTCCAATAACTCAGTTCTTTGCATCAGGTGGCCAAAGTATTAGAGTTTCAGCTTCAACATCAGTCTTTCCAATGAACACTCAGGACTGATCACCTTTAGGATGGACTTGTTGGATCTCCTTGTAGTCTAAGGGACTCTCAAGAGTCTTCGCCAACACCACAGTTCAAAAGCATCAGTTCTTCAGCCTCAGCTTTTTATATAGTTCAACTCTCACATCCATACATGACTACTGGAAAAATCATAGCCTTGACTAGATGGACCTTTGTTGGCAAAGTGTCTCATTTTACTAAAACGTTAGGTAAAAAATGTACTCTTGGTAATGACGTTGTTATCTTCCTGGGGAATTGGAGGGTGAGCTGCAAAGCCTATGCAGCAAAGCTGAGTAAAACAGAAATAAGAAAGATAAACAATCACTGGACACATTTTTCCCCACAAACACATTCTTGTCAAACTGCAGCAGCTACAGGATCCCAAAGGAGGAACTGGCAAGAAAAACACGAATGAAACAAACCTATTCACAATTTCAGCGTTTGTTGAGACAAAGTAATTACAAAGCCATCAGGACCAATTACTAAGAACACAGAGTCAGTTGTCATAAAATATTTAGAAAGCAAAGTGGAGAATCCATCTAACCAGCGTCCTTCTATTCAGTGCAACCCAGTGCAGGGACCTCTCACTTCTTATTTGTAAAAGTCAGACAAAATACTCTATAATTGCACTGTTTGTTCACTTGGCCCTTAAACATTTACCACAGAGAAACAATATCTCCAGGAGATCTTCTCTTGCTACTCAGAAAACACTGATTATTTATCCCATTCTGATTTCAGGGATTTCCCTGTTCTTTTGTAAACCTACTCCTCTCTTTCTCTTAACATCTTGGTCTATGTAACATAAATACCAATTTAAAATTGCTTCAAGAATTTGCAACAACTAAATACACCATTTGAAATATCTTGTGCATTCAGCAATTGAAAGTAATGTTAGAAGATAAATTGCAAAATTCTAACTTCAATCCATGCCTAAAATATGTACATGTAATATAAAGTATATAATTTTATAAAATAAGAAATGGTTATTAGTATAAAATATATAGGTTTGCTTTTGTTCAATCCCTCAGTCATATCAGCCTCTTTGTGGCCCCATGGACTATAGGACCTCAGGTTTCACTGTCCTTCACCATCTCTCACGGTTTGCTCAAACTCATATCTGTTGCAGTTCACAGTGTTGCAAAGAGTTGGATATGACTGAGCAATTGAACAACAACAGCAACATGTCCATTGAGTTGGTGATGCCATCCTACAATATTATCCTCTGTCGTCCACTTCTCCTCCTGCCTTCAATTTTTCCCAACATCAGGGTTTTTTCCAATGTGTCAGATCTTCCCATCAGGTAGACAAAGTATTGGAGCTTGAGCTTCAGTATCAGTCCTTCCAGTGACTATTCATAGTTGATCTCCAATGCTCAAAATTCTCCAAGCCAGGCTTCAGCAATATGTGAACCGTGAACTTCCTGATATTCAAGCTGGTTTTAGAAAAGGCAGAGGAACCAGAAATCAAATTGCCAAAATCCGCTGGATCATGGAAAAAGCAAGAGAGTTCCAGAAAAACATCTATTTCTGCTTTCTTGACTATGCCAAAGCCTTTGACTGTGTGGATCACAATAAACTGTGGAAAATTCTTCAAGAGATGGGAATACCAGACCACCTGACCTGCCTCTTGAGAAATTTGTATGCAGGTCAGGAAGCAGCAGTTAGAACTGGACATGGAAGAACAGACTGGTTCCAAATAGGAAAAGGAGTATGTCAAGGCTGTATATTGTCACCCTGTTTATTTAACTCATATGCAGAGTACATCATGAGAAAGGCTGGACTGGAAGACACACAAGCTGAAATCAAGATTGCCAGGAGAAATATCAATAACCTCAGATATGCAGATGACACCACCCTTATGGCAGAAAGTGAAGAGGAACTAAAAAGCCTCTTGATGAAAGTGAAAGTGGAGAGTGAAAAGGTTGGCTTAAATCTCAACATTCAGAAAACGAAGATCATGGCATCTGGTCCCATCACTACATGGGAAATAGACGGGGAAACAGTGGAAACAGTGTCAGACTTCATTTTGCAGGGCTCCAAAATCACTGCAGATGGTGACTGCAGCCATGAAATTAAAAGACGCTTACCTCTTGGAAGGAAAGCTATGACCAACCTAGATAGTATATTGAAAAGCAGAGATATTACTTTGCCAACAAAGGTTCGTCTAGTCAAGGCTATTGTTTTTCCTGTGATCATGTATGGATGTGAGAGTTGGACTGTGAAGAAGACTGAGTGCCAAAGAATTGATGCTTTTGAACTGTGGTGTTGGAGAAGACTATTGAGAGTCCCTTGGACTGCAAGGAGATCCAACCAGTCCATTCTGAAGGAGATCAGCCGTGAGATTTCTTTGGAAGGAATGATGCTAAAGCTGAGACTCCAGTACTTTGGCCACCTCATGTGAAGAGTTGACTCATTTGAAAAGACTGTGATGCTGGAGGGATTGGCAGCAGGAGGAGAAGGGGACGACAGAGGATGAGATGGCTGGATGGCATCACTGACTCCATGGATGTGAGTCTGAGTGACCTCCGGGATTTGGTGATGGACAGGGATGCCTGACGTGCTGCGATTCATGGAGTCGCAATGATTCGGACATGACTGAGCGACTGAACTGAACTGAACTGAGGATGGACTGGTTTGATCTCTTTGCTGTCCAAGGGGCTCTCAAGGGTCTTCTCCAACACCATAGTTTGAAGGCATCAGTTCTTTGATGCTTAGCCTTTTTTCATGGTCTAACTCTTGCAACTGTACATGACTACTGGAAAAACCGTAGCTTTGACTCTGCTATTTAATATAACTGTCTAGATTTGTCATTGCTCTTCTTCCAAGGAGCAAGAGGCTTTTAATTTCATGGCTGCAGTCATAATCTACAGTGATTTTGGAGCCCTAGAAAATAAAGTCTGTCACAGTTTCCATTGCTTCCCCATCTATTTGCCCTGAAGTGATGGAACCAGACACCATGATCTTTGTTTTTTGAAGGTTGTTTTAAGCCAGCTTTTTCACTTTCCTCTTTCAACTTCCTCAAGAGCTCTTTAATTCTTCTTCCTTTTCTGCCATAAGGGTAGTATCATCTGCATCTCTGAGGTTACTGATTTTTCTCCCAACAATTTTGATTCCAGCTTATGCTTCATTCAGCTTGGCATTTTGCATGACGTACTCTGCATGTAAGTTAAATGAGCAGGGTGACAATAGACAGCCTTGACATATTCCTTTCCCAATTTGGAATCAGTCTGTTGTTCCATGTCTGGTTTTAGCTGTTGTTTCTTGACCTGCATACAGGTTTCTCAGGAGGCAGGTAAGGTGGTCTGGTATTCCCACCTTTTCAAGAATTTTTTCACAGTTTTTTGTGATCCACTCAGCCAAAGTCTTTAGCATAATGAAGCAGAAGTAGATGTTTTTCTGGAAATCTTTTTTTTTTTTTTCTATGATCTAATGAATGTTGGAAAATTGACCTCTGGCTCCTTTGCTTTTTCTAAACCCGGCTTGTACATCTGGAAATTCTCAGTTCACATATTGTTGAAGCCCAGCTTTAAGGCTTTTGAGCTTTATTTTGCTAGCGTGTGAAATGAATGTGACTGTTGTGGTAGTTTGAACATTCTTTGGCACTGCCTTTCTTTGGGACTGGAAATGAAAACTGACTTTTTCCAGTCCTGTGGTCACTGCTGAGTTTTCCAAATTTGCTGTCATATTGAGTGCAGCACTTTCACAGCATCATCTATTAGGGTTTGAAATAGCTCAGCCGGAATTCCTTCACCAGCGGTAGCTTTGTTTGTAGTGATGCTTCTTAAGGTTCACTTGACTTCACACTCTAGGATGTCTGGTTCTAGGTGAATGATCATACCATCATGGTTATTTAGGTCATTAAGACTTTTGTTTTGTATAGTTCTATGTATTCTTGCCATCTCTCCTTAATATCTTCTGCTTCTGTTAGGTCTATACAATTTCTGTCCTTTATTGTACCTATTTCTGCATGAAATATTTCCTTGGTATCTCTAATTTTCTTGAAGAGATCTCTAGTCTTTCTCATTCTGTTGTTTTCTTCTATTTCTTTGCCTTGTTCACTTAAAAAGGCTTTCATACCTCTCCTTGTTATTCTCTGGAATTCTGTATTCAAATGGGTATATTATTCCTTTTCTCCCTTGCTTTTCACTTTTCTTCTTTTCTCAGCTGTTTGTAAGGACTCCTCAGACAAATATTTTGCCTTTTTGCATTTTTTTTTTCTTGGGGATGGTTTTGATAACCATGTCCTCTACAATGCTGAACCTCTGTCCATAATTTTTCAGGCACTCTATCAAATCTCATCCCTTGAATCTATTTTTCACTTCTATTGTATAATCATAAGGGATTTTATTAAGAATGAAATAAATATGTTTATAATGTAAATATTACAGATAAAGTATACACACACAGAGTTTTGTATATATATATATATATATATATATATATATATATATATATATATATATATATATATATTGTCCCTTCAGTCATGTCCAACTTTTTGTGACCCTTTGGACTGGACTATATCTTACCAGGCTCTTCTATCCATGGGATTCTCCAGGCATGAGTACTTGAGTGAGTTGCTGTGCCCTCCTCCACAGGATATTCCTGATCCAGGGATCAAACCCAGTCTCATATTTCCTGCACTGGCAGGCAGGTTCTTTACCACAGGCATCACTTGGGATGTATCAATATATATAAATTACACTGAAATTTAGTTTTTGTAGGTTCCATCTATTCTGGAATGTAACCTCTAAATAACCTGGTAATGGTTAAAAGAAATATAATGAAATTTTGCTTGCAGTCATTTATTAGTGCAGTGCCTATTTATTGACATGGCTTTTAAAATATTGCTTCGATGAACCACACTATTTCAAATTGTATAGATTTATCTTGATAACAAGTAGGTTACGTTTTGCCTCTCATTTACTTTTTTAAAATTTACTAATTTTTTTTAGTTGAATGATAATTGCTTTACAGAATTGTATTGATTTCTGCCAAACATCGATAAGAATCTACCAGAAGTATACATAGTTACTTTCCTCTTGAACTTCCCTCCCAGCTTCCTTTCTTCATTGTTTCTTATTCTTCAACATTTCTTTAGTATTTTGTGTTCTTTATACATTTCAATCAAACCAGTCAATCCCAAAAGAAATCAACCCTGAATATTTGCTGAAAGGACTGATGCTGAAGTTGAAATTCCAATACTTTGCCTGCCTGATGTGAAGAGCCAATTCATTGGAAAAGACCTTGATGCTGGGAAAGATTGAGGGCACTAGAAGAAGAGTGTAGCAGAGGAAAAGATGGTTGGATAACATCATTGACTCAATAGACATGAGTTTGAACACTCTGGGAGATAGTAAAGAACTGGGAAGCCTGACATGCTGGAGTTTATGGAGTCACAAAGAGTCAGATACAACTTAATGACTGAAAACAACAATTTTCCACTCTTTCTAGATTTCTGCATAATTTTGTTTCAATTTTTAATACAAATTCCTGTCTACATTTTTATTAAAATTTCCATGAATTCTACATATACTACTTAACTAACTAGAAAGGAGTTTAATTTTTCCCACCAAAAAACATAAGGAGTCATCAAAATTAATTTAGGTCTTCTTTTATAAGCTTAAATAAAGTGTGTATCTTTACTCATTTTTTTTTTGTTCTTGATATATTGTTCTTATTTTTAATATACATTGCCAGGGAAAGATTGCTAGTAATTTACTTATTCACTTCATATCAATGTTAAGAAGGGAAATTGGCCTATAATTTTGGTTTCTCATGAAGTTTTCTCATTCCATTTTGGTCTTAAAAGTTTTAGTAATCTAATAAAATGTTTTCTTCTTTTCATAAGACAGGACTTATCTCTTTATGATTTGATAAAAGTTTCTAGAAGCAGAATTTGAGGAGATTTAACTTTTATTTTAATTATTTAAATAAATATTGATTATTATTCAAACAATATTTTTCTTGAGTCATTTTTGCTAGTTAATAATTGTTTTAAAAAATTGTGTTTTTAGTTTTAACTTAATTTTTTTGGCCATAAGTCTCTATTTTATATTTCATTCCATATATTTTGTCCTCTGATAATATGTATGTATGTGTGTATCTCAATTTTGTTTATGACAAGTGTTGTCAAAAACTTGTGCATTTTATCAATCTTATCTAAGAATGAGATTTTCATTTAGAATATTATTTTTAAAAAACAAAAATATAAAATAAAATTTCACTTTTATTAATGTTTGTTCTTACCTGTATTCTATTTTCTTTTACATTATTTGTTCCCTAGTCTGTGGTTTTATATATTTGGTAGCTTGTTTTTATTTTTTATTTTTTTTCTTGGCTCAGGAAACTCAAACAGGGGCTCTGTATCAACCTAGAGGGGTGGGATGGAAGGGAGCTGGGAGGGAGGTTCAAAGGGGAGGGGATATATATATACCTATGGCTGATTCATATTGAGGTTTTATAGAAAAAAAAATTCTGTAAAGCAATTACCCTTCAATAAAAAATAAATTTAAAACAATGTATTTATTCTACCCTTGATTGATGGCTTTGATTTGGTATGCTATGCTATGCTAAGTCACTTCAGTCGTGTCCGACTCTGTGAGACCCCATAGATGGCAGCCCACCAGGCTCCCCTGTCCCTGGGATTCTCCAGGCAAGAACACTGGAATGGGTTGCCATTTCCTTCTCCTGGTAGCTTGTTTTTAAATAAATGTTATTTTTTACAAAGTTTCCATATGTACTTGAAAAATAAGTATTTTCTAATTTTCAGGTGCACTGTTATTCTGGATGCTTATTACAACAATTTTAATCCTGGAATAATTTACATTTACCGTAACTTCTATCTTTTAATGTGCCTGATGTCTCCATTTCTGAGAAGAGCATGCCAAAAAATTTATTTGCACAGTTGTTTTCTCACTCATTCAGTTACTATCTACAGAGCAACTTCAAGCTGTCATTTGGAGTATAATAGTTGGCAAATCCACTCTTTGGTTTGCTCTTGCTGAGAAATACTTCAAGTCATCTACATGTGTCCAATTCAACAGAAAATGCCAAATTCCTTCAATGATCTGCAAGGCTATAACTGAAATGAAGAGCTATTGCAGTTTGGTATAGGGGGAAACAAAAGCTGACTTTATTTGGAGAAGATCATCATCAGTTATTATGGAAACCATTTAGGAGGCTGTGGAAGTGATTCAGATGAAATATGCTGGTGAGTTGGTTCAGGGAATTGAGAAACAATTGTATTCTGTTTGCATTTAGTAGTGTGAACAGCATTTTCTTTTGGGTTGGATATATGTCAATGATGCCTTTTAAGCTTTATATGCCTGTAAATTGGAAGGGTAGATTTGCCAGAAGTTATATTACATAATTGTATGGTAATCTATTAAATCACTGAATCATAATATATGTAAACTACCCTCATTATTTTCAAAAGTTTCTGTGCCATTTTATTTTAAGTATTTCTTATTGAAGCCCATATCTATGTTCTTTTAAGGGAAGTGTACAATCTAATACCATGTGTTTTATTTTATGTTATATTTGGACTTGTTTATGCTTTGCATGCTATTCTTTGTGTTCTTTTCTCTGGGACTTATATTCAGTCAACAGTTTCTTCTTATTTTCCTCTCTGCTGACTGCGTACTCTATTTTTCTAAGTTTAGATAGTGTGTTTATTTTCTACGTTTACTTACTGCATTTCCCTAACACACTAAATTAAGGCTTACACATATTAATTCCAAGATGAAAGTATGGCCTAAAGTTGAAATATATTTTTCCCTAAGGCAAATAGAGGTGCTATTACCAGAAGTGGTAGTGGAAGAAAGTTGAGCAGGAATATGTAGGTTTTTTTTTGTTTTTTTAATCTCATCAAAACACTCTCTTAAGTTATCCACATATCAGATTTAACTGTAAAATTCCATTTTGATTCTGTGTATTGAACAATCATGATTGCTGTATTAAAATGGGCATTGTTGTTTTTGTTGCTTAGTTGCTGTCTGACTCTTTGCAATTCCTTGAACTGCAGCAAGTCAGAATTCCCTGTCCTTCACGGTCTCCTGGAGTTTGCATGGAAAGCAAATATTGAGAATCTTTTCCTTGTCACACAATGTCAGCTAGTTAAAGTTCTTGTGAAAAACTTTGAAATTGACCAAAAGATGTCTTTCCATTAAAAATAAAATATAGAACCTGTGCCTTTCATTGTCTGAGTTACTTTAGTTATTTTACTACTTTGTAAGATATAGACAATTAATGGCAATGCAAATTATCTTTTTCTAACAGAAATAAATATAAATTTGTCTGTTGAAGGTGTAACTTTTATGATCCTTTTCCCTCAACAAAATTTGGTTTCTTAGGTGGCTCAGTGGTAAGGAATCCACCTACCAATGCAGAAGACCCAGGTTTGATCCCTGGGTTGGGAAGATCCCCTGGAGGGGGAAATGGTGACCCACTCCAGATTCTTACCTGGAAAATCCCATGGACAGAGGAAGCTGGAGGGGCCATTGTCCACAGGGTCAGAAAAAGATGGATATGATTGAGTGACTGAGCATGCACCCAGAAAATTTAGTTATATATTTATAAAGCAATATATATTTTTTCAGATTCCTGATTGCCTATACATGTATCTGATTTTTGGAATCACAGTGAAGCAATTTTTCCACTTTACTGGCTTCATTAACTTTTATTTAGGCAAATTAATATCTGCATTTTGTTAAATTTATATTTGTACTGGAATTATAATTTTAACAGTAGAATTCATTATTTAATAACTGATACTTAGAGGGCTGTGTATAAAAGTAAAAGGTTTTAAATTTTGCACTGTTTATTCTTCCCATGTGGTGCTAGTGGTAAAAAAATCTGCCTGCCAATGAAGGTAGACATAACAGACACAGGTTCGACTCCTGGATTGGGAAGAACTCCTGGAGAGGAAATGGCAACTCCAGTATGCTTGGCTGGCTCAGACAGTACAGTGTCTGCCTGCAATGCAGGAAATGGGGTTCAATCCCTGGGATGGGAAGATCCCCTGGAGAAGGAAATGGCAACTCACTCCAGTACTCTTGCCTAGAAAATTCCATGGATGAAGGAGCCTGGTGGGCTACAGTCCATGGGGTCACAAAGAGTCTGACAAAACTGAGCAACTTCGCTACAGTCCATGGAGTCACAAAAAGTAGGACAGGAATGAAGTGACTTAGCACATAAACCACATCCTAAATTTAAGGTTCAGTTCAGTTCAATTCAGTCGCTCAGTCGTGTCTGACTCTGCGACCACATGAATCACAGCACCCTAGGCCTCCCTGTCCAACACCAACTCCCAGAGTTTACCCATCTCGTGTCCTTCAAGTCAGTGATGCCATACAGCCATCTCATTCTCTGTCATCCCCTTTTCCTCCTGCCCTCAATCCCTCCCAGCATCAGGGTCTTTTCCAGTGAGTCAACTTTTCACATGAGATGGCTAAAGTATTGGAGTTTAAGCTTTAGCATTAGTCCAATGAATTTCCAATGAAATTCTAGGACTGATGTCCTTTAGGATGGACTGGTTGGATCTCCTTGCCATCCAAGGGACTCTCAAGAGTCTTCTCCAACACCACAGTTCAAAAGCATCGATTCTTCGGCACTCAGCTTTCTTCACAGTCCAACTCACACATTCATACATGACCACCGGAAAAACCAGAGCTTTCACCATACGGACCTTTGTTGACAAAGTAATGTCTCTGCTTTTTAATATGCTGTCTAGGTTGGTCATAACTTTCCTTCCAAGGAGTAAGTGTCTTTTAATTTCATGGCTGAAATCACCATCTGCAGTGATTTTGGAGCCCAGAAAAAGAAAGTCTGACACTGTTTCCACTGTTTCCCCATCTGTTTCCCATGAAGTGATGGGACTGGATGCCATGATCTTCATTTTCTGAATATTGAGCTTTAAACCAACTTTTTCACTCTCCTCTTTCACTTTCATCAAGAGGCTTTTTAGTTCCTCTTCACTTTATGCCATATGGCTGGTGTCATCTGCATACCTGAGGTTATTGATATTTCTCCCAGCAATCTTAATTCCAGCTTCTGCTTCTTCCAGCCCAGTGTTTCTCATGATGTATTCTGCATATAAGTTAAATAAGCAGGGTGACAATATACAGCCTTGACGTACTCCTTTTCCTACTTGGAATCAGTCTGTTGTTCCATGTCCAGTTCTAACTGTTGCTTCCTGACCTGCATATAGGTTTCTCAAGAGGCAGGTCAGGTGGTCTGGTACTCCCGTTTTTTTCAGAATTTTCTACAGTTTATTGCGATCTACACAGTCAAAAGCTTTGGCATAGTCAATAAAGCAGAAATAGATGTTTCTGTGAAACTCTCATGTTTTTTTTGATGATCCAGCGGATGTTAGCAATTTGATCTCTGGTTCCTCTGCCTTTTCTAAAACCAGCTTGAACATCAGGAATTTCACGGTTCGCATATTGCTGAAGCCTGGCTTGGAGAATTTTGAGCATTACTTTACTAGCATGTGAGATGAGTGCAATTTTGTGGTAGTTTGAGCATTCTTTCGCATTGCCTTTCTTTGGGATTGTGATGAAAACTGACCTTTTCCAGTCCTGTGGCCACTGCTAAGTTTTCCAAATTTGCTGGCATATTGAGTGCAGCACTTTCACAGCATCATCTTTCAGGATTTCAAAGAGCTCCACTGGAATTCCATCACCTCCACTAGGTTTGTTTGTAGTGATGCTTTCTAAGGCCCACTTGACTTCACATTCCAGGATGTCTGGCTCTAGGTCAGTGATCACACCATCGTGATTATCTGGGTTGTGCAGATCTTTTTGGACAGTTCTTCTGTGTATTCTTGCCACCTCTTCTTAATATCTTCTGCTTCTGTTAGGTTCATACCATTTCTGTCCTTTATCGAGCCCATCTTTGCATGAAATATTCCCTTGGTATCTCTAATTTTCTTGAAGAGATCTCTAGTCTTTCCTATTCTGTTGTTCTCTATTTCATTGCATTGATCGCTGAGGAAGGCTTTCTTATCTCTCCTTGCTATTCTTTGGAACTCTGCATTCAGGTGCTTATATCTTTCCTTTTCACCTTTGCTTTTCGCTTCTCTTCTTTTCACAGCTATTTGTAAGGCCTCCTCAGACAGCCATTTTGCTTTTTTTGCATTTCTTTTCCATGGGGATGGTCTTGATCCCTGTCTCCTGCACAATGTCATGAACCTCCGTCCATAGTTCATCAGTCACTCTATCAGATCTAGTCCCTTAAATCTATTTCTCACTTCCACTGTATAATCATAAGGGATTTGATTTAGGTCATACCTGAATGGTCTAGTGGTTTTCCCCACTTTCTTCAATTTAAGTCTGAATTTGGCAATAAGGAGTTCATGGTCTGAGCCACAGTCAGCTCCTGGTTTTGTTTTTGCTGACTGTATATAGCTTCTCCATCTTTGGCTGCAAAGAATATAATCAGTCTGATTTCGGTGTTGACCATCTGGTGATGTCCATGTATAGAGTCTTCTCTTGTGTTGTTGGAAGAGTGTTTTTGCTATGACCAGTGCGTACTGATTGTTATTTTTGATCAGCCAGTGTCACAGTTGTAAATTATGTTGGGATATTTATTCTCCATATATAAGTTTTATGTTTTTGGGGAAGCTTTTATCATTTCGTGATGTATGGGTTGAGCCTGTCAATTACAATCTCTTCTTTCCAGCACAATGTGGTTTCTTTTATTATCTGAAGTCTCAGTTTTTCCAACAAATCAGAGAATTATTTAGCACTTTTTTGCTTCTTACTTTGTTTTATTTTCTACATACCTTCAACTATACAAACTTTCTTTCAATTTCTAAGATGTATTTTCTTTATGTGATTTATGTAGATTTCTACCAGGCTTAGAGATATTTGATCATCTGTCCAAACTCACATATGTTGAAAAGTGACAGAACTGAAATTTAGAATCCAGAATCTCATCTCTTAGCATCAAAACTTTTAGGTTATTTCCTGTATTGTCTTATAGAACCAGAACTATAGATTGGAAGCTTATAGGGGTTAATAGAGTTGAAAGTCAAGGACCTATATTGTTTTTGTCAAAAACGTAGAAATAAAAAATCTGAGAAAAATGGAATTTCTGCACCCATCCAACTAAGTCTACATTTTCACATTTTCTCATTTTATTTTCTAGACAAAACAAATCTCATATAGGCCTTATTTAACTACATCAAAACTGAAACAATAAACTTGATTGCTTAAATAGAGGATTATTTAAATAGAGATTCAAAATTGTCTATCTATTGCACAGAAAATTGCTGATGTTTAAAAAATATAATCCCTGAATAAAACACAAATTCAGACGCTGAAGTCTCCAATTAGAGAGAAAGTACAGGCGGCTCAGGCATGACTATAGCATATCAGAGGGAATTAAGTAGTTCTTAGAAATCAATAAAAAACCTCTTTTATTAAAAGCTATTATTTTCACAAGTAGATAAACAAAACTAAACCAGGGTAATTTGAGTGCTGAAGCAATAAGCCCAAAGAAAATTTAGGCCACAATATTTGGGAAATAAGGAAAACACTATCAACCAAATAAGAATTACGTCCTTAGGTATTCCAATTATTGCTAGATGTCTAGTGAGAGCAAAACTAGGATCTGAAATGAGAATCTTGTGTACATCCTTTATATTTTGTGTGTAAAAGTATGTCAATTACACTTGACATCATTTCTCTTATAGATGTCAGTCCAGTCATTCCTTACTTTCATAGTCCTTGAAAAGCTCTTCATAAGGAAACAAAGGGAAAAAGTAAACCAAGCCTACTAATTTAGCATTAGAATTGTATGCTGCTGCTGCTCAATCACTTCAGTTGTATCTCTCTCTCTATGATCCCATAGATGGCAGGCCACCAGGCTCCCCTGTACCCGGGATTCTCCAGGCAAGAACACTGGAGTGGGTTGCCATTTCCTTCTCCAATGTATGAAAGTGAAAAGTGAAAGTGAAGTCACTCAGTCGTGTCTGACTCTGCGTGACCCCATGGACTGCAGCTTACCAGCTCCTAGTTCTCTATTTATACCTGAGTGAGTTAGCCCTCATGTGACACCCAAGCAGACAAAAGCAGGGAAGCAGTGGAATCATCTTGGAGAATTTTCTCTAACAAATGTTTATTAATGTATTACATATTTCTATTTGTGCAATTATTACATTGACACAGGACAAATTCTAAATGTAACTATTATCCTTTTGATTGTCAGTTGGTAAAGAATACATGATTTACCTTTATGTATGACCACCAGCAATATTTTCCATCTCTTCGCCTTACAGAAAACGTCTATAACATGGAGCTTTTGACAACATCAACTAAGAGAGATTTTGCTAAAAGTAAAGGAATATGAAAGGAAATTTATAAACAGTATGAAGGATTATAATTAACTCACTAAAATTTTATATAATAAGTCTGGCATACTTTTCCAGTGGGTGTCTAGTGTTCACACATGAGTTTGAAATTATCTATGCTGAAGTTTATTGAAAACTTTGAATTGTTGATATTTGCCCATTTCGTTCTCAAATTTGGATTTTTCTAAGCCTTTCCTTTTCCTCTCCCTTTTTCTTTTCCTTAAATCTGTTAGCTTATCAAGGACTGAAGCACTCAGGAGGTGAATGTTCTATCTTGGTTTAACTAGTCCCTCAGGAGTGCTTCAGAGGTAGGAAAAAAAAAGAAGACTCAGTGAAGGACAAAGGGAAAAAGAACTACATGTGGTGAAAATCAACTTATGATCCCTGGTCCCTTGTGACACATTACAATACATTTTACTGAAGACTAATAGGAAATGTTCTGAAAGTTTCAATGTCTGTGTTCTTACTAATCTAAAATTCAGTAAAGATACTGCTAATACGTAGTGTAGAAAACACACAGTCCTTCCATAATTTTGGCACTTTTTGGGATGTGGTATATTACTTTCTGCTGGCTGCTGCTGCTGCTGCTTCTAAGTCACTTCAGTCCTGTCTGACTCTGTGCGACCCCATAGATGGCAGCCCACCAGGCTCCCCCATCCCTGGGATTCTCCAGGCAAGAACACTGGAGTGGGTTGCCATTTCCTTCTCCAATGCATGAAAGTGAAAAGTGGAAGTGAAGCGCTCAGTCGTGTCCGACTCTTTGAGACCCCATGGACTGCAGCCTAGCAGGCTCCTCCATTCATGGGATTTTCCAGGCAAGAGTACTGGAGTGGGGATCCATCGCCTTCTCCCTTCTGCTGGTTAATATTTAGTTAATCTTTTAGAAGTGGTCTATGTTTTAAAAGTTTTAGAATCTGGTAATAGAAAAATATAGGATTTGCAGTAGCAGGTTTAGTTAAAAAATTCAAACAACTCTCCAAACTTTTCTTTAGTTCAATAGGGAATTTCATTAAAAATCTTCACTATAAATGTGGACAGGTAATAATATTTAGCAAATGCATTTGAATTAATTAAAATGTTTGTTTGCCAGGTATTTATAAGTCTACCATGTATTATGGGGATAAAATTAATCATTTTCATTGGATGTCCATAACCTAGTAGGACTCTTTCATTCTCTCTCTCTCTCTCTCTCTCACACACACACACACATGCATAAACATACACAACTGTTTTTCAAGGTCAAATGAGAAAAATCCCATTAGAGACTTTTAACATAGTTTGAATTTGGTGATCTTGAATTGAAAGGTCAAAGTAATTATTGAGAACAAAACCCTTGATTTCCATAGAAATCTGGGGAACAATTAAAGAAAAAGTCTTTCAAATCTTTAAACAAGCAGAATAGGAAATCTACCTTTCTTTCAGGGATTAAATAAAAATTTGTATGCTACTTTTAAGATAAGACACTCTTGGAAAAAGATTTCTAGTATAAAATATTCAAACACATTAAATGATAGTAAGCTTTTTATATAGCAACTTTACAATGATCATTTATTTAATGGTACTTCATCTCCAATATTAATGTATTATGATTTTAATATCTATTAATAAGTTTAATAGAATTTTCTGTCAGAGGAGGCAAATATCAATCATAGGTATTTTCAACTACTTGTTCCAAGTTTAAAATCAACTAATAAAAATGTACATGATATTTTATCCAGGTAATTACATTAATACCATTAAACCTTGCAATATTACATTGGAATATACCTTGAACCAAACTTCCACTAATGTGTGGATGGAGGTTACATGACTGGTGCAAAATCCTTAGGTAATCAGTTACATGATAGACCCTCAAAGCATTTTTCCCAAATCCTAACCTATTACAATTTTCAGTAAGAGAACTGAGATACCACAAGGGAAAAAAAAAAAATTCTTTTGTAAAGTGTCTCTGTTGATAAACTTAAAAAAGACAGACAGGGTGTGTGGAAATTACTCTTTATATCACATTTGATTTGGTTATTAAAATGGACTTAATGGATTTAAAAGTCAAATCATTTTCTTCTAAAGAAAAGTGGTAATTTTGAATTATTGATTCTTTTTGTCTTTTTAAAAATAGAAATGTCTTAAAGTGACATAAAAGTGTATGAAATATAATTATCCTCCTAAAGCTTTTGAAATATAAGAACTCAAGACAAAATAAAATTACACAGATACAAAATTTATTATTGATTCATTAAAATAAATTCATAGGTATAAAGATAAAATAATTAAAACTCATGCTTATAAGAGTCTGTTAGCAGTTGGAATCACTAAAGGAGGAAAAATAAACTCTATGTCTCAAGATTTTAGTTGGAGGGAAGGAGCACACAAGCCCTGGAATGACCTTACTCTTGGATAAACTAGTACCTTCATCATTTTCTAGTCTTGTGTCCTTGGGCATTTTTTAGATTTCAAGTCATTCATCTGAAAAGTAGATAACATTCAAGTATAATTATTGATAATATCATAAATACTCCCTATGAAGATTTTGGCATAATGCTTGGCCCATGTTAAACACAGTAAATGACACGTATTTAGGGGTTCATCAAATTCAATTATTAAAACACTTCAGGATGTGAAAAGTGTGTGGAAGACTAATCTCTAGACACTACAGTCAGTAGGTCTGCGAAACAAGAAATTAGCAGAGACTGAAAGGTAAAATTATCCTTGTAGAAAGTAATCTTACGCATAAAATCCATATCCTTAGAAGATCATAGAAACAAGTGAAGCTTATTCTGATAATAAGTGTGCTCACCTTTTATTAAAGAGATCTGATGAATTTGAGACAAAATAGTATCCTCTCATTTATTGATTTTGACCAGCTTCCTACCATATTGCACATTGATTTTCACCCTTACCCAACTGCCACAGCTATTCTGCTGTAGTATGAGTAAACTTTCTAATTACCAAAGCAATGGACCATTTTCAGTACTGATCTTTCAGTATTTGCATGAAGTGATAACTATCTTGCTTTAATTTCTCCCATCTCAGACACTACTTTTCCTGTCAGTACGACAAAAACCTACATGCAGATATTTTTAATTATTAAAGGAGTTAATGCTTATACAGTACTTAACCACCAGGAATATTAGTAATCACTCAATAAATGTTGCTGTTAATTATTTTCTACTGAATTACTAACTGTTGATTCTCTTCATATCTTCTGGGCCATTCACACTCTGAAAGACTTTCATCCATAGGACAAGAAAAAGGTAGTGAACCCGAGGTTATATTTGTACTCTATTCTGTTCTTATTTGTGTCTCTCTCCCTAAGTGAACTGGTTTATTACCAATGCTTCTGCTGTACTCCATATATTGTTGGTTACCATGGATCCAACCTCTTCTCAGTCGACATACCCAAGCCTCTCACTTGAACTCTTAATCTCTATTTCCATCTGATTTCTGCACACATAAGCCTGTATATTAATGGTAATCTCATACTCAATATGTTAAAAATTGTCATTGCCTTCTTGATCAAAATCCACTCTTCCATTTTATCAATTTATCATTTAATCATGGAGCCATTTAAGTTATAATATTCAATAATTTTTGTGTAAAGATATCACACTGACAATAATTATTACTAATATAAATTGAGTGTGAGTTCTAAGACTAAGCACTGGGCTTAATACTCATATGATCTTAGGAGTTATACATTACATGAACCAACTTAATACTCACATGATCCAGGAGTTACACATTATACATACCAAGCTAAACATACCTAGTTTCTAAGTTACCTACTAATAATCTCAGATGTCACCATTATTTTCTGCCATCAACTCTTCCTTCAAACCTTTCTCTCAAATCCATTTTATGCAGTTATTAAACTTGTTTCTGAAGTGTACATTAGGCCATATCATTCCACTGCATGAAATTGTTCAATAATTTCACCCCATAGCTTACACCATAAAATTAATATGTCCAGCAAATAGCTCTTCACCTTTACTCCCTGGTTATCCTTCTATTTCATCTTTTCCATTCTTTACTGTTCCTCAAGCTCTTGCCAACCAAGTAATTTCTGTTACCCTGAGTGTTTTATAAACTTCTTTTTTTGTATCTGTGCTTCCCCTGCAAGGTTTCTCCTGCACAGGAATCTTTCTCTTTCTCACATGGTAGTCCTCATCATTATAGACAACATTTATCAAAGGCTTATAATGAGTCACATTGTTCTAATCTCATTACACTGATTAATGCATTTGTCCTAAAAACAATATAATAAGGTAGGAGCTATAGTCAGGTCTATTTTATAGCTGAGGAAACTTAGGCTCATAAAAATTAAATGAATTTCCAAAGTTAAAGAGTTTTTATGTGACAGAGTCCATGGTCTTAATCACCCTGTGCTTCTTGGATAGTGCTTCAGTTTTACTTCCATGATACTGTAAGCTCTAAGCTCCTTTACCTATGGTCTCCTATAGTGTTTAGAATATATGGCTAGTAAACCTACTATTGTATTTATGTAATGTGTCTGCAGCTGCTGCTAAGTTGCTTCAGTCATGTCTGACTCTACGCGACCCCATAGACGGCAGCCCACAAGGCTCCCCCATCCCTGGGATTCTCCAGGCAAGAACACTGGAGTGGGTTGCCATTTCCTTCTCCAATGCATGAAAGTGAAAAGTGAAAGTGAAGTCACTCAGTTGTGTCCAACTCTTAGCGACCCCATGGACTACAGCCCACCAGGCCCTCCGTCCATGGGATTTTCCAGGCAAGAGTACTAGAGTACCTTACCCTTTAAACTCTCAACAACCTGAAGTGGTAAAATATGTCTTTTAAATGTATCAAATAAATGAATTGAATGAATATTCTTTTATCCAAACTGTGGTTTTCCTGGAGAGACTGAAGAAAAAAGGAACTATAGTTTGTATTAGAGAGAATTCAAAGACAATATTCTTGATAT
This sequence comes from Tragelaphus eurycerus, assembly GCA_935064755.1. Classification (NCBI taxonomy): domain Eukaryota; kingdom Metazoa; phylum Chordata; class Mammalia; order Artiodactyla; family Bovidae; genus Tragelaphus; species Tragelaphus eurycerus. Next base: position 36,576,622 of record CAKXYN010000004.1, on the reverse strand, counting down.
ATATCTGTCTATAAATGCCTGATAATAGAACAAGAAAACAAAATATTTTCAAATAGTACACATTTATTACTGAAAGTTCAGAAATAGAAGATTGTCTTACTTTTTGTTTATACTTGAAAGGGAAAATGATGCATAATAACCATATTGACTGGTCAGAAGAGATAGATTGTATAGGAGTGTTGGTAATCAAAGCAGGAAGCATCTCATTTTAGACATGGCAATTTATTTCCCCTATTGAATTTAACATGAAATAATTGTTATATCAAGAGATAACATCTTATCTATTAGGGAAGAAAAAACAAGATGGCATGATTTATTGTTTTATGAAAGCTCTATGTGTATATATTCATAAAATCAGTTAGAAGAGTCAGGTTGAAAATTTTAAATAAGTCACCAAGACTAAACAATAATAAGTGAGAAATGATAATATACAGCAACTTAAATGATAATATACAGCAATTTAAAAGAACACAATTGGGCTTCCCTGGTGGCTCAGTGGTAAAGAATTTTCCTACCAATGCAGGAGACAGGAGTTCAATCATTGATCTGGGAAGCTGCAGAGAATCTAAGATCATGTGTTACAACTATTGAGCCTGTACTCTAGAGCCTGGGAGCTGCAACTACTGAGCCATGTGCTACAATCACTGAAGCCTGTGTGCCCTGGAGCCTGGGCTCCACAAGAGAAGCCATCACAGTGAGCCTGTGCACTGCAACTAAAGTAGCTCTCACTTCCTGAAACTAGAAAAAGGCTTGTGTAGCAATGAAGACTCAGCACAGACAAAAGATAAATAATATAATTACTTAAAAATAAGAGAACAGAATCATGACTTTTTCAATGAAAAATTTTTGCACAATTATTGTTAAAATAATGCAAAAACATTAAACTCACTGCCTAGCAGTTATACTCCCTTAAAGATTAAAATAGAAGTGTCCAGGATCTTAGTTTAACTTACAATTAGCATTTAAATTTAAGAGCATAATTCTGGCATTTTCTATACACCACTGCTAAATAATTACAAGATATAAAGAAAATTATGATGAACTAAAAGAAAGAAAGAAGGAAGGATAATAATAAAGAAAAGAAAAAAATGGATCATTTTTAAAATTATTTAAGACTTTTATTTAGTGTAATAAATAAAAGTTTGTTTATGATTTGCTATTTCAAAGCCACCCTTAAAAATGAGAAAGCAGCAAAGATTAAGCATATATGGTTTTTATAATGTTACAGTGTAATTCCATATTACTGAAAATGAAAAGAAAAATTAACAAAAGTAAACATTTAGCTTCATAAAAGGTGACAACACATATTTGTGCTGTGCTGTGCTTAGTTGCTCAGTCTTGTCTGACTCTTTGCGACTCTATGGACTGTAGCCTTATGGAAGGTTCAAAAACAAGTGTTGCTTAAGCTTTTTCTTAAAGGTAAATATTTCAGTAAAAGGAAATGTCAGGATGAATTATAAGGTAGACTGTGGAAATGAATTTCTGGAGTGCAGATAACTATGTTAACATGTTGGTGTTAAAATTCAGTAAAAAGAATTTGGGCTTTCCTGGTAGCTCAGCTGATAAAGAATCCACCTGCAATGCAGGAGATCCTGGTTCGGTCACTGGGTTCGGAAGACCCCCTGGAGGAGGGCATGACAATCCACTCCAGTAGTCCTGCCTGAATTCCGCATGGACAGAGGAGCCTGGGCTACAGGCTATGAGGCTACTGGACATTGGCTACAGTTCATGGGGTCACAAAAAGTCAGACATGACTGAGTGACTAAACATGGCACAGAGTGGGTTTAGGTAAATATAAGTGAAGCAATTTGGACTCTATCCTAAAGGAATAAGTAATTACCAGATTGCAAAGAAAATCACACCCTTTCACTTGATAGCAATCATCAGGACATCTTTCTGCCCCATAAAGAGTAGGTTGACATAGCATGTATGGGAGGGTAGTTTTGGGGAGAATGAATAAATGAATTTTATGCTGAGTTCCTCTGAGGTCCACTGAAACTATCACAATATTGTCAATTTGCTATACTCCAATATAAAATAAAAAGGTTTAAAAATAAAACAAGAATTCTTAGATCCTCCATCTCTCCTTTAATTTACCCTAAGAGGAAATGCAAATTTGAATTTTCTCTTTACCTTTTATTCCCACTTTATATCTAACCATATTGGTTTTAATTAAGTGATATATTACATAGTTTTGAATGATTTGAACTTTGTACAAGTGGAAACATACTTCAGACTTTCTATTTCCTCAGTATTTTTCACATCCAGATATCAAATTGTCCCAATACCACTAATTGAACAGTACATCTTTTCCTAACAAATGTGCAGTGTCAAAGTCATCGCAGTCACAGATAAAATTTCTATTTTTGGTTAAAAAATAATGCTGGTATGTTTGTATTTTTGACAATTTTTGCATGCATGCTCACAAATAAAATTTTATAATAACTAAAAAATAGTGTTTTGGAATAATGATTAAACCAATGACCAAATTGTGGATAAACACTATCTGCTACTGCTGCTACTGCTAAGTCATTTCAGTTGTGTCCGACTCTGTGTGACCCCATAGACGGCAGCCCACCAGGCTCCCCGGTCCCTGGGATTCTCCAGGCAAGAACACTGGAGTGGGTTGCCATTTCCTTCTCCAATGCATGAGAGTGAAAAGTGAAAGTGAAGTCGCTCAGTCATGTCTGACTCTTCGAGACCCCATGGACTGCAGCCTACCAGGCTCCTATGTGCATGGGATTTTCTAGGCAAGAGTACTGGAGTGGGGTGCCACTGCCTTCTCCAAACACTATCTAGGATAGTAAAATAATATAAAAATTGTGTCAGGATTATAAGCTTGGTGATGATCCTTAAGATCTAGTTTGATGGAAAGAGACTAAAGTACTAAAGACTAGATAGGAAGGTTGTTTAAACAATTCAGGCATGAGGTAACAAGGACCTAAATCATAGAATTGACATTGTGACTGAAAGAAAGAAAGACTATGAGAAATAATGTAAAGAAGAAAATGTTCAAATGTATACTAATTCATGTTGTTTTAGCATATCATGTAAGACCCTTTATAACATTATTTCTAGTGTCTTGTCTATCTTTATTTACTTTAACTAATGATTAATATACTATGAACATTGTGTGTGGTTTCCTTTGTGGCTGTTTAGTATTTTTAATTTTTTTTAGACATGCAAAAATTTATCATTTCTAAAGCTAAATATACATGCTTTATATATTATATAAAAAAGCTAGTGGAGGTGATGGAATTCCAGTTGAGCTACTTCAAATCCTGAAAGATGATGCTGTGAAAGTGCTGCACTCAATACGCCAGCAAATTTGGAAAACTCAGCAGTGGCCATAAGACTGGAAAAGGTCAGTTTTCATTCCAATCCCAAAGAAAGGCAATGCCCAAGAATGCTCAAACTACCGCACAATTGCACTCATCTCACAGGCTAGTAAAGTAATGCTCAAAATTCTCCAAGCCAGGCTTCAGCAATACGTGCACCGTGAACTTCCTGATGTTCAAGCTGGTTTTAGAAAAGGCAGAGGAACCAGAGATCAAATTGCCAACATCTGCTGGATCATGTAAAAAGCAAGAGAGTTCCAGAAAAACATCTATTTCTGCTTTATTGACTATGCCAAAGCCTTTGACTGTGTGGATCACAATAACCTGTGGAAAATTCTGAAAGAGATGGGAAAACCAGACCACCTGACCTGCCTCTTGAGAAACCTATATGCAGGTCAGGAAGCAACAGTTAGAACTGGACATGGAACAACAGACTGGTTCCAAATAGAAAAGGAGTACGTCAAGGCTGTATATTGTCACCCTGCTTATTTAACTTATATGCAGAGGACATCATGAGAAACACTGGGCTGGAAGAAGCAGAAGCTGGAATTAAGATTGCTGGGAGAAATATCAATAACCTCAGATATGCAGATGACACCAGCCATATGGCAGAAAGTGAAGAGGAACTAAAAAGCCTCTTGATGAAAGTGAAAGTGGAGAGTGAAAAAGTTGGCTTGAAGTTCAACATTCAGAAAATGAAGATCATGGCATCCAGTCCCATCACTTCATGGGAAACAGCTGGGGAAATAGTGGAAACAGTGTCAGACTTTATTTTGGGGGCTCCAAAATCACTGCAGATGGTGACTGCAGCCATGAAATTAAAAGGTGCTTACTCCTTGGAAGGAAAATTATGACCAACCTAGATAGCATATTCAAAAGCAGGGACATTACTTTGCCAACAAAGGTCCGTCTAGTCAAGGTTATGGTTTTTCCTGTGGTCATGTATGGATGTGAGTATTGGATTGTGAAGAAGGCTGAGCGCCGAAGAATTGATGCTTTTGAACTGTGGTGTTGGAGAAGACTCTTGAGAGCCCCTTGGACTGCAAGGAACTCCAACCAGTCCATTCTGAAGGAGATCAGCCCTGGGATTTGTTTGGACGGAATGATGCTAAAGCTGAAACTCCAATACTTTGACCACCTCATGCAAAGAGTTGACTCATTGGAGAAGACTCTGATGCTCGGAGGGATTGGGAGCAGGAGGAGAAGGGGACGACATATTATGAGATGGCTGGATGGCATCACTGACTCCATGGACGTGAGTCTGGGTGAACTCCAGGAGTTGGTGATGAACAGGGAGGCCTGGTGTGCTGTAATTTATGGGGTCGCAAAGAGTCGGACACGACTGAGTGACTGAACTGAACTGAACTGATGCACTATATTTTATATATATAATGTATATAATCTTAATTTTTGCCTAGCAGGAGACTTTATCTGGTCTTCTAATCTTTTCAAGTTATTTTTTTGTGTTTTATTTCTACTTCTTTATTTAAAGTCAATGTTAAAGACACAACTGTAAAATAAATGCTTTTAAAAATACAAAAGATACATTTCACCAATAAAAAAATAGGCAATGATCATGAAAATCTATCATTCTCTTTGCCAAGATCAACAAAATGAAAGACACTATGAAAATGTCTCCTTCAAATACATCCTTAACAAAAAATTTCCCATGAATAGAAAACCATTATTTAAGAATTTCTATGTTTACAAATCTGGACACCAGCTCTAAGAATGAAAGATGGTAGGAGTACTAGATTTAAATATGTGGACACAAGGACCTCAAAATTAAACTTCTAAAACTAGCATTTAGTTCAAAATAAATCAACATTATTAGCAAGTGACAATTGTATGAAACTTTTTTTTTTCCTTCCTAGAAATGAGATGTGGCAGCTTTCTTGACAGCTTGGTAATCATCTAAGAATAATTGTAGAAATTCCCCCAACCTTTCACCCCCAAATCTAAGCCTTAGTCACTGATATAAAATAAATATCTTTCTTTCACAACATTAAAATGTCTTTACTTATTTGGACTACTTCATGCTTAGACTATTTCACACACTTGTTTTCAGATGTGTGGAATTACCAGACCTGAAATTTTGAAACCGTCTGTGTATTACAAACTGTTGGGTCATTGCAGAGAGATGATAATCTTTTACTGTATATTAATTGTATATCATTAAGCATATTTGATCAACTACTGTAACAGTGATGCTGGTGCTAATAAGTGGTATTCCCAAGTTTTTCTTCTTAAAAACATGTATAATCCATGTAACACTAAGTAGTAAATGTTTTATTGTCATACTTTCTTAATAAAGAATAACTGTTTTCTGGCCCAGTTTGGAGAAAAGAAACAAACTAACAATGCATTTACTACCTGTTTTATTAATGACAATCTACCACTAAATGATAGTTAATGTAATGTTAAGTGAAAAAATGAAAGTCACTATAATTCTATCAAAAGAGACAAAAACATGGAAAGAATTTTTAAATGAGTACAGAATAGATTCCAAAGATTACACTATGAGTCTGGGTTTTCAAAGTGAAAGGCATCTATGGATAATTTCTGTGAATATTTCTTAGACTACATAAAGGAACTTCAGAGCAAATGTAGGCTCCTTAGCCCTAACTTGACAAAAATAAATATGCAGATGAACCACAAGTTCCCTTTGTTAAAGTATACCTCTTGACCAAAGCCAGTTTTGGCCCAGCCCTGAGCTTTTCCCAAGAGAGTGGCAACCACTCATGCTTATTTACTCACTGTCTATACAATCAACAGTCACAGAGAACAATTTTTTTAAAGCCAAATATTTTACACAGTGAACTATTGAAAAGCAAACCTAAATATACTCTCTTCTACAATTCCAGAGAGTAAAATAACTTTATTATTTTTAAATACTGAAAATGTAAAGGGTCCATATGAATGAAGAGTTGTAGCAAGTATGTGCTTTTTACTTTACTGTTCATTTGATGTGCTCTTAAAATCTCTATGATAAGCAGTTATCTGCCATAAGTCTTTGAGCAATAGATTCAAAAGCAAGAATAGCAATACTATTGAATTCCATAAAACTTTCTTTGAGGTTAAATTGTTTAGCATCTGTATTATTATTACCCTCATATATTCATCTGTCAGAACTCAGTGACTGAAAAAAAAGTAAGGGAAGAGGGACTACATACAAAGTATTTTATTTCCTTATTAGATAAGAATCAAGATTTCTGGGAGAAATATCAATAACCTCAGATATGCAAATGACATCACCCTTATGGCAGAAAGCAAAGAGGAATTAAAGAACTTCTTGATGAAAGTGAAAGAGAAGACTGAAAAATTTGGCTTAAAACTCAACATTCAGAAGGATGAAGATCATGTTATCTGGTCGCATCACTTCATGGCAAGTTAATGGGGAAGCAATGGAAACAGTGACAGACTATTTTCCTGGGCTCCAAAAATCACTGCAGATGGTGACTGCAGCCATGAAATTAAAAGCCGCTTACTCCTTGGAAGAAAAAGTATGACCAATCTAGACAGCGTATTGAAAAGCTGAGACATTTCTTTGGTGACAAACATCCATCTAGTCTAAGCTATAGTTTTTCCAGTAGTCATGTATGGATGTGAGAGTTGGGCTTATAAAGAAAGCTGAGCACCAAAGAATTGATGCTTTTGAACTGTGGTGTTAGAGAATACTCATGAGAGTCTCTTGGACAGCAAGGAGATCCAACCAGTCCATCCTAAAGGAAATCAGTCTTGAATATTCATTGGAAGGACTGATGTTGAAGCTAAACTCCAATACTTTGGCCACCTGATGCGAATAACTGACTCATTTGAAAAGACCCTGATGCTGGGAAAGATTGAGGGCGGGAGGAGAAGGGGATGACAGAGGATGAGACGGTTGGATGGCATCACCAACTCGATGGACATGAATTTGAGCAAGCTCTAGGAGTTGGTGATGGATAGCGAGGTCTGGTGTACTGAAGTCCATGGGGTCACAAAGAGTCGGACATCACTGAGGGACTGAACTGAAATTTTTAATGGAGGAGATGCAAACAACTGCAATTCAAACCAGATTATATATGATTAATAGTTACGCAACCTTATTTAAAATTAAGTCTAACTCACTACTTTCCACAGTTTATTGTTATCTACACAGTCAAAGGCTTTGGCATAGTCAATAAAGCAGAAATAGATGTTTTTCTGGAACTCTCTTGCTTTTTCCATTATCCAGCGGATGTTGGCAATTTGATCTCTGGTTCCTCTGCCTTTTCTAAAACCAGCTTGAACATCAGGAAGTTCACGGTTCACATATTGCTGAAGCCTGGCTTGGAGAATTTTGAGCATTACTTTACTAGCGTGTGAGATGAGTGCAATTGTGCAGTAGTTTGAGCACTCCTTGGCATTGCCTTTCTTTGGGATTGGGATGAAAACTGACCTTTTCCAGTCCTGTGGCCACTGCTGAGTTTTCCAGATTTGCTAGCATATTGAGTGCATATTGAGTGCTTTATTGACTATGCCAAAGCCTTTGACTGTGTGGATCACAATAAACTGTGGAAAATTCTGAAAGAGATGGGAATACCAGACCACCTGATCTGCCTCTTGAGAAATCTGTATGCAGGTCAGGAAGCAACAGTTAGAACTGGTCATGGAACAACACACTGGTTCCAAATAGGAAAAGTAGTACATCAAGGCTGTATATTGTCACCATGTTTATTTAACTTATATGCAGAGTACATCATGAGAAATGCTGGACTGGAAGAAACACAAGTTGGAATCAAGATTTCTGGGAGAAATATCAATAACCTTAGATATGCAGATGACACCACCCTTATGGCAGAAAGTGAAGAGGAACTCAAAAGCCTCTTGATGAAAGTGAAAGGGGAGAGTGAAAAGGTTGGCTTAAAGCTCAACATTCAGAAAACGAAGATCATGGCATCTGGTCCCATCACTACATGGGAAATAGATGGAGAAACAGTGGAAACAGTGTCAGACTTTGTTTTTCTGGGCTCCAAAATCACTGCAGATGGTGACTGCAGCCATGAAATTAAAAGACACTTACTCCTTGGAAGGAAAGTTATGACCAACCTAGATAGCATATTCAAAAGCAGAGACATCACTTTGCCAACAAAGGTTCACCTAGTCAAGGCTATGGTCTTTCCTGTGGTCATGTATGGGTGTGAGGGCTGGACTGTGAAGAAGGCTGAGCACTGAAGAATTGATGCTTTTGAACTGTGGTGTTGGAGAAGACTCTTGAGAGTCCCTTGGACTGCAAGGAGATCCAACCAGTCCATTCTGAAGGAGATCAGCCCTGGGATTTCTTTGGAAAGAATGATGCTAAAGCTGAAAGTCCAGTATTTTGGCCACCTCATGCGAAGAGTTGACTCATTGGAGAAGACTCTGATGCTGGGAGGGATTGGGGGCAGCAGGAGAAGGGGACGACAGAGGATGAGATGGCTGGATGGCATCACTGACTCGATGGATGTGACTCTGAGTGACCTCTGGGAGTTGGTGATAGATAGGGAGGCCTGGCGTGCTGCAGTTCATGGGGTCGCAAAGATTTGGACATGACTGAGCGACTGATCTGATCTGAACTCACTACTACAAACCTGTAAGGAATCAGAAGAGGATTTATATTACACAAAGTCTGGGCTCTTGTTGCATTCAACTCTTAAAGTCATTCTGAGTTAAAACAGCCATTTTCCCCAAGACTTAAATAGAAATATATCTTATAAAAGGGATTCTTTTTAATCTCTGAATGCATAATTTAAAATACTAAAACAGAAACAAGATACTTTTTCTTCACCATAAATTCACTCTGATCAAAGGAAGAATTCTCTCTCTCAAACTCCTCACAAATGCCACATTCTAAAGACTAGAAGAATTATCAGTAGGCATTCTTTTCTTTCTGCTCTAAGCTATTTTTCTCTAAAATATGTCAAGTAAACTTTTAAAGATTCAGAGAAGTGGAGTTTCATAATTTTTTCTCTCAGTAAGTTCTGAGATGACTCTTTTAACTTCATTGTGGTCTTCCTCTTCCTTTTCTTTCTCTTCTATTTTTTCTCGCCCTCCTCACTGTCTAGAGGCTGAGGAATAAGCTGATTACCGACAAATTCGTAAGTGTTAATTTTCTGTTTAACATTCTTTCTTTTGGTTGGAACCCTTTAAGGAACCCCTTTGACCAATATCTCATTATGTATGAAATATATGTGTTCATTAATATAAATATGAGCAAGCACTCGATAGCATTGATGGGTGGGCTGGGAGGAGTGCCCACATAAACTCTGATTGGCCAATATCTTCTTATTTGATTGCACAGGTAAGTGGAACAGATGCAACAAGGTTATTTTTACTTTTCCAAATGTATTTTACAGTCTCATAACGTGTGTTAACTGACCTACTACAGGCATGACTACAATGCCTTCTGATTTTAGTAATACTTTCATGTAGTTCTCATAGTATTTCTGGACTCCAGCTCCACAATAATCTTAAAGAACTGATGACCGTCAGATGCTTTCCAGGGGCAATTACCAACCACAAATGCAGGTTTACAGAACTCAATCCTAGCAGTGCTTCTCTTTATAGGTGCATGTGGGAATATCTTCATCTTGAGACAGACAAACGATTTAGTTCACAGAAGAAACTGTGCTAACTTGCTCATGTAATTATTCTGATATGCTGCTAGGAGATCAGGCTGACCTAGCCATGCCTTGCAACTTTGCTTTCAGAGGGATAATACAGGATTATGGCACCCCACCCCAGTACTTTTGCCTGGAAAATCCCATAGATGGAGGATCCTGGTAGGCTCCAGTCCATGGGGTCACTAAGAGTCGGAAACGACTGAGCGACTTCACTTTCACTTTTCACTTTCATGCATTGGAGAAGGAAATGGCAACCCACTCTGATATTCTTGCCTGGAGAATCCCAGGGACGGGGGAGCCTGGTGAGCTTCTGTCTATGGGGTCGCACAGAGTCGGACACGACTGAAGTGACTTAGCAGTAGCAGAAGCTAATTATCAAAGCTATGACTACTTTTGATCAAGCTCTCCAGGTTTTCCTTGGCACATTTCATCACGTATGAATGAAGCTCAGTCCCATAATTTGTTGCCCCTGAATCTTTTCTACACAGGAGCCACCTCATGTTTGAGAGACTGAATTTATTTTCAACTGAACTCATGGAATTTGTTTACTCTGAAAAATATTGCACTGCACTGCACTGCGGTGAGGCCATCAGTCAACCAGCCGCAAGGGGGCGAAGGTGGGACGCTAGGCTCGGTCAATCCGTGGCAGCCACCGCCTCCGCCACTGAAGGTTGATATTTTTATACTTCACTGCTAAAAAATGGGTCATGTGCATTCATGTTTTGAACCATATTCATCTTATTGACGTGTAATATCAAGAATAGGGTAAATTCAGATTAGAAAATGATAAATGAACATTTTTTAAAGCAATAGATAATGATAGTGTTCTTTAGAACACCCATTTGCTTTAGTGAGTAGAAAACCAAGTCTAAGAAAATTAAAAACCTACTAGAGCTCTATCTACAAATTGAAAACATTTAAAAACATTTTAAAAAATTGAAAAAAAAAATCATAGTGTCTGTAATTAACGGACAACAGCCCCTTATCAACCCCTCTGCAGCTGCTAGAGTTTCCCAGTCATAACTGACTATAATGGGACATAAGCTGACTTGATCTGAACAGGAGTCACCCAAAGCAAGACAGGGAAGATTATACAGTCAAGTCCCCTGTGCTGTTAGAAAGAGCTATCATTATAATAAAGTAGAATACTACATTTTTAACATACCCAAAGTCTTTCCCCTACCAAGTGTTAGTGTTCTCATTATTGTCCAGATAAAAAAAAAAAAAAAACAAACAAACAGAAAACAACCACTAAAATATGATATGAGGAACTAAGAGTAAGAAGGACAGGGGGCATTGGAATAAATTATGAAGTCTGTGGTAAAGTTCTTTACTCTTTAAATGTTCATTTTCTTTCTCAACCTCTCCCGGTATCTCTTTCACTCTCTTTCATTTTCATGAACTTGATTTGAATGTTTCCATCTGTAAAAGGAGAGGAAAAAAATTGACTTTCAATTACACCAAAGCCTGAAGACAGCTATTAAATTGCTCTACCTGTGTCCATTATAAATTCAGTCTCTCCCTTCAGCAGATTTCAGTCAATCTTTCATATACTTTATTAAGTGGTGATTTATTAAGAAAATGGTATATATCATTTCTTATCCATAGTATCTATTTTCCAGATATTGTTCAAAATCTCTAGCTCTCTTCTTCATTAAAGACTCATATCCATGTCAGTTATCATTTTTCTTCTTCATTTATCAACACAAATGGTAAGTAACGTATTCTCACTTGCCCCACTCTCCAAAACCAACATCTGCCACCAAACTCTGTTGCACTCTTGAACTACTTTTCTATTTATTTTTCTTCTTTCATTGTCAGGGTTTCTAATAAAAATGTGCTTCAATAAACTAATAGCTAACATTTACTTGAGTACTTATGAACCTGGGATTATGTTAAGAACTTTTATACATATCATTTGATTTAGTCCTCATTATCAGCTTTAAAATTACAATTATAGATATTCTACATATCAGAAACCAAGGCACAGAGGAAGTAAATAATTATCTTACAGTTTCACTTTTAGTTGGTGCTGATACTGGGATTCTAACCAAACTCTGGTTCTGGAGACTGACTTATGGATCAATTTTCAAATTTAGTTTCACCACACATTCTATGGTTAATGAATTTTCATTCCTTTTTTAATAGACACCCTATGGAAAGCAAAGTTTCTAAAATTCCAGTGTAGGGAAAGAAAAATAATTTTCCTTAAATCCTTTGAAGTCTTATCTGAGACCCTGTAATAAAATTCCTATTAACAAAAGAAAAGAAAAGCTCATTATTATATATGCCTCATGTATATATGAAAGTTTCCTAGGGAAAAATGCGTAACTTCTTGAGGTAGCTTAGAACTCAGAATTATACATCACCATAAGAGGGAAGAGAAAAGGAATTGTAGACCATTTGTCTGGGTAGGATGTCAACTTCTCTTCTCTTCTATGAAAAATCTAATCTTGACTGGTTAAAGAAACTTCCAGGGAGAGGGGAATGACAATTGAATTGCTGTTTTGCATTCATTTTAAGCAGATAGGGTCATCCCAAGGAAGCCTCTCTCTGTATTTACTGTTTTTTTTTTCAAGTGCCTATATCTAAAAAAAAAAAAAAAAAAAACAATATGTCAAAGCCACATGTCTAAGGGTGGCATGATCTGAACACCTAAAATCATGTTTTGAGGTCACATAATCTGCTGCCTTTAACCAGTAAATGTCTCCAAGATGAATTCAGTAAAATTTTGCCTTGTTCATCCTCGCTCAAATTTTTGTATCCTTTTCCAAGTTTTTCCTTCTTGGCATTTTGTGTTTCTAATAATTCTTCTAACATTAAGTATGCTGATACTAAGTATTCTTAAATAAGGATTGTTTTCTTAGCCTCTGATTCCTTTCTCTTTCTACTTATTTATCTTCTTCAGACCACACTTAAAAAAAGATCCCCATTTTTCTCTATGCATTTGAGCTTGTGATTCCATTGGCATTTCTGATTCAAAATTACTTACATGTGCTAATCCTCAAAATTATTTGTCAAGCTCTTATAGATTCTCTGACCCTTAATTTATTATTAGTTTAGCTTTGTTGAACATCTGTAACACAGAGTAAGTCCATTGCTGTTCAGTCACTAATTCATGTCTGACTCTTTGTGGCTGCATGGACTGCAGCAAACCAGGCTCCTCTGTACTCCAGAGTACAGAGTTTGCTTCTAATTCATGTCCATAGAGTTGATGATGCTAACTAAAACCATCTCACCCTCTGGCATCCCGTTCTCCTTTTGCCTTCAAGATTTTCCAGCATCAGTCTTTTCCAATAAGTCAGCTCTTCTTATCGTGTGGCCTAAGTATTGGAATGTCAGCATCAGTCCTTCCAATGATTATTCAGGGTTGATTTCCTTTAGGATTGACTAATGTCTCTGCATTTTAATACACTGTCTAGCTTTGTTATAGCTTTCCTTCCAAGGAGCAAATGTCTTTTAATTTCATGGCTGTGGTCACTGTCCATAGTGATTTTGGAGCCCAAGAAAATACAATGTCACTGCTTCCACTTTTTACCCTTCTATTTGCCATAAAGCAATGGGACTGGATGCCATGATCTTAGTTGTTTTTGTTTTTTTTTTTTGACGTTGAGTTTCAAGTCAGCTTTGTCACTCTCCTCTCTCATCCTCATCAAGAGGCTGTTTAGTTCTTCTTCACTTTCTGCCATTAGAGTGGTATCATCTGAATATCTGAAGTTATTAATATTTCTCCCAGAAATCTTGATTCCAGTTTGTGATTCATCCAGCCTAACATTTAATGTGATGTACTCTGCATATAAATTAAATAAGCAAGATGACAATAGACAGCCTTGATGTACTCCTTACTCATTTGAACTAGTTCATTGTTCCACGCCCAGTTCTAACTGTTGTTTCTTGACCTGCATACGGGTTTCCAAAGAGATAGGTAAGGTGATCTTGAACACTCATCTCTTTAAGTATTTTCCAGTTTGTTGTGATCCATATAGTCAAAGTTGTTAGTGTAGTCGGTGAAGCAGAAATAGATATTTTTCTGGAATCCCCTTTCTTTTTCTATAATCCAATGAATGTTGACTATTTGATCTCTGGTTCCTCTGCCTTTCCTAAACCTTGCTTATACACCTGAAAGTTCTCATTTCACATACTACTGAAGCCTAGCTTGAAGGATTTTGAGTATTATCTTGCTAGCATGTGAAGTGAGACAATTATACAATTGTTTCAACATTCTTTGGCATTGCCCTTCTTTGGGCTTGAAATGAAAACTGACCTTTTCCAGTCCTATGGCCACTGCTGTAGGTCTGAGAGTTTCCTAAATGCACCATGCTCACTCTGTCTACTTGCCTTTTCCTTTGTCTCAATCAACTCTGCTTTCCTGGATAATTTAAAATTATTCTCAAGAATCAACTTTAAATGAATGTCTATCATTAGGCATTCTTTCATGCCTAACTCTCTGTGTTAGGGAGTTAACACTAACTAATTGTGTAGGACCTATTTTGGTCCCACAGTATTTCCCCTTGATTCTTACTAATAAAAGCCCTGTTTTTCTGTGTGCAAATACCTCCAAGAATAAAGAGTAGATTCCCCTAGCTCCTTTCAATTCAGGGGAGCTCATTTGATGTTGATGCTACTGCTAAGTGGTTTCAGTCGTAGTCAACTCTGTGTGACCACATAGATGGCAGCCCACTAGGCTCCTCTGCCTCTGGGATTCTCCAGGCAAGAATACTGGAGTGGGTTGCCATTTCCTTCTCCAATGCATGAAAGTGAAAAGTAAAAGTGAAGTTGATCAGTCGTGCCCAACTCTTAGGGACCCCATGGACTGCAGCCCACCAGGCTCCTCCGTCCATGGGATTTTTCCAGGCAAGAGTACTGGAGTGGGTTGCCATTGCATTGGATGCTATTTGAAATAAAAATATGCAAGCAGTTCTGTGAGTTCTTCAAAATTTCTTTCAGTGTACTCTTCCCCGCATATCTTTAAATTTGGACTAGTCTCTCTTAGTAACTTTATCCTTCTTTTTGGCTAAAATGCAGTCATGAAGGCTAGAAACTGAGCAGCCATGGGTCATGAGGCAGCAGCCAAAATGACAGACAAGCAAACCTTGCACCACATTCTCTGCATCGTCTTACAGGCTTTATTTCCATGATTTGTAACATTATCTAACATATTCAATCAGTTAGGGTAAGCCTATGATGTAACAGAGTGATCCAAGAGTAATTAGGTTTCCTAAACAACTTAGAAATTTATTTCTCACCCCTCACATAATTCACAATGGCAGTTCAGATCCAGGGCAAACGCTGCCTTCAGTGGGTTACCCTAGCGTGTAACCTTGAGTAAAACCTAGAATATAATAATATGTGTCAGTGCACATATTTGACCAGTACAGTCACAATATGCCCATTACCAAGTGTTTCTGACAAGGCCTAATCTCTTCTTTAGCATAATATAAATGTGTCACATAGCTATACCTAATTGTAAAGAAACTTTAAAAATTCGGGTCCATGTATCCTAAGGAAGAAAGAGGGTGGATTTAGGAAACTAGCTAGTGCTGTATGGATTGTGTGATGTATACTTTTTCTTATTTACTATTTTATTTTTATCTCACTCCAAATATGATTGAGAACTCCATAAAGGCAGGCAGAAATTTTTGTTTTGTTTTGTTTTAAATAGTGTACTCGTGTCTAGAATAGTACCAGAAACATAGTATTTAAACAATTGATATCTGCTACATAGATTGATCAATAAATTAATTAATACATTGCCTGCTGCTGCTGCTAAGTTGCTTCAGTCACATCTGACTCTATGTGACCCCGTGGACAGCACCCCACCAGGCTCCTCTGTCCATAGGATTCTCTAGGCAAGAATACTGGAGTGGGTTGCCATTTCCTTCTCCAATACATTGTCTAGCTTTGTCGATGCTTCGGACATCTACATACTGGAATTTAGATGTAGTAAGATCCAGTTTTAGAGTCTTAAGACAATGGGTGGACTAATAAAAGTCACTTAGACATCTTAGAGATGTTTTTGTGTTATGAGCTCTCTTTTGCTTGATGCAATATGAAATTATTTTTCTTCTTAGGACATCCTGAAAATCTTTGGATGGCATTAAAATTCAGTTATTTTGATATATCCATTAGAAACATCCTTTTAAATTGTATTATAATCTGGAAACATATTTTAATTAAATGAAAAATGTTTCATTGTGCTCTTAATTTAAACTATCCAGGAAAAAATGCTTAGACATTAAACGGCTAATGCTTTGTTTCCAAGAATTGCCATTATTATTTATTATTAGAGTAGAGCGTCAGTAATTTACACTAATAACTGAGAGACTCACTAGAGATTACTGAATTTGGCAGATTAGTTAGTGAAAAAATAAATATGAAAAACATCAACACTGCAGTACCACAAAATGTGCTTTATTCATTATTTTGATAAGTGTAGTTTAATTATAATTAGCTATGGTAATGTTTCACAGTATGCTAGTAAACACATTGCCATATTTTATGAAATTAATGAAATCTTAGAATAAAAAATGTTTACTAAACTTGTACCAGTTTTTGGAGAAAAGTATAAATCTGTGATTCAGTATATTTTGTATTATTTTTAGTCCAGAAAAAAATATATCTTATACATGATGTTGTTTTGGTCATTCCTACTGTTTGTCGTCTGTATCCTTTAATAGAAAATAAAGTTCATGGGAGGAGAGCTGCCTTGATTCATACATATTGAACATGTTACACACAGGTATGTATTAAGTATATGTTGTATATGTATTTAAATTTATAAATGGAAAGATTTCACTACAAATTTGGTAGTCCTAATAAATTTTAATATACATTCTGATCTTTGATCACCTGTACTTTTGGAAGTCATAGGGGAAACTTAAATGTTTATTTCCATTATTTGTGATCTCTGTTCACTTATTTTTTATGTCAAGATACATATTTAAAAATACTAAAATATTTGACTTTATACAAAGTATCAATGAAATAAAATAAATATCAAGTAAAAATGATAAAATAGGCAATAAAATCTTTGTAATATATGTAGCAATGAATCAATGTAAAATGTAATGAACTCCTGTAATCAAAGAGAAAGATAATGAAAAAGAAAAAAAGTCCCAAATATTAACAATGAATGCACAGAAATATTAACAGGGAAAATTAACTAAGTTTTCTCATTTTGTAGCTCTAAATATCTGCAATATAAAACAAAAATAATTACCTTTATCCCCTGAAATAGCAAAAACTAAACAAAATGAAAACAACAGTATTAGAAAAGATAAAGAGAAATGGGAATTTTTATCTGTTTGGGAAATTTATTAATTTTAGGATAATTTTGAATACCTATTTATAATTTAAAATATGTATACTTTTGATTAGTAGTTTTGCTTTTAAAAATGGTACTGCCAAACTTTAGTATTGATGCTTAAACATATTTATACAAAGGTGTTTATAGTGTGTATTAGAGCAAAACAATGAAAACAATTTAGATGCTCATCAGTTAGTACATGTTTTTAAATTATTTTTCTAGTTTTATTGTGATTTAATTAAAATATGATATTGTGTAAGTTTAAGGTGTACAGCAATGTGTTGATTAATCTGTTGCAAAATGATTACTATCATAGTATTACCTATCACCTCCTCTTGACACAGTTACCATTTGTGTGTGTTTGTGTGTGTTGGGAACATTTAAGATCTACTGTCTTAGCCAGTAAGTGTTTAATTATGACATATCCAACATTGCAATGTAAAGTGCACTGTGCCTATTCAATAAGAGTCAGTCATTATTATTAATCAGTAAAATGTTCCAATTTAGTCCAATATAAGATGCCAAATATTTTGTTTACTATTTATGAACATGAGGTTATATGAGAGCTTAAAACTTACTTTCTCTATTGAAACAATTCCTGAATAGATTTATCCATTAAATGTGATCACAAAATTTTACAAGGCTTTTTTGTAAAAATTGGCAGGCTGATTCTGAAATCTGTATAGAAGTAAAAATTATCTGAAATAGCCCAACAACTTTGAAAAAGGGGATCAAGGTTAGAAGGATTTACATTACCCAATTTTAGCACTTATTATAAAACTATAGTATTGAAGCACAGTGACAGACAAGTAAATGGAAGAGATTCTAAAAATAAATTTACATCTAGATAGTCATTTGATTTTTGACAAAAGTTCAAAAGCAATTGAATGGATAAAGGATAGTCTTCAAAAATGATACTAAAACAATTGAATAGTCATATGCCCCCAAAACAGAAATCTTCAATCTACACTTCATATTATATAAGCATCAAATGTCAGGCTATTCCTCAATAAAATTGAAAACATTTATTATGTAAAAGCCCCAATTTGAAATCTTTATTATTATTTTGCTACTGAGGTGTTCCAATTGTTACACTGGGAAAAAAGAGAAACAAAATTCTCCACAATTTTATTTTTCCTTTATTATTATTATTACTAAAGCCTGAGAGAAGAATAGTTTCAATTGAGAGCAGGGCCCTGATCACAGCAGAACTGGCAGGGAGAAAATAAATAACTTCAATTGCATTCAGTTCAGTTCAGTTGCTCAGTCGTTTCTGACTCTTTGCAACCCATGAATCGCAGCACGCCAGGCCTCCCTGTCCATCACCAACTCCCGGAGTTCACTCATACTCTTGTCCATAAGTCGGTGATGCCATCCAGCCATCTCATCCTCTGTCGTCCTCTTCTCCTCCTGCCTCCAATCCCTCCCAGCATCAGAGTCTTTTCCAATGTGTCAACTCTTTGCATGAGGTGGCCAAAGTACTGGAGTTTCAGCTTTAGCATCAGTCCTTCTAAAGAACACCCAGGGCTGATTTCCTTCAGAATGGACTGGTTGGATCTCCTTGCAGTCCAAGGGACTCTCGAGAGTCTTCTCCAACACCACAGTTCAAAAGCATCAATTCTTTGGCTTTCAGCTTTCTTCACAATCCAACTCTCACATCCATACATGACCACTGGAAAAATCATAGCCTTGATTAAACGGACTTTTGTTGGCAAAGTAATGTCTCTGCTTTTGAATATGCTATCTAGGTTGGTCATAACTTTCCTTCCAAGGAGTAAATGTCTTTTAATTTCATGGCTGCAATCACCATCTGCAGTGATTTTGAAGCCCCCCCATATAGTCTGACACTGTTTCCCCATCTATTTCCCATGAAGTAATGGGACCAGATGCCATGATCTTCGTTTTCTGAATGTTGAGCTTTAGGCCAACTTTTTCACTCTCCTCTTTCACTTTCATCAAGAGGCTTTTTAGTTCCTCTTCACTTTCTGCCATTAAGGGTGGTGTCATCCGCATATCTGAGTTTATTGATATTTCTCCTAGCAATCTTGACTCCAGCTTGTGCTTGTTCCAGCCCAGAGTTTCTCATGATGTACTCTGCATAGAAGTTAAATAAGCAGGGTGACAAAATACAGCCTTTTCTTCTTTGGAACCAGTCTGTTGCATTAGCCATACCAAGGATTACTAAAGGACTCCTTGAACTTGTAAAAGTGATTGTTTGAACATCAAATGCTTTTCTCAGTTATAACTAAGACACAGTAGGGAACATAGCTGACTGATTACTTAGCCAAATAGTGGGAACTCTTCTGTCATAAGAACCCAGTTATAAAAATTGACAGAAACTTTTTTTTTTAACTGCGGAAGATGCAGCTAATTTAGAAATGGAAGTCAAGTTCCAAAATAAAAGTACACTCTTGTTGAAAATGCGAGTCAGCAGTTTGAACTCAAAATTTACAAGAGGTGGCAACTGAAAGCAACTCTGTGAGATGACAAGATGTGTAAACAGGTGTGAACTGTGTCACAAGTCTCCATACTTCTCTGGCAAGCATGTTTCTGTGAGACCATACAGTTTTACCACTGGGACTGAAAGAGGTTACAGGTGCCACTTAAAGAAAAAGACAGATGTTGACACTTTTAAAAATAATTCCAAGGCAGTATACTGCACAGATTTTCTCTTCTCATTCCCCATTGCTTCTTGCCTCTGAAAGAGAAAAAAAAAATATACATTATGAAAATGTTTATGTAACATAGCTAAAGATGCTTATGTAACATAGCTAAAATGCTTGGATCTGTAGCCCAGATTTAAAATATTTAGTGTATTGGTTTATTTTCTATTTACTGAGTGTTAGGAGGAACTAATATTTGTATGTTTACACTTTGAAATAGAAAGGACTCTTTCTTGGACCTCCAATCTGTGTAGGTTTCAAAAGTCTAGGAAAGCTAATATTTTTTGATTCCCTGTATACATTAAAAAATCAGAAAGTACCTCTATTTTACTCACATTTTACCACTTCATCCACATTCCTTTTTCACATTAGCAACATTTCAGCAATATTGTCATTCTTATTGAAGAACACTTCATAAAACATAAATATAAACATAATAAACACAAATAATGATATTTCCTGAAGTTTAAAACATTCAAACATAAAATAATATGTATTTCAAAATCAATTTATTTGAAACACTTTCAAAGATAAAAATATCAGCAGTATAATAAATATCCCTTGAGGTTAAAATAATACTTGATTGCAAATTTTCACCATTTCTGGCCACTGTTTTCTACCAGTCAGAAAGTCACTTAATGCTTGCTTAAAATTCTTTGGTACCTGGCTTTATGGCCTTTCCCATTACCTCAATTCTTACCATCACCCTTGACAACACTTAAGGATTTTTCTCTTAACCTATCTTTATCTATCTTACCTTTAAAAATGGAAATTTGAGCATCACAGTTGGTGATGAAAATCTTTCATTTTTCTTCTTGCTTCATGTGTTACTCCTAGCGCAGCATATCTTTGGCATTAGCAGGAATTTCTTTACCTGACTTCTCTATTTTATCCTTTTTATGACTTCTTTCTGGCTTTCATTTGGTCTTTATTAATCCTGGATGCTTTGGTCACTCCCTTACATATACCTCAAGTTCTTTTTCATTGTTTCTCAATCACTATTAGTCCACACAAATTTTGTTTGGAATTCTTTTTCCTGCATTCTTTCCTCCTGTATTTGACATCCTGACACAGCCAGCACAAAATAAACACATAATCTTGAATATCACCATTAGAAGAAATTCATTGTTTCCTAGCTTTAAATTCATCGTTTCTGAGCCTTAAAATCTTTCGAGGATTTATTTCATGTTCTCCCACTCAACTACCTCTCTTATTCTTCACAGAACAGTTGTATACCTTCCCCACTCTCCTCAAATTCCGTATCCCACCAAACTGTGCTCGATCTCAGTATAAAATCTCTACAATTTCCTAGTACTCAATGTGTTGAACAATCTACTAAGCCCTCCACAAATATCACCTCGTTTCATCCTCTCAGTAGTCTGCTGAAGAGGCTTTATTATTATCACTGTACTGAGAGTAAACTGCCGAGAATGATAGAGTAATGTCAAGCTTTACAATGAATAATAGTTGAAGATTGAATTTGAACTTGCAACCTCATGATCCTAAATGTCTCCTTCAGCAGTAAAGATAAACTTGCCCTGTTCTTTACTGAAAATTGAGAATCCATTAGATGAGAATTGTCTTCTTTTCTGCATTTCCATTTTAAATGCATTTGGTGGTTTGCATTTTTCACTTTTCTCACTTTGACATTGTCAAACTTGTTCTACTTCTTGTGTTAATGAGAACCTAACATTACCCACTTCTGCCTGTATAAAAGATGCTTCTCTTTTGTATAATCCACCTTCTCACCTATGGCTTCAATGATAGGAACATTTTTTTTTTTTCTTTTTAACTCCATAACATCTATTGTGAATGTTGAGTTTTGCTTTTACACATGTACAAGTTCATATACACCCAAAGGTCTATGAATCTGCCTTAAATAATATAATGCTTGTGTCTAACTACCTAGGTAATCAGTAAATTCACACCCTTTTATTTATCCTTCACACTGCAATTTCAGCTTTTGAAAATGCTGTCAAGACAGTGTATTTGAGCTATACTGAAGCACCAGGATTCTTTGAGGCTCTCTCTTCATCTTCATATTCACATCTTCCAAGCCAGGATTGTCCTATAGAGCTTTCTGTATTGATAGTTATGTTCTACGTCTGTGCTATTTAAATATGGTAAGTATTAACTGCATATAGATATTGAGCCCTTGGAATGTGGTTAATGTGTCTGAGGCACTGAATTTTTAATTTGTTTGATTTTAATTAATTTAAGATTAAACAGCCACACATCACTAGTAGTTACATATTGGACAGTACACAGTTCAGCTTTTAAGCACCAGACTTCTTAGGGCTGGAAATCATTGGAACTTGAGTTGCTATAATTTGATTCAACTGAATTATAATTAAAAATACATTTATCAATCCTCCTTTGCATATTCAGCATTGTGCTTGCAGCTGCAAAACAAAGATGAAAGCATGGAAAAATCTAACTCTACCTTTAAGGAACCGGGACTACAGTTTGTGGCCAAATCCAGTCTGTCACCTCATCATGCAAATAAAATATTGCTGGAAAATACACACACCATTCCTTATTTATAGTTTGTGGATGCTTTTGTGCTACAATAGCAGATTTAAGTAGCTGAAACTTAGACTGTATGGCCATGAAAACCAAAAATATTTGCCATCTGACTTTACAGAGGAAGTTTGTAAGGCATTATCTAATGGATTGCACATATGCAAACAAGTATTTAAAATAAGGTGAAATAAATTTAACAATAGAAATGGGCATAAAGTGCAGAGGCATTAAGGCAGTGTATGATTGATTCTGGCTGAGTGGTTCAGGAAAGAAATTAGGGAGAAATGATGGCTGAGTTAATTCTGATTGATGAATAGGAATTTTTCAGAACAAAGGGCAAAGGCAGTGTTTGATGAATCTCTTTATATTTAGTAAATGGGGAATAAAATAATTCTACCATTGCATGGATATATATATATATATATATATATGTGTGTGTGTGTGTGTGTGTGTGTGTGCATGTGTATATATATATTTATATACACACATAAATATCTGTCTAAATATTCATTTTTCCTCACTATTGCTATTTAATTTTAAGTTGACTTTTTATAATTTGAAAATTTTGCACACAAAATATTCCTGGGGGAAAGCAGGAAGTAAATAAGCAGGTCCAGATAGTCTGCTGGATTTCATTTAACATGTAACAGTGCCACATCTACCCAGAATTAAGTTGACCTTTTTAAAAAAATTCTATATTGGAAAGTGCATAATTCTCTTAAGCCTTGCATATTTACAGTGGTTATCAGTAATTGAAAAAGCAAAATATTTTATATTCATCCATTTATTTACTTGAGTTAAAATTGAGTGTTAATTTTTAACACTTAATATTCAAAATGGAAGTGCTTTTGAATAGCGGACTGTAACTGTTCTTTTATGACATGTGAAGTACATGAATGTAGGTACTCCATGGAAAATGTATATTTTATGTCATTCCCTAAAATTTGGAGAGGACTCATGGGGATATAACACTTATAAGTGGGCAGAAGAAAGGGTATTATAACTTCTAGAACTGGGACTACACAGAATTTTCTAACCTGAAACAAATATATTGAGCTTAATTTGAAGCTTGAAGGAATCCAACGTCAACATTGGAATAGATATTTAAATATCACCACAGGTTAGATTATGTGTAACTTCTTTTAAAGAAAATTAAATTTCTCATAATCAGAATCATTACCTTATATTTTTCTGATCCTGTACCAGGGCTTCACTTTTCTCTGCAGCAGTTATCTTTTATTTCAACCATCAGGTGGTAGCCTGAGATTTGGGTAAAACAGTGAAGATGATTGCATTCCCTTGTCCATGGCCATTGGCTCAGGTAATTTCAATTTAATCTTATCTGTATGTGACATTACCTGAAGGTAGATACCCCTGAAGGGTGGTTCAGTCAATGAAAACCTTCGAATGGTTTTTAATGGTTGTGACTGAAAGCAATTTCTCTTCTTATCAAATGCACGAAGAATCATAACAATATTTGGTGAATGTGAGAGAAGACAGCTATCATCAAAAAATCTGCAAGCAATGAATGCTGGAGATGGTGTGGAAAGAAGGAAATCTTCCTATACTGTTGGTGGTAATGTAAATTGATGCAGCCACTTTGGAGAACAGTATGGAGGTTCCTTAAAAATCTAAAAATAGAGCTACCATCTGACCCAAGAATTCTACTCCTAGGCATATATGCAGAGAAAACCAGAATTAGAAAGGATGTATGCACCCAGTTTTCATTGCAGCACTGTTTACAACAGCAACCTAAACGCCCATTGACAGAGGAATGGATGAAGACGTGGCTCACATATACAATGGAATATTACTCAGCCATAAAAGGGAACAAAATAGTTCCATTTTCAGAAATGTGGATGAACCTAGAGATTGTCGTATGGAGTGAATTCCATATCGCTTATGTGTGAAATTATAAAAATGGTACAGATGAACTTATCTGGAAAGCAGAAATAGAATCACAGATGTGGAGAACAAACTTATGGTTCCTTAAGGTGGGAAAAAGGGATGAGATTGAGATACTGAGATTGACATACATACACTACTATGTATAGAATAGACAATTAATGAGAACCTACTTCATAGCACAGGGAATCTACTCAATGCTCTGTGGTCCCCTAAATTGGAAGGAAATCCAAAAAAGAGTGAACATAATATATACATGTAACTGATTCATTTTGCTGCATAGCAGAAACTAACACAATACCGTAAAGCAAAAACAATCCAAAAAATTAATAAAAGAATAACAAGAATATAGTTAACATTTATTTTTAATTTTTTATTCTATATATATATATATATAAAACATTTGTGTGTCATTAAAGAAATGCAACACACGTTGGCAACTTTAACACTTTCTCTGTATAAGAGTCAGACATTAAAGAAAAGGCAGTATAAGCATTCTTGAAACTGGTAAAAGCAAGTATTTTATTTATTGTTATCAAGAGGGCAATTGTTAGAGAAAACTTACATGCATATCATGAATGACTCTTACATGCACTGTTAACTTAGCTATATTTTTAATAATTCCATTTAGAATAATTACCTCTGTATTTGCATGTGATATTGTAAACACTGTTTCAAAATGATTTTTGTGGATTGATGACTACACAAAGCTCACTGTACAAAAGTTGTTGATCTAAATATTTTTAAAAATTATAAATATGTTTTGCTCTTGAGTTTTGGGCTTCCCAGGTGCCACAGTGGTAAACAATCAGCCTGCCAACGCAGGAGATGCAGGAGACACGGGTTAAATGTCTGGGTTGGGAAAATCCCCTAGGGGAAGAAATGACAAACCTCTCCAGTGTTCTTCCTTGTAAAGTCTCATAGACTTAGGAGCCTGGTGGGCTGAAGTGCACTGAGTTGCAAAGAGTCAGACATGATTTAACTACTGAAAATTCACACATACATTCTTGAATTCCACAACACATTGGCATGTTCTCATAAGTACTGCAGTAAAGGAAACTATTCAACCTCTTCTAATGCAACATTCAGTTCAGTTCAGTCACTCAGTCATGTCCAACCTTGTGACCTCATGGACTGCAGCACACCAGACTTCCCTGTCCATCACCAACTCCCAGGAACCTATTGTAACTCATGTCTGTCACGTTGGTGATGCCATCCAACCATCTCATCCTCTGTCATCCCCTTCTCCTCCTGCCTTCAATCTTTCCCAGCATCAGGATCTTTTCAAATGGTCAGTTCTTCACATCAGGTGGCCAAAGCATTGGAGTTTCTGTTTCAACATCAGTCCTTCCAATGAACATTTAGGACTAATCTCCTTTAGAATGGACTGGTTGGATCTCCTTGCAGTCCAAGAGAATCTCAAGAGTTTTCTCCAACACACCACAGTTCAAAAGCATCAATTCTTCAGTGATCAGCTTTCTTTGTAGCCCAACTCTCATATCCACACAGGACTACTGGGAAAAACATATCTTTGACTAGACAGATCTTTATTGGCAAAGTATTATCTCTGCTTTTTAATATGCTGTCTAGGTTAGTAATAGCTTTTCTTCGAAGGAGCAAACGTCTTTTAATTTCATGGCTGCAGTCACCATCTGCAGTGATTTTGAAGCCCACCACCTACACACACCAAGGGAAAAAAAAGTTTCTCACTGTTTTCATTGTTTTCCCATCTATTTGCAATGAAGTGATGGGACTAGATGCCATGAACTTAGTTTTTTGAATGTTGAGTTTTAAGCCAACATTTTCAATCTCCTCTTTCACTTTCATCAAGAGGCCCTTTAATTCTTCTTCACTTTCTGCCATAAGGGTGGTGTCATCTGAATATCTGAGGCTATTGATATTTCTCCTGGCAATCTTGATTTCAGCTTGTATTTTATCCAGCCAACGTTTCTCATGATGTACTCTGCATATATGGATGTGAGAGTTGGACTGTGAAGAAGGCTGAAGACCGAAGAATTGATGCTTTTGAACTGTGGTGTTGGAGAAGACTCTTGAGAGTCCCTTAGACTGCAAGGAGATCCAACCAGTCCATTCTGAAGGAGATCAGACCTGGGATTTCTTTGGAAGGAATGATGCCAAAGCTGAAACTCCAGTATTGTGGCCACCTCATGTGAAGAGTTGACTCATTGGAGAAGACTCTGATGCTGGGAGGGATTGGGGGCAGGAGGAGAAGGTGACGACAGAGGATGAGATGGCTGGATGGCATCGCTGACTCGATGGACATGAGTTTGCGTGAACTCTGAGAGTTGGTGATGGACAGGGAGGCCTGGTGTGCTGCGATTCATGGGGTCGCAAAGAGTCAGACACGACTGAGCAACTGAACTGAACTGCACTGACTCTGCACATAAGTTAAATAACAGGGTGAATATACAGCCTTGAGCTACTCATTTCCTGATTTGGAATCAGTCTGTTATTCCATGTCCAGTCTATCTGTTGCTTCTTGACCTGCATACAGATTTCTCAGGAGACAGGTCAGGTGTTCTGATATTCCTATCTCTTTAAGAATTTTCCACAGTTTGTTGTGATCCATGCAGTCAAAGACTTTGGCATAGTCAATAAAGCAAAAATAGATATTTTTCTGGAACTCTCTTGCTTTTTCGATGATCCAGTGGATGTTGGCAATTTGATCTGTGGTTCCTCTGCCTTTTCTAAATCCAGTTTGAACATCTTTCCAGATGTTCAAGGTTCATGTACTGTTGAAGCCTGGCTTGGAGAATCTTGAGTATTACTTTTTTAGCATATGAGATGAATGCAATTGTGTGGTAGTTTGAACATTTGTTGGTGTTGCCTTCCGTTGGGATTAGAAATAAAAGTGATGTTTTCCAGTCCTGTGGCCACTGCTGAGTTTTCTAAATTTTCTGGCATATTGAGTGCAGCATGTTCACAGCATCATCTTTTAGGATTTCAATTAGCTCAACTGGAATTCCATCATCCCCACTAGCTTTGTTCATGGTGATGCTTCCTAGGCCCACTTGACTTCACACTCTAGGATGTCTGGCTCTAGGTGAGTGATCACACCATCATGATTATCTGGGTCATGAAGATCGTTTTTGTATAGTTCTCTGTATTCTTGCCATGTCTTCTTAATATATTTTGCTTTTGATCGGGCCAAACCATTTCTGTCCTTTATTGGGCCCATCTTTGCCTGAAATGTTCCCTTAGTATCTTTAATTTTCTTGAAGAGATCTCTAGTCTTTCCCATTCTCTTGTTTTTCTCTATTTCTTTGCATTGATCACTAAGGAAGGCTTTCTTATCTTTCCTTGCTACTCTTTGGAACTCTGAATTCAAATGGGTATATCTCTCTTTTTATCCTTGGCCTTTGGCTTCTCTTCTTTTCTCAGCTATTTGTAAGGCCTCCTTAGACAACCATCTTGCCTTTTTGCATTTATTTTTCTTGGGGATGGTCTTGATCACTTCTTCTTGTACAATGTCAGGAGCCTCTACCCATAGATCTTCAGTCACTCTATCAGATCTAATCCCTTTAATCTATTTGTCACTTCCACTGTATAATCCTAAGGGATCTGATTTAGGTTATACCTGAATGGTCTAGTGGTTTTCCCTACTTTCTTTAAGTCTGAATTTGGCAATAAAGAGTTCATGAGCCACATTCAGCTCCTGGTCTTGTTTTTGCTGACTGTATAGAGCTTCTCAATCTTTGGCTGCAAAGAGCATGATCAATCTGATTTTGATGTTTACCATCTGATAATGTCCATGTGTAGAGTTTTCTCTTGGGTTGTTGGAGGAGTGTGTTTGCTATGACCAGCACGTTCTCTTGGCAAAACTCTGTTAGCCTTTGACCTGCTTCGTTTTGTATTCCAAGGCCAAATTTTCCTGTTACTTCAGGTAGCTCTTGACTTCTACTTTTCCATTTCAGTCCTCCATAATGAAGAGGACATCTTTTTTGGGTGTTAGTTCTAGAAGGTCTTGTATGTCTTCATAGAACCATTCAATTTCAGCTTCGTCAGCATTACTCATTGGGGCATAGACTTCAATTACTGTGATACTGAATGGTTTCCCTTGGAAACAAACAGAGATTATTCTGTTGTTTTTGAGATTGCCTCCAAGTACTGCGTTTTGGACTCTTTTGTTGACTATTATGGCTACTCCATTTCTTTTAAGGGATTCTTGCTCACAGTAGTAGATATAATGGTCATCTGAGTTTTGTCCCCTAAATAATGCTATATAACTTGAAACTATTATCTCAAAAAATAGAATTTGGGACACACTTTCCTCATGTTTGTTTGGTTGTTTCAGGTACTTCATTTTGGATAAAAAATGTTTTAAATCCCTTGGTTTATTTTTCTTTTGATGCCCATTACCACAAGTAGTTTTACCATAAACACACATTTTCTTAATCTTAGACTCAATGTTAGGTTTGCTTTTCTCAGCTTAATATATACACTACTGCTTTAAACAAAGGTTTCTCTCTCTTTTTTTTTTTTTTTTTTTTTAGGTAAAAATGTCCCCTGAGTTCCTAGACAGGTATCAAATATTTTCTAAAACTGAGAGTACACTTGATCAATCCTTTTGATTTTCATTAAAATTTGCATATGGGTTTCGCTTAATTAGATTTTCCCAATACATTATAGCTTGTACTATAATGTTTATAAAGGGTGGGTATTTAGATATATGTATGTGTATATATATATATGTATATACACACAACATATACTATATATATATATACAACATATACTATATATATATACAACATATACTATATATATACACAACATATCCTATATATATACAACATACACTATATATATATACAACATATACTATATATATATACAACATATACTATATATATCAGATCAGATCAGTCGCTCAGTCGTGTCCGACTCTTTGCGACCCCATGAACCGCAGCAAGCCAGGCCTCCCTGTCCATCACCAGCTCCCGGAGGTCACTCAGACTCGCATCCATCGAGTCAGTGATGCCATCCAGCCATCTCATCCTCTGTCGTCCCCTTCTCCTCCTGCCCTCAATCCCTCCCAGCATCAGAGTCTTCTCCAATGAGTCAACTCTTCGCATGAGGTGGCCAAAATACTGGAGTTTCAGCTTTAGCATCATTCCTTCTAAAGAATTTCCAGGATTGATCTCCTTCAGAATGGACTGGTTGGATCTTCTTGCAGTCCAAGGGACTCGCAAGAGTCTTCTCCAACACCACAGTTCAAAAGCATCAATTCTTCGGCGCTCAGCCTTCTTCACAGTCCAACTCTCACATCCATACATGACCACAGGAAAGACCATAGCCTTGACTAGGCGAATCTTTGTTGGTAAAGTAATGTCTCTGCTTTTGAATATGCTATCTAGGTTGGTCATAACTTTCCTTCCAAGGAGTAAGCGTCTTTTAATTTCATGACTGCAGTCACCATCTGCAGTGATTTTGGAGCCCAGAAAAACAAAGTCTGACACTGTTTCCACTGTTTCCCCATCTATTTCCCATGCAGTGATGGGACCAGATGCCATGATCTTCGTTTTCTGAATGTTGAGCTTTAAGCCAACCTTTTCACTCTCCACTTTCACTTTCATCAAGAGGCTTTTTAGCCCCTCTTCACTTTCTGCCATAAGGGTGGTGTCATCTGCATATCTGAGGTTATTGATATTTCTCCCGGCAATCTTGATTCCAACTTGTGTTTCTTCCAGTCCAGCATTTCTCATGATGTACTCTGCATAGAAGTTAAATAAACATGGTGACAATATGCAGCCTTGACGTACTCCTTTTCCTATTTGGAACCAGTCTGTTGTTCCATGACCAGTTCTAACTGTTGCTTCCTGACCTGCATACAGATTTCTTAAGAGGCAGATCAGGTGGTCTGGTATTCCCATCTCTTTCAGAATTTTCCATAGTTTATTGTGATCCACACAGTCAAAGGCTTTGGCATAGTCAATAAAGCAGAAATAGATGTTTTTCTGGAACTCTCTTGCTTTTTCCATGATCCAGCGGATGTTGGCAATTTGATCTCTGGTTCCTCTGCCTTTTCTAAAACCAGCTTGAACTTCAGGAAGTTCACGGTTCACATATTGCTGAAGCCTGGCTTGGAGAATTTTGAGCATTACTTTACTAGCGTGTGAGATGAGTGCAATTGTTCGGTAGTTTGAGCACTCCTTGGCATTGCCTTTCTTTGGGATTGGGATGAAAACTGACCTTTTCCAATCTTGTGGCCACTGCTGAGTTTTCCAAATTTGCTGGCATATTGAGTGTAGCACTTTCACAGCATCATCATTCAGGATTTGGAATAGCTCCACTGGAATTCCATCACCTCCACTAGCTTTGTTTGTAGTGATGCTTTCTAAGGCCCATTTGACTTCACATTCCAAGATGTCTGGCTCTAGGTCAGTGATCACATCATCATGATTATCTGGGTCTTATATATATTTAATATATTCCAGAGTCTCTCTTCCCTGATGGCTCAGATAATAAAGAATCTTCCTGCTATGTGGGAGGGCGGGAAGATCCTCTGGAGAAAAGAATAGCTACTGACTCCAATATTCAGACAAATGAGCCTGGCAGGCTACAGTCCATGGAGTTGCAGAGTCAAACACGACTGAGCAATGAACAGAGTTTCTCCAACCAATATTACCAATGGAAATTTCTTATATAATTTTTCTCATTCACCTGAATTCCATCCAATTCATGTAAGACAAAAATGAATATTGAGATAGGAAGGAGTATCTCTGTGTAGGTCAGATTGGATAAATTTAAATAATTTAAGAATGTAATCTTGAATGTCAGAGTCTGATGGCACCAAAGTCTTGAAATTTTAAAGCATGGTTTCTTCAGTAAGATAGTGTCAGTGTACTGAATATCATATTATGGTCTTCATTCTGCAGCTACACATGATAAAACATTTTCATTCATAAAATGTCATGGACATTTAGAAAGAAGATTGTTAAATTCCATGATGTAAAATCTTTTTGGAAAACAAGACTCAAGAGCTGCCTAGATCCTCACTGCAAAGTGAAATGGTCTGCATGTTGGGAAGAAAAACAAAACAATGAAATACTACCTGACATGCTATAATATAAATACATATGGGTAAATAACTAAGAACACATGCTGTAGTTCTATTCAATAATCCAAGTTTAATAAAAATGATATATACATGCCGGAGATGCAGGAGACACAGTTTCTTTCCTTGGGTCTGGAAGATGCCCTGGAGGAGGAAATTGCAACCTCTTCCAGTATTCTTGCTTGGAAAATTGCATGGACAGATGATCTTTGTTGACTACAGTCCATGGGGTGGCATATATATATATGTATACATACAAATATGCATGTTTGCTTAGTCGCTCAGTTATGTCTAACTCTTTGCCACCCCATGGACTGTATAAATATATATGTTTCTTACTAACAGTCTTCTTTAGTCATTGCCATTGAATTCCACTTTACAGAGTATAAAAATGTGTGTAGTGGCAAACACTGTAGAAGTAGATGATCAAAGAAAAGTATTAACTTCTGGCCCCTCAGCTCTTGTGAGGATTAAGAAAAATGTTAATACATCAAGGTTGGGCATAATGCTAAGCTCATTTTCCTCTTTTTCTTTCCTTTGCTATTGGTTCATCCATTTAAGCCTAGAGTTCTTTTTATACTGGCAACAATGGTTTATACAAAACTCTAGGAAACTTGTAAACTCATGTCCATTCCATTCCTTCTTCAGTTATTCTGCTGCACAGTAAAATATAGTGTTCAGTCTATTTCCATATATCAAAAAGCATAGATTTGATTTGAGATATTTTATTGACTGTATCAGAAAAAATGCCTAATAATATTATATAGAAATCACTTATATCTATAGTGATATTCTAAAAGTAGTTTAAAATATCTAAAATATATTTAAAAATTTTTAAATATTAAAAAAATAAGCTTATCATTATGCTTTATGTTATGAATGCATTCTATATACATCTCTTTCTATCTCATTATCTTCACCTAGATTCTGATACATTCTTTAATCAAGATGAAAGGCTGTGTACTTAGTCATGTCCAAGTTTTTGCGGCCACACGAACTATAGCCAGCCAGACTCCTCTGTCCATGGAATTTTCCAGGTGGGAATACTGGAGTGGGTTGCCATTTCCTTCTCCAGGATATGTTCCTGACCCAGGGTTTGAATCCATGTCTCTTCCATCCTCCTGCATTGGAAGGAAGATTTTTTTTACCAGTTGAGTCACCAGGGAAGACAATCAAGATGAAAGCTTACCTCAACCTGACCATGTGGTGTTTACTCATATTTTAAGGGGTTTCATCACATTTTCCAATCATGAAGTGTTAGATTTTCAAAAATATATTTTATGATATCAGTTACCAACTTAATGGATCATAAATATTTCATATACTACATGGTGAGAGCACTGATTGATATAAAGCTGATGTGTGACTATTGAAATTCTACAACAGATTTTTTTAATCACATTAACTGAGCTGAAAGTCAAAATATACACAACTTTAAGTAAATGAAATAGCACATTATATGGTACACCTGCTATTAGTTACAAATAGTAGTTTGTAATAGTAGTTACAGATTTATATTAAATGCAATTATGGAATATTAGCAGAAAGGAGGGATTTATTTTTTTTTTTTAATTTAAACTTCAGTTTAGAGCATTTGGAGAGGAAATCTGGAACAGTTATATAACTGAAGTCTGTCCAAAATTTCTTGACTTCTGTTCAAGACTTTTAATAAATAATTGAATATTTCCACAATTTTATCTCCTAGGAACTAGTGATTTTTTTCAATTCCATTTTCAGAGTGACACCCAATCATCTGTGAAAATTTTTAGTCTTAATTTGTCATTTACTAAACTACTGAACTGATATTTGGTGGTAGTTTAGTCGCTAAGTGGTGACTGACTCTTGCAACCCCCTGGGCAGTAGCCTGTCAGGCTCCTCTCTCCGTAGGATTCTCCAGGCAAGAATACTGAAGTGGGTTGTCATTTCCTTCTTCAAAACTTACATTTAACAGACTGTTTTGAATATTGGTAGTATTAATTGATAGTTGAAGCTTGATCCATTATCTAAGGAATACTTGGCTCTGTCCAAATAGGATATTAGAAGTGAATTCACTTTAATATATCTAACATGAACTCCTTGTTTTACTGACTAAGCAACAGAAACTAAGAACAAATTTAGTAAATAAATAATAGTGGAAATTATCCTTTTCTTTACGTTTAATTTAATGTCTTTCTTGTGTAGTTATTTAGTGCTAACAGTTTATATTTTTGAAGTTTCAAATTTTTGAACAGCATCTTTTATCATCACGAATGGCTCTTCTAAGAAGTAAAAGTTATATAAGCCATATAGCAAAGCAACAATACAGTGAATATTTCTGATGTGCCTTAGAAATGATGACTCA
Source organism: Tragelaphus eurycerus (assembly GCA_935064755.1). Lineage (NCBI taxonomy): Eukaryota > Metazoa > Chordata > Mammalia > Artiodactyla > Bovidae > Tragelaphus > Tragelaphus eurycerus. The sequence goes on along the minus strand of CAKXYN010000004.1, from coordinate 36,542,845 downwards.
TTTCTACTTAAAAATTTTAAATTTTCATATTTGTCAGTGATGCTGCATTAACAATATTTGAGTGCTTATAGCCACTATGTTTTGCTTCCCCAGTGGCTCAGATGGTAAAGAGTCTGCCCACAATGCAGGAGACCCTGGTTCAGTCCCTGGGTCAGGAAGATCTCTTGGAGAAGGGAATGAGAACTCACTCCAATAGTCTTTCTTTTAGGAAATCCCATAGACAGAGGAGCCTGATGGGCTATAGTCCATGAGTCAGACACAACTTACAAAGAGTCAGACAGAACTAAGCGACTAACACACACAAATACAGCTACTAATTTAGAGCAGAAAACATAAATATTCGTAAAAAGCAATGCTATTGCAGTACTCATTGGAGAAGACTCTGATGCTGGGAGGGATTGAGGGCAGGAGGAGAAGGGGACGACAGAGGATGAGATGGCTGGATGGCATCACTGACTCGATGGATGCGAGTCTGAGTGACCTCCGGGAGCTGGTGATGGACAGGGAGGCCTGGCTTGCTGCGGTTCATGGGGTCTCAAAGAGTCGGACACGACTGAGCGACTGATCTGATCTGATTGCAGTACAACTATTTTCCAGTTATCCTTTCTTGTAATTTTCTTATGAGATTGCATGATCTTTTATTTTTAATTGCACAAAAGAAATAGCCAGAAATCTTGAGAAATTTTAACATAGTATGAGTTAAGATTTACATTCTATGTGAAAGAATTGTGATAGAATTTCTATGTTTATTTGAAAAGTATAGAAAGAACTCTGCTTCTTAAAATTTCCAGGTAAATAACACATCTTGGAGATGAGATGTGGAGCCAAACTACAGTAAATATGTGTATTTACTGTATACATGAAAATAGTATACTTATATACATGAAAATAGCAGTCAGACTCATTTAATTTATTTGATCTGGGCAATATTTATGAAGTCTAATTTCATTATTAACAAAACTAAATCAAATATTTTCACAACAAGGAAGTATTATGGATATTGGGATACTTTTTACAGAAATAAATTTTATACACTTATAAAATAAACATGTTTAATGTTGACCAATATTAGGCAATATGACTGTTATAAGGGATACACCCCATACTTTAGCATGTGAACCATTCTCTCTGTTTTTAATCAGTAATGGTCAACAATTTATTCCCCCTGTGATATGCATCACTGAGCCATAATGTAACAAAATATATTCAATGATCCTTGTATGGTTGGCTACTAGCTATAGTACTATCCTGCTGAATAATGAATGATTATTCAGAATTTTTATAAGGCTTATTAATGTACCCAAAAGTTTAGTGTAACTTCTATCATAATTTTTAAAAAATGATCTATATTTTAACAAGAGTGAAATATTAATATTTTAAAATCATGCCTTACTTATCTTTGTGTCTCTGAAATCACCACAGAGCTTGGCACATAATAGATGGCAAACTTATTTTAACTTAATTGTTAAACTAGATAATGTCACAAATTATTTATAAGGAAAAATATGTATAAAAATAATAAGGAATAATCAAATCTGTGCTTAAAAAAATCTTGATATTTTTATATATTATTGATCCATGCTAAAGGGCAGTATTAAATGAGAAATTTTACATTATAGGATAAGTTATAAATTCCTTCTCATTTTCATATCTAAGATGGATTTCTCTTATACTGAATTTCAAGCTGCAATATGTTGTGATGTATAGTAGGAAACCAGCATCTCATGGGTTTTATATAGTACCTTAACAGATTTTGTGACAATTATCATTAGTGGTCACATGTCAAAAATTTCCAGAATTTGTCCTCTATGGTATTTTAAGAATCTTGTAAAAATATTGTAACTTTAAAATCCTTTACAAATAAAATTTAATAGTAAGTTCCAAATCAATAATTTTAAAATATGGAGAATAGGAGAAAGAACCATGAAAGTCCTAAAATTTTGAACATAATACCCAGCATGCATCCTTTTTTTATCCTTGTACACTTCTCTTCCATTGAGGAAGGCATGGCAACCCACTCCAGTATTCTTGCTTGGAGAATATCCATGGACCGAAGAGCCAGGTGGACTACAGTCCATTGGGTCACAAAAAGTTGGACATGACCCACCTACTAAGCACAGCCCACTTCTCTTATTGTGGAATAAAATCTGTAGCTTGTTTAGCAGAAGATAAAGTAATCCAACATCAATTGATAAAATATTGTAAATAAATTAAAGGCAACTTGACATTCCAGCTGGCTAAACCTTTAAGAGCAACATATTACTCAATCTGGTACATGGCCAAAAACCTAGGACTTAATAGCTCTATATCATTTTTGTGTTTGTTTTTGTGAACATTGCCTGAACTTCTGTAGTTCCTATATCAATTTGAAATATGACTCCATTCTTGACTCAGAGGAAGCAAAAGATTCAAAATTATGCAATGAATCATGCAGTAAATGCAAAAAAGTTTCTCTGAGATTTAACAAAGTTACTCTATCATTTATTTATATGAATGAAAAAAGACTCAGTGTATCTCACTGGATTGTCCCAGATATTAATACAATGGAGAAATTTATGGAATTTTTGAGGCAAAAAAACACAAGGTTACTTTATTTACTAAGAACTGAAATCTACCCCAAAAGATTGTACTTTGAATCACAAACTATGGCAACAGTTTTACTTTAGTGCTATCAGAATCAACATGTAAATTATTAATATATAGATAGAGAGCTGAAGAACTGATGCTTTTGAACTGTGATGTTGAAGACTCTTGAGAGTCCCTTGGACTTCAAGGACATCCAACCAGTCAATCCTAAAAAACATCAGTCCAGAATATTAATTGGAAGGATTGACTGAAGCTGCAACTCCAATACTTTGGCCACCTGATGCGAAGAATTGACTCATTAGAAAAGACCCTGATGATGGGAAAGATTGAAGGCGGGAGAAGGGGACGACAGAGGAAAAGATGGTTGGAGGATTTCACCGACTCAATGGACACGTGTCTGAGTAAGCTCCGAGAGTTGCTTATGGACAGGGAAGCCTGGAATGTTGTAGTCCATAGGGTTGCAAAGAGTCAGACACAACTGAGCGACTGAAGTGACTGACTGACACAACGGTTCATTGAGGATTTTTTTTTCCACTTATTACTTATATCAAACATATACAAGGAAAAGGAGAGAGAGAGAGAGAGAGAAAAAAAGAAACAATCATAGAATCTGTCAAATGGAGTAAGAGACACAAGGTCTACATACGTAAATTACTGATAGACTATCTGAGAGTTATACATGATCAAGGAAGCAATAGAGTAGTGTCTACTCTCAGCATAACATGAATATAAATTATTGACCTACAAGCAATGCTATGAAAAACTGAGTGATAAATTAAAGGCTGAATGTTGCTTATATTTAATTGACTAGTTCATTCAGGTTAAGAGGACTCTACCTGGAAACATAGCCTTTCTTTTTCTTTCTTTGCAAAATTGACATTTCTAAAACATTGCAGCATCCTCATCAGAGGGGAAGGCAATGGCACCCCACCCCAGTACTTTTGCCTGGAGGGTCCCATGGACGGAGGATCCTGGTAGGCTTCAGTCCATGGGGTCACTGGGAGTCGGACACGACTGAGCGACTTCGCTTTCACTTTTCACTTTCATGCATTGGGGAAGGAAATGGCAACCCACTCCAGTGTTCTTGCCTGGAGAATCCCAGGGACGGGGGAGCCTGGTGGGCTGCCGTCTATGGGGTCACACAGAGTCGGATACGACTGAAGCGACGCAGCAAACAGCAGCAGCATCAGATACATGCCAAACAGGCTGGCAGTCACATTTCGTTAGCTTATCTTTAATGAATGTCTCCGTATAGCGGTGTGATGAAGAGTATGTGTCAGATGTACCTGTGTCAGACTGGACCTCACCTTGAACTCTTCCATTTCCTGGCCTTATGCCCTTCTTTAGCAATTATTTGACCACTGGAAGCCTCTGTTTCTATCCAAAATGGAGGACTTTTGGACATATTATCCAAAACAAGCACAATATGTATGTCTTTGACTTGAAACCTGTTTTAAATAATAACTTTTTTAGAAGAGATTGCTGTTAGTATAAATTAAGTGGTCAATACATTGCTTCATCATGCTTATTGCTGGTTGTTGTTTTTGTCTTTATTGCTTCTTTTTTTCCGTTAGCTGATACTATTTTTTGAAACATAAGCAAAGGTCTTTCTGATTAGATCTTCTAGGCTAAAGTATTATTACTGTGGGTCTCGCAATTTACTCTGCAACTGACAGTCTCTTTAACTACTACAACACTTGATATACCATGTGTGAATATGTAGCCTGGCTTCTTGTTGCCATAAATTCCATCACATTCACATTCAAAAATTTCTTTAAAATAATTATAGTTTATCCTATTCAAGAAGGAACATTATTTACTTAATCTCCACATTTCCTCTACTATTGTCTGGCTTTGGACCACAACAAAGGTGAGTTAGCACTGACTCAATGGAAACAAGCTCCCTTAAATCCTAATAGAAGAGTATTAAGGAAATTCAAAATCAAAAATATTATTCTGCATAAGATCACTTAAAGTATTTTTAATCTATTAAACTTTACATTATTGCACCCATTAACTTTTTATATGAAAAATGATTATCATTCACTTTTATCCTTTGCAACTCATTTCAAGTAAATTATTTTTTGCATTCTCTTAATGCATTGCCTTGACTGCTTGTCTCTTGTGGAACTGATGTGTGTGTCTGTGTGTGTTGTGTGTGTACACAAGAGTGGATCTCTTATTATCAAAAGGTCAGCAACACTACAGGATTCAATCAGTGACCTGAAGGTTAAATTCCACCTAGCAGTAATCACTAAACTGTGCTCCATTATAGTTGCACTAAAAAAAAAAAAAAAAAAAATTGAGACAGCTGACATCTGGTACCTCCCCATCTAAAACCTTTTAAACAACTTGGGGACAAAAAAGGGCTTTTATTTAGGAAGTGGACAAAACTCTAGGTGTGTGTCACTTAAAGATCTGGAAAGTTTCTGAAAGATTCACTGTTCAAAAATGGTCAGAATATACCTTTATTGGAATAAAATGTTAAACCACCTTTTTTCACTTTTACAAATCTTTCCTTGACCTATATAAAGAATACAAAGAGTGCATGTGCAAAACAACGAAATTTCACTCTATTTTGAAAATCCCTTCATAAAATTAACATATTTTGCTTTCATTGGCTACATCTCAAATCAAACTAACAACATTATTATAAAATAAAGTATATTAATTTATTTACATAAATTTAGAGCTTTCCTGGTGGTTCAGTGGTAAAGAATCTGCCTACAACACAAGAGCCGCAGGAAACACAGGTTTGATCCCTGGGTTAGGAAGATCCCCTGGAGGAGGGCATGGCAACCCATTTCAGTCTTCTTGCCTGGAGAATTCTATGGACAGAGCAGCCTGTCAGGTTGCCGTCCATAGAGTCACAGAGAACTGGACACAACTGAGGTGACTTAGCATGCACACACACATATGTAAATTATAAGCAGTGACTCGTTATATAGATAAGTAAGTAAGTGTTAGTCGCTGAGTCATGCCTGACTCTTTGCAACCCCATGGACTGCAGCCCACCAGGCTCCTCTGTCTATGAGATTTTGCAGGCAAGGATACTGGAGTGGGTTGCCATTTACTTCTCCAGGAGATCTTCCCAACCCAGGGATCAAACCCAAGTCTCCTGCACTGCAGGCAGATTCTTTACCAACTGAGCTACAAGTGAAGCCCATATACATATGCCATATGTATAAATAGTTAAATAAGTTTTCCTGATATTTTATGTAGTTAATTTCAAAAGTGTTTGACTAAGAATATATTTATTAAGTAGATTTGCAAACACTAGGATTCTCATCAGCAAACAATAATCATTCATGAAAATTCATGCTGCATTTCTTATTTTAAGATAAAGAAGCATTTTGTTAAAAATTAATTTAGTATGTCACCAGTAATAGTCCTTGATGTTATAAAGGTGTTTCTTTTTAGAAAATTTAACAAACATTTTGGAAATTTATAATGACAGAACTATTGTTTTGGTTATAAATTTCCACCAGAACACATACTTAGTTTTTCAGCTTTCAAGGGCTAGTCTTCTATTTCCCCAAGGGAGAATAATGATATACATATACTTTGACTCTTGTTTTGTGAAATAACAGAATAGATGCCAAAACTACCTAATAAACAATAATGAAAAGCTCCTTCTTGCCCTTGATACAAAGACTTTACAGGCAAAAAAATACACATACATAAATAACCTAGGACTACTTACAGAAGCAAATAATGGACAAATGCCAAGCAGAGTATGGTAAAAGAAGGAAATAAATCCAGCTATCTGCTATCTGTGAGAGATATATTCAAATGACATTTGTAGGTTGAATCTTATTCATTTCTCTACTCATTTAATTTTTATTGAATGCAGGTTTGAAAGTTGGAAGAATGGAAGTTTGAGTAGTCCACAGAAACATCAGTTTACTCTCGAAGAGTTTTCATCAAATAATTATAGAAAGTTAAATTGCTGCTAAAAGATCAGAGTTTGATTATTGGTTTTTCTACTTACCAACTTTGGGATCTAAGCAAATTGACAAATCCTCTGATCTAGAACTAATAAAATCAGTGTAATACTCCCCTCCTCATGGAGTTGTTATAATGCAGGTATTCTGTGTACTTAAGAGCTATTATTGTTTTTAACATGAATTATTACATTAGAATGTAAGGCACATTTTAAAAGAGATGTAGTAAAAATGAAATGAAGAAATTGTCAGAATGGCAAACACTTTCCCATCAAAAATGAAAAGTAAATTCTCTGTAGAGGAGCATTTGAGCTGTGCCCTGAAGGATTTCTATTTACATTTAGCTTCACAGAATGAGCACCATTAGAAAGATTATTTTAGAAGAAATTTATTCAAATGGAATTTTGAATGAGATAAGGAATTACAGCTTATTTCGTAAAAGGAGTACAAAATTAGGTTTGATTTAATATAATGTTCAAAGGGTCTAGAGAATCTACCAAGTCTGAGGAAGGGAATGACATATAAATGTTCAAGATTGGATATAAAGGAGCCATATACATTTCCAAATAGATTGAGACTGAAAAATAACCTATGAATTTGCTCAAATGACTTTAGAGGAAGTTTCTTTTTTTTCTTTCTATTTTTGTCTATGGGACAATTTGACCAAACATTTGGAAAAGTCATAGGTAATCATAGAGTAAAATAGAGTAAAATATAATTGTCATCATTTGCCTCATTAGAAATTTTCAGGAGTCTCAGCATAGCTGGAAAATATATTTTACAGGTATAATGAACGAAGAAATTCTTGAATTCTATGTACTATGTTCATAATAAAGAGAAGAGCAAAAATCAAACGAGAAATAAAGGAACTAGGGATCATTTAAACAGTAATCATAACACAACTAAACATAGATCTTTGAATTTATTTTTCTCATGAATCAATAGATGATTGTTGTGTTACCCGTTTTATTTGGTCAGTTCATAACAATTCTTTCTCATGCTTCATTCTTTTTAAATTTATTCACAGGCTTTGACAGAATGGCGTGATAGTTCATTTTCCTAAGCACAATTGGACACTTGGGTCCATTTCAGTATCATTTTTGTATTAATGTTCATCTCATGGAAATTCAGTTTATTTACAACTGCCACTTCCTCAACAGAGAAATGGTCCTCTCTTGTACCTTATTAGCAGTGACTTTGGAGTCCAAGAAAATAAACCTGTATGGTGACAACTAACTGAATTCCTTATTCCTGAAAAGCAAGGTTTTTTCTGAAAGGAGATTAAGCTGCACAACTTCATGATTACGCAGAGAAAAACTGGAGACAAAACAGAACTAGATCTAATAAGGTGTAGTGAAGTGAAAGTCGCTCAGCCTTGGCCGACTCTTTGCGACCCCATGGACTGAATAGTCCATGGAATTCTCTAGGCCAGAATACTGGAGCAGGTAGCCTTTCCCTTCTTCAGGGAATCTTCCCAACCCAGGGATATAACCCAGGTCTAAATTTATAACACTGTAAAAGTTAGGTTATTATTAAATTATGAAAATCAGAGAAGTGACAGAGAGCAGAGTATGAAAAGATGAGAAAAAACATATATAACTTCAGAATGACACTCAAGGCACTCAGGGCTGGATCAAATTTAGTATTTAATAATCACATATTTAACAGGTAGGGCTTCCCTAATAGCTCAGTTGGTAAAGAATCCTCCTGCAATGCAGGAGACCCCGGTTTGATTCCTGGGTCAGGAAGAGCTACTGGAGGAGGGATAGGCTGCCCACTCCAGTATTCTTAGGCTTCCTTTGTGGCTCAGCTGGTAAAGAATCTGCTTGCTAATGCAGGAGACCTAGGTTCGATCCCTGGGTTAGGAAGATCCCTGGAGAAGGGAAAGGCTACTCACTCCAGTATTCGGATCTGGAGAATGACATGGACTATTCAGTCCATGGGGTCGCAAAGAGTCGGACACGACTGAGCGACCTTCACTTCACTATACCTTATTAGATCTAGATCTGTTTTGTCTCCAGTTCCTCTCTGCAGTAGTTATGAAGTTGTGCAGCTCAATCTCCTTTCAGAAAAGAACTTGCCTTTCAGCAGTAAGAAGTTCAGTTAGCGGACACCATAAAGTTTTAGTTTCTTGGGCTCCAAAAGCACTGCTGATAATGATGGTAGCCATGAAATTAAAGGATGCTAACTCCTTGGAAGAAAAACTATTACAAAGTTAGATGCTATATTAAAAAGCAGAGACATCACTTTGCTGGCCAAGGTCCAGACAGTCAAATCTGTGGTTTTTCCAGTAGTCATGTATGAATATGAAAGTTGGAACACAAAGGATACTGAACACCAAAGAACTGATACTTTCAAATTGTGGTGCCGGAGAAGACTTGAAAGTCCCTTGGATTGCAAGGAGATCAAACCAATAAATCCTAAAGGAAATCAACCCTCATTACTCATTGGAAGACCTGACGCTGAAGCTCCATTACTTTTGCCACTTGATGTGAAAAACTGATTCATTGGAAAAGACTCTGAAGCTGGGGGAAAAATGAAAGCAAAAAGTGAAGGGGGAGACAGAATATGAGACAGTTAGATAGCATCCCTGACTCAGTGGACATGAATCTGAGCAAACTCTGGGAGATAGTGAAGGACAGAGGAGCCTGGATTCTGCAGTCCATCGGGTTGCAAAGAGTCAGATATGACAGATATGACTTAGCCACTGAACAACAACATACAATTTCTAGTTTTTAAGACCCACTGAAGTACTTAAGCTAAGGCCATCTACACTTTCTCAGGCAGCCTTCAGGCAAAGACAGCACAATGGGGACACTAGGATAAGTTCATTTCTGTCCTCTATGACTCTATCAGAAATCTTTTTATTAAAGCTCTTATTGGAATTGTTGAGAATCTCTCAGAGTAGCTTCACATGGTGAGGCTCTTTATTCCTCCTCTCTTTGCACAGATGTCATATTGCACTATGCTAAAAGCTTTTCCTCCCTATTACTGTCTCTCTCCTGTCCTTCACAGGCATTTTCCCTCAATACATCTCTTACAATTCTAATTCCATCTAGACATGTGAAGACCCAACTGACATACTTTCAGAATTCCTAATATGAGGAAGTTACTTAAAATTATTTGTGGAATAAATGGATGGATGGATGGATAGACTAAGAAGAAGTTTAAAGTTTTGTTGTTGTTGTTTTATTTATGGAGCTATTTCATTGAAACATATAACATTGTATTAATTTAAGTTGTATAACATAAATCAAGATATGTGTATATTTTGAAATTATCACATTAAGCCTAAGTTAACATCCATCACCACACATCACAGTTACAAGTTTTTTTCTCTTGTGATGAGAACTTTTAAGATTTACTCTCTTAGTAATTTTCAAATATATAATATATTGCTATCAACTATAATCACCATGCTGTATATACAGCTCCAGGACTTATTTATTTCATAACTGGAAGTTTATACATTTCACCACCTTAACCTATTTCATCCAGCCTCTCATCACCACCCCTGACAATCACCTGTTTTATATATATATTTTTAAAGATTTCACATATAAGTGAGTTCATATGATATTTGTCTTCTCTGCTTCATTGAGTAAAACTTTATACATGAAAAATAAATAAAAAGTCAACTTTACTTTTAAACTGGAGTAATAATTATTCTATTAAAAATACCCATTCCCTGTCACTAACATATTACCATCTATTCTTGACAGAGAGGTGGGAAATAATTCATAACATAAAATATCATAAAGAAAATATTATATATATTATAATTTCCCCAAACCTTTTGTAATTTTTAGCATACATACTTAAATGCCTTATAATATGAGATATAATATAATCCACATGATGCATCTGGAAAGAAGCTAAAACTCAAAATGCTTAAATAAGCCGAAAGTAATACAGCTAGCTAGTGAAAATAATGGAATTTCTCTCTTCTTGTCTTTGATCCCTAAGATTCAAGGAGAAGTCTCTTAATAAGGCACATTTTGCTGCTTTATGGTTTAGGTTAGGAATTAGCTACAGAAGAGAAAATTAGGTTTAATTACAACTTCATGTGTTGACTTTCATTCATTAGACTTACAGAGACATTCATCTGTTAAACAGAGTTGTAAGAAAAAGTGATGTTATTTTCTTGCTTTGTTTCTAGTAACACTTCAGAGTCACTGTCATTTAGTGGAATTAAAAAAAAAAAAAATTCCCCTACTCATCCTTCTTCTATAATGTGAAAAATGTTGATCATCACATTTTTCATTTCAAATACCCCAAGATATAATTTTTAAAAGAAACACCTCACATTAGCTTTGGAATATTCCATCATCCAAACAAACACCGAGGAATTAGAGAATGATGTGATGGATGGTAGTTGTCTCTAAGTAAAAGAGTCTTCAAGCTAATGTAATTACAGAGATGCTCATTTTATTATGCCCTGTATCCTGAATTTTTGAGCAGGTGCAATAAATGGTCAATTACTTCAATGATTGGTAACATAAAGAAGCAACTAGGATCAAATATGGACTCTCTTTTCCTAAACAGACCTCTGCCTCCAAGCTGAAAATAAAGGGAAGTTTGCCTTAGCTACCATTTTTCAATTAATTATATGCTAATTGACTTAGTAGGAAATGCGTTCGTTGTCTAACTCATTTTGAATTATCTTGCCAGGGCTGCCAGTAAAACCAGAAAACTGGTTGATCACACACATCACACACATGCTTGATAAGTCAATAAGTTAGTAAAATATAGCCTTGCTGATGACATAAAAGTGTCAATTTTTTCCATGTTGTTTTAGACAGACACTTAAAATCTGAGGAGATAAATTGGTTTAAAAACACAGGAGACTGGTGCATTTATTTTCAGAAGCAATTCCTTTTTCTTCCTCTGATTGTATTTGACTTTAAAAATAGCAAAAATCTATTGAATGCATGATAATGAAGGGATGTTTGCTGATTACAAACAAGAGATATCTATTTTGCCTTTGTTTTGTGAGTAGCACAGTGCTATTTATCTCCGCATGCCCCTCCTTAAATCTGAGAGTTTTCTATTTCTCCAGAATAGTCACAGATGGTGGCAGGCAATTACATGATGCTGGATTTTCTTGAGCAAAGTCTTGGAATGCCAAACTTTACCCATTGACTTGCTGAGTGATTCACCTTAAAGGACCATTTTATTTGATGTTCTGCAACCCAGAGCTTGATACGGTTATAATTCCCAGAGTCTCATGGCACCAGGAGTCTGTCATTCACGGCAGCAGTAGGCTATCCTGTGCTGAATTAAGTCTTATTCTTTCCCTTCTCTTTTTCTCTCTCTCTCATTATTTTTGAGGGGTAAAATATAACTGAGCTCAGAAGAAAGGTAATTTCAAGTCACAGTTTTATCTAGCTATGACATTTATATATTTTTAAGAAAGTTATCTGAGAGCACATGATTAAAATCAATGTTAACATAATTTGTTATAAGCTAGCTAACTTGAATAAAGGATGAGTAATATCAAAACTGATAACACCCATAAATGTGCTATACTTTAATGTTTCTATCTGGGGTGTGCATGCAAAGCCATGCTCACTAGAGGTGACTTTGTTACAACAACAGATTCATTTACATATATATTTACAAGGAACTACTCAGGATTTTACAGTGGTGGAATAAATTGATTAACCAAAAGAAAAATGGGAGTACTTCTTACAATATAAACATTTCCTAACATAATTTATGACAGGTGAATTTTAAAGGAATAAAAAAATTATTTAATTAACTTAATTGAGCACTATATTTTCTACCAAGGGTATAATGGCAATACTGTAAGTAATGCTTTTTGCCTTTCTGAAACACATAATCTATTTGCATAAAAAATACATACATGCAATTGAAAGAAACAAACATAAAATTAATTCAGTTAACCTTATAGAGTTCATTCTATACTGAGTTGGTCAAGGAAGGCTTTGAAGAGAGAGTTGATGATGGATAGAAAATATAAAATAGAAGCATTCCACTAGTAACCCACAGGAATAATCTGGCATGAAGATTGTAAGATATATACATTTCCTAATATGTAAAGTTTTACTGATAATTTTAAAACATTGCATACTAAGTGTTTGTGTCTCTGTGCATGCATACAGATATTTATATATACACATGCATAAAAGTGGATACACACCAGATATAAGATATAAAATATTATGGAAAAAAAATTCCAAACTTGGATCACGCTATAGAGCAGTACCAATACTAACAAATGCCAAGTATTTTTTTTATTATTGTTTTCCTTTGGAGAAGGATATAAGTTATAGTTGATTTAAAATGCTGTATTATTTTCACATATACAGCAAACTGATTCAGTTATACATCTATACATATTCTTCTTCAGATTCTTTCACGGTATATGTTATTACAAAATATTGAGTATAGTTCCTGTGCTATTGAGCAGGTCCTATTTTATAGTGGTGTGTATATGTTACCCCAAATTCCTATTTTTTTCCTCCCTCTCACCTTTCCCCTTCGGTAATCATGTATTCAAAACCTGAGTTTTTAAATGACACAGCCAAAGTCAAGCCAGCTCTCATGTGCTGTTCATTACTGTGCTGCTGCTGCTAAGTCGCTTCAGTCGTGTCCAATTCTGTGCGACCCCATAGACGGCAGCCCACCAGGCTCCCCTGTCCCTGGCATTCTCCAGGCAAGAACACTGGAGTGGGTTGCCATTTCCTTCTCCAATGCATGAAAGTGAAAAGTCAAAGTGAAGTCACTCAGTGGTGTCCGACTCTTAGCGACCCCATGGACTGCAGCCCACCAGGCTCCCCCGTCCATGGGATTTTCCAGGCAAGAGTACTGGAGTGGGGGTGCCATTGCCTTCTCCAGCTCATTACTGTAGTCATCTTTATTTGTATGATTTTTTTCACTTTATAGTTAAAACAATTTAATAAAAAAATAATACTATTAAAATTAGCTTGAAGAAAATCTTGGCTTCCAATTTTGGAAAGACTGGTTTATAAAAGATACCAACTCTTCAGCTGTAAAATCTGTATAAAGAGTTAACATTGCTTTCTGCTTGGTATACAGCCATAGCATGCACAGTGAATAAGGGAGTGGACTCAGGGGCTGGCAGCCTGGGTACAAACCTCAGTTCTACCTCATCCTAGATTTGTGATCTTGAAAAAAAAATGTTTTAATTTCTCATTCCCTCTTATATACAATGGGATAATAATGGTAGGTCTCATAGCTTTGTTCTAAGTTTAAATGGATTAATCTGCTAAAGGGAGAGTGTCTAGATAAGACACATATCAGGCTCCATATGTCTTTGTAAAATAAAAATACATCTCAGAACCATTGATATCCACATACATGCTATCAATCTCCAACAATGGAATGGAGTGTGCACTATTTTTAAATTTAGTTGTCCATATAGTATATTTTTGGATTACTAGATTATGAATCACTGATGTTCTATTGTATAAGTTGGAAATACTGGGAAAGGAGTTAAATTAAGATAGTTTCTCAGTTTTCTTCCAAAATATCTTCTAAAAATCTGTGAAAGTGAAAGTCAGTCACACAGCTGTGTCTGACTCTTTGTGATCCCATGGACTATAGCTTGCCCAGTTCTTCTGTCCATGGAATTCTCCAGGCAAGGGTATTGAAATGGGTTGCCATTTTCTTCTCCAGGGGATCTTCCCTATCCAGGGATCGAACTTGGGTCTAAATCTGTGAGATGATCTCAAAAGTAACAAAGGCGATATCACTAACGGAATGTGATAAAATATCAAAGAAATTGTGACAGTGTACTAGATACTTATAACTTTAAGCACTGGTAACTATGTTTCTCTTTTTTTCCAATTTGTATTATTTTTATTGAATTAAGAACTCATGACTCTAAGATTCTTATAGCTGATCTACTTATCAAGGTCTCATGATCAGAATATAAAATAGGACATTATCTTATAAAAGGTATAGCTTATTAGGTTACCACATACAGTCTCTGCAATGGTCCTGTCTTTCCATGCACAAAGAATTCCAAAGCCTAGGTGTCCAAAGAATGGCTAGTATTTAGTTATAAAGCTCACTGTGGACATATCATATATGTTGGCATACCAGTAAAAGAGAAATCATTGAGGGACATAAATAATATAAACTGTGAGGCACAAAGTTGCATGTTTCATGAGTTCCTTACAGGATAAGTTGATTGAGAAGCACTATTCTGACATCTTGGGGCTTCCCAGGTGCCACTAGTGGTAAAGAGAATTCTCCTGCCAATACAGGAGATGTAAGAGAAGCAGTTCTACCCCTGAGTGGGGAAGATGCCCTGGAGGAGGAAATGGCAAGCTGTTCCAGTATTCTTGCTTGAAAAGTTCCATGGACAAGGGAGCCTGGTGGGCTATCGTCCATGGGGCTGTAAAGAGTTGGACATGACTGAGCAACTGAGCACACACACATTCTGGCATCTTGGTTATAAAAGACAAGGAAAGCTTAGTGGATAATTTCAGTGAGCTGAATTTTGAAAAAAAAAATTATTGTGGTAGGCAGGATGTAGAAGAGAATTGCATACTCTGAAGAGAACTGAATTATAAAGTTGAGAAAAATAAAAGGTTTGGGAAAGTGTCAACAGACAACCTGTTCACAAGTGGATTGTTAATGTAGAATTGTAGATAAATTTGGGGTTATTTGGTCAGAGCACAGGTTCAGCATCAGTATTTGTTTGTTCTCTAAATTTTTACAGTTTTGAATCCCTGTTACATGTAAAACTCTATACTGGAAATTTTTTAAAACCTAACATCAGGTGTTGTAAGTGCAAGAACACACAGAAATTCACAGCAAATTTACCTTGATTTGGGAGAGTCAGATTCATTATTATTATAATATTCTAGATCATTACTCTCTTATGCTCTGAGTAGGTTTGATTTATGAATGTAGGTGAGAAGCACTCCAATAGAAAAAATAAAAAAAGTAGCTCAATTTGGTCATGTATTTCAGTTAGACAATATCTGGTCAAGGTTTCAGTGACATATAACATTTGCTCTTCATCAATGTCAGCTTCATTGTCTTCATGCTCTTTGGTGACAACAGTCATATTTCACTGTTACACTGACCTTTGGAACATTGTTGGTTCACTGGGCATTACTCTAAAAGTGAGACTGTCTCACCTCCTGAGACTGGAGCCAGTGTCACAATTTGTTGACTACTTTTTCATAGGGTGTCAAGAAGCTTAAAAGGTTAGAAAAGGCAAAGAGTTCTTTTATGAATTAACCTTGATTTACTTTGCTCTTTTTCATGTGTTGCTAGTAATTTTGATGCTATTGGTAGCATTGTCATTATTCCAGTTTGGGTCAGGGGATTCAAGGGTAACTCAAATTATTTATTTTTAGGATTTCAGTTGTCTTAGTAGATAAACTTTATTTCTGTGTTTCATGTTTTGCCCAAGTCTGTTCAATAACCATGTGGATACATGCTAAGTCAGTTCAGTGGTGTCCAGCTCTTTGCAAGGCTATGGACTGCAGCCTGCCAGGCTCCTTCTGCCCATGGAACTATTCAGACAAGAATAATGAAGTGGGCTGTCATGCCCTCCTCCAGGGGATCTTCCCAACCCAGTGATTGAACGCCTGTGTCTTATATCTCCTGCATTGACAGGTGGGTTCTTTACTACTAGCGCCACCTAGGAAGTCCAAAGAGACAGAGTTTTCTTTCTTTAGCCTGTAAAGACATACAGGCAAGAATACTGGAGCTGGGGGTTGCCATGCCCTTCTCCAGGGGGTCTTCCCCACTCAGGGATTGAACCTACATTATCATTCAAAATATTCAATTAAAATTTTGTCTTGGGCCACATATACAAGGAGAAAAGGTATATCTCTCCTTCCTTTGATAATTTGAAAGGCATATTTTTAGACCCAATAGGAACATGAACCTCAACAATATTAGAACAGGGAGATTTCATACTGATTAAAGATATAATGTGTTTATCCTTGAGAGTTATATGCAGAGAAAAAATATAGAATAAAATAAAAACTAATTTTTATATTAGTAAAGGATACACATCAAATTCTATTATTAATAGTAAATTGTCACACCTTGATTTCTCCTAAACACCAGTTCATAACTTTTACTGCCATTAAAGATGGCCAAAGTAGTGATTACTTTGACAGTTCACGGGTCTCCTGAGCCTGGCTCTGCTATCTATGGTGGGTGAGCAGTCATACACAGACATTGTCTCTTGGGTTTCACTCAAAGACATTGTCCCTTGGGTTATTAAAATACATGCTTTTCTAGGATGTTTTCAGTATAATATTGAGAGTTACTGGCTTACATGAACCATCCTTCGTTTCTACACCTAATGTAAAAACTGAAAAGATTTTGAGTACAGATAAGAAAATGCACTAAAAAATAAAATTGACAGAAGGTGAATAAAAAGGAAAGATTTTCCAGAGTACAGATAAGAAAATGCACTGGATTAAGAGTCAAAAATTTTAAGTTAACCTGGGGGGGGGGGAGGACACCGACTGATCTGATCTGATCTAAACTTTGACCAGATTTGTGACCTTGGTTGTGTATTTTAACCACACTGGGTTTCAGTGACCTTATTTATAAAGAAATTGCAAAAAAATATAATTTTTAAATCTAAAATTACATGGTATGTCTGGTATAAGCTGAACTGGAATTGACAAACCAACCAAGGTATCATAATTTGGGGTTTAGAGAAACATACGAGCTCCTGTAGTCCCATGGCTTACCTGTAATTGAATCGGTGCACATCATTTGGCATATAATTAAAGGCAAAGACAACCATCCTAAGGTTTCAGTCTCTCATCCTGGAATCACTGGACTCCCAGAGTTGTCCTCAAACTTGCTATTGCCTGATGTGCTCTTTAGAGAATGTATTAGTTTCAGAATAGAGCAAAATGCAGATTCTGAAATGATCTGTGAAACCGTTGAGAATTTATTTTCTCTTGGAATTTTCATTTTCTAAGGCACACAGAAGAAATATAAATTTATAATTCTTTTTCAGAGAACTGTACACAAGATTTAAGTGAAAATTAAACATCATATGGTTATCTTCTTTAAAAAAAAATCCATCTACAATAAACTTCTATCTTATAGAGAGTGATTCTGTTGAATTGAATTCCTATACTTCTGTTTATAATAACCAAGCATGGAAATCAAACAGAATGGAAGAAAAGGAAGGGAGAAGAGGAGGAAGGAAGGAGGGAAGGAAAGAAGGAGGGGGGACTAATGGAGAGAGGGAAGAAGGAATGAGGGACGGTGGCAGGCAAGGAGAGCAGGATAGAGAAAGAGAGCAGTGTCCATCTGCTTGAAATGAATTTCTACCTGATATATTAATGTGAAAAAGTGGATTTTTCCTTTTACCAATACTAAAATTACATTTTATTTTTTCAATATAGATAATTAAGGAAGAAATAAAATCATGTTTTGCTTTCTGGTAAATAATTTTTAAGTAAAATATATCCATTAAGCTATATTTACTGAGTACATTGTATTCAAAACACTTTAAAAGGCAGAGTACTATAATGTTTAAAGATTATTGTCATGTGTTGCATTTTGCAATCACAAGATAGTATTTTTACCCCCACAAATGCCCTTATTAAGTACAGCATGTACTCTGAGGGCCCTTATAAGAATTTAAATGAGAATTCTTCAGAAGAAATACTGTTGGAGAGTATTAACATTTAAACTGCTACTAATCCCTGAATAGCAACAAATATCTTTTCTTTTGAATCAAGATACTGTATTTTGCTCAAAGAAAGCAAAAATGAGCAAGTAACTTGGATAGCATAAACATAAAGCGTTTGTGTAATTATAGATTTCTGGTCATGTCACCATAATAGAAGTTAGAACTACTGTAGGATTTTCATTATAAACTTTGGTTTTCTTATGGCATGTTACCTGAAAACTACTTTTATTTTCAACTAAGATGAAAATTTTCATGAAAAACTTAACTAATAAAAAATGTTTGATTAATTTCTACTCTTTTTGTGGCAGGTAGGGGACTAATTTTTGGCCATTTTATGTTACAAAAGATTTACTGCTTTGTGGTGTTTGTCTTATAAAAAACTTGAATATATTTTTCTTGAAACAATGCAAAAAATAAAACTTTAATGGTTTTATGAAATTCACTAGGAAATTCTTATATTTTAGCACATATAAATATATAAAATATTTAGATTATAAAATAATTTTGATAGAAGCTATTCAGAATATGATTTAAATGCAGATTTTTCTTTCCCTCACTTAATATACTACAGTCCAGAGAGAACTTTCACTCATCAATAATTTAATTTTTTTGTTGTTGTTGTTGCAGACGTATCTTGAGATTTGATGAAGTAGTATAAAACATTACACATGTTTATGTTTCATTTGTTTTAATGTCATCATATTTGATATGCAACTGACAAGGGATAATGCCACTATGCAGAAATATACAACTTCATGTAATCATAATGTGGTAGGAACAGAAAATATATGCTGCAATTTCTCTGCTAGTTCTCCATTCAGCAGTTACACCATCATGAAATAAAATTCAAAGTGAATGCTATAAGCAGAATTGAAATTTTTACACTATTTCCTGAAATAAATGCCACAAAATTTGATATATACAACACATACTACTCATATGTAAATTAGCATATGGAGAGTGTATGTGAATCACTGTTTCTGACATTTATTTCATGATGGTTGGTAAAATCTTTCAACTCTGCTTATTGTTCTTTTTTTATTTCCTTCAAATGAACAAATCTGTCTCAATTATAGGGAAAAGTTCACATTAAAAATACTGACACATGAGATATATCATCTATTTGAAGTGGTTTTAAAAGATTGTCCTAATTTCATTTGAATAATTTCTGTCTCTATTAAAATAATTTTAACTTTTGACTAATTTTCACTTTTAATTCTCTTTGTTGTTTGAATATATAATACTGTGTCAGTTTTGACTTTACTCCTTATTACCCTCCATTCCAATCAAAATTCCTTTATAAAAAGAAGTACTTATTTATTTTGTCCTTAAAATTAATCTTCTTATTATTTCCTATATACAGATTGCTTGTATTTTGTTCAATTATTTTTTGGAGGGCTTCCCTGGTGGCTCAGACAGTAAAGAATCTGCCTGCAATGCAGAAGACCTGGGTTCAGTCCTTGGGTTAGGAAGATCCCCTGGAAAAGGAAATGGCAGCTCTCCAGGATTTTTGCCTGGGAGTTTCATGGACAGAAGAGCCTGGTGGGCTACATCCATGGGATTGCAAAGAGTTGGACACAAATGAGTGACTAATACACCACCACACCACATATTCCAAAAAGCATTTTGACTGACTTCTTTATAGAAGACCTTATGTTATGGAACAGAAAAAGCTTATATAGAAAGGCAAGACACCCCATTCTCTCAAGGCTCTTGAGATCTCTTATCTGAAATTTGAAAAAAAAAAAAAAAATAACAGAGAAAAGGAAAGATCTTATTCTCTTACAATTATTACAGTGAACTGAGTAGTCTGCAATGTGGTTATTACAGAAGAATTTGAAAAATAAATAGCATTTCGATTATGTGTTATTGTTTCCTAAAATATAAGAAACATGTCATTATGGTATTGACATTCTGGTGTAAAAAAAAGACACACTGTAAATAAATAAATAAAATGGGCTTCACTGTGGCTCAGCTGGTAAGAAATCCACTTGCAATGCAGGAAACCCGGGTTAGATTCTTGGGTTGGGAAGATCCCCTGGAGAAGGGAAAGGCTACCCATTCCAGTATTCTGGCCTGGCAGAATAAATATGGAGTGATACATAATATACTTTTTTTTCTAATTTTGTTCATCATAACTTTTAGTTTTGGCCATTTCCAGTGAGTGTAAACTTCAGAAATAGGGAAGAAAAGTTGTTCTAAGTGAAATAAACTTATAACAAATATTTAGAATGCCAAAAATGTGTTTAGAAAAGAAGTTAGGCTAACTTGTGCAAATTGAGGTATGGTAACATATGAACAGAGAGGAAATTAGAGCCATATTTTGGAAAATCTTATGTATGATACATGTGGAAATGGAGAGAAAGTGAAAGATTTTAAGTGGATTATAATAGTAGGGAAATAAATATAATTTTGGAAATTTAATGTGGCAGTGGTTTTTAGAATTCGTTTGTTTACCTAAGAAGTATGAGAGCTGTCAGGCAGCTATCGAAAGTCCAGAAAAGAAGCCTGGAAGATGAACTCAACTTTGTGTTTGGATCATAAGTGAGGGAGAAATGAATCGGTTCACCCTTTGTAATAAGGGAATTATAATAGTATCTACTTTAGTTTTTACAATGATATAAGATATTTTTAGAGCATGTTTAAGAAGTTGAATACCTATTACACAGAAAAAAAAAGACAAAGTTTTCCTTCATTTTTTTAGAAAAGATTTTATCCTTGTTTTAGTAATTATGATAAAGAAGGTTAGGCTGATTTTAGTAGAAGAAAACAAAGTAACATTTTTGTTAAAAATTTATAAAAGTTAATAAAAAAAGGGTCAAGGCTGTGTGAGTGATTGGAAGAATATGCCATTAACAAATAATTAAGACAGAAATGGACCTTGTTTTAAATATGGAATTCAAACATTAAATTTTTGATATGCTAAGTTTGAGATGACATATTTGTATAGAAATAGAGCTTTTAACCAGAAATATGGATCTGGTAGACACTATCACCTCTCATAAGAATTCAGAGATCCTCCAGAAAAGATTTATACATCCTAGCCTTGTTAAATACAGGCATGATGTCCTTTAGGCTATGGACTTTGTGTAGAAAATAAAAATGTTGCTCAGTCGGGTCTGACTTTGCGATCCCATAAGACTGTAGCCTATGAGGAATTCTCCAGGTAAGAATATTACAGTGTACAGTCATTCTCTTCTCTAGAGGATCTTCCAAACTCAGGGATCTCCTGAGTTGTAGGTAGATTCTTTACTATCTGGTCCACCAGGGAAGCTATAGACTTTGTGTAGATGTGACATGTTAATGCCCTTAAGTGTATGCTTCAAGAATCAGCATACACTTTTCCACTTTCCCAATTCCAGATGAAGGATGTTCTGCCAACTCTAGTTACTGCTGGTGCTGCTGCTGCTAAGTTGCATTAGTCGTGTCTGACTCTGTGTGACCCCATAGACGGCAGCCCACAAGTCTCCACCGTCCCTGGGATCTCCAGGCAAGAACAGTGGAGTGGGTTGCCATTTCCTTCTCCAATACATGAAAGTGAAAAGTGAAAGTGAAGTCACTCAGTCGTGTCCCACCCTCAGCGACCCCATGGACTGCAGCCTTCCAGGCTCCTCGATCCATGGGATTTTCCAGGCAAGAGTACTGGAGTGGGGTTCCATTGCCTTCTCTGTCTAGTTACTGAATAAGGTTCAAATAAAACAGATCTAAAACTGAACCAGATGGATGTATAGCAAAGTAGAAACAAACCTGTGTTGTAACATAGTGAGATATTAGACTTTTTATAACTGCAACATAACTCAGCCTGTCCTAACTGGGATACATACTCAGGAAGAGGTAGGTAAGAAATATGAATTGCAAGAAAGAAATTATCAGCATTATCAAAGGTTATCTACTCAAAAAGAATGAGGTTAGAGAAATATATTTAACATATACAGGATGCCAATCACTTGATTTTTACTAGTCACAGAGTGAGATTGCAAGTGTTAATGAATGAAGATACTGTCTTTTCTCATTTCATTGTTACTACTTAGTATGCAGATGCCATTCTGAGACTTGGTTCTTGTCTTGCTTCCTTTTGTTTTTACTTACTCTGAAACTCTAAAGACATTCTTTTGGTCATCAGTATTCTTAAATTTCATAATATGGTTTGCTTTGGATATATTCCTAATATTCAGAGCTAATCCTCTAAACTTTGTTTTAAATAGTATTTTATGTTATATTTTGTACTTCTTTTCCATTTGTGCTCTATTTTCAGTTAGTCTTCCCTCAGTTGTATCTTCTCACTTATCTGCTGAATTATTTTTCAGTTGTGCTATAATCTTAGTTATATATAGTCTTTTTCTTAATTCTCTGAAAGACATATATATTATTCTTCTTTCTTAGATGTAATATATTTAAGATTCCTCAGAAACTTAAGGACAGTTTTTGTGAAATTGTCTGTTTTGAGATAGCATCATGAAAAGATTGGTTTGGAAGTCTGAGTACAGCCTAATGAGCTACATTTTGGTCCTATTTCCTTCATTTGAATTAGTTTCCACCTATCTCTAGGATCATGAGTGGAGCAATTCCCCAACAGTGATGAACTGGGGAAGAGATCTGGGTATTCTTAAACTGCAAAACATTTATTCAAATTTATAAAATGTCTGTGACCTTACCAATATTGACATTAAAACATTATTTAATGATATCAGCTTTTTATAATAATTTTAAAGATTTTACAGCATATTTTGATTTATGGCATTCAAAAGTTAGCATTGAATTCTAAAATATTTACCAAAGTTTATGTTCTCTAATTTTTCCACAAATAACTAAGTCATTTAGAAAATAAGATCAAATCTTCCGATATTTTATCAATCTGTATGTTAATTAGAGTTTCTCTGGTGGCTCAGTGGTCAAGAATCTGCTTGCCAATACAGGAGCCACAGGTTCGATCCCTGGGTCAATAAGATCTACTTGAGAAGGAAATGACAATCCACTCCACTCCAGTACTATTGCTTGGGAAATCCCATGTACAAGCCTGGCAGGCTACACAAAGAGTTAGACATGGCTTAGCGACTAAACAACAAGCAAAATATTAGTTAGCCATTAAAATTCCCTGTGTTCAAATAAAGATATATACCTCTTTATATAAAATGACTCATGCTAAGAGATTCAGTTCAGTTCAGTTCAGCCACTCAGTAGCGCCCAACTCTTTGCGACCTGATGAACTGCAGTACGCCAGGCCTCCTTATCCATCACCAACTCCCGGAGTTTACCCAAACTCATGTCCATTGAATCAGTGATGTCATCCAACCATCTCATCCTCTGTCATCCCCTTCTCCTACTGCCCTCAATCTTTCCCAGCATCAGAGTCTTTTCAAATAAGTCAACTTTTCACATCAGGTGGCCAAAGTATTGGACTTTCAGCTTCAACATCAGTCCTTCCAATGAACACCCAGGACTGATCTCCTTTAGGATGGACTGATTGGATCTCCTTGCAGTCCAAGGGACTCTCAAGAGTCTTATCCAACACCACAGTTCAAAAACATCAATTTTTGAATGCTCAGCTTTCTTTACAGTCCAACTTTCACATCCATACATGACTACTGGAAAAGCCATATCCTTGACTAGATGGACCTTTGTTGGAAAAGTAATGTTTCTGCTTTTTAATATGCTGTCTAGGTTGGTCATAACTTTCCTTCCAAGAAGTAAGTGTCTTTTAATTTCACAGCTACAGTCACCATCTGCATTGGTTTTGGAGCCCAGAAAAAATAAGTCAGTCACTGTTTCCACTATTTCCCCATCTATTTCCCATGAAGTGATAGGACCGGATGCCATGATCTTCGTTTTCTGAATGTTGAGCTTTAAGCCAACTTTTTCACTCTCCTCTTTCACTTTCATCAAGTGGCTCTTTAGTTCTTCTTAACTTTCTGCCATAAGGGTGTTGTCATCTTCATATCTGAGGTTATTGATATTTCTCCCAGCAGATTCAATTACCATTAATAATTCTGTGTATTTTATTAGCCATGAAAAAAACAAAAACAAAACAGTCCATCCTAAAGAAGATCAGTCCTGAGTGTTCATTGGAAGGACTGATGTTGAAGCTGAAACTCCAATACTTTGGCCACCTGATGCTAAAAGCTGACTCATTTAAAAAGATCCTGATGCTAAGGAGAAGGGGACAACAGAGGATGAGATGGTTTGATGGCATCCCCAACTCAATGAACATGAGTTTGAGTAAACTCCGGGAGTTGGTGATGGACAGGGATGCATGGCATGCTGCAGTCTATGGGGTCTCAAAGAGCTGGACACTACTGAGTACTGAGTGACTGAATTGAACTGATAGCACACAGGCATCCAGTAGTTTTGGTGTCACTAACTGACTTTCACTTGGGTAACTTAGGTTTAAATTTAGCTGATAATGTTATCTGCTTAATATCATGATTCATACATTCTGTTGCAACCTTCCCTCCCCACTATTTTATACACTATGTATGTGAAAGTCACTCAGTTGTGTCCAACTCAGGTAACCCCATGGACTGTAGCCCATGAGGCTCCTCTATCCATGGAATTATCTAGGCAAGAGTACTGGAGTGGGTTGCCATTTTCTACTCTAATTTTATACACTATAACATACTATATGGAACCCTAAACTTGAAAAATTAATTATAGTCAAGTCTCTATCTTTATAGTATGAAGAGCATACATAAGTTTTAGAAAAATGATGAAGTAATGAACTTACGCTTTTGTGACTGGAGTTAATTAAATTTTAATGAATTAGAAAAATAAATTCAAAAAAGGCTGATTTATCCATCTTGCATGCCCTGGATACTTGTGTTGTGGCAATCATGTATGCCACAGTCAAGAGAAGACGTCATGATAAGATTCTCTATACTCTTTCAAAGAAAGGAATCTTGAGGTTTTTTTTTAAAAAAGTGATTTATTTGGAAAGCTCTTTTGTAGGGAAGCATGTGAATAAGAACATAATATTTACCACTCTATGAAAATGTATATTTTAAGAACTTAAAATGGAAATATAAAAAGTGTTTTACTAAAGATTCTAGAATAGATTAGTAATAAATTAATATAGTGTATCATATCAAAATGTTTAATAGGCAAGTATATACTAACTTCTCTGAACAGTTTTCTCTGAATATGGTTTTCTCCGAACAGTTCTTTTTCTCCAAATATCTCTAATTTACATTTGCTTATATTGTTAATTTAAAAGTGAAGGAGAAAATATGTATTTTGTAAAATCTGTTTGCTTTCTATTTAACTTAAATTCAAAGAAAACAATATTTACAATCACCTATTAATTTTAGAATACATTGTAGATACCACATTATTTCTATTTAATGAAAATGTGTAAAATATACAGCTCTGAACATATATTAATTATTACCAAAATGCAAACTAATTTTATTAAGAGATATTCCTACTAGTTTCAAAAGGATGATCAAGCATGGTCTTAGTCCCATAAAGAAAATAAATAGCCTTCAAAATTCATTATTCTTCAACTCCATTCCAAATTTTTATGTGCTTATTTTTTGAGTACTAGCTGTATTTCTGATGTGCAGCTTCTGGAAATTCCATCAAGAGTCACATCTGTGTAGTCATAATATATGTTCATTGGAGGAAGAGATTTTTATGAGATTCATGAGTTTAGCACAAAAGTGTCCCTGATGGTAGAAATGCACTTTTCACAAATGAGTGCTATGAGTGAATGAAACAGTACATCACAGCAGATCAATAACCAATGTAATGTACTGTCTCATGGTAAACCTTCTCTTCTGAGGTGCAACATACAATAGATCAATAGGAAAATAATTTCAAGAAGAGAGTTACTGACAAATAATTATATTTGAATTATTTCCATTGATATTTTCCCTCTGGTATTTTAGTTCAGTTTATATACCTGGGGTGGGGGTGGGGGTGGTGGGAAGAACAGAGCAATACAATTTAATCAGGGAATGGAGAATTTGAAATATACTTGACCTACTTCCCACAAAAATATTAACTTGTCAATTATTTTGTTTAGGATAGCCACCTCCACTTCTGATAATTGTGTTTTATTAGTCAGTACCAAATATAGACCAAGAACAACAATGCAGTGGAATATAATTTCCTTCAAATTCTAGTCAGTTATGTGATTAGAATTTAGACAGGTGTGCCTCCTGTTTCAGATTTAGTGTGAAGTGCTAAGAATACAAATAAAAAGGAAATAGCATGACTGTTTTCATGTTATGGGTACTCTAGGGGTAGATACATTTCTAGACAGTGCAGCTAGTTGGTTTCTAAGCATTAACAATGACTTTGGAAAGGAGACAAAGTCTAAAGTGGTATTAGAAGAAGGAATGAAAAGCTAATGTCAGATACATCCCAAGAACAATGGAGGATAGAGGGGCCAGCAAGGAAAAAGGCACATGGTGGCAGACAACTAGCTATGTTACAGAATACTGTCCATGTTGTTAATGTTAGAGGTTCACCAGAACTAAAATACTACCTTCTTAATAAAGCTTGGAGAGGAGCCAATGGGGTCTCATATTTGTCATGACCAGATAATAGCATATTTGCCGCATTTCAGTCCTTAGAAGAAGATTGTAATTGGAAGTAACTTTATTAATTGTACTGGAGTTAGAAATATGTCATGTGATTGGCCACCCAGTTGTGGTTTTTGAATTATTGAAATTTGTCCTTTGATACTGGAATGGATTCTAAATAAATGTGATTATGTTATAAATCATTTTAATACACATTTTCTCACTTATTTTTTGCTAATAACTTATTACTTGCTATTTATTTTATATTTATTTTAGACTATGGAAATTATGTTAGACAAAAAGAAAATTTGAGAGATTTTCTTATTCAATTTCAAAATGGGGTGTAGAACAGCAGAGACAACTTTCAACATCAACAATGCATTTGACCCAGGAACAGTTAATGAATGTACAGTCATGGTTCAAGAAGTTTTGCAAAGGAGGCAAGGGTCTTGAAGATGAAGAGCATAGTGGCTGGCCATCAGAAGGTGACAACATCAATTGAGAGCCATCATCAAACTTATCCTCTACTACCACATGAAAATTTGCCCAAGAACTCAATGTCAACCACTCTATAGGCATTCAGCATTTGAAGCAAATTGAAAGGTGATAAAACTTGATTAGTGGATGCCTCATGAGCTGACCAAAAATCAAACAAAACAAAACAGAGCATCATTTTGAATTGTCAACTTCTCTTATTCTATGCAACAACCAGGAGCAATCTCTCAATTGAATCGTGACTTGTGATGAAAAGTAGATTCTATAGGACAACTGACAATGACGAGCTCAATGGTTGGACCCAGAAACTCCAAAGTACTTCCTGAAACTAAGCTTGCACCAGAAAAAGGACATAGTCACTGCTTGGTGGTCTGCTGCCAATTTGATTCACTACAGCTTTACGAATCCCAGTGAAACCAAACCATTACTGGTTTCACTGGGATAAGTATGCTCAACAAATCGATGCAATTAACTGAAAACTACAATATTTGCAGCCAGCATTGGTCAACAGAAAGGGCCCAACTTTTCCCCATGACTACACTTGACTGCATGCAGCACAAGTAGCACTTCAAAAGTTGAATGAATTGGAATAGGAAGTTTTGCCTCATCTGCCATATTCACCTGAACTCTTGCTAACAGACTAACATTTGTACAATCATCAACTTTTTACAGGGAAAAGTCTTCTATGACCAGCAGGATGCAGAAAATTCTTTCCAAGAGTTCATCTAATCTTGAAGCATGGATTTTTATGCTACAGGAATAGCAAATTTACTTCTCATTGGCAAAATTGTGTTGATTTTAATGATTTCTATTTTGATTAATAAGATATATTTGATCCTAGTTATAATGATTTAAAATTCATGGTCTGAAGCTGCAATTACCTTTGTACCAACCTAATAAATAATACCTTCATTTTATTTGTAAATTTCCCCCACTTTTGGAGAAGTAGAAGTCATATGCCATGATAGTAGTTCTCTCAGCCAAGTCTTCACCTTTGATGCAAGCACATGAAATGACTGAGCCAATCAGATACTGCTGCTCAATCTGTTTGTTTAATAGTTAACGATACAAGAACAAAGATGCTGGACCATTGTAGTGGTAGCTATGGAAATGATATTAAAATTAAGTTATCAAAAATTCCTTGCAAAATGGTGCTGTGAAGTACTGGCAGCATCTAGAGTATAAGCTGTGATATGTGGTATCCAGCAGTGACAATGGTGATTCTCAGCAGATGGTTCTCCCTGGGCTGATTTGTGCTGGAGGGTTACATTCCTAGCCAGGTTCTACCTCTACCAAATTTCCCCAGTCTGGTTTTCTACCATTTCCATTAGTGTTCTAAACTACCATAAATCCTTCCAAAAATAGATTTTTTAAATGATCAAAGATAAATACTTAAATGCTAATAATTTGACTGATGTCACTCTCACAGGGTTACTGCTGACACAAAGTGCTTAATGTGCAATTTGATTGACTTGTAGCATAGATCTCAAACACAGAGTTTATACAAATACTTAATCCCATTCAAAAGTCCCTATTTGGCTCTCTTCATAATGATTCTTGTATGATATAACATGTGATCAGATCAGATCAGTTCGCTCAGTCGTGTCCAATTGACTCTTTGCCATATCATGAATTGCAGCATGCAAGGCCAGGACTCCCTGGCCATCACCAACTCCCAGAGTTCACTCAGACTCACATCCATCGAGTCATTGATGCCATCCAGCCATCTCATCCTCTGTCGTCCCCTTCTCCTCCTGCCCCCAATCCCTCCCAGCATCCGAGTCTTCTCCAATGAGTCAACTCTTCGCATGAGGTGGCCAAAGTACTGGAGTTTCAGCTTTAGCATCATTCCTTCCAAAGAAATCCCAGGGCTGATCTCCTTCAGAATGGACTGGTTGGATCTCCTTGCAGTCCAAGGGACTCTCAAGAGTCTTCTCCAACACCACAGTTCAAAAGCATCAATTCTTCGGTGCTCAGCCTTCTTCAGAGTACAACACTCAAATCCATACACAACCACAGGAAAAACCATAGCCTTGACTAGATGAAACTTTGTTGGGAAAATTGTCTTGCTTTTGAATATGCTATCTAGGTTGGTCATAATTTTCCTTCCAAGGAGTAAGTGCCTTTTAATTTCATGGCTGCAATCACCATCTGTAGTGATTTTGGAACCCAGAAAAATAAAGTCTGACCCTGTTTCCACTGTTTCCCCATCTATTTCCCATGAAGTGATGGGACCAGATGCCATAATCTTCATTTTCTGAATGTTGAGCTTTAAGCCAACCTTTTCACTCTCCACTTTCACTTTCATCAAGAGGCTTTTTAGTTCCTCTTCACTTTCTGCCATAAGGATGGTGTCATCTTCATATCTGAGGTTATTGATATTTCTCCTGGCAATCTTGATTCCAGCTTGTGTTTCTTCCAGTCCAGCCTTTCTCATGATGTACTCCGTATTTAAGTTAAATAAACATGGTGACAATATACAGCCTTGACGTACTCCTTTTCCTATTTGGAACCAGTCTGTTGTTCCATGTCCAGTTCTAACTGTTGCTTCCTGACCTGCATACAGATTTCTCAAGAGGCAGATCAGGTGGTCTGGTATTCCCATCTCTTTCAGAATTTTTCACCGTTTATTGTGATTCACACAGTCAAAGGCTTTGACATAGTCAATAAAGCAGAAATAGATGTTTTTCTGGAACTCTCTTGCTTTTTCCATAATCCAGTGGATGTTGGCAATTTGATCTCTGGTTCCTTTGCCTTTTCTAAAACCAGCTTGAACATCAGGAAGTTTACGGTTAACATACTGCTGAAGCCTGGCTTGGAGAATTTTGAGCATTACTTTATTAGCGTGTGAGATGAGTGCAATTGTGCTGTAGTTTGAGCATGCTTTGGCATTGCCTTTCTCTGAGATTGGAATGAAAACTAATATTTTCCAGTCTTGTGGCCACTGCTGAGTTTCCCAAATTTTCTGGCATATTGAGTGCAGCACTTTCACAGCATCATCTTTCAGGATTTGGAATATTTCAATTGGAATTCCATCACCTCCACTAGCTTTGTTCATAGTGATGCTTTCTAAGGCCCACTTGACTTCACATTCCAGGATGTCTGGCTTTACGTCAGTGATCACACCTTCGTGATTATCTGGGCCATGAAGATCTTTTTTGTACAGTTCTTCTGTGTATTCTTGCCATCTCTTCTTAATATCTTCTTCTTCTGTTAGGTCCATACCACTTGTGTCCTTTATCAAGCCCATCTTTGCATGAAATGTTCCTTTGGTATCTCTGATTTCCTTGAAGAGATCTCTAGTCTTTCCCATTCTGTTGTTTTCCTCTATTTCTTTGCATTGATGGCTGAAGAAGGCTTTCTTATCCCTTCTTGCTGTTCTTTGGAACTCTGCATTCACATGTTTATATCTTTCCTTTTCTCCTTTGCTTTTTGCTTTCTTCTTTTCTCAGCTATTTGTAAGGACTATGCAGACAGCCATTTTGCTTTTTTGCATTTCTTTTCCATGGGGATGTTTTTGATCCCTGTCTCCTGTACAATGTCATGAACCTCATTCCATAGTTCATCAGGCATTCTATCTATCAGATCTAGGCCCTTAAATCTACTTCTCACTTCCACTGTATAATCATAAGGGATTTGATTTAGGTCATACCTAAATGGTCTAGTGGTTTCCCTACTTTCGTCAATTTCAGTATGAATTTGGCAATAAGAAGTTCATGATCTGAGCCACAGTCAGCTCCTGGTCTTGTTTTTGCTGACTGTATAGAGCTTCTCCATCTTTGGCTGCAAAGAATATAATCGATCTGATTTCAGTGTTGACCATCTGGTGATGTCCATGTATAGAGTCTTCTCTTGTGTTGTTGGAAGAGGGTGTTTGTTATGACCAGTGCATTTTCTTGGCAAAACTCTATTAGTCTTTGCCCTGCTTCATTCTGTATTCCAAGGCCAAATTTGCCTGTTACTCCAGGTGTTTCTTGACTTCGTACTTTTGCATTCCAGTCCCCTATAATGAAAAGCACATCTTTTTTGGGTGTTAGTTCTAAAAGGTCTTGTAGGTCTTCATAGAACCATTCAGCTTCAGCTTCTTCAGTGTTACTGCTTGGGGCATAGACTTGGATTACTGTGACATTGAATGGTTTGCCTTGGAAAAGAACAGAGATCATTCTGTCATTTTTGAGATTGCATCCAGCTACTGCAGTTCGGACTTTTTGTTGACCATGATGGCCACTCCATTTCTTCTGAGGGATTACTGCCCGCAGTAGTAGATATAATGGTCATCTGAGTTAAATTCACCCATTGCAGACCATTTCAGTTTGCTGATTCCTAGAATGTCAATATTCACTCTTGCCATCTCTTGTATGACCACTTCCAATTTGCCTTGGTTCATGGACCTGACATTCCAGGTTCCATGCAATATTGCTCTTTACAGCATTGGACCTTGCTTCTATCACCAATCACATCCACAGCTGGGTATTGTTTTTGTTTGACTCTATCCCTTCGTTCTTTCTGGAGTTATTTCTCCATTGATCTCTGTGAAGAGATATCCCACACCTAAGGTAAGAGAAACCCAAGTAAGACCATAGGTGTTGCAAGATGGCATCAGAGGGCAAACACACTGAAACCATACTCAAAGAAAACTAGTCAATCTAATCACACTAGGACCACAGCCTTGTGTGACTCAGTGAAGCTAAGCCATGCCTGTGGGGCAACCCAGGATGGGCGGGTCATGGTGGAGAGATCTGACAGAATGTGGTCCACTGGAGAAGGGAATGGCAAACCACTTCAGTATTCTTGCCTTGAGAACCCCATGAACAGTATGAAAAGGAAAAATGATAGGATACTGAAAGAGAAACTCCCCAGGTCAGTAGGGGCCCAGTATGCTACTGGAGATCAGTGGAGAAATAACATGTGATAGTGATACATAAAGGCATCCCCATTTACATCATTTACTTTGTAGTATCACTGAGGGAAGAGTCAAGTACACAATAGGGATTGTGCAGGTAAGAAAGTTGAATGAAAGCCATCAGAAAGAAAAAAGTCAATTGGATCTTTAACCTGACAGATCAGAGTGCTTAAAGAATATAACATGTAAGGGTAAATCACTGGAGATACAGTTGGCAAAGGGATTAGCAAGGGTTAGATCAGGAGGAAGAGTTCACTAGACTATTATATTTGGATTTAATCCTGTTGTCCTGTTGACCAATGCTTCTTAAAATGTAATTGGTCATAAATCTTCAACAACTGTAAAACAATTTTTTTATAAAAAATCATTGAATCTCAACTCTGGTGATTAAGATTTAATTATCATTATGGGCAGAAATATGCATTTAAATTAAGCACCTTGACTAATTTGAAATAACTAATCTAGTAACACTTTTTGAGAAACATCACTTAATTTTTACAACAAATCACTGAATCCATTCATTTATTTAGTCATTAAAAAAACTTTATTAAAATCCTAGTATGATTCTAAGCATTGGGGATATAGTGGTTAATGTCTTAGGCAGATATCAGCTCTTGAATGGCTTACACTGCTGTATGTTATGTGTAATGTCAGTTGCAGGGGAGAGAAACAATAAATTAAAATGCTAGATGTTTATACTTTATATAATATTAAAGAAAATATGTGAATTTGGATGTTGGACTTAACATTTTATGGTTATTCAATAAAGGGAATCTTTATAAGAAGATATTTGAGAAAGGATGGTAAGTGCAGATGGAGGGAAATCACAATATACTGTAGAGAAGAGTAACTATGAGTGCCAAGAATTTGAAAATATTTGGTGCATTTGAAGAATGGCAAAAACCCAGTATGGCTACCGGGGAGACAAAAACATTTGCCATCTAGGGATGAGATCTGTCAGCATTCCCTGGGACTACTGGGGCATTTACATTTTTCTGATTGAGATGTGAAATTATTGGAAGATCTCAATCCCAGACTTGATCCTACTGTCATGACAAGAGATCAGGGACACTCCCTACATATGCCACATGATGCTCAAATGAAGGGTGTGATTTGAGGAGATGAACACAGTCTTTCAGGGTATGAGAGAGAAGGAGAATTTATGGATACAAAAGAAAGTGAGTCGATAGAATTAATGAGATCACATGGAAATGTTCTCCTGAATGCTTCCCTTTTTTGAGTAAAATAGAAAACAGCATTACTACTATCTAAAATTCTAATTGAGAGGGACAAATGAGTATACAGATTAGGAGCATGCAGTAGACATGGGAAACACGAAGGAGAGGTTGGGATTTGAAATCATGAATGCCAAATAGGGCCAGGTAGCAAGCTTGTGAATCTACCCTGCAAACTCAAATTCTGCTCTACAGGAACAGAGTAAGCAAAGATGTCAATTTTACCAGAATGTTTTTTTCAGGTGAGGTAAATGATGGGAGAAAGGTACAAGGGAGCTGGAAATACATAAAAATTACTGAATTTAATAAGTCATGAAATCTTTTAAACTGAGTGTACAAGAAAGTAAGGGCATTATAGGCTGAGTGACAGAAAAAATAAAACAGTATCCACATGCTGTAAATTGTTGTTCAGTCACTAAGTTGTGTCCTACTCTTCCTGACTACATGGACTGCAACATGCCAGGCTCCTGTCTTCCACCATCTCCCAAACTTTTCTCAAACTGATGTCCATTGATGCTACTTAATCATCTCATCCTCTGTCACTGCCTTCTCCTCCTGCCCTCAATCTTTCACAGCAATACAGTCTTTTCTGATGAATCAGCTCTTTGTATCAAGAGGCCAAACTCTGGGAGCTTCAACTTCAGCATCAGTCCTTTCAGTGAACATACAGAGTTGATTTCCTTTAGGACTTACTGGTTTGTTCCCCTTGTAGTCCAAGGGAATCTCAAGAGTCTTCTCCAGCACCACAATTCAAGAGCATCAGTTACTTAGTGCTCAGCCTTCTTTATGGTCCAATGTAAATTGTACATGACTCTTAGAAAAATCATAGCTTTAATGATATGAACCTTTGTTGGCAAAGTGATGTCTCTGTTTTTCAATATACTGTATAGGTTTGCCATAGCTTTCCTTCCAAGAAACAAATATCTTTTAATTTCATTGCTGTAATCTCCCTTCATAGTGATTTTGGAGTCTGAGAAAATGCCCATGTTCAATCCTGCCATCTCTTGCGTGAATACATCCAATTTATGTTGATTCATGGACCTGACATTCCAGATTCCTATGTAATATTGTCCTTTACAATATCATACTTTATTTTCACCACCAGATACATCCACAACTAAGCATCATTTCCACTTTGGCTTAGGATCTTCATTTTTTCTGGAGTGTAACTGCCCTCTGCTCTTACCTAGTAGCATATTGGACACCTTCTGATCTGGGGTTCTCATCTTAGGGTGTCATATCTTTTTGCTTTTTCCTACTGTTCCTGGGGTTCTAACAGCAAGAATACTGGAGTAGTTTGCCATTTCCTTCTCCAATGGATCATGTTTTGTCAGAACACTTCACTATGACCAGTGAGTCTTGGGTGGCCCTGCATGGCATGGCTTATAGCTTCATTGAGTTATGAAAACCCCTTTGCCACCACAAGGCTGTGATTCATGAAGGGGTACTATCAGTACAAGTGAATAAAATCACTGTAGAATTTATGATTATAGAAATATCAAACTGAAAGTTTTGATGTGCTGGCTTAAGATCCTAATGCTAAATATTAAATTGTGAATGTATTACAGTTACTATGAATGTAAAAGACTAAGACATGACTATAGAAATTTGAGAGAGATATAGAGTAGAGACAGAATCATAGGGGGGAGATGACAAGTTAGGGAATGGCCAGGGCAATTGTGAAATCATCTATGTGGGTAATGCGGTCACCAAGAATTACCAAGAATAATGACAGGTTTAATATTCGAGAATGAGACACTGACTCAGAAGCAAAAACTTCAAGGTGTGAGGCAGAATGATCCAAGTCAGTCAGTTCAGTACAGTGCAGTTGCTCAATTATGCCTGATTCTTTGTGATTCCATTGACTGCAGCACACCAGGCCTCCCTGTCCATTACCAACTCCCAGAGATTACTCACACTCATGTCCATAGAGTCGGTGATGCCATTCAATCATCTCATCCTCTGTCATCCCCTTTTCCCCCCTGCTTTCATTCTTTCCCAGCATCAGGGTCTTTTCCAATGAGTCACTTCTTTGCACCAGGTGGCCAAAGTATTGAAGCTTCACCTTCAGCATCAGTCCTTT
Source organism: Tragelaphus eurycerus (assembly GCA_935064755.1). Lineage (NCBI taxonomy): Eukaryota > Metazoa > Chordata > Mammalia > Artiodactyla > Bovidae > Tragelaphus > Tragelaphus eurycerus. The sequence continues at coordinate 36,507,403 of CAKXYN010000004.1, read as the reverse complement.
GAATGAATATTCAGAACTGTTTTCCTTTAGGATTATGCTAAGTCACTTCAGTCGTGTCCGCCTCTGTGTGACCCCATAGATGGCAGCCCACCAGGCTCCCCCATCCCTGGGATTCTCCAGGCAAGAACACTGGAGTGGGTTGCCATTTCCTTCTCCAATGCATGAAAGTGAAAAGTGAAAGTGAAGTCGCTGAGTCGTGTCCTACTCTTAGCGACCCCATGGATTGCAGCCTAACAGGCTCCTCTGTCCATGGGATTTTCCAAGCAAGAGTACTGGAATGGGGTGCCATTGCTTTTCCAACCTTTAGGATTGACTGGTTTGATCTCCTTGCTGTCCAAGGAATGCTCAAGAGTCTTCTCTACCACCACAGTTCAAAAGCATCAATTCTTCAACGCTCAGCTTTCTTGATGGTCTAACTTTCATATCTATACATGACTACTGGAAAAAACACAGCCTTGACTAGATGGACCTTTGTTGGCAAAGTAATGTCTCTGCTTTTTAAAATGCTGTCTAGGTTGGTCATAGCTTTTCTTCCAAGGAGCAAACATCTTTTAATTTCATGACTGCAATCACCATCTACAGTGATTTTGGAACCCAAGAAAATAAAGTCCGTCACTGTTTTCTTTGTTTCCCCATCTATTTGCCATGAAGTGATGAGACTGTTTGCCATGATCTACCTTTTCTGAATGTTGAGTTTTAAGCCAGCTTTTTTACTTTCATCAAGAGGTTCTTTAGTTCTTCACTTTCTGCCATAACAGTGGTATCATCTGCATAATCTGAGGTTATTTAAATTTCTCTTGGCAATTTTGACTCCAGCTTGTGCTTCATCCAGCCAGCATTTTGTGTGACATACTCTGTGTATAAGTTAAATAAGCAGGGTGACAATATACGGCCTTGATGTACTCCTTTCCCAATTTGGAAACAGTTGCTTCTTGACCTGCATACAGATTTCTCAGAAGGCAGGTAAGGTGGTGTGGTATTCCCATCTCTGTAAGAATTTTCCACATTTTTTAAATGATCCACACAGTAAGAGGTTTTGGCATAGTCAGTGAAGCAGAAATAGATTTTTATGGAATTCTCTTGCTTTTTCTATGACCCAATGGATGTTGGCAATTTGATCTCTGATTCTACTGCCTTTTCTAAATCCATTTTGAACACCTGGAAGTTCTTGATTCTCATACAGATCAAGGTCTGCAGACAATAGCAATATGGAAATATCCATATTACAAAGGAAATAACCTATGCAAGCTTCATATAATTCCATTATTTTTAAAAGTATAAAATATTACTGCTTTTGTACATGAGGGATTAAATGCCTTCCAAAAATTTGATCTGGCTTCTAAAGTGAGAACTCAGAAAATACTTTTATCTAAGGGTGGTTTGATACCACTTTCATAAGGGAAGGATAAGAGTTGAACACTTCATGGGAAATAGATGGGGAAACAGTGGAAACAGTGTCAGACTTTATTTTGGGGGCTCCAAAATCACTGCAGATGGTGACTGCATCCATGAAATTAAAAGACGTTTACTCCTTGGAAGGAAAGTTATGGCCAACCTAGATAGCATATTGAAAAGCAGAGACATTACTGTGCCAACAAGGCTCCATCTAGTAAAGGCTGTGGTTTAACCAGTAGTCATGTATGGATGAGAGAATTGGACTGTGAAGAAAGCTGAGTGCCGAAGAATTGATGTTTTTAAACTGTGATGTTGGGAAAGACTCTTGAGAGTCCCTTGGACTGCCAGGAGATCCAACCAGTCCATTCTAAAGATCAGTCCTGGGTGTTTTTTGGAAGGAATGATGCTAAAGCTGAAACTCCAGTACTTTGGCCACCTCATGCGAAGAGTTGACTCATTGGAGAAGACTTTGATGTTGGGAATGTTTGGGCGCAGGAGGAGAAGGGGACGACAGAAGATAAGATGGCTGGATGGCATCACTGACTGGATGGACATGTGTTTGAGTGAACTCCAGGAGCTGGTGATAGACAGGGAGGCCTGCCGTGCTGCAAGGGGTCACAAAGAGTTGGACATGACTGAGTGACTGAACTGAACTGAACTGAAGAGTTGAATACGTTAATGCTCTTTAGCGTTTAATGGAAGCAATTGTTTATGGGATAATTTCTAAACTTATGGCTTGATTTTCCTTGAAGAAATTTATCACTATTGTTTCTCTAAGGATTAAGAGTTTCAGTAGAGATAGGTATTTAGCTGGAAAGTTAATAGAGAGAGAAAAGAGAAAAGAAAAGGTGGACAAATAGAGAATGAGGGAAAAATGAAGCATTATAAAAATAATTAAAAGAAAGAGAAACTAAAGAAGTAGGAAGGAAGAGAAGAGAAAGAAACATGATGAAGGTAGATGAGTAAGCCCTGGGGAATATGAAGGAAATAAAGTGATGTTTCCCATAGGTTATTAGGCAAAAGTTGAAATCAAAGACAGAGGGAGGAGAAAGAGGGTTAATTATTTTTCAATACTTTAGAGAAATAATTTTCTGAGGTGGAATTATCTGAACTCTAAGCAGTGAGAAAGAGAAGAAAAGTGGTGCTCAGCATGTGTATGATGCCAGGACAGGCACACTGTGGGAAAGGATCATTCAGTTGACAGCTTCCCACTCCTGGCATCAGACTGCACAGCCAGCCTAGGACAGCTTAATTGACACTGTTTATGCCAGAATGTGGCAGAGCAATACTGCACTAGGCTGAGAGAGGGAGACCATTGAGATTTGATTGTGAGGGATTTCCACAAATCAGGCTTTTATAACTTTATGAAATGGTCCATGTGGCTTAAAGCTTAATGTTCTTTTTCATTAGCATCAATAAGAATTTAAAATGGAACAAAATTAAATGAACCTATATGACAAAAATTTCTCTAAACCATATATTCTCTAACATCTTCAGAGTTTCTACTTTACCACAATCTGTCATTGAAAACACAGCATGATTCTTTTTAAAATTCAGTATGATATATGAAAAATATTTTATACAGCAATATCATACTTGTTTATGACTTTGTGTTTTAAATATATTAAAAAAATTTTTCTATGTCTTTCACACATGTAAGGTTTACATGCATGAATCAAATAAACAGAGGGGAAATGCATTGAAAACTCACGCTAAACATGCAAGAAATAATGGTTATAATTTTGGGGGTAAATGATCCCTAACATGATTAAGCCTAAAATACTTTAGAAAAAGAATGTCTGAACCACAGAAGAATCACTTAAGAAACTTACCAACCAGGGTATTTGTATGCAAGCTCCAAAAAACCAACCTCAATCTACCTAAGCAAAAAAGAGGATTGGAGCAGTTAAGAGAACGCAGAGCTCAAAAGAAAGATTTATAAAGGACAGAAGAGTATATGCTTTGGGGGCCTGCATTACATCCTCTGGGCTAGTCTGTGAATGTGTCACAGGTGTGCATGACAGTGTCCCACCTGACGCTAATACCCCACAAGTGTTTTTATTTTTTCTGCCTCAAGGCTTTCTCTGAAGCCTCTGGAGCCTGTTCTCCCTGCAGGGGTAGCCTAAGTGGTCAGGGAAATAAACGGCCTTCATGGCAGCCCTCATACACCATCCAAGCCTTCAAACATACCTGTATCTAAGGTATCCTCCATACTTCCCTGGCACCCACTCCTATGCCTAATTTATAGACATAGATTAATGTTACTTTTTCATCCCTGCTATATGCATTCATTCAAATTCTCATTTCAAGCTCTGCTTTTGGAGGAGCCCCTAATTAAGATAACAGGAAATAGGAAAGTGCTGATAATGTCTCTAGAAGTAAGGTGTGTTCTTCAGAATATTATCAAAGATTCAACTATTGTCATCCTTGAGCCACCATTCTAATTGTCCAAGGAGTGTTATTTTGCTTTAGCTTGATGCATGGATCTACCGACTGGAAGAGGGCTGTGTTACTTTCTCATTGCCGCTGTAACAAATTACCATAATCTAGTGGCTTAAAACAAGCCATGTTATTACCTTATACTTTTGGAGGTCAGAAGTTGGAAATCAGGTTTACAGAGTTAAAATCAAGGTGAGAACAAGGCTGCATTCTTTCTGTAGATTCCAGAAGAGAATTATTTCTTAGCCTTTTCTAGTTTCTAGAGACCAACTGTGTTCATGAACCCCACTTTCACTTTCAAAGCATGTGTCTGTAACTTCTGCTTCCATCATGATATCACCTTTTCTGATTCTGACCCTTTTAAATTCCTACATGATTACATTGGCTGATACAAATAAATGATGATTTCCCCATCACCACATTCTTAATCATATCTATCAGGTACCATTGCTAAGCAAAGTGACATATGTTTGGCTCCTGGTGTTGTGGACAAGGACATCCTTGGGGGGGGGGGTATTATTTTCTGTACAAGAGTTCAGCACCTCGACAGTGACAACAGATATGAGTAAGATATCTCTCCCAGAATAAATGTGTTGTTGTTCGGTCACTCAGTTATGTCCAACTCTTTGTGACCAAGCTTCCTTAGTCCATTACTGTCTCGTGGAGTTTGCTGAAACTCATGTCCCCTGAATCAATGATGCTATCCAATCATAGGGTGCTGACATAAGGATAGTAGAAATCATAAGCAATAAATGTCACTTCAAGAAAAATTACTATTTATATGTGAAGAATTTTCCCCAACCACTTTTTTGAAACTACTAATTAACAGACTAGCATGTCTCAGATATTCAGCTGGGCCCCAGATTACTCCCTCCCTCTAAATATATTGCAGCATATGTGTTAAAAAAATAGAAAAAGATCAAGTTTCAAAAATGCATCATCTTTGTCTAATGGTACACTGGAATTTGTATTGGATAATTTAAGTAGAAATCCCAGCATCCAGATACAGCTTTCTTTTCAAATTTAACAAATCCTAAGCACACCAGACTCCTGCAAACAACACTCACATGGCAGTATATATACACACACATTCTTCTATATGTGAGTATCTGAAAGCAATCGCTTTGGACTTGGTCTGAGAATTATTGAAAAGTATTCTCTAGAAGAAATATCTGTCATGATTGTTGAACTCCCTACTTTTGTAACATCTTATATTGTTTCTTCTGCAACTTCATAAACCCTTTCAATAGAATATATCTACTATATTTGTTATGGACTGAATATCTGTGTCTCTCTTCCAAATCCAAATGTTGAAACTCTAACCCCAGTTTGAAAGTCTTAGGAGGTAGGGCTTTGGGGAGGTAAATAGATTTTGGTGGAGTCTTCATCAATGGGATTCAGTTCAGTTCAGTTTAGTCACTCAGTCATGTACGACTTTTTCTGACCCCATGAATCACAGGACGCCAGGCCTCCCTATCCATTACCAAATGCTGGGGTTCACTCAGACTCATGTCCATCGAGTCAGTGATGCCATCCAGCCACCTCATCATCTGTCGTCCCCTTCTCCTCCTGCCCCCAATCCCTCCCAGCATCAGCGTCTTTTCCAATGAGTCAACTCTTCACATGAGGTGGCCAAAATACTGGAGTTTCAGCTTTAGCATCATTCCTTCCAGAGAAATCCCAGGGCTGATCACCTTCAGAATGGACTGGTTGGATCTCCTTGTAGTCCAAGGGACTCTCAAGAGTCTTCTCCAACACCACAGTTCAAAAGCATCAATTCTTTGGCGCTCAGCCTTCTTCACAGTCCAACTCTCACATCCATACATGACCACAGGAAAAACCATAGCCTTGCCTAGATTGACCTCTGTTGGCAAAGTAATGTCTCTGCTTTTCAATATGCTATCTAGGTTGGTCATAACTTTCCTTCCAAGGAGGAAGTGCCTTTTAATTTCATGGCTGTGGTCACCATCTGTAGTGATTTTGAAGCCCCCAAAAAATAAAGTCTGACCCTGTTTCCACTGTTTCCCCATCTATTTCCCATGAAGTGATGGGACCAGATGCCATGATCTTCATTTTCTGAATGTAAAGCCAACATTTTCACTCTCCACTTTCACTTTCATTAAGAGACTTTTAGTTCCTCTTCACTTGCTGCCATAAGGGTGGTGTCATCTGCATATCTGAGGTTATTGATATTTCTGCCAGCAATCTTGATTCCAACTTGTGTTTCTTCCAATCCAGTGTTTCTCATGATGTACTCTGCATATAAGTTAAATAAACAGGGTGACAATATACAGCCTTGACGTACTCCTTTTCCTATTTGGAACCAGTCTGTTGTTCCGTGTCCAGTTCTAACTGTTGCTTCCTGACCTGCATACAGATTTCTCAAGAGGCAGATCAGGTGGTCTGGTATTCCCATCTCTTTCAGAATTTTCCACAGTTTATTGTGATCCACACAGTCAAAGGTTTTGGCATATTCAATAAAGCAGAAATAGATGTTTTTCTGGAACTCTCTTGCTTTTTCCATGATCCAGTGGATGTTGGCAATTTGATCTCTGGTTCCTCTGCCTTTTCTAAAACCAGCTTGAACATCAGGAAGTTCATGGTTCACATATTGCTGAAGCCTGACTTGAAGAATTTTGAGCATTACTTTACTAGCGTGTGAGATGAGTGCAATTGTGCTGTAGTGTGAGCATTCTTTGGCATTGCCTTTCTTTGGGATTGGAATGAAAACTGACCTTTTCCAGTCCTGAGGCCACTGCTGAGTTTCCCAAATTTTCTGGCATATTGAGTGGAGCACTTTCACAGCATCATCTTTCAGGATTTGAAATAGATCAACTGGAATTCCATCACCTCCACTAGCTTTGTTTATAGTGATGCTTTCTAAGGCTCACTTGACTTCACATTCCAGGATGTCTGGCTCTAGGTCAGTGATCACACCATCGTGATTATCTAGGTCGTGAAGATCTTTTTTATACCGTTCTTCTGTGTATTCTTGCCACCTCTTCTTAATATCTTCTGCTTCTGTTAGGTCCATACCATTTTTGTCTTTTATCGAGCCCATCTTTGCTTAAAATGTTCCCTTGGTATTTCTAATTTTCTTGAAGAGATATCTAGTCTTTCCCATTCTGTTGTTTTCCTCTATTTCTTTGCATTGATCATTGAAGAAGGCTTTCTTATCTCTTCTTGCTATTCTTTGGAACTCTGCATTCAGATGCTTATATCTTTCATTTTCTCCTTTGCTTTTCGCTTCTCTTCTTTTCACAGCTATTTGTAAGGCCTCCCCAGACAGCCATTTGGCTTTTTTCCACTTCTTTTCCATGGGAATGGTCTTGATCCCTGTCTCCTGTATAATGTCACAAACCTCATTCCGTAGTTCATCAGACACTCTATCAGATCTAGGCCCTTAAATCAATTTCTCACTTCCACTGTATAATCATAAGGGATTTGATTTAGGTCATACCTGAATGGTCTAGTGGTTTTCCCTACTGTCTTCAATTTCAGTCTGAATTTGGCAATAAGGAGTTCATGATCTGAGCCACAGTCAGCCCCTGGTCTTGTTTTTGCTGACTGTATAGATCTTTTCTGTCTTTGGCTGCAAAGTATATAATCAATCTGATTATATTATGAATGGGATTATGCTATGTTATGCTAAGTCACTTCAGTCGTGTCCGACTCTGTGTGACCCCATGGATGGCAGCCCACCAGGGTTCCCCGTCCGTGGGATTCTCCAGGCAAGAAATGAATGGGATTAGGGCCCTTATAAACAGGATTCCAAATGATTTCCTTGTTCTCTCTTCACCCAGTGGGGATAACAAGCACTTTGCAACCCAAAGGAGGGTCCACTCCAGAACCTCAAGCTGGTACCCAGCCCCAGAGCTGGGAGAAATAAATTTCTATTATTTATAAACCACCGAGTCTATGATACTTTGTTATAGCAGTTTGAACTAGCAAAGACAGTAGTCAGCCAAACCAGCAAGAAAATTCTATTCTGTTTAACCTACTATCACAGTGTGCTGTCTCCCACCCCTAGCCCCAGTCCACCACATACACCTTTAGCTGAAAGGCCATTTTCAGTCCCTACCTCCTTTCACATTTGCTTGGTAAGGATATTTTAAATTTTCAACATACAACTCATACATGTGGCCTCTTATTTGGCTTATTGCTTATCTCCACAAAGAAAATAAACATTCTATCTTCACATAACCCACATGATATAATTAATCACATGCATATATTTATTGTATGTTACAACCCTTATTAAATATATACAACTTTTACTGATAAGTTCTCTGAGATCAAGATCTAAAACACTGGTAAAATATATAGGTGTAATAATGATTTTAATAGATTTTACTGATGTGAATTTAATTCAAGCAAAAGATAAAATGTAGTCAGATTATAAAACATTTAGGAATTAGCTTTTTTAAGTGGCAAAGAGTGATTGGAGAGAGTTATAATTCCAAAAATATTAGCTTGCAAGTGGTATAAATTGAGGAAATAATAAAAATTGAATTTGGAAGAATCTAAGTTAGATGAAGAGAAGTAAGAGACAGAATTAGCACTATGGTTCTGAGAATGAGACATTGGTAACTTTGAAATCATCTTTCCATTTAAACTTTTATGAACTGTAATTATCCTGAAAATATTTACTTAGGTCAACTTGTTCAAGAGAAGTTGTATTCCAACATATGGGGAAGAGAAAAATGTTCTCCAGATGTTACTCTGCACAACAGCAACAAAATAATTTATCTGCTGTTACTATGTTTAATTTTTCTTCCTAGGACTCCAATTACATCTTCAAGTTGTTTAATTTAGTCTAATATTATGAATTTACTTTAAAGTTTATTTTGAGAGTTCTCTAGGTGGTCTCATGCAGCCTTTTGTAGCTAATGAGTGATAACAAATAATTTGTTTTTATAGGAGACAGGAGTGTTTTTCAATATATCATTAGTCTGGTGAAGGTATCAGATTTTGATTATTGGATTCTACTTGATCCTTGTCTTTGTTACCATGGAGATAGGAAAAATATTTTGTTTGGCTAGAGAAGTATGTAGGAGTAGAACATAGTCTCTTTCCAATTTTGGTCTTTAGCCTAAAAATAATAGGAATAGTTTTTAGCTATTTTGTCATATCTCATTTTTAATACTATTCACTAAAATAAATGAATTTGTTTTTACACCATCTCTGGTGCATTTCCTGTATTTCAAAAATCACATTTGTTTTATGTTTCTCTACTGTATATGTGTATAATTTAATGAACTATTGACTAAATTAGTGGTAGAGAAGAAAATGTATGCCTTAAGCTTAAACTTAGAAACAATACTCTTTCTAAAACTAGGATGGATTGTATTTTGAAATTTATATAAATTACTACTGTTATGACTGAGTTTTTTTTAATGGATATGTGTTTTCCACAATTTTGGCAATACTGTTTGTTTGTTAGATTAACTCCTGCTCATTTCTCTCACATGAAATATGAACTAGTAAATGTAGAAGATATCATGCAATTTGTAAAATCACCATTTCACAAAACCTATAGAAAACATTGGTTGATGACTAAATCATGAATTGATATTAAACATTGAACTGAAGATTACTGAACAGAATATTTACTTACCTTCACATTATCATCTCACAGATTATTCATTCATTGCAAAGGGAAATTGTATATTTTTACAATATAGCAATAAGGCAGATACCACTTTAATTAAGTGATGAAACTTAACATCACCAACAATGAAACAAATTAACATCGCATGCCTCAGGGTGTGATACCCTGAAAATAACACAACATCACCTATAAGATATTCTTGTAAAAACAAAATTAAGAACCTGAATCTAATCAAAAGAAAATAATCAAGCAAACCTAATTGAAGGGTGTTCTGTAAAACAACTGATGTGGAACTTCAAAAAAAATATAGCAATGTTATGAAAGAAATTGAATAAACAAATAAATCAAGCTGGTACACTGTTCTAGTTTACAGATATTTAAAAGATGTGGCATTTATTGGGTTCTGATTCCAACAACGAAACATGATGAAAAAACATTATGTGGATAACTGGGGTCTTCGAATTTTGACTGAAGAGGATAACTACATTGGTTCAATTTTCTATTTATTAAGCACAGCCAGTCTGGTCAGAAATGAGTGTGGAAATTATGACAAATGCAAAAGATCTTCTCTTTGCCTTACATGTATTTCTAGTTACTAACTTACCTTTCACTTTCACTTCTTTTCAAGTTCTACATTAATTATACAGTTAATTATAACCTAATATCTCCCTTTCATTTTCCAACACACTGAAGTTTAGTTTCCAATGCTACCACTTCATGAAACTGCTCCTGCCAGTCATCATAAATAACATGGAAATATTTCAGTGCTTCTCATTTCCCTCTTCAACATCTAACACTTCCCTGAAACTTCCTTTGTTCTTAACGTTTGGGATGCTATCATCTCCTTTTCTTTCTGCCTCTCAGTTGTTTTTTGCCATTTTTCTGCTGGATTTTCCTTGTCCATTTCATAAAAGTAGATATTTCCAGTGCTATTTACCTTCATTCCATATTTCTTCCCACTTTATGTGTTCTCTGTGGCATGCTTTTATTGAGATACAACATTTCTACTCTCATTTTTGTAGAAATGGCTTTTTTTCTTTTGTAGAAATGGCCTGCATCACTATCTTAAACCTGCTTCCAGATCTCTAAACTTAAATATTTGCCAGCACTTTCTACTTAGATATTCCAAGAGTCCCTCTAGCTTAAAAGATTCAACACTGAACTCATTATTCTACTTACATATCTACATAATTTTTTTTTCTTATTTATACAAATATCTTCCTTATTCCCTACTAAAAATCTTTGGATTTATCATAGTTATATTTCTTCATCAATATTCATTAGGCAATAAAACCCTACCAGATTCTCCCAACTCACTTTTCATTCACTTTGAGTTAATCTCTAAATCTTGCAGTTACAGCTTCAGAATTATACAAAAAAATCTGCTTTCTCTTGCCCATCACTACTGACATTGGTTAAGTCAAAGAATCCACTACTCTATTTGGATACAGGTAATACTTTTCTTGTATCTAGACCAACCTGCTTCTTAAGAGTCCTCAGTCTACATAAGAGTGATCTCTCTTCATTATGTATCTTATTTGTCACCACCATCATTGATATTCTTCACTTACTCCCATAATCTTCAGAATACACTTTAAGCTTCTGCATGTAATTTACAGCAGGATTCTTCACCTTCCTTGTGAATACTAACCCAGACTCATCTCCATTGCTCTATAATTCTGTACAGTTGAATAGTAATTGTATTTTTTTGAACAAGGTATGCTTTCTTGTTTCCCAAGCTTTCACATTTATACTTATTTTTGCCTGGAAGTTCTTTCCTAGAGCGTTCAACAGGTAAACTCTCCCTCAAATTTAGTTTCAGATGCTACTTCCTCTGAGAAACCTAACCTGAGTACCTTGGGCATATTCAACATTAACTCAAACATCATTTTCACATGTCCTGCTAAGCACGGGCGGTGGCGACCAGCGCACTTAAGCGCAGCCGAGAGTAGTTACCCTAGGTCCGAGGTCAGGGGCCAAAGCCGGGAGGACCCCATGCCAGAAGCGCAGAGGCCAAGAAGAGTTACCCCACGTCCGAGGTCAAGGACAGCGGCCGAGAGTGGCAGGCTGTGATGGCGTAAGAACGGCTGAGAAGAGCTACCCAAGTCGAGGTCAAGGGCGGCAGCTGAGAGGAGCTACCCCACGCCCGAGGCCAGGGGCAGCGGCAGGGAGGAGCAATCCCATGCCCAAGGCCAGGGGTGTTGGCCGGGAGGAGCAACCCCACGTCCAAGGAGCAGTGGCTGCACTTTGCTGGAGCAGCCATGAAGAGACACCCCACACCCAAGGTAAGAAAAACCCAAGTAAGTCCATAGGTGTTGCAGGAGGGCATCAGAGGGCAGACACACTGAAACCATGCTCAGAAAACTAGTCGATCTAATCACACTAAGACCACAGCCTTGTCTAACTCAATGAAACTAAGCCATGCCCCTGGGGCAACCCAAGACGGGAGGGTAATGGTGGAGAGATCTGACAGAATGTGGTCCACTGGAGAAGGGAATGGCAAACCACTTCAGTATTCTGGCCTTGAGAACCCCATGAACAATATAAAAAGGCAAAATGATAGATACTGAAAGAGAAATTCCCAGGTCAGTAGGTGCCCAATATGCTACTGGAGATCAGTGGAGAAATAACTCCAGAAAGAATGAAGAGATGGAGCCAAAGAAAAAAAAAATACCCAGCTGTGGATGTGACTGGTGATAGAAGCAAGGTCCAATGCTGTAAAGAACAACATTGCATAGGAACCTGGAATGTCAGGTCTATGAATTAAGGCAAATTGAAAGTGGTCAAACAAGAGATGGCAAGAGTGAATGTTGACATTCTAAGAATCAGAGAACTCAAATGGATTGGGATGGGTGAATTTAACTCAGATGACATTATATCTACTACTGCAGGCAGGAATCCCTCAGAAGAAATGGAGTAGCCATCATGGTCAACAAAAGAGTCTGAAATGCAGTACTTGGATGCAATCTCAAAAACGACAGAATGATCTCTGTTCGTTTCCAAGGCAAACCATTCAATATCACAGTAATCCAAGTTTATGCCCCAACCAGTAACACTGAAGAAGCTGAAGTTGAAAGGTTCTATGAAGACCTACAAGACCTTTTAGAACTAACACCCAAAAACCATGTCCTTTTCATTATAGGGGACTGGAATGCGAAAGTAGCAAGTCAAGAAACACCTGGAGTAACAGGTAAATTTGGCCTTGGAATATGGAATGAATCAAGGCAAATATTAATAGAGTTTTGCCAAGAAAATGCACTGGTCATAAAAACACCTTCTTCCAACAACACAAGAAAAGACTCTACACATGGACATCACGAGATGGTCAACACCGAAATCAGATTGATTATGTTCTTTGCAGCCAAAGATGGAGAAGCTCTATACAGTCAACAAAAAAAAGATCGGGAGCTGACTGTGGCTCAGATACGGAACTCCTTATTACCAAATTCAGACTTAAACTGAAGAAAGTAGGGAAAACCACTAGACCATTCAAGTATGACCTAAGTCAAATCTCTTATGATTATACTGTGGAAGTGAGAAATAGATTTAAGGGCCTAGACCTGATAGATAGAGTGCCTGATGAAGTATGGAATAATGTTCATGACATTGTACAGGAAACAGGAATCAAGATCATCCTCATAGAAAAGAAATGCAAAAAAGCAAAATGGCTGTCTGGGGAGGCCTTACAAATAGCTGTGAAAAGAAGAAAAGTGAAAAGGAGAAGAAAAGCAAAGGAGAAAAGTAAAGATATAAACATCTCAATGCAGAGTTCCAAAGAATAGCAAAGAGAGATAAGAAAGCCTTCTTCAGCCATCAATGCAAAGAAATAAAGGAAAACAACAGAATGGGAAAGACTAGGGATCTCTTCAAGAAAATCAGAGATACCAAAGGAACACTTCATGCAAAGATGGGCTCGATAAAGGACAGAAATGGTATGACAGAAGAGATGGCAAGAATACACAGAAGAACTGTACAAAAAAGATCTTCAAGACCCAATAATCACAATGATGTGATCTCACCTAGAGCCAGACATCCTGGAATGTGAAGTCAAGTGGGCCTTAGAAAGCATAACTATGAACAAAGCTAATGGAAGTGATGGAATTCCAGTGGATCTATTTCAAATCCTGAAAGATGATGCTGTGAAAGTGCTCCACTCAATATGCCAGAAAATTTCGGAAACTCAGCAGTGACCACAGGACTGGAAAAGGTCAGTTTTCATCCAATCCTAAAGAAAGGCAATGCCAAAGAATGCTCAAACTACCACACAATTGCACTCATCTCACACACTAGTAAAGTAATGCTCAAAATTCTCCAAGCCAGGCTTCAGCAATATGTGAACTGTGAACTTCCTGATGTTCAAGCTGGTTTTAGAAAAGGGAGAGAAACCAGAGATCAAACTGCCAACATCCCCTGGATCACGGAAAAAGCAAGAGAGTTCCAGAAAACATCTATTTCTCCTTTATTGACTATGCCAAAGCCTTTGACTGTGTGGATCACAATAAACTGTGGAAAATTCTGAAAGAGATGGGAATACCAGACCACCTGCTCTGCCTCTTGAGAAATCTGTATGCAGGTCAGGAAGCAACAGTTAGAACTTGACATGGAACAACAGACTGGTTCCAAATAGGAAAAGGAGTATGTCAAGGTTTAATATTGTCACCCGACTTATTTAATTTATATGCAGAGTACATTATGAGAAACGCTGGAGTGAAAGAAGCACAAGCTGGAATCAAGATTGCCGGGAGAAATACCAATAACCTCAGATATGCAGATGATACCACCCTTATGGCAGAAAGTGAAGAGGAACTAAAAAGCCTCTTAATGAAAGTGAAAGTGGAGAGTGAAAAGGTTGGCTTAAAGCTCAACATTCAGAAAAGGAAGATCATGGCATCTGGTCCCATAACTTCATGGGAAATAGATGGGGAAACAGTGGAAACAGTGTCAGACTTTATTTTGGGGGCTGGAAAATCATGACTGCAGCCATGAAATTAAAAGATGCTTACTCCTTGGAAGGAAAGTTATGACCAACCTAGATAGCATATTCAAAAGCAGAGACATTATTGTGCCAATAAAGCTCTGTCTAGTCAAGGCTATGGTTTTTCCTGTGTCATGTATGGATGTGAGAGTTGGACTGTGAAGAAGGCTGAGCGCCAAAGAATCGATGCTTTTGAACTGTGGTGTTGGAGAAGACTCTTGAGAGTCCCTTGGACTGCAAGGAGATCCAACCAGTCAATTCTGAAGGACATCAGCCCTGGGATTTCTTTGGAAGGAATGATGCTAAAGCTGAAACTCCAGTATTTTGGCCACCTCATGCGAAGAGTTGACTTATTGGAAAAGACTCTGATGCTGGGAGGGATTGGGGGCAGGAGGAGAAGGGGACGACAGAGGATGAGATGGCTGGATGGCATCACTGACTCGATGGACGTGAGTCTGAGTGAAATCCGGGAGTTGGTGATGTACAGGGAGGCCTGGCATGCTGTGATTCATGGGGTCACAAAGAGTCAGACATGACTGAGGGACTGAACTGAACTGTGTACTTTAAAGCAGCTTATCAGTGATTTAATCCGTCATACAATAGTAGTTACTAACTAGTATGAACTGATTGATGTCTCCTGGAGACACACAATGAATTTAAGGTGATGAAGAACATGTATACTATTACAATATTTCTTGATAGTGTGATATACATTTATATGAGCACAAAATAATTCATTGGTTATTACTCAATCTATTTTATTCATTTTGTTGATCAGATATTGTCAGCCTTGCTTTATATACAGAATCAAAAGAACAAAATAAAGTTTTGCAAAGTCATGAGTTACCTTCAGTTATTTAGAATCAGAACACATATCAGTATAGCTAAGGGAATAAAGCATTATACTTTATATTTAATATGCCTATAAATCTCCATAATTTCCCATATCTTTGTATATGCAATTTATAAAGATAGGTTCTACTGGCAATTCTGACAATATACTTAATTTTTTAATTGCATGAATGGTGTTATTACAATAAAGTTTATTTTTATGGTGATAGCAATTAATATCCAGTTCAGAAAATTTGCTAAATTATTTTTACATAAGAACATTGGCTGAAAGGTAAGTGTAAAATTTTGGTAGAATTTCCCAATTTTTTTTTCAAGATCTTGTATTGCAATGGCAAAGCAAATGGGCTTTGTAGTAAAAACTTGGATTTTAATCTTAGAATCTGCTGCACGACATTGGGCAAGATGTATTGCAACTCCATGACTTGGGTTACTCATCTGTAAAATTGTGATAAGAATATTTATACCATAGGTATATTTTTGAAAATTAAAATTATGCATGTAAGGTATTCAGACAGAGTCTGGAATTGTGTACATGATTAATAGATATTGGCAATTTTGGCACATTTTTTTTTAATTTTGTGCTGATAGTTTAATTCATTATTTTATACTGTGAATTACTCATTTTATATAATAATAGTTTTTTTCATCTGCCATGAGAATTTTCCAGAGGTGGTAATACATTTAAAGATATATATATATATATATATATATATATGTATATAGCTTATCAGAAATAGAATAAAGCTTCCTTTCTTCCGGAAATACTCTCCATTTACAGCCATTAAAATTTAAATTTCACAAATAAGTATTTTACCTGTATAAAGTAACATAAAATCTATTTTTAAAAGTTGAGAGTCTTTGGGATAAAGACAGAAACATTGCAGGCATTTCAGAACACCCAAACTGTGTACTAAAAGAACATTTTTATTGTAGCTTAAAAATTTACATTTTTACATAGACAGTTGGTAAAAATATATAGTAATCAGAATCAGTGCCGCTGCTGTTGCTGCTAAGTCACTTCAGTCGTGTCCAACTCTGTGTGACAGCAGTCCACCAGGCTCCCCCATCCCTGGGATTCTCCAGGCAAGAACACTGGAGTGGGTTTCCATTTCCTTCTCCAATGCATGAAAGTGAAAAGTGACAGTGAATCGCTCAGTCATGTCCAACTCTTAGGGACCCCATGGACTGTAGCCCACCAGGCTCCTCCATCCATGGGATTTTCCAGGTAACAGTACTGGAGTGGGGTGCCATTGCCTTCTCCACAGAATCAGTGATAGTGAATTATTTATTTCATCTTTTTCACCACTGCAAAAATCACCTTAGCATTCCATATTACCAAAAAATGAAAGGCACTGATCTGTAATAGGCTTTTTGGACCATGCAAACTATGCTTTTATAGTTTTATGGTCAGACTGCAGTTGTATAGGGCTTCCCCCGTGGCTCTGCCGTAAATAATCTGCCTGTGATGCAGAAGTCACAGGAGACACGGGTTCTGATCCCTGGGTTGAGAAGTTCCCCTGGAGGAGGAAATGGCAACTCTCTACAGTATTCTTGCCTGGAGAATCCCATGAACTGAGGAGCCTGTCAGGCTATAGTTCATAGAGCTGCAAAGAGTCAAACCAACTAAAACCACTAAGCAGACATGCACACAGTTGTATAATATAATTAACCACAACCTTATCTGACATTACAAAAATTCAATGAAGTAAAAGTCTATTTTTAAAATGGACCAATTATAATTTATACAGATAATTGCATGTACTCATTTTACTGTCAGTGGCTGTCTGACTCCTGATCAAGATCTTTCTGTGTTTGCCTTAGGGAAGTTCGAAGATAAACCTAGTTCTAATCTTTTTATTTAACTCCAGAGATCAATGTGGAGTATATATTTGGTAATATGTTCTATAGCCATGATCCTACAGGTTCTGTTGTTTGATAAATGCTGATTTGAAGAGAAACTTCAGTGCATGAATTATGAATCTTTTTCATATGTCATCTGAAATTTCTTGTTCTCTGTTTTTCTGATTTTTAACTCAGCCCAAACACACACACCTCCTCTCTGTCTTTCACACAAACACACACATACTGCTAACAAATGTATGTGTACATATTTTGTATTCCAAATAGTGTGTAGCATGTTCAGTGTTATGAAGATGAATTTAAAGTCTCTGCCATCAAAAATGTTTAGAATCTAGTGTTAATGTATATTAACAAAAGCAGCAGCAACAATAAAACCTATATATGGGAAATAGATGGAGAAACAGTGGAAACAGTGTCAGACTTTATTTTTCTGGGCTCCAAAATCACTGCAGATGGTGACTGCAGCCATGAAATTAAAAGACGCTTACTCCTTGGAAGGAAAGTTATGACCAACCTAGATAGCATATTCAAAAGCAGAGACATCACTTTGCTAACAAAGGTTCGCCTAGTCAAGGCTATAGTCCTTCCTGTGGTCATGTATGGATGTGAGAGCTGGACTGTGAAGAAGGCTGAGCGCTGAAGAATTGATGCTTGCTTTTGAACTGTGGTGTTGGAGAAGACTCTTGAGAGTCCCTTGGACTGCAAGGAGATCCAACCAGTCCATTCTGAAGGAGATCAGCCCTGGGATTTCTTTGGAAGGAATGATGCTAAAACTGAAACTCCAGTATTTTGGCCACCTCATGCGAAGAGTTGACTCATTGGAGAAGACTCTGATGCTGGGAGGGATTGGGGGCAGGAGGAGAAGGGGACGACAGAGGATGAGATGGCTGGATGGCATCACTGACTCGATGAATATGAGTCTGAGTGACCTCCGAGGACTGGTGATGGATAGGGAGGCCTGGCGTGCTGAAGTTCATGGGGTCGCAAAGAGTCAGACACGACTGAGTAACTGATCTGATCTGATCTGATATGTTCTAAACATTTCAGCTGTGTCTGACTCTTTGCAGCCCCATGGACTGTAGCCCACCAATTCCTCTATTTATGGGATTCCCCAGGCAAGAGTACTGGAGTGGGTTGGTATTCCCTCCTCTAGGGGTTATTCCCAACCCAGGGATTGAACCTGGGTCTCCTTTGTTGCATGCAGATTCTTTACCATCTGAGGCACCAGAGAAGCCCCATAGATTTCACTAGATCTTTATATATAGCTAATTTCACAAATTAAATTCCTTTTGGAGTTGGTATTATTATTCTTATTTTACTAAGTAAAGAATAAAAATAAGGAAACAACAAAATATCTTTCCACAGTTGTATACCTTAGAAATTGGTTACATCTGACACCAAATGCTATCAGATTAGCTCTTTTTTGAAAATTGAGAGGAGACCAATAACAGAGGTATCATTCAATTGCCAGGGAACTCTGAGATGGGAGCATCCAACCATGGTGAAGGAAATTAGGAAGCCTTCATTTTTGTTATAGCATTTGTGATGATACTTAATAAAAGCACTGTAACTAGCTGGGACTAAAACATCGGAAAAGGTATTCCAGGAAAAATCCTGCTTACTCCTTAAGTTTTGAGAATTGTTATACCAGACCACTTCTCATGTCTGCTGAGAAATTTGTATGCAGGTAAACAGTTAGAACTGAAAACATGGAACAACAGACTGGTTCCAAGGGAAAGGAGTACGTCAAGGCTGTAGATTGTCACCTTGTTTATTTAATTTATATGTGAAATGCTGGGCTGGATGCAGCACAAGCTGGAATCAAGATTGCAGGGAATAATATCAATCACCTCAGATATGCAGATGACACAACCCTTATGGCAGAAAGCTAAGAGGAACTGAAGAGCCTCTTGATGAAAGTGAAAGAGTGAAAATCTGGCTTAAAACTCAACATTCAAAAAATGAAGACCATGGCATCTGGTCCCATCACTTCATGGTAAACAGATAGGGAAACAATGGAAATGGTGAAAGACTTTATTTTGGGGGCTCCAAAATCACTGCAGATAGTGACTGCAGTCATGAAATTAAAAGAGCTTACTCTTTGGAAGAAAAGCTGTGACCAACCTAGAAAGCATATTAAAAAGCAGAAACATTACTTTTCTGACAAAGTTGTGTCTGGTCAAATCTATGGTTTTTCCAGTAGCCATGTATGGATGTGAGAGTTGTACCATCAAGAAAGCTGAGTGACAAAGAACTGATGCTTTTGAAATGTGGTGTTGATGAAGACTCTTGAGAATCCCTTGGACTGCAAGGAGATCAAACCAGTCAATCTTAAAGGAAGTCAGTCCTGAATATTCATTGGAAGGACTGATGCTGAAGCTCCAATACTTTGGCCACCTGATGTGAAGAATTGACTCACTAGAAAAGACTCTGTTGTTGGGAAAAGTTGAAGGCAGGAGAAGAAGGGGACAACAGAGGATGAGATGGTTGCATGGTATCACTGACTCAATGGACATGAATTTAATTAAGCTCCAGGAGTTAGTGATGGACAGGGTAGCCTGGCATGCTGCAGTCCATGGGTTCTCAAAGATTTGGATACCACTGAGCGACTGAACTGAACTAAACTGATATATGTTACTCTAGTTTCCTAAGAAAAGATTTAGTAAACAACACAAAGAATTTTCTGATAATCTAAATCCAAGTTTGTGTGAAAGTGAACAGCCTTCAGTCATGTCTGACTCTTTGTGACCCCATGGACTGTACAGTCCATGGAATTCTCCAGGCCAGAATACTAGAGTGGGTAGCCTTTCCCTTCTCCAGGGGATCTTCCCAACCCAGGGATCAAACCCAGGTCTCCCACATGCAGGCAGATTCTTTACCAGCTGCTGCTGCTAAGTCGCTTTAGTCGTGTCCGACTCTGTGACCCCATAGATGGTAGCCCACCAGGCTCCCCCTCCCTGGCATTCTCCAGGCAAGAACACTAGAGTGGGTTGCCATTTCCTTCTCCAATGCATGAAAGTGAAAAGTAAAAGTGAAGTCGCTCAGTCTTGTCTGACTCTAGCAACTCCATGGACTGCAGCCTAGCAGGCTCCTCGGTCCATGGGATTTTCCAGGCAAGAGTACTGGAGTGGGGTGCCATTGCCTTCTCCGCTTTACCAGCTGAGCTATCCTCATATGGAATTTCAAACATTTTAGCTAATGTGATATATGAAAACACAGGTTGTATCTAAACAAGATCAAGTATAAGTCCAAGACAATTGGAGAAATCAAGCAAAATCATATCCATATTTACCTACCCTCTGATTTCACTGGCCTTGACAATTTTTTTTGTCTTTTTTTTTTTATTTTATTTTGCTTAACTTTACAATATTGTATTGCTTTTGCCATACATCAAAATAAATCCACCACAAGTATACATGTGTTCCCCATCCTGAACCCTCCTCTCTCCTCCCTCCCCATACCATCCCTCTGGGTCGTCCCAGTGCACCAGCCCCAGGCATCTGGTATCAGGCATCGAACCTGGACTGAGGACTTGTTTCGAATATGATATTATACATATTTCAATGCTATTCTCCCAAATCATCCCACCCTCTCCATCTCCCAGAGTCCAAAAGACTGTTCTATACATCTATTTAACTTCCATTTTCTTATTTATGCACGACTTGCCCTAAATGAATGGAACTCTTATTGGAAAGAAGGGATTCAAATTTCTATATTTGATTCTCTCAACAGAGTAATGAAACTATGTATAAAATATGTTGCACCTGATATTTAGAGAGGAAATTTGTTTAACATAAACATTTTCCTGGACCAGTTTGGTATGTTAAATTAGTGATCACACATGTTTTATTGCCAAGTTGGTGTAATAAATCTCTCAGATGCCAATACCATCTGGCCATTCATGCCCACTTGTGAATTTCATATGGCATTTTGTACCTGCCATAGTTCTATACACACACTGCTCAGCATCTGCCCTAACTTAAATGCTTCCTTTACAAATCACAATTAATGGGAACATTCTGAGTTGTGAGTAGAGAATTTGTGAAAAAAAAATTGTCACACATCCCAAAATATAGCCTGAGATGTCATTGAACAGATGTTGAACTAAAATAAGTGTGATAATATAAAGACACCAAAATACTGTATCTTGCTGATAGGACTAGGTTGCATATATTTCTATTCTCTCTTTCCATATTAATTGTTTAAGAATTTTTGCCTAGTGAATTTTGGGAAATAACTGGTATAAAAAAATGTAAGTAGCCATACAAAAGTCCATTTACTTTCTAATTTACATAAGAAAAGCAATTCAGAACTGTGGCTTATACAGTTCTTATTGCTTGCTTTGGAAGCCTATAGAGATATTTTTGTGGGCTCTCTAGAAAAGTAAAATATTTTTGCCAGATTCTAAAGCTGGGCATTTCCATTTTTAATTCATTAGTCAGGTAGCCATTTGGCATTCAGAATTAATCAGTATACACTGTTTACAAATCATCTTCAAGCAAATTTCCAAAAGTTGTAAAATATACACTGTACATCTTCAGGAGCTTGTGAAATACCAGTATACATACTGGAAAGTTAAGACTCATTAAGGACAAATTATATGGTATCTATGTAATTTCTGACATAAGACTCTAAGTAGAACTACAAAGTAAGATTAATGCTCGGTGTACATGATAGCAAATTAGGATGTCAGTAACATTTTTATTTTGTTTTGTTTTAAAGGCCAATGGAAACCTGCAGATAAAAACAGTTAAACACTTATAATTTCAGGAAGTATAGTTAAGATATGCAGTTCAGTTCAGCTCAGTCACTCAGTCATGTCTGACCCTTTGTGACCCCATGAACCACAGCACGCCAGGCCTACCTGTCCATCACCAACTCCCAGAGTTTACCCAAACTCATGTCCATTGAGTCAGTGATGCCATCCAACCATCTCATCCTCTGTCGTCCCCTTTTCTTCCTGCCCTCAATCTTTCCCAGAAGCAGGGTCTTTTCAAATGAGTCATCTTTCCACATCAGGTGGCAAATGTATTGGAGTTTCAGCTTCAAGTCAGTCCTTCCAATTAACACCCAGGACTGATCTCCTTTAGGATGGACTGGTTGGATCTCCTTGCAGTCCAAGGGACTCTCAAGAGTCTTACCCAACACCACAGATCAAAAGCATCAATTCTTCGGTGTTCAGCTTTCTTCACAGTCCAACTCTCACATCCATACATGACAACTGGAAAAACCATAGCCTTGACTATGCGAAACTTTGTTGGCAAAGTAATGTCTCTGCTTTTGAATATGCTATCTAGGTTGGTCATAACTTTCCTTCCAAGGAGTAAGAGTCTTTTAATTTCATGGCTGCAGTCACTATCTGCAGTGATTTTGGAGCCCCCCAAAATAAAGTCTAACACTGTTTCCCCATCTAGTTCCCATGAAGTGATGGGACCAGATGCCATGATCTTAGTTTTCTGAATGTTGAGCTATAAGCTTTTTCACTCTCCTTTTTCACTTTCATCAAGAGGCACTTTAGTTCTTCACTTTCTGCCATAAAAGTGGTGCCATCTGCATATTTGAGGTTATTGATGTTTCTCTTGGCAATGTTATTTCCAGCTTGTATTTCCTCTAGCCCAGCGTTTCTCATGATGTACTCTGCATATAAGTTAAATAAGCAGAGGGACAATATACAGCCTTGACTTACTCCTTTTCCTATTTGGAACCAGTCTGTTATTTCATGTCCAGTTTTAACTGATGCTTCCTCATTTGCATACAGGTTTCTCAAGAGGCAGGTCAGGTGGTCTTGTATTCCCATCTCTTTCAGAACTTTCCACAGTTTATTGTAATCCATACAATAATAGAGTAAAGATATTAATTGTACTTATTGTCTTAGTTCTCCTTTAAAAAAATAGGACCAATCAATATAGGTGGTTAGTGTCAGGTTTCTCCATAGAAACATGTCATATGCCTCTAGACACACTGTGCCTACGCTATGCTATGCTAAGTCACTTCAGTCGTGTCCGACTCTGTGTGACCCCATAGATGGCAGCCCACCAGGCTCCACCATCCCTGGGATTCTCCAGGCAAGAACACTGGAGTGGGTTGCCATTTCCTTCTCCAATGCATGAAAGTGAAAAGAGAAAGTGAAGTCGCTCAGTCATGTCTGACTCTTAGTGACCCCATGGACTGCAGCCTACCAGGCTCCTCCATCCATGGGATTTTCCAGGCAAGAGTACTGGAGTGGTGTGCCACTGCCTTCTCCATAAAATCTATGCTATGCTAAGTCACTTCAGTCGTGTCCGACTCTGTGTGACCCCATAGACAGTAGCCCACCAGGCTTCCCTGTCCCTGGGATTCTCCAGGCAAGAACACTGGAGTGGGTTGCCATTTCCTTCTCCAATGCATAAAAGTGAAAAGAGAAAGTGAAGTCGCTCAGTCATGTCTGACTCTTAGTGACCCCATGGACTGCAGCCTACCAGGCTCCTCCGTCCATGGGATTTTCCAGGCAAGAGTACTGGAGTGGTGTGCCACTGCCTTCTCCATAAAATCTATGCTATGCTAAGTCACTTCAGTCGTGTCCGACTCTGTGTGACCCCATAGACAGTAGCCCACCAGGCTTCCCCGTCCCTGGGATTCTCCAGGCAAGAACACTGGAGTGGGTTGCCATTTCCTTCTCCAACTGTGCCTATAGAGGCATGCTTCTGCTGTTCTTGAAGGAAACATGGTTAATCACAAGGGAATATCATGTAAAACCAAACTGAAGAACATTCAACAAAGTAACTGGCCAATGCATTACAAGTGTTTGGAAGTCATATAAAAAGAATTAGAGGACACTGACCTGCCTCTTGAGAAATTTGTATGCAAGTCAGGAAGCAACAGTTCGAACTGGACATGGAACAACAGACTGGTTCCAAATAGGAAAAGGAGTATGTCAAGGCTGTATATTGTCACCCTGCTTATTTAACTTATATGCAGAATACATCATGAGAAACGCTGGGCTGGAAGAAACACAAGCTGGAATCAAGATTTCCGGGAGAAATATCAATAACCTCAGATATGCGAACTGTGGTGTTGGAGAAGACTCTTGATCTGTGAACTGTGGTGTTGGAGAAGACTCTTGAGAGTCCCTTGGACTGCAAGAAGATCCAACCAGTCCATTCTGAAGGAGATCAATCCTGGAATTTCTTTGGAAGGAATGATGCTAAAGCTGAAACTCCAGTATTCTGGCCACCTCATTCGAAGAGTTGACTCATTGGAGAAGACTCTGATGCTGGGAGGGATTGAGGGCAGGAGGAGAAGGGGACAACAGAGGATGAGATGGCTGGATGGCATCACTGACTTGATGGGTGTGAGTCTGAGTGACCTCTGGGAGCTGGTGATGGACAGGGAGGCGTGCTGTGGTTCATGGGGTCGCAGAGTCGGACACGACTGAGCGACTGATCTGATCTGATCTGATCTGATGCAGATGACACCATCCTTATGGCAGAAAGTGAAGAGGAAATAAAAAGCCTCTTGATGAAAGTGAAAGTGGAGAGTGAAAAAGTTGGCTTAAAGCTCAACATTCAGAAAACGAAGATCATGGCATCTGGTCCCATCACTTCATGGGAAATAGATGGGGAAACAGTGGAAACAGTGTCAGACTTTGTTTTTCTGGGCTCCCAAATCACTGCAGATGCTGACTGCAGCCATGAAATTAAAAGACACTACTCCTTGGAAGAAAATTTATGACCAACCTAGATAGCATATTGAAAAGCAGACATTACTTTGCCAACAAAGGTCCACGTAGTCAAGGCTATGGTTTTTCCTGTGGTCATGTATGGATGTGAGATTTGGACTGTGAAGAAAGCTGAGTGCCGAAGAATTGCGCTTTTGAACTGTGGTGTTGGAGAAGACTCTTGAGAGTCCCTTGGACTCCAAGGAGATCCAACCAGTCCATTCTGAAGGAGATCAGCCCTGGGATTTCTTTGGAAGGACTGATGCTGAAGCTGAAACTCCAATACTTTGGCCACCTCATACGAAGAGTTGACTCATTGGAGAAGACTCTGATGCTGGGAGGGATTGGGGGTAGGAAGAGCAGGGGATGACAGAGGATGAGATGGCTGGATGGCATCACTGACTCGATGGATGTGAGTCTGAGTGAACACTGGGAGTTTGTGATGGACAGGGAGGCCTTGTGTGATGCGATTCATGGGGTCCCAAAGAGTCAG
Organism: Tragelaphus eurycerus; assembly: GCA_935064755.1. Lineage (NCBI taxonomy): Eukaryota > Metazoa > Chordata > Mammalia > Artiodactyla > Bovidae > Tragelaphus > Tragelaphus eurycerus. The sequence goes on along the minus strand of CAKXYN010000004.1, from coordinate 36,482,082 downwards.
ACACGACTGAGCGACTGAACTGATCTGAGCTGAACTGAAAGTGTCCAATCCCAAAGAAAGGCAATGCCAAAGAATGCTCAAACTATAGCACAATTCCACTCATCTCACATGCTAGTAGAATAATGCTCAAAATTCTCCAAGCCAGGCTTCAGCAATACATGAATCGTGAACTTCCAGATGTACAAGCTTGTTTTTGAAAAGGCAGAGGAACCAAAGATCAAATTGCCAACATCCATTGGATCATGGAAAAAGCAAGAGAGTTCCAGAAAAACATTTATTTCTGCTTTATTGACTATGCCAAAGCCTTTGACTGTGTAGATCACAATAAACTGTGGAAAATTCTGAAAGAGATGGAATACCAGATCACCTGATCTGCCCCTTGAGAAATCTGTATGCAGTTCAGGAAGCAACAGTTAGTAATGGACATGGAACAACAGACTGGTTCCACATAGGAAAAGGAGTACGTCAAGGCTGTTTATTGTCACTCTGCTTATTTAACTTATATGCAGTGTACTTCATGAGAAACGCTGGGGTGGAAGAAGCACAAGTTGGAATCAATATTGCTTGGAGAAATAACAATAACCTCAGATATGCAGATGACACCACCCTTATGGCAGAGAGTGAAGAGGAACTAAAAAGCCTCTTGATGAAAGTGAAAGAGGAGAGTGAAAAAGTTAGCTTAAAGCTCAACATTCAGAAAATGAAGATCATGGCATCTGGTCCCATCTCTTCATGGGAAATAGATGATGAAACTGTGGAAACAGTGTCAGACTTTATTTTGGGGGGCTCCAAAAGCACTGCAGATGGTGATTGCAACAATGAAATAAAAAGACGCTTATTCCTTGGAAGGAAAGTTTGACCAACCTGAAAGTGAAACTGAAGTCGCTCAGTAGTGTCCAACTCTTTGCGATCCAGTGGACTGTAGCCTATCAGGCTCCTCTCTCCATGTGATTATCCAGGCAAGAATACTGGAATGGGTTGCCATTTTCTTTTCCATGGGATCTTCCCAGCCCAGGGATTAAACCCAAGTCTCTCACATTGCAGGCGGACACTTTAACCTCTGAGCCACAACCTAGATATCATATTAAAAAGTAGAGATGTTACTTTGCCAACAAAGGTCCATCTAGTTAAGGCTATGATTTTGCCAGTGGTCATGTATGGATGTGAAAGTTGGATTATAAAGAAAACTGATCGCTGAAGAATTCATGCTTTTGAATGGTGGTGTTGGAGAATACTCTTGAGGGTCCCTTGAACAGCAAGGAGATCCAACCAGTCCATCCTAAAGGAGATCAGTCCTGGGTGTTCATTGAAAGGACTGATGCTGAAGCTGAAACTCCAATACATTGGCCACGTCAGGTGAAGAGTTGACTCATTGGAAAATACCCTGATGCTGAGAGGGATTGAGGGCATGAGGAGAAGGGGACAACAGAGGATGAGATGGTTGGATGTCATCACCAACTCAATGGACATGAGCTTGAGTGAACTCCGGGAGTTGGTGATAGACAGGGAGGCCTGGCGTACTGCGGTTCATGGGGTCGCAAAGAGTCGGACACGACTGAGTGACTAAACTGAATTGAACCCCTTAATTTCAATCTTAAAAAATTTCGAAGGAAAGATTTATGTAGGGGTTGAGAGATGTATGTATTGTATGCATGTATGTATGTGTGTATGTATGTATGCATTTATCACTTCCCTGATGGCTCAGATTGTAAAGAATCTACCTGTAATGCTGTAGACCCAGGTTCGATCCCTGAGTCAAGATGATACCCTGGAAAAGGGAATGGCAACGCACTGCAATATTCTTGCCTGGAGAGTTCCATGGACAGAGGAGCCTGACAGGCTATGTCCATGGGATCACAAAGAGTTGGACACCACTGAGCAACTAACACTTTCAGAGAGATAAATGGTCTTCCCAGGTGGCTCAGTGGTAAAAGAATCCTCCTCATAATGCAGGAGCCACAGAAGACTCACTTTAGAACAGATCCATGCAAAGAGACAAATACCTTTCTATTATATTTTTGTTGGGCTTTTAAGCTGAATTTGGGGAAGGCAATGGCACCCCACCCGAGTACATTTGCCTGGAAAATCCCATGGACGGAGGATCCTGGTAGGCTCCAGTCCATGGGGTCGCTAAGAGTCAGACACGACTGAGCGACTTCACTTTCACTTTTCACTTTTCACTTTCATGCATTGGAGAAGGAACTGACAACCCACTCCAGTGTTCTTGCCTGGAGAATCCCAGGGACAGGGGAGCCTGGTGAGCTTCTGTATATGGGGTCGCACAGAGTCGGACACAATTGAAGTGACTTAGCAGCAGCAGCAGCAAGCTGAATTTATGAAAGTTTGGATTATATTTTATGATCTTACATCATAATTTCTCCATAACTGAATATTATTTTAAATTATATATTTAAAATATGTAAACCTTGTATTGTTTTAATTTTCATATTTTGATTATTAGTTAATTAGAATGTTCTTTGGGATGGTTATTTACAATTACATTCTTTTTTTTCATATTTTTATGTGTTCTTTAAATCTTTTATGTTTTAGTTTAGTTCAACATTTCCAATTTTAGTTTTGACACTGTCGAATACATTTCTGTCTTAAGAAATAACGTTACCTTCTTTCTCTTTATTCAACATACCAAATGTGTACATAATTTTCTCTGAATTTTTGGTTATATATACTGGTGTGGATTGCTATGTCCTCCTCCAGGGGATCTTCCCAATCCAGGTTTAAAACCCAAGTATCTTTTATTTCCTGCATTGGCAGGCAGGTTCCTTACCACTATTGCAACCTGGGTTATACAGGTTATACAGGTTATACCATCCCTTGGTTATACATAGTTTTCCAAAATGTTATAGAATATGTGTATCTATGTGTGCATTGCAAGCATGTGTTTATATATGTATCTGTATCTTTTTATAAGAGTTAGTAAAATTCATATTTTGGTAATATTTTAGTGAAATTACCTGATCCTCTTAGCTTTTATTTCAACAGATAATTTTTAAATTACTAATTAAAAAAAAATTATCTCAAAAGTCCCTGAGTGGCTCCCAGTGGACATTTTTCAGAAACAGAACATTTGACTGTTTCTCGGGGTTCTCTTAATTTGGCTAAGTGTCATGCTTTGTTTTTCTTTTTCTTCATGGGCATTCATTTTATATATATATGTATATATATGTGGTTGACTGTTGCATCTAGCAACAGTCTAGCAACTGAGTGACTAGCCAATAAGTTTTACATATTATTAGTCATCTTTCTTATAATCATACAGTTAAATATTTAAATTCTTTCTGCTAGTATTTAAAACAGCAAGTGCATTGCAGTGGTTATTGCATCATCTCTAAAAAATTCATCTTATAAGCAATTGAGTTTTTATTTAAATTTTTGACTCTTTTTGTTACAAAATTTAAGCCCTTGATATAAAATGATTCAATTATGACTACAATTTACTAAATGGCTACATGAAGAAAATAATGTGAGAAAAATTACACAATATTTTGTAAACAAATTCCTTAAAAGGAATTTTTCAAGTATGACCCTAGTGTGATGATTTTGTTTAAGTTTGTTTTATGAGTTATATCCTCTTAATACTTTCAGTTTACATTAACAATCTAAATTTTGTAGTAATGTTTACATAACACATCTGGACTTCTCTCTTTGTCTAACCATTTCCAAGACTTAGTAATAATGCTAAAAGTTTATATTAATTTATGCTTATGACATACCTGGTCCTGTTCTAAGAGTGCTATATGATTTTTTTCTCTTTATTTTTTCAGGATACAAAGTAAGGGATATTATTACCCCCACTCTATGTGAATCAGAGTTTAAAGAACTCATCCAAGCCTCCAAAGCCATTATTTAACAGAGCCAGACATTTATATCAAGTCAATGTGACCCATGAACTCTTAAACACTCTGTTTTAAGCTTGCTAGTTTTTTAAACCCTGAATCCTCCATTAATTTTTTTTTTTTTTTTTTTTTTAATGTTCCCCTACGTGAGTTTCTCAAACTTTATTCATCTCCTCCCAGAGTAGTACTTTTTCAGGTAATAGTGCTCGGAAGGGTAAATGAGCAGCACATCTTTTGAACCCTTTTATATTTGATAATGGCTTCCCTGGTGACTCAGCCCTAAAGAATCTTTCTGCAATGCAGGAGATGCAGGAGAGGCAGTTCGAACTCTGGGTTGGGAAGACCCCTGTAGAAGGGTATGGCAAACCACTCCAGTATTCTCACCAGGAAAATCCATGCAGAGAGGAGCTTGGCAGGCTACAGTCCAAGGGGTGGCATAGCCAGGCACTGCTGAAGCAACTGAGCACTCACACAGGCATGTTTGATAATATTGTTCTATGTCTTTTCCATCTAAATATATACTTGATTATTATTACAATAATACTGAAAGTGAATCCTACTATTAGTATAATGGCAATCAGTTGACCTGTCTTAAATCAGTGTTTCACCTACAAACAACAAAACTAGCATATATCCAACTTATAGGATTGTTTTGAAGCTTTAGTTATATATCATCCATAAAGAAGACACATAAGCAAACATAGATTGCACTAGTTATTTTTCTGATGTATTATTATCAACTTTATCCATAAAAGTAACACAGTTATTGCTGTTATCATTATTTTTATTAATATCTTGGTAGATAAGTCTTTAGTTATCCCTTAATTCAAAAGTTTCTGCATATTCCTCAGTTAGTTCAGTTTAGTCTCTCAGTTGTGTCCAACTCTTTGTGACCCCATGGACTGCAGCAGGCCAGGCTTCCCTGTCCAAAGCTCCAACTCTGTCCACCAACTCTCAAAGCTTGCTCAAACTCATGTCCATAGAGTTGGTGATGCCATCCAGCCATCTCATCCTCTGTTGTCCACTTCTCCTGCCTTCAATCTTTCTCAGCATCAGGGCTTTTCCAAAGCACATGCTCCAGGTAGTTTAAATAGAGAAATCTGAATCCATCCTCATTTTGGTTTTTTAAAAGCAACTTTATGCATTCATTTTGTTCTCTGGTTACTAACTCTAGATGTTATTTTTGGTTCATTTGTTTGTTTTTTGATGTGATGTATTTAAGTATGGGTTGTTAATATGTTTTGTATAAATTCTTTTTATAGTACATATTAAGCATCATTACTTTTACTTACAGACACTATTTTCTGTTATAAATATTGTGATTGCTTCTGTTTTGTTTGATGTAGATGTCTTTCATAAAATTCTTCATAGACTGAAAAATTTAAAATTTCTCACTTGAATATCTGACATCTACTTTTATAACTATGTCTTCACCACTTTCATAATTTTGGGAATTCTTCACAAATATTATTTTTACAACAATGATGAAAGCATCTATAAAATTTCATATTTTAATGCATTTATAATTTATATGTTATTTCCATTTTTTTTAGTTTATCTGTCTTTTTAAAAAATTAATTTACTTTTTTGGAGGCTAATTACTTTACAATATTGTATTGGTTTTGCCATACATTGATATGAATCCTCCATGGGTGTACATGTGTTCCCCATCCTGAACCCCCTCCCACCTCCCTCCCCATTCCATCGCTCTGGGTCATCCCAGTGCACCAGCCCTGAGCACCCTGTATCATGCATTGAACCTGGACTGGTGATTAGTTTCACATATAATATACATGTTTTAATGCCATTCTCCCAAACCATCCCACCCTTGCCCTCTCCCACAGAGTCCAAAAAGACTGTTATATACACCTGTGTCTCTTTTGCTGTCTCGTATACAGGATTATCGTTGCCATCTTTCTAAATTCCATATATATGTGTTATAGTATACTGTATTGGTGTTTTTCTTTCTGGCTTACTTCACTCGGTAAAATAGGCTCCAGGTTCATCCACCTCATTAGAACTGATTCAAATGTATTCTTTTTAATGGCGAGTAATATTCCATTGTGTATATGTACCACTGCTTTCTTATCCATTTGTCTGCAGATGGACATCTAGGTTGCTTCCATGTCATGGACACTATAAACAGTGCTGGAATGAACATTGGGGTACATGTGTCTCTTTCAATTCTGGTTTCCTCGGTATGTGTGCCCAGCGGTGGGATTGCTGAGTCATACGGCAGTTCTATCTCCATTTTTTCAAGGAATTTTAACACTGTTCTCCATAGTGGCTGTACTAGTTTACATCCCCACCAACAGTGTAAGGGGATTCCCTTTTCTCCACACCCTCTCCAGCACTTATTGCTTGTAGACTTTTGGATAGCAGTTATTCTGACTGGCGTGAAATGGTACCTCACTGTGGTTTTGATTTGCATTTCTCTCAGTGGCACACCATCCAGTACTCTTGCCAGAAATCCCATGGACCTAAGAGCCTGGTGGGCTGAGGTCCATGGGGTTGCCAAGAGTCAGACATGACTGAGCAACTTCACTTTCACTTTTCACTTTCATGCGTTGGAGAAGGAAATGGCAACCCACTCCAGTGTTCTTGCCTGGAGAATCCCAGGGACGGCGGAGCTTGGTGGGCTTCCGTCTATGGGGTCACACAGAGTTGGACACGACTGATGCGACTTAGGAACTTAGGAATAATGAGTGATGTTGAGCATCTTTTCATGTGTTTGTTAACCATCTGTATGTCTTCTTTGGAGAAATGTCTGTTTAGTTTTTTGGCCCATTTTTGACTGGGTCATTTATTTTTCTGCAATTGAGCGGCAGGAATTGCTTGTATATTTTTGAGATTAATTCTTTGTCAGTTGCTTCATTTGCTATTATTTTCTCCCATTCTGAAGGCTGTCTTTTCACCTTGCTTATATTTTCCTTTGTTGTGCAGAAGCTTTGAAGTTTAATTAGGTCCCATTTATTTATTTATTTACTTTGTTTTTATTTCCAGTATTCTGGGAAGTGGGTCATAGAGGATCCTGCTGTATGTCGGAGAGTGTTTTGCCTATGTTTTCCTCTAGGAGTTTTATAGTTTCTGGCCTTACATTTAGATTTTTGATCCATTTTGAGTTTAGTTTTGTGTATGGTATGAGAAAGTGTTCTAGCTTCATTTTTTTTTTTTTTACTAGTGGTTGACCAGTTGCATCTAGTAACTTGTTAAAGAGATTGTCTTTTATTATGTGCATGGATTTATCTCTGGGCTTTCTATTGTGTTCCATTGATCTATATTTCTGTCTTTGTGCCAGTACCATACTGTCTTTATGTCTATGGCTTTGTAATAGAGCCTGAAGTCAGGCAAGTTGATTCCTCCAGTTCCATTCTTCTTTCTCAAGATTACTTTGGCTATTTGAGTTTTTTCCTATTTTCATACAAATTGTGAAATTATTTGTTCTAGTTCTGTGAAAAATACTGCTGGTAGCATGATAGGGATTGCATTGAATTTATAGATGTTTTGGGTTCAGTTCAGTTCAGATCAGTTCAGTCACACAGTCGTGTCTGACTCTTTGTGACCCCATGAACTGCAGCATTCCAGGCCTCCCTGTCCATCACCAACTACTGGAGTTCACTCAAACTCATGTCCATAGTGTCCGTGATGCCATCCAGCCATCTCATCCTCTGTCATCCCCTTCTCCTGCCCCCAATCCCTCCCAGCATCAGGGTCTTTTCAAATGAGTCAACTCTTCGCATGAGGTGGCAAAAGTATTGGAGTTTCAGCTTTAGTATCATTCCTTCCAAAGAACACCCAGGACTGATCTCCTTTAGAATGGATTGGTTGGATCTTGCAGTCCAAGGGACTCTCAAGAGTCTTCTTCAACACCACAGTTCAAAAGCATCAATTATTTGGTGCTCACCTTTCTTCATGGTCCAACTGTTACATCCATACATGACCACTGGGAAAATCATAGCCTTGATTAGAAGGACCTTTGTTGGCAGAGTACTGTCTCTGTTTTTGAATATACTATCTAGGTTGGTCATAAATTTCCTTCCAAGGAATAAGTGTCTTCTAATTTCATGGCTGCAATCAACATCTGCAGTGCTTTTGGAGCCCAAAAATAAAGTCTGATGCTGTTTCCACTGTTTCCCCATCTATTTACCATGAAGTGATGGGACCAGGTAGTATATTTATTTTCACTATATTGATTCTTCTGATCCATAAACACGATATATTTCTCCATTTATTTGTGTCCTCTTTGATTTCTTTCAACAGTGTTTTATAGTTTTCTATATATAGGTCTTTTGTTTCTTTAGATAGATATATTCCTAAGTATTTTATTCTTTTTGTTGCAATGGTGAATGGAATTGTTTCCTTAATTTCTCTTTCTGTTTTATCATTGTTAGTGTATAGGAATGCAAGGGATTTCTGTGTGTTGATATTATATCCTGAAACTTTACTATATTCATTCATTAGCTTTAGTAATTTTCTGGTGGAATCTTGCGGGTTTTCTACGTAGAGGATCATGTCATCTGCAAACACTGAGAGTTTTACTTCTTTTTGAATCTGGATTCATTTCTTTTTGGCTCTGATTGCTGTGGCCAAAATTTCCAAGATATCTTTCATGCAAGGTAAGGAGCAATGGCTGCACTTTGCTGGAGCAGCCGTGAAGAGATACCCCAAGCCCAAGGTAAGAGAAACCCAAGTAAGACCATAGGTGTTGCAAGAGGGCATTAGAAGGCAAACACACTGAAACGATACTCACAGAAAACTAGTTAATCTAATCACACTAGGAACACAGCCTTGTCTAACTCAATGAAACTACACCATGCCCCTGGGGCAACCCAAGACTGGAGGGTCATGGTGGAGAGGTCTGACAGAATGTGGTCCACTGGAGAAGGGAATGGCAAAACACTTCAGTATTCTTGCCTTGAGAATGCCATGAACAGTATGAAAAGGCAAAATGATAGGATACTGAAAGAGAAACTCTTAAGGTCAGTAGGGGCACAATATGCTACTGGAGATCAGTGGAGAAATAACTCCAGAAAGAATGAAGGGATGGAGCCAAAGAAAAAGCAATAGCCAGCTGTGGATGTGCCTGGTGATAGATGCAGGTCCGATGCTGTAAAGAGCAATATTGCATAGGAACCTGGAATGTCAGGTCCATGAATCAAGCCAATTGGAAGTGGTCAAACAAGAGATGGCAAGAGTGAACGTCGACATTCTAGGAATCAGCGAACTCAAATGCACTGGAATGGGTGAATTTAACTCAGATGACCATTATATCTACTACTGCAGGCAGAAAACCCTCAGAAGAAATGGAATAGCCATCATGGTCAACAAAAGAGTCCAAAATGCACTTACTTGGATGCAATCTCAAAAATGACAGAATGATCTCTATTCGTTTCCAAGGCAAACCATTCAATATCACAGTAATCCAAGTCTATGCCCCATCCAGTAACACTGAAGAAGCTGAAGTTGAATGGTTCTATGAAGACCTATAAGACCTTTTGGAATTAACACCCAAAAAAGATGTCCTTTTCATTATAGGGGACTGGAATGCAAAAGAAGGAAGTCAAGAAATACTTGGAGTAACAGGCAAATTTGGCCTTGGAATACAGAATAAAGCAGGGCAAAGACTAATAGAGTTTTGCCAAGAATATGCACTGGTCATAGCAAACACCCTCTTCCAATAACACGAGGAGACTCTACACAATGACATCACCAGATGATCAACACCGAAATCAGATTGATTATATTCTTTGCAGCCAAAGATGGAGAAGCTCTATACAATCAGCAAAAACAAGACCAGGAGCTGACTGTGGCTCAGACCATGAACTCTGTATTGCCAAATTCAGACTGAAATTGAAGAAAGTAGGGAAAACCACTAGACCGTTCAGGTATGACCTAAATCAAATCCCTTATGATTATACAGTGGAAGTGAGATATAGATTTAAGGGCCTAGATCTGATAGATAGAGTGACTGATGATCTATGGAATGAGGTTCGTGACATTGTACAGGAGACAGGGATCAAGACCATCCCCATGTAAAAGAAATGCAAAAAAGCAAAATGGCTGTCTGAGTAGGCTTTACAAATAGCTATGAAAAGAAGAGAAGTGAAAAGCAAAGGAGAAAAGGAAAGATATAAGCATCTGAATGCAGAGTTCCAAAGAATAGCAAGAAGATATAAGAAAGGCTTCTTCAGCGAATAATGCAAAGAAATAGAGGAAATCAACAGAATGGGAAATATTAGGGATCTCTTCAAGAAAATCAAAGACACCAAGGGGAAATTTCATGCAAAGATGGGCTCGATAAAGGACAGAAATGGTATGGACCTAACAGAAGCAGAAGATATTAAGAAGAAATGGCAAGAAGATGTACCCAGAAGAACTGTACAAAAAAGATCTTCACAACCCAGAAAATCAAGATGGTGTGATCCATGACCTAGAGCCAGACATCCTGGAATGTGAAATCAAGTGGGCCTTAGACAGCATGACTATGAAAAAAGCTAGTGGAAGTGACAGAATTCCAATTGAGCTATTTGAAATCCTGAAAGATGATGCTGTGCAAGTGCTGCACTCAAGATACCAGCAATTTTGGGAAACTCAGCAGTGGCCACAAGACTGGAAAAGGTCAGTTTTCATTCCAATCCCAAAGAAAGGCAATGCCAAAGAATGCTAAAACTACTGCACAATTGCACTCATCTCACACCCTAGTAAAGTAATGCTCAAAATTCTCCAAGCCTGGCTTCAGCAATTTGTGAACCATGAACTTCCTGATGTTCAAGCTGGTTTTAGAAAAGGCAGAGAAACCAGAGATCAAATTGCCAACATCCACTGGATCATGGAAAAAGCAAGAGAGATCCAGAAAAAACATCTATTTCTGCTTTATTGACTATGCCAAAGCCTTTGACCGTGTGGATCACAATAAACTGTGGAAACTTTTGAAAGAAATGGGAACACCAGACCACCTGATCTGCCTCTTGAGAAATCTGTATGCAGGTCAGGAAGTAACAGTTAGAACTGGACATGGAACAAAAGACTGGTTCCAAATAGGAAAAGGAGTATGTCAAGGCTGTATATTGTCACCCTGTTTATTTAACTTATATGCAGAGTACATCATGAGAAATGCTGGACTGGAAGAAGCACAAGATGGAATCAAGATTTCCAGGAGAAATATCAATAACCTCAGATATGCAGATGATACCACCCTTACGGCAGAAAGTGAAGAGGAACTAAAAGCCTCTTGATGAAAGTGAAAGTGGAGAGTGAAAAGGTTGGCTTAAAGCTCAACATTCAGAAAAGGAAGATCATGGCATCTGGTCCCATCACTTCATGGGAAATAGATGAGGAAACAGTGGAAAGCGTGTCAGACTTTATTTTTCTGGGCTCCAAAATCACTGCAGATGGTGACTGCAGCCATGAAATTAAAAGACGCTTACTCCTTGGAAGGAAAGTTATGACCAACCTAGATAGCATATGAAAAGCAGAGACATTACTTTGCCAACAAAGCTCCATCTAGTCAAGGCTATGGTTTTTCCAGTGGTCATATATGGATGTAAGACTTGGACTGTGAAGAAGGCTGAGCGCCGAAGAATTGATGCTTTTGAACTGTGGTGTTGGAGAAGACTCTTGAGAGTCCCTTGGAGTGCAAGGAGATCCAACCAGTCCATTCTCAAGGAGATCAGCCCTGGGATTTCTTTGGAAGGAATGATGCTAAAACTGAAACTCCCGTATTTTGGCCACCTCATGTGAAGAGTTGACTCATTGGAAAAGACTGATGCTGGGAGGGATTGAGGTCAGGAGGGGAAGGGGACAACAGAGGATGAGATGGTTCGATGGCATCACTGACTTGATGGACGTGAGTTTATGTGAATTCCGGGAGTTGGTGATGGACAGGGAGGCCTGGTGTGCTGCGATTCATGGGGTCGCTAAGAGTCGGAAACGACTGAGCGTCTGATCCGATCTGATGTTGAATAGTAGTGGTGGAGTTGTCACCCTTGTCTTGTTCCTGACTTTAGGGGAAGTGCTTTCAATTTTTCATCATTGAGGATAATGTTTGCTGTGGGTTTCTCATACATAGCTTTTATTATGTAGAGGTATGTTCCTTCTATTCCTGCTTTCTGGAGGGTTTTTATCATAAATGGATGTTGAATTTTGTCAAAGGCTTTCTTTGCATCTATTGAGATAATTGTATGGTTTTTATTTTTCAATTTGTTAATGTGGTGTATTACATTGATTGATTTGCGGATATTGAAGAATTCTTGCATCCCTGGGATAAAGCCTACTTGGTCATGATGCATGATCATTTAAATATGTTGTTGGATACTGTTTGCTAGAATTTTGTTAAGAATTTTTGAATCTATGTTCATCATTGATATTGGCCTGTAGTTTTCTTTTTTTGTGGCATCTTTGTCCGGTTTTGGTATTAGGGTGATGGTGGCCTCATAGAACGAGTTTGGAAGTTTATCTTCCTCTTCAATTTTCTGGAAGAGTTTGAGTAGGACAGGTGTTAGCTCTTCTCTAAATTTTTGTTAGAATTCAGCTGTGAAGCCATCTCGTCCTGGGCTTTTGTTTGCTGAAAGACTTCTGATTACAGTTTCAATTTCCATGCTTGTGATGTGTCTGTTAAGATTTTCTATTTCTTCTTGGTTCAATTTTGGCAAGTTGGACAATTCTAAGAATTTTTCCATTTCTTCCAAGTTTTCCATTTTATTGTCATATAGTTGCTGATAGTAGTCTCTTATGATCTTTTGTATTTCTGTGTGTCTGTTATGATGTCTCCATTTTCATTTCTAATGTTATTGATATAATTTTTCTCCCTTTGTTTCTTGATGAGTCTGGTTAATGGTTTTTAATTTTTATTTACCTTCTCAAAGAACCAGCTTTTGGCTTTGTTGATTTTTACTATGGTCTCTTGTTTCTTTTGCATTTATTTCTGCCCTAATTTTTAAGATTTCTTTCCTTCTACTAACCCTGGGGTTCTTTATTTCTTCCTTTTCTAGTTGCTTTAGGTGTAGAGTTAGGTTATTTCTTTGATTTTTTTCTTGTTTCTTGAGGTAAGCCTGTATTGCTATGAACCTTCCCCTTAACACTGCTTTCATAGTGTCCCACAGGTTTTTGGTTGTTGTGTTTTCTTTTTGTTTGTTTCTATGCATATTTTGCTTTCTTTTTTGATTTTTCTGTAATTTGTTGGTTATTCAGCTGTGTATTGTTCAGCCTCCATATGTTGGAATTTTTAATAGTTTTTCTCCTGTAATTGAGATCTAATCTTACTGCATTGTGGTCAGAAAAGATGCTTGGAATTATTTCATTTTTTTTTTTATTTACAAAGGCTAGATTTATGGCCCAGGATGTGATCTATCCTGGAGAAGCTTCCATGTGCGCTTGAGAAAAAGGTGAAATTTATTGTTTTAGGGTGAAATGTCCTTTAGATATCAATTAGGTCTAACTGGTCTATTGTATCATTTAAAGTTTGTGTTTTCTTGTTAATTTTCTGTTTAGTTGATCTATCCATAGGTGTGAGTGGGGTATTAAAATCTCCCACTATTATTGTGTTATTATTAATTTCTCCTTTCATACTTGTTAGCATTTGTCTTACATATTGTGGTGCTCCTATGTTGGGTGCATATATATTTATAATTATTATATCTTCTTCTTGGATTGATCCTTTGATCATTATGTAATGTCCTTCTTTGTCTCTTTTCACAGTCTTTGTTTTAAACTCTATTTTATCTGATTTAGGTATTGCTACTCCTGCTTTCTTTTGGTCTGTATTTACATGAAATATTTTTCCACCCCTTCACTTTCAGTCTGTATGTGTCCTTTGTTTTGAGGCGGGTCTCTTGTAGACAACATACATAGGGGTCTTGTTTTTGTATCCATTCAGCCAGTCTTTGTCTTTTGGTTGGAGCATTCAACCCATTTACATTTATGGTAATTATTGATAAGTATGATCCCATTTCCATTTACTTTATTGTTTTCGGTTCGAGTTTATACACCCTTTCTGTTTTTCCTGTCTAAAGAAGATCCTTTAGCATTTGTTGGAGAGCTGGTTTGTTGGTGCTGAATTCTTTCAGCTTTTGCTTGTCTGTAAAGCTTTTGATTGATTTCTCCTTCATATTTGAATGAGATCCTCGCTGGGTCCAGTAATCTGTGGTGTAGTATCATCACTTTAAGTATGTCTTGCCATTCCCTTCTGGCCTGAAGAGTTTCTATCGAAAGGTCAGCTGTTATCCTTATGGGAATCCCCTTGTGTGTTATTTGCAGTTTTTCCCTTGCTGCTTTTAATATTTGTTCTTTGTATTTGATCTTTGTTAGTTTGATTAATATGTGTCTTGGAGGTGTTTCATGTTGTGTTTATCCTGTTTGGGACTCTCTGGGATTCTTGGACTTGGGTGACTATTTCCTTCCCCATTTTAGGGAAGTTTTCAACTCTTATCTCCTCAACTATTTTCTGATGGCCTTTCTTTTTGTCTTCTTCTTCTGGGACTCCTATGATTTAAATGTTGGGACATTTAACATTGTCCCAGAGGTCTCTGAGGTTGTCCTCATTTCTTTTAATTTATTTTTTCCTTTTTCCTCTGTTTCATTTATTTCTATCATTCTATCTTCTACCTCACTAATCCTATCTTCTGCCTCCATTATTCTACTGTTGGTTCCCTCCAGAGTGTTTTTTTTTTTATATATATCATTTATTGCATTATTCATTATATATTGACTCTTTTTTATTTCTTCTAGGTCCTTGTTAAACATTGCTTACATCTTCTCCATCTTTGTCTCCAGGCTATTTATCTGTAACTCCATTTTGATTTCAAGATTTTGGATCATTTTCACTACCATTATTCAGAATTCTTTATGAGGCAGATTCCCTATGTCTTCCTCTTTTGTTTGATTTGGTGGGCATTTATCCTGTTCCTTTTCCTTCTGGGTATTTCTCTGCCTTTTCATCTTGTTTATATTTCTGTGTTTGGGGTGGCCTTTCTGCATTCTGTCAGTTTGTGATTCCTCTTTATTGTGGAGGATCTTCACTGTAGGTAGGGTTGGACGTGTGGCTTGTCAAGGTTTCCTGGTTAGGGAAGCGTGTGTTGGTGTTCTGGTGGGTGGGGCTGGATTTCTTCTCTCTGGAGTGCACCGAAGTGTCCAGTAATGAGTTTTTAGATGTCAGTGGGTTTGATGTGACTTTGGGCAGCCTGTATATTGAAGCTCAGGGCTATGTCCCTGTGTTGCTGGAGAATTTGCATGGTATGACTTTCTCTGGAACTTGTTGGCCCATGCGTGGTGCTTCCTTTCAGTGTAGGTATGGAGGCATTTGATGAGCTCCTATCAATTAACGTTCCCTGGAATCAGGAGTTCTCTGGTGTTCTCAGGATTTGGACTTAAGCCTCCTTCCTCTGGTTTTCAGTCCTAGTCTTACAGTAGCCTCAATACTTCTCCATCTATACAGACCTATGATAAAACATCTAGCTTAATGTTGTACAGTTTATCCACAGTGAGGGGCACCTGGAAAGGTACACAGAGTTACATGGAGAAGAGAAGAGGAAGGAGAGAGATAGAGGTGACCAGGAGGAGAAGAGGGGGAATCAAAAGGAGAGAGACAGATCCAGCCAGTACTGTTCCCTAAGTGTTTTCCACAGCCCAGAACACAGAAAGAGATTCACAGAGTTGGTTAGAGAAGGGGAGGGAGGGAAGAGATGAGGTGACCTGAAAAAGGAGAGTCCAAAGGGGGCGAGAGCAATCTAGTCAATAGTCTTGCTCCCAAGTAAAAATAGGTACTGAAGATTGGATTCTTAAAGGTACAAAACTGATAACAAATACCAAAAAGCAAAGATTAAAAATCTAGAGTAGAAGTTAGAGTCTCAAAAATACAATATTAAAGAAAAAAACAAAGTCACAAAAATTATAAATATATATATATGGGGCTATATATATATATATATATATATATATATATATGATTTGCTTTAAAAATAGTGTCTTTTTTGCAAAGTAATACTAGGTTATATGAAAATTAAAGGAGTAATAGAGGACTTAAAATTAATTTTTTTTAATTTAAAAAATTATAATAGTAAAAATATATCTAGGACTTTCTCTGGTGTTGTTGTGGACAGTATGGGGTCAGTTCATTTTCAGATAGTTCCTTGATCTGGCTTACACGTCTCAAGATCTATAGGCCGATTCCTATGCAGTCGGTGCTAACTGCAATATTTTAATCTATTGCAACTGTCACTTCCAAAGCAGTTCCCTCTGTTTATTTTAGCTTCTGTTTGCTGGCCTCTTCAGTGTCTAATTTACACCCTGACACAAGGGGGCGGTGGTGGCCACTTTTTTGAGGCTCACTTGTTCAGTCGTGCTGTGGGGAGGGAGGTGATATTTGTACTGCAAACAAATATCATTGGCATCTGTGGGGAGTGCTCTCAGTGTCTCAGCCACACTGGATTTGCCCCCGCTCACGGCGTGTGCGCTTTCCCAGTCTACACTGCTCAGGCTCTAGGTTGCTCTGCCAGGAACTGTCTGAGGCCGGTCCTGGGTTTAGTGCACTCAAAGCCACTCAGGTCAAAGCCACTCAGGTTCAGGTTCTCGGGTACTCCACAAAGGCACAGGCTTGATTGGGCCTGCGTTTTGTGCCCTTCCCCAGTCCGAGCAGCTCAGGTGACCAGGTGCTTGATGATGTCACACATCGCCTCCCCCATCCCAGTCGCTCGGTTTTCTGGGTGTACAATGGACGCACCTTCTCAGGTGTGCCGTGTGTCTCCTCTGGGGAGTTGATCTCTGGCTGCGACCCTCCTGGCGGATGGAGACCTTTCAGACTCCTAGGAGTCTTGGTTAGCAACAAAGCCTGCTTGCAGTTTGGTAGATGATGCTTCTCGGGGGCTGCAATTGAACCCTTCTGGCACTGGCTGCCCTCACCTGCCTGTCTCCGGGGGGATGGACTAGTCCACAGTTAGCTGTGCTCAGTCCTTTGTTCAGTGAGCAGGCCTGGCAGTGTTT
The DNA here is from genome assembly GCA_935064755.1 of Tragelaphus eurycerus. Lineage (NCBI taxonomy): Eukaryota > Metazoa > Chordata > Mammalia > Artiodactyla > Bovidae > Tragelaphus > Tragelaphus eurycerus. The sequence continues at coordinate 36,465,253 of CAKXYN010000004.1, read as the reverse complement.
TCAGTCAGTCAGTTCAGTCACTCAGTCATGTCCTACTCTTTGCAACCCCATGAATCGCAGCACACCAGGCCTCCCTGTCCATCACCAACTCCTGGAGTTCACCCAGACTCACGTCCATCGAGTCAGTGATGCCATCCAGCCATCTCATCCTCTGTCGTCCCCTTCTCCTCCTGCCCTCAATCTTTCACAGCATCAGGGTCTTTTCCAAAGAGTCAACTCTTCACATGAGGTGTAAAGCATTGGAGTTTCAGCTTCAGCTTCAGTCCTTCCAATGAACAGCCAGGATTGGTCTCCTTTAGAATGGACTGATTGGATTTCCTTGCAGTCCAAGGGACTCTCAAGAGTCTTCCCCAACATCACAGTTCAAAACTATCAATTCTTTGGTTCTCAGCTTTCTTCACAGTCCAACTCTCACATCCATACATGACCACAGGAAAAACCGTAGCCTTGACTAAACAGACCTTTGTTGGCAAAGTAATGTATCTGTTTTTTAATATACTATCCAGGGTGGTCATAACTTCCCTTCCAAGGACTAAATGTCTTTTAATTTCATGGCTGCAATCACCATCTGCAGTAATTTTGGAGCCTAGAAAAATAAAGTTTGACTATGTTTCTACTGTTTCCCCATCTATTTCACATGAAGTGATAATCAGTTTTCTGAATGCTGAGTTTTAAGCCAATTTTTTCACTCTCCTCTTTCACTTTCATCAAGAGGCTTTTTAGTTCCTCTTCACTTTCTGCCTTAAGGGTGGTGTCATCTGCATATCTGAGGTCATTGTTATTTCTCCCAGAAATCTTGATTCCAACTTGTGCTTCTTCCATCCCAGTGTTTCTCATGAAGTACACTGCATAGAAGTTAAATAAACAGGGTGCTAATATACAGCCTTGACATAATCCTTTTCCTATGTGGAACCAGTCTGTTGTTCCATGTCCATTTCTAACGGTTGCTTCCTGACCTGCATATACGTTTCTCAAGAGGCAGGTCAGGTGGTCTGGTATTCCAACTCTTTCAGAATTTTCCACAGTTTATTGTGATCCACACAGTCAAAGGCTTTGGCATAGTCAATAAAGCAGAAATAGATGTTTTCTGGAACTCTCTTGATTTTTCAATGATCCAAGAATATTGGCAATTTGATCTCTGGTTTCTCTGCCTTTTCTAAAACCAGCTTGAACATCTGAAAGTTCACGATTCATGTATTGCTGAAGCCTGGCTTGGAGAATTTTGAGCATTACTTTTCTAGCGTGTGAGATGAGCGCAATTGTGCGGTAGTTTGAGCATTTTTTGGCATTGCCTTTCTTTGGGATTGGAATGAAAACTGACCTTTTCCAGTCCTGTGGCCACTGCTGAGTTTTCCAAATTTTCTGGCATATTGAGTGGAGCACTTTCAAAGCATCATCTTTCAGGATTTGGAATAGCTCCACTGGAATTCCACCACCTCCAGTAGCTTTGTTAGTAGTGATGCTTTCTAAGGCCCACTTGACTTCACATTCCAGGATGTCTGGCTCTATGAGAGTGATTGTTCACTCCATCTTGATTCTCTGGATCATGAAGATCTTTTTTGTACAGTTCTACTGTGTATTCTCATCACCTCTTCTTAATATCTTCTGCTTCTGTTAGGTACATACCATTTCTGTCCTTTATCGGCCCATCTTTGCATGAAATGTTCCTCTGGTATCTCTAATTTTCTTGAAGAGATCTCTAGACTTTCCCATTATGTTGTTTTCCTCTATTTCTTTGCAATGATCGCTGAGGAAGGCTTTCTTTTCTCTCCTTGCTATTCTTTGGAACTCTGCATTCAGATGCTTATATCTTTCCTTTTCACCTTTGCTTTTTGCTTCTCTTCTTTTCACAGCTATTTGTAAGGCCTCCTCAGACAGCCATTTTATTTTTTTGCATTTCTTTTCCATGGGGATAGTCTTGATCCCTGTCTCCTGTACAGTGTCATGAACCTCCATCCATAGTTCATCAGTCACTCTATCTATCAGATCTAGGCCCTTAAATCTATTTCTCACTTCCACTGTATAATCATAAGGGATTTGATTTAGGTCATACCTGAATGGTCTAGTGATTTTCCCTACTTTTTTCAATTTCAATTTGAATTTGACCATAAGGAGTTCATGATCTGAGCCAGTAAGGTCCCAGTCTTGTTTTTGTGGATTGTATAGAACTTCCTCATCTTCAGCTGCATAGAATACAATTAATCCGATTTCGGTGTTGACCATCTGGTGATGTCCATGTGTAGAGTTTTGTCTTGTGTTGTTGTAAGAGGGTGTTTTCGGTGACCAGTGCGTTCTCTTGGCAAAAGTCTATTAGCCTTTGCCCTGCTTCATTCCGTATTCCAAGGCCAAATTAGCCTGTTACCCCAGGTATTTCTTGACTTCCTACTTTTGAATTTCAGTCCCCTATAATGATAAGGACATCTTTTTTATGTGTTAGTTCTAAAAGGTCTTGTCAGTCTTCATGGAACCATTCGACTTCAGCTTCTTCAGTGTTACTGGTTGGGTCATAGGCTTGGATTATCATGATATTGAATGGTTTGCCTTGGAAATGAACAGAGATCATTCTGTCGTTTTCGAGATTGCATCCAAGTACTGCATTTTGGACTCTCTTGTTGATCATGTTGGCTACTCCATTTCTTCTAAGGGATTCCTGTTCACAGTAGTAGATATAATGGTCATCTGGGTTAAATTCACCCATTCCAGTCGATTTTAGTTCGCTGATTCCTAGAATGTCAACGTTCACTCTTGCCATCTCCTTTTGGACCACTTCCAATTTGCCTTGATTCGTGGACCTGACATTCCAGGTTCCTATGCAATATTGCTCTTTACAGCATCGGACCTTGCTTCTGTCACCAGACACATCCACAGCTGGGTATTGTTTTTGTTTTGGCTCCATCCCTTCATTCTTTCTGGAGTTATTTCTCCACTGATTTACAGTAGCATATTGGGCACCTACTGACCTGGGAACTCCTCTTTCAGTATCCTATCATTTTGCCTTTTCATACTGTTCATGGGGTTCTCAAGGCAAGAATACTGAAGTGTTTTTCCATTCCCTTCTCCAGTGGACCACATTCTGTCAGACCTCTCCACCATGACCCACCCATCTTGGGTGGCCCCACACGGTATAGCTTAGTTTCATTGAGTTAGACAAGGCTGTGGTCCATGTGATCAGTGTGCCGGCTGTGACGGACCTTGCAGAAGTGTGGCTGAGAGGAGCTACCCCACATCCGAGGTCAGGGGCGGCGGCCAAGAGCGCCAGGCTGCGAGTTTGCAGGAGAGGCTGAGAGGAGCTACACCATGCCTGAGGTCAAGGGCTGCGGCTGAGAGGAGCAGCCCCGTGTCCAAGGAGTTGTTGTTGTGTGAGTGCAGGAGGGCCAAGAGGAGCTAATCCACATTCAAGGTCAGGAGGGGCAGCTGTGAGGAGATACCCCTCGTCCAAGGTAAGGAGCAGTGGCTCCGCTTTGCTGGAGCAGCCTTGAAGAGATACCTCAAGTCCAAGGTAAGAGAAACCCAAATAAGATGGTAGGTGTTGTGAGAGGGCATCAGAGGGCAGACACACTGAAACCATAATCACGGAAAACTAGTCAGTCTGATCACAGGTACCACAGCCTTGTCTAACTCAATGGAACTAAGCCATGCCCTGTGGGGCAGTGTTTTAGGTTAAGGCTTTTCACCAGATAGCTACACCACAGTCTGGTTTGGTATCTCTAGTTAGTTCCTTCAGATTGCCCTGGGGGCAATTCAGGCCTGGCCCTTACTCTAAGCAATGCAGTCTGGGCCTCCCTGCCCAACACCCGCTTGCTAGTGGAGGATGCAAGTGTCTGGGCTCCTTCTTTGCTGGGAGTTGCCTTAGGCAGGTAATCTGTGAGTTTTAATTATTTATTTATTTTTCCTCCTGGTTATGTTGCCCTCTGAGGTTCCAAGGCTTGCCACAGATTCACCAGTAAGAGTGTTTCCTGGTGTTTGGAAACTTGTCTCTTTTTAAAGACTCCCTTCTTGGGATGAATCTCCATCCCTCCCTCTTTGTCTTTTGATCTTTTATATTTTTTTCCTACCTCCTTTCAAAGACAATGGGCTGCCTTTCTGGGTGCCTGATGTCATCTGCCAGCATTCAGAAGTTGTTTTGTGGAATTTGCTCAGTGTTCAAATGTTCTTTCTATAAATTTGTGGGGGAGAATGTGGTCTCTGAATCCTATTCCTCTGCCATCTTAGAACCACCCCCTATATGTATCTTTATGTTATTTCCTTTTGGAACATTTGAAGTATTCATGTATCTCACTATTCCATACCTTAAAAATAATGTACTTTAAGCTTATTTTATTTGTTTCTGATGTATTTTTATTTAATTTTCACTTTCACTATTAACATTTTAGTTTTAATTGTGAAATTTATGATTATTAATAATTTTCACTACATTTATTGACTTCTATGTTCCAGGTACTCTTCTAAATAATTTATATATTTTATTGTTATTTCCAGTACCATATATTATATTTTACAGTTTTTAAGATAATTTCTTATAGTGTCTTTTGACATATGTCTTTGTGTATTTTGTACCTACCATTTATGAAGAATCTAATACATTGTAGGCAGTATAATAGATAGTTTTACATGTATTATTTGAATTTATCTTATTTTATTCTTATAATTTAGATAATATTATTTCAATTTTACAGAAAAGAAAATATTATTCAATCAATTTTTAAAATTTGTCCAAATCTATTAAATAAAAAATGTGGAATTTTAGTTCAGGTTAGTCTGATTTAATATACTTTAATCATGTCTCTGTAGTATACTTCTTATGAAAGGTGGCTACTTGGTCAGTTTGATATGAGCTATGTCCCCCTCCCCCCCGCCCCCCCCCCCCCGCTCCCCTAGGAAATAAACCAGCTAATTCTTAAAATCAGCTCATCAGAGTGTAATCCGAATGAAAGTACAGCCTGAGTTTGTTTTTGTTCTTAACATTCCTGATGCCTAGAATATTGTCTGATGCATACTAATAGCTCATTAAACATATTTAAAATAAATTTTGAAAGAAAAACTGAAATGTACTTCTTCTTACTGTATGAAAGGGGTTCCAGTAGTTTGCTTTTCATTTTGAATATCAAAGAAAACAGCTTTTACTACTGAAGTGGAGATATTTTTAAGTGGTATATTTTTCATTTTATTGTTTCTTTAGCAATTAAAATCATTGCTACTACTTATATAATACCTATTACATGTCAGACAGTATTCTAAGTGTTTTGTTTCTATAAACCAATTTTATCATCTAGCAAAATATAATAGAAGAAAACCTTGTGTTTATCAGTATACCTGGTAAATGAAATGCTCTTGTCCCATTTCAGTGTCCACTTTACTTCTGATAAAACATGCTATTATGTAGACTTCATTGTCAGAAGATAAGTAGTAGACTATACTTATTGTTGAGGTTTGTATGTACTGATTCGGACTTCCTTCTCCCCTTGAAAATTGGATTCACTCATGAAAACTAGAGAATTTATATACTTATTTCTTTTTTAAACTTTTTAGTTTGAGTGAATTTTAGGCACAGCCAAGTTGCAAACACAGTACAGCAATTTTTTGTGTATATTTCTTCTCAAGCTCCCCTAAGCTCAGAACTTTACATAGCCTTACTAAAACGATCAAGATCATAAAAAAATAACATTGGTAATTACCTACAGACCTTATGAAATGGTATCAGTGTTTTCACTGACGATCCTTTTTTTTTTTTTCCTGTTTAATTATCTTATGGAGAATTCCACACTATATTTAGTCAATTGACCTTGGTGTCCTTCTATTGGTCTGTGCTTGTCTTTAATGATCTTGATATTCTTGAAAAGTGGTCACATGTTTTGTTGAATGTCCCTGAATTTGTGTTTTTCTGATATTTTCATGTGATTTGAATGAAGTTGTTCATTTTTGTCAAGGACACCATTGAAATTATATAGTATTCTCAGTTGCTCATATGCTCATATTAAGGGGCTCAGAATGACATTATTCTTTTATTACTTTTTATGAAAGCCTTTATTATTTGGTTACAGTGGCATCTATTAATTGAGAATTTATGGAATGGGGATCAGATCAGATCAGATCAGATCAGTCACTCAGTCGTGTCTGACTCTTTGCGACCCCATGAATCACAGCACGCCAGGCCTCCCTGTCCATCACCAACACCCGGAGGTCACTCAGACTCACATTCATTGAGACAGTGTTGCCATCCAGACATCTCATCCTCTGTCGTCCCCTTCTTCTCTTGCCCTCAATCCCTCCCAGCATCAGAGTCTCCTCCAATGAGTTAACTCTTCGCATGAGGTGGCCAAAGTACTGAACTTTCAGCTTTAGCATCATTCCTTCCAAAGAAATCCCAGGGTTGATCTCCTTCAGAATGGACCGGTTGGATCTTCTTGCAGTCCAAGGGACTCTCAAGAGTCTTCTCCAACACCACAGTTCAAAAGCATCAATTCTTTGGCGCTCAGCTTTCTTCACAGTCCAGCTCTCACATCCATACATAACCACAGGAAAGACCATAGCCTTGACTAGGCGAACCTGGGGTGGGGAAGTATTATTCAAAAACAGAACTAGGAAACTCCTCCTTCACTGCCCCTTTGTTCTGTCTTGCCTCACTTCCAGAGTGGGAATGATCAAGAAGCAACATATACTTGGAAGCTACTTCTACTTGGAGTAGAAGCTACTTCTACTCCAATCATCTCCACCGTAGAGCAATCCTCACCCATCCTTCCCACACTTTATGTTGTATTCATTCTGAAACCAAAGTCATATTTTCAGAGTTTTATGACAAAGTACTTCTCTTTCAGCATGGAGGCACAGAATGAACAAATATATGTTAACAGTACACAAATTATGTCATGTTGTGGAATTTTTTTATCCAAAGTCCCGAACACATTGTGTGGATATCTGGATTTGTTTCATCTGGGTCCAGATCTGAAAGCCCCTCCTTTGTATGGAACTCTGACAGCTTTAGAGCAAATACCAGCCTTGTGTGGCAAATGGAAGAATAATAATGAGAGACTTCTGGTTTCCTGGCTAATACAAATCCTTTACTTTAAAAATAGTGTCAAAAGGTTGCATATGGCTGAAGGAGTAAGAAGATCTTTCTCTGTGAACTTTATTTTCTTGATATTGGCACTAATTCCCTCCCCCCCATTATTCTTAATAGAGAGCTTAATTGGTAGCCTTCATATGCTTGGATTTTATTTTGCTGACCAAAAGAGTAGCATAAATGATGAAGCAATGCTGTTAGTAAAGATACAAATCTTCTTAGGTTGGGCGAGGGAGGAGAGAGCTTGATTAAAGCCCATATAAGTCATTTGTTACTTCTAAAGATGGCAAAAACAAATCCTTTCATGAATAACAGGTTTTTATATTCTGAATTTGAGTTGACTAAGTACAATGAGTAATCATCTGAAATCTTACTATAGCAATATATAGAATCCTCTCAGCTAAAACATAGTATGGATTCTCAAGTCTGGATCAGGAATTCTATTTGTCTAGATCATTTGGGCAACTAACTTTTAAAACAGAATCAGAAAGACAAATTTGCGAGGTATAGTGCTTCAAATTGTGAGAGTTCAGTAACATATTTCTGAGAATGAGGATAGAATTAGATTTATTAAAATATGTGATATGATTTTAGAGTGAATAGTTTGATTATTTTTTCACACATATATACTTCCATAAATATTTCAAAATAAATTTTCTCTTAATTCTCAGTAACTTGGAAATTTAAATATGCAATCAAATCGGAGAAATAATTGCAATTTATGATTTTATTTATATAATAGAATTTCAAAGTATTCAGTGTTTTATAGTTCAGTAATATTAACATATGTTACAAATATTTTTATCAAGTGAATTACTGAAGGATGTAAATAATGGCAAGTTCCACGTGTGCGTGCTCAGTCATGTCTGACTATTTGCAACCCCATGGACTGTAGCCTGCCAGGTTCCTCTGCCTATGGGATTCTCTGAGCAAGACTACTGGATTGAGTTGCTATTTCCTTCTCCAGGGGATCTTCCTGATTCTAGGATCGAACCCATGTCTCCTGAGTCTCTGCATTGGCAGGCAAATTTTTTACCACTTAGCCACCTGAGAAGCCCTGTATATAGATATCAACAAACAAGAGCAATTACAAGAACACTGTTTCTTTCTATAGTTTATGGAGAGCAGCAGTGCATACAACTAAGATTTTCCTTCTGTACCTGCCAATTATTTTTGAACATCTAATTCTGAAACTGTTATTATATTTATAGGTTTCTTCCTTTCTTGTGAACTAGGTAGCCTCATTTTTTTACATCACTTTTGAGCACACACTTGGTGTAGAATCACATTTAGGGTTTTTTTAACAAACTTTTTTTAAAAAAATTTTTGGGCACACCTCACTGCATGTGGGGCCCTAGTTCCTTCCCCAATCAAAGATCAAACCTGTGCCCATTGCATTAGAAGGCAGAGTTTACTCACTGGGCCACTGGAGAAGCCCCTACATTTATGTTTAAGATATTAAAAATGATTTTAATGAAAGCTATTATTCTTTAATGTATTACAGTATGTCAAGTTCATCTGTCCTCCCTTTATTATATTGTTCTCCCACCATTCTAACCCTTGTGAAATATCTTCCATAACATCAATATAAGAATTATCTTGCCAACTCAAATATGCTTAAGAATCACTGGATTCCTAAATAGCTTCATTTTTATTATCCATTCATAATAAATATTTGTGTCATTTGTTTTAGTTTGTCTCTTAACTCTCACTAGATTTTGATGATTCTATAACGTCTTCTCTTTCTCTAATGAGCAATCCTGGAATATTTAGTGGAGCGTATGTATCCTCTAAAGCATTAATCTTGACACAAGATTTTGAATTCTGATTTTATGTCTCTTTTAATGGCAAATCAGCAAAGTATAGGGAGAATGCTTTGATTCCAATAATGTTTGTTTGAATCATAACATAATCACTTGTTGCTGTGTGATTTGTTGCCCAGGACTGACTTCTCTGCCCATTTTTTTTTTTTTTTTTTTTTTACTGTTAGAAGACTTATGATAATTATTGAGGTAACAAAAGTAAAATGTAGCATAGCACCTCAGCCATAGTAAGTGCTCAGTAAATGTTAATCATTCACCAGATCATTTCAGCTCCTAATTAAACAGCTAAAATTTAAGAAATGTGGACATGCTGGGTACAGTGATCTGCACTGAAAAATAAGCCAGAGCAACAAAATACAACGCTCAATCATAATAGCAAGCAAGGAAGCAAGGTCCACAAGCAGTTCAAAACTGTGTGCGAACCTTCAAAGGTAGGCTGAGGAGCTCTGGAAAGGTTGCAGTGACCTGTGCAAACCCAGAGAAGCAGACAGCTTTGCTAAAATAAAAGAAAAGAAATCCTAAGGACACAATAAACTCCAAAATATAAAACAACATTTTTACATAATAGGCTCTTTAGAACTATAAGAAAATATAAAGTATAATCTGTAAATTAGATCAACTTACTTCAAAAGACTCTGATGCTGGGAAAGATTGAGGGCAGGAGGAGAAGGGGGCAACAGAAGATGAGACAATTGGATGGCATCATTGACTCAATGGACATGAGTTTGAGCAAACTGTGAGAGATAGTGAAGGACAGGGAAGGCCAGCATGTTGTAGTCCGTGGGGTCACAAAAAGTCAAATACAACTGAGTGACAACTTCAAATAATTGAACTCAACAGTATTATAAAACTCTTACAGTATAAAACATACTATTAAATATGAAATCTGGAAACTGATTCAATATCAGAAAAATCGTTATATAAGCCACACTGAATTTATCACTTGTCACTCTCCTCCAAAAAATTTAGGTTTTGTTTTTCATTTTGCCTTTCATGTTATATGTCATATATTTGTTTATCTTTGATTGCTTTTGCTTAAGTTGTTTGCTTTGCCTTTCCTCCTCATTTGCATTGGAAGAAATCCAGTTATCCTTTAAATTCCAACTCAAATATTTCTTCCCACAACTGGAAATCTCGTAACATTCTGGATAGAATAAATTTCTTAGTCCATTGTAGTCTTCCTGAACTTTTCACATATCTCACCTTGCTATGACAGGTCCCCACTAAGGTAGAGTGTCTTCTAAAACATAGAGAGTCTTTTAAGAGCAGTGAAAGCTTACCATTTCTCACCCTCAGTACCCCAATACAGGGTGCTGAATAAGGCCTAATCATAGAAGACACAATATAACATGCCCAGGATGGTGAATAACTCTTTTTTAGTAATTGTTTTCTACTTTGTAATTAATGATGGAGTGAAACAAAGGGTTTCAGTTGGATTTTGCTGCTGCTGCGTCGCTTCAGTCGTGTCCGACTCTGTGTAACCCCAGAGACTGCAGCCCACCAGGCTCCCCTGCCCCTGGGATTCTCCAGGCGAGAACATTGGAGTGGGTTGCCATTTCCTTCTCCAATGCATGAAAGTGAAAAGTGAAAGTGAACTCGCTCAGTCATGTCCGATTCTTACAGACCCCATGGACCACAGTCTGCCAGGCTCCTCCAGTTGGATTTTACTTAGATGTAAACACTACAATATCTTTATCTAAAGTGTATCTTCTATCCTCTTTCCCTTTTTCGTTATCTTTTTCTTCTTCATTTTCCTCCATATATTCTACTTTTTTCTATCATGTAAAAATAATGATAGGCTTTTATGTAACCACATGGTGGCAGAAAGAAGAACAGTTTATAACCCAAGATAGACTGTTTTTATTGCATTTGTAAGAACAGAATGAATGTTCAAACTATGAAGCTCTGATGTCCTTCTGTTTCTGTAGACATCAGCAAATGGACCAAATGCATGGAAAACAAAGAATTTGAAAGCAGGAGCCAACAAAAAAGAGCACCTAAATATGTGTGTGTGTGTGTGTGTGTGTGTGTGTGTGTGTTTCTGTAGATATGTTTTGGTATGTAATAGGAAGATCCCCTAGAGTAAGAAAAGGCAACCCACTCCAGTATTCTTGCCTGGAAAATTCCATGGACAGAGGAACTTGGCAAGCTAGAGTCCATGGGGTTACAAAAATTCAGACACCACTGAGCGACTAAACACGCGCGCACACACACACACACTCACTTCTGATAGGAACACAGAAGTGGGAAAATGCAAAGCAAGTACTATTGATGATAAAAAGGAAATATAGAAGTGATTACTTCACATTGAAATTAATGCCAAATTAAAATATATATGTAGTATTTTTTTGCTTTAGTTTCTTAATGTGTGGAAAAACAACAGTGCTTAACATTTATAGAAATATTTATTCTTATTTTTACTCTAAATAAGTAATTTTCTAAATCTTTGTTTTCAATATTTCTTTCATGTCTTCCACTATCTTATGATGGTGCTATTACTGACCTAATTTTACAAATTATTAACCTATGCCACCAAGAGGTAAGAGAACACAGTAAGATATCTATTTTGTCAAGACATTTTTTAAAATAAGTGTAGCACGTATGTGATAGTCTCAGTCATGTGCTGTACTGTAATAAATAGCACCTTTTTTGTGTCCAAATGTATTCAGAAAAAGCAATAGGTTATTCTTCAGTCTATATTTTCTTTAAAGAGCATTATTTGCTTACATTTATTTTTTCATTTGATATGTCAAGTTCTGAAACAATATACTTTAAACATTCATAGAAACTGGTTGGGATTCAAAGGTAATAGAGGCAGAAAAAGGACTTATAATGTGCCTAGTGTGTACAGGTAAAGTGCCAGTTATCTTTACCTGTCTTTTTTATTCTCATCAATCCATAACTTATGGATAATATTAACCTAATTATTAGGCAAGGAACCTGAAACCTAGAGATGTTGACTAACGTATCCGAAACCAAATTTCTAATTAATGAACCATTCTGCAACTGTGCCAATGTCTATGTAACTCCAAACACTTTTTACAGTTTTCAATACCACTCCATGATAAAACTTATTTACATTTTAATTTTCAGCTTGAGTGAAATCGACACCAAAGACCACGATGTAAAGCACCATATATGAAGCCAGAATTCATTGAACACACAAAAATAAAGATGCTATGGTCCACCCTAAAGGATATCACAAATCTAGTAGAAGAGATAGAAAAGATGAAACATGTGCACACATAAACAGTTCTATAAGGTCAAAGTAACAAAAGCTTTAATAATTATATAGATATAGTTATATGTTCATTCTCACTCAGATCATTGAATTATAAATGCTGGAAAGAATGATATACAATAAATCATCCTGAGATACACACACACACACACACACACACAAGAAATAATTTATATATATATAAATTCTTTCTTTCACCCTTTTATATCTATAAATTCTTTCTTCCTCAATAGATTTACTTAACCTATGAATCTCTGTGATTTAAAAAATACTGCTTTATAAAGTTATAAATACATTTTAAGAAGAAGGTTAAAAGTTGGATCAGAAGTAGCATTCTAACTTTGCAGATATCATATTAAAAAAACCTCAAATGCACATAATTTATATATAGTTACTGAGATCCCAGAATCATAAAGTTATTTTACAATTAGAGAGCAGTGGTTATATTGAAGATGAAAACAAACAAAGCAAAACAATAACAAATACAATTAGATTATATCTAAGGAAAAACAGATCCTATCATGATTAGAATACCAAGTTACATGAATTATTTTTCTCTAATTTGGTGAATTTACTTTGCATTAGGAAGGTTACATAGAACATTGAAATATACGGATATGCCAGAAAGTAATCAATTAATAGAAGTAAAAGTAGGAGGAAAGCAAAGAAGTAGGAGAAGTAGAAGTAGAAGTAGAAGTGGAATGGGTAAAGAAAGGTGAAGAAAGGAAAAACAATAATTAGAGTGCAAAAAAACAAACACATTAATTCATTTTGGACATTTTATATCAATCTGAACAAAGATGCTAGCTAGCCCAGGAAGGAGAAAAGAAAATATATAGAAGCAATTTTAATGGTACAAAGTTAATAGTTAATATAAGTAAAATGATTACTACTCATTTCCAGAGATTATAATTCTTTGGAAAATACAATAAAATGCCTTAATCATATCTTTAACTGAAAGATAAAATTATGCTATTTACTGACTGTCATATAAAATTATGAATTCACTTTTCTATATATTTAGTATTAATATTTTTATATCTTTACCAAGATCATGATCTATGAGAGAGATATAGAGAGTAATTAATGTTTCTGTTACACATCAATGGTAAGCAGGAATTGAATTATGCTGACATCAGTCCATGGATAAGCAATTCCTAAGGATGACATATTATCATGCTATTATAATATATTAGTTTATGCACTACAATTAAAAAACAAACCATATTTTTGAAAATTCTACAATAGCCCATGGAGAAAATAAAATATAGTGACAAACATTATGTAGGTTTTTGGTGTTTTATGGTTTCTTCTCTCATCTTTAATGTGTGCCAAATTTTACGACAGATATATTTTTAAGAGTTTATTTTATATTCAAATATAAGAATTCATTTTATGTTTAATTTTATGTTTTAATTTTAAAAATATCCTTTATTTTGAATAAATTATTAATACCACAAAATGATCAAATCTGATTAAACCACTATCATCTTACAGAATAGCCTAACATTATTTGCTAATACCAGTATTTCTAACTAAGATAATAGACATGCATTTTTTTTCTCACTCCTCCACATCTGTTAAATGATTGTGTGGCCAAGACAAAATTTAGGCATAGTTGTTTTTCCTCAGAATAAATGTTCCTAGTATTAATAATATATTGTCTTTTATTCTCTATATATTATGCAATAGACATAACTGTTTATCTTGCCACACCAGCCAATGCCATTTAATCTTGAAAATTAGAGAGAAAAAAAAATAGTAGAAGCTACTGCGTAACTGAGGCTCTATTAGCCAAACAGACCCACAATCTACAGGTATACTTTTCAATAGATGTGTCACTGGTTAAATATCTAGTTCATCCAGGAAAACTGTCTCACTAAACAAGCATCCAAAATTTGCTCAAAATCTCTTCACTTGTACCTAGCTACCCTTTTCCTTGGGTTAGTTTTACTAGTATTTCCATAATATTACACAGGAAAAATCTGGGAATATCTTTAATTTTTGGCAGTCTTTTGTATTTGTTTAAAGCTTTTATTCATTTTTGATGAGTTTTTCTATGCTGGTACTGCAGGCTACCTAGGTTGACATGTCGTGTTCAAATATTGTAGAGCACAGAACCCTACTCTATTCTGGCCAATCTTGTTTCTCCAGCACACTTCAATGTATGGTACTGTATTAATTACTGAGAGATGCAGCAAGAGAAGAATTCTCAATTCCAAAAATTAAAGGTAAAATGTAAACAATTCAGGGAAGAATCTTAAGTTCAAGACTAATCATGATTCCAAATAGCCTAAAATAACACACAAATAGGTGCCTAATATGCTACTGGAGATCAGTGGAGAAATAACTCCAGAAAGAATGAAAGGATGGAGCCAAAGCAAAAAGAATACCCAGCTGTGGATGTGACTGGTGATAGAAGCAAAGTCCAATGCTGTAAAGAGCAATATTGCATAGAAACCTGGACTATCAGGTCCATGAATCAAGGCAAATTGGAAGTGGTCAAACAAGAGATGGCAAGAGTGAATGTCCACATTCTAGGAATGAGTGAACTCAAATGGACTGGCATGGGTGAATTTAACTCAGATGACCATTATATCTACTACTGCAGGCAGGAATCCCTCAGAAGAAATGGAGTAGCCATCACGGTCAACAAAAGAGTCCGAAATGCAGTACTTGGATGCAATCTCAAAAATGACAGAATGATCTCTGTTTGTTTCCAAGGCAAACCATTTAATGTCACAGTAATCCAAGTCTATGCCCCAACCAGTAATGCTGAAGAAGCTGAACGGTTCTGTGAAGACATACAAGACCTTTCAGAACTAACACCAAAAAAAGATATTCTTTTCATTATAAGGGACTAGAATGCAAAAGTAGGAAGTCATTAAACACCTGGAGTAACAGGCAAATTTGGCCTTGGAGTACGGAATGAAGCAAGGCAAAGACTAATAGAGTTTGGCCAAAAAAACGCACTAGTCATAACAAACATCCTCTTCCAACAACACAAGAGAAGACTCTATGCATGGACATCACCAGATGGTCAACACCGAAATCAGATTGATTATCTTCTTTGCAGCCAAAGATGGAGAAGCTCTATACAGTCAGCAAAAACAAGACCAGGAGCTGACTGTGGGTCAGACCATGAACTTCTTATTGCCAAATTCAGACTGAAATTGAAGAAAGTAGGGAAAACCACTAGGCCATTCAGGTATGACCTAAATCAAATCCCTTATGATTATACAGTGGAAGTGAGAAATAGATTTAAGGGACTAGATCTGATAGATAGAGTGCCTGATGAACTATGGAATGAGGTTCATGACCTTGTACAGGAGATAAGGAACAAGACTATCCCCATGGAAAATAAATGCAAAAAAGCAAAATGGCTGAATGAGGAGGCCTTACAAATAGCTGTGAAAAGAAGAGAAATGAAAAGCAATGGAGAAAAGGAAAGATATAAACACCTGAATGCAGAGTTCCAAAGAATAGCAAGAAGAAATAAGAAAGCCTTCCTCAGCCATCAATGCAAAGAAATAGAGGAAAACAACAGAATAGGAAAGACTAGAGATCTCTTCAAGAAAATCAGACATACCAAAGGAACATTTCATGAAAAGATGGGCTCTATAAAGGACAGAAACGTTATAGACCTAACAGAAGCAGAAGATATTAAGAAGAGATGGCAAGAATACACAGAAGAACTGTACAAAAAAGATCTTCACAACCCAGATAATCACGATGGTGTGATCACTGACCTAGAGCCAGACATCCTGGAATGTGAAGTCAAGTGGGCCATAGAAAGCATCACTATGAACAAAGCTAGTGGAGGTGATAGAATTCCAGTTAAGCTATTCCAAATCCTGAAAGATGATGCTGTAAAAGTGCTGCACTCAATATGCCAGCAAATTTGGGAAACTCAGCAGTGGCCACAGGACTGGAAAAGGTCAGTTTTCATTCCAATCCTAAAGAAAGACAATTCCAAACAAAGCTCAAGCTACCACACAATTGCACTCATCTCACACTCTAGTAAAGTAATGCCCAAAATTCTCCAAGCCAGGCTTCAGCACTATGTGAACCGTGAACTTCCTGATGTTCAAGCTGGTTTTAGAAAAGGCAGAGGAACCAGAGATCAAATTGCCAACATCTGCCGGATCCTAGAAAAAGTAAGAGAGTTCCAAAAAAATATCTATTTCTGCTTTACTGACTATGCCAAAGCCTTTGACTGTGTGGATCACAATAAACTGTGGAAAATTCTGAAAGAGATGGGAATATCAGATCACCTGATCTGCCTCTTGAGAAATTTGTATGCAGGTCAGGAAGCAACAGTTAGAAGTGGACATGGAACAACAGATTGGTTCCAAATAGGATGAGTATGTCAAGGCTGTATATTGTCACCCTGCTTATTTAGCTTATATGCAGAGTACATCATGAGAAACAGTGGACTGGAAGAAACACAAGCTGGAATCAAGTTTTCTGGGAGAAATATCAATAACCTCAGATATGCAGATGACACCGCCCTTATGGCAGAAAATAAAGAGGAACTAAAAAGCCTCTTGATGAAAGTGGAGAGTGAAAAAGTTGACTTAAAGTTCAACATTCAGAAAGCGAAGATCATGGCATCTGGTCCCTTCACTTCATGGGAAACAAATGAGGAAACAGTGGAAACAGTGTCAGACTTTATTTTTCTGGGCTCCAAAATCACTGCAGATGTTGACTGCAGCCATAAAATTAAAAGACGCTTACTCCTTGGAAGGAAAGTTATGACCAACCTAGATAGCATATTCAAAAGCAGAGACATTACTTTGCCAACAAAGGTTCATCTAGTCAAGGCTATGGTTTTTCCTCTGGTTATGTATGAATGTGAGTGTTGCACTGTGAAGAAGGCTGAGCGCCGAAGAATTGATGCTTTTGAACTGTGGTGCTGGAGAAGACTCTTGAGAGTCCCTTGGACTGCAAGGAGATCCAACCAGTCCATTCTGAAGGAGATCAGCCCTGGGATTTCTTTGGAAGGAGTTATGCTAAAGCTGAAACTCCAGTACTTTGCCCACCTCATGTGAAGAGTTGACTCATTGGAGAAGACTTTGATGCTGGGAGGGATTGGGGGCAAGAGGAGAAGGGGACGACAGAGGATGAGATGGCTGGATGGCATCACTGACTCGGTGGACATGAGTCTCAGTGAACTCCGGGAGTTGGTGATGGACAGGGAAGCCTGGCATGCTGCGATTCTTGGGGTCCCAAACAGTCGGACGTGACTGAGTGACTTATCTGTTTTATATATATATATATGAGCATGTGTGGAATGTTTCAGGGACCTCAAATTAATTAATTACATACTTAGTAGAATTATTCTGATGAGAGAAGTGGAAATTTCAACATCAATTAAAAAAAAGAAATAAATGTGAAGATGGCAAAGAAGACTTTTGACTTTGATTTAAACATATAAGTGGCAAGTCATAAGCTTACAAATTAAAAAACTTGGCAGTTTATGATTTTGATTTTGAGGTAACACTTAAATCACAGCCCAGCAACTAATTAATCAGTAAAACTTCCCAATATAATTGGAGACCATTAAGTAGTTTAGATCTTACAGCTCTCTGTGCAGAAAAACTGGATTGAATATGGTTTTTCAATAATATTCCACTGAAAGTTATTTTTCAAAGCCTTTCAAATGATTTAAAAATGCCCACCATTTAAAAATATTTAAATAGTAAATATTAATTAAATAGGAACTGATTTAAATATGTGGTATTTCCAAAGCTTACACAAAAATTTTAGCTAATTTCTCATTTACTAAAAGTACTTTGATATCAATGTTTTCTTCACATTCAAGTTCAAAATGTAATTACAGATAACAATGTAAATATGTGTTCAAGGAAATACATACACAACCTCTAAGGCTTTCCTTTTAATTATGAATTTGCATCTACAACTTTCCTTTCCTCCTACTTGTCATTTTTGGGATGTCTCTTCTTAGGGCTGTCATCCTCTATTCTCTCATTGAATCAGGTCAAATGAACCAAGGTTCCATTCATTTCTTGGAGTATTTTAGTCATGAAACTATCTGAAAGGTTATCAATCTTTCCTTCACTCTCTGACTTTTTAACTGGCATACTTAATCAACAATGCTGACTGTTTTGGGAATGGCAGCTTGAAATTCTCCAAAGGAAAGACATCTCTCCATTCAATTCATCCCACTGTAACCCATTCTAAAGGAGCTAATCTTGCCTATCACAGTGAATTCTTTAGGTTACTAAGCTCATAATTAAAAGTCTTCACTAATGACATGGTAATTGCTTTAATGGATTTCCAATGAAGTGTGAAGTTCCCTGCTGATATGTCAACAAAATATGAAGCATTGTGAGAAAATGAGGTAAAGCAGAATTTAGAGTTAGAGGAGACCTTGAAATCATCCAGGGTAATGTTCTCATATTAGTAAAGAAAAAAACAGACCCAAAGAGGTGAAGTGTGTTGTAGAAGGTCATTACACTGAGTGGAAACTATAAATGTCCTAACTCTTACCACAGGGATTTTTTTCCAACTCATTGCCTATTAATTTTGACCTGATTTTTATTTATGTTTTCTATATATCAAGAAAAACTTTCCTTTATATTTTTACATTTTATCAATGGAAATATGTTTAATCTATCAATAAAAGTGTACATATGAGAAAACATTTTGTCCCATTAATTTTATCAGAGAGTAAAAGATAAAACTTTCTACTTTCATTGAATGAAAATCTAGATCTGAGAATTTCATGGTTGGGTATATCCAGAATAAACATCTTTAGAAGTCAATGAATGAAGAGAGTTTTGAGGAAATCTTGGATCAATCTCATTATTAAAAGTTTGGTATATGAAATTACTGGCTTTCTCTGGTGGCTCAGCAGTAAAGAATCCACTAATAATGCAAGAGACCCAGGTTTTATCCCTAGGTAGGGAAGATCTCTGGATAAGGAAATGGCAACCTACCCTAGTATTCTTACCAAAGAAATCCCATAAGAGAGGAGCATGGTGGACTACATACAGTCCATGGAGTTGAAAGAATCAAACATGATTTAGCAACTAAACCACCACCATCATATGAAATAACTAAATTTTGTTTATACTTGTGTAACATTAAAATGTTTA
The DNA here is from genome assembly GCA_935064755.1 of Tragelaphus eurycerus. Classification (NCBI taxonomy): domain Eukaryota; kingdom Metazoa; phylum Chordata; class Mammalia; order Artiodactyla; family Bovidae; genus Tragelaphus; species Tragelaphus eurycerus. The sequence goes on along the minus strand of CAKXYN010000004.1, from coordinate 36,446,008 downwards.
AAAATATTTCCAGTTATTATAGTCTTATAACTGTGAAAGGAGATAGAATACATATGAGAAATTTTCAGAGCATAAAACTGAGAGAAGAGTTAAGCTTACTTATGGTGAAAATTTAAAACCTGAATTCCTCACTCTAAGGGTAAGGCATGCAAAATAAATAGGCACAGAATTTTGCAGAAGCCATTTAATACCCAGTTTCAGTGCATAATCCTTAGTGAAGGAATAAGAAAGAATTTCTTCAGTGTGAAATCATGTTACATTCCTTAGAAATCTAAGCAAAGACTATAAGAGTTTTCTTTCATTTTGCTTTGCCTCAAGTTGCCAAAGAGTATTGTCCATTTTTGACTCAGAAATTCCCCCACAACATGGAGTCGGTTGAGAAGTCCTTGTAAACCTTTTATAAATTCAAGTTACAGATTATATATTCATCTGCTTCCAAAATAAGCTAAAGAATATAATCTCAAGTATTGAGAGATACTTGTCAGAAATAACAAGTAATTCCTACCGACTCCAGAAACTAAAAACCGTAGAGAATTAAAGCTGATAAGCATGTTATCTCTCTTAACCTAGTGTGTTTTATTTTAGACAAGAATGATATTCTTCTTACCTACTTTCATTTAAGAAACATTTTAAGAATGATAATTATCATTTTACAAAGTTTTGCACAAAGTAAGTCACCATTTAAATGCAAATACTTTATTATCACTGTGTCAGTACCTTAGCTCATGTATAGAGTAAGCAGTTACTGCTTCCTCACTTATATCTAGCTTTAGATGGTGTCTCATGCTGTTAAGCTAACTGTTAGGCTGTTTCATTTTCCCACTTGATGAGGGAAAGTGATGTTAATTTTAATTGGATTGCTGTATTTCATTACTTTGTTAATTTGTCTCTTTATATTTCTTTTCTGATGAATTTCATCAGAAATCAGCTCCAAAATAGAGTCTATAGTGGAGATTCTTCTATAATTTGACAAAATGTAAACATTCACTTATAAGCTTAAAGGATCTGTTGAAATCCTTGAATGAAAGAAAAAAATTGTATTATGTTTGATTGAATTATGCAACCTAATAAATTATACTTTCTCCAAAAAGCAAAAATTCCATGTCCTTCGTTTTCCCTCTATGTACATTCTTTCTTTTGGCCCTAAAACAATCAAAACATCATGGCACCTTCTGGCTAACTGTCTGTACTTGGTCTTATCTTAGTTCACCTTTCCTTAATTCTTTATCTTCATTGGAATAACTACTTTTGAAAGGTGAGTCTATTAAATGTGGATGAGGAAATAATCCACATAGCTCATTAGATTTATAAAACAAATATGAAAAATAATGCAAATAAATAACCAGGCAACATGGGTATATTATATTACTAGGAGGTATCACTCAAATTCAGGGATGTAGACCTTCATCTTCCAAAACAATATAATCCTTCTCAAAGAGGGGCATATGGCCCTGTGACATTATGCATTTACCTCATATGCAGAACAGCTGAAATAAAGCTCAGTCATTACACTGGGCTTGGGTATTTCTACTGGTTGATCCACTTGTGTATGAAGCCAGCAGTTAACAGTGGTCCAATCTTTCCCTTTGCCAAACACACACACATACATGCATACATGCATGCACGCACACACACACACACGGGGCACACAAACACACATTCAGAAAGCTCCTCTGTATGACCTCTGACATTCATTTGTAGAACAATGGACTGCTCCTAAATTTTGTTTCAGCTTAGTCATAGCTGCCTGGATCTGCCAACAGATGATCGGAGCATGCTGGGTGATTCTGCTCCTTCCTTTCTGAACCCTGAAGGTCTTTGTAAGCCTAGATTTAATTCTCCTAGAATAATCAAAGTCCTTTTTAAAACAGATAAAGAATAAATCTCACCAATAACCATGGCTTTCATGAACTGTGAAAATTTTTCATAACTTTTCACTGTTTACCATAAACTTCTGCAAAGACAATAAAATACTGAAATTCTCAAATATCTTTTTCATTTAACTTTTTTCCCTGATCAAAAACTCTAACACATACACTGAAAAACAGAAAGAGAGGATAAAAATGATGGTGATATAATGAGGAAATGACTACAATTATTTGCAGCCTATTTCTGCAGCCCAGGAATCTGAATTGGCTTTGTGTTCAGCTTTGCCAATAGTAATGTGATGGAATTACTGTTGCATTAGATCTAAATCTAAGCTGGTAAAGTATTCAGGTATGTCTGTTCTCACTCTTGGCACTCTGAAAAGATAGCCATATGAAGGAGAGGCTAGCCTGCTAGAAGATCAGAAGGCCAGCTGGCAACTGATCTGTAGTTAATTGCAGCTTCATGCATGAGCCCCACCTTGATCAGCTAATCCAGCTTGGTTCATCAAAATATCAATCTAAACCCAGCCCCATTTTCCAAGCCATAGAATAGTAAACTAAACTTTAGTTGCTGTTTTATGGCACTAAATTTTGGGTGAGTTGATGTATAGCAAAACAATGGATATAATAAGTTCAACATTCCTAAGACCGGTATGGTATATTTAGTCAGATTTCTCAAAGATTTCTAATATAGGCAGAGCACAGGGTAAAAATTGTTCCCTTCATCATGCCAAAACACATAAGGGTAAGTGATAGATACTTTCATAAACAACATTTTAAAAGAAATTTTCTTAAATAATAACATTTTAAAAACAACAATAAAATGATTGAGAATGTATTGATTACATGTTGATGCGAATATCCCAGATTCCTGAGAGTTTAGTCAATTAAAGTTCATGGAACCATATCACTGAACAATGCTGCAAAGCAAAGATCTTCACTATTGTATTGAAATTGCATAATTTTATAGTATAGGACATAATACAAAGTATAAGGTCTTTATACCAACATAAAACAGGAAGTCTAAAAAAAGTCAATTGAAAGTGTAGGGAGAAGTTGGATATGCAGGCCATTATTACATAAACTAGAAATTACCTGAAGCAATAATTTAACAACTCTGCTCATATTAATGATATCAGGGGATATTTAATAATGACAAATGTTCAGATCTCAAGTTTTGTATTTCCTCAGAACAATGCTCTCACTGTATCTAGCTCCTTGATGGGTAACATCAATAACTGCTTGAGTCTTTTGTAGTACCCAACTATCAATGGGCAAAGTTTTCCTACTAAAATGAAAGCCAGGCACAAATAACAATTCTCAACACTGTTATAGTACTTAGTTTTCATTATATTGATAGAACTCTTTTAGAAAATGCGGCTCAAAAGAAAAGCCAAGTATAACATTTTATAATCAACCTAAGAGGTAGAGGATAAAAAGCAGTCCAAGTTGTTATTTAAAGATTTCTTGAATAAATGAAAGTGCACCAAGAAACTTTGTAAATGACCATCCATTCAGTTTATAAATTCATAACAGAACTTTATGGAGAAAAGACTGCTGTGTCATTAAATAAATTATTGATAAATATAATTATATATGAATGTCAGTATTTTAAAATTTTGGAATTCACTTCACCGTCTTAATAACAAATTAAAAGCTGTTAAATTCAACTATTATTGGATTTATAAGAGTGTGATGAACACGGGCAGACTTACTATACAACTGCAGAAACTGAGTCAATATGATTTTAGTGAAAGAATAAACAGATGAATGCAACAGAATAAGGAACCTCAAAACAGACCCACATAATTTAACTAACTGATCTTTGACAAAGAGTAAAGGCAATGTAGATGAGCAACAATAGCCTATAGAACAAATGATGGAGACCGCAGGACACCTGCAGGCACACACACACATGCACAAAAGGAGTTTAGACCCAAACCTTATCAAAATGGATTAGAGGCCTAAATCCAAAGTATAAAACTAGAAGATAATCAAAAGAAAACCTAGACGATTATGGATATAACAATGACTTTTTAGATATAACACCAAAATCATGATATGTGAAATAAATAATGGAAAACCTAGACTTAACTAAAATGAAAAGCTTCTGCTTTGCAAAAGACAATGTCACAAGAGGGATAGAACAATCCATAGGCTCAAAGAAAATATCTATGAAAGACATATCTGATAAAGGACTGTTACCCAAGACATGCAAAGAACTCTTAACATTCAACATTAAGAAAACAAGCAAGCCAATTAAGAAAAAAGTCAAAGACATCTCATTAAAGAAGATATTCAGATAGCAAATAAGCATGTTAAAGATGCATCATAAGTCATCAGGAAAGTACAAAATTAAATCACTGAGATACCACTACACACCTATTAAATGGGCAAAATCTAAAACCTTTACAAAAGCCAAATCCTGGTGTGGCTGGAGAGCAATGCTACTGCTAAGTCGCTTCAGTTGTGTCCGACTCTGTGCGACCCCATAGACAGAAGCTCACCAGGCTCCCCCATCCCTGGGATTCTCCAGGCAAGAATACTGGAGTGGGTTGCCATTTCCTTCTCCAATGCATGAAAGTGAAAAGTAAAAGTGAAGTCGCTCAGTCGTGTCCGACTCTTAGCGACCCCATGGACTGGAGCCTACCAGGATCCTCCATCCATGGGATTTTCCAGGCAAAAGTACTGGGGTGGGGTGCCATTAGGACCTCTCATTGATAGTAGGAATATACAATGATACAATTGTTTGGCTATTTCATTTTTTAAAATTTTATTTGTTTATTGTCTGCAACAGCTCTTAGTTTTGGCATGTAGAATCTTTAGTTTCATCATGTAAACTCTTACTTTTTGGCATGTGAAATCTAGTTCCCTGAGAAGGATCAAACCTAGACCCCTTGAATTGGGAGTACAGAGTCTTAGCCACTGGACCACCAGGGAAGTAGAGGTTTGGCTATTTCTTACAAAACTAATCATATGCTTACCTTACAATCTAGTATTCACATTCCTTGGTAGCTGCCTCCATAGTTAAAACTTTATGTCTACACAAAATCTGCACGTGAATGTTTATAGTAGTTTTATGCATAACTGTCAAAACTTGAAAGCAACTAAAATATCCTTTAGTAGATAAATGGATAAAGAAAATTTGGTCTATCCACACAACAGAATATTATTTAGAGCTAAAAATAAATGAGATGTTAGGCCATGAAAAGACATGACAAAAATTTAAATCCATATTACTAAGTGAAAGAAGCCAATCTGTAAATGATACATACTATAAACTTCCAGAAATATGATATTCTATAAAAGACAAAGCAATGGAAAGAGTGAAAAGATCAGTGGTCGCCAAAAGTTGCATGTTCAGGGAAAATGAATAGACAGGGCACAGGGGATTTTTACAGCAATAAAAAATGCTTCATAATTCTATAATAATGTATACATATCATTATAAATTTGTCCAAACCCATAAAATGTACAACACTGAGAGTGAACGGTAATATAAACCATGGACTTTGGATGACTTTGAAGTGTCAGTGTAGGTTCATCAATTGTCAGAAATGCACCACTCTTGTGGGGATGTTGATAGGTGTGGAGGCTATGCATGTGAGGGCAGAAGGCATATAGGAAACCTTTTCTGCTCAATTTTGCTGTGAATCTTATGCTGATCTAAAACCAAAACCAAACAACAACAACAACAAAAACCAAATCTGTTTCTGCTTATTGTTCTATAGTTCCTGTTTTAGGCTTATTCCAAAACAGGAATGGCCTTATTTTCTGGTCTAAGCTTAATCTTGGTTATTTTTTAAAAGCAATGAGGTAAACAATTTCTCAAAAAAGTCTTTTCACTTCCTGTAAAAACAAATATTAAGACAAATAAACCAAAAAATCAGCCCTTTTTCTCCAAATTTTTGTAGTTTGATGGCATTTCTGCCTCCCTTCTCTTTCCTATACTCCCATATTCCCTATCTTCTTTCCTTTATTCCTCCCTCCTTTCCTCTCTTCCTTCCTTCCTTCTTCAAGTTCTGGATCCTTGCACTCAAGAAGGTCTACATGTATGCTCGATTGCTCAGTTGTATCATGACCCCATGGACTGTAGCCTGCCAGGCCCCTCTGTCCATGGGATTTCCTGGGCAAGAATACTGGAGTGAGTTGCCATTTTCTTCTCCAGGGGATCTTCCCAACCCATGGATCAAACACGTGTGTCCTGAGACTCCTGCATTGGCATGCTGATTTCTTACCACTGAGCCACCTGTGAAGCCCTGCTGCTGCTGCTGCTGCTGCTGCTAAGTCGCTTCAGTCATGTCCGACTCTGTGCGACCCCATAGACGGCAGCCCACCAGGCTCCCCCGTCCCTGGGATTCTCCAGGCTAGAACACTGGGGTAGGTTGCCATTTCCTTCTCCAATGTATAAAAGTGAAAATGAAGTCGCTCAGTCGTGTCCGACTCTTAGCGACCCCATGGACTGCAGCCCACCAGGGTCCTCCGTCCATGGGATTTTCCAGGCAAGAGTACTGGGGTAAAGCCCTGAGAAGGTCTAATACATATACTAAAAAATTGAAGGAAAATATTGGTAGAGTTTTCAAACTCAGATAACTTATCTTATTGGTAGTACTTTGGTGCAGTCATTTGCTTCTTTTAATAGAATTATGAACAAAAAGTGAACATGCCATGAAGGGTCATGGTGGAGAGTTCTGACAAAAAAGTGATCCACTGGAGAAAGGAATGGTAAACCACTTCAGTATTCTTGCCTTGAGAACCCCATGAACAGTATGAAAAGGCAAATATTTAGGACACTGGAAGATGAACTACTCAAGTTTGTAGGTGCCCAATATGCTACTGGAGCTCAGTGGAAAAATAACTCCAGAAAAAATGAAGAGACAGAACCAAAGCCAAAACAAAACACCTGGTTGTGGATGTGACTGGTGATAGAAGCAAGGTCCGAAGCTGCAAAGAGCAATATTGCATAGGAACCTGGAACATTAGGTCCTTGAATCAAGGCAAATTGGAAGTGATCAAACAGGAGATGGCAAGAGTGAAAATCGACATTTTGGGAATCAGTGAACTAAAATGGATTGGAATGGATGAATTTAACTCAGATGACCATTATACCTACTACTGTGTGCAAGAATCCCTTATAAGAAATGTAGTAGCCACCACAGTCAAAAAAACAGTTTGAAGTGCAGTACTTGGATGCAATCTCAAAAACGACAGAATGATCTCTGTTCATTTCCAAGGCAACCCATTCAATATCACAGTAATCCAAGTCTATGCCCTGACCAGTAATGCTGAAGAAGCTGATATTAAATGGTTCTATGAAGACATACAAGACCTTCCACCCAAAAAAGATGTCCTTTTCATTATAGGGGACTGGAATGCAAAAGTAGGAACTCAAGAAAGGCCTGGAGTAACAGGCAAATTTGGCCTTCAGTACAAAATGAAGCAGGGCAAAGGCTAACAGAGTTTTGCCAAGAGAATGTGCTGGTCATAGCAAACATCTTCCAACAACACAAGACAAGATTCTACACATGGATAGCACCAGATAGTCAATACTGAAATCACATTGATTATATTCTTTCTAGCCAAAGATGGAGAAGCTCTATACAGTCAACAAAAAAGAATAATGGAGTTCACTGTGGCTCAGATCATGAACTCCTTATTGCCAAAATCAGACTTAAATTGGAGAAAGTAGGGAAAGCCACTAGATCATTCATGCATGACCTAAATAAAATCCCTTATGATTATACAGTGGAAGTGACAAATAGATTCAGGGAATTAGATCTGATAGAGTGCCTGATGAACTATAAACTGAGGTTTGTGACATTGTACAGGAAACAGGGATCAAGCCCATCCCCAAGAAAAAGTAATTCAAAAAAGTGAAATGGTTGGCTGAGGTACCTTACAAATAGCTGTAAAAGAAGAGAAGTGAAAACCAAAGGAGAAAAGGAAAGATATATCCATTTCAAGGCACAGTTCTAAAGAATACCAAGAAGAGATAGGAAAGGCTTCCTCACTGATCAGTGCAAAGAAACAGAGAAAAGCAATAGAATGGGAAAGACTAGAGATATCTTCAGGAAAATTAGAGGTACCATTTCTTGCAAAGATCGGCACAATAAAGGACAGAAATGGTATAGAGCTAACAGAAGCAGAAGAATTGAGAAAAGGTGGCAAGAATACACAGAAGAACTATACAAAAAAGATCTTCATGACCCAGATGTATGATCACTCACCTAGAGCCAGAGATCCTAGAATCTGAAGTGGGCTTTAGGAAGCATCACTACAAACAAAGCTATTGCAGGCAAAGGAATTCCAACTGAGCTATTTCAAATCCTAAAGATGATGCTTTTAAAGTGCTGCACTAGGTATGCCAGCAAATTTGGAAAACTCAGCAGTGGCCACAGGACTGGAAAAAGTCAGTATTCATTCCAATCCCAAAGAAAGGCAATGCCAAAGAATGGTCAAACTATGCACAGTTGTACTCATTTCACACTCTAGTAAAGTAATTCTCAAAATTCTCCAAGCCAGACTTCAACAGAATGCAAACTGTGAACTTTCAGATGTTCAAGCTGGTTTTAGAAAAGACAGAGGAACCAGAGATCAAATTGCCAACATTTGTTGGATTATTGAAAAAGCAAGAGAGTTTCAGAAAAAATACCTATTTTTGCTTTATTGACCATGCCACAGCCTTTGACTGTGTGGATCACAATAAACTGTGGAAAATTCTGAAAGAGATGGGCCTACCAGACCACCTGACCTGCCTTTTGAGAAATCTGCACGCAGGTCAGGAAACAACAGTTAGAACTGGACATGGAACAACAGACTGATTCCAAATAGGAAAAGGAGTATGTCAAGGCTGTATATTGTCACACTGCTTATTTAACTTATATGCAGAGTACATCATTTGAAATGCTTGGCTGGATGAAACACAAGCTGGAATCAAGATTGCCAGGAGAACTATCAATAACCTGAGATGTGCAGATGACACCACCCTTATGGCAGAAAGTAAAGAGGAACTAAAAAAGTCTCTTGATGAAAGTCAAAGAGGAGAGTGAAAAAGTTGGCTTAAAGCTCTATATTCAGAAAACGAAGATCATGGCATCTGGTCCATCACTTCAGGGGAAATAGATGGGGAAACAGTGTCAGACTTTATTTTTTGGGGGCTCCCAAATCACTACAGACGGTGACTGCAACCATGAAATTAAAAGACACTTACTACTTGGAAGGAAAGTTATGACCATCCTAGACAGCATATTAAAAAAAACAGAGAGATTACTTTGCCAAGAAAGGTCCATCTAGTCAAGGCTATGATTTTTCCAGCAGTCATATACAGATTTGAAAGTTGGACTATAAAAAAGCTAAGTGCCAAAGAATTGATGCTTTTGAACTGTGGTGTTGGAAAAGACTCTTGAGAGTCCCTTGGACTTCAAGGAGGTCCAATCAGTCCATTCTAAAAGAGGTCAGTCCTGAATTTCATTGGAAAGACTGATGTTGAGTCTGAAACTCCAATAATTTGGCCTCCTGATGTGAAGAACTGACTCATTTGAAAAGACGCTTATGCTAGGAAAGACTGAAGGTGGGAGAAGAAGGGGATGACAGAAGATGAGGTGATTGAATGGCATCACTGACTCAATGGATATGGCTTTCAGTTAACTCTGGGCATTGGTGATGGACAGGGAGGCATTGTGTTCTGCAGTCAATGGGGTTGAAAGTGTCAGACACAAGTTAGCAACTGAACTGAATGAAGTGAAGCTGAATTAAAGATGTATAGATAATTGATAAGCATCATTCTGTTTGTTGCAATATCTGAAATAGATTGCTTTATGACATGATCAAATTTTTTACATTTTCTCTTAAAAAGAGAAAATATAAATATCTATATGCTTCCCCAAGAGATTTTTTGGGGGGCTTGGTGCTTTGGCTTAATAAAAGGGGTATATGAGAATATTCAGAAAGGGAAGCATTCTCTTCTGTAACTTCTCCATTAGAAAGATGGCTTCAAATCAAAATATAATTATCTGAGCTGGTTCACTGGATCTGACATGAGTTTTGCTCAGTAACACAGAAACAAACATTTAACTGTCTAATACCATCTCTTGTAATTCCAACAGATTTTAAGCAGGAAAGAAGAGATTCAAATTCAGCTCAAAAAATAATAACGGTGAGGTAGAAAAATATTAGGTAGTCAGTGTAGTGTTAAAGCCTCAGTTTCTTCTTTTAAAACTTCAATTCTAATTTCTACTTATTCACTCATATAAATTTCTTTCTCCAGTAATTATAATTATACTCATTGTTGCAGTTTTCTTGACATTAAAAGGAATGCTTCCCTAGCTTGGAGATCATAGAACACTCAAATCCCTGACAGGACAGTCAATAACTGATTTACAACTTATCAAGAAAAAAAATACCAGTAAACCATCAACATTAAGACATACATCTGGTCCTTAAACAATGGCCTGAGGTCATGGGAAAAGGTCAGGGGTTGGACTCAGTGTCTTAGGAAAACTCATGGATGGAGAGATCAGAAAAGCCCATAAAATTGAGGAATTATGCATGATGACTTTTAAACTGATTGGTCAGGGATTGCACATGTCGGGACCCCTGTATGTGTGTGTTAGTCAACTAAAACTTAAGTTTTTATAGACTTATTTCTTTTGTATTACATGCCTTATCTTCTTCCTGATGAAAGTGAAGTGAAAGTGTTAGTCACTCAGTGACCCCATGGACTGTAGCCCACCAGGCTCCTCTCCATGGGATTCTCCAGGCAAGAATACTGGACTGGGTTGCCATGCCTTCCTCCAGGGGATCTTCCTGACCCAGGAATCGAACACGGATTTGTTGCTTTATAGGCAGATTCTTTACCTTCTGAACTACCAGGGAGGCCATCAGGACCCCTAAGCCAAGCAAAAACAAACAAGTCAATAATAAACTGTTGTGATTCACACTGTTTTGGGGCACTTCTCCCCCTCTTAGTGTCTCTGCTGAGAGTTTTGTAGTTCTACTCTCTGAAATAAAACTCTGCCTGATGAGTATCTGCGTGTCCATGGATTCCATTCTTTGGTTTCATGGAAAAAAGCTCAGATTCCCATTTCAATGGGAAGGGTGCCTATTGTTCCTAACTGGCAAAACCAGAATCATCTGAAAAGGAGAAAGATCACTAACTCAGTATGGGTTAATCAAACCACTAAGGGGAAAAAAAAGTTTCAATGAAACTGCTTATTTCATGTGAGGAATACTTTTCACAGGTGGGAAGATTGAAAAAAAAAAAAAAAAACTGGTCACTCGCATAAAATCTCATTCTTGAAGGGCTTACTCTTGTTGAGTCCAAGAAGTTTAGAAGAAAATATGAATAGTCATGTGGCCCAACTCTGAGGAATTGCTCAGTATAGGTCAAAGAGGTGATAATCCCTCCACTGGAGAATGTTAGAGGTTTTCTCCTGAAAGACTGGGAGGCAAAGTTTCTAAAGGCTTGGAAAATGAGTGGGTGGTAAGATACCTGAGAAGAAAGACAAAGGTCAGGATTGTGTAACTAACTGAGAATTCAGTTGTTGCCAAAGTGTAAAACTGGGGATCCTCTTTTATTCTGTAACATAATGGAATTGTCTGCACTATCAAGTTTTCTAAGCATTGTTTCTAATACATACTTTTGTGATTACCTTGAACTTTCTGTAAAACCTCATATTAGTAATACGTATTCAACATAACCTGGACCATAAAATCTCATGAAAGTCATTCGGACAAGAAGTGAGCAATAAGCTAATAACTCTAATTTTGAGGAAATTGTTGATGGTAAAGAAGGAAATAAAAAAAACCTTTGCCTCTTTTCATCAAATGTAACTCAGCATAATCCAGTGTCATTAAGAATGACAGAGGAACTGACAGTCTGTAGATGCTCATAAAATCAAGCACTTTAGTTCAGTTCAGTCGCTCAGTCATGTCCAACTCTTTGCGACCCCATGAACCGCAGCACACTAGGCCTCCCTGTCCATCACCAACTCCTGGAGTCCACTCAAACCCATATCCATTGAGTCGGTGATGCCATCCAACCACCTTATCCTCTGTCGTCCCATTCTCCTCCTGCCCTCAATCTTTCCCAGCATCAGGGTCTTTTCCAATGAGTCAGCTCTTTGCATCAGGTGGCCAAAGTGTTGGAGTTTCACCTTCCACATCAGTCCTTCCAACTGATCTCCTCTAGGATGGATTGGTTGGATCTCCTTGCAGTCCAAGAGACTCACAAGAGTCTTCTCCAATACCACAGTTCAGAAGCATCAATTCTTCTGGGCTCAGCTTTCTTTATAGTCCAACTCCCACATCCATACATGACCACTGGAAAAACCATAGTCTTGACTAGATGGACCTTTGTTGGCAAAGTAATGTCTCTGCTTTTGAATATGCTATCTAGGTTGGTCATAACCTTCCTTCCAAGGAGTAAGAATCTTTTAATTTCATAGCTGCAATCACCATCTTAAGAGTCTGTAAGTAGATTGATAGCCACAGTCTCACCTATTCCAAAATTAAAAATGAATAAGAAAAGTGCTTGACTTTGTACAACCAGTTTATAATAATCGTCAATCATATTTTTAGGGAAATAGACACTATTCTTCTTTATCCAGTTGTCCTGCCCTCTCCCCCACCAATAAATACATCCTCAGTTGGAAACACTGGAAAGCAATAAGATCAATTTTATTTTTTTAGCTCTAGAAAAACAACCCTTGCCCATAGGTATAAGAAATGCAAAATTATTATAAACATTCCACCATTTACTTTTTAACACTATATATTTTAGCCACACACTACTGATTTTTAAGACTGCCAGTGGACAAGCTGTTTCTCAGATTTGAGGATTTACCATGTTCAATTAATTTAATAATTCAATTTTAACATTATTATATTTCACAGAGAAATAGTAGTATCATCATATATAATTTTATAATAAAATGAAGAATGTCCATAACAAGTTAAGCTAAATAATATGTACTGTAATTGGATATATTTTACCCCAATGACAGATATTATTTGCCATTACTGTCAATTGCAGAACAGTGCTCAATAATAAAATCTACAAGTAAAAGAAAAAAAATGTTTTAGCTATGGGAATATAAAAAAACGATGAATTGTGTCCACAGTAATGTTGATCTTGTTGATGCTCTTTATTCTCTAGTCCTTCCTTCAAAGCCAATAACCCTCAGGTGTCTTGCTACTCTTTGTTTTCTTCGGTTGCTTTTACCCCACTGGAGGGTTATGCAATGCTTCCGCAATGAAGGGAACAAAGGCTCAGCATGGCATGGTCTACTGTGATCAGGGGTCATTTTGTCTTCAGCACTGAGATGAGTGGGAGGGGCAGAGGAATTGGCCTGGAATCAAGCCAAAGCCCAGAGCTTTGTAATCCCAGTTAAGTATTTTGCTTGTCATCCAATAAGCAATGAGAAGCCATGTTAGGGTTTTGTTTAAAACAGAAAAGTCTCATGATGAGTTTTCCATTTAAAAAGAACATTTCTGGGAGGGAGTTTCAGAGGGAAGGGACGCATGTATTCCTATGGCTGATTCACACTGATGTCTTACAATGAAAGTGAAAGTCGCTCAGTTGTGTCCAATGCTTTTTGACCCCATGGATTGTCCATAGCATTCTCCAGGCCAGAATACTGGAGTGGGTAGCCTTTCCCTTCTCCAGGGGATCTTCCTGACTCAAGGATGGAACCAGGGTCTCCTGCATTGCAGGCGGATTCTTTACCAGCTGAGCTATCAGGGAATTTTGACAGAAACCAACACAATACTGAAAAGAATTTATCCTCCAATTAAAAAAACAAATGAATTTTTAAACAGGACTTTTCTGTGTACAATGGAGTGAGTGATTTGAAGGGGAGCAAGGCTGGATTTAAGAAGACCAGTTAGGAAGCAGTAATGTAGTTAAGGAGTAATACTGGCTTCTGAGATTGGTTTTAATGGAAAATAAGATAAATATAAGAGATACTTAGGGAGTAAAAACTATTGTTCTTATAATATGAGGATCAGGGTTAATGTAATACATTCAGGATACATCCTAATGTTTACTTTAACATGGAATGTGTTCTTACCTGGGTTCAAGAACTCAGAATACCTTCAGAAAAAAACAGTATGAATTTCATACAGACTTGCTGAGTTTGAGATATCTTAACTTTAAGTATAGAACGTAAGGTGGAGGTTGAATGTATGGATGTGGAGATGAGAAATTTGGATTGACAGTAAGTAAAGCATTGAGAAAGGTTTATATACCCAAAGACCTACCTGTGAAATGAAAGTATCTCATTTCTTAACTGAGTTTGCATAAATTTAATTATTAGTGAGACTGAGTTTTACAAAATGTTTGTGTATCTTTAATGATAACTGCCTCTCTATATCTCAGTTATTTTTATTTCAATAAAATATAATTTTGTTGATATGCAACAGAATAGATCAACAATGTTTGACATTAGATGCTAATTTTCTAAATTAACATGAATGAATGAATATTTTTTTTATTTTTTATTTTATTTAACTTTACAATATTGTATTGGTTTTGCCATACATCAAAATGAATCCACCACAAGTATACACGTGTTTCCCATCCTGAACCCTCCTCCCTCCTCCCTCCCCATACCATCCCTCTGAGTCATCCCAGTGCACCAGCCCCAGTTTTATAACTAAGACTTTGTAATTTATAACTGAGTATATATTTATAATGTTTCTCATATTTATTTTTAAAACTTTTTTTAAAATTTAAACTTATTTATTTTTTAATTGAAGGATAATTGCTTTACAAAATTGTATTGATTTCTGTCAAACACTAACATGAGTCAACCATAGGTATACATATGCACCTCCTTCTGAACCTCTCTCCCATTTCCCTCCCCATCCCACCCCTCTAGGTTGTTACAGAGCCCTGGTTTAAGTTCCCTGAGTCATACAGCAATTTGTAATTTATTTGTAACATGAATATTGGCTGTTTGATGTAAATGTTTGTAAAACTCTCTGGCCTTAGCACTTTCACTCAATTTGCTCTTTCTTCAGTGGTTTTATTCTATACAGGTTTTTATTTGAAATATTTGTATCAATTAATTTTAGTGTTTTGGATTCCAAATGTATCAATAATTACTTCAAAAATTTCAGATTAATGAAAATAATTTTTGCATAAATGTTAAAATGTTATTTTCTCTTTAATATTGAAATTAAATACATCTACTCATTGCTTCTGAAACTATTTTTGTGTGAGTATGTATATGTTTTGTTTCTTAAAGATCCAGATCATACTTTTATTTATTGTACAGCTTTTATTTTTAGGTTCTCCCCCCAATTTACATATTTTATGCATTTATCTTCATTTTCCTATCTCCTACTTAGTAAATTAAGAAATTTACTAATCTCTTAAATGCTTTCAATATTAATTCTGTTAACCTTGTCTTAATAATTCAATATTTAAAGCTATAAAGTTCATTTGAGTAGACCTCTGGCTATGTATCATGGGCTTTTATATGTAATATTTTAACTTTCATTAATGTCTAAACTACCCCAAAATTAATTTTTTATTTCCTGCACAGCTTAAATGATACTTAGATGATTATTAAAATGTTTTCAAGTTTTTATATTTCTTATAATTATTGATTTGTATTGATTTTTGGTTTTAACACTTTTTTGTGTGAAAGAGCACTGTGTGCAATAGTTATACTTTTTGGCATTTAAAGTTTATTTTGAGACTTCCCTCGTGGTACTGTGGATAAGAATCTGCCTGCCAATTCAGAGGACAGGGATTTGAACTTTGGTCTAGGCTGATTCCACATGCCACTGAGCAACTACAGCCCCTGCAGCACAAATACTGAGCCTGCTCTCTAGAGTCTGCAATTTGCACCTACTGAGCCTGTGAGCTACAACCACTGAAGCCAGCATGTCCTGGAGCCTATGCTCCGAAACAAGAGAAAACACTGCAGTGAGAAGCCCCTGCACCACAAGGAAGGGTAGCTCCCGCCCACTTCACCTGGAGAAAGCCTGTGCATAGCAACGAATGTTAGCACAACCAAACATAAATAAATAGAAGTAAAAAGTTTATTTTGTTAGATAATATATTGCCAGTGCCTGTAAATACTTATATATTATGAGGATAACAATGTTTTATATATGTTCACTTTTGTCTTAATTATCATCAGGCTTAGAAAAGACTAGGAAAACAAAATGAGCATTTAATTGGTGACATTTCTGGGGGAAAAAAAATGAATAACCTATCTATACTCTTTATTTTCCCTCTTTTACTAAAAACTGAATTTAGCAAACAAATGTGAGAATGGATTGATAAACTAAACAATAACTGACAAATATAATTAATGTTTGATAATGTTACAGCAACTTATGTAGAGAGACTGTGGAATTAACAAGTCATTTGGAAATAGTTGCTGGTATGGATTCAGTATCTACATTTTCTTGTCCTTATCAGTCATGTGATTGTCACAGATGTAAGAATAATTTATATTCAAGGCATAAAGAAAATGGGAATCTCCCCTTTTATTTATTAGGGAGGCTAAAGTTTTCCTACCATGCTCAGAGTGGAGTTCCACTTAGATTTCATTGGCCAGATTCATGGTACATAAGCATCTAAAATATTTTACTTTCAGACTCTGAATTAAAATTGTCAAAGTAGAAAGTTAAGAATGGGAATCATCTAACCAATGAACTGTGCACTAGAGGCTTTTTAAAATGTGTGTTGCACAGAACCAAATTAAATTGATATTCTAGTTACATGTGTTTCTTAAGCCTATTATAACTTTGAAGAGATAAGGACAAAATTGAGAAGGAGAAACTGTGATTTCAGCACAATTTAGTAAAATCTCATTTTGCATTTACTATGCATTATGTGCTATAAAAATATTTGTATATCTGTGGGCACAACAATAGATAAAAGGAGTCAACTTAGTTCAGTTCTCATAAATGACTGTTTTTTTGGCAAATTATTTCTTATGAGACTTTTTGTAATAAGTGAGAATAAATAATAAGTGAAAATAAAGAAAGTTTCTTTACTCCATTTTGTCTTTATTTCTCTGAAGTGCATTAGCAAAATAGAGTTTATAATATAGTCATTTTACTTTAATTGGAAGACGTGTAATATCAATACAATATAAGTGCTTACATTCATTTTGACTAGAACATTACAAATAGCATTTATATAGCAACTTTTGTCTCATTGGTATTTGGAAAATCTAGAAGAATACTTAATACTCTTCACAATCTGACTGCTTAGTATACACTGATTCACCAGAAAATGAAAAAGTGAGTTGAAGAGAAGATGTTAGAGGACCTTTTAAAAAATACTTCTAGATCAAGGGTACATATGAGATCTCTCCTGCTCACCAGTTTAGCATCCTAGTGAGATGCTATAATTATGCATTCAGGAATACCCCAAAGAATAGTGGATTAATTATGCTTCGTATGCTTGTGCATATGTGTGTAATAGTTTTGCTTGATTCATTTGAGAAGCATTACTTGAATATCTTTTAATCTTTTGAAATTATGAAATTATCTAGGATACAAAGATGAGTAAGGCATTGACACCCTTCCCAGGGACCGACAATTTCTGGAAAATTTAAAGTTTAAAATCAAGGGACTAGTTTGATAAGGATAATCCCAGTTGATTATTTGAGACATGGTTTAACAAGTGTCTAAGGAGCGTTACTCAGTAATTTAATGACTTGAAGGCAGTTTTGTACATTCTGAAATGAGATATATTTACAGGCAGTACAAAGGATCTAGTGTTTTAATTATATCCTTTTAGCCCTTCTATTTTTTTTTTTTTTCTGCATACTTAGGTTGTTTGAAAATCACAGAGATTTAAGTGATATGATTTCTTCATTTTTCTTAGGTGTATATATTTAATATCAAAGGAGGTTTCAGTAATGCTATTAAATTACAAGTTCTTATTTATCAAAAACTTTTATGTCTCTTTAAACCATATTGTAGACTATCCAGTTACACGTGTTGTGTTATGAAGTCTATTATGTTATAAAGTCTATAGTCAGTGTTAGTGACTAGAGTTTCAGTTATTGCTGAAATGGGAATTGGGTAAAAACATTGAGCTGGAGTTACTTATTGTCATCTGTGGATTTAATTTTTTTTTTAACAAAGAAAATCTATCTGGTAAATACTAAGTCAGTATTCATTCTTGGTTTATTATAAAGGATAAAAAGCTGCAAGAATGCCAAACAGTATTTGACAGGCTGGGATTTGAAGAGTTTCCTCAAAAGGGTAACCGAATATTGATTTGCACATCATTTCACTTAGCAACATAAAAAGAACAAGACATGTCTTCTAATTATCTCCACACATTCTGGTCCTAAAACTATGCATCTCATTCTTCAATTCAAGACATCTTGGGATAGACACATGCTTTCTTTCCACAGAAATAACTGTCCAAATAAGCGTGTTTAAACCAATGTATTCACTTAAATTAAAAAAATTGTTTCCACCTGATAAAAGTGATTGTTCTAGCTGATATGAGTGATTGTTCTCATGTAGGTGATTACACGACCTGCCAATATAGGAGATGTAAGAGATGTGGGTTTGATCCCTGGGTCAGGAAGATCCCTGGAGAAGGAAATGGCAACACACTCCAGTATTCTTGCCTGGAGAATCCCATGGACAGAGGATCCTGCCAGACCCAATAGTCCATAGAGTCTCAAAGAGTCGGACAAGTGACTGCGCATGCACACACACACACACACACACACACACACACACACACACACACAAGCAAGAAGCTACATTTTGTACCTTCACTTAAGGTTTTCTGACTTGACCATGAAGAGCTAAATGAGTTGTGAAAGTTTAAGATATACAAGATATACAAGGTATGAAAAACAGGTTTTTCCCCCAACTTTTATTTATGATAGTGCATTACATTAGTAAAAATAGAATATACTAGGTAGAGTTTGCTGGGTTATTTTTCTATTGTTTATTTTACTTTGAGGTTGATATTTTACAAGCTATAACAAGATAGATTATAAAAGACAGAGGTAATTGGCATTTCTCAGTACATATTTTGTAATTTGAATTTCTAAAAAATTTTCCTCTACACATGTGGTATGAAATTATTCATGTTATTTTTCAGAAGAAGAAAATACTGCCTTGTATTCACAATTATATTATAAGTAGCTATACTTTTGGATTTCTACTATGTATTTTTATTGTTGTTCTAAGGTGATGGAATAACCTCAGATATGCAGATGGCACCACCCTTATGGGAGAAAGTGAAGAGGAACTAAAAAGCCTCTTGATGAAAGTGAAATTGGAGACTGAAATGTTGGCTTAAAGCTCAACATTCAGAAAACGAAGATCATGGTATCTGGTCCCATCACTTCATGGCAAATAGATGGGGAAACAGTGGAAACAGTGTCAGACTTTATTATTTTGAACTCCAGAATCACTGCAGCTGGTGACTGCAGCCATGAAATTAAAAGACGCCTAGTCCTTGGAAGGGAAGTTATGGCCAACCCAGATAGCATATTCAAAAGCAGAGACATTACTTTGCCAACAAAGGTCTGTATAGTCAAGGCTATGATTTTTCCACCGATCATGTACAGATGTGAGAGTTGGACTGTGAAGAAAACTGAGTGCCGAAGAACTGATGTTTTTGAACTGTGGTATTGGAGAAGACTCTTGAGAGTCCCATGGACTGCAAGGAGATCCAACCAGTCCATTCTGAAGGAGATTGGTCTTGGGTGTTCTTTGGAAGGAATGAAGGTAAAGCTGCAACTCCAGTACTTTGGCCACCTCACGCGAAGACTTGACTCATTGGAAAAGACTCCGATGCTGGGACGGATTGGGTGCAGGAGCAGAAGAGGACGAAAGAGGATGAAATGGCTAGATGGCATCACTGGCTTGATGGATGTGAGTCTGAGTGAACTCCAGGAGTTGGTGATGTACAGGGAGGCCTGGCGTGCTGCAATTCATGGGGTCGCAAAGAGTCGGACTGACTGAGCGACTGAACTGAACTGAAGGTGATGGAATTCCAGTTGAGTTATCGCAAATCCTCAAAGACAACGCTGTGAAAGTGCTGCACTCAATATGCCAGCAAATTTGGAAAACTCAGCAGTGACCATAGGACTGGCAAAGGTCAATTTTCATTCCAATCCCAAAGAAAAGCAATGCCAAAGAATTCTCAAACTACTGCACAATTGCACGCATCTCACACGCTAGTAAAGTAATGCTCAAAATTCTCCAAGCCAGGCTTCAGTAATACATGAACCATGAACTTCCAGATGTTCAAGCTGGTTTTAGAAAAGGCAGAGGAACCAGAGATCAAATTGCCAACATCTGCTGGATCATGGAAAAAGCAAGAGAGTTCCAGAAAAACATCTATTTCTGCTTTATTGACTATGCCGAAGCCTTTGACTGTGTGGATCACAATAAACTGTGGAAAATTCTGAAAGAGATGGGAATATCAGACCACTTGACCTGCCTCTTGAGAAACCTATATGCAGGTCAGGCAGCAACAGTTAGAACTGGACATGGAACAACAGACTGGTTCCAAATAGGAAAAGGAGTACATCAAGGCTATATCTTGTCACTCTGCTTATTTAACTTCTATGCAGAGCATATCATGAGAAACGTTGGGCTGGAAGAGGCATAAGCTGGAATCAAGATTGCTGGGAGAAATATCAATAACCTCAGATATGCAGATGACACCACCTTTATGGCAGAAAGTGAAGAGGAACTAAAAAGCCTCTTGATGAAAGTGACAGAAGAGAGTGAAAAAGTTGGCTTAAAGCTCAACATTCAGAAAATGAAGATCATGGCATCTGGTCCCATCACTTCATGGGACATAGATGGGGAAACAGTGGAAACAGTGTCAGACTTTACTTTTTGGGGCTCAAAAATCACTACAGATGGTGACTTCAGCCATGAAATAAAAGATGCTTACTTCTTGGAAGAAAAGTTATGACCAACTTAGATAGCATATTCAAAATCAGAGACATTACTTTGCCAACAAAGGTGATTCTAGTCAAGGCTATGGTTTTTCCTGTGCTCATGTATGGATGTGAGAGTTAGACTGTGAAGAAAGCTGAGCGCTGAAGAATTGATGTTTTTGAACTGTGGTGTTGGAGAAAACTTTTGAGAATCCCTTGGACTGCAAGGAGATCCAACCAGTCCATTCTGAAGGAGATTGGTCCTGGGAGTTCTTTGGAAGGAAGGAATGATGCTAAAGCTGAAACTCCAGTATTTTGGCCATCTCATGCGAAGAGTTGACTCATTGGAAAAGACCCTGATGCTGGGAGGGATTGGGGGCAGGAGGAGAAGGGAATGACAGAGGCTGAGATGGCTGGATGGCATCACTGACTCGATGGACATGAGTTTGAGTGAACTCTACGGGTTGGTGATGGACAGGGAGGCCTGGTGTGCTGCAGTTCATGGGGTAGCAAAGAGTCAGACACGATGTGCCACTGAACTGAACTGATGTCTCTTTTTTAATGAGATAAAAATTTCCATTCTTCTGTATATACTGGAATTTTCTGCATTTAATTAATGAAGGAATTCCCATTTAAATGATTATAAAAGATGAAAAAAAAAATAAAGGAGCCAGAGAAATCAATTTCACATTTTAGGTACTGAGTTTTTATTAAAAATGAATATAAAAATCTTCATTTCTTAAAACATTAATCAATATAGTTGTGAATATCAGTAAAATAATAATAAATTGTCTTTGTTTACAAATGACTGAAATAAAGATGGTTTAAGAGTGCAACCAGCTTCCTTTGTAGAGAAGAGTATTATTTGAGTGGTAGATTGTGATTGCCCTTCTGTAATGGAGTTAGAAACATTGTTTAAAAAAACACACATTCTGAAGTTATGTGTACTAAATGCAAGCTATTTGGACAGTATCATTTCATGGGGTGGATAGGATCACTATTCTATAATACATCTAAGGAAGTATTTTAAAAATCTGTAAAAATCATAATAATAAAAGTATTACATATATTCTTAATAAAGAATTAGCAAAGGTGAAAAGGTTCTGCTGAAGTATTAAATATATAGCTAAATAGAGTTTACTTTTAGCTCATCACCTAACTTATATTATTAGAACGAAAATTAGTTATTATCATCAACATCATTTTGAAATTGAACTTTCATCTGATTAAAAACTAATTATTAAAGGAGAAGGCAATTGTGATGAAATTTTCCCACATCTCTTGTGGTAAGAAAATCATATACGTAATTTTGTAAATTTTGCTTAATTTCTATGTTGGAAAATAGGACCCAAAAATCTACACTGAAAAACATAATTAAGAAAATTTCGTATTTTCCAAAATTAATTAATTTTAAAGTTAACAAAATATAATATATAACTTTAAATGTCATAAATGACTGAAACTATAATAAGCCATCAAATCTAGGAGCTAGTTTCCTACAAAGGTTAAAAGATAGCACCTTCAGCATGTTCTGAAGGCACATTGTGTCTGGCCATATATGAAACCATCAAAGTGAAGAGGAGCACATGTGTCAGCTTAAATTAGTTGTCCATGCCACTTTTTGGAGTTGTTGCTCATCCCAGGCTGACATTTTCCATCATTTGCAACTGACAGTAAAAAAAGTAGAAATGACCTCAATTTGTTGGGTTGTTGAACCACAGACCATAAAAATTCCAGCTGGTGCTGATCTGAACCAATGGATGCGACAGAACTAAGGGCTTCTGTTTCAACTTTAATGGGATTCTTTGACCATATGCAGAAGAAACAGTTTTAAATTTTTCAACAAAAGCTAGAGGGTGAAATATGGATCCAGAAAGGTGATGTTTCCAAGAAAATCACATTCCATATACAGCCTTGCTCAGCAGTTTCCATGCAATATGCTTTCACTTGATGGTACTATCATGTGCATTTTGGAGTGTGCTTTCAAAAGGGGGATTTTATAATAGAAAATAGCAGGACTAGCAGCACTCATTTAATAAGGGTGACGAAAACAAATGGTTACCCCACTGTTACAAAGATCTACAGTTAATTCCTGATTATTCCTACACATTTCAGAAAATTTCTTAAAGATACTTTGTTCTTGCACCTTCCAATAATGTGTTTTTTGTCATTGTTTATTCATGAAGTCATGTCGACTCTGCGACCCCATGACCTGTAGCCCACCAGGCTCCTCTGTCCATGGGATTTCCCAGGCAAGAATACTGGAGTGGGTTGTTTTTCCTTTTCTAGGGGATCTTCTTGACCGAGGGATCAAACCCAAATCTTCTGTTTGGCAGGCAAATTGTCTACCACTGAGCCACCTGGAAAGTCCCTCTTAGGAGCAAAGACAGAGAGCAGCATTGTGCAAGATATACCTAACATGATAATTATTGATGGCTCAACTGAGATCAGTTTCCATATGCTGTAAATTCTCCACCAGGAGTTTTGTATTGAACATGTTGCTGCTCTTCAAAAATATGCCAGTATAATCTCTATAGGAAGTTAGCAAAAAGGCACAATTTCTTTGTCTACAGTTAACAATAAGAAATTCATTTGGGTTTTAAAAAGAAGGACATTTAAATGTATCTATCCACTTACCACCATGAAACTTTCTTTTTTTTCTTTCTTTTTTTTGGGGGGAGGAGGGTCTGAAAAAAGCCTGACTTTATTTTTTTTTAATTTTTTTTTAACTTTATAATATTGCATTTGTTTTGCCATATATCAAAATGAATCCACCAAAGGTATACATGTGTTTCCCATCCTGAACCCTCCTCCCTCCTCCCTCCCCCGTACCATCCCTCTGGGTTGTCCAGTGCACCAGCCCCAAGCATCCAGATTGTGCATCAAATGTTTCATATATGATATTATACATGTTTCAATGCCATTCTCCCAAATCAACCTACCGTCTCCCTCTTCCACAGAGTCCAAAAGACTGTTCTATACATCAGTGTCTCTTTTGCTGTCTCATATACAGGGTTATTGTTACCATCTTTCTAAATTCCATATATATGTTTTAGTATACTGTATTGGTGTTTTTCTTTCTGGCTTACTTCACTCTGTATAATAGGCTCCAGTTTCATCCACCTCATTAGAACTGATTCAAATGTATTCTTTTTAATGGCTGAGTAATACTCCATTATGTATATGTACCACAGCTTTCTTATCCTTTCGTCTGCTGATGGACATCTAGGTTGCTTCCATGTCCTGGTTATTATAAACAGTGCTGCAATGAACATTGGGGTACATGTGTCGCTTTCAATTCTGATTTCCTCAGTGTGTATGCCCAGTAGTGGAATTGCTGGGTAGTATGGCAGTTCTATTTCCAGTTTTTTAAGCAATCTCCACATTGTTCTCCATAGTGGCTGTACTAGTTTGCATTCCCACCAACAGTATAAGAGAGTTCCCTTTTCTCCACACCCTCTCCAGCATTTATTGCCTTTAGACTTTTAGATCGCAGCCATTCTGACTGGCATGAAATGATACCTCATAGTGGTTTTGATTTGCATTTCTCTGATAACGAGTAATGTTGAGCATATTTTCATGTGTTTGTTAGCCATCTGTATGTCTTCTTTGGAGAATTGTCTATTTAGTTCTTTGGCCCATTTTTTGATTGGGTCATTTATTTTTCTAGAATTGAGCTGTAGGAGTTGCTTGTATATTTTTGAGATTAGTTGTTTGTCAATTGCTTCATTTGTTATTATTTTCTCCCATTCTGAAGCCTGTCTTTTCACCTTGCTTATAGTTTCTTTTGTTGTACAGAAGCTTTTAAGTTTAATTAGATCCCATTTATTTATTTTTGCTTTTATTTCCAGTATTCTGGAAGGTGGGTCATAGAGGATCCTGCTGTGATGTATGTTGGAGAGTGTTTTGCCTATGTTCTCCTCAAGGAGTTTTATAGTTTCTGGTCTTACATTTAGCTCTTTAATCCATTTTGAGTTTATTTTTTTTGTATGGTGTTAGAAAGTGTTCTAGTTTCATTCTTTTACAAGTGGTTGACCAGTTTTCCCAGCAACACTTGTTAAAGAGATTGTCTTTAATCCATTGTATATTCTTGCCTCCTTTGTCAAAGATAAGGTGTCCATATGTGCGTGGATTTATCTCTGGGCTTTCTATTTTGTTCCATTGATCTATATACTGTCTTGATGACTGTGGCTTTGTAGTAGAGCCTGAAGTCAGGCAGGTTGATTCCTCCAGTTCCATTTTTCTTTCTCAAGATTGCTTTGGCTATTCGAGGTTTTTTGCATTTCCATACAAATTGTGAAATTATTTGTTCTAGCTCTGTGAAAAATACCATTGATAGCTTGATAGGGATTGCATTGAATCTATAAATTGCTTTGGGTAGTATACTCATTTTCACTATATTGATTCTTCCAATCCATGAACGTGATATATTTCTCCATCTATTAGTGTCCTCTTTGATTTCTTTCACCAGTGTTTTATAGTTTCCTGTATATAGATCTTTAGTTTCTTTAGGTAAATACATTCCTAAGTATTTTATTCTTTTCATTGCAATGGTGAATGGAATTGTTTCCTTAATTTCTCTTCTATTTTCTCATTATTAGTGTATAGGAATGCAAGGGATTTCTGTGTGTTGATTTTATATCCTGCAACTTTACTATATTCATTGATTAGTTCTAGTAATTTTCTGATGGAGTCTTTAGGGTTTTCTATGTAGAGGATCATGTCATTTGCAAACAGTGAGAGTTTTACTTCTTCTTTTCCAATTTGGATTCCTTTTATTTCTTTTTCTGCTCTGATTGCTGTGGCCAAAACTTCCAAAACTATGTTGAATAGTAATGGTGAAAATGGGCACCCTTGTCTTGTTACTGACTTTAGAGGAAATGCTTTCAATTTTTCACCATTGAGGATAATGTTTGTTGTGGGTTTGTCATATATAGCTTAGATGGAGGAGGAATAGGATGGGGAGACCACTTTCTCCCCCACAAATTCATCAAAAGAACATTTATTTTTTTGTTTGTTTGTTTGCTTTTTATTTATTTAATTTTTTATTTTTAAATCAAGAATCTCTTTTATTGATTATCAGAAACATTACAAACATCTAGTATGAATAAATTGTAACATGATAGTGTTTAGTTTGATCAATTAATACATTTCAGATATATACTCTGAGTAAATTCCACAAAACAACTTTTGAATGCTGGCAGAGGACATCAGGCACCCATAAAAGCAACCCATTGTCTTTGAAAGGAGGTAGGAAAAAATATAAAAGACAAAAAAAAAAAAATGGACAAAAGAGGGAGGGATGGAGCTCCGTCCTGGGAAGGGAGTCTTAAAAAGAGAGAAATTTCCAAACACCAGGAAATACTCTCACTGCCGAGTCTGTGCCGAGCCTTGGAAGCACAGAGGGCAACATAACAGGGAGGAAAAATAAATGAACAATTAAAACCCACAGATTATGAGCCCAACAGTAACTCCCCCAGTGAAGAAGCAGCGTAGACACCTGCACTCACCACTAGCAAGCGGGGGCTGGGCAGGGAGGCGCCAGCTGCATCGCTTAGAGTAAGGATCTGGCCTGAATCCCCTGAGTGCTATCTGAGTGAACTAATTTGGGCTACCAAACCAGACTGTGGGATAACTACCACGCAAAAATCCAACCCTAACCTAAGACACTGCCAGGCCCGGGCACGGAACAAAGGACTCTACAGAGAGAGCCGGCTGCAGACCATCCCGCTCCAGTGACAGGCAGCCAGAGCCAGAAGGGAGCAATTGCAGCCCCAGAGAGACATTATCTACAAAACTATAGGCAGGCTTCTTTAGTAACTAAGACTTCTTGGGGTTCTGGATGGTCAACATCCGCCAGAGAAGGTGCGCCGGTTGTACACCTAGAAAACCGAGTGGCGGGGAGGCGATAAGTCGCAGCAACCACACTCGCCAAACACCTCATCACCTGAGCTGCTTGGACCTGGGAAGGGCACAAAACGCAGGCCCAACTGAGTCTGCACCTCTGAGGACAACCTGAGTGCCTGAACCTGAGCAGCTTAGACCGGAGAGGTGCAAGCAGCCCAAGGCCAGCCACAGATGGTTCCCTGCCGTGCAACCTAGAGCCTGAGCAGTGTGGGCAGGGGGGCTACACAAGCTGTGAAGGGGGGCAGGCCCAGTGTGACTGAGGCACTGTGAGCACATGCCAGTGTTATTTGTTTGCAGTGTCCCTCCCTCCCCACATTGCAACTGAACAAGTGAGCCTAAAAAAAAAAAAAAAAAAAAAAAGGTGTCCACCACTGCCCCCTTTGTATCAGGGCGGAAATCAGACACTGAAGAGACGAGCAAACAGAAGAAGCTATAACAGGGAACCTCCTTGGAAGCGACAGGCAATAGATTAAACCCCTTTCGTTAGTACCAACTACATAGGAAGGGGCCTATAGATCTTGAGAAATATAAGCCAGACCAAAAAACTAGCCAAAAATGAACTGACCCCACAATACCCACAATACCAGAGAAAGTCCTAGATATATTTTTACTATTTTTATGATCATTCTTTCTTTCTTTATTTTTTAAATTAAAAAAAAAATTAAGTCCTCTATTACTCCTTTAATTTTCACTTTTATAACCTACTATTACTTTGAAACTTTAAATTATAGAAATTCTCTCCCAATTTTCACCATATATGATTCTTACAAACGTATTTATTTTTATATATTAACTAATGCTGTAACTAATGCCATGGTTACTATGTTAATCCACAGAACATTATGATTTTGATTCATGATTTTTGGTGCTACATTAATATTATCATGTCTGGCTTGAAGTTTCAATCTATTACTCATCTTTATAACTAGAAATATCTTGACATATACTGTTTCATCTTTGACCTCAATTTTTTGGTAGGACATTATTTTATAGTTTATTTTTGAAGATTAAAATATATTCCTGGCATTATTTAGGCAACACATTACTGTCACTTTAAAGCTTTTTAAAATTTCAACAATTCATAAATCTACACATGGCTCCCTGTGGTATGGAAGTTACAACTTCCTAAGGAATTCAGGTATATGGTAGTAAAATATGGCCTGTCATACTGCCATTGTATTATAGATTAAAGGGAAATGGTTTTTGACAACTTTGTATGGAAATTTAGTATGATACTCAATAAGAAAGGAAAAAAAAACTATGAAATGCCTTCAATTTATAAAAAAAAAACTTCTATATTTCTATAAGGATTTATGAAAATTATGAATGTTGAGATTAAATAAAGCATGACTGAAGTCATTTTCATGGTACCTTCCAAAACAGAGTATGTGTTCTCTTTTATTTTCAAGTTTTCCTGGTACTGTTTCCTTGTGTTATTGTCCATTTCACTGGAAGACAGAGAAATTACATAAAGCTGTGTAGGAGACAAACTTCTTTAGGTGGTCTCAGTATTATGATCCAGGTTTCAAAAAAATGCCTCTTTTTGGTCAACTGCTGTATTAAGAAACCTAAATGACACATCCCAGTTTTTTTTTGGCCTGTCCTAATTCTCTATCAATATCCAAATATTACATTTTTTTCTCCCATAGGATGTAGATCAATCAACGATAAGACATAAAAAACAAAGAACTGAAAACAATATTAGTACTGTGTCTGCCAAATATGAATTTGAGTATTTACTCCCTAATCTTCCAGTTCTGAGAGGACAGGCTAACTATTTCATGGTTATGAGTCTGTTTCCTCATTTTGAAATAGGGGTAAAAATCACAGCTAGTTATCCTGTTGTAATAACTGATGCATATAATGACTACATGTTAACAAAAAATTCACCTAAATAGGTAGCAGTGGATTAATATGATTACAAAATCCATTGTGCCATGAGTGTCACACACAGGAAATATGTCTGTCAACTTCCTCATTGCAAGAATAGGATACATCATTAATGTCAAAGTGGTCTTTTCTGATGAACTTTGGTGTAATGCTGCATCCTTTCCTTTAACTGTGGATTAGAATTGTCACAAGAAACAAAAGCAAGAAAAACATGGGTAATATCTCCACTATGCCATGCCAATTTCCTCCAAAGTTTCCTCCTCACTTACTAAATAAAATGTTTTCAATGGAAAAATGTTAAAGATAAGATAAACTTTCATTAATCCTTCCATCATTCCCTACTCTTCTAAACAAGTTTCTTATTTCCTAAACTCCGAGAGTCTTTACTATCACATGATATGTGCTCATTGGTATGCATTAGTCAGAACTCTATGTAGAAGGTCAAAATGCTTTTCTGACTAGCTTAAGAAGAGAAAAATGAATGTATTTTCTCAGGATATAATTACAGAGTATGTATTGTGAAGGTGGTTTCATGCAACAGTCATTCCAGGGTTTGAAACACTGTCATTAGGATTCTTTCTGTCCCTCTCTTGCCACTTCCCACTTGTTTACCTCTGGGTATTCTTTCTCTGATGTGCATTCTCCCTCAACAGCCAAGATGTTCCCAGAGAATCCCAGGCTTTTACAATTTTTATCATTGTTAAACTCTATGATGTCAATAATAGATGCTCATTTTCTCTAGAATCTTTATAAGTGGCTATAGATAGATATTGACTCTCTTCAAGTCATAAACCCACTCCTGAAACAATCCCTGTGTTCAGCAAGATAATGTCTTCCAGGACCTGCCAATGATGCCTGTAGCTGACCCTTGGGAACAGGTAGGAAGCTTACCACACCCCTCCAAAACAAGAAGTTCAGAGAAACAAAGCAAAAGGGAAAGATTGTCACTCCTCCGTCTTTGCTTAAAGATTTCACTACTATTTAACTTTTCATAAAACAATGAATAATTTGTATTATTTGAAGCAATGCAAAAACATTAGGAAAATAGAACTTTCTAAACCATTAATTTTTTCAGTTTATCTGTGACTATTTTCTTTTTCAAAGTGTGGACATCTCCATAGTGGAACTCTCTTGCTTTCATGATATATACCCTTCCCTGCATCTCTGATAAACCTACACTGTAATATAATTGAATCTAATATCTATAGACTGAGTATTTAAGTATACTAGGTAACTTTTCCACATAAAGACACAATATTCTTGTCCATATAGGAGTAGAAACATGAACACACATGCAAACATTCAAAATACTCTTCTGCTTATTTGAAAGGCAGAGTATATATAGCTAACACTGTGTTTAGCTAAAACCTCTACTGAGTCAGAAAAATCCCCTGGAGAAGGACATGGCAACCCACCAGGTATTTTTGCCTGGAAAATCCCATGGGCAGAGGAGCCTGGAGGGCTACAGTCCATGGGGTCACAGAGAGTTAGACATGACTTAGCAACTGAGCACACACACACACACACACACACACACACTTGAGATTTTGGAGTTCTCATACATAAAATTCTTGTGTAGTCCTCCAAAGCTGAGAACTAAACTAAAGGTTAAAATGTCAAGAAATTGAAATATCTCTACTACTGAGAAAGTGTCTTGATAATGCACTTTAGGTCTATAGGCAAATGGACCTATGTTAAATACACTTGATTCCCTTGTCACAGCAGCGTTGGTCAACTGCAGACCTTCACCTGTAGGAGCAGAAGCTGTTCTGACCATTTTGATGAAAGCAGGAAAAAACATGATGTCTCCACAATCAAATACCCTCATGGCCAATGGACAGTTCCTTCTCCCTAACTCACCAGTCAATTAAATCATACCTCCATGTCTAAAGAGAAATAAGCCAGGGATATTACTTCAGCACAGATCCTACAATGTGAAAATATGGTGCCAAAAGAAATTAGCTTACCTTCAAATATTACCATTTACAGAGCTGAAGAATTATAAATTTGAAAGGTCTATAATTTCCTTTTGGTTCAAAACTGTCATTCTGTAGCTTAAATTTTGAAGCCCAGAGAAGATTAGGGGTAAAGTTTGAAGTAACAAAGACAATAAGGGTCTGAAACTAAGATATGAGGTTTTCCCCATCACTTTCAGTCATAGGTTTGTTTATCAAAAAGTACATATATTAGGGAATCAAACTGAACTCCACAGATTGCTTGGTCAAGATGGCATCTTGGCATCACAAATCTTATAGTCCAGAGGAACGTTGTTGTTCAGTTGCTCAGTCGTGTCTGACTATTTGTGATCCCATGGGCTGTAACACGCGTCTTCCCTGTCCTTCAACATCTCCTGGAGTTTGCTCAAACTCATGTTCATTGAGTAGATGATTCCATCCAACCATCTCATCCTCTGTTGTCCCCCTCTCCTCCTGCCTTCAATCTTCCCCAGCATCAGGATCTTTTCCAGTGAGTCAGTTCTTCATATCAGGTGGCCGAAATACTAGAGATTCTGTTTCAGTATCAATCCTTCCAATGAATACTCAGAATTGATTTCCTTTAGGATTGATCGGCTTGACCTTCTTACAATACAAGGGACTCTCAAGAATCTTCTCCAATGCCACAGTTCAAAGTACCAATTCTTCTGCATTCAGCCTTCTTTATGGTCCAACTCTCGCATCCATATATGACTACTGGAAATACCATAGTTTTGAAAATAAAGACATTTGTTGGCAAAGTAATATCTCTGCTTTTTAATACACTATCTAGCTTTGTCATAGTTTTCTTCCAAGGAGCAAGTGTCTTTTAATTTCATAGCTACAGTCACAATCTGCAGTGATTTTTGAACCCCATAAAATAACATCTGTCATTCTTTCCATTTTTCCCCATCTGTTTGCCATGAAGTGATGGGACCAGAGGCCATGATCTTCATTTTTCAACGTTGACTTTTAAGCCAGCTTTTTCACTCTTCTCTTTCACTTTCATCAAGAGGCTCTTTAGTTCTGCTTCACTTTCTGCCATTAAGGTTATGTTATCTGCATATCTGAGGTTTTTGATATTTCTCACGGCAGTCTTGATTCCAGCTTATGATTCACCCAGCTTGACATTTTGTATGATGTAATCTGCATATAAGTTAAATAACCAGGGTGACAATATACAGCCTTGACATTCCCAATTTGGAACCAGTCCATTGTTCCATGACCGGTTCTAACTATTGCTTCGTGTTTTTTTTTTTTTTCTGTCTTCCTTTTTTATTTTTTTTTTAATTTTTTATTTTGCTTAACTTTACAATATTGTATTGCTTTTACTATACATCGAGATGGATCTGCCACCAGTATACATGTGTTCCCCATCCTGAACCCTCCTCCCTCCCCACTCCCCACACCATCCCTCCAGGTCGTCCCAGTGCTTCAGCCCCAGGCATCTGTTATCGGGCATCATACCTGGACTGACGACTCATTTCAGATATGATATTATACATATTTCAATGCTATTCTCCCCAATCATCCCTCCCTCTCCCGGTCCCAGAGTCCAAAAGTCTGTTCTATACATCAGTGTCTCTTTTGCTGTCTCGTAAATAGGTTTATTGTTACCATCTTTCTAAATTCATAGCAGCACTGTTTACAATAGCCAGGACGTGGAAGCAACCTAGATGTCCATCCGCAGATGAATGGATAAGAAAGCTGTGGTACATATACACAATGGAGTATGACTCAGCCATTAAAAAGAATACAGTTGAATCAGTTCTAAGGAGGTGGATGGAACTGGAGCCTATTATACAGAGTGAAGTAAGTCAGAAAGAAAAACACAAATACAGTATATTAACTATTGCTTCTTGACCTGCATACAGGTTTCTTAGGAGGCAAGTCAGGTGATCTGGTACTCCTATCGCTAAGAATTTTCCACAATTTGTGGAGATCCATACAAAGGCTTTAGCTAGTCAATGAAGCAGAAGTAGGTTTTTCTCTGAAATTCTCTTGCTTTTTCTGTGATCCAACGGATGTTGACAATTTAATCTCTGGTTCCTCTGCCTTTTCTAAATCCAGCTTGAGCATCTAGAAGTTCACAGTTCATGTACTGTTGAAGCCTGACTTGGAGAATTTTGAGCATTACTTTGCTAGAGTGTAAATGATTGCAATTGTGCAGTAGTTTGAACATTCTTTGGCATTGCCTTTCTTTGGGATTGGAATGAAAACAGAACTTTCCCAGTCCTGTGGCCACTGCTGAGTTTTCCAAATTTGCTGGAATACTGAGTGTAGCACTTTCACCGCATCATCTTTTAGGATTTGAAATAGTTCAACTGGAATTCCATCACCTTCATTAGCTATGTTCGTAGTGATGCTTCCTAAGGCCCACTTGACCTCACACTCCATAATGCCTGGCTTTAAGTAAGTTATCTCACCAAATGGTTATCTGGGTCATGAAGATGTTTTTTGTATAGTTCTTCAGGGTATTCTTGCCACCTCTTCTTAATATCTTCTGCTTCTGTTAGGTCCATAACATTTCTGTCCTTTATTGTGCACATCTTTGCATAAAATGTTCCTTTAGTATCTCTAATTTTCTTGAAGAGATCTCTACTCTTTCCCATTCTATTGTTTTCCTCTATTTCTTTGCATTGTTCACTTAGGAAAGCTTTCTTGTCTCTCCTTGCTATTCTTTGGAACTCTGCATTCAAATAGGTATATCTTTACTTTTCTCCCAATATCTTTCACTTTTCTCAACTATTTTTAAGGCCTCCTCAGACAAACATTTTGCATTTATTTTTCTTGGAGGTGTTTTTGGTCAGCACCTCCTGTACAATGTCACAAACCTCCATCCATAGTTCTTCTGAACCTCTGTCTATCAGATCTGTTGCATTGAATCTATTTGTCACTTTTACTGTATAATTGTAAGGGATTTGATTTAGGTCATACTACAAAGAGGAACATACTGTAAATCAAATAGGCAAACATTTTCTTTTAATGTTATGATAATGTTCATTGTAATTAAAGAACACAAAACTGGTTCCAGAGAGCACTTCTGAAATAGTTTATCGCAACTAAGAATAAACTGAGTAAGCAAAGCAAAATGTGGAGGGATTTGGTGCTGTTGACGGTGGCAACAGAAGGCACAAATTGGAAGGCTGGAATAAAATTTGTCATTAATAGAGACAGAAAGTAGATATTAAAGGACAAGATGTTGGAGAAGTACAAACATTATTACCGCTCATTAACTATTGAGCATTTTAGATTTGCCTTTCTGAAGAACTGTTATTGGAAACATGAAATAACAATATCAATCAAGACATTGGAACACAATCTGAAAATTCATGAAATTTGGTCTAAGTGGATAGAAGCAAAAGATACATTGATAGAAACATTCATGTGGGAATGATGAAGTTTTTTTTTTTTTGTTGTCAGTAAAACAAATGGGTACCAAGACAATGAGAGAAGGAAAGAATGAGTGAAAGGCATAAAGAAAGAAAGAGAGATCAATATGCATTTATAACCCACATAAACTCTCAGCTAACTGGCAATAATAGTTTTAAAGAAAATTTCTGACATTAATATTTCCTTGAAGTCTCTTCTTTCTATATGGGCCTAACTGACAATAAATTCCAAACATGATTTCTTGGGAGAAGCTGTCATTTTTCTTTTTATTTGAATGGGAGGTCAGTCTTTCAATATTTTATTGTTTAATAATCAAGAGGGTAGATGAAAACTCACTTTGATTAATGGGTTTTAACAACACGATAATTATGTTGTCTAACTTGAAACTTTATTCCATCATTCAGCCAGGTATTGTGGTTCACACTTCTGAAATAGAATTTGAAGGTCGGAATAGGTTAGATGAAGGACAGTGAGAAATAGATTTATATCTCCTTCCAGAATTTGATGTCAATTCTGATTAATGATAACTAAAGCCAAATTCTAAAGATTACAAAGTGGCATATGATTCCTAATTCTTAGCCTGAGACACAGTGTCCTTTATGGTCTGAATAAAGTGTGTATTTCCAATCTCATCTTTTATATTTACAGATGCAGTAGAACTCTGGATTTGCCTTTAGGCTCCTTTTCAGCATAGCTCCTCCTGCTGCTTCTGCCTACCTCAGACGCAACTGACCATATTCTTTTAAAATGATCCCTAACACCTCCTGTCAGTTTGATGTTCCTTCCTTCCTGTTCCCATGGTACACAGAAAATAAACCCTTTAATCATTCTTAATGCTCATACCATCTGGTTATTTTAAAAATACACTATTATATGCAGCTCATTAAGTTTGAGTAGTTTGGTCAACTATATATATGTATTCTTAGCAATCCAACTTGGAGTGTTTAGGAAATTATTATCATATAACAAGAGGTTTATTCCTGCAGTTTCAGTAAATGAATGAAGGAAACAATGAATTAAAAATCAAATAAATATGCCATGAGAGTTTAAAGTATCACATTGTAGCTGAAGAGTGTAAAGTTAGATGATGTTCACAGACTGGCATTTCTGCCTGTCTATGTCATATGCCCTTCCCTTCTCCAGGGTATCTTCACAACCCAGGGATAAAAGCCAGATCTCCTGCGTTCCAGGAGGATTCTTTACCATCTAAACAACCAGGGAAGCCCTTTTTGATCACAGGAATTATAAAATCGAGGAAAGTAGAGAGCCAGATTTTATTCTCCTCTTGTTCAGATCAGATCAGATCAGTCGCTCAGTCATGTCCGACTCTTTGCGACCCCATGAACCGCAGCATGCCAGGCCTCCCTGTCCATCACCAACTCCCTGAGGTCACTCAGACTCACATTCATCGAGTCAGTGATGCCATCCAGCCATCTCATCCTCTGTCGTCCCCTTCTCCTCCTGCCCTCAATCCCTCCCAGCATCAGAGTCTTCTCCAATGAGTCAACTCTTCGCATGAGGTGGCCAAAATACTGGAGTTTCAGCTTTAGTATCATTCCTTCCAAATAAATTCCAGGGCTGATCTTCTTCAGAATGAATTGGTTGGATCTCCTTGCAGTCCAGGGGACTCTCAAGAGTCTTCTCCAACACCACAGTTCAAAAGCATCAATTCTTCGGCGCTCAGCCTTCTTCACAGTCCAGCTCTCACATCCATACATGACCACAGGAAAGACCATAGCCTTGACTAGGCGAACCTTTGTTGGCAAAGTGATGTCTCTGCTTTTGAATATGCTATCTAGGTTGGTCATAACTGTCCTTCCAAGGAGTAAACGTCTTTTAATTTCATGGCTGCACTCACCATCTGCAGTGATTTTGGAGCCCAGAAAAATAAAGTCTGACACTGTTTCCACACTTTCTCCATCTATTTCCCATGTAGTGATGGGACCAGATGCCATGATCTTCGTTTTCTGAATGTTGAGCTTTAAGCCAACTTTTTCACTCTCCACTTTCAC
This sequence comes from Tragelaphus eurycerus, assembly GCA_935064755.1. Lineage (NCBI taxonomy): Eukaryota > Metazoa > Chordata > Mammalia > Artiodactyla > Bovidae > Tragelaphus > Tragelaphus eurycerus. Next base: position 36,410,069 of record CAKXYN010000004.1, on the reverse strand, counting down.
TTTCATCAAGAGGCTTTTTAGCCCCTCTTCACTTTCTGCCATAAGGGTGGTGTCATCTGCATATCTGAGGTTATTGATATTTCTCCCAGCAGTCTTGTTTCCAGCTTGTGCTTCTTTCAGCCCAGCATTTCTCATGATCTACTCTTCATAGAAGTTAAATAAGCAGGGTGACAATATACAGCCTTGAGGTACTCCTTTTCCTATTTGGAACCAGTCTGTTGTTTCATGTCCAGTTCTAACTGTTGCTTCCTGACCTGCACATAGGTTTCCCAAGAGGCAGGTCAGGTGGTCTTGTATTGCCATCTCTTTCAGAATTTTCCACAGTTTATGTTATCCACACAGTCAAATGCTTTGGCATAGTCAATAAAGCATAGGACACTCATATAGATGTTTATCTTTCCTTCAGCATGCAAGTCTCTCCCACAGGTGGCTGGCTAATCAATACACAGGTACAGAATCCCTTTTTAGAGTTTACACAGGAACACAGCTTAGCTTAATAACCAACTGACATTTTGGAATCCTGCTATGGATTTAATATCAGATGCTTTGGATCCATTTTTCCTTGTAATATAAAAATTATTCAAGTCTACAAATAGGCAGATAAAGCTAAAATACTAAATCTTTCTCACATGCTGTGCTATAAACATGTTTCTTTGCATTTTTGTCTGAACAGAACAGATGTTCTAGGAGGGCAGGGTCAATATAAAACCATTATTTATGAGCTAATACTTGAAATTTGAGTCACAAATATTGCTTGTAGCACATTTAACACAGACTTTTCTGCCTTTGCCTAGGAAGCAATATGATTTAGATAGTGGACTGAACATTCCTACAGGGCTTTGGCTGTTACTTGATTAACCAGGAAGAATAATTCTAAATAATTAACTCTAGATTTTCAAAGAATTCATGAATTAAGCATTCTCTGTTCTAAAATTTATAGATTTTTACTAAAAAGTTTTGAAAATTCACAAATATTTGCCATCTTGAAAGATGACTTCAATATCCTTATAGATTATTACAAAATATTGAAGATAGTTGCCTATGCTATAACATAGGTCCTTGTTGTTTATTAATTTTTAAAATGTCATGTGCAGACGTTAACCCCAAACTCTTAATTTGTCTCTCCTTACCTCTTTGGTAACCAAAAGTTTTGTTTTGTTTTGTTTCTTTTCCTATGTCTGTGAGTCTTTTTCTGTTTTGTAAATGAGTTCATTTGTATAACTTATTTAGAGTCCACATGTAAATGATACCATTTGATATTTGTCTCTTCTTGTCTATCTTATATCACTTAATGCCATATTCTCTTAGGTCCATCCTTGTGACTGCAAATGTCATTGTTTCATTTTTTGTGACTGAATAATATTCCATTGTATATGTGTGCATGCATATTCACTCACTGAGTTCAACCTTCCAATCTCTCCTATGACCCCATGGACCAAAGCCCACCAGGCTCCTCTGTCCATGGGATTTCTCAGGCAAGTGTACCAGAGTAGGTTGTCATTTCCTTCTTCAAGGAATCTTTCTAACTTAGGGATTGAACCCAAGTCCCCTGCATTCACAGGCAGATTTACCACCCCACCCCCGCCACCAAGCCACCAGAGAAGCTCTTGTCATGCAGCAAATATGAAAAAAAGTAATATAATTAGTAACACATTCATGTACTTAAAGTCTTGGTTTTGTAGTAAGAATTAAAGAATAAGGGAGATATTGAAAAGTGTGAGGTAATACCTCATTGTAGTTTTGATTTGCATTTCTCTAGTAATTACTGATGTTGAGCATCATTTCATGTGCCTCTTGTCTCCTTTTTAGATTTAACACAGGTGCTATTCCACTTGGAAACGATTAAACATACACACTCACACACACACACACATTACCACTACCACTAAAACATCTGCTGTTTGAGAATTCCTTCTAACCAAGTTTATATTTATAGTTATTGTGATGCATTGTATGTGCTATTTTACTTCCTTGTCTTTAAGACTGGTTTTTGAACTCCTTGGGAGAAAAACTGTGTCTTTCTGATGCTTTGATTTCCAGACAGTAGCGTAAAGCCTGACATACAATAAGCAAACAACAACAAAATGTTTGATCAATAAGTAATCTTTATTAATTTAACATATTTCTTTGTCTGTGACATTTTTCTTCCTAGTATCTATAATTGTCCATCTATTTTCTCCCTCTTCCATGTAAATTTTCCAAGGGTTATGAATTTTATTTAGGAATTCTCTACTATTCAATGTTATGGTTATTCCAAGAATTATTAACCTCTTTCCTCTTTTTTTTCTCCAACAATTTTAATATTCATATGTATTACATGTGACTCAAGATTATGCTTTTGAAATATGATTTCCTATTACTCCCACTGCCCTTTTGCTATTAAATCATCTACATCATTCTATACTAGTTTTCCTCAAGGAAAATATGTCATAGAATAGAGCACAGAATATGAGAGTCTATTCCTGGATTATAATTTTTAAATTCTGGTCACCTAAAGGAATGTAAAGGACTCAGAGCAGAGACAAAATATTGATCAGAATACAAAATAAGTAAAAACTATACTTTTCTTTCAGTTCCGCTTGAGACTGAAAAAAAAACCCAAAAACCTTACTAGGCTTGAGAAAGCAAAGGAATTCAGTGGGAAAGCAAAAAGGAAAGGGACCCAGGAAAGGAGGATCTTCTTTTCATAAGATTGGGGAATTGAGATAAAGACAATTTTATATGACTGTCTTGGCATAACCAGAAGTTAAAAGGATGGCAACGCGTCAACAGAGAACTGCTTGCATGTTGTATATGGATAGGCTGAGCCCTAAAAAGCATTTTGTTAGCCTAACATGGGAGGGAAAATTATTCAAATACAGTCAAATGGGGCAAGGCAGTGGTTGAGGTACCCATAAAAAATGGAAGAGTGAAAAAGATGGGAATGGAAAGTGTCTCTACATCATTTTATATGGACCACTGACTAAAGATAATTGTAAATATATTGGTGGTAATGCTATAATGTGGTCATTTCACTTAAAGAATACATTTTACTAAGCACCCACTTACTGTTTCTATGACACAACCTAAATACCCAGAACTAAGGCTAAAAGAAAAGATTAACTCCAAATTAAAATTTTGCTTCCACAGTAGCAACATAATAAAGATGAAAAATGAGTTTTGAAGTAAGATTTTTATTCAACACATATGTTAATTATCTCTTTGCAACTTAATGAAATGAAGTATCAAGATGAAAGAACATTTATGGATTGTTTCGTTTCAGCATAAATACATAAAACCAAATTTTCAAAACAAAGATAAAGGAGGCTCTTGAGAGCGGTATGGTTGGCAGTCTGTGTTTAAATTTGAAATGTTAGGCATCACTTCATATATTATAGTCATAATAATTGCTAAAAATTGCTTACTTAAGACCAAATTTTCTCATCATAAGACATAGGGGCTTTGTAGAACAACTGGAAAGGAAGAAAAAATGATTCTGCAGCAACAGGGAGTTCTGAAGGAATTATCTATTTCAGTTAAGTAATTATAGAGAGTAAGATCATGAAAGATGGCAGATTTTCTAAGAAAAATCCTATCTTACTATGTGATTCTAAAGATACTATCATTTTATTCTAATCTAACTAACCCACATAAAATTGCTATATATACATTTGTGCCAAATGCCCCCAAACAGCAAAAATGCAAATTAATTGATCATATTAATCCTAGGACTTTGCTTGCTTTGTTGTTCCTTTGTATGACTGAAAGAAATTAGAGTTTTTTAATCAATTACTTTTATCTCTAAAAGACAGTCTTACATGCCCCCTTACTGTGCTGTGCTGCGCTGTGCTCAGTTGTGTCCAACTCCTTGCAACCCATGGACCGTATCCCACCAGGCTCCTCTGTCCATGGAATTTTCCAGGCAAGAATACTGGAGTGCGTTGCCATTTCCTACTCCAGGGGTTCTTCCCAACCCAGGGATCAAACCATGTCTCCTACATTTGTAGACATATTCTTTACCACTGAGCCACCTGGGAAGCCCACGTGCTCTCTTAAATCTGTTTAAATTGTTCCCTGAAACCACTTTCATTAAGCTTTGGCAAACAGCGGTATCATTGCAACAGCTGTTGTTATTCTGTTGACTCAATATAAATCATATTTCTTGCCCTTGCTTTTACTAAAATTGGGGGCTTCCCTGGTGGCCCAGAAAGTAAAGAATCTGCCAGCAATGTAGACCTGAGTTTAGTCTCTCTGTTGGGAAGGTCCCCTGAAGAATGGAATGGCAACCTACTGCAGTATTCTTGCTTGGAGAATTCCATGGTCAGAGGAACCTGGCAGGTTATAGTTCATGGAGTCAGAGAGTTGAACATGACTGAATGATTAGTACTTTGCTAAAATTAGGCTCTGCTGTGTGTCTTGGTGTCAGCTAACACCCTGGCCCCTCATTTGAGGTTACTCACAAGCACATAATTTTGCTATATTATCTCATAATTCAACCCCCACTATTATATCCTTTTATATATATGGACACACTTTTCAGACTGATGTAAATTATTTTCTGTGGAGGATGTTTAGCTACTATGCACTTCAACTGATACAAATGTATACAGTAAAGGTGAAGAGGAAATAACAATCAACATAACCTGGATAATTATGAATCCCAGCTCTAGCCAAGCTAATTAACCCTGGTGCTTGATTTAAACATCCTGTGATAATTTTAGTACAACTATAAACTGTCATTATATATAATCCATTCAAATTTCAACTTATTTCCCCTCTACTAGAAACAAGTTGGAGAAGGCAATAGTACCCCACTCCAGTACTCTTGCCTGGAAAAATCCCATGGATGGAGGAGCCTATTAGGTTGCAGTCTATGGGGGCACTAAGAGTCAGACACTACTGAGAGACTTCACTTTCACTTTTCTCTTGCAGGCATTGGAGAAAGAAATGGCAACCTACTCCAATGTTCTTGCCTGGAGAATCCCAGGGACAGGGGAGCCTGATGGCCTGCCATCTATGGGGTTGCACAGAGTCAGACACAACTGAAGCGACTTAGCAGCAGCAGTAGCAGCAGCAGCAGAAACAAGTAGTCAAACAATATATCATTAAAACTGATACGTGAAAGTTTAAGAATACAGAGAATGAGAGTTGATACACATCATGTATGTAATTTTTAAAAACTGAAAATGAGTTCATCTCTGCATCTTTGAGATGTTCACTAACCTACGCAATCTACAAATTTGGACATTGTATATGTTTGAAACTTAGAAGAAAAATTTCTTAAATTAATAACTTACTGTAAATCAACAGAATGAAGACATACTGTTTATGGATGACAATTTAATTTTAAGAGTATATAGGTATTATATATATATATACACATATGATATATGTAATATCTCAAGTGTCTTCAAAAACCAGTTGACGAATTTCAGATGCTTTGGTTCATCCTCTGGCATTTAGGTTACCAATTTATTTCAAGTTAGTGTAGGTTAATAAGAAACAGATTTGAATTTCCTTAACATTAAGACTCCCAAGATTAACGTATCCTAGTTCTTCAGTTCGTTCTAGATGGTGGCAACTTTTAATGTTTGCTTTGAGTTATTCTGTCTGTAACTTTTTCCAAAATTTACTTTGTCTTAGCTGTTTTCCATGACCATATCTTCACCTTATAACCTAAATATGACCCTGATTGCTACTAAAATACCTCTGTGTTCCAATAGCTTTGATTACATAGAGCTGCATATTAGTGAATTTTGTATTTGAAAACTACAAAATACAAAATTTAAAATTTACCCTGTAAAACTATATCCTTCTAGGATGGTGATGGTGATTTAATTGCTAAGTCATGTCGGATTCTTGAGACACCATGGACTGTAGCAAGCCAGGCTCCTCTGTCCACGGGCTTTCCCAAACAAGAATACTGGATGCTGCCATTTCCTTCTCCAGAGGATCTTTCTGACCCAGAGACTGAAGCCAAGGGTTGACTCTGCGTGTCCTCCCTTGCAGGTTGTCTCCAGCATTGAAGTAGATTCTTTACCACTGAGCCACCAGGGACTTTTTGTTCTTTTATTATCTTTTAATTCTAGGATAATAGTAATGCAGTAATCATACAGATAAATTATATGCCAGCAGTTTGAATTCAAGACATTCATTATTTATATAATAATGCATGTTATGCATCTATTATTATTGTATTTTAAGTTGTCCATACACTAAAACTTCAACATTCAATATTATTGCTTATTGTGCTTCCTGAAATCACATACTCCTAATGTTAGCTAATTTAAAAAATTATATTGATTTATATTTCAACTCAATTTTGAAATACTACAAGTTATTCTGCTATTCAGTACAGTCTTTTTCTTACTAAAAAATCAGTGGTGGGTCTTGCTTGTCTCTTAATCTCAACCTCAAAGATTTGAACCTCTTCCGTGTCAGAAATATTCTGAGTTAATCCTGGGAACCAGAAGAAAAAAGTGGCTCTCAACCCCTTGCCCCAACTTTTAGCAGACCTTCGCTAAAGGGCTGCCTTGGAGAATTATTTTGCCCTGTTGCTGGTATATAGATCCTGCACACTGACTTTACTTTTAAAGTCAGTGATTTAGCCTTTAAAGGACCTCATAAGTGATTTTTTTGTCACAGAGTACAACACTACAAATGTAAGGTATAATTATCAGTTTTAAAATGCATTCATCTTGAGAGCAATAGTGTTGTACTGTGGTCATACATCAGAATTTGCCATTGACTCTCCCCACAGGCAGACTAACAGCTATCTTTGTGATGTCATCAGCACTAAGAAATTTTTTAAAAATATTTTCCCACTGGAGATTTTGAAAGATTCAAAGACTCAAAAGTGCAATATATTTTTTATGGGTAAGAGTTAGATTATTTTATATTTCAAATGCAACAGATAACATGAGATTTCTTAGGTTCAAAATGAGAAAACTATCCTGTACCAATTTTCTTTTACATTTATATGAAGTACAACATATAAATAAGCATCTGAATTCAGAACATTTGTTTTTCTTTTATTTATTTTATAACGTTCTGTATTTTCTTTCTAATTTGAATTTATACTTTGGGCACACAGAATTATCTTAAAACAGAACGAATAAGACCATTTCTATGGAATAAACTGAAGATAAATGATAAGTGGGTCAGCTTCAAGAACAACCAAATTGTTCCATTAATCACAGACTCAGATTCACTTTGTCATATACTCACAGACTTTATTATCTTTTTCTCAGGTTAACAAAGATCAGTCAGTTGAATTCATAAGTAGAATTCTCATCCACATCGTTGCAAATGCACTGTCAAAGAATATTTACAATTATAGTCTTTAGTAAAGCAAAACATATAACCAATGAGGCATCTGCTGTTCTTTTTTAAATTCAATTTATCATCATTTTTTTTTTTGCGTGCTGTGCTATAGCATTAAATCAAAAGCCATACTCATTGAGTTCTTTTAGAAATTGTGAAATATAGATATTAAGATCTAAATTCAGTTATATTTAATATCTCCTCAGAATTTTTATTTATAATTTAATTTTAGTCATAACTTGTTTTTGATCTGTCAAGTGAAAAATACTCTGATGTTAATGACACAGCAATTTATAGATCTCAGAAAATATTACATTTCAAGATGGAATTGCAGGTAGAGCATTAAAAGCTAATTTTAAATTTTGTGTAGACAACACTTAATATTAGTACCAAGGCTTATTTCTATGCTGACAAAAATGGTATAATTATTTTAAGTATATGCATTACATAAGAGAAAATTGTCACTCATTTGTGTCAGTGATGTTGACCTAGATTTAACTTAAATATAGTGACACAAAGAAAACTATTTGCCAAAAATTAATAAATGTGTTAGCCAATAAAAAAGTTCCTAGTGTATTATTTAATAATTCACTCAATGTTTATGGTGAGGATAATAATCTAGTCTACTGCAGTAGAATATAATAACAAAAAAATAAAAATAAAACAAGCCATGACATTAAGGCAAAATAAATAGATATGTTGATATATAATGATTTAATTTGCTTGAGAAAGATATACTAACAATAATTTCAGGACATATGTTGAGTTTTAGGACATAATTTTAAAATCATTATTTTACATTATTTTCAAATTTTATTTTGTTCTTAGAATAAAATTATACATATACATATATATATTCTATTATAGTATGGATACTGTATAGTATGGATTGCAGTAGAATGTCACAGAATGTATGAAAGTAAGGACAAATCTAGACAGCATATTAAAAAGGAGAGACATCACTTTGCCAACAAAAGTCCCAGTATTCAAAGGTATGATTTTTCCAGTAGTCATGTATGGATGTGAAAGTTGGACCATAAAGAAGACTGAGTGTCAAAAAATTGATGCTTTTAAACTGTGGTGCTAGAGAAGACTCTTGAGAGTCCTTTGGGCTGCAAAGAGATCAAACAAGTCAATCCTAAAGGAAATCAACCCTGAATATTCATTGGAAGGACTGATGCTGAAGATGAAGCTCCAATACTTTGGCCACCTGATGCAAAGAGCTGACTCACTGGAAAAGACCCTGATGTGGGGAAAGATTGAGGGCAGGAGGATAAGGGGACTGAAGATGAGATGGTTGGATGGCATCATTTATTTAATGGATATGAGTTTGAGCATACTCTGGTGGATGGTGAAGAACAGGGAAGACCAGTTCTTTGCTGCAGTCCATGGGGTAGCAAAATGTTGGACATGACTGAGTGACTGAACAACAACAAAATATATGAAATATGCACACATATGTTTGCATGTGTCAACATGTGTGTTTCTGTTAAAATATTCAGGTTTAACATAATAAGACTAGGGGTTAATATATGTACAAATAGTATATTTAGGGAACAAATAGACAAATATGCATTACATTATGCAGAACTAAGAAAAATAATTATTCATATTTTAAATAGTAATTGAAGTGCTTTAGTATACGAATTTCCATATGCTGGATCTATTATCATTTCAGGCAATATTTTTTCCTTTTGTCATTTTAATTTAACTTCAAGGATACACAAATATTTAAGTTCTTCTTAGTATTTAAGCAAGTCAATATTTTACAAATGATAGATAAAACTAGTTAATATGTAACAATTTATATTTTGCTATATTATTGTAGGGGCTTCCCAGGTCACTCTAGTGCTAAAGAAACTTTCTGCTAATGCAGATAATAAAAGAAATGCAAATTTGATCCCTGCATCAGGAAGATACCTGGAGGAGGGCATGGCAACACACTTCAGAATTCTTGCCCGGAGAATCTCATGGACAGAGGAGCCTGGTGGGCCACAGTCCATAGGGTCGTACAGAGTTGGACACGACTACTGTGACTTAGCACACACTACAATTTTAAGTTTCTTCTTTGTACTATAAAAATATACTAAATTTAAGTAAGTCTTTAAAATTACCAGGCATGGACTCAGGCAACTGAATCATTACTTTAGATTACATTTGCTTCTTTTGTCGTCTCATGTATAAATAATAAAGAGCACTAGTAAAAGACACAAAAAATGAAAATCTTGAAAAAAGCTAATAGATCATTCAGTCATTTCATATATAAACAAAGGTTAATCTGACACAAAATTATTATATTCTTAAGATTCAATAATTTTTTGTGTTTATGGAAAACAGAAATATATCCATTCTTCAGTTTTTCTTTCTAGATTTTCTCCACCATCTCTGAAGTATAAAATATAGAAAACAGAAATGAACTCTCATTTGTAATTATGCTAAAAATGTATGTTTACAGCAATATAGGAAGTTAGTTGAAATGAATAAACTTTAAGGAACATAACTTTAAAAAAGATACATTTTGTTTTATATAATTCACCAAGTAATTCCTATCATTTTTATTTTATGTATTCCAATATGAGACCTAAAATTTATAAATGATAGCACTGATTATGCTAGATATGAAATTTTAAATTTATTCTCCATCCTACACAAGATGACAGACTCCTTGTGAAAAGCAATTTTGTCATCTTCAGTTTTATATCCTCAGTATCTAAAACTCTGTTCCCTGGAAGGTAGTCAATAACATGTAGTTGAACATATATAAGAAAATAGCAAGTTCTGACTATTACAGATATTATCAACAGATGTAAAGAGCTGAGAAGATCTGGAACTATATTACACTGTTAATAAATTTATAAACAAGTGGCCACTATTCAATTTCCAATGCAGTGTCATGTTAGAGGGCTTCCCAGGTGGAGCTAGTGGTAAGGAATCCACATGCCAATGCAGGAGACATAAGAGAAATGGATTGGATCCCTGCATTGGGAAAATTCCCTGGAAGGGGTCAGCAACATACTCCCTTGGAGGAAAGAACAGCAACCCACTCCAGTATTCTTGCCTGGAGAATCACATGGACAGAGGAGCCTGGTGGGCTACAGTCCATAGGGTCGCAAAGAGTTGGACATGACTGAAGTGACTTAGCATGCACACATGTCACGTTAGAGTCCCTGAGAAAATCTCCCATTTCTGCTGTCTTCCCCTCACTTTCATGTTATGTATGAAATTTCAGTAATCATTGAATTTATATTGTCTTTAATACAGATTACGGTCAAAATAACTTATAATAACCATGAGAACAGAAATAATGCAATTCCTACGTTTTAATTGTCAATGTATAGGATGGTGACTGACAAATGCCAATATTTGATGAATGAATGAAGGAATGAAAGACTTTATATTCACTATTTTGTCACATTTAGTAGTGGACTTCCCTGATGGCTCAGTTGGTAAAGAATCTGCCTGAAATGCAGGCGACTGCATGGAATACAGGACACCTGGATTCGAGCTCTAAGTCAGAAGATTGCCTGGAGAAAGAAATAACAACTCACCCTAGTATTATTGCCTGGGGAACTCCATGGACAGAGAAGCCTGGTGGGCTACAGTCCATGGGGTCACAAGAGTTGGATACGACTTAGCGACTAAACCAACCAATGAATTAAACTTTGAGGTATGAAAAAGCCATGCATTTATTGAAGGTGACAGTTAACACTGATAGGGAAATACAATATAAAGACGTTGAATTCAGGTTACTTTTAAGTATGATGATGCTACTACAAGGATTACAAGGAAAAAAATGATCCTTATTCAGTAATGACTAAGTTCCTGATATAGTTCTTGGTATCTTAAAAAAGAAAAAAAACGTGTTACAACATTATGTAGTAAATGATACTCTTTCTATGTTACAGATAAGAAATCTCTAACAAAGTCAGGATTTCAATCACTTTCCTGAGACAAAGAACTTTGTTAAAACACATTTTCAAGTCTACGTATTTTAAATATTATAAATTAGTATTATTTGAGAAACAATTGCTGTTGCTTTCCTTACAGTCATTATAGAATGTCTAGAAAAGTTCTCTTGTAGTTTTACTTTTTTATTTTATCTACCAGATGGATCATTACTAAATCAAATCCATCCTTCTTATCTGAAAGATTTTATACTGCAAGTCTTATTTCATATTCTATTTCAATTTTATTGTTGCTCAAAACTGTTTTGTAGACTTACTTAAGAAGGCTCATCAATTATTCAACCTGTAGAAAAATGATTATAAGATGTTAATATCAAAAAAGAATACCTACTGAAGATGTTAATACCAAAAAAGAATACCTACTGTTTGGAGAATTAAATATTATTTTTAAGTAAGGTAGTAGGAAAATGAATTAGTATTTTTAAAATACATATCATATACAATAAAAATTGAATTAAAATATTACAACTATTTATAGTTAGACAACGGCCATTTTAAATTGAGTTTAAAATTAATAAATATTTTCAAGGGCTTCCCTTGTGGCTCAGATAGTAAAGAATTTGCCTGCAATGCAGGAAACCAGCTTCAATCTCTGGGCCAGGAAGATCCCCCAGAGAAAAGAGTGCTCCCCATTCCAGTATTCTAACCTGGAGAATACTATGGACAGAGGAGTCTGAAATTAACCTGTGCCCCCAGGTTACAGTCCATGGGGGCACAAAGATTTGGACACAACTAGGCACTGTGAAGAAGGCTGAGTGCCGAAGAATTGATGCTTTTGAACTGTGGTGTTGGAGAAGACTCTTGAGAGTCCCTTGGACTGCAAGGAGATCCAACCAGTCCATTCTGAAGGAGATCAACCCTGAGATTTCTTTGGAAGGAATGATGCTAAAGCTGAAACTCCAGTATTTTGGCTACCTCATGCGAAGAGTTGACTCATTGAAGAAGACTCTGATGCTGGGAGGGATTGGGGGCAGGAGGAGAAGGGGACGACAGAGGATGAGATGGCTGGATGGCATCACTGACTCGATGAATATGAGTCTGAGTGACCTCCGGGAGTTGGTGATGGACAGGGAGGCCTGGCGTGCTGCAGTTCATGGGGTCGCAAAGAGTCGGACACGACTGAGCGACTGATCTGATCTGATCTGATCTGAGGCAACTAACACACACACACACACACAGATATTTTCAAAAGTATTCACTAATTGTAATATAAATTCATTAGTTTATTTTATATTGGTCTAAAGTAATATGAAAAGACATGAATAATTTTATTATTTAATAATATGTGGGAAGAAAATTATAATACATGATTATTTTGAAAAATTCAGCCTAAAATCATCATGAGAGTATAAGAATTTTTTATTTAAGAAACCTATTAAGTGGAATAGCTGTTTTCATCACTACTGTAACACTATAGCCACAGAATTGGGATTTACTGAAAGATCAGGCTGGACTATTATGTGAAGCCATTAATTATGATGGTTCTAGAGATAGGATACTTTCAGGATTATATGATTATAATTGGTCACATAAAAACTTAAAATCTGTGGTAACATTCAATTCTTTTTTGTCTTATGCATGTTTTTGTCTTTTTTTCATCTTAAATATGTTTATCAGTATCAGGGGGAAATTACTATTTAAATTAAACACCATCTGTTTTCTCAACAGAAGAAATGAAGAAAAACCCTACTGGAAAAATGTAGCATTGAAGTAAATATTAAACATCAATAAGATTAGTGCAAATAGTAATTGGTTTAATTTTACCTTTCAGTATCATTTTAAGTCTCTCATATAATATAAAATCATTAAAAAAATCAGCAATATGGAGTTGCAAAGGTTAGGTATCCCTATGTTAATTCTAATTTTTAGAGCTGAAATTACAAACTTCATTTTATGGTTGTTGCAGAGTAAGAAGAATAAATTTAGAGACATACAAATCTTCTTTAAAATTGAATAGATATTACCTTAAAAAGAAAGACCAGATCTGAAGATTAGGGGCAAAAACCCTAAAATGCAATTTCAGGAAATTTTGGAAAATATTTTTGCAAATAAAAAAATGTCTGGACAAACAGATCACCTAAAAAGAGTAAAAAAATGGTTAAAATCAATTTACTTGCATGTAAGTGATAAACAAGTGGTATGTGTATTCAGTACAAAACTATTCACCTAAAGAGATTATAGACATAGAAATCACAAATGGAAAAGGTTATGAAAATCTGGAAAACATAAATGTGAGCTATTACAGTAAATCTTGGTAGCTTAAAATCCTTGAAAATTTGTCAATTTTAAATATAGCATCTTAATTTTACAAAATTCTTAGAAATAAAAACTAATATTTATAATGAGATCTAAATTATTATTTTGTGTGTTTAGCTCAAATTCAATTCAATGACTTGAGTCATGTATTAGTTAAAGTGAAAGTATCAGTCAGTCAGTTGTGTCCGACTCTTTGCAACTCTAGACTGTAGCCCGCCAGGCTCCTCTGTCCATAGGATTCTCCAGTCAAGAACACTGGAGTGGGTGGCACTCCTGAATCTCCAGCATTGTGCACAGATTCTTTACCATCTGAGCCACCACAGGATAATACTCAGGTTTCTTTGGTACTTACATGAAGACTTTTTTTGAAAGGAATATCTATTTTTTTAATTAAAAATGTATTAGAAATTATTCTCAGAAAAGGCAATGGCGCCCCACTCCAGTACTCTTGCCTGGAAAATGCCATGGACGGAGGAGCCTGGTGGGCTGCAGTCCATGGGGTCGCAAAGAGTCAGACACAACTGAGCGACTTCACTTTCACTTTTCACTTTCAGGCATTGGAGAAGGAAATGGCAACCCATTTCAGTGTTCTTGCCTGGAGAATCCCAGGGACGGGGGAGCCTAGTGGGCTGCCGTCTATGGGGTCGCACAGAGTCAGACACGACTGAAATGACTTAGCAGCAGCAGCAGCAGCAGAAATTACTCTGGGAAAGTTTTGGAGTTTTTTTCATTTAAAGGTCAGTCATTGTTCTGTTCAGAAGCCAGCAATATTCAATTATAAGCCATATATTTTATTTCAGATTAACAAAAAAATAAATATGAGACATTTAGGAACTTTAGCATGTAGAAAAAATAAAAATTTGCTAAATTTTACCATCAAGAAAAAATTATTGGTAACTTTTGGTGGACATTATATCTCTCAATGTGTATTCACAGAAAGAAATAAATAGATAAGTCAGACAAAGAGACAGAGAGCTTCAAATAAACCTTAAAATGATCAATATCATACATGACTATGTAATACAAGGTAATTTATTTAATTTTAAGTATAATCAAGAATGAACAAAAAGTTAATGTAAAGATGTTGGTAATCTTCAAATAAATAATCATAAAATATATATTATTCCTAAAATATCTTCTATTTTAAAATCTGGTTTTTTTTTTTGTTGTTGTTGTTCGTTTTGTCTTTTTAATTCTAGAGACTCTATTTTAAATCACAAATTATAAGTTACTTATTTTTGTCTCTCTTTCATCTCCTTACTTTGCTGTTTTATCAACTTTACAACATCAAATTGTCTAATAATAACCTTTTAAAACTATAATTCTAGCATTCTTCAATTTTGCGCTTGTACACAAATTCATTAAATTAACAATTTCACTCTCCTTATGACTTCTCCATCAGTGAAGTTTTGGTTTTATACATCTTTCAGTTCTCAGAAAGGTATAATCAAATTTTGATTTTCCCCTCAATCATGGCTCATTGTTACAATTTCTTATTTCTTAAATACAGAATTCTTATTTCTAGAAGAACAGTACCAACCAACTATTTATAAATCTCTGGTAACAATATTTTCCCTTGAGAGTTTTGTAAGAATTGTGCAACTCTTTTGAAACTGAGTACTATACTAAAATAATAATAATAATAATCTAAATGCAAGTTCTCTTCTCTTAGTGCTTCCCCCATGGCTCAGCAGTAAAGTATCTGCCTGCAATGAAGGAGACTTGGGTTCAATCCCTGAGTCTGGAATATCCCCAGAGTGAGGGCATGGCAACCCATTCCAGTGTTCTTGCCTGGAGAATCCCATGGAAGAGGAGCCTGGAGGGCCATAGTCTATGGGGTTGCAAAGAGCTGGAAATGACTGAAGCAACTAAACACATGCACATATACATTGTACTGAAAAAATAATCTAAATCTAAGTTCCTTTCTCTAAATGATTACCCACATTCTGAAAGTTTCATAATTTCCCCAAGATATATCTTAGAACCTTATTTTTTCCCTTGCATAAGGTATGCCCTACGGTTTATAAATTCATGCCTGTGTTTGTTGAAAATGTATTTCTTTATGCATTATTTCTTGGGAAAACGTAATGCTTTTGAATTAAATTCCTATCATCTATGTTGCATAGAAATTATCTTATTTATAATCATTTTTGAACCATTGCATTTCTTACAGTTTGAAGGAGTGGGTGGTTTTGTAAAATTTCCCACTATGCTCTTCGATTTTTAATGTTTAGTCTAACGTTATTGCTCAATAAATAAATTACATATTTATCCTCCAATTCTTTTCTAAACTCTGTATTATATTTAAATATACAGAACTGATTCCAAGGAAAGAAGAGCTCATTTTAAAACTAATCATCATGAGGAAGTAATTAATACGTACCTTATTACCTTTAAGATCATACTAAAATAAGCACAAAAATGTATCACTTTATCCACTTAAAAAGATTTATTGAGCTGATCTAACACATAGATGCAGAATCATAGATACCAAAACATGCTGGGTATAAGAGTTACAGACTTGCTTTCAAGAAAGTCATGAATTATTGATGAATAAGATTTTCACTCATTATAATCATCAAATATCTCAACACATAGTAACTAACATATAAAATCTAGAAAGGGACTTTTAGTCTTTATTCTTTTCTGTCACTTCAGTTGTGTCAAACTCTGTGTGGCCCCACAGACTGTAGCTCACCAGGCTCCTCTCTCCATGGGATTTTCCAGACAAGAATACTGGAGTGCATTGCCATTTCCTACTGCAAGGGATAGCCTCCTCCCAGGGATTGAACCTGTGTCTCTTAAATCTCCTGCATTGGCAGGCAGGTTCTGTACCACTATGCTATGCTAAGTCACTTCATTCGTGCCCGACTCTGTGCGACCCCATAGACGGCAGCCCACCAGGCTCCCCCGTCCCTGGGATTCTCCAGGTAAGAACACTGGAGTGGGTTGTCATTTCCTTCTCCAATGCATGAAAGTGAAAAGAGAAAGTAAAGTCACTCAGTCATGTCTGACTCTTTGCGACCCCATGGACTGCAGCCTACCAGTCTCTTCCGTCCATGGGATTTTCCAGGCAAGAGTACTGGAGTGGGGTGCCATTGCCAAAGCTTGATATTTCAGCAGTCAAATTTTAAGTTATTTTTATATTTCCATTTCAACTATGAAATATGTAGTTATAAGGTATTCACCAATAACTAATTTTGACCTTCATATCACTTAGAAATGTGACTTAGGGCAAGGTTCAAAACAAATCATCAAAATACAAAGAATTAGACAACTTCAGGGGCCCAGGACTGAAGTGATAGGGGAAGGCTGAGATATAGAAATAGTTAATATGGGAGACCATATTCATTAAACAAATGTAGAAATTAAGTGCACAAATATAACTAAATGTGTTGAAGATAATTAAGCCAAGCTTTTCACTGCCAGAAATAGTAATTAAACTAGAACATTTTCTAACACCATACACAAAAATAAACTCAAAATGGATTAAAGATCTAAATGTAAGACCAGAAACTATAAAACTCCTAGAGGAGAACATAGGCAAAACACTCTCCAACATACATCACAGCAGGATCCTCTATGACCCACCTCCCAGAATACTGGAAATAAAAGCAAAAATAAACAAATAGGACCCAATTAAAATTAAAAGCTTCTGCACAGCAAAGGAAACTATCAGATCAGATCAGATCAGTCGCTCAGTCGTGTCCAACTCTTTGCGACCCCATGAACTGCAGCACGCCAGGCCTCCCTGTCCATCACCAACTCCCGGAGGTCACTCAGACTCACATCCATCAAGTCAGTGATGCCATCCAGCCATCTCATCCTCTGTCATCCCCTTCTCCTCCTGCCCCCAATCCCTCCCAGCATCAGAGTCTTGTCCAATGAGTCAACTCTTCACATGAGGTGGCCAAAATACTGGAGTTTCAGCTTTAGCATCATTCCTTCCAAAGAAATCCCAGGGCTGATCTTCAGAATGGACTGGTTGGATCTCCTTGCAGGCCAAGGGACTCTCAAGAGTCTTCTCCAACACCACAGTTCAAAAGCATCAATTCTTCAGTGCTCAGCCTTCTTCACAGTCTAGCTCTCACATCCATACATGACCACAGGAAAGACCATAGCCTTGACTAGGCGAACCTTTGTTGGCAAAGTAATGTCTCTGCTTTTGAATATGCTATCTAGGTTGGTCATAACTTTCCTTCCAAGGAGTAAGCGTCTTTTAATTTCATGGCTGCAGTCACCATCTGCAGTGATTTTGGAGTTCATAAAAATAAAGTCTGACACTGTTTCCACTGTTTCCCCATCTATTTCCCATGTAGTGATGGGACCAGATGCCATGATCTTCATTTTCTGAATGGTAGGAAACTATAAGCAAGGTGAAAAGACAGTCTTCAGAATGGGAGAAAATAATAGCAAATGAAGCAACTGACAAAGAATTAATCTCAAAAATATACAAGCAACTCCTGCAGCTCAATTGCAGAAAAATAAATGACCCAATCAAAAAATGCGCCAAAGAACTAAATAGACATTTTTCCAAAGAAGACATACAGATGGCTAACAAACTCATGGAAAGATGCTCAACATCACTCATTATCAGAGAAATGCAAGTCAAAATCACAATAAGGTACCATCTCACGCTGGTCAGACTAGCTGCTATCAAAAAGTCTACAAACAATAAATGTTGAAGAGGGTGCAGAGAAAAGGAAACCCTTTTACACTGTTGGTGGGAATGCAAACTGGTACAGCCACTATGGAGAACAGTGTGGAGATTCCTTGAAAAACTGGAATTAGAACTGCCATATGACTCAGCAGTTCCACTGCTGGGCATACACACTGAGGAAACCAGAACTGAAAGAGACGCATGTACCCCATTGTTCATCGCAGCACTGTTTATAATAGCCAGAACATGGAAGCGACCTAGATGTCCATCAGCAGATGAATCAGTAAGAAAGCAGAGGTAAATATACATGATGGAGTATTACTCAGCTATTGAATGCATTTGAATCAGTTCTAATGAGGTGGATGAAACTGGAGCCTATTATACAGAGTGAAGTAAGCCAGAAAGAAAAACACCAATACAGTATACTAATGCATATATGTGGAATTTAGAAAGTTGGTAATGATAACCCTGTATGCGAGACAGCAAGAGACACAGATGTATAGCACAGTATTTTGGACTCTGTGGGAGAGGGTGAGGGTAGGATGGTTTGGGAGAATGGAATTTAAACATGAATATTATCATATGTGAAACGGATCACTAGTCCAGGTTCAATGCATGATACAGGGTGCTCGGGGTTGGTACACTGGGATGACCCAGAGGGATGTGATGGTGAGGGAGGTGGGAAGGGGATATCGGATGGGGAACACATGTACACACGTGGCAGATTCATGTCAATGTATGACAAAACCAATACAATATTGTAAAGTAATCAGCCTCCAAAAAATAAATAAATAAATAAAGTGGAAAAATTTAAAAAAATAAATAAAACGTGTCAAGGAGAAAGTTAGAATAAAACCTAAAGTGTTGAGTTAAAGTTGTATCATTTCCTTATAGATGGATAAAAAGGAGAGAGATTAATACAGACATTTCTAAGTTTAAGTATATCCATGATCATGTTTTCCTGCTCTGTCCACTGAGCCTAGAAGTTCCCATAACACTTCCATAGCAATGAGCATAACTGAGAGTCCTGATCTTGACTTTAAAATGGCATCTTCTACTAAACAGAACCAATGTTAAAGGTTAAATGGTTAATTATAGAGCTGGATGAAGAAAAGTACAAGATAAGTTTGGAGAATTTTTTGTGCTCGAAAGTAGAAAAATGCTCCATTGTTGTTTAGTCTCTGCTTGACATATCAAAAAGATACAGGCTTTCCAACCTACAATATATAAGTTCTTGGGCACTGCTTTGCACTGGGCTTCCACAGGGGCTCAGTGGTAAAGAATCTGCCTACCAATGCAGGAGATGAGAGTTCAATTCCTGGGTTGGGGAGAAGGAAATGGCAGCCCACTTCCAGGGAAGTCTCATGAAGAGAGGAGCTTGGTGGGCTACAAAGAAGTCTCAAAGAGTCCCCATGACCGAGCATGCATGCACTCTGCACTAATAGGTTCTTCCATATATCATGCACAATTCCTGTAGTTTATTTTATTATCAGCACCATATTTTCTTCTGACAGATCACAGAACATAACCATAGTTTAAACCATAAGAAGTTCATTTGCTTCTCATTTAAATATCCAATATCCAATATTTTGATAACCAAAACTGGCATACTGCTCCATAGTATCAGGACACAGGATTTTGCAAACCTATTATGTGCTCTGCGAAGTCACTTCAGGTTGTAAGATATTCAGTCATTGTATCTCTAGGTCACTCAGCAAAAAAGGGAAAAGAAAGGTTTGTGAAGTGAAAGTCACTCAGTCGCGTCTGACTCTTTGCCACCACATGGAATATACAGTCCATGGAATTCTCCAGGCCAGAATAGTGGAGTGGGTAGCCTTTCCCTTCCCCAGGGGATCTTCCCAACCCAGGGATCAAACTCAGGTCTCCCGCATTGCAGGCTGATTCTTTACCAGCTGAGCTACAAGGGAAGCCCAAGAAAGGCTTACCCCTCTTTGTAATGGCATTTTCTACAAGTCACTCTTAGGTCTAGATGAGCCTTATTTGCAGCAGTTTGGTTATATGGCCACATATAACTGCTAGCAAGAATAGAAAATTCATATACTTTATGCAATCATATATTGAGCAAAAGATTTTATAACTCTAGGATAATGATGAAACTTGATTTTGGAAGATGTGCGAATAACCATATCTGCTCCAATAACTGTTCTTAATTCGCTCACATATTCTTCTGCGTCTACTAGATAAATCACTTTCAATGTATTCAAATCCTTAAGGTGGCGCTACATTTCCTTTGCATGTTAAGTAGTTCTGCTATCCAATCTGCTCTAAGTTTCTAACTGGGTTCCTCTGTGTACCTATTGTACAGATTCTCTTCTGGGATATTCAGACCTTATTATCCTATTTATTTTATTTGATCAGGTTGGTGGTTTCACTGGGAAATGTCTGTTGTCTATATTATCACCAACTTTTCTCATGGGCTAATCAAACCCCTAAGAGAAATAACATCCATTTTCTTAATTATCTTTGAAATGTTCTTTTATTCTAATCGAGACCTACGTTTACTTTCTTAGGCTTTTTAGGGAATAAATACTGCTTTCCATCATTGTGCTGGTGGCATAGAATGATCGAATATTTGTTTAAACTCTCTTTGAAACAGATCTTCAACAAATGCTCCTCCCCCACCCCAGCAATACTCTTCAATTTTACTTCTTTACAATCAAAATACCATTAATTCTTGAGCCAAATAAGAGTTCTGTGATGCATATTGGATTCCTTCTCAGTTTTCATCATTTTGGGCTTAGAATTTAATTTTTCCAAGGTTCCTAAATCAGTAATACTTTTACTGCCTTCCACCTTCCAAAATATCACTGCCATTATTTTCTCGGTTATTATAGTTTTCCTTGGAGATGTACCTTTAACATCATTTATTTCTTTTACTTTGGTAGGGTTTAGGAAATAAATAAAGATAAATGTTTCTTCATATCTACCATTTTTAACCTGAAGTTATTTTTCCTTTTTTTTTTTTAACTAAGAATACAAAAGAAACAAACTTTATTTATATTTAATACACATATTAATACAAGGATCCTCATTTGGTCTGAATGTCACAGCTATATATCATAATACATACGTTGCATATATTTCAGTAATACATATATTTCAGTCAGTCATCTGAGTGAAAAATCTGTTCTAGTTACATGAAGTATGAAAAAAAGAAACTATTTTACTCCAGAATATTATAATATACTGCTGTTTACTCATGTCCCATTAAATCAATGACAGATTCTATTATCATAGATGGAAAATATATTACTAAATTGTAAATTTCATGAGATGGAGAATGATTAAGACTCTTTTTTAGTCATCTTAAGATTTATTAACAATCTCCCGGCAATCCCATGTTAAAAAGCTGTCGAAGATGATGATGAGTCATGACAGTTGTCCTTTATAAAAAGACAAGGAAGCCAAATGTAGTGATCATCTCTATGATGACAAGTGTCCCTGAGCAGTACATTTCTCCATTAGTTAGACATTCTTTTGACTCCAAAGCAATAAAATCAGACTTAGAGTGATATAAATAAAATAGGGCTTGTTGGAGGAATGGATGTGTATGCCATACTTTGACAGCTTCATGTGGTCATCCATGACACAAACACTTTATATTTGTCTGTTTCTCTGCTATGAATGTGAAGATTTGTGTCCTCTTTCTCCTGGTGAGGCATCACAACTGATTCCAAGCAGAAAGAATGAGTTAAAAACAAAAATTCCTTTCTGCTGGAAACTTTGATTTAATTACTTTACCTATTGATATCTTTCTACCATCTATTTAACAATATTTTCTATGCATTTCTTTACTATTTTTGAATCAAGGAGAGGCAAACAAAATACTTGCTATTGTAAGTCAGTATAAAAGTCAGAATTAGTCACATACCTAACAAAGAAGAGTGAAAATCAAAAGAAATAAGATTGCCAAAAGTGTTTCTGAAAGTCATGGCTTTTCCACTGTAGAATGAGTCTAAACTCCTTAACATCAATTAGTAAACTCCATTCACTCTCATCTTAAAATATGATGCTGTTAAAGTGCTGCACTCAAAAAGTGAAAGTGAAGTTGCTCAGTCCTGTCCGACTCTTTGTGACCCCATGGACTGTAGACTACCAGGCTCCTTCATCCATGGGATTTTCCAGGCACGAGTACTGGAGTGGGTTGTCATTTCCTTCTCCAGGGATCTTCTTGACCCAGGGATTGAACTCTGGTCTCCCACATTGCAATTGCAGGCATACGCTTTACCATCTGAGTCACCAGAGAAGTCAGTATGAGAGCAAATTTGGAAAACTCACCAGTGGCCACAGGCCTGGGAAAGTGTTTTCATTCCAATCCGAAAGAACAGCAATGCCAAAGAATGTTCAAAGTACCATACAATTGTACTCATCTCACAGGCTAGCAAAGTAATGCTCAAAATTCTCCAAGCCAGGCTTCAATAGTATGTGAACTGTAAACTTCCAGATGTTCAAGCTGGATTTAGAAAAGGCAGAGGAACCAGAGATCAAATTGCCAATATCCATTGGATCATCGAGAAAGCAAGAGTGTTCCAAAAAAGCATCTACTTTTGCTATACTGATATGTCAAAGCTTTTGACTGTGTAGACCACATCAAACTCTGGAAAATTCTTAAAGAAATTGGAATGCCAGACCACCTGATTTGCCCCCTGAGAAATCTATTTACAGGTTAAGAAGCAGCAGTTAGAACTGCACATGGAACAACATACTGGTTCCAAATCAGGAAAGGAGTATGTCAAGGCTATATGTTGTCACCCTGCTTGTTTAACTTTTATGCAGAGTACATCATGAGAAATGCCAGGCTGGATGAAGCACAAGCTGGAATCAAGATTGCCAAGAGAAATATCAGTAACTTCAGATACGCAGATGACACTACCCATATGGCAAAAAGGAAAGAACCAAAGAGCCTCTTGATAAAGGTGAAAGAGGAGAGTGAAAATGTTGGCTTGAAACACAACCTTCAGAAAACTAAGATCATGGCATCCGGTCACATCACTTCATGGTAAATAGATGGGGAAACAATGGAAACAGTGAGAGGCTTTCTTTTGGGGGCACCAAAATCACTGCAGGTGGTGACTGCAGCCAATAAATTAAAAGACGCTTGCTCCTTGGAAGAAAATCTATAACCAATCTATATAGCATATTAAATGGCAGAGACATTACTTTGCCAACAAAGGCCCATCTAATCAAACTATGGTTTTTCCAGAAGTTATGCATGAATGTGAGAGTTGGACTATAAGGAAAGCTGAGTGCTGAAGAATTGATGCTTTTGAACTGTGGTGTTGGAGAAGACTCTTGAAAATCCCTTGGACTGCAAGGAGATTCAACTAGTCTATCCTAAAGGAGATCAGTCTTAAATATTCATTGGAAGGACTGATGCTGAAGCTGAAACTCCAATACTTTGGCCACCTGATACGAAAAACTGACTGATTTAAAGACCTGATGCTGGGAAAGATTGAAGGCAAGAGGAGAAGGGGACGACAGAGGATAAGATGTTTGGATGTCATTACTGACTTAATGGACATGGGTTTGAGTTGGTGATGGACAGGGAAGCCTGGTATGCTGCAATCCATGGGGGTGCAAAGAGTCAGACTTGACTGAGTGACTAAAATGAGCTGGGCTTCCCTAGTGGCTCAACATAAAGAATCCTACTGCAATGTGGGAGTCGTGGGTTTGATCTCTGTGTTGGAAGAAGGAAGGCATGGCAACCCACTCCAGTATTCTAGCCTGGAGGCTCCTCATGGAAAAGGAGCCTGATGGGCTACAGTCCATGGGGTCCCAAAGAGTAGGACATGACTGAATGACTAAGCACAGCACATATATCTTTATGAATTATATTTTTCAATTGTGATACCTGTTAACCCAAATATTGTAATAAATTGAGCTTAGATTTTGAGTTATGTATCCCAAAACATTAAAATAAGATAATAATGAGACCTATTCAGCCAAAATCATGCTCTAAAATTTGTCCAGATAGAATTGAGTAAACTATCAATTAATTCTTAATAATAATATTAACAGGACATGATATTATGAATATAAAGGATTTTGTTTCACTTAAAGTATTATAAAATAGTATTTACTTGATTGTAGAAAAAACACATGACATGGCTCATATTATTATTTTCAGCTTTGGCTAAAAGAAAAATAAAGTGTATCTGAAGCAAAAAGCATCTTGAAGCCTTAAAGTTTAAAAAATAAAGTTGAAAGAAGAGAAAGTAGTTGATAAAAGTGCTTGGGAAAGACAACAACAATAACTATACATTATATACTACTAACATTATAAGCAAAATTCTTCTTTTTACATTTGAGGAAGGCTTTTTCTTATTTGGTTAATAAAAACAAAAAAAAACTTAAAAAATATGAATGATTGTTAATAACTGATTTTTCTATTAACTTGTTCAGTTCAGTTCGGGCACTCAGTCATGTCCAACTCTTTGTGACCCCATGGACTGCAGCATGCCAGGCCTCCCTGTCCATCACCAACTTCTGGAGCTTACTCAAACTCCTGTCCATCAAGTCAGTGATGCCATCCAAACATCTCATCCTCTGTCGTCCCCTACTCTTCCCCCTTCAATCTTTCCCAGCATCAGGGTCTTTTCAAGTAAGTCAGTTCATCACATCAGGTGGCCAAAGTATTGGTGTTTCAGCTTCAACATCAGTCCTTCCAATGAATATTCAGGATTGATTTCCTTTAGGATAGACTGGTTGGATCTCCTTGCAGTCCAAGAGACTCTCAAAAGTTATCTCCAATACCACAGTTCAAAATCATCAATTCTTCGGTGCTCAGCTTTCTTTATAGTTCAAATCTCACATCCATATATGACTACTGGAAAAAGCATAACTTTGACTACATGGACCTTTGTTGGCAAAGTAATGTCTCTGCTTTTAAATATGCTGTCTAAGTTGGTCATAATTTTCCTTCCATTAAAGCATCCTTTAATTTCATGGCTGCAGTCATTGTCTGCATTGATTTTGGAGACCAAAAAGTACAGTCTCTCACTGTTTCCATGTTTCCCCATCTATTCACCATGAAGTGATGGGACTGGATGGCATGATCTTAGTTTTCTGAAATTTTTAAATAATATATTGGCACAATAAGACATACAAATATTTCTATTTCAGTATATTTGAGACAATTGATTTTTTTCTGATGGTATATACATACATATATATACACACATATATATAAAAAAATTTTCAGTTAAAGCTAGCAAACTAAAAAAAAAGGAATCATCCTTTATTTAGTAAAATAAAAGTATACAGAAAGGAGATCTAACTAAATCATATACACACTAAACACTGGATTTAATGACTTTTCAATGTTGTTCTCAATTTCCAGCCCTGGGGAAAAGGGTTTATTTCTTCAAGGAAAGAAAAAAAAAAATGCATGAATGAAGATCATCCCCATATTATCTTTCTGTAAACAAGCTAATAACTAAATTTCCAGTGAGCATGTTCGTGCATGTGTGCTCAGTCATGTCCTTCATGTCCAACCCCATGAACTGTAGCCCACCAGGCTACTCTGTCCATGGGATTTTCCTGACAGGAATACTGGAGTGGGTTGTCATTTTCTCCTGCAGAGGATCCTCCCAACCCAAGGTTTGAACCCACATCTCCTGCATGTCTTACATTGGCAGGTAGAATTTTTTTGTTTTTTGTTTTTTTCCCCACTGAGCCATCTGGAAAGCCCCAAACATTCAGAAGTAAGCTAATTATAATTTGTTTATTACAGTAGATATTCTCTAATTAGTTTTATGACTTTATCTAATCATTTGAGAAGGTCCATAGTGTCAAAACTGTTTTTATAAAAATAATAAGGCATTATTTGTCTTTGTTGTTATGTTGACATTTGCACTCTGGTGTACAAATAATGTTGGTTAAATTAGCAACACCTCAATATGAATAAGAGATTCCCAGGTGGCTCAGTGGTTAAGAATCTTCCTGCCAATGAAAGGAGACACAAGAGGTGCAGTTTCGATCCCTTGATGGGGACGATTCCCTGGAGAAGGAAATGATAACCCATTCCATTATTCTTGCCAGGATGATCTCAGAGAAGCCTGATGGGCTGCAGTCCATAGGGTCACATATAGTTGGACACGACTGAGCACACACAAACAACATGACTAAAGTCAATGTTATCAAACACTTAGTAGTCACTGTATTTTACACTGCTATGAACTGAGAGGGAAAATAAAGCCAGGTATATTTAAGAATGTCTTTGATGAATCTAATGATTAATTTTTATAAGTCAACTTGGCTAGCTGATGGTGCTGAAAGCATAGAACATAGTTGAACACTTTTCTCTATATGTTAATGTGAAGATATTCTATAGTTGTGGTTAGCCTTTACAATCAGCTAATTGTGAAAAATGAGATTATTCTCAACCCTATAAGCGGACCTCAATTAATCAGATGAGGGACTTATGAACAAAAACTGCTTCCCAGAGAAGAAGGAACATTATATCAAGACTGTAACAGAAATCTTGCTTGTTTCTTTACACTTGTTAGCCCCTCAAAATGTGTGAGTCTATTTCTATACAAAAGTGAATAAATAAAGTTCCTTTTGGTTTTGTTTCCTAAAGAACCTTAACTGTTACAAATTTTGGTACTGAAAATGATTCTACCAAACAGACTCTTTTGGGGGGAAATTGATTCTTGGATTTGTGGTACTGACTCACTAATATGGTTCTAATTAAAAGCATAAATTGTTTCCATTTCCAGTGGCAAAGAGGGCACTGCTAATTCATGATTTGATGTTGCTATAAGAGAACACAAATTATCACTGTTACATGCTCCTAAACAAATATTTATTAGGCAAGTTTCTGAGTGTGCATTTGCTATCTTAGACTACTTTTTTTTTTTTTTTTTTTTTGGTAAGTTAATGACTGTAATGAGATGGATTGGTTGCTCCTAACTGCTGGACAGAGTACAAGGGACAAAAAGGATGAACTCAGGGCTTCAAATACCATGCATGAATAACCTGAAAATTTCTGTGTCTGCCCTGAATGAAACTCTCAACTTTAACATCCATGGAGATAAAATATCTATAATAAAATCCTTTTTGTAGGTAGTTGAACTACAACACAAATTGAATTCCCAACCTCACAGGGTGCCTGCTGTTAAAATGACTGTATTGATTGAAAAGGGATGGGTATCTGAAAATTGGAATAGAGACATATGAGCAATTCCTTATGTAGCTGGGGGACACTTCAAGTGAATGTTCTTCACTTGGAAGAACATTCTTCCAAGTTCTTGTCTGAGGAGGTTAATACCCCTTGGTTGAGGAACTTGCAATGGCTTACTTTTAGGTAATTTGCAATACACTGCTGATTTTTGTCAGTGTCCATTCTTATTACTCTTTGCTTCTAGAGCCATAACGAGACTCAAGTACCAGTAAGACCCAAAAGATGAGGTACAAAGTGTAACTCATGAGGTGTTGTACTAACTCTCCAAAGAACTACATGAATTTCCCAATTAATGCAGGCAGAAATCTTAGGAATAGATGTGAAAGTGAAAAGTGAAAGTGAAGTCACTCAGTTGTGTCCAACTCTTTGCAACCTCATGGACTGTGTAGCCTACCATGCTCCTCCATCCATGGGATTTTCCAGGCAAGAGTACTGGAGTGGGTTGCCATAGATGTAGGGGGTAGATATTAAGAGTGTAGGGTGATCGTAGAAGGAACATAAATTTGAATTTAAACAAATTTGTTGATGTAAGCATGCATACTAAGCAGATTCTGGATTCATCGTTACAGCTTGAAAGGTCAAAAGATCTTTAACAGTGTGTGCCTTTGGTAGCTGAAATATACACCAAAAAGTGGCATATGTTAAATTATGCTGAAATGACATAAGTCCCTTGGTACACTGTAAAAGATGGCACCCCAAAGTTTGAGGAGATTGGAATATTAGAGTTGATCAACCAAAACCTGTTTACTCACCTGAGAGAATGCATCCTTTAATACACCTGTGAGAAATGCATATGTGAAGCGAGCTCCAGTGTTCTATGGGTCAAAAATTACAGTGAAAACTGCTGCCTTTGTACTGAGATCCTTAAATGAAATGAAAATAATTAGATATTAAGGTAGAAGGGATCAAGTGGCAACAGCACTTAGCTGCAAAATAGCACGTAGACATAAGTGTTGTCATGAACAATGGAGTCAAAGCATTCATCAGAATACTCTGTTTCACTGAAACTTATGGCACTGGCTAGTTGGTCATAGTGTCCCTAAGAGAAAAATAAATGGGCAGTCACATAAATTTTTACTTTATCTATAAAAGTGGAAGAGTTCTAGACCATGTAAGCAGAAGTTTAACTTGAATTACCAGTCATCAATCAATTAATTTTCAGAATTCAGCCAGTTTAAGACCCATAACCCCTTGAATAAAGGAGAGGCTGGACCTCAGTATATTGCCAAAAATTTATACTGGTAATCTTTCTTTCAACCTTTCCCAAAGGGACCTTTATCTTTTTGTCAAGGTGACTATGCTTTGGGGAAAAGAAAATAATCAGTCTTTCTTGGAATTTCTGGGCACATGCTCTGTTTTTATAGTCGCTCTGTCATGTCTTACTCTTTGCAACTACATTGACTGTAGTCCACCAGGCTCCTCACTCCATGGGGTTTTCTAGACAAGAATACTGAAGCAAGTTTGCCATTTCCTTCTCCAGGGGATCTTCATGTCTTAGGGACTGAACCTGTGTCTCTTATGTCTCCTGTCTTGTCAGGTGGGTTCTATACCACTGAGCCACCAGGGAAGTCCCATATTCTCTGAACAGACACTTACTCTAGGAGACTCAAAATATCACTGTAATTCACCAGTCAGATAAAAGGTTTTTGGAAATCAGGTCATCAATACAGTTTTATCCCAGGTTCACCTCACATTAGGTTCACTTGGTCCCCAAACTTATCTGTTAGTTGTGTCCCCAATTCTTAACTGTATAATTGCAGTACATATCCTCAGCAACTGCCAGAATCACAGCACTGCTTTCCTAATCTATGAAGTGAGGGCTACTATGCTGGGAAATGCCAAGTGGAAGCACTAGAAGAGGCTTTACCTAGGAAATAGTAAACCAAAACAAATACCACATTGCTGGAGGGATTGCAAATTAGTACCACTATCAAGGACCTGAAGGATGCAGGGGTAGAGATTCACATCATATAGCCATTCAGTGTAAGTATTTGGGTTATGCAATAGATAGTTATGTAAAGGGAGAGAAGGAAATGGAGTAGAAGAGGTTTGTTGGGCAAATACTCTGAGAGTGTAACACTTTCATTCTCTCACAGTTCTCATGCATCAGGATTCTAGTATATTTTCACTGGACCCTGAGTTCAAGGACTCTCCATGCTGCAATCAAAGTGTAAGCCAGGGCTGTGATCTCACCTGAGGCTCAGGGTCCTTTATGACTCTCCTTAGTTACTGACCAAGGTCAGGAAGTGCGGCGGTGAGGAGAGACTCCTCGTCCAAGGTAAGGTGCCATGGCTGTGCTTTGCTGGAGCAGCCGGGAAGAGATACCCCACGCCCAAGGTAAGAGAAACCCAAGTAAGATGGTAGGTCTTGCAAGAGGGCATCAGAGGGCAAATACACTGAAACCATACTCACAGAAAACTAGTCAATCTAATCACACCAGGACCACAGCCTTGTCTAACTCAATGAAATTAAGCCATGCCCGTGGGGCAATCCAGGATGGGCGGGTCATGGTGGAGAGATCTGACAGGGTGTGGTCCGCTGGAGAAGGGAATGGCAAACCACTTCAGTATTCTTGCCTTGAGAACCCCATGAACAGTATGAAAAGGCAAAATGATAGGATACAGAAAGAGAAACTCCCCAGGTCAGTAGGGGCCCAATATGCTACTGGAGACCAGTGGAGAAATAACTCCAGAAAGAATGAAGGGATGGAGCCAAAGCAAAAAGAATACCCAGCTGTAGATGTGTCTGGTGATAGAAGCAAAGTCCGATGCTGTAAAGAGCAATATTGCATAGGAACCTGAAATGTCAGGTCCATGAATCAAGGCAAATTGGAAGTGGTCAAACAAGAGATGGCAAGAGTGAATGTCGACATTCTAGGAATTAGCAAACTAAAATGGACTGGAATGGGTGACTTTAACTCAGAGGACATTATATCTACTACTGCGGGCAGGAATCCCTCAGAAGAAATGGAGTGGCCAACATGGTCAACAAAGGAGTCTGAAATGCAGTACTTGGATGCAATCTCAAAAACTACAGAATGATCTCTGTTCGTTTCCAAGGCAAACCATCCAATGTCACAGTAATCCAAGTCTATGCCCCAACCAGTAACGCTGAAGAAGCTGAAGTTGAACGGTTCTATGAAGACCTACAAGACCTTTTAGAACTAACACCCAAAAAAGATGTCCTTTTCATTATAGGGGACTGGAATGCAAAAGTAGGAAGTCAAGAAACACCTGGAGTAACAGGCAAATTAGGCCTTGGAATACGGAATGAAGCAGGGCAAAGACTAACAGAGTTTTGTCAAGAAAATGAACTGGTCATAGCAAATACCCTCTTCCAACAACACAAGAGAAGACTTTATACATGGACATCACCAGATGGTCAACACCGAAATCAGATCGATTATATTCTTTGCAGCCAAAGAGGGAGAAGCTCTATCCAATCAGCAAAAACAAGACCAGGAGCTGACTGTGGCTCGGATCATGAACTCCTTATTGCCAAATTCAGACTGAAATTGAAGAAAGTAGGGAAAACCACTAGACCATTCAGGTATGACCTGAATCAAATCCCTTAAGATTATACAGTGGAAGTGAGAAATAGATTTAAGGGCCTAGATCTGATAGATAGAGTGCCTGATGAACTATGGAATGAGGTTCGTGACATTATACAGGAGACAGGGATCAAGACCATCCCCATGAAAAAGAAATGCAAAAAAGCAAAATGGCTATTTGGGGAGGCCTTGCAAATAGCTGCAAAAAGAAGAGAAGCGAAAAGCAAAGGAGAAAAGGAAAGATATAAACATCTGAATGCAGAGTTCCAAAGAATAGCAAGAAGAGATAAGAAAGCCTTCTTCAGTGATCAATGCAAAGAAATAGAGGAAAACAACAGAATGGGAAAGACTAAGGATCTATTCAAGAAAATCAGAGATACCAAAGGAACATTTCATGCAAAAATGGGCTCGATAAAGGACAGAAATGGTATGGACCTAACAGAAGCAGAAGATATTAAGAAGAGGTGGCAAGAATACACAGAAGAACTGTACAAAAAAGAGCTCCACGACCCAGATAATCATGATGATGTGATCACTGACCTAGAGCCAGACATCTTGGAATGTGAAGTCAAATGGGCCTTAGAAAGCATCACTACAAACAAAGCTAGTGGAGGTGATGGAATTCCAGTGGAGCTATTCCAAATCCTGAAAGATGATGCTGTGAAAGTGCTGCACTCAATATGCCAGCAAATTTGGAAAACTCAGCAGTGGCAACAAGATTGGAAAAGGTCAGTTTTCATCCCAATCCCAAAGAAAGGCAATGCCAAAGAGTGCTCAAACTACCACACAATTGCACTCATCTCACACGCTAGTAAAGTAATGCTCAAAATTCTCCAAGCCAGGCTTCAGCAATAAGTGAGCCGTGAACTTCCTGATGTTCAAGCTGGTTTTAGAAAAGGCAGAGGAACCAGAGATCAAATTGCCAACATCTGCTGGATCATCGAAAAAGCAAGAGAGTTCCAGAAAAACATCTATTTCTGCTTTATTGACTATGCCAAAGCCTTTGACTGTGTAGATCACAAGAAACTGTGGAAAATTCTGAGACAGATGGGAATACTGGACCACCTGATCTGCCTCTTGAGAAATCTGTATGCAGGTCAGGAAGCAACAGTTAGAACTGGTCATGGAACAACAGACTGGTTCCAAATAGGAAAAGGAGTATGTCAAGGCTGTATATTGTCACCATGTTTATTTAACTTATATGCAGAGTACATCATGAGAAATGCTGGACTGGAAGAAACACAAGCTGGAATCAAGATTGCCGGGAGAAATATCAATATCCTCAGATATGCAGATGATACCACCCTTATGGCAGAAAGTGAAGAGGAACTAAAAACCCTCTTGATGAATGTGAAAGTAGAGAGTGAAAAGGTTGGCTTAAAGCTCAACATTCAGAAAACGAAGATCATGGCATCTGGTCCCATCACTACATGGGAAATAGATGGAGAAACAGTGGAAACAGTGTCAAATTTTATTTTACTGGACTCCAAAATCACTGTAGATAGTGTCTGCGGCCATGAAATTAAAAGACGCTTACTCCTTGGAAGGAAAGTTATGACCAACCTAGATAGCATATTCAAAAGCAGAGACATCACTTTGCCAACAAAGGTTCGCCCAGTCAAGGCTATGGTCTTTCCTGTGGTCATGTATGGATGTGAGAGCTGGACTGTGAAGAAGGCTGAGCGCCGAAGAATTGATGCTTTTGAACTGTGGTGTTGGAGGACTCTTGAGAGTCACTTGAACTGCAAGGAGATCCAACCAGTCCATTCTGAAGGAGATCAGCCCTGGGATTTCTTTGGAAGGAATGATGCTAAAGCTGAAACTCCAGTAGTTTGGCCACCTCATCCAAAGAGTTGACTCATTGGAGAAGACTCTGATGCTGGGAGGGATTGGGGGCAGGAGGAGAAGGGGATGACAGAGGACGAGATGGCTGGATGGCATCACTGACTCGATGGACGTGAGTCTGCTTGACCTCCAGGTCTTGGTGATGGACAGGGAGGCCTGGTGTGCTGCAGTTCATGGGGTCGCAAAGAGTCAGACATGACTGAGAGACTGATCTGATCTAATCTGATCTTAGTTACTGGCAGAAATCAATTCCTTTTGATTATAGAACTGACATTTGCATTTTCTTGTTAGTTATTGGCAAGGGTTGTTTGTCATCCTAGAAACCTCCAACCAATTCTGTCATCTCCACTCCACAACCAATCCTCTCCACTGAGAGGATCTCTTGCTCCTTCACTTCTTTCTGAGCTTTTTAAAGAGCTCACCCAGGATAATATCCTTAAAACAAATTAAGAAGAAAGTATTTCAGGGTATAATATTGAATGTTGAATAAGACAATAAACATCAATTCTACTGATAGTATGCAATACTCTTTATCATATGATTTAACTGATTCTTTCAGTTATTGTCATAGAATCCTTACATTAAACACAAAAACTTGTGAAAAATTTTATATTTAATTTTGAATCTTTTTATTACCACTATTAACAGTGAGATGTTGGAACTAACAAGTCTATATTTTTCAACATAAGAATATTTTGTGCATCATTGAGAGTAAAGCATTCACATCATTGTGTAAAGTCTATGGGAACCACAGATGTTAGCAGGTGAATTTTTAATGATGTTTTTTTTGCTTGTGAACAACTCCATACAAAAACATAATAGTGCCTCATTAACATTTATTGTTTCTTCAAGGTCAAATGGAGAACACAGTCAACTATAATTACAGCTATTGTGGACTAGAAGTAATGTGTTATCAAAGAATTAATGTTTTCAATTTTATTTTCATAGTTTTTATTTGAAATTTTAAAAATATGGCTATCTTCTAAAGTACCAGATTTATAAAATTTGAAATGTTAATAGGTTGCATTCATTTTAAACACACGTGAGAATATTTTTGCTTGTCATAAAAATTATCTTACTATGATTATTGTTCATGTTGCTATTAAATTAAATAAAAAATATTTTGTGATAGATTCCAGAGAATTATTCTTTCTCATGAGAGTTTTGGGAAATCCACTTTTTAAACATTTGGGAAATACATGGTTTAATGTAGCTGCATATAGGGGATCTCTTAGAGAATTCCTTCAGTTCAGTTCAGTCACTCAGTCGTGTCTGACTCTTTCAGATCAGATCAGATCAGATCAGTCGCTCAGTCGTGTCCGACTCTTTGTGACCCCATGAATCGCAGCATGCCAGGCCTCCCTGTCCATCACCAACTCCCGGAGGACACTGAGACTCACATCCATCGAGTCAGTGATGCCATCCAGCCATCTCATCTTCTGTCGTCCCCTTCTCCTCTTGCCCTCAATTCCTCCCACCATCAGAGTCTTTTCCAATTAGTCAACACTTTGCATGAAGTGGCCAAAATATTGGAGTTTTGGCTTCAACATCAGTCCTTCCAATGGATATCCAGGACTGATCTCCTTTAGGATGGACTGGTTGGATCTCCTTGCAGTCCAAGGGACTCTCAAGAGTCTTCTCCAACATCACAGTTCAAAAGCATCAATTCTTCGGCACTCAGCTTTCTTGACAGTTCAACTCTCACATCCATATATAACTACTGGGAAAACCACAGCCTTGACTAGGCGAACCTTTGTTGGCAAAGTAATGTCTCTGCTTTTTAATATGCTATCTAAGTTGATCATAACTTTCCTTCCAAGGAGTAAGTGTTCTTCATTTCATAGCTGCAATCACCATCTATAGTCATTTTGGAGCCCACAAAATTAAAGTCTGACACTGCTTCCCCATCTATTTCCCATAAAGTGATGGGACTAGATGCCATGATCTTTGTTTTCTGAATGTTGAGCTTTAAGCCAACTTTTTCACTCTCCACTTTCAGTTTCATCAAGAGGCTTTTTAGTTCCTCTTCATTTTCTGCCATAAGGGTGGTGTCATCTGCATATCTGAGGTTATTGATATTTCTCCCGGCAATCTTGATCCCAGCTTGTGCTTCTTCCAACCCAGCGTTTCTCATGATGTACTCTGCATATAAGTTAAATAAGCAGAGTGACCAGAGTGACAGTATACAGCTTTGATGTACTCCTTTCCTATTTGGAACCAATCTGTTTTTCCATATCCAGTTCTAACAGCTGCTTCCATGCTTTAATGTAGTTTTATATAGGAGATCTCTTAAAGAATTCCTTCAGATCAGATCAGTCGCTCAGTCGTGTCCGACTCTTTGCGACCCCATGAACCGCAGCACGCCAGGCCTCCCTGTCCATCACCAGCTCCCGGAGGTCACTCAGACTCACATCCATCGAGTCAGTGATGCCATCCAGCCATCTCATCCTCTGTCGTCCCCTTCTCCTCCTGCCCTCAGTCCCTCCCAGCATCACAGTCTTCTCCAATGAGTCAACTCTTCGCATGAGGTGGCCAAAATACTGGAGTTTCAGCTTTAGCATCATTCCTTCTAAAGAAATTCCAGGATTGATCTCCTTCAGAATGGACTGGTTGGATCTCCTTGCAGTCCAAGGGACTCTCAAGAGTCTTCTCCAACACCACAGTTCAAAAGCATCAATTCGTCAGCGCTCAGCCTTCTTCACAGTCTAGCTCTCACATCCATACATGACCACAGGAAGGACCATAGCCTTGACTAGGCGAACCTTTGTTGGTAAAGTAATGTCTCTGCTTTTGAATATGCTATCTAGGTTGGTCATAACTTTCCTTCCAAGGAGCAAGCGTCTTTTAATTTCATGGCTGCAGTCATCATCTGCAGTGATTTTGGAGCCCAGAAAAACAAAGTCTGACACTGTTTCCACTGTTTCCCCATCTATTTCCCATGCAGTGATGGGACCAGATGCCATGATCTTCGTTTTCTGAATGTTGAGCTTTAAGCCAACCTTTTCACTCTCCACTTTCACTTTCATCAAGAGGCTTTTTAGCCCCTCTTCACTTTCTGCCATAAGGGTGGTATCATCTGCATATCTGAGGTTATTGATATTTCTCCCGGCAATCTTGATTCCAACTTGTGTTTCTTCCAGTCCAGCATTTCTCATGATGTACTCTGCATATAAGTTAAATAAACATGGTGACAATATGCAGCCTTGACGTACTCCTTTTCCTATTTGGAACCAGTCTGTTGTTCCATGACCAGTTCTAACTGTTGCTTCCTGACCTGCATACAGATTTCTTAAGAGGCAGATCAGGTGGTCTGGTATTCCCATCTCTTTCAGAATTTTCCATAGTTTATTGTGATCCACACAGTCAAAGGCTTTGGCATAGTCAATAAAGCAGAAATAGATGTTTTTCTGGAACTCTCTTGCTTTTTCCATGATCCAGCGGATGTTGGCAATTTGATCTCTGGTTCCTCTGCCTTTTCTAAAACCAGCTTGAACATCAGGAATCCAAAAATAAAAATAACCAATAATCAAAAGGACAAGAACTAAAATAGTTCTGTTGTTGTTTAGTTGCTAAGTTATGTTCAACTCTTTTGTGAGCCCATGGACTGTAGTCCACCTGGCTCCTCTGTACATGTCATTTTCCAGGCAAGAACACTGGAGCAGGTTGCCATTTACTTCTCCAGAGATCTTTCCAAGCCAGGGATCAAACCTGAGCCTCCTGCATTGGCAAATGTATTCTTTACCATTGGGCCACTTGGGGAGCTCTAGAGCTGTGTTAGTCTTATACTCTTCTCTTCTTTTTCCTCTCTTCCTGTCTCCATTAATTCTTTTTTCCTTTTCTTTCATATTCTCTTATCTCTTTTCTTCTCTTTCTCCTCTCTCTACTTCTAACTTCTATAATTCATACAAACACAATCTCTTAATTTCAACTTGAATCCTCATAGCTTCATTTTGTACATATATTTCCCTTAACACATTCATTTGTTTACTACTTTTTTATGCTTATTTTTACATTTTGTCACTATTGGACGGTTTACTATAAATCAATGCAGAAAGGACAGATTACTGATTTTCTGCGTCTTATGACACAGTGGTAGAGAATCTGCCTTCCAAGCAGGAGATGCAGGTTTGATTTCCGGGGCTGGAATCCCCTGAAAAAGGAAATGGCAACCCACTCCTGTATTCTTGCCTGGGAAATCCCATGGACAGAGAATTCTGGTGGGCTACAGTCCTTGAGGTTACAAAAGAGTCAGACATGACTTAGTGACTAAACACAACAACAGCAATATTACAATGAGAGACAGACAATAAACAATGAAGAGTAAATTATATACTATGTAAGGAAATCATGAACATTATGAAAAATGCTAGAGAATAAAGATAGAGTGACTCAGAAATAGCCTTGGTAGTAAATTTCTATTTTAAGTCAAGTAATCAGGGAAATTAAATCTCATTGTCAACTTTTTGTGTGTTCCTCAAGCACAGTTTTCAGAGTGAAAATATGATTGATCTAACTCAGGTTACTATAAATTTTCATTTTATACTCAGGCAGTTGAATAGTTTATGTGGCATTTTCTAAGTAGTCATACTCTTCTATAAATCTGTATATTATGATTTATTTATCATAAAAATACTAAACCAGAAATATCCTAATAAAAGTATTCTTTTGGTGAAGACTTTTATATCAAAGATTATTAGTCTATTTATCAAGAGTTCAGTTTTTAGTATACATACAAGGAGATTATACTTGATCACTTTCATTCTTTTTTTTTCCCAGAGTCTTTTCCTGTATATAAATCACCGGATAAATAGGGGCTTAATTTGTCCCCATTCAGAAATAAAAAGTCTGGTGTTCACCATCCTCCACCCTACCTAATTCACTGGTAAATATTTCCCTTAGGCCAAGTGAAAGATTCCCAGAATGATAAACTCAACTTGAAACCATGACTAGTAGTTAGCTTCCCAAAAGGTGAATCATTAGCATATACTCTTTCATTTCATTTGTTTAGGTTATATGATTGGCAGATTTGGGGGGCAGTTTATAACCTGACAGGATTCGGAGCTACTTTCTTTCAAGACTTCAATATGAATGTTTCTTCTGATACCAGTCAAGCTAATGACTTTTCCTGAATGTTGTCCTCTAAGGAGGGAACTATCACAATACCATCAATATAGTGCTATTACTCGCATTAATGGATACCAAATGCAGGTCTTGACTCCATAGATTATGAAAACAGGCTGATGAACAATGTATAATAACTTTCATTCATGAAAATGTAATATCTATCTAGTTATTCTGAGAGATTGAGGTTTAAAAAGATGGCAATGGATCCAAGTTTGTGATATCTGACATTATTTGAATTATAGTTTCAATATACCTTCTGTTGAAGAGCAGATTTTTCCAGAGCAGAACCAAAATTCAGAGTATATCTCTTGTGAAAATGGAAAAGCCAAACAAAAGTCTCTACATAAATTTTAAAAAGAAAAACCATTCCCTAAAAGGGTAAATCTGAAGAATGTTTAAAGAACACATATATCTTAATGAAAAATGATGTCTTATAAATTTCTGAAAGCTTAGAGCCTAGCACAGTATCTTGAGTATATTCAGTACTTACAAAATATCTTTTTATTGCTTGAATCAAAATAATCATTTCAACAAGTTAATTTTGGAATTACCATTTGGCTGGAGTGGGGATGGAGAGAAGGAAAATACAAAATGTTATTCCACTTTACCAGTCTACATTTAATAGAATCTTTCTGCTTAATGACTCCACCTCTCATGAGTACCTAAGCATGGCTCCTTCTGTTCTGAGCAATAACAGTGGCTGATGTCCTAATAAAGATGTGCTAAGCTCTCTCAAACCCAAGTTGAGTTGTCAAACTGAAGAGCACATGCCAACTGCTGTCTCCTGTGCACTCAGGATTTAAACTATGTTCTGTCCATAGCAAAACAGTCTTCAAAAGGAATATATCACCATACTAGAGCAATATTGCATTTTTGGCGTATCATTGCATTTCACTATTGAGACAAAAAGCCTCTAAGTTTTATTTTTTTAATTAAAAAAATCATATTCTAAAGAGAACTGAAGCAAAAAGGGAAATTTCGGAAACTGTCATCTCTAAACTTTGCAGAAAACCATTATTTATGGCTATCATAAAGCCAATGGTAATTTATGTGAATTTATTTATTAGTGGTGTCCTAGAAATAATAGCCATCATACCGCAGTTAGTAAAGAATATGCCTGCAATGCTGGAGACCCTGGTTTGATTCCTGGGTCAGGAAGATCCCCTGGAGAAAGGATGGGCTACCCACTCCAGTGTTCTTGGGCTTCCCTGTGGCTCAGCTGGTAAATAATCTGCCTGCAATTCAGGAGACCTGGGTTTGATCCCTGGCTTGGAAAGATCCCCTGGAGAAGGGAAAGGCTACCCACTTCAGTGTTCTGGCCTGAGGAATTCCATGGACATAGTCCATGGGGTCTCAAAGAGTCAGATACAACTAAGTGACTTTCAAAAAAAAAAAAAAGAAGAAGAAGAAAGAATAAATGATGTTTATTCTATATTATATAAAATTTAAATTGTACTCAATATTCTTGCCTCTATTAATGTATATGAATATTGCAGTGGGTAGCCTATCCCTTCTCCAGCCAATCCTACTGACCCAGGAATCAAACTGGGGTCCCCTGCATTGCAGGCAGATTCTTTACCAACTGAGCTATCAGGGAAGCCCAAATATATATGCAGTGTGTATTCATTGCAAATAAATATCTATATATTAATATATTTATATATATGAATGAATGTGAAGTCGCTTAGTCGTGTCCGATTCTTTGTGACCCCATGGACTGTAGCCTACCAGGCTCCTCTGTCTATGGGATTTTCCAGGCAATAGTACTGGAGTGGATTGCCATTTCCTTCTCCAAGGGATCTTCCCAACCCAGGGATCGAACCCAGGTCTCCTGCATCGTAGACAGATGCTTTACCGACTAAGCCATCAGGGAAGTCATTTATATATTTATATAATATATATTATATAAATATATATAACTATATTTATATATATAGTTATACATAAATATGGATGTATTTACTCATATTGAGATTATGTGTAATATATATATAATTATAGCTACACATTTTTATATCAGTTCAGTTCAATTTAGTCACTCAGTTGTGTCTGACTCTTTGCAACCCCATGAACCACAGCATACCAGGCCTCCCTTTCCATCACCAACTCCCGGAGTACACCCAAACCCATGTCCATTGAGTTGGTGATGTCATCCAGCCATTTCATCCTCTGTTATCTCCTTCTCCTCCTGCCCTCAATCTTTCCCAGCATCAGGGTCTTTTCCAATGAGTCAGCTCTTCGCATGAGGTGGCCAAAGTATTGGACTTTCAGCTTCCACATCAGTCCTTCCAATGGATACCAAGACTGATCTCCTTCAGGAGGGACTGGTTGGATCTCCTTGCAGTCCAAGGAACTCTCAAGAGTCTTCTCCAACACCACAGTTCAAAAGCATCAATTCTTTGGTGCTCAGCTTTCTTTATAGTGCAACTACCATATCCATACATGACCACTGGAAAAAAACATAGGCTTGACTAGACAGACCTTTGTTGACAAACTAATGTGTCTGCTTTTTAATATGCTGTCTATGTTGGTTATAACTTTCCTTCCAAGGAGTAAGCGTCTTTTACTTTCATGGCTGCAATCACCATCTGCAGTGATTTTGGAGCCCAAATAAATAAAGTAAGCCACTGTTTCCACTGTTTCCCCATCTATTTCCCATGAAGTGATGAGACCAGATGCCATGATCTTTTTTTTCTGAATGTTGATCTTTAAGTCAACTTTTTCACTCTTCCCTTTCATTTTTGTGTATATTTAAATTTTGCCCAGTAAGACAATAGTGCTAATTCTTATTCTTTTAATTTCATCCAAATGGAAAAAACAGAGTACTTCTAAGATTTCTCTTTATCAAAGACAGTGAAATCTTAGTTTGAAGAGGCAAGATGATATCATCATAAAAATTTGACTGATAATGGATGAAACTACATGGATGAAAGAAATAAGTTATTGTTGTTCAGTTGCTAAGCAGTGTTTGACTCTTTGTGACCCCATGGACTGGGAACACACCAGGCTTACCTGTCCTTCACTCTCTGCTCTCTGCATCAGGTGGCCAGAGTATTGGAGTACTGGAGCTTCAGCTTCAGCATCAGTTATTTCAGTGAATATTCAGGGTAGGTTTCCTTTAGGATTGCTTGGTTTAATCTCCTTGCAGTCCAATAGATTCTCAAGAGTATTCTCCAGTACCACAATTCTAAGTGTCAATTTTTTGGCACTCAACCTTTTTTATGGTTCAGCTATCACATCTATGCATGAGTACTGGAAAAACCATAATTTTGACTATAGGTCAGCTGAGTGATGTGTCTGTTTTTTAATATAATGCCTATGTTTGTCATAGTTTTTCTTCCAAGGAGCAAGAGTCTTTTAAGTTCATGGCTGCAGTCATCATCTGCAGTGATTTTGGAGCCCAAGAAAAGAAAATTTGTTGTTGTTTCCACTTATTTCCCATCTATTGCCATGAAGTGATGGGACTGGATACCATGGCTTTTGTTTTTTGAATGTTGAGTTTTAAGCCAGCTTTTTCATCCTCCTCTTTCACCATCATCAAAAAGCTCTTTAGTTCCTCTTTGCTTTCTGCTATTAGAATGAGAACACCATGAACAGTATGAAAAGACAAAAAGAAAGGAGAGGCAGGTGTCAAGTATAAAGCATTCTTTTGCTTTCTTTTAAGTTGACTCCTCAATAGTAGATCCTGAAATACAGATTCTTATGCAAGGTATGACTGAGGGAATATCCTCTGGTGAAAACTGAACAGAAGTGATGATAGGAATAGGACCAAAGCTGGGGAAGGGAAGAAGCTTGGAATTGGTTTGGGAAATTCAGCTTTGCTATTTAAGTTTTATGTATTTTTAATTTTAAAATTATTTTAATTGACTTTTTAATGGTTTTAAATGTATAAATAATTACAAGATAGTATAGTTTTCATGTCTCTCATACCCAATTTCTCCAATTATTAATATCTTATATTAGCATGATATATTTATTACAGCCAATGAACCTATATTGATAAATTATTATTAATTAAAGTCCATACTTTATTGAGATTTCCTTGGTTTTAATACATAGCCTCTTTTTTCCTCATGATAAAATCATGTCTCCTTAGAGATATTCACAATGTTTTTTTAGACTTCACTTACCTGTGACAGTTTCTCCAACTTTCCTTCTTTGTGATGGTTTTGGCTCTTTTTGAGGAGTATTGTTCAGTCAGGGCTATGGTCTTTCCTGTGGTCATGTATGGATGTGAGAGCTGGACTGTGAAGAAGGCTGAGCGCTGAAGAATTGATGCTTTTGAACTGTGGTGTTGGAGAAGACTCTTGAGAATCCCTTGGACTGCAAGGAGATCCAACCAGTCCATTCTGAAGGAGATCAGCCCTGGGATTTCTTTGGAAGGAATGATGCTGAAGCTGAAACTCCAGTATTTTGGCCACCTCATGCGAAGAGTTGACTCATTGGAGAAGACTCTGATGCTGGGAGGGATTGAGGGCAGGAGGAGAAGGGGACGACAGAGGATGAGATGGCTGGATGGCATCACTGACTCGATGAATGTGAGTCTGAGTGACCTCCGAGAGCTGGTAATGGATAGGGAGGCCTGGCGTGATGCGATTCATGGGGTCACAAAGAGTCGGACACGACTGAGCGACTGATCTGATCTGATTGTTCAGTTGTTGATCTTTTAGTTTTTTTTTTTTTTTTTTTTTTTTAGGATGGCCCTAAAAAATTAGAATTTTTATGATGCTTTTGTCATGATTAGACTGAGGTTATGAGTTTGGGAGATGGAATCACAAAGGTAAAGTGGCAGTTTAATCACATTATGTAAAGGCTAAATGCTGTCAACTTGATTTAGCTCATTTGATGTTGACCTTGATCCCTTTACTGATGTAGTTTTGCTAACTTTCTTCACTGGAAAGCTATTATTTTTTCTACACTGTACTATTTAGAAGAAGTTACTATGCACAGCCTGTACTAAGGAGAATGTTAGGCTACCTTTCCTTTGTGTGCGCGCTAAGTCGCTTCAGTTGTGTTGGATTCTTTGCAACCCTATGGACCATAGTCTGCCAGGCTTATCTGTCTAGACCATTCTGCAGGCAAGAATACTGCAATGGATTGCCGTGCCTACTCAAGGGGATCTTCCTGACCCAGGGGTTGAACCTGTGTTTCTTATGCTCCTGAATGAGGGCATAGGTTCTTTACCACTAGTGCCCCTTGGGAAGCCCAGCCTTTCCTTAGGATAGAGTATTTGCATAAATGATTTATAATTCTTTGCATGGGGGATTTTTTATTTTCAGTTTTTTATTAAGTCATCATTTATATCAATATAGACGTACAGTTATTTATTTTATATTTTGGCTTATAATCCAATACTACTTTACATATTTTCCTCACTTTTTTCTAGTTTTTTTTTTTTTTTAATTTCATATGGAGTATAGTTGATTAATAGTGTTGTATTAGTTTTAGGTATGTAGCACAGTGATTTGTTTACACATATTATGTATCAATTCTTTTTTAGATTGTTTTCCCATTTAAGTTGTAACATAATATTGGTCACAGTTCCCTCTAATATACAGTAGGTCCTAATTGGTTATCCATTCTAAATGTAGCAGTGGGTAGATG
The DNA here is from genome assembly GCA_935064755.1 of Tragelaphus eurycerus. Taxonomy (NCBI): domain Eukaryota; kingdom Metazoa; phylum Chordata; class Mammalia; order Artiodactyla; family Bovidae; genus Tragelaphus; species Tragelaphus eurycerus. The sequence goes on along the minus strand of CAKXYN010000004.1, from coordinate 36,366,558 downwards.
TCAATCCCATACTCCCTATCTAGTCCCATTTTACTTTTTGGGTATTCTTTCATTTGGCTCCATCTATATGGTGTCTGTCTTCTCTCTTTGCTTTCTTCCTCTCCTCTCCTAGAACGTCTATGTTTTTAAACACTGCAAAATGCTCCAGGCTCATCTTGCACATTGTATTACCCAGTCCTGAATCATCCAAGTCTTCAAGGAACTCTGACTCCTTTCATGGGAGAATGCTATTAGAAATCAGCATCTGCGTGCTGCTTGTATCATTGCTTTCAGAGATGCTCAGCTAGCAGAACAAGACAATATGTGTGTGTAAACTAAAATGTGGCTCTCTCTCTCTCTCTCTCTCTATATATATATATATATATATTTCAACCCAACCATCTGTGCCTATATTAAGCTAAATACAGTTTATACTGATAATTCCAACTCTCTAATTTATTACCACATGAATCTCTGTAGCTTTCTTCTTACTTATTCATAAATTTCCCTCTAACAGTGAGAAACCTGGTTACTACTTTCCACTTCCTTAAATTTTCAATTCCCTGGTAGCTCAGCTGTTAAAGAATCTGTCTGCAATGCAGGAGACCCTGGTTCAATTTCTGGGTCAGGAAGACCCACTGCAGAAAGGATAGGCGACTCATTCCAGGATTCTTGGGCTTCCCTGGTGGCTAAGCTGGTAAAGAATCCACTTGCAATGTGGAAGACCTGGGTTTGATTCCTGGGTTGAAAAGATCCCCTGGAGAAGGGAAAGGCTACCAACTCCAGTATTTGGGCCTGGAGAATTCCATGGACTATACAATCTATGGGATGGCAGAGTCAGACAAGACTGAGTGACTTTCACTTTCACATATTTATAGCAGTATTAGAATTATTAGCCTTTATTCCCATGAGGGAAAATGCTATCAATTAGAATACAGTGTTTATCTGCACATCCTTTTGCCTTTAGTATTACGGATTCCAAACACTTCTATAATTATATATGTTAGCACCATTTTCTCTCCATCTGCTTCAACAAATTTGTTGCATACATTTATAATACAGTTAGTTTCTTGTCACATTCTGCATTTCTTCCTACATTCCCCAAAATCCTAAATATTTTTTTTAAATTAACATACATTAAAGTTCACTTCTTGTGCCATAAAATTCTTTGGGTTTTGATAATGCATAATGCCGTTTATTCATCATTCCACTATTACATAGAATAGTTTCCCAAACCAAAATAAATAAATAAATAACCTGCACTTTCTTTGTATCACCTTATCTATGGCCCCAGTGTCCCTGATAAGTGACCAAGATTTGGTTATTGTGTTTAAAGCTTTGACTTTTCCAAAATATCATATAGTTGAAATTTGATTGGCATTTTTCATTTACCAATATTTGTGAAATGACCACTGTTTTGCATTCATATTTTAATAGCTCTCTTGTTTTTACAATTAAAATATTATATTGTATAAATGTATGATAGTTTTTTATACTTTCACTTGTTTGGTGATGTCTTGGTTGCATCCATTCACATGCAGGGTTTTGTGTGAGCCAAAGATTTCGTATTAGTTGGGTAGATTACCAGAAGCACTATTTTTGGATCATATGTTAAGGCTATGTTTGGGTTTGTAACAAGTTACCAAATTATCTTCCAAAGTGAGCTATATAATTTTCATCTCCACCAGTAATGAATGAGAATTCTTTTTCTTCTTCATCCTTGCTAGTAATTTTTTTTTAAAATTTTTATCATGCCAATAGATTTACAGTGACATTTCATCATGCTTGACTGGATCTTCCTGGAGTTTTTAACTTTCAGAATTTTCCAGACAAAGCCTCTAGCAATTTATAAATTACAGTTCAGGTTTTCCTATCCCTGGCATTGGTTGCAAAGGCAGTTTCCACTTGTGGCTGTTTGTCTTCCTCTGTTTCTCTAATCTTGGGGCAGTGGTTTGCCCTGTATCCTCATCTTAAATATCCAAGAGGAGTTGGTTTCTGAAACTGTTCAGCTTCTTAAATGTAGTTAAAAGATAATGAAAAATTCTAAGATTACATGTGAAACATGAAGTCTGAATACTAGGAGGCTGTGATTAGGTGAATTGTCTTATTGAAAATAAATTAACAAAATATGTTAAAAGATTTTCAATTTTATTTAAAAAATAGAGATTTTTATTTGTGTCTAAATATTTTCCCATATAATTGGAAAAGATATAACATACAAAAATTATGGCAGAAAAGAGAGACTGCCAATTTTACTGATCTTATTTGCAAAAGTAAATGGACTAGCATAGGGTAAAGGCTAATGTTATATTATCATAATAGATATAAGGTTTTTATAATCCATTATCAAAATTTTGGCAGAAGAGAAAAATTATATATACATATATCACTTCAGTTCAGTTGCTCAGTCATGTCCGACTCTTTGCGATCCTATGAACTGGAGTACACCAGGCCTCCCTGTCCATCACCAACTCCTGGAGTTCACCCAAACCCATGTCCATCGAGTCGGTGAAGCCATCCAGCAATCTCATCCTCTGTCATCCCCTTCTCCTCCTGCCCTCAATCATTCCCAGCATCAAGGTCTTTTCCAATGAGTCAGCTCTTCACATCAGGTGGCCAAAGTATTGGACTTTCAGCTTTCACATCAGTCCTTCCAATGGACACCCAGGACTGATCTCCTTTAGGATGGACTGGTTGGATCTCCTTGCAGTCCAAGGGACTCTCAAGAGTCTTCTCCAACACCACAGTTCAAAAGCATCAATTCTTCAGCTCTCAGCTTCCTTTACAGTCCAACTCTCACATTCATACATGACCACCGGAAAAACCATAGCTTTGACTAAATGGACATTTGCTGGCAAAGTAATGTCTCTGCTTTTGAATATGCTATCTAGGTTGGTATAACTTTCCTTTCAAGGAGTAAGCATCTTTTAATTTCATGGCTTCAATCACCACCTGCAGTGATTTTGGAGCCCAGAAAAATAAAGTCAGCCACTGTTTCCACTTTTTTCCCATCTATTTGCCATATAATGATGGGACTGGTTGCCATGATCTTAATTTTCTGAATGTTGAGCTTTAAGCCAACTTTTTCACTCTCCTCTTTCACTTTCATCAAGAAGCTCTTTAGTTTTTCTTCACTTTCTGTCATAAGGCTGGTGTCATTTTCATATCTGAAGTTATTGATATTTCTCCTGGCAATCTTGATCCCAGCTTGTGCTTCTTCCAGCCCAATGTTTCTCATGACGCACATACTCTGCATATAAGTTAAATAAGCAGGGTGACAAGATACAGCCTTGACATACTCTTTTTTCTATTTGGAACAAGTCTGTTGTTCCATGTCCAGTTCTAACTGTTGCTTCTTGACATGCATACAGATTTATTAAGAGGCAAGTCAGGTGGTCTGGTATTGCCATCTCTTTCAGAATTTTCCACAGTTTCTTGTGATCCACACAGTCAAAGGCTTTGGCATAGTCAATAAAGCAGAAATAGATGTTTTTCTGGAACTTTCTTGCTTTTTCCATGATCCAGCGGATGTTGGCAATTTGGTCTCTGGTTCCTCTGCCTTTTCTAAAACCAGCTTGAACATCTGGAAGTTCAGGGTTCATGTATTGCTGAAGCTTGGCTTGGAGAATTTTGAGCATTACTTTAGTAGCATGTGAAATGAGTGCAATTGTGCAGTAGTTTGAGCATTTCTTTGGCATTGCCTTTCTTTGGGATTGGAATGAAAACTGACCTTTTCCAGTCCTGTGGCCACTCCTGAATTTTCCAAATTTGCTGGCATATTGAGTGCAGCACTTTCACAGCATCATCTTTCAGGATTTGAAATTGCTCAACTGATATTCCATCACCTCCACTAGCTTTGTTCATAGTGATGCTTCCTAAGGCCCACTTGACTTCACATTCCAGGATGTCGGGCTCTAGGTCAGTAATCACACCATCGTGATTATCTAGGTCATGAAGATCTTTTTTGTACAGTTCTATATATATGCAAATTTAAAAGCAAACTAATCTAGTTATAATAAACTGTTGGGAAAGAGCAGATGAGTATAGCAATATGCACTCAGGCACTGTCTTATATTTGTGGGCCTCTGTAGAAAAGGGACTGAACTGTCATGCACATAAAGAGAGGAATACAACATCTAATATATGTATACAAATAGATATCAAAGATATTTAATAAATTGGTGAGCCAATCAGGTTTTTTTTTTTTTTTTCTCTCAAATTCATGAATTTTTTTGAGCAATAAGTGAGATAATAGAGATTTTTCATGAAGAGAAACATGCTGCTAGGGAAAAACTCCCATACTTTGGCCACCTCATGTGAAGAGTTGACTCGGAAGTCTCTGATGCTGGGAGGGATTGGGGGCAGGAGGAAAAGGGGATGGCAGAGGATGAGATGGCTGGATGGCATCACCAACTCAATGGACGTGAGTCTGAATGAACTCCGGGAGTTGGTGATGGACAGGGAGGCCTGGTGTGTTGTGATTCATGGGGTTGCAAAGAGTCAGACATGACTGAATGACTGAACTGAACTGAAGGAAAAACAAGGCATCTCCAAAGAGTGAAAAACTATAGAATGAAACCTGCCATATGTCATAATTAGGGCTTTTCTGGTGGCTCAGTGGTAAAAAATCTGTCAATGCAGAAGACACAGGTTCCATTCCTGATCTGGGACTATCCCACATTTGCTGCTGCTAAGTCGTTTCAGTCGTGTCCAACTCTGTGTGACCCCATGGACTGCAGCCTACCAGGCTTCTCCGTCCATCGGACTCTCCAGGCAAGAACACTGGAGTGGGTTACCATTTCCTTCTACAATCCCACGATTAGCAGAGTACATAAACCTGTGTGCCACGACTACTGTATTTGTGTTCTAGAGCCTAAGAGGGACAACTACTGAAGTCTATGTGCGCTATAGTGCATGCTCTACAATGAGAAGCCACGGCAATGATAAGCCCACGCACTGCAGCTAGAGAGTAGCCTCAACTTGCTCCAGTGATAAAAAACTCACGAGCAGTGAACACCCAGCACAGCAAAATAAATAAATAAGTAAACAATTCTTCATTAAAAAAATTATAATTAAAATTAAGGAAAACTGTTAAATCCATGTTATCATAATATACAGTAAAACAATGCACCGTAAAAATTTGGGACACTAAATAAAACCTGCAGTTTGAATTTAACAGTGTAAATATACATGTATAAAGAAATTATTAATAAGTTACTAATCATAAATAACAAATACATTAAAGAAATATTGATAAATGCATTGACGTAATTATTAATAAAGAATTTATTAATAAGAAAATTATAAATACCTAAGAATAAAGAGTTTACTAATAAGGAATTTATTGGCAAATACCTAAAACACAATTATTATCTTTTGTTTGTATAGGAATTGACTTTTGCTTGCTTTTTAAAATTTTAATTATTTAAAAATAAATATATATATATGTATTTGAAAGATCAGCAAAATTCTGGATAGCCTATTGAAATAATATACATGAAATTCACCTGCTTCTTTTACTTTACTTATTTTTCTCTGAGATGCTTCTATCCTTATGTGACAGTTTTAGTTAATAGTTTTATTTTGTTCATGTTGTAGTGTGATTATTTGTTTTTTCATGCAGAGATGCAGAGTTTCCATTTACATTTCGCCAATTGTTTAACCAAAATCAAAATGAGTCTTTGAAAGAAAGTTACTTCTTGGTAGGGAAATATAAGAGAATTACCAAAAAGTGTAAACTCCAGTGCATCATCAAAGAGGGTATAGTTAAGTGGCTCTTGTAAAAGTGCATTAAAATCCTGAATAATCTTTGTAATTCTAGTAAATACAGCACAAACAAACAAAACAAACAAGCAAACACCTCAAAAGTATATAAAAGTAAGGGAGATTGCAGCTTTAATTTTCTAGATAATTGAGGATTGTGAGAAATTGTTATAGAAGAACTAGCAAAACTGCCAGGACACTTCAATGTGAAAGGACAAAACTAAAAAGGAACTAACTGAATGTGAATAGAAGCTATCCCAGCAAGGTGATCTTGGATTAAACCTCTGATCAATCCAGAGCAAGCTCAGAAAAACTAAATTTGTCATCACCACAGATCTCAGTCTTTTGTGATGTAGAATCATGTTATACCAAGATAACATCTAAGCTCTCATCCACTTTTCAAACTATTTCTGGCATTTCAGCACATCCTAGAAAAGCAAAGCATTGTCTCTCTCTCTTGTTCTCTGTCCCTTTTTGCCTTGCATAGCTTGTGACAGTTAGAATCCTTCAATAAATCTAGGTGATGCAATATGAAAATTCACATATTAATTTAACACATTTCAGACAACTAGAATTAACTTCTGAAGCTTGAGAAAGCCATACTCACAAATTAAAAATGATGTTCCCAACAAGAAAATTAATTTAAAGAAAGAACTATTTATTTCTCATATAATAGATATGGAAGTTAATTTTTTGGGGAAAAAAAGGTAATACAGTTGTCCCTTGAACAACACAGGCTTGAACTGTGTAGGTCTATTTGCGTGTGGATTTTTCTCTTCAGATATTTTTCAATAGTCAGTACTACAGCACTGGAAACTTCTGTGTTTGAATACAGAACCACAGTTACAGAAGAACTGCATATTCGAAGGGCAAACATTATTTATACACAAATTTCCCAGCACTGAATGTCAGCATCTCTAACTCTCAAGTTGTTCCAAAGGTCAACTGTAATTTATTGACAAGAATTAAAAGTAATGTCAAGGAAGTTATCTCTAATGTTCAACAACATATTCATTAACACATAAGCTAGCATCCAACCAACACTTGGCATCCATTTTTTGATAGATCATAATCTAAATATTGGATATATATCCCTTAGCTTTAGAGTTTGTTGTTTAGATGATATTAACCTGAAGATTCTCAGAGATGGGATTTTGTCTCATCTCCAAATGATCTTGAATTATTTGAAATGTAGTCTTAAATTATCAAGCAAACTTTTGAATAAATATGTATTTCATAGTATCAGTAGTTGCACAAAGCCCTGGGTAAAATATTCCTCTGCCAAGCCATGCTAAAAACTGTTTTTAAATTAAGTTCACAAAGGTTGTAAAGACCAAAATAAATAATAAGGACTTTGTCATTATAAGTGTTAAAAAATTATGTTGACAATAATCATGAAATATTTGTTGATAATTCAATAAAGGGATGCATGCAACAATAAATGACTCCTCAATGAAATGTTATATTCATAATGAAATATTAAGAAATAAAGCTAAGTAAGTATAAGAAGAAAAGATGAAAAAATGCAGAAAGGAGGTAAATATTCTTCTATTCTTTTATATTTTTAATAATTTTATCTTTCCTCTTTCACTTAGCATTTTTGTCCTATGAATGTTTTAACATGTAATGTGAGACTTCTGAATATGCCACATTTTTCTGTTTATATCTGCATCTCAACTAAAGCTAGATAAGTAGTAAATGCACAGTAACAGTTTATTAATTATGTTGAATAAAATGATTATAATTTGTCTATTTTTATATCATTTTTAGTTTACATGCTCCATTACCTATATATCTTTCTTTTTTCTTTTGATAACTAATATCAGTAACTAATCTAAACTCTTTGGTAAGAAACATACTCCTAACACTAAGATATTGATGTATTTATTCATTAAAATGTAAAGAATTTAAGGAAGAATATTGCAGGGGGCAAAAACAATACTTACAAGATTGTTTAGAAATACTGTCTATATTGAAAACAGATACTTTGAAACTTTAACAAAATTAACAAATTTGTAGCTTAGTTTTTGAGTCATAAATATGATTATAAGAGGATAGAGAAAGAGACAGAGAAAGATAATAAACCATATGTATGTTTTAAATTTAAATAACTTTCACCATCAAACTGCTTTCAAAATATTTCAACTTACTTAACATTACTTTATGTAAATGTTTAAATATTAAAAATCTGTACAATTCCTAGATATGCTAGCATCTGATAAGGTACTAGCATATGTTGGGATTGTAATTATTTATATCATAGTAATAAAAGATGTCTAGAATAAAAATTTCACTCTATGAAAACATAATAGAACAAAAAATATACCATTTCCAGTGTCTTACTTTTTATAAATATATTAAAATAATCACTTGTGGTTTAATTATAGAAACATTAAACTAACAACACATTTTAATTATTCTTAACTATTCAAGGACTGTACATTTGTTATGCTGCTGTTGCCGTCCAGTCACTCAGTTGTATCTGACCCTTTGCGACTCCATGGACTGCAGCACACCAGGCTTCCCATCTTCCACAGTTTGCTCATACTCACTTCCACTGAGTCAATGATGCCATCTAACCATCTCATCCTCTGTCACCCTCTTCTCCTCTTGCCCTCCATCTTTCCCAGCAACAGAGTCTTTTCTAATAATTTGGCATTTCACGTCAGGCAGCCAAAGTATTGGAGATTTAGCTTCAGTATCAGTCTTTCCAAAGGATATTCAGGGTTAATTTTGTTTAGGATTAACTGATTTGATCTCCTTGCTGCCCAAGGGACTCTCAAGAGTCTTCTCCAGCGTCACAGTTCAAAAGCATCAATTCTACAGTGCTCAGCTTTCTTTATGAACCAACTCTCACATCCATATGTGTTTTGACTATATGGACTTTATCAGCAAAGTGATTCTGCTTTTTAATACGTTGTCTAGGTTTGTCATAGCTTTCTTCCAAGGAGCAAGAGTCTTTTAATTTCATGGCTATACTTAACTGTCCACAATGATTTTGGAGACCAAGAAAATAAAGTCTCTTCCTGTTTCCATTGTTTCCTCATCTATTTGCCATGAAATGATCGGAACAGATTCCATGATCTTATTTTTTTTAATATTGAGCTTTAAGCCAGCTTTTTCACTTTTCTCTTTCACCTTCACCAAGAAGTTCTTTATTCCCTTTTTGCTTTATGCCATTAGGGTGGTGTCATCTGCGTATCTGAGGTTATTGATATTTCTGCCAGGCAATCACGATTCCAGCTTAAACTTCATCCAGTCCCACAGCCTTACATATGCTTTTGAAGAGCTCTATATAGACATATTTTTTCTTCAACTATATAAAAAAACCTTTTATTTCAGTGGGTAGAAATACTAATATTTTAACTAATTTAGGTAAAGGTAAATAAATATTAGGAAATACTTGTCTCAGAGAAAAACTCATGGCAGATATTATTTAGTATCTTTTTAAATTTGTCGAGGAGGAACAGTGATTTATATATATTTACACAAGATTTGTAGTTAGAGAAAATCTAAACCATAATTTTAAAAACAATTTATTTCAAGGGAATATGTTGAAGTAAGTTATCTGACAAGGGTGAAGGTGTTCCCCTGAGTTATGACATGAAAAATGAAATGATATCATTTCTTGTGACACTGGTAATACCAGCAAAGACAATTTTTTATGATTTTTAAATGATTGCAAAAGTGATGCCTATAAGTGATACATTCATTTTTTAAAATCACCTGAATCTGTTAGAGAGTCAAGCTATCATGAATTTTAATGTTCAGAATAAGATTTCTTACAAATAAAGAATCTAGTAAGAAATAACTTCTTACCAACAAATCACTGGATTGCTTAGAAACTGACATTTTCTGAACATGTTAGTTCAGAAACTGACATGTTTTATTTTTTAACATAAAATAAACATTTTATTTTCTGAACATTTTATTTTCTTCATTTTTAAGACAAATGTTACAAGGCATATTAAGAACCCTATCCAAATTCTTCAGCAGGACAGGAAGAAATACTTCCACAAGTCAAATGCAGCCAAATACTGCATTAAGAAGCATCCAGTCGTGGGAGAACCTTAGCTAAAATGTTCCCTTTTCTCACTTTAGCCTATGATGAACGTGCTTATTGATTTAGCATTAGCTGGGCTAGATAAAGAACACCTCATTGTGACATCTCACCAAAACTGCTAGATCCATTTCATCTGAATATACGAAATGATTCAATACCACCAAATACCTGCTACCAATATTTAACTGAGCATTAACTTTTTTTTTAATTTAGGGGAAGGGAGGAAATTGCATGTGAAACTTGATGTATCATTAAAGTTAACTGTAATTATTAATACATTGTTCATAAAAGTTCTGACAATTTGCACAATATGGGAAGGAATTACAAGTGCAAAAATACTTGAGGGGGAACCCCTCCCTGACTGATGAAGGAGAGGGTGCACAGGAATGGGCAGAGAAAGCCACTAGTGTGTGATACATGAAGTAAAGTTACCAACTGAGTGCAAGAAAAGAAGATTGAGTACAAGGAGGCTCAGACAGAATTTTTTCAGCCAGGTGGAAAACTCAAGGGAAAAACTGCTCATTACAGAATCCTACACCCTACTTGGGTGGCAATTGCCTGGAGTCCAATGCCCCTGCCATGCATGCTTTGTCAATGAACATCTCAAACACTGAGGCTTTGCATGAATGCTACTGTTTGAGGCTATCAGTAGCTACATCAGATCAGATCAGATCAGTCGCTCAGTCATGTCCAACTCTTTGCTACCCCATGAACTGCAGCACGCCAGGCCTCCCTGTCCATCACTAGCTCTCGGAGGTCACTCAGACTCACATTCGTCGAGTCAGTGATGCCATCCAGCCATCTCATCCTCTGTCGTCCCCTTCTCCTCCTGCCCTCAATCCCTCCCAGCATCAGAGTCTTCTCCAATGAGTCAACTCTTCGCATGAGGTGGCCAAAATACTGGAGTTTCAGCTTTAGCATCATTCCTTCCAAAGAAATCCCAGGGCTGATCACCTTCAGAATGGACTGGTTGGATCTCCTTGCAGTCCAAGGGACTCTAAGAGTCTTCTCCAACACCACAGTTCAAAAGCATCAATTCTTCAGCGCTCAGCCTTCTTCACAGTCCAGCTCTCACATTCATATATGACCACAGGAAAGACCATAGCCTTGACTAGGCGAACCTTTGTTGGCAAAGTGATGTCTCTGCTTTTGAATATGCTATCTAGGTTGGTCATAACTTTCCTTCCAAGGAGTAAGAGTCTTTTAATTTCATGGCTGCTGTCACCATCTGCAGTGATTTTGGAGCCCAGAAAAAGAAAGTCTGACACTGTTTCCACTGTTTCCCCATCTATTTCCCATGTAGTGATGGGACCAGATGCCATTATCTTCGTTTTCTGAATGTTGAGCTTTAAGCCAACCTTTTCACTCTCCACTTTCACTTTCATCAAGAGGCTTTTGAGTTCCTTTTCACTTTCTGCCATAAGGGTGGTATCATCTGCATATCTGAGGTTATTGATATTTCTCCCGGCAATCTTGATTCCAGCTTGTGTTTCCTTCAGTCCAGCATTTCTCATGATGTACTCTGCATATAAGTTAAATAAACATGGTGACAATATACAGCCTTGACGTACTCCTTTTCCTATTTGGAACCAGTCTGTTGTTCCATTACCAGTTCTAACTGTTGCTTTCTGACCTGCATACAGATTTCTCAAGAGGCAGATCAGGTGGTCTGATATTCCCATCTCTCTCAGAATTTTCCACAGTTTATTGTGATCTACACAGTCAAAGGCTTTGGCATAGTCAATAAAGCAGAAATAGATGTTTTTCTGGAACTCTCTTGCTTTTTCGATGATCCAGCGGATGTTGCCAATTTGATCTCTGGTTCCTCTGCCTTTTCTAAAGCCAGCTTGAACATCAGGAAGTTCACGGTTCACATATTGCTACATGGTCCTCAGCAAATTATTTCTCAAAGACAAAGCTGACACACTAGTACAACTGCTGCAGATACTCTGGTTTAAATACAAAATTATCATTTCTCTTGATGTTATGAAATTATTAACATTAATTTACATATGATGATTTATGCTGATTATTTAAAATTGTAAGTCATGATTTTTTTTTTTAACATTGTTATTCTGCTCATTGATCAGTCTTCAGATTCATTTTAAGTCTAACCTAACACATGTTAGCAGTTAAGGGCCTTCTCACCTACCACAAGTCTTCCAACAATGTGATTCAAGGATTTTATATGAAAAATGATTCTGCAGGCTCATAATTAAATTTGAGTGGTGATGTGCTTATTATTGGAGAAGGCAATGGCACCACACTCCAGCACTCTTGCCTGGAAAATCCCATGGATGGAGGAGCCTGGTGGGCTGCAGTCCATGGGGTCGCTAAGAGTCGGACAAAACTCAGAGACTTCTCTTTCATTTTTCACTTTCATGCTTTGGAGAAGGAAATGTCACCCCACTCCAGTGTTCTTGCCTGGAGAATCCCAGGGAGGGGGGAGCCTCGTGGGCTGCCATCTATGGGGTCGCACAGATTCGGACACAACTGAAGCGACTTAGCAGCAGCAGCAGCATGCTTATTATGATTATTTCCATAGCATCTGAACTGAGAGAAACAAAGGTAAGTGCTGCCAGTTGTAATACAAGAGAAGAAAATCAATTAGGTATGCCTTCTTTTTGCCCTCTTTGTCACCCTTGTCTTTTGTACATCAGCATTCTTGCTGTTTTAGGTTTAGTTCTCCTGAAGCATAATTTAAGATGGGAAATGAAGTAAGACTGATTTATTAGAAGAATGTTTCCAAGAAAAATCTGAAAGAGTAGTGAAGAAATGGGGCAGAAAAGCAAAAGAGATCAAGTGAATAGACAAAATCAAGCAGAGTTCCACAAAGGGTCATTTTGCTTTAATCCCATGTGGAGGAGAGCACTGGAGATGCTCTGCTTCATGCCTCAGTGTTGATTGACTAGGAAGTGAGAGGTCTTGCCTGCGTGTCCTCCCCTGGGGTCTGTTATTACTGCCTAAAGAATATGAGTACAATCCATGCACACTGTAGGGATTTGGAGGGGTGGAGCCCTGAGGATGTATGCCATGTGCTTTCCCTTTGGGATGGAATCATGGAGGTGTCAGCTTCATTTTCCACCCCCAGCTGTTGATGCTCATGACTGAGTGACTGAACAAAATGAAAAGATTAGACAGAAAGAATGGCTCCAGTTTTCATTTAACAGTGGTATCATACACCTGGAAATTAAACAGTTTACTATAGTAAGCAGTGAGTATACACTTGTTTATTAAAAGGAGAATGGATGATTTAATAAATACTGTGATATTCCAACTTTCTCTCATATGCAAATAATTTGTGTGCAAATTATTTTACCAGGCTAATGAATCTATATGTCTACCAAAAATAGTTTCTAGACTAAATAAATATTATCTCTAGTTAATATGTTATAAAATAAATATGATATAAATCTATTTTGATTAATAAAGTGCACATCAAATATTAATGTTTTAATAGTTCCTCTTATTTATTTCTCTGTTTTATAAATGCTGCAAATAGTTTTATCAGCTGAGAGCCTGATTTTTTATTTCAGATTTTATTTATAAAATAGGTACTTAAATGTGAAAAATTTGGAAATCACTTGCACCATAGACCACAAGATGACATTAAAGTACACAAAGGGTAAATATTATTTACCCTTTATTATTTGACTCTCTTGACCATATGAGAATCTCTTTATGATCCACAATTTGAGAAACCTTAATTTAAAGCAGCACTTATTTTTGACTGAAATGTTATCTGTAAAAAATGTACCTACAAGTCAAGTAGGTGTTCAACAGTTTTTTTTTTTTTTTTTTTTAAAGATGAGATTATTTAGACTACCACATTTAAACACTGATGAATCTCTGCCCCAAACAACAATTTTAGCTGCATCTTAAGCAAGTCTAAACTCATGACTACTAGTAAGGAAGAAACTAATATGCTCTGTTTTTGCCATGATAAGTGTATAAAAATATCTAAATTATTTTTAAAATCTTAATAAAACTTGAAACCAGTCATAAGTTAATTTGAGTGGAGAATTAAAGGACAACATTATTTTTAATTGGAAGTGGTTAGCCTTTCATGTACATAGCCTAAAGGATAATTAATAATCTGATAAATACATATTTCTATTAGATTAAAGTGTGATATTGGATGCTACAAAATGTTCTTGGAATATTTAAGGTTCAGTTAAGTTCAATTCAGTTGCTCAGTCGTGTCTGACTTTTTGCGACCCTGTGAACTGCAACAGCGGAGAAGGCAATGGCATCCCACGCCAGTACTCTTGCCTGGAAAATCCTGTGGATGGAGGAGCCTGGTGGGCTGCAGTCCATGGGGTCGCTAAGAGTCGGACACGACTGAGCGACTTCACTTTCACTTTTCACTTTCATGCATTGGAGAAGGAAATGGCAACCCACTCCAGTACTCTTTCCTGGAGAATCCCAGGGACGGCAGAGCCTGGTGGGCTGCCGTCTATGGGGTCTATGGACACGACTGAAGTGACTTAGGAGCTTAGCAGCAGAACTGCAGCACACCAAGCCTTCCTGTCCATCACTAACTCCCAGAGTATACCCAAATTCATGTCCATTGAGTCAGTGATGCCATCCAATCTTTTTGTCCTCTGTTGTCCCCTTCTCCTTCTGCCTTCAATCTTTCCTAGCATCAGGGTTTTTTCAAATGAGTCAGCCCTTTGCATCATGTGGCCAAAGTATTGGAGTTTCAGCTTCAACATCAGTCCTTCCAATGAACACCCAGGACTGATCTCATTCAGGATGGACTGTTTGGATCTCCTTGCAGTCCAAGGGACTCTCGAGTCTTCTCCAACACCACAGTTCAAAAGTATCAATACTTCGGTGCTCAGCTTTCTTCACAGTCCAACTCTCACATCCATACATGACCACGGGGAAAACCATAGCCTTGACTAGATGGACTTTTGTTGGCAAAGGTCTCTACTTTTTAATATGCTGTCTAGGTTGGTCATAACTTTCCTTTCAAGGAGTAAGCATCTTTTAGTTTCATGGCTGCAATCACTATCTGCAGTGATTTTGGAGCCCAAAGTATAAAATAAGCCACTGTTTCCCCATCTATTTTCCATGAAGCGATGGGACCAGATGCCATGATCTCTGTTTTCTGAATGTTGAGCTTTAAGCCAACTTTTTTCACTCTCTCTTTCACTTTCATCAATAAGCTCTTTAGCTCTTCTTCACTTTCTGCTATAAGGGTGGTGTCATCTACATATCTGAGGTTATTGATATTTCTCCCAGCAATCTTGACTCCAGCTTGTGCTTCTTCCAGCCCAGCATTTCTCATGATGTACTCTGCATATAAGTTAAATAAGTAGGGTTACAGTAAACAGACTTGACATACTCCTTTTCCTATTTGGGTCCAGTCTGTTGTTCCATGTCGAGTTCTAATTGTTGTTTCCTGATCTTTACCAATTTTTACTGAAAGTAAATATAAAAGAGTAATACAAAGGAAAAAGGTTTTAAATAGAATTGACAGTAAAATCAGAAATTTGTAGATTAGGTGATGGATCTAAAGGTGTTTTATATTGTCTGTGCCATGGCTGTGCTAAGTCACTTCAGTCATGTCTGACTCTTTGAGATCCTATGAGCTTTAGCCGGTACAGTTCCTCTATCCATGGGATTCTCCAGGCAAGAATACTGGAGTGAGTTGCCATGCCTTCCTCCAGGAGATCTTCCCAATCTGGGGATCAAACCCCCATCTCTATGTCTCCTCCATTGGCAGATGGGTTCTTTACCAGTAATGCCACCTAGGAAGCCCTATTTTCCCTGTACATTCTTCCAAATATTTTCAATATCTTTAGGGGATTTGCCACTCCTAATTTGCTAAAGACTTTATCACTCTTTATTACATGAAATTTTTAGTCCCTTAAAGCATTTGAATTTGTGACTCTTGTACAAAACCTGGCTTGTTTAACTTCTAGTAAGAAATAAGATTAAAATTCCTTCATCTGCTTTCACTCATGTAACCTTTTTTTTTTTTTTTTCTTCAAAGTTTGAAAGGATATTCATTGCAGTAATAATATCAGAATCTGGGGAAGTAAAGGTTACATTTTTAAAGTATGTGGTATGCTGTGCTGTGCTTAGTCAGTCAGTAGTGTCCACGTCTTGTAACCCCATAGATTGTAGCCTGCCAGGCTCCTCTGTCCATGGGATTCTCCAGGGAAGAATACTGGAGTGGATTGCCATTTCCTTCTCCAAGGGATCATCCCAATCCAGGAATCAAACTTGGGTCTCCTGCATTGCATACAGATTCTTCACCAACTGAGCTATGACTATACATTAAATCTGAAGAAGTCACACTCAAATCCACTGAAAGAGCTGCTGAGAGAACATATCTGGTGAGCTAACACTTATTAAGAAGCAAGAAAGGGACATTATCACTCTTGACAAAATTTCCAATAGAAGAGAGTCTTCTCTAGTTTCTGCTATTGAGATATTTCAAAATGGATAAGGATAATGGAATGCAGCTGGAGAGATTTCTAGAACTTAATAATGCAGACAGATAATATACAAACGATAAATTTACTGATCAAAGTAAGTGAATGAGTCAAAAATTTCCTCTTGCAGAAATTTTATTCTTGGAATCAATATGCTAGAAATTCCCTTTGTTATTATCTCAAACATGAAACTGACATCCAAAGAAATCTATTTTAACACAATGGTGTTGAAATATGTTGTTTATGAAAGTGTTTAATGTGAAAATATTGAATACCTTTCTCTGAATGCATCTTAAAATGGGTTCTGTTTTCTTGGTTTCACCCACAGATTGTAATGCCTCACAGATCAGAAGCACTCATGACAGAAAATGGACCAGATAATTATCTTGACAGCTATACTATTGATATACAGAAATGTTTTTATTATTAGCCCACCTTTTTATTTCTATACCATATTCTAAACTAACTTTGAGATACTAGAGTTTTGTCATTAACTGTAATCATTGCTGTCTGTTGACCACAAAGCAGATGCCCCCAGGTGCTGTCTCAGCCTTGTTTGTCCTCCTCAGGCCTGAATATCTCTGTATTTCAAGTGTCAGCTTGCCTCTGATTCATCTTTTACAGCTTGCTGCTAACTATAACCATTAACTTAGAATTTATTGTCCATCTACTGATTTTTCCATAGGAACTCATGACTCAAGTTTGAAAACTCAGCATAAGTGATTTCTAGCTAAGATGTTCATAAATTTTCTTTCTTCAACACATCCTTTCTATTATAAATACATAACAATTATAGATAAAGTGTGAAACAGAAAGCCAAATAGCTAATGTGATGCTCAGAACAAAGACAGATGTATTTGTGAACTGAAAATGGAAAAACACTATAAAAGAGGATCAGGGTTGAAGTTGTAGAACTGCCAAGTTCAGCCAAGGAATAGGCAGTGGTATCTCAAAAATCTGGCATTGCAAGATCAAAGAGCTAAAACTCTTTCAGAGCTGGAAGTGAGCCAAAAAGGTGTTTACAGAGTCTGACTATGTGTTTCATTGTGAAAAAGAAGTCTGATGAAAAACAAAAACAAATCAGCTGTTTCCAATTACCGAATACTCTAGGTTTTAGCATGCTTTTGGCCAGTTGAAGCCGGAGGACTCATGCATAGTTACACTGAGGAAGTGAACCAAGCTGCCCACTGGTTTTTTGATTGGGTCTATATTATCCCCAATGTCACTGTATCCAGGAGCTGTGAAGTGCCATCTGGATGACAAGGAGGATCACAGTGATGGGGGCACTGACAAAACTAGCCATGAAAGGCGATTACACATGGAGAAAAAGAAACACACATGCACACAAATAATTTATTAAAAGCAAAATTGAAGTATTGCTGAGAATTCAGGCAATTTCCCATCTTTGAAATAGTGACTATGTAGATGGAACTACTATGTGGCTAGGATGTTTAAAAAGGTGTCAGACATAAGAAGGGTGGCCAGATTAAATGATGTTTGGTCTTAAAATATCAATGGAAATGATCCTAGAAAGTGATTCCAACATGAAAAATTATACTGCTTAAAAAAAAAAAAAAAAAACTACAGTCTTAATCTGAACATAAAATCATTCATGATGAACTGAAATTTATTAGAAACTTTAAAATTTTTCAGGATAAGTATATTTTAAAGGTTCAACAAAAAAATGTTCAACAAAGATAATTTCATTAATAAAAGGGCAGTAAATTATAAGACAAAATGAGAAGAAATTAAAAAGCAACACAAAATCAATTAGACTAAGAGACACAATCTTTGGATAAAAGTTCACTTGGAAGGAATTTGTCTAGAACAATACAAAATAAAAGAAATTGTGACAGAATATTGCTAATGAATTTACCAAGAAATCAATATGTAGGAAAGACGGAAAAAATATCAGATCAGATCAGTCGCTCAGTCGTGTCCGCTCTGCGACCCCCCGCAGCACGCCAGGCCTCCCTGTCCATCACCGCTCCCGGAGGTCACTCGACTCGCTCCTCGTCAGGTGCCTCCAGCCCTCATCCTCTGTCGTCCCCTCCTCCTCCTCCCCTCAATCCCTCCCAGCTCAGGTCTTCTCCAATGAGTCAACTCTTCGCATGAGGTGGCCAAATACTGGAGTTTCAGCTTTAGCATCTTCCTTCTAAATCAGGGCTGTCTCTCATGGCTGGTTGGATCTTCTTGCAGTCCAGGACTCTCGGTCTTCTCCCACCACATTCAAATCATTCTTCGGCGCAGCCTTCCTCCTCCACTCTCTCCATACATACACAGAAGACCATAGCCTTGACTAGGCGAACCTTTGTTGGTAAAGTAATGTCTCTGCTTTGATGCTTCTAGGTTGGTCATAACTTTGCTTCAAGGAGTAAGAGTCTTTTAATTTCATGGCTGCAGTCACCATCTTCAGTGATTTTGGAGCCCAGAAAAACAAAGTCTGACACTGTTTCCATTCCCATCTATTTCCCATCATGTGGGACGTCCATGATCTCGTTCTGTGTTGGCTTTAGCCAACCCTTTCCTCTCCACTTTCACTTTCATCAAGAGGCTTTTAGCCCCTCTTCACTTTCTGCCATAAGAGTGGTATCATCTGCATATCTGAGGTTATTGATATTTCTCCCGGCAATCTTGATTCCAACTTGTGTTTCTTCCAGTCCAGCATTTCTCATGATGTACTCTGCATATAAGTTAAATAAACATGGTGACAATATGCAGCCTTGACGTACTCCTTTTCCTATTTGAAACCAGTCTGTTGTTCCATGACCAGTTCTAACTGTTGCTTCCTGACCTGCATACAGATTTCTCAAGAGGCAGATCAGGTGGTCTGGTATTCCCATCTCTTTCAGAATTTTCCATAGTTTATTGTGATCCACACAGTCAAAGGCTTTGGTATAGTCAATAAAGCAGAAATAGATGTTTTTCTGGAACTCTCTTGCTTTTTCCATGATCCAGCGGATGTTGGCAATTTGATCTCTGGTTCCTCTGCCTTTTCTAAAACCAGCTTGAACATCAGGAAGTTCACGGTTCACATATTGCTGAAGCCTGGCTTGGAGAATTTTGAGCATTACTTTACTAGCGTGTGAGATGAGTGCAATTGTTCGGTAGTTTGAGCACTCCTTGGCATTGCCTTTCTTTGGGATTGGGATGAAAACTGACCTTTTCCAGTCCTGTGGCCACTGCTGAGTTTTCCAAATTTGCTGGCATATTGAGTGCAGCCCTTTCACAGCATCATCTTTTAGGATTTGTAATAGCTCAACTGAAATGCCATCATCTCCACTAGCTTTGTTTGTAGTGATGCTTTCTAAGGCCCACTTGACTTCACATTCCAGGATGTCTGGCTCTAGGTGAGCGATCATATCATGGTGATTATCTGGGTCATCAAGGTCTTTTTTGTACAGTTCTCTGTATTCTTGCTACCTCTTCTTAATATCTTCTACTTCTGTTAGGTCCATATCATTTTTGCCCTTTATTGAGACCATCTTTGCATGAAGTGTTCCCTTGGTATCTCTAATTTTCTTGAAGATATCTCTAGTTTTTCCAATTCTGTTGTTTTCCTCTATTTCTTTGCATTGATCACTGAGGAAGGCGTTCTTATCTCTCTTTGCTATTCTTTGGAACTCTGCATTCAGATGCTTCTATCTTTCCTTTTCTCCTTTGCTTTTTGCTTCTCTTCTTTTCACAGCTATTTGTTAGGCCTCTCCAGACAGCCATATTATTTTTGCATTTCTTTTTCTTGGAGATGGTCTTAATCCCTGTCTCCTGCACAATGCCATGAACCTCCACCCATAGTTCATCAGGCACTCTATCAAATCTAGTACCTTAAATCTATTTCTCACTTTCACTGTATAATCATAAGGTATTTGATTTAGGTCTTACCTGAATGGTCTAGTGTTTTTCCCCTACTTTCTTCAATTTAAGTCTAAATTTGGCAACAAGGAGTTCATGATCTGAGCCACAGTCAGCTCCAGATCTTGTTTTTATCTTATAGAGTTCTTATAGAGCTTCTCCATCTTTAGCTACAAAGAATATAAACAATCTGATTTCGGTGTTCATCATGAGATGAATGATTTCAGAGTACATCATGAGAAATGCTGGACTGGAAGAAGCACAAGCTCAAATCAATATTGCCAGGAGAAATATTATTTACCTCAGATATGCAGATGACACCCTTCTTATGGCAGGAAGTGAAGAGAAACTAAAAAGCCTCTTGATGAAAGTGAAAGAGGAGATTGAAAAAGTTGGCTTAAAGCTCAACATTCAGAAACCTAAGATCATAGCATCCGGTCCCACCACTTCACGGCAAATAAATGGGGAAAGAGTAGAAACAGTGTAGAACTTTATTCTTTGGGGCTCCAAAATCACAGCAGATGGTGATTGTAGCCATGAAATTAAAAGATGCTTACTCCTTGGAAGGAAAGTTATGACCAACCTAGACAGTAGATTGAAAAGCTATGGTTTTCCCAGTGGTCATGTATGGATGTGAGAGTTGGACTGTGAAGAAAGCTGAGCACCGAAGAATTGATGCTTTTGGGAGAAGACTCTTGAGAGTCCCTTGGACTTCAAGGAGATCCAGTCCCTGAAAAACCTTTGTAAGCTGGAATTCTCCAGGCAAAAGTACTCCCTCCAGGGGATCTTCTTAATCCAGGAGTCAAACCCAGGTCTCCTGCATTGCAGGCAGATTCTTTACCTTCTGAGCTAGCAGCAACAACCTTAAGATTTATTTTGAAGGAATGGTATTTCTTGAAAACTCTGAACATTTCTTTGGTTCCATATATTTTGCTTTTTACTCTTCTTTTGGTTAACTTGAGTTTCTTCAAATATTTGGAGAGATGCCAAGTAAAAACATCAGATTGACTTGTTTAGTCTAAAGGGATATAAGTCACAAGGAGATAAATAATTGCTCAGGAAAAAAAAATCTGAATATATTATTTAGGATTTAGTCAGTTTCTCATCATTAAATGTTATGAGTATGAAGATAAAAATAATTTGTGCCTAGGATGTTTAATAAAAAGGATCCAAAACATCAAAGTAGTGGTCAGATTAAATTATTTTTCCCCTTAAAGTAACTTCTAAAGGAGAAAGTTTTAAATGTTATCCATTTAATCATTCCAAGAGGTTTCTCTCAATTTTCCATTAAATTATCTACTCAGTGTTAAAAAAAAAAAAAATGTTAAAAGCTATACCATTATTGTAAATGACCTAAATATCTATGAAACCAAGTGTCAGTCACCATAATGAACCTAACAACAAAAACAAAATTCGTCTCTGGCCAGTAGATTAGAAATGCTTTAGACAAACAAAATGGATGGTTATTCATACTTAAACTGTGTAAGTGATATTTCTGGTATCTTTTTTTTTTTTTTTTTTTAATCCTGCATTGTCAACCCCTATCAAAAAACCAATATCTTTTTTCTGTACACAATCACACATTGAAACCCTAAATAAAGAAATAACATAAAATAGGCTGAGCTAGTTGTTTATATATTGCACAGAAATAAGCATATCCCCAAATAACAACAACAACAACAAAAAACACTCATGTCTTAGAATAGTACACAGTATTATGTCATCATGTGCTTTCTTGGTGAACTTATAAATTTCAGAAGTGTCAAAATTCAGACAATGGATAGAGAAGAGGATATCACTTTAATTGACCAAGTCACAATAAGTATATACATATACAAATAAGTTCTCTGACAAAAATCTGGAAACAGAATTTGTCCTGATCTCAAAGAAACTTTGAATAAAGTCATATATATTTAATATATCCTGTATACTATTCATTATAGAGGTGATGCAACAATAAACTTATTCAAAATATGGTAAACACATTTTAAAAAATTATCACAGATCTGTAAAAAATAGAAATGGGAATGCCGTCCTAAATTAAATATCCAGATATATGTAAAAGCATGAGTACATTTCTTATATTTAAATTAGTTGGCTCTCTGTGACAGTGTCCTTCAAAAAAAATAGAGATCACTCTCTATGTTTCAAACAGAGGAAATTGAGTACAGGGATCAATTATACATATCTGGAAATGATGAAAAACAAAAAGAGATGTTATCTATAGATCATCTACAGATTAGAAATTACAGAAAGACATCTTGCTGCATCCAGACTTTTTCCTTCTTTGGTATTAGTGTAAAAGCAATACAATATTGTAAAGTTAAGCAAAATAAAATTTAATTAAAAAAATAAAATAAAAGCTATAGAACAAAAAAAAATTTTCTTCAGATGATTTAGACAGGTACTCTACTTTCTGACTCTGCATTTCCACAAATGTTTTCCTTCTGACCTGAAGGAGAATGACTTCTTGACTGTTTATAGAATTCTTAGGTCACATAGCGACTTGGAGCACTAGAAATGATGATGGGTCTGAAAATACAGCCACTATTTTAGAGACAAAATTCTGATCAAAATTCTGCCTTCTCTGTTGGATAATATGCCCACTAACCTTTCCTCCTGTTCTTCTGTCATTCTTTTGTCAAAAACCTGGGAAAGTGTAATTGTTTTGCTGAGCTGTGCTCATGGACCTAACTGCTGTCTGTCTTTCACTGGAAAAAGGAAGGGCATGGACCCTTTAGCATCCATAGTGAAAAGAGACGATCTACAGAGAAAGCAGAGTTGGAAACAGGAAGCTATTCACATAGAGCAGAGTGTTCAGGGAAGCCAAAAGAATCACAAATGTTGACCACAAAGAAAAAGAATGAGTTAGCAACACACTTACACACATCTCTTTAACATAGATTTCAGGATAGAAAACTGAAATATGAATGGAAAGACAAAGAAGCAGAGTATAAGCAGACTGCCTTATCTTGTAGCAAAGGTAACCAGAGAGAAATGCCTGGTAATTCTGTTAATGACAAAAGAATACAGTAATGAGATTTCTATTTGGAGAGGTTTTTTTTTTTTTTTTTTTTTATATTTTTATATCATTTATATTTTATGTATTTTCTATGAGTTTAGATTCTATTCTTGTTTTGGTTGTTTTGAGGGTGTAATGAACTAAGGGAGACATCTTATGTGATCACTGCAGGAAAGAAGGACAGTGAACTCAAGAAGAGAAAATATTTCATAAACTGAACGAATTCAACTGAAGTAACCTGGAGTCAGAAGTAGCCTGAAAAAAAAATTAAGCAAAACTCCTATCCCATGTATTCTTCATTACCAAAACAAATTCTGATATATTAAGAGGAAAACTTGTGCCTCTTAATTTGTTTTGTATTGAAATTCAGTTTTGTTCAAATTTCATTTGATTTTTAAAAGGCAGTGGAACCTGTGTTACATATTTAGATGGTTATCTGCAACTATCTAAATTTATATCCATTTCTTTAGAAAAGAAGCATCTATCCTGATTTTTTTGGCATTTAGGGATATAAATATCTACAATATCTTTGAAATATTTGAAACATAAGTATCCATGACTAAATTCATTTAAATCAAGAATAGTAAGCAGAATTTATAATCATAATTTTAGGTGTATTTGAAATATTTTTAAAGATTCATATAGATTGTAGAAAATTAATTTTGGTGTTCCTAAGAACATAGCTGAAGAACAAGAACACAGCTAGCCAATGTATATGGATTCCTCTTATAGGAACTAATGATTATTTTAGTTTTCAGTTCTGTTCATAGATTTTATTTTGCATGATGTGTTAAGCTATTGTCTCAGTCAACATGATGATAGCTTGAATTTAGTAAAGAGAGAGAGAGAAAAAAAAAAGACTTCTGTTTTTCCAGTAGTCATGTATGAATATGAGAGTTAGACTACAAAGAAAGCTGAACACTGAAGAATTGATGCTTTTGAACTGTGGTATTGGAGAAGACGCTTGAGAGTCCCTTGGACTGCAAGGAGATCCAACCAGTCCATCCTAAAGGAGATCAGTCCTGGGTGTTCATTGAATGATGTTGAAGCTGAAACTCCAATACTTTGGCCACGTGATGTGAAGGGCTGACTCACTTGAAAAAACCCTGATGCTGAGAGAGATGGAGGGCAGGAGGAGAAGGGGACGACAGAGGATGAGATGGTTGGATGGCATCATGGACTCAATAGACCTGAGTTTGGGTAAACTCCAGGAGTTGGTGATGGACAGGGAGGCCTGGTGTGCTGTGGTTCATGGGGTCACAAAGAGTCGGACACGACTGAGCAACTGAACTAAACTGAACCAAACTTAATGAAAGAGATTAGGAATCTACATGCTCTGTTTGTCTACTTTTACCTATTTTGTCACCCTGCTTATTTAACTTATATGCAGAGTACATTATGAGAAACGCTGGACTGGAAGAAACACAAGCTGGAATCAAGATTGCTGGGAGAAGTATCAATAACCTCAGATATGCAGATGACACCACTCTTATGGCAGAAAGTGAAGAGGAACTAAAAAGCTTCTTGATGAAAGTGAAAGAGGAGAGTGAAAAAGTTGGCTTAAAGTTCAATATTCAGAAAACAAAGATCATGGCATCCGGTCCCATCACTTCATGGGAAATAGATGGGAAAACAGTGGAAACAGTGTCAGACTCCATTTTTGAGGCTCCAAAATCATTGCAGATGGTGACTGCAGCCATGAAATTAAAAGCCGCTTACTCCTGGGAAGGAAAGTTATGACCAACCTAGATAGCATATTCAAAAGCAGAGACATTACTTTGCCAACAAAGGCCCATCTAGTCAAGGCTATGGTTTTTCCTGTGGTCATGTATGGATGTGAGAGCTGGACTGTGAAGAAGGCTGAGTGCCGAAGAATTGATGCTTTTGAACTGTGGTGTTGGAGAAGACTCTTGAGAGTCCCTTGGACTGCAAAGAGATCCAACCAGTCCATTCTGAAGGAGATCAGCCCTGGGATTTCTTTGGAAAGAATGATGCTAAAGCTGAAACTCCAGTACTTTGGCCAACTCATGCAAAGAGTTGACTCATTGGAAAAACTCTGATGCTTGGAGGGATTGGGTGCAGGAGGAGACGGGGATGACTGAGGATGAGAGGGCTGGATGGCATCACTGACTCGATGGATGTAAGTCTCAGTGAACTCCAGGAGTTGGTGATGGACAGGGAGGCCTGGCGTGCTGCGATTCTTGGGGTCGCAAAGAGTCGGACACAACTGAGCAACTGAACTGAACTGAACTGAACCTATTTTGTGGCATAACACAGAAAACATAAACTTTAGGAACTATTGAAACAGAGTCCTTTGAAGAATATCTAATAGTCTAAGAGCATGATAATCCCAGGAATGTTTATTTTTATGTGAAGGAATAAGTTATGTTACATCTTCTCAGCTATCAGCACCTTTGGAAAACAAATGTAAACCTTTTTAGACAGAATCATCTCAGAGTATTTTCATACTAATTATGTATTACCCTCTGAAAAACATCAAAGGATGGCATTACTTGGAAATAAGTAGAAATACAAAAGAGTCTAAAAGATTTCTTTGGTTAAAAAAAAGATCCACTTGGGGAATGTGAGGAGGATAAATACATAAAAGATTAAGTGAACTTCTTATAAACAATTAGTCAAATACTATTGAGTTACCGTATTCAAATGCAAAGAAGTTATTATATGAGGGACAAAATGCATGAGCCCATTATGAGGGTTAATTTCATATTCAAAGTTGTTAGTGAAGTTATGTTGCTTTTAAGCTGAAAAGAGTTCTTTAAAGTCTGGGAAAATCACCTGGTTGCCTTGGAGATGGAAGGACATTTGAGAAGATGACTCTGTGGGAGATGGCTTATGGCACACTCTTCAGGTTTACAAAAATGCAAAACTAATCATACTCTTCATTCCTATGCATACAGAGAGCCATAGAATTTTCCATGTACATGTCCCTTTATAAATGATTATCACTATAAAATTGTGGTTCTTTTGAAGGTCTTTTTCAGAGTAAGCCATATTCACCGCTGTGACCCCTGTATTTTGGTTGAATGAATGCCTTTCTGGAAGGAGTGGTTTCAGAAAAGTGTTAATAAAGGCAAACAAAAAGTTGTTTGTTTTGTGACTGAGTGTATTAAACAGATAAAGAAAGAGGTTAGAGGATATTAAATTGCTGAAGCAATTCTGGGGGAAAAGCCAAGCAAGGTGAATTTGTTTTAAGCATAGCCTGATGGTATCCACATACTTATTAACTGATTCTGTATTTTTCATTCAGCAAAGGCTTAGTGAGCATTTACTATGTGCTGGAAATTTAGTGTCATTCAGCAAATATTTTTCAAAGTTGAATTTATAAACAAAATGGTGATAAGCCAAGTTTTTAGAGATCTGGGTTCTAATCTAGAGTATGAAATGATGTGGGTAAGTCATCAAATCTGGCTTCTCAGGTGGCTCTAGTGGTAAAGAATCTGCTTGCCAAAGCAGCAGACATAAGAAACGTGGGTTTGACTCCTGGGTCAGGAAGATCTCTTGGAGGAGGGCATGGCAATCCACTTCAGTATTATTGTCTGAAGAATTCCATGGACAGAGGAGCTTGGTGGGCTACAGTCCCTGGGGTCACAAAGAGATGGACACAACTAAAGTGACTTAGCTTGAACACAAGTGATAGAATATCACCTTTAATTTGTGTCTTCATTGATGCATAAACACAAAAATGCTCTAATAAATGAAAGTATTAAAAGATAACTTCTTGTACAAAATATTAGGATACTCTAGAATAAATTGCAAGGAAATACCTACCTTCATACATTTACTGTTCTGAAAGTAAACTAATAATTATTAATATTAATAATATTATTACATAATTTGAAATAACTATTTTTTAACATGGCCATAATTTTTAAATGAAGTAAAGCATATATCTATCTTCATGTGTAAATAATTTTGAAAGTATATTGTCTTAGAACAGATTTACAGAAGCAAAGCATTTTATATATTTTTGGTTGGGGGAGGAGGGAAGTTGCAGAAATGGAGACTAATTTAAGTCTAGGAGGAACCCTAGTGTACAGATTGTGCAGTAGAGTTGGTCTCACCTTGAGACAAGGGAACCAGCTCCCTCCTTCACTTGTCCAACCAGGTTCTTAAAAGGAAAGTGTATGGTACAGTGTTTGTGGCAGAGGTGGAGGTGAAAGGGAGGGTGGGAAATGGTTATCTTTCTCTATGAGCCACATCTTTGTCCAGAGGCACCAGTGATATCCACCACTGTCACAAATACATAATGAGAATTAATCTCATTTGGGGCTTTAAGGAGTAAAGCAGATCTCTGCATTCCTTTCAGTTCTAAACTACCCTGAAGGTGAGGCTCCAGGCAACATCAACAGTGTTGCTACTATATGGGTAGTGCTTAGTTCCTCATTCCTGTCTGACTCTATGTGACCCCATGGATAATAGCCCATAAGGCTCCTCTGTCCATGGAGATTCTCCAGCCAAGAATACTGGAGTAGGTTGCACTGCCCCCCTCCCCAGGAATTGAACTCAGGTCTCCCACATTGCAGGCAGATTCTTTACAGTCTGAGCCACCAGGGAAGCCTAAGAATATTGGAGTAGGTAGCCTATCCCTTCTCCAGGGGATCTTTCTGACCCAGGAATCGAACCAGGTTCTCCTGCATTGCAAGTAGATTCTTAACCAGCTGAGCTAGGCAGGAAGCCCCCTTCTGGACTAGAAAAAGTAGAATGTGCAGAAATAAGCTCACTTGCCATAAACAGGATTTACTTTTTAAGAAAACAGTCCACTCAAAGTAAAGAATCTGTCAAAGGGATTCAAAGCACATCCTGGTGAATCTCATATAATTCAAGAGAAATAATCATAATATTTCATATTATTTTGGTGATTGATACAGCCTGCACGAATGTATTAACTGTTGCTGTTGTGTAGTTACTAAGTCATGTCAGACTCTTTTGCAACCCCATGGACTGTAATCTGCCAGGTTCCTCTGTCCATGGAATTCTCCAGGCAAGAATACTAGAGTGCATTGCCATTTCCTTCTCCAGGGCATCTTCTAGATCCAAGGATCTGAACCCATGTCTCTCGTGTCTCCTGCATTGGCAGGCAGATTCCTTACTGCTGAGCCACCAGGGAAACTCATTATTAAGTCTAAATGATAGAAAATGATTATTAGATAAGACTGGTATGTTAGAAAAAGTCCTAAACTGAACCCAGAGAGAAGCACTGGTATATCTAGTTCTAGATGTTTCATTAAATTAGAATGAAATCAAGCTAATTTATTGAAATGTGCAAGCCTAGTTCATCTTAGTGGGATGAAAACTTGGGACTCAATCTTTCAAAGAAGATGGTGGCAAAGGGTGATATGGTTAGGTAGCATCACTGACTCAGTGAACATGAATTTAAACTCTAGGAGATAGTGAGGGACAGGCAAGACTGGCTTGCTGCAGTTGATGGTGTCACAAAATATCAGACATGTCTTAGCAACTGTACAACAACAATCTTGCAAAAGACTATTGTTTCAAACTTAATATATAAATTACTTATCTGAGAAACGTTGCATAATTTTATATTACATGGTATATAACATTGACCCATGATGTCTAGCCTTTGCATATAAAGCACATAAAATGTAAAAGAAACAATTCCAGAATAATTGAAGATATTTTTGTGTGTATTTTCTTCTCTACAAGGAAGCTCTGTGGATATCTTACTCTACCTGACTTTTCTTTCCTCTTTCCTTAGCGTAGATACATCTGAGTCTCTCTTACTACAAAATCCTCCAGCCACTTGGCCTATGTTATCTTTTTTTTTTTTTTCCAATTAAATTTTATTTTGCTTAACTTTACAATATTGTATTGCTTTTGCCATACATCGAGATGGATCTTCCACAAGTATACATGTGTTCCCCATCCTGAACCCTCCTCCCTCCTCCCTCCCCATACCATCCCCCCGGGTCGTTCCAGTGCACCAGCCCCAGGCATCCCCTATCAGGCATCGTACCTGGACTGGCGACTCATTTCAGATATGAGACTATACATATTTCAATGCTATTCTCCCAAATCATCCCACCCTCTCCCATTCCCAGAGACCCAAAGTCTGTTCTATACATCAGTGTCTCTTTTGCTGTCCCGTAAACAGGGTCATTGTTACCATCTTTCTAAATTCCATATATATGCGTCATTATACTGTATTTGTGTTTTTCTTTCTGGCTTACTTCACTCTGTATAATAGGCTCCAGTTCCATCCACCTCCTTAGAACTGATTCAAATGTATTCTTTTTAATGGCTGAGTAATACTCCATTGTGTATATGTACCACTGCTTTCTTATCCATTCATCTGTGGATGGACATCTAGGTTGCTTCCAAGTCCTGGCTATTGTAAACAGTGCTTCTATGAACATTGGGGTACACGTGTCTCTTTCAATTCTGGTTTTTTCAGTGTGTATGCCCAGCAGTGGGATTGCTGGATCATAAGGCAGTTCTATTCTCAGTTTTTTGAGAAATCTCCATACTGTTCTCCATAGTGGCTGTACTAGTTTGCATTCCCACCAACAGTGTAAGAGGGTTCCCTTTTCTCCGCATCTTCTCCAGCATTTATTGCTTGTGGACTTTTGGATCGCAGCCATTCTGACTGGCGTGAAATGGTACCTCATAGTGGTTTTGATTTGCATTTCTCTGGTAATGAGTGATGTTGAGCATCTTTTCATATGTTTGTTAGCCATCTGTATGTCTTCTTTGGAGAAATGTCTATTTAGTTCTTTGGCCCATTTTTTGATTGGGTCATTTATTTTTCTGGAATTGAGCTGTAGGAGTTGCCAGAATATTGGAAATAAAATCAAAAATAAATAAATGGGACCTAATTAAACTTAAAAGCTTCTGCACAACAAAGGAAACTATAAGCAAGGTGAAAAGACAGCCTTCAGAATGGGAGAAAATAATAACAAATGAAGCAACAGACAAACAGCCTATGTTATCTTTGTTCACTCATATCTTTTGTTTTGAAAACAGAGCCCTGTGGGATTCCCGGGCACAGAAGGCCTGAGTTTCAAAGGGGAGGTTCAAATGTTGCTAATCAGGAAAGGGACGAGGTGCAGAAACAAGCAAGGGACAGTCAGGAAAAAAAGTATAACTTTGGGGCAGTGTCTTGGTCACCTCAAATTACAAATATGTCAATGTCTTTAAGGTCTTCTGTGGAAGTAAAAGCCCAACCAAATGGAAGAAGTTCCAGAGAGACTTCGAAGCTCATTGGTAGGACCATCTGAGGCCAGATTAAAGGAGTGCAGACCTTGTACACACCCTGATCCCTATCAGCAACCCTGCCCTTGAAGCACTGCTATAAAACTCCTCATCAAATTCCTCCTGGTTGGGATATACAGTTTTTGTGCCCCATTTGCCTGGCAAGGGCTTCCCTGGTGGCTCAGAGGTTAAAGCATCTGCCTGCAATGCAGGAGACCTGGGTTCGATCCCTGGGTCAGGAAGATCCCCTGGAGAAGGAAATGGCAACCCACTCCAGTATTCTTGCCTGGAGAATCCCATGGACGGAGGAGCCTGGTGGGCTACAGTCAACGGGGTTTCAAAGAGTCGGACATGACTGAGCGACTTCACTTTCTTTCTTTCTTTGCCTGGCAAAGCAGTGAAAATATTCTCTCCTATTTCACCCAAAACTTTGCTTCCAAGATTCAATTAAATACAAGTGCAGAGAGGCTGAGCTTTCAGCATCATTATTACTTTTTCTTCTTTCATTCTCTCTTTACTCTCTGTTTTATGTTAGAAACTTTAAGGTAATTTTTATTCTGACAATATAAAAAATTCCAAAGAAAAAAAGACCATTATTAGGGGGTAGATTTGGGGAATATTGAGCATTGTAAAATAGAATCTCCACTTAAGGATGAGGGAGAGAGATGCCAGGAGCAATCATAGCTTATTAATGTATGTTCCAGACAAATTTGATATTTTAAAATTAAGAATAAGTAAAGCAGAACATTTTGACTAAGACTAATCGTGAAAATAATTGAAACAATGTTAGAATATGTTATTTAACGTGAAAGTGAAAGTGAAGTCGCTCAGTCGTGTCCGACTCTTTGCGATCCCGTGGACCGTAGCCCACCAGGCTCCTCCGCCCAAGGGATTCTCCAGGCAAGATATACTGGAGTGGGTTGCCATTTCCTTCTCCAGATGTTATTTAAAATAACTAATAATTTCTATCCAGAAAAAATTAAATGTCTTATATTTATTTTTTTTTACCATATATTTTCGTTTATTTAGGGAGGGAGAAGTGTAAGGAAATCCCACATACATATGTTGAGAAATACAGAAATAGCTTAATATATAACTGAAAAGCAATTTATAAATTATGATGTATGTCTATATACACATAGGTGTCAGTTTTTTTAATTATTTTTTAATATTGGAGGTACTGGGAATAGAGAATTGGACTTTCTTCATTCTGTGTAAATTAACCTTTCAATCTGCCTAAAATCATTGCCAATTTAAAAAATATATATTTTTATTTATTTATTTGGTGTTTCTGAGTTTTAGTTGTGGTACACAGGATCTTTGATCGTCATTGCAGCATGTGACAATTTTAGTTGCAGCATGTGTAGAAGGAAATGGCAACCCACTCCGGTGTTCTTGCGTGGAGAATTCCAGGGATGGGGGAGCCTGAAGGGCTGCTGTCTATGGGGTCGCAGAGTCGGACATGACTGAAGTGACTTAGCATGTGGGATCTAGTTCCCTGATCAGGTATAAAAGCCAGGCCTTCTGCAATGGGGACACAGAATGTTAGCCACTGGACCATGAGGGAAGTCCTCATTGGCTGTTTCTATTTTACAGTTTGTATTCTTAATTGAGCAGGTGAGTACAAATTATGAGCTGGTAATAATTGCAGGAATCAGATCAGATCAGATCAGTCGCTCAGTCGTGTCCGACTCTTTGCGACCCATGAACCGCAGCCGGCCTCCCTGTCCATCACCGCTCCCGGAGGTCACTCAGACTCGCATCCATCGAGTCAGTGATGCCATCCAGCCATCTCATCCTCTGTCGTCCCCTTCTCCTCCTGCCCTCAATCCCTCCCAGCATCAGAGTCTTCTCCAATGAGTCAACTCTTCGCATGAGGTGGCCAAAATACTGGAGTTTCAGCTTTAGCATCATTCCCTCCAAAGAAATCCCAGGCTGATCTCCTTCAGAATGGACTGGTTGGATCTCCTGCGTCAAGGGACTCTCAGGTCTTCTCCAACACCACAGTTCAAAACATCAATTCTTCGGCGCTCGCCTTCTTCACATCCAGCTCCACATCCATACTGACACGGAAAGACCATAGCCTTGACTAGGCGAACCTTGTTGGTAAAGTAATGTCTCTGCTTTTGAATATGCTATCTAGGTTGGTCATAACTTTCCTTCAAGGGTAGCGTCTTTTAATTTCATGGCTGCAGTCACCATCTGCAGTGATTTGGGAGCAGAAAAACAAAGTCTGACACTGTTTCACTGTTTCCCCATCTATTTCCCATCAGTGATGGGACAGATGCCATGATCTTTGTTTTCTGAATGTTGAGCTTTAAGCAACCTTTTCCTCTCCACTTTCACTTTCATCAAGGGCTTTTAGCCCCTCTTCACTTTCTGCCATAAGAGTGGTGTCATCTGCATATCTGAGGTTATTGCAGGAATAGTATGAAGTAATTTTTTTTTTTTTTCACTTTAAACAGAAATCATGGCAATATTGGGATTCCCAGGTAGTGCTTAAAGAACCCACCTGCCAATGCAGGAAATTTAAGAGATGGGCATTTGATCCCTGGGTAGGGAAAGTCCCCTGGAGGAGTGCATGGCTACCCACTCCAGTATTCTTGCCAGGAGAATCCCATGGACAGAGGAGCCTGGGGGGCTATAGTCCATAGGGTGGCAAAGAGTCTGACAGCATTGAAGCATTGAAGTGACTGAGCACACATGCACACACACATGCATGCATACACAGGGCAAAATTAAGAAACTGGACTGACTACACTGTTAAAGACTTGCCATTTTGCTCACAAACTGGATATTTCCAAATTTACTGACGTTGGTTTCTTGCATTGTAATTTAATTTTCCTCTCTTACCCATAGGGTATATGACATCACTGAGGATGATTGTTGAAGGGAGTGGAGTTTTCTAAGAAGAAGCCTGTCCTGAGAGAGGAAATTAGCTTAGTAAAGTCTACCCTAAAATACAGCAAATAGGCAATAATTTCTCCCCCTGGATGCCTGATAATTTGGCTTAAATAGAAGGTGGTCCAGCTATGAAAAGATTCAACCAGACTTGGACACAATACACTGGACCTTTAGATTCTGAAGATGGAAAATTCTAGATGTTCAGTTATAATTCCTGCTATTATGCAAGAATATTCAGTAAAATCTGTTGAAAGCTGCAGCCTACTCTTATATATGTTATAGAGGCATATGGTAAGAGACATCTCCGTGCTATTGGGGGAACAGAAAAGAATGTGGAGAGAAGTGGGGCCAACAAGGAAGCAGCAGCAGCAGCCTAAGAAATCCATCAATCACATACAAGAGGTGATCACTAGAGTAGGATACAGATATCACAGAAACTAGGGCGTGTAGCCAGACACCAAACAAGAAAAGACTGTGCTCTGTGGAACTGTTACTAAAACATGCAGAAAGATAGCTATGTGGTACTCAGAACACTCTAAGAGATTGGTGCTAAGAAAGCTGTCAGTCTGTAAAGAGCTCAAAGTATCTTAGATAATGTCTATCTATTTTGTCCATCACTGTAATTAAGTAAATATAGTGATATCTGATGTGTAAGACAGGCTAAATCCATATTTTTAAATTAATTTTCAAGGGAATAAAAAATAATTGAGCTGTGAATAGCAATTTTAGCGGATATTGCTGAGAGGTAATAGACATAATTGCTACATAAGAAAATGGCAGTTTTCATAAGGTTCTTTGTTTCCTCTGCAGTTGAAGTCAATTCTAAATGAATAATATTGAATTCTGCCAAAGATTGCTTCAGTTGAATAAACAGATAATGTAGTCAGTTGGAGATATTGACTAAAAAGCAGAGTCATTTCTACTTTATTGGAAATATAATCTTCCACCACAGTGAAGTCTATCATTACACTTTTTGTGAAGGTATGCTGTTATTCTAGATTTAAATATTATGATATATTTCAGCAGATTTACATTAATATTTTGGTCTAAACTTAAGTCTTATGCCCTTTTGAAAGTGTCCCATTGTAGATTAAATAATTGTATTTCTCTTTTGTAGTGATGAAAGTGCCAAAAT
Source organism: Tragelaphus eurycerus (assembly GCA_935064755.1). Classification (NCBI taxonomy): domain Eukaryota; kingdom Metazoa; phylum Chordata; class Mammalia; order Artiodactyla; family Bovidae; genus Tragelaphus; species Tragelaphus eurycerus. The sequence goes on along the minus strand of CAKXYN010000004.1, from coordinate 36,332,164 downwards.
TCACCTCTAGCCACAGAAGGGGTCCAACACAGATGAGAAAATGTAGGGTTCCCCAAGAACAGGTTGACAGTTATGCAAGGAACCCAAATGACCTCAGGGGGAAAAAATAGCAAAGACCATGTCTTGTGCCAATGGTCTTCCCTTATGGCTCAGCTGGTAAAAAATCTGCCTGTAATGCGGGAGGCCTGGGTGCAGTCCCTGGTTTAGGAAGATCCCTTGGAGAAGGGAAAGGCTACCCACTCCAGTATTCTGGTCTGGAGAATTCCATGGTCTGTATAGTTCATGGGGTTGCAAAAAGTTGGACATGACTGAGCGACTTACACTTCACTTCACTTCACTTGGCTCAGATGGTAAAGTGTCTGTCTACAATGAGGGAGACCTGGGTTCGATACCTGGGTTGGGAAGATTCCCTGGAGAAGGAAATGGCAACCCACTCCAGTACTCTTGCTTAGAAAATCCCATGGACAGAGGAGCCTGGTGTCCATGGGGTCACAAAGAGTCAGACACGACTGAACAACTTCACATTCACATTCACTTTGTGCTACATAGTTTTAAAATATAAACTGACCCCTTGTTCAAGATTTGATCTCAAGAAAAGATTTTGTCAGATTTCTGTTATGTATTTCATTTTTTGGTTTAATAATTATTTATGACTGTGCTGGATATTCCTCACTGCATGGGCTTTTCTCTAGTTCCAGTGAGTAAAGGCTATCTCTAGTTGCAGTGTACAGGCTTCTCATCATGGTGGCTTCTCTTGTTGCAGAGCACAAGTCTTAGGGTGCATGGGCTTCAACAGCTGTGGCACATGGGCTCAGTAGCTGTGGCTGACAGGCTTAGTTGCTCCATGGCAGGTGGGAATCATCCTGGACAAGAGATTGAACCCATGTCTCCTGCATTAGTAGGTGGATTTTTTACAATTCTGGAGAATTCCTTGAGTCTTGGCTTTAGATTGAGACTGACTAACAGAGTTTTGCCAAGAAAATGCACTGGTCATAGCAAATACCCTCTTCCAACAACACAAGAGAAGACTTTATACATGGACATCACCAGATGGTCAACACCGAAATCAGATTGATTATATTCTTTGCAGCCAAAGATGGAGAAGCTCTATCCAATCAGCAAAAACAAGACCAGGAGCTGACTGTGGCTCGGACCATGAACTCCTTATGGCCAAATTCAGACTGAAATTGAAGAAAGTGGGGGGGGGAAAACCACTAGACATTCAGGTGTGACCTAAATCAAATCCCGTTGGCCTATCAAATCCGTTATGATTATACAGTGGAAGTGAGAAATAGATTTAAGGGCCTAGATCTGATAGAGTGCCTGATGAACTATGGAATGAGGTTCGTGACATTGTACAGGAGACAGGGATCAAGACCATCCCCATGGAAAAGAAATGCAAAAAAGCAAAATGGCTGTCTGGGGAGGCCTTGCAAATAGCTGTGAAAAGAAGACAAGTGAAAAGCAAAGGAGAAAAGGAAAGATATAAACATCTGAATGCAGAGTTCCAAGGAATAGCAAGAAGAGATAAGAAAGCCTTCTTCAGTGATCAATGCAAAGAAATAGAGGAAAACAACAGAATGGGAAAGACTAAGGATCTATTCAAGAAAATCAGAGATACCAAAGGAATATTTCATGCAAAGATGGGCTCGATAAAGGACAGAAATGGTGTGGACCTAAAGGAAGCAGAAGATATTAAGAAGAGGTGGCAAGAATACACAGAAGAACTGTACAAAAAGAGCTTCACGACCCAGATAATCATGATGGTGTGATCACTGACCTAGAGCCAGACATCCTGGAATGTGAAGTCAAGAGGGCCTTAGAAAGCATCACTACGAACAAAGCTAGTGGAGGTGATGGAATTCCAGTGGAGCTATTCCAAATCCTGAAAGATGATGCTGTGAAAGTGCTACAATCAATATGCCAGCAAATTTGGAAAATTCAGCAGTGGCCACAAGATTGGAAAAGGTCAGTTTTCATCCCGATCCCAAAGAAAGGCAATGCCAAAGAATGCTCAAACTACCGCACAATTGCACTCATCTCACACGCTAGTAAAGTAATGCTCAAAATTCTCCAATCTAGGCTTCAGCAATATGTGAACCGTGAACTTCCTGATGTTCAAGCTGGATTTAGAAAAGGCAGAGGAACCAGAGATCAAATTGCCAACATCCGATGGAACATGGAAAAAGCAAGAGAGTTCCAGAAAAACATCTATTTCTGCTTTATTGACTAAGCCAAAGCCTTTGACTGTGTAGATCACAATAAACTGTGGAAAATTCTGAGAGAGATGGGAATACCAGATCACCTGATCTGCCTCTTGAGAAATCTGTATGCAGTTCAGGAAGCAACAGTTAGAACTGGTCATGAAACAACAGACTGGTTCCAAATAGGAAAAGGAGTATGTCAAGGCTGTATATTGTCACCATGTTTATTTAACTTATATGCAGAGTACATCATGAGAAATGCTGGACTGGAGGAAACACAAGCTGGAATCAAGATTGCCGGGAGAAATATCAATAACCTCAGATATGCAGATGATACCACTCTTATGGCAGAAAGTGAAGAGGGGCTCAAAAGCCTCTTGATGAATGTGAAAGTGGAGAGTTAAAAGGTTGGCTTAAAGCTCAACATTCAGAAAACAAAGATCATGGCATCTGGTCCCATCACTGCATGGGAAATAGATGGGGAAACAGTGGAAACAGTGTCAGACTTTATTTTTCTGGGCTCCAAAATCACTGCAGATGGTGACTGCAGCCATGAAATTAAAAGACGCTTGCTCCTTGAAAGGAAAGTTATGACCAACCTAGATAGCATATTCAAAAGCAGAGACATCACTTTGCCAACAAAGGTTCGCCTAGTCAAGGCTATGGTCTTTCCTGTGGTCATGTATGGATGTGAGAGCTGGACTGTGAAGAAGGCTGAGCGCTGAAGAATTGATGCTTTTGAACTGTGGTGTTGGAGAAGACTCTTGAGAGTCCCTTGGACTGCAAGGAGATCCAACCAGTCCATTCTGAAGGAGATCAACCCTGGGATTTCTTTAGAAGGAATGATGCTCAAGCTGAAACTCCAGTATTTTGGCCACCTCATGCGAAGAGTTGACTCATTGGAGAAGACTCTGATGCTGGGAGGAATTGAGGGCAGGAGGGGAAGGGGACGACAGAGGATGAGATGGCTGGATGGCATCACTGACTCGATGGATGTGAGTCTGAGTGACCTCCGGGAGCTGGTGATGGATAGGGAGGCCTGGCGTGTTGCAGTTCATGGGGTCGCAAAGGAGTCGGACACGACGAGGACTGATCTGATCTGATGTGTCAATAGTCAATTGCATGCCCACATCTGATCTTCTTTCTATAGGGGGGGGTTTGCTCTTTTCCTTTGTGGCGCTTTTTTCTTCCTCACACAATTAACTAAAATGAGTAAAATATAAAATACTATCTTATATTGAAAAGCAGAAATATTACTTTGCCAACAAAGGTCCATCTAGTCAAGGCTATGGTTTTTCCAGTGGTCACGTATGGATGTGAGAGTTGGATCGTGAAGAAAGCTGAGAGCTGAAGAATTGATGCTTTTGAACTTGTGGTGTTGGAGAAGACTCTTGAAAGTCCCTTGGACTGCAAGGACATCCAACCAGTCCATCCTAAAGGAGATCAGTCCTGGGTGTTCACTGGAAGGACTGATGCTGAAGCTGAAACTCCAATACTTTGGCCACCTGGTATGAAGAACTGATTCACTGGAAAAGACTCTGATGCTGGGAGAGATTGGGGGCAGGAGGAGAAGGGGACGACAGAGGATGAGATGGCTGGATGGCATCACTGACTCGATGAACATGAGTCTGAGTGACCTCCGAGAGCTGGTGATGGATAGGGAGGCCTTGAGTGCTGTGATTCATGGGGTCGCAAAGAGTCGGACACGACTGAGCGACTGAACTGAACTGATCTTTTGTTAAAGTGGGGAAAAAAATTAAAAAACTGAATAAAAAATTATGTGTTTGTTTTCACAATGCCAGAGAAATTTAGCAAACATGCAATATGTTCAGTATGAATAATTAACGTAATATCAGCTAAAATATACTTCACTATTGCTTCTATAATAATCCCGAGAAATAAAGTTAAAAAGATAGGCGGTTTCCTCATGCATGGATTAGATACATTTAGGGATGTTAATAATTTCAGGTGATTGTAGTACTATAACCTGTCAATGCAGCGTATCATAATTATCATAAAGATTTGAAATACAGTTCTCAAATTCTCATATTCATAGATTAACAACCTAATACATATTTATATAGCATCTGAAGTTATCTCTCAATTAATAAGATCAATCATTTCTGTGGTTTATCCAGCAGCCTCTTGCCTCCAAGTCCAAGATACACTGTTAGATGTGTGCCCCCTTTTAAGGGTCAGGGGTCTTCTTCTTTAGTCCATCATTTAATCTGTTAAACTGTAATAAGAATATTTTCTCTATCTTCCTTTATGTGAAAGGGTCTGAGATCATGGGACTTTGGGGTTCATTTGAAGCATTAGCCTCTACCATACTAGAGGTAAAGCATCTTAGAAGAATGCAATTATTTATAGACATGATAGGCATAACAGGAAATATTTTTTTTTCATAGAGTTTTCAAAAAAAGACCTACCTTAAGTTCCTAATTGATCCTTTCTATAGCTTTTTTTGGACTCCAAAGTCTAATGTACATATGTAGCAGCTAGTATTGTAGTTTAAGCAAGAGAGGATTTTGCCATTGTTGAGAAGCCTATTTTCTTTTTGTATCATAATCAAGTGGTACTTGAGCTTTTAATCAAAATTCAGGAAAATGTAAAACAGTCTTTGCCCTTAAAGGGAAATATTTGTTGATAAGGAAAAGACTGCTCCTGTTGAGTCTTCTTTTTCTATATCCCTTCTCTCTTTGCTGACTCAATATCTCAAACCTAAGTGTTCTGACTCGATATCTCAAACCTAAGTGTTTAATTTTTAACTTTGGTTAAATCAAAGTAAGTCCCTCCATAAAAATTATAGAGAGCTTAAAGTGGTGCCACTTGTATACTCTCTTAGCTTATGACAATATATAAAATTATATATTAAAATAAACCACAACATATTGAAATTCAATAGAAAATCTTATAAATTATAAATGTCCTTTAAAATATTAAAGAAAAGTATAAAGAGTAGTTAGTGCATATGCAGTAAGTATAATGGAAAATAGAGAAATAGACTCCAAACGTATGGTGGATAATGATTGATACTGTTAGATACAAGGAAAAAGGTAACAGAATAAAAGTTAAAAAAAATATTGAGTACAGTTTAATTTTGCTTTTCAACATTATTTTTCAGAATCTCATATACACAAAAAACTTCTCACAGAAGTGTTTGTTAAAGGTCTAGTTTGGGAATAAATTTTTAAAAACTCACTACCATTTACTCTTAGTCACCTCATTGTAATTAGACAACTCAAAGGTCATAATTTCCACTAGTGTGTGTGTATGTGTGTGGGGAGGTGTGGGTGGGTGTTTGTGCATCAGTTAAAAAGTATAATCTGGCTACTTACTGTCTTTCAAAGCTTTCTACTTCTGGCAAGAATCATCACTTTATTTTTAAAAAGCTCTTAGAAAGAAGAGTTTTTATACGAAAATTTTGAAAAGTATTTGCACCATATTAATACAAAAATCGGAGAAGGCAATGGCTCCCCACTCCAGTATTCTTGCCTGGAAAATCCCATGGACACAGGAGCCTGGTAGGCTGCAGTCCATGGGGTCGCTAGGAGTCAGACACGACTGAGTGACTTCCCTTTCACTTTCCACTTTCATGCATTGGAGAAGGAAATGGCAACCCACTCCGGTGTTCTTGCCTGTAGAATCCCAGGGACGGTGGGCTGCTGTCTATGTGGTCGCATAGAGTCAGACAGGACTGACGTGACTTAGCAGTTAGTAATACAAAAATCACTTTTTTTCATTTTTTTTTTTTTTTTTCACTCTAAGACAAACATTTCACTCTAAGACAAACCTCTAACAAGGGGTGAGCAAGATGCTGCCCAAGAAATACAAGAAGAGGAGCTAAATTATAAATTATTATAAAATAACATTTATAACAGTTCAAAACAGTATAGTGAAATATAATTAATGACTTGAAATATATTTTTAAAAATACAGATATTTAAGTAGTCCTGATAGTCACTATCTGAAATCCCATAACATTTGGTAATGTGTTATATGTTTAGTAAATTTGTATAGAAAAATTAAGTTCATAGTTGTAAGTTTGAACCATTAGTGAAATATTGTCCCTAATCATTAAAGCTTTTCAAATGTGAATAATATTTTTAAGAAATGCTCACATCTATAATCCCAACACTTTTATTTTTTATTTATTTTTTTAAATTTAATTTTATTTAACTTTACAATATTGTATTGGTTTTGCCATATATCAAAATGAATCTTCCACAGGTATACTCGTGTTCCCCATCCTGAACCCTCCTCCCTTCTCCCACCCATACCATCCCCCTGGGTCGTCCCAGGGCACCAGCCCCAAGCATCCAGTATTGTACATCAAACCTGGACTGGTGTCTTGTTTCATATATGATGTTATACATATTTCAATGCCATTCTCTCAAATCATCCCACCCTCTCCCTCTCCCAGAGTCCAAAAGACTGTTCTATACATCAGTGTCTCTTTTGCTGTTTCATATACAGGGTTATTGTTACCCTCTTTCTAAATTCCCTATATATGCGTTAGTATACTGTATTGGTGTTTTTCTTTCTGGCTTACTTCACTCTGTATAATAGGCTCCAGTTTCATCCATCTCATTAGAACTGATTCAAATGTATTCTTTTTAAATCATTCCAAGCATCTTTTCTGACCACAATGCAGTGAGATTAGATCTCAATTACAGGAGAAAATCTATTAAAAATTCCAACATATGGAGGCTGAACAACACGCTGCTGAATAACCAACAAATCACAGAAGAAATCAAAAAAGAAATCAAAATTTGCATAGAAACAAATGAAAATGAAAACACAACAACCCAGAACCTGTGGGACACTGTAAAAGCAGTCCTAAGGGGAAAGTTCATAGCAATACAGGCATACCTCAAGAAACAAGAAAAAAGCCAGATAAATAATCTAACTCTACACCTAAAGCAACTAGAAAAGGAAGAAATGAAGAACCCCAGGGTTAGTAGAAGGAAAGAAATCTTAAAAATTAGGGCAGAAATAAATGCAAAAGAAACAAAAGAGACCGTAGCAAAAATCAACAAAGCCAAAAGCTGGTTCTTTGAAAGGATAAATAAAATTGACAAACCACTAGCCAGACTCTTCAAGAAACAAAGGGAGAAAAATCAAATCCATAAAATTAGAAATGAAAATGGAGAGATCACAACAGACAACACAGAAATACAAAGGATCATAAGAGACTACTATCAGCAATTATATGGCAATAAAATGGACAACGTGGAAGAAATAGACAAATTCTTAGAAAAGTACAACTTTCCAAAACTGGACCAGGAAAAAATAGAAAATCTTAACAGACCCATCACAAGCACGTAAATTGAAACTGTAATCAGAAATCTTCCAGCAAACAAAAGCCCAGGTCCAGACGGCTTCACAGCTGAATTCTAACAACATTTTTAAAAAAATGATAAATCAAAGTATGAATTCTCAGAACTTGAAAATAGTAAAACTGTTAATGATATTTTTATGACTTTTCCCCATGAGTCTGTATAAATTAGGTTTTATAAAAGAGCAACTTAAATGGAATTTTAAATACCCATCCCTCAACTGTGTTTCCATAGTTCAGGCTTTGAATTAGGCTTTGAAATAGATCCAAGAAATTCCAAGAATGAAATTATGACAGAATTATGAAGATACCAGGGTCTTAATAACAATGCAGTTTTTAGCAACTGGATAAACTGATTCATCAAAAAATAATTATAGAAATGTTAGGCTATAACTTTTAGGATTCACTTTTACCATTCATTGTTAAGACTACCTTTGTGCAGACTTTTAAAATCCAATCTGAAGAGAAACTGTAATACTAAAAATGAATTAACATTTAGATAAAAGTAATTTTACTTGGGGGATTGAAGAAATAATCTGTTCATAAATTAGTTTACCTGTTTAGAGGGAGACAAATATTTGTATAATACCATTAAAAACTGGTAACAAATAACCAGTCTGTGCATCAAACATGTTATTCAACCATTCGATGCATAATTTTGTTAAAAGTCATGGTATGCAGTAAATAAATCAGTGAGCTCATTTTGAGAATTTTTTGTTTCACAACAGTGTGCTAGGATCTGTGTTGTTAAATAACAATATTAATAGTAACAATAAAGGGGATAAGGAATAAGTGAAGGAGGAGGAAGAGAAATATAGACTACTATCATCCTTGAGAATTATATAGTTGTTTACCATTGCTTTTATATATTTATTATTGTAATACCAAGAGATAATTTCTTAAAGCAGCTCTATTTCAGAATTTTACTGCAAACTTAAAGCAGAGGAACCTACATGAGATAATTCATACTAAAAGTGAATTCCATTAGAATTTAGTTTTTCTAAATTCATTTCATTAAAACAGCATGGGCTGAATATATTACTTAATTAAATCTATATTCTGCTCCCCAAAAGGTATCATACAATGTAGATATGATAATGGTACAATTGCATCATTATTAGCTCTCCTTAACTAAAGCCATGCATGTAACTAATCTGAACTGCCTCCCAGCTTCTGCAGTTGATAGAGATCCTTGGCTTATTGGATTGTGGAGGATAAAGATCCTCAGATTTTTGCTTCTGTTATCTCATGACCCTCCCTGTGTCCATGTCCAAATTTCCTTCTTATAAGAAAAAAATGCCAGTATTGGAACTGGACCCATTCTAATGGGGTGTGTCATAAGTTAGAACTCCAACAGGTCTCTTTTTGTACACATTTCTACCCAGTGTATTGTCTTTTAATTATAAAAACTATATAAATACTGTACATCATTAGCCAATTAATAGAGTAACATGGTAAAAAAGTTGAACAAAGTCAATCTTTTTGGAACAAAGTTGGAGAAGTAGCTCAGAAGGGCTATCTCTTACCTTCTTGTATATACTTGCATTAACTCCTCATGTTGTTAGTGTTGTATTCCTATACTTTTCCTCCTGAAGTCCAGAGTCCTTTAGTTCTATCTCTGTAGAGAAAAACTCATTTTAATCAGTTTATTACCCAAAAGTCAGCCTGCATATTATCAATATTCTTAATACAAAGTCTATGTCCTATAGGAGTTAAAGATATTTATGTAAAAGTTTTTAAATAAAAGGGGAGAATGAAGCAATAAGTGCTTGAGGGCATTTTGTATATGAAAACAACATGGAATAATTACCATCTTGTTTTGTTAGGTAGCTAGAATAGGAAAAAGGGATACATAATGGCAGTAGCTAAAAGACAAAGTGGAAACAATGACAGACTTTATTTTTTGGGGTTCCAAAATCACTGCAGATGGTGACTGCAGCCATGAATTTGAAAGATGCTTATCCTTGGAAGAAAAGTTATGACCAACCTAGACAGCAGGCAACCTAAAAAGGAGAGACATTACTTTGCCAACAAAGGTCTGTCTAGTCAAGGCTACTGTTTTTCCAGTAGTCATGTATGGATGTTAGAGTTGGAGTATAAAGAAAGCTGAACACTGAAGAACTGATGCTTTTGAACTGTGGTGTTGGAGAAGATGCTTGAGAGTCCCTTGGACTGCAAGGAGATCCAACCAGTCTATCCTAAAGGAGATCAGTCCTGAATATTCATTGGAAGGACTGATGTTGAATCTGAAACCCCAATACTTTGGCCACCTGATGTGAAGAACTGACTCATTTGAAAAGACCCTGATGCTGGGAAAGATTGAAGGTGGGAGAAGAAGTGGATGACAGAGGATGATATGGTTGGATGGCATCACCGACTCAATGGACATGAGTTTGAGTAAACTCTGGAAGTTGGTGATGGACAGGGAGGGCTGGCATGCTGCAGTCCACAGGGTCGCAAAGAGTCGGACTCATCTGAGTGACTGAAATGAACTGAATGGAAAACACAAAGAAGGGAAAAGTTCGTAAAAATGAAACAAAGGGAGGTCCAAGGACCAGGGTGAGAACCTCAGGTAAAACAAACAGCCCTCCTGGCTAGTCCAGTTTACATATGGCAGGCTCAGGGGGAAGAGGAAAAAAACATATAAAAAGAGGAAGCAAAACAGAGCCAGGGGCTTCTCTTCTTTTTGCATCTTTTCGGTCGGCCCACCCTCACACCTCGAGGATGCATTTTCCTTTGCTTGCCAAATAAAACTGAGCTATAGCACAGAGCTGTAACACTGGTTCATCTGTCGCTTCAAATTTTTGCTGTAGCGAGACAGAACTGAGGAAATTACACACTCCCCCAACAGTTTACTTAGCTTTTTTATTGTTATTTATATTATAGTCTTTGAAGAATTACAAATTATCTTGATGTCTCAGATACATATGGTGTACTGAAAGTATTCAACAATTAATACCCTTGAAGCAGCCCTCAACTAAGACTGACAAGAATAAAGGAATCTTAGAATATATCTGGAGTTTTATATCAGCTCTCAGATTAGTTTTCTTTTCTGGATTAAGATCCAGTCATATACAATAGTATCTACTTTGATGATATACACTTCATTTACATCCTGTCGTTTTTCAGCACCTAATTATGTTCCATTCACACTCCCTCCCCAAATAAACTAACTGATTTAGGATTTTCATCTCAGGCTCTTCTTCTGGAACACTTCAATGTAAGAGAGTCTAGTTTCTTCAACACCTCAACCTCAATATTACCTATGTTTTTAGCAACTAGAAATACCTTTTGATAATTTTCCTTTTATAGCTAGGGTTGTAACTTAAGCCAAGTTGCTAAAGATTGTGGTATTTTAACAAGCTCATATATTGTGTTTGCCTTATCTTTGTGGCATCTTGAGAAAGCACTTCTGACCAATTTTAAAATGATAAGAAATAAAACTTATTTCAGGGAGTGTACAAACAACCTTCACATGGTATACTCACAAAGTTTGCTGCATATAATGAGTAAACTGATGAAATTGAATCTATATTGAAATATTTTATTTATACTTATATTCTAGCATATCACTAGTCTAACTTCCTTCCTGTGTGAGAACATATTTCCATTGGGGGTTTTCTCCTTTGGTTAGTAAAGCACTGAAATATATTAAGCATATTATATGTTATTTGCTTCTTTGGTATTTTGCTATTCTGTAAATAAAACTCATATTATTTCAGAGTATAAACAAAGATGTTTTCTCAAAACAAAAAAATTTCTGTCAAGTCCTCACTATATTTAGTAAAAGTTAAAGTGTAATAGCATACTAATGTGTGCTTTATTCCATTTTCTCAAAGAGTATTTTTGAAACACTAAAAATGGAAGCCAAAATGATATATCAAAGATAACGTAAGATACTAATGAATGCTCTTACAAGACTAACCAATGTATCACAAGGTAAAATATTTTCTTAATTATTTCATAAACACTTTCTTGATATTGATAATTGTGAATTTGAATTCCACTAAGATTAATGCCAGAATTTAATTTATATTAATCTATGTTATGCAGCAATTCATTCTGAAGAGATTAAAGATTATTAAAATATGCATGAATTTATGTTTTATGTCTTTGAAGCTGTGGAATTCACTCACCATATATTATGAATCATTTTTCTGAGTCTGAGAATATTTTACTCAGCTATTACTAACTGCTATAATAAACTATATAAAGTGTACCTTTGAGTTTCATTGTGTTAAAATGAAAATGCATTTGTCTATCAAATGTTCAAGAATAATTCTTAGTGCCTACATAAGGGGAAAAGAAAATCCTCATACCATGTCTGAAGTGTAACTTGATTAAGAATTTGAGAGTAAATTATGACAACATATATTCAAATCTTTATAAATTGAACATATGTTTATATTATTTTGTACAATACTTCCTTATCTAAGAATGAGTATACATTTACATAGAAAAGCATTCCGATTTATTACTTATAATATTGAAAAAATAGGTAGTCCAAAAGTCTACTAATTAAATTCTGAGGAAACAAATATTTACAATAGCAATAAATTCAATATATAGCTATTAAAAAAACTTGTTAAAATAAATATAAGAATAAGGTATATGGAAAAGAAAATTATTGAACTTTTGGAAGAATGTATATTTTAACAAAATATTAAAAAATAGAAGATAAACATCATGTTGTAAAAGTGTTTCTGAGTATCATTTAAAATTTTATTTTAAATTTTTTTGTTTAGATTGTGTGGCATGTGTGTATGCTCAGTCTGTCCAACTCTTTGCTACCCCATGGAATGTAGCCCACCAGGCTCCTCTATCCATAGAATTTTCCAGGCAAGAGTATGGGGTGGGTTGCCACATCCTATTCCAAGGGATCTTCTCAACCCAGGGATCTAACCTGCATCTCTTGCACCTTCTGCATTGCAAGTGGATGTTTTACCACTGTACGACTTGGGAAGCCCTTCACAGCATATGGGATCTTAGTTCTCAGACAACAGATTGAAATCATGCCCCCTGCAGCGGAAGCACAGAGTCCCAACCACTGGACTGCCAGAGAGTTCCCTAAAAGTTTATTATTTAAAATTGAATGCTTTTGTACAAATCAGATGTTCCATGGTGCTTATAATACAAAGGCAATTTAAATCATGTTTAAATTTAACTTTGATTATTGCAGCTTATTATTGATGGTGAAAAAGTAGAAGCTGGGACAGATTTTATTTTCTTGGGCTCCAAAATCACTGTCGAAGGTGACTGAAACCATGAAATTAAAAGATGCTTGGTCCTTGGAAGAAAAGCTATGACCAACTTAGCAGATTAAAAAGCAGAAGTATGACTTTGCCAACAAAGGTCCCTACAGTCAAAGCTAGAGTTTTTCCAGTAGTCATGTATAGATGTGAGAGTTGGACCATAAAGGTCAGATCCTCTCAAATTGTGGTGCTGTGTTAAGATTCTTGAGAGTCCCTTGGACAGTAAGGTGATCAAATCAGTCAATTCTAAAGGAAATTAACCCTGAATATTCATTGCAAGGACTAATGGTGCCGCCAAAGCTCCAATAGTTTGGCTACCTGATGTAAAGGGCTGACTCACTGGAAAAGACCCAAATCATTGGAAAAGACCCTGGTGATAGAAAAGAGTTTGAGCACTCCTTGGCATTGCCTTTCTTTGGGATTGGGATGAAAACTGACCTTTTCCAATCTTGTGGCCACTGCTGACTTTTCCAAATTTGCTGGCATATTGAGTGCAGCACTTTCACAGCATCATCATTCAGGACTTGGAATAGCTCCACTGGAATTCCATCACCTCCACTAGTTTTGTTGGTAGTGATGCTTTCTAAGGCCCATTTGACTTAGATGACACCACTCTTATGGCAGAAAGTGAAGAGGGGCTAAAAAGCCTCTTGATGAAAGTGAAAGTGGAGAGTGAAAAGGTTGGCTTAAAGCTCAACATTCAGAAAACGAAGATCATGGCATCTGGTCCCATCACTGCATGGGAAATAGATGGGGAAACAGTGGAAACAGTGTCAGACTTTGTTTTTCTGGGCTCCCAAATCACTGCAGATGGTGACTGCAGCCATGAAATTAAAAGACGCTTGCTCCTTGGAAGGAAAGTTATGACCAACCTAGATAGCATATTCAAAAGCAGAGACATTACTTTACCAACAAAGGTTCACCTAGTCAAGCCTATGGTCTTTCCTGTGGTCATGTATGGATGTGAGAGCTGGACTGTGAAGAAGGCTGAGCGCCGAAGAACTGATGCTTTTGAACTGTGGTGTTGGAGAAGACTCTTGAGAGTCCCTTGGACTGCAAGAAGATCCAACCAGTCCATTTTGAAGGAGATCAATCCTGGAATTTCTTTAGAAGGAATGATGCTAAAGCTGAAACTCCAGTATTTTGGCCACCTCATGCGAAGAGTTGACTCATTGGAGAAGACTCTGATGCTGGGAGGGATTGAGGGCAGGAGGAGAAGGGGACGACAGAGGATGAGATGGCTGGATGGCATCACTGACTCGATGGATGCGAGTCTGAGTGACCTCCGGGAGCTGGTGATGGACAGGGAGGCCTGGCGTGCTGCGGTTCATGGGGTCGCAAAGAGTCGGACACGACTGAGCGACTGATCTGATCTGATCTGATAGAAAAGAGTGAAGGCAAAATGAGAGATAGCAACAGACAATGAGATGGTTAGATGGCATCACTGGCTCAATAGACATGAATCTGAGGAAATTGGGAAGATAGAGAATGACAGGAAACCTGGGTATGCTGCAGGCCATGTGGTCACAAAGAGTAGGACATGACTTAGTGATTGAACAACAATGACATTTATTGTTAATTCACTGTGAACAACTTTATTAATAAATTTTTCAAATTAGATCATTAATCTTTACAATAATGCCATGACAGATGTCATGCTCTTACACCTTTTTTTTTTAAACAAGTGAGAAATTTGAGACTTAAAGATACTAATTGCTTAAGTACATCTGACTATAAAGATCATTAGCTTGATTTCACAAACTATGTTCACAAATACATGCTCACAGCAGTAGCTATACTTTAACAAGTTTAAATTTTATGTAAGAATAAAGTTAAACTGCTCTAATAAACCAAACAAAAAATTTCAATGATGTTCACAAAATTATTTATTTTTCTTTCATGTAAAATTTCATATATGTGGTTTATAAAGGTCTATGGGGTCTTGGCTACTTCTTTTTCCTTCTTTGGGAATATCTGTGTGTGATCCTTGTTCCCATAGTTGAAGATGTCCACATTCTAGCCAGAAGAGGGAAAATGCAGAAGTAGAGTGTCCACATTCTGATGCAATACAAATCTAACAACCACTATACCCATTTATATGCTATTGACCAGGTCTTAGTCAAATAGTAAAACTTAGCTTCTTGAAAGTCTGCATATTAATTTTTATAAGGCTGGAAGAAACACAAGTTGGAATCAAGATTGCCGGGAGAAATATCAATAACCTCAGATATGCAGATGACACCACTCTTATGGCAGAAAGTGAAGAGGGGCTAAAAAGCCTCTTGATGAAAGTGAAAGTGGAGAGTGAAAAGGTTGGCTTAAAGCTCAACATTCAGAAAACGAAGATCATGGCATCTGGTTCCATCACTGCATGGGAAATAGATGGGGAAACAGTGGAAACAGTGTCAGACTTTGTTTTTCTGGGCTCCCAAATCACTGCAGATGGTGACTGCAGCCATGAAATTAAAAGACGCTTGCTCCTTGGAAGGAAAGTTATGACCAACCTAGATAGCATATTCAAAAGCAGAGACATTACTTTACCAACAAAGGTTCACCTAGTCAAGCCTATGGTCTTTCCTGTGGTCATGTATGGATGTGAGAGCTGGACTGTGAAGAAGGCTGAGCGCTGAAGAATTGATGCTTTTGAACTGTGGTGTTGGAGAAGACTCTTGAGAGTCCCTTGGACTGCAAGAAGATCCAACCAGTCCATTCTGAAGGAGATCAATCCTGGAATTTCTTTAGAAGGAATGATGCTAAAGCTGAAACTCCAGTATTTTGGCCACCTCATGCGAAGAGTTGACTCATTGGAGAAGACTCTGATGCTGGGAGGGACTGAGGGCAGGAGGAGAAGGGGACGACAGAGGATGAGATGGCTGGATGGCATCACTGACTCGATGGATGTGAGTCTGAGTGACCTCCGGGAGCTGGTGATGGACAGGGAGGCCTGGCGTGCTGCGGTTCATGGGGTCGCAAAGAGTCGGACACGACTGAGCGACTGATCTGCTCTGAATCTGAGCATATTCACAATGAAGCTCTAAGGGTGAACTACATTCATGAAAGTGGGAATAAATATAGGAGGACAACAGCAATCTCTGCCACACCAGCCAGATTTGGAAATGTTCATCTCCTCTTAGAGGTTCTGATTTGTTTCTATTTTTATTTCACATATAATTAGATAAATTTGAAAGCTTAAATGTATATTCTTGCTATCATCTAATTATTGAGTATTTATATTTGTTTGTTATATTTTTCTGTACTAAGCATATCAGTTAATTTTAAAATATTAATCCTTTACCTTGCAAAGTACTATATATAATCAGAATGGACATTCTTACTGAAAAGGTGCTTCTGAGATTTGATTATAAATTTGTTCACATCACAAATAGATTGTTTTTATATATGGTTCAAATTTTGAAATTTCACAAAAAGAGAGTGTTTTCCAGATGAAGGTGAAAACTGATATCATATTGTAAGATACATTTATGAAACCACAAATAATTTTTATTGCACTAAAATAAGAATAAAACAATATAATCTATTATAATATACAGTAAACATACATTTTATGTGTATTATACTTCAGTTGGATAAATCTTTCTCCTCTTTCCCTCCCTTCATTCTTGTGTGTATGTGTGTATAGAATAAATGATTCTTGTTGACCCATCTTATGTTTAATCCTAATTTTTGTTAAAGTGCAGTTCCAAAATAAGCATATGCAACCACTTTAAATCTTCACTTCAATTATCCTTTCTTCTTATGCATCTAATTTGCATCTTGAGCCACTCTTATTTTAATATGGAGATATCTTAGAAGTCTATTTCTATCTGTTAACTTTTGTTCATGGTAGTTTCTTTGTTTATTGTTTATTTTTAGATTCTAAGCCATATTTTGCCAGTTTTTCTAAAAATATTGTGGTGTCTATATGAAGGGTTGTATTAATAAGAATGCATATGGATAATTATTCTTTTATTAAAAATATGGCTCAAGTTATTTACTAAAAATCTAACAGCAGGAAGAAATGAGAGGTGCATTCAGGGAGAAATCAGTGTCCTTCACCTTGATTTTAAACACATTGGGTTCTTTTTGATTCATTATTACAACCTGGGACTTTTATATCTCCACCCTCAATTTACATTCCCAGAAGTTGCTTTAGGTTTCACAAAAGAGGGAGATTTTTGGACATACAAGTAAACAAACTTTTAAAATTATTTTAAACCATGGAGAGTAAATTTATACATCTGAAAATAAATGCATATTTTGCAAAGAAAAAGAGTTATACTATCTGTTCAAAAAGTTAAGGTAATATGACCTGGATGGGAAAAAGTGTTAAATTTTGTTTGCTTATTTTCAATTGAGCTTATTAATTTTAAACACCTAAACATTTTTCTGTTAGGAAGGGTATTGGTTTTCCTCAATATTCCTCACATGTGTGTATGTAAATATCCATACATTTACAACTATCTATCTATATTAGACCATGGCGGTGCCTGTCTGAGGACTTTTATTATCCACCATCACTAGAAGAGATATCTAAAGGAGATAGAAAGGATGATTGGTAGTGAAAGCAAATCTTTCTACCACATATCAGAAAACTGCCATCCTAAGAAATGCAAAGAAAAAACCATGCTGCTATTAGCATAATCCCAGTGACTTCTTGGTTCCTAAAACTAATCCTGAAGATATGTATGTGCATCTCCTTGTTGTTTTTTCCAGACTGTGTTGTAGTTTTAATCAGTCAATTGCAAATTCTATGAGGTATTCCTCTTTTGGGCTTCCCAGGTGGCTCTAGTGGTAAAGAAGCAGCCTGCAATGCAGTAGATGAAGGAGACAAGGGTTGGATCCCTGGGTAAGGAAGATCCCCTGGAGGAAGGCACTGACAACACAGTCCAGTACTCTTGCCTGCAAAATCCCATGGACAGAAGAGCCTGGCGGCTATGTCCATAGGGTCACACAGAGTCTACACGACTGAAGCAATTTAGCACACACATGCATGCCTTTTTTATTTTCTAGTTTAGCTGTGAGAAAACTGTGAAAATAGCATTTCTTTCAGGCTTTCAGGGATTAACGTGCACTCTGTGATTTGCTGAGGCAGGCTTACCTTGTTTTGATGACAGTGTTGATGTGTCTGTTCCAGGCAGTTCTTTCTCCATGATTGTTTTATATAATCTAATCTCCTCCAGTGTTGGCAGCCTGGCAGATCATATTTAAGAGACTGAATAATAGAGAACTGTGATCTTGTGTATTGGGTGGTAATGGTCTGAAAAGGGGTTTAGCTTATTGTGGGGATTGTCTCTCTTTATCTTTGTATCTGCAGCCTATATTTATTGTGACAATTGGAGAGGCTTTTAGTTAAATGAGAATGTAGCCTTCTTTCTCATTTCTTTTTTGGTAATTGCCTATATCTACTACTAATAGGAAAACTGCTGATATCCTATTTGTGTAGAAGATGGGATTTCTTGAATCTCATATTTTGTTGTTATTTTTGATTATCTAATTTCAATAGGTGAATGATGACTATCTTAGACAATTTTCCCAAAGTCAAGTTATACTGCTGCTAAGTCACTTCAGTCGTGTCCGACTCTGTGCGACCCCATAGACGGCAGCCCACTAGGCTTCCCCATCCCTGGGATTCTCCAGGCAAGAACACTGGAGTGGGTTGCCATTTCTTTCTCCAAGTCAAGTTATAAGTAAGTAAAGTTGCTCAGTCGTGTCCGACTCTTCGCGATCCCATTGACTGTAGCCCACCAGGCTCCTCCATCCATGGGATTCTCCAGGCAAGAGTACTGGAGTGGATTGCCTAATTCTTTATCTAATGAACTATTGTCTACTTGCCCATATGGGTTAATTCATAAGTCTTTCTCTTTCTAACTCTAGAACTTGATGAGGGTCTTTGGGGAAAATAAATAAATAAAGCCCCCCCCCCCCCCAAAAGCTCCCAAAAAAAAAAAAAAAAAAAACCACGACCCCAGGAAAATAAAGCACTAGGATCAGTTAAATATTAAATATTTTTTATTACTAGCCTCAATTAACTCTTAAAATTATATAAAATTGAAGTTTTGACATTTTTGATTGACTTGAGATAGCCACGTTTTGGGTCATTTTAGTACCAATTTCTTAATTCAAGAAATGGTTGATTTAATTATATTTAGTTTCTCTCTTCTTTGATAGAGTAAATGAGCTTAGGATACTGGAATTATTAAACAACTCATTAGAAATACATTCTTTTAAAAGATTTTCTTAACTTGTTTGGGTATTTACGTACTTATGGTTTTTCAGATTTATTGTACGCCAGTCAACTTCACCCACTAGTCTCCTTTGGATGTTCAGATTATCTCGTTTGGCCAGTGGGAACTCCCTTTTTAATGACTCCTGTGTCCTTCCAACATGACTCCATTAATCTTTGAAAGCTTCATTGCTTTATGGTGCCACAAAGTGTTATGGGCTCATCTTTAGCTTTTGAACCTAGAGACTGAATTAGACATCTTTTACTTCAAGGAACTCTGGTTCCTTTGGGTGGAAAAATAGGATTGGAGACCAGAAGTTATGCATTAAGGTGCATTGTATAGGTTTAGTACCAAGAGATTTCTGTGGAGAGAGATAGCAAATGTATAATTTTAACTGACAGGTTTTATAAATGCATGTATTCATAATGATATTTCCAATCTAATTCTAATAGTACTATTATATATGTGTATAAACCCTTATATATAAATGTTTTTTTTTTTTTTTGCTCCATATTGACAATTTAGTTTTCTAAAAAAAGGAATATAATTACTTTTTTCCCATAAATCAAAATAGTAAAATATACTGTGTTGTCAGGGTTCTGATAAACTCTTTCTTTCTTTCTTTCTTTAGGATTTTCAGTAATTATAAGTTCCCTATGTGACCTAGTGAAGGGCTCAGGAAAAGGAACTCTTCTAAGGATGTTAGTGTTTTAACTATTTTTTGTTTTTTTCAAGGCATTGGGGAAGGTTTTTTCCCTAAGTAATTATTTTTCTCTTTCAGAATACTTAATGTCCTGTTATATCCTTATCTGAGTATACTTACAGAAGGCAATTAAGAATTTTATCCCTTTTGAAGTCTTATTTTTACACAATACAAAAAGCTTTATTTTTCTCCCCAAGTTTTCTCTTAGGTAATTCAGAATATTTCTCTTAAATAATCTTGGATACCTTCATCAACCAACTGGTTTTGAACCACCTCTAGAATACTAAATAAAATATAGCATAACGTTTTACTCTAAATTCAGGGACTACAATAGATTAACATAAAAATGAATGTGAATTGGTTCTTACTCTCCTAACCTTTGCAATGAGAAGTAGGCATAGAAAACAGTATAAATATGTAAATCAGGTGTGCAGGAAAAAAATAGACAAATGCAACTTTTTGTTTTGAGAGTGGGAGAGCTAAGAGAATCTGGACAATGAACCTACAGGTATAGTCCTGAAATGAAAACTGAAGAAATGAAAGTGAAAAGCTTTGAAAAAATGGAAATGGTTCAGTGTTGAATTTGCTATGAAATTCCTTTCCAGTGTAGAAGAGAAAAATAGCAGTGAGAATTTGAATGGACATTGTCCAGAAGATTTATGAAAATAGTACTCTGACTACAACCTCCATAGCAACTAGTTGGGGAAGCCAAACTACCACCTTGGTAGAAATAGGCCCAGAATAGTCAGAATGCAGTCAATACTTATCAACCTTCTTATTGCCTGACACTGCTTATAACTCAGAACCCAACGAGAGAAAGATAAATCTATTTCTCAAACCAGTTGTAGAAGATTCCTCACTTCTAATTAGTCCAGATCTAGCTTCCCCTTGCCAATGGTTTACAAGCAGAACCTACCTGAAGCTGTCCTTTTTGTTCCCTGTAAAGCTTTTCCACTCTCCTGACAGTCTTTAAGTCTCATCCAAATGCAAATAACAGGGGTTGACTCCCTTGCTATAGCCTGGTTTGAATTAATAGCCTGTTCTAGACCTGGTGATCTCAATATATTCCAACAGAAGGAAGTAAAAGTAAGACATCTAGGGAGTTTGTGCAAACCTCATCCTTGTTCTGTAACACACTCCATTACATTTTATATTCATGTTGCTCCAAATTTTATTAAAAGGGCACAAAATTTGAGGGGAAATGATATCACACTCTTGTAACTTTTAGAAATATAATCCTCACCACTACTAAAAATTCTTCACACAAGAAAAAAAATAGGGAAAAAAAATGAACAGATAAAAGTCAGGTGGCTACTGGCTACTTTACCTTAATTTTAACATCAGACTTTGAGATTCAACATTATCAGATCAGATCAGTTGCTCAGTCATGTCCGACTCTTTGCGACCCCATGAATCGCAGCACGCCAGGCCTCCCTGTCCATCACCAACTCCTGGAGCTCACTCAGACCCACGTCCATCGAGTCAGTGATGCCATCCAGCCATCTCATCCTCTGTCGTCCCCTTCTCCTCTTGCCCTCAATCCCTCCCAGCATCAGAGTCTTCTCCAATGAGTCAACACTTCGCATGAGGTGGCCAAAGTACTGGAGTTTCAGCTTTAGCATCATTCCTTCCAAAGGAATCCCAGGGCTGATCTCCTTCAGAATGGACTGGTTGGATCTCCTTGCAGTCCAAGGGACTCTCAAGAGTCTTCTCCAATACCACAGTTCAAAAGCATCAATTCTTTGGTGCTCAGCCTTCTTCACAGTCCAATGCTCACATCCATACATGACCACAGGAAAAACCATAGCCTTGACTAGATGGGCCTTTGTTGGCAAAGTAATGTCTCTGCTTTTGAATATGCTATCTGGGTTGGTCATAACTTTCCTTCCAAGGAGTAAGCATCTTTTAATTTCATTGCTGCAGTCACCATCTGTAGTGACCTTGGAGCCCAGAAAAATAAAGTCTGATACTGTTTCTACTGTTTCCCTATGAGTATAATTCATGATCATATGCTTCATTACCTTTCCAGAAATAGTTTTGTAATCCACAAGAAAGGGAACTTTTGTAATCTGAAGGAAACAAACCAGTAATATGCCTTTGAAAATAATTTCAATTTGACGCTTTTACTACAATGGAACTGCTATTACTCATAGAACAGAGGTTGACAAACTTTTTGTGCAAAGGGACAGCTAGTGCATTTTTTTAGACTATGTGTGCCATATGGTCTATGTGACAACTACTAAATTGTTGAAAGCTGTCTCTCTAAGTATTACCAACACAATCTGTTGATAAGGCAAAGCTGAGTTTATTGCTTACCACAGTGAGAGAGAACACCACCTCCGCAAAGCTTTGGCAGCATTTCAGATGGTCTGAATTTGTTGATAAATGGAAATTTGAGTATGGATAGGTCTTTCACTGTGAGACCTTGATTACAATAGAACTGGTCAAGGATAAAGGTCGCTGATTAGGGAAAACAAGCAGGGTGAGCATTTGAGTTAAAGAATTCAAAGAATCTTAGGGTGCACACTTTTGTGATGCTTTCTCTTGAAAAGTAGATGGTTTTTTAAAATCCCATAATGTCCAACCCATTTGCCTGGGCAGCAGTGTTTTGGAAAAAGCAAAGTTATGCTAATGAAAAAAGTGGATGAGAAAACTCATGTCAATGTAGAAATAAAGTTTCATTTACATTCTCCTGTCTAGGCTAGGTGTGGGGTAGACAATTTTGATTCTCAGACTTTGGTGTTGTAGCACAAAAACAGTCACAAGCAATAAATACATCAGCAAATGAGAGGAGATGCATGCTAATAAAACATTATACATAAATACTTAAATGAATTTCATATAATTTTCAAGTCACAAAATATCATTCTTCCTTTGATCATTTTAAAACATTTAAAAAACATAAAGACTTATTAGCTTGCAGATTGTACAGCAGGAAACAATGATGCAAGGCTTCAGTTTGCCAAAATCTGATTTAGAGGGACAAAGGAAGTAGCATATATATGCAGTAAAACATTAAGAAGTAATTCTTTTTTAAGTTTAATCTTACTTTTGGAAACTATAACATAAAATTCTTCTGATTTGAGAGGAGAAGAACTTGTTCATCTTTTGATTAGTGGGGAGGAGAGAGTTGTATTTTTCCAGAAATTACTTTTGCTTTGTCTACTCATTTCCAGTCATCATAAACATGAGACCACTTAAAGATTATTGCTCATTTGGGTGTTTCTTAGACCACTCATGGAGTGTAAATTTTCATCTGTGAGAAGAGGCTTCTGATGATAAATTTCTAAAAGGGCTATTTATTTTACAAACTGGAATAACTCCTGAGACCAGGTGCCTCTGACACATTTATGTCAAGAGTTAAAAATGTTAACTCTCTGGCCTGCAGTTCAATTTTCTCTTCCAACCCACAGCTGTGTTCTATACAAACAAGGACCCTGCACACCATCATATAGTTAACAAAATCTTGTAGCACATTTGTCTCCAGTGCATAAACCCCATATCACTTCCAGGCCTGGCAAACAGCCAGCATCTCCTTGGCCAAGCATGAAGCCTACATGGTATGTTCTGACTTAAGAGGATGGGACTTGAAAAGAGGCTCATGGAAAGCCCTGAATGCAACCTTATGGATGGTGGGCAGAGAATTCCAGGCTCCTGATACTCAGAATCTGATCTTTTGACCATATGATCAGTTTACAGGGTTCTCATTTTGCTGTCAGGAAACTTTCGCCTAGCCTGCCTACACACCAAGGGTATACACATTGAGGGTACTGTTTCTCTGTAGCAGCACAATTCTCCTCCTTAATGGAACCTATGCATCTCTCCTCTCTCCAACATCAAGTATCAAGATACCTCAAGTATCAAGATTTCTGATATTGGCAAATGCACTTGGAGTGTGAATACTCAATTAACACTATTTTCAAACACTTCTAAATTTTTGCATTCTGGGAATTTCCTCACACTTTTTCTGTTTTTAGTTTAGCTATACATTTAATAGAATATTGGTTGCAGTGTATTCAGAATACATTTTAGACAAATTAAAAAAAAAATTTTTTTTTCAAAATATCAAGTCCATTTAAAATCTTAAAGTGAAATTCCCAGTTTCCTGATCAAACCACTTTTGATATTCTTGTCATAAAATGTATAGAACCTTTCCTTTGTTGCATGCTTACTATGTATTTTCTCTTTCCCATCTGATTTTCAGGCCTGGAGATATTTTTTTTTTTTTGGAGGCAAGTAATAACAGCTTCTAACTCAAAAATTTCATCTTTATTTGGCAGGAGATTATTTTTAATGTTGATTATGTTTCTAAATAATTTAATACTATAAGTTATTTTCAAAACTTCCATATCTAGTTTTAGTTTAATAATATTTATCTTCAGTGTCTTCACCCTAGTTATGTCTTCCTACTAGAAGAAATTAGATTATAGTATATTTTTATAAGAGTAGAATTGGCTTTATTATTTACAAAGATTCATGTTTCATTTTACTTCTCTGATAAAGATTAAAATTCTGAGTTTGTCTGGTTGATGTAGCAAAGGTAATTATGCCAAGAATATATTGCTTAGAACAAAAGAGCTTTTCCGATAACTCTTGGTTAACAGATTTTTGTGTCTCTATTTCACAGCAAGTAATTCTTTTTATTTTAGGGTTTGTAGTGGCTATGTAAAAACCCATGAATAACAGTGGCATAAAGAATTAATTCTTATGTGTATTGAAAAATAGACATACTTTATAAAACAGCTGGAAATATATAGCTATATATAGACACATGAACTGTTTGCAGGGACCTATATTCTTAAAGTGTACACATATTTTAAGAATTGAACAAAAGACAAAGAAATTTTAAATCCAAATGAAAATATAGAGAATTTTTATCTTGAAAATTAGTTTGAAACTGTGGGTATGAAATTTAAAATAAAGTGAACCATAGTATTTTAGAAGTGAATATTTATATACATAGCAAATTATTAAATCATTGGTTACACTGACATCTAAATAAAAGACTTTGTAGCAAGAAAAAGGGAGAATTTTTAGTTTTAAAAAGACTTGTGCTCTCATTTATTCTATGATCTTACATTACTTAAAAAATAAATTAGTACTTAAAAATTAAGATACTGCAATAATAACCTAAGCAGGATACTTTATAATGGAACTGCCTTCCTATAACTCACAGTTAGGTAAATTCCCATAAATAACTGTGGTTCATCATTTAATTTATTTGAATCTCTGTGAAATCTATTTTGATGTCACTTTAATAATAGAGTAATTGAGTGATATTCGTTCAATCAATAGAGATATAGTTATAAACTCTTCCTATTTTTAGAACCATCAATGATGCAGTTTTGTTCTAGTCCTGCCTCATCATCTCTGGCTCAGTTTAGGATCTAATCATACAAAAATTTGCACATTCTGTTTGGTTTATTGCCTATGTACTGTTGTTCTTATCATCTCATTTGCCCATATTACAGCTCTGCATCCTTCTGATTCCCCATTTTCATGTCATTTTCTCTGCTGTCAATGTATTTTGAGACATATTTTAATTGTGCCGCTTAATATATTAAAATCAGCTACCATTTCAGGGAGAGATGACATTTATTTCAATGATTTTTGGTTATGGATGGAGGGACAGTGGTCACATCAATTTTGGTGATTGTGATAATGGAAATGTGGATTCCTCTTCCTGATCCCCTAAGCTTCCAAATGTCTCAGCTAATCACTGGCACTCAGAGTACAGGAGTAAGGCAGGAAAAAGAAATAGACAAAAACAGCAAGAATTCAGAGATAACTTTCTAAAATAGCATGAAAGAGCTGTGATTTATTGGAGCTATTTTACCTATTCAGGAAGTTAGTTATTTGGCAACTAAAACTTACAATCATTATTTGCCACTGTAATGCAATTTTAATATATAATAATGAAATATAGCCTTTGATAGAATAAATTACATATAATACATTCATGTGCTGTGCTTAGTCACTTAGTCATGTCCAACTCTGTGATCCCATGGTTTTTAGCCTGCCAGGCTCCTCTATCTATGGAGATTCTCCAGCCAAGCGTACTGGAATGGATTGCCATGCCCTCCTACAGGGGATCTTCCAAACCCAGGGATCAAACCCAGGTCTCCTGCATTGGGGCCAGAATCTTTACTGTCTGAGCCACCAGGGAATCTGAGAGAATACTGGAGTGGGTAGCCCTTCTCCAGAGGATCTTCTCCAGATCCCTGCTCCAGAGGCTCTTGCCAACCCAGGAACTGAACGAGGGTCTCCTGCATTGCAGGTGGATTCTTAATTAACTGAGCTACCAAGGAAGCCCATAATACATTCATACTTACCCTGTAAAAGGATCTATCAAGATGATTCCAAGTTATAATTTTTATTTCATTATTTACTAGCCTGGGAATTTAAAAAATAGCCATTTTAAATTCATTTCAAGCCATTTTAGAAGCAACACCATAAGGAAGATAGAGGCAGAGAGAAGCATAAGCACTAAAAATTTTCTTAAACTTCTGTCTCAAATGATAATTCTGCTGTCATCTACTTCTGATCTCTTTTCCAAAATTCTTTTTGATCACTGAGAAGAGAAGAATGGAACAATGGGAACAGAACCTAGTGCAAAAAGCAGAAAAACACTGGAATATGATGCAGTTTTAAAAAGTACCATGTGTATTCCATTACCTTGCTTTTGTTGGCGTTAGCCTTTTTTATTTTGCTAGTTTAATGGTACCAGGTAAATACATCATAAATTGGAAATAATTCTTTTTAAAATTTTTGTTTAGTGGATGATGATTGGTGAGGATTCAGATTATGAGCACAAGGTTAATAAGATTTTCTTGTAAATACTTTTTAAATCAAATTAACAAACAATTCATATTAATTCTATCAAATTTGTATATGTGGATATATATTGACCTTGTATATATATATTTGAATAAATCTATATATATACATGTTAAAAAGATTAATGATTCAATTATTAATATGATTACTAACATCAAACCTTAAATATTTATCAAAACATGTATATTACTATGCCTAATATTAATAGAGATGAAGTAATGACATAGAAAAATGTTTCTGGAATAATTTTAGCAATCTAGTTTTTTGCAATAGTCATTGTAACTATATGGATTTCATCATAAAGTTAATAACAGTTATTTAGGAATTATTTCATACTAGATTAGTAAATTCAGAGGTTCATTCAATTTAAATTTTTAGGACAGAAAATGGAAATTTACAATTTCAAATGCAGTGGTATTTTAAATGAAACTTCAAATTTAATAAATGTCTTGACATAAAATAAAACAACTACAAGAATACACTATACTCAGGCACATAAGTATTTAATAACAGAATTACTGTTCAACAAACATTTTCATGATACAAGTTAATTAACTATATATATCCATTATCTTAACATATTTAATACATTTTACCTGTACCAACTTTTTTAACATAGATTATTTTTCAACAACTTCTGTAGAGCAAAATTAGCTAGAGAAGCATAATGAAATTAATATGACAAAGACTGTTTCTTTGAATAAAAAATCACATTTGAGGCAAACGTACAAATAATAAGCATCTACAACATGAAAAGGGAACTTATAACATTGCTAATATTAGAAGGCAAAAATTTAATAATAATTAGAAAAGTTGAAATGATATTCATTTTATGATCTCAAGTTTACATGCACAAGCAAAGTAAATATTTGGGTCTTTCATTGGAAAATATTTTTTAGTTTAATTCTGTTGTTTTTCTTGGATCTTGAAAAATACAGTTCAAACTTTGACATAGGTTATGTTTCCTTGGTACATTAACTTGCTTATTTATCTTTCACATTTCTTTCTGAATATTTTTAGCACAATTCTTTTTTCCTCTAAGTTACCTTATTCCTATGGGAAAGTTTATGCTCTTGGAATCTTGCTTCAGGAAAAAAAAAAAAATAAAACATCACCTTTTATTTTTTAATGCTCTGCTGCTGCTGTTAAGTCACGTCAGTCGTGTCGGACTCTGTGAGACGCTGTAGACGGCAGCCCACCAGGCTCCCCTGTCTCTGGGATTCTCCAGGCAAGAACACTAGAGTGGGTTGCCATTTCCTTCTCCAATGAATGAAAAGTGAAAAGTGAAGTCGCTTAGTTGTGTCTGACTCTTAGTGACCCCATGGACTGAAGCCTACCAGGCTCCTTCATCCATGGGATTTTCCAGGCAAGAGTACTGGAGTAGGGTGCCATTGCCCTCTCCATTTTAATGTTCTAGAGGTATCTTAAAAACTACAAAGGGTTAATCATAGAATATGCAGTTCAGTTAGGTTATAGGAACATAATTGTATACTCTTTTTTATAGATTTTTAGAAAGATTTTTTCCTTCAGAGTATTTTTCACCTATGGGGCCACAGATTAGTTCAGAGAAATAGAGGATGGAGTATTAGCTCTAATAGAATTATTGATACAAGAGTATGCACAGTATGAAAGTGAAAGTATTAGTCACCCAGTCGTGTCTGACTCTTTGCCACCCTGTGGACTGTAACCCGCCAGGCTCCTCTATACATGGGATTCTCCAGGCAAGAATACTGACCTGAGTTGCCATTTCTGCCTCCAGGAGATCTTCTGGACAGGGATCAAACCCAGGTCTCCTGCATCTCCTGCATTGGCAAGTGGGTCGTTTACCACTAGCACCATATGCTAGTGGTATATGCCATCTCAGTATAGAATAAAATAATTATAAAACAGTTTACAGAAAATTATACTGGGTAATACACCAGAGTCAATACTTCTTCATTAAATCACTTTATCTATCTATATCTATGTATCTTTTTATACTTATCATTTATTATTTCAACAGATAATTCCATATATGCATGGAATGTATTGATACTTTAAAATTTTAACTTATATGAGTGGTAGAAGTGTATCTAATAGTAATTTTAGGGATAACAAGATGCCATTGTTGTTGTTACTTGAGAAATTATTTACAAAAATAAAATGCTCTGTGATTTTTGCCAATTTTATCATACTCATTGGTGTTTCCCTGGTGGTTCAGCTGTAAAGAATCCACCTGCAATGCAGGAGACACGGATTCGATCCCTGAGTTGGGAGGAACCCTTGGAGAAGGAAATGGCAACCCACTCCAGTATTATTGCCTGGAAAATCCCATGAACAGAGGAGCCTGGCAGGCTACAGTTTATAAGGTAACAGGAGACAACAATTGGACACAGTTATCAACTAAACCACCACCACCACCACCATACACCCATATGTTTCTCAACTCAGTTAAAATAAAGAACAATTTCATCAGACTTCAAAAATGATCATTCAAGAGGCTTGCCAAAAAATTCTACTCACTTTCCCAGCTCCCTCAAAAGAGCCACCACTGTTTTAATTTCTTTAAGCATGTGATTTTCTTTATTATTATTATTCTAGAACTTCAAGTGAGTAATATCATACAGTATGTACTCCTTTGGTGTTATGAAACTAGTTCAATGTGTGTGGAGGGGTGTCCACATGCCAGTGATAAATAATTCTGGGGATACCAATAGAATGTCCTACAATTTAATTCAATTTGGACACCATCTACTCAAAAATAGGACCAGATTCCACAGATTGAGAACTAAGTCCTACAAGGCTGTCCAGCCTAACCATTTCAAACTCTAGTTACAAGCCTGGGTTGTAACCTGTGCTTCTGAGTCAACAACTGAATATAGATCAGAGGGTCCCATGACTCCCTCCTTGAGTTTGATTAATTTGCTGGGTGGATCATTGAACTTAGGAAATGCATCACTAGATTACTGGTCTGTTATAAAAATATATAACTCAGGAACAGCTAGATGGAAGAGATGCAAAGGGCAAGTTATGGGGAAAGGATTCTCTCCAGTCGAACCACATGCCCTGTATCCCCATGTGTTCATCAACCTGGAAGCTCTCTGAGCTCCTTCTTTTGTGTTTATTTATTTATTTTTTTATGGAGCTTTTATTCATAGACACGGATGATTAAATCTTTGCCCATTGAGATTGAACTCGATCTCTAGCTCCTCTCTCCTCAGCAGGTCAGTGGGTGGAACTGGAAGCTCAAACCCTCTAACCAGAGGGTTGACTCTCCCTGCAACCTGCCCTCATCCTTAGGTGCTTTCTAAATGCTGTGTCATTAACATAAAAAATAAACTTTCACAGTTTTCATCACTCAATAAATTCCAAGAGTCCTAGGAATTGTGTGCCAGAAACAATGAAAAGACAAAATACATATTTCTCATTATAAATCACAGTATTACATTATTTTTTGTCTGGTTACTTTCACTCAGCAGGTTTTTGAGTTCCATCCACACATCCTATGTATATAAATAAATTTTTTACTGTTGAATAATCCACTCTGTATATATATACAGACACACACACACACACATTTTTTTCCTCCATTCTCATTTTGATAGACATTTGTGTTGTCTCCAGTGCTCACTATTATGAATAAAGCTGATATGCTCATCCTTGTGCAAGAATTTTTTTGTGTGAAAATGTGTTGTCATTTCTTGTGGGTAAAATTCTAGAAGATAAATTGTTGTGTCGTAAGGCAGGTGTCGGAGAAGGCAATGGCAAGCCACTCTAGTACTCTTGCCTAGAAAATCCCATGGATGGAGGAGCCTGGTGGGCTGCATTGCATGGGGTCGCTACCAGTTGGTCGTGACTGAGCGACTTCACTTTCACTTTTAACTTTCACACAATGGAGAAGGTAATGGCAACCCACTCCAGTGTTCTTGCCTGGAGAATCCCAGGGATGGGGAAGCCTGGTGGGCTGCCGTCTATGGGGTCGCACAGAGTCGGACACAACTGAAGCAACTTAGCAGCAGCAACAGCAAGGCAGGTCGTATGTGCAATTTTACAGAAAAACTGTCAGAATGATTTTGAAAGAAATTGTACATTTGTTTATTTCCACTAGAATTACCTGAGAATTCTAGTTGTGCTTTACAGGTGCCATCACGTGGTATTGTTAATCTTTTCAATTTCAGCAATTTTAGCAGGTATTTCATGTAGTTTTAACATGCATTTTCTGATGATATAAGATATTGAATACTTTTCTATGTACAATGTCTATTTAACTACTTTGTCCATTTTTAAATTAGGTTGTCTAAGCAATATTGCCTTCTAAATATTGTTCATATATTGTGAATAGAAATACCTTGTCTAATATATATATTGGGGCTTCCCTGATGGCTCAGTGGTAAAGAATACACCTGCCAATGCAAGAGATGCTGGTTCGATCCCTGGGTCAACAAGATCCCCTGGAGAAAGAAATGGCAATGTACTCCATTATTTTTGGCTGCAGAAGTCCTTAGTTAGAGGAGACTGGCAGGCTACAGTCCATGGAGATTGCAAGGAAGCAGACAGGACTTAGTGACTAAAGCAGCAACAAATAACAATAATACAAATATTACACGTATTTTCCTAAGTTTATGGCTTGCTCATTTATTCGTTTATTGGAGTCTTGAAGAACAGAAAGTCCATTTTGTAAACTTAACCTCTTTGCTTTGATTTGTTTGATTGAAATTAACTAATGTTAAAAATATGGTTTATTACTACCAATTGACTTTCATTGATTTGTCTTATCGTTATACTAAAGGAATACTATCTTCATTAATATAACTTTAATAACTCTTAGGTTTGCATTTTTATAAAATTTGGGAAATTCAGACCTTATCTATAAATACTTTTCTGCTCTAATCTTCCTCCATGCTTGGTCAAGCACTTCACCTATGATTAAGTTAATGTTTGATACTACGTACATTACATTCTGTTTCTCTTCATATTTCTCTGCCTTTTGTTCTCTATGTGCTTTGTTTTGGGTAGAGTCTACTTTGGAGAATCTGCATGGTACAATCTACTTAGATACATTCTATCTTCAAGCTCACTATTTTATTTTTGCAAGAGAGACAACTACTGTTAGGACTATCTTATCTTTTTTTTTTTTTCACTTCCAATATCGTATTTCTGAGTACTAGGTATTTCATTTTGTTATTTCCACATTTCCCATTTCTATCACTGATTTTTTAATTTCTTTTAATAACTATTTGAATATATTTGTTATAGCTGTTTTAAACAATAATTTCATTATCTCTGCAATTTCATGATTTGTTTTAATTGACTGATTTTTTTTCCAACTATGGGTCACATGTTTTGCTTTTTTTTGCCTATCTAGCCATTTTTGATTAGATAGTGGACATACTGTATTATTTATTAAGTCATTGGATATTGTCATCATTTTAATTATATTGTGCTTTGTTCAAGCAATTACTTAATTTATATCTTTGTCAACTTAACTTTCTTGAGATTATTTTTAAGATTTTAAGTATACCAACTTTTTCTGCATTTCTATAATCACTACTGAATGCTTGGGTTAATCAAACATCAGACAATGCAGTATGTGCGAGCTCAGTCATCTCTGACTTTTTGTGACCCTGCAGACTGTAGTCTGCCAGGCTCCTCTGTCCATTGGATTTCCCGGGGAAGAATCCTGGAGTGGGCTGCCATTTCTTTCTCTAGGGGATCTTCTTGACCCAGAGATTGTATTCACTTCTCTTGCATCTTCTGCATCAGTAGGCAAATTCTTTACTACCTGGGAAGCCCAAACATATGTTCATTCTAGCATAAAATGAACATTCTGCTAAAATAAATAAATAAATCCTTCACAGCCCTGTGAAACTATTAGTTATTCAAATCGTAGTTTCCTGTTTTTGTTTAATGGCAGCTGTCCTTTACGTATCCGTGGCTTCTTATCTTGCACATGTACAGCTTAGTATTGAAACAAGATTCAGAAAAGCCATTTAAAGAGCTCCATCTCTGCACAGCTTCATCTTCTTTATTTCACTGCTATGAAATTTTTAACCGCCTCAGTAGACTATCACCACAGCTCAGCAAATCTGAGTTGTTCTTGGGCTTTCCCTATCTACGCAGCAGTCCCAAGACTAAAAGTATGTTGTTTACTTGTTCAAAAGTCCATTGCTACTTGTTTTTAATAACTGAAGAGTTATTTTTTTTATTTTGTAAGTTTTATAGTTACAAACATGGCTGGGCTAGTCTAGTACCAGTTATGTCATCAAGATTATGATTAGATAGCTCTGTACTATTTAATGTTATTTTTGAGCTTCAATTTTCTGTTGAAGACAGCATCCCAGAAAACTGTGAAATAATAATTTTATGTGAAATCCTCATATGTTTCTTTTAAACATATATATTATATAATTTTCTCACTTATAAGTAAAATTTCTTTAAGCCAGAGTATCATACACTTTCTGTTACTCCAAACAAAACAGATGAGATATAGCAGTGAACTACTCCCTTTTCAATAAAAATGCAAGTTCAACTTACAAGACTGTCTTTATAAAGCATTCAAGTTCTGCAACTTCTAGAAATTCATTGTGAGTCCTATACCCCTGTTATATTTTACAGTTTTATGATCATAATAGCTTTATTTTAATCTATGTCTTATCTATGTCTATGTTTTGAAGGCTTTTTAAAGCAGCAATTCTGAAATATTAATATCAAAGAATAAAAATATATGTATAAATAAAAAAACATGCCACACTTTCATCTAAGACAGGCTACATAATTAAGACCCTTACAAAGGTAAAAGAAGAAAAATTTGTAGCTACAACTTGTTTAAAAATCTAGTAATTGATTAAGTCTTTCAACCAGATGCATTTTCTACATGTTTGACCAGAAGGGGGAGCCGAGAGATGCAAGTAATGCAAAAGCCATATTTAAATAAATTTGTTTCCTATATTATTATTTTCAATAGTACATATGAATACAACTGTCATGATGTAAATGGAGCTGAAAGGAAAACAGAAGCTAAAACACCATTTTCTTTTTGAATTTGAGGTTAATTTAAGTACATAAAATCCATTCTCTATGGAAGAAATACTCATAACTTTTTAACAGAAAGTCATGTTTAAGTAAGGAGCTGTGGATTGTTTTTAAAAATCCAATAAATGTCACAACTGAAGTTTGAATAAATTTGACAGTTTGGAAGAAGCAAAAGAATATAAAGTTCAGTTTACTTGTTAAGGCTAATAATTTATTCACTTTCATGTGGCCCACTGGTCACTGAAAACATCACTGGAATAAATTATGCTTTTCTCCATTCTGCTCACTTAACCAAAAAAATAAATAAAGTTCATAAGTTGAGGCCTAACCTCCAATGTGACTATATTTGTAGATTGTGCCTTTAAGGAGATAATTGCAGTTAAGTGGGGTCATTAGGGTGGGGCTCTAATTCAACAGGTCCAGTCTCTTTATAAGAAAAAGAAGAGAGACCAAAAGTCAGTGAGATTCCATTGAGGAAAAGCCAGGTGAGGACATGAGGAGAAGGTTGCCATCTGCAAGCCATGAAAGCAGTTTCACTAGCAACCAGCCCTACCAGTTTTTTGATTTTGGACTTCCAGGCTCCAGAACTATGAACAAATATTTTTTCTGTTATTTTAGCCACCTTGCCTGTGCTATTATTCTGTTTTGGTAGCCTGAATAAGCTTGTATACCAACAAATATTGGTTCTTTGATTTGCACAGTTGGCCCCTTGGAGAAGCAGGCAGTAGCTTCCGACGGCTCCATGACTCTTGACATTATTCACTTTCCTCTGATTTCATATCTAGTTTCTAGCATATGCAGCTCTTCATTAAAAAAAACACCCTTTATCTGCACAGAATATGTTATAACTAAGCTTTATATTTATCAGTTAAAAGTAATTATTTTTGTCCTAGTCTTGAAATCAGTGACAGTTTTCTAAAAGTAATTGCTTACTCTTTAACATTACTTTATTCAATAAATGTATGTAAACTAAATAGATAATATTTTTTTATCTGAAAGAATTTGAAAAGACCACAGTGTATAATACTTTCATTTCTTAATTATTTAAAAATCATTATGTTTAAATTATCTGGGTAAGAATGCTTGCCTTTTGAAGGAAATTAATCTGTCTGCTTAAATGAAAATGTTTCTACAGTGTTACAGATAATTTTTTTTTTTGTCTTTTGCAACTATTAAACTGCTTTTTACAAGAACAGAGAAGCAATTAAAATCGTTTTACCAATGATTTTCCATATGCTTTTTCTGTTCGTTGACAATAGCAAATTTAATAAGGTATGTTTCAGTACTATATTGTGGTCTAGAGACACTGAACCCCAAGTCACATAACTGCTGGCAGGATTCCTTCTTAATATTACTTCCTCAACTTAAGGTCATATAGTTGTTTGACTTTTGTGTCCAATTGTCTTATTCTCCAGAGCATTGAAATGAAAATGAGTCTTTCTCTTTTTAGTTCACTGGACTCCAAATCAAAGTCACTGAATTAATTCTGCTGTTTCTGGAATTTATAGCCAAAGGAAGTTCTTAGAAAACATTTTCTGTAACTGAAGACATACTGATAACTGTACACTTTTCTTCCAAAATACCCAATAAAAGCTTCTCCCAAGTGTGCAGTTTTTCCATAGAGACCTTATATCAACTATGTTTTCTTAAAAACTCAGCATATCATTCACTCTTCAGTGTACCTGGACATCTTATTACCACTGATCCTTTAAGAAAGTAGTAGAAGTAATTTGCACATAGACTACTAATATTCTTCTCAGTTAAAGGACCTTAAAATGGTATAGAGAAAATTAGTATGATATTTGAGTTCTAGAATTTGAAATGGTTGCATATTTTAAATTTATATACTTAGATTGCAATTGAACTAGGAAGGCATAAATCAAACTATAACATGAGAAAATTAGGCATTTTAATTAAAACTTTTAAAAAGTACATGTTTTAAAAATCACAAAAAGTTGAAGGTCAGATGTAATTAAATATTTACAATAAGGATACTTATTAAAAATTAAGTTGCAAAGTAACCTTGCCTTCTAGTATGATTCAATCTTCTCTAATTCCTCATGTATTATAAGGAGAATATATTAAAAAAAATGTGGATCTGAAATTACTGAATTAATGAATTTGGATACTAATCTGAAGGGGTAGTAACCTCTACATTCAACACCTTGGTGGATGAGGGTTATATGAAAGCTCCCCAGTGCAACTGGGGAAAGAATCTCACCTTTCCTTTTACTTTGTTCCATTGTTGCTCATCTTGACAGTTACAGTTCCTGTTTATTCCTCATAACTGAGCTAGGAAACCTCCCCTTCCAAATAGTATTCTCAGAATCTGTGACTTCATTTTCCTTATTTTTATATTTTGCTGCAATTCTACTCAAGCACTCAAGATTTGTCTCTTCACAGGCAAATGTACAACAAACTTTAAAAATGCATATATATATATATATATATATATATATATATATATATATATGTTTGATTGATACTAAAACTCATTAGATCATTATTATCTGGCATCTCTATACCAAGTCAGTATGAGTATGCTTCTTCTAAGATTGGCAATGACCTACATTGTACAAATTTCAAATAATGCACTTTTGTAATAAACTTTCTAGAACTCTTGGGAGCATATGACATAGTTAATGATCCTCAAAACATCTTGAAACACTTTTATCTTGTAGTTTCTGGGGCACTGAATATTCCAGACACTCACTCTGGCAGGCTGAGTTTTCCTTTGCTGAATCCACTCAAGGACAGTTTTCACTTCTCTTCTTTCTCTTATTCTCTCCCCTGGTGATCTCATGTATTTCCATTGTTTTACATATAATTTAAATATTGACTGACAAATTTATATCTCATGTGCACTTGGATTTCTCTGATAGTCTACAGACACACTGATTTAACATCCCTCTTCTCAATTCTACTCTTAATACCTTCCACTTGATTCTCTATAGAGTAATACCCTAATTGTTATAAAGTATTCATCACATGTTATAATACCAGTCCTTTAAAACCTTCAGGAGCTTCTCACTAAAACCCAAATAGAGCCCAATTTTAGAGATGACTTTTCTGACTCTGTTCTTGTTTTCTCTCTGAATTCATTACTTATAAGCCCCCTTCTCTCCTTCATCAGGTCCACCCAGACCACTTTTATCTCAGTTTATTGAAGATAACCAGTTCTTTCCAATGTCAAATTTTTCTTATATGCTGCCTCTAAATTTTCTATTACTCTTCTTATTGTATAAAAGTCAATTTGTAGGATAAGTTGTTCCTTATCTCTCTAAAGTAGTTTTTTTTTTTTTCCTGTTCACAATCTGTCCATTGCCTTTATTTCATATATCACAATTTTTAATTGTATAAATTGTATTTACATGTCCAGGTATTAATTCCTGGTTTGTCCAATAGACTTCAATAGAAACTTTAAGAAAGCAAGCACTGTGCCTACATCTTTGTTCCTAAATGCTTGTCTCAGTGCCTGATATATAATGTGTAGACAATCAATGTTAATACAGTGAGTGAAACCACCAAAAAGACTTGAAAATAAAGGGTTAAAACAAAATTCTTTTGCTGGGCAACAATACGGAACTATACCAACTGATATTTTTAATCAATATTGTCATGGTTAGAGACCTTGGAGAGGATTAGATATTTAAGGGAAGGCTAAACACTATCATAATTCAATTATTGATTTATTCTCAGATATTTATAGAGCATCTACTCTGATGTATTGGATGATATTACTACAAATAGAACAAAGGTCCTGCCCTCAATTTAATATAAAATACATTAAAGTTAGCATTTATTTAAGTAGTGCTTTATAAAGTTGATATTGAAGATGTTTTTATAAGCCCACTGAGAGTCACATACATTTGTATTATTCAAATAGATAAAAGAGTTCCATAAAGGATATTTAAAAGAAATAGTAACTGTATTGCTGTTGAAATAGGGAAAGACTTTTTATGTGAAAAAAATTAGATCTAGAAAGGCCAAGAAACGTGAATAATCAAGGACTATGGGAATATTGAGTTATTTTGTTTGATTTTGTTTTTTGTATGCATGTGTATGAGTAGAGTATGTGTGTTTGTGTGCATGTGTGTGTATGTGTGCGTGTGTGTGTGTGTTGATAGTGACATGAAATGTATTCTGGGGATCCTGAATGGTCTATGAGCCATAGTAAAATCCTTGGACTTTGCTTCATAGACAACAGCAAGGCATATAGTCATTTTAAATCTGCTCAGCTTAATGTTGTGTAATCATTAAAAGCAAATAAGCAAAAACTAATACTATACATAGGCTTTCATATAGAAAAGAACCTCCAGATAGTGTGCTAATTAAGAAAAACTTACCTGAGATTCTCCCCCAAAGAAGAGACTGAATGAAAACCTAGGAGACGAGTTTATTAGGAGACCTATTTCCTGTAGTAAAAATGAGAGGTCAAAATTAAAAATAAATAAAAAGCTGAGAGGACTGAAAAAAAGGAAATGAGACACCAAAGAAGCAAAACACCATATGTGAGAAATTATTGAGCCGGCCATCTGCGGATGCCCATGGCTCAATTTCTCACAAAGGTCTGATAGTCATTATACATCTCCAAACTGTTGTTCAGAGTTCAGTGATGGGAAGCATTTATCCACTAGCTTCTTTCCCCCATGTATCAAGGGTTAATACTGCTGCACTTGTGGCTGCACGTGTTCGAACACTGAAGGATTTCTGCAGGTGTTCCACATGGCAGCATCTGAGCAACTGCCCAGGACAGCAGACCCGAGGGACTGGGTGCAAGCCTTACAAAAAGGCAGTCAAGTCTCAGCTACATGCAACAGCTTCCAGCTGTTAGAACTGGTTGCTAGAGCAATGGTCAGTAAGAGGTCTCCTGTGCTCCCATATACTGAGAGTCACCTTAAAAGGTAATTTTAAAGATCATCTCTTTATTGCTATGCTAGCTGGAGGTCTGGTCCAAATTACACAGATAAGACAATTCATGACTGAATGTTTCACTTTTCCATCAGTTGCTGATGCAGCCTCACAAACACACACATTCTGTCTTGTAAGCAAATCCTGTCACAGCAATTTGAGTACAGATTGCAACTTGCTGGCAAGGTGAATGAGAGCCATGCTGTCTTTCCCCAGCTCAGGACTAACCTTGGCCGCAATGAAGGGTTTTGGCTGAAAAATACTCGGGTCCCTGAAGCATGTTTCCGGCTTTGACTTTATCTGAACAGAGGGTGCTTCCATTAGGACCTGAACACTCTGTTTCTTTCCTCTCTCCTCTAATGCATTTTCATTTTGATCTTTTCTGCCAGAA
Source organism: Tragelaphus eurycerus (assembly GCA_935064755.1). Lineage (NCBI taxonomy): Eukaryota > Metazoa > Chordata > Mammalia > Artiodactyla > Bovidae > Tragelaphus > Tragelaphus eurycerus. Next base: position 36,293,293 of record CAKXYN010000004.1, on the reverse strand, counting down.
TCATCAACTTGTCTGCCAGTCTGTAAAATGTTTGTCAAAATCTCTAGAGTTATCACAATTTCTTTCTTTCTTTTTGCTCAGAATAAAAACAACAATTATTTGGAATATGAAAACACAGAGGATTCATGTGGAAGGGTAATTCCTGTGAGGGCTGATGAGGTTAACATTCCTTGAATGCTCATGACTTTTTATAACAAGGATTGAAGCCATTCTCTTTTAAATTTTTTTTTAATTGAAATAACCTGTTCAGTTGAATGGCAATTTTGATACCTGTAACTTTCTTGATTTTCAAGCTTCTAGCAAACACCATTTATTCTTTGAAATATTCTTTCTTCATTGCATGTTAGAGAGAGAGAGAGAGAAACACTCCAAAACAGATTCAGTAAAAGTAAAGTAAGTTTATTTGCATTGTTTACAGATTGAAAATAAAATTGAGCAGTAAGTGGTCTAATTATATATTTTTATTTTCAGTACCAACAATATCTAGATATGCAATGTTGCCACAACTACAGAAAATACAATAGCAATAGTAAAAAAAAAAAATAATAATAATACCTGTCATTTGCCTGCTATCTGGAAAGCATACCAAATCAGAGGACAGTTGCTGGAATTTAGCTTACTTTAAAAGTACTTTACTTGTTAAAGAAATTCATAAAATTGGTTACATCCAATGCACTGAATGCTGCACTGCTTATGTTATTTAGGAAATTGTGCAAAAAAATAGCAAGTACATTTCACACTTGACTACCATTTAACTACTGTCAAGCCATCAGTTGTGTGTTATTTATATCTTCTAATGCAATAGACTGAATGCAGTGCAATCCCAGTTATTTCTGGAGCTCATACCATATTTGGTATAACACTATTTTCTTTTCTCACACTCTTTTTCTATTCCTCAGAAAGGATCAAAAGCACAACAGGTATATTCAAAGAAGAGCTTTTTCAATGTCTCACCTTAAAACCTTGTTACTCCCACAGTGGATAACCTCCGATTTTACTTCACTGCCATGGTAGCAAAGATTGAGTCTTTTTACATTCTTCAAAGGAATTCTAACAGCCCTCCTTTTAGCTTTGATTCTTTGTGTTCCTACTTGGTTTTAAAGTAAAGGAAGAACAGAAATCCTCTCATATTCTGCAGAAAGCCCATACTAGAGATTATAAGAAAAATTAATAAACTTAATACTATATTTTAATGAGTAAAAGGGGTTGCATTGTTTCTCTCAAGTAGAAAACATCATTTTTTACAAAAATTTAAAAATCTTATATCTTCTTGAGAATTCATCTATAAAATTTTTTAAATTTAATATTGAGTATATTAAGTGCCAGAAAATTTCTCTAAACTGCAGGTCTATGCAACCATCACCACTGGTCACACAAGCAAATGATACCCAGGCAAATGACTGACTTTGCCTGCTCTAAGCCATCAAGTCTACTTTTTGATGCTTCCATCCACCTTTATCATTCAACTATCCTTAGAGATAAATAGAGGTAATGCTAACTTACATTAGTCCACTATCACTGTAAAGAAAGAAGCATCAGATAAACATCTCTGAACATAGTGACTACATGACCATTATATGCTTCATTTTGGTCATCAACCCAATAAAACTATATCATTTAGGAACCAAAATAAATTTTGTTTTAGATATAAGTTGTCCATCCTTTTGCAAGTTGTGTGGGCTGATCAAATGTTTCTGCTTCTTTTAATCTTGCATTTTCAATGTCTCAGTATTATATCAATAATAAACATTAAAATAATATTTTTTAATTTTTACTGCGTGACTAGTACTGTTATAAATAGAGTCATGTCCAACTCTTTGCAACCCCATGGACTGCAGCCTGCCAGGCTCCTCTGTCCATGGAATTTTCCAGGCAATACTGGAGTGGATTGCCATTTCCTTCTCCAGGGGATGTTCCTTGCAAGGAGTCAAACCTGGGTCTCCTTGCAGGTGGATTCTTTATCAGCTGAGCCACCAGGAAGCCCGTATAAATAGATTAGTTAAGTAAACAACCTACAGGCCTTTACTTATGTTTTAAAGCCCCAAATCCTCTCATAAAAACGAATAATTCTCTGCATTTCCCTCTTTGGTTTATGGTGAAAGCTTTGAAATCAATTTTGAGTTAACATTTTGAATCTCCAATTTGCTAGCTAAATTTCCTTGAGAATGCTACTTAAATTCTCTGAATCTGTTCATTTGCAAAATGTAGATGTGGGAGTATATGTCTGATACTATTTTCACAGTTTAGTTTTCTAATAGGTGAATGAATGGATTTAATGTAAAATGCTTGCTACTAAGCAAGCAGTTAATAATTGGACGCTACAGCTAATATTTCCACTTATCATTTCATTTACTTATTCACTATTTTAATGATATAATTTTCAACTCAAAAGATGTTACCTTTTTGCTGATCTTGTATTTTTAAATATAGATATATAATTGTTTAATATTTATAATTTGAGAGTGAAAAATCATGCACATTTTCACAGTGGTTATTTGATGGCAGTGTTTTAATACTCTCTTTGTTTTCTGCTAGTAGATATAATATCTCCTACTATTCTCTCCTGCTTTCTAGCATGTCACTCCCTTTATACACTTAGTTCTTCGATGCCTTCTAGTACATTTTATCCCTGTTCACTGCTTGAGTTCATCACACTTAAGTTAACCATACAGCCACTTGCACAAGTCATTTTATGCCAGAAGAGATTTGTATTCTAGAATTCAAGTTTGAATATTCAAACAAAAATTATAATATTAAGACTAGTTTTTATATAAGTGTAATAGGTGCTTCTCAGGGAAGGCAATGGCACCCCACTCTAGTACTCTTGCCTGGAAAATCCTATGCACGGAGGAGCCTGGTAGGCTGCAGTCCATGGAGTTGCTAAGAGTTGGACACCACTAAGCAACTTCCTTTTCACTTTTCACTTTCATACATTGGAGAAGGAAATGGCAACCCACTCCAGTTTTCTTGCCTGGAGAATCCCAGGGACGGCGGAGCTTGGCGGGCTTCCGTCTATGGGGTCGCACAGAGTCGGACACGATTGAAGCGACTTAGCAGCAGCAATAGGTGCTTCTGCAGGATGTCACTCAGTTTTGTAGGAATCACCTGAGTCTCAGAGAGTTTCACCATATCTTAAACTATTCAAAGTATTTAAGCTTGCCAGATATTTTATTTATTAAAAAGTTAAAAAGTGAATACTGTTAACATAGCAGGAATATTTTGAGTAAGATTGTTGTCGTAATATATTTTGGGATTGGATAAAAGAATTGTTTTCACCACTAACAAAAAAGAGCTGGAGGCAGAATAAAACATAGCTTTATAAAATTTAAGGGCTGAAAACTTCTATGGAAACTTATTAAAATTGAACTAGAGATTGGAGGCTAGCTTGTATGCAGAGATAGCACAGGTGTGTAAACCAGAGCATTTATATGGACTCTGTCATTAATGCAGTTTCAACAACTTTGACATAGAAAAGTATCATCTACTTATTTGTTGATTGTCAAATTTCATGTACAGAATACGCATACAGGCAATAAATAGGTTTTTGCTGTTCGACATTTGAATGTTTTCAGCTGCAAATTTATAGAGTAGCACAACGTTTTAGTTACTTAATTAATTAGTTTTATGTGGTAAACAACTTAATTTTCTTTCTTTTAACTGCATTACTATGGTTGCCAGAAAATAAGTGATTTTTTTTTTAAGCTTAACATTTCATAGACAGATATCTTTCTTTTTCATAATTTGAATGTTTTATTTCTGTGCTAAAAATCAAGTAAAAACTTAATGGTTAAGCTAAAATTCATTGCCTTTATGGATGCATCAGATTGACTTTTAGCCCTCAATCAATTTGAATGCTAGTTCAAACTGATGAATGAGCTTATGAAATCCTTAGAAAGACTCTTAAAATCCAGATATTCTATGTTTGAAAAATTTATGGTATTTCCCACAAGGAATAATTAAAACACCTCAACATTCCTCCTTATAATTTTAAGACTGTAAGTTTGAACTAAACAATTTCTCTTCTAGAATAGTTATTCTTTGACTACAGAGAAAGAGGTGCTAAAATAAGCTTACAATAGAAAGCAGAATGGAATAAGAATTTTTATTGATATTCTAACAAAAAATACACAGAATCAAGAGAAAAGAGCTGGGTTATTTTGCCCAAAGAAAATGATGTTGAGTTGGAAACAAAGATGGGAAACACTCAAAGGGTAACAACAAAACAGTAAATAAGATTCCCAGTATATAAGGAATGAAAAGTATCCAGTTGTGTTGAGTTTCCTAAGTCATACAGATATTCTTGGGCTTTCCTGGTGGCTCAGTTGCTAAAGGATCTGCCTGCAATGTAGGAGACCCAGATTCAATCCCTGGGTAGGGAAGATTCCCTGGAGAAGGATATGGCAACCCACTTCAGTATTCTTGCCTGGAAAATCCCATGGACAGAGAAGCCTGGTGGGCTGTAGTCCATGAGGTTGCAAGTCCATGAGTCCAGACTCAACTTAGTGACTAAATCACCATTAAACCACCACAGCTATTCTTACCTGTTGAAGCTGGATTGTAATAAAAAACTTGTTCAGACTTTTCTTGCAGACCTTCAGTTCATTTCAGTCGCTCAGTCATGTCCGACTCTTTGCGATCCCATGAATCGCAGCAAGCCAGGCCTCCCTGTCCATCACCAACTCCCGGAGGTCACTCAGACTCATGTCCATCGAGTCAGTGATGCCATCCAGCCATCTCATCCTCTGTCATCCCCTTCTCCTCTTGCCCCCAATCCCTCCCAGCATCAGAGTCTTTTCCAATGAGTCAACTCTTCGCATGAGGTGGCCGAAGTACTGGAGTTTCAACTTTAGCATCATTCCTTCCAAAGAAATCCCAGGGCTGATATCCTTAGATTACACCAAAAAAAAAAAAAAAAAAAAAAAATCAATATTTGTGTAGAAGAGCAATATTGTTGGTATTATGCTTTATAAGTTAGATGGAACAGGGAATAAAAAATAACATGAGGAGAAATAGAAAGAGAAAGGGAACAATGAAGGTACTGTTTAATAAGTAATAATTATTTTTCAAAATAAAAGTATGGAAGAAAGATGGATGCTGCTAGCATTCTAAGAACAAGGGTAACTAGTAACAATCAGATTGCATCATACAGAAAGTAGTTTTCTAATTAACTTTTTTCTTAGTTTTGATTTCCTTTAAAGGTAATTAGCATTTGATGTTGTGGAAGATACTTAATTCATACATATCAGTCACATCAGTGTGCCCAACTAAGATGACAACCCTTAGAAACCCATATTTCATCTTTAGGATTCATATTTCAGTGTCTTATATTTGTGCCCATCTGTTTCCATGGCATCCTGCCTACTCCAAGGTTGGTAGGACCTTTGGCAACAGAGGCAACAGCCCTAGGTGTCAGATGATACTAAGTTTAAGGCAGGAAAGTCTGGATCTTGCAGAATTTTCCTTATGACATCTGTGAAATTGGAAGAGTACAGGGAAGTCTTGTGACAGACTTGCATGTTGGCTTTACATGTCCCCGTAAATTTTGTGACACCTGTTCATGCTGGTGTGCCAAAAGATTAAAAAAAAAAAAACTGAAAAAAATGGTAATTCTTCTTAATTTATGGTTCTGGTCTCATATCCAAATATACTCATCAGTGCTAGAATCTTCTGGTGAATCAAACAGTTCACATAAATTACATACTTTCTGTAATATATATATATTTCATATGTGTGTGTGTGTATGGACAGATCTCAAAAACTTTCTCCTATTTATCTTGCATCTTATATGTATTTCATACACTATTTTACTAAAAATGACCCTCTCCTTTAATCCATAGGCGACAATCAAATGCAAAATGATGAACTGCATAACTTTTGATAGATATATAACATCTTTCTTTTTAAAATACAGTAGATAGTTGATAAACTCAATTTAACATTTATTTTTCACCTTAATTTTAATTTGCATGTCTAAAGATGGAAAAAAGTTATAGGCAATAATTGTTAAAAATTATTAAAATTATAAAAATATATTAAAAATCCCTTGTCACTGTTTAACTTTTTAATTTAAATTATTTTATATTTTCAAAATGTGTCTTGTTTAATACTAAATACAAGTTTGACTTATAGTCTATATTGAAATGCTTTCAAGTCATGTTTGAGGATATTGCTTCAGGATATCCCATTTGTACCAAATTTATACTATCATATAGATTATTCATCTCAAAAATACTTTTGTTTTGCATTAAATGTTTCATTTCCAAGCATTTTTGTTATTTTATCTAGTTAATTTCATCACTGGTCTCCTTCTCTTTGATTACATGCCATCACCTTAACTGGTAACCATACAAAATAGTTGAGGTTAGTGTACTTTGAGTGAAGTGTTTTGGCATAAATCAGTCTTGCTTCAAGGGAAACACAAATTTTCTCATGAATAGAAAAGATTTTGATTTATAACCAAAAGCCTGCTCAATGATACCTTCCATTGAACACTTTCTAACTGTAATTTATTTTATTTGAACCATTTTCTCACTGAAAAGCCTACAGACCAAAGTGCTTAAACCCCCTAATATTCATGTCATAATTCCTCAACCTGCACTTCAAACTTACTTTGCAGTATTTCTCTTAAGAGAATGATAACCACAGTCTTGGTAGGATCTTGACAGATACTAATGCACATCACATTTGTTATTATCTATCTGAACTTATTTAAAACTGTCTGTTTTCAGTAAGGGATCTCTAATTTGGAGCACAGTTTGCTCTCAGTGATGAAAATGAGAAGCTTGCATTATCTTTGGTTGATGTCAAACTCAAGACCCATCACGGAAAATTATGGTGTCCTAATAGGGACTTGAAATTTCATGTTTTCCAGTGTTGGTGCAGGAGAGTAAGCATCTTGACTGTCCAAGCAAAATCTATTTAGATTATGCATGAACATACCCTCCATTTCAGATGTTAGAGACTGAGTTTCAAACTGCCCATTTTGAAGTGGTGTGCTAGGTAAGTGCCTCCAAGAACCACACAATTTTCAGAGGGCATAGTTAGCTTTATTACTTTAATATTTTTTTAACATTGTTTTTGTATTAACCATTTCCATATTCAGTGAGCTTTCTAATCAGTGAGATTTCTAATTTTCTATCACATTTATGGTTCTATTATCCATACATCTTGTTTTTCAAATAATATTTATCATTTTTGTCCTAGGGAGCCAAGCAGATACTGGGAAGAAAGAGAGACAATAAGATATTAGTTTGTAAGGCATATCTTCTGTTTTAATGAAAATAAAATGTATACAACTTTAGTACATGCGTTTTAGCCATCATACTTCAGAAATACAGAACATAGGCAATCCTGTGCTCAGCTGTATTTTAGTCTAACAAACATATATATTCTTCAGAAAAAAAATACATTTGTTTTTCATAGATTGTTAGGTAAAATAGAGAAAGGAATTAAAGATAAATCATATATAAGCTTTCTAATCTAATCTAATATGAAAAGTTTGAGTACCCTTTAAAACTTAATGAAATTTAAATATATTAGCATTTTGTATTTGCTGAAAACATTCAAATGTTATCTGGGAGGTTTTTAAACTCCACAGAAAAAAAGAAACCTATACATCAGGAAACTCTTAATTGTTACATCATTTGTATTAAACTGCTATGTCTATGAAAAGGATAAAGTACTACAAAATGGAAAAAATTGGGGATAACTAGAAAAGGGGTTTTACTAATTTAAAATTATTTTTTAAAAATATTTTAGTGATATTCTTATAATTTAAATTCTAAACTGTAATTTGAAATGTTACATATCAAATTAAGTACAATTAACATTACATTTAAACTGTATAATTTAATTTGTTTCTACATATTTTGCACTGATTTGAATATATTCTATTAAGTGATTTCCAAACCAAAGTATAAAATAGTCTTACATGTCACTTTTCATAGTGATAAGTATATTTAATTACTGATGCATAATAAGTATTTGAAAGGTGTCCTGAGGAACAGACAGCTAAGTAAACACTAGTAAAATAAACAGAATATTCTAAATTTTCTGAAAGAATTTTACCATGTCTACTTATAAAAAAATAGTATTCTAGAAATCTTAATAGTGTCAATTAAAAGAATAAACCTACACAACATTATCTTTCCAAATATAGTGAGGAAATGCTAGATTAAGCCTTGGGGAACAAAATATATTACAGGCATGAAAATGTTTCATTTCTGATGCTGTTTTCAAATGACAGCATAATATGTTATGGATCATTTGATTTTTTTATATGAAAATGCTATTCAGCACCCAAAAAGGCATATGCTGCTAACGGCATGTGTTGCAGTCCTTTTTATGACAGCTGGCAAGAAGAAAATGCCAGTCAAAACACAAAATGTCAAGCAGAAATTTTCCCAATAAGAGTAGTAGTCTGTAAAAAGCATTCTTAAATGAGCTTCATTAAACAGCTTTCATTAATTCCAAACATCATTAATCAAAAGCAGTCTTAAATAATTTGAAAATTATAAAGGAGAAGGGGAGGAGCTCAAAAAAAAACTAACAACAATTTCCTGTTATTTTTTATAGGACTAGGTTTTCTCCTCATCAGTTCTCAGAAGCTGACATATAAAAGCCCTATTTTAAATATGTTAAATGGTAAGAATTCAATCCTTTGAGAAGTTTTTGGCAAACACAGATCAACATTTACAGCTATACATCTTGTTTGTTTTTTCTGTGTTCTCAAAAACAGTGTTTTTAAGCTTACTTTTTCAGCCATATAGACATTTACAAAGTAAATATTTATTTACATTTTTATTTTTGCTAAATTGTTTTACTTTATTAAGCCAAAGTTTCTATTTTACTTCACACAGTGGGCCTGGTTAATTTATGAAGATTTATGGCTGCTTTGCAGTTTTATAATTTATTAGAGCCAAGGCTACAGAGAATTCCACCCAGAAGATGAGATTATTGCTACTTTTTACTTCTACTTCAGCACCAGTTTTTGTTTGTTTGTTTTTTCCTGCAACTCATTTAATTAAAACAAGCAGGGAAGTTGAAAAGGGAAACACTAAAATGAGCCAAGAAATAATAATACAATATTTAGCTAAACAAGAAAGCACATTTCTTAGCATCATTATCTTCTCCAGTGAGGGAAAAATATGTCTTTATAGATTTTGAGCCTCTTTTGAAAAGGGAGCTAAATACAGTTTGTGGGATAAGATGACTTCATCCTGGTGGCCTTGAACTCTTTACAGAGCTTATGTGTTTGAATTGATTAAATATAGATTTATTTTCTCCATCTCTCTCTACTTACATATGAGTACATGCTTTTATTTATATAGAGACAAATAATTTTTCATAGTTAAATTTTAAAATTTATGCATTATTTATATATTTTATATATAAAGACATATATACATTTTAAAAGTATATCATATAGTATGTAATCATTATGATATGTTTATATTGTAAATATCATTTATATATTATTTTATATAAAATATATTTTCTTTATATATATATATATATTTAAATAATTTGGAGCAAATATCAGAGACAGCAAAGGCTAAGACAGGCAGCATCAACTGGGTTTTCTTAAAATGTACTTATGAATAAGTATACAGTATATAAATCAGAAAATAATATTTAGGTATAAAAAGACCCTTGTGAAAAATGAAAAAGCAACAAAAATGACATTGAATAAAAATGGGACACCTTTGGGTATTAATATTTGGCCATGCTGGTGTTACTTTGTTGAAACATGGCGACTTTCACACCATTTTAGTTTTCTCTAGCAATGTTGTTCTTGAAGCTATGTGTCCTCTTGAGGCCTAGCTTCTGAACTGGCATGCATTTTCTTCTGACGTTGTATCAACCAGTGCAACTTACAAAAGTCAGTCCAGATTCGAGAGATGGGGAAATAGACTTAGCCTTTTAAGTAAGGAAAGCATGCTGTCAGAATGCAAAGGATGAAGATCCAAGGAGTGAAGAATTACAACCATATTTGCAATATACCACAGAAGATTAATTTCCCCTGCTATTGGCTTTTATAAAATACTGTAGAATATTCTCTAAAGCCAGAACTGAATGAAAAAGAGTCAGAGTACTATATAAAACGTTTGTTTTTTTTATAGAAAAAGAGACTTCTGAAATTCTATCAGTTTTTCAAACAGGAAAATTTTAAGAATGTGAAACAGTTCTAAAATATACTTTTTTTTCCCCCCTGGCTATATAGCAGTTGTGAATGTTTACTACATTAACTGAAGTGGTTTTTCATGTTATAAAAATAAATGTCATGAAATATAGAATAAAATATGTTATTATGAATTTATGACAGATAATAAATAAATATGCACCTAATATTTATGTGAAACATCAATTCTAAATACTTATTTTATTTTAGTGGAGTACAATAAAATGCACAACAAATTGAGCATTATTTTTTAATCTAAATTGTATCATAAATGCACATGATATTACAATGATCAGTTCAGTTCAGTTGCTTAGTCGTGTCCGACTCTTTGCAGCACGCCAGGCCTCCTTGTCTATCACCAACTCCCAGAGTTCACTCAAACTCACATCCATCGAGTCAGTGATACTATCCAACCATCTCATCCTCTGTCGTCTCCTTCTCCTCCTGCCTTCAATCCCTCCCAGCATCAGAGTCTTTTCCAATGAGTCAACTCTTTGCATGAGGTGGTCAAGGTACTAGAGTCAGCTTTAGCATGATTCCTTCCAAAGAACATCCAGGACTGATCTCCTTTAGAATGGACTGGTTGGATCTCCTTGCAGTCCAAGGGACTCTCAAGAGTCTTCTCCAACACCACAGTTCAAAACCATCAATTCTTCGGCACTCAGCTTTCTTCATAGTCCAACTCTCACATCCATACATGACCACAGGAAAGACCATAGCCTTGACTAGGTGAACCTTTGTTGGCAAAGTGATGTCTCTGCTTTTGAATATGCTATCTAGGTTGGTCATAACTTTCCTTCCAAGGAGTAAGTGTCTTTTAATTTCATGGCTGCAATCACCATCTGCAGTCATTTTGGAGCCCCCCAAAAATAAAGTCTGACACTGTTTCCCCATCTATTTGCCATGAAGTGATGGGACCAGATGCCATGACCTTTGTTTTCTAAATGTTGAGCTTTAAGCCAACTTTTTCACTCTCCTCTTTCACTTTCATCAAGAGGCTTTTGAGTTCCTCTTCACTTTCTGCCATAAGGGTAATGTCATCTGCATATCTGAGGTTATTGATATTTCTCCTGGCAATCTTGATTCCAGCTTGTGCTTCTTCCAGCCCAGCGTTTCTCATGATGTACTCTGCATATAAGTTAAATAAGCAGGGTGACAATATACAGCCTTGATGTACTCCTTTTCCTATTTGGAACTAGTCTGTTGTTCCATGTCCAGTTTTAATTGTTGCTTCCTGACCTGCATATAGGTTTCTCAAGAGTATTAGACAAATAACAATTTATTTTCATAGAAATTATGAGTATATAAATATCCCTGATGATGAAGAAGAAAATATGTTTTAATAAAGGTATATGACCCTGAATTTTCGTAAGACTCCTAAAGTTGACAAAGTTGGAAATATTATGAATCACAATTAATATATTGTGCATTGCTATAAATACATGACTTGCATGTTTAGGTATTTCCAGCATTTTATTATGAAAAATATAAATTCTACAGAAAATGAGATGATAGAGTAATTTCTATGTACCATACTGTTCACTTGAGATTCATTCATTTTTATCATTTGCCACATTACTTTACCTCTTCCACCCTTCTTCTCTTCCCGCAATCCTTTATTTCCCTCTCTTTCCCCTCTGTCTGATTTTTTTTTTTTTTTAATCCAAATATTTGAAAATCTTTAGTACCCAACTCCTAAGAATTAGGGCAATCTGTTACACAATGACAGTAACATTATACACATGTGCATATTCAGTCACTCAATCATGTCCCACTCTTTGTGACCTCATCTCATGGACTGCAGCCCACCAGGCTTCTCTGTCCATGGAATTATCCAGGCAAAAATGCTGGAGGGATTGCCATTTCCTCCTCCAGGGGATCTTCCTGACCCAGGGACCTACCCAATGTCTCCTGCATTGTCAGGCAGATTATTTATCACTGAGCTACCTGGCAAGTCCAAGCACATAAAGAAATTAATAAATGTTGACATCATATATTAATATTAATAATACTGACTTCATAATATTATCTAACAGTTCATTTCCTAGTTGTCCCCAAAGCATCCTTATCCATTTTTCTCATAATTGAGCGTACTATCAAGGAGCACACATTGCATTTTATCATCATTTATCTTCAGTCTCCTTTTTCTAGAAGAGTTGCACATTATTTTTTTACAATATTGATACTAAACGTTGAGGCCAGTTGGGTTATGGAATTTCCAACAATCCAGCTGGGCTTGACTGTTGTGGTTGAACAGATTCATATTAAAATTTGAAGGAAATATTACAAAGATGATCTTAACATTTGATTCAGCATGCTCATTATCACATCAAAATCATAGGTGGTTATTTTTCCTTATATTGATTGACAGTAATTTATATTACTTGCTTATATTACATGACGATTTAGGTTATAACCCCTCTCTAAGAGAATGCTTTATTTCCTTTTGTTAATATTGTATATTATATACTCTAAGGTGGTACTTCTTTAAGATGGTATGAATATCATTCTCCCAAACTTTTGCATATATTGATTTTATATGCTTGAATCTTTCAATACATTAAGAAATGTAAAAGAATGATTTTTAAGTCTTTTTTTTCTTTAAAAAAGCATTTCTTCCTAATTTGTGAGCTTCTCTGTACTTTTGTTTCAATATGATTATGGTCATTATTATTCCTTTGGATGCTCAATTTGCACAGAATTCAGCCATGGTGACTTTTACATGTTGCACCTTACACATTTACACAGAAAGGCTATATCCTTCCGACATATCCTCAGTCGTGTTGTAGCACTTCCTTGTTTTCTGGTTTAGCAAAATATTTATGGTTATATTTTTTTACTATCTTCCTTTCCTGACATAGACATTAGCCATTTCTGCATCAGTCCATTTTAGGTGACTAGGGATAGTTAAATACTATGAGTTTCCTGCTTTTCACAGCTACATGTGCAAGCATACACACACACAATTGCACCTCTATTGATTTTCAAGAAGACCCTATGGTGTCAAAGTATTGATTTTCAAGAAGACCCTATGGTGTCAAAGTATTGATTTTCAAGAAGACCCTATGGTGTCAAAGTACCCAGTAACCTGTTTGAGAAATCCTTCCATTGTACATTTTTTGATAAGCTTTTTATATCCCTATTATCTGTGGAGGTGGCAAAAAAGAAGAGAGGTATTGTCACATCATACATTGTGTTAAATCTGATTAGAAAATTTGACAATTTTTCTACAAAATAATATGATATTAAGAGACATTTCAGTTCACTCAAGGTAAAAGTATGCTTCTAACTTCACACTTGATCTAAAGCACATTTCTAATAATATCTTTTGAAGCATATTTTCTTTCATTGCTCTTCCATGGATGTAATATATAAATATTCAACAATTTTATCCTAACTTTTCACTTTTAAAAATGTTTCCATTTGAAATGATCTTACACTTAGAGAAAAGAGAAAACAAAAGAGTTTGTCCCTGAAATTTTTGAGAGTAAGTTGCTGATAATGTTACAATACCTCAAATAATTAAATGCATTTCCTATGAGAAAGAATATTATTTTACACCAGCACAAAACTCTCATCTTTACCAAGACTTTAACACTGATACATTCAGTTCAGTTCAGTTCAGTCGCTCAGTCATGTCCAAATCTTTGTTACCCCATGATCGCAGCACTCCAGGCCTCCCTGTCCATCACCAGCTCTCGGAGGTCAATGAGACTCACGTCCATCAAGTCAGTGATGCCATCCAGCCATGTCATCCTCTGTCGTCCCCTTTTCCTCCTACCCCCAATCCCTCCCAGCATCAGAGTCTTTTCCAATGAGTCAACTCTTCGCTTGAGGTGGCCAAAGTACTGGAGTTTCAGCTTCAGCATCATTCCCTCCAAAGAAATCCGAGGGCTGATCTCCTTCAGAATGGACAAGTTGGATCTCCTTGCAATCCAAAGGACTCTGAAGATTCTTCTCCAACACCACAGTTCAAATAACCTTGACTAGATGGACCTTTGTTAAATTCACCCATTCCAGTCCATTTTAGTTCTCTGATTCCTAGAATGTTGACATTCACTCTTGCCATCTCCTGTTTGACCACTTCCAATTTGCCTTGTTTCATGGACCTGACATTCCAGGTCCCTATGCAATATTGCTCTTTATAGCATCAGACCTTGCTTCCATCATCAGTCACATCCACAGCTGGGTATTGTTTTTGCTATGGCTCCAGCCCTTCATTCTTTCTGGAGTTATTTCTCTACTGATCTCCAGTAGCATGTTGGGCTCTTACTGACCTGGGGAGTTTCTCTTTCAGTATCCTATCATTTCGCCTTTTCATACTGTTCATGGGGTTTTCAAGGCAAGAATACTGAAGTGGTTTGTCATTCCCTTCTCCAGTGGACCACATTCTGTCAGACCTTTCCACCATGACCTGCCTGTCTTTGGTTGCCCCAGGGGCATGGCTTAGTTTCATTGAGTTAGACAAGGCTGTGGTCCTAGTGTGACTAGATTGACTAGTTTTATGTGATTATGGTTTCAGTGTGTCTGCCCTCTGATGCCCTCTTGCAACACCTACCATCTTACTTGGGTTTCTCTTACCTTGGAGGTGGGGTGTCTCTTCACGGCTGCTCCAGCAAAGCACAGCCGATGCTCTTTACCTTGCATGAGGGGTATCTCCTCCCCGCCTCCCCTACTGACCTTGAACATGGAATAGCTCCCCTAGGCCCTCCTGAGCCCATGTAGCCATGGCTCCTTGGATGTGGGGTTGCTCCTCCCGGCCGCCTCCCCTGATACGTTACTGATACATTACTTCCATTGAAATTCAATTTTAGTCAGTTGTCCTAATAATGTACTTTATAAGGTATGTACACTCTATCGAATGTGTTTCATTTAGTTGGAATCCCTATTTATTTTAATCTAGAACTAGTATTCACTGTCTTCTTGATTTTTGACAATTTTGAATTCTAAAGGCCAATTATGTTGAAAAATGACACTGAACTTGGGTCTGCCCGGTATCCACTCATATTAGCAAAAATATGTCAGATGAAAGTTCTTCTTGCATTTGAACAACTGGCTTACAATTTTAATTTCTCATAGTACCAATATTTTAACTTAGATTCCTTGATTTAGGTGGGGTCATACAGAAGTCTTACCTATTGCAAAGCTACTCTTTGATTTGCCTTACAATTACAAAGTAGTCTATGTAAATGTACTTTGACATTCCAGGTGTGAGCTCCTCCCATCCTATTCCACACAGATGCCCTTAAACCCTGCTTTAGCTCTGGCCAGCCCATAGCTACCAACTTCCCATCACATCTGATATGTTTGAACCCTGCCTTTAGGTTTTTTGTTTGCTTGTTTATTTGTTTATGTCTACCTTCACATTAACTCTTAGATGTTTCTCTCACTTTTACCTATCCTCATAAGGTTTATGTTGATAATTTGGGGGAATATTCAAGTTCCTTCTGTTCCTAAAATACAACATACAGTAGTGCATAGAGATTTATAAGAATTTGACCCAAACTGAGTAAACTGGAGGAAGGAATAAGCAATTCAATCATTATTTATTGCATGTGTTATTTGTGTCAGATCATGGTTGAATGTGTCAAAAGTTAGAAGACATAGATATTCTCTTTAAGGTGTATAGAATTTAATGGAGGTCACATATAAACAAGTAAATTTCATATGGTATGTGGAAAGGTGCTGATTCATAGAGGATATTTTAAAAGAAAGAATTTAGCCCAAATTTGAGCCCAATGTAGGACTTAAAGCAGAAATAGTTGAGGTTTGTCTGAATTTTTTAGAATCAATTTCTGGTATTATGTATTCTGTTTAGATGTAGTATCATCTTTATTTACTTTCATTTAACACATACCATATCACTGAAGCTCAGTCCCTTCATCCCATCCTAATATGTAAAGCTTTCTTAGGTTCTTGGTGCTGAGATGTCAGCAGTCTAGGCATTTCCTATGTGTTAAATGTATATTCAACAATATAAAACAATAAGGAGTAGATTTACTTAACAAAATAGAAAACCTTTTTTTAATGATTGTGAATCAGCTTTCTTTATGTATTCTAAACTGCTTGTGGTAAAAATCCTTATATTTGGGGAGAAAGAGCTCACAATAGACTAAATGTTAACTATCTCTACTCATACACATCCAAACAAGTTACAGAATATGTAATATTTTAATGAAGCAAATTTTTAACTTTGCTGAGACAGAATGTCGACACTATTAAAAACCTAGATTTTTGCCTACACAAAATATATTTTGTGAACAATTTTGCTAAATCTTTTAGGCTGTTGCTTACTTGCTTGCTAAGTTGCTTCAGTCATGTCCGGCTCTTTGCAACCTTATGGACTGTAGCCTACCAGGTTCTTCTGTCTGTGGGATTCTCCAGGCAAGAATCCTAGAATGTGTAGCCACGCCTTCCTCCAGGGGATCTTCCTGACCCAGGGATCGAACCCAAGTCTTTCATGTCTCCTGTATTGGCAGGCAGGTTCTTTACCACTAGCACCACCTGGGCAATCCTTTTGAGGCTGTATTGGTTGTCAAATAACCAAAGATAGTCTGTAACTCTTAAATTTTCCATATTAACAGTCAGTTTTTCAGATAGCTGTGAGGAATTTATAGCCCAATCAGTCAGAACCATCTCCAAATTCCACAAATACATATTATTTTATCTAAAGTGATGTCAACTTATCACAGGTGAGACTCATAATGGCATTCATTTATTGACCATCAATTTATATATCTGTCACTTGCATTCTTTGTACTAAAATATTTTTTTCCAGAATATGTACAAAATATTAAAACTGTGAAATCATCATTGCAAACTGTGAATGCTGCATTACCTAAATATGATAAAATATGGAAGATGTTCCTTAAAAATATCAAATGTATTTACCTGCACTTCAGCATTTATAGTACTGTCATAGTATAAAATGAACTATACATCTATAAATAAGAATATTGAAAAACTTTAGAAAATTAGGATCAGAAAATTATCAGTCCTCTTGAGATGAATAAAAAGAAAACATAACCATTAGTTTTTCAGATGAGTGAGCAGTCCATCTGCTGAAGTTGACAAAGACTTGTTAAGAATTTCAGTTTCTAGATATGCAATAGTCTCCTTAAATATCCTCTGATTGCATAAGTAGAGAAGACTTCCAGAAGAAATGCTTATTCTTCACTTTTTGAGCTTTTTTTCAACTTCTAAAGATAGACCAGTCAGTTCTGAGAATAAATTAACATTTACTTTTCATGATAAGCAGATAATCCATTGGCCTACAGCATATCTGTTTTTTTAATTAGATATGGTCATTCTTTCCACAATTTTAACAGCATTTATTACTATATAGATGAAAATACACCTGCAAGTCATATCTTTTGCCTTTAGTTCTTCATAACAGTAATCACTGAAGCCATGAAATTAAAAGACACTTGCTCCTTGGAAGAAAAGCTATGACAAACCTAGACATTATATTAAAAAACAGAGACATCACTTTGCTGAAAACGTTAGCATAGTCAAAGCTATGGTTTTTCCAGTAGTCATGTACAAATGTGCGAGCTGAACCATAAAGAAGGCTGGACACGGAAGAACTAATGTTTTTAACTGTGTTGCTGGAGAAGATTCTTGAGAGTTCCTTGGACAGCAAGGAGATCAAACCAGTCAATCCTAAAGGAAATCAACCCTTAATATTCATTGGAAAGATTGATGCTGAAGTTGGAGCTCCAATACTTTGGCCACCTGATGCAAAGACCTGAAGCTGGGAAAGATTGAGGGCAGGAGGAGAAGGGGATGACAGAGGGTGAGATGGCACCACTGACTCAATAGACATGAGTTTGAGCAAACTCTGGGAAATAGTGAAGGACAGGGAAGCCTGGTATGCTACAGCCCGTGGGGTTACAAACAGTTGGACATAACTTTGTGACTGAACAAAAACAGTAATAATTTCGTTTAAATATTAAATATTAAAGTACAGAAATGGAGTTGAACATGATGCTTTAAAATGGAAAATACTCAACTAAATTCTAAAAAGAGATAAATCAGATATTCACAATTACATAATACTTGATCTTCCAAATAAAAGTTTTCCAGAATAATTAGGCTGAACTAACTTTCACTTTGAGTTTTATTAAACCTAGGGTGAAAACGCCTTTCTTCTAAATGCTGTATAAGCAAGTTCCAACTAACTTGTTCAACTAACAAGTTCATCAAATCAACAACAGAGCTGATCACCTACTAGCTTGAGCAGTGATCTGCAAAGCAAAAGCAAATGTAGATGATTCCCAGTTACAACATTCATTTTTAACCTCGGTTTATTGACACTATTGAGGGAATTCATTTTAGTCTTTTATCACTCTTGAAATTTCTAAAAGGGCATATTATTCATATACAAAGGCCTTGAGCAAAAATTTGTACTCATAAATGTAGAGATCATAAGCATAAGACTTATTCAACCATAAAAAAATATAGCTACACAGAAGCTTTGCTCAAACAGATCTTAATTGCCTGAAATGGGGCTAAGGAACTCACTTTGAAGTCATATTTCAATAGGAAGCATCATCTGACCTGTGATTGTTTCCAAAAAACCAATCAGCTCAACAAAATAACAATATTATGTCAGATTGAGTTAAACAGGCAAGGAAGATTTTGTTCAAGACTATTGCAACAAGGGTCCGGGCTATTGCAATTGGGTAGAGAGATTAAATTCAATGCTTCTCCAACAAAAAGCAGGGGAGCTTTTAAACACTGAGGTGACCTCTCAGAAAAATACTGAAGAACATCACTGAGGAGTTCGGTCAATGTGATTAGATCATCTGTGTTTACTAATGGACTCTTGTGGAAGTTAGGCTTCTATCCTCCCACAGACACTGGGAGAATAGAGCACTATCTTCCTTAATGTTTACTTTTCAAAAGGATGGTTCCCTGATCCTTGAAAAAGATCTTCCTGAGTTGTAAAACTGGCCAGAGGCTTTTAAAAGAATTTATATCTTAAAAGTGCAGAAAAGAAAAAAAAAACCTTAGCAAGTTTTTCAAGGTAAATTCTCCAAGAAAAGGGGAGTCAAGGGTCTATAGTTAGGAAGAAACCTGTCTGAAGTTCACTTAAACTAAATAAAGCAATCAGATCATCTTGGTTAATTATGAATATTTTTCTTTACTACTTCCATTTTGTTTATGAATCTGAACTTCTGAATATCAACATTACTTCCAAAGAAGATCTAGTTGTATTCTGAGAAAAAGAAAAAAATAAAAAAGAGAGAGAGAGGTGTGTAACCAATTTTTAAATGTTCTTGAAACACCATAGTTGCAAAATCCCCACTGAAGTATAAAATAAGCTTAGCTTCCAATTAAAACATTACAAGTTGGTACTAAATCTAACCAACAATTTGAAACCTTCAGTAACACAAAAGTTGTCACTGTTTTTTAAAAGGTGGTAGACAAAGCCTCACTAAAAAAGAAATTTTTAAATCTAACTACCCTAAGAGCAAAAGAATTTAAAGATAGAAACAATGAAGAAATAAAGAGTGCTGAATTAAAATGTGTTGTTAGCATCTTCATTTATTCAATAATACATTAAAAGAAAGAGGGAGAGAGATTTTAGATGTATTAAAAATTATGTTTCCCTTAAGTGTATGATCAGATCAGATCAGTCGCTCAGTCGTGTCCGACTCTTTGCGACCCCATGAACCGCAGCACGCCAGGACGGCGGTGAGGGCCAGCGCACTAAGCAGGGCGAAGAGCTACCCCACAACCGAGGTCAGGAAGGGCGGCGGTGAGGAGAGACCCCTCGTCCAAGGTAAGGTGCGATGGCTGTGCTTCGCTGGCCGGGAGCAGCCAGGAGCAGCCGGGATGAGATACCCCACGCCCGAGGTAAGAGAAACCCAAGTAAGACAGTAGGTCTTGAAAGAGGGCATCAGAGGGCAAATACACTAAAACCATTCTCACAGAAAACAAGTCAATCTAATCACACAAGGACCACACCCTTGTCTAACTCAATGAAAGTGTATGATAATTATCCCTTAATTATGATGACAGAAAAATGTTAAAGTAAAATAATGTTAGTTTAGAAAATTCCTATTTTGTGACAAATATTAATTACATTGTCATATAATTCAACTTAAAGTTCTTCAGACGTTCCTGATATTTATTGAATTTCAGAAGTTTAAAATAATATTTTACAAGGAAATCATATGAAGTTTCTCTACTTACCTAGATGTTTTCTGTGCCACCAGAATGTTCCCATCAGTAAAATGATTAAATATCACTTCCTAACAATGCCAGTGCCCAAGCTGAAAGTTTAACTTCTTCCATGGCCTCATGATTTCAATATCAAATGTGGAGTTTCATCATCCAAGGGGTTTTGGGACTCTTCCAAACTCCCAAATATAATAGATTTATCAGGGTTTTGTCCATTTTCTACTTAAAAAATATACATTTGCAGTCAGTGGCCTCCTAACTCCATTTTCTTTCTCATGAAATACCTGTAATAATAGTTATGATCAACCAGAAAAACCCAGTAATAATCATAATTAGGGTATTTCATGATGAGGGCTCGACATAAATATTTATCCTTAATTAATGGGGGGAAAGTTACCCTTCTGTTATAAAATACATAGATATATTTTCTGCTCTTCAATTTTTACCATTTAAAGAGCATGCTTATCTTTTAATGTGAAAACTTTGCTGGTGTATTTTATCTGTGCTGCTTCTATATGTTGAGGATTTATCACAGTGAAAGCAGCACCTTCTGCTTAGAGATGAGTCTTCCTGAGTGGTTTACACATGTTGAATAGAGACTACTGAGTGCATGTGACTCAAATAAAGCATTTCTCAAATAGGAATAATCTTTATTCCAGCTTTCTTAAAAACAGTGGCCTCATTTTTTTTTCCCAATCACTGACAGTAAAATAGATCTAAGTATTTAAAAAGTGCCAATTTTTTGTTTGTTTTGTGTTTATTTTTTTCCATAAAACATAGTCAACATGGTTGGTGCACAATGAGAAAGAGGATAACATATGAAATGAGAATGAAGTAAGGCAGAAACTGATTATATTAGAATTTACAGATCAAAATAAAGAGTCTTGGGTTTATTTTAAAGGTAATGAGGACCTTTATATTACTATAAAGCTTAGAATGATATTATCTGATTTAAACCCTCAAGAATTCTTTCTGTCTTCTATGCAGTGACTGATTCAAGTTAAAACAGGAGCAGAGCTTGTTAGGAGACCGTTTGACTAAATCACAGAAGGATGGTGTCTTCAACTATAAGAACATCGGTGAAAGTAGAAGGACTTTTAAGCAGTAAGGACAGGATTTCTAGAAAGTTAGGATGAGAAGAGGAGAACAAGGAAAAAGAGAAAAATGAAGTATATTGGTTATTGATGAGTAATTTATGCATACTGGCTTTACATAGAAAAACAGGAAACTGCGAAGGTGGAGAATGAAAGAGATGGGTTACTAATCAAATGTTATATGGATATATGAGACTGGACCTGTTAGAGATTCTTGTGGTGTACGCCGGAGAAGGCAATGGTACCCCACTTCAGTACTCTTGCCTGGAAAATCCCATGGACGGAGGAGCCTGGTAGGCTGCAGTCCATGGGGTCGCAAAGAGTCAGACACGACTGAGAGACTCACTTTCACATTTCACTTTCATGCACTGGAGAAGGAAATGGCAACCCACTCCAGTATTCTTGCCTGGAGAATCCCAGGGACGGGTGAGCCTGGTGTGCTGTCTTCTATGGGGTCACACAGAGTCGGACATGACTGAAGCGACTTAGCAGCAGCAGCAGAGGTGTACGCAGGAAACAGTGGAATTTAGAAGTGTTTTTAAAGTCTAATTTGAGAGGATGTCTGAATAGGAAGAATTTTCATATCACTGATCAAAGGTAAGGCTTAATACACTGAGGAGTACCTCACAAGTTAGTACAAGAGCTTGACCTTTTTCCTGAGTAATAAAAGAAAGCATTATCAAATTTCAAACATAGGAGTAATATGAACTGGTTTTTGACCCCTGTGTCAACAACTGAAAGAAGTTGGGACAAATATGAAAGTGGGGAAATTAGTCAAGAGAAAAGGTGGCAAATTTGATGCCTGACAGATGTAACATATATGCTTTTAAGAGACAGAGAAATCAAGAGGAGGACTCTACTTCTGAGTCTGAGCCACCTACAAGAGTAAAGGTATTTTATAAGAGGGAGAGTATCTCAGGAAGCACTCACTTCTACACATGTTAAGTTTGAGGAGATAACTATATAACCAAATGAAATATCAATGAGACAGTAGGATATGAACCTTAAACACAGAAATAGTGCCTGTGGTTTACCTTTATAGTTTGCTCCTTGACATTTTCTTACATTTTACAACAAACATCTTGAACTATTTTGTGCTTTCCTAAATGTACCAGACTCCAATTTTTGTGCTTTTGCATATATAATCCCTGTTATATAGAATTGTTTCACTGCCTACTCATTTTTCAAGATTTTTTCCAATGTCAACTACATAATGAAGAGTTACTTGGAATTTATAGGCAAAGTTAGATTCCCTCCAAATGCTCTATATTGCTGATGGTAAGTTTTGAATGATTATAAAATATTTTGTTTGTATCAATTTCCTTGACTCAAAGTCCTCCAGGAAAATAATAATCCTATTTTACCCTCAGATTCCCCAAACATGGAATCAGGTATACAGTAAGCATTGCATAAATCTTAAGGAAGGAAGGAAATAAGAGAAGGGGGAGTTGTGCAGGAAAAGAAAGTAACTCTCTTTGAATGCTTCTAATTCATCTGAACTAGATCAAAATTTAAAATGAATTTGTGATCTCATAATGTTTACTAGACTTCCATCTGCAATGAAGATTGTTTTACACCATGATTCTTTTATGACTAGATACTGAATGCTAAGGGATACTAAGTTGCTTGTAATTTCTTTTAAAATACATCAGTATGTGTGTGTGTGTGTGTGTGTGTGTGTGTGTGTGTGTGTATGTGTCTGTGTGTCTGTGATTATATGTGCATATATACTGCCACAACAATCATTTGCTCTAATCAGAAAAATATACACTTTCTGGGAAGTCAGTACGACAGGTCACACTTCCAAAGGCAGTATTATACATGTTTCAACTATTTTTAGCACCAAAGCTTTGTTAATTTTTATAGTATAGTTTAGAAATTGGTTTTTATTTGTGTTACCTGAAGCTTATAAATTATTATAACAGATTTTAGAAACAGGTGTTCATGGTGTTCAGGACATGTGGATTAGGGCTTCCCTGGTGGTGCCGTGGTAAAGAATCTGCTTACAGTGCAGGAGGCGTAAGAGACACAGGTTCGATTCCTGGGTTAGGAAAATCCTCTGGCATAGGAAAAGGCAACCCACTCCAGTATTCTTGTCTGGATAATTCCATGGACAGAGGAGCCTAGTGGGCTACACTACATGGGGTTGCAAAGAGACAGATGGGACTGAGCACAGCACAGCACAGTACCATGTGGATTAGTCATTTATTTATTTATTTATAGAGACACCCTTCAGTCTTGCATTTACAGCAAGCCTAAAGGTGCAATGCCTAGAGATGACGCAAAGGATTTATGCAAACATGAGTCTCAATCTAGCTATTGATTCACAGGATTCTAGTTTCCTCATTCTGTAAACTAGATCCTGCTTCTAAAATATTATAGTGTCTGACACAAATAAACTTTTTCATTAAAAGTATAGTGGGAGAACCTGAAAAACAAAAAGATTGAATTTCATCATCTTTATTGAACAAGCTATAATGATATTTCTCATAGTAAATATTTGTTTAATGTTTTATACAAAACAGAATTTATTTTGTGAGATTTTAGGAAAGCAATTGACTCTTACTCAACCCCACTCCAGTAATTGTGCCTGGAAAATCCCATGGACGGAGGAGCCTGGTAGGCTGCAGTCCATGGGGTCGCGAAGAGTTGTACACGACTGAGCAACTTCACTTTCACTTTTCTCTTAGATGTGTTGGAGAAGGAAATGGCAACTCACTCCAGTGTTCTTGCCTGGAGAATCCCAGGGATGAGGGAGCCTGGTGGGCTGCCATTTTGGGGTCGCACAGAGCCGGACACGACTGAAGTGACTTAGCAGCAGCAGCAGCTTTCACTTTGGCGACCACCATTATTAAGGGTTGTCAAAATTAAATTGGCTTGAGTCAGCCCAAATCACTGGACATGTCTGAAAGTTCTTGAACAACAGCTCTGTGTAATATGGTGCAGAAAAAGCAGAAAGAGAGATGACAGAACTTGGAGACAAAGCACTAGCCTGTTGCTGTCTCTGCTGATGAAGACAAGTGTGATTGCCAAAGTTCCTTACAGATGTGCTGAGGTGTTCCACATAACTTCTGTAAGGTTAAGCAACATAAAAAAACCCTTCAATATATTGAAAATGAGTCTATTCTATCTGATGAAGTTCTATACCCCCTCCTCTCTTTCAACAGATCATAAAGAAAAAGTGTTCAAATAAACACAGGCTTGAGCATAAAAAGATGCTGCTGCTGCTGCTAAGTTGCTTCAGTCGTGTCCGAATCTGTGTGACCCCATAGATGGCAGCCCACCAGGCTCCCTCATCCCTGGAATTCTCCAGGCAAGAACACTGGAGTGGGTTGCCATTTCCTTCTCCAATGCATGAAAGTGAAAAGTGAAAGTGAAGTCGCTCAGTCATGTTCTACCCTTCATGACCCCATGGACTGCAGCCTACCAGGCTTCTCCATCCATGGATTTTCCAGGCAAGAGTACTGGAGTGGGGTGCCATTGCCTTCTCTGATAGAAAGATGAATTATCCCTAATTTAGATCTTTCCCTTCTCTCAAATTTAAAGTCATTATTGCTTGTAATCAAAAAATATTTATTCAAATTGTTTATTTGTTGTGAATTTGTCTCTGAAAGGCATTGAAAATTCCTCCAATCAGGGGCTTAGGAGATGTGCTGCCAAAGTGAGCACAATTTCAGGGGCTTAGGGAACTGAGAGAACACCTGACAAGCGGGTGACATTAGAGAATAAAATAATAAACTGAACTTTTCTCTCTCAGTGCGTACAGAAAAGGAATCTTTCGAGAAAACAAGAAGTGCCATTGTCTTCTAAGAAAGTCCTGTCTCACATAGGATTTCCCCATTTGTCTATGCTGGTTCTGTGATGAAAGTTAGCCTGTTCCTTGATGTACTGGTGTCCTTATGCTTACTGTACCTCACCAATCTTCAGGTCACAAGTCCCTCAGCATTGCTCTTTGTGCGATGGGTGTGGTCTACCATAAGAATTCTTCACTTCTTCCCACTTAGACACTATTGCTGCTGCTGCTGCTGCTGCTAAGTTGCTTCAATCATGTCCGACTCTGTGTGTCCCCATAGACGGCAGCCCATCAGACTCCCCCGTCCCTGGGATTCTCCACGCAAGAATACTGGAGTGGGTTGCCATTTCCTTCTATGAGTCTCTCCAAAAGGAAACCTCAAAGTCTTCATTAATTATGACATAAGAGAATGACTAGTAAGATTGAATATTATGACCATCACCTAAAGCAGTTATTGATGTTCTGGTTTTCCCCACATAGATATTGATGAGTGATAGCTTCTTTTCATTAACATAGCATCACAGTCAGTTTTCGCCACTTTTTGAATTCTATTAATAAAACCACGAGATTAATATACAAGTGCTATGGCCAATGACTTGATCACATAAATTAATAAGAATCACTACATAGGAATATTCTCACCCGTGGAAATGCAAATTCCACAGCAGTAGAACAATATCTCCATTGTTACAGTAAACAGAAAAAGGCAACCCTCTCTACAGATGTTCATATTCTAATTCCTGGAATGTGGGAATATTTTACCTTAAATGGATAAAGGAATTTGCAGACATGATTAAGGTTAATGGCATTGATATGGGAGATTATCCAAAAGGGCTGATTCTAATCACATGAGTCCTTAAATGTGGAGAAACTTTGCAGGCTGTATTCAGAGAAAGAGAGATGTAGCTATCAAGGAAAGGCCAGAAGTATACATTCTTTCTGAACTTAAAGATGGAGTAAGGGGCCGAGAGCCAAGAAACGCTTCTACAAGCTAGAAAAAAGCAAAAGAAATGGATTCTTCCCTAATGTCTCCTGTCTGAGCTACCAGGGAAGTAAAGTCTCCATAAAGAAATTCAGACCTACTGACACCTTAATTTTAGCTTGGTAAGACCTCTCTTAGACTTCTGACATGCAGAACCGTCAGATAATAAATTTGTATTGCTTTCAGAGATCATTTGCGGTCATTTATCTGTCATGGCAGTAAAAAAAAAGTTACAATAGATTTACTTAGCATAATGTGAAAAATCAGTATTTATTTATTAAATGAATGAGTAAATGAATCTATCATACAACTATGTAAAGCACAATATAAATTCTAGTGTACTACAAAGGTTTTATTGAAATTCTTTAACACATTATATGTAATTGTGGTTATTTCTTATAGTTATCCAATATTTTAATTATAATTTTATTTAATATATTTTCTATTCTTCAGTGAAATTCTATTGTATTTCAGTTTGACTACCAGAAATTAGTTCTTCCAGGCACAGAACAAGTCTTACATGGATATTTGAAAACATTATGTTCTTATCTTTCTATCAGGGCACAATATTGAACACATCAAAAGGAATCACTAAGTGCTTCTTCAGAATTGATTAAAAATCATATTTAAATTCCACAGTCAGTAGTTTCAGTCACTCCTTTCTCTATGAAATTAACTCCATGGCCTCTCTCAAACTTTACTGTATTCCTATCACCAAACTCCAGCTCTGTTTAACTGATTCTTCTAAGCTCCTTGATGCATGTATACATCTGGTCTCACTTTATACTCTTTCTTGTTCATTTATCTCAAATGTGCTCTTACCATTGAAGAGTAAGCGTGCTCGTTTCATACTGAATTCACTCTTCCCATTTCTTAGACATTTATTTCTTGATTTCTCTCCTTCCCCAACTATTTACCATTTCATTCCTCTTCTTCGTCTCACCTAGTAGCTGTACTTCCTAGTTTAATGAGAAAAGTAAAATAAATAGAAAAGAATTTCTACCTACTTGCACTTGTGCTCAGCCTTGTTGTGCCTAGTCGTATCTGACGCTCTGTGACCCCTTGGGCTATAGCCCATCAGGCTCCTCTGTCCACAAAATTTTCCAGGAAAAAAAACTGGAATGGGTTCCCATTTCCTACTCCAGGGGATCTTCCTGACTCAGGGATCAAACCTGTATCTCCTGCATTGGCAAGTGAATTTTTTACCACTGCACCACTGGGAAGTCCCCTTGTGCTGACACTTCGATAAATGCTGTTCTGTTCTTATGCATGAAAATCTGGCTAGGCCCAAACTTTCAATGTGAACTGTTAAAAGATAAACTAAGTCGTATTACAAATATTCCAAGTTTATTTGAGTAAAAATTGATTCAGATTAGGCAGCAGCCCATCTAGCAAATAGAAAGAAGCTCCGGGAAACTGTACAAAATGAAGAGCTTTTATAGGCAGATGGGAATGGAAGCAAGGAAGCTATATCAGGGAGAAGGCAGGTTGGATATTGGAAGGTTACTATCCTTTAAGAGATTCCAGGTGTTATTCAGGCTGATGACCTAACTAGTGCTGATCAAGGGATTCCTGATTGACAGTGTTAGGTAGCTGGAATAAGAAAAAGGAGTCCAGAATGGTGGTGGCTAAAAGATAAGGAAGGGAAAAGCCAGCAAAAATAGAACAAAGGAAGCTCTGAGGACCCGAGTGAAGACTTCAGGTAAAACAAACAGCACTCCTGGCAAGCCCGACTTACATAGGGTGGGCCCAGGGGGAGGAGAAAAAAACATAAAAATAGGAGCCAAAATTGGCCTGGGGCCTCTCTTCTCTTCACTTCTTTTGGATTGGCATGCCCTCACACCTCGAGAATGTATTTTCCTTTACTTTCTAAATAAAACTGAGCTGTAACACAGAGCTGTAACACTGGTCTGTCTGAGGGCTGTACTGCTGGTCCGTCCATCGCCTCAAATTTTTGTTACAATGAGACAGAATCAAGGAAATTACACACTCCCCTGACAACAGGTTTAAGATTTTATTTCTGGGAGAGTCAAATGGTAAATTCAAGTCTCTGTTGGTGACCTGTGCCTGTGCTAAGGTGCCTCAGTCATGTCTGCCTCTTTGTGATCCAATGGACTGTAGACTGCCAGGCTCCTCTGTCCTTGGGATTATCCAGGCAAGAATACTGGAGTGAGTTGCCATGCCCTCCTCCAGGGGATCTTGCTGACCCAGAGATCAAACCCACATTTTTACTTCTCCTGCATTGGCAGGCAGGTTCTTTACCACTAGCAACACCTGAGAAGCCCTTGACAGTCACAACTGAGTGTTAATATTGGTGACCTGAGGTTTAGCAAAGCAACTCCACTTTAAAGGCGTGTTGTCATATTTTTAATATTACATTAAACCTCATCATCTCACAGAGCCTCTAAACACTGCCCCAGAAATGTTCTCCCTCTTTCCTCTGCATTACCAACTTTCCTTTCGGAAGAGTACATATGTTTACTTAGTGTGTGTGTGTTGGTTGCTCTTTGTGACTCCATGGACTGTAGTCTGACAGGTTTCTCTATCCATCTATTTAAATGCCTGATAACATCTCACTTTTAATAATACCAAAATTGAGTTCCTGATCTTTGACCTCAATCCTGTACCCTCCTCTGAGTAAATGACAACATCATTCTTTCTGATGAGAAGTTTCCAAATCCTATAATTGGTCTTTACCTCCTTTTCTCTTTCCCTCGATCTAAGCAATCAAAAACCTTGCTCTCCTTTCATTTCCAACTATATACATAATTCACCTCGATTCCCGTGACCATCAGTACTTGTCTTAGTGCTTGCCTTAACCTCCAGACTGTCTTCCTGTTTCTTCTCTTGCTTCTTGCTACATGATGACTGGACTCTATACACGAGATTACAACTGCAATGATTTGTTTTACTTAGATTTATGCTAGAAATTTGCTTAGATTTTTGAGTGAATTTTTCAAATTTCACTTAGTAAAAATCAAAAACCCCCAAAGCTTAACATCTATGCCCTCAACCCTCATCTGTTAACTTCCTAAGGACATCTCTTATTTTTTTCCCTCTTACTCACTTTTCCTCTCTCCCAGTCTGCTTAGCTGTTTCAATCTTAAGAGTATCCAGTACAGCAGGCACCTACTTCTGGGTCACTGCATTTGAAGTTTCCTCTACATGCAGTGGTCCTAGTTTGTCTCTCACTTCCTGTAGATCCCAAATGATGTCATCCTGATCAGGGAATCTTATCTAAATCTTTCTTTCTTTCTTTTGGATAAATTGCAGTCACCCTGGACAAATTCTGCTCACTTTTTCTGCTTCAATATTTATTTTTTCTGCTTCTTAAGTATCTCTATGCAATTTACTGGGGAAGGCAATGGCACCCCACCCCAGTACTTTTGCCTGGAAAATCCCATGGACAGAGGATCCTGGTAGGCTCCAGTCCATGGGGTCACTGAGTCGGACACGACTGAGCGACTTCACTTTCGCTTTTCACTTTCATGCGTTGGAGAAGGAAATGGCAACCCACTCCAGTGTTCTTGCCTGGAGAATCCCAGGGACAGGGGAGCCTGGTGAGCTTCCATCTATGGGGTCGCACAGAGTCGGACACGACTGAAGCAACTTAGCAGCAGCAGCAGCAGCATGCAATTTACTAAACATTTTATTTGACTTTTCATCTATGCCCTCCTCTCCTCGCTATTGACTTTAAGAAGGCAGGGATTTTTGTTATTGTTGCTCTCTTTTGTTGATTCTTGATATTAAGAATTTTGGTTCTCAATAAATCTTGGATGAAAAAAAAATGAATAAATAACCCTGTTAACTCTCTTAAACATTTCCCATTATTTAGCTGAATAAATGGGCTTCCCTGATAGCTCAGTTAGTAAAGAATCCACCTGCAATGCAGGAGACCCCAGTTGGATTTCTGGGTCAGGAAGATCTGATGGAGAAGGGATAGGCTACCCACTACAATATTCTTGTGGCTCAGCTGGTAAAGAATCTGCCTGCCATGCAGGAGACCTGGATTTGATCCCTGGGGTGGGACATTCTCCTGGAGAAAGGAAAGGCTACCAACTCCAGTATTCTGGCCTTGATAATTCCATGGACTGGATTATTATTCTGGCCTGAATAATTCCATGGGGTTACAAAGAGTCAGACACGACTGAGTGCCTTTCACTTCACTTCAGCTGACTAAGGCTCTAGAACAAATAATATGGTCCCAATTCTCTAATGATGTCAAAAACATAAATAAATCTAATACTTCAATGAGGAGGCTGAACGTCTCAGTAATTAAAATAGGGAATATTATATCTCTCCATCATTCCCTTTATTTGAATACAATCCATCGAGGGGAAAATATTTTATTACCAAAAATGTATGGAAATTTAAAAGATACTACTTAATCTTAATAACCCAATTAATTCATTAAGTTTGCTCTTTCAATTTGAAGCAAAAAAATAGAGGCTTTCAAATTGAGACACAGAGAATAAGTATTAATGTCACCATGTATGGAATATTTCTGTGAAAGATGCTAGGAAGAGCCCATTATATTTAACATAAGAGATACATACATTTCCAGTACTAGATAGTAGCAGAGTGAGTTTGGAAGTCTGCTGTTCTCATGACAGCAGTGTACCTCTCGATTCCACCATGTCTACCACATGCAGAGGGGAGCTCAGAGGCAAAGATGAGATACTTCCTTTAATGTTAATCTGTGGAGAGTTTTCCTGACCCTCAGTTTTTTATTTTAAATAAAATTCTCTTCTCCATTCCGTTGTGTTCAGAAACAATCTGACTGCCAAGTGCCACTTGCAAAGTGACTATAGTTGCAAAATCAGACCTTTGTCCTGCAGAGTTTAAGCAGAGTTGGCAAAGTAAACTCAGAAGGGCTTTTCACATGACCTTTGTCCCTAACTTCTGTTCGCATCACACCTGCCTCTGCATCAGTTTCCTTCAAAATCTGTGAAAACTTCAGAAGAGGTGCTGAATCTTTTTCTTTCTTGTTTTTCAGTATTTGGAAAAATGCCTAGAACATAATAGGCATTGATTCATGCCTATTGAATGGATGAATAAGTGTTCCCTGCATCTGAGTTACATGCATCACAATTTCAAGAGGCCAAACAGAGATGAATATCCATATATTAATCTCCCATAATTCCGTATCTTGCTTCAAAACTCCACAAGATTTTCAGTTTCCATTCTTTTCATTCTACAAACTGCATTAACTTCTGTAACTAAAGCAAAAACTTAAAAATGACCTTTTTAATTTGATAATATAAACATCTTAATGTTCTCTATGAATAAACTATAATTATAATGAGTGGTACTTCATGCAAATATGGTGCTTGAACCGAAGGGCATTCGTTTTCCTCAACGTGATGAATATTAATTTAAATATTGTTTTGGAATATGGCTGCAAATTCTACACATATTTGTATATCCAGATAATATTTATAAGTAGTAACAGAGAGAAAGAATTATACTTTGTGATAAATGCCTAGTTCCCAATAGAAGAAACTATATTCGAGAAAGAATGAAATTAAACAAATTAAATATCTATAAAGCATGCTGAGAGTTTTGGCTCTGAGATACTTCCTATTTATTTTCTATTTTAATTATTTTAAAAATGAGCATTTTTGGCTGTGCCGGGTCTTTGTTGCTGCATGTGGGCTTTCTCTGGTTGAGCGGGTGGGGTTCCTCTTTGTTGTTATGCACAGGTTTTTCATTGCCATGACTTCTCTTTGTTGCAGAGCCCAGGCTCTAGGGTGCACAGACTTCAGTAGGTACAGCACACAGGCTCAGTAGTTGTAACCCTTGGGCTTATTGCCCTATGGCATGTGGGATCTTCCCAGACCAGGGATCAAAACTGTATCCCCCTCCATTGGCAGGTAGATTCTCAACCACTGGATCACGAGGGAAGTTTCATCTCTCAACACAGAGTAATGTTGGAACACATCAACTTTTTTGAGCCCATCTCAAAGTAAGAAGCCTGTTTTAAATCCTCATAAAAACTTAATATCCCTGCCAAAGCAGGTTCAATCCCTTGGTCAGGAAGATGCACTGAAGAAGGAAATATCAACCTGCTCCAGTATTTGAGGATGGGGAACCCCATGGAGAGAGGAGCCTGGTGGGCTACAGTCTATAGGATCACAGTCAGACATGACTTGATGACTAAAAAACAACCAAAGTTACATATCTATGAATGTAGATATGTAGAATGTAGATACTACTTTTGTTCATAGATGTGTAAAATAATTATGTTTATTTTTCTCACAAGAAAACAGATTCAAGGAATTATTATTTTTTTCTCTTTAAGGTTGTATCCTGCTCTAGTGTGATGAATACAAGATTCAAACCCTTGCTCACTCAACTGTAACCAAACTAAACCATTATAACATTGTGCCTGCTCAAACCTTAGGGAGTGCTTACCACAAAGCAATCAATTTAGTCTGTCTTCCTTTGTCATCTGTCTCCCTCTCTCTCCCTCTCTCTCTCTCTCACACATGCACATACACAAACATACACCAAACATATAATCTCATGAAATGGATATAACTGCCAAATAAATGATTAAATAAAAGATTAAATAGGCTAAATAATTCTTCAGCATCATTTTCATAGTAAGAGATACGAAGTTATGATTCAAATTATCTTATTCATAATCCTGTATATTTAATCACAGTATGTTAAAATATCATGCAAGTTATTTTGATTTAAAAATTCCCAAAAAACATGCTTCTGATTACATTTTATGGCTCTGGGCTCTCTGGGAGTATTGTTTTCTTTTCAAACTTGTATTTTTTGAATGGTACATTAAATTAGCTGAATGTTCAATTCCAGTTTTGTCTTACAACCAGAAGAGAAATTGTTTTAGGAATGAGGTGATTCTGTCATTGTAAATTGTGAGAGAGAAATACATTTAGATATACTTAATATGTGTAAAAACGTTAGTTCTCATGAAAATATAGATCACAGGGTTATCAATCAGGTCATCAGAGTGAGATTAAAGGCAGTATATAATATTAGAATGTGTGCTGTAAGGTTCTTGATAAATTGAATTTCAGAATTAGCATTAGCAATGAATTAGGAAAGAAAATTCTGAAATTAAAAATGATATACATTCATGTATTCATACAATATTCAAAGTTTCAGCTCTGTCATTTACTAGATCTCTGAATTTTCAAGATGCATTTTCTTTTTCTCAAGATTTTGTTTGTTTGTTTCTATTTACCTATTTGTTTTTCATCTGTATAATGAAAGTCTAGGGTCAATGATCTCTATGTTTCTTTTTTCCTACAATCCCTGGCATCACACTGTTGTACTGAAAACATTCTGCTAGGTCAATATTAGTAAAGCAGAAGGAATAAAAATGTTCTGTTCATTCTCATGCACACTTTGGAAATCATAAGTAATGAATACTAAAATCACATTTCTTATTTATGTATTTCTTGATCTCATTTTGTGGATATTCCCTTTGCAGTAGCCTCGGGGCACATTTAAGGATTTAATAAGAAGAGAGACGATATCTGCAATCTTAATTGTATAGCAGAATGATAAACTCACAGATGTAAATCTTATCTTGTAAATTTAATTTCCCCTAAGCTTGTTAGAAAAAATAGAGAATATAACAGCTCTCATCTCAAGTCATTATATTACATGAACTTTTCAATTCCTATGTCAACTAGTACTAGTACACTTAAAGGCATTTTGCCTATTTTAGGAGAGATATGATATATATTTTAGTTTGATTTAAGGTAATTTTGTGTGGTTTATATCCACCATAGAAATATTGGAGCTATCTGTATTAAATATATTTTAATAAGTTTAGCTTAATGTCTTATGTTCATTACTATTCACATTCCTGAGGTCTCGATAGATAATTCAATTTCCTATTACTCTTGGGAGTCCCTTGGACTGCAAGGAGATCCAACCAGTCCATCCTAAAGGAGACCAGTCCTGGGTGTTCACTGGAAGGACTGATGCTGAAGCTGAAACTCCAGTACTTTGGCCCCCTCATGCAAAAAGTTGACTCATTGGAAAAGACCCTGATGCTGAGAGGGATTGGGGGCAAGAGAAGAAGGGGACGACAGAGGATGAGATGGCTGGATGGCATCACTGACTCGTTGCACATGAGTTTGAGTGAATTGCAGGAGTTGGTGATGGACAGGGAGCCCTGGTGTGCTGAGATTCACGGGGTTGCAAAGAGTCGGATACGACTGAGCAACTGATCTGATCTGAAAGACATCATCTTGTCCTTGTTCCATAACTAAGTTTACTTTAAGTAAAACAAACAAACAAACAAAAACACATTAAAAAAAACACCTTAGATATTGTAATTGCTTCTTAACCTCAGTATGCAGAATTATATTTTAATTTTATTTCAAGTTATTTTGTCCATATTTTTCACAAAATATTTCACTATTGCAATCATTTTCTGGTCACTCTATTTACAGAATAGAGTAGTATACCAGATCAGATCAGATCAGCCACTCAATAGTGTCCGACTCTTTGCGACTTCATGAATCGCAGCACACCAGGCCTCCCTGTCCATCACCAACTCCTGGAGTTCACCCAGACTCACATCCATCGAGTCAGTGATGCCATCCAGCCATCTCATCCTCTGTCGTTCCCTTCTCT
Source organism: Tragelaphus eurycerus (assembly GCA_935064755.1). Classification (NCBI taxonomy): domain Eukaryota; kingdom Metazoa; phylum Chordata; class Mammalia; order Artiodactyla; family Bovidae; genus Tragelaphus; species Tragelaphus eurycerus. The sequence continues at coordinate 36,258,434 of CAKXYN010000004.1, read as the reverse complement.
TCTTGCCCTCAATCCCTCCCAGCATCAGAGTCTTCTCCAATGAGTCAATTCTTCGCATGAGGTGGCCAAAATACTGGAGTTTCAGCTTATCTTCAGTCCTTCCAAAGAAATCCCAGGGCTGATCTCCTTCAGAATGGACAAGTTGGATCTCCTTGCAGTCCAAGGGACTCTCAAGAGTCTTCTCCAACACCACAGTTCAAAAGCATCAATTCTTCGGCGCTCAGCCTTCTTCACAGTCCAGCTCTCACATCCATACATGACCACAGGAAAGACCATAGCCTTGACTAGGCGAACCTTTATTGGTAATGTCTCTGCTTTTGAATATGCTATCTAGGTTGGTCATAACTTTCCTTCCAAGGAGCAAGCGTCTTTTAATTTCATGGCTGCAGTCACCATCTGCAGTGATTTTGGAGCCCAGAAAAATAAAGTCTGACACTGTTTCCACACTTTCTCCATCTATTTCCCATGTAGTGATGGGACCGGATGCCACGATCTTCGTTTTCTGAATGTTGAGCTTTAAGCCAACTTTTTCACTCTCCACTTTCATCTTCATCAAGAGGCTTTTGAGTTCCTCTTCACTTTCTGCCATAAGGGTGGTGTCATCTGCATATCTGAGGTTATTGATATTTCTCCCAGCAATCTTGATTCCAACTTGTGTTTCTTCCAGTCCAGATTTTCTCATGAGATACCAACAAAGGTTCGCCTAGTCAAGGCTATGGTCTTTCCTGTGGTCATGTATGGATGTGAAAGCTGGACTGTGAAGAAGGCTGAGCGACGAAGAATTGATGCTTTTGAACTGTGGTGTTGGAGAAGACTCTTGAGAGTCCCTTGGACTGCAAGGAGATCCAACCAGTCCGTTCTGAAAGAGATCAGCCCTGGGATTTCTTTGGAAGGAATGATGCTAAAGCTGAAACTCCAGTATTTTGGCCACCTCATGCGAAGAGTTGACTCATTGGAGAAGACTCTGATGCTGGGGGGATTGAGGGCAGGAGGCGAAGGGGACGACAGAGGATGAGATGGCTGGATGGCATCACTGACTCGATGAATGTGAGTCTGAGTGACCTCCGAGAGCTGGTGATGGATAGGGAGGCCTGGCGTGCTGCAGTTCATGGGGTCACAAAGAGTCGGACATGACTGAGCAACTGATCTGATCTGATCTGATCTGACTCTGCATATAAGTTAAATAAACAGGGTGACAATATACAGCCTTGATGTACTCCTTTTTGGAACCAGTCTGTTGTTCCATGTTCAGTTCTAACTGTTGCTTCCTGAGCTGCATACAGATTTCTAAAGAGCAGGTCAGGTGGTCTGGTATTCCCATGTCTTTCAGAATTTTCCACAGTTTGTTGTCGTGCACACAGTCAAAGACTTTGGCATTGTCAATAAAGCAGAAATAGATGTTTTTGGGGAACTCTCTTCCTTTTTCCATGATCCAGCAGATGTTGGCAATTTGATCTCTGGTTCCTCTGCCTTTCCTAAAACCAGCTTGAATATCTGGATGTTCACAGTTGATATACTGTTAAAGCCTGGCTTGGAGAATTTTGAGCATTACCTTACTAGGGTGTGAGATGAATGCAATTGTGCCGTAGCTTGAGCATTCTTGGCATTGCTTTTCTTTGGGATTGGAATGTAACCTGACCTTTTCCAGTCCTGCGGCCACAGCTGAGTTTTCCAAGTTTTCCAGTGTGCAGCACTTTAATGGCATCATTTTTTAGTATTTGAAATAGCTCAACTGGAATTCCATCACCTGCACTAGCTTTGTTTGTAGTGATGCCTCTTGAGGCCTGCTTGACTTCACATTCCAGGATGTCTGGCCCTAGGTGAGTGATCACAGCATCGTGATTATCTGGGTCGTGAAGATCTTTTTTTCTACAGTTCTTCTGTGTATTCTTGCCACCTGTTCTTAATATGTCTGCTTCTGTTAGATCCATACCATGTTTGTCCTTTATTGTGCCCATTTTTGCATGAAATTTTCCCTTGATATCTCTGATTTTCTTGAAGAGATCTCTAGTCTTTCCCATTCTGTTGTTTTTCCTCTATTTCTTTGCATTGATCTCTGAGGAAAATCTTTCTTATCTCTTCTTGATATTCTTTGGAATTCTGCATTCAGATGCTTATATCTTTCCTTTTCTCCTTTGCTTTTCACTTCTCTTCTTTTCACAGCTAGTTGTAAGGCCTCCCCAGACAGCCATTTTGTTTTTTTGCACTTCTTTTCCATGTAAATGGTCCTGATCCCTGTCTCCTGTACAGTGTCACACATCTCTATCCATAGTTCATCAGGCATTCTATCTATCAGACGTAGTCCCTTAAATCTATTTCTCACTTCCACTGTATAATCACAAGGAATTTGATTTAGGTCATACCTGAATGGTCTAGTGGTTTTCCCTACTTTCTTCAATTTCAGTCTGAATTTGGCAATAAGCAATTAATGATCTGAGCAACAGTCATATTAGCTCTATGTAGATGCCTGCCTATGCCATCCGGTCCCATCACTTCATGGGAAATAGATGGGGAAACAGTGGAAACTTGTCAGACTTTATTTTTTGGGGCTCCAAAATCACTGCAGATGGTGACTGCAGCCATGAAATTAAAAGACACTTACTCCTTGGAAGGAAAGTTACGGCCAACCTAGATCACATATTCAAAAGAAGAGACATTAGTTTGCCAACAAAGGTCCATCTAGTCAAGGCTACTTGAGCTGTGGTGTTGGAGAAGACTCTTGAGAGTCCCTTGGACTGCAAGGTGATCCAACTTGTCCATTCTGAAGGAGATCAGCCCTGGGATTTCTTTGGAGGGAATGAAGCTGAAGCTGAAACTCCAGTACTTTGGACACCTTATGGGAAGAATTGACTCACTGGAAAAGACCCTGATGCTGGGAGGGATTGGGGGCAGCAGGAGAAGGGGACGACAGAGGATGAGATGGCTGGATGGCATCACTGACTCGATGGACGTGAGTCTGAGTCAACTCTGGTAGTCGGTGATGGACAGGGAGCCCTGGCGTGCTGCAATTCATGGGGTTGCGAAGAGATGGACACGACTGAGCGACTGAACTGAACTGAACTGAACTGAGATGCCTATGCAGTAGGAAATCACAACCTGGTGCAGTATTTTTGCCTAGGAAATCCCATGGATAGAGGAGCCTGATGGGCTCTAGTCCATGAGGTTGCAAGGAGGTGAGCATGACTGAGAGACTGAGCACACAGATGCCTATATGTGTAAATATTGAAATAGAAAACTTCTAGATTTGAATATATTAATATATAAACATATATCAGATCAGATCAGATCGGATCGGATCAGTCGCTCAGTCGTGTCCGACTCTTGCGACCCCATGAACCGCAGCACGCCAGGCCTCCCTGTCCATCACCAGCTCCCGGAGGTCACTCAGACTCACATCCATCGAGTCAGTGATGCCATCCAGCCATCTCATCCTCTGTCGTCCCCTTCTCCTCCTGCCCTCAATCCCTCCCAGCATCACAGTCTTCTCCAATGAGTCAACTCTTCACATGAGGTGGCCAAAATACTGGAGTTTCAGCTTTAGCATCATTCCTTCTAAAGAAATTCCAGGATTGATCTCCTTCAGAATGGACTGGTTGGATCTTCTTGCAGTCCAAGGGACTCTCAAGAGTCTTCTCCAACACCACAGTTCAAAAGCATCAATTCTTCAGCGCTCAGCCTTCTTCACAGTCCAGCTCTCACATCCATACATGACCACAGGAAAGACCATAGCCTTGACTAGGCGAACCTTTGTTGGTAAAGTAATGTCTCTGCTTTTGAAAATGCTATCTAGGTTGGTCATAACTTTCCTTCCAAGGAGTAAGCGTCTTTTAATTTCATGGCTGCAGTCACCATCTGCAGTGATTTTGGAGCCCAGAAAAACAAAGTCTGACACTGTTTCCACTGTTTCCCCATCTATTTCCCATGCAGTGATGGGACCAGATGCCATGATCTTCGTTTTCTGAATGTTGAGCTTTAAGCCAACCTTTTCACTCTCCACTTTCACTTTCATCAAGAGGCTTTTTAGCCCCTCTTCACTTTCTGCCATAAGGGTGGTGTCATCTGCATATCTGAGGTTATTGATATTTCTCCCAGCAATCTTGATTCCAACTTGTGTTTCTTCCAGTCCAGCATTTCTCATGATGTACTCTGCATATAAGTTAAATAAACATGGTGACAATATGCAGCCTTGACGTACTCCTTTTCCTATTTGGAACCAGTCTGTTGTTCCATGACCAGTTCTAACTGTTGCTTCCTGACCTGCATACAGATTTCTCAAGAGGCAGATCAGGTGGTCTGGTACTCCCACCTCTTTCAGAATTTTCCATAGTTTATTGTGATCCACACAGTCAAAGGCTTTGGCATAGTCAATAAAGCAGAAATAGATGTTTTTCTGGAACTCTCTTGCTTTTTCCATGATCCAGCGGATGTTGGCAATTTGATCTCTGGTTCCTCTGCCTTTTCTAAAACCAGCTTGAACATCAGGAAGTTCACGGTTCACATATTGCTGAAGCCTGGCTTGGAGAATTTTGAGCATTACTTTACTAGCCTGTGAGATGAGTGCAATTGTTCGGTAGTTTGAGCACTCCTTGGCATTGCCTTTCTTTGGGATTGGGATGAAAACTGACCTTTTCCAGTCCTGTGGCCACTGCTGAGTTTTCCAAATTTGCTGGCATATTGAGTGCAGCACTTTCACAGCATCATCTTTCAGGACTTGGAATAGTTCCACTGGAATTCCATCACCTCCACTAGCTTTGTTCGTAGTGATGCTTTCTAAGGCCCATTTGACTTCACATTCCAAGATGTCTGGCTCTAGGTCAGTGATTACATCATCATGATTGTCTAGGTCTTGAAGCTCTTTTTTGTATAAAACCTATATATAAATCTATTTTATATATGGGCTTCCCTGGTGACTCAGAGGTTAAAGCGTCTGCCTGGAATTCAGAAGACCCAGGTTCGATTCCTGTGTCTTTTTATATTTTATATATAAACTTTTTCTATACTCTATTCTATATATAGACTATTTCTCCCTCAATCCAAATATATACCATGATGATGTCTGTCATTCGCTAACTGATGACCAGGATCAAAACATTTTATTTTGATGAGTTTCAGTTTCTTCAACTGTATAATGAAGAAATGTATATAGTTAACTTCCTTTTTTCATGATCCTTAAAATTATATCAATCATATAGACTATATTCTAAAAGATAATTAACTAAACCAAAAGGAATTTTAACTCTTCTTGTCATAAAATTCTTGGTTGATGAATAGTAGTTTTTCAAAACATTTCACTTAATCTGCATAAGAACACTCAATTCCCATTTTTGTGTCTCTCAAAAGAAAAATTGTACTGTTTATTTATTATCTCCATATAGCTATACAGGAAAAGTAAATTCTGGAATGTTTTTGCTTTCTGAGTAGCAAATATAAGTAGAGAAGTAAAAAGCAAAAGCATGGACTTCCCTGGTGATCCAGTGGGTGAGTCTCTGCACTTAGGGTCACACAGAGGGCTCAGATTCAATCCCTGATCCAGTAATTAGATCCCACACGCATACTGCAACTGAGTTCACATGCCACAACTAAGACCCAGAACAATCACATTAAATAATATATATATTTTTTAAAGTCAAAGCACACACATAAACTTGATATACCCCGGGAACTATCCCATTGGTTGTTTCACTAAATTTCTTGTATTGCAGCTGATTTTCTCTCCCACTCAACCCCAGTGGGTCACTTAACTAGACTTGAAATTCCTTCTATGACTGGGAGTTGAGACACAGAACAACTCCAAGAACTTCAAGAAAATGATGTTATAATTTTCTTTGAGTTTTCTAGTCCAAACTTCTTTTCTTTGAGGTTCCTGGGGTTATTCCTCATGTTTCCACTAAACTTATGTCCCCTTTTCTTTTCATGAAAGTCCATTTATATTCAGGATGATTTTATTGGGTTTTGGTAACTGGTAACAAACTGTTGTAACTAACATAAGGATTAACAAACATCCTGTTCATTTTGACAAATTTGTCTAGTTTCTATGTTTGCTCTATTACAAATTATTTACATAACATAAACTCTTCAATTTAAAATCTTCAGTTTACAAAGGCATAATTCATGTGTTTGTTGATTGAAATCTTTTTGCAGATATTTTATATGGATTTATGATACAGAACTAATAATTCACAGAATACACAGAAGAATAATATACAGAAGTTATAATTATTTGTGATCGTATTCTGCACTAACAAAAATATATATATATAATTTGCATTTGTAGAGTTATGAACAATTTGTAATATAGCACACAATCTAATGTATAATTTATCATATAAAATATAATTTTTATAACATGTTAAAGCATACTATGTTTAGATGTTATTCACTCAATTTTTTAAAACCTCAAAGCATAATACCTAATACACTCAGATTTTGATAAATTTTACTTAAAAAATCCTCAATAAAAATAAATCTTCTTTTAATTTTGTATCATGGCTATAATGAAGATTCTAGATTTTGCATCGTTACAAGTGAACATGACATACTGGAATCTTGATGTAAACAATGTACACGGTTTTGCTGTTTCTTTGAGAGCAAACATTGTTTTCCTCTAAGTAATCAAAGTATGAGTCCATTTTAGTTGCAAATATAAACAAAGTAAAATATTAAATTTATTATAGTATTCTGAAAATTATATTTTATATTAATATTATTTTTAAATTTAAAAATTAATTCAGTAAAGTCTCTGACAGGTGGCTCAATTTCTCAAATACATTTTCGTTGACTTACATTTTAGTACCAATATCAATTATACATCACTGTGCTGTTAATTATTTTAGTTTTTGCTGGATGATAATATACTTGTGTCAAATGAATCAGAACAATATTATATCATTTGGCAAGATATCAGGAACCTGATCTGTCCTTGTTCTTTGTCAAATTAGTTATTCTTAATAAAACATGATTTATGCATATATATCACTTAGCAAAGTACATGATATAAACTATTTTTAATAAAGCATGATGATGTATTAAATATTAATTTAAAAAATTTAGAACAACAAAAGAAAACTCAAGGAAGTCAATGTATGTTAAGGACAAAAAACAGCTTTCATTAGCCTATGGTACAATATTTCTATCAGAGGCTGACTATAAAATCCTTATCTATTCATTTATTTATTTAAATAAAATAATAATAGCTCTTCTTATACACCCGCCATGATACACAGTACTGTGTCAAGTGCAGCACATACAAATATGAATAACATGTGCACATATTAAAGAATTCTAAAGAAGTTCTTGGTTTACCTGATAACAGACATGTAAATTTTAAAATACATTAAATTTTCACTTCCACAAATAACTGGTCTCCCAGTGGAGCATTCAGTTCAGTCCAGTAGCTCAGTCATGTCTGCCTCTGAAACCCCATGGACTGCAGCACACTAGGCTTTTCTGTCCATCACCAATTCCCTGGACAAGCTCAAATTCATGTCCATGGAGTCGGTGATGCCATTCAGCCATCCCATCCTCTGTCATCCCTTTCTCCTCACACCATCAAGCTTTCCCAGCATCAGGGTCTTTCCAATGAGTCAGTTCTTTGCATCAGGTGGCCAAAGTACTCGAGTTTTATCTTCAGGACCAGTCCTTCCAAGAAATATTCAGTACTGATTTCTTTAGAAAAGATTGGTTGTATCTCTTTGCTCTCCAAGCGACTCTCAAAAGTCTCTCCAACATCACAGTTCAAAAACATCAATTCTTAGTCGCTCGGCTTTCTTTATAGTACAACTCTCACATCCATACATGACTACTGGAAGAACCATAGCTTTGACTAGATGGACCTTTTTTGGCAAAGTAATGTCTCTGCGTTTTAATATGCTATCTAGATTGGTCATAGCTTTTCTTCCAAGGAGCAAGTGTCTTTTAATTTCATGGCGGAAGTCACCGTCTTCAGTAATTTTGGAGTCCTAGAAAATAATATCTCTCACTGTTTCCATTTTTTCTCCATCAATTTGCCATCATGTGATGGAACCAGATGCCATGATCTTAGTTTTCTGAATGCTGAGTTTTAAGTCAACTTTTTCACTCTCCTCTTTCACTTTCATCAAGAGGCTCTTTAGTTCTTTGCTTTCTGCCATAAAAGTGGTGTCATCTGTGTATCTGAGGTTGTTGATATTTCTCCTGGCAATCTTGATTATACCTTGTGCTTCATCCACCCCAGCGTTTTGCATGATGTGCTCTGCATATAAGTTAAATAAGCAGGGTGACAGTGTGCAGCCTTGACATACTCCTTTCGAGAGTTGGAACCAGTCTGTTGTTTCATGTCCATTTCTATCTGTTGCTTTTTGACCTGCATACAGATTTTTCAGGAGGTAGGTCAGGTGGTCTGGTATTCTCATATCTTGAAGACTTTTCCACAGCTTGTTGTGATCCACACAGTCAAAGTCTTTGGCCTTGTCAATGAAGCAGAAGTGAATTTTTTTCAAGAACTCTCCTGCTTTTTTGACCATCCAAAGGATGTTGGCAATTTCATCTTGGGTTCCTCTGCCTCTTCTAAATCCAGGTTGAACATCTGGAAGATCACAGTTCACTTACTGTTGAAGCCTGGCTTGGAGAATTTTGAGCATTACTTTGCTAACGTGTGAGATGAGTGCAATTGTGTGGTAGTTATAACATTCTTTAGCATTGTCTTTCTTTGGGATTCAAATGAAAACTGGCATTTTCCAGTCCTGTGGCCACTGGTGAGTTTTTCAAGTTTGTTGGCATGAGGCCAGCACTTTCACAGTATTATCTGCTAAGGTTTGAAATAGCTCATCTGGAATTCCATCACTTCCACAAGCATTGTCTGTAGTGATGTCTCTTAAAGCCCACTTGACTTCACATTCCAGGATGTCTGGCTCTAGGTGAGTGATCACACCATCGTGGTTATATGGATCATGAAGATCTTTTCTATATAGTTCTGTTTAATCTTGCCACCTCTTCTTAGTATCTTAGTATCACCCTTCTGTTAGGTCCATACCATTTCTGTCCTTTATTAAGTCCATCTTTGCATGAAATGTTCCCTTAGTATCTCTAATTTTACTGAAGAGATCTCTACTCTTTCCCATTCTGTTGTTTCCTCTATTTCTTTGCATTGATCACTGAGGAAGGCTTTCTTATCTCTCCCTGCTATTCTTTGGAAGTCTGCATTCAGACTTATATCTTCCCTTTTCCCCTTTGCCTTTCACTTTTCTTCTTTTTTCAGCTCAGAGAAAGGCCTCCTCAGACAGCCATTTTGCCTTTTTGCATTTCTTTTTCTTGGGGATAGTCTTGATCCCTGTCTCCTGTACAATGTCATGAGCCTCTGTCCATAGTTCTTCAGGTACTCTGTCTATCAGATCTAAATCCTTGAATCTATTTGTAACTTCCATTGTAGGGACTTTGATTTAGGTCATACCTGAATGATCTGGTGGTTTTCCCTACTTTAATTTAAGTCTGAATTTGGCAATAAGGAGTCATGATCTGAGCCACAGTTAGCTCCCAGTCTTGTTTTTGCTGACTGTATAGAGCTTCTCCATCTTTGGCTGCAAAGAATGTAATCAATCTGATTTTGGTATTGACCACTGACTTAAGCCTCCTCCAGAGATTCCTGGACACTCATGGGCAAGTCTGGGGCGGTATCTTATGAGGTCACTGATCCTTTCTCCTGGGTCCTGGTGCATACAAGTTTTTGTTTGTCCCCTGCAAAAGTCTGTTTCCCCAGTCCTGTGAAAGTTCTGATGGCTCTTTGGTGGAGTGAATGGCTACCTCCTCCACGAGGGCTATGTCATGGCTCCTCCTCCACGAGGGCTTATGTCATACCCAGGTCTGCTGCACCCAGAGCCCTTGTGGCAGGACACTGCTGACCCATACCTCCACAGAAGACATTTAAGCACAGTTCTGGCTCACTCTTTGTGGGGGTCTCTGGGTTCTACTGTGCACAAGGTTTGTTTGAGCCCCCAAACATCTGTGGCAGGTAGGGACTTTGATTTTCAACATGATTTTGCCCCTCTTACCATCTTTCTGGGGCTCCTCCTTTGCCCTTGGACATGGGGTATATTTTTTGGTGGGATCCAACATTCTACTGTCAATGGTTGTTCAGCAGCAAATTGTAACTTTGGAGTTCTTACAGGAGCTCTGATTAAAATCTGGGGTGACCAGCTGTATCTTCACTGCTACATGGAACAAGGTCATGCTTTAGCCACAGTCACCCTCTGGACTGGGCTGACACCACCACCAGCTAACCATCTATTCTCCACTGCCCCACAGCAGTTCCCAGTAGCCATGCATGGTGTTCCACCAAGAGAGGCCAGTTAGCTCTCTCTAAATGGAGCCTTAGGGTTTTTTCATTCTGTATTCACCTTGTAAAAGGAACCCTTAGCAAGTAATCTATTCTTGGTAAGATTAGATGACTAAAAAAATCTTGGAAAAATTCATACTTACAATTAGAGATTCTATTGAAATGTCATGGGATTCATGTAAAAATATTTTGTGTATACCATATGAAAACACAATATTGAAGATAGGTGTTTAGATAGACACATAGACAGGTAAAAAATCTCTGTTCTTTTCTCAAGAAATTCTCTGGCCAGCAGATACATCATTACATTATCTTTTGTCTTTCCCCCTTTCCCTGTCCACAAATAGAATCTAAAGTTGCTCTTCCTTCCTAAATAATTCAGTGCTATCTTTCAGATTGCATATGCCTTGAAGCAAAACAAAAGCTGTCTAGTTACTTGCAAACCCAGTGTTCTAGGAATGCTTTCAATTGATTATGTATTGTTTCCTGAGTATCTCAAGGGTGGTATTACCTCCAAACATATTCTTTTATTCTGGGGGTGAAGTCAAAGAGTAGTTGCAAATTTCAATGCTAAGGAAAATGAGATTTTTCTCTTTATGTATACTCAGTGCATCACATTTTCTGAAGAAGTTTGAATTGGATACATTATACAATTGTATATAGGTTGTGAGGGGAGCACATTTAACTGCTTGTGGGGTTGAGATAGTTTCCCAACAAAGGATGTGACAATTGCATTGCAACTCACTATTTTACCTCTTCTACTGGGTTATGTAAAGATTTTAAGGTATTATCCATGTTTTATTGTTTTGTGTATCACATACTATCATAGCACGTGCAAAAAGAAATGCTACAACATTTGTGGAATGCTACAACATTTGTGGGAAAAGAAAGAAAATGACAGAAATAACTACTCTTCATGGTCTCTTTTCAGGTGTCTGGTTGAATTTGATAGTTTGCTATTTAATTAGGAAAGTTACTTAATTTATAAGGAAGCCCCAGTGGCTCAGAAGGTAAGGAATCTTCTTGTAATGCAGGAGATCTGGGTATAATCCCAGGGTCAGGAAGATCTCTGGAGAAGGGAATGGCAACTCACTCCAGTATTCTTGCCTGGAGAATTCCTTGCACAGAGGAGCCTGGTGGTCTACAATCCATGGGGTAGCAAAGAGTTGGACATGCCTGAGCAACTAACACTTTCATTTTCATTTAACTTATAAGATGTACAGTTGAGAGCATCTCAGTGCAGGATTAGAAGATGACTCTTCATAGGCCTCTGGTGCTTCTTCATTTCTAATGGGGAAGGCATTGTATTAGTTATCTCTTGTTCTGTGTAATCAATTTTCATAGATTTTGCAGCTGAAAAAAAAACATACATTTATTATTGCTAATTTTCTGTGGATTGGAAATCCAGGCACAGTCTGAGTCCTCTGCTCAGTTTCACAAGTCTGCTATCAAGGTGTCAGCCAGGTCACTTTCCTGGAGTTTCAGCTGGGGAATAAACTATTTCATAGCATATTCATGTTGCTGTCTAATTTCATTTTCCTATAGCTGTATGAATGAGGGCCCTGGCTTCTTTGGAGATGTAGGTTAGAAGCTCTCTTCATATCCTAAGGGACATTGAGTTATTTGTCACATGTTTTGCTCTATCATCTGTAACATGAATATTTGTTTCTTTAAGACAGGCAGAAAAGTTTTTCTCTGGAGTATATTATCAAGATTGAGTCATAAACACAATATATCATGTATAATATAGCTTAAACCATACCATAATGTATAATATAATATAATGGGGCAGGGGAAGAGGCTAAAGAGCAGAGAAAAAAATTTATGTTTAAATTTTTCTTGTCTTTTCATAAAATATGAATTTTATTTCACAAGTTGTTTGAGTTCTTTATATATTTTGGATATTAACCATTTATCAGATATGTGATTCACAAATACTATTTCCCATTCAGTAAGTTGCCTTTTTATTTTGTTGATGGTTTCTTTGCTAGACAGAAGCATTTTAATTAAATGTAATCCCATTTTCTTATTATTATTTTTGTTGTTGTTTTTGTTGTTGCTTTTGCTTTTGGGAGAGATTAAAAAAAAAAAAAAATTGCCAAGACCAACATCAAGGAGCTTATTGCCTATGTTTTCTTCTAGGAACTTTATGGTTTCAATGAAAAACAACAGTGAAATTCTGATAGGTATTTCATTGACTCTGTAGATTGTTTTGGGAGGTATGAACATTTTAACCTAACAATATAATTTAAAATATGTTTTTAAATATGACCCTTTAAAAGATACTTGAATAGCAAGCAGCCCTGAAAGATAGACTCATGTCTCTCTCAAAGACAGTGGACAGATTTATTTTCCAAACAAGATAATAAAGACAGTTCATCCCTCCATGGCAATTATTAGGCAGAATTGCTTTAACTTCTGCAAAGATGGTAATCTCTTGAAGGTAGTGCTCCTTAGCTGTGATATAGATTCACTCTATGCATAATATGATTTAGGCCACTCTGCATTTTAGCCATGGGATTGGACTCCTATATCAGGGTTCAAGAAGGCAATCCTTGGCCTTAGTGATTTTTTTAGGACTCACAGGACTTAGAAGTTGCTGTAATGATGACTGTAGTTTATTATAATTAAAGGAGGAGAAGGCAATGACAGAGGATAAGAGGGCTGGATGGCATCACCATCTCAATGGACAGGAGTTTTAGCAAACTCTGGGTGAAAGCAAAACACAGGGGAGCCTGGAGTGCTGCAGTCCATGGAGTCACAAAGAGCTGGACATAACTTAGTGACTGAACAAAAACAAGAGTTAAAGTTTGCACAATAGAAACAGCAAAAGGAAAACACACAAAAGGCAAAGCCTAAAGGGAGCCAGGAGTAACCTTACAGACTCAAGGTCAAGAGGAAAACAGGCTTGCCCTTCCCAGAGAAGTTGCAGAGAACACACAATTCTCCAGCAATTATGAATAAGAAAAGAGTGCATACAAAGTGCAGCCAACCAGAGACGCTTACCTGAGCGTGGATGTGGAGAAGTAAGCTAGGGGTTAGTCACTGGGATGTACAGTGCTTAGGTGACGGCCTTAAGCTCCAGGCCCTTGGATAGAAACCATGTGCTCATGTAAATCATATTGTCATGCTTGATGATACAAGAGCATGGCAACTCACTCCAATATTCTTGCCTAGAGAATCCCATGGACAGAGAAGCCTAGAGGGTTACTGTCCATAGGGTTGCAAAGAGTCAGACACGACTCAAGTGATTCAGCACAGTACAGAATGTCTTAAGTTTTCAAATGTACAAAGCATTCATTAGATCATGGCAACAGTTGAATTTTCCCTTAAGGCAGCCATATATCCTGAAAGTACTTTTTCTCCATGGGAATGTACAGGGTTTGAACAATCTAGGACTGATAAATTGCTCCTTTCCTGCACAAGGGGCAAATGAAGCAAATATTAACATGAACCTCCCAGTGTCTGTTATGCCCTGATTAAGAGAGTTTTTTGCCTCAGAGCAGGAGTCTAACACTTACTATATTAACTGGAAATAAAAATATTTATATATGAGAATATCTCAACACATGTTACTTTAATAGATATATCTTAAATACTTTTTTTGAATGAAGACTTTTTCAATTAACTTACATTTTGAATGATGGTTCAATTCATGAAGGAAAACTACTTGAGTAAAAAGGTCAAATCTGCACACAAGATGGATAGATTTGAGTATTCCTGCTACATTGTAGCTGCTACAGTCTAATCTGTTATTTTGCAAGAAAGGAAAAAGTTAGGACCTTCTAAGGTTCTTGACGTTCAATTGTACAATCCTGAGTACAGTGTAGCTTCCTGAGTACAGTGTAGCTTCTATTGCATAATGGATTGCCTGGAAAAATATCAATAACCTCAGATATGCAGATGACACCACCCTTATGGCAGAAAGTGAAGAAGAACTAAAGAGCCTTTTTAATGAAAGTGAAATAGGAGACTGAAAAGGTTGGCTTAAAGCTCAATGTTCAGAAAACTAAGATCATGGCATCCAATCTCATCACTTCATGGCAGATAGATGAGGAAACAGTGGAAACAGTGTCAGATTTTATTTTTCTGGGTTGCAAAATCACTGCAGATGGTGATTGCAGCAATGAAATTAAAAGACACTCCTTGGAAGGGAAGTTATGACCAACCTAGATAGCATATTCAGAGAAGGCACTAAAGTACTCTTGCCTGGAAAATCCCATGGACAGAGGAGCCTGGAAGGCTGCAGTCCATGGGGTCACTGAGGGTCAGACACGACTGAGCAACTTCATTTTCACTGTTTACTTTCATGCATTGGAGAAGGAAATGGCAACCCACTCCAGTGTTCTTGCTTGGAGAATCCCAGGGATGGGGGAGCCTAGTGGGCTGCTGTCTGTGGGGTCGCACAGAGACGGATACTACTAAAACGACTTAGCAGCAGCAGCAGCAGCAGACAACATATTAAAAAACAGAGACATTACTTTGCCAACAAAGGTCCATCTAGACAAACCATGGTTTTTCCAGTGGTCATGTATGGATGTGAGAGTTGGACTGTGAAGAAAGCTGAGCGCCGAAGAATTGATGCTTTTGAACTATGGTGTTGAAGAAGACTCTTGAGAGTTCCTTGGATCCAAGCAGTCCATCCTTAAGGAGCAGTTTTGGGTGTCCAGTGGAAGGAATGATGTTGAAGCTGAAACTCCAGTACTTGGCCACCTGATGTGAACATCTGACTCATTGGAAAAGACCTTGATTCTGGGAAAGATTGAAGGCAGTAGGAGAAGTGGACAACAGAGGTTGAGATGGTTGGATGGCATCATTAACTCAATGGACATGGGTTTGGGTGGACTCCAGGAGTTGGTGATGGACAGAGAGGCCTGTTGTGCTGCTGTTCATGCGGTCGGAAAGAGTCGGACATGACTGAGAGACTAAACTGAACTGAACTGAAGTCTATCTAACTATTCTGTAGCTATTTTTGTAGATGTTTGTATTGCAAATAACCTGCAAAAGTATAATGAGATCCTCCAGAGCACAACGCAGGCACACTTAATGACCATTTGAAATATTCCAAACACCTAAATTCAGCATCTTCTTCCTCTAAAAAACCCATGGAATGTGCGACTGTCTCCTGCTCCTCTTGTGTCACTCTGTAGAAATTAGAAATTGGTTGAGGTACCAGTGGATAAAAAAGTTCTGATACTTGGACTGCTGCTTTTGTTTTTTGAAATAAACTTTCCTTAATCTCCAACCCAGGAATTCTGTATATTCTTCAGCATCCTTAAAACTGTTTCACGCTTGTTAGATTTCAAGTAGATAATATCTTATACACTTCACAGTATATAGGTGGGCTCCCAAACAGGCAGCCTATCTCAACACATGAAGAATCTCAGCAGTTATCAGTGGAATTCAAATTTCATAAAGCAGATGACTTTTTACTTAAGCCTAAGTGAATATATTTACATATTTAAAGGTAAAAAATATCAGTCTCAAGAGGTGGGGAGTGAAAGTTTATCAGAAATAAAACATTTTAAAAACCCACTTTGGGCTATCAGTGAGCTACATCCAAATAGACATGAAGAGGAGATTAGAGTCCTTAAGACTGGTTTTTAGGCTATTTTATTTCATGGACTGGCTGACACAGTCTGTCCAATGGCTACCTAAAGCCTTCATAGCCATCTTCCCCTTACTTTGTTCTTGTAAAGAGCCTGCACATCTTGCAGATAGGTGTCATCCTGTCACTTTTCTAGTAAAGGGATCCTTTATTGTAAATATATATATATATATATATATAAAATCTCATTAAAAATATTTTACCATTAATACTTCCTTGATTTTTGTATATATAGAAAAAGAAATGAATCATATTATGATGATTTGAAGATTTACATATCTAGGGTGAAAGAGTAGGGAATAAAGGCCTATTCTGCTATTGCTACCTTTGAGCATCTCTTACAGAAGAAAATAAGATCCAAAGGAAACCATGATGCACAAGAAAAAATAAACTAAATTATGGAGAGAGAAAGTTTTTCTATTTTTATTTAACCCTTTATAAAATCTGCTGCTGCGAAGTCGCTTCAGTCATGTCCGACTCTGTGCGACCCCATAGACGGCAGTCCATCAGGCTCCCCTGTCCCTGGGATTCTCCAGGCAAGAATACTGGAGTGGGTTGCCATTTCCTTCTCCAATGCTTTTAAGTGAAAATTGAAGTGAAGTTGCTCAGTCGTGTCCGACTCTTGGCGACCTCGTGGACTGCAGCCTACCAGGCTCCTCCATCCATGGGATTTTCCAGGCAAGAGTACTAGAGTAGCCCATTTTCAGACACATTCAAACTCAAGTCCACAAAAAGTACACACTAAATAAAAAGCCAAAACAATATTAAACAATTATTTGAGTAAACTTAGTAAGAAAATATGTTCTAAGATCTTTAAAATTTTCACTTCTCCAAAGATTATTACTAGCTTGCATTACTGGACCTTGATTTGTGATTCCCAAACTGGGCTCTCCTGGTGTGCAAATCTTAGTTTTTTAACCATATAGCCAGGAGTGTGATTTTTACTTGCCTTCTTACCTGCGTAAATTTCTCTTGTGGAAAAAATTGCTGGTCAGATAATATAGTATCTGGTCCATTTCACATTTTTATATATTATTTTGTAATAATTAATACATGTATTATTTTTCTAGCAGTGTAAGTGGAGAGTGAAAAGGTTGGCTTAAAGCTCAACATTCAGAAAACAAAGATCATGGCATCTGGTCCCATCACTGCATGGGAAATAGATGGGGAAACAGTGGAAACAGTGTCAGACTTTGTTTTTCTGGGCTCCAAAATCACTGCAGATGGTGACTGCAGTCATGAAATTAAAAGACGCTTACTCCTTGGAAGGAAAGTTATGACCAACCTAGATAACATATTCAAAAGCAGAGACATTACTTTACCAACAAAGGTTCGCCTAGTCAAGGCTATGGTCTTTCCTGTGGTCATGTATGGATGTGAGAGCTGGACTGTGAAGAAAGCTGAGCGCCGAAGAATTGATGCTTTTGAACTGTGGTATTGGAGAAGACTCTTGAGAGTCCCTTGGACTGCAAGGAGATCCAACCAGTCCATTCTGAAGGAGATCAGCCCTGGGATTTCTTTGGAAGGAATGATGCTAAAGCTGAAACTCCAGTATTTTGGCCCCCTCATGCGAAAAGTTGACTCATTGGAGAAGACTCTGATGCTGGGAGGGATTGAGGGCAGGAGGAGAAGGGGACGACAGAGGATGAGATGGCTGGATGGCATCACTGACTCGATGGGTATGAGTCTGGGTGACCTCCGGGAGCTGGTGATGGACAGGGAGGCCTGGCGTGCTGTGGTTCATGGGGTCGCAAAGAGTCGGACACGACTGAGCGACTGATCTGATCTGATAATAAAATACCATAGACTAGGTGGCTTAAACAAGGAAAATTTATTTTCTCACCATCCAAAGGCTAGAAGCTCAAGATGTCCACAGTTTTGGTTTCTTCTGTGTTCTCTTTTCTTGGCTTGCAGATGGCCACTTTCTTGCTGTTTTCTCACATGAAAATTTTCTGTGCATAAGTGCCCTGAAGTCTTTTCTCCTTTTAAGAAAACCAGTGATATTAGATTAGGTCCCATCCTAATAACCTCACTCTAACTTAATCACCTGGTTAAAGACTGTCTCCTAATACAGTCATACTCTGAGTTATGGGGAATTGGGGTTTCAAGATATGAACTAGAGGGGATAAATTTTGGCCTAAAAATTCAATTTTTTACTCTAATTCAAACTCATATAGAGATAGTTGCTGTTTCATTTTCCTTAGGTCTTATCAACTCTGAATAAATGAAAAGGTGACATAATGCCCCAAAAGTTGAAGTCCAAAACACAAAGTATGATGAATTCATCAAGATGCTACCCATATTGTGAGTCCTTGGTGTTTAATCAGCAAGCCAGAATGTCCTTAAAAGCACCCATATTGCTCTACTCCTTCTATTAAAACTCCAATAAACAGATTTTTAAAAAGCATATAAAAGTTCCAAGCTATGGTGTGCCTTTGAGCGAGAAGTCCTATTCCAATCACCCTATACAAACAAAGCAATTAACTCTCTACAATTTTGTTTCTCCTAGTTTCAAATTAGGTTCATTTACATTTTGTGTTCCACTAATGTGCACTTATTTCAGTCCTTTGCATAGTTCAGCAGCAATGGATAGAAGCAGTACAGTAATACATAAACTAGCTTATACAATCATTTTTATTTTTGTAGGACATGGTGTGACCACTAAATGAGACATAGTTGGTAGTTAGACTTCATCAGGCAATATTTATTTCTTTTGTCTGCTTGAATACTCCCTTTTATCTGACATAAATAAGCATTCTATACATAAAATCCCTTTCTCTGACAATTCTATAGGTCACATGAAATCTGAAGAGAAAGAAAAATATTCAATAAAAATTTATTGTAAAAGTAGCTCAATCCTGATGGTATTAAAAAAATACTGAATTTACAGCTATCAATACTCAGTTTAAATTGTAGCAAACATCACAGGAGGAGGTTGCTTTTCTTAAGTTCTTAATACCAGTTAAAGGGATTTTAGATGAAAAAATGTAGACCTATGGGCTGAATTTCTGAAGTCTCTTAGTAGTTAGTCAAGATGTCAAAAAATGAGTTATGAACTTATAACTTTGTATATGGCTTCAGTTTTATTTCTAAGATTTAGGTATAAATTCAGCAGCCTTGAGAATATGTCGACCAATTTGCATAAAATTAAAGAAGCACACACATAAATACTATGAAAATATTGGGTGTAAATCTGTTTGAAAATGGCCCCAAACAAAATGAATTAACCCTGAACTCTTTTTTATTACCTTCTAGTCACTTGGCATGAATCCTGCATTCCTCTACATCTACAGCTGTGTTTCCCTGGTGGCTCAGATGTTAAAGAATCTACCTGCATGCAGGAGACCTGGGTTCAATCCCTGGGTTGGAAGCTCCCCTGGAGGAGGGCATGCAACCCACTGCAGTATTCTTTCCTGGAGAATCTCACAGACATAGGAGCCTGGTGGTCTACAGTCTGTGAGGTCACAAAGAGTCAGACAAGACTAAATGACTAAGTACACTCAGCTATATTTAGTGCAAGATGTTTCTGTTGTTTCATGAAGAAGCAGGAGATCCTTAAACATAAACACATTCCATACAGACCTTGAACTAAGAATCAAACAACACTAGTTTTACTCCTATTTCTGTCATTTACCTAGTCTGAGACCTTTATCAAACGAAAAATTAACAACAACAATAACAACAAAAGGGAGAAATAAACCAAAGAATCTGGATCTTAATTGCCTCACTTGTGAAGTGAATAATATACTAAGATCTTATTCCAAACATCCCTCTCTAATTCAAAATCTTCAGTCATAATAGAGATACAACAAGTACTCATTTACCATATTCCATGGCCCATTATTATAATCCGTGTGAGACAGGAAGGGGACAGGGCACAGCCTTTGGAAGAATGATACAGCCTAAGGACAAGACATAAACTAATTAGAACCGTTTGGTTCTAATTTGAGTCAATCCCCGTTATAACACATCAGCACACCAAATGACACAGCAACTGGTGCCATGGCAGTTCCAAGGCTGAGCATAAAGGTCAAAAAGTGGACAGTGGCCCAATTACTGGAAATTCCCATTCTTTTTTCAAAATAGCTAGAATATTCCTCACACTGATTAATCTATGAAATTCCTCTCCCTTATAGAAACTGACAACCCCACACCCTGTGTCTCTCTTGTCTTCCAAGATGCCCCACACTCTGTTGGTTGAGTTATTTACTCCCTGAAAAAACCTACTTTCACTTTACTATGGCTTGCTCTTGAATACTTCCCGGCACAAAACCAAGAACCCACAGTTGGCCATTGTCCCAGGGACTCTGGAGTGACCTCTCATGCCCTGCTCTCTTTCCTGCAACACCTTCTTTGAATAAACACTAAAGAACTTTAGCTTGTCATACATAATGAAGTCCCAGTGTGCGGACAGGCTTTTACTCATATGGTTCAAGATTTTCAATGGAAGGAATATTAACAAGATGTCACCACTACTAATGGAACCAGTGGTGGATGGTGAAGTGCTAGGGCCTGATAGTTGTATAAAGGAGTTAACAGTTTTCATACTGAAGCAACAAGATCAAATAGCGTGGCTCTTCCACTGAGAACTACAACAATGACAAACACTATTCCTGTTAGAAAAGCCTTCCAGGGACTTGCCTGGTGGTCCAGTGGCTAAGACTCTGAGCTCCCTATGTAGGAGCTAGTTGGATCACTGGTCAGGAAACAATATCCCACATGCCTCAACTAAAGGTCCAACATACCACAAGGAATATTGAAGATCCTATGTGCTACAACTAAGACCCAGCACAGCCAGAATAAAGAAATAAATAAAAATAACAAAAAACCTTCTGGAGGGGAGAAGACTTAGAAAGAAATAAGCTGAATTATTTTATTTTCCTACTCTCCAGGCTCCTCCCAGAGCATTTCATCGGTTGAACTTCAATTTTAAGTAAGTTGCAAACAGTGCCCTGCTGGTGTCGTTTATAGGGATTAATTGCTCAATGTGAAGTCAGAGTTTGAAATGTAAATAATAAATCTGGGTGGGAGAAAATTAGTGAGCAAAATGATGAAACACTTGTATACTTGACACAATCATCAGATCAGATCAGATCAGATCAGTCGCTCAGTCGTGTCCAACTCCTTGCGACCCCATGAACCGCAGCAGGCCAGGCCTCCCTGTCCATCACCAGCTCTCGGGGGTCACTCAGACTCACATTCATCGAGTCAGTGATGCCATCCAGCCATCTCATCCTCTGTCGTTCCCTTTTCCTCCTGCCTCCAATCCCTCCCAGCATCAGAGTCTTCTCCAATGAGTCAACTCTTCGCATGAGGTGGCCAAAATACTGGAGTTTCAGCTTTAGCATCATTCCTTCCAAAGAAATTCCAGGCCGGATCTCCTTCAGAATGGACCGGTGGGATCTCCTTGCAGTCCAAGGGACTCTCAAGAGTCTTCTCCAACACCACAGTTCAAAAGCATCAATTCTTCGGCTCTCAGCCTTCTTCACAGTCCAGCTCTCACATCCATACACGACCACAGGAAAGACCATAGCCTTGACACAATCATAGTCCTTGTAAATCCCACTCTGTCTATTTCACACCTACGTCATGCATCTTAATTTGGCTGATGGCTCTATACAATCAGCAAAAACAAGACCAGGAGATGACTGTGGCTCGGACCATGAACTCCTTATTGCCAAATTCAGACGTAAATTGAAGAAAGTAGGGAAAACCACTATACCATTCAGGTATGACCTAAATCAAATCCCTTATGATTATACAATGGAAGTGAGAAATAGATTTAAGGGCCTAGATCTGATAGATAGAGTGCCTGATGAACTATGGAATGAGGTTCGTGACATTGTACAGGAGATAGGGATCAAGACCATCCCCATGGAAAAGAAATGCAAAAAAGCAAAATAGCTGTCTGGGGAGGTCTTGCAAATAGCTGGGAAAAGAAGAGAAGTGAAAAGCAAAGGAGAAAAGGAAAGATATAAACATCTGAATGCAGAGTTCCAAAGAATAGCAAGAAGAGATAAGAAAGCCTTCTTCAGCGATCAATGCAAAGAAATAGAGGAAAACAACAGAATGGGAAAGACTAAGGATCTATTCAAGAAAATCAGAGATATCAAAGGAACATTTCATGCAAAAATGGGCTCAATAAAGGACAGAAATGGAATGGACCTAACGGAAGCAGAAGATATTAAGAAGAGGTGGCAAGAATACACAGAAGAACTGTACAAAAAAGAGCTTCACGACCCAGATAATCATGAAGGTGTGATCACTGACCTAGAGCCAGACATCCTGGAATGTGAAGTCAAGTGGGTGTTAGAAAGCATCACTATGAACAAAGCTAGTGGAGGTGATGGAATTCCAGTGGAGCTATTCCAAATCCTGAAAGATGATGCTGTGAAAGTGCTGCACTCAATATGCCAGCAAATTTGGAAAACTCAGCAGTGGCCACAGGATTGGAAAAGGTCAGTTTTCATCCCAATCCCAAAGAAAGGCAATGCCAAAGAATGCTCAAGCTACCGCACAATTGCACTCATCTCACATGCTAGTAAAGTAATGCTCAAAATTCTCCAAGCCAGGCTTCAGCAATATGTGAACCGTGACTTCCTGATGTTCAAGCTGAATTTAGAAAAGGCAGAGGAACCAGAGATCAAATTGCCAACATCCGCTGGATCATGGAAAAAGCAAGAGAGTTCCAGAAAAACATCTATTTCTGCTTTATTGACTATGCCAAAGCCTTTGACTGTGTAGATCACAATAAACTGTTGAAAATTCTGAGAGAGATGGGAATACCAGACCACCTGATCTGCCTCTTGAGAAATCTGTATGCAGGTCAGGAAGCAACAGTTAGAACTGGACATGGAACAACAGACTGGTTCCAAATAGGAAAAGGAGTACATCAAGGCTGTATATTGTCACCATGTTTATTTAACTTATATGCAGAGTACATCATGAGAAATGCTGGACTGGAGGAAACACAAGCTGGAATCAAGATTTCTGGGAGAAATATCAATAATCTCAGATATGCAGATGATAGCACCCTTATGGCAGAAAGTGAAGAGGAACTCAAAAGCCTCTTGATGAAAGTGAAAGTGGAGAGTGAAAAGGTTGGCTTAAAGCTCAACATTCAGAAAACGAAGATCATGGCATCTGGTCCCATCACTACATGGGAAATAGATGGAGAAACAGTGGAAACAGTGTTAGACTTTATTTTTCTGGGCTCCAAAATCACTGCAGATGGTGACTGCAGCCATGAAATTAAAAGATGCTTACTCCTTGGAAGGAAAGTTATGACCAACCTAGATAGCATATTCAAGAGCAGAGACATCACTTTGCCAACAGAGGTTCGCCTAGTCAAGGCTATGGTCTTTCCTGTGGTCATAAATGGATGTGAGAGCTGGACTGTGAAGATGGCTGAGCGCTGAAGAATTGATGCTTTTGAACTGTGGTGTTGGAGAAGACTCTTGAGAGTCCCTTGGACTGCAAGGAGATCCAACCAGTCCATTCTGAAGGAGATCAGCCCTGGGATTTCTTTGGAAGGAATGATGCTAAAGCTGAAACTCCACTATTTTGGCCACCTCCTGCGAAGTATTGACTCATTGGAGAAGACTCTGATGCTGGGAGGGATTGGGGGCAGGAGGAGAAGGGAACGACAGAGGATGAGGTGGCTGGATGGCATCACTGACTCAATGGATGTGAATCTGAGTGACCTCCGAGAGCTGGTGATGGATAGGGAGTCCTGGCCTGCTGCGGTTCATGGGGTCGCAAGGAGTCGGACATGACTGAGCGACTGATCTGATCTGATCTGAATTGTAAAAACCCAGAGAAGGCAATGGCACCCCACTCCGGTACTCTTTCCTTGAAAATCCCATTGATGGAAAAGCCTGGAGTCCATGGGGTTGCTAAGAGTCAGACATGACTGAGCGACTTAAGTTTCACTTTTCACTTTCATGCATTGGAGAAGGAAATGGCAACCTGCTCCAGTGTCCTTGCCTGGAGAATCCCAGGGGTTGGGGACCTTGGTGGGCTGCCGTCTATAGGGTCGCACAGAGTCGGACACGACTGAAGCGACTTAGCAGCAGCAGCAGCAATCCTAAAAACCACAGTAAACAGAAGCATTTAAAGTATGACAACCAACTTCAAGTGATCCCTTATTGCTGAAGTAAATCATACTATACTTTTTTAATCCATCAATTCTTCTGTACTCCTAGGAGTCTTTTCCATATTTTCTTTCTTTTTACATGATCAGTACTTCATCTCTCATCCTCACTCTTATCTGATGACTTTGCTTCATACTTCAGTGAAAAAGGTTACAGTAATCAGAACAGAATTTCTACAGACTTCTATCACATCCTTCTGTCTTACAGTATTTTTATCCACGTACTTCATCTTTCACCAGAACTTGAGTAAACCAACATACAGCCAGTCGGTCTTTCTTCATAGGGATCAGATCCCATCTAATTTTATATACTCAGAAACATTTCTCCAGAGTTTCTTCCCTCTTTCTTAAACATTGTCAACATTTACTTCCCAGAACAGCATTGCCATCAACCTATAAAATGCTATATTTCTTCAATAATTATGTGACCTTTCAGTAACATTGGCTATACTCATTCACTCTATGTGTAGAAAAGAATTGAAACTTGTCCAAAAAAGATATCTGACCTTTGACCCTTGCTCCTGAGAAATAGATCTAAAGGATTTAAATTTCCTGTGAACAATGTCTTTGTTATTCTTGATGGGCCTCTGGGACCACACCTGATAATTTATGCTAACAAGGTGATTACTGGTGGGCTCATGATATCAGCTCAATCTCCAGGGAATGGGAGTTTGGAGACTAAAATCAACCATGTGGAAAATCAAACAATCAATCATTCCTACTACAATGATTCCTCAATAAAAAAGCCTTGGACACGGAAGCTTAATGTCCTTAATGAACTTCCTCAGTTGGAAATACAGATTGTCAGACATCTATGCTAGAAGAGTAATATGTCCTGAGGACCACAGACCACAGAAATTTCATATTTGGAACCCTTTTGGAAACTGTCAATTTGTTTCTTCTCTTAGCTAATTTTTATAACTGTGAGTGAAATTCAATGAGTTCTGTGAATCTATCTAGTGAATTATCATATCTGTGGGTGTTTTTTGGAACCCTCTGAACCTATGATTAGTGTCAGTCTTGAGGACAGTCTTTGATGTATGTTCCCTCAGGCCCTGGGTATACCTTTTTGACAATACGTTCTTTACTTTACACCCAGGACACTGTAATTTAATAATTTTCTTCCTACTTCCATTGCTAATTTAGTCACAGTCTCCTTTTCAGCTTTTTTCTCCTCCCCCTTTGATTTTAATATTGTAGTGCTCTAGGACTAAATTTTCCTCTTTCTTACATTTAATTGATATTAACTTTATTCTGCTCTGATCTAGTCTCAAAACCTTTAATACCATCACTTTGCCAAGGTATCAAATTTTTATATCCTCTCTTCTCAACCTAGACTAATATATCCAATGCTTAGCTAACACATCCACCTAGACATCCGGTAGATTTCCTTGTCCATATGAACACCAGATTTCTTCATCTCTACCTGTGCTCCAGCCCCTCAGTGAGATTGTGTGCCTCTAACTGGGACTTGAATCCACATGCTAAGACTGGAACTCAGCCTAAACCCAGATTGGGACTTGAGCCCAAGGTCTTTCAATTAGAGTCACTCACCTTGTGTATGGACTTACTGAGGCTCATGTTCTTTATGTCTCAGTGCAGAAGGGATTTAGCAAGAGGAAAAGTGATAGGCAAGAAGTAGATTTATAATAATATAGGAAGCTTGAAATGGATGCAAGCAGGCAAACAAGGGTGCTTTGCCACAGGAATTAAGTAGTCTAAAATTTTTATAATAAAAGGAAAGTGGAAAAGGGAGGAAAGATGGCCTTCTTCTTCATTCTTTGAGTTGACATCAGGCTTACACCACAAGTTCCTCCTTCGTATTGGGCAAGAGAGTATTTGACCCTGTGATGTTAAACTAGGACTGTTCTAGTCATTATGTAAATTAGCAGAAAGGTAGTAATGAATACTAAAATATGTTGAATCATCTCAGGTTTCCATATAATGAGGGTCTCCTGCTTTGGAATGTCACCTTTCCCTTAAATTTCTGTCCTTTGTCCTAAGGATCATTATCTTGCTGAACTCAACAGCAGAAGGCAGATGTCATTCTTTTTCTTTCATATAATGACTTGGGTATATCTCATATTTTTGTTTATGGCTTTATAGTTAAGTAAACCTGCTTTGTTCCATGATGTTCCAATATCTTTCTTGAGCTATCATTAATTTACTGTGGTCTCCTAAAGTTCCAGAGGTTTTCCTCTCTATCTGTAATTCCCTACTGGGACTTCTACAACTACCTGTAGAGCTACCCTTTTCTATCCCTATCATCAAAATATTTACCTGTGATCTTCATCTAAGTGAATGGTAAGTCAACTTTTGAGTTACTCCAGGCAAACATATGGGGTATGGACTTATACTCAAATTTTCTCATTATTTCCTGTGAAAACCATCAGGGAAGACTTTAGCTGCAAAATATATTAAGGATCAAAGTGTTTTTTTGATTGTTTGTTTGTTGTTTTTTAACTACTTTCAATACTACTAAATTCATCATTTATCTCCTTAAATTACTGTAAAAACATTCTATTTCCACTGATACTTTCCTTGAATACATATCGTCTAAGCTCATGACTAGAGCCACATTCTCTTAAAAGACAAATCAGACCATGTCCCTCCTTTGCTCTAAATTCACCAATAGCCTCCCATTTCATCAAGGGAAAAATCGAAGTCCTGGCAAAGACCAACAAGCTGCTGCAAGGTGTGCTTCAATATGTGCTCTCAGATTTCATAAGCAACTAACACTTCCAGTCATGCTGTCCACCATGTTGTAGTACATACTTAACACAATGGGTATACTTTTGCTTTAGCTGCTACACATTGCCAAGACATCCTTCACTTTGATGTTTAGGAGTTTTATTCATTGTTTGATTTTAGTTTTTTCCTCAAATGTCTACTTTTTTACAGCTGAAACTCCAGTACTTTGGCCACCTCATGCGAAGAGTTGACTCATTGGAAAGGACTCTGATGCTGGGAGGGTTTGGGGGCAAGAGGAGAAGGGTACGACAGAGGATGAGATGGCTGGATGGCATCACTGACTCGATGGATGTGAGTCTGAGTGACCTCCGGGAGTTGGTGATGGACAGGGAGGCCTGGCGTGCTGCGATTCATGGGGTCGCAAAGAGTCGGACCTGACTGAGTGACTGAACTGAACTGAACTGAAATTTTACAATCTACTTTAAAATTTGCCTTACCTCAATGCTAGTAGCATTCCCTTATCATTGGCAACATTTTCAGCTTTTTCTTTCATAAAGTACTTATCTTTGAAAATATTATAAAATTTATTTATATTTGTAGTTTATTCTATGTACTGATGGCTCAGATGAAAAGAATCTGACTACATGTAGGTAAAGAATCTGACTACATGTAGGAGACCCACAGGAAAAGTGGTCATGTATGGATGTGAGAGTTGGAATATAATGAAAGCTGAGCACAGAAGAAGTGATGCTTTTGAACTATGGTGTTGGATAAGACTCTTGAGAGTCCCTTGGACTGCATGGAGATCCAACCAGTTCATCCTAAAGGAGATCAGTCCTGGGTGTTAATTGGACTGATATTTAAGCTGAAACTCCAATACTTTGGCCACCTGATGTGAAGAGCTGACTCATTGGAAAATACCCTGATGCTGGTAAAGATTGAGGGCAAGAGGAGAAGGAGACGACAGAGGATGAGATGGTTGTATGGCATCATCGACTCAGTGGACATGGGTTTGGGTGGACTCCAGGAGTTGGTGTTGGACAGGGAGGCCTGGCGTGCTGTGGTTCATGGGGTTGCAAAGAGTTGGACACGACTGAGCAACTGAACTGAACTGAACTGAACTGAACTGAAGGAGACCCAGGTTTGATCCTTGGGTTGGGAAGATCCCCTGGAGAAGGGAATAGCAACTCATTCCAGTATTCTTGCCTGGGAAATTCCATGCACAAAGGGGCCTTTACAGTCCATGGGGTAGCAAAGAGTCGGACATGACTGAGCGACTAATACACATACAGTTTATTCTGTGTATCTCCCATTAGAATTCTAGCTCAAGAAGTCAGTAACCTTGTCTAGTTAGCTTTTGTTCAATTCCATGTATAAATATGGCTTTCCCAGGTGGCACTAGTGGTAAAGAACACGACTGTCAATGCTAGAGACTTAAGAGATGCATGTTTGATCCCTGGGTTGGGAAGATATGGAGGATGAAATGGCAACCTGCTCCAGTATTCTTCACTGGGATAATCCCACTGGACAGAGGAGCCTGGCAGGCAACAGTCCAGGGTCACAAAAAGCTGGACACCATTGAAGACACTTAGCATGTATAAATATAACTAAAGTTAATGTTCTACTCTTTTCATGGCCACAGGCATGGAAATTCAAGACTGTTACTCACTGGCCTCTATTTTAGAATAACTGCTTGTCCCAACTCAATTCAAGGTTTAGTGTAAAGGTTAATATATCATAACTATTCAATTTCTGACTTCAGGTTTTTGGCTTTTTTCTTTCCTTTTTCTTTCTTCTTCTTTTTTAACATCCCATTAAAGTTTCAAATTATGAAAATAAATCTGTACTCTAAAATGTAAGAATACCTTTTTAGAAAGTCTAAATTTGTTTCCATTTATTTCTGCTCACAGATATATTTTAGCCTAATTTTATCACTTTCTCTCTTGAGAATTTACTTTTAAAAAGCAAGAAGAAAATAGAAAATTCCAACATGCTGAATTTTTCCTACATTTGCCTAACTTTGTTTGCTAGTAGATATGGCACAATTCACAAGTGTTTACCAATATTTGTGCTATCTTTCCTTTCCAGTTTATATAGAATGATTGCATATCCCATCTGTAGATGTTAAATGTATTCATGTGATTTTCCATTTTAATGAAAACTAAGTGGATTTTATTTAAGTCATCTAACAGTATGAGAACCATTGAATAATATTCTTGTCTCCTCTCCTACACTGAGTTAAGATGACATTACTCCCAATTTATGTGGTATGAAATGTGAATAAAGCTGCTTAAAACCACATGTGAAATTTGCTACAGTGATAAATGTTTATTCTGTTGAGCCACTGAGATTTTGACTTTTTACTTTTTTTGTAGCATAATTTAGTTTAACCTTATTGAAACAGTTGGGAACAATTTAATGATACATTTTTGCCAAGACTTAAAAAAACTTTCCCAGCTCTCCAGACTACATTAGGTATATCTTCACTCACATACTTTTAGACAAATGACAATAAATATATTTTAGATTCTTTCTTAAGTAGCACAAAGTATTTATTTCAGATGCTGTCCTAGCTAAGATTACAGTCTATCACATGTGACAGAAACTTCAAATAATAGTTTTAAAAGATTGCAAAGTATGATGCTTTCACAGAAGAGCTACAAGATAATTGAAATCTTGTATCAAGGCTTCCTGATACACTGTATAGAAGTTTTAACAATACTGTGTGCCTTCATAGTCCTCATTACTAGGAATCTTCTTATAAGCCCAAGTTTAGAGTATCATTATATATTGGTTTTTCCAGTGCGTTTATACTTACAACTTTTGTTTTATATTAATTAATAAAAATGCCTCTTTTTATTGCTAATATTCCAGATTGAACAACAAATTGTATGACTGCTTGCCCATTTGTTGTTCGATCATTCAGTTATGTCTGACTCTCGGCAATTGCATGGAATGTGACATGCCAAGCTTCCCTGTCCTTTACCATCTCCTGGAGTTTGCTCAAACTCACGTCCAGTGAGTTGATGATGCCACCCAACCATCTCATCCTCTGTTGCGCCCTTTGCTCCTGCCCTCAATCTTTACCAGTATCATAGTCTTTTCCAATGAATCAGCTCTTTGCATCAGCTGGCCAAAGAATCGGAGCTACACCTTTAACATCAGTCTTTCCAAAAAAATATTCAGGGTTGATTTCTTTTAGGATTGGCTGGTTTTATCTGCTTGCAGTCCAAGGAACTCTCAAGAATCTTCTCCAGCACCGCTGTTCAAAAGCATCAATTCTTCAGCACTCAGCCTTTTTTATTGTCCAATTCTCACATCTGTACATCAGATCAGATCAGATCAGTCACTCAGTCGTGTCAGACTCTTTGCGACCCCATGAATCGCAGCACGCCAGGCCTCCCTGTCTATCACCAACTCCTGGAGTTCACTTAGACTCACATCCATCGAGTCAGTGATGCCATCCAGCCATCTCATCATCTGTCGTCCCCTTCTCCTCCTGCCCCCAGTCCCTCCCAACATCAGAGTCTTCTCCAATGAGTAAACTCTCTGCATGAGGTGGCCAAAGTACTGGAGTTTCAGCCTTAGCATCATTCCTTCCAAAGAAATCCCAGGGCTGATCTCCTTCAGAATGGACTGGTTGGATCTCCTTGCAGTCCAAGGGACTCTCAAGAGTCTTCTCCAACACCACAGTTCAAAAGCATCAATTCTTCGGCACTCAGCCTTCTTCAAAGTCCAACTCTCACATCCATACATGACCACAGGAAAAACCATAGCCTTGACTAGACAAACCTTTGTTGGCAAAGTAATGTCTCTGCTTTTGAATATGTGATCTAGGTTGGTCATAACTTTCTTTCCAAGGAGTAAGCATGTTTTAATTTCATGGCTGCAGTCACCATCTACAGTGATTTTGGAGCCCAGAAAAATAAAGTCTGACACTGTTTCCACTGTTTCCCCATCTATTTCCCATGAAGTCATGGGACCAGATGCCATGATCTTCGTTTTCTGAATGTTGAGCTTTAAGCCAACTTTTTCACTCTCCACTTTCACTTTCATCAAGAGGCTTTTTAGTTCCTCTTCACTTTCTGCCATAAGGGTGGTGTCATGTGCATATATGAGGTTATTGATATTTCTCCCAGCAATCTTGATTCCAACTTGTGTTTCCTCCAGTCCAGCGTTTCTCATGATGTACTCTGCATATAAGTTAAATAAGCAAGGTGACAATATACAGCCTTGACATACTCCTTTTTGAAGCCATACTCCTATTTGAAGCCAGTCTGTTGTTCCATGTTCAGTTCTAACTGTTGCTTCCTGACCTGCATACAGATTTCTCAAGAGGCAGATCAGGTGATCTGGTATTCCCATCTCTTTCAGAATTTTCCACAGTTTATTGTGATCCACACAGTCAAAGGCTTTGGCATAGTCAATAAAGCAGAAATAGAT
The DNA here is from genome assembly GCA_935064755.1 of Tragelaphus eurycerus. NCBI lineage: Eukaryota > Metazoa > Chordata > Mammalia > Artiodactyla > Bovidae > Tragelaphus > Tragelaphus eurycerus. The sequence goes on along the minus strand of CAKXYN010000004.1, from coordinate 36,227,231 downwards.
GTTTTTCTGGAACTTTCTTGCTTTTTCCATGATCCAGCAGATGTTGGCAATTTGACCTCTGGTTCCTCTGCCTTTTCTAAAACCAGCTTGAACATCAGGAAGTTCACGGTTCACATATTGCTGAAGCCTGGCTTGGAGAATTTTGAGCATTACTTTAGTAGCGTGTGAGATGAGTGCAATTGTGCAGTAGTTTGAGCATTCTTTGGCATTGCCTTTCTTTGGGATTGGAATGAAAACTGACCTTTTCCAATCCTGTGGCCACTGCTGGGTTTTCCAAATTTGCACATGGCTGCTGGAACAACCATAGATTTGACTATATGGATCTTTGTTGGCAAAGTAATGGCTCTGCTTTTTAATATACTGTCTAGGTTTGTCATAGCCTTTCTTCCATGAAGCAATCATCTTTTAATTTCATGGCTGCAATCACCAGTGATTTTGGAGTCCAAGAAGATAAAATCTCTCACTGTTTCCGTTGTTTCTCTACCTATATGCCATGAAGTGATGGGACTGAATTCCATAATCTTAGCTTTCTGAATGTTGAGTTTTAAGCCAGCTTTTTCACTCTCGTCTTTCAACTTCATCAACAAGCCCTTTAGTTCCTCTTCACTTTGCCATTAGGGTCATGTTATTGGCATATCTGAGGTTATTGATATTTCTCCCAGCAATTTTGACTCCATCTTGAGCTTCATCCAGCCCATAATAGTACATAAAAATATTGTCACTTTGAATTCTGTCCAAAGGAGATAAGAAAAACAGAAGGAAGAAAAAAAATGCTCTAACTCCCTTAAAGCTATTTTCTGCAAATTAAACAGAAGACCTTGGATGATATCCTATTGCCAAAATCTGTCACATTAGCCTACCAAGATTAAAAATTAGCTAGGAAACGTGCTGTTTTATTCCTATTGAACACGTGCTTAGGTCTAAATCATTAGGGTTCTATTGGTAGATAATAATGAGAGAAGAGAGGGAATTCCTTGGTTGTCCAGTGCTTAGAATTATTGTTTTCATTGCAGTAGCTTGGGATCAATCCCTTGTTGGGGAACTAAAATCCCATAAGCTATGAAGCCAAAAATAAATAAATAAGAATGGGAGAGGAGAAATTGACAGTAACCAATATACTTCTCAACTTCAGAAATCAATAGACCAAATTTGTTGACCAGTTTTAAAATCTGATTTATAGATGTATTACTTATGTTTGAAACTCACAGGAATATGGTTGTTGTCTTTCAGCATGTAATACAGAAAATGCTTTGCTTAGACTTAGTGTTTCTTGAGGTCAGGGAACACATTCTTTACTCCTGTATGTTTGTACATGTCTTAGAACAAGTTTGTGTAGATTTGTTGATTAAGATAAAAATATGAATGTAGGCATTGTACCAAGACATTAACCATAAAATTTAAATTCAGTGCAGCAAATATTTTTGAGAATCGAATCTAACTGCAAAATATCTTTATAAAACTGGGAAATAGAAAAAGTGTATGCCTTGTTTATGCTTTCTATTTTCCCCTTTTTAGAGAAGCTTTTAAATATGTGGAAATGTAAATGTATGGGAAACGCCAAAATGTGTACAGTGTAAAAATGCTATTATAATGAGTTGTAGCCAACATTTTCCCTCCCAATATATACATCTGGTGCTACTGGTAAAGAAACTTCCTGGCAAATTGGAGACGGATCATAGACCTAAATGTAAAACCTAAAACCATAAATCTTCTAGAAGAAAGTACAGGAAAAAATATCCCTCAACTTTGGAGTAGGTAAAGAAAAAAAGGAAAAAGGGAGGAAGGAGAAGAGGTGGTAGGAGGATAAAGGAGGGGGGAGGGAGAGGGGAGTCTTAGAAAGGAAGAAAAGGAAAAGAAAGGGGCATAAATATTAAGACTAAGGTGTGCAATGGTACAAACACTTCGGAGAACTGTTTGGAATTTCACAGAAAACCCTGGTGACTCATGGTAAAGAATCCTCATGCAATGCAAGAGATTCAAGAGACACAGTTTTGATCCTTGGGTTGGAAAAATTTCCTTGAGGAGGGCATGGCAATGCATACCGATATTCTTGCCTGGAGAATCCAATGGACAGAGGACCCTGGCAGGCTACAGTGCTAGGGTTGCAAAGAGTCGGACCCAACTGAAGTCAATTAGTATTGTTAGGTTGTTAGAACAGGAAAAAGAGTCCAGAATGGTGGTGGCTAAAACACAAGAAAGGGAAGGGAAAAGCCTGGGAAAATTTAAAAAAAAAAAAAAAAAAGGAAGATCCAAGGACCCCAGTGATGACCTCAGGTAGAACAAAAGCACTTCTGGCTGGCCCAATTTACATAGGGCAGGCCCAGGGGGAGGAAAAAACATATAAAGAAGTGGAGCCAAAGGGCCGGGGCTCTTTCTCTCATGCACATGAGTGTGCGTTCTCTCTCTCTCTTTCTCTCTCTCTCTTCTCTTTCTCGTCTTTTGAGTCATCATGCCCTCATGACTCAAGGATGTATTTTCCTTTATTTTCTAAATAAAACTGAGCTGTAATACAGAGCTGAGACACAGTCTGTCTGAGGGATTTAACGTCCATCGCTTCCAATTTTTGTTGTAATGAGACAGAACCAAGGAAATTACACACTCCCCCAACACTATACACACACATATTGCACAATTTAGTTAAGATTTTAATGAGAAATGCACAATAAATTCCTAATTCTCAAAAAATATCTGTGGGTATTCGATTTCTAGGATGGTCTTTACTTTTTTGTTTGACCTAAACTCAATAATTTGTATTAGCAAAAGAAATATCTTTTTTTTGTAAAAGAACCTTTTAATTCAATAATCTCCCAGATCCATCCTGTATTTGCAACTTAATCCACTAAAATTACTATAATTTGTGAAAGCAAGAGAGAAATGTGCTGTCAGAAATTCTTACCTCAAACTATGATTAAGAAAAAAATAAACCTTATGATGCATACTTTCAAATCATTTGAGCTAAGGAAAGAGGTACTGTAGTTCTAGAGTAAGAGGCAGATATTATGACAAGTAATTTGAAGTGCTCAGCCGTGTTGGAGTGATATAGACTATTTGTTGCCATTTCTAAATCTATTGTGTGTGACCTTGTCCACAGTGTGACTTTAACTGTATCACCTCTCTAAAATTTAGCTTTCCTTCTTGATTGAGAAAGGATCATTTATTGGTAATGAAAAGATAAAAGGGTTAATGTACATAAGAATTCAGCATGAAGTCTTGGGTAAATGCCTGCTATTATTATTATTGTATCAACAATGGAGACAATGATCATTATAATTAATGCAAATTATATTAGGAAGCATGGATAAGCTCTTGAACATTTATATGCAAACTCACTGAAATAGCTTTGTCCTACTAAGCAGTCATATGCGGGCACCCACTTATGCAAGCAATGGCAATTAACCAAGCACTCCAATTCTATTATACAGTCTCAAATCGTTCATCAGAAATACTGGAGGAGGATATGCTATCTTGGTTTCTGAAAAAAGGCATCCATTCCATGCTTACATCAGTGAATTGACTGGGTGTGAATGCTTCATTTCCTTTAGAAGAGATCAAATTAGCAATTAACTAATTCACTGGTAGAAACATCCTGAGCATAGTGAAAGCTTTATAAGGTCTTACTTGGTGAAAAATTACTGATTGCCACAATAATAGATGAAATTAAATAAAGAGATTGCTCTGGATCAGGGAAAACTGAGTATAAATACATATTTTTTAATAGGAATTAGGATAGACTTGTTGTTTTGCAAGTTTTAAGATAGCGTTTGAAAGTACATTGGCTTCTAATTGTAAACTATAGTTAAACACATGTGGAAAGGAAATTGTCATTGTAGCTTATTAGTGCTAAAAGAAATAGTAACTGTTATTATCATGTGATAAGAAAATTACATTGTAAGTTTCAATATCAGTCCAAACAACTCACAAATTAAAAAAGAAAAAGAAAAAAAAGACCAAGAGAAGAGAAAAGAAGAAAATAGGAAAAGAAAATTTCTAAAGTTGACAAGAACTAAAAGTGAGTGAATTGCTCTTTGATGAAAATTGAAGACAAAACTGTCCACAGCTGATTGTTCATACTGAAATTATAATATGGACAAAGGGTAATTTTGTTTATGAAGCCAAATCAGGCCTCTGTACCCTGACACCAAATCAATTTTTGGAGACAGAGTTGTGAGTGAAGTAGAAAAGAATAGCTTTATATATAAGGCTTTGTCAGGCAAATGGACCACTGGGCTAAAGTGGGCTTGTTGCAGGAAGGGGGATCCCTTCCAGGGAATGAAACTGGGCTCCTGTCTAATACTCAGAAATGAATTGTCCGAGGAGACATATGTGTGACAAAGCAAGAGATTTTATTGGGAAAGGGCACCCGGGTGGAGAGCAGTAGAGTAAGGGAACCCAGGAGAACAGCTCTGCCACATGGCTTGCACAGTCTTGGGTTTTATGGTGATAGGATTAGTTTCCGGGTTGTCTTTAGCCAATCATTCTGACTCAGAGTCCTTCCTGGTGGTTCATGCCTTGTTCAACCAAGATGGATACCTGAGAGAAGGATTCTAGGAGGTGATCGGACATGTGGTGTTTCCTTTTGACCTTTCCTGAACTCTTCTGGTTGGTGGTGGCGTATTAGTTCCGTGTTCCTTACAAGAACCTCCTGTCGTAAAACAACTCATGCAAATGGTTACTATGGTGCCTGGCCAGGGTGGGTCATTTCAATCATTATGCTTCCCCTAACAAGCTGAGTTCAGTTTCATTCACTCAGTTATGTCCAACTCTTTGTGGCCCCATGGACTGCAGCATGCCAGGCTTCCCTGTCCATCACCAACTCTTAAAGCTTGCTCAAACTCATGTCCATCGAATTGGTGATGCCATCCAACTATCTCATCCACTGTCATCCCCTTATCCTGCCTTCAATCTTTCCCAGCATCAGGGTCTTTTCAAAGGAGTCAGCTCTTCACATCAGGTGGCCAAAAGTATTGGAGTTTCAGCTTCAACATCAGTGCTTCCAATGAATATTCAGGAATGATTTCCTTTAGGATGGGCTGGTTGGATCTCCTTGCAGTCCAAGGGACCCTCAAGAGTCTTCTCCAACACCACAGTTCAAAAGCATCAATTCTTCAGCACTCAGCTTTCTTTATGGTTTAGCTCTCACATCTATACATGACTACTGGAAAAACCATAGCTTTAACTAGATGGATCATTATTGGCAAAGTAATGTCTCTGTTTTTTAATATGCTATCTTGTTTGTCATAGCTTTTCTTTCAAGGAGCAAAGAAAAAAAAAAATCACTGAAATAAAAGTCCAAGAAGATCAAGTCTCTCACTGTTTCCATTGTTTCCCTATTTATTTGCCATGAAGTGATGGGACCAGATGCCATGATCTTAGTTTTCTGAATGTTGAGTTTTAAGCCAACTTTTTCATTTTCCCCTTTCATCAAGAGATTCTTTAGTTCTTCTATGCTTTCTGTCATAAGGGTGGTGTCATATGCATATCTGAGGTTATTGTTATTTCTCCTGGCAACCTTAATTCCAGCTTGTGCTTTACCCAATCCAGAATTTTGCATGACGTACTCTGCATATAAGTTAAATAAGCCAGGTGACAATATACAAACTTGATGTACTCTTTTTCCGATTTGGAACCAGTCTTTGTTCCATCTCTGGTTTTAACTGTTGTCTCTGGACCTGCATACAGATTTCTCAGGAGACAGGTAAGTTAGTCTGATATTCCCATCTCTTTTAGAATTGCCCTCAAAACTGTGTGTTCCATCTTGGAGGAGGTAGTGAGAAGTTTTATAGTAGTGGTTCAAAGAGAGCATGATCAGCTCATGGATATTCTTCTGATTAATTGGTAATGAGGTAAGTGGGAGTCAGCATCATCAACCTTCTCATTCCAACTATCCTGGGGTCTACATCTTTGTGGGCAGATGTAGAAACCCTACCATTTCTTCCACCTGGTAGGGTTTTCAGTATCTGCCAAACAGATCAAAGATATTTCTATATGTATCCCTGCTATATGGGAAAACGAAAGACATGTTTTCCCAAAGCTATATTATTGTTTCTCTAGACTGTCCCTCACTTGTCTCTGTATCCTATCCCGTTCCTAATTGGTAACTGGTTGGACCTCCTCCTTGGAACTGAGGGAAGGTCATAGATGAAGCCTATTTCCTACAGTCAAGAAATTCTGGACACAGAAATGCAGGGTCCTGCACTCTATCAGTTAAATTCAGAACACATCATTTGATATGTATTTATAAAATAATTCTTTGAATTTAAAATACTCCAAAAAAGTAAAGAAAATACTCAAGCTGCTTTTTATGATAATTTATTTAACTTTTATTTCTCATTAGCATCCCGTATTTACTGTCCTATCATGAACTAAATTTTGTATCATTGCAAAATTCAAACACTGAAATTCTACCTTTAATATTTTGGTATTAGGAAGTTGGTCTTTGGCAGGTTATTAGGAACAGATGAGGTCATGTGAATGGAGCTTTCAAGAACAGAACCAAATTAGTGCCCTTATAAGAGTCACACAGTTTGCTTCTGAAACAGAAGGGAAAGGGACAGAGCACAGCTTTTGAAAGAATGATATAGCCAAAGGATATAACATAAACTAATTAAAGTCAAATGAATCCAAGATGGCAGACAAGTCAACTTTGACTAGACCTTGATCCTCAATCAGCAAGCTAAATGACACTACCAGAGGTGCCATGACATTTCCAAGGCACCATCAAAAGACCAAAAAGTGGGAAATGGTCCAACTCCTGGAAATCTCCACCCCTCCCCCCAAATAGTTGTGTTAGGTAGTTAGAATAGGAAACAGGAGTCCAAAATGGTGGTGGCTAAAAAACAAGGAAGGGAAAAGCTAGCAAAAATAGAACAAGGAAAATCAAAGGAAGGTCCGAGGACTAGGGTTTGGACCTCAAGTAGAACAAATAGCACTCCTGGCTAGCTCAATTTACATAGGGCAGGCCCAGGGGAAGGAAATATATATATAAAAAGAGGAGCCAAATGGCTGGGGGTCTCTCTCTCCTGCATGCTGGCACACTCCCCCACTCTCTTCCCTTTGCGTCTTTGGGTTGGCATGCCATCAGCCTTGAGGATGGATTTTCTTGCTATTTTCTAAATAAAATAGAGCTGAAACACAGAACCGTAATACTTATCTGTCTAAGAGCTATAACACGGTCTGTCCAAGGCCCAAGAGCTGTGACACCCCGAGGGCTTTAATGTCCGTCACTCCAAATCTTTGTTGAGACGAGACAGAACTGAGGAGAATACACTCGCCTGACAGTTGAAATAATCCTCTCACTCATTACCCTATAAAATTACCCAGCTCTTTTATGGGCTAACCATGCCACATTTTGAGGTAGCCAGACTTGTCCTCTGTGATGGCCCATACTCTGCTGTGGAGCATGCTTGTCTCTAAATAAATCTACTTCTTACCTATCACTTTGTCTCTCAATGAATTATTTTTGAGATAAAACATCAAGAATCTGAGCTTCATTAAGTTCTGAAAGCAGGTACTATGGGTTTGGGCTGGGTTCAAGTCTCACCATGTGGGTTAGAGTCCCAAAAAAGGGTTTTGGGCCAGGTTTCAGTCCTGGCCATGTAGGTTCAAGTCCCAATCTCAGGTAAGCAGACTTACTTCCTGTCTCTGCTCCCTACCATGGGAGAATCCAAGATGTTGTCATCCTGCAACTAGGAAGAGGGCTCTCACCAGAACCTGACCATGCTGGCACCCTGATGTCAGACTACAGCCTCCAGAACTGTGAGAAATAATTGTTTTTTCTCCAGGGTATCTTCACAACTCAGGGATCAAACCCACATCTTCTGCTTGGCAGGCAGATTGTTTTACCACTGAGACACTTGGGAAGCCCCTGTAAGCCACCCAGCCTTGGTAGTTTGTAACAGCAGCCTGAACTAAGAAGATATTCTTTTAACAAGTTTAGCTTCTTTTGTCATAATCCCCACTGAGTGAAGTCCGTCCAGTCAATTAAATTCCTAACCACATTTCTTGGCCAAAAGAAATTCCCTCATTCTCCCACGTACTTGGAATATTTTTTACTTTTGTGTTGTAAATCTTCCAATTTCCTTTCTTCTTAGTGTTTTTATTGTGGGATTAATTATAATATTCTAATGAAGCATCTCTGATTTTTCTTAAGCCTTCAAAGTCTGCTTCGTGATATAAAGCTATAAAGCCAAATAACTTCCTGCTGGCCTCTGGGTATCCATTTCTATAGGCTGAATAATGTTCTCAGTGGGATAAAAAAGGTAAGCATTCAAGTAGGTCAGGGATTTCCTTACAAATAGCATTGCCACTCTATTGCTCCTCTATAGAAAATAACAAGAGCATGTTTTTATCTGATTGTGAAGCCTTTGGCATCTTCTGTACACTTTCAAGGCTGCAGGCCACAGTGGAATAGGTTGAATTAATCTCTTTAGGTTTAAGCTTATTTATCAAAAAGGAAGAAGGCTGTATGCTAAAGTCTTAGGTCAAGCCCTCTGCTTTCACAACTCCCTTCCACCTTCCTACAACTGAGATGTGACTTAATAACGTCTTTACACATTGAATAATACTTCACAGCTGCTTTATGATGGTAGAGCACAGTAAGACATTGTGTAAATGTTGAGAGAGATAATATCATTATTCCAGGTATGAATCCAGGAGTAAAAGTGCAGAAAGATTTAACCATCTTTTGGGAATTCAATGAAAAATAAGGTATACATTTTGTTCACTATTTTAAAAATATATGCACAGATATTGATATGTGTACATATTTATATATACACAGAGAAAATTCAAAATTCTTAGAGTAGACATAAGATACAGTATGATCAAAATATTTCTTGAAAAAATATTAAATGTTAAGTTAAATTATATGTTATCGCTTAGGTCTTTTAGTGAATTCTAATCTAGTCTCTTGTGATGTTGCATGAATTACTAAGTCATGTCTGACTTTTGCAATCCCATGGACTACAGACTGCCAAGCTCCTCTGTCCATGGGATTTCCCAGGCAAGAATACTGGAGTGGGTTGCCACTTCCTTCTCCAGAAAATCTTTCCAACCCTGGGATGAAATCCTACATTGCAGGCAGATTCTTTACCAACTGAGCCACCAGAGAAGCACCATCTATTCTTTTAGGTAGTTCAATTCAGATTCTCCAAGTGTAGGATGTGGGAATTAATGGCATACCTGTCAGAGGCCTGGATGTAAATGCTAATCAACCAGGCCTGGTTGCCAGTGCTACACCAAGTTTGTGAGACTTTTTCCTATCAAACTGCTACCTTTTAAGACTCTCTCAGTCAGGGCATCCTTCTTTCTTGTTCCTAAGGCCAAATCCAAGTTATCTATCTCCCTATTCCTCTCATTTACTTCTTTTTCCCCATCTGTGTCTTTCTGCAAACATTAAACATGCTGGGCATAGTTTCTACATATAAAAATGATGAATAAAATATTACTCTTACCTAGAAAACCTGTGGCTAATAAGGTACACATTCAATGTGAACAATATCTTATTGATTTTTAAGTACTAAAAGCCTTTGGACACTAGAAAAGTGAATAACCAAATCTAAAATGATATGTGAACATTAGAAATTACTCATAAAGAGAACTAGTTATAGAAGTTATTTGGAATTAACTATAAAGCTTGCTAAAATGAAAATTTATGGGCCTAATCTCAAAGATTTTGCAAGAGTAGAGGGAATTCAGTAATCTGAATGTTTTACAGGTAATCTAGAAAAAAATAATTATAATAACTAACTAATGATTGAACATTATTAATAAATGGCAGTCTGAATAATCTGTTGACCACAATTTGAAAGACACTGATCTAAGTTCTGTCATATTTTTGTTGTGATTATGCTACCTATTGGATCGAAGAACTACTCTGTAGAAATACAAGGAAGAACAAGGAGAAAAGTATCTTATCGGCAGAATATTGTCACAATGATATTAAGCACCACCCCTAATCTCAGTAATTCATAGTGAGAGTGATTTGTTCTCCTAGATCTATGTTGGTCTCATCTAGCCTGCTCTGCTTTGGGCTGCAGTGAATAGGGCACTATAAGTCTATATTTTGGGGCTAGACTTAAGAGCCAACAGCTACTTAATGAAACCTCCAAGTAAATAAGTGTAAGTGTGAGTCACTCGGTCGTGTCTCACTGTTTGTGACCCTATGGACTGTAGCCCATCAGGCTTCTCTGTCCATGAAATTCTCTAGGCAAGAATACTGGAGAAGGTTGCCATTTTTTTCTCTAGGGCTCTTGTAGGGGAAATTAGATTTGGATGTCTCAAGTCCATGGGAGCCCCCCAAGGCATGTTCATTATCAGTGTTCCTCTCCTTTGTAAAAAGTTTTCTGCTTGCCCAGATTGTTTAATTGTGAACCATTCAATGGCCATTACTCTTCTGATCTTAACATATCTAATATGCACCCCAAAGATCTTTCCTTCAGGACAGATGAAATATTTCCCAGTTTTATAAGTTTTATAGCACCAAAATACAACAGAAGCAGACAAATTCCAACAAAAATGGCACAGATTCCAGCATTGATGCATGCAGATGAACCGATTCCCCGACAGGGTAAATAAATTTACCCTATAAAACAAACAAATTCCAACTAGGCTACCTACCCCCATAGGAACTAGCTCCCAAATGAACCAGTTCCAACTGGAACAGTTCCCAAATCAGGTAAATAAATTTACCCTACAAATGAGCTAATTCCAACTAGGGTGGACTTCTCCCAAGACAAAGAGTTCCTAATGAACTGGTTCAGGGTAGAGTCCTGAATAACCCCTCCCCTCTGCAAATGGGTACCCAACCAGATTCGTTTGTCCCATAAAGGAAAAGCCCAGATTAAGGGGAAGAAATGTGCCCGATGTGCACACTGGAGCGACTTACCCCCCCAAATCGAGCTTGTCAGCTCTTAACACAAAAGGACACACAAAACAAGTGAACTAGCTGGACCAGTTATCGAATTGGGTAAAATTGCCCTACAAATGAAACTGAGTCCCTCAATTCTTGAAGTTTGCTGTTTCCTTGTCTCAAATGCTAAGCGCTGGGAGCAGTAGGTGTCACTTCAGGGAATCTTGAAAGGAAAGAACTTCAGGACAACATAGTCCTGGTAGCTGCTAGGTTCTTGCCCCAATATTAACTGATAGGGGCCAGTTTGCCACGAGCAGCAAGTCTAGCTGGCTAAGCCAAATTGTTACTGAATCCAAACTTCCTCTGCTCACCACACAACAGGCCAATGAATCTGAGAGACAGGATGTTGAGGCAAGGAAGAAACTTTAATCAGGGAGCCAGCAGACCAAGAAGATTTCAGGTTAGCACCTCAAAGTAATCATTTTAGGTTCTTCTAATAATTGTCTGAGTCTCAAGGGACAAACACAATTACAGTTTTACCAGGTGAGCTACCATCACGTTGGCTAAGGCAAGTCAAATAGCCAAGGCAAACATTAGTAGGGTGATGTATGTGTCACACGGAGAAAGCAATGGAACCCCATTCCAATACTTTTGCCTAGAAAATCCCATGGATGGAGGAGCCTGGTAGGCTGCAGTCCATGGGTTCACTAGAGTCAGACACGACTGAGCAACTTCACTTTCACTTTTCACTTTGATGCACTGGAGAAGGAAATGGCAACCCACTCCAGTGTTCTTGCCTGGAGAATCCCAGGGACGGGAAGCCTGGTGGGCTGCCATCTATGGGTTTCACAGAGTCGGACATGACTGAAGCGACTTAGCAGCAGCAGTATGTGTCACATTCAGTCAAGAGTCAGAATCCACATTAATTATTTAAAGATAATTTAATAAAGACTTAATAGAATAGAATAAAGTCATTCAGTTGTGTCCGACTCATTGCAACCCCATGGACTATACAGTCCATGGAATTCTCTAGGCCAGGATACTGGAGCAGGTAGCCTTTCTTATTCCAGGGAATCTTTCCAACCAGGGACTGAGCACAGGTCTCCCACATTGCCGGCATATTCTTTACCAGCTGAGCCAGAAGGGCAGCATAGGAATACTGGAGTAAGTAGCCTATCCCTTCTTCAGTGGATCTTCCCAACCCATGAATTGAACTGAGGTCTCCTGCATTGCCAGTGGATTCTTTACCAACTGAGCTATCAGGGATAATGGATAAGGATTCTAACCTGATAACAGAAAGCTTTCCCACTTTGGCCTAAGAGAACAAAGAGAGGAGTTCCAAATAATTAAAATCTATAAACATAGATAAGGAACCCTGTTTTGGACTGAATTGTGTTCTAACCAAATGCATTGGATGAAGCCTAACCCTCAGTGTGACTATATATGGAGATATGGACTTCAAGTACATAATCATGGTAAGATGAATTTGTAAGGATGGGGTTGTAATTCTGTAAGCATGGTGTCCTTATAAGAGGTTAAGGAGACACCAGAAATACATGTACAAACAGGAAAGATCATGTGAGGACACAGAGAGAAGGTCTGCAAGACAAGGAAAGAAGTCTAAAGAGAAACCCACCCTTTTGGTTCTTTGATATTGAACTTCCAGTGTCCAGAACTGTAAGCAAATATACAACTGTGTTAAAGTCACCCAGTTAATGATATTTTGTTATAGTCTGGTAGACTAATAGACTCCCTGGGGAGCTGAAATTTAGACTTCTGAGGAGGAGGTCTTGCCCATATAAATTCTGAGAAGCCATCCCTTGGGCATGTGATACACTATTTCTGAGGGTGGGTAAAAACTTAATAACAAAAAAATTATATTTTATAGAGTCATGTAGCATTAAATTACTCTGAAATATTGATTTTTGAACTTGTACTAGCAAGAGTTCCTTGGAAAATATGGATTTATTTTAAAATTACATTAATTCTTTTATTTAGAAATAGATACTGCATTTTTGCTTTGCCCAAAGAAACTAAACTGATTAACATAAAAAAAAAAAATAAATAAGAGAACAAAGAATGGAGGAAAATAATAATATTAGCAAATATTTTTATGTAGAAATATTTAGAAATATTTAATACTTCAAATATTGTTAAAACTACAGCAATAATTGGATATAACCCTCTTAATAAGTCAAATTGTAATAAAATAAGGATGCAAATTAAGTGGAATGGGATGCTAAATGCTTTAAAATTATAAGCAACAAAATTTACTGGTGATGATGAATACATTTAGGCTAATGTAATAATAGGACCCAGTGGGATAATTAAAGGACTTCCCAGGTGGTGCAGTGGTGAAGAACCTGCCTGCCAATGCAAGAGATGTAAGAGACATGGGTTTGATCTCAGGGTCAGGAAGATCCCCTGGAAGAAGGCACAACAAGCCACTCCGGTATTCTTGCCTGGAGAACCCCATGGATAGAGGAGCCTGGCGGTTTACAGTCCATAGGGTTGCACAGAAGCAGATACACCTTAAGAAACTTAGCATACACGCACGCAGGATCATTTAAAGAAAGTCACTAGGACACACACTTGTTCTCTGGTAGTGGAATCCTGCCATCATACTGATAAAATAAACAATAGTTTACATCTAGGAACTATGCAAAAGAAGTTCAAATACATTGTCCAAATATAATGTTAACAACTGTAAATTTTTGAACAGTTGTAAAAATATGGTTTTAAAATTGTCATCACTTTAAAAATTTTACAAACCACTAGCTACAGTACATTTTTAGGAATTTTAGGAAAACTTTATCCCCACTTACATAGCAAATGATTCCAAGAGTTGTAAATCAATTGGAGTGAATTAAAAAGCATTTAAATATTTTATACAGTCATTTTTTTTTTTTTTTAAATCAGCAATCTTGTTTATACAACTCTTCTGCCAACAACATTTACTGTGAAGTTAATTTTTTGTCTCCCAGCCACCAACACTTCGCTGGTTCCTCTCCTGATTTTCCCTAAACTCCTTTTCTGTTATTTCCGTTTTACCTCACTTTCACATGGAAAAACACAGACATTTTTGACTTTGTTTTCCCTATAAGACTTTGGATACTCTTTTTTGTCTCTTTGGTAACAGCCTACATCCAAATTACAGACAAAGTAAATTATCACCAGGTATTTTACAACAAGCACAATTTTCTTGCTTAAAAGAACTGATGTTGCTGGACAGTGCTGTGCTAGAACTAGATCACACTGATTTCATGTATGTTTTCCCAACTCGTCAGTGAAGTCACTTTGAGAACTTTAAATCAGTGCCTGAGGAGAGGGGAAAAGAGAAGCATTTTAATCATGAAAATGAGCGAATTGACTTTTTATTTCCCCTGGATCATCAGTTACTAGACATACACCAGCATTGCCCTGGAAGTATTTGTTGTTATTAAGTGATATGAACATGTCAGTAGTATTACTTACCCTTACAAGGCTTATGATAGTCTAAGTATTTTATCATTTTTATCTTTAGTCAACTAGTACCCAGAGCAATCATCTGGAGTAGGTAGTAGAATTATCCTTCTTATAATCCTCCGGTCAGAGATGTTAGATCTCATTCAAGATAATTTTTCTACAGATTATTCAGCAGAGTTAAAAGTATTTGAAAACAAATAGATAAATGTATCTATATTACTGAATCACTTTGCTGTACACCTGAAACTAACACAACGTTGTAAGTAAACTATAGTCCAATATAAAATAAAAAATTTTTTAAAGATAATACTAAATGCTGAGGGAGCAATATGAAATTTTGCCTCACCCAAAATATGAACATGAGCTTAGGGGATTAGAACAGACATGTCTTGGAGTCATAAGTGCAATTGTAAAATTCCTGATAAATTCGTTTTTAATTATTTTGTTTTCGGAAAAATAAAAATGTCTATTTGAGAATTGGGGATGCACTTCACATAGAATCCTGAACATTCATGAATCTGTGAAACACATGTTAAGGCACTTTCCCAAAGTCTTAAATTACTGGACAGTATCAAGAGTAGATTTCGGGTTTCTTGATTTCAAGTTCATTATCTTTCAATAGCCCTAGTGTATTTAAATAAATTATGTGAGCCAATATTAATTCAGTTGTTAATATACTCAGTTTGTGCTTCCCTGGTGGTTCAGATGGTAAAAATCTGCCTGCAATGTGAGAGACCTGGGTTCAATCCCTGGATTGGGAAGATTCCCTGGAGAAGGGAACAGCTACCCACTCCAGTATACTGGCCTGGAGAAGTCCATGGACAGAGAAGCCTGGTGGGCCTGGGGTCCATGGTGCCGCAAAGAGTCATATTTGACTGAGTGACTTTCACTTATACTCAATTTACCTCCACTTTTGATATGATCTTGTCTGAGACTTTGTGAATGTGTCCACAGAGACAATGAAAGTTATTATTAATCCCTTTGAAAATAGCCATGAACTTGTTCTTTTGCTTTTTTCTCTTGTGTCACTGAGTACATGACTCAATCTTCAGTTTAAAATAGTATTATAAATGTGCTGACTAAAAGAACTACACTAAGTAAAATAAATTTATTGGAAGGAAGAAGGTGCAGTAAACTCTGATGCTAATGAGAGAAAATGTTTTGTAAAACAGATATACCAGAAAGATAAATAAATCAATGCCTAGTTGTAACATGATCTAAAAGAATGAAGTATTTTGATCTGATTATGTAACTAAGGATTTAATGCATTTGTCACATTGATAATAGAGTGAAGTTTAAAAATTAAAAATGTAGGTAAAAAGTAACCTAGTAAAGATATTTTTTGTAACATTACCTTAAAACCATGAAAAATTATTTAAAAATAGTGATTAACAGGAAAAAAAAAATTTCTTATGACTAGGTATAAAATAAACCCAAACTCCAGATTGTTAACTAAATATTACAAGATATAGGGCTCATGTACAATGAAGGCTACAGAGACCTTATAGTTATTTTTTTAGATTTTGTATAACACACATGTATTTCTATAAAAGCAAATTATATAGTCTTGAAAAAAACATAAAATAAACAATTAATGGAGCAAAATGAATTTAATGGCATGGGGAATGAGGAAGAATGCCTTACTATTCTAGATTCTTCACTCTGAATATGCAATAGAATTTACATGTATATGTGTGTGTGTGTTTATTTTTATACATAAACATAATACTTTTTGCTACATCATTTACAATAGAGAGGACAGAGTACATATCTCCACCTCTAAAGGAGTTTGAATTTGGCTATGAGACTTGCTTTAAACTGAGATGCTAGCAGACACTTTAGATATGGTTTGGTTGTTGTCTTTGTTCTTATCATAGTTGCTATCTGTCCTTCTTGACAGAGACCCTTTTACTCAACTCAGGCTTGGACATACCTGCACCAAACCTCCTTACCCCACACCCGACTTTGGACATCCTTCTCACTCAGCCAGGTCCTAAAACTGAACTGCTCACTCCCCACCCAAAATCCCACATGCAACCCTATTATCAGACTGCCTACCTTGCCCCATCCTGTGCTTCCTAACTCTACTCATGGTAAAACATTCCTCATCAGCCAACTAGTCTGCCGCTTTGCAGACTGTTTCCATTTAGTCTCTAACTCCATCATCAGGGCCACCATAGAATCCCCCCTGCACTTGGGTGGAAAACAAGACTGCTAGGTCTGGACCCCTACATGATGACTTTTGTATTTCAATTTTCTAGAAGAAAAGGAAAATGGATAAAAGACTAAATGGAAAGAAAAGGCAGAAGGGCAGGGAGAGGAATAGACATGGTAATAGTAAAGTGTGGAGCAAGATTTTGACATGATCTCTCATTTTCAAAGATGAAATGCAGTGGAGAATCTAAGACCAAACTAAGGATGGCCTTCAGAAGGCAAACTCTGCCCTCTAAAAGAAGCATGATGGTGTCTTAGATAGAACGAATGAGAGAAAAGCAAGTAGAGCCTGGCTTCTGGCTACATTTTAAAGATTGAGACAACAGGACTAGCTGATGGATTTTGAAAGCAGGAGAGCAGTTAAAGATGACTCAAAGGATTTTTGCCACCTTAAAAATCTGGGAATTTAGAATTGTTATTTACTGACATAGCAGTTAGTAAGGTAAATTAGTTTGGGGGAAAATATCAAGAGATTGGTTTTGAACTTATTAAGTCATTCAAGTGTGCTAAACACTCAAGAGAAGCCACTGATTGTACAAAGAATATGTAAAGTTGAACTTCAGGAAGTATATCGTGTATGAGTTAGTCACTCAGTTGTGTCTGACTCTTTGTGATCCCATGGATTATAGCCCACAAAGATCCTCTGCTTATGGAATTTTCCAGGCAAGAATACTGGAGTGGGTTACCATGTGCTTCTTCAGACGATCTTCCTAACTCAGGGAATGAACCATCGTCTCCCTCATTGAAGGGAGATTATTTATGTTCTGAGCCACCAGGGAAGCTTTATCAGAGATTAGGTTATACATTAAAAGTAGAATGGTATATACTTAGCCTTGTTTGAAAACATTAATGTATTCATGTAATTAAAGAAAATAACTAAGCAAGATATGGAAAACTTTGAATAATAATTATGAAAAATTGAGAAAAATGTAAAATTTTCTAGAAAAATGTTTCAAGCTAGACTTTCTAGGTAAACTTTACAATGAATCAATAAAGAAATAATTCTGATGCTATTGAAAATATTCCAGAGCACAGAAACATCAAGAGAGAGTCTAATTAATTTTTGGACTTAAGCTTCTATATAAATCCCCAAATTTACAAAAAGTAGCACAAATAGTAGAAGAGGAAAAAGTGTAACCAGCGACAAATTTTATTTTCTTGGGCTCAAAATCACTATGGATGGTGATTGTAGTTATGAAATTAAAAGACACTTGCTCCTTGGAAGGAAACCTATGACAAACCTAGACAGTATATTATAAAACAGATACATCAATTTGCTGACAAATATCTGTATAGTCAAAGCTATAGTTTTTCTAGTAGTCATGTATGGATGTGAGAGCTGGACCATAAAAAAGGCTGAGATGTGAAGAACTGATCCTTTTTAAACCAAAACTGAAAGAGACACATGTACCCCAATGTTCATCACAGCACTGTTTACATTAGCCAGGGCATGGAGCAACCTAGATGTCCATCAGGAGACAAATGGATAAGAAAGCTGTGGTACATATACACAATGGACTATTACTCAGCTATTAAAAAGGATACATTTGAATCAGTTCTAATGAGGTGGATGAAACTGGAGCCCATTATACAGAGTGAAGTAAGTCAGAAAGAAAAACACCAGTACAGTATATTAATGCATATATATGGAATTCAGAAAAATGGTAATGACTCTACATGCAAGACAACAAAAGAGACACAGATGTACGAGAAGGCTAGGGTGGGATGATTTGAGAGAATAGCATTGAAACCTGTCTATTATCATATGTGAAATAGATCACCAGTTCAGGTTCAATGCATGAGACAGGATACTCAGGGATGGTGCACTAAAATCACCTGAGGGATGGCATGTGGAGAGATGTGGGAGGGAGTGTTCAGGATGGGGAACACATGTACACCCATGGCTGATTCATGTCACTGTATGGCAAAAAAAAAAAAAAAACACTACAATATTGTCAAGTAATTAGCCTCCAATTAAAATAAATTAATTAATTAAAAAAAAATTGATCATTTTTAATTGTGCAGTGGGTGGAGATTCTTGAAAGCCCCTTGGACTCCAAGAAGATCAAACCAGTCAATCTTAAAAAAAAAAAAAAAAAAACAGTCAATCTTAAAGGAAATTAACTGTGGATATTAATTAGGACTGATACTGAATCTCCAATACTTTGGCCACCTGATGCGAAGAATTAACTCATTGGAAAATACCCTGATACTGGGAAAGATTGAAGACAAAAGGAGAAGGAAGCAGGAGAGGATGAGATGGTTAGATATAGTCACTGATTCAATGAACATGAATTTGAGTAAACTCTGGGAGATTAGAAGAGGACAGAGGAGTCTGGCATGCGACAGTCCATGGGTTGCAAAGAGTCAACACAACTTAGTTATGGAATAACAACAACAGCGCAATTAAAACACAAAAAGTAGCATTATAGAATCACTAATAAATATAACATGAAAGTCTTACTAAAAGTTTGGCAATTTGAATCCAAAATATGTATGTGTATGTGTGTGTGTATATATACACTAATATATTAACGGTTATGTTAGTAATGCATGTGTATCATAAAGAAAATAAATAAAAAAGAATAAAATTAAAAAGGAAAAAATCAAAAAAGAAAAAAATCAATGAACTCCATAAGTGATAAAAAGTTTTTGATGTTTAATTAGGAATCAATGCTGACTTTCATTTAATGAAACAAGAACAGATGGATTCTTATTTAGTACATGGATATACATAGATATATTATATGGATGTAGATATATAAATATTCAAAAGTCAGCTGCATTCTAAATGGAGAATCACTAAGCTTTTCCTATTGAAGTCTAGGACAGCACAAGGATATATCTGCTGATCTTTATTACTTTACTTTGAAAGTACTAGCAGGGCATTTTGATGTGAAAAGTAAACAGAGTACATAAATATTGTACAGAAAAAGTAAAATTAGCATTTTTCATATGTTAAGATTGAATAACTGAAAAATTGAAGAAAATCAATGAGAAAGTTTTTTAAATATGCAAATTCAGTGCACATTTGAGTAAAAATGTTATTATATAAAATCAATTGAATTTTAATAGTTTTAAACTGCATAAACCCTGGAAAAGTTTTTTTAAAAAACAATTTTATTACAAAAAATATATAACACTTAGGAATAAGTTTACAAAAATATGCATTGGACATAAATGTAGATAAGTTTAACACTTTACTAAATGACAGAAAAAAGACAAATTCAGAAATCATAAAGAGCAAAATTATTAAATTTGTATAAAATATGTTCTTCTTAGGAAAGTGGATTAGGTGTTCTAAAAAGTGAATTTTAATTGGCAATATATTTTGAGGTCATATGACAAAGTGCTAATTTGGCCACACAAAGTGTTTTTATGATTAATGAAAGTAGAAAAATTAGGAAAAATAAGTATGATAGTTTTTAAAATACAATACACAAGAGACCTCTAAGCATAAAAAACAATGTACAGTATTATTTAAGGAAATGCAAGATAGCAAAACAATAAACTGCTCCTTTTACTTAGATTGGCAAAGTTTAATACTACAATATTTTGAAGAGTGTTTGACTGCTGAAATTATAAAATCCAAATAATTTTTATATACGGTGTTTGGTCAGTATTTGTGAAAAGTAAAAATACTAAAGCAAAAAATCTCTTCAATAAGTTTTACAGATACTCTCATATAAATTCACAATGATATATGCTAGTTAGATATATTTAACTACAACATTGTTTGTAATAGCAAAAACAGCAAGATGTAACTTGTTTGTCTATCATAACATTGTTTAACTAAACTATGGTAGACTCATAAAATTTTATTAAATGTTCTAGGTAAAAAGAGTTATATGCCTGTATGGTATGAATTGTAATCTAATTAGTAGCATTGTTGCAATGAAGACTTTGTGGGTTTGAATATATGTTTGTTCAGATAATGGTTGTCTATGATGCTTTCACTGGAAAAAGCTGAGTGAAATATACACTAAAACTCTATGTAGTACATTTGTATCCTTTAAGTTTACAATAATGTGAAATTTTTAAAATTCTGCATGGTCTAATATGAACAAAGAAAAATATAAGCTAGAATACAAATATAATCTCTATATATTCTATATATGCATGCATGCTAAGTTCTTCAGTCATGTCTGACTCTGTGACCCTATGGACTATAGCCTGCCAGGCCTCTCCAGCAATATACTGGAGGGGATTTCTCTTTCCATCTCCAAGTAATCTTCTCTGACCCAGGGATTGAGCCCCCATCTGTTATGTTTCCTGCACTGGAAGGTGGGTTCTTTACCACTAGTGCCACCTGGGAAGCCCATATTCTCTTTATACATATGCCCATATGCCATATATCATAAGCATAAATACATATGTTTATACTGTATTTATTTTCTGGTCAAGAGCAGCAGTAAACCCTCTTTGGATGATACCTATATTTCAATTTTTCTTTATAATTCTTGTACATATATGGCATTTATGAAAATTTACCAAGAATTTCAGGGGAAAATAAATGCATGCTTGAAAACCAGGATACCAAAAGAAGACAATAGAGACACACTCACTGGAATTCACTGGAATTTTCTAATATATTTAATATGTACACGAGGAGAGTACAAGATAAATGAAACTATATGTGGAGAATCAAATTATGATAATGAAAGGTGCCTTAGCAGATTAAGAACTTAGTAAAAAGGTTTAATGACAGATTAATCATAACTGAATAAATGATAAGTAAACTGGATGACAGATCAAAAAAAAAATATGAAGACCAAAGCATGCTGGAAAAATAATGAAACATTTCAAAAATTAACATAAGTGACATATGGCACATAGTGAAGAAATAAAACTGAGAAATATGAGTACTATGTATCTTCCGCAATAAAGACATAGAGTAGCAGAGAAAGAGAGAGAGTTAGAAGCAATATTTTAAAAGCTAATGGGTAAAAATATTGAAATTAATTACATAGGTTAAGCCATGTATTAAAAGAATTCAAAAAACCTAAGCAATGAAATACACAAAAAAGTACACTCAGGGAAAAAAATAGTAAAAATTGCTGAAAATTAAAAAAAAAAAAAAAAAAAGAAAACAACAGCAGCAACAAAAGACAACAAAATGACACACTAGACTCAACAAATCAGCCATTAGGCTGACAACTCACTTAAACAGAGTTAATGGAAAAGATGGATTAAATTAACTTTTTTTGCAGTTCTAAAAAATACCTGCTGAACTAGATTTCTATAGCCAGAAAAAAGTACATAAAAATTGAAAGTAAAGTAGTTATTTCTGTAAACATTGAAAGAAATTATCATTAAACACTTAATAATAAAGTGAATTCTTCAAGAAGAATGATTATAATGATCTTGAGTAGAAGTATGGAAATGCAGGAAGGAGTGAAGAGTAATATAGAGTGTCAAATAATAAATAAATCTAAGTAAATATTGATGTGATAATATAACTTACAGAGTTTAAACGTATCTGCAATCTAAAGACAGGAGAACAATAGTGTGGAAGGTAAGAAGTTAAAAGTTTTACATTCTTCACGTCATCGTGAAAGTTGTAAAAAGAATGATTACAAGCATACTTGAATTAATAAGGACTCTTGTAATTAATCAAGACTCTATTAAGGTAGGTGCAGGTACAATAGTACACTTTATAATTATATATCTAGGAAATCCCCTGCCAGTCTGCGGATTAAGACTTGGTGCTTTCATTGCCATGTGTCTGGGAGCCAGGGTTTAACACCTGGTCAGGGAACTACGATTACATAAGCCACAAGCCATGCAGTTTGGACAAAAAAAAAAAAAAAAAGCATATGTATGTAAAAAATTAATAAAATACAACTAATAGAGTAAAAATGAATGAAGTGAAAAAAATGTAATTAAACATGAGGTAAGTCAAATCAGAAAGCAAGAAAGGAAAGAGCAGATTTAAACAGGGTTGAAAATTTTAAATTATATAATATAAACTAAACCAGATTCTTCTATTGAACAATAGAATGTTCAGATTGGAAGGTAAGGGAGATAATGTACAGCCAAAGAGAGATACACTTAAAAATATAGAAAGGATGACCTGTAAACAATGGAATAATTACGTCATATAAATACTAATCATATAAATACTAATCAAAAGAAGGCTGTTGTAGTTGCATGTGTATCAAACAAGATTTTAAAAGTAAAACATCACCAGAAAAAAGGAATGATTTTTTCAGAATAATCTTTTAAAAATTACCAGTCTATCAAGAGGATATAACACTTTTGTGTCTGTATGAATCTAATATCCATTCAACTAAATTTCTAGAAAAGTGGAGATAAAATAGAGCTTCAGTAATATGAAAAGCTGTATTTACAAAAGCTATAGCAGCCTTCACACATAATGGTTCACTACTGAAATTTTTTTGAGAATTTTCAATGAATCAAGGATGTATTCTTTTTAAAACATTCTGTCTAACGTTTTAATGAAAAGTGAAAATGAAAGTCGCTCAGTCTTGTCCGGCTCTTTGTGACCCCATGGTCTATATAGTCCATGGAATTCTCCAGGACAGAATACTGGAACGGGTATCCTTTCCCTTCTGCAAGGGATTTTCCCAACCCAGGGATCGAACCCATATCTCTTGCATTGCAGACGGATTATTTACCAGCTGAGTCACAGGGGAAGCCCAGACAGTTTTATTTATTTCCTACTTAACACTGAAAAAATGGTCAATTACAGGCAGATTATAGATATAAATATGAAAGGTAAAGCAATAAATCTTCCAAAAGAGTACATCGGAGAATAACTTCATGAATTTGGGAATAAAGACTATTTCCTAGGTCACATAAAGCACTAACCATAAATTAAGATATTGATTACTTGGTCTCCAACAAAATTATAAGTTTCTGTTTATCAGAAGACATAATTATTAAGATAGTGAAAAAGTAAATCACCAAGCAGAAGATATTTGCATAATATATGAGAAAAATACCATAAATATTTTTTTAAAAAGACAGCAACTCAATAAACAATATGTACAAAAGACAGGCACATCACAAAAGGGTGCAATGGCCAGATTATGTAATATAAGATATCCAGGAAAGATAAGAGATATTTTCCTATGTGTGCAAAGATATTTTGGGTCAAAAATGTGATTATTTTTCTTTGACTACATTTTTTTCTTGGTAATATTCTGTAGGATGATGACTTGATTGGGGAGAATAACATTGAAATATGTATAATATTATATCTGAAATGTATTAATTGTTCAAACTAAACACTGTCATGTTACAATTTGTTCATATTAGATGTTTGTAATGTTTCTGATAATCAATAAAAGAGATTCTTGATAAAAAAAAAAAAGATTATTTGTCAGGATGTACATAGCTTCCTTTAAAGTTGTGGCAGTAATGTTGATTTTTTTTTAAAATTTTTTAGCTCTTAAAGTGGTACCAAGAGTATTTCACTCACATTTTTGGGTGGTCTCAATCAGCATTCAAAAAAACAAAGATTATGGCATCTGGTCCCATCACTTCATGGCAAATAGATGGGGAAGCAATGAAAACAGTGAGAGATTTTATTTTCTTGGGCTCCAAAGTCACTGCAGCTATGAAATTAAAAGATGCTTGCCCCTTGGAAGAAAAGCTATGACAGACATAGATAGCATATTAGAAAGCAGATACATTACTTTGCCAACAAAGATCTGTATAGTCAAAGTTATGGTTTTTCCAGTAATCATGTATGGATGTGGGTTGAACCATAAAGAAGTCTGAGTGTTGAAGAACTGATGTTTTTGAGCCGGAGAAGACTCTTGAGAGTCCATTGGACTGAAAGGGGATCAGATCAGTCAATCCTAAAGCAAATCTATCCTGAATATTCACTGGAAGTACTGAAGCTGAAGCTCCAATACTTTTGCCACCTGATATGAAGAACTGACTCATTGGAAAAGACGTTGATGATGGGAAAGATTGAAGGCAGGATGAGAAAGGAATGACAGGGGATGAAATGGTTGGATGGCATCACCTACCTAGTTGACATGAGTTTGAGCAAGCTCTGGGAGACGGTGAAGGACAGGGAAGACTGGCATATTGTAACCCATGGGGTCTCAAAGAGTCAGACACAACTGAGAGACTGAATAAGAACAGAAACCTTTGCACTTTGTGCTAATGATGATTAAGTTTTCTCTCATCTAAAGAGGGGGCATATAGGAAGATATGCATTACCTTCCTGGTGGGTCAGCAGTCAAGAATCTGTCAGCAAAGCAGGAGTTATAGAAGATGCAGGCTCTATTCCTGTGTTGGGAAGATCCCTTGGAGGAGGGCATGACAACCGCTTACAGTATTCTTTCCTGGAGAATCTTTTTGATAGAGAAGCTTGGCAGGCTCAGTCAATACGGTTGCAAAGAGTCAGACATAAATAAACTGATTTAGCACTCACAGTTGATTTATATCATGTTAGTTTCAGGTGTGCAGCAAAGTGATTTCAATACACATACACACACTCACACACACATATTATGTATGTATATGTACTTTTCACATTATTTTCCATGATAGATTATAACAAGATATTGAATATAGTCCTATGCTATACAACAAATCCTTGTTGTTTATATATTCTTTATTCTTAAAAGTACTGACACAACCACCTCTCCTTAAAAATGAGGATATTTGGATTGCCAACGCATTATTTTCCCTTTAAAATAACCTCAATATTGACCAACTATAGCAGCAGTGAAACTGCTAGTCCCTCTGCCAGAATTCCTGCATTACTGTGTCTGTGATAGAAGCATAGACATTTGGCTGCACCAAGTCATCTGTGGATTTTCCTTAGTGAGACTTCACAGTAGCACAAGATGGTAAACAGGATAATTGACACTAGGATATTTTGAATAGCTTTTGGTGAAGATAAGTACATATCTATTTAAAATTTTTGCATTTTTAAATGCTTGTATACCCATCAGCTGGGGCTAGCTTATCCCATAGTATAATTGAATTTTATTTTAATTGTATTAATATTAAATTTAATTTAGTATAGCATTTTCATGTGTCAATTTTAAACTATTTTTTAAAGAGGAGCTACAGCAGAATTAATTTTAAATAAAGGTATTTTATATTTTTATCTTTTATACTTAAATATTAACAGTAGACAAGAAATATTCAATGACCTATGAGTAGTATCCAGTATATTAAATGTGCATATGCATATTTCAAAAATAACTAATTACATCCAGCTGATTCTCATAAAGGGAAAGGCAATTAGCAAATTAACTATTGAGTTACTATTGGACTTCTCTAAGGCTGGATAATTTTTCTAGTTACACAAAGAATGTCCTTGAATTTTAGAAGTCTGAATTTATTACCAGGGAACTGAGCTAAGCAAACACATTTTTATCTGTTGACATTTAATCAAGCCAGAAGTTTTTATTTATACAAAGCATTACATATATTGGGAATGCTTTTCTTCTCTTTAGATGAAATTAACCACAGTGTGCTCTTCAGGCATAATATGATGCCTAGGCATACAGACATTTCAGATATGTAAAATGAAGGGGAAAGATGAAAGAGGGAAAATGTTCTAGTATTAATAGGATATTTAATATACGGCCTTGACTGAGTTAGGTATGTATGCAGTTTTTAAGACAATATTTAAACATAAGACTGGAGAATATAAAACTCTTAGAATGAAACAGAGCAAAAAGCTCCTTGACTTTGGTCTTGACAACAGTTATCCATTTTTCTTTTTTCTTTTTGCACATGACATTTAAGGACAAGCAAAAAAAACAACAAGAGGGACCAAACCAAATTAAGATCCTTCTGTACAGCAAAAGAAACAATTAACAAATGAAAAGGCAACCTATGGAATAAGAGAAAATATTTGCAAACCATATGTCTGATAAGGCATTAATAATATGCAAAGAACTCAAATAACTCAATAGTAAAAAGTAGGTACAGGAACTAAATAATTTCTCAAAAGAAGACATACAAATGGCTAACAGTTAAATGAAAAGATGCTCAGCAACACTGATAATCAGGAAAATGTAAATCAAAATCACAAAGAGGTATCACCTCACATTGGTTAGAATGGATATTCATCAAGAAGATAAGAGGTAACAAATGTTAGTGAAAATGTGTATTGTGATGGAAGCATTAGTTAATGCCATGGCAGGAATTATATTGTAATATTTAAATGTATCACATTAACAGGGTCCTAAATTAACACAATGTTGTATGTCAATTATATCTCAATAAGAAAATATTGGAATGACCTCATGAAATATTTGTCAGTGTTTAGGAAATTAACATGAAAGAGTTAAAAAATCCAAAAACTTTTTTAACTTGCTCAAAGTTACACAGTTAATATGTAGGACAGTGGATTTTCATTTTTTTTTCTTCATTCATCCTTTAAACTATCTCTGTAAATCTGTGTATTGACAAATACTTAATAGATATACATTACCCTAATTATGGAATATCTTTTTGAATTATTTTCTAATTAAAGTCATAACAATTACATCAAAAACCACTAATCTTTATTCATTACTTTAAAAATATTTTCCATTGCCATTTCTACTTTGAATGGATTCATAAAAAATTTTCGGTTAAATCAGTGTCAAAAAATACTGAGTTTGTTCACAAATTTTTAGTAGTAATTTCTAAATAAATGCTGTTAATTTCTGAAAAGATTCAGTTTTTATACAAAAAGACTTCTTTTTATTTACTTTTTATTGAAATACAGTTGATTTACAATTTTTTTTTATTTTTTAATTTATTTTAATTGGAGGCTAATTACTTTACAATATTGTATTGGTTTTGCCATACATCAACATGAATCCACCACGGATGTACACATGTTCCCAATCCTGAACCCCACTCCCACCTCCTTCCACATACCATCCCTCTGGGTCATCCCAGTGCACCAGCCCCAAGCATCCTATATCCTGCATCAAACTTGGACTGGCGATTCGTTTCTTATATGATATTATACATGTTTCAATGCCATTCTCCCAAATCATCCCACCCTTTCCCTCTCTCACAGAGTCCAAAAGACTGTTCTATACATCTGTATCTCTTTTGCTGTCTCGCATACAGGGTTATCGTTACCATCTTTCTAAATTTCATATGTATCTGTTAGCATTCTGTATTGGTGTTTTTCTTTCTGGCTTACTTCATTCTGTATAATAGGTTCCAGTTTCATCCACCTCATTAGAACTGATTCAAATGTATTCTTTTTAATGGCTGAGTAATACTCCATTGTGTATATGTATCATAGCTTTCTTATCTATTCATCTGCTGATAGACATCTAAATTGCTTCCATGTCCTGGCTATTATAAACAGTGCTGTGATAAACATTGGGGTACATGTGTCTCTTTCAATTCTGGTTTCCTCAATGTGCATGCCCAGTAGTGGGATTGCTGGGTCGTATGCTGAAGAATTGATGCTTTTGAACTGTGGTGTTGGAGAAGACTCTTGAGAGTCCCTTGGACTGCAAGAAGATCTCACCAGTCCATTCTGAAGGAGATCAGCCCTGAGATTTCTTTGGAAGGAATGATGCTAAAATTGAAACTCCAGTACTTTGGCCACCTCATGCGAAGAGTTAACTCATTGGAAAAGACTCTGATGCTGGGAGGGATTGGGGGCAGGAGGAGAAGGGGATGACAGAGGATGAGATGGCTGGATGGCATCACTGACTCGATGGACATCAGTCTGAGTGAACTCTGGAAGTTGGTGATGGACAGGGAGGCTTGGTATGCTGAGATTCATGGGATCGCAAAGAGTGGGACACAACTGAGGGACTGAACTGAACTGAACTGAACTGATGGCAGTTCTATTTCCAATTTTTTAAGGAATCTCCACACTGTTCTCCATAGTGGCTGTATTTTGTGCCAATCTCTGCTGTACAGCAAAGTGACTCAGTTTAACACATACATATATTCTTTTAAAATATTCTTTTCCACTATGGTTTATCCCAGAATACTGGATATATTTCCCTGCGCTATGTAGTAGGACCGTGTTTATCCATTCCAAATGTTATAGTTTGTACCTACCAACCCCAAATTCCCAGTCTATCCCTCTGCTTCTCTTCTGCTTTGGCAAACACAATTCTGATATCTATGTCTATGAGTCTTTTTCTGTTTTGTATGTAGGTTCATTTGTGCCATATTTTAGACTCCAGATATAAGTGAAAACCATATAGTTTGTGTTTTTCTGACTTAACTTCACTTAGTATGATAATCTGTAGTTGAATATATGTTGCTACAAATGACCTTATTTTGTTCCTTTTTATGATGGCATACTATTCCATTGTATACATGCACCACATTTTTTTTGTGATTACCAGGTGGCGCTAGTGGTAAAGAATTTGGCTGCCGATGCAGGATAAACAAGAGACACAGGTTTGATCCCTGGGTGGGAAAGATCCCCTGGAGGAGGGCATGGCACCCCACTCTAGTGTTCTTGCCTAGAAAATCACATGGACAGAGGAGCTTGGTGAGCTACAGTCCATAGGATCACAAAGAGTCGGACAGGACTGAAGTGACTTAGCATGCATGAACCACATCTTTATCCATTCATCTGTCAATGGGCATTTAGGTTGTTTCCATGTTTTGGCTATTGTGAATACTGCTGCTATGAATATAGGGGTGCATGTATCTTTTCAAATTATGGTTTTCTCCATATTTATGTCCGGGAGTAGGATTGCTGGATCATATGGTAATTCTGCTTTAGTTTTCTGAGGAAACTCCTTACTGTTTTCCATAGTAGCTGCTCCAACCTACATTCCCGCCCATGATATAGGATTCCCTTTTCTTCACACCCTTCCCAGCATTTATTTGTAGACTTTTAAATAATGGTCATTCTGACTGGTGTGAGGTGGAAACTTATTGTAACTTTGAAACTTATTGTAAATTTGATTTCCATTTCCCTAATAATTTCCTATCACTTCATGGGAAATAGATGGGGAAACAGTGGAAACAGTGTCAGACTTTGTTTTTCTGGGCTCCAAAATCACTGCAGATGGTGACTGCAGCCATGAAATTAAAAGACGCTTACTCCTTGGAAGGAAAGTTATGACCAACCTAGATAGCATATTCAAAAGCAGAGACATCACTTTGCCAACAAAGGTTCGCCTAGTCAAGGCTATGGTCTTTCCTGTGGTCATGTATGGATGTGAGAGCTGGACTGTGAAGAAGGCTGAGCGCTGAAGAATTGATGCTTTTGAACTGTGGTGTTGGAGAAGACTCTTGAGAGTCCCTTGGACTGCAAGAAGATCCAACCAGTCCATTCTGAAGGAGATCAATCCTGGAATTTCTTTAGAAGGAATGATGCTAAAGCTGAAACTCCAGTATTTTGGCCACCTCATGCGAAGGGTTGACTCATTGGAGAAGACTCTGATGCTGGGAGGGATTGAGGGCAGGAGGAGAAGGGGATGACAGAGGATGAGATGGCTGGATGGCATCACTGACTCGATGGGTATGAGTCTGGGTGACCTCCGGGAGCTGGTGATGGACAGGGAGGCCAGGCGTGCTGCGGTTCATGGGGTCGCAAAGAGTCGGACACGACTGAGCGACTGATCTGATCTGATCTGAATAATTAGTGATGCAAAACATCTTTTTATGTGCCTACTGGCCATCTGTATGTCTTCAACGGGATTCTTTTAAAGAGATATTTTATAAGGCTAAGAAAACATTCCTATTTTATGTATTTGTTATATAGCATGGTATGTAAGTGAACAGTTAACCTTTCACAAAATTGACACTATTAATATACGTACTGTGCACAGCATATTTTACAAAGTAGTTTGTGCCTCCAAAATCAAGGCAAGTAACTCTGTCCACAACACAGCTTATGAGAGAAGATATATCAACAGATGCATTCATGATGATATAAAGTGGAAATATTTATATTGTAAATGAAGCATATGAAGCATGATCATATGTCAGAATAGAGAAATACAACATCATAGAGGAAATGATGATTAGCTGATAAGAGCATGCATAGGATTTCATTGTAAAAACTTGAATCAAAGAGGATGAGAAATCATATAAGCTGAAGGATCAACATTCAGGTTCTGTATAAATATTTGTAATGAATTCAGCAAGGCTATATACTAAAGATAGAAAGTGGTTAATAAGACAGAAAACATATCAAAGTAGACTGTTATACATAACTCTTTCAATTATTATAGCTGAATATAGAAAGCATAATTCTAATATGATTTGACACAAAGAACCATTTAAGTATCTTATTACAACTTTCTAAAATTATAATTTTCTTTCAATCTCTGAAGAAAATTTATGGACACATTTTTAAACAGAGCAAGGCAATATAATTTTTCAGTGAGATCTTTTAGAGTATTCTATAAAGAACAGAACACCTGATCTGCCTCTTGAGAAATTTGTATGCAGGTCAGGAGGCAACAGTTAGAATTGGACATGGAACAACAGACTGGTTCCAAATAGGAAAAGGAGTACGTCAAGGCTGTATATTGTCACCCTGTTTATTTAACTTATATGCAGAGTACATCATGAGAAATGCTGAACTGGAAGAAACACAAGTTGGAATCAAGATTGCTGGGAGAAATATCAATAACTTCAGATATGCAGATGACACCACCCTTATGGCAGAAAGGGAAGAGGAACTCAAAAGCCTCTTGATGAAAGTGAAAGTGGAGAGTGAAAATGTTGGCTTAAAGCTCAACATTCAGAAAACGAAGACCATGGCATCTGGTCCCATCACTACATGGGAAATAGATGGGGAAACAGTGGAAACAGTGTCAGACTTTATTTTTCTGGGCTCCAAAATCACTGCAGATGGTGACTGCAGCCATGAAATTAAAAGACGCTTACTCCTTGGAAGGAAAGTTATGACCAACCTAGATAGCATATTCAAAAGCAGAGACATTACTTTGCCAACAAAGGTCCGTCTAGTCAAGGCTGTGGTTTTTCCTGTGGTCGTGTATGGATGTGAGAGTTGGACTGTGAAGAAGGCTGAGTGCTGAAGAATTGATGCTTTTGAACTGTGGTGTTGGAGAAGACTCTTGAGAGTCCCTTGGACTGCAAGGAGATCCAACCAGTCCATTCTGAAAGAGATCAGCCCTGGGATTTCTTTGGAAGGACTGATGCTAAAGCTGAAACTTCAGTACTTTGGTCACCTCATGTGAAGAGTTGACTCATTGGAGAAGATTCTGATGCTGGGAGGGATTGGGGGCAAGAGGAGAAGGGGACGACAGAGGATGAGATGGCTGGATCGCATCACTAACTCTATGGACGTGAGTCTGAGTGAACTCTGGGAGCTGGTGATGGACAGGGAGGCCTGGCGTGCTGAGATTCATGGGGTCGCAGAGAGTCAGACACGACTGAGTGACTGATCTGATCTGATCTGATAAAGAACATGTGACTTATCAAATGACTTCTATAATCAGTCAACTGACCAATAGCTTACTTGTATAAACATGTGATTATCATTCTATAAGCCTCATTTTAACCTGAAGTTGGGCATTGTCCATGTTCTGGATCTTTTTAATAGAGCACTTGAAAGTGAATATCATCATACTATTGAGAAGTTCAAATTTGTCAACAGCATGGATAGAGAAATGTCTGGAAAGCATAGTAAGGTGCAAAGTACAAGTTGCAATCAACTTTACATTGTGTTTATTTTAAATCTACATAGCTAGTTAATTTGCACATTTTTCTATTAAAGTTATCATTTGAAAAATAGTCTTAATTTGCATGTATTGAATAAAGACTTCCCAAATAATTTATTCCCACTGTTTTTATTTTCAATGATATAGCTAAGAAAAATATATTTAATAAGCATCATCGATTCAGGCTTAATCTGGCTTTCATTAAATAACCAGAATAATATTAAATTTATTTTTAAAATAAGATACTATTTTTAGATTGATAAGGTTGATTTATTTATAAAAACTGGCTGATTTAAGAACAAATGTAAGGTGATATGGCATCAAGTTCCCATCATTAGAATTTAACTGGCCAAAAACAAAAAAAGAAAAACCTTCCAAGATGTGTAAGAAAATTGATGCAGGAGGAATATTGAACCATGTTTAAAAGAAATAGAATGGTGATACCCTTTTAGTGAATTTTAGTTCAAATGATAACTTTAATAGAACAAAGTGCAAATTAACTGGCTATGTAGATTTGAAATAAGCATAATATCGGGCTTCCCTGGTGGCTCAGACCATAAAGCATCTGTCTGCAGTGCCAGAGACCCAGGTTCGATTCTTCTCCATTTCCTGGAGAAGGAAATGGCAGCCCACTCCAGTATTCTTGCCTGGAAAATCCCATGGACGGCTGAGCCTGGTAGGCTACCGTCCATTGGGTCGCAAAATGTCAGACACGACTGAGTGACTTCACTTTCAAAGTTAATTGCAACTCATGCTTTGCACATTACTAGTTTGGTACAAGTTAAACTAGTACACGGAGAAGGCAATGGCACCCCACTCCAGTACTTTTGCCTGGAAAATCCATGGACAGAAGAGCCTGGTAGGCTACAGTCCATGGGGTCGCTAAGAGTCGGACACGACTGAGTGACTTCACTTTCACTTTTCTTTTTCATGCATTGAAGAAGGAAATGGCAACCCACTCCAGTATTTTTGCCTGGAGAATCCCAGGGACGACAGAGCCTGGTGGGCTTCTGTCTATGGGGTTGCACAGAGTCGGACACGATTGATGCGACTTAGCATAGCATAAACTAGTACAAGTTTTAAAAAATCATGTATTAAATATATTAACTTTATTCTTGATAGCTGCTGCTGCTACTGCTGCTAAGTCGCTTCAGTCGTGTCTGACTCTGTGCGATATTCCATACTGCCTCTAGGATATAATATGTTACTTCTCTCTCTCCCTCTCTCATTTTTTTAAAAGATATTGTTTATTTTTGAGGCCCTATCTCTAGTTTCACATTTCTGTAACATGCTTAAAACCACACAGAGTCTTGTGGGGATTCCAGGAATGGAGGACTTTTTGTTTCCCACTTCTTGTAGGCAAGGGTCCAGCCTTCATGACCTTCCCTGAGTTCCAAAGAATAGGTTTGAACAATTGCTAATGAAGGGAGGAGCAGCCACAAAATCATCTGAGGCAAGATTAAAAGGATCAGAGAAACTCAAGATTAGGAGTTTCAACCACCTGAGCGGCTGTCCAGCTGACGCCAGTGGTAAAGAACCCCTCCGCCAATGCAGGAGATATAAGAGATGAGGATTCAACCACTGAGTCAGGAAGATACTATGGAGGACCACATGGCAACCCACTTCAGTATACTTGCCTGGGGAATCTCATGGACAGAGGAGTCTGGTGGACTACAGTCCATAGGGTTATGCAGAGTTGGACACAACTGAATCAACTTAGCACACAAGCGACCACCTGAGACACTACACACACTCTAATCCTGTCAACAACCCATCCTTTTGAAACTTTGCAGAAGAAAGAATATCGGACTGTTAATGCCTTGATCCTTATCACATACCCCTGCCTGACTATATAACTTCTCTCAATTTACCAGGAAGCCGGGCACAGTTCTTGAGGTGCTAGTCTACTGTGTTCCCTCTTTGCCTGGCAAAGAAATAAAGCCACTCTTTCTTTCTCCTCCATAACTCTGTCTCCATTTTTCTGTTAGACAATAGTGCATGAAAGAGTCAAGATTTTAGCATTAATTTGAATATTACTTAAGTTTTTTGAAAGAAAGTTTAAATTTGTATTTCTTGACATCTTTATGTTCCATTATCATCCTTATATTCTTAATTTTTCTGAGCGTGTGTGTGTGTGTGTGTGTGTGTGTGTATTTGCTCAGTTTTTCAGTTGTGTCCAACTCTTTGTGACCCCTAGCTTGCCAGGCTCCTCTGTCTTTGGAATTTTCCAGGCAGGAATATAGAAGTGGGATGCCAATTTCTTACTCCAGGGAATCTTCCAAACCCAGGGATCAAATCCACTCTCTTGCATCTCCTGCATTGGCAGGCATGTTCTATGCTACTGCACTACCTAGGAAGCCCCTTAATTTTTTTACTGAGATGTAATTGACATGTGACATCATATTAGTTTTAAGAGTATAACATAATGATTTGTGCATGTATCACAGAATGATTACCATAAAACATTTATTAATACCTATCACCACACATTTTCTCTTGTGGTGGTAACTTGTGGAACCCTACTCACTTAGCAACTTTCAAATACGCAATAAGAGTATTGTGAACTATAGTCACCTTGCTGTAAATTATAATCCCAGGATGTACTGATCTTATAACTAAAAGTTTGTACCATTTAATGACCTTCAACTCCCCCAACCATCTCCCACAGTTCAGTCCAGTTCAGTGGCTCAGTCGTGTTGGACTCTTCGCGAGCCCATGAATCGCAGCACGCCAGGCCTCCCTGTCCATCACCAACTCCCAGAGTTCACTGAGACTCACGTCCATCGAGTCAGTGATGCCATCCAGCCATCTCATCCTCTGTCGTCCCCTTCTCCTCCTGCCCCTAATCCCTCTCAGCATCAGAGTCCTTTCCAATGAGTCAACTCTTTGCATGACGTGGCCAAAGTATTGCAGTTTCAGCTTTAGCATCATTCCTTCCAAAGAAATCTCAGGGCTGATCTCCTTCAGAATGGACTGGTTGGATCTCCTTGCAGTCCAAGGGACTCTCAAGAGTCTTCTCCAACACCACAGTTCAAAGGCATCAATTATTCGGCACTCAGCCTTCTTCACCGTCCAACTCTCATATCCATACATGACCACAGGAAAAACCATAACCTTGACTAGACGAACCTTTGTTGGCAGAGGAATGTCTCTGCTTTTCAATATGCTATCTAGGTTGGTCATAACTTTCCTACTATCTCCCACAGCTGACCACAAATCTGTCTCAAAATTCTAATAGTGCCTTCTCAAACGAAGAAAATCCCCTTGCCATTTCCTTCATTGTGAACCTCTTTGGCTCTTCTTTTACTTCTTCCTCTTGACTCTCTTCATCCTTGCTGTCGACGTCCAACTCCATCAGACTTTGATTAGTAAGCCCCTTGTGTTACACAGCAAGGAATTCAAAGAAGTCATCCTCTTGCAGATCTAGCTCCAGCTAGACTTTGTACACAAAAGCACAATCACTTTTGAACTACTTTACATGATTGGACATGTGAACATATGTTTGCATCTTTGAAAGTTCGCTACTTGAAGGTTTGTATGTAAGAGACTTACTGTAATGCCATTTGCAGCAACATGGAAGAACCTAGAGATTGTCATACTGAGTGAATAAGTCAGAAAGAGAAAGACAAATATTATGATATTGCATATATGTGAAATCTAAAAACAAGTACTGTGGCAGATTCATTTTGATATATCGAAAAACCAATACAATATTGTAAAGCTAAATAAAATAAATTGTTTTAAAAAAAGTCAAAAAAATAAAAATAAAAACAAGTAAGGTACAAATGAATTTATCTACAAAACATAAATAAGTTACATATGCAGAAAACAAATTTATGTTTAACCAAGGGTGAAGAGGGAGGAATAAATTGAGAGATTGCAATTGAGATATATACAGTACTATAGGTAAAATAGACAATTAATAAGGACCTACTACATAACACAAGAAATTTTATTTGATACCGTATAATGGCCTATATTGGAGAAGGCAATAGCACCCCACTCCGGTACTCTTGCCTGGAAAATCCCATGGACAGAGGAGCACAGAGTCGGACACGACTGAAGCAACTTAGCAGCAGCAGCAGCAGCAGCAGCAATGGCCTATATGAGGAAAGGCTCTATAAAAGAGTAGATGTATGCATGTTGTTGTTTTAATCACTAAGTCATGTCCAATTCTTTTGTGACCCCACAGACTGTAGCCTGCCAGGATCCTTTATCCATGGGATTTCCCATGCAAGAATACTAGAGTGGATTGCCATTTCCTTCTCCAGGGGATCTTCTCAACTCAGCAATCAAGCCCATGTCTTTTGTGTTTGCAGGCAGATTCTCTACCACTGAATCACCAGGGAAACCCAAGTCACTCAGTCGTGTCAGACTTTTTGTGACCCCATGGACTGTAGCCTGCCAGGCTTCTCTGTCCATGGAATTCTCCATGCAAGAATACTGAAATGGACAGCCATTTCTTTTTTCCTTCCTGACCCAAGGATTGAACCCAGATCTCCTGCATTACAGGCAGATTCTTTATCACTGAGCCACCAGGGAAGACCTAAATGTATGTATATGCATAACTAGTTCACTTTCCTGTACATCTGTAACCAACGCGACGCTGTAAGTCAATTATATTCCAATAATTATTTTAAATAGCCACCAATTTATGCATTCATAGTCAGGTTACTTACTTTTGTTTTTATTCTTATAATCACTTACAGAATAAACTGGTTACTATACTGAACAATACATCTGTACTTGTATTCAAACTCAAAAAATGGGCATCACTAAATCTGTGTTCCAAAATGTATTGTTTTTAGAGATCAAATGGATGTAATAAAAAGATTATAAAATACTAACATGTCCTTATATAGTATATTACTGTTTTCATTTTTGATATTTTTGTATTCTTCAGGGCTCTAGTTGCATTATCACTATTAGTTTGTCACTCTTTTCTCTGCTTTCCTTAAAAATAGAGTCATAACACAGTCATAGTAATGGGTTTTATTTGCTTCACTGACTGTCACTGCTGCTGCTGCTGCTAAGTCCCTTCAGTCATGTCTGACTCTTTGCAATCCCATGGACTGCAGCCTACCAGGCTCCTCTGTCCATGAGATTTTCCAGGCAAGAGTACTGGAGTGGGGTGCCATTGCCTTCTCCTGTCACTAAGAGAGCTTTGTTTAACTCATATGTTTCCATTTACTTCAAAGCCTAGCCTTCATCACATCATTTTCTTACATATTTACAGGTGAACATTTGTAAGTAAAGGTGATTTTGTTTTCAGTGTATTTGAAATATATTCTGAAAATAATGTGATTATAAGCCCCAATTCTATTTTATTGCACTAGTAAAAAACCAAGACTTTATTAAATGTGTGACTCTACTTGCATCCCAAGAGGAATGAATTAAGTGTTTGTTGTGAATTTGTTATACATATATTCAGTTCACACCAATCTTTATAACTACAAAATTAAATCAGGAAAATACTGTAAAATTAAATATTTAAAGAAAAAATCGTAATTGTTTAATGTCAGTGAACCCAGAAAAAAAAGATTTAGTGAATTTCTTTAGTGTATTATTTATCACAAGTCTAAGACTACAGCAATCCTGTTGTTGATAGAAACCTTTTTATTCATAATAAACAAAATAGGAAGCCATCCTTTTTGTCATCAATTAAAATGTCATCTAATATAATTCTTAGTGCTGAAAAAACTAGATGAGGGGAAAAAAGAAAAGTAATATGTCATCCAAACAGTTTGTATTTTGACAGTCTTAGTCAAGTCTGACTCTTTGTTATACCATGGACTATAGCCTGCCAGGCTCCTCTGTCCATGAGGAGTCTCCAGGCAAGAATACTAGAGTGGGTTGCCATTTCCTTCTCCAGGGGATCTTCCTGACCCAGGGATCCAATCTGAGTCTACTGCACTGCAGGCAGACTCCTTACTGTATAAGCCACCCAGGGAAGTCTATATCTTAGGGAGCAATAATAATTATCTGAATCAGTGGACTATTTTTTAAGTAACAACTTATTCATAAGTAATTATATTGATAATCCAGAAGGATTATGATAAACTAGGTTAGTGTTTCATTTATTTCATTCATTAAGTAAATATTTATTGAATATTTAATATGTGCCAGGTACTTTTCTGAATTCAATGATACTGAACAACAACAACAAAAAAAAATAGTTGGCCTTCCATTACTGTCCACTGCAAAATGAGGCTCTTATGAGGCACAAATAAGGAGAGAGGGGTATGTGTAAAACAAGCAAACTCCTTCACAACAAAGTAGCAATGCCTGATTTGTGAGAGTGGAGGGTGAGAATTGTTTGGAGACCTGTGTTTTAAATTAAATATTAAAGGATAAAAATTAAAAGTAGTTATTATGAGAACATAGTGTATTATAAAACAATGACAGTACAATAGAATCAGTTGAAGATACTAGTAAGATTCGACTAGTGATAATTTTTTTAATTACATAATTCATGA
Source organism: Tragelaphus eurycerus (assembly GCA_935064755.1). Taxonomy (NCBI): domain Eukaryota; kingdom Metazoa; phylum Chordata; class Mammalia; order Artiodactyla; family Bovidae; genus Tragelaphus; species Tragelaphus eurycerus. The sequence goes on along the minus strand of CAKXYN010000004.1, from coordinate 36,188,610 downwards.
TAGTAATTGAAAGGGAAACAAAAGCTCATGCTTATTAGCCAGCAAGTTGATACTAATGACCGAATTGAATTCAGGGATATATGGAGCTGTGGAATAAGGATCATTGTAACTTGATGGATGTGGATGTGAAGGTGTATGATGTGCGAAGAAGAAACAATTTTATATTATTGGAGTTAAGGTGCATCATATAGAAAGTGGCTTGGAAAGATTTGATAAAGCCAAGTTATTAAAATATTCCAGAGTGAAGTTTGCAGAAGACACAAGACAACTGTAATAAAAAGATTAAAAATCACAAAGCATCCTTCAATGTGGCTTTAAATTCAAGTTTTTACCTAAGAGACAAGTCCTTACTTTTCTATTAAAATAATAGTGAATGGAAGAATATTTCCATATGTGAATTTAAAATAAAATTCTTTAGTATATTTTTATCCCTGACTAGGATTCCTCATTTTCTGTTATTTTTTAACTGACATTTTGTTAGGCACAAAATATTTATAAGAGGAATTTTCCTAAACACCCAAAAGCCATATTAGTAATTGTGCATTCTTAATTCTGGGGATAGTGTTATCACACGTGTCTAATTCTGTTTTCTGCAGTCTCCATCAATTCTTAACAGAAATTTAGTTATTTGAATACAGAAAGTAGACATTTATCTGAATGAACATATTTTACAAGAAGTAAAACTTTGTTATAACTTTTATTAAATAAAAGCTATATGATGATAACTAAAAGTGAAAGTGGCTCAATTTTGTCCAACTCTTTGCTACTCCATGGACTGTAGAATTCTCCAGGCTAGAATTTTGATGTGGATAGCCTTTCCCTTCTCCAGGGAATCTTCCCAACCCAAGGATCAAAGCCAAGTCTCCAACATTGCAGGCAGATTATTTACCAGCTGAGCCACAAGGGAAGCCCAAATATACTGCAGTGGGTAGCCTATCCTTTTTCTAGCTGTTGCTGCTAAGTCACTTCAGTCGTGTCCGACTCTGTGCAACCCCATAGACGGCAGCCCACCCACCAGGCTCCCCCCGTCCCTGGGATTCTCCAGGCAAGAACACTGGAGTGGGTTGTCATTTCCTTCTCCAATGTATGAAAGTGAAAAGTGAAAGTGAAGTCACTCAGTCGTGTCGGACTCTTTGCGACCCCATGGACCACAGCCTACCAGGTTCCTCCATCCATAGGATTTTCCAGGCAAGAGTACTAGAGTGGGGTGCCATTGCCTTCTCCAATCTTTTCTCTAGCAGACCTTCCCAACTCATGAATGGAACCTGGGTCTTCTGCATTGCAAGCGAATTCTTAACCAACTGAGCTATGATGACTAAAAGTATGCTTATTTAAACATTTGCTAAGTTATTTTTTATTCCTTCTTCATGATTATGATTATCTCAGCTTTATGTTTAGTTTGACTTTTGCATATTGAATAGAGGTTCAATATGCAAAGATACATATATCAACAGTAAATGCATATAAAAGAATGTAAAGGAATAGTACATGGTAACCACATCTATTGATTAAAGTGTATATTGAGATAAGAGATAGCACAATAGTTACTGTAGGGTATATTTTAAAAGACTACATTATAATTTAACTGCCCTAATAGTTACAGTATTATAACCATAGACATATTAAAAAGATTACACCACTTCAGTATGCATTCAAAAATAAGAAATTTAACTTTATATAATCTATATTTAAATGCCATTTTATTTACAATCATACCCATTTTCAAAATTACCCAGTAAGTTATAAACAACACATCTAAAAATATGAAACTCTGTGATGGGAGGGGAAAATAACACATTATTTTTTTTTCCCTATGACTATATCCTTTTATTATTCCAGATGACCAACTAGCAGCTGCTGTTACATCAGCTGTCTTTTATTTTGATAAATGTTGGTAAATGAAGCACTTTTATTGAAAAAAAATATGCCATTATTATGCATATACTGACAAATTGGGAAGGAAAAACTTTTAAACTTCTCTTATCTTGGATCTCTATTGGTAGGTGAAAAAAATATACATTTTAGGCATTTTGACAAGTGTACCAGTAAGAAAGTTACATCACTCCTCATTTTTAAAAGTTATTTTAAATTTAAATAAAATGATCATTTGTTAAGTTAGCACTGACGATGATGACGATGATTTCCTTCTTAGAATGAGTGAATAATTTACCAATATACTGAGAATTCTGTCAAATATTTTTATTATGCACTCATTATAAAGTTATTTGCTTTTAATCTTAAACTTGATGCTCATTTGAGTGCTCTCAAGTAATTAAATATCAACTGATCATTTGCAAAGGCTAACATTCTCCATGTAGTTTGTTGGTTTAGTCGCTAAGTTGTGTACCACTCTTGAGATCCCGTGGACTGCAGCCTGGCAGGTTCCTCTGTCCATGGGATTCTCTAGGTGAAAATACTGGAGTGGGTTGCCATTTCCTTCTCCAGAGGATCTTCCTGACCCAGGAATTGAACCTGAATCTCCTGCATTGCAGGCAGATTCTTTACTGACTGAGCTATGAGGAAAGCCCTAAATATTCTCCATGGCATTCAGTTATTTTCATTGTACTTACAATGAGCTGAATTGTTCCACAAAGGACTATTTGTTTTGTTGTCATATCCCACCTCATAATTTTTTTTTTAATACTACAGGTTTAGAAGATACAAAATCTTGGTCAAGTCTGTATTTACCATTCAGTTGATGGGAATGTCCCTGGATGAAGATATCATTTTGATGAATACTTCATGTATTCTAAAAAAAAAAAGAAAGAAAGAAAATAAAATCTTAATTTTGGCTTAAAGCATTGCTTCTCTTGGAGTTCTGATCCACTCATATTTTAGGACAGTTATATATCAAACTCCCTACTGGGTATCTCCAAGTAAGTTTCTAATAAATATCTAACAAAACTCTTTTAACAGAATCTTAACCTTCACCTATTATAAGGAATGATGAGAATGCGTCCAAATCCTGCTACATTGCTTGGAAACCTAAGTTGGTAAATCAATATCAAGTAGCAAGAATGAAAAAAAAAAAAAAAGAAAGTTGTTTGACGGATGAAATGCTAAATAAAGACAAAGGAGAAGGACAGGTGTATTGAGCTGGAACACATTTACATAGTTTTATTCCTTATCTGCTCCTTCTTTATCACATGAAATAGTATTTTAAAGATATTGACTGAAATTTACATTTTGTGGCTCAAAACCATATGTTGGGTAGAGTGACCTCTAGGACACAATCTACAGAGGTGATTAGTACATGTGAAGTGTCCATTGTGTCCCTAGTGTGTTATATCATTTAATGTTTCCTTTTATAAAAGCAATATTTTCCCCCTATTCAAATTAGAAACCAAGATCCAGAGAAACAGAATTGGAATACAGTTACGAAAGAAGACTAGATATTGTGTCTGTCCAGTCTGATTAAACCTATGCTTCTCCAATTAAAAAAAAAAAAAGTATATAAAATAAAAATCACTGCACTGGGTCAATCAGCAGAGAACACCTGTGCTAATTCCTCATAACAGCCGTATTAATACAGTGTTACATGTGGACAAAGCAGCCCCAAGGTAAACCTAGCAGATGACCTTCCAAGTTGGGTCAAAGAGCATCTTATGCGGTTAGCTGCCTCAAAAGGAATGAGAGAAATAGTGGAAGAAACTTAACTGTGAATTGAATGCTAAAAAAAAAAAAAAAAAAGCTAGATAATTTGAGAGTTAATATAAATGGAGATACAGAATTGTAAAGGTGTATGATTATTCCATTAGCTCATATGAACAATAAAAGGAAAAACAACAAAAAGATATAAACTACTTTAAAGATGCTGAAGTAACAGTATTCTTAAAATGCTTAATGGAGCAGGAATATTTTGAAAGTTGTTTTGGAGAGAAAGTAGAATTAATATTTTATATTATTTTAGCAAATGCATTTAAATCCTTTAAGATTATTCCAAGTGGACAATATCGTTATTGGTTTAAACTGCTCTTAAAGCATTTGAGGACAAGTTTACTCTCTAGAGCTTTCCAATGTGTTTGAATCTGTGTCCCCTAGAAATTCCACTTTTAGATGCCTTAGCATGCTTTCCAACCCTAAATTTGAAGTTAAATCAGCTAAAATATTATATTTATATCTTCTCATTATTTCAAGCCCTATTACATCACTTATGGCATATTACTTAATGATAAATAGTGCCATAAATGGCATACTATAAAATATCATAATAGAATAAATAAAACAGAGAACTCAGTGGGTTCATTTTATTTTCCTTGAGCCATTAACCAAGCATTGCTATTATCTTCAGTGATAGAAACTGGTGATGATGAAAGGTTTGCATTTTCTGCTGCTGAGTTGAAAACGCAGATTAGGAAACAGTCAGAACTTTTTATAATTTTAAGTTGTGTAGATAATCATTCTGCTATTTCCAGGTGTGATTAGAGCCATTTTGATATCTAACAAGGCAAAAATATACATAATTTGCTTTCAAGGTAAAAGCTAAATGAAGCTCAGAAAGTTATTTAATCTTGTTCTTTTTCTTTCGCAAGGGATAAACCTAGAAACAGCAGAGAGAGATGAATCAAGATCTGAGATGAAAGTCAAGTTACTCATTCAGTCATCATTCATTCACTCATTCATCAACTCAACAGATACAAATTAACTGAGTGTTTCCTAAGTGCTGGGTACTGGAGACGCAGGGTCATTATTCTAAATCTTTGCCATCAAGAAACCTGCAAAAACTTTGAAATGTTGGGAAAAAAGAAGATGGTAAACACAGTCCTAAATGATGAAAGATGTTTGACCAGGAGGAGAGAAGCATAAAAGTATTGTAAACCAAAGAAAAATGTGTTCATAGTCTGGAGAAGAAAGACATATGGAGCATTTGAAATAATAGGTGGTGAGGAGGCTGAAGCAGCAGGGAAAAAGAATGAGGAATTTATCTTGACATCATCATCCTGCTATTGAAAAGCTTTAAGCTGGGGAGTGATAAATTCACATCTGTATTTTAGGAATACTATTATCATTGCAATGGCACCCCACCCCAGTACTTTTGCCTGGAAAATCCCATGGACGGAGGAGCCTGGTAGGCTCCAGTCCATGGGGTCGCTAAGAGTCGGACACGACTGAACGACTTGACTTTCGCTTTTCACTTTCATACGTTGAAGAAGGAAATGGCAACCCACTCCAATATTCTTGCCTGGAGAATCCCAGGGACAGGGGAGCCTGGTGGGCTTCTGTCTGTGGGGTCGCACAGAGTCGGACACGACTGAAGCGACTCAGCAGCAGTAGCAGCATTATCATTGCAAAAGTGGGAAATGCCTGGGTGATTGGAAGTGAGAAGACCATGTATAACCTTCTATTGAAAATAAATTAAGCTACACATTACATAAGGTATGTAATGTATACACACATTACACAATAAAAATTGTTTCCAGATAGTACTGTTTGTTAAACAATGTGTATATCTTTCATTTCTCTTTCAGAGACTCTATCCCATGCCTTTGGCTGTAATATCAGGTGAGAGGGAATTTAACATTTTAGACTACTTGTGTGTGTGCTCAGAGGGACTTGAGTATTGAGGGAACATGGTGACTACTATTCATAAAGAAAGTCTGTGCAAAGAATGGACAGAGACAAAATCCTATCGTGTTATTGGAGCCACCAGGCCCAGACCACCCTGAACTCTATCATATGGAATTCCCTGTTTCAAGTGTCAATAAAACTATTTCATCATTTCTTTCACTTTCCTTTCTTCCTCCTGTCTTATCTCTCTTTTTCTCTCCCCCATCTGTCTCTATCTCTCTCATTTGACTTAAGTTATTTTAAACTGGATCTATGTTATTTGCAACCAAAATGTCCTAAATACTAATTTATTAATCTGGCTAATATTTAATTTTTTCTCACTTTATGTGAGACCTGCTGAGAATAGTATCCAGGAAATAAATATTGCTGAATAATAAAATGAATTTGCTCAGAATACAATAAGTCTTAGTCATCTGCATGCATTTCTTTGCTCTTAATGTGACTTTGCATATCTCTATTTTGATCTTAATCTCAGAAACCCATCTTAGTCTTCTTATTATCAAGTTCTTCAGGAGAGAGTCACTATAAACAACAATTTGATAAGGATTAAATAATTCATATGTGCTTAAATGGAATATTTATTACAAAAACTTTATAAGCACAAGGCCCTATGCTTGGCATTGAAGATAAAAACTTTCAGACTTTGACCTAAATGCTTTTGCCTGTATTCAATTAAGAGGCTTTTGTTAGTTTGTTTTTATGAAACTGTTAGAAAGTAGAGTGATACAGACAGATATGTGATGTGCACTCACTTGCTCAGTTGTCTGACTCTTAGTGATCCCACGGATCCCTGTAGCCTGACAGGTTACTCTGTCCATGGGCTTCTCCAGGCAAGAAAACTGAAGTGAGTTGCCATGCTCTCCTCCAGGGAATCTTCCCAGCTCAGGGATCAAACCTGCATCTTTTTCCCAAAAAGAGCACTTTCTTTTTTAGAGACCTGATAGGAAAGTCCTATGCAAATACTGGTTTAGTCACAAGTCTGAATCTATTGTGGTGACCAGGCAAGATGTCCACTTAAAACCTGCTCATTAGAAGATAACGTGTTAGTCTCAACATGTTAACCTGGAAATGAGAAGTTCTCAAAGGCAAATTTGGCAGTGTCCATCCACTGGCAAGACTGATTGGTCTTCTTTCTTATTGAAATGGACACATCTAATTATAACCAAAGTCTTAAATGCTCTTATAATGTAGCTCATGATACAGTTCACAAATTCTTCTCTTAGAAATCCCTGAATTTGGATCTTTGGTCTGCCACTAACTTCCAGAGTGAACTTGAGTAGTTTATTATTTCACTTCCTTTTCATGAGATTTAGACATCTTGATTCCTTTACCTAATATGATTATTAATGTATTAATATACAATATCACCTATGGATTAGAATGCAAAGACTATCTTGCCTGAAATATTGCATGTTTTTACCATCTTTCTAAATTCCATATATATGCACTAGTAAACGGTATTGGTGTCTCCTTTCTCATTTACTTCACTACAGGAACCTTGGGGCTGGTGCACTGGGATGACCCAGAGGGATGGTATGGGGAGGGAGGTGGGAGGGGGGTTCAGGATGGGGAACACATGTAAACCTGTGGCAGATGCATGTTAATGTATGGCAAAACCAATACAATATTGTAAAGTAAAAAAATAATAATAATAAAATATTACATGTTTTAAAGGTAACAGAATGGAAGTAGAGAAGCAGTATATTATATCATTTTAAAAAAACTGTCATAATTAAAGTAATTTAGAAAAACAATGTCTTTTTTCCTAAGCCAAGTGATCTCTTCTGTTTTTTTTTTTTAAGGTGTCATTCTTTAAAAAATCATGCCTTCCAATTTCCTAGGATTATTCCAACTTCTTTACCAGGAAAACTGCTAAAAGCCACCCTGTTCCAATTGATGTTGTTAAAGCACATTAAGAAGGTTTTTTTTTTTGTCTTGGGGCCTTTGCACTTGCTATTTCAGTTGCTGGAAGTCTATGTTTTGGAATGTTTTTTTTGTCTTGACCCCCATTCCCTTTAGATGTTAACTCACATATCATTAACTCAGAGTGTCTCTTTGCACCTTTCCATCTAAAATTGTCACTGTTCTCTGCCTCTCTACACAGGCTATTCTGTTTGAAATCATCTAAGTGTTAAGTATTATTTATTAATAATGCTGTATTAAATATTCATAAAGGAATCCTAGGGACATTAAACAATTCGTGATACTTCCATACAAAGGATGAGATATAGTGTTGCTATAAAAAACATGAAAGATATCTATATGTTAAAATAGAATAATTTCCATGATATATTGCTACCTTATTTTAGAATGCTTCCATTTGTGTATAAACCTATAAATATATACACACATGCATATGCATGCACATTTAAAAAGACACATTATTCTGGAAGGATATATGATTGCTTTGGAAAAAGGCAGACTTCCGTAATGACATATGAATTATTTTTCCAATAAAAGACCATTTTAAAAAAAGAGAAATTTGTCCACCAATTGAAAATTATTTATTGAATAATTATTATATATCATGGACTATGATTATATATTATATATATCATCAGATCAGGTCAGATCAGTCGCTCAGTCGTGTCTGACTCTTTGTGACCCCATGAACCGCAGCACACCAGGCCTCCCTGTCCATCACCAACTCCCGGAGGTCACTCAGACTCACATCCATCGAGTCAGTGATGCCATCCAGCCATCTCATCCTCTGTCGTCTCCTACTCCTCCTGCCCCCAATCCCTCCCAGCATCAGAGTCTTCTCCAATGAGTCAACTCTTCGCATGAGGTGGCCAAAATACTGGAGTTTCAGCTTTAGCATCATTGCTTCCAAAGAAATCCCAGGGCTGATCTCCTTCAGAATTGACTGGTTGGATCTCCTTGCAGTCCAAGGGACTCTCAAGAGTCTTCTCCAACACCACAGTTCAAAAGCATCAATTCTTCGTCGCTCAGCCTTCTTCACAGTCCAGCTCTCACATCCATACATGACCACAGGAAAGACCATAGCCTTGACTAGGCGAACCTTTGTTGGCAAAGTGATGTCTCTGCTTTTGAATATGCTGTCTAGGTTGGTCATAACTTTCCTTCAAAGGAGCAAGCGTCTTTTAATTTCATGGCTGCAGTCTAACACTGTTTCCACTGTTTCTCCATCTATTTCCCATGTAGTGATGGGACCAGATAACATGATCTTCGTTTTCTGAATGTTGAGCCTTAAGCCAACCTTTTCACTCTCCACTTTCACTTTCATCAAGAGGCTTTTGAGTTCCTCTTCAATTTCTGCCATAAGGATGGTATCATCTGCTGCTGCTGCTGCTAAGTCGCTTCAGTCATGTCCGACTCTGTGCGAGTCCATAGAAGGAAGCCCACCAGGCTCCCCCGTCCCTGGGATTCTCCAGGCAAGAACACTGGAGTGGGTTGCCATTTCCTTCCCCAATGCATGAAAGTGAAAAGTAAAAGTGAAGTCGCTCAGTCGTATCCGACTCTTAGCGACCCCATGGACTGGAGCCTACCAGGATCCTCCGTCCATGGGATTTTCCAGGCAAAAGTACTGGGGTGGGGTGCCATTGCCTTCCCCGGGTATCATCTGCATATCTGAGGTTATTGATATTTCTCCTGGCAATCTTGATTTCAACTTGTGTTTCCTCCAGTCCAGCATTTCTCCTGATGTACTCTGCATATAAGTTAAATAAACATGGTGATAATATACAGCCTTGACGTACTCCTTTTCCTATTTGGAACCAGTCTGTTGTTCCATGACCAGTTCTAACTGTTGCTTCCTGACCTAAATACAGATTTCTCAAGAGGCAGATCAGGTGGTCTGGTATTCCCATCTCTTTCAGAATTTTCCACAGTTTATTGTGATCTACACAGTCAAAGGCTTTTGCATAGTCAATAAAGCAGAAATAGATGTTTTTCTGGAACTGTCTTGCTTTTTCCTTGATCCAGCGGATGTTGGCAATTTGATCTCTGGTTCCTCTGCCTTTTCTAAAACCAGCTTGAACATCAGGAAATTCACGGTTCACATATTGCTGAAGCCTGGCTTGGAGAATTTTGAGCATTACTTTACTAGCATGTGAGATGAGTGCAATTGTGTAATAGTTTGAGCATTCTTTGGCATTGCTTTTCTTTGGGATTGGGATGAAAACTGACCTTTTCCAATCTTGTGGCCACTGCTGAGTTTTCCAGATTTGCTGGCATATTGAGCGCAGCACTTTAATAGCATCATCTTTCAGGATTTGGAATAGCTCCACTGGAATTCCATCACCTCCACAAGCTTTGTTCGTAGTGATGCTTTCTAAGGCCCACTTGACTTCACATTTCAGGACGTCTGGCTCTAGGTCAGTGATCACACCATCATGATTATCTGGGTCGTGAAGCTCTTTTTTGTACAGTTCTTCTGTGTATTTTTGCCACCTCTTCTTAATATCTTCTGCTTCCGTTAGGTCCATACCATTTCTGTCCTTTATCGAGCCCATCTTTGCCTGAAATGTTCCTTTGGTATCTCTGATTTTATTGAATAGATCCTTAGTCTTTTCCATTCTGTTGTTTTCCTCTATTTCTTTGCATTGATCACTGAAGAAGGCTTTCTTATCTCTTCTTGCTATTTTTTGGAACTCTGCATTCAGATATATGTATATATGTATATATATATATATATATATATATATATATATATATATATATATATGTGATATTATATATCATAGTCCATGATCAGATCAGATCAGATCAGATCAGTCGCTCAGTCGTGTCCGACTCTCTGCGACCCCATGAACCGCAGCACGCCAGGCCTCCCTGTCCATCACCAGCTCCCGGAGGTCACTCAGACTCGCATCCATCAAGTCAGTGATGCCATCCAGCCATCTCATCCTCTGTCGTCCCCTTCTAATACTTATTCAATAAATAATTTGTAATTTGTGGACAAATTTCTCTCTTCTGCATATTCAAAAGCAGAGACATTACTTTGCCAACAAAGGTTCATCTAGTCAAGGCTATGGTTTTTCCTGTGGTCATGTATGGATGTGAAAGTTGGACTGTGAAGAAGGCTGAGCACTGAAGAATTGATGCTTTTGAACTGTGCTGTTGGAGAAGACTCTTGAGAGTCTCATGGACTGCAAGGAGATCCCACCAGTTCATTCTGAAAGAGATCAGCCCTCAGATTTCTTTGGAAGGAATGATGCTAAAGCTGAAACTCCAGTACTTTGGCCACCTCATGGGAAGAGTTGACTCATTGGAAAAGACTCTGATGCTGGGAGGGATTGGGGGCAAGAGGAGAAGGGGATGACAGAGGATGAGATGACTGGATGGCATCACTGACTCAATGGACGTGAGTCTCGGTGAACTCTGGGAGTTGGTGATGGACAGGGAGGCCTGGCGTGCTGCAGTTCATGGGGTTGCAAAGAGTTGGACACGACTGAGCGACTGATCTGATCTGATATGATCATGGACTATGAAGATTGAGATACCAGGGTTCAAAGTGTTGGTTGTAAGCTGATGACTCAGGTGCGTCTTAGATAGAAATTATAATATTTTGGATGTAATATTATCTGGAGATATACCTTGGACTCCCTATGCTTGTCTAAAAGAGATCATCCTAGAAGGAGGAGACTTAATACATAAGTGAAATATATGATGATGTAAGTGTTTTAAATTTAAAAAGGTAGAGAACAGAGTGAATTTAAATAGAATGGCTAGGACGGACTCCGAGTTGGGAAAATTTGAATCAGGATGTGAACAAAGTGAGAGATTATCTCATAAAGGGGGCAGATGGGTGGGGAATAGCAAATACAGTGATTCTCTGACAGAAACAAGCCTACACACTGAGGAAGTGCTAAAGGAATGGCACAACTACTGACAGTTCTCCTGGGAAAAATGTTAAAACATTTTTAGGAAATCATATAGCACTTGTCTGGGCAAACAGCTTGCTCTGTTACTGAGCTAGTTAGAATACTTGCTTGAGTGTTCAGCTGCTTCAATCATTTCTGACTCTTTGCAAACCATGGACTGTAACATGCAAGGCTCCTCTGTCCTCTACTATCTCCTGGAGTTTACTCAAATTCGTGTCCATTGAGTTAATGATGGTATCTAACCATCTTATCCTCTGCTGCCCCTTTTCCTTTAGCCTTCAGTATTTCAGGATCTTTTCCAATGAGTCAGTTCTTCATATCAGGTGGGGAAATTTGGAGCTTCAGCTTCATCATCAATCCTTCCAATGCATATTCAGGGCTGATTTTCTTTAGGATTGACTGGTTTGATTTCCTTGCTGTCAAAGGGATTCTAAAGAGTCTCCTCTAGCATCACAAATTTAAAGCATCAGTCCTTCAGTTCTCAGCCTTCTTTATAGTCCAACTCTCACATTCATATATGACTACTGGAAAAATCATAGCTTTGACTATAAAGACCTTTACTGGCAAAGTGATGTCTCTGCTTTTTAATATACTGTCTAGGTTTGTTATAGTTTTCATGGGGAAAAATTGTTTTATTGAGATAGAGTTCCCTAGATCTTTGGAATAATTTCATCCTAATGGTAATGTAAAAATTTCCATTAGATAGCTGATAAGATGTACAATTGCAATTTTAATACTTTTTTTTTTGAGTTGTACAAAAACTTTCTTTGAGTTAATATTGACTATCAACTGCTGTAGTATTGATTATGAGGTTAATGTAGGTTTGCTACATTGATACAGAATTTATATCATTTTGAACATGCTTAGCATATTAGAAAAGAACTAAACTTAAATTTTAGGCTCTAAAAGTTTCATTGTAAAAGAAGATGAGTTAAAAAAGGAAAATTCTTTATGAATGTTAAATGCTTTACTTAATTCATTGTTAAAATCTTTTCCACACTTAGATATAAATAAATATATTCATATTCAAGAATCCTATGTGTTTGTCACTGTTGAATGGCAACCCACTCCAGTATTCTTGCCTGGAGAATTCATTGGACAGACGAGCCTGGTGGGCTTCCATGGGGTTGCAATGAGTTGGACATGACTGACTAGCACACACACACACACACACACACACACACACACACACCGCCATGTGCTGCCAACAAAAATGTTATTGATAATCTTCAACATTTTTATCAAACCTTGCTAACTAATACAGAAACATGACAAGATTTTTAAACAAGATGTTTTTGTGAGAAACAAAAAAAAATAGGTGAACTTTTAATTTTTATAAGTGGACAAACTATAAACTTATTAATATGTCAAATTTTCTCTCAAACCAAATAGTTTTACCAGGTACATTTATTAAATTAGAATGCTGTTGAAAAATTTCAAGAATAATAAAACACATTTGATTCTGCTTTGAAAATATGCAATGTTTTGAAATAGAAAGAGGACACTTTAAATGTGAACTCATCCAGAACCTCAAACTTTATCATTAAAGATGGTAAATTTCCCATAAGACTTTTTTAAAGTAGTGGAGGGGAAAGCAGGATCATGTGTATTCTGTATTGGAAAATGACATGGGTGAGTGAGAAGCATCAACCCCAGAATATGAAGAGAAGCTGATTGCCACAGGGATTCTGAAGGGACATAATGGAAGTTGAATAGCCATTCTGTGCCCTGGAATAAAGGCATCTCTGAAGGACTATGCATCTCAAATCCAAAGGAAGCGCCACCCACACAAAATGTACTGAAAATTAGAATGACATTAGATAGAGGTGAGCATGGCCGGCTTGGTAGGCTACAGTCCATAGGTTGCAAAGAGTCAGACATGACTGAAGCGACTTAGCATGCATGCAAGCACAGAATTAAATTCTCTTAGGTGGAAATTTGGCTGAGCGTCCTCACAATAGATAAAGGTTAAAAAAATCGGTTCCATAGACCTTACACTTGTCAACAATATTTGATTTTTATGCCCTTTGGGGGATGGTAAAGAAGAGGCTATTACATTGTGGAGTATGAAGTACAGGCTTTAGTGAAGATTTCCCAAAGAAAATGGAAATGAGAAAAATGGCTGTAAAACTGACATTTTCATATCAATACATAATAAATCATAGGAGAACTATGCAAATTTTTCTTGCACATATTGAATGAATTTGTTGTATCGAAGAGTATTTCCTTAGAGGCTCTATTTTTCATCATAAATGAATCAGTTTCCTACTTAATTTTCTTCCCAGTCTGATGAATTTTATCAATGTGAGTCTACCCTTGGCAAATAGACATCTTTCAGCCCTGAAATACAGATAGTCACATCTCAGGCTATGGTATAGTAACTCAGGTTTCTGTGGGTACAGCCAGTAGGACTTTCTCAAAAGATATATCCTCGGATATCGACTTTAGCCACCTAAGAGATTTTCACCAATTTGCATTTACAACATATTTAAGAACAAATTCTCTAGTTGATCCTTTAAAAATTAATAATAAGCAAATGGAATCTTTAAAACACCAATTTTTTGAAGTCAAATACATAAAGAAAAAATGAATTATCTTTTTACTTTTTTATATTAAATTGATTTACACTTATACTGTTATTTGAAATAACAGGATATCTTAATTCTTTCACTTTTTTAAAGTGTAAAGAGACTCCTCCTTCATTTGGTAAATATTTGTACATATTTGGTGAGCTGAATCCACTTTACTATTGATGATTATTCCTAGTGTAATCATTCTCCCAATCTTCAGTGTTTGTGAAATTTTTAGATACAGGACTGAGTTGCACACTGAAGCACAAAAGACTTGAATATTACATTTATATTTAGTTAAATTACATATGTTTGGATTAAAGAAAGACCTTAATCATTGTCTTGCTGAACATCAAGAGAATCAAATCAACACATCACATTTAATATAAACTCTTTCTACAACACTGAAGCAACAGCACCATCAACCAAACATGACTGCAGTAAATACTCCCACAAAATGTTAGTTGCTTTAGAAATATAACTGAATTTTTTTTTAAAGGGGAGATCTTGTAGATTTAAAGGTAAAGTATCGGGATTCACTTAGAATAATGTATATGATAAATTAGTAGATTTCAAAATATGTTAGATTCAAGTCTTATACATATATAATGTCAAGACTACTATGTACATTTACAACATAAACAAATCTGATATGAACAAATCTAAAGCTGAAAGTTCAGTTCAGTTCACTTGTCGCTCTGTCGTGTCTGACTCTTTGTGACCCCATGAGTCATGGCATGCCAGACCTCCCTGTACATCACCAACTCCCAGAATTCCCCCAGACTCATGTCCATTGAGTCGGTGATGCCATCCAGCCATCTCATCTTCTGTCATCCCCTTCTCCTTCTGCCCCCAATCCTTCCCAGCATCAGGGTCTTTTTCAATGAGTCAACTCTTCGCATGAGGTGGCCAAAGTACTGGAGTTTCAGCTTCAGTGTGTGCCTAATATGTATTAGCACATTTCTAGCTTTGCCCTCAAAAAGCAATGTTGTTAATTCTGGCCACAGGAACTCTGATGTGACCTCTGGCCATCTGTGTGGGTCTGAGTGGGGTTCCGTTGTGACAAGACAGTGGGGACAGTGCCAGAGCCATTCAGACCAGAACCACCTCTCACTTCCTTTTTTTTCTGGATGGGTCTCCAGGCTCTTCCAATCCTATTTCCTGATCTGTGAAAAAGGGATGGTATCATCATACAGTTCATGAGGTGGGCAGGAAAGATGGCTGGAAAACCCACAGCCCAGGGCCTGGAATGGATTCAGCTCCTCCAAAATGATAAAAGGAGGTTTTATTATTCTCACTATTCTAGAAGTGTCTCTGTAAATTGTTTGCTTTAGTAAAATCTTGATTTAAAAAAGGCCCGCATCCCCCCAAAAAAGCAATGTTGTTGTTTTTCAGCTGCTAAGTCATGTCAGATTCTTAGAGACTCCATGGACTGCAGCATGCAGGATACCCTGTCCTTCACTATCTCCTGGAGTTTACTCAAAGTTAGTGTTATTTACTTCTAATTTTTTTCCAAATTTGAATAAATATTATTTTATATTAAATAATGTTTTTTACTTTTATTAAAAATAAATAACATTGTCATTCTAAGTTTAAGGAAATTAAAATTCAATAAGCATATATTCATTTCAAAAAATGCATAAGGTTTTGACAGTGTCAGAGGCATGGATAGAATGCATTGCAATCTTAGAAATGGCACATATATGCAATAATAAGTGAGGGTGACCTACTTTGCTAGAATTCACAAGAGAACTAAGCTTAAATTTGTACAAGATATCAGTTCAGTTGAATCGCTCAGTTGTGTCCGACTCTTTGAGATCCCAGGAATTGCAGCACACCAAGCCTCCCTGTCCATTATCAACTCCCGGAGTCTACCCAAACCCATGTCCACAGAGCTGGTGATACCACTCAGCCATCTCATCCTCTGTCGTCCCCTTTTCTTCTTGCCCCTAGTCCTTCCCAGCATTAGGGTCTTTTCAAATGAGTCAAATCTTTGCATGAGGTGGCCAAATTATTGGAGTTTCAGCTTCAGCATCAGTCCTTTATGAGCACCCAGGACTGAAATCTTTTAGAATGAACTGGTTGGATCTCCTGGCAGTTCAAGGGACTCTTAAGAGTCTTCTCCAACACCACAGTTCAAAAGAATCAATTTTTCAGCTCTCAGCTTTCTTCACTGTCCAACTCTCACATCCATATATAAGTACAGGAAAAACCATAGCCTTGACTAGATGGACATTTGTTGGCAAAGAAATGTCTCTGCTTTTCAATATGCTGTCTGGATTGGTCATAACATTCCTTCCAAGGAGTAAGTGTCTTTTAATTTCATGGCTGCAATCACCATCTGCAGTCATTTTGGAGCCCCCTAAAATGAAGTCTGACACTGTTTCCATTGTTTTTCCATCTATTTGCCATGAAGTGATGGAACCAGATGTTATGATCTTAGTTTTCTAAATGTTGAGCTTTAAGCCTACTTTTTCACTCTCCTCTTTCAATTTCATTAAAAGGCTCTTTAGTTCCTCTTCACTTTCTGCCATAATGGTGGTGCCGTCTGCATATCTGAGGTTATTGATATTTCTCCCAGCAATCTTGATTCCAGCTTGTACTTCTTCCAGCCCAGTGTCTCTCATGTAGTACTCTCATATAAGTTAAATAAGCAGGGTGACAATATACAGCCTTGACTGTATATTGACTCCTTTTCCTATGTGGAACTGGTCTGTTGTTCCATGTCCAGTTCTAACTGTTGTTTCCTGACCTGCATACAGGTTTCTCAAGAGGCACGTCAGGTGGTCGGGTAATCCCATCTCTTTCAAAATTTTCCACAATTTATTGTGATCCACACAAAGACTTTAGCATAGTCAATAAAGCAGAAATAGATATTTTTCTGGAACTGTCTTGCTTTTTCCACGATCCAGCAGATGTTGGTAATTCGATCTCCGATTCCTCTGCCTTTTATAAAACCAGCTTGAACATTTGGAAGTTCACAGTCCATGTATTGCTGAAGCCTGGCTTGGAGAATTTTGAGCATGACTTACTAGCGTGTGAGATGAGTGCAATTGTGTGGTACTTTGAGTATTCTTTGGCATTGCCTTTCTTTGGGATTGAAATGAAAACTGACCTTTTCCAGTCCTGTGGCCACTGCTGAGTTTTCCAAATTTTCTGGCATATTGAGTGGAGCACTTTCACAGCATCATCTTTCAGGATTTGGAATAGCTCAACTGGAATTCCATCACCTCCACTAGCTTTGTTCATAGTGATGCCTTCTAAGGCCCACTTGACTTCACATTCCATGATGTCTGGCTCTAGGTGAGTGATCACACTATCGTTACTATCTTGGTCGTGAAGATCTTTTTTGTATAGTTTTTTTGTGTATTCTTGCCACCTCTTCTTAATATCTTCTGGTTCTGTTATATCCATACAATTTCTGTCCTTTATTGAGCCCGTCTTTGCATGAAATGTTCCCTTGGTATTTCTAATTTTCTTGAAGAGATCTCTAGTCTTTCCCACTCTGTTGTTTCCCTCTATTTCTTTGCATTGATCGTTGAGGAAGGCTTTCTTATCTCTCCTTGCTATTCTTTGGAACTCTGCCTTCATATGAGACTATCTTTCCTTTTCTCCTTGGCTTTTCACTTCTCTTCTTTTCACAGCTATTTGTAAGGGCTCCCCAGACAGCCATTTTGTTTTTTTGCATTTCTTTTCTATGGGGATGGTCTTGATCCCTGTCTCCTATACAAGGTCATGAACCTCCATCCATAGTTCATCAGGCACTTTATCCATCAGACCTAGTCCCTTAAATCTATTTCTCACTTCCACCGTATAATCATAAGGGATTTGATTTAGTTCATACTTGAATGGTCTAGTGGTTTTCCCTACTTTCTTCAATTTCAGTCTGAATTTGGCAATAAGGAGTTCATGATCTGAGCCACAGTCAGCTCCCAGTCTTTTTTTTTTTTTTTTCCAGCTTTTATTTATTTATTTATTATTATTATTACTTTACAATATTGTATTGGTTTTGCCATACATCAACTGTATAGAGCTTCTCCATCTTTGGCTGCAAAGAATATAATCAATCTGATTTCCGTGTTGACCATCTGGTGATATCCATGAGTATAATCTTGTCTTGTGTTGTTGGAAGAGGGTGTTTGCTATGACCAGTGCATTCTCTTGACAAAACTCTATTAGCCTTTGCCCTGCTTCATTCTGTACTCCAAGGCCAAATTTGCCTGTTACTCCAGGTGTTGCCTGACTACCTACTTTTGCATTCCAGTCCCCCATAATGAAAAGGACATATTTTTCAGATGTTAGTTCTAAAAGGTCTTGTAGGTCTTCATAGAAGCATTCAACTTCAGTGTTACTGAAGATATCAGTACGAGATATCAAGTCTTAAGTAAAAATAAAACCTTAGCATTGCCTTTTTACCATATCTTAAATACTATAGTCTTAAATATAAAGAAAGCTGAATGCTGAAGAATTTATGCTTTTGAACTGTGGTGCTGGAGAAGACTCTTGAGCGTCTCTTGGACTGCAAGAAGATAAAACCAGTCAATTCTAAAGGAAATCAGTCCTGAATATTCATTGGAAGAACTGATGCTGAAGCTGAAATTCTAATACTTTGGCCAGCTGATGCGAAGAACTTACTCATTGAAAAAGACCCTGATGCTGAGAAAGATTGAAGGCAGTAGGAGAAGGGGATGACAGATGATGAGATAGTTGGATGGCATCACCGACTTGATGGGTATGAGTTTAAGCAAGCTCCAGGAGTTGGAGATGGACAGGGAAGCCCGGCGTGCTGCAGTCCTGGGGTTGCAAAGAGTCAGACACGACTAAGTGACTGAACTGATATAATTTAGTTTCACATAAAATACATACATATGCTTTTATTCACCAGCATTTAAATACAAAAACAAGGCTATTCTCTTTCCTATTTTAACCTGCTGATAACCAGTTTTGCAAAAAAAAAAATTCAGCCCCAAATGCATCCTTACCATTTCTAGTTAAAGTGTCTTTTCAACAACATTAGGACCCAGACATTTTAAAGCAATCTGAAAGCAGAAACTTTCCAACTGGCTTTTTCTAACCTTTTACAGTTCCCCCCTATCGACTAAAAAAGTATAATCACAACCTGAAAGTAGAGTTATTTTATTTGATGGGAATGTTTAAGACTCTGAGCCTGGGAGACAGCATCTCAGTAGCTCTGAGAAAACTGCTCCAAGGAGGCAGGGGGTAAATCAGGCTATATACAGGTTTGCAACAAAGGGAGCAGACAGTCTGAACATCAAAGATCAGGTATCAAGTTAAGGAATTTAGCATTCTAGATTGGGGAAGGCAATGGCACCCCACCCCAGTACTCTTGCCTGGAGAATCCCATGGATGGAGGAGACTGGTAGGCTCCAGTCCATGGGGTCGCTAAGAGTCAGACACGACTGAGCGACTTCACTTTCACTTTTCACTTTAATGCATTGGAGAAGGAAATGGCAACCCACTCCAGTATTCTTGCCTGGAGAATCCCAGGGACAGAGGAGCCTGTCTGGGCTGCCATCTATGGGATCGCACAGAGTCGGACACGACTGAAGCGACTTAGCAGTTAGCAGTAGCAGCAGATTGCCAGGAGAAATATCAATAACCTCAGAAATGCAGATGACACCACCTTTATGGCAGAAAGTGAAGTACTAAAGAGCCTCTTGATGAAAGTCAAAGAGGAGAGTGACAAAGTTGGCTTAAAATTCAACATTTAGAAAACTAACATTATGGCATCTGGTTCCATCACTTCATGGCAAATCGACCCTGATGGTAAGAAAGATTGAAGGCATCACCGACTTGATGGGCATGAGTTTGAGCATGCTTCAGAAGTTGGCGATGGACAAGAAAGCCTGGCTTGCTGCAGTCCACAGAGTCACAAAGACTCAGAGATGACTGAGTGACTGAACTGATATATGGGAAGATGGTAGTCTCTGGACTTACTGAATTCATTCTTTTCGTATGCTCTTCAGCTATCTGGAGCCAATCCTGTTTCATTGCTCACCTTGCTTCTTGCATTACTCTAGCTTCTCAGCAATCACTATGGGGGGTGGCAGCACTGCTGGATTGCAGTTGGGGAGCTCACACTCATATTTGAAGGCCAGAAATCAGTAATGGCTCTGACATTTCTTGTTTATTAATATGGAATGAGATATTTTAATTTTATACCCTCGTAAAAAGTCATTGGCAAACCAATTTAGTCTTTGTCAAGACCAACAAAACCTTTCAACTTTGTTTCATGGAGAAAAAAATCATCCTCATTTAATATTTTTGCACAATTTTAATAAGTTGCTTCATCACAATAACAAATGTAACTGGCTTAAACACATTTGGAAACAAAAAGTTGGCTCTTTAGGCATCAGGCAGTGAGCATTTACAGGAGAATTGAGACCAATAACAGGAGAAGGGTAAATGGAATTTAGTTATGACACCTCCTCTCCTTTCTCTCCCTATTTATTCCTGTTGCAATTTAGACCTGAGAAAGAGTATAAATATTACTTTGCTTATTCAATTAAATGTAAGGTATTTAAAAAAATATTTTAAAAGAACTCTCATAAGGTCTTCCTCATAAGGATAATCAAAGATTATCCCATCCTCTTCTATACTTAATGAAGTTACTACAGAGTTCCAAATATTAGATGTATTTGTACAGATATCTATCAGTTGAGTATACTAAATTGTTGTGCTAAGAAGAAATAGTGTACTATGTGTTTGGAGCTATTTTTACAGATTCAATTCTTTTGATTTTTATCCTTATTTACAAACAAAGCATTTGGCTTTCAAAAATAACAATGCAAGCTGAAAGCTTTTGATATTTTCTAAAGGATTGCCAAAAGAGTCTTGCAAAAGTTTTCTATTTGCTGTAGCACAAATTACAAAAAAGTACAGCTTAAAAGTACACAGCAATATAAGAATAAAGAACAAATAGATAAGACACAATGAAAGTGACTTTCATCTCATCATTGGTTTTAATATAACTACTTGAATTTTTGATGACTTTGCAACTCTAAAAACATACAATGAATTTGATATGCATATTTGCATACTCGATTTTAAGAAATATTGAGATAAAATGCCATCACATTCTACACACTGGTTCTACATTTGTGCCTTCATCTTTCAATACATCAAAATTTTTTTGGATTCTGATCATTTTGTTGTTCACTTTCAAATATTGCCCAAATATTTAGAACTCACTAGTGACGGTGTTCTTAATTATATAAAAGGGGAAAAACTATTCCCTGTACATACTAGGAATTCTTTAAGAAGAATAAATGAATTAAAGATATAAAATTATATTAAAATACTAACTTCAATATGTGAATGCAACACTTTTAATATAAATAAATCTTTCACTGATTTAAGAACTGAATATTTCTTATAATTGTTGATATATTTCTATTGTATAGATAATTATCATCTCTTTTTATGAGTGCATAGCACTAAATTTTTTTTTTTTTTTTTTTTGGAAAGAGATCAAGCTCCTTCCATGATTAAAGCCAAAAAGCCAACATATTGTTTTCTTTATGGGGAAGGAGCAGCATTAGTAACATCCAGAGTCCAAAGGCAGGAGTGGGTTTGTGTCTTCATAGAGTTCCTGGCACAAGATTGTGGCGTCACTCCAGATGTTAGCTACCGTGATTCCTAGCCATTTTCTGAGCTTCATTCACCAGTCTTACTGATGATTTTTAGAGTAATCATTTAAATTCCTTGTTTCAGGTTAATAATTACTTTTTGACCAGATTCTTCTCCTACATATAATTTGTGCTCAATGACTTGAAAATCAAGAAAATTATAAATGCCTGCATAGTACAGAAGAAAAGAAAACTTCCCTAGAGAGTGGGAGACTGATTGTCAGCTCCAAGAGATACCATTAATTTGGCCCGTGACCTCGTTAACACCCCCTCAGTCCAGTTCAGTTCAGTTCAGTCGCTCAGTCATGTCTGACTCTTTGCAACCTCATGAATCGCAGCATGCCAGGATTCCCTGTCCATCACCAACTCCCAGAGTTCACTCAGACTCACGTCCATTGAGTCAGTGATGCCATCCAGCCATCTCATTATCTGTCCTCCCCTTCTCCTCTTGCCCCAAACCTCTCCCAGCATCAGAGTCTTTTCCAATGAGTCAACTCTTGGCATGAGGTGCAAAGTACTGGAGTTTCAGCTTTAGCATTGTTCCTTCCAAAGAAATCCCAGGGCTGATCTCCTTCAGAATGGACTGGTTGGATCTCCTTGCAGTCCAAGGGACTCTCAAGAGTCTTCTCCAACACCACAGTTTAAAAGCATCAATTCTTCCGAGCTCAGCTTTCTTCACAGTCTAACTCTCAAATCCATACATGACCACAGGAAAAACCATAGCCTTGACTAGACGAACCTTTGTTGGCAAAGTAATGTCTCTGCTTTTGAATATGCTACCTAGGTTAACACCTCTTAGACCACTCTTAATATGTGAAATAAAAAATTGTCTAAACACACAATCTATGAGTATTACAATAGATGGGATAGTTACAACCTTAGTTTACACTCTGGAGTTTCCTGATAAAATGGTAGGCAATAAAAATCTGAAATAAAATTTATCATAAGAAATAAAGAACAGAACACCTATTGTGATGTTATTAAAAAAAAAGCATAGCTTAAGAAGAAAAGATAGGAGAGGAAGGACTGAAGGAGAGAGAGTAGGAAGGACAGAGAGAAAAAGAGAGAAAAAGTGACTCCCGCAAGCACATTAGTATGACCAATATCAGGGCATCTAAATATCATTACTTTGTATTGCAACTGTGAAGACAGAAACGTCTGGAAATTTATATGGAATTAATCTTTCTGTGAGTAGCACCCAGTTACCGCCATGACAGAATAAAATCCAAAACTTTGTTTTTTATTATTCTGATATTAGTATTATATAATCAGAAATTGTTGCTGTTTTATTTTTTAATTTACATAACATTGTTGTGCTTAAAATAACACGTGATGAACTAAAGTTTAAGATGAAAAATTATATATATATTTTAGAAAATTAAATTATTTCAGGAATTTCTTACCTACTTGTGTTCATCCAAGAGCATAGATACTTTACATCAACAACAAAAAAAAGTGAGACTTTACATTAACAGAGAGGGTGGGCTTAGGGAGTGTTACTCACCTCTGGGAACTCAGGGCTGATTGTTGAGGAGAGAGGTGAAGGTGTTAATCAGTAAACAATGTACAGGATGAAATTAATCAACGCCACTCCAGTTTTCTCTCTCTGCCTTTAAGAAAGTCACTTTTCCCCCTTGAGTCTTTTTTTTTCATCTGGGGAGTGAAAATGAGAACATTGTTTATGTTTAATTCCAACATTTACTTGAGGTTCAAACAAACTCTGTGAATTATTTTGTGAACTCCACTGTGCTATGCAAAAAAAAAAATAGGATTTAAAACACGTTTCTTTGCCTCTCCTTCTCAAATGTGCCAAGATATTAACATTTAGTTGCTTTAAAAAGAACAAATAATTATTAGACTTTTCATTTTTCAGTGAAGAGACAATCTAATCTTCAAATTGATTTTTTGTCCCCTCAGAATACTCTCCATGTGTGTAGGGCTGTTTTTATAGCATCATTAAGTGGTATAATGGAAATTCACATAATAAGAAGTCTATCTCCCAGGCGCATAGACTTTGTCTCTGATTCTTATATAGGTGGTCCTCTGTGTATAATCTGAAATGTGGTTTTAATAAATATTTCAGATTTAAAAAATACACTTAAATTGCCTTGTAATACACTTTTCAACACAGTAAAAGGGCTAGAAAGTCCAATATATTGTTTAAAGAACAAAGAAAACCACAGTTAAATTTTAAAATATCAGAAATCCTTTCAGGCAATTATCCCCCAGAATTTGTGATAGACATTTTGATCTATGCCTAAAATCTAAGAAGCTTACTGCACTACACTCAAATGGAAAAAGTAAAAAGATGCCTATAAACAATTCTCAGGCTCTTCTTTCTCCACTGTATGCAAGAATCCCTTAGTGGTATATAAATGATTTCACAGCCAAGGTTCTCACAGTAAATAATTTACCTTCCCATCATATTCTTTATGGGTGCTGTATACACTCTTTACGAGATAGCAATAAAATTCAGTAGGTTTCTCTATTTGACCTCTTTTGTTCATTCATATGAATGAACAATAGATATACACTTATTTCCTTCTATAACAATTTTCTGTTTTATCAGTGAACAGTCTTTCTTTTAATTCTAGTCTTATGTTTAATGAAGTTATCATATGTATGATATATAAATTAGTAATTTTCTAAGCTTACAATAAAATAAAGTCAATGAGAAAACCATGGTGAGAATTATTTCATTGCCATGATAACACAGAAGGCATTTTTACCATCTCACAACATATTAAAGTCTTCATTAAGCTCATCACTCTTTTTACTGAAAGATGTGAAGAAATGATCACTAATGGCAAGTTCTGACTGAAGAACTGGTGAGTAAAATAGCTTTTTTATTACTTGCACAATCATGAAAACATCATTTTCAATCAAATGTGATATCCTCACTACTTCTTAATATATACCCCACTTTTTATTTCCTTAATTTCCCCAGGGCCAAGGATTATGTAGACTGAGAGAAAGGACTATCAGCTGAGTTCAGCATGATGAGGAAAATAATTCCAACCCAGTTAATGTCAGTTTGAATTTGCAGGAATGCATAGCCACTATAAAGAAAGCTGAGTGCCAAAGAATTAATGCTTTTGAACTATCGAGTTGGAGAAGATTCTTGAGAGTCCTTTGGACTGCAAGGAGATCAAACCAGCCCAACCTAAAGGAAATCAGTCCTGAGTATTCATTGGAAGGACTGATGCTGAAGCTGAAACTTCAATACTTTGGTCACCTGATGAGAACTGACTCATTTAAAAAGACCCTGATGCGGGGAAAGATTGAAGGCAGGAAGAGAAGGGGTGGACAGGGGATGAGATGGTTGGATGGCATCACTGACTCAATGGACCTGAGTTTGAGTAAACTCTGATAGTTGGTGATGGACAGTGAGGCCTAGTGTGCTGCAGTCCATGGGGTGACAAAGAGTTGGACATGACTGAGGGACTGAACTGAACTGAAATGATAGCCCCTTTATTTTGTATCACAGAAGGAAACTAAATAAACCTATGCTTTTTTTTTTCTTTCTTATTTATTTTTTTAAATAAGTAAAGTTAAAGGTTCCCCTGGTGGCTCAGACAGTAAAGCAACTGCCCATAGCACAGGAGATCCAGTTTGATCCCTGGGTCAGGAAGATACCCTGGAGAAGGAAATGGCAACCCACTCCAGTACTCTTGCCTGGAAAATTCCATGGATTGAGGATCCTGGTGGGCTACAGTTCATGGGGTCACAGAGTCAGACACAACTGAGAGACTTCACTTTCACTTTCTTTAAAGGACATGCTACAACTCATTATAGAAAGAGGCCAAGAACCCACAATCTCCATATAGTCTGGTAACCTGTGCCCCCACAAAAAAAAGGAAACACATACACAGTAATTTTAGGAAGTAAGGTATATTAAAAAGCACAGAATTTGGTATTCAAAAATGTTTCTTCAAATCTTTGTTTTTGCACTGACTCTGTGGCTTTGGGTAAGTCACTTAGCTTCTCTGAAGGTTGTAGTGGAGTGTAAATAAGAGGACACATATAATGAGTTTTATGTGCTTTTTCTACTCAAAGTGTAATAACTATACTCAAATACTATTCAGAAACCTTTTGTGCCCCACATAGTTAGTTATTTGTCCATATTGCCCTCCAGGTATTGAGAGAGTACCCAGCCTCTAAGCAGCACTGTGCAAATCTCATTTTTTTCCCTTATTTATTTATTTTTATTTTATGTTATTTTTAAACTTTACAATATTGTATTGTTTTGCCATATATCAACATGAATCCACCACAGGTATACATGCGTTCTCCATCTTGAATCCTCCTCCCTCCTCCCTCCCTGTATCATCCTTCTGGGTCGTCCCAGTGCACCAGCCCCAAGCATCCAGTATCGTGCATCAAACCTGGACTGGTGACTCGTTTCATATATGATATTATACATGTTTTAATGCCATTCTCCCAAGTCATCCCACCCTCTCTCCCACAGAGTCCAAAAGACTGTTCTATACATCAACGTCTCTTTTGCTGTCTCGTATACAGGGTTATTGTTACCATTTTTCTAAATTCCATATATATGTATTGCTGCTGCTGCTGCTGTTAAGTCACTTCAGTCATGTCCGACTCTGTGCGACCCCATAGATGGTAGCCCACCAGGCTCCTCTGTCCCTGGGATTCTCCAGGCAAGAACACTGGAGTGGGTTGCCATTTCCTTCTCCAATGCATGAAAGTGAAAAGTGAAGTCGCTCAGTTGTGTCTGACTATTTGCGACCCCATGGACTGTAGCCTACCAGGCTCCTCTGTCCATGGGATTTTCCAGGCAATAGTACTGGAGTGGATTGCCATTTCCTTCTCCAGGGGATCTTTCCAACTCAGGGATTGAACCCAGGTCTCCCGCATTGTAGACAGACCGCGCGCGCTTTACCCTCTGAGCCACAGGGAAGTAGAAAATCTACATATTAATGCCAGAATGACCTAGGGATGTGAAGCAGTTATAGCCCAAGGGGAAGGCCTTAAACAATGAAGCTGGGATGTTGGGTGAAAAAAACTCCCGTCTTCTTTTTCCTTGGGCACATACTTGGGATGCTCATGGTGCTTATCTCCTGTGAGGCTCTGATTGGGTCAAACCTCAGTTGGATCAAATAGGAAGTTGTCATTTTTTTTTTCCTGCTTCCTGTTTGTCTTTCTTTCCAGTTCTCCTCCTGCTCCCTTGATATATTTTCCAGTTAAAATAGTGCACACAAATTTTTGTCTCATTCTTTACTTTCCTGGGCAGAGTTCTCTATGCCAAAACAAAATGATCAACACTTAGATCATTTCTAGAAACAATGGATTGGGACTAATGTACCAGACTTTGCAGTGCTTCACATCAACACAAAGTCCGTAACACTTGCTTTGAGAATAGACAGTAGCAAATATGATTTCAGGTGGATTAGAGAAGAAACTTCATAGTAAGGCTTCCTTTGTCTTTCTGCTCCTGGAAGCACTCTAGCCATCCCCACGTCAAGGAGTTTAGGCTAATTTCCTAGATGGTGGGAGATGCCTGGCCAACCCATCCTTGTCATTCATTTAATATAAGTCCACATCCAGAAGTGAGTAAGCCAGCCATCAAGTCTTGGCCGAGCCACCAGCTGACTACAAAAATCAGCAAACCTTGCTCAGACTGAAAATAGTGCATAATCTTGTCAGAAGAATTGTGAAAATAGTAAATGTTATTTAAAATATTCACTTAAGGGGTAGTTTGTTATGCACCAAAATCTCACTGATGCAAGCAGGGTCCATTTGGATTATTTTTGCTTTTCTCACATCCAATAAGACTCTGGGAATCAATTTATCTTTCTAAAAATAAGACTATTAGAATTTTATTGAACTTGAAAGGCCCACCTTCATTGTTTCCTTCGTCTTTTCTTGCATTTCATCATTGTTGTTTAGTCTTAACTATTAAAGATTCACTTCACAGAGTTTCAGATGCATTTCCTTCACATGTTGCACCAAAGATAAGGTGACCAATAGAATATGGCAGAAGTGATAATATGTTAATTTTTGAGATTAGGTTACAAAAGATAGCAGATGGCTTTCTTGAATTTACTCCTTTCATTCTCTCCATGTCTATACCTACATCTAAATCAACATCTATATTTATATATCTTCACTCATTACTCACTCTGAAAGAAGCTACGCACTAAGTCAAAAGGATACGCAAGCCAACTAGGGAAAAGTCTTGGTGAGCAACCAAGGTCTATCATCAACATCCAGTGAGAAACTAAGGTCTGCCACATTATATGGAGTGAACTCACAAGTGGATTATCCCCCAGTTTAACCTTCTGATGGTACTTTTTGACTGTACCTCATGACTCACCTTGATTCATTATTATCCAACCAACCTTATCCTCAGTTCTTTATCAACAAAAACTATGAGACAGTAATTGTTGTGTTTATCTGCTAAATTTCTGGGGCCATTTGTTATAAAACAATAAATTTTACAATGCCCAACCTTGATGGGTGATACAGTGTGGATTAGGTACTGGCCCCACATCTCCTTGTGAATCTTAATTTGTCCAATTAATTTTCAGTCCTAGATTTTTTTCAGCATCTTCTCTTTGAAGCAAGGGGAATCAGGCTTAAAAAATCTAATCAATTAACCAATCATCAGTATACATACTCATCTGAATTGGAAGATAATCCTTAATGGCATGATAATATTTTTGTAAATTTCATTTTAGAAAAATCAAGGGAAATATATTTGTTGAATATATTAATAGAGTCTTTACTGGCAATTGTAGGGATCTGGTCACAGTCTTTTAGGACTAACACCTGCAGTCAAAATGCACTGGCACTATTTATTACTAAGCACACATTCACATGTATACACACAGGGCATCATCAACCCTTCAGTATGTATTAGTATTTCTCAAATTAGGGAACCTTTTTTTTTTCCCCCCACTCAGCTCATTTCTTGTAGACAGATTATCTGTGTCTTTGGCTTGCTTCTGGCTTTGATGCATCCTCTGAACCTACTATTTCTGGAAAAGTTCCCCTGCTTTAGGAATAGTCCAGTCTTACCACTGTAGAAATCTGACATATCCTAAGTCTCGATCTCCTTTCATCCTTGTCTTTGCTACCTAAAGTTATAGCCAGTTAATTTTCATCCATCCACTTATTCATACACCCATTCCTGGATTTACTCTAATTGCATATATCATCATGTAATTTATTGGTGAGTGAAGTGTTTCTAGGAAAGTGCTACCTAGTAAAGCAAGTCCACTCCAATAAAAAATAATTAAAAAAATAGCAGAGCAAAGAAAATAAAAGTGCGACCTCCTAGAATACGAGGTTTTGTATATATACATACATATCTTCTTAGGAAAAAGATTCTATTCTAGATTTGAACCTAGATTCAATTATTCAAAGAAATGATTTTCAGCAACAGCAAAAATCAGGATTTCTCTTTGAGGAAAAGTAAAGACCACCAAGAAATATTCCTCAACCACTAAACTGCTTCCTACCCTGAGAAAAGAACAAGGCCAATAATGTCTGGGAATGAGGAATTGGACAGTGAGAGTGTTTGAAGTGGCTGGTACTTCTCTGCAGGAGTCTGTCCACAAACTGATAAAGCCATAGTTCCAGGAATTTCACTTGGTGAAATTAAAAAATAACCCCCCCCCCCTTATTAATGTAAGTGCCAAAGTTTGGTGACATTTGGGGAACTGTGGCACCAAACTCTGAATGATAGAAAAATGTATGATCCTGGCTGAGAACAGAGCTGAACTGTTCGCACCATTCCTCAGACAAGCAGGCTCATGGATTCAGCTCACACAGAGAGCTCACAGAAATATCTACAACACCTTAAAATATCAAGTAGAAAGCTTAAAATGTAAACTTTTGAATACTTTTCCATTTACATCTACTTTGGCCTTGTCTTCCTCTCACTCCAAGAATGTACCCCAAGCAGATTAAATCTCAAAGATAAAGAATTCATTTCCAGAGTACATTTCCTTGATACATTAAAATCAGCTTTTAAAATTCTATTTTCTGGTAACGTGTCATTTTCCCCTTATCATCCAACAACTGTAATATTAAGGAAATTTATTGTGTAGCCCAGGGCCTTGGAAGGATAAGACCAAAATGTTATATAACTGTAGATTTGGGAATGGTTTTTGAAGCTAGCCAAATACTGTTCATTGAGGTACAGTTTACTCCTTCAACCCCATAGAGTAGAGAAAATGTTTGCTTAATTAAAACTACAGTTGAAGATCCATCCACACCCTAGAAGCATTATGTTCATGCCTAAACAGTTTATTGATAACTGCTTGTGACTCTTCTTTCTGCAGCTTCTCTTTACTGCTTGCAGGCAGAATCAGTGTCTTCTCTTTTCTTATAACACTTAACAAAGCTTTATGAAAACACTTATTCTATTATAGAATAGTTAGTTTTTCTATGGCTTCTTTCTCCTGGGCAGTGAGTATCCTGAAGGCAAGGACAGTGTCTTTGGTTTTTGGTGCCTAAAACAATATTATAGCCCAAGAGTTTATTCAGTTCAGTTCATTTGCTCAGTCGTGTCCGACTATTTGCAACCCCATAAATCGCAGCACACCAGGCCTCCCTGTCCACCACCAACTCCTGGAGTTCACCGAGACTCACATCCATAGAGTCAGTGATGCCATCCAGCCATCTCATCCTCTGTCATCCCCTTCTCCTCCCGCCCCCCAATCCCTCCCAGCATCAGAGTCTTTTCCAAAGAGTCAACTCTTCACATGAGGTGACCAAAGTACTGGAGTTTCAGCTTTGGCATCATTCCTTCCAAAGAAATCCCAGGGCTGATCTCCTTCAGAATGAACTAGTTGTATCTCCTTGCAGTCCAAGGGACTCTCAAGAGTCTTCTCCAACACCACAGTTCAAAAACATCAATTCTTCGGCGCTCAGCCTTCTTCACAGTCCAACTCTCGCATCCATACCTGACCACTGGAAAAGCCATAGCCTTGACTAGATGGACCTTTGTTGGCAAAGTACAGTCCAAATTATTTGCAAAAGGTTAACTACTACTTAAAATGATTTTAATTCAGGACCATAAGAGAAAATGTCTAAATATTGGATTTCTTCATGGATGGTTAACTATCTTCTATTCCTTCTATTGTTTTGAGGGGTACCTCTAGGAGGTGTTGGGGAGATCAGAAATAAAAGGATGGAATTGGAACACATCAGGAGATAGTGACTGGAGGATGTAGGAGAATGCTTAGGTGAAATGTTGGGGTATAAGAGATGCATTGCAGTATGATATATAGATGTATTCCATTTTAATATCATGATGCTTTTGTACTGTAGTGTTGGAGAAGACTCTTGAGAGTCCCTTGGACTGCAAGGAGATCCAACCAGTCCATTCTAAAGGAGATCAGTCCTGGGTGTTCATTGGAAGGACTGATGCTAAAGCTGAAACTCCAGTACCTTGGCCACGTCATGCGAAGAGTTGACTCATTGGAAAAGACTCTGATGCTGGGAGGGATTGGGGGCAAGAGGAGAAGGGGACGACAGAGGATGAGATGGCTGGATGGCATCAGTGACTCGATGGACGTGAGTCTGAGTGAACTCCGGGAGTTGGTGATGGACAGGGAGGCGTGGCATGCTGCGATTCATGGGGTCGCAAAGAGTTGGACATGACTGAGCGACTGATCTGATCTGATCTGATCTGATAGAGCTTCGCCGTTAATACTATTATATGGTTCACTTTTGAGAGGGCTATGCAACAGGATCCAGATAAGAAAAATATACTGTTTGCCCTGAAACTGTTCAGTTTGGCTATGGCTTTGACCACACAGGCTCCCTTGTTTCTGCTCATTTTCTGACCCTTTTTTGGCAGGCTTCTTAGAATGACCCTGGTTTAGTAGGCCTCTTAGAGTATCATGGCAGTTCCCATCTACTCTTAAAAAAAAAAAAAAAAAGAAAGAAAAGTATTCTCTACTTAAATGAGTGAGAGTTAGTTGATACTGATTGTAACTAAGAATCTTCCTTGAATAGGCATGATAAGGTTTTTCAACGTGAACGTGAAGTCACTCAGTCGTGTCCGACTCTTTGCGACCCTGTGGAATGTAGTCTACCAGGCTCCTCTGTCCATGGGATTTTCCAGGCAATAGTACTGGAGTCGATTGCCATTTCCTTCTCCAAGGGATCTTCCCAACCCAGGGATCGAACCCGGGTCTCCTGCATCGTAAACAGGTGCTTTACTGTCTGAGCCACCAGGATTTTTAGGCACTACTAACCTGTTTCACAGGGAAGGCAATGGCACCCCACCCCAGTACTTTTGCCTGGAAAATCCCATGGACGGAGGAGCCTGGTAGGCTCCAGTCCATGGGGTCACTAAGAGTCGGACACGACTGAGCGACTTCACTTTCATTTTTCACTTTCATGCATTGGAGAAGGAAATGGCAACCCACTCCAGTGTTCTTGCCTGGAGAATCCCAGGGACGGGGGCGCCTGGTGAGCTTCAGTCTATGGGGTCGCACAGAGTCGGACACGACTGAAGCGACTTAGCAGCAGCAGCAAACTGTTTCAATGACTAGACCTAAGGTATGGTGCAGGGATTTTCACAAGAAATGAGGTATAAACTTTGTTTCTTCATTGTTGTTTAATAAACAATACCTAGAGAAACGCACTGCCACACATTTGTTGATAAACAGTTTTATAGATACACGTGTGGGTGAAGAAATGAATAAATGAACTGCCAAAGGGAAAAGTTGAAGTGTGCTCCATGCCACTCAGCTAAATCAAATTACAGTTAAACCTTTGTCAAATTATGATACAACTCCACAGAGCACAGAAAGCAATGAAGAAATATTCAGGGGCTTTTTAGACAGGAAAGATTTAGTTTACTAACTGAATCCAGCATACTTTTCTTCTCTTGGGGAACAAGAAACCAAGTACCATACTTGCCAAGCTGGATGAAGTGTGACTTTACTTTTTTCAGACTGAATCTAAAGTTAAGGTCTATGAAATAGGAAAACATTAACATTTAGAAGAAAACATTATTTGTGACTGAAAACAATCTCAATTTGTACAGAATGTCATTATTAATATTACTTAGACTTACTGCATCCCCTCTCTATCCAAGACTGACATTTTTTTTTAGGAGCTGTGAAGGTTCTGAGACTCTGTTTTGATTGCAAGCTCACAAATGAGTTTCATATCCACAAAAGGCTTGGTTTCAACATGTTTTCTAATCTCTAATCTCTTTTATCCTATTGGATGTTTTCCACTTGGATATTTTAAGACTAGATCAAATTAAATGTAGTTCAAATCAACCTGATTCTCCCATCTGTAAAACAACTTCTGATGTATTTGTTCCTCCTTATAGAACCATAATCTACATTGTTATTTAGGGTTAAAATACTGGGAATTCATTGGGTGTGTTTCTTTTCTTTGATTATTTTATGTGAACAGTGGATTTTGCCTGCAAGATATCTCTGACCAGGATTCACAGTAATGATTCCACTGTAGGAGTTCCATCATAAGGCTTTCCCAAAATGTTGCTTTCAATATTATTTTTCCTATTTAATTGGCTGTCTATAGCCCCAGGATGAATTCTTTCTTAAAAAAAAATAATAATTTTTTGGCTGTACTGTGTCTTCATCGCTTATGCATGAACTTTTTCTAGCTGCAGAGAGAGAGAGCTTCTCACTGTGGTGTCTTCTCTTGTTTTGGAGCACAGATTCAAGGGAACATGGACGTCATGCTTGAATTCAGACGACGTGGTTTTAACCAAGACAAATATTGGGATTGTGTGATATTGAACAATGTGTGTACTACCTCCGTGCCTCAGTTACTCCGTGTACAGCTCTGGAATGCTTTTATTACTGTAATGAGTATTGAATGAGATACAAAATAAAACTGTTTGCTATGTTCCTGGTACATAGGCAGCACTAAAAACTTACTTTGCATTACTTTCATTGAAGTTACATTTCATGGTGGGAGAGTAATAATGTAGAAAATACTTGAAGGTGTGACATTAGTCTTGAATTTATTTCTTCTGTATTTAATTTCTATGAATTGGGGAAAAAAACACTTCAGTCAAAAAAATATTACTTGCTGCTCATATTTTTTGTTGTTGTTGGTCACTCTCAACATAATTGTAATCAATAATTTGGTGAACTTAAATTTAAAAGAGCAGTAATTATGTTTCTAACAAATAAGAGCTGAAAAAAAAACCAAGAAAATCATACAGGATTTAGAACTTCTTAGTATTTATAAATTATGTAGAATTTTCCACATGGAGGAGACATTATTTAAAATCAGTAGGATATGCCAACTTTATAAGGTAATCCCTTTTTAAGTTAGAAATGTGAAAATTGAAACTTAGAAAGGTAAAATAACTAACCCAAGGAAGCCAGTTAATCAGAGACAGAACTGGATATCCAACCCAGAAACACTGAACCTCACAGTCCAATCTTGGCTTCTCATTGACACATGTTCTATCATGTTTCTGACTGAAAGAGTGGGATCAAAAAGCTTTTATGAATGTAGCCTCAAGGAGGCAACAAAGCCATCTGTGCAAAAACACAAACATAATGGGCTAGTCCTCTCTAGAATTGAGCCTGGAGCAGCTATTAGTGCTGTGATTTTGGACATCTTTGGTGAGTTGTGCAATCACATTATAAGCTATTGTTGTAGGGGGAGTTTTAACAGCTGAGGTTTCCTTGTAGGTGGTTATGCTTGTATTCCAGTGGTGACATACTGGAATTAAGTTTTTTTCCATGATTCGTTTATACAAATGATTCCCAGAATTATTTTCCTGTCAAGATATTACTTTCAGATGTTGAGGATGAAACAGTGAGGTTTTGTGACTAGCTGCAATTTTTCTTTTTCAAGATCTTCAGTTTATAAAAAAAGTACTTACTTTTATGCTGCCCTACTTACATTTACCTAAAAATGATTTAAAAAAAAAAAAAAAAAAACACCTACCAATTCCTTAAAAGCTTCAGTTTACAATGTATAAATTTAACAATTATAAGTTAGCAATAACCTGGTTCAATCTTAAGAATAGAAAAAAAGATAAAAAATGGTGAAGAACTTAGAAAAATTCTTCAAAGACAGTCAGCTAATGTAGGTTAAGGACGTGTCCCACACACATGTGCACCACCCCCGTACACACGTGCACACACGTGAGTAGTTTGCTTTTGGACCACTTTGCCTGCATGCTGCTTGAGAGGACAAGGAGG
Source organism: Tragelaphus eurycerus (assembly GCA_935064755.1). Lineage (NCBI taxonomy): Eukaryota > Metazoa > Chordata > Mammalia > Artiodactyla > Bovidae > Tragelaphus > Tragelaphus eurycerus. The sequence continues at coordinate 36,153,793 of CAKXYN010000004.1, read as the reverse complement.
TCTGCTGGTACCCAGGACTGTTCTGTTGCAAGTACTGAGAGCCATGCATCTGTAAGCCCTTCAAATAAATGTAAGAGGCAGACTCCTCAGTTCCCAGAGAAAATGATCTAGAAAATAAATTATTTATCATTGATAATTCAAGGTTCTTTTTGCTTCTGGTACCCTTTGGGAACTAAAAGACAGAAGAAAAAAAAAAAAAAAAAAACTGAAGTAGTTAATTCAAAGAAGAAATTACACAGTGATGTCAGGGAGCTTAGATGAGAGAGAGATTTCAGGACCAGTGATGAGAAGTTCATTTCCATACCAGTGTGTGAGAAGAGAAACCAAGAAAAGATGGATATTATTACATCTTAAATGATGATATCTAAATAAAAGACAACACTGTCATTTGCCAAAGGGAGAGAATATTAATAGAGAGAAAAATCTCAAATGTGATTTTTCTTGGATCAAATTTTCCTTTATCTCAAAGGTTTAGTGTATCCTGAGTCTGCTATTTGTAAAATATGTAGATTGTGTTTCTGATGAGTAGATTTTTAATTAACAAAATGAATTCACATTTGAGACTGATTCATAATAGAAACTATGTCATAGCAAAACAATAATTGGAATAATTTCTACCTTTGATGCCCTTGAAACTTTACATTCTTTCCTAATAGCTACTTTTATCTTTGATAATGATAGAAAGAATGAGAGAAAAGTGCTTGTAGAAAGAGACATCGAAGGGGCAACACAGAACGTTTTAAATTGTGTTTCAGAATATATTTTCTTAAGTGAGAGTGTGGAATGGTCAAACCTTTCCACCCCACTCCACAACTTTCAAATTGAACAGTGATTTATCTTTTTAAACAGTTTCATTTTTTATTCATAAAACAGCTTCATTTATACTACACACTAATTTCATCCCCTAGAAATGCACAAGTATGTAAACTATTTTAGTAGTTCCCTGGCCAGGGATTGACTCAACCACTCCTGCCAACCCCCAACCCCCCACCCACCATGCCCTGCATTGAAAGGCAGATTCCTAACCACTGGACCACCAGAGAATTCTCCTAAAGGTATGGATTTGACAGGTCACCCATAATAAAGACAATGGCACCCCACTCCAGTATTCCTGCCTGGAAAATCCCATGGATGGAGGAGCCTGGTGGGCTACAGTCCATGGGGTCGCTAAGAGTCGGACAGAACTGAGCGACTTCACTTTCACTTTTCACTTTCATGCATTGGAGAAGGAAAGGGCAACCCACTTCAGTGTTCTTGCCTGGAGAATCCCAGGGACGGCAGAGCATGGTGGGCTGCCGTCTATGGAGTCGCACAGAGTCTGACAGGACTGAAGTGACTTAGCAGCAGCAGCAGCCAGAATAAGGATTCTTCAGTCAATGTAGAAGGCCAAACCCTGCAGTTGTCTCCAAGAGAGCTCTCTTCTCCCATTGGCCTTATTCTCTCATCTGTTTGATTTAAGCTATTGAAATATTGTTTTTAATTTAAACTTTTAAAAGAGAATAATAGGATATATTCTTTCACATACTTCTCTGATTTCTTTCTACATCTTAAAGATATGCCCAATAATTAAGAATTTATCAGGGTATTTTTAAGGAAAAAGAAAAGAAAAACTGGCTTGTTTATTTCCTTAAAATATACACTATAATTAGCACTTTAGACTTTATTTTCTGCTATTTTCTTTCATTCTTTTCTTTTATCTTCACCATCTTTTCCTTAACTATAAACACACCAACAGTTTCAAATGAAAGAAACAATAATTCAAAGATTTATTTTCTCATTCTGGTTGCCAGGTTCTCTGAAAAGGAAGAACTCTGAAGATAGGTTATTAATTAAGGACAAGATAATTCAATAAAATTGAAAATAAATTGGCTTTGTTGCCCACAACTTGTGTGATGGTAGGGAACTTACATTTCTGAGCTATCGTTTTCTCATCTACTGGATGAAGATAACAATATCTAATCTACATAGTTTTTAGTAGATTTAAGCAAGGGAATTTTCACACTGCCAAAGTGGAATCAGGGAATACCTGGCTAGTCATCAGTAGCTTTCTAAGATTTACTGAGCCCTTGTTCTGTGGCAGACTTTCTGCTATGTATGCTCTTCAAACATCGTATGCCATTTTTGTTCTTCACAGCAACTCTAAACTATTGAAACTGATATTGTCTGCATTATTGCAGATGAAAAAGCTAAAGTCCTGAGAATTTTCATCACTTGTCCAAGGTCATTAAAAATACAGGGCATCTGCCTCTAGGACTCATTAGAAAATTCTATACTATACTATCATGTAAGATAACATAATAAAACTTCTCTGCAATCATGCTGTTAATCATGTAGTCTGAAGAGTGTTTACTGCTGTTAAAGTAATTTGAATCTCATCTTTAAGGAAATTTCTCCTTAAAAACTCTTTTATGCAAACATAAAAAGAAAATCAAAGAACTAATATAAAACGGATTTACATAAAGCAGGGGCTACCATGCTATATGGTCTGTTTGAAATTTGGAGTAGAATATGAAAGTATTGGTTTAGTCACCAACAATCCATTTCTTGGCTGGATTTCATAGTGCCTCGAGGACAACAACATGGTATTTTAGAGTCATATATTATCAGTACTTGTTATGAGGAAAAATTGTTTAAGATTTCTGTAAACAAGTTTCTTTTAATCTGGTTTTTGAGGAATAGTAAGATTCATATCACAGTACACACACCACACATGTACACACATACACACACACATCTATATATTTTGTTTTTCAAAGAACTTATCTTCACCATATACTCATTCAATAAACATTTTAAAACCCCATTTTGTGGTGCTTCTGTACTAGATGAGAGGGTTGTGAGGTGACAGTGATATAGAAAATACACAGTTATGGGACTTGTGTTTGGAGAGAACAATGTACTATTGAATTAATTGATAAATAGATGATTATAGATTGTGACAAGTTCAGTAAAGGAAAGGAACATCTAGGTTGATGTGACTGAGTAAATGAGGACAATATGGCTTTGGATTGGATGTTTAAAGAAAACAGGCCTTTTTATGGAGATGGTATATAGGACAGCTGAAGGAGGCAGAGGAACCAAGTAGGTAAAGAAGCATAAGTGAGATAAATATAGAAGAGATAAACCCTGAAGAACTTTTGAGGAAGGAAAGAGATGAGCATGTTCTGGGAATAGTGAGGGAGATCAGCTTGCCTGGACCTGAGCAAATGGTTTAGAGATTGAATTGGGATGATGTTGGAGAATTTTAGGAATCATAATCATTTAGGAGCCATAGATCATGGTATGGAAATGGTATTAAATTAGGAAAAAGACAATGTTCTCTAAGAATTCCATTAACTTAATCCTGCAAGTCAATAGAATATATGTGTAATAGGCTTACATAGTTTCATTATTCCAATCAAATCAGTTAATAAAATGTAGCTTTTTGAAGTTTATATAGCCAGTTTTATTTTTTGTGTTATCATTCATCTTTCTAGATAGTGAAGAAGAGTACAGGTACAATATTGTTGGTGGAGTAGGAAGCTAATCTCTTTCAAATTCAATGTCTTTTGGACAAGTCATAAGTGTGGCAGACAAGCAACTTATCACTTTTTTTTTTTTTTTTTCCCTTCCAGAGCAATAGAGTATTAGTAGGAACATAGAAACTAGGATTAGGAACAAGATTTTGTGACTTCTTTACAATTTGGATTTTCCACTGAGTCATCTGAGTCATGTATAGACTGATGTGTGCAACTTTTTTCATCACTTTCTTTAATGGATATTGACTACAAATTCCTTATTTCCCCTCCATTTGAGCTAGAAAGCATCATGGTTTTAGAGCTTGCTTTAAACATGTGGATGAAGAAAATACCCTAGTGCTTAGAGGAAGAAGGAGCTGCAAGACAGAAGTACCAGGGCTCCTGAATAATTCTATATAACACATCTTTCTCACTAGTCAAGATCTCTAACTTCTGTAGCATTACATGTACAAAGACGAATGAATAATATGTAGGGTTGGGTATATTTGAGATTTCATGTCTGGGCAATGATGACATTTCAGGTTCGTAGGCATGGGGAAATGGGGTCACACGTCTGTTATTACGGGTGAGAGCAGCTAAATAACATCTTCTGGATCTTTTCCCTGGGAGATGTCTCCAAATTAACTAATCACTGATGGCTCTACCTCAGTTCACTTTTGAAGTGTGGAGGAATTAGCGTGGGTCAGTTAAAGCACAGAAGATTTGTTAGCATAGTCAAAACTTTAACTCTGCATATTACGACACTCTTGTGAATCACACCTTCATTTTCTAACTAGGACTTTGTTTAAGCTCTTCAAGCTACTGGTAAGCCTGTTGGCTCTTGCCCAAATCAGTCTGCAAGGTGCTGACTCTCATATGAACACCCTTGATGTATGTCACAAATCATTTATGATTTAAGTACACAACATAGTAACTGGAGGAAGCACATGAGAATAGCTGAGGCTTTTTCTGTGTCTAATCACTTCATGCTGGTTTTAGAGACAATTTCTCCATGGCAATAGGCTTTCTCAAGAATACTAAAAGGGCAAAGGGGTTTACTTTTAAATTTCTTCCACCTCCATTTGTTTCATAATCTCCCAACCTTGTGTGTGTGCATGAGAAGAGATAGAGAGAACAGAGAACCAGAATACTCACACCTAGCTACTTTATTCCCTCACCTCTTCTTTCTGTGTTCTCTCAGTTTCTTATATAGAAGATGTTTTCTTTTATTTGTCTTTCCAAGTGGGCAAGACTTTTTTTTATATCATTATCTCATTTTTCATAAAGAAGATTTTGGCCCTTGACTTCTTGAACTGCTGCTGCTGCTAAGTCGCTTCAGTTGTGTCCGACTCTGTGCGACCCCATAGAAGGCAGCCCACCAGACTCCCTGGTACCTGGGATTCTCCAGGGAATAACACTGGAGTGGGTTGCTATTTACTTCTCCAGCACATGGAAGTGAAAAGTAAAAGTGAAGTCACTCAGTCATGTCCGACTCTTAGCGAACCCATGGACTACAGCCTACCAGGCTCCTCCATCCAAGGGATTTTCCAGGTAAGAGTACTGGAATGGATTGCCATTGACTTCTCTGACTCCTTGCACTAGTTGTAATATTTGATGGCTTTAGAAGGATCTGATTTACTGTTGAAGAAATGGAGAAATATCAGCATATATCCACTCTTTTTAAGATTCTTTTCCTGTATAGGTCATTACAGAATATTTTTTTATTTTAGTTTTAATTGGAGATTAATTACTTTACAATATTGTGATAGTTTTCTGCCATGCTTCAACATGAAACAGTCACAGGCATACACATGTCCCCTCCCTCTTAAAACTCCCTTCTACCCTCCCCTCTCCCTATCTCACCCCTCCAGGTTGTCACAGAACACCACCTTTGGGTTCCCTGCATCATACAGCCAATTCCCACTGGCTAAGAGTAGTAATGAAATCAACTTTTAAGACCATCTTCACTTGACTCTTTGTTTTAACCTTTTGCCAGAGTTAATCTAAAAGTTCACTTACTAACCTGAAGATAATTGTGTGCTCTATGGCAATAATATTTAGAATATTGGTCGAATCTTACATGATTAAATAATCTTAATTTTTACACAAGGTGATTGCCCAGTTTGAAATTCCTAATTATGGAATCTTGACAATAAAACTTTGACTAATTTTTTTCTGCAAATCAGTGTACTTATGCAAGGTATCTTGTTTGTTCAGTACATTTTGTGTTTAATCAGTAATTAGGCTTGTTTTTAAACTGAGAAATTTAACCTCTAAAACACTGTATAGTGACTTCACTTTCTTTTCTTCAAACTCTCGGAAGAAAATGGAAATGCTGCATTCAAAACACGAGATGAATCTTCAAAAGAACATTTGGTACATCAAAAATCCGTTATAGGTGCCAGGATAAATTTGGTAGTATACAACATTCCTGAACTAATAAAGTTTTAAAAATATTCCTGATATATTATCTATAACACATTTGAAAATACATTTTGAAAAATATGGAAATCATTACTTAATTTTTAAGAAAAATAATTGTTTCTTTCTCATTCAAACTTGAGTAAATACATAGATAAGGAGCTATAGAGGCATATGAAGCTTAAGAGAGAGACTTGACGATATAAATATCAACTACTTTTAAGAAAGAAGCATTTGCTTAAGTGCCTAAAAACCTAGGTTTTCTTTCCATAAAATAATTTAAGGTCATATTATTACATAATAGGATATTAAGCATAAAAATATATGAACATTAAATTTGTTAACTATATACTCTATTAAATCTCTTTATTAAACATTGGTCTTATACAAATCTCAATTATAATTATTTTTTTGAATTCTTCTTATCCTTAGAAAAGATAAGAGACTTTCAGGAGGATGAGAAAAATATACAAAAATTACCTAATGTTTCATATTTTTTTTCTTAGCATATGTCTCATAATATGGGTAGCAATTATTTTCTAAAATGAAAAGGATATTTTTGGAAATCATATTTTTTAGCTTGAAAACTCAGAATCAGGTTCATAATAGAATAGTTAAAATAAAGAATACACACAACAAAATAACTCTAAGACATTATATTATGTAAAGGTGTAAAACATTTAATAGAATAATATAGATAAATTCATCTATTATGGTATGCAGTTATCGTTTATATTGCTCTGTAAATCATGAACAGTATTTTTATACAGAAGACTACTTTCAAAATACTTGACCAAAAACTTTACACTTTCTATAAAAAAATTCTAATTCAACTCAACAAATATCTGAAGTTTACAAAGCTACATAGCACAAAATTCTAAATACTATACAATGCATACTACAAAGATTAATAAGGCACAGCCCCTGGCTTTAAAGGATTTTAGATTCCCAAAGGAATATCAAAAATATTTTCAGAAAATCATTATATATGTATAAAATAATCAGCAATTTGATTATCTGGGGCATCAAGAAAAGCATATTGGAGACAAATACTGAAATGAGTAAGGGAAAGTGGATAGCTTTTCTACCAGTAGCTAAAAGTTCAATGGTGGCGTTCTCAGACAGGAGTTACCTTGAGAATAGGCACAGAAGCCATAAAATAAGATAATATATTTACAATAGGATACAGAAAACATTGTTATATTATAAGTTATCTGGGAAGAAGGGTTAAGTGTAGACATGAGCATACCATTATCTTAGGACCTCTGTCAACACTGTTCATTCACACGCCACCTTATTTTTAAACATGTTTAATTTTTTTTTTTTTTTTTTTACCTAACTAAATGCTCCAGTAGGCAATCAGGGTTATACAGTGACAACTAACAGGGCTTTATCATCAGCATCACTGGTTGGAGGTGCTGAAGCTCCTGTCTTGACATTTGGATATTTACAAATGGAATGTTTCAAATCCAGTTGCTAAGAACCCAATGAAAAGATACAAAAGGCACAAGTTGGAACTGAAATCTCTGAAAGTCTTCAAAGTTTCCTGGAGAACGCAGGAACCACAGATAGGCAAACTCTTGGAGGGTGTCTTCACCCTTCTCAGCATCTACAGAATTTTGTATTGACCTTGGAGCTCAAGAACCTCGCACTCCGCCCTGCTGGCTGGGAATCTTTCCAAAGACCCAGACAGAGTGGTTTTACTAAACCTCTCATATGAATAATAAATCTTATTATTTTAATACTGACAATAATATATTAGGGCTATCATCGTCTTCTAACATTTCAAGCCCAAAATTGCACTATACTTAAGCCAATCAGACATGGATAACCAATAAAGGCAATTTTTATATTGGGAATTTTTTTCTATGTGTTTGTTTTTTGTCCTTAGTTTTCAGAAAAAAAAAAAAAAAACAAACTTTTTAAGGTAAAATTTTCCGGTGCCTATTTCCTTCTAACTAATTATTCTACAGTCTTTCTTTGACAAATTTTGGTATAACAAATGGACTCAGTAACTGTAGTTGACTAAGTGTGAATCACTAAAATATTGATTAAATCACTGAAAGCTGCCAATTTTGGGGGAAGTTGACATTTTTTAGTTATCCTTTCATGGTCAAACAAGGAAAAAATCCATAAAATTTGTTTATGTTAAAATAGCTAAACAACATAAAGAGCATTTTGTATGTGTGTGTGTGTATTCTATGTGTGGACTCTGAAGTAATTTGTAATCACATGTTAAGATGAAACTTTTCATTTTGAAATCAATACACACATGCTAAGTCTCTTCAGTCGTGTCTGACTCTTTGCTGCCCTCTGGACTGTAGGCCACTATACTCTTCTGTCCATGGCATTCTCCAGGTAAGAATATTGAAGTGGGTTGTCATGCCCTACTCCAGGGGATCTTCCTGACCTAGGAATCGAACTCACATCTCTTATGTCTCTTACATTGTCAGGTGGGTTCTTAACCACTAGCACCACCTGGGAAGCCCTAAATACCATTAAAATCAATGGAAAACTGGTATTTCAGATCAGATCAGATCAGATCAGATCAGTCGCTCAGTCGTGTCCGACTCTTTGCGACCCCATGAACCGCAGCACGCCAGGCCTCCCTGTCCATCACCAGCTCTCGGAGGTCACTCAGACTCACACCCATCGAGTCAGTGATGCCATCCAGCCATCTCATCCTCTGTCGTCCCCTTCTCCTCCTGCCCTCAATCCCTCCCAGCATCAGAGTCTTCTCCAATGAGTCAACTCTTCGCATGAGGTGGCCAAAATACTGGAGTTTCAGCTTGAGCATCATTCCCTCCAAAGAAATCCCAGGTCTGATCTCCTTCAGAATGGACCGGTTGGATCTCCTTGCAGTCCAAGGGACTCTCAAGAGTCTTCGCTAACACCACAGTTCAAAAGCATCTATTATTCGACGCTCAGCCTTCTTCACAGTCCAGCTCTCACATCCATACATGACCACAGGAAAGACCATAGCCTTGACTAGGCGAACCTTTGTTGGCAAAGTGATGTCTCTGCTTTTGAATATGCTATCTAGGTTGGTCATAACCTTCCTTCCAAGGAGTAAGCGTCTTTTAATTTCATGGCTGCAGTCACCATCCGCAGTGATTTTGGAGCCCAGAAAAATAAAGTCTGACACTGTTTCCACTGTTTCTCCATCTATTTCCCATGTAGTGATGGGACCAGATGCCATGATCTTCGTTTTCTGAATGTTAAGCGTTAAGCCAACCTTTTCACTCTCCACTTTCACTTTCATCAAGAGGCTTTTTAGTTCCTCTTCACTTTCTGCCATAAGGGTGGTATCGTCTGCATATCTGAGGTTATTGATATTTCTCCCGGCAATCTTGATTCCAGCTTGTGTTTCCTCCAGTCCAGCATTTCTCATGATGTACTCTGCATATAAGTTAACTAAACATGGTGACAATATACAGCCTTGACGTACTCCTTTTCCTATTTGGAACCAGTCTGTTGTTCCATGACCAGTTCTAACTGTTGCTTCCTGACCTGCATACAGATTTCTCAAGAGGCAGATCAGGTGATCTGGTATTCCCATCTCTTTCAGAATTTTCCACAGTTTATTGTGATCTACACAGTCAAAGGCTTTGGCATAGTCAATAAAGCAGAAATAGATGTTTTTCTGGAACTATCTTGCTTTTTCAATAATCCAGCGGATGTTGTAGTTAGAGATTGGTAAACTTTAAGATATTCTCCTATTTTACAGTGTCTTTAAAAATGCATTCACTAATTTACCACTATGAAGGCTGTAATAAAAACAGGAAATAAAGCTTTGTTTCTTGTCAATGGTTACATATATACAACATTCAAAATACAACCTTAATCTTTCTTAAGAAAATTTTATTGGAGTATGCTGCTGCTGCTGTTGCTGCTGCTAAGTCGCTTCAGTCGTGTCTGACTCTGTGCGACCCCATAGACGGCAGCCCACCAGGCTCTGCCATCCCTGGGATTCTCCAGGCAAGAACACTGGAGTGGGTTTCCATTTCCTTCTCCAATGCATGAAAGTGAAAAGGGAAAGTGAAGTCACTCAGTCATGTCTGACTCCCAGCGACCCTATGGACTGCAGCCTACCAGGCTTGTTAGTTATATGCTATACAGTTGGTTCATATTATTATTGTTGTTCAGTCATAAAGTTATGTCCGACTCTTTGCAACCCCATGGACTGCAGCACATCGGGCTTTCCCATCCTTCACCATCTCCTGGAATATGCTCAGACTCCTGTCCGCTGAGTCCATGATGCCATCTAACCATCTCATCATCTGTCACCCCCTTCTCCTCCTGCCTTCAGTCTTTTCTAGCATCAGGGACTTTTGCACTAAGTCAGCTCTTTGCATCAGGTGGCCAAAGTACTGGAGCTTCAGCTTCAGCACCAGTCCTTCCAATTTAATATTAAGGTTGATTTCTTTTAGGATTGACCACTTTGAGCTCCTTGGTGTCCAAGGGACTTGTATTAATTATTTATTTTATAGATAGTTGTGGTATATGTCTATCCCAATCTCCCAATTTATCCCTCCCTTCCTTTCCCCTTGATAAGCATAAATTTGTTTTCTACATTTGTGACTCTACTTCTGTTTTGTAAATAAGTTTGTCTAACAAAGGTGTTGATGTGTTCCAATTTTAATATGTCTACTAATTTATTTGAACAAAACCACCATTTTAGAGGGAAACAATAAGATGTGCATCTACTATACCTATTAAAGCTCATTTTCTAATGTTTTTATTTAAGTCTATGATATCAATGAACAAAAAGTTATTAGAAAAATGATAGATGATAAATAATAATTAAATGTCTTTATTATGTGCTCTGCACTCTTAAGATCTGTATGTGTATCAACTCATAAACCCTTATAGCAATCATAATTGATGAGTACTATAATTATATTCATTTATAAATGAAGGAGTTGAGGCACAGCAGTAGCTGATAAGGCTAAGAGTTGAGATACAAACACAAGTGATCTTGCTGTATAATTATTAATAATAGCACAGGTAAGGAACAATACACACTATAAAATATACATATTCACAGAGCCAATATAAGATATAATAGTAGTAGGCAAAGTTTGTTGAAAATTAAAATTTCTTGGCAATATATATTTATATGTATATTGATGGTTCAATGTTGGTTTGATTACCCATGAGTCATTATCATGGAATAATTCAGTGAGCAACCGTTGTCTTCCCACTAGTCAGTTTCCTAAAACACACTCTATTCTTTTCACTTTTATTTCACATTTGCCTCTTCTATGCCATCTTATTTTGTGTGCACATTTAAGTGTGCATGTGTGTGTGTGTGTATTGTTGAGGGGCAGGGTGGGATGCAGGGAGAGAGAGTTGTAGCTCTCAGATGTGATTCCCTTCAGGAAATTTGAAAAACTGATGGTTTAACACAATCTTTTTTTCCTGATTCTAGGTCTGGGGTATATTTGGGGATTTTAGGGTTTAGACTGCCGCCAAGAAGACTGCTACTGTTATCATACTGAACAGATGCTGCCAGCTCTTAAGCCCTAGATATTTCAGTAGAAGCTCTTCTAACTCTTTTAAGAGTTTGCTCAGAAAAGCAAAAGGTAGGATCAGGCTACAGCAAAGCTGCCTGGGGTATTTTACCCTTCAAGGTGACAGGTTTCCTTAAGATTAAACTTTTCAAGGCACAAGCCAGTTCAAAAGGAGTTCTTAATTGTTTCTTTCTAAACTTTGTTCACACCAACTTTTAATTCATTTTGCTTAAATGGAATTTTATTGAGGCTGTCAGGAGCAGACTGCATGCTGGGAGTTGTATGAAACCAAAAACATTATCCCAGACTAAGTAACAGCTGGAAAGAAACTATGGGACCTCCCACATATCCTCCACTGAGATCTAGACAATGGGTGAATTATTTGACACAGTAATAGCAACAGCTGCCAGGTAGGCTGTTTTTAAAAACTCAACTTTGAAACTTTCAGAATTGAAATGCATGGGCTTTGGGGAGAATATTGGGGGTGAAAAAAATAAATTTAAGGATACTGCCTTGCAACTGAAACCTGTTATTACTAGAAGGGTAATGGGCCTTGTTTTATATAATTATAATTAGTTTGGAAATGGTTCAATTGAAGTGAATATTATCTTAACCCATGAATCTAATATCAATGCCTAACAGCACAAGCTGCTGCTGCTAAGTCATTTCAGTCGTGTCCGACTCTGTGTGATCCCCATAGATGGCAGCCCACCAGGGCTCCTCTGTCCATGGGATTTTCCAGGCAGGAGTACTGGACTGGGGTGCCATTGCTTTCTCTGATAGCATAAGCTAGCAATTGGCAATTACCTCAGAAGTCAAATAGTATATATCACCAACATTTATCACCCTAAATATCTTATTGTCTTTTCCTAATAACATATTATAAAAAAATAAAAGCACATATCTGAGAATATACCCCATTCTTAAGGTTTTAATTGATGCATATAACATTTCTAATTTAAAATGATCATTTTTGTTTAAAGTATATTTTCAATAAGAAGATAGAATATGGTAAAGCATGCAGAGTAATCTCTTCTCTTTAATCTTTAACTATTACAGTGTCACATCATTTATCAAATTGTTGGTGTTACTCCTCCTCAGGGATTTATTAAATGGAAGGAAATCCTCATTATCACAAATGGTGGTCAAATCCCTACACTGTAACTGCCACAAATAAAACATAGAAATAAAATATTTAAGAAAAGTACAATCCAAGGCAATCTTGTGAAATCAGAGATAAAAGATTAACTAACTCATATTGCATTTTATTGTTTAACAAAATTTCTTGCTTGTCTCCCTGCTTAGTAGGCACTGTCAGTGAAGTAAATTAAAGCAATATTATTTGTAACATGCCCAGCGATTAAGGTCAACTGGAGTGACTCAATTAAGTGAATAGATTTTTCAAGCCATCAGATCAGATCAGATCAGTCGCTCAGTCGTGTCCGACTCTTTGCGACCCCATGAACCGCAGCACGCCAGGCCTCCCTATCCATCACCAGCTCTCGGAGGTCACCCAGACTCACATTCATCGAGTCAGTGATGCCATGCAGCCATCTCATCCTCTGTCGTCCCCTTCTCCTCCTGCCCTCAATCCCTCCCAGCATGAGAGTCTTCTCCAATGAGTCAACTCTTCGCATGAGGTGGCCAAAATACTGGAGTTTCAGTTTGAGCATCATTCCTTCCAAAGAAATCCCAGGTCTGATCTCCCTCAGAATGGACCGGTTGGATCTCCTTGCAGTCCAAGGGACTCCCAATAGTCTTCTCCAACACCACAGTTCAAAAGCATCAATTCTTCGGCTCTCAGCCTTCTTCACAGTCCAGCTCTCACATCCATATATGACCACTGGAAAGACCATAGCCTTAACTAGGCGAACCTTTGTTGGCAAAGTGATGTCTCTGCTTTTGAATATGCTATTTGGTTGGCCATAACCTTCCTTCCAAGGAGTAAGCGTCTTTTAATTTCATGGCTGCAGTCACCATCTGCAGTGATTTTGGAGCCCAGAAAAATAAAGTCTGACACTGTTTCCACTGTTTCTCCATCTATTTCGCATGTAGTGATGGGACCAGATGCCATGATCTTCGTTTTCTGAATGTTGAGCTTTAAGCCAACTTTTTCACTCTCCACTTTCACCTTCATCAAGAGGCTTTTTAGTTCCTCTTCACTTTCTGCCATAAGGGTGGTATCATCTGCATATCTGAGGTTATTGATATTTCTCCCAGCAATCTTGATTCCAGCTTGTGTTTCCTCCAGTCCAGCATTTCTCATGATGTACTCTGCATATAAGTTAACTAAACATGGTGACAATATACAGCCTTGACGTACTCCTTTTCCTATTTGGAACCAGTCTGTTGTTCCATGACCAGTTCTAACTGTTGCTTCCTGACCTGCATACAGATTTCTCAAGAGGCAGATCAGGTGGTCTGGTATTCCCATCTCTCTCAGAATTTTCCACAGTTTATTGTGATCTACACAGTCAAAGGCTTTGGCATAGTCAATAAAGCAGAAATAGATGTTTTTCTGGAACTCTCTTGTTTTTTCCATGATCCAGCGGATGTTGGCAATTTGATCTCTGGTTCCTCTGCCTTTTCTAAATCCAGCTTGAACATCAGGAAGTTCACGGTTCACATATTGCTGAAGCCTGGCTTGGAGAATTTTGAGCATTACTTTACTAGCGTGTGAGATGAGTGCAATTGTGCGGTAGTTTGAGCACTCTTTGGCATTGCCTTTCTTTGGGATTGGGATGAAAACTGACCTTTTCCAATCTTGTGGCCACTGCTGAGTTTTCCAAATTTTCTGGCATATTGAGTGCAGCACTTTCACAGCATCATCTTTCAGGATTTGGAATAGCTCCACTGGAATTCCGTCACCTCCACTAGCTTTGTTCCTAGTGATGCTTTCTAAGCCATAGCAAAGGTTAAAACCTGAATCTGTTTCTTTACACAGGAGATGAACAATCTCATACCTAAAATGGTGAACATAATATATACAGAGAGCACATAATACTCTCCATTTATTTTGCATGGATTACTGTTTTATAAAAGAACATAACAGGAGTTATTTTATTGTTTCTATTTTATGTCAGTAGTGGAGTTCAGCTGTAAATTCTCAGAGAAATCCAAACCATGGTCTCAACCCACTTGGTTCACTGTGTGAAAACTAACCTGAAGAGGAAAGAGGATCTTCATATTATGTTTCTGCCTTGTTATTTAGTTATAACTTTGGAGAGTTGCTTTACTTTTAAGGTACACTTAACTGTGGTTTGAGATCATGTGTTGTAAAAGCGGATCCTATTGTATAAGTTCCTGTTCTGTTGAAATAGATGATTCTGTAAGATGAGAGATATTGGTGCTCTGAACGTTATATGATCTTTCCCTTTAACCACATAGATAAGAAAGGCTCCCTAAGAGACAGAGTTTTGAGATACAGGAATATAGCCTAATGGATGAACGGGTACGGGCATTTGAAGCAGACGTTCTATCTTTGATACAGCCAGCAGGAGCCTCGAGTGGCTAAGTTTTTGTTGTGCAGCTTTTGGAAGAACAGGAATGAACTGTATATTCATAAAAGTCAGTTGTTTTATGAGCAGTCCAAACAAGTTAAAACTTGAAACAAATGTGAAATGAGTGGAAATAATACCCAGAAATAAACTCTTTTAAATTCTCTGTGTTATCTTGACTTTAATGGGTAATTATTTTCCCAAAAGTGCATTCTGAGTAATCTACTGAGCTCTGAACTTGTTAGAGAGTAGCAACACAAAAATGACAGGTCTTAAGTCAGAGTTCTGCTATTCAAATCACCAGGAGCTCAGATTTCAATATTTTGAAAAGATTTGATAACAGCAGAGTCTTTGAAAACAACTTTCACAGTACTGCTCACAGTTGGCTTCAAGGGGATTAACTGCTTAAGAGTAGCCAGTTTTTCCCATTTCTAATTAACAAACTTTTATTAGTACCCTCATGAGACTTGTTGGTTTTGATTTGGTAGATTCCTTGGAATTAGCATTTTACACTTGAGAGATTACACAGATGATCCTGAAAACAAAATGGCTAAAAAAATCAGTCACATATCAGTACCTCCAAAGTTCCTCTTCAATATACCCAACTGTCTACCCAGCTCTCTTCCTTCCAACACCTTTATTTCACTTATTCTGTATAAGCCTATTTTAAGGCAAAAACTACATTTGTCTTCACCCTCCTAATAGTTACCTCTTTCTTTTTATCTTCTATATTTTAATCTAAGGCATAACTACTTACCCTATATTCAAACCTAAAACCTAGAATTCATTCCTGATTCCTCATTATCTCTGAAATTCCATTAACTCCACTAATCATTAATTGGTCTTCAAAAATCTTTTTTCTAATCCATGTATTGCCTTCCATTTCTATTCTGCTATGCTAGCAGGGTCTTATCATTTATAGCTTGTATTAAACATCTTTTATCTATTAAAACCTTCCAAAAATCCACTGGACCTCACCCTTTCTCCTCCAGATACATACAACCTTCCTTATAATTCAAACTTTAATGCAAGTCTATCATGATGCTTTAAATATAAGTAGAAATTGTTCACATATTTGTTTAAATCATCTTCAGACCTTTTCTTTGCAGTTAGAAATATATCAACTTAATGAAAACAGGGACCATTTCTCAATGTACAGATAGCAACTATCACAATACTTTGCACAAAGGATTCTATAAATAGTTTTTCATTAATGAGAAATCTTATTTTTGATATTATACAGTTAATTCTACCTAGTCAGAGATTGCTCTTCTCTATTACATATTCTATGTACAGTCTTTGCATTTTCTTAATCTTTAACTTTTTTTTTTTTCTGTTACTGAACAAAGTGCATTTAGACATTTGGGCCACAAACTTATTTAACTGAAAAGAGGAAAATGTTTTGATTATATGCCGAACATTATTTTTGAAAATGTGATAAGCTCTTAAAGTATATTTGTTTTTTATTTTTGCTTCATTTAATAATCTAAAATATAGATGCCATTTCTAGAGATAAAGAATTGACTAATAATTGTTTCCTTTTTCCAGAGAGGATTACTATCACATCTTATAGTATAATGGAATTCTAAGGACAAATGATGGTTAAGAATGCACTTTTCTCTAAGGAGAATTCATTATGGCACCACCTGCTAGCATGATCATTAGATTATCATTCTTTCTCTAATGGGCATCACTTTTCAGACACTTTTACTAGGTGTTAAAAATTAAGTATGGCTTTTAGAACTTCCAAAGAGAAGTTTTAAGTACTAAAAAGAAAAACCAGAAAGCATACATGTACACACACACACACAGTCTTTGTGGTTTCTATATTATAACAAATTGTACCCACTTAGAAAAACTGGTATATATGAAATTTATGCTATCCAGTCTCATATTTTAAAATATATATTTAAATAAATTTATTTTCAGTTTCTTTCATTAGCTTAATCTAAATTTCAAAATCAAATAAAAATTAAATGACAACTGACATGTCTCTTGTTTGCTAATACTAAAGTTGTAGTACTATTTTAGTGTTAAAAAGACTCTGAGTTCCCTTGGTGGCTCAGTGGTAAAGTATCCACCTGCTAATGCAGGAAACATGGGTTTGATCCCTGATCTGGGAAGATCTCACATGTTGTGGAGCAAGTAAGCCCGTGTGTCACAACTATTAAGCCTGTGCTCTAGAGCCTGGGAGCTACAACTACTGAGCCCAAGTGTTGCAACTACTGAATCCTGCATGCCCTAGAGCCCGTGCTCCACAGGAGAAGCCACCTTAATGAGAAGCCCTCGCACCACAGCTAGAGAGTAGCTCCCACTCTCTACAGCTAGAGAAAGACCATGCAGCAATGAAGACCCAGCACAGACAAAAATAAATAAAAAAGCCACCGTCAAATTGTGGTTCTAAATGAGTACAGAAATTTTGTAGCTTATAGGCAAAGGCTAAAAGAAATTACCATGTGAATCTACAAACGGTTCCTTATTTCCCATTTCAATACACATGAATCAGGTTTCTTTTCAGATGTTAGCTCCTGAGAAAGTCCTTACTGGGGGACCATTCTAAAGTCCTTCCTGGATAACCCACTCAGTTACAGTCTATCTCTTTATCTCATTTTATTTCCCTTCCTAGTATTCATTATATCTGATATCATGTTATATATCCAATTGCATGTCTGCTTATTATATTAACATACTGTCCTGGGTAGAATACAAAGTCTATTCAGGCAGGTAATTTCTGTTTCAGAGTCACTGATGTATCCCAAGGATCTAGTAGGTGCTTAGTAAATATGTCTGGAATGAATTCAGTGCTTAAATGAATTTAGTGCAAGCATGCACTAAATTCATGGTCAACAGCTGGCATCAGTTTCACCTGGTAGTCTTCCTGTATTTCCTTAATTATCTTTCCATTATTTAAAAAACTCATTTGTAGTTATCTATATTCTATAGTCCTTTACCTTTAATGCCATTGCTGCTGCTGCTGCTGCTGCTAAGTCGCTTCAGTCGTGTCCAACTCTGTGCGATCCCATAGACAGCAGCCCACCAGGCTCCTCCATCCCCAGGATTCTCCAGGCAAGAATACTGGAGTGGGTTGCCATTTCCTTCTCCAATGCATGAAAGTGAAAAGTAAAAGTGAAGTCGCTCAGTCGTGTCCGACTCTTAGTGATCCCATGGACTGGAGCCTACCAGGCTCCTCCATCCATGGGATTTTCCAGGCAAGAGTACTGGGGTGGGGTGCCATTGCCTTCCCCGACTGGCATTAACAACTTAGTCATCTCCAAAAGATGCTACATCTCATCTTCCCCCTCCTGGGAATAAGGCCATTTTCTTCACCTGTCCCTCTAATGCATGGTTCTTCAAACTTGGCACTATTGTCATATTGTTACCAGTAGCTGTCCTTCCATTTTAAGTTGTTTAGCAGCATCCCTGGCCTTTGCTGATTAAATGCCAGGAGCATACCCCCTCTAGCTGTGACAACCAGAAGTGTTTCAAGATATGGAGGCAGATATATTTCCCTGTTGAGAATCACCGCTCTAATGGATACCATTTTCAGCCCATGCAATTCAGATTCCTTGTCTTATAAATTATTAACTTTTGAATAGCTTCTCAATCTCCTTAGCTTCTTTTTAGGTGACATGTAAGTATGCCCAATTATTTTCTTATTTAAAACCAAACTCTTTCAACCTTGTATTTCTTTGTTTCTTTTCCTGATTCTAATTTATCTCTGATTTCACTTTGGAAAATTCCTTTCTCCATAGTTAAACTATTTGAGTTGTTAAAAAACTGGCTTTTATTCCATTTCTTTCCCAACTATGTCCTTATATCCATTCAATATGTCCTTATAAAATAATCTGCTTGTTGCTTTAGCCAATGAATACTTTTCTTTTTAAGTTGAAGGATTGGGAAGATCCTCTGGAGTAGAAAATGGTAACTCATTCCAGTATTCTTGCCTGGAAAATTCCATGGACAGAGGAGCCTGACGGGGTACAGCCTACGGGGGTGCAAAGAGTTGAACACACTTGAGCGTGCATGTGTGCGTGCATGTGCATGTGCACACACACACACACACACACACACACAGAGCTAATTTACAATGTTGTGTTAGTTTCAGGTGTACAGAACAGTGATTCAGTTTAGTTGCTTGGTCCTGTCTGATTCTTTGTGAACCCATGGACTGTAGCCTGCCTGGCTCCTCTGTCCATAGGATTCTCCAGGCAAGAATACTACAATGGTTTGCCATACCCTCGAATGGCAAATCGAATCCACATTTCCTGCATTGGCAGATAGAATCTTTATGGCTGGACTACCAGGGAAGCCCCACTTTCTCTTATACATTATTACAAAATATTGAGTTCCTTGTGCTATACAGCAGATTCTTGTTATTTATTTTCTATATAAAATAGTGTGTATTTCTGTTTTATATATAGGTTCATTTGTATCATTGTTTTTAGGTTCCACATGAATCATATGATATTTGTTTTTCTCTTCCTGACTTACTTCACTTAGTAAGATGATCTCTAGGTCCATTCATGTTGCCATGAATGGCATTATTTCATTCTTTTTTTGTGGATGAGTATTATTCCATTGTGTGTATGCATACACCACATCTTCTTTATCCATTCACCTGTCAGTGAACATTTAGGCTGTTTCCATGTTTTCAGTATTATATACAGTGCTGCTACAAACTTAGAGGTACAAATTAAAGCTTGTCCTGGGTATGCCCGGGAGTGTGATTATTGGATCTTATAGCAACTCTATTATTTTTTTTTTTTTGAGAAACTTCCATACTGTTCTCCAATGAACAATTATTAACCTTAACATTTAAACATAAAGAACATATTTATTACTCAGTTATTCTTAAAACACTCTTTCTTTAGCACCATCATCTTCTTGCTCTTATGTTCAGAGTCTTCATTCTTTGTCTTTCCAAAAATATTGGTGCTGTTATTGTCTCCAGATAGATCCTCTTTCGTTTTCTTTTCAACACTACAAGCTTAACCTAGTTTAACCAAGTTTAACTAGTTTAAGCTCTTACACTCTTTAGCACAGAACTCTCTTCTGGCATCAAGGCATCTCTCTCTAATATAGTCTGACTGTCAAATAACTTCAGCATGAATTGCATTCTCCATAAAGATGTTTAAATATGTTTTAAAAACATTTATTGTACTCAATGGAATATCTCAATGATATATTGCATGTAAAGCACAAATTCTGGCACACAATTCACCCCAGATAAATGTTAATATCATCACTATCATCATTACCACCTCAACATCATAAACACAGACATAATAACAAATCTCCTGCTTACATAGCTTAAATACATATTTTAAAACATAGTTTTAAAACTTTTTAAAATAAGACTTTTTGTTGTAGACTATTTTTTTTAAAGGTCTTTATTGAATTTGCTATAATATTGTTTCTATTTTATGTTTTGCTTTTTTGGCTGCAGGGCCTGTGGGATCTTAGATCCCTCACCAAGGATCAAACCAAAACTCCCAGTCCTGGAAGGTGAAGTCTTAAGCACTGAACTGCCAGGGACATCCCTACATATTTAACATAAAACTCTTTATCTTTTCTGCAATTCCTCAAGCATCCTCCTCCTCTTACTTGAGTCTAAAGTAGACTCTATAATCTCCCTTATTCCTTACAGTCAACCATTTATTGGATCCTACTGATTCTTTTTTGAATACTCATATTCAGCAGTTCTGCTACCATTGCAAGTGTGTCTTGTCTCAATCTTTGTAGGTGGTGTATAAACCTCAAATTCTGTGTTGTCCACATTCCCTTTCCTGTCTAATCTGTGTGACTTGCCAAAACATAAACCTATCAGTCCTCTACTTTAAATTATACTTTGTCATTCCTTATTCCTTAGGTTAACATTCAGACTTCTTAACCTGACTCAAAGGGTCCCTTCCATATCTCCCACATGTTGTTCCTTTTGCCTGGGTTTCCCCAGGGTTCTCTGTTCTACTTCTGCCTCCTTTTGATTGATGTCTACAGTTAAACATGATGGTTTAAATCTTGGTCCAATTTCTCACTAGCGCAAAGACTAGAACATGTGAAGAGTTCAAAACCTCAAGTTTTATAGTAGTATTATTGCCAATAACTTGCTAACAAAAGGAAGCTCAATAGGTTTCAGTTTAAATTTTATTTCTAGAGTTACTTTTCTTATCCCTGACTAGGTTATATAATCTTACCAAGAATATTTTTCCCTTTTACTTTCCCATTTACTTTATAGGTTTAATGTCTGCCTTCCTCTCCACCTTCCATTGATTCTATCAGATATTATGCCCATTTTATTTAACATGTATTCCCAGCCTATCAAAATGCTGGGCACAAAGTATTTGATCAGATGTATTTTTGAACAAATGAGTCAGCAGGTGAGTGGACTGCATGAATAAATAAAGGAATGATAATTAGAAAATTTCTCTACTATTTCAATCTGGACTCTAAGGCTCATTTACAAAAATGTATATTAAAATATTTTATCTTGAACATATCATTTACTTTTTTATGTATAAAATAGAAAGTGTTTTATTTACTTGAAAATAATTCATTTAGCAAACAATATGACAATGAGAATATGCCAAATTTCATGTTTAAAAATAGTAACTAGTACTTATTGAATAATTATCATGTTTCAGAATTTGTGTTTGACCATAGTGACTATATACTTCAATTTTTATTGTAACTTTATAAGAATATTATCACCACATTTTCTGCAAGTAAAAATTAGAGCACAGATAATTTGTGCAAGAGACCTAAGATCAACAACTAATACATGACAGAGTCAGTGTTTGGACTGGTCACTAGGGCTCCAGACACGTGTTTTTCACTTCTGTGTTCCTGCATGTATAGATAGCTTTTTCATTCTAGGTTACTGTCTGTGACTTTTAAAGCACATATTAAGTACTATGTTAAAGTAAAAAGTGAATTATTATGGTTTTTTTTTTTTAGACTGTGGATTGAAGGATAAAATCATTATGGTAATGAACAGTCAGAACCTGAATGAGAAAAGCTCACATATTCAAGGAGAGCTCCATTATAATTTTTTATTTTCTAATAATCTCCTATTTTCAGATAGCCAAAAGCAAATGTAAAATTATGTGTGTACTTTTAAGAAAGATAATAATATACAATACTTTCTTAATAATATGAGTAGTTTGTACATTTGATATTTTAATAAATAAGATAGTTTTATCATTAACTTTTGCACAACAAAGGCAATCATAAACAAAACAAAACAACATCCTATAGACTGGAAGAAAATATAAGCAAATGTTTTGACCTAAAATTACTTAATTTCCAAAATAAAAAACTCATACAATTCAATAACAGAATGCAAACAACTCAACTGAAATATGGGCACAAGATATAAATATACATTTCTCCAGAAAAGATCATAGAGAAAGCAAGGGAATTGCAGGAAAACATCTACTGTTGTTTCACTGACTACACTGAAGCATTTGGCTTTGTGAATCATGACAAACTGGATAATTCATAAAGAGATGGGAATACCAGAACACCTTACCTGCCTTCTGAGAAGCCTGTATACAGGTCAAGAAGCAACAGTTATAATCGGACATGGAACAACTGAGTGGATCAACATTGGGAAGGGAATATGTCAGAGCTGTATATTGTCACCTTGCTTATTTAATTTATATGCAAAGTACATCATGTGACATGCTGCGCTTGATGAATTATAAGGTGAAATCAAGATTTCTTAGAGAAATATCAAAACCTTAGATATGAAGATGCTACCATTCTAATGGCAGAAATTGAAGAGGAACCAAAGAGCCTATTGATGAAAGTCAAAGAGGAGAGTGAAGAAGCTGATTTAAAACTCAACATTCAAAACACTAAGATCATGGCATCCAGTCCCATCACTTCATGGCAAATTTAAGGAGTTAAAAGTGGAAACTGACAGATTTTATTTTCTTGGGCTTCAATATCACTGTGAATGGTGACTGCAGTCGTAAAATTAAAAGACACTTGATCGTTGGAAGAATGTCAAGCTAAGACAAACTTAGTGTATCAAAAAACAGAGGCATCTACTTTCCTGAAAAAGATCCATATAACCAAAACTATGTTGTTGTTGTTTTTTTCCTAGTAGTCATGTACAAATGTGAGAGTTGGACTATAAAGGAGGCTGAGCACCAAAGAATTGATGCTTTTGAACTGTGGTGTTGGAGAAGACTTGAGAGTTCCTTGGACTACAAGGAGACCAAACTAGTGGATCCTATAGGAAATCAACCCTGAATATTCATTGGATGGACTGATGCTGAAGCTCCAATACTTTGGTTACCCGATGCAGAGATGACTCTGATTCTGGGAAAGACTGAGGGCAGGAGGAGAACTGAGAGACAGCGGATGAGATGGTTGGATGGCATCACTGACTTAATGAAAATGAGTTTGAGCAAACTCTGGGAGATAGTGAAGGACAGAAAAGACTGACATGCTGCAGTCTGTGGAGTCACAAAGAGTAAGGCACAGTTTAGTGACAGAAAAACAACAATGAATAATAACAATGAGAGAAGATATACAGGTGCCAATAGGCATATGAAAAGATGCTCATCATGACCAATTATTAGAGAAATGCAAGTCAAAACTACAGTGAGGTACTACCTCACACCAATTAGAATGGTCATCACTAAAAATCTATGGGTAATAAAGGCTCCCCTGGTGGCTCAGTCGGTAGAGAATCTGCCTGCAATGAAGGAGACCACCTGCAATGCAGGAGACCTGAATTTGATTCCTTGGGTTGGGAAGATCCCCTGGAGAAGGAAATAGCAACTCACTCCAATATTTTTGCCTGGGAAATCCCATGGACAGGGGAACTTGACAGACTACAGTCCATGTGATTACAAGCGACTAAACCACCACCACCAAGCATTAATAATAAATGCTGGAGAGGGTGTGAAGAAAAAGAATTCCTCTTGCTCTGTTGATGCAACTGTAAATTGGTACAACCAGTATGGAAAATAGCATGTGGGTTCTTCAAAAAGTAAAAATAGAGATGCCATATAATGAAACAATCCCACTCCTGGGCATATACACAGACAAAACTATAATATAAAAAGAACATATGCCACTTGTTTATAGCAGCACTGTTTACAACAGTCAAATGTCCACTGACAGATCTTTGTCCACTTATCTGTCAGTGGACATTTGACTGTTGTAAATAGTGCTGCTATAAACAGCACTATATATATGTGTGTGTGTGTATATATATATATACATACACACACACTGGAATATTACTCAGCCATTAAAAAGAATGAAATAATGTTATTTGTAGCAACAGGGATAGGCCTATAGATTATAACTAAGTGAAGTAAGTCACAATGAGAAAGACAAATATCATATGATACCACTTATATGCAGAATCCAAAATAAAGCAGAAATGAATATATCCATTAAATAAAAAACACATTTACAGATATATAGAACAGACTTGTGGTTGCCGAGGGGATGATAGGGGAGAGAAGAACTGAGAGTTTGGGATTGGTTAATGCCAACTGTTATATATAGGATGTACAAACAACGAGGTTCTACATTATTGCACAGGTAACTATATTCTATATCCTGTGATAAACTGTAATGAAAAAGAGTATGAAAATTGTAACTGGGTCACTTTTCTGTACAGCAGAAATTAAAAATAACATTGTATATCTACTATATTGAAATAAAATTTAGAAATACAGTTTTACATCATAAAATAAGTATAAAACATTTACAAATACCAAAATATCTTTATATAGTCTCTGATATATTGCATTAAAGATTTTGTATTTATTTATGGGATACATATTGATACAACAGTTAATGTAGTCATTGGGATTATAAAACAAACACGAATTCATTAGTTTACTCTTATATGCATATTTCAGAGAATCATACTTCTGCATAGAAAACTTCATCATTGTTTTTTAATCACAGTACTTTTATTGAAACCAGTATTTTGAGCTTATTGGTTCATTTTCTTCATCACATATGTTGAATTCTTTGTTTCTACTGATCACGTTAAGAAAACTGAAGTCCATAATATTTAGTTGTATTCCAAAGTCAAAAAACCAGTGAGTAAATGCAGAGGTAGAACTTCACAGGCATGGAGCTTCTAGCTCATTGCTTAGCTCACTTACCCAGACTTTTTTACCTTTTAAAATATGTAGAGAAAGCCCTTTAATATGATACTAGGCCTTATTTTGATGGATCTAACAAATTGGACTCAGCCCATCCTCCCCCTCCCAAAATCCAATAATGTGCATAATGGATTCTTCTCATTCTCTGCACACCTGTTCTCCTTCATTCTATCTGAAAATTTGGGATTGTTCCAAAGTGCTCTGTAATGACTTTTTGTAAGCAAGACAAATAAAAGAAATTCTTCAAGGGCAGAATGAATTGACTTTGAAACTGTGCTAAATAAGTAGGAGGGAAGTGATAACCATGAGGCAGGCATCATTCGGAGGCAGGAAGATTTCATGGAATAAAGAATTATTCTGCCAGTAACAAAAGGTAAAAAAGTCAAAACAGTCTCACTATTTTGAGTATCAACTCATATTTCCAATGACCAGATTTTTCCTGTATTTATTTTTGGAAAATATTTAAGCAACATAATTTTTTATGTCTTTGAATATATATATGTGTGTATATATATATATATATATATATATAGTAATTGTTTTATGTTTGCAGCTACTGTGTACCTATAAGTATTATATAGATTTATTTTATTGTATTAAAATTATTTCTATTATCTAATCACTTATCTTTGTCTATATTTCAATGTGTTTTTAATTCTGGAGGTTGACATAGAATAATTTCTCATTTATAAATTGATTCATCAAAGGAGACTAAGGTTATACATGAGGAAACCCTAGCAAAACCTTCTATTTAAAATAGAGGGTACGAGCTGAGCTTTAAATAGTTACTTTGACTCTTATGATTAACTTTTGAAGTATGTAGATTAGTCCTTTATTTTTTGTCCTTTTTTTTGATGGATCAAGTCACATAATGCAAATTATTTTATATTAAAATTTATAAAATTTCAATAGTTCATATTTCTGTCAGGAGTTCTGGCTGAATCAAAGTAGAAAAAGGGTGCATATAGAATTTAAGCCTGATGCAATTGTTCTAAATCCTCCTCAGAAGACTACTAGAAAAAGAAAAATTAGCAGAAAAATTCAGTTGTTAAATCAGTAGGAGTCTCAGAAAATACATTTTGGAGTGGTGGAACTTTTTCCCTTCCTTTCTTCCTTTCTGTCTCTTTCTTCCTTTTCAAAGGAGCACTATTTATCTACTTTACAATAATGCCATTTCAAAAACATTGTCAGTCTGTGAGTTAATGAACCAAATTTCATGGCATTAATTGCATATTATTTATAATACTCAGCAGGCTTGACCCACAAATGAAAGTGATTCCAGTTTGTAATGGCCTACAATACTGGTTACATAAAGAGCTTCAGAATATCTTTGGCTTAATTCAAGCTTCATTTTCTGCTGTTATGTTTCTTCTAATTATTTATTATGGTATATTATTATATTGTACCAATATACCATTAGTAATCATAAAACTCTAAAGGATTTGGCTTTCAACAGAGCTAATACATGCCACAATAAGCGCTAATAAGATAATAATAGCTAACATTCATTGAGCATTTACTTTATGCTAAACACTGTCCTAAGTATGGAAAATATAATATTTAACCACTTAAACCAGTGTTTTAAAGGAAAAGAAAACAATGAATGAAAGCAGAGACAATGTTTTGATAATAATAAGAGCAAAGGCAGCCAATGGTTTTATTCACCTTTATTTTGAATTTTCTGAGTCTGTGCTTTCGTTTGTCCTTAATCCTAGTGTTAGGTACTACACATTTCTTTACTTCTAACTGAATAGTATGGACTGAAAATAATTTCTACACTTTGATAGAAAAATGTTCCATGGAATATTTAAATAGTTCTCTTTGTAAATTGGCTCCCTTTGTTAAAAGTCAGCATTTTGTGAGGCTGCTCACTTTTAACAGTGACAAGAATTTTAGGAAGAAAAGAGCCTCAAAGAAATAATAAGTTATTGAACTCACACTCAGCAAATCTAAGTCTGTTTCAATTTTTCAAATGAGAAAAAAATACTTCCTATGACATTTTCAAGTTTATACATGTCAGGATTTGAAGATTTAATTTAGGTACTTTTTCAGACGGTTGTGCTGTTTGGTAGAGGGTCAGAGATGGTCAAGTGTGGGTGGAGATCACCAGAATTTGTTCCAAGAGGTGAATTACAAGTGTGTGGGCTCAGGTTAGAGAGGCCTGTGATCAAATTAAGGCTTCACAACTGATACATTTTGAAGGTTTAGACAATTTTCTCCAAGCCCTTTGAGCACCAGCTTCTACAATGATAACTAAAATGAAAGTAATAATATCTTCCTCAGAGTGGTCGGTAGGAAAGTACTTTTATACGTATGTCCTGGATAAACTTCCTGATAAACTTCTTCCCATCACCTGTGTAACTTCAGCAAGTCACTTAAAACCTTCCAATAAATAGGGGCAATGATAGTATATTTGACTGAAAGTAGGGTCATGGACTTGATATTTATTTTGAAAATTATTTTATTTTGTCAAACCTAGAAAGAAGTTATTCAACTCAAATGGCAATCCTGGCTTCATAGGTGTGAATGGGCCCAGCTACATGTAATAGCTGCAGAAACCTGACCTGTGATATTGACATTAAGACTTCAGAGAAAATAAACTCTACTAAAAACTTCTCACACAAAATGTGATTTAGTTTAGTCCTTGCTTTATGATATTTCATGTGTTGTGATCTGTAAATTTTCTGAAAGCAAAAACTCTCTGTTGCCATGGAAACATTCTTAGAATCATTGAATGCCTTCATTTGTTTTTTACATCAGGTGCACTGACATTCTGGAGTAAAAAATCTAGTACATACTGAAATTTACTGACTTCATAATCTTATTTGTTAACTCTAATTCTCATTCTTTTCACCTACAAAATGGAGGGTAATAGTGAGATATCATTTAATACCTTCAACTGAGGTATTGCATTAAGTCTTTAACATAGATTTGTAGACAGTAAATAATAAATTATAGTTCAAATTATTTGAGATAGGTGCTAGCCTTGTTATTTGATAATATGGAATACTTTTTGAGACATAAACCTGAAGTAGTATCATATAAAAGAATATAAAAAGATATTTCCTCACATCAAATTATTTTTTACAACTTTATTGAGCTATTTTTAAGGTTGGTAACTTGATGGTTTTTACATACCTGGACGCATTGTGGATGGATCTCCAAAACAAGTTAAATAACTTATCCATCACCATTACAGTTACCTTTGTGTGTGTGTGTGTGATAAGATTTATTAGCTATCTTAGAAAATTTCAAGTATGCAGCACAGTATTTTTGACGATTGTTGTTATGCGATACCTTAGATCTCCAGCACTTGTTCATTTTGCATAACTAAACTTTTGCCAACAAAGTTCTGTTTAGTCAAAGCTATGGTTTCTCCAGTAGTCATGTATGGATATGAGAGTTGGACTATAAAGAAAGCTGAGGGCCTAAGAATTGATGCTTTTGAACTGTGGTATTGGAGAAGACTCTTGCGAGTCTCTTGGACCACAAGGAAATCAAACTAGTCCATCCTAAAGGAAATCAGTCCTGAATATTCATTAGAATGACTGATGTTGAAGCTAAAATTCCAATACTTTGGCCACCTCATGTGAAGAACTGACTCATTGGAAAAGACCCTGACGCTGGGAGGGATTGAAGGCAGGAGGAGAAGGGGACTGCAGAGGATGAGATGATTGGATGACATCACTGACTCAATGGACATGAGTTTGAGCAAGCTCCAGAAGTTGGTGAAGGACAGGGAAACTTGGCCTGCTGCAGTCCATGGGATTGCAAAGAGCTGAACATGTCTGAGCGACTGAACTGAAACTTTTCTACCCTTAGACCAACATTTCCCCATTTTCCACACCCCATGGCCCCTGGAAACTATCATTCCAGTCTCTACTTTTATGAGTTTGACTTTTTTAGATTCCACATGTAAGTAAGAGCATTCAGTTTTTGTTTTCCTGTGTCTGGTTTATTTCACTTAGCTTAATGTCCTCTACATTCAACCATGCTGTAGTAAGTGGCAGAATTTTTTTTTTAAAGGCTGAATTATATTTGTTCCTATATATGTATATATCATATACATGTATTTCTATCATATATTTATATCCCTTCACACCTGTTGACAGACATTTAGGTTATTCTATATTTGGCAATTATGAATAATGCTAAAAATAAATGTTTCATGTTTTATTCTAAAATACAACTTAAAAATAACCAGTAGGTATATCAAGGGGTTCTCAGCATCAGTTATCTTTAGGGAAATGCAAATCTAAACCACAAAGGGATACCATCTCATGCTTCTTAGAATGACTGTTACCAAAAAGGTAAAATATGTAAATGTTAGTGAGGATTTGGTGAAAAGGGAACACTTGTACATTGTTGGGAATATAAATTTGTACAACCACAACCACTCTGGAAAATAGTATGGAGGTTCCTCAAAAATTAAAAATAATCCAGCAATCCCACTTCTGAGTATATTGCCAAAGGAAATAAAACCAGCATCACATTTTCTAGAAGTTGAAACCCCAATATTCCTGTAGACCATGTATAACAACCAGGATTCTTACTTGTTTTAAATGATATATCTATCTTTACTAAATAGCAACAGGCAAGTACAAAGAATCAGATACAGAAAATACATAAAAATTATTCTACAAAGGTAGGAGGGCAATAGCAGGTCAGTATGCAGTCACAGCTGTTGCCACTGACCACTGATAATATTTCCAAACTTCAGTACCTCTTATACAATTGTAAACAATCATAATTTCTCTACAGAGTCAATGATTTCTCAAATACTTGTGATTTTTATTTCCTTTTATTTCAAAGTCCTGAGATATGAAACATTGGGCATCTATGTAGATTTATGAGCAGAGAAAGTTCTAGAATCTTATTTCCATATCTGGAATATAGATCCTGTCTCCTGGATTTAAGGATTCATATAATGATAGATTACTACAAAGTATGAAGTGTGTTTTTTTGTTTTTTTTTTTTTTTTTTTTTTGCCACAAAGTAGAAGCTTCATATGCTTCTAGAGCATATTAATTTATTCAAGTCAAAAAGCACTCAAGCTCCATAATACTTTGTTATTTAGTCACAAAGTCTCGTCTGACTCTTTCACAATGTCATGGACTTTAGTCTAATCTCATGGACTTCCCAGGTAAGATTATTGAAGTGGGTTGCCATTTTCTTCTCCAGGGGATCTTCCTGACCCAGGGATTGAATCTGCATCTCCTGCGTTGCAGGTTTATTCTTTACTATAATACTCTAGGCACTGGTAAAATAATCAAAAAGAAAGCAAAACTCCTGGCCTCATGGAAAATTACATACTAGGGTAGATTCAATAGATAGTACATCCATAAGTCAATACGTATATAATTAAGCTGGTAGTAACAAGTACAGTGATGTATATAGACTGGATAAAAAAAGATGTCAAAGAGAGTGAAAACAGAATAATTTAAGACTGTATAATATATATCAAGGAATAAAAATGATGAAAACACACCTGATAAATTTTGGCTGAGTAAAATAAATCAGTGATGTTAGCTTTCATTGAGATAGAGAACACTTAGAGAAAATTGATTTGGTGAGTGAAAAATAATACTTTGGTTTTAGATATGTTAAAATTGAGATAAATGTTATCAGTAAATGAAAATAAATACATGTATCCAGGTTTAAGAGAAAATCTTTGGGCTAGAAATGTAACTATGGAGAATCACCCACAGTCAAATTGAATTTAGAGTTAAAATAATGAATAATATTAACTGAGACTGAATGTAAATAAACAAGTCAAATAGTCTATTGTCTGAGTCCCTGAGCTTCTTAGGCTTGCCTGGTGGTTCAGTAGTTAAGAACCTGCCGGCCAGTGCAGGAGTTTGGGTTCGATCCCTGGGTCTGGAAGATGCCCTGGAGAAGGAAATGGCAACCCACTCCAGTATTCTTATGTGAAAAATCCCATAGACAGAGGAGCCTGGTGGGCTACAGTCCATGGGGTCACACAGAGTTGGATACAACTGAGTGACTAAGCTTCTTAATACTCAGAGGTAAGGAATAAATATAATCAAGTAAACTGGAAGTCACTCAGTTGTGTCTGATTCTGTGACCTCACGGACTGTACCTTGCCAGGCTCCTCTGTCCATGGAAATCTCCAGGCAAGAATGCTGGAGTGGGTAACCATTCTCTTTGCCAGGGATATTCTTGATCAGGGATCAAACCCAGGTCTCCTGCACTGCAGGCATATTCTTTACCATAGGAGCCACCAGGGAAGCCCAGTACAATCAAAGAAGACTGGAAAAGACTCTTTAAGGACTGAAAAAGATTCTCAAATTACTGAAAATGTACAGAGTGTGGACTTTTATAAGCTATGAGAAAAGAGTGCCTCAGGAGGGGATCAAACTACAGCTGCCAATCATAGGTGCTGAAATCTTGCGTGTATCACTACCCCTTTTACCTAGTTTCATCTCCACTTATCCCACTGAATATGTTCTCTTTTTAAGAGTCCTCTGTTGTAAAGATTTTATTTCAGAATCAATCCATACCTTTAGCTATCCCTATTCACAAACCATCAGTTATTTTTTGGATTATTATCTCTTGGTTCTTAACATTGCCTTTCCTGAAGATGCTATTCACCAATAGATAGACAAAACCAACTTTGGAACAGTTAAGCAAATACTTACAACTCCCCAAATCCCAGATCAAGTGAGAGGTCTGGGTTTTTCCTTTCCCTGAAACAATAAAGAATTTTTTATTTCTAATAATCATTCTAATTTTTAATCCTTTTATTCCTCATATATAAAATATAGGAAAATTAATATCTGAAAGCATATTTTTGCATTAAACATTTTTGTATACATATGTGGGCTTCCCTAGACCTCAGTGGTAAAGAATCCAGCTACAATACAGGAGCCACAGGAGACTGGGTTCAATCCCTGGGTCAGGAAGATCCCTGGAGAAAAAAATGGCAATCCACTCCAGTATCCTTGCCTGGAAAATCTCATGGACAGAGGAGCCTGGTGGTCTATAGTCCATAAGGTTGCAGAGAGTCAGACACAACTGAAAGACTAAACAACAACACATAAATAGTATAAGAAAGGAAAATAGTACCCAGATTTCTATATCTCACTTCCGTTGTCCCATGTATTTCCAAACATTTCTTTCTAAGCAACTCATGGGGATTTCTTCAGACCATATTCCTCTTATAAACAGTTTGATCTGATAATAAACACAAGAAGAAAATAAAAACATTCAGACTATGCCCTGGAAATACATGTTCACTGAATCTATAATTCTATAGTATAATGATTGCAATCAAGAGTTCTGCAAGGGTCAGGAGATAGCAGTAGTAAATAAAATCTATGTAGCTTAGATACTCATCAAAGGAATACCACCTCAGTTAGAAAATAGCCACTGAATCAAAAGTTCAATTATTAAATTGGACTAAGATACTGTAAAATGCAGAACTTCACATTTATTATTTTGCAGTTTAGTCATATTATCTCCCTTGACTTTCAATTCATAATTCATCCTTCTTTTTCAAATTTACTTCAACTTACAAGAGTGCCATGTAAGAAGAGGATAGCATTATGCTGCTGCTGCTGCTGAGTGCCATGTCAGAAGTGGAGAGCATCATATGTAAACATTAAAAAAAAAAAAAAAAAAAACACTGAGTGGATCCTGTGGATCAAGAAATAATTTCTTGGTTCAGTTCAATTCAGTTCAGTCACTCAGTCATGTCCAATTCTTTGCAACCCCATAAACTGCAGCACGTCAGGCCTCCCTGTCCATCATCAACTCCAGGAGTTCACACAACCCATGTCCATTGAGTTGGTGAAGCTGTCAAATGATCTCATCCTCTGTTGTCCCCTTCTCCTCCTACCCTCAATCTATCCCAGCATCAGGGTCTTTTCCAATGAGTCAGCTCTTTGCATCAGGTGGCCAAAGTTTTGGACTTTCAGCTTCAACATCAGTCCTTCCAATGAATACCCAGAATTGATCTCCTTTAAGATGGACTTATTGGATCTCCTTGCCGTCCAAGGGACTCTCAAGAGTCTTCTCCAACATCACAGTTCAAAAACATCAATTCTTCAGCGCTCAGCTTTCTTTATAGTCCAACTTTCACACCCTACACGACCACTGGAAAAACTATAGCCTTGACTAGACGGACCTTTGTTGGCAAAATAATGTCTCTGCTTTTTAATATGCTATCTAGATGGGTTATAACTTTTCTTCCAACGAGTAAGTGTCTTTTATTTCATGGCTGCAATTACCATCTACAGTGATTTTGGAGCACAGAAAAATAAAGTCAGCCACTGTTTCTCCATTTATTTTTCGTGAAGTGATGGGACCGGATGCCATGATCTTAGTTTTCTGAATGTTGAGATTTAAGCCAACATTTCCACTGTCCTCTTTCACTTTCATCAAGAGACTCTTTAGTTCTTCTTCACTTTCTGCCCTAAGGGTGGTGTCATCTGCATATCTGAGGTTATTGATATTTCTCCTGGCAATCTTGATTCCAGCTTGTGCTTCTTCCAGCCCAGAGTTTCTCATGATGTATTCTGCATATAAGTTAAATAAGCAGAGTGACAATACACAGCCTTAACGTACTCCTTTTCCTATTTGGAACCAGTCTGTTCCATGTCCAGTTCGAACTGTTGCTTCCTGACCTACATACAGATTTGTCAACAGGCAGATCAGGTGGTCTGATAACCCCATCTCTTTCAGAATTTTCCACCGTTTATTGTGATCCACACAGTCAAAGACTTTGGCATAGTCAATAAATCAGAAATAGATGTTTTTCTGCAACTCTCTTGCTTTTTCCATGATCCAGCAGATGTTGACAATTTGATCTCTGGTTCCTCTGCCTTTTCTAAAACCAGCTTGAACATCTGGAAGTTCACAGTTCACGTATTGCTGAAGTCTGGCTTGGAGAATTTTAAGCATTACTTTACTAGCATGTGAGGTGAGTGCAATTGTGTGGTAGTTTGAGCCTTCTTTGGCATTGCCTTTCTTTGAGATTGGAATGAAAACTGACCTTTTCCAGTCCTGTGATCACTGCTGAGTTTTCCAAATTTGCTGGCATATTGAGAGCAGCACTTTCACAGCATCATCTTTCAGGATTTGAAATAGCTCAACTGAAATTCCATCACCTCCACTAGCTTTGTTCGTAGTGATTCTTTCCAAGGCTCACTTGACTTTACATTCCAGCATGTCTGGCTCTAGGTGAGTGATCACAGCATCATGATTATCTGGGTGGTAAAGATCTTTTTTGTATAGTTCTTCTGTGTATTCTTGCCACTGTTTTTAATATCTTCTGCTTCTGTTAGGTCCATACCATTTCTGTCCTTTATTGAGCCCATTTCTTAATGAAATGTTCCCTTGGTATCTCTAATTTTCTTGAAGAGATCTCTAGTCTTTCCCATTCTGTTGTTTTCCCCTATTGCTTTGCATTGATTGCTGAGGAAAGCTTTCTTGTCTCTCCTTGCTATTCTTTGGAATTCTGTATTCAAATGGGTATATCTTTCCTTTTCTCTTTTGCTTTTCACTTCCCTTCTTTTCACAGCTATTTATAAGGCCTCCTCACACAGCCATTTTGTTTTTTTGCATTTTTTTTTTTTTTTCTTGGTGATGGTCTTGATTCCTGTCTCCTGTACAATGTCAAACCTCCATCAATACTTCATCAGGCACTCTGTCTATCAGATTTAGTTCCTTAAATCTATTTCTCACTTCAACTGTATAGTCATAAGGGATTTGAATTAGGTCGTATCTGAATGGTCTAGTGGTTTCTTCACTTTCTTCAATTTCTTGGTTAGTACTTTAAATTGATACTTATGGAATGCATATAAATTTAATGTAGAAAAGTTTATATTCTGCCAATTTCCCAAATGCAACAGGAATTTTAGCTGAACTTAGGTCATTATTTGCACATTAATTCTACATTGGCAGAAACTTGGAAATTGTCATCCTGGATCAGACTCAGGATGAATTAAAGAGTGGCTTCTCTTTATTAAATTGAACTGTTCATTCAGTAAACATTTTTGGGCATTTATAACATTTCAGAGTCAGTTTTAAATAATAAGGAAAGAGAAGTTAACAAAGTGAAAAGTACCTGGATTCATGGAATTATACTCAGTACTAATATTGAAATTAAATATATCCAGGTTATTTTCATACTGGATAATTACTGTATGCACATATATAACTGTATGTTGCTCTTCAGTCACTAAGTCATGTCCAACAGGCTTCCCTCTCCTTCACTAGCTCTTGGAGTTTGCTCAAACTCATGTCCATTGAGTCAATGATATAATTGTATCTTATTAAATTATTACATAGTAATATTGAGTTGTGGTTCTGGAGAAGACTCTTGAGAGTCTCTTGGACTTCAAGATCAAACTAGCCAATTCTAAAAGAAATCAGTCCTGAATATTCATTGGAAGAACTGATTCTTAAGGTTAGGTTCCAATACTTTGACCACCTGATGCAAAGAGCCAACTCACTGGAAAAGACTCTGATGCTAGGAAAGATTGTAGGCAAAAGGAGAAGAGGGTGGCAGAGGATGAGATGGTTGGATACCATCACTGACTCAATGGACATGACTTTGAGCACACTCCAAGAGATAGTGAAGGACAGAGAAACAAGGCATACTGTGGTCTATGGAGTTGCAGAGTCGAACATGACTAGTGATTGAACAACAACAGTCACAGGAAATGGTGGCACTTTTTGCAATTATTAGATTAGAATAGTATGGCTATGTTCTTGAACTGGTTTGTTTTAAACTTACAGCATTAATTTACACCAATTGTCCTACCCCTGAAGTGTATTTATTTAGTGAGTATGTATCAGTACATAATACAGTATTAATACCAAGTATGATTTTATGACTGTGTTTAAGATTTCCTGAAGAATACCAAAGCATCCCAAGATTTGTTCAACATCCCATTACAACTTTTAATTTGCAAATCATACACATCATTGAAGTTAAGCAACACATTAAACTATTAATAATACTGTGAGAGAAAACTCTTCTATGTTCCCATATAACTTGCTTAAATTGTAGCCTATACATTTGACCCCCTGGCCCTTTATATTTGTTGGTTCCAAGTCCATGGATGTGAAGGGTTGACTGTATTCTATTCATTGTACCATGCCATTTTATTTAAGGGACTTGAGCATCTCAAATCCATAGAGGATCCTAGAACCAATTCCCCATAGATATCAAGAAATGACTGTGACTGTGAAAACTTCATTTCATATATGTATGTTAGTGTAAAATACTACAGGTAAGCTAGAGGTATAGATGCTCTCTCTACAGTTTTCTGATGATTTAATTTAATGTTTTATTTCTCAATGCAACATGAGCTCTCATTCCTCTATGCTTTTGCCCATGGTGTTTCCTTTGTCCAAAAGGCTTTTTTTTTTCTTTATCTTTTGCTCAATTTTATTCATCCTTCAAGATTCAGTTCAGTGATTCTCTCTTCCAGAAAATCAGTTCTGATTTTGCATTCTAAATCCCAGTCACTGTGAAAAACATATTAAACTTTCACTATTTCATTTCATAATAAATTTTGTTATCCCTGTTATACAGATGAAACATAGAAGCTCATAGGAATTTTTTAACTTCCCCAAAGGCAAACAGGTGGTTAAGCTAGTAATTGACACCAAGCCATCTGGCTACAGAGTGATTTTGCATACTGTCCTGCAAACCTATTTAATTTTCATTTTGAATATTTTTAAATAGTCATATCCTCCATCAATCTATAAGTTCTGCTAGGTCAGAACTACCCACATTTCTCATCACACTTATCTATCAGTTGACATTCCATAAATATTAATCAATATAGAAATAAATGTATACCTAAATGACTAAAATTTTATTGCATTCTATGGAACTATATATTATTTTAAACAGCTTTTCTATTGAAAATATGTTACTTATGTGAAATTGAGATTGACTTCCTCTTAGCATTCCACTTTCACATTAGTTAAATCCCTTGATAACCTTTATAAGTTTAATTCATTCCCTTCCAAGGTTTAAAAACAACTCTTATTACAAAGCAAATCTTCCCATTTCCTTTGTTGCTATTCACATGCAATAACTTCAATGTATGGTCCTGGCTATTCCCCTTTATTAAAATTGGATTCAATTCAACTAAATCCCAAAACTATTTGATTATCACAAGTTCAGTTTTTTTTTTTTTTTTTCTTTACTGATCTAATTGTGAATAGTAGATTTCCATATTGCAACACAAAATTGATTTGACTTGGAAAAAGCAGGTCTGTTCCACTCATTCTAGAGGCCCGGTCACTATGGCATCTAAATATTCTATTTCCCTTTATCTCATACAGTATTTTCCCCCTCTTTTTCTTTGCTTCCTTCCTTCCATTCCCTCACCATTCTTTCTCTTCCTCCTTTTTTTTTTAAATTAATTTATTTTAATTGGAGGCTAATTACTTTACAATAATGTAGTGATTTTTACCATACATTGATTTGAATCAGCCATGGGTGTACGTGTATCCTCCTCCTTCTTTTTAAAGTCTCTTATTGTTATGTTCTTATAGGTGAGCAT
Organism: Tragelaphus eurycerus; assembly: GCA_935064755.1. Taxonomy (NCBI): domain Eukaryota; kingdom Metazoa; phylum Chordata; class Mammalia; order Artiodactyla; family Bovidae; genus Tragelaphus; species Tragelaphus eurycerus. The sequence goes on along the minus strand of CAKXYN010000004.1, from coordinate 36,116,181 downwards.
ATATTCTCTTTTGCACAAACAGTCTGAGGTCACATTGGTAGTCATATCCAGAAATTGTTCTGGATTTTCCCCTTATTATGAAAGTATTATTATAAACAGTTGTATTAAATTAGTTCTAATGGGTATTGCTGATTTTTACTTGGTAGTTCTGGTTTCTGCCACTGTCTCTTCTAGCAACATAGGAAAAACTTATGCAGTGAACAGTGTTCCCACTGATCAAAAGTTTTAGTCTGAAAGATTGACTCGTACAAATATCTAAAGCTCTGTCTTTTTATGATTGTCTTTTCTCCAGTACTTTGCCTTGCAAATTCCAGCTGCTTCAGCTCCCTGAATCCTGGTCGCTTTCTTCTCTGTTGAGCAAGATAATTTTTTTTTGCTTTATTTTCCTTTCCTTGCACAGCAGTCCAGAAACTACATCTATAAAAAAAGTCAAGGTATTTTGAATGCTTTCTTCATTTATGTTTTATATATTTGTTTCAGGTATCTAGTTGTTAGATATTTAGAGTGAGCCCTATCAGTGTGTTACCCCATTATGGATGCAAATAAATAGTTCACATTAACTTTTTAAAAAGTATAAATAAAATTTTGAAAATTAAGAAAACTTAATCAGATACTAAACATAATGCACTTAATAGGTCTGGTTGTGATACAAGAAAGTATACCTATTGATGCCCCAGTATTTGACCCCAAGTAGGTTTCAATTTATTTGAAGACAAGCACACAACACAAGCACTTATAAATATAGCATAAATATAATTCAGTACTGAAAACTTTTAACTGAATAGAAGTGTAGATAGCCATGTCATTGTGATCAATAGACAAATTCAAGTAGGAGACAGTATGGTTCTGGGTCCAAGTATAGATATGATTTCTGAGGTATAGGGAAATAAGGGAAAAGTTTAAATGATAAATATTTTTTTCTGTAGTACAGGTGGAAAACACAAGCATGAAGGGCAGACAGAACAGTCTGAATTGAGTGAAACCCTTAGGAGAAAATTAGCTGGTAGGATAGCCACTGGATAATCTCTGCCATTGACTTCATGTTTGAAGCATGAAATTAGTACATATGTGTAATGCAATAATGAGATAAGAATATTAATCGACAGCATCAATTAGTTTAAATGGAGTGTAAAAGAGGGGAAAAAAATGACAAACTAAGTATACTGAAAGATGGAGTGGTATTAAATTGAATAAGTAACTGTTCTATGAGGATATTAAGAGAAATCCAGCTTTAACTTGAAAATTGAAGTTTGACTATTATTTAGTGCCTGGATGTTTGAGAGAGGGAGAGAAGACTGCTCCAGGCCAAATGAACAGCAAATATGAAGACTCAAAAGCAAAGTTAGTGAGTTGTGGATAGTTAAAATCTAGTTAGTTGTGAAACTACAAGTGGGACTGCAGTATAAAGTCCAAAAAAGATAGAATTTGCACTTAAGAGTCAGCAAGCTGCTATGTTGCCAAACACTTTACAGAGGTCAAAGTGTAAGTTTTGTTTTTGTTACTGTCATTTTCAGACGCTTTGTTTCTTTTTTGTTTGTTTTGTTGATTTTCTTGTTTTTTTTTTTTTTTTTTAATTAAATTTTATTTTGCTTGACTTTACAATATTGTATCGCTTTTGCCATACATGATTTTCTTGTTTTGTTTTGTGGTAAGATGAACACAGTGGTATAGAATGTGGTTTAGTAAGGAGATGAGTTGGTTTGGGTCATTGAAGTGTGACGCTCTGAATTAGAGTGAAGTGAGTGTGACAAGGATGAAAGTGATGGGTTCAAGTCACTATGAAGGATTAATCAAGAGAAAATATTTACAAAAACATTTAATTCCTACTTATTAATATACAAAAATTAATTTTGCTTTTCTTTACTGATAAAGTCATTTTCTTCTTTATCTGTAACTTGCTTTGCTTCAAAAGGTGTTTAATATAGAGAGAATCTAATGCTATAGGTATGTTCCACAGGAAGAAAAAAGTCACAATGGATGGAAGATGATGGGCAAGATGTGCTGCAATTAGGTGACAGTAAAGAATTCTGGTAAGAATCAGTAGCTGACATTTTGACATAAAGGTCAGGGAAGACACATATGTTCTAATGCCCAAGTTGTATACATATATAGATATGTATTCAATAAGCCATAAAAATGAATAAGTCTTTAAAACTATTTAGTGTAAAAAAAACTAGTCAAAGCCTGAATCTTGGTGAATATAAACATTCACGATTAAAAAAAAAATTCCCCAAAGCTCTGAGTTTTATCAAATAAGAATTACAATGCTTTTTCATTCACATTTTTTTTACCATATATTTCATCCCTGGAGGGTTAAAACATATTCACATCTTTTAATAATCATATATTTTTCATAAAAATACAACTTTTATCAAAGCAGTAGGGAATTTCTACAATTTCAAATAAAAGCATATTTTCTAGCTTTCAGAATCATGCATTTTTAAAAGATAATGCAATTTTAAGAAACTACAAAAGACCATTTCATTTTTCTCACTGTGTATGTGTGTAACTTTATAAGCTCATTTCTTGTAAACATTTCATTTGTCTACCTTATGTTGTAGCTTATGCTCCTGGGCTACTTAGGTGAATATTAGTCTGAATCGTAGAAGATGTTGAGAATATAATTGCATTTTTAAAAATGCTGAAAATTAAAAATTATTAGATGCCATTATGTTTGCTTTAAAGAGCTCATCAGGATGGTGTGTTATATATAATTAAAACTATCTTTATAGTTAGATTTGCTATTTCTAAGATGTAAACACTTTTAAGTATTTGACAGCTCATTTTAAAGAGTTATAACGCCCTTCCATATGCGTTATACACTGCCCTAGGGTTCCCATCAAGAGACACTACTTCTCCACAGCATCCATTACCAAGTGGGAAATTACTTTATGGACTCCAACACACAAATTTAGAGGAAGCGAATTATCCATTTATACCAATTGAGAATGAATAAAATATCAACTTTAGCTAAAATTGCAGAACTAAGATGGGAATAAACCTTTAAGTAGGAGCATGCCCCAGCCTGATTCTGACTATTCTCCAGTGTACTACAAGTTAGAGGAAACTTCCAGACCTCCATTCAGTAATGTTTTCTATCAGTTTCTTTCAGACAGTGATGTCTATTGTAGAAAGGAATTCCTTGTCTGCTGCTATTTTTCACCTGCTATTTACCTGAAGAGCTGTTGCTGTTCAGTTGCTAAGTCAACTCTTTTGCAACCCCCTGGACTGCAGCATGTTGGGCTTCCCCTTCACTGTCCCCTGGAGTTTACTCAGATTCATGCCCAATGAGTCAGTGATGCCATCCAACCATCTCATCCTCTGTCGGTCCCTTCTGTTCTTGTCTTCAATCTTTCCCAGCATCAGGTTCCTTTCTAATGAGTTGGCTCTTCACATCAGGTGGCCAAACTATTGGAGCTTCAGCGTCAGTCCTTCCAATGAATATTCAGGGTTGATTTCCTTTAGGATTGACTAGTTTGATCTCCTTCTGTCCAAGGGACTTTCAGGAGTCTTCTTCAACACCACAGTTCTTTGATGCTCAGCCTTCTTTATGGTCAAGTGCTCACATGCATACATGACAACTGGAAAAACCATAGCTTTGACTATATGAACCATTGTCAGCAAAGTGGCAGCAAGGCAATCTGAAGAGTTGCTTAACACTATTTTGTTGCACCTCTATTGAACTTTCTATGGTAAATTGCATCAACAAATCTTTGCCCACCTTATACCACAATGTGTTATACTTTGGGAACTGTTGAGTAAATAATCCCCTTATTTTCTTTTTCCTAAACAGAAAATAGGATCATCAATTTCCTGATTTGAAATGAAACTCACATTTCCTAATTTGAGATACTGAGTGTCCCATTCTTTCCTTGAATCCACCTTCATTTTTCCCTTTAGGAAAATATTCACTAATAGCCTTTAGTCTATCAAGAATGCTGTCAGGTTCTTGAAAAAAACTGGAGTAAAGAAGAAAGAGATGATAACCCCTGTCCTGAAGGAGTTTTTATTCTATTAAGAAAAATAAATATCAAATAGGACAGACCTAGTTCTGATCTCATAGAGTTAATATTCTGCCAGAGAACCCATTAGAGGATAACTTATGTGATTTATTATTTAAATATATGTTTCATACTGAGAACTATGAAAATTCATGTCAGAGGTATCTGCTTTAGTCTAGAGCCACATTTTTATCAAATATGATGAGCCTGTAACAGGTCAAAGAAGTTTGTTTTATTTTGCTTTATTTAAAATTTCATTATTTATTTAATATTTAAAGGCTGAATAGTGTTTAATTTCACGAAATATAAGCCTCAGAGGCAGATAGGAAGGAACAGAAAACAAAGCATGCCCAAGTGTTTTCAAAAAAGAAGTAGCATGTGAGAAATATAAACTCCACTGTGTAGATTCTTCATGGAGAGAAGGGTAGGAGATAAGGATGGTAATGTAGAGAGAATCCAAATCCTGCAAGAACTTAAAGGTGTGGGACAGCTGTGGTTTAGTCACTCAATTGTGCACAACTCTTTGCAACACTTTGATGAACTGTAACCAACCAGGCTCTTCTGTCCATGGAATTTTTCAGACAAGAATACTGAAATGGGTCACCACTTACTCCTCTAGGGGATCTTCCCAACCAGGGCTCAAACCCATGTCTCCTGTGTCTCCTGCATTACAGGCAGATTCTTTACTTGCTGAGCCATCAAGATAACCTGGGAGTATATTTATTACAGCATTTTTAAGAGCTGGAGTAGATATGATAATTATACCAGAACCACAGGTAAGATTGGACAGAATTTAGATCATTATCTTAAGAGTAATGAGGGGCTCTGAAAGGTCTGGATGAGAGAAGAGAGTTAGGATAATTTGTAGGTCAGAAAAGAAGGGGTTTGAGAAAGTGATGAATAGATAAGGGAGATTGGATAGGACAGAATTTCAGTGTTCTAGATGACAGATGATGATACACATGCTTAGGAAACCAGCAGGGAAAAAATATATTAATAGAGTAATTTATGGGCTCAAAGGTGTTGAGATATTGCATTGGTTTATTGTCAAAGATCTAATAAAATCATTGTCAGTTTCTACACTTGGGAGGCATATATATTAAATGAATCTGGAGATAAGATCATCTATATAAGTATATAAGGTAGCTGCAGTGAGACCTGGCTATTCATAGTACATTAACATCTTAACATTATTAACATAGTTTATTCATAGTTTTTTAACATCTTACCATCAAAATCTAGAGTCAGCTAAAAATTACTAAAAACAAATCTAATCACCATTTCTAGATTTTAAACCTGACTATGGGAGTACGTCAAGGCTGTATATTGTTACCCTGCTTATTTAACTTATATGCAGAGTACATCATGAGAAACGCTGGGCTGGAAGAAGCACAAGCTGGAATCAAGATTGCTGGGAGGAATATCAATAACCTCAGATATGCAGATGACACCACCCTTATGGCAGAAAGTGAAGAGGAACTAAAAAGCCTCTTGATGAAAGTGAAAGTGGAGAGTGAAAAGGTTGGCTTAAAGCTCAACATTCAGAAAACGAAGATCATGGCATCTGGTCCCATCACTTCATCAGAAATAGATGGGGAAACAGTGGAAACAGTGTCAGACTTTATTTTTCTGGGCTCCAAAATTACTGCAGATGGTGACTGCAGCCATGAAATTAAAAGACGCTTACTCCTTGGAAGGAAAGTTATGACCAAACTAGATAGCGTATTGAAAAGCAGAGACGTTACTTTGCCAACAAAGGTTCGTCTAGTCAAGGCTATGGTTTTTCTAGTGGTCACGTATGGATGTGAGAGTTAGACTGTGAAGAAAGCTGAGCGCCGTAGAATTGATGCTTTTGAACTGTGTTGTTGGAGAAGACTCTTGAGAGTCCCTTGGACTGCAAGGAGATCCAACCAGTCCATTCTGAAGGGGATCAGCCCTGGGATTTCTTTGGAAGGAATGGCGCTAAAGCTGAAACTCCAGTACTTTGCCCACCTCCTGCGAAGAGTTGCCTCATTGGAGAAGAGTCCTCTGGGAGGGATCGGGGCAGGAGGAGAAGGGGATGACAGAAGATGAGATGGCTGGATGGCATCACCGACTCGATGGACATGAGTTTGAGTGAACTTTTGGAATTGGTGATGGACAGAGAGGCCTCGCATGCAGCAATTCCTGGGGTTGCAAAGAGTCGGACACGACTGAGCGACTGAATTGAACTGAGCTAAACTGATATAACTTATCGTAGTGTTCATTTTTTATTCATGATACAGATAACAAAATGTCTTATATGGGACATATATATTAAAGAAGTTTGGGGAGTGCTATTCAGATTACTTTGTTAGCACCACATTTCCCTACATATGTCCTTTTGTCTTTTTAATACCATTTCTCTCTCTTTTGTCAAAATCCAGCATCCTAATAATGTCCCATTCCAGAATCTTCTATATCAACTGAGTAACGTGAATGTACAGCCATTTTCACAAACCAGGAACATAGAAATCATCTTTTCCTATCACCATATTTGTCATCTGTCATCAGATTCTGTCTATTTTATATCCCAAATAGTTTTCAGGACTATCCAATTCCCTAGGTTTCACCTGCCCTCACTTGTCAATATATATATATATATATATATATATATATATATATATATATATAAGTATGTATGTATAAACTTTTTCCGGACTATAGAATTAATCTCTTAACATCCTCCTCAACAAAGTAATTACTTCCAAACACAATGCTAATGATGTCAATCCTCACTTCCCGTCCTACACCTGTCTCTACCCCATTCAGTGTCTTTGTATTGCCTTTGGTGTAAATGTGTGTGTGTATGTGTGTGAGTGTGTGTTCAGTCGTGGTCCAACTCTTTAGGAACGCATGGATTGTAGCCTGCCAATCTCCTCTGTCCATAGGGTTTCCTAGGCAAGGTACTGGAGTGGGTTACCATTCTTTCCTCCAGGGGCTCTTGCTGACCCAGGAATCGAACCTACATCTCCTGCATTTCAGGTAGGTTTTTATAGAAAGATATAGATATCTTCCAAAGAAACTTGCAGATGTGACCCCTCCTTATTTCTCAAACCTTATCTTGTCCTCTGCTTTCACTCCTCTCTTAACGTCTGTACTAGCTTTTATTTCACGTTCTTAAATGTGCCTTGACCTCTCTTACTACATGATCTTCCCTCATTTGCTAGAGTGAAAAGCACTCTAGAGTACTCTTTTTCCTTTATTTCTAATGCATTATTTGAATTTGTCCTGTACATTTCAACTCAAGTGTTATTTTCTCTACCAGGTATTCTCTTAATCAGTTAAATGAAAATCTCAGAGAACCTCATGACACAGGTAACATTCTTTTCATAGAAGTTACCATATTTTTCTCTTTTGCTTATTTGATTGGTATTTTATCTGCTCAAAGGCATAAGCTACCTGAAGCACAAACAATAATCATGGTTTTTGTTTGTGTTTGAATACATAGCTCTAAGCAAATAGGTGTTCAATAAATACAGAGTGAATGGATTTAAATCACCCCGCATAGACTCAGAATTGAATTTTTCATAAAACAAAAGCTAAAATTTGCAAATTTCTGCACTTAGGTAAAATTCAACCACTTAAATAGTATAATGGCACCCCACTCCGGTACTCTTGTCTGGAGAATCCCATGGAAAGAGGAGCTTGGTGGGCTGAAGTCCATGGGGTCGCTAAGAGTCAGACATGACTGAGCGACTTCAGTTTCACTTTTCACTTTCATGTATTGGAGAAGGAAATGACAACCCACTCCAGTGTTCTTGCCTGGAGAATCCCAGGGATGGGAGAGCCTGGTGGGCTGCCGTCTATGGGGTCACACAGAGTCGGACACGACTAAAGAGATGCAGCAGCAGCAGGAATATCTTCTTTAACATTCTGTTCCTATTTATTCCTATACACATTCTCTTGTACATTTTCTTTCTGTAAAATACTTTTGACTTCCCAAGTTTTAAGGCCATAGAACATTTTGATTCACTGAATTCCCCATGGATTTCTATAAAAGTAGAAGACCTTAATTTCTGATTAAAGGTAAGACAAACTGGAATAAGACATGCCTGTTGAGACTTAATATCATGATGGATACAGAGCCAATTATAGATCTGTGATCAATAGACCTTCCTCCTGTCACAAGGCTGCAAAGTCCTTCCTGGATCCATGATGTGTGCCTGCCTTGGCTCACAGACCCCAGGGCTGGCCATGAGGTTTCACAACTCATGCTGTGTAGTCAGTCAACTATCTTCCTCACAGAAATGGGAGCTGTGAGAGTTAAACAGAGTGGATGCCTTGGAGCAATGTTATTTCATGAGACCATTACTAGAATGTGTTTTTATTTTGTACTTGTAAAAGTGTAATAACTGTCTTAACTGTATTACAGCATTTTTAAAAGTAGTCAAACTTTTCAGGTAAATATGGTATATATCCTACTTTTTGGCACAATTTCTAATATATAGGTGATAAAAGAAAAGATTGTATTATAGTAACCTCCCATCCCAGGAAGGGATACATTTACCAGTTCTCTTATGCCCATCATAAAACATAGATGATATATAAAAAAAAAAAAAAAAAAAAAAGGTTCTGAACTTGAGTTCCTATGGGATATGACCCAGTTTAAGTTTCCCAACACTGTGCATTCATACCAGTTAAGTGAGTAGAGAAGTAAGGGCAAAAAGGAGAACTATAAAAGAGACCAGTTATTTTAAGCCTATTAGAAAGAACAAGGATATAAATTTGTAATAAACTACTCAAAAATCCCTTAGCTATGCAACCAAAGCTTTCTCTTTGATTTAATAAGAGAAACTGTCATTTTGTTCTGCATAGGGTCACTTGAATAGTAATATAGAAACCAAGGTAAATAAAGAAAAAAGAAGGCACAGTGGGTACTGGGGATGGATGAACCATGTTTTAACCCTCTTCCAGCCAGTCAAGAAGTGACATGAAACTTAATCAACTGCTAAACAGGCAGGCAATGCAAAATATAATTTGAAAAAGAAGGAGCAAGTTTTTTGAAGGTGAAGGAGTCAGCTCTGAAGGAGAAAGAAAATGAAAACAATTTTTTAGAAGACATCAAAATCCTTCTCACCTCAGCATTTTTATTTTTGTGAGATGACTTCTTGATGACTCTTTTCCCTGTTTCTGACAGGATCCAATGAGAGATATTCTTCAAATTCAGATTCAGCATATTAATTGGGCTTCCCTTGTGGCTCAGCTGGTAAAGAATTTGCCTGCAATGTGGGAGACCTGGGTTCGATCCCTGGGTTGAGAAGATCCCCTGGAGAAGAGAAAGGCAACCCACTCCAGTATTCTTGCCTGAAAAAGTCCATGGACTGTATAGTCCATGAGGTTGCAAAGAGTTGGACATGACTGAGCAACTTTCACTTTCACTTCCAGTTTTACATATTAACTTGAAGATGCAGCTAATGAGAATTGGTCATATTGCTCACAGCGTTCACTTATAGTTAACTATTGGGCCTAATTAAAATGCTAGATGAGAGAACTCAAGGTAATCCACACTCTAACTCAAGTTTTTCAGGCAGAATTAAAACATATACACAATATATATGACTATTTTTATGCCCTTACATATTTAATTTCAAATATATTAAATGATTCTTAATTTGTCAAATGACATTGGCAAATTTTGTCTTACTCTCTTCCAAGGATTCAGGCTAAAGAGAGTCAAGTGGTTCTGATATCCAAGTTTACCAGACTGTGGGAATCATTGAACAGATGTTCTTAAAAGTAGAATTATAATGTTTCCTTATTAGAACAGATTTGTATAATAAGGTACAGCCCAGTTATAGTATAGATGTTCTCTTCTGATTATTCCCCCTTGGAATTTTATATACTTTCCAGAGTTTAAAATAGTTACCAGTGGCAGAATTTTAAAACTTATTTGTTAACTATAACAAGTGAAGTTTAATTTTTGTGCTTATTCAAACTATAAAAACTTACAAAGATTCTTTTTTTCCCCCAACTTTTCTTTGTAATATCCTCTGTCTTGAACTATAGGTGAGACAGGACCTAGTGGAAAACTCCAAAGTTTTTCAAAGTCTTTGTATTTTTGAGTATTCCTCTAATGTCAGGAAAATTCAAGTCACTTAAAGAAGGTACAAGTCTCAAGTAGGCACAGATGCAACTTTTGGATGGAAAATGGGGGAATAAGTGAAGAAAACTAAATAATATCTGATATACTTTAGCTGTTAATCCTCTACCTTTTACTGCATGAGGCTTCAGAGGAGGAGATTGGTTTCTTTATTTCATATAGTTTTAAAATACTTGACACTTAGAATAGATTCACATGAATGGTTTCCAGTGGATCATCGCTTGATTGTCATTGTGAAACTCTGGTTCCTGCTTCTTGATCTCAGATGCTCATAGAAAATATATCTCTTTAAAAAAAGAAAGAAAAAACAAAATATATCTCTTAATGATACATCCCTCTACTTGTTTCTGGAAATCCCTGTGAGGCTTTCACATAGTGATGACATGTCATTTAGGTCCAATATTTCACAGCATCTACCCTTTTCTTTTTTGTTTTCTCTCATGTGGTAACACCTGCAATGCTGTTTTCTGTTCCCACTGTCCTTGGATAAACAGTTTCCTATAGCTGTTAATGGTGAACACCAGCAATGATGTTTGAAACTTCCCTGCTGGTCTAATGTTTAGGATATATTGCTATCTGCAGTAATGCTTGATTCCCCTTTCAGGTGGCAAATATCTCAGTGGATTTTATCCATTCTGTATTCTCATGGCAATGGGGAGAAATACTTCACAAATTCTCTGAGAGACTGTTCCTAAACCTGGAAAATATAAGAGATATAATGTGTGAGTCTTGGGTAGAACAACTAAACATTAAAGCCCTAAGTGCCCAGAAGGGATACTGTGGGGAGCACACAAATTTGGCTGCTTGGAGTTCTGATTATAATTCCTAACTTTGTGATTTATTTCACCCAAAGTTAGTGTTTATCTCCAATTGATTTTTTAATTGATTTTTTAATTGAAGGATAATTGCCTTACAGAATTTGTTATTTTCTGTCAAACTTGAACATGAATCAACCATCAGATCAGATCAGTCGCTCAGTCGTGTCCGACTCTTTGTGACCCCATGAACTGCAGCATGCCAGGCCTCCCTATCCATCACCAGCTCTCGGAGGTCACTCAGACTCACATCCATCGAGTCAGTGATGCCATCCAGCCATCTCATCCTCTGTCGTCTCTTTCTCCTCCTGCCCCCAATCCCTCCCAGCATCAGAGTCTTCTCCAATGAGTCAACTCTTCGCATGAGGTGGCCAAAATACTGGAGTTTCAGCTTTAGCATCATTCCTTCCAAAGAAATCCCAGGGCTGATCTCCTTCAGAATGGACTGGTTGGATCTCCTTGCAGTCCAAGGGACTCTCAAGAGTCTTCTCCAACACCACAGTTCAAAAGCATCAATTCTTCGGTGCTCAGCCTTCTTCACAGTCCAGCTCTCACATCCATACATGAATCAACCATAGGTATACATATATACCCTTCCTTTTGAACCTCCCTCCCATCTCCTGCCCCACCCCTCCAGATTGATACAGAAGCCCTGTTTGAGTTTCCTGAGCCATACAGCAAATTCCCATTGGCTACCTATTTTATATATGGTAATGTAAGCTCCCATGCTACTCTTTCTATACATCTAACCCTCTCCTCCCCTCTCCCCATGTCCATAATTCTATTGTTTTTATCTGTTTCTCCATTGCTGCTCTGTAAACAAATTCTTTAGTACCATCTTTCTAGGTTCCATATATATGTGTAAGAATATGATATTTATCTTTCTCTTTCTGACTCACTTCATTCTGTATAATAGGTTCTAGGTTCATCCACCTCATCAGAACTGTATTCAAATGAATTCCTTTTTATGGCTGAGTAACATTCCATTGTATGTATTTACCACAACTCTTTTATCCATTCATCTATTGATGGACATCTAGGTTTCTTCCATATTCTAACTATTGTAAGTAGTGCTGCAATGAACAACAGGATACATGTGTCTTTTTAATTTTGGTTTAGTCAGAGTATATACCTAGAATTGGGACTGCTGGTTCATTTGGAGGTTTTATTCTTAGTTTTTGAAGGAATTTCCATACCATCTTCCATAGTGGCTGTATCAATTTACATTCCCACCAACAGTGCAAAAGCATTTCCTTTTCTCCACACCCTCTCCAGCATTTATTGTTTATAGTCATTTTGATGATGGCCATTCTGACCGGTGTGAAGTGATATCTCATTGTAGTTTTGACTTGCATTTCTCTAACAATGAGTGATGTTGAGTACCTTTTCATGTATGTGTTAGCCATCTATATGTTTGGAAAAATGTCTGTTTAGGTCTTTTTCCCACTTTTTGATTGGATTGTTTGTTTTTCTGGGATTGAGTTGTATGAGCTGCTTGTATATTTTGGAGATTAAATTAATCCTTTGTCAATTGTTTCATTTGCTATTATTTTACCCTATTCTGAGGATTGTCTTTTCACCTTGCTTATGATTTCCTTTGCTGTACAAAAGCTTTTAAGTTTAATCAGGTCCCACTTGTTTATTTTTGTTTTTATTTCCATTACTCCAGGAGGTAGGTCATAGAGGATCTTGTTTTGATTTATGTCATTGAGTGTTCTATGTTTTCCTCTGAGAGTTTTATAATTTTTGGTCTTACATTTAGGTCTTTAATCCATTTTGAATTTATCTTTGGGTATGGTATTAGGAAGTGTTCTAATTTCATTCTTTTACATGTGGCTGTCCAATTTTCCCAGCACCATTTATTGAAGATGCTGTTTTTGCCCCATTATTCTTGCCTCCTTTGTCAAAAATAATGTACACATAGGTGCATGGGTTTAATTTTGGGCTTTCTATCTTGTTCCATTGGTCTATATTTCTGTTTTTGTGCCAGTACCATACTGTCTTGATGACTGTAGCTTTGCAGTATTGTGTGAAGTCAGGAAGTTTGATTCCTCCAGCTCCATTCTTCTTTCTCAAGACTGCTTTGACTATTCGGGGTCAATTGTGTTTCCATATGAATTGTGAAATATTTTGTTCTAGTTCTTTGAAAAATCTCATTGGTAATTTGATAGGGATTGCATTGAATTCAAGTTGCATTTGGTAGTATAGTCATTTTTACAATATTGATTCTTCCTACCCAGGAACATGGAATATCTCTCCATCTGTTTATGTCATCTTTGATTTCTTTCATTAGTGTCTTATAATTTTCTGTGTACAGTTCTTTTGTCTCCTTAGGTAAGTTTATTCCTAGATATTTAAGTCTTTTTGTTGCAATGGTGAAAGGGATTGATTCCTTAATTTCTTTTTCTGATTTTTCATTGTTAATAGATGGAAATGCAAGTGATATTTGCCTATTGATTTTGTATCCTGCAACTTTGCTAAATTCACTGATTATTTCTAGTAATTTTATGATACTATCTTTAAGGTTTTCTATGTACAGTATCATGTAATTTGCAAATAGTGAGAGCTTTACTTTTCCTTTTCTGATCTGGATTCCTTTTATTTCTTTTTTTCTTCTCTAATTGCTAAAGCTAGGACTTCCATAACTATGTTGAATAATAGTGGTGAAAGTGGACACCCTTGTCTTGTTCCTGATCTTAGGGAGAATGCTTTCAGTTTTTCACCATTGAGAATAATGTTGGGCTGTAGGCTTATCGTATATGGCCTTGAGGTAGGTTCCTTCTATGTCTGTTTTTTTTGAAGAGTTTTAATCATAAATGGGTGGTGAATTTTGTCAAAGGCTTTTTCTGCATCTGTTGAGATTATCATATAATTTTCATTTTTCATTTTGCTAATATGGTGTATCACATTGATTGATTTGTGTATACTGAAGAATCCTTGCATCCCTGGAATACAAATGGAGTATTACTCCAAAATTGATCATTCTAAGGTATATGACATTTTGTAAAATGATGTGTAAATATAATTAGATAGAAAAAAAAAAATAGAGAAAAAAAAAAGTTGCTGAATTCTGTTTGCTAAAATTTTGTTGAGGATTTTTGCATCTATGTTCATCATTGATATTAGGATTCCTGTATTTTTCTTTTTTTGTGTTGTCTTTGTCTGGTTTTGTTATCGTGATGGTGACCTCCTAGAATGAGTTTGGAAGTGTCCCTTACTCTGCAATTTTTTAAAGAGTTTTAAAAGAATAGGCATTATCTCTTCTCTAAATGGTTGATGGAATTCTCCTGTGAGTCATCTGGTCCTGGGCTATTGTTTTTTGGGAGATTTTTGATCACAGCTTCAATTTCAGTGCTTGTAACTGGTTTATTCATAATTTCTCTTTCTTCCTGATTCAGTCTTGAAGATTGAAATTTTGAAAAAATTAGTCCGTTTCTTCCAGGTTATCCATTTTATTGCCATAAAATAGTTGTTCATAATAGTCTCTCATAATTCTTTGATTTCTGTATCTTCTGTAAACTCTCCTTTTTCATTTCTAATTTTCTTGATTTTATTCCTTTCTCTCTTTTTTTTATTGCTGAGTCTGGCTAAAAGCTTGCAATTTTGTTTATCTTCTGAAAGAACCAGCTTTTAGTTTTATTATTCTTTACTATTGCTTCTTTCATTTCATTTATTTTTTTCTCAGATCTTTATGCTTTTTTTCCTTCTACTAATTTGGGCGGTGGGGGGGTGGGGGGGGGCGGGAGTTGTTCTTCTTTCTCCAGTTGTTTTGGTGTAAAGTTAGGTTGTCTATTTAATGTTTTTCTTGTTTCTTGAGGTAAGATTGCATTGCTATAAACTTCCCTCTTAGAATGCTTTTGCTGCATCCCATAGGTTTTGAGTTGTATTTTCATTGTCATTTGTGTCTAGAAGTGGTTTAAATTCCCTTTTGATTTCTTCAGTAAGCTGTTGGATATTTAGAAACATGCTGTTTGATCTCTATGTGTTTGTGTTTCTAACAGGTTTTTTTTTTTTTTTTTCTTTTCTTTTTGTAATCAATATCTAGTTTCATAGCATTGTGGTCAGGGAAGATGCTTGATACAACTTCAATTTTATTCAATTTACTAAGGTTTGATTTCTGACCCAAGATGTGCTCTATCCTGGAAAAGGTTTCCTGTGCACTTGAGAAGAAGGTGTATTCTTCTGGATTTGGATGGATATCAATCTGATTCATCTCATCCAATGCATTATTTACTTAAGACTGGCGTTTACTTATTAATTTTCTGTTTTGATGATGTGTCCATTGGTGTGAGTGGGATGTTGAAATCTCCTACTATTATTATGTTACTGTCAATTTCTCCTTTTTTGTCTGTTAGTGTTTGTCTTAGGTATTAAGGTGCTCCTCATGAACTCCTTATTGCCAAATTCAGACTGAAATTGAAGAAAGTAGGGAAAACCACTAGACCATTCAGGTATGACCTAAATCAAATCCCTTATGATTATACAGTGGAAGTGAGAAATAGATTTAAGGGCCTAGATCTGATAGAGTACCTGATGAACAATGGAATGAGGTTCATGGCATGGTACAGAAGACAGGGATCAAGACCATCCCCATGGAAAAGAAATGCAAAAAAAGCAAAATGGCTGTCTGGGGAGGCCTTACAAATAGCTGTGAAAAGAAGAGAAGCAAAAACCAAAGAAGAAAATGAAAGATACAAGCATCTGAATGCAGAGATCCAAAGAATAGCAAGAAGAGATAAGAAAGCCTTCTTCAGCGATCAATGCAAAGAAATAGACGAAAACAACAGAATGGGAAAGACTAGCGATCTCTTCAAGAAAATTAGAGATACCAAGGGAACATTTCATGCAAAGATGGGCACAATAAAGGCCAGAAATGGTATGGCCCTAACTGTTGGTAAGCCCAGTAAAAAATAGCCGGTTGGAGGAAGTCCTTGGGAAAATGGCGAAAGGCCAGAAATACCCCGGCTTGATGTACCTGGGCAGAAAAACATCTCCTGCCTTTGGTTATGCCCGGTGCCAAGATTTAATAAAAAATATTAAGGATGTTGCTTGTTAAAACGGGTTATGGGATAAGCTCAAGGGTCACTTAGAGTGCACTGTCCTTGAAATATTTTTACTGATTAGGTGTTAACCCCTTACACACTCTGCCAGCTGTATATTCTAAGCTCTTTGTTCCTACTTCTATAAAAAGGCTTGACTGCAGAAATAAACTTGTCAGTCCTTGCAAGAGACTGTCCAAGTGTCCTTCTTTCAGGTTCGTTGCTTCCAAGTCCCGGGGAGAAAATCCCAACACTAACAGAAGCAGAAGATATTAAGAAGAGGTGCCAGGAATACATAGAAGAACTGTGCAAAAAAGATCTTCATGACCCAGATAATCACGATGGTGTGATCACTGGCCTAGAGCCAGACATCCTCGAATGTGAAGTCAAGTGGGCCTTAGAAAGCATCACTATGAACAAAGCTAGTGGAGGTGATGGAATTCCAGTGGAGCTATTCCAAATCCTGAAAGTTGATGCTGTGAAAGTGCTGCACTCAATGTGCCAGCAAATTTGGAAAACTCAGCAGTGGCCATAGGACTGGAAAAGGTCAGTTTTCATTTCAATCCCAAAGAAAGGCAATACCAAAGAATGCTCAAACTATCACACATTTGCACTCATCTCACACGCTAGTGAAGTCATGCTCAAAATTCTCCAAGCCAGGCTTCAGCAATATGTGAACCGTGAACTTCCTGATGTTCAAGCTGGTTTTAGAAAAGTCAGAGGAACCAGAGATCAAATTGCCAACATTTGCTGGATCATGGAAAAAGCAAGAGAGTTCCAGAAATACATATATTTCTGCTTTATTGACTATGCCAAAGCCTTTGACTGTGTAGATCACAATAAATTGGGGAAAATTCTTAAAGAGATGGGAATACCAGAACACCTGATCTGCCTCTTGAGAAATTTGTATACAGGTCAGGAAGCAGCAGTTTGAACTGGACATGGAACAGCAGATTGGTTCCAAATAGGAAAAGAAGTACATCAAGGCTGTATATTGTTACCCTGCTTATTTCACTTATATGCAGAGTATATCATGAGAAACACTGGGCTGGAGGAAGCACAAGTTGGAATCAAGATTGCTGGAAGAAATATCAATAACCTCAGATATGCAGATGACACCACCCTTATGGCAGAAAGTGAAGAGGAACTAAAAAGCCTCTTGATGAAAGTGAAAGAGGAGAATTAAAAAGTTGGCTTCAAGCTCAACATTCAGAAAACGAAGGTCATGGCATCTGGTCCCATCACTTCATGGCAAATCGATGGGAAAACAGTGGAAACAGTGTCAGACTTTATTTTTCTGGGCTCCAAAATCACTAAAGATGGTGACTGCAGCCATGAAATTAAAAGACACTTACTCCTTGGAAGGAAAGTTATGACCAATCTAGATAGCATATTCAAAAGCAGAGACATTACTTTTCCAACAAAGGTTCGTCTAGTCAAGGCTATGGTCTCTCCTGTGGTCATGTATGGATGTGAGAGCTGGACTGTGAAGAAAGCTGAGCGCCGAAGAATTGATGCTTTTGAACTGTGGTGTTGGAGAAGACTCTTGAGAGTCCCTTGGACTGCAAGGAGATCCAACCAGTCCATTCTGAAGGAGATCAGCCCTGAGACTTCTTTGGAAGGAATGATGCTAAAGCTGAAAGTCCAGTATTTTTGGCCACCTCATGTGAAGAGTTGACTCATTGGAAAAGACTGATGTTGGGAGGGATTGGGGGCAGGAGGAGAAGGGTATGACAGAGGATGAAATGACTGGATGACATCACCGACTCGATGGACTTGAGTCTGAGTGAACTCTGGGAGTTGGTGATGGACAGGGAGGCCTCACATTCTGCAATTCATGGGGTCTCAAATAGTCGGACATGACTGAGCAACTGAAGTGACTGAACTGACTGATGTTGGATGCATAGATATTTACAATTGTTATGTAAATATGTCTTACTCTTATGTCTTACTCTTGGATTGTGGGGAAGGCAATGGCACCCCACCCAGTAGTCTTGCCTGGAAAATCCCATGGACGGAGAAGCCTGGTAGGCTCCAGTCCATGGGGTTGTTAAGTGTCGGACACAACTGAGTAACTTCACTTTCACTTTTCACTTTCTTGCATTGGAGAAGGAAATGGCAACCCACTCCAATATTCTTGCCTGGAGAATCCCAGGGATGGAGGAGCCTAGTGGGCTGCCATCTATCGGATCGCACAGAGTCAGAAACAGCTAAAGTGACTTATCAGTGGCAGCAGCAGCAGCACTCTTCAATTGATCCCTTGATCATTATGTAATGTCCTTCCTTATCTCTTGTAACATTCTTTATTTTAAGGTCTATGTCATCTGATATGAGGATTGCCACTCCACCTTTCTTTTGCTTCCCATTTGCATGGAATATATTTTTCCATCCTCTCATTTTCAGTCTATATGTGTATTTAAGTCTGAAGTGGGTTTCTTATAGACAGCATATATAGGGACCTTGTTTTTGTATCCATGATTCAGTCAGTCTACGTGTTTTGGTTGGAGCATTTAATCCATTTACATTTGAAGTCATTATTGATATATATGTTCCTATTGCCATTTTCTTAATTATTTGGGGTTGATATTGTTGATTCACAATAAACTGTGGAAAATTCTGAGAGAGATGAGAATACCAGATCACCTGATCTGCCTTTTGAGAAATCTGTGTGCAGGTCAGGAAGCAACAGTTAGAACTGGTCATGGAACAACAGACTGGTTCCAAATAGGAAAAGGAGTACGTCAAGGCTGTATATTGTCACCATGTTTAGTTAACTTATATGCAGAGTACATCATGAGAAATGCTGGACTGGAGGAAACACAAGCTAGAATCAAGATTGCAGGGAGAAATATCAATAACCTCAGATATGCAGATGATACCACCCTTATGGCAGAAAGTGAAGAGGGGCTAAAAAGCCTCTTGATGAAAGTGAAAGTGGAGAGTGCAAAGGTTGGCTTAAAGCTCAACATTCAGAAAACGAAGATCATGGCATCTGGTCCCATCACTACATGGGAAATAGAAGGAGAAACAGTGGAAACAGTGTCAGACTTTATTTTTCTGGGCTCCAAAATCACTGCAGATGGTGACTGCAGCCATGAAATTAAAAGATGCTTACTCCTTGGAAGGAAAGTTATGACCAATCTAGATAGCATTTTCAAAAGCAGAGACATCACTTTGCCAACAAAGGTTCACCTAGTCAAGGCTATGGTCTTTCCTGTGGTCATGTATAGATGTGAGAGCTGGACTGTGAAGAAGGCTGAGCGCCGAAGAGTTGATGCTTTTGAACTGTGGTGTTGGAGAAGACTCTTGAGAGTCCCTTGGACTGCAAGGAGATCCAACCAGTCCATTCTGAAGGAGATCAGACCTGGGATTTCTTTGGCGGGAATGATGCTAAAGCTGAAACTCCAGTATTTTGACCAGTTCATGCGAAGAGTTGACTCATTGGAGAAGACTCGGATGCTGGGAGGGATTGAGGGCAGGAGGAGAAGGGGTCGACAGAGGATGAGATGGCTGGATGGCATCACTGACTCGATGAATGTGAGTCTGAATGACCTCCGAGAGCTGGTGATGGATAGGGAGGCCTGGCGTGCTTCAGTTCATGGGGTCGCGAAGAGTCGGACACGACTGAGTGACTGATCTGATCTGATCTGATTGTTGATTTGGGGGCTCGTTTATCTTGTCTTGTATTTTTTGACTATTTAAGTGCCTTTTACATTTGCTGTAAAGCTGGTTCGTTGGTACTGAATTCTCTTAACTTTTGCTTGTTTGAAAAGCTTTTTATTTCTCCATCAATGTTGAATGAGATCCTTGTTGGGTATTGTAATCTTGGTTGTAGATTTTTTTCTTTCAGTACTTTATTTTATTTTTTCCCTTTCAGTACTTTAAATATATCCTGCCAATATATCCTTTCATTCCCTTCTGGCCTGCAAAGTTTCTGCTGAAAGATCAGCTGTTAAGCCTATGGGGTTTGCCTTGTATGTTACTGGTTGCTTCTCCCTTGTTGATTTTAATATTTTCGGTTTGTGTTTAGTCTTTGTTAGCTTAGTTAGTAAGTGTCTTGGCATTTTTCTCCTTGGGTTTATCCTGTATGGGACTCTTTGTGCCTCTTGGGCTTGATTGACTATTTCCTTTTCTGTGCTGGGGAAATTTTCAACTATAACCTCTTCAAAAATTTTCAAATACTCCTTCTTTTTCTCTTCTTCTTCTGGGACCCCTATAATTCAAATGTTGGTGTGCATTTGATATTATCCCTGAGGTCTCTGAGACTATGCTCAGTTCTTTTCATTCTTTTTTACATTATTTTGTTTTTCAGAAGTTATTTCCACCATCTTAGCTTCAGCTCACTGATTCGTTCTTCTGCTTCAGGTTTCTGCTATAGATTCCTTCCAAAGTATTTTTAATGTCAGCAATTGTGTTGTTTGTCTGTGTTTATTCTTTAATTCTTCTATGTCTTTGTTCATTGATTATTGCATTTTCTCCATTTTGTTTTCAAGGTTTTTGGTCATCTTTACTATCATTATTCTGAATTTTTTTTTTTTTTTTTCAGATAGTTTGCCCATTTCCTCTTCATTTATTTGGACTTTCTTATTTCTAGTTTGTCCCTTCATTAACTTATTGTGTTTGAGGTCTCCTTTTCCCAGGCTTCAAGGTTGAATTCTTTCTTCCTATTGGTTTTCGCCCTCTTAAGGTTTGTCCAGTGGTTTCTGTAAACTTCATATAGGGTGAGATTTGTGCTGAGTTTTTATTTCTTTGTTTGTTTTTCCTCTGATGGGCAAGGCTGAGTGAGGTGGTAATCCTGTCTGCTGATGACTGGGTTTATATTTTTATTTTG
This sequence comes from Tragelaphus eurycerus, assembly GCA_935064755.1. Lineage (NCBI taxonomy): Eukaryota > Metazoa > Chordata > Mammalia > Artiodactyla > Bovidae > Tragelaphus > Tragelaphus eurycerus. The sequence goes on along the minus strand of CAKXYN010000004.1, from coordinate 36,095,374 downwards.
TTTGTTGTTTAGATGGAACTCCTGCACAGGGTGCTACTGGTGATTGGATGACTTGTATTCAAATGGTTTGCTTTGTGTAAGTTTTCACTATCTGATACTCCCTAGGGCTAGCTTTCTGGTAGTCTAGGGACTTGGAGTCAGTGCTCCCACTTCAAAAACTCAGGGCTTGATTTTTGGTCAGAAATGAAGATTCCACAAGTGGTTTCTTATAGCATAAATGAGATTAAAATGAATATCCAAGAGTGAGAAACCAAAGATGAACCCAAATGAAAATGACAGTTACAAAATCAGGAAAATAACAATTAAAATCATGGAATATACACACATATATATATACACCCATGAGTCAAAGCAGTCTAACAAATACAGTACAGTAGATTGTCCTGGTGAACAAAGAAAATCAAAAATTATATTTAGCAGTTAAGAACAAAATTAACTAAAGCAAAAACTTAAAAACAAAACTAAACCAAGGTGTCAAGTGGGAAATAAAGCAATGAAAACAAAACTAACAAATATGTTGAGAGGAAAGATAAAAAAAAAAAAAAAAGAAAGAATAGATAAGCAAAGTTAAATAAAGGTAGATTAAGAAGATTTATATACATTAAAGTTTAACTGCAAGGGGAAAAGAAGAGTAGGAAAAGAAAAAAAAGGCATAAATGTAGAAAAATAATAATAGGCTTAAAAAATTAAAATTGAAAAAAAAAAAAAAAAAAAAAAACGGGTGGAAAACTCCACAGAACTGCAAAAGCCCAATGTAGAGCCGGAAATTTATATCAACAATAAAAAAAAATGTGACTAAGGAAAAAATTTTAAAAGCTCAAAATCTTAATTAGATTTCATAAAGCCAATATAATCGACAAGCACAACAAAGGGGGAAAAATCCAAAAGAATTTACAGAACAAGCCAAAACATAAATATAATAAATGTTTTTTCTTGAGTCACTGCTATCAGAGTCTTTTCCCTCTCTGGCAGTCACAGTCCACCTCACCTCCCTAGGATGCCCTCCAACACTGTGCTGATCTCTGGACCTGCTGTGGGGGCAGCTCAGATTCTGATCTGGTCCTGTTTCTATGTGTTCTTGCCTCTAATGTCCATGGCTATCAGAACTAGTGTTTTTTTTTTTTTTTTTTTCTTTTGTAGGAGCTATCAATGACCTTTTATATATTCCATGGACAGAGTCTGCCTAGTTGATTGTGTAGATTTAATCTGCAGCTTGCACAGCTGGTGGGAAGGTTTTGGGTCTTCTTCCTAAGCCTCACTGCCCCTGGGTTTTCAATTGCGGTTTTGTTTTCACCTCTGCATATCAGTCCTCCATGGGGTTACTCCTGAGGTTGCCTTGAAGGACTTGGGTTTGCCCCTGTGAGGGCCAGGTGTGGAGATGCTTCAGCTGCTTGGGTCGCAGGGGTTCTGGCAGCACCAGGTACTCAGGGGAGTTAGCAGCTAGAGCAGCAGGAAATATAGTGCCCTAGAAGTGTATGGCAACCAGTATTGGCCAATACACTCCAGTATTCTTGCCTGAAGAATCCCTCTCCCTGACAGAGAAGCCTGGTGGGTCACCGTCTACAGGGTCGCAAAAAGTCCGACACTACTGAAGTGACCCTGCGCTCATAGACACAAGGTCTTTGGCAGCTCTGCCCCAGTGAGAGTTGAGCATGAAGGTGGTGCAGCTGCTTGGCTTGAGGGGACCCTGGTGGCACCAAGTGTACAGGGACTTGAACTCCCTCTGCCACAAGCTTTATGGCCCCTATCAGAGTCTTTTCCTTGAGTCTCTTGTAGCTGGCGATCAGAAGGCCTCTTTGGCCAGTCTTTCTCCATAGCTCTGCCTGTTCAGGCACTTAGAGGGCTCCCTTGCCTGGGGTCCTTCTCTGTTGTTTGGTGCATCAGGCACATAGAGGGTGCCCCCCGCCCTGGCTAGGGTCCTATTCTGTAGTTCAGTACATCAAGTGTTTGATGGGCCATCCTCTCTATTGTTCAGCTGCTGATGCTGGTGTGTGGGGGGAGAGAGAGCCTATAGTGATGGTTCCACTCCCTACGTGTGACTCAGCAGTATCACTTTGCTTCCATAGCTGCCCAGCTTTCCTTCACAGGTATTTCCCACCACAATCTCCTCCCTTACCTCCTCTCAATCCATTCTCTGCAGTCAACAGCAGCTCTCACCCTGGAATTGTTCCACAATCCCTAAAGTCCAGCTCCCAGTTGCTGTGCCTTCCAGGAGACCTGTGTCCATATCTGGGATATGTATGGCTGTGGCAAGGACTGTCTGATTCTCATTCCATCAGCCTTAAATGTTCCTTCTCTGACTCAGACAATTGCCCCAATGAGGGGATCAGACCCCTGCTTCACTTTCTCCACCCGCCAAGGACAGGTCCAGTCCTACTAACACTCCTGTTTTTCCCCCTAGTTTTTTCTTACTGGGTTTTGAGTTCTTCATCACATCAGATCAGTCACTCAGTCGTGTCTGACTCTTTGCGACCCCATGAGTCGCAGCACGCCAGGCCTCCCTGTCCATCACCAACTCCCGGAGGTCATTCAGACTCACATCCATCGAGTCAGTGATGCCATCCAGCCATCTCATCCTCTGTCGTCCCCTTCTCCTCCTGCCCCCAATCCCTCCCAGCATCAGAGTCTTCTCCAATGAGTCAACTCTTCGCAAGAGGTGGCCAAAATACTGGAGTTTCAGCTTTAGCATCATTCCTTCCAAAGAAATCTCAGGGCTGATCTCCTTCAGAATGGACTGGTTGGATCTCCTTGCAGTCCAAGGGACTCTCAAGAGTCTTCTCTAACACCACAGCTCAAAGGCATCAATTCTTCTGCACTCAGCCTTCTTCACAGTCCAACTCTCACATCCATACATGACCACAGGAAAAACCATAGCCTTGACTAGGCGAACCTTTGTTGGCAAAGTAATGTCTCTGCTTTTGAATATGCTATCTAGGTTGGTCATAACTTTCCTTCAAAGAAGTAAGCGTCTTTTAATTTCATGGCTGCAGTCACCATCTGCAGTGATTTTGGAGCCCAGAAAAATAAAGTCTGACACTGTTTCCACTGTTTCCCCATCTATTTCCCATGTAGTGATGGGACCAGATGCCATGAACTTCGTTTTCTGAATGTTGAGCTTTAAGCCAACTTTTTCACTCTCCACTTTAACTTTCATCAAGAGGCTTTTTAGTTCCTTTTCACTTTCTGCCATAAGGGTGGTGTCATCTGCACATCTGAGGTTATTGATATTTCTCCCAGCAATGTTGATTCCAAGTTATAATTCTTCCAGTCCAGCGTTTCTCATGATGTACTCTGCATATAAGTTAAATAAACAGAGTTCTTCATAGTTCTATATACTCTTTTCCTCTGCTCAGGTACTCCTGTCCACTCTCAGCTGGTATTCTGCATGCACTTCTGTGTCTGAGGGCATATTGCTGATGCATCTTTTGAGAGAAATGTACTCCACATCCACCTACTCCTCTACCATCTTGTTCCCTCCCTCCAATCCATTTATCTTTAAAATGTAAATGCTCTCCTCTTCTTTCTACTTTTTTTCTAAAGTCTAAGAACAATACTTTCTCCCTCTCCTTTAATATCCTCCAAGCAAGAAATAAGCCCATAACTCTATGAGATATAGGAAGCAATACAGCCTGTTTCTCATCTTCCTCCCACTTAGATATCCGACTTAGAGCTACTTGTATTTCTGTTAATGATTAAGAGCTGAACAAGCTCAAAGGCTATAAAAGGTTTTGCCTTTGTATAGACACATTCTTTTATTTGTATTGTTTGACTTTCTATCATGCTTAGGATGCTCTTATAAGTAATATAAGGGATATAAGATGACTCAGGTATGACTCATTTGCTGGAGTAATGAGTAGCCTATCAGAGACTATGAGAAATTTTGTTTGTAGAGTACAGAGTTCTGCAAACCACCACCCTGAGGCCAAATCTGGCCTTGAGAACTTCTTTTTGTAAATCAAGTTTTCTTGGAATACAACTGGCTGCATTCCTCTAATCAAGAAAAGGACTAGGGTGGGGGAAGCAAGGCCTCAAATATACAAGATTTACAGAGGTGCTTACTTACAGACTCTGGCATGCAAATAACCCTATGAATTAGTACCTTCTTAAACAGTATGTTCCAGGTTCCTCAACCTTAATTCAACCTCATGTCTGTACTACTTTTCTTCCACAATTGCAGATTTGAGTAATTTCCACAGAGACTGTGTGGAAAAAATAAATAAATAAAAGTGAAATTGTTAGTCACTCAGTGGAGTCCAACTCTTTACGACCCCATGGACTGTAGCCCACCAGTATCCTCTGTCCATGGGATTGTCCAGACAAGAATACTGGAGTGGGTAGCCACTTCCTTCTCCAGAGGATCTTCCAGACCCAGCAATTGAATCCATGAATCTTGCATTGCAAGCAGTTTGTTTACCATCTGAGCCACCAGGGAAGGCCTACAGAGACTGTATGGACTGCATATTGTAAAATATTTACTATCTGGTCATTCACATAAACTTTTTTGCTAACTGCTGATTTAGAGAAATTCTTACCTGGATCTGATTCAGTCATAAACTTTTAGAGGTCTAGACAAAAAAGAGACTATCATTAGTGATGTGTCTATTTGAAATTTCTGAGTTCTTAGAATGATAACCAGTGGAATAAATACTGATAATGAAGATGGACTTAGTAATATAAATTTAGCAGAAGAAAAAAATCCATTCTGAGTGTAGCGATGGATATTTCAATCTGTTCCCAATTCATCCCCCTCTTTTCTTAAAGACCGCAGGCTCTGGAGTCAGACAACCTTGATTCAAACCTTGGCACTGCAACTTTGAAAGAATGGACCTGAGGGAAGCTGCTTTGCCTTTCTGAGGCTCATTTTCTCCATGTATAAAAGGGGGCAGGGAGGGACAATACTAGTGCCTACCTCAAAGGATATGGATTTGGAATAAATAAGATAATCCAGGGAAAGAATTTAGAACAGTGTTTGAAACAAAGTAAGCAAGTTCAGAAGAACTGTACAAAAAAGATCTTCACAATCAAGATAAGCACGATGGTGTAATCACTCATCTATAGCCAGACATCCTGGAATGTGAAGTCAAGTGGGCCTTAGAAAGCATCACCACCAACAAAGCTAATAGAGGTGATGGAATTCCAGTTGAGCTATTTCAAATCCTGGAAGATGATGCTGTGAAAGTGCTGAACTCAATATGCCAGCAAATCTGGAAAACTCAGCAGTGGCCATAGGACTGGAAAAGGTCAGTTTTCATTCCAATCCCAAAGAAAGGCAATGCCAAAGATTGCTCAAACTATCACACAATTCCACTCATCTCACACGCTAGTAAAGTCATGCTCAAAATTCTCCAAGCCAGGCTTCAGCAATATGCGAAGCGTGAACTTCCTGATGTTTAAGCTGGATTTAGAAAAGGCAGAGGAACCAGAGATCAAATTGCCAACATCTGCTGGATCATGGAAAAAGCAAGAGAGTTCCAGAGAAAAACATTTATTTCGCTTTATTGACTATGCCAAAGAGTTTGACTGTGTGGATCACAATAAACTGTGGAAAATTCTGAAAGAGATGGGGATATCAGACCACCTGACCTGCCTCTTGAGAAACCTGTATGAAGGTCAGGAAGCAACAGTTCAAACTGGACATGGAACAACAGACTGGTTCCAAATAGGAAAAGGAGTAAGTATGTCAAGGCTGTATATTGTCACTCTGCTTATTTAACTTATATGCAGAGTACATCATGAGAAACGCTGGACTGGAAGAAGCACAAACTGGAATGAAGATTGCTGGGAGAAATATCAGTAACCTCAGATATGCAGATGACACCACCATTATGGCAGAAAGTGAAGAGGAACTAAAAAGCCTCTTGATGAAAGTGAAAGAGGAGAGTGAAAAAGCTGGCTTAAAGCTCAACATTCAGAAAACGAAGACCATGGCATCTGGTCCCATCACTTCATGGGGAATAGGTAGGGAAACAGTGAAAACAGTGTCAGATTTTATTTTTCTGGGCTACAAAATCACTGTAGATGGTGATCGCAGCCATGAAATTATGACCAACCTAGATAGCATATTCAAAAGCAGAGACATTACTTTACCAACAGAGGTCCATCTAATCAAGGCTATGGTTTTTCCAGTGGTCATGTATGGATGTAAGAGTTGGACTGTGAAGAAAGCTGAGTGCCAAAGAATTGATGCTTTTGAACTGGGGTGTTGGAGAAAACTCTTGAGAATCCCTTGGACTGCAAGGAGATCCAAGCAGTCCACTCTAAAGGAGATCAGTCCTGGGTGTTCTTTGGAAAGAATGATGCTGAAGCTGAAATTCCAGTACTTTGGCCACATCAAGGGAAGAGTTGGCTCATTGGAAAAGACTGTGATTCTGGGAGGGATTGGGGGCAGGAGGAGAAGGGGATGACAGAGGATGAGATGGCTGGGTGGCATCACTGACTCGATGGACATGAGTTTGGGTGAAATCTGGGAGTTGGTGATGGACAGGGAGATCTGGCGTGCTATGATTCATGGGGTCACAAAGAGGACACAACTGAGCAATTGAACTGAACTGAAGCAAGTTATCAATCAATATTACTAATTAGTATTGTTGCTGAGGCTGTGAGAGTGAAGTAGCTATCTGTAAAAACTGAAGCGACAAATTTGTAAATTTTGTAATAAATTAAGGAAATACAAAACTATATTATGACTCTTCTTTGTATAATATGGGACAAGAAGACACTCACCATTGTTTGTCTGCTACAGACAGCTAATCTTTTGGGCACCACAGTGACTCAGGACTGAAGACTTCAAAAGTACTTCAGGGCCTTGTTGGGATAAAGATGAGGTTCATTAGTGTTCATGATAGAGTAGCGTGCAATTTAATCTGAGTTAACTTAGTTCATTCTTCCTCATTCCTATCAAAGGTTACTTGGACCAGTGGCATCCTGGTTCCAAACAGAATTACAAAAATCTTTAGAGTATAATGAAAGGTATTGAGAAACCCATGGATACAGTGCAACAAAAATTTAGATAAGGGAAAGATTACTTTCATCAGAGTATTACATCAGGAGCAACAGAATGACTAGTTCTTTTAATCAGGCTTTGCATAGAAGGATCCACAATTTCACATTGAACTGATTTGAACATTTAAAGGGGACCAGAGAAAACTTGAAAATTCCACAAGAACATGATTCAAGACATTGGATGGGCCTACATGACTCTATCACATGGAATAACTAATGCTCAACATGTTATTCTTTTGGACCACATGATAAAATAAATGACAATAAATAATCCTGATTCATGTCCTGGCTATTTATGTCTGTCCTGATTGACATTAAAAATAGCATCATCTGCTCAACAGATTTTGGCTTTATCCTCCTGCTTTATATTGTTTTGTTAATCTCTTAAACCTATTTCATCATTCATATCACTAAAGAGTCAAGCATATGTGCTACTCTTAGAGTCTAATTACATTTTAATACATTTGTTGGGATTTTTCCACTTCTCTTTTGTTACAATTAGTGGATGTTTGTATAAAGCAGAGTTTAGAGAGATGTTTCTAATTTAGGCTGTGATGGAAGTATATAAAGTATGCCATAAATTCAAGTGATTATTTGAATAAACATGCTAAATAGTTAAAAGTTAAAAGCATTTTTAAAATTCTCCTTAAATTTCTGTTTTATCCTTAAAATATTTTACTATATAATTTTAAGTTCTATCTATCTGTTTAGAGAACATGTTAAAGTCAGCTGAAAACAGCTTCAATTTGTAATTAATAAGTTCTCAATTATCACCCAAAGTATTTTGGTCAATTATAGCAGCAATGTATAAATTTTAAGACATAACATGACTGGCAGTTTTCAAAATGATTTTCACATACTGAGTTAATCAGCAAAACAACTCTTGCACTTTGTGCCATATTAAAAAACTCTCAAATGTGTGCTAACCAAAACATGGACAGTCTAAGAATCTTGTCCAAAGTCATGAAACCAGGAAATTACAGAGTTGGGATTAGGCTGCATTATGGGTCCAGGATCCAATGGCTTATTCACTGACAATATCACTATTAAATATATTTAAAATATTGTGAAAATATTGCTCTGGCCTGCTTTTGGAACACTATAGATTGATTTCCATGAAAAATTTTCTCTAATTTTTATTATGCAACAACTGGTTTAAGAAAACAAAATAAAAATCCATTTTATCACTTGGACCAACAGATTAAAGGAATTGATGTCCTCTGTTTTACTCCTGTCCACCTCAGCACTTTCAGTCTTTAGGGCATGCTGTTGGTCTTAATCATAAATTGAAAATGAGAAGCAAGAATAATTAAAGACCAAACTGTAATTATGAGCAAGATCTAAAGGGAGCAAAACTAGCATTGAGTGTAGGCCTTCAGTTTCCTATTAGTGGATTTAGGATTAGCTATAAACAATCTTGTTAAACCCAATTAAATAGTTCATCTGAAGGATTTTCCTTATTAGCACAGGCTGAGTGACTTGACTTTTAGAACTATGTTGATGGTTATGCACAAGCATTTTTCCAGCATTGACTTTGTCTTATCACAGTGTCAATTAAGCATCTTTCTTCAGAGATACTATTTGGCATAAAAAAGTTTTGGATGATAGTCTTAGAAAAATCCTCTGTTCTGAGGATATATAGAGGTATTTCAAAAGGTTGAAATATTAGAAGTATTTCCAAGCTGATATCACATACTTTGGTTTGAGCTGTAATAAAATGCAGACACTTAGATACCCAACAAAAGTACAATTCATAGCCAGATGGAACTGCTTTGTTTGGAGTATATTAGCTACAACACAGGCACCTTTTGTAAGTTCCTTTGAGAGCAATACAGTGCCAAGTCCGTACAGTCTCTGTTCTAAATTTTCCCCTTTTTTACAGGCCAAGATAATAAAATTATTTGAACTGGCCCCCCCACTAAAACTAGAAATAGCTCATTTTCAACATCTGCTGATACAGATTGAGAACATTTTGGTAAATGTGTTATCACATGTTACTATGGCATAGCATCATTTCAAATCGCTCTGAATGGAAATTTGAAAGTTCCAGGCTGCTGTATGCTACATCTGTGTCCAGATTTCACAGGTTCTATGCTGTGCTGTCAATGAAACGTTACGGTAAATATTGTTATCTGATACTGGCAATATTTTATTTACTTGAACAACTCATAGACATTATTGTACTTTAGTTGTTTCAAATTTGTTGAAAAAAATATTCCTCAATCCCTATGTTTTTAGTAGATTATAATGTAAAAGCTGTTTTTCTTACATAGTATGTGTATGTCTGATAAGTCGTTCCAGTTGTGTCCAACTCTTTGAGATGCTATGGGCTTCTCTGTCCATGGTATTCTCCAGGCAAGAAAACTGGAGTGGGTTGCCATTTTCTCCTTCAGGGGATCTTCCTGACCTAGGGATCAAACCTGCATCTCTTATGTCTCCTGTATTGGCAAGCAGGTTCTTTACCAATAGCGCCATCTGGGAAGATCAGGCTCCTCCATCCATGGGATTTTCCAGGCAAGAGTGCTGGAGTGGATTGCCATTTCCTTCTCCAGGGGATCTTCCTGACCCAGGAATTGAACCCAGGTCTCCTGCATTGCAGGCAGACGCTTTACCGTCTAAGCCACCAGGGAAGCTTCCTACATAGTCTAGATATTTTGAATTTTATAGCATAGAGATATTCATTGGATATTTGAGTTTAAAATACAAGGTTAAAGTGAAGTTTCTGCATTTGCACAGGAAATAAATTGAGTGACTGCAACTACCAGTGAAACAAATGTTAAACTTCTTTTCAATTTCACACATTCTAACTTAGTAAAGGCCAATTACTACATTTTCTGTTTCACTGATAATTTCAATTGTCTACCCCATGTACATACTTGTTTTTTAAGAACTGATTAAAGAAATGAGAATTTTCTGAGTGTATAAGCTAGCGTGTTAGTAAAGCGATACTTAAATTAACAAAGCAGAAGATATTGCTTAATATAAAAAAAGAGCCCTTGTGTACAATGCATTCTAGTTGACCAAATAATTTATGATATCTTAATTTCTCCAATAATATGGAAATTTTAACATTCTGTCTCCTTCATCAATAAAAATATTCTTAATAAAATGCACTATGAGAATATCTTAAATTTGACAAAATGATCTTAAATGGTCTTTTTTTGTTTGTTTGTTTTTGGTGAGGGCACTATTACAGATTTTGTCAATTTACAATGCACACATGCTAGATTTCCTCTATGCCAAAAAGCTCAACCCACCAAATATCTATAATCTCAATTAAAATGCACAGTTATTACTATCTAAATATTCTTGATCATTTGCTTGTGACTAGTAGGCTCTTATCTAAATTCCAGCCAACTCAGTTCACAGGTGATAAGCATTCAAGCATAAAGCAAAGATAATGGAATTATTGTTGTTATTTATTCACTCAGTCCAACTCTTTGCAACCCCATGGTCTTTAGCCTGCCAAACATCTCTGTACATGTGATTTCCCAAGAAAGAATACTGTAGTGGGTTACCATTTCCTTCTCCAGGGGATCTTCCCCACCCAGGGATGAAACCCAGGTCTCCTGTGTCTCCTGCATTGCAGGTGGATTCTTTAGGGCTAAGCCACCTGAGAGGCCCAACAAAACAATTAGCAGAATATTATTCTTGGTCTTTCAAGTTAGTTTTTAATTGTTTATTTTAATATTGAATTTGATAGCATTTTCCTGAACTTCATAAGATATTTAAATTTAATGAATACAGCTTTTCAGAAAATAACCTTTGGAGCAATATTATATGATACTGTTTTTATATTACATCACAATAGACAAACTCCTATATGTTATTAGCTCCATGTTTATAATCTATAAAAATTAATAGAATTAGTACTAAAAATAACAGTCTGGTTATTGCTAAAACTTGCACATTTTCTGCATATTTATCACTTTCAGAGTTAGTGCCTAAAACTAACTTTTGAATGAATATTTGCAACAAATTGCTTATAAAGTACAGTGTGGGAGTTTCGCGGAGGAAAATTTATCTCAAGCCTTATTTTAAATTGTTTCATTTATTTTTCTCAAAAATATATATTACAGTTAATATTTTCCATTCCTAGTTCCAGGCCAGAGGTGATTAGCTTCCAAAACCATAAATTAATGCCACTCGGAATTTTCCAATTAGGAAACAGGAGGAAGTATATGTTTTCATTTTTGTCCCTAAACCACAAAAATTCTAACGTGGGTAAATTTCAAAAATTCAAACTTTGCCTGTAGCAACTTTTTAGTGAGGAAAAGTTGTTAATAAATGTTTTAGTGTGAAGATAAAATAAATACTTTTTCTAAAAAAGTATTCTTATACTCATAATACAACACCAAGCTATGTACATTGTTATAAAATCATCATATAAGGTAACTGTATCTTAGCAAACAGCCTCAACCCCATTTCTGTTTCATACAAATAATTGACTTTAAAAATATTTGTTTTCCCACTTTCATTAAACATAGACTTGCCTTAATTGTATGTACTCTTCTATTTGATTTGGTAGAGATGACTTGAGTACTTCTGAAAATGCAAAATAATGAAGTTAATGGTCTACTAGTTTAGAAACATTTCTGTTTTGAACTGTCTGGGTTGAACTGTCATTAGATAAAATTGTATTCTAAACATTTTATTTCAATTAAAGCAGATGAAAATTATTTTAGAGAATATATCTGCCATTTTCTTAGTTCTAGTTTTTCATTGATTTAATATCAATGTTCCAAATGGGACTAAAATTCCATAAACTACATAAGAGACACATGTTTTCCTTTTGTAATTTTTTTCATCAAAACATATGAAGCTGAAAATTCGCTCTCAAACTGAATGTGTAATCATGATGAACTTTAGATGAGAATATCTACAATTATATCCCAAATGACGAATTCTACCTTATGTAGGAGAAGGAAGTAATACACTTTTAGATGTAGTTATTCAGAAATTATTTCTGTAGGGGTCTTGTATGCACAGAAAATTTAGAAGAAATCAAAACTAAAACCTCATTTAGTTTTGAATGAGGTTTTCTAAATTAGAAAACATTTTAGAAATCATTGAACTGATCACTCTTTTATTCACTTATCGGATCTGAGAATGGTATGAGAACACATGAAGACATAAATGCCACACATATGGTAAATCAAAGTGTAAAGATTCACAGGTTTAATTAAAAATGGCACAAGAAAGCTGGAATTCCAATAGTACTCAATCAATAGTCAAGTTTCAATGGATGTATACTTTTGAATCAAAAGCATTAACTAACTTGCAAGAATCATAATTCATGAAACAATGCCAAATTTATATACTGGCCACAAAGCTATTATTTAATAAATTAAGGAAATACATACAGCACATAAGAAAGTCAGATATTTCTCCCATTGAGAACTCTTTATCTTGGAACTGTTAATTAATTAAGTCTGCCGACACTTTTTTTCCAGCATTATCTCTAACCTCTCTCATATGATACTCATTATTCATAGTTTTGGTCTTGACTTGTGGATAATTACAGTCCGAATCCTAATTCTGAAGTGTTTCTTAATCACTTCATTTTTCCTCTTATAAGCTATACTTTACATAAGAGACCATTGAGTGCCAATTCATTTTGCTCTGAAAGGTCAGTTTTATCTAAAAATAACAAATTTTGTCTTGTTTGATATTCTGGTAAGAAGAATGTAAGACCTTCTAAAATTATAAATGTGAGATAATACATATGTTTCCAGGAATTTCTCCAGCTAGCAGACAGAATCTTTTCAGAGGTTATATTATGGTGACAAAAGTAACTATGTGCTTTCATGTGGGCAGAATGATATCCCCCCTCCTCAGATTCATATGTTGAATGCTTCATCCCCAAACTGTATTTGGGGATAAGGCCTTTGGGAGGAAATTAGGAATAAATAAGGTCGAATGATGGGGTCATAATTAGACAGAATAAGTGGCCTTATAAGAATAGAAAATAAGCTCTCTCTCCATGTGCAGGCACTGAGGAAAGGCCATTTCAGCACATAGCAAAAAAGCAGCCATCTGTAAGCTAAGGAGAAAGCTCCTACCAGAAAATAAATCACCTGTGACCTTAATCATCACTGTTCCAGACTCTAGAACTGGGAGAAATAACTTTCTGCTGTTTAAGTCACCCAGTATGGTATTTTGTTATGGCAGCCTGAGCTGACTAAGACATGTCTGTATTTCAAGTCATTAAAACAAATCATTTTTAAAACTTTATCTTTAAGTTTCCTCTTTTTTTTTTTTTTTAAATAGAAACCAAAGTCTTAGCTTGTACCAACACTCATACACGGGAACATGTAGATCAGTGCTGGATACCTTACTCTGGTATATACTAGCTCTGTAGTTTAGGTAATTTAGTTAGTTTCTGTGAATTGACAAGAGTTTTTATTATTAATACAAACTGAGAAAAAAATACATTAGATTATCTATAAGATATTTATGATACTTGTTTATAATTTTTGTTCAGACTCACATAGCTACTAGGCGCAGTTTAATGCATAACTTTTTCCCATTACACTGGAACTGTAGATTTTTTTTTTCCTCTGAAACAGTTGAGACTTTATTTTTTTTTCCATGGTTGATTAATATAATTTTTTTTAATTAAAAATTTACAAAAATTTCTTTCAATATCACTATTCATTATTAGTAATGTCATGTAAGTTTTTAATATTTAGAAAATTTTTATTATTTATTTATTTAGTATAAATTTATTTATTTTAATTGGAGGCTAATTACCTTTCAATATTGTATTGGTTTTGCCATACATCAACATGAATCCACCACGAGTGTACATATGTTCCACATCCTGAACTCCCTTCCCACCTCCCTCTCCATACCATCCCTCTGGGTCATCCCAGTGCACCAGCCCCAAGCATCCTGTATCATGCACCAAATCTGGTCTGGTGATTCATTTCACATATGATAATACACATGTGTCAATGCCATTCTCCCAAATCATCCTACCCTCACCCTCTCCCACAGAGTCCAAAAGAGTGTTCTATACATCTGTGTCTCTTTTGCTGTCTTACATACAGGGTTATCATTACCATCTTTCTAAATTCCATATATATGCATCAGTATACTATATTAGTGTTTACTTTCTGGCTAACTTCACTCCAGTAACAGGCTCCAGTTTCATCCACTTCATTAGAACTGATTCAAATGTATTCTTTTTAATGGCTGAGTAATCCTCCATTGTTTATATGTACCACAATTTTCTTATCCATTAGTCTGCTGATGGACATCTAGGTTGCTTCCATGCCCTGGCTATTATAAACAGTGCTATGATGAACTTTGGGGTACACATGTCTCTTTCAATTCTGATGTTTGTTTTAAACAACATTAGAATTACTGGTATATTTTAAATAATGTTTGCTTGTCCCACTATGTTTATGAAAAAAAAGTGAAAGTGAAAGTCACTGAGTCACATCTGACTCTTTGTGACCCCACGGACTATAAGTCCATGGAATTCTCCAGGCCAGATTACTAGAGTGAGTAGACTTTTCCCTTCTCCAGGGAATCTTCCCAACTCATGAATCAAACCCAGGTCTCCCTCATTGCAGGTGGATTTTTTATCAGCTGAGCCACAAGGGAAGCCCGCTATGGTTATGCATATAATTATTTATTTTGTAGTTATTTACTTAAATTTTATAAATATAGCTAAAAGCAAATCTTTCACATGTGTTTGTATTATTAATAAGATTTATAAACTTTTATAACTTGTTTGTAATGATTTTGCTTCAGGGAGCATCTTTATTTCAAAAATAAATCTTCTTTCTAAATATATCTTTTCTGCATCTTCACAGTGCAAGAACAAACTACATAAATTCAACTGAATAGGAATTTTAAAGGGTTTAAGTAAGTTTCAAACATCTACTATAATTTTTAAAGTATTTTATTTTATAGTCTGTCCAGTAATCTGGACTCTGATGTCTTTGAGAAAATTATTTCTAATCATTAATGTGGTTAAACCTTCTAATATAAAGCTTAAACATTTTCTTTAAGAATATTTATACTTTGTTATAAAAAGGTTTCCATATGGTTATGGACCCAGTTGAATTAACTGTATTCTTCAAATGATTGTATTTTGTGCAATTGTAAATACTGAAAAACACTTGCAGGGTTAACCTTTCAATCTTGGCTAATATTCTTAAATGTTACCACACAAAACTAGGATTAGTTAAAAGGATGAATATATACTTGTTTCAGGTACTTTTCTTTTTCTTTGCATATCATCATTCTCATAATCTATTGATCTCAAATTCCAAACCCTATTTTATGATGCTTTAAAAAATAATTATAAATCACATTCTTTGTGATCTATATGATAAGTCAGCTTTACAAAATAATTGGTATTTTACATTAATTATATAATCTGACTGTAATAATAACACTTTTATGAAGAAGTTGAAGTTTTAATACATACCATACCTCAGAACTCTTCAAGGATACTTTTAGAACAGTAATTGATTTTTAAGGGGGAAATCAAGTCAAGGTTTTATATTCTTAAACTTGGAGGCAAGTAATAGCAAAAGAATGTCTCAGAAGATCACACAGATGCTAATATATACATTATTATATATTTGCTTGCTTCCCAGGTGGCTCAATGGTAAAGAATCCACCTGCAGTGCAGGAGACGCAGGAAACGGGTTTGAACCCTGGGTGGGAAAGCTTCACCTAGAGGAGGTAATGGCAACCCACTCCTGTATTCTTGACTGGGAAATCCCATGAAGAGGAGCCTGAAGGGCTAGAGTCCGTGGAGTCAACAAAGAGTCAGACCACAACTGAGCATGCATGCAGACATATATTAGCTAGAGAAATATGGAAATATATTGAGCATGCAAAATAATAATTCTTACTATCTAGTTTCTAATGATGTTTGCAAATGCATAAGGTATGGAATTATGACTTAGTTTCACTGAACTACAAAATGATTATGAAACTATCTGACCTTCTTGAGAACTTACTGTGAACAAGGGTGTTTGATTAGCTCTGAGGGAGTGAGAGTGAAATGCGAAAATAAATGAACTGTCTTTTCTGCTTGTAAGGATTGTCGAGGTGAAAGAAAACAGTTACATTACTCAAACAGAGGTTGAAGGTTTTGATCAGCTGATGCACTTTAGAGAGAATCTGAACTCAGGTAACTCGGGGAGCAAGGAGGGGCTGGAGTTGTACACTGTGAAGGAAGAGAAGGCTTTGTGAATTGGAGTTTTTTGCAGGTAGCTATTGTTTTTAACTGCTGCAAAAGGTTGGGTGTTGGGTGCAATTGGTACAGTTGGGAGTTGATTTGTTTTTCATGCTTTTGCTTAGAATCTTTGGTACAATCTTATTTTGCAGCTGTCAGAATAGTTACTTTGAGAAATATCTTTGTAAGACTTGTAGGTTGTCTGTAAATTATCTAATGCCAGTTAAGTTTCAGGAAAGTGGAATCTGAAGGGGAAAAAAAGAAGAGAGACAAAAGAAAAAAAAAGGAAAAGAAAGGAAAGGAGGCAAGGAATGAAGTAGGAAAACTGGGCTCTGTTTTAATTCCTTCATAGAAGTTTATGAGTTAAAAAAAATTAAAAGTTTAAATCCTATACACTCACTTTATTTGTGAATCCAAGCAAAAATGTTAAAATTCTTGATAATCAATGTTATCATCTGTAAAGCAAAAATAAAACTTATTGTTAAAATCATATTATAATATATTTCAAAGTGTTCTATAAACTATCCTTGTATAACTATAGAGTGAGAAGGGTATATTATTGACATTGACATTCAGACATTTTAATCTATAGATTTAAAGGAAGAAAATGAGTTTTTATAAAAATTGTGATAGAAAACTGAATGGTCAAAGTAACTATTGAAGTGTTCTACACTCATGAATTCCCCAAAAGACAACTCAGTTCTGATGGTAAATAGATAGGGTGGATGGAGATAATAATCTATCGGAAAATTAATAGTGTTCATAAAAGAAAATCAGTGGTATTGCAAGTGCTAACCTTAGTTTTGAAGTAAAGTAATATAGAAGATATCCAGATAGTTATCTACAACTAAGAAATTCCTGACAGAGAAAAATACTCATCGATAACAAGGGAGGAATTATTAAAATTGCTTTATGGTACTTCAGTATATTGTTCTGACATCAGTCTTATTCAAGTTTCATTTTATGGTGCATAAAAATTGACTTTTTAAAATCTTATTTGAAATTTTTATCCATCTTGTATTGTAGGTGGACCAGGTACAAGGCCATTATTTTGAACTGAGAAAAAATGACAACATGGGACTTCAAAAACCTTTTGCAAAGTTCTTTATCTAGTCTCTCCTGACAATGGAATCACTATCTATTCTAACATTTAGCCCAGCATTTTTTTTTTTCACTTTCAGATTTATGTGCTAGGTAGATACAGCTAATACAGTAGATATGGTTGTCTTTGTATTTATGTAACAATTAACAATTGAACCTATCTCATGTCAGATATAATACAAGACACTGGATGCAGAGGTGAATTAAGATCATCTGGTGATTACACTCATAAAGCTTACATTCCCTTGGAAGGAAACTGACAATAAACAGATTAAAAAGTTAAACAGTCCTCTGAAGTATAATGAAGGAAATGTTGTGATTGCTAAGCTCAGAATGAACTGATTGAGATGGGATGGTGAGAGAAAACCTGTCTAATTTGATAAATTCGTGCTGGGATTGAACAATTTCAAAGAATAATATAAAGGGTAAAAATATTTGAGAACAGAGAACACAGTGTGTAATGAAATATGAGTATGGAAAAAATACACAATTGTTGGTAGGTTCTCAGAGACGTACAATGACCAATGTGGCTAGAGAAAATGGGTGATAGTTAGATAACCTAGAGATATATAAAAAAAATAAAAAGAGTAAGTAGAGGCAGATCTTAAAGGATCTTGCATAGATTTTAGAAGGATCTAAGAATTTGAATTTATTTTAATGTATTGGTAACCAATGACACATTTTCTTTTTGATATTTATATTTATTTTGAAAAATAGCTTTCTTGTAATACAATTTGTATAATGTGAAATTATTCAATTAAATAGTATATTGATGCTTTTTATATTGTTCACAAGTTATGAAAGTATCAAAATTATTTAATTGTATATGTTAATTACCTCTAAAAGAAGCCTTGTACCTACTAGTAGTCACTCTCCCCAAAATCACTGCTTACAACCTAGACAACCACTAATTTACTGATCTGCTTTTTGTCTCTATAAATTTTCCTTTTCTGGGCATTTCATATAAATACAATCACACCATATATAGTCTTTTGTGACTGGTTGTTTAAACTTAAAATACTGTTTTCCAAGTTCACATGTTGTAGCATATGCTATGCTATGCTATGCTAAGTCACTTCAGTCGTGTTTGACTCTGTGTGACCCCATAGACAGCAGCCCACCAGGTTTTCCCATCCCTGGGATTCTCCAGGCAAGAACACTGGAGTGGGTTGCCATTTCCTTCTCCAATGCATGAAAGTGAAAAGAGAAAGTGAAGTTGCTCAGTAATGTCCGACTCTTAGCGACCCCATGGACTGCAGCCCACCAGGCTCCTCCGTCCATGGGATTTTCCAGGCAAGAGTACTGGAGTGGAGTGCCATATAGATTATGTAATTCACTTATTTTTTATTGCTGAGTAGTATTCCATTGTATATCTATGCTGCATTTTGTTGTTCATGCATCAGTTGATGGACATTTGGGGCCATCAATTGGTTATTATTAATAATGCTGCATCCTTGTTAACACTTCTTAGCTTGTCTGTCTTTTTTTATTATAGCCATACTAGTGAACATGCTCAGTCAGTTGTGTCTGACTCTTTGTGGCCCCATGATCTGTAGTGCGCCAGGCTCCTCTCTCCATAGAATTTTCCAGGCAAGAATTCTGGAGTGGATTGCCGTTTGCTTTTCCAGTGGATCTTCCTGACCCAGGGGTTGAACCCTCATCTCCTGTATCTCCTGCATTGACAGGAGGATTCTTTACCTCTAGCACTACCTGCGAAGCCCCATACTAGTGAATATGATGTATTTTCTCATTATGGGTTTGATTTTCATTTTCCCAATGATTTATGATGTTGATATTTATGCTTAATAAACCCTTTCATGTGCTTATGGATCATTTACATAACTGGAGAAATGTCTATTAAAATTCTTCTGTCCATTGAAAAGAAATTTATGTTATATTATTGAGTTGTACTCTTTATGAATTCTGGATACAATTTCTTTATAAACATATGACTTTCACATGGTGTTCTTATCATTTTGTAGGTCTATATTTTTCACTTTTTTGAGGGTATTCTTTCAAGCACAAACATTTTTAATTAAAAAACCTAAAGGGGTCCAACTTCATGCTCTTGTGGATATCCAGTTATCTTAGCATTGTTGGTTGAAAAGTTAATCTTTCCCTATTTAATTGTTGTGGCACCATTGGTGAAAATCAATTGACCATAGTTTGTTTCTGGAGTCAATTCTATTCTATTGACATATAGTCCTAGCCTTATGTCGGTAGCTTTTTGTGTATTGCCTTGTAGCTTTTTGCAAATCTCGAAATCAAGAACTTTATGTCCAACTTGGTTCTTTTTTCAAGGTTCTTTTAGCTATTCTGAGTTCCTTGCATTTCCAGAGGAATTTTAGGAAAGTGTGTCAATTTTTGTCCAAAAAACAACTAGAATTTTGATAAGAAGAGTCAGTTCATTCAAGATATATTGAATAATTGTCTTTGCCTAAATTTGACCTCACTGAGCGACTGATCTGATCTGATCTGAGTGCTAGTGGTAAAGAATTCACCTGCCAATATAGGAGACATAAGTGATGCAGTTTCGATTCCGGGGTCGGGAAGATCCCCTGAAGGAGCAAATGGCAACCCACTCCAGTATTCTTGCCTGGAGAATCTCATGGACAGAGGAGCCTGGGCAGCTACAGTCCATAGGATTGCAAAGAATCAGACAAGGTTGAAGTGACTTAGCAAGCATGCAAGCAAATTTTATCAATTCAATAATGTTTTCCCCAGCACCTCAACTTTTACTCTAGAAGTCCTGTCCTCAGTTTTTAATTAGGGAATAATGTGCTCTGATTTACATTTTCATTCTTTCTGGAGAATAAATTACAGCAAATAAAATTTGAAAGTAAGGATTTCTGTTCAAGAAATCTATCACTGATCTAGTGAGAGACGTTTGTAGCAACAGTTGAGATGGAGGAAAGTGGGTGAAATCAAGACATACTTTAAAGGAAAATTTAATAGAACATGGTATATAATTAATTTTTTGTATTTAGGAACAGGATTGAATTTAGATATTGTCCTGATGATGACATAATTTAATGGTATGAAAAAAGGCAGATAAATATGTTTCAACAATTTGAGTCAATAATTCATTTGAGGTGATTCTAAGATAAAACACTTATGGAGGTAGACTGGTAGTTGTGGAGTTCAGAAGATAGGATAGACTTTATCAACAAAGAGTACATAAATGAATGAACAGATATGTTCTAATAAAAAGAGTGAAATCAAATAAATGCATGATTAAAGCCGTAGAAGCTTCTTTATAGGAATGACAATGTTTAAAATTTGAACAATGAAAATGGTTAAGGAATGGCCTCTGAAATAAAGAGAACTGAGAAAATTTGTCAAGAATAAGTGAACAGCTTTCTGTCAATTGTTGAATGACTGAATTAGGCATGTAAATAAGTATGTCCATCATATTTGGGAACACTGAGCCTGTTGGTAATTTTGGAAATGACAATCAATGGGAATTGTGAGAGCAAGGGAGCAAGATAGTATGTTGAAGAATTAACTAAGGTATTAGAAAAATATAAGCAACTAACTACTTGAATAAGTTTGCCTATAAATAAGTAGTAGAAAAACAGAGAACTAGCTGGAAGGAAATGAATTATTTATGTCATGACTATTTTTGAGTATTCACTATGTCAAACTATAGTTCATAAAGTAATAGATACTAGCATTTTTTTTTCCTACTCCCTTTTACTTAAATGTGATTTAAGGAGTTAGCTTCCTTTGTTTCTGCATGACAACTTTACCTGGACCCAAGGCTTTACTGTTAGATATTAATGTTAGGTAGTTAAAGTAGGAAACAGTAGTCCAGAATGGCTGTGGCTAAAAGACAAGAAAGGGAAAATTCCGTGAAAATAGAACAAAGGAAGTTCCGAGGATCAGAGTCAGGGCCTCAGGTAGAAGAAACAGCACTCTTGGCTAGCCCAATTTATATAGGGCAGGCCCAGAGGGGAGGAAAAAACATACACGAGGAGCCAAAGGGCCAGGGCCCCCCTCTCTTCGTGTCTTTGGGTCGACATGCCCTCACGCCTCAAGGATGTATTTTCCTGCTATTTTCTAAACAAAATTGAGCTGTAACACAGAGTTGTAACACTGACCTAAGAGCTATAACATGGTCTGAGATCTGAGAGCTATAACACGGTCTGTCCAAGACCCGAGAGCTATAACACTGTCTGAGAGCTATGACACACCGAGGTGTCTAACATTCATCGCTTCAAATTTGTGAAGACAGAACTGAGGAGAATACACTCATCTGACATTAAAAAATATACTGTCTTAAAGATACTTTCAGACAAGCACATAGGGACTTGCTTCCCTGGTGGTCCCGTGATTAGGACTCCACGCTTTCACTGCAAGAGGCATGGGTTCCCTGGATCAGGGTTCTAAGATCCCACAGGCTGTGTGAGTGGCCCAAACACAAAAGAAACAGAGAGAAAACACAGAAATCTTGATTCAGAAACTAGAATGTCTAGTTCTATATTGTAAACAAAAGTCCAGATTTTATACACCTATAGCGGGACTGTACAGTGGCAGGACTGTTCTTACTCAAATAGGAAATTCCCTAAGCTGGCTTTGCTGTGTTGGAATCTAACAGTTGCTTATATGTAACCCTTTCTCCCCATGAAGCTTCTGCCTTTTCTTGGCTCTACCAAGGTGTTTGGCTTCTCTTTACTACATTTGTCTTGACTTAAGGGGAAGCATCCTTATTCCAAGTGATGGATAGTGAATTCTTCTTTAGCCCTGGTATCTAGTGGTATACCTCTGGCCTCTTTCTGTTCCTGTTTCCTTGTCCCATTAGGCCCCAAGACAGCCATACACACTGTCTTTTTACAAGACAAAAGACTTATGTCTGACCCATGAGAACACCTATGCATATTTAGTTTACTCAAGGTCTGAGAGAACACTCTGTTCCTAGCACACATTGTTCTCTGTTCACAATCACTGGTGCAGTTAGCACTATCTTCCACTCTGTATTTCAGTGGTGGGGGATTGGACCTCCAGCCACAGTCCTCTTTATTTTTCACAGATGCAAATAAGATTCCAGCTTCTATGTCTCTCACTTAAGGAAACTATTTCAAAACTTGCTAAGTCTCTTTGTGAAACCTCTTTCAATAGGTTTGACATTAGATTAGCATCAGATCATATTAGCATAATCCTCCTCATTTCCCAAAGGGAAGATGGAGATTCACACACACATGGCATAGCAACCGTTTTCTTTCTTTCTTCCCTTCTGATTGCCTGGTATGTATGTCATCTATCTGATTTACCAACACATTGTGGAAGAAATTCTTTCTTGTTTCTATTCTTCTTTAAAGGAGAAGTTTTACCCCACACTCATTTTGAAATCCTATTCTAAGGCCCTACAGTCAAGGGAGTCCAGAAGAATCTCATTCCAACAGTTTCCATTTGTTTCTAGAAGAGGAGTTTGTAAAATACAAGAGGAATTATTCATCCTAGATAAACTACTACAGCTATGATCTTGTAATTGGGATATTAAAAGTATATATGAAGAATAATTTCCAATCTAAATGTTGATGAAGAGAGAAATATAAGCCAAAATAAATACAGAAAGAGGAATGTTCCAGATAGAGTGCAGAATACAGTTGTAGAAAGAGATTGTGAAGAGTTTCACATTACATCAATGAGAACTCAGGGCAGGAAATAAATCCACTCAACTATTTTAAGCAAAAAGAATTTTAAAACAAGAATTAGGTGCCTCTGAGATAACAGAAAGGGTTGAAGAAACAAATTCTAGATTGATATCTTGGAATTATTTCCAGAATATTCTCAAGTTGATGCATTACAGATGATGTCCTATTTGGACCCAACTCTGGATTTAGGTCAGGAATAAGAAGTCATTGCCTCTACAATTGTCAGGAAATTGGAGAATGGGTGTTGAAGTTCTTAACAGGAATATATAGATTATTTAAGTCTTATTAAGAATCCAGGAATACATAGAATAACTATTGGAAAAATCAGCACCCCAAGAAAACCCACCATATATATGAAGTTTCATACAAGACAAAAAGGGCTTCCCTAGTAACTCAGTCAGTGAAGAATCTGCCTCTAATGCAGGAGATCCAGGTTCAATTCCTTGGTCAGGAAGATCCTCTGGAGAAGGAAATGGTAACCTATTTCAGTATTCTTGCCTGGAGAATCCCATGGAGTGAGGGGGCTGGTGGACTACAGTCCATAGGGTCACAAGAACAGGACATGGCTTGGTGACTAAACCATCACCACAAGATGAAAACAACCAAAGCCTGCACCACTACGCTTCTACTTTTAAGGTCTCACAGGAG
Organism: Tragelaphus eurycerus; assembly: GCA_935064755.1. Classification (NCBI taxonomy): domain Eukaryota; kingdom Metazoa; phylum Chordata; class Mammalia; order Artiodactyla; family Bovidae; genus Tragelaphus; species Tragelaphus eurycerus. The sequence goes on along the minus strand of CAKXYN010000004.1, from coordinate 36,071,767 downwards.
CATATCTAATTGGAGGTATGCATCTAATATCTAGAAACCAATTACAAGGTGTTCTGAGAAATGTAATTTTACAGAGATTAAAGAAATTGCAGGGCAAATTTAGGGATCTATTGAAGAGAAACATTTTGTTTTGGTCTTGTTTTGCTTTGTGTTGTGGGCTAAGTGGTGTCTCCCTAAAATTGATGTTCCCAATGCCCAGTAATTCAGAATGTATGCATATTGGAGACAAAGTCTTTAAAGGAGTGATTAGGCTAAAAAAAAAAAAAAAAAAAAGCCCTTAGGGAGGGACCTTACGTCAATGACACTGGTGTCCCTATAAGAAGAAGAAGAGATAGCAGGGACATGTATGTACAGAGGGTTGATCATATGAAGATGAAGCAAGAGGGCAGCCATTTGAAAGGCAAGGAGAGAGACCTCAGAGGAAACCAAACCTGCTGGCATCTTGGACTTTAGTTTACAGAACTATGAAAAACATGACTGTATGCAATTTAAGCTACAGAATCTATAGCATTTTGTTATAGCACCCCTAGCAAAGTAATACTGTATGTTGAGTTGTTTAGATTGGGTGTTTCACTGTATAAGACACTCACCAAAAGTTTAAATATTCTTGAAACAAATAGGCTTTCAGGTTGAGGCAACTATACCAGTGAAAATAGCTATACTTGGCAAATCTATGTACAAGTAATTCTTCATGGCTATGTCCAACATATATTCTGCAGTGAGTGTAAATCAATTCAGTGATTTCATTATGATGCATATTTCACTTTCTTTTAAAAATTTTCTTTGATGTGTAAGAATGAGAAGTAGAGATATTATGTAAGAGAGGTATTTGCAATATATTTAGCCATGTATTCGATTGTGTACCTAAACTTGACTTCCAGGCTTATTATATATAGTTCTATATTAAAACATAGCAGGCACGACCGGGAGAGGGTGGGATGATTGGGGAGAATAGCATTGAAATATGTATAATATTATATCTGAAATGTATTAATTGTTCAAACTAATCACTGTCATGTTACAATTTGTTCATATTAGATGTTTGTAATGTTTCTAATAATCAATAAAAGAGATTCTTGATTAAAAAAAAAAAAAAAAAAAAAAAAAAACATAGCAGGCACAACCAGTAGGTATTGCTATATGGGAGAGAATCGTTACGAGAATGGAGTATTCCTTGTAAGTAACTTCCTTATCTGAGTATCGTTTGCTTGAATGCGCTGAATTTCACTTCCTTTCATCAGAGTCATAGGCTAGTTAATTATTTATAATTTTCCCCTTAAAAATTGTGATTAAGTCATTTTATCTAACTCTATTCATAAAGTGGCCAATATGCAGTTAATTCTCTTTAGTGATGGATAAATCCATTTTGTTTTCCTTTGAGTCCTATCTGTGGCTGAAATTAAAAAGAACCAGAACAGCACTTAGAGTATGTGAAACATAGATTTAAATATTCCATTTGTATGACAATGTGAATTCAAATACTATTATTTTGGTATAAATAATATGTTTTATAATCATAAGACTTGATTGTGAATGGTTTAGTTGTGTTTCTCTAACCCAAAAATGTTATTGAGTTCCCTAAGAAACAAGCCCTGGGGCAATTATCTGAGTGATGAGAATACAGGTTTGAGCCTACATGTAGGTTCAAGAATGGAATGTCAGTACAGATAGGAAAAACACAATTTTACAGTCAATAGAACATGGTAGGCATTCACCACATAAAAATGAATACATAATTATATAGCTAAATGGTTCAAGCCAAGTATAAGATGAAGAATTTCATTCAAGAAAACAGAGAATAAGTATTTCTTGGGGCAGCTATTAGTAGTATCCAGTTTGACATTAGAACTGTATTCACAGGATACTCAAGAACTCAAATAAGTTGTTCTTGCAACAAAAATGAATTATACAGTTAGAATCCAATGCTTCGAAACTATGCTATAAAGCAAACATACAGCAATTGGGGAACTAATTGGAAAAGTACCAGGGCAGGATCAGCTATAAGACCAACTTAATGGACACATTGAAAAGGCCTTGCTTAGGTTGAGAATTGATTTCAACAATTAAAGTTATGAGTACACATTTAATGGAATAGAAATGTTTCTACAAATTTTGAATTAATTCTAGGGTTACTTGACATGGGCTATTTTCATTAACTCTAAGCAAGAATTATGACGAAAAAGGAGTTTGTAGCATTTTTCCTCTACAAGATGGACATATAGCATTCATTCCTTGAATAACTCATTTGATTTAGAAAAATCCTCAATAGGCTTCCATCTGGATTTTGATTATTTTTTACTCCAAGACACAAGAGAAACTTTTTCTTTAAAACACTAAATGTAGATATATTTTAAAATTCTTGTATATGTTCAGGTCTTTCAATATTTTGCTTTAACCTTTAGCTACAAAGGATATGAATGAGAATTTAATCCATACAATGGTATGAATTGGTAAAAGTTGTCCTACGTTTTCTCCCTTTACTTTAGAAAGTAATGTAGTTTACAAATTTTCTAGTGCAGAAGGAAACATTAGAGTGAATCAAATACATTTTATTTGTATTTCATAATGTCCCTCCAATTTTAGTGACTGATAGCTTAAAACAGGATATATGTGACTAACCTGGGTAGAAAAGTCCCTACACAGCTTCTGGGTTTGCTTTCATCAGTGGCATCTACTTTCCAATCACTTTCTGAACACCATGAGTGAGTAGTGTGGCTATCACTACCATTTATTATTGCATAAAATTTTTCATAGGAATTTTCCTTTGATCCTTCAATAACAGCTAAGGATTCTTTTAAGGCACTTACATGCCTTTATCACAGTAACTCTCATAAAAAAAAAAAAAAAAAGGCGCCAGCTCTTTTCCCTCATCTTCTTAGATTGTATTGGTTAAATCCACTGCATGCTCAGTTGCTTCAGTCATTTCTGATTCTTTACCACCCTATGGTCTGTATAGTCCATCAGTCTCCTCTGTTCATGGAACCTCCAGGCAAGAATACTGGAGTGGATTGCCATGCCCTCCTACAGGGAATTTTCCTGTCGCAGGGATCTAACCTGCGTGTCTTGTCTGCTACATTGCAAGCAGGTTTTTACTGCTAGCACCACCTGAGAAGCCCAAAATAAATTCACTGGTATATGCCAATTTCTGAGTGTAGAGTTATACAAGTTGTTTCAGATAATTTCCAAAAGACTTCAATATTTTGGAAATATTGAATGGGTGAATTTAACTGGAATGGGTGAATTTAACTCAGAGGACCATTATATCTACTACTGTGGGCAGGAATCCCTCAGAAGAAATGGAGTGGACATCATGGTCAACAAAAGAGTCCGAAATGCAGTACTTGGATGCAATCTCAAAAATGACAGAATGATCTCTGTTCGTTTCCAAGGCAAACCATTCAATGTCACAGTAATCCAAATCTATGCCCCAACCAGTAATGCTGAAGAAGCTGAAGTTGAAAGGTTCTATGAAGACCTACAAGACCTTTTAGAACTAACACCCAAAAAAGATGTCCTTTTCATTATAGGGGACTGGAATGCAAAAGTAGGAAGTCAAGAAACACCTGGAGTAACAGGCAAATTTGGCCTTGGAATATGGAATGAAGCAGGGCAAGGACTAACAGAGTTTTGCCAAGAAAATGCACTGGTCATAGCAAATACCCTCTTCCAACAACACAAGAGAAGACTTTATACATGGACATCACCAGATGGTCAACACCGAAATCAGATCGATTATATTCTTTGCAGCCAAAGATGGAGAAGCTCTATACAATCAGCAAAAACAAGACCAGGAGCTGACTGTGGCTCAGACCATGAACTCCTTATTGCCAAATTCAGACTGAAATTGAAGAAAGTAGGGAAAACCACTAGACCATTCAGGTATGACCTAAATCAAATCCCTTATGATTATACAGTGGAAGTGAGAAATAGATTTAAGGGCCTAGATCTGATAGATAGAGTGCCTGATGAACTATGGAATGAGGTTCGTGACATTGTACAGGAGACAGGGATCAAGACCATCCCCATGGAAAAGAAATGCAAAAAAGCAAAATGGCTGTCTGGGGAGGCCTTGCAAATAGCTGCAAAAAGAAGAGAAGCGAAAAGCAAAGGAGAAAAGGAAAGATATAAACATCTGAATGCAGAGTTCCAAAGAATAGCAAGAAGAGATAAGAAAGTCTTCTTCAGCGATCAATGCAAAGAAATAGAGGAAAACAACAGAATGGGAAAGACTAGGCATCTCTTCAAGAAAATCAGAGATACCAAAGGAACATTTCATGCAAGAGGGCTCGATAAAGGACAGAAATGGTGTGGACCTAACGGAAGCAGAAGATATTAAGAAGAGGTGGCAAGAATACACAGAAGAACTGTATAAAAAAGAGCTTCACGACCCAGATAATCATGATGGTGTGATCACTGACCTAGAGCCAGACATCCTGGAATGTGAAGTCAAGTGGGCCTTAGAAAGCATCACTACGAACAAAGCTAGTGGAGGTGATGGAATTCCAGTGGAGCTATTCCAAATCCTGAAAGATGATGCTGTGAAAGTGCTGCACTCAATATGCCAGCAAATTTGGAAAACTCAGCAGTGGCCACAGGATTGGAAAAGGTCAGTTTTCATCCCGATCCCAAAGAAAGGCAATGCCAAAGAGTGCTCAAACTACTGCACAATTGCACTCATCTCACATGCTAGTAAAGTAATGCTCAAAATTCTGGAAGCCAGGCTTCAGCAATATGTGAACCGTGAACTTCCTGATGTTCAAGCTGGATTTAGAAAAGGCAGAGGAACCAGAGATCAAATTGCCAACATCCGCTGGATCATGGAAAAAGCAAGAGAGTTCCAGAAAAACATCTATTTCTGCTTTATTGACTATGCCAAAGCCTTTGACTGTGTAGATCATAATAAACTGTGGAAAATTCTGAAAAAGATGGGAATACCAGACCACCTGATCTGCCTCTTGAGAAATCTGTATGCAGGTCAGGAAGCAACAGTTAGAACTGGTCATGGAACAACAGACTGGTTCCAAATAGGAAAAGGAGTACGTCAAGGCTGTATATTGTCACCATGTTTAGTTAACTTATATGCAGAGTACATCATGAGAAATGCTGGACTGGAGGAAACACAAGCTGGAATCAAGATTGCCGGGAGAAATATCAATAACCTCAGATATGCAGATGACACTACCCTTATGGCAGAAAGTGAAGAGGAACTCAAAAGCCTCTTGATGAAAGTGAAAGTCGAGAGTGAAAGGATTGGCTTAAAGCTCAACATTCAGAAAACGAAGATCATGGCATCTGGTCCCATCACTACATGGGAAATAGATGGAGAATCAGTGGAAACAGTGTCAGACTTTATTTTTCTGGGCTCCAAAATCACTACAGATGGTGACTGCAGCCTTGAAATTAAAAGACGCTTACTCCTTGGAAGGAAGGTTATGACCAACCTAGATAGCATATTCAAAAGCAGAGACATCACTTTGCCAACAAAGTTTCACCTAGTCAAGGCTATGGTCTTTCCTGTGGTCATGTATGGATGTGAGAGCTGTACTGTGAAGAAAGCTGAGCACCGAAGAATTGATGCTTTTGAACTGTGGTGTTGGAGAAGACTCTTGAGAGTCCCTTGGACTGCAAGGAGATCCAACCAGTCCATTCTGAAGGAGATCAGCCCTGAGATTTCTTTGGAAGGAATGATGCTCAAGCTGAAACTCCAGTATTTTGGCCACCTCATGCAAAGAGTTGACTCATTGGAGAAGACTCTGATGCTGGGAGGGATTGAGGGCAGGAGGAGAAGGGGATGACAGAGGATGAGATGGCTGGATGGCATCACTGACTCGATGAATGTGAGTCTGAGTGACCTCCGAGATCTGGTGATGGACAGGGAGGCCTGGCGTGCTGCGGTTCATGGGGTTGCAAAGAGTCGGACACGACTGAGTGACTGATCTGATCTGATCTGATCCAAATTACAGGAGTTTTTGTAGAAGAGGATGTTAACTAATGTAGCTTACTTGTATCTTTGAAACTCCTAGCTGTACCTATGGAATTCTTATGTCTCTTTCCTTTAAGAGTAGACAACTAATATAAGTTGAATTCAGTAAATGCTTTATAAATATTAGTGAAACAAAAAAAATAATACTAATTATAGATAAGTCTAGTCTTATTATTGAAAATAAATTCACTGTATGCCATTACTTAATAAATTTAAGTCCATTGACATATTTGTCTAAAATATTGAAATACAAACAAGTTGAGAAATATATGAGAGAGTGTTTTGAGTCAACTATTTATCTAGTGTCAAGAGATTTACCTAACTTGATCTTTTTCCACATGCAGATATTAGTTCACATTGTGACTTCTGTGTAAAGTATATTTCTAAACACTCTCATGGCTTTCCAATATTTTCTTATCTATTTTTTGCTTATTTGTTTTATTGCTATTTGTGTATGGTTGGAGAAGAAAATAGCAACCCACTCCAGTGTTCTTGCCTGGAGAATCCCAGGGACAGGAGAGCCTGGTGGGCTGCCATCTCTGGGGTTGCACAGAGTTGGACATGACTGAAGCGACTTAGCAGCAGCAGCAGCATGTATGGTTACTTTTATCAGAGTGAAATACTCATAATATTGAAGATCAGTTCTGCTGAGTAAGTCAAGACTTAAACAATGCCTATAACATATAGCTACTTAATATCTGTTAATGAGTTAATTCACAAAATATTTTAAATAGAAACAGGTATTATTACTGTTATGTTATCTCATTGATTATTATACAATAATAAAATTACATTTTATTATATCATTATTGACATGTAAAATAATGATAGTAATAATAATATTGAATGCCTACTTATGTAAGTTTTAACACAGACTTGGTTAAAGATGGATATTACATATATATAATAGTCCTTTAAGTATTAGCTTATAGATTTTAGAATAAGGAAATGAATTTTCAGAGTATAATTAACTAGCACAAAGACACATGGATATCCATGATTTATACTTTACTGACTTTGCTACCTTCATACAATATAAACAACTCAGATTTAATCCCTGGGTCAGGAAGATTCCCTAAAGAAGGAAATGGCAATCTACTCCAGTATTTTTGGCTGGAAAATCCCATGGACTGAGAAGCCTGGTGGGCTACAGGCCATGAGGTTGCAAAGAGTCAGACACAACTGAGCGACTTCACTTTCACATTCACTTTACAATATAAACAAACCCATGTGGAATCTTTTCATTTTCTTTATGTATGCTAGGTCATTGAAGAAAGTCTTAATTAGTTTCTTGGCCATGTAATCCTGTTGCCTAATTCCATCCCTTAACTCCATTCTGGCTGAAGTTATTTGAATATAGAGGACTCTTTTAATTCTTCATTTCAGTCAAACAGAAGAGTTATACATAGAAATTAATGTTAAGGGTTTCATATTGACTTTTGTAATGACTTCAGAAGTGTAATTTTTCCTAACATTTGACCTAGTCATGGATGGGAATCCAAGTAGTGAGTATTTGGATAGAGTCTATTGATGTTGTTGTTGTTGTTCAGTCATTCAGTCGTGTTTGACTTTTTAGGACTCCATAGACTGCAGCATGCCAGGCTTCCCTGTCCTTCACCATCTCCCAGAGCTTGGTCAAACTCATGTCCATTGACTCAGTGATGCCATCCAACAATCTCATCCACTGTCATCTCCTTTTCCTGCCTTCAATCTTTACCAGCATCAAGGTCCTTCCCATTAAGTCAGCTCTTTGCATATTGGAGCTTCAGCATCAGTCCTTTCAATGAATATTCAAGATTGACTTCCTTTAGGATTGACTGATTTGATTTCCTTGTTGTCCAAGCGACACTCAAGAGTCTTATTTTGCACCACAAATTGAAAGCATCAATTATTCGGTGCTCAGCCCTCTTTATGGTCTAGCTCTCACATCTACATGTGACTACTGGGAAAACCATAGCTTTGACTATATATACCTTTATAGGTAAAATAGTGTCTCTGCTTTTTAATCTGCTAAGTTTGTTATAGTTTTTCTTCCAAGGAGTAAGCATCTTTTAATTATATGGCTGCAGTCACTATCTGCAGTGATTTTGGAGTCCAAGAAAACAAAGTCTCTCACTGTTCTCCTTGTTTCCCCATCTGTTTGTCATGAAGTGATGGGACCAAATACCATGATCTTAGTTTTTTGAATGTTTAGTCTACTGATACCAGGCAAATTAAATACAAATGGGGATTTTAGATGTATGAAAGTCAGGAGACCAAATAGAAGTAAAGCTTGGACAGAATGTGAAAAAAAAGAATAGAATGTGAAAAAAAAAAAAAAAAAAAAAACCAACAACAATTTTGTGCTGGATTGGATTGCCTAGTTACCATAGGATAAAACTGGCCTCAAATTCTGCATCAGAATCAGCTGCATAGACCCCATTCAGTGAACCCTCACTGGGAGTGTCAGAGAGGTTTGGGAATAAGAGTCATTTAAGAGCTCACCAAAATCATTCTTGTGTACATAAATAACAAATTTGGACATAATTTTTAAAAGGGCTTTATATTTTTTAAGAATGAAAAACTTTTGTTACTCTTCATTGATAATTTTGGCTTCAAATGGAAATCATTCCAGCTTATCATAATTAAACATCTTCTCCATTCAGTTGTGGAGAGGGCAATGGCACCCCACTCCAGAACTCTTGCCTGGAAAATCCCATGGACAGATTAGCCTAGTAGGCTGAAGTCCATGGGGTCACTAGGAGTTGGACATGACTGAGCTACTTCACTTTCACTTTCGTGCATTGGAGAAGGAAATGGCAACCCACTCCAGTGTTCTTGCCTGGAGAATCCCAGGGACAGGAGAGCCTGGTGGGCTGTCGTCTATGGGGTCACACAGAGTCAGGCATGTCTGAAGCGACTTAGCAGCAGCAGCAGCCGCCAGTACTCTTGCCTGGAAAATTCCATGGACGGAGGAGCCTCATGGGCTGCCATCTATGGGGTCACACAGAGTTGGGCACGACTAAAGGAACTTAGTTGCAGCAGCAGCAGCAGCCATTCAGTTGAACGGAATGTATTAACTCCAAAAGTTAAACAGGGTGGTGTTATCTCTGATCCTAATGCATTAGGTGAGTCCATGCACAGATAGACAGCATTTTCTTGGTTTTGTTTACAATATCCTTCTTTTACATAGGTTTTATTAAAAAAAAATTGTCTATCATCTATCTACCTATCTCAGTATCATCTAAGGGCTTAAAATGTGGACAGATCAACCTGAATTTTAATCTTAGTTTTAGAAAATATTGTGTAGTTGCTAAGTCGTATCTGACTCTTTTATAACCCCATGGACTATAGCCTGCTAGGCTCCTCTGTCCATGGGATTTTCCAGAAGAGAAGACAAGAATACTAGAGTGGGCTGCCATTTCCTTGTCCAGGGGATCTTCCCAACCCAGGGATCAAACCAGCAACTTCTGCTTGACAGGTGGATTTTTTTTTTTTTTTTTACCACTGAGCCACCTGGGGTCAAATGACTTAATTTTTCTTAACCTCACTTTTTAAAATGAATTTTTATAAATGCTACTTTAGAAAAAAATTAAGGGGTTGAAATAAGATGATGCATGTAAAAAGCAGCCCTGCGACTAGAAGTATTTTATACTCAATAAATGGTATCCATTATAGAAACTATAAATTAAAGATGGAAATTTATAGAAGTTATGTATTTAAACGGTAATAATAATTCTTAACTTTTTACTGAACATTTACTATATGCCTGGTTTTAATCTAAAATTGCTTTACACATCGTAATTTATCTTCACAATAACCCTAAAATGTAGATACTTCTGTTACTTCCATGATTCAAATGAGTAAACCTAAGCACAGAAGTGTGATAAGACCTCACATCTACTAAGTGGTGAAGACAGGTAAAAATGGAGGCTGATTAGCTCCAGAGCTTATAGACCAGTGTAAGAGAAAGCAAATTCTTACACTGTACATTGAATTTGGTAGTGAAATTTGTAAATTGGGAGAAAGTGAACTTGTTGGCAGGAAATGGAAAGCCACTTCAATATTCTCGCCTAGAAAATTCCATAGACAGAGGAGCCTGGTAGCCTACAGTCCAGAAGGTTGAAAAGAGCAACACAATTGAGCAACTGAGCATGCATATACACCTTGAATTTGGTAGTGAAACTTGCAAAAAGGGAGAAAGTAAGCTTATAAACTCAAATACTTGAGAAAATTTAAGTGCAGGGATGACTTTGGTCTTGTTAGAAAGAAAATGGAGATGAAGCGATAAAATATTTATGACATCACAACATTATAAGTGCTATCCATCATGGGTACACATGGATGGTATATGTAGGGGAAAAAAAATCACACCATAGATTAATTTATACCCAGACCTCTCCTGGTTATGAGGATTACAATTTTGTTTTTTAATGTGTAGATGTAGAAGCTACATAACAATGGAATTTTTATTAAATAACTTTTATATTATACTATCTGTTTGTACTTATTCCCACATCCCAGGTTATACGAATATCTTCCAAAGAATAAAAATAGACATGTGAAGAACTTTAATGCAATACATTTCAAGATAGCTAACTTCACCAAATATTCTTTCTTAAATTTGATCTGCCCAAGTATAGTCATTCCATTGGCTGAATGTTCTTCACTTACTCTTATAAAATTATTCTTCTACCACCGTTCCTAATATTACTGTGATTTATTTTTTCTCAGTGAAAAATCACATTGGGGTACCAAAGTAATGGAGGATTATAAATGTTGGTATTGTTCTTATAAAAATGAATGAGCCTAATGACCAGGTAACAGATCCTTTAGTAACTCAAATGTTTACAGTTCTTTGCTTTAATGAAATTGAAGGAGAATCTAATCAATTTATCAGCTCACGTGTCATACAATGATTCCTAATGATAAATCACTATGTGATTTTCACCTGTAACTCAAAAAAGAATTCAAAATCTGTATTATTTGGCAAAAACCAAATATTTTTATTTTATATTTACTTCATTTTTTTTCTAAGATCCCTTTCTCACAAAATGTGATAGATCCAACAATTGAAATTTTATTCTGAATAAAATTAAATTTTATCTGGATAAAACCCAGATAGTTTGGGTTTGAATTCTAGATTTACCAATTACCAGATGTGTGGTTTTGTGTAAAATTTGTGTATAACACTTTACCCCTCTATGCCATACTTTTCGGAGAAGGCAATGGCAACCCACTCTGATACACTTGCCTGGAAAATCCCATGCATGGAGGAGCCTGGTAGGCTGCAGTCCATGGGGTCGAGAAGAGTCGGACACGACTGAGTGATTTCACTTTCACTGTTCACTTTCATGCATTGGAGAAGGAAATGGCAACCCACTCCAGTGTTCTTGCCTGGAGAATCCCAGGGACAGGGGAGCCTGGTGGGCTGCCGTCTATGGGGTCACACAGAGTTGGACACGACTGAAGTCCTTTAGCAGCAGCAGCCTTACTTTTCTGTGAAAAAGAGATAATAATAGTACTCATCTTGTGGATGTGTTTGGAAAAAGAAGTAAGTTTACATATCTAAAATATGCAGATTACTTTTTGGAACACACTAAGACCTAAATGCTAAATGTATGGATCCATCCTAAATGTATGGATGTGAGAGTTGGACTGTGAAGAAAGCTGAGGACCAAAGAATTGATGCTTTTGAACTGTGATGTTGGAGAAGACTCTTGAGAGTCCCTTGAACTGCAAGGAGATCCAACCAGTCCATTCTAAAAGAGATCAGTCCTGGGTGTTCTTTGGAAGGACTGATGCTAAAGCTGAAACTCCAACACTTTGGCCACCTCATGTGAAGAGTTGACTCATTGGAAAAGACTCTGATGCTGGGAGGGATTGGGGGCAGGAGGAGAAGGGGATGACAGAGGATGAGATGGCTGGATGGCATCACTGACTCGATGGACGTGAGTCTGATTGAACTCTGGGAGTTGATGATGGACAGGGAGGCCTGGTGTGCTGCAATTCATGGGGTCACAAAGATTCAGACACAACTGAGTGACTGGACTGAACTAAACTGCAGACCTAAATGCAACTTTCCAGGTAGCTCAGCTAGTAAAGAATCTGCCTGCAATGCAAGAGACCCTAGTTTGATTTCTGGGTAGGGAAGTTCCACTGGAAACAGGATAGGCTACCCACTCCAGTATTCTTGGGCTTCCCTGCTGACTCAGTCTGTAAAAAATCTGCCTGCAATATGGGAGGCCTGGGTTTGATCCCTGGTTTGGGAAGATACCCTGGAGGAGAGCATGGCAACCCATTCCAATATTTTTGTCTGGAGGATCCCCACAGAGGAACCTGGCCGGCTACAGTCTATAAGGTCACAAAGAGATGGAAACGGCTGAGTGACTAAGCACAACACAGCAGACCAAGACCTAAATAAGGGTTAGCTACTTTTATTATCATTGTAATTATCACTATAATTATTTGTATATGTCAAGTTTATATAGCTCTTTGCTTTGCAGAATAGCCTGAGAAAGATTTTGCTGGTATTTGCATTAATTTCATTCCCATGGGGAATTAGGTCACCTACACAATAACCTTCTTAAGGCATGGTCCTTTACAAATTTCAGTTATGTAACTTAGATTTCTAAGTGGGAAAACAATTGTACATAATAGCTATTAAACCAATAATAAAAGCCAATGAATACTTAGATAATTTTAATGTAATTTTCTTCAAAATCCTATTCTTTATTTACTTGAACTTTGGTCTAGGTGAAAAGAAGTGTTCCATCAATAAATTATTTTGAGGGCTGAATTTAACAAGGCAAAAAGAAGATTCTTTAGGAAAGAAATGTTGGATACATCCATACTCTTCAATGTATGTATTTAACCAATTAAACATACACTGAAGAATATGAATGTATCCAAAGTCTTAGAAATGGAATAACAAAAGGAGTATAATTGAGAAAGAATCTATTAAGTGCTTGCATGTCATAACTTAAAGATACGGCATGCCTCAAGGAAGATGCAAGACCCTGAGTGCTGCAAGACATGGCACAGCCAAATAAATAAAACCATTTTTTTAATCTAAGAAAAAGAAAGAATTTGAAATCAATAAATAATTAGCTATTCACCAGGTCAGTCATGGATGTTGGCAGTTGATGAGTTACATTATAGAAGAAAACAAAGGATATTTTTGTATTGGTGGTTCACTTAGCCACTCTAATCCAACAGAGTTCACATGTATATGATCATGAAGTCTCTGAAGGCATCAGGAATTGATTACAGAGAGTATCTTGAGCTTACCAAGGTACTTAGAAGGTTCTTATTAGTTGTTTCCCTCCTCTTTCCTTCATGATCCATGAATGACATATCTAATAAATCATCTTGAATAACTGTAATTACATTACACAACAGGTTTCAAACAAATTTAATCTTCAATAAAAATAAATACATACAGTTTGGCCTTCATTTTGGACTCAGTGATTCTAAAGGATAATGTCTGAAAATGTCATCCTTCAAATTCCATTTCTTGTTCCTTAAGACTAAACAGACTGTACTGTATGTGTCAAACTGTTTTCAGTGTTCAAAGAGCGTGTCACATACATACACACACACCCCACATGTGTACATGCATGCCCTTTATTCCTTGAATATACTCTTGTCATTACATACAATTTTAATTAAAAATAAATTCCTTTCCCTCAAGCTGGTCAGTTGCTTCAGTTCAGTTCAGTCGCTCAGTTGTGTCTGACTCTTTGCAACTCCTATGACAGGGTAGCACGCCAGGCCTCCCTGTCCATCACCAACTCCCGGAGTTCACTCAAACTCACATCCATCGAGTCAGTGATGCCATCCAGCCATCTCATCCTCTGTCGTCCCCTTATCCTCCTGCCCTCAATCCCTCCCAGCATCAGTTTTTTCCAATGAGTCAACTCTTTGCATGAGGTAGCTAAAGTACTGGAGTTTCAGCTTCAGCATCATTCCTTCCAAAGAACACCCAGGACTGATCTCCTTTAGAGTGGACTGGCTGGGACCAAGGGACTCTCAAGAGTCTTCTCCAACACCACAGTTCAAAAGCATCAATTCTTCGATGCTCAGCTTTCTTCACAGTCCAACTCTCACATTCATACATGACCACTGGAAAAACCATAGCCTTGACTAGATGGACCTTTTTGGACAAAGTAATGTCTCTGCTTTTGAATATGCCATCTAGGTTGGTCATAACTTTCCTTCCAAGGAGTAAGCATCTTTTAATTTCATGGTTAGTTGCTTAGAAATTGAATCAATTTCTAGTGATTATTCACTCGGCTCATTGTTAATTTTATTTAACTATATGGTAAGGATATTTTGGGCTTCCCTGGAAGCTCAGACGGTAAAGAATCCACCTGCAATGCAGGAAACCTGGGTTTGATCCCTGGGTTGAGACAATTCCCTGGAGGAGGGAACAGCAACCCACTCCAATATTCTTATCTGGAATCTCCCCATGGACAGTGGAGGCTGGTGTGCTACAGTCCATGAGGTCCTAAAGAGTTGGACACGATTAAGCAACTAAGCTCACAGTACAAGGACGTGAATATTTGGATCCCTTTTAAAATGGCATTCTGTCTCACTGAAGAACATTAGAAGCCATAAAACGTTTTGTTTCCTCTGAATCTACAAAAAAAGATTTTTGCTTGGATTAATATCAATTTCACTGAAATATTTAGTGACAACTGATGAGCTTTTTCAATAGTTAGAGCCATGAAAGCACAATTTAATGAAATGCTGAACAATTTCTACATGATTACTACGGGTTTGTAATGGACCATACTGGATCAATCTGCACTTGGACATTAGCAGTAATTTATCTATAGAATTCACATACACTGTTAACTGTAAAAGAAACTTGAGTGAAGTTCATAACACTTTCACAGAAAGTAATATCCAAAGAAAATATGATCAAATACTAGAGTTGGTATTTTGTTTGTGGAGCCTGAAATAGAAATATTTAAACAAAACTTTTAACAGAGCCAGGAGCTCACCATTCTTTTCTATTTCTTCTCTTGGTCCAGAACCCACACTTCTTTTATCTATTTATTTTTTAATTTCATTTTTATTTAACTGTACAGTATTGTATTGGTTTTGCCATGTATTCAAATGAGTCTGCCACAGGTATACATGTGTTCCCCATCCTGAACCCTCTTCCCTCCTCCCTCCCCACACCATCCGTCTGGGTCATCCCAGTGCACCAGCCCCAGGCATCTGGTATCAGGCACCGAACCTGGACTGGCGACTCGTTTCATATATGATATACTTATTTCAATGTCATTCTCCCAAATCATCCCACCCTCTCCCTCTCCCAGAGTCCAAAAGACTGTTCTTTTAATATACAATCTGGCCCTAGGCTATTATGAGCCTTCTGTTCAAAACCACACAACTCTGGAACCAAAACAAATAGTTTTTCTTCTTATGTAGTGAAGCACCTGGAGCATTTGCTAAAATACATATTCTTAGGAATTATGAGCAGATAATACATTTCATTTGACGTCAGATGCAACTCAGAAATCATCAGTTGTGTGTGTGTGTCCGGCTGTGCTGTGTGGCAGCATGCAAGATCTCAGCTCCCAGACCAGAGATCGAACTCTTGTCCCCTGCAGTGGAAGCATGGAGTCTTAACAATTGGACCACAAGGGAAGTCTCCAGAAAGCATTTTAAAATTGTTCCATCATGAGATGCTGAAATAGATGGTCCATGGAGCATTTTTGATAAAATATTCTTCCAGACTAAATAGTATGATTACGACACTCATACTACTTAGAGATACTTAATAAAGAGCATGATGTATAAAACTTTATCAGTATTTGTTGATCTAATGAATGAATTAATCCACATCTTATATTTAAAAATGCTATGGTTCCCAAGTTAATTACAGAATATAAGTTCTAATACTTTTATAAAAACAGTTAAGTTGGTCTTGGAAAAACTATAAACAATTCTCTTTATAGTATTCTCTTTAAACACAAACATCACTTGTGACTCTTAATGTAGAATAAAAGTGGACTTGCTTATAACTTCAGAAAGCCTAGCAATGTGTACACAGCCTTCAAGTGATGGGGGGCAGGTAAGAAAAATTCTGTCATAACAATCTCAAGAATAAAACAAAATCAATAGAGAAGTTAGGAAGCTTATATTTATACAAACTGAAATGTTTTGTCAACATTTTTGCAGCCAGAGATTTTAAAATGTCAAATAGCCATTCAAATATATGATAAAATGATCTAGACTACAAATTTTAATATTTTCTATCCTCCAAGGGTATCATTTTCCAGATTAATTATTTTTCTCCCACCAATGGCCTAAAAGATTTTAGCAATGAATTCTTAACTACAAAAAATGATTTTGTCTCTGAGAGATTAAATTGTCATAGCAAGAAAGTAAGTAAGATACTGGGGCAAAAAGATGCTCTGCTCTCCAAGTTCATCCATCTGGAATGCACTTCACATCCCAGTGACTGGATGAAATTGGATTTCTTTGACCACATGTATAAAACCAAAGCTTGAGAGAGAGATGCCCTGCCTGTATCATATGACCTACTCAATAAAGAGGTCATTAAAGACTTAAAGGAAAGCTGTACATACTGCCTTCAACACAGTGAGCTTTAACCTCATAAGGTAAATACATTGAGGTTACAACTTCATTACAGTAATTACATAAATAGTACTAATTTGTTGGAAAAGAGGAGTTATGGAGTCAAATTAATACATTCAGTATTACTTCAAAAATATACCAATAATACACTTTTTTTGTTTTTTGAACAGATGATGGAGGTAAAACACTAAAAACATTTGTCCCAATCTTTCAGATTTATAAATGAAATGTGAGATATTTTACCTGAAAAAATCTTAAATTTTTTAATCCAAATCAACAATTATTGTAACAAACAACTTCATTTATTTTACTCAATTTCTCAGGTGTCTATAGCTCTTGTACTTATTTTGTAGCCTACTTCCATCCACTCTATAATAGAGGTTAGTGTTAAAAAATATATATTATTAATTATCACAGTTTGCAAAAATAAATGATCAGCGTAGCTGTCACATTCTTTGCATTTTTGCCAGACCTTGACCAGATAAATAATTTGCAAATATGTATATAAAAACTTATTAAAACCAAACCACTTAATATAGGCTACTTATACAATTAAAACTTAAAATATAGCTCAAATAGCAACAAACATTCTAATTCTCTAGCATTAGTCAGCATGTTAGACTTCCCTGATAGCTCAGTTGGTAGAGTCCACCTGAAAGGCAGGAAACCTGGGCTTAATTCCTGGATCAAGAAGATCCACTAAGGAAAGGATAGGCTACTCACTTCAATATTTTTGGGCTTCCCTTGTGGCTCAGCTGGTAAATATTCCCCCTGCAGTGCTGGAGACCTGGGTTCAATTCCTGGGTTGGGAAGATCCCCTGGAGAAAAGAAAGGCAAACCACTTCAGTATTCTGGCCTGGAGAATTCCATGAACTGTATAATCCATGGGGGTCTCAAAGAGTCGGATATGACGGAGCTACTTTCACTTTCAGTCAGTGTGTTATGCCCCTAAAAGTGCTATGCTATGCTATGCTATGCTATGCTAAGTCACTTCAGTCGTGTCCGACTGTGTGTGACCCCATAGACGGCAGCCCACCAGGCTTCCCCGTCCCTGGGATTCTCTAGGCAAGAACACTGGAGTGGGTTGCCATTTCCTTCTCCAATGTATGAAAGTGAAAAGTGAAAGTGAAGTTGCTCAGTCATGTCCGACTCTTAGCGACCCCATGGACTGCAGCCTACCAGGCTCCTCCATCCATGGGATTTTTCAGGCAAGAGTACTGGAGTGGGGTGCCATTGCTTTCTCCACTAAAGTGCTAACTAAAGTATAAAAACTCTTAGGAAAATGACTTTTTATTTATCTCATTAGGGACTGATTTCTTACAATATAGTGTATACTTTTTATTTGGGGTGGATGAGTTCATTTTCTTATTCTCTTTTAAAATCATGTGTTTTAATACTTCAGCTATGTTTGTACCACTTCCCAATTACTAATTTAAAAAAATTATATTTTGGAATATACCTGGAAAAACATGAACTAACTATATTGTTTGTGTTAAAAAAACTTTCATAATAAATCAATTCCTATTTAAAGAAGTCCTCAACTTTCTAAATATTGCATTATTCCTCCCTTTGCATGTCACAACTGAGCATGTATACAACATTTAGAAAGTTGAGGATTTCTTTAAATAGGAACTGATTTACTGTGAAAGATTTCTAATTAAAATTAATAAGAAGAATCAGCAGCAGAGATATTCCTAACATTGTGCATCTGCTTCCAAACTACAGTACAAATCACAAACTAGAAATATTTTACACTATCCTTTTTATGTTACTACATTTCATCTTTTTAGTTATAATTCCAGCAGGAACTATAGCCTGTGCTGAGTATGGTCTTTGAATTCACCCAGGCTCTGCTGGATTCACTCTTAGTAACCTGTGAGAAACTAGCACTTCATATAAATAAAAGAAATTAAATTTTCACTTAAACTCCCTTGTGTGCACAGAAGCCACTTTCCCCCCACCCCCATTAAGCAAAAATTTGTGAGTTGACAGGTATGTCACCCAGAACCTCAGATTCTGCAAAGACTGAGCTCACAAATTAAGATTTTAAAAACTGTCATCTGAATATCAGAATGTCTGATTTAATCAATGTTTGGCCATATCATTTAATGTAAATATCCTGGAGTGTCTATTCTGCTGTTGAAAACAACAAAATTACAAATTACAAAAAAATTAAATCTGAGCTACAGAATATATATATGAGTTGTCATTAATTTTTTAAAAAAAGGAAATTTTGGATAAGTGAAAAATAAATTAAAAAATATTAAAAATAGCATTTTAGTTGTTGATTTTACATTATCTCTAAAATTAAGTTTATAGTTTATTAATATCCAAAGAATTGATGCTTTTGAACTGTGGTGTTGGAAAGGTCTCTTGAGAGTCCCTTGGACAGCAAGGAGATTTAACCAGTCCATCCTAAAGGAAATCAAACCTGAATATTCATTGGAAGGACTGATGTTGAAGCTGAAGCTCTAATACTTTGGCCACCTGATGTAAAGAGCTAACTCATTGGAAAAGCCCTTGATGCTGGGAAAGATTGAAGGAGGGAGATGAAGGGGATGACAGAGGATTAGATGGTTGGATGGATCACCAACTCAATGGATATGAGTTTGAGTTAATTCTGGGAATTGGTGATGGAAAGGGAGGCCTGGCATGCTGCAGTCCATGACGTCTCAAAGAGTAAGACATGACTGAGCAACTGAACTGAACTATTATAGAGATGGTGTATGGATGCTAAGTCGCTTCAGTCATGTGTGACTCTGTGACCCTATGGATTGTAGCCCACTGAACTCCTCTGTCCATGGAATTCTCCAGGCAAGAATACTAGAGTGGGTTTCTATGCCCTCCTCCAAGAGATTTTCCTGCCCCAGGGCAGTACCTGTATTAAGTCCCCTGCTTTAGCAGATGGGTTCTTTACCATTAGCACCACCTGGGATGCCCCTGTAGAGATGGCAGGATATTGAAAATTTGAAAAGCCTATGCAGAAAACTCCCTCTGATAGCTGCTCATTAGAATTATCTGGGAAACTTCTAGAGCCATTCTACTGCTTCTAACAGACATTTTATTCTGTAGCTTCTGGTAGACATTCTATTGATATCTGACCTTCATCTTCAGAAATTCTGATTTGATTGGCCTTTAGGGAACTGAGTATTCATGGATTTAAACAACTCCCAGGTTAAAGGGTAGAAAGTTTTAGTTATACAAGAAGAATAAATTCTGGAGATCTAATATGCAGCATGGTGCCTACAGTTAACAATACTGTATTATAAACTTAAAATCTACTAAGAGGGAAGGTCTTAAGTGTTCTCAAAACAGCTTAAAAGGAAATAAAGTGCTAACTGTGTGAGATGACAGGGATGTTAATGGTTTGAATGTGGTGATCATTTCACAATGTATGAAAATATCAAAACATTGAGTTGTATACCTTAAGTATATATAATTACGGTTTGTCAATTAAACCTCAATAAAGCATAAAAAGAAGTGAAAATCTACCAGGTGATTTTAATTTATAGTCAGTGTTGACAGCTGCATTTTGGCTTTAAGACCAACTAAAGCAAAGTATTCTAATAGTCATTCTTTGCAAACTGTATCACATTTCTACTTAAAAGAATTATCATGCTTTGTTTTCTGATTGGAAACTTTCATAAAATATATTCTGGTTGCTTCTTTAAATATTATTACTATTACATTGATTATAAAATTATTTCAGTCTACAAAGAAGAAAAAAAAAAACAACCTGTGAATTCCAAATATATCCAGGTATATATGCAGCAAAATACTTTTTTCAATTATTGTACGTTGTTATTAAGCTTCTAAATGTGTATGCCCTATATTAAGATTATCTTTATCAAAAATAAAACTATGAAACAGAGCTGAAGTTTGCAAATATAGTCAATAAACAATAGTCAATCAGAATTGTATTTATTATTAAGCACAATTGTAACAAGAATTTCCCCCTTGAACTCAGCAGTATAACTGTTTATACAGCCTACATTTACACTTACTAGATAACACAAAATTCCTATTTCACTCTGTACGCTAAATGTTACCAAAAAAATATAGTTTTAGATAACAATACTTGAAGCAAAGAGGCAAAATATATTTTTATAACTTTTTTTCCCCAATTATATGTTCAGTTCATTTACATTTTCATTCCTAATCGTCCTGGTATCCTGAATGTGAAGACTGAATGCCTGTCACTTGAATACATTTAGCTCAATATCTTATCGTGGTGCATTTTACATTGAAATATCGTGATAATTAAAGTTTCAATGGGTGATTTCTTAAATTTATTAACTACGTTATCATTTTATGTACACTTTAATTTACAACTGAAATTAGTGGCTTGTACCACTGTCATTAAGAAAAATAGAAAAAAATAGTAGCAATTATAAACAGTATGAGTTGATGTAAGCATTTTTGTTAGCCCTGGAGCAGTTCTGATAGTTTTATTGTCTTAATCAACTTAGTCAACTCTGTTTATTGCTCTTTGGAGGTGGCAGTTTTGAACACATGCTGGGGTGTTAGCTCACTGCTGCCAAATTAAAAATGATAATTCTCATGCGTGAAATAACTGTATGGACTAATGACCAAATATCTTTATAATGAGAGCCAGTGTTGCAGTAGGTGGCCAAACAATTATACACCATAGCAAAATATATCCCTAAAGTAAAGAAAAAGAAAAAGATACTCATGTTATAATCAAAGCAAAGACATTAGGAATATAGGAAAAAAATATTGATATATATGTACCTATTGATATCTATAGATCAATAATTATACACATTGAAAATTTAATATTTTATTATAAACATTAAAATTAAGACCACTACCCTAAATATTTAATTTCACAAGTGTTCATGAAATATGCATTTATTAGGCGTGGAATATATATATATACATATAAATATATATTTCATTTTCTCATGAAAAAATGAAAATATGATTAGAGATCTTGACCTTGTGGTATTGATAGTCATATTTCAGGAGATTTGCTTCTGGATAGTATACTATTGAGAGCTTACAGTGTCAGATCTGTGATCTCCTAAGAATATTTAACTTCGGGACCAGTGACTAGGCTTGATTGCCTCAAGAGCTTTTGTATATCAGAGTTTTATTAAAGTATAGAAAGGGACAGAGAAAGCTTCTGACATAGACATCAGAAGGGGGATGGTGAGTGCCCCCCTTGCTAGTGAAAGCAAGGGAGTTATATACTTTTAATTAGTTATTACAATAAATCAAAAGACTATCTCAAGGTTGTAAAGATCTTACTAGACTCACTCACATAATACACATTTTAAGATAATAGGATTAGCCAGAAGGTTTTCAGTAAGGAGAAACTGTCCTCACGCAGGATACATTGTTGTTGTAGAAGCCTTCAATTCAGTTGCTCAGTCATGTCCTCTTTGTGACCCCATGAATCATAGCATGCCAGGCCTCCCTGTCCATCATCAACTCCCAGAGTTCACTCAAACTCACGTCCATCAAGTCAGTGATGCCATCCAGCCATCTCATCCTCTGTCGTCCCCTTCTCCTCCTGCCCCCAATCCCTCCTAACATCAGAGTCTTTTTCAATGAGACAACTCTTCGCATGAGGTGGCCAAAGTACTGAAGTTTCAGCTTTAGCATCAGTCATTCCAAAGAGCACCCAGGACTGATCTCCTTTAAGATGGACTGGTTGGATTTCCTTGCAGTCCAAGGGACTCTCAAGAGTCTTCCCCAACACCAGAGTCCAAAAGCATCAATTCTTCAGCACTCAGCTTTCTTCACAGTCCAAAACTCACATCTATACATGACCACTGAAAAAACCATAGCCTTGACTAGATGGACCTTTGTTGGCAAAGTAATTCTCTGCTTTTGTATATGCAATCTAGATTTGTCATAACTTTCCTTCCAAGGAGTAAGCGTCTTTTAATTTCATGTCTGCAGTCAACATCTGCGTGAATTTGGAGCCCAGAAAAATAAAGTCTGCCACTGTTTCCACTGTTTCCCCATCTATTGCCCATGAAGTGATGGGATCAGATGCCATGATCTTAGTTTTCTGAATTAGCACAGAATTTAAACTCAGTTGTGTGGCCATCAGTTCTGGGCTTAAAAAAGAAAACATTTCATATGATTAAGGCTAAGGAATGTAAAGGGGGAAAAAAAAAAGATGGTTGTTCTTTCCTCCAACTTGAGAATTCCAGACCCCTATCTCCTCATCAAGAAGCCCAGAGTGCTCTCTCCTCAGGACCCTGAGACTTCTGATCAACTTGCCTAAGAATTGTCTCTTTCACTATTAGGTAGGAAAAATCTGAAAAGTAAGACTGATTATGGCAAATAAAATTCTTGAAAGAATGACTTGGGAAGTAGTCAAAGTGTAGACCATGAAATGTTTTATTCCAAGTTTGAAATTTATTTTGAAGGCAAATAATAATAATCAGTGCAAAGAAATAGAGAAAAACAATAGACTGGGAAAGACTAGAGATCATTTCAAGAGAATTAGAGATACCAAGGGAACATTTCATGCAAAGATGGGCTCAATACAAGACAGAAATGGTATGAACCTAACAGAAGCAGAAGATATTAAGAAGAGGTGGCAAGAATACACAGAAGAACTGTACAAAAAAGATCTTCATTACACAGAAAATCACGATGATGTGTGATCACTCAGATTCAACTAAAATATAGAAATTAAATATACATGATTTTGTGAAAAATCAGAGAAGGCATAAGAGTAAAAGAAAACTCTGGTGTAATCCCCCGAGTATTAGGTTGGACATAAAGACAAATGTTGCTCTCACTAAGTGATCAAGTATTACAAGAAGTACAAGAAGAAGCTGTTACTGAGGATAAGACATAAGTATAATTTATAATTTTGCTTTTCAAAGAGAAATCTAAGGACCAAAATCTATAATTTGTTAAAAATCCTAATTTAGGACTCCTCAGCATCTATTAAATCAAAATCTATATTTAACATGTTTCTTAGGTAATCCAAAATCACTTATATGATGTGTTGTTCAGTTGTCAAGTCATATTCAACTCTTTGCAATTCCATGGACTGCAGCACACCAGGCTTGGTTCTCCTTCACTATCTCCTGAAGTTTGCTCAAACTCTTGTCCAGCACGCCAGGCCTCCCTGTCCATCAGCAATTGCCAGAATCTACCCAAACCCATGTCCATCAAGTCAGTAATGCCATCCAACCATCTCATCCTCTGTCGTTTCCTTCTCCTCCTGCCCTCAATGTTTCCCAGCATCAGGGTCTTTTCCAATGAGTCAGTTCTTCACATCAGGTGGCCAAAGTATTGGAGTTTCAGCTTCAACATCAGCCCTTCCAATTAACACCCAGGACTGATCTTCTTTAGGATGGACTGTTTGGATCTCCTTGTAGTCCAAGGGACTCTCAAGAGTCTTCTCCAACACCACAGTTGAAAAGCGTCAATTCTTTGGTGCTCAGCTTTCTTTATAGTCCAACTCTCACATCCATTCATGACCACTCGAAAAACCATAGCTTTGACTATATGGTATAGAGCATGGTTAAATCTGAGCTGCTTATATAATACAGAGTAGATTAGTCACAAGGTAGGCATAGAAATCAGAAATAAAAACATGCATACCAGTAGACAACATATGATAGAAATACAAATATGAGAAACATCAGAAGAGATAGACATAGAACAAAAATCAAATTTTCCTGAAGAAAATGCACAGCAAAAAGAAATAGATTTGGCAAAGATCACCATTTGAAGATAAGTTAGAGGAAGGGACAATGAAGGAAGCTAAGAAGTAAGAGTCTAGAAGGAAATTGAGACTAGAATAATGTCATATCATTTGTTGCAAGGGGAAGGGAGAGAATCTTAATAAGATTAATCTTTTCACTGAGAGATAGTCTTAAAAAGGAACACTGAATTTGGCAACCAGAGAGGTTTTGGTTTATACTTCCAGCAAAATAACAAAGTCAGAAGACATATCCTGACAGACTGAGTGACTGGCAGATGAGTAGAAACTTCTTTTGTGTCTTTAAGGAGAGAAATAAGATTGTGGTTAGGGTGTAGTAGGCAATCTGTGAAAGAGCTCCCAGAGATTCCCACCTTTCTTTAAAGCCCTCCTCCTGAGTGTAAGCTGGCTTTACTGACTGGCTTTTAATGAATAGAATATGGCTGAAAGAATAGGATGTCAATTATGAGATCAAATTACAAAGAGACTGTGGCTTCTGTTTTAAAGACTCTCCCCTGCTCTCTTGCTTTTCACTTCATGGCCATTTTATAAACAGCTGGTGAAATGATTGCACTTGGAAGCAGAATCTAAGAGAGAGAGAGCTCTTGAGGTACTTGCAACCCCAGCCAATGGCTTAACTACAGACTCTTAAGATATCAGAGACAACTACTGAGCTAAACTTCACCCAGATTCCTGACCAACAGAAACACGGTCATCAAATGTTTGCTTGTTTAAAAGAATAAGAGAGATAAAGTATCAAATGTTTGTTTGTTTAAAAGAATAAAATATATAAGTAACATAGATTCTGGTATTAGAATTAGGATACTTCCTTAACCTCTATGTAGAAGTGGCATGGGAACCAGGCAGTGGATATTGAGAGAATGCTTTTGCATACTCAAAAGGAATAAAACACAACGTTCATAGAATTTAGGACATTGATGAGCCTGTGGATGAGTAAAGAAAATATTTCTGAAAACCGAAGAAAAGGCAATTATTGTTATACAGTGGGAGAAATCTAGTGAACACTCATCTGCACTCATGCAGAAAGCAGAGCATGTGCCTAATGATCTACATAAATGAGATTTCAAAGGTGCTGTTTGGTTTATTCTTATTATTTAAGGTAAACTGTGAAAGGAAAGAAATAAGTTGAGGGAAGACTAGTCAAAAAAAGAAGTGCAATCTCAATGTTTTTTAGGGAAAAGTGCTAAAATTGAAAAAAAGAAAAAAAAAAAAAAAAAAACCCCAGCAAAGATCAAATCCAGGGCACTACCAGGCACATTTGGTATTAAGGTGAAGCTAGAGGTGTGACTGTAAAATACTTTATTAGGATTTCAGAGAGATCAAAGGTGGTGCCTCAG
The DNA here is from genome assembly GCA_935064755.1 of Tragelaphus eurycerus. Lineage (NCBI taxonomy): Eukaryota > Metazoa > Chordata > Mammalia > Artiodactyla > Bovidae > Tragelaphus > Tragelaphus eurycerus. The sequence goes on along the minus strand of CAKXYN010000004.1, from coordinate 36,046,137 downwards.
AGTACTGTTCAGTCACATAAAAGGCGCTTTAAAGAGATGAAGGATGTGCTACAAAGATCCTCTCAATCAAACAATAGGGTCTTTATGAAGTCTAAGGGGGTTGCCCTTTGGGCTTCTCAACAGGAATCAAAGTAGAGATAGACTTCTATCTAAGAGATTTGTCTATTAGAGTGAACCCCAAGATTTATAAAAGATCCACACAGTGCTTTAAATCTTATTTATACACAGAAAAATCACCCGATTAAACTGAAAAAGAGGTATTTGGGACCCCCAACATGCCTATATTCAGAAAGTAGACTGAGAAAACTATACAGCTTCAAATGCATCTTTTTATGAGAAAGAAAAAAGAGGTCTGAGAACAGAGCCAACATCTCAGAAGCAGAGTAGGCTTGGAGGCCAGTCTTCACTCAATTCAGCCTGAAGGTAACCATTGCCATTCCACTACAACCTCACAAGATACTCTGAGCAAGAGGCACCTCGTCAAGTCCATTAACCCATATAAATCAAGGCAATAAAAGTGTGTTGTTTTAAGTGTTTAAGTTTTGGAGAGATAGATAAATTATTGGTATAGAAGGAGAGATGGACAGTTAGCAACACGTTTGTGTAGATACGAGCTTATAGGAGAAGCAAGAGTATTGTTGGTAAGATTGGTCTTGGTTAAGAGATGTGATATTTGTTCCCTGAGATGAAAAGAAATGTAGATTATTATTAAATTTGAGGTAGTTTGAAAATATGCTTTGTTGATTATATTTTCTTGAGAAAATAGGATGCAAAGCCTTTCTGCTTAAGCAATGAATTTGACATTGAGTGAAAGAAATTTGAAGGGAATTTGTGAATGATCAAACTAGAGTGAGAGAGAATTCTCAGGAAAGGCTGAAGGCAAAAAATAAATTAGGGCTGATATAGTTGTATTGCAGGATAGGTAAAATAGAGGTATAAGGATAAATGATTTAGAGCAAAAAGATGGTTTACTTGACCTGTAGTCTGAGTAGAAGATTAAAGAAGAGAGGGCAAGGTAATGCCAGCAAATATGGAAGTGGTGAATCACAGGACCTGCTGTTAAAAAAAACAATGCATAAAACTGATAGGGTTCATTAGACTATGAGAAAATGGTATGATCTAATATCTGATCTATTTGGATTCAGAGCATAAGAAAAAGAATATAATTGGGAAATTCAATTTGGAGTTTCAAGTTTTTAGATTTTTCTAGGCATGGTCTAGGCAGTATAGTGCAAGATTATGAAGAAAGGAAGCACAATGCATTAATGAAGTGTTACACAAGGCATAGATTTGGGGGAGTTAAGGCAGGTATGATTAGAGATTAGAGAGATGTGCCAAAATTCTATGGAGGGATGCCCAGTCCAAGTTTAAAAAAGATGTAGATTAATACATTGAATATATTAGTCTTTACTGTGAATTTACAGGGGAGAAGTATATTCCTAGGACAATGATTCTATATTTGTATAAAAAATAATGAAGTGAAAATATTCATGTTTCATATACTCTATGCATCTAAAGAAATAATAATAAAAATTTGGGTGAACCATGATAGTCATTTGTTATAAAATAAAAACAAAACATGTTTCCATGTATCTTTTCTTATACTGGTATATTTATTTTGAAATATAGTTTAAACTATTTTATCATTATAAAAGAAATAGAGATACAGAGTTGGAAAATTAAAAATTTCAAAATGAAGTACTTAAAATGATATCATCTATTATCTCATTCACAGATAAAATTCTCTTGATATTATGAAATATCATCTTTAAGTCTTTTATTCATTTACAAACCTACATATATATATATATATATATACATATATATACACATACACACACACAAATTGCTATTATAAGTGCAGTTTGACATCCTTCTTTAAATATGGATCATAGTTCTGAAAATTAAAATATTAAATTAATGATTTAATTTAATTATATCACTGATATTTTCCTACAACTTAGATACTTCTTTTAATAATTTCTAAATATTTCACCACACAGGTTTATCCTGATTTACTTAACTATGCTCCTATTTTATAAGAAATATACATATTTGAATATTTTTTAACTGAGGGTAATGTAATAAGTACCCTACATTATACACCTTTGCATGCTGTACTATCCTTTTAGTCTAGATAGTGGAAATGTGTTAGATTTTAGGATACAATTTTTTTTTTTTTTTTTTTTTTTTGGACTTTTCTGGTGGCTCAGACAGTAGAGAATTGGCCTGAAATGTGGGAGACCTAGGTTTGGTCCCTGAGAGGGGAAGATCCCTTGGAGTAGGAAATGACAACCCTCTCCAGTATTCTTGCCTGGAAAATCTCATGGTCAGTGGATCCTGGCAAGCTACAGTCCATGGATTTGCAAAGAGTTGGACACAATATATTAGGACTGCCAAATTGGTGTTATAAAAGCATTTTTAAAATAAAATTTGTACAGTCTTCAGCTTTATAATAGTAAAGCTTTTTTTTTTTTTTCAACTTGACAATGACCATTATTGAGTATTAAAGTATATCTAAGAAGCCCTGTTATCTGGTACCATAATGTTGAGTGGTTTTCAGTTATATAGATAAAAAAAATAGTTAAAGTGGGAATCACCGGTAAATAAATTGAGTTTAAATTATATTCATACTGGGGTTTGCCTTCTTCAAGGCAAGCTCTTGGAAAGGGAAGATAAGTGTGAACAAGAGGAACCCTACAAGCATATGCAGGAACTCACTGAATGGTTGGAGGCCATGTCAGTTCTCACTAACTTTAACCTTGATGATGTGGGTGTCCTTCAGGAGAAGCTGGCATCCTTCATCTTGGCACTAACCCCTCACTTGTCCCAGGAATCAGAGTCTGAAGGAGGATCAAAGAGCAGTTGGAGCAGCTATAAGATCAGCTGCAACCCCATACCAACAAGGTAAGTCATCAAATGACTGACACTCTGAGTCAGCTACAGAAGTACCTGATGACCCTGACTCGAACTTCTGAGCATAAAAAATCAATATGGCCCCTGCTTTACTTCTATTTTCTAAACTTAATGCCCAGATGTCTCATGGGACCTACCTTAACCAGAAAAGGAAAGGAAAGGAAACTCTGGGAAGCTGAGTACAGCCTGGCACCCCACTGACACCTTACAAAGCCACAACATATGAAGTTTTTCATAGATTATTACTATGTTCTTAACACCATTGCTTTCTGAAATAAAGCATATCTTCTTTGACTTCCAATTTTCATGTAAGGGAAGTAAGTACTTGCTGCTGCTGCTAAGTCATTTCAGTCCTGTCCAACTCTGTGAGACCCCATAGATGGCAGCCCACCAGGCTCACCCGTCCCTGGGATTCTCCAGGCAAGAACACTGGAGTGGGTTGCCATTTCCTTCTCCATTGCATGAAAATGAAAAGTAAAAGTGAAGTCATTCAGTCGTGTCTGACTCAGCGATCCCATGGACTGCAGCCCACTGGGCTCCTCCATCCATGGGATTTTCCAGGCAAGAGTACTGGAGTGGGGTGCCATTGCCTTCTCCAAGTACTTAAGAATCCTTAAAAAATTTTTGAATGCAGATTCTTGTTAGACTTTTACATATGCATATATATCCCCAAATTTAATTTATTTCTTGCTTCCTTTCAAAGTGGCAGCAATATTATTTTTAATTTAACATCATTAGGTTATATAAAAATGTTTAATTTCATTTTCACAGAAACAACAAAAGAGTTTCTTTTCATTCACATTTTATAAGCATGCCTAATTGTTAAATACATAAAGCAATTATAAGAAAATGTGCCACCAGTCTTAACAGATTTGGGATAATACAATAAAATCCTGTTAAGCACTCAACTGTTTTGGTGGGAGGAGAAGTTCATGACCATAATTGAGAGTAGCCAACTAATCACTAATTTCTAGGCTTCCTTGAGCAACCATGGTTAATATATTTTATGGGTGAAAAGGAGACACTCTGTGTGTTGTGCCTATGACACATAGAGCTCCGAATTTATACCAACTCCCACAACATATATACAGGCATTTTTTCTAAAAAATATACATGTTTCATACATATGTAACATGTGCATATATATATATATATAACACACATACATATGCATATAGAGAGACGTGAAAAATTCATAAAGAGATGGGAATACCAGACCATCTGACCTGCCTCTTGGGAAATCTGTATCCAGGTCAAGAAGCAACAGTTAGTACTGAACACAAAACAACAGACTGCTTCCAAATAGGAAAAGGAGAACGTCAAGACTGTATATTGTCACCCTACTTATCTTAATTATATGCAGAGTACATCATGAGAAACACTGAGCTGGAGGAAGCATAAGCTGGAATCAAGATTGCTAGGAGAAAAAAAAAAAAAAAAAAAGATTGCTAGGACAAATATCAATAACCTCAGATATGCAGATGACATCATCCTATGGCAGAAAGTGAAGAACTAAAGAGCCTCTTGATGAAAGTGAAAGAAGAGAGTGAAAAAGTTGCCTTAAAGCTCAACATTCAGACAACTAAGATCATGATATCTGGTCCCATCACTTCATGGAAAATAGATGGGGAAACAGTAGAAACAGTGGCTGACTTTATTTTTTTGGGCTCCAAAATCACTGCAGATGGTGATTGCAGTTATGAAATTAAGAGACACTTACTCCTTGAAAGGAAAGTTATGACCAACCTAGATAGAGTATTAAAAAGCAGAGACATTACTTTGCCAACAAAGGTCTGTCTAGTCAAGGCTATGGTTTTTCCAGTGGTCATCTATGAATGTGAGAGTTGGACTGTAAAGAAAGCTGAATACCAAAGAATTGATGTTTTTGAACTGTGGTGTTGGGGAAGACTCTTGAGAGTCCTTTGGACTGCAAGGAAGTCCAACCAGTCCATTCTAAAGGAGATCAGTCCTGAATATTCATTGGAAGGACTGATGTGGAAACTGAAACTTCAATACTTTGGCCATCTGACGCAAAGAGCTGACTCACTGGAAAAGACCCTGATACTGGGAAAGATTGAGTGTAAGAGGATAAGGGGACGACAGAGGATGAGACGGTTGGATAGCATCACTGGCTCAATGAATATGGGTTTGGGTGGACTCCGGGAGTTGATGATGGGCAGGGAGGCCTGGTGTCCTGTGGTTCATGGGGTCACAGAGTCGGACATGACTGAGCAACTGTATTTACTCAGCTGAGAGAGATACAGAAATAGATACATTCGTAGAAAATTTAAATAGCCCTGAGCTCTATAGTTATTTGTAGTTGTATGCTGCAGCTGGCTCATAATGGCTTACAAAAGTCAACTGTGTGTATCTTTTCCCATATCTGCATAAGTTACATGATGTTGGTGGCTTGTAATAAGGCATAGCAGAGTATATATACTATGAAATTGACAAACAGTATAAACAAGGCTTTGGAGTGGTCATTTCAGGGGAAAAGTTATCAAAGTTTTGCCAGCACACTATCTGTTATAGGTATATGTACACACACATACATACACACACACTGCATGCACATGCTTAACTATTTTTGAACTACTGCATACACATAAAACAATTCAATATTTTAAAATACCCCCGGGTAAACTATACTTAACTAATATATATTTTCATAAAAATTTGTATAGATTTTTCATGTTTTATATCTCTGAAGTTTATGTATGATCTATAATTTATTGTCTTTTATAATTGTAACTAGCCAGGTCTTCTTCACCCTTGGTGTTACAAATATAATGGTATGCCTTATGACTGGCAGTGTCATACCTTGTATATCTTCTATACAATGTGACACATATACAGCTAATCATTTTTTGTAGCTGAATTTTTACTTATTTTCCAATTTTTCACAATTACCAATGATGCTATAATGATATGTTCTTAGTATACATTTCTTTTACAGTCTCCAGCTAGGGACCAATGGATGAGGTACAGATGGCAGCAGCTTCCCTTGTCAACTTGAGCATAAGCACCTCAGGTCCCCAGGCCCCACAATGTAGAATTCCATTCCAGGCTGAGTAAGAAAGGAACTTAGAGCTAAGCAGCTCTGAGTGCAGCTGAGGCCCCAAGAATCAAGAAGGTTGATGTTGGTGTTGAGTCATTCTCTTAACAAGTGTCCAGCTCTTTGCGATGCCATGGACTGCAGCACACCAGGCTTCTCTATTCCTCACTATCTCCTGAAGCTTGCTCAAACTCATGTCCATTGATTTGGTGATACCATCCAATCATTTCATCCTCTGTAGTCCCCTTCTCCTCCTGCCTTGAATCTTTCCCAGAGTCAGGGTCTTTTCCAATGAGTTGGATCTTTGTATCAGGTGGCCAAAGTATTGGAGCTTCAGCTTCAGTATCAGTCCTTCTAACCAATATTCAGGACTGATGTCCTTTAGGATTGACTGCTTTGATCTCCTTCCAGCCAAAGGACTCTCAAGAGTCTTCTCCAGCACCACAATCAGAAGGTATCAATCCTTCAGGTTCAGCCTTTTTTATTGTTCAGCTCTCACATCCCTACATGACTACTGGAAAAACCATAGCTTTGACTATACACACCTTTGTTTGCAAAATAATGTCTCCACTTTTTAATACATTATATAGGTTTTTCATTGCTTTTCTTCCAAGGAGCAAGTGTCTTTTAATTTCATGGCTGCATAGTAATTTATTTCACTGTCCATAGTGATTTTGGAGCCCAAAAAAGTAAAGTCTGTCACTGTTTCCATTGTTTCCTCATCTATTTGCTTGAGCCCAAAGAAGGCTCCACCCATAGCCGTGCCTGGAGAGTACTTCACTTGCTCCTTCATCCAGGTCACTGTGAGGAAGATCCAGAGGGATGCACACAACCAACCGATCGTTTTCTCTCCACTTTTTCATGGACCGATAATTGCCTCCATCATGATGACCCACACACTCAACAGGGTAAAGCTGGGTGTGGACACCATCGTCAAGAACCTGAACAATATCTTTCTGTATCCTGAGGAGAAGTATAATAAGACTCAGGTACAGAACAAGATGTTTCAGGAGTGCATTAACTGCCTGAAAGGAACACATATGTTTTTGAGTTTCCAGGAGCTTCCAGGAGAAGATGCTTCCAATTTCCAACCAAGAGTGTCCCCAAAGAATTCTGTGGGCTGAGAGAGGTCACCCTGCTCCAGCCCCTTAGCATGGAGAGGCACCAGGAGCAGCTGCTGAGCACAGAACCCCGGGGCGGACACCTGACCCACAGCTTTGGATCTTCTCAGGCTTGCCTGTAGCTTCCCGTTTCCCCTTGCCAAGTCTTTTTCAACCTCACAGCAGAGAAGATCAAGCCAGAACAGAGCTCAGGTCTGAGGTCACACAGGGGCTGAGCATGGTATGGACCAAGGCCAGGCAGACAGAAGAGCTAGAGAAAGATGCCAAATACACCTCCTGAGACAGCTGTCTACACCGGAGGGCCTCCAAAGTCGCCCCCAATAGGGAGCTCAAGGTACTGGAGATCATCATGGAGGCCTTGCAGAGCTGATGGCTACATTTGAGCTGCAGCTGTCCAGAGGGCAGAAGTTATTGGAGAACAAGAGCCTGGACATAAAAGAGTGTAGCTCATGTCCTTAGTCTTCTTGGTTTCTCATTGGGTGGCCTTGCTAGAGGACATGAAGGCCTGGGGAATGAGAAGAACTGTATCCTCCAAACTTGAACTCTTATTGGTCATGGAGAAACTCTCATGAAATAAAAGCAGAGTCAGCTTCACACACACGCGCACACACACAAATTATGTACATTAAGTTTGAAACCATAACTGAAGAGAAGTAGAATTAGTAGTAGTTCAAGAACATTTTCATTTCAAATATTGTTAGAAAATGCCAGTTTTATAGTCTAAAGAAAAATTATCAAACAATGTTGCAACAGTGGGTATACGTTATATTTAACTTCTACACAAAACTTCATCTTACTGAATATTTCTTAACATAGTAAGCATTGAAAAAAAAAGATTGTTGAATAAGACAGAATTGAATTTATTACAGTGATGGAAAATATGTAAGCTGAATAGATAAGAATATATATCATATACAAAAAGAAAATATAATAATGTCATACAATTTAGAGTGAAACAGTGGCTAACAAATTGATTGGCTCTTAAGGAGGAGCCAATGAAGCAAAGATCACAGGACGAATATTTTTTTATCTGACCTCACTAACATTTTGATAGATCCATGTTAAAGCAGTGATAAGAGGACCACTGTGGCTGAGACATAGTCAAAAAATGGGAGAAAAATATAGTGTCACGTGAGATCATACAGGCAAGTATGAAAAAAATCAGGATAACAAGTCTGAATTTTATTCTAAGGATAAGAAAGTCATTGGAAATGTTGTATTCAGTTCAGTTCAGTCGTTCAGTCTTGTCTGACTCTTTGTGATCCCAGAAGCAACCACAGCACTCCAGGCCTCCATGTACATCACCAATTGCCGGAGTCTACACAAACCCACATCCATCGAGTCAGTGATGCCATCCAACCATATTATCCTCTGTTGTCCCCTTCTCCTCCTGCCCTCAATCTTTCCAAGCACCTGGGTCTTTACAGATGAGTCAGCTCTCATCAGGTGGCCAAACTCTTGGAGTTTCAGCTTCAACATCAGTCCTTCCAATGAACACCCAGGACTGATCTCCTTTAGGATGGACTGGTTGGATCTCCTTGCAGTCCAAGAGACTCTCAGGAGTCTTCTCCAACACAACAATTAAGAAGCATCAATTCTTCAGCGCTCAGCTTTCTTTATAGTCGAACTCTCACATCCATACATGACTACTGGAAAAACCATAGCCTTGACTAGATGGATCTTTGTTGGCAAAGTAATGTCTCTGCTTTTTAATATGCTGTTTAGGTTGGTCATAACTTTCCTTCCAAAGAGTAAGTATCTTTTAATTTCATGGCTGCAATCACCATCTGCAGTGATTCTGAAGCCCCCAAAATAGTCAGCCACTGTTTCTGCTGTTTCTCCATCTATTTCCCATGAAGTGATGGGACCGGATGCCATGATCTTAGTTTTTTGAATGTTAGGCTTTAAGCCAACTTCCATTCTCCTCTTTCACTTTCATGAAGAGGCTCTTTAGTTCTTCTTCACTTTCTGCCATAAGGGTGGTGTCATCTGCGTATCTGAGGTTATTGATGTTCCTGCCAGCAATCTTAATTCCAGCTTGTGCTTCCTCCAGCCCAGCGTTTCTCATGATGTACTCTGCACATAAGTTAACCAAGCAGAGTGACAATATACAGCCTTGACATATTCCTTTCCCTATTTGGAATGCGTCAGTTGTTCCATGTCCAGTTCTAACTGTTGCTTCTTGACCTGCATATAGGTTTCTTAAGAGGCAGGTCAGGTGGCATGGTATTCCCATATCTTTCAGAATTTTCCACAGTTTATTGTGATCCACAGAGTCAAAGGTTGTGGCATAGTCAATAAAGCAGAAGTAGATGTTTTTCTGGAACTCCCTTGCTTTTTTTGATGATCTAGTGGATGTTGGCATTTTGATCTCTGGTTCCTCTGCCTTTTCTAAAACCAGCTTGAACATCTGGAAGTTTACAGTTCACATATTGCTGAAGCCTATCTCAGAATTTTGAGCATTACTTTACTAGCGTGTGAGATGAGTGCAATTGTGCAGTAATTTGAGCATTCTTTCACATTGCCTTTCTTTGGAATTGGAATGAAAACTGACCTTTTCAGTCCTGTGGCCACTGCTGAGTTTTCCAAATTTGTTCACATATTGAGTGCAGCACTTTCACAGCATCATCTTTCAGGATTTGAAATAGCTCAACTGGAATTCCATCACCTCTGCTAGCTTTGTTTATAGTGATGCTTCCTGAGGCCCACTTGAATTCACATTCCAGGATGTATGGCTCTAGGTGAGTGATCATACCATCATGATAGTTGGGTCCTGAAGATCTTTTTTGTACAGTTCTTCTGTGTGTTCTTGGCACCTCTTCTTAATATCTTCTGATTCTGTTAGGTCCATACCATTTCTGTCCTTTATCATGCCAATGTTTGCATGAAATTTTCCCTTGGTATCTCTAATTTTCTTGGAGAGATCTTTAGTATTTCCCATTCTATTGTTTTCCTCTATTTCTTTGCACTGATTACTGAGGAAGACTTTCTAATTTCTCCTTGCTCTTCTTTGGACTTCTGCGTTCAAATGGGTATATCTTTCTTTTTCTCCTTTGCTTTTCACTTGTCTTCTTTTCACAGCTATTTGTAAGTTCTCCTCAGACAGCCATTTAGCTTTTTTGTATTTCTTTTTCTTGGGGATGGTGTGATTCCTGTTTCCTGTACAATGTCACAAACCTCCATCCATAGTTCATCAGGCACTCTTTCTATCAGATCCAGTCCCTTAAATCTATTTCTCACTTCCACCGTATAGACATAAGGGATTTTATTTAGGACATACCTGAATGGTCTAGTGGTTTTCCCCACTTTCTTCAATATGATTTATAAATTAATTACGTCGCTGAGAAAGAAAGATATAGGAAATAAAAAAAAAAAAAAAAAAAAGTTGTTTTTCAGGGGCTTTTACAAAATAAAAAAAATAAAGATAAAAAAAAAAAAATTTTAATTATTTTGGGGGGAAAAATATATGTTGTTTACTCTCTCTTCTTACATTCCCCCCCCTTCTGTTTTTTTTTTATCTTGGTGAGGGGAAAAAAAAAGCTCTCTTCTGTGTCCTCCTGTGCAGCACCAATCTCCTCTTGAGGATCCACTCTCATGATCTAATATAAAAAAAAATATATCTCAAAGAGCTCACCAATAGTAAAATTGAAGGGAAAAAAAAAACAAAAAAAAAAGAAAAGGGTGAAAAAAAAAAAAAAAAATGAAGTTAAAGAGAATGAAAAAAAATGGAAAGAGTTTGGGTGAGAACAGATGGTGGCTCAGACCAAGGTCATATGAAAGGCAAAGAAAGGGAATAGTTTCTCTCTGAAACTGGATTTATTCTGATGGTAGCTTTAAGAGTCACTAATGGTAGAGTTAAAAAGAGACTGTAGTGTGAGGAAATTAGATTATTCAAGCATAGTTCTGAGAGAGTTAAAACCTAGGCAGGTTGATAAGAAGTCTTTTTCCTAAGAAGGAGAAAGTTTCAAGGGCAAAAAAAAAAAAAAGAAAGAAAAAATTAATAAGAAGAAGGAAAAAAAATTTTTTTTTTTTTTTTTTTTTTATTAAATAAAAAAAAAAAAAAAAAAAAAAAAAAATAAAAACAAACACAAAAACGGAGGGGGTGTGAAGAGGAGGGGCTTAAGAAAAAAAAAAAAGGGGGGACTTCGGTTAAAGGGGGGGGAGGAATAGGGGGGGAAAAACTTTCTCCTCCACAAATTCATCAATGGGACATCTGGGCGCCGAGTAAATACCACCAACAGCTTCGGAGTGCTGGCGGAGGACGTCGGACACCCAGAAAAGCAACTCACTGCCTTCTAAAGGAGGTAGGAAAGAATATAGAAGCCAGAGAGAGACAAAGAGGGAGGGGCGGACCTCTGTCCGGGGAAGGGAGTCTCAAAAAGAGAAGTTTCCAAACACCAGGAAACACTCTCCCTGCGGAATCTGCGCCGAACCTGGGAAACACGGAGACTATCATAACAGGGAGGAGAACAGTTGAGCAATTAGAACCCACAGACTGCGGGCCCTGCGGTAACTTCCGCAGCGGAAAAGCACCGCTGCAAACGCCCGCATCTGCCATTGGGGAGCCGGGGCTGGGCAGGGAGACGCCTTGGCCGTTCCCACGCGGGACGCTCCGCTGCCGGCGCTCCCCAGAGGGGACGCTCCCCCGCGGGACTCTCCCCCACTGGACGCTCCCCCGCCGGCCACTCCCGCGCAGGCGTGCCCCCGCCCGCTGTGCCGGCGGCTCCCACGAGGGCCACCCCATCCCCTCCCCCACCCGCCCGCCCCGCCATTCCCGTCGCCGACCCCTCCCCCTCTGCGGGCCTCAGCGCAGACTTCGTTTGCCTGATTGTCTGGAGTGCTGCCTAACTGGAGTAGTTTGGGCCGGCAATCCAGATTGTGCAGCGCCGACCACACGAGTGGCGGGCCTTGGCCCAGAACACCGCCGAACCGTGCACAGAACAAAGAACTATACAGAACAACCACAGAGAAAGGGGCCTATAGATCTTGAGAAATTTAAGCCGGAACAAGGAACTAGCTGAAAATGAACTGAACCCACAACAATAATAGAGAAACTCTTATATATATTGTTACTATTTTTCCCATCATTATTTCCTTTTTTTTTTTTTTTTTCTTTTTTTAATATATATATATTTTTTAAATTTTTATTATTTTTTAATTGGAAAAAGGAAAACAAAAATTTTTTTTTCCCTTTTAATTTTTTTTTGTTGTTGTTTGTTTTGTTTCTTTTATTTTTTTATTATTATTATTTTTTTTATCCTCTAGTACTTCTTTAATCTCCACGTTTAGATATAACTTTTGCGACCCTGTTTTTTTTTTTTTTTTTTTTTTTCCTTTTTGTCCTTTGCTTTTTTCCTTTCCTTTTTCTTTTCTTTAATGATTACTGACTAGATCTGTCTCTCTCCTTCACACTCCCTCCTTTTATCCTCCTGACCACCTCTGTCTCCTTCCTCCCTTTTTCCTTCTATGTATAATTCCGTGAACATCTCTGAGCAGTCCAGTTGTGGAATGCATTATAGAAGAAGAAGTTTTTGAGACTACTGTAAAAATAAGACCAATAACTGGAACCAGGAGGCTTAAGTCCATACCCTGATCCCACGAAACACTAATTGACAGGAGCTCATTAAAAGCCTCCATACCTACTCTGAAACCAAGCATCACACAAAGACCAGCAAGTTCCACAACAAGACATACCAAGCAAATTCTCCAGAAAAACAAGAACACAGCCTGAGCTCCAATACACAGGCTACACAAAGCGACCCCAAAAGCATAGACATCTCATAACTCACTACTAGACACTCCACTGCACCCCAGAGAAAAGAAATCCAGCTCCACGCACCGGAACACCGATACAAGCTTCCATAAACAAGAAACCTCGACAAGCCACCGGTACAAACCCACATATAGTGCAGAAACGCCACAATAAAGAGAACTCCACAGACTACCAGAATACAGTAAAGACGCCCCAAACTTAGCAATTTAAACAAGATGAAAAGACAGAAGAATTCCCAGCAGGTAAAGGAACAGGATAAAAGCCCACCAAACCAAACAAAAGAGGAAGAAATAGCGAACCTACCTGATAAAGAATTCCAAATAATGATCGTGAAATTAATCCAAAATCTGGAAAGCAAAATGGAATCATGGATAAATAGTCTGGAAAAAAGCATTGAGAAGATGCAAGAAAGATTTAACAAGGACCTAGAAGAAATAAAAAAGAATCAACATATAATGAATAATGCAATAAATGAGATCCAAAACACTCTGGAGGCAACAAATAGTAGAATAACAGAGGCAGAAGATAGAATTAGCGAATTAGAAGATAGAATGGCAGAATTAAAGGAATCAGAGGAGAAAAAAGAAAAACGAATTAAAAGAAATGAGGACAATCTCAGAGACCTCCAGGACAATATTAAACGTTACAATATTAGAATCATAGGAGTCCCAGAAGAAGAAGACAAAAAGAAAGACCATGAGAAGATACTAGAGGAGATAATAGTTGAAAACTTCCCTAAAATGGGGAAGGAAATAATCACTCAAGTCCAAGAAACCCAGAGAGTCCCAAATAGGATAAACCCAAGACGAAACACCCCAAGACACATATTAATCAAATTAACAAAGATCAAACACAAAGAACAAATATTAAAAGCAGCAAGGGAAAAACAACAAATAACACACAAGGGAATTCCCATAAGGATAACAGCTGATCTTTCAATAGAAACTCTCCAAGCCAGGAGGGAATGGCAAGACATACTTAAAGTGATGAAAGAAAAGAACCTACAGCCCAGATTATTGTACCCAGCAAGGATCTCATTCAAATATGAAGGAGAAATCAAAACCTTTACAGACAAGCAAAAGCTGAGAGAATTCAGCACCACCAAACCAGCTCTCCAACAAATACTAAAGGACATTCTCTAGACAGGAAACACAAAAAGGATATATAAATTCAAACCCAAAACAACAAAGTAAATGGCAACGGGATCATATTTATCATTAATTACCTTAAATGTAAATGGGTTGAATGCCCCAACCAAAAGACAGAGACTGGATACAAAAACAAGACCCCTCCATATGAATGAAACTAGAACACTTTCTAACACCATACACAAAAATAAACTCAAAATGGATTAAAGAGCTAAATGTAAGACCAGAAACCATAAAACTCCTAGAGGAAAACATAGGCAAAACACTCTCTGACTTACATCACAGCAGGATCCTCTATGACCCACCTCCCAGAATATTGGAAATAAAATCAAAAATGAACAAATGGGACCTAATCAAACTTAAAAAGCTTTTGCACAACAAAGGAAACTATAAGCAAGGTGAAAAGACAGCCTTCAGAATGGGAGAAAATAATAGCAAATGAAGCAACTGACAAACAACTAATCTCAAAAATATACAAGCAACTTCTACAGCTCAATTCCAGAAAAATAAATGACCCAATCAAAAAATGGGCCAAAGAACTCAATAGACATTTCTCCAAAGAAGACATACAGATGGCTAACAAACACATGAAAAGATGCTCAATATCACTCATTATCAGAGAAATGCAAATCAAAACCACTATGAGATACCATTTCACGCCAATCAGTATGGCTGCTATCCAAAAAACAAAAAAAAAAAAAAGGAGGGGGAGGGGGGGGGAGAAGGGACCCTCTTGCACTGTTGGTGGGAATGAAAAATAGTAAAGCCACTTTGGAAAAAAATATGGAAATTCCTTAAAAAACTGCAAAAAAAACCGCCTTATGATCCAGCAATCCCACTGCTGGGTATATACACTGAGAAAACCAGAATTGAAAGAGACACCTGTACCCCAGTGTTCATAGCAGCACTGTTTGCAATAGCCAGAACGTGGAAGCAACCTAGATGTCCATCCACAGATGAATGGATAAGCAAGCTGTGGTACATATACACAATGGAATATTACTCAGCCATTAAAAAGAATACATTTGAATCAGTTCTAAGGAGGTGGATGGAACTGGAGCCTATTATACAGAGTGAAGTAAGCCAGAAACAAAAACACAAATACAGTATACTAACGCATATATATGGAATTTAGAAAGATGGTAAAAAATAACCCTATTTACGAGACAACAAAAGAGACACTGATGTATAGACCAGACTTTTGGACTCTGGGACCAGGAGAGGGTGAGATGATTGGGGAGAATAGCATTGAAATATGTATAATATTATATCTGAAATGTATTAATTGTTCAAACTAAACACTATCATGTTACAATTTGTTCATACTAGATGTTTGTAATGTTTCTGATAATCAATAAAAGAGATTCTTGATTAAAAAAAAATAAAAATAAAAATAAAAATGAAAAAAAAAAAAAAAAAAAAGAAAGCATCACTATGAAAAAAGCTAGTTTAGGTGATGGAAGTCCAGTTGAGCTATTTCAAATCCTAAAAGATGATGCTGTGAAAGTTCTGCATTCAATATGCCAGCAAATTTGGAAAACTCAGCAGTGTCCACAGGACTGTCAAATGTGAGTTTTCATCCCAATCCCAAAGAAGGGAAATTACAAAGAATGATTAAACCGCTGCACAATTGCACTTACCTCACACACTAGTAAAGTAATGCTCAAAATTCTCCAAGCCAGGCTTCAACAGTATGTGAACCATAAACTTCCAGATGGTCAAGCTGGTTTTAGAAAAGACAGAGAGACTGTCCTAAGATGGTTTAGAACAGGATGGAGAGATCACTTTCTCCCCAACAAATTCATCAAAAAATCATTTGAACTCTGAACAAATTCCACACAACTTCTGAACACTGGTGGAGGACTCCAGGCACCCAGAAAGTCAGCTCTTTGTCTTCAAAATGAGATAGAACAAAATATAAAAGATAAAAAGAGAGACAAAAGAGTTAGAGATGAAACACGAGGAAACCCACTTACTTGCGGGTCTGTGGGGAGTTTTGGAATCTCAGAGGGCAACATAACTTCGAGGAAGAAAAAAACAAAACAAAACAAAACACAAATTACATACCTAACTGCAACTCCCAGTGGAGAAGTAGCCCGGACACTCGGGTCCAGGAAGCAGGGGTTGAACAGGGAGCCGTGGGCTGCGTGCTTAGGGTAAGGATCAGGCCTGAATGCCCTGAGAACAATCTGAGGGAGCTAAGGTGAGATAGCAACCCAAACTCTCAATAGCCAGAGAGAGAAGTAAAAAACAAAGAGAGAGAGAGAAAAAAAACTTACTGAAGAAAAGCTCTAAGGCACAACCTGGTCCTCTCACAGAACAAAGGACTCTGCAAATATCAGAGGAGAGCTAGCTGTCTACGGACCGGCCCCTCCCCACTCCAGAGGCAGAGGGGCAGGTGGGCAACAGCCAGAGCCAGAAGGCGAGGAGCAGTCTCAGGCCCAGAGACAGCATCCTCCACCAAACTGTAAACAGACTCCCAGGTGCTAACCCAAGTCTTCCTCGGATCCTGGACAGTTGACATTCGCCATGAGGGCCACAGTCAGAGATCAGCTCTCCAGAGGAGACACACAGAACACCTGAGATGGCTCTCCCAATGCACATGCAGGAAACCCAAGAGCTGGGATAGGGGAGTTGTTGAGATGCACTGCCCAGCTGGGAGAGTGCACTCGCCAAGCACCTGGTTGCCTGAGCTGCTCCAAGCTGGGAAGGGCACAAAACGCAGGCCCAACTGAGTCTATGCCTTTGTGGAGTACCTGAGAAACTGAACCGGAACCTGAGTGTCTTAGACTTGGGAATTGCACACAATCCAGGGACTGCTTAGACAGTTCCCCTGCAGAGCAACCTGGAGCCTGAGCAGTGTAGACCAGGAAAGCACACATGCCATGATGGGGGCAAACCAGTGTGGCTCAGACGCTGCGAGCACTCTCCACACAGGCCACTGATATTTGTTTGCAGTGCTTCTCCCTCCCCACAGCACAACTGAACAAGTAAGCAAAATAAGAGACCACTTTCACTCCCTTGTGTCAGGGCAGAAAGTAGACACTGAAGAGACTTGCAAACAGAGGAAGCCAAAATAAACAAAGAAGAGGGAACTGCTCTGGAAGTGACAGGTGCAACAGAGTAAAATCCTATAGTTAGTACTGACTACATTGATTGGGCCTATAGACCTTTAGAAGAAGTATAACCTGGAATAAGGAACTGTCTGAAACTGAACTGATCCCACACTGCCCTCAACAGCTCCAGAGACATTTCTAGATATATTTTACACTTATCATTTTGTGATTTTTAATTTTTTTTATTTTTAAGTTCCTTATTACTCATTTAATTTTTATTTTTATAACCTACTATTACCTTGCAAAAAAAGACCATATTTTTAAAGAAAATTTTATATATACATTTTTTATAATTTTGAGATTTTTTTTTTTTTTAATATTGTATTTTTGAGAGTCTAACATATATTTTAGATTTTTATCCTTGCTTTATGGTTTTTGCTATCAATTTTGTACCTTTAAGGATCCAATCTTAATACCCATTTTTATGTAGGAGTGTGATTACTGCCTTGATTACTCTCTCCCTCTTTTGACTCTCTTTTTCTCCACCAGATCACCTCTATCTCCTCCCTCCCCCTTCTCTTCTCTATCCCTCTGAATCTTTTTGGGTGTTTTGGGCTGTGGAGAACACTTAGGGAACTGATTACTGGCTAGATTGTTCTCTCTCCTTTTGACTCCCCCTCTTCTCCTCCTGGTCACCTCTATCTACCTCCTCCCTCTTCTCTTCTCCATGTAACTCTGTGAAACTCTCTGGATGTCCCTCACTGTGGAGAATCTTTTCACCATTAATCTAGATATTTTATCATCGATGCTGTATGGACGGAGAAGTCTTGAGACTACTGTAAGAATAATACTGAAAGCCAGAGGCAGGAGGCTTAAATCCAAAACATGAGAACTCCAGCAAAATCCTGACTGGAACATTAATCAATAGGAGCTCATTCAAAAGCCTCCATACCAAGCTCCACCCAAGAGCCAACAAGTTTCAGGGCAAGACATACGAAGCTAATTCTCCAACAAAGCAAGAACACAACCCTGAGCATTAAAATATAGGTGGCCAAAAGTCACACCAATCACATAGACACCTCAAAACACACTAACAGACACTTCATTGCACACCAGAAAGAAGAAATCCAGCTCTACCCACCAGAGCACCAACACAAGCTTCCATAACTAGGAAACCTTGACAAGCCAACCCCACCCACAGGGAGGAACCTCCAAAATACAGAAGAACCACACATTTCCAGCATCAGAAGGCCACCCAAAACACAGCAATCTAAACAAGATGAGAGGCAGGGATATATTTAACAGGTAAAGGAGAATGATAAATGCCCATGAAACAAAAAAAAAAAAAAAAAAAAGAGGAGAAGATAAGAAGTCTACCTGAAAAAGAATTAAGAACCATGATAGTAAAAATTATCCAAAATATTGAAAACAAAATGGAGTTACAGATAAATGGTCTGGAGACAAGAATTGAGAAGATGGAAGAAAAGTTTAACAAGGACCTAGAAAATAAAAAAGAGTCAATCAATAATGAATAATGCATTAACTGAGGTCAAAAGCACTCTGGAGGGAACCAACAGTAGAACAACTGAGGTAGAAGATAGGATAAGTGAGGTGGAAGATAGAATGGTGGAAATAAATGAAGCGGAGAGGAAAAAAGAAAAAAGAATTAAAGGAAATAAGGACAATCTCAGAGACCTCTGGGAGAATGTTAAATGCCCCAACATTTCGATCATAAGAGTCCCAGAAAAAGAAGACAAAAAGAAAGGCCATGAGAAAATACTTGAGGAAATAATAGTTGAAAACTTCCCTAAAATGTGGAAGGAAATAGCCAACCAAATCTAAGAAACCTAGAAAGTCCAAAACAGGATAAACTCAAGGCAAAACACCCCAAGACACATATTAATCAAATTAACAAAGATCAAACACAAAGAACAAATATTAAAAGCAGCAAGGGAAAAACATCAAATAACACACAAGGGATCCCCAAAAGGATAACAGCTGATCTTTCATTAGAAGCTCTTCAGACCAGAAGGGAATGGAAGGACATACTTAAAGTGATGATAGAGAAAAGCCTACAACCCAGATTACTGTACCCAGCAAGTATCTCATTCAAATATGAAGGAGAAATCAAAAGCTTTACAGGCAAGCAAAAGCTGAGAGAATTCAGCACCATCAAACCAGCTCTTCAACAAATGCTAAAGGATTTTCTCTAGACAGAAAACACAGAAAGGGTATATCAACTCGAACCCAAAACAACAAATTAAATGGCAATGGGATCATACTTATCAATAATTACCTTGAATGTAAACAGGTTGAATGCCCCAACCAAAAGACAAAAGCTGGCTGAATGGATACAAAAACAAGACCCTTATAGATGCTGTCTACAAGAACCCACCTCAAAACAAAGGACACATACAGACTAAAAGTGAAGGGCTGGAAAAAGATATTTCATGAAAATGGAGACCAAAAGAAAGCAGGAGTAGCAATACTCATATCAGATAAAATAGACTATAAAATAAAGGCTGTGAAAATAGACAAAGAACACTATGTAATAATCAAAGTAACAATCCAAGAAGAAGATAAATATAACTATATATGCACCCAAAATAGGAGCACTGCAATATGTAAGGTAAATGCTAACAAGTATGAAAGAAGTTAACAATAACACAACAATAGTGGGAGACTTTAATACCCCACTCACACCTATGAATAAATCAACTAAACAGAAAATTAACAAGGAAACACAAACTTTAAATGATACAATGGACCAGTTAGACCTAACATTCTCCCAGAGATCTCTGAGGTTGTCCTTATTTCCTTTAATTCTTTTTTCTTTTTTCCTCTCCTCTTCATTTATTTCCACCATTCTATCTTCCACCTCACTTATCCTATCTTCTACCTCAGTTGTTCTACTGTTGGTTCCCTCCAGAGTGCTTTTGATCTCAGTTAATGCATTATTCATTATTGATTGACTATTTTTTTATTTTCTAGGTCCTTGTTAAACTTTTCTTGTGTCTTCTCAATTCTTGTCTCCAGACCATTTATCTGTAACTTCATTTTGTTTTCAATATTTTGGATAATTTTTACTATCATGGTTCTTAATTCTTTTTCAGGTAGACTTCTTATCTTCTCCTCTTTTTTTTTTGGTTTCGTGGGCATTTATCATGTTCCTTTACCTGCTAAATATATCCCTGCCTTTCATCTTATTTAGATTGCTGTGTTTCAGGCAGCCTTCTGATGCTGGAAATTTGTGGTTCCTCTTTATTGTGGAGGTTTCCCCCTGTGGGTGGGGTTGGACAAGTGGCTTGTCAAGGGGGTGACAGAGGATGAGATGGTTGGATGGCATCACCAACTCAATGAACATGGGTTTGGGTAAACTCTGGGAGTTGGTGATGGACAGAGAGGCCTGGCGTGCTGTGGTTCATGGCGTTGCAAAGATTCAAACATGGCTGAGTGACTGAACTGAAAACAAATGGGACCTAATTAACCGTAAAAGCTTTTACATGATGAAGGAAACTATAAGCAAGGTTAATAGATAGCCTTCAGAATGGGAGAACATAATAACAAATGAAGCAACGGGCAAAGAATTAATCTCAAAAATATACAAGCAGCTCCCGTAGCTCAATTCCAGAAAAATAACCTACCCAATCATAAAATGGGCCAAAAAACTAAACAGACATTTCTCCAAAGAAGACAGACAGATGGCCAACAAAACCTGAAAAGATGCTCAACATCACTCATCAGAGAAATGCAAATCAAAACCACAATGAAGTATCATCTCATACTGGACAGAATGACTGCTATCAAAAAGTCTACAGACAATAAATGCTGGAAAGGCTGTGAAGAAAAAGGAACCCTCTTATACTGTTGGTGGGAATACAAACAAGTAGAGCCACTATGGAGAACAATGTGGAGATTCCTTAAAAAACTGAAAATCGACCTGCATATGACCCAGCAATCCCATTCTGGGCATACACACGGAGGAAACCAGAATTGAAAGAGACACATGTACCCCAATGTTCATCACACCACTGTTTACAATAACCAGCGCATGAAGAAACCTAGATGTCCATTGGCAGATGAATGGATAAGAAAACTGTGGTACATATACACAATGGAATATTACTCCGCTATTAAAAAGAATGCTTTTGAATGAGTTCTAATGAGGTGGATGAAACTGGAGTCTATTATACAGAGTGAAGTAAGTCAGAAAGAAAAACACCAATACAGTATATTAATGTATATGTATGGAATTTAGAAAGATGGTAATGATGACTCTATATGCAAGACAGCAGAAGAGACATAGATGTAAGAACAGACCTTTGGACTTGGTGGGAGAAGCTGATGGTAGGACGATTTGAGAGATTAGCATTGAAACATGTATATTATAATATGCAAAATAGATGACCAGTCCAAGTTTGATGCATGAGACAGGGTGTTCAGGGCCTTCCCTACTGGGATTATCCTGATGGAAGGGATGTGCAGGGAGGTGGGAAGGGCTTCAGGACGGGGAACACATGTACACCCATGGTTGATTCATGTTAATGCATGGCAAAAACCACCACAATATTGTAAAACAATTTACCTCTAATTAAACCTAATAAATAAAAAGAGATAGAAAGAGAAAAAAGAGGAGGAACCAGAGATCAAATTCCAAACATCTGTTGGATTATCAAAAAAGCAAGAGAGTTCCAGAAAAACATCTATTTCTGTTTTATTGACCATGCCAAAGCCTTTGACTGTGTGGATCGCAATAAACTGTGGAAAATTCTGAAAGAGATGGGAATACCAGACCACCTGACCTGCCTCTTGAGAATCCTGTATGCAGGTCAGGAAGCAACAGCTAGAACTGGACATGGAACAAAAGATTGGTTCCACATAGGAAAAGAAGTACGTCAAGACTGTATATTGTCACCCTTCTTACTTCACTTATATGCAGAGTACATCATGAGAAATGCTGGGCTGGAGAAAGCACAAGCTGGAATCAAGATTGCCGAGAGAAATGTCAATAACCTCAGATGGCACCACCCTTATGGTAGAAAGTGAGGAAGAACGAAAGAGCCTCTTGATGAAAGTGAAAGAGGACAGTGAAAAAGTTGGATTAATGCTCAATATTCAGAAAACGAAGATCATGGCATCTGGTCCCATTACTTCATGGGAAATAGATGGGGAAACAGTGGAAAGAGTGGCAAACTTTATTTTGGGGGGATCCAAAATCACTGCAGATGGTGACTGAATCCATGAAATTAAGGCACTTACTCCCTGGAAAGAAACTTATGACCAATCTAGACAGCATATTAAAAAGCAGAGACATTACTTTGCCAACAAAGGTCTGTCTAGTCAAGGCTATGGTTTTTCAAGTAGTCAGGTATGGATGTGAGATTTGGATTACAAAGAAAGCTAAGCACCAAAGAATTGATGCTTTTGAATTGTGATGTTGGAGAAGACCCTTAAGAGTACCTTGGACTGCAAGGAGATCCAACTAGTCCATCTCAAAAGAGATCAGTTCTGGGTGTTCATTGGAAGGACTGATGTTGAAGCTGAAACTCCAATACTTTGGCCACCTGATGGGAAGAACTGAGTCTTTTGAAAAGACCCTGAGGCTGGGAAAGATTGAAGTTTGGAGGGGAAGGGGACTGCAGAGGATGAGGTGGCTGGATGGCATCACCGACTCGATGACATGAGTTTGAGTGAACTCGGGGAGTTGGTGATGGACAGGGAGGCCTGGCGTGCTGCAGTTCATGGGGTTACCAAGAGTCAGACATGACTGAGTGACTGAATTGAACTTAATAACTGATTAAATATATATATAATTCTCTTACTAACACTAGCAAGGGGCGGGGGCACTCTAGGTCCCCCGTCTGATGTCTACGTCAGAAGCTTTCTCTGTTCCTTTTCATACTTTAATAAAACCCTGCTACACAAAAGATCTTGAGTGATCAAGCGTGGTCCCTGATTCCAAAGCTAAATCTTCTTTTTTTGGAAATCATGAATCTGACACTGTTCACCATAAGTTATCATTTCCAAGATGTTTGGCTTGAGAGATTAAAATTGTTGTCATTTATGAATGTGAAAGACCTAGTAAGAGCAGATTTAGAGAGAATTATCAGTATTTCTGCTATGGCCAAGTTACCTGTAAGTTTCTGAACAGGGGTCCAAATTGCAATATCAAGTAGGTAAATTTATGAGTGGGCATTTTTCTGGAAAAGCTGAGATTGGAGATATAGTCTAAGGAAACAGCATATAGATCATATTTAATATTAGACAATTGGATTGAGTCATCTACATAAATGTTTGGGTAAGTAGAAGGTTCAAGACTGAGCCAAGATCAAATAACAATATTCAGAAATTCAGCAGGTGAGTAAGTACAAAAATAGATATAAAGGGAAACTGATGGGAGAGAGAGACAAAGAGGAAAATAAGGAGTCAGGAAGCCAAGACAGGGCTTCCCTGGTAGCTCAGTGATAAAGAATCTGCCTGCCAGTGCAGGAGATGTAGGTTTGATCCCTAGGTGGGGAAGATCTCCTGGAAAAGGAAATGGCAACCCCCTCCAGTATTCTTGCCTGAGAAATTCCATGGAGAGAGGAACCTGGCAGGTTATGGTCCATGTGATCACAAAGAAACAGACATGGTTTAGCAACTAAACAACAAATTAACAAAGCCAGGAAAAGAAAGTATGTAAAGGATAAAGCTGGGGTCCACTCTCTGGACAGTTTAAATGGAGTGCTCTCCGTGGAAGACTTTGGAATAAATCATATATATGGGTAGGGGAAATGAAGACAACTGTTTAAATAATTTCAGCTAGGAAATGAAATGGGAAAAATAGGGCCATAGCTGAAGAGAAATGTAAGGCCAGAGATACTTTTACCTTAATTGGAGATTCTAGTACATATTTATACGCTGATGGAAATTATGGCATGAAGAGGACAAAATCAGGAATGCATGAGAAGGAATAATCGGAGGGCATAAATTGAGATGGCAAAAATAGATTTGATCCAGAGCTGAGGCAAGACAGATGTTGTTGACAAGAGCAAGGGAATGAATCTATAGTGAAAAAATTGAAAGCAGAGGATATGTGTGTAAATGAAGGTACATTGGTATGTGATGTGCTTGGATGTGAGGATGATGAGATATTTCCAAAAGGATATTCATATAGTACATTTCCATAATTGCAGAGAGTTTCATTCTACAGCACTAATCTAGATAATTTTTACCATCTTAAAATTACAGAAACATATTCTTCCATTTTTTCTGAAAATGTACATTTTACATATTTTTCTATTTTAAATTTGAAAAGTATTTTTATACTTGATGTACATTAAGTATTTAATTTGATTTTTTCCCAATAATTAGCCAATTATCTTTAAGACAAGCTGTGCTTCAATGTATGGGTCATATATTTTAGAAAAATCATATTTGTTGAAATTTAACTGTATTATGAATTAGTTTGAAAATATTGCCTTCTTATGGTATGATATACCCTTAATTTATTATGATTAAAATTTTTGTAAAAATTATTTTATTTATAAATCTACCATAGTTCATTCCTGTTTTTAATAGTTGTTATAATGTCATATGCTCTTTCATTAATTTTTTTTTTTATTATGTATTGGTTTTCTATGCAATTGACATACTACATGTATCATCTTAGTAGTTTTCATAATGAATGTTCTGGGTTTTTTAATATGAATAATCACATTATCTCCATAGAAACAACATCCTGAAAGTGATAGAAACAATCACAGATAACCATATTATATATCTTGTCCCTATTTCTTAGCTAAGATTTTTTATTTCTTTTTAATTAATGTGGAGGTATTTCTGTTCTTTTTATCCCCTTCATTTTTATTTAGGAATCTAGTAAGTACTGTTTGTCAGACCAGAGAAATTTCTTTTGATAACTTATTAAGAGTGATTATTTATTAGAAATGACTATTATTATAATATTTTGAGGGCACCTTGGAAAAATCTTTATAATATTTTACATTTTGTATAATAATCAAGTTTTAATTTCATAAATTATACAAAAGTATTTCTTAATGTGAAAATATCATTTAAAAATATTCCACATCTTTGTCTTTCTTGAATCAATTTTTCATTTTTATTACATCATAGTTGTGAATAATTATTTCAGAGTACATGGTAAATTTTGGAATCTTTGCCTGAATGAAAGTATATTTTTCCTTTTGAATTGAATGTTTGGTTTGTTTGACACAGAATTCTCTTTCAAAGAGAATATCTCTGAAATATCAACTTATTATCTTTTATCACTTCATGACTAACAAAAAAAAAAAAGCTGGTACTAATCTAATTTTTGATACATTTCAGACAATTTTTTTTCCTTTTTTGTACTTGGTGTCTGCAATTTTACCCATTTAGGCCTCAGCAGTTCCAAGCATATATTATTATTATTAATATTTATTATTACAGTGGATTCCTTCTAACAATGTTTTTTTTTTTTTTTCTCTCCTGGAATTTTCTTTTAGATGTTTATGAGAGAAGCTAGTCTCTCTTTTTGTCATTACCTTTCTTTCAAGCTTCACACTTTGGTTTTTGCACTTGCTTCTTAGAGAATGCCACAGCACAGACTCTCAGCACACAATATACTCATAAACTTTGTCCTGATCATTCTTTTTAATTCATATAGTTAGACTTTGGTATTTTTAATTTGTATTTACCCTGATTGTTACTTTTATTGCAGTTCAGCCTTATTGTTTTCTTGGATTTGGATTTTTTGCATCATAATATTTTATACATATAAAATAAATATCTGTAATACAGCAATAAATCACAATAGTAAAATGAACAAAGATAAAAATTAAAACTAATGAAAACAGTTAAAGCTACCTACATTCTTTCTCCAAATCTCATTCCTCTGCCTCCAAACTTCGAATTTTTGTTCTTATTCTTTTGCAACTTTTTTGATCTAAATTATCACTTATGTATATAATCTTAAGTATATTGTTTAAGACTAAAAAACATAAAAATAGTGTCACAACCCACTCCAGTATTCTTGCCTAGGAGATCCCATGGATAGAGGAAACTGATGGGTTATAGTCTGTGGGATTGCAAGAATCGAACACAACTTAGCGACTCAACCACAATAACAATACACATAACAGTCTACAGAAACTTATTTTTCACTAAGCTTTATATTTCTAGGATTCCAGCATGTTGTTGTATTCAGCTTTTTTCAAGACTGTATAAAACTCTGCTATATAAAGTCCACAGTTTTTTACCCTCTCTTCAGTTTATGAGTAAGTGGCTTGTGTTTCTGGGTTTTGTTATATTTTGTTCTTATTTACTATTTTAATCAGTGATGTGCATGTCTTCTCATGCATACATGCAAGGATTTTGTAGTTGATATAACCAGAAATAGAATTTCCAGGGTATATATATCTTCAGCTTCACAAGATAATACTGGTTGTTTTCCAAAAGTATTAAAATAATGTGTATCTAATCCTTGAATTATTATAACTCCATGATCCTGTATATTTTAACACAGTAAAAAACACTTCATTTATTTTTCAAAAATCAATACTTTTTTTTTTTGCATCTTTCTCCCAATTATCATTATATTTTAATATTCTTTGTTAAGTTAATGTAATTTGCAGGTAGAATGTCATTAATCTTCGCAATTAATCTTCACACATATTACATGTAATCTTTTATCATGTATCCACATATTATTTTATGAGTATCAGAAAAGTTTCATAGTTCTCAGTAGCTCATTCCTATATATTCCATTAATTCACTGATATTATATATCCAAATTTCTTTCTCACTTGGCATTTTGCAAGGGCGTTTCTCAGACTAAATCATTCAAATCATATCACAGAATGCTGCATGTAAATTGTTGTTTGCTTATTTGCTTCTTTGAATAATCCAATCTCAATGCATTCCTTTAAAGGCTAAAGCTTCATCTCTGAGCATCCTCCACATTATCCTAACCTTATAGTAAATCCTAAAGGCAGACCCAGCACAGGACACAAACACTATATTCCCTTGAGTCAGGCTCTTTCTACTTCTTCCCCAGTTCAGATGAGGCCTAAGTCTGACTCAGAGGACAGAGTATGGGTTTAACCTGAAATGCAGTTGGGACAACATAGAATATAAATAATTGGGGGTAAAGAAGTACATGTTAACCTGGATTTCAGCTGGGGTATCACTGTCAAAAAATGGATAAAATCGATCTGAAACTATTCCATAGCATGAACATTATTCTATTTCCTTTCTATAACTTCACGTGGGACTTCTTGAGCTGGGTGTTTCTGGGTAATGTCCATCTTCATAGTTATCTTCTGACTATAATTTGCTGACTCTTATATCTTTTCATTCTCCATTCAGTATCACTTGTTTCCTTCTTATCTTATATCTCTCTCTATATATATGTGCTGTTGTTGCTTGGTTGCTAAGTCACGTCTGACTCTTTATGACTTCATGGACTGCAGCATGTCAGGTTCCTCTGTCTTTCGATATATATATACATATGCTAAGTTGCTTCAGTCATGTCCAACTTTTTGCAACGCTATGGACTGTAAATTTCCAGGCTCTTCTGTCCATGTCCATGGGATTCTCAAGGTAAGAATACTGAAGTGGATTTCCATGTCCTCCTTCAGGGGATCTTTCCAATTCAGGAACTGAGTGTGCATCTCTTACATCTCCTGCATTGGCAGTCAGGTTCTTTACCACTAGCAGTGCCATATATATATATATGGCACTGCTAGTGGTAAAGAAATTATATATTTCCCTTACAGTATGCAATCAGGAATACCATATCCTTCTCATACATTCATACATTGTCTCTAAGAATCAAGAAGAGAAGGTTATTTGTGAAGGATGGAGGAGGACACAGTATTTTGTGTAGCAGAGAAATTTAAATATTTTAAAATATAAGTAACTTTTTATCACACCATAGTGGTGTTTGGTTACATGGTCTCTTCTTTCACATTTCATCCCAAACCTCAGAATGGTCTCAGAATGGTACCCCATTCCTCAAAAATAACCCCCCCAAATTCTCCCATGTTTGTATGCAGAGATATTTCTTTGCTGTTTTTTTTTTTTTATATATATAACCTAGTAAACTTATTTTCTTCTCCCATATCTGTGTTTAAACCATTGCTGCTTTTAACAGGCTTGACCAAAGGTAAAAAAATGAGTAATGAAGAAAGTGTGGCAAGACTCTATTTTCAATTTGGTGTGTAAGATATTGATTGCACAATAAAGAACTCAATGAACACAACATTAACAGGAGATAACAGAATATGAAAACAAGAAATATTTTCTGTGTTCTCAGAAAGCAAACATGTGGAGTGATGTCTACGGTTATTTTATTTCTAGCGATACTGCATTTATTTACAACAAAATATCACTGAATGCAAAACCAAAAACACTTTAAAAATCAAAACTTAGATTGCTGAGTTTGAAGAGGAAAAGTGCCTTTTATTAGATCATGTTTCCCCAAAAGCAACATAAAGATAGGACTTGAGTTAAGGTAGTTAATTTCACTGATGTCCCAAGGAGCAGAGGTGAGGAATCAGGAAGGGAAATACAAAGAGGCATAAGAGTACATTGTATAAGCGGCTCTACTATTGATTACTTACTGTAAAAATATCAAGTTAATGGAATATCCAAATGAAATATAATATGGAGGAGGAAACAAACATGCCTTAGATATCTCTAAATCAAAGACTTTAACTATAATCCAGGAAAATTCTACTGAGGGAAAAGGCTAACCAAAATATTCTCCAATTTTTTTTTTTTTGAAATAAAGAGCAATTCATATTCCTGGAAGATGATAATACACCTTTGAGAAGATCATGCAAATTCTTCTGAATCTTTATCTTCAAAGTAAAATGAACATCCAGTTTTAGAGTCAATAGGCCTTACTTGACTGGCTTATATACATATGAGTGATTCATTTTTTCCAGTTTCTTTTTTAGATGGA
Source organism: Tragelaphus eurycerus (assembly GCA_935064755.1). NCBI lineage: Eukaryota > Metazoa > Chordata > Mammalia > Artiodactyla > Bovidae > Tragelaphus > Tragelaphus eurycerus. The sequence continues at coordinate 36,017,121 of CAKXYN010000004.1, read as the reverse complement.
AATGGAAAGAAATCATTTTAGAATTCAATGTCAAGGGAACGTCTCTAATAACTATGATAAGTTCCTTGTAATCTTCTTATATAAAAAAAGAATGTTGCCCACCATTCAGTTCTACAAGAATCAAGTCATTAACTACTACAGTTGCTGACATACAACACACCCTGAAAGAAATACAGGGTGGATATCAGGATAAGGCACTCTGTGCTCTGGAAACACAGGATAAATCTGAATAAACCTGAATTCTTACACCCTTCCATACTTAGAAAAGCACTAAAATCATTCATTGAGATATCTATTCCTTGTTACAAGCAGTAACTTTTTACCAAGAAGTATGCATGATTATTAATACAAGCAACTCTTTCCCAAAATCATACACACAATGACCTCCTCACGTACCCTCTTGCTACTTCTTTCTCAGAGCTATCTGAGAGCCTGTCCCCTGGTCTATCATCCTCAGTAAAACACTAAACTCAACTCATAGCTCTTACATTGTGTGTGTGTGTTTCTCAAGTAAACACTCCAATAAAATTTTCTTCAAATTTCAAGTGTATCTCTTCCATTTGAAAAGGATCATTTATCAAAGTATTAACAAAGGATGTGTTTCAAATGATTTTCCTCTTATCTCTCCTGGTCTAAATTTCCTATGTTGAATGATTTTTAAATGGATTTTGAAATTAATAATAATTATTATTTCAATAGGCCCTTACTTACTGAACTAAGTGCTTACCTACTTTCAGTCAATTTTCCACAAATACAGGGTAAAAGTGGTTTACATATTGTTTTACATTTAAACACCTGGGCAAGTGTATTTGCTTGCTTTTCGCTTTATACAAAAACCATGAAATGGAATGCTTTAAGAAATTATTGCTCTTTAAAAAAAGATCAGTGATATTTAGTACACTTTTATATATATTAAATATGAAATTTATAAGGTACAGTTAATGCTTTTATTCTCCAGTGTGGGAGATGACTTACAATTCTTTTACACCCCCTTAAGTCTTTCTCTCTTACACACACACACAGTTTCCAATGTGTATATTCGGTTTAGCTTAATTACTTCAAGCACTGTATTCTTTCATAATCATGCATTATTAATGCCATTTTAAAATGCAAGTAGCAAAACAACATCTGTTTAATAGTTTTATTTTAAATGCTATATGGATAACTTAAAAATCTTAAACAAATCTGCATGTGATATTTTCAGAACACTGGGCATGTATGACAGAGGTATTCCCCTGCTTACATTTTCACACAAAAAAGTGGGAATGGGAGCCTGAGGCAATGTGAACAGCAGCTCCTCAAATTTCAAAGGCTCTGTGAAGGATTCTTGCTCTGCTCTTGCCATCATGAATTGGCCTATGCTTGGGGAGCAATTAAAATTAAATAGCCTCAAACAGCAAAAAGCAAACCTCTCTAGTTCTGAGTATGAGCATACTCTCTCACAGAAGTGGCAAAGGAGAAGTGCTAAGATAGAGCAAAGTAATAGAGCAAAGAAGGACATAACATTCTATTTTCAGAGTATAGACTTTCTAGACAACATTTAATTGTAAGCATATTTCTTCATGTTTCCAACTCTGTTAGAATACATATGTGTGTGGTATGTTTATATGTATATAGACATACAGAAACATGCACATTGTAATAACCATTTGGCACTCTTATGAGATCAGTGCATTCTTGCAAATTGATGCTTTGAGTATATTAAGCAGTTGTTATACTTCCTAACTTCAGCACTGTAAAGAAATCACCTAGAATTAATCACAAAGTTATATGACGCCTATTCAAATTTCAGCAAACCTTCACTTTTTTTAACATCACATGCAACCATTTGCAGGAATGATGAACATGTTTTAATCCACCAAATCTTTCTTTTTCATTTTATCATAAGTTATACACTTTTAATTTTATGTGGCCGCTAGAGTCAGACACGACTGAGCGACTTCACTTTCACTTTTCACTTTCATGCATTGGAGAAGGAAATGGCAACCCACTCCAATGTTCTTGTCTGGAGAATCCCAGGGACGGGGAAGCCTGGTGGGCTGCCGTGTATGGGGTCACACAGAGTTGGATACGATTGAAGTGACTTAGCAGCAGCAGCAGTAAGCTGAATTATAGGAAAAAGTAAATTTGAAATTCAGAATTAGCTGTTCACATTGAGAAAAAAAGGATCACACACACACACACACACACACACACACACACACACACACACACACACACGAGGCCTTATTAGTTACATGATTCGATTATCAACGTGAATAGTACCACAGATGTCCTAGTCATATTTTGGGCTCCAAAATCACTACAGATGGTGACTGCAGCCATGAAATTAAAAGATACCTGCTCCTTGGAAGAAAAGCTATGACCAACCTAGATAGCATATTAAAAAGCAGAGACATTCCTTTGCTCATAAAAGTTCATCTAGTCAAAGCTATGGTTTTTCCAGTAGTCATGTATGGATGTGAGAGTTGGATCATTAAGAAAGCTGAGCACCAAAGAATTGATGCCTCTGAACTGTGGTGTTGGAGAAGACTCTTGAGAGTTCCTCAGACTGCAAGGAGATCCAACCAGTCAATCCTAAAGGAAATCAGTCCTGAATATGCATTGGAAGGACTGATGTTGAAGCTGAAACTCCAATACTTTGGCCACCTGATATGAAGAGCTGACTCATTTGAAAAGATCCTGATTATGGGAAGGATTGAAGGCAGAAGTAGAAATGGATGACAGAGGATGAGATGGTTGGATGGCATCACCAATGTGATGAACATGAGTTTGAGCATGCTCCAGGAATTGATGATGGACAGGGAGACCTGGTGTGCTGCAGTGTATGGGGTAGCAAAAAGTTGGATACGACTGAGTGAGTGAACTGAACTGAACTGTACCAGTCCACTGTCTTACTATATATGACATTTTTATTTTAGGGAACTCTTTACCAGGATAATGATACTTGAAAATCACTTACTTGATAACTTAAGGGACTCCTGATAAGCCATTTAAGACTGCTCATCTTTTCAAGAGAGAGAATCAAAAAATCGTTTATACATCAAGATGCTCCAAAATCCTTGTGCAAAAACTTGCTATATTCATCTATTCCTAAACTATTATATCATGATCCTTACCTAAGTCTATCAGGTCTTTGGACTAAAAGACAATTTATTAAGTCAAACCATCAAATACCATAAGTATGCAGACTCTGCACTTTCCATTCTAGGATGCTATTAAGCCTGCATCAAAGTAAGCAATACTTCATCACAGTTAGCAATAAACTCAGCTCTACTCTATCAAGAGTTCAAGATGGAGCCAGCTTGCATTATTCAAGTGGTTGTTGTGTATTTAGATAACTAAAAGGCAAAGGCAATTAGGAAGAGCCAAGGTAGGAGATGAGCTTCCCTTGTGGCTCAGTTCAACTCAGTTCAGTCGCTCAGTCATGTCAGACACTTTGTGACTCCAAGGACACCAGGACACCAGGCCTCCCTGTCCATCACCAATTCCTAGAGTGTGCCCAAATCCAAACTCTTAATGTCGACTAAGCTGGTGATAACATCCAACCATCTCATCCTCTATCATCCCCTTCTTCTCCTACTGTCAATCTTTCAAAGCATTAGGGTCTTTTGAAATGAGTCAGCTGTTTGCATCAGATGGCCAAAGTATTGAACAGGACTCCCAATGAACAGGACTGATTTCCTTTAGGATGGACTGGTTGGATTTCCTTGCATTCCAAGGGATTCTCAAGAGTCTCCTACAGCACCACAGTTCAAAAGCATCAATTCTTTGGTGCTCAGCATTTTTTATGGTCCAACTCTCACATACATACATGACCACTGGAAAAATCATATTATTGACAAGACAGATCTTTGTTGGTTTTGTTGTCTCACTTTTTAATATGCCATTTAGCTTGGTCATACCTTTCCTTCCAAGGAGTAAGCGTCTTTTAATTTCGTGGATGCAATCACCATCTGCAGTGATTTTGGAGCTGGAAAAAAAAAAAAAAAAAGTCTGACACTGTTTCCCCATCTATTTGCCATGAAGTTATGGGATGGATGCCATGATCTTAATTTTCTAAATGATGAGCTTTAAGTAAACTTTTGAACTCTCCTCTTTCACTTTCATCAAGAGGCTCTTTAGTTTTTCTTTACCTTCTGCCATAAGGGTGATGTCATCTGCATATCTGAGGTTATTGATATTTCTCCTGGCAATCTTAATTCCAGCTTGTGCTTCATCCAGCCTAGCTTTTCTCATGATGTACTCTGCCTATAAATTAAATAAGCAGGGTGACAATATACAGCCTTGACATACTCCTTTTTCTATTTGGAAGCAGTCTGTTGTTCCATGTCCAGTTCTAATTGTTGTTTCCTGACCTGCATACACATTTCTCAAGAGGCAGGTCAGGTGGTCTGGTATTCCTATCTCTTGAAGAATTTTCCACAGTTCATTGTGATTCACACAGTCAAAGGCTTTGGCATAGTCAATAAAGCAGAAATAGATGTTTTCCTGGAACTCTCTTGCTTTTTCAATGATCCAGCAAATGTTTGGAATTTGATCTCTGGTTCCTCTGCATTTCCTAAAACCAGCTGGAACTTCTGGAATTTCATAGTTCATGTATTGTTGAAGCCTGGTTGGGAGAATTTTGAACATTGCTTTACTAGAGTGTGAGATGAGTGCAATTGTGTGGTAGTTTGAGCATTCCTTGAAACTACCTTTCTTAGGTATTGGATGAAAACTGACCTTTTCCAGTCCTGTAGCCACTGCTGAGTTTTCAAAATTTGCTGACATGTTGAGTGCAGCTCTTTCACAGCATCATCTTTTAGGATTTGAAATAGCTCAACTGGAATTCCATCACCTGTGCTAGCTTTGTTTGTAGTGATGCTTACTGAGGCCCGCTTGACTTTACATTCCAGGATGTCTGGCTCTAGGTGAGTGATTACACCATCGTGATATCTTCTGCTTCTGTTAGGTCCATACCATTTTTGTCCTTTATTGAGCCCATCTTTGCCTTAAATGTTCCCTTTGTATCTCTAAGTTTCTTGAAGGGATCTATAGTCTTTCCCATTCCTTTGTTTTCCTCTAGTTCTTTGCCTTGGTCACTGAGGAAGGCTTTCAAATCTCTCCTTGCTATTCTTTGGAACTCTGCATTCAAATGGGAATATATTTCATTTTCTCCTTTGTTTTTTGCTTCTCTTCTTTTCACAACTATTTGTAAGGCTTCCCTAGACAGCCATTTTGCTTTTTTGCATTTCTTTTACCATAGTTTGGCCCCAGGGAAATAGCAAGGATCAAGACCATCCCCATAGAAAAGAAATGCAAAAAAGCAAAATGGCTGTCTGAGGAAGCCTTACAAATAGCCGTGAAAAGAAGAGAAGCAAAAAGCAAAGGAGAAAAGAAAAGATATAATCATCTGAATGCAGAGTTCCAAAGAATAGCAAGGAGATATAAGAAAGACTTCCTCAGTAATCAATGAGAATGAAGAGAGGAAAACAACAGAATGGGAAAGGCTAGAGATCTCTTCAAGAAAATTAGACATACCAAGGGAACATTTCATGCAAAGTTGGTCTCGATAAAGGACAGAAATGGTATGGACTTAACAGAAGCAAAAGATATTAAGAAGAGGTGCCAAGAACACACAGAAGAACTGTACAAAAAAAGATCTTCATGACCCAGATAATCATGATGGTGTGATCACTGACCTAGAGCCAGACATCCTAGAATGTGAAGTCAAGTGGGCCTTAGAAAGCATCACTACGAACAAAGCTAGTGGAAGTGATGGAATTCCAGTGGAGTTATTTCAAATCCTGAAAGATGATGCTGTGAAAGAGTTGTACTTAATATGCCAGCAAATTTGGAAATCTCAGCAGTGGCTACAGGACTGAAAAGGTCAGTTTTAATTCCAATCCCAAAGAAAGGCAATGCCAAAGAATGCTCAAACTACCACACAATTGCACTCATCTCACACACTAGTAAAGTAATGCTCAAAATTCTCCAAGCCAGGCTTCAGCAATATGTGAACCATTAACTTCCTGATGTTCAAGCTGGTTTTAGAAAAGGCAGAGGAACCAGATATCAAATTACCAACATTCGCTGGGTCATGGAAAAAGCAAGAGAGTTCCAGGAAAACATCTATTTCTGCTTTATTGACTATGCCAAAGCCTTTGACTGTGTGGATCACAATAAACTGGAAAATTCTGAAAGAAATGGGAATACCAGACCACCTGACCTGCCTCTTGAGAAACCTATATGCAGGTCAGGAAGCAACATTTAGAACTGGACATGGAACAATGGACTGGTTCCAAATAGGAAAAAGAGTACGTCAAAGCTACATATTGTCACCCTGCTTATTTTACTTATATGCAGAGTACACCTTGAGAAAGGCTGGGCCGGATGAAGCACACGCTGGAATCAAGATTGCTGGGAAAAATATCAATAACCTCAGATATGCAGATGACACCACCCTTATGGCAGAAAGCAAAGAAGAACTAAAAAGCCTCTTGATGAAAGTGAAAATGGAGAGTGAAAAAGTTAGCTTAAAGCTCAACATTCAGAAAATGAAGATCATGGCATCCAGTCCCATCACTTCGTGGCAAATAGATGAGGAAACAATGGAAACAGTGGTTGACTTTATTTTGGGGTTTCAAAATCACTGCAGATGGTGACTGCAGCCATGAAATTAAAAGATGCTTACTCCTTGGAAGGAAAGTTATGACCAACCTAGATTGCATATTGAAAAGCAGAGACATTATTTTGTCAACTAAGGTCCAATTAGTCAAGTCTATGGTTTTTCCAGTGGTCATGTATGGATGTTAGATTTGGACTGTGAAGAAAGCTGAACACCGAAGAATTGATGCTTTCGATCTGTGGTGTTGGGCAAGATTCTTGAGAGTCCCATGGACTGCAAGGAGATCCAACCAGTCCATCCTAAAGGAGATCAGTCCTGGGTGTTCATTAGAAGGACTGATGTTGAAGCTGAAACTCCAATACTTTGACCACCTGACGCGAAGAGCTGACTCATTGGAAAAGACCTTGATGCTGGGAAAGATTGAGTGTAGGAGGAGAAGGGGATGACAGAGGATGAGTTGGCTGGATGGCATCAACAACTTAATGCACATGAGTTTGCGTAAACTCCAAGAGTCGGTGATGGACAGGGAGGCCTGGCATGCTGAAATTCACGGGGTTTCAAAAAGTCAGACAAGACTGAGGAACAGAACTGAACTGAACTGAAATAGCATGGAGGGAACATGCTATGCTATGCTATGCTAAGTCACTTCAGTCGTGTCCGACTCTGTGTGACCCCACAGACGGCAGCCCACCAGGCTTCCCTGTCCCTGGGATTCTCCAGGCAAAAACACTGGAGTGGGTTGCCATTTCCTTCTCCAACGCATGAAAGTGAAAAGAGAAAGTGAAGTTGCTCAGTCATATCCGACTCTTAGCGACCCCATGGACTGCAGCCTACCAGGCTCCTCCGTCTGTGGGGTTTTCCAGGCAAGAGTTCTGGAGTGGGGTGCCATTGCCTTCTCCGGAGGGAACATAGCTCCACCCATTAACAGAAAATTGTATTAAAGGTTACTGAACATAGCCCCGCCCATCAGAACAAGACCAGTATCCCCCTCAGTCATTCTCCCCCATCAGGAAGCTTCCATAAGCCCTCGTGGCTCAGCTGGTAAAAAATCCACTTGCAATGTGGAAGACCTGGGCCAATTCCTGGGATCATGGAAGATCCCCTGGAGAAGAAAAAGGCTACCCACTCCAGTATTCTGGCCTGCAGAATTCCATGGACTGTGTAGACCATGGTATCACAAAGAGTCAGACACAACTGAGCAACTTTCACACACACACACACACACACACACACACACACACACACAACACAGGGCAAGAGATGGGTTTCCCTTGTGGCTCAGCTGGTGAAGAATCTGCCTGCAACGCAAGAGATATGGTTTCCATTCCTGGGGTTTAGGAAGATCCCCTGGGGAAGGGAAAGGGAAATACTTACTCTAGTATTCTGGCCTGGAAATTCCATGGACGGTCCATGGGGTCACAAAGAGTCAGACACAACAGAGTTACTTTCACTTTCAGGGCAGGAGATATACCCCTACTGCTGCTACTACTGCTAGGTCACTTCAGTTGTGTCCGACTCTGTGCAACCCCATAGATGACAGCCCACCAGTCTCCTCCATCCCTGGGATTCTCTAGGCAAGAACAGTGGAGTGGGTTGCCATTTCCTTCTCCAATGCATGAAAAGGAAAAATGAAAGTGAAGTCGCTCAGTTGTGTCTGACTCTTCACGACCCCATGGACTGCAGTCCACCAGGCTCCTCTGTCCATGGGGGTCCATAGTTATTCTCAACCATTTAAGAAAAAAAAATACTTGAGGTGATACCCAATTCAGGATTCTTGGAATCTGATCTGAGAACCTCCACATACCAATGAAATATCTATGTGACATCCTCTACAGTGATAGACCTTAGATTTTTTTTTTCTAATATATTAATGATTTTACATTTTTAAAATGCTTGTGTTCAAAATTCTCCCTCTATTCTTAAATCTAACTTATTCTAAACACACATATTCAGAATAAGGAAGAAGCAGGGAAGGGAGACTAAGTGGATGAAGCAGGAGGAAGAAGAAAAGAGACACCTCTTTCTGGCTGTATACAAAAATGGAAAGCTTTAAAATAAGGGAATATAGAAACCTAAGGTTTTTATTGAAAATTGACACAATTTGAAGTCAGAGAATATTTCTAGGAAACAAAACTTTTGAACGTTGCTGGAAATCTTGATTATCAGAATAATCTTGAATTATTTGAGTAGGAAAGTTATTTTAAATAAAGATTTAAATTGTTTTCCTAAATAGTGATATAACTTGTTATATGTGATTTTATTAATTTTATGTTATTTTAATTGTTACAGTATTGACTTTATTTAAGATTTTTCTCTCCATACCCACCCCTCATCCTTAATGCCTATATGTGTCCCTTCCCTCAGCCCTGTGTTGCTTGATTGAACTGCAAATAAATTGTGGAAATTTGATGAGTTGTGTTCAAAATTCTCCAAGCCAGGCTTCAGCAATATGTGAACCGTGAACTTCCTGATGTTCAAGCTGGTTTTAGAAAAGGCAGAGGAACCAGAGATCAAATTGCCAACATCTGCTGGATCATGGAAAAAGCAAGAGAGTTCCAGAGAAACATCTATTTCTGCTTTATTGACTATGCCAAAGCCTTTGACTGTGTAGATCACAATAAACTGTGGAAAATTCTGAAAGAGATGGGAATACCAGACCACCTGATCTGCCTCTTGAGAAGTTTTTATGCAGGCCAGGAAGAAACAGTTTGAACTGGACATGGAACAACAGACTGGTTGCAAATAGGAAAAGGAGTATGTCAAGGCTGTATACTGTCCCCCTGTTTATTTAACTTATATACAGAGCACATCATGAGAAATGCTGGACTGGAAGAAACACAAGTTGGAATCAAGATTGCTGGGAGAAATATCAATCACCTCAGATATGCAGATGACACCACCCTTATGGCAGAAAGTGAAGAGGAACTAAAAAGCCTCTTGATGAAAGTGAAAGTGGAGAGTGAAAAGGTTGACTTAAAGCTCAACATTCAGAAAACGAAGATCATGGCATCTGGTCCCATCACTACATGGGAAATAGATGGGGAAACAGTGGAAACAGCGTCAGAATTTATTTTTTTGGGCTCCAAAATCAGTGCAGATGGTGACTGCAGCCATGAAATTAAAAGACGCTTACTCCTTGGAAGTAAAGTTATGACCAACCTAGATAGCATATTCAAAAGCAGAGACATCACTTTGCCAACAAAGGTTCGCCTAGTCAAGGCTATGGTCTTTCCTGTGGTCATGTATGGATGTGAGAGTTGGACTGTGAAGAAGGCTGAGCGCCGAAGAATTGATGCTTTTGAAGTGTGGTGTTGGAGAAGACTCTTGAGAGTCCCTTGGACTACAAGGAGATCCAACCAGTCCATTCTGAAGGGGATCAGCCCTGGGATTTCTTTCGAAGGAATGATGCTAAAGCTGAAACTCCAGTATTTTGGCCACCTCATGCGAAGACTTGACTCATTGGAGAAGACTCTGATGCTGGGAGGGATTGGGGACAGAAGGAGAAGGGGATGACAGAGGATGAGATGGCTGAATAGCATCACTGACTCGATGGATGTGAGTCTGAGTGAACTCCGGAAGTTGGTGATGGACAGGGAGGCCTGGCGTGCTGCTATTCATGGGGTTGCGAAGAGTCGGACACAACTGAGCGACTGATCTGATCTGATCATTCAAAGTATTTACTGAATCACATAACTGATTATTTTTTAAAAATCCACCATTTTGCCATATAAACAAATTGACTAAGAAAACAAAAACTATAATAAATGTTTAAAGTTTATATTTTGGTTAATAATAACGATTTTTATAGAATAAAATTTATTTTAACATCAGTTCAGTTCAGTTCAGTCGCTCAGTTCATGTCCGACTCTTTGCAACCCCATGAATTGCAGTATGCCAGGCCTCCCTGTCCATCACCAACTCTCGGAGTTCACTCAAACTCATGTGCATCGAGTGAGTGATGCCATCCAGCCATCTCATCCTATGTTATTCCCTTTTTCTCCTGCCCCCAATCCCTCCCAGCATCAGAGTCTTTTCCAATGAGTCAACTCTTCGCATGAGGGGGCCAAAGTACTGGAGTTTCAGCTTTAGCAGCAGTCCTTCCAATGAATACCCAGGGCTGATCTCCAGAATGGACTGGTTGGATCTCCTTGCAGTCCAAGAGACTCTCCAGAGTCTTCTCCAACACCACAGTTCAAAAGCATCAATTCTTTGGTGCTCAGTTTTCTTCATAGTCCAACTCTCACATCCATACATGACCACTGGAAAAACCATAGCCTTGTTAGATGGACCTTTGTTGGCAAAGTAATGTCTCTGCTTTTGAATATGCTATCTAGGTTGGTCATAACTTTCCTTTCAAAGAGTGTCTTTTAATTTCATGGTTGCAGTATTTTGGAGCCCCCCCCCAAAAAAGTCTGACACTGTTTCCCCATCTATTTGCCATTTAGTGATAGGACCAGATGCCAAGGTCTTCATTTTCTGAATGCTGAGCTTTAAGCCAACTTTTCACTCTCCACTTTCACTTTCTTCAAGAGGCTCTTTAGTTCTCCTTTGCTTTCTGCCATAACTGTGGTGTTATGTACATATTTGAGGTTATTGATATTTCTCCTGGGAATCTTGATTCCAGTTTGTACTTCATCCAGTCCAGCATTTCTCCTGATGTACTCTGCTTATAAGTTAAATAAGCAGGGTGACAATATACAGCCTTGATGTACTTCTTTCCCAATTTGGAACCAGTCTGTTGTTCCATGTCCAGTTCTAACTGTTGCTTCCTGACCTGCATATAGGTTTCTCAAGAGGCAGGTCAGGTGGTCTGGTATTCCCATCTCTTTCAGAATTTCCCACAGTTTATTGTGATCCACACAGTCAAAGGCTTCGGCATAGTCAACAAAGCAGAAATAGATTTTTTTTTCTGGAACTCTATTGCTTTTTCCATAATCCAGCGGATGTTGGGAATTTGACATATTTATTTGCAAAATTTCTGAAACTTTCTATATGTACCTTCTGTTAAATCTCCCCCTTGTGCTATAACTGTTCTCTAAATTTTTTTGTAATTCAGCCATGACACTTTATTTGAAAAGTATAATTTTCTCTTTCTGACTGTTATTTCACTCCTTCTCTATGTGTAACATGGTATCAGTGAACATTCTCAATATTACTAAGAATACACTTCAAATTCAGTTTTGGTTCCTAATTCACAAATTTATTTGGCAGTCACTATAAGTGGAGAGGTTTATAAAATCGTTTCATTTATTCTGTTTCCAAATAATCTCTACAGTTAAACAGACAAGAGTACTAAAATACAGACAGGTGTGCACATGGGAGCGTGCACACACACACATACACACAGCACCAGAGGTATTGAAATTCTCATATGGTATACATGCAGGCAAACATGAATAGTGCAAAGTCACCATCTCTGGAGCAAAATGAGCATCAGAAGATGAGAAGCCAGTTACCCCTAAGGAACAATGAACCTGCAGGTAGCCTCAAATATTTAAATTAAATTACATTCTAATATGCAATATACTCCCTGAGAGAAATAACTGAAGAGGAATTAGCTTTTCCAGTCCTCTAGGATACCATTTATTATGTACTTGAATTAACTAAAAACATATTTATGGAATTATGTATCTGTACCTACATAGAGTATGCATATCAGCATGGAGGTTTTAGTATGCTATTACTGTTGTAACAAATGACCACATGTTTAGTGGTTTATAAAACCCATAAATATCTTATTTCACTGTTTTATCCATCAGAAGGACAGTAGTAACCTTAATGCTGTTTAAAAAGTCTCTTTTGAGGTGGAAGATACATTTGCGTGCATAACAAGAGGCAATCAGTGGCAGACAGAAAGATCTGACAGGCAAGATCTTACCTATCACAGCAGAAAAATCTTCATCTTTTATATGGATATTCAAAACATATGTTTTGAAGTGTGAATTTTATGACAGGAAACATGGTAAGGATTTTACTCTAAAGTATTTTATTTAATCTTCACAATGTGCCTGCTAAGTAAGTATGATTACAGAGATTTCAAGATGAGGATACATTAATTCAAAATGATTAACTAGCTTGTCCAGTAAAAGAAAATGTGTTAGGATCAGTCTGAATTTGAACCTAGAGATACCTAACACCAAAACAGACTTCTAACTACTCTGCTTTTTATTAGTGTAACAATAAATACTCACAAGAAGACTCTTGAGGTTACTTCAGGCCTAAATATGAAGTAATGAATAAATTATTGAGTTAATTTTTGAGTATGACAATAGATTTAACAATAAGTTATGTTCAGCGTGCCATGATCACAATTACACACACACACACACACACATATACACATACTGTTGTTGCCAAAGGTTTTATTTAAGAAAAGAAATATTTTAAAAGGAACTATATAAATTCATCAGTAAGTTGTTGCAATTAAATCTAATTGTTAAAGCTTCCCTCATGGCTCAGATGGTAAAGAGTCCGTCTGCAATACAGGAGACCAGGGTTCAATCCCCAAGTTGAGAAGAAACTGTGGAGAAAGGAATGGCTACTACCTCCATTATTCTTGCCTGGATAATCCCATGGACAGAGAAGCCTGAGGAGGAGAAGCCTTTAGGACAGAGGAGCCTACAGTCCATGGGGTTGCAAATAGTCAGACACAACTAAGCAGCTAACACACACTTCAAAGCTTTAACAAAGCAAGCATTCTTCTTGAACTTTATTTCTAATGAAGTGTAAAATTAAAAAAAAAAAATCTGTGATTTTCTACTTTTTAAAATTTATTTTTTCATTCTCTCTACCTCTGTTTTATACCTCTATTTTTGCATCAGCACATGGAATTAATAAATTTATTGTAGAAAATAGTACACTTATAAAACTTATGGAAACTGGTCTCCTAATTCATGGTTAGTGCATTTACAAAATCTTCCTTGTACTTTTAAGAGCAAATCATTCTCTAATCGTCTAATATAGCCTATACATTTTAGAGAATACTCATTCATGATCACAGAAGCTTATGCATAAGCACTGGAAAAAAGAGAGCTTTAAATAACTTATTCTCTAAGATATTGTCATGCTGTTTGTCTCAATTTATTTTACTCACTTTTATCCTTGGAAGTAGCTGGGCAAATATATTCTCAGTCTTGTCTGCCTTTGCCCCACACTTTAAATATATAGTGCTCTTATGCCGTCAGTTACACCTTGGTGTCCTTTCAAAACACATAGCAGACCCTACAGCCTCACATATCTATGAATATATTCAATTCTGTCATTCTTTTTACTCACAAGACAATGATGTTGCTCAAAGGAGGTGGTAACATTGCTGCTCCTTGGTTGTTATCTGTCTGGAAGTAAGCCACTCATGGAGAAGAGTAATGTTGGATTCCACTTGCTTGTCAGCTTTGTCACATCTTTTCCCTCTGGCTATATATATTGTGATTATGTTTTCATCATTTTTTGCTGATTATATTACTGAGATCTTTCTATAGTGACAGTTCCTGTTTGTTATTGATTTGAGCCATGAATCTGAGTTTTGTAATAAGTAATGACCTTTTGGAAGATGGTACTACTGTTCTTCTCCAAATGTGTATAAGAAAAAAATCAATTTTCTTATAAATCAGAAGTGAACTGTATATTTCAAAATGACACCAAATTGTATACTGTGTTTATTTGGGAGGGTTTCAAAATTATGTATGTGTTTTTCAGTGAATTAGTGTTAGATAGATTTTATGAATATATTTCTCCAATCAATTTTGGTATATAAAACTAATTTTTAGTCAGGTTCTTCTAGGTGTATGATATAGTACAGTAACAGAGAAGGAAATGGCAATTCACTCCAGCATTCTTTCCTGGAGAGTCCCAGGGATGGAGCAGCCTGGTGGGCTTCCGTCTATGGGGCCGCACAGAGTGGAACACGACTGAGTGAAGTGACTTAGCAGCAGCAGCAGCAGCAGCAGAGTACAGTAAAAAGTCAGCTTACCAGCTTATAAGCAGTCAGATTGCTGAACTTAGCATTCCCATCCTATATGGTAATAATATTATACTCTCCAGAAACTCTAATTCGTAGAAATTATATCAACATTCAAAGGGAAGATTCCAGAATTTCCAGTTAAGAGCCTCTAGAAGCCAACAGATGATTTGGGGTTGATTCTGAATAAAATGGGTATTATTTTAGAATATTTATATCATGACATATAATTCTTAAATATGGTGCTGAGAATTTGCACTGCTATTTTATAGTCATATAATATAAAATATGCTTTTATAATCTGTATAAATCTTAAAAATACCATGTTCAAAAATAATAAAAGAATAGCAGAAGGAAATGTCTTTTTCATGTGTCAATGGCACCTATAATTCCTTCCCAGAAATAGTACTAATGTCTACCTTTTTTACCTACTTATTTACTAACTTTTTGGCTATCTTTTCTGCATGATCCTCTCATCCTCAAACTGTAGGCATATTAAGCAGTGGGGTTTTATAGAAAGATTACACCTTAACATTTTTTTTTCAAAGCTGGATCCTTTTTTTAAATTGATACAGTTTTTGGTGAATCTTACATCTTTAAACTATTTCAGCATTGCTATTATGTACAAAGAAACCCTTATGGTTGTAAAATCTGAAGGCTTAAAATTCTTCACTCTATTTTATTTCAGTTTTTTCTAGCAAAGTGAATAATTGCCATCTGAGTTGACCTATTTCATATTGTTTTTAGCAGTAAAAACCAGGCAATGCACACTAACACACTGGGTTTCCAATCATCACCAGAGACAGTCTCAATAGGTTCTGCCTTCCAAACTAAAGAAGGAGACAGGTCTCCATCATCCCAAGCAGAATCATCCATTTCTGACTGCCTGTCTACCAACTACCTAGCCAATGCCACTGACTTTAGGCTTTTTTTTTTTTTTTTTTCCCAGAGAATTTTCCTTTAAATGACCAATTTTTGTCTTAGTTATTGTAACCCTGGCTTCTGCAATGAAGAAAAATTTGGTGGAAGGTTATTTCTCTCTGATGTTCCTGGCCAGTAGTTGCTTTCCCCCACAAGACAACTGGGGGAAACAGACTCCTTCCATGTTACAACTCCTCCACTAGCATCTACACCAGTCTCTTCCTTGCTTCAACTGGCCTAGTCCTCCTTTCTTTTTAAAACTCTGAAAAACAATTACTTCTTCCATAAAACATTATTTTTTTTTTTTAATTTTGCTTAACTTTACAATATTGTATTGCTTTTACAATACATCAAGATGGATCCGCCGCCAGTATACACATGTTCCCCATCCTGAACCCTCCTCCCTCTCCCCTCCCCACACCATCCCTCCAGGTCGTCCCAGTGCTCCAGCCCCAGGCATTTGTTATCGGGCATCGTACCTGGACTGACGACTCATTTCAGATATAATATTATACATATTTCAATGCTATTCTCCCCAATCATCCTACCCTCTCCCGATCCCAGAGTCCAAAATTCTGTTCTATACATCAGTGTCTCTTTTGCTGTCTCGTAAATAGGGTTGTTTTTACCATCTTTCTAAATTCCATATATATGCGTTAGTATACTGTATTTGTGTTTTTGTTTCTGGCTTACTTCACTCTGTATAATAGGCTCCAGTTCCATCCACCTCCTTAGAACTGATTCAAATGTATAAGCAAGCTGTGGTACATATACACAATGGAGTATTACTCAGCCATTAAACAGAAAACATTATTTAAAACCTGCTCACTTTCCACCTAATATTTGGTTAAGTGCTTCTTATAGGTAGGCCCACCAGCATTTTGCATTGAAGTCTATTTAATGTGTCTGTATATCTAGCTATTCTTCCAGACTTTAAAATCCTTGAGGGGAATCATTTTATTTTCTCATCTTTTAATCCACAGGATCAAAACTGGTACCAGGTACATAAAGTAAGTTTAGTCAATATTTGTCAACTGCTGCTGCTACTGCTAAGTTGTTTCGGTCGTGTCCAACTCTGTGCCACTCCATAGATGGCAGCCCACCAGGCTCCCCCGTCCTTGGGATTCTCCAGGCAAGAACAGTGGAGTGGGTTGCCATTTCCTTCTCCAATGCATGAAAGTGAAAAGTGAAACTGAAGTTGCTCAGTCGTGTCTGACTCTTAGCGACCCCATAGACTGCAGCCCACCAGGCTCCTCAATCTATGGGGTTTTCCAGGCAAGAGTACTGGAGTGGGGTGCCATTGCCTTCTCCAATATTTGTCTAATATTGATTCAAATCATAGTCAAACTGAAAAATGATTTTGTAGCTCTGGCCACTGTGGCTTCTGAATTTATTTGATTAATATACACAAGAGATACAAAATTCCTCTGAAAAACTTACTACCCTGTTGGTTTAAGGTTTAGCTCTGACATACAAAGAGTTAAAGTCTTGCTGGCCACTCTGTTGACTACATACTCTAGCAATTATTTGATCATTGATTCTAATACAAAAGGGCTTGCCAGGTGGCACTAGTGGTGAAGAACATGCCCGCCAATGCAGGAGACACAAGAGATGCAGATTCAATTCCTGGAAGGAGAAGATTCCTTGGAGTAGGAAATGGCAACTTGCTCCAGTAATCTTACCTGCAAAATTCCATGGACAGGGGAGCCTGACAGGCTACAGTACATAGGGCCACAAAGAGTCAGACATGACTGAATGACTGAGAACACTCACACTGTAATATAAAACTAAAAGTCTCGACTTGTGATTAATAGACAATCAAGTGCTATATGAAATACATACTTATATTAGACATTTTAATAGGTGTTAAAAATTCCCTTCAATTTTGCCACCATTAACTGAATAAGGAATGTCATAAATGGAGTGTACAACATTGTTATTTGGTAAATTTAAAAAAAAAATGTCAGTCACTCTCTTAATACTCCTGGCTTCTTATTACTCTGTTATCACTATAGTTTCATTGTCTATACAATATTGCATTAGTGCTAAGTCACTTTAGTCATGTCTGACTTTTTGCAACCCTATAGACTGTGGCTCTCCAGGCTCCTCTGTCCATGGGATTCTCCAGGCAAGAATAGAGGGTTGCCATGCCCTCCTCCAGGAGATGTTCCTGACCCAGTGATTGAACCCATGCCTCTTGTGTCTCCTGCATTGGAAAGCAAGTTCCTTACCACCAGCACAGCAAACTTATATTTATTTAGTTAGGAAATTTTTGTTAGTAAAATGATTTTAAAAGGAGAGATTTGATGATATCTTTAAAAATTTTTAAGGCTACCCTTTTAAAACAACTAATATTACTTCTTAGAATGTAGTTCACAGAACTACTTATCATAGTTTATGTATGTATTTTTTAATTGCTAGTTTTTGTTTGGCTTGATTCTTACTATAACACTTTCATCTAGTAACTATGTTGATTATTTGGTTCTTGCTTTGATTGATTAAAATTTTTTCTATCGTGTATATTAAGTTGTTTGCAAAAGAATACCCTTTACCACTGTTCATAATAGGAAAAAATAAAAGAAAATATCCTAAATTCTAGCTAAAGGAACTGATTAAATAAATCATTGCACATGAATATTATGAACTACTGTGTAGATATTTTAAGATAGTTAAAGCTTTATTGCTAACACAATATCCAGGCACACCATGAGATGAGAAGACGGAGCTAAACACAGAACATGACCTTAATTTACATTAAAAGGCTAAATAAACATGCATAAACACATAATTTTAGGTAAATTCATAATAAAAGTATAGAAAGGAAAGGAATAAATCTTCTCCTCTTGGGAAAGGAGAATAGGGCAATTCTATATTAGTAAAGAGTAAATTTTGTGCTTTATATTTTTGATATTATTTTAATCTTATCTAATAGTAACAGTATCAATAACAAAATAGCTAACATTTAGTGGTGGCTTACTAAATGACAAATATTTTCAAGTTCCAAATGTTAACACATACTATTACCTCCCTTTAACATGTAAAGCAACCAAGGTACAGGGAGATTAAGTAATTTTTCTGATTTCCAAAAAGCTAGTGTTTGAAAAGGATATGAACCCAAGAGGTATGGGCTGGAATTTTCTTAATTACTACAATTCACGTGATACTTGTGTGATTATAATGCTTGAATACATTACAGAATTGTCAGGAAACAGCATTAAGCTTACATTTTTAAAAGTAACACCATATAATAGGGCTGTACTCATCTGATTATTATTTGTCCCACTTGGTTTAAACATAACTTTGTGCCCATTCTTGACAATGATAGCATTTAATTGGAATTCTTTTTAATTCAATTTCTTTCGCTCCTGTTAGCTAGCCTACTCGGAGAAGGCAATGGCGCCCTACTCCAGTACTCTTGCCTTGAAAATCCCATGGACGGAGGAACCTGGTGGGCTGCAGTCCATGGGGTCGCTAAGAGTCGGACACGACTGAGCGACTTTGCTTCACTTTTCACTTACATGTACTGGAGAAGAAAATGGCAACCCATTCCAGTGTTCTTGCTTGGAGAATCCCAGGGACGGGGGAGCCTGATGGGCTGCTGTCTACGGAGTCACACAGAGTTGGATACGACTGAAGCAACAGCAGCAGCAGCAGCTAGCCTACTACTGATGCAAATAGCTTATTAATGCAAGTAAAAAATTGTTGCTATTTGGTTTCATAGTACTTTCCATCAAAATTACAGTATTTTAGATGTAGATTACCACAAGAATCACTTTTTCCAACATATCTACTTTAAATAGTACGTTATCATGTTCCAAATGTGGTTGTTTAATAATGCAATATCCATACAAATCTCCCTCACTTTACCTTTTAAATTTTGTTTCCCCACTGTAGCCTTCCTGCTTTTGCAAGATTCACTTCACTGATTTTGCCTACACATCACTTGCTCATCTCCACCTGAGTCTAATTCAACAAACAGATGGTATTTGTGAGATAGTGCTAGACAAAATTGTGCATGTGATTTTTGCCCATTTGATATTATTCTCTCTTTCTTTAAGAGGCAGCTAGTTCCCTTCCAAATTTCTCCAAGATTTTTTGTTTGTTTGTTTGTTTTTAAATCAGATGTTTCTAACTATCACACTCAGTTTCTTGTTGCCTCTGGCCTTCATGAGTGTGGTTTTCACCTTGTATATTTGCACTTGTTTGTACTGTGCTTGGTAAGCATGTGGAGCAAGCTGAGAAGTTCATGATCTATATGTACCACTAGTTCATACGTTTGTAAAAAGTAAAGACTTAATCTTACATGTTTCAAACATGACCCTTGCACATGGCTCCAAACACTGGACAATGAGTAAATTGTAGTTGACTGCAACTGAAATGGGGGTAAATAAAAAATACAATGAGCAATAGAGGAAAATACACAGAACCTAAGAGAGGGAAAAAAGAAAATAACACTCAAAACAGAAAAGTAGATTACAGGGCATGGCTGATACAATCATGAAAATAAATTGTCCATACTCTTACCTAAGTTGGGTTAAACATGAATTGTGAAGAGAGTTCTGCCCTGCATGATTATTAGCCACAAAATTTTTAGAGATACTCCTTATTTAACATAGATAACAAGTCACTTAAACTAACATATATCCCAATTCCCAAGTTCTAAAAAAAAAGAAGTGGAATCCTACACATAATTTTGTCATTATTCTCAAAGAAATATGAAACCATTTAAATTGTACTTGAAAATAATTCTGAGCTGAATAAACTTATGTGGTGCCAAAGTTAAGCTAAGATAAACTTAAAATTTAATTTAGAGGCTAATTTAATAACTCAGCACATCATCCAGAGTCTTGCTGATTTACTTCATTATCAAAACCCCATAGGATGATCTATAATCAAGTAAACAAATTTTAGGAATTATTTAAAACTATTAAGAAAACTAGAAGAATGTGTCATATCTAGATCAGTTCATTTTTGCTATAGTGTTTATTCAAACTTTACTATTGCATGTTTTATTAATAAACCAACAGATATAAGACAAGGTGGGGATAGATTTATAGTACAATGATTCAACTTTGCATTAAAATATTGACAGAAACTGTATAATGTACAAAAATAGTTTGTTGAAAACCTAAGAACAGAGAACAGTTGGATAAAATAAGCTTTACACATTTAAATGAATTTGATTTTTTATGCCATCTTCATACTAGAAACCATATAAGAAGAATCAGCTTCTTACTCAAGTTTACCTGGATATGCCACTACTACTGGATATGCTTTAATAACATTAAAACTAACACTTTAAAAATGAATGATTATCTATTTAATCATAACCTTGACCTCATCATGCATTAACTATTTTAATTAATTTAATGATCATTTTTCCTTGCAGCCAAGCCTTAAATCTAGAATTCACGAAAACCTTTACCATTACTATTCATTATAATTGTTGTTCTTGTTTTCCTTTAGAGATTCTAAAGAATTTATTTTGAGTTCAGTTCAGTTCAGTCCCTCAGACATGTCTGACTCTTTGCGATTCCATGGACTGCAGCATACCTGCTTCCCTGTCTATCACCAACACCCGGAGCCTGCTCAATCTCATGTCCATCGAGTCAATGATGCCATCCAGCCATCTCATCCTCTGCTGCCCCTGTCTCCACCTGCCTTCAATCTTTCCCAGCATCAAGGTCTTTTCCAATGAGTCAGTTCTTCACATCAAGTGGCCAATGTATTGGAGCTTCAGCATCAGTCCTTCCAATGAATATTCAGGACTGATTTCCTTTAAGATTGACTGGTTTGATCTCCTTGCAGTCCAAGGGATTCTCAAGAGTCTTCTCCAACACAACAGTTCAAAAGCATCAACTCTTTGGCACTCAGTTTTCTTTAGGAGCCAACTCTCACATAGTTCATCAGGCACTCTGTCTATCAGAACTAGTCCCTTAAATCTATTTCTCATTTTCACTGTATAGTCATAAGGGATTTGATTTAGGTCATACCTGAATAGTCAAGTGGTTTTGTCTATTTTCTTCAATTTATCTGAATTTGGCAATAAGGAGTTCATGATCTGAGCCACAGTCTGCTCCTGGTCTTATTTTTGCTGACTGTATAGAGCTTCTCCATCTTTGGCTGCAAAGAATATAATCAATCTGATTTCAGTGTTGACCATCTGGTGATGTTCATGTGTAGATTCTTTTCTTGTGTTGTTGAAAGAGGGTGTTTGCTAAGACCAGTGCGTTCTCTTGGCAGAACTCTATTAGGCTTGCCCTGCTTCATTCTGTACTCCAAGGCCAAATTTGTCTGTTACTCCAGGTGTTTCTTGACTTCCTACTTTTGCATTCCAGTCCCCTATAATTAAAAGGGCATCTTTTTTGGGTGTTGGTTCTAGAAGGTCTTGTAGCTCTTCATAGAACTGTTCAACTTGAGCTTCTTCAGTGTTAGGGCATTGACTTGAATTACTATGATATTGAATGGTTTGTCTTGGAAACAAACAGAGATCATTCTGTCATTTTAGAGATTGCATCAAAGTACTGCATTTCAGACTCTTTTGTTGACCAGGATGGCTACTCCATTTCTTCTAAGGGATTCCTGCCCACAGTAGTAGATATAATGGTCATCTGAGTTAAATTCACTCATTCCAGTCCATCTTAGTTTACTGATTCCTAGAATGTCAATGTGTCTACTCTTGTCATCTCCTGTTTGACCACTTGCAATTTGCCTTGATTCATGGACCTAATATTCCAGGTTTCTATGCAATATTGCTCTTTACAGCATCAAACCTTTCTTCTACCACCAGTATCATCCACAAATGGGTGTGGTTTTTGCTTTATCTCCATCCCTTCGTTCTTTCTGGAGTTATTTCTCCACTGATCTTGGTAGCATACTGGGCACCTATTGACCTGGGGAGTTCATCTTTCAGTATTCTCTCTTTTTGCCTTTTCATACTGTTCATGGGATTCTCAAGGCAATAAGACTGAAGTGGTTTGCCATTCCCTTCTCCAGGGGACCACATTCTGTCAGATGGACAGGGAGGCCTGGTGTGCTGCAATTCATAGAGTCACAAAGAGTTGGACACAACTGAGCAACTAAACTGACTGAACTCTCATATCCATACATGACTACAAAAAAAGCCATAGTTTTGACTATAACAGACTTTTGTCAGCAAATTAATATCTCTGCTTTTTAATATCCTGTCTAGATTGGTCATAGCTTTTCTTCCAAGAAGCAAGCATCTTTTAATTTCATGGCTTCAGTCACCATCTGCAGTGATTTTGGAGCCCAAAAAATAAAGGCCATCACTATTTCCATTGTTTCTCCATCTATTTGCCATGAAGTTATGGGACCAGACTCCATGATCTTAGTTTTTTGAATGTTGAGTTTTAAGCCAACTTCTTCACTCTCCTCTTTCACTTTCATCAAGAGGCTCTTTAGTTCCTCTTTGCTTTCTGCCATAATGGTGGTGTCTTCTGCATATCTGTGGTTATTGATATTTCTCATAGCAGTCTACATTTAGCTTATATTGAGTATTAAATCAGAAATTACAACTTACAAAATGGATTATATTCTCAAAATCACTCCCATGAAAACTGAAAATTGTACCAAACTAAGCCATTCATCTCACACGCTAATAAAGTAATGCTCAAAATTCTCCAAGACAGGCTTCAGCAATATGTAAACCGTGAATTTCCAGATGTTCAATCTGGTTTTAGAAAAGGCAGAGGAACGAGAGATCAAATTGCCAACATTCACTGGATCATGGAAAAAGCAAGAGAGTTCCAGAAAAACATCTATTTCTGCTTTATTGACTATGCCAAAGCCTTTGACTGTGTGGATCACAAAAAAACTGTGGAAAATTCTGAAAGAGATGGGAATGCTAGACCACCTGACCTGCCTCTTGAGAAACCTGTATGCAGGTAAGGAAGCAACAGTTAGAATTGGCTATGGAACAACAGACTGGTTCCAAATAGAAAAAGGAGTATGTCAAGGCTGTATATTTTCACCCTGCTTATTTAACTTATATGCAGAGTACATCATAAGAAATGCTGGACTGGAAGAAACACAAGCTGGAATCAGGAGTGCTGGGAGAAATATCAATAACTTCAGATATGCAGATGACACCACCCTTATGGCAGAAAGTGAAGAGGAACTAAAAAGCCTCTTGATGAAAGTGAAAGAGAAGAGTGAAAAAGTTGGCTTAAAGCTTAACATTCAGAAAATGAAGATCATGGCATCTGGTCCCATCACTTCAAGGGAAATAGATGGGGAAGCAGTGGAAACAGTGTCAGACTTTATTTTTGAGGGCTCCAAAATCACTGCAGATGGTGACTGCAGCCATGAAAGTAAAAGATGCTTATTCCTTGGAAGGAAAGTTATGACCAACCTAGACAGCATATTGAAAAGAAGAGACATTATTTTGCCAACAAAGATCCGTCTAGTCAAGGCTATGGTTTTTCCTGTGGTCATGTATGGATGTGAGAGTTGGACTGTGAAGAAAGCTAAGCGCCAAAGAATTGATGCTTTTGAACTGTGGTGTTGGAGAAGACTCTTGAGAGACCCTTGGACTGCAAGGAGATCCAACCAGTCCATTCTGAAGGAGATTAGCCCTGGGATTTCTTTGGAATGATGCTAAAGCTGAAAGTCCAGTACTTTGGCCACCTCATGCAAAGAGTTGACTCATTGGAGAAGACTCTGTTGCTGGGAGGGATTGGGGGCAGGAGGAGAAGGGGACACGAGATGATTAGATAACTGGATGGCATCACTGACTCGATGGACATGAGCATGAATGAACTCCAGGTGTTGGTGATGGACAAGGAGGCCTGGCGTACTGAAATTCATGGGATCTCAAAGAGTCTGGCATGACTGAGCGACTGAACTGAACTGAACAGAGCTCAACATATCATACCACATAATCTGAATCTCATTTTGATAATAAAATGTGCTGTCATGAAATAAAGGGAAATTATAAATGACATCTTTCAAGCATAACAGGAAATATAAATATCAGATCCATTACATCATACTACTACTACTACTAAGTCGCTTCAGTCGTGTCCGACTCTGTGCGACCCCACAGATGGAAGCTCACCAGGCTCCCCTGTCTCTGGGATTCTCCAGGCAAGAACACTGGAGTGGGTTGCCATTTCCTTCTCCAATGCATGAAAGCGAAAAGTGAAAGTGAAGCCGCTCAGTCGTGTCCGACTCTTAGCGACCCCATGGACTGGAGCCTATCAGGCTCCTCCGTCCATAGGATTTTCCAGGCAAAAGTACTGGGGTGGGGTGCCATTGCCTTCCCCGCATTACATCATATCAGATACTGAAGTTATGAAAAATTATCTAAGACAGAGTATACTTCAATCAGTTAAGTTACTTCACATACAGTGTTGACCCAGGACAAGGGAGGAAAAAAGGTGACTGATTCTAATCACATAGTTGATATGATATAATTACCTGTATTAACATAAACTCATTAATAGAGTAAATGAACAATTGTGTGTTTCCATTCAACATAGTATTGCATGTTCATAAGTCTCTTCAAATCTGATTTTCTCCCTACTAATTATTTTTATTTCTCCCCTAAACTTCAGACATTATTTCCCATATACCATAATTGACATGATCTATTCTCCTATCTACACTGATTTAAAATTAGAATTTGTGTGTGTATAGAATGTTTGAAGTTCTTTTTCTCCATTTTGTCATTTAAGCTTCACTCTTGCATTAAGCTACAATTTAAATCCATTTTTTAAAGACTGCAGTAGTGATCATTTGTATGCTTGCATAATACAGCAATAATAATTTTTTACTGTATGGTTTGGCTTTAAAATTATTTATGAAGCGACTAAAATATTCCAGACATTTTATGGAACATGGAAGCTACCAAGATGAAAATAACAAATACAGTCCCTGAAGTATAGATATAGCCGGGTCAATAATCAAGAAAATAAATATTTTAATTGCATGTTAACTGCTTTTGAGAACATAGAATACTGAGACAAATACTATTCGGACACAGAAAATTAAATTGGCTAGCATCCTTAAGATTGGGTCATAGAGAAATGCTCTTTTAAAGTCATGATTATTTTTAGACTCCACACAAAAGCTACTCGATCTCAATAAATAAATTCCTCAAGGTAGCAAGATAGAAGATTAAACCACAGAAATCAATTACATTTCTTTATACTACCAATGAAATATCAGGTACAAAAAGAAAAAATCATTTTTAAATTTACATAGAAAAAATCATTTTTAAATTTACATAGAAAAAATCATTTTTAAATTTACATTAAAAAAATGGAATACTAAGGAGGGACTTCCCTGATGACCCGATGGTTAAGAATCGACCTTCCATTGCAGGGGCCATGGGTTTGATCCCTGGTTGGGAAACTAAGATCCCAGATGCTATGGACTAGGCAATTAACCCCACATGTGGCAACAACTGGGCTTGCACACTACAATAAAGATCCTGTGTGCCACAGCTAAAACCCAATCCAGTCAAATATATATATATATATATATTTAAAGAATAGGCAAATAACAGATTGGGAGAAATGTTTATAACATACATGTGAATCCCAAAGAATTTAAGTTTAAACAAAATAACTCTGATGTTAAAGATACAAACCAGAAAATGAACAACTAAAATAGCATGAAGAAACATTTTATGGAGGAAAATGGCAAATAAGTAAGTTCGCATATCAAAAATTGTTCAACATCTTTAATGAAATATAATTAAATCCATAATGATACAGAGCACCACATCCAACTGAATGATGGTAAAGAATGTATCAACCAGAACTCTACATTGTTTGAGGGAGTGTAAAACAATCATTTTAGCAAACAACATGGTAACTTATTATACAGTTAAAAATATACCTTTTCTATAACTAAACATTTTTACCACTAAGCATATATGCAGGAGAAATAAAATCAAATGCAAATATAAAGAATTTCGCAATAAGATTTCTGGCAAATCTATTCATAATCAAACATAAAACAGAAGACAACCTAAATGTCTCTTATCTGGTATAAATATATATATTCATACAACGTACTACAACCGGCATTAAAAAGGACAAATTACTGATTCATATAACCTTATAATACAGAGCCTTTCTTTTAAAGGCTGTATATATACTCCTTTCTTTTAAATTTCAGAAATATGGAATGATAAAATATGAATTCTCCTGCTAATGTGAAATTTAATGTTGTGGGATTTATTTTTTTTTTTTTTTTTTTTTTTTTTTTTTTGCAGGGGAAAATGGGCAAAGGAAAGGATCAATGAGGGTGGGAGGGAAATGGGAAGAAAGAAGGGGAGTGATGGTGGGGAGGAGTATATGTAATTTCTTAACCAATGGCTTTCTGTTTTTAATCACAAAGAACACTTAAAAAAAATCATGTTGAATTCATCCTATATTAGGAGGTTTGTTCTCGAAATGAAAAGTTCAGGAAACAAAAAGTCCAGTTTGGGTGTCCTCATCTTTAGGCACATCTTGGTATTTTGTATTGGTAGGTCTATCTTTACCATAATATATTATTTAGGACACGATCACATTTGTCACCTCTTCCTCCCTACTACCCAAAGTGGTACCAAACCCATAAAATAGTCAATAAACCTTTACAGAGTGAACAAATAAGTCTTTTTTTTTTTTTTTTAAAAACTCTCCTGAGTGAACTGAGTTTTTTGAGGCTCATAAGTGAATATGTTTTGCTCTGTACTTTGTCTATTACAGCCAGATTATATGAGTGGGGTATTTAAAGTCTCCCACTATTATTGTATTGCTGCATATTTCTTATATCATATTAATTAATGTTTGTCTTAGATATATCAATGCTCCAATGTTGGGTGCATATATATTTATAATTGTTATAACTTCTTTTTGGATTGTTCCTTTAAGTCGTTATGTGTAACCTTCACATAATTGTGAAGATTTATAATTGTGGGATTTATAATGTTCTGTGTGCATTGCTCAGTCTTGTCCAGCTCTAATATACAGGTTCCCTAGTGGCTCAGATAGTAAAGAATCTGCCTTCAATGTTGGAGACCTGGGTTTGATCCCTGGGTCAGAAAGATCCCCTGAGAAAGAAATGCAATCCACTCCAGTATTCTTGCCTGGAGAATTCCATGGACAGAGAAGCCAGGTGGGCTATAGTTCATAGTGTCACAAAGAGCTGGGCATGACTGTAGTCACTTAGCACACACAAACCACGGTTTCACAGACTATCTGAGGTCAAATTCCTTTTAGACCAGTTTGTTCAGAATTACATGTATAAGGTTAGACCATAAACAACCTGAATTAATAGAAACTCAGTATAGATTTGGAGAAGGCAATGGCACCCCACTCCAGTACTCTTGCCTGGAAAATGGCACCCCACTCCAGTACTCTTGCCTGGAAAATCCCAAGGACGGAGGAGCCTGGTGGGCTGCAGTCCCTGAGGTCGCTAAGAGTCTGACACGACTGAGCGACTTCACTTTCACTTTTCCCTTTCATGCATTGGAGAAGGAAAGGGCAACCCACTCCAGTGTTCTTGCCTAGAGAATCCCATGGACAGAGGAGCCTGGTAGGCTGCTGTCTATGGAGTTGCATAGAGTCGGACATGACTGAAGTGACTTAGCAGCAGCAGCAGCAGTATAGATTTACATAGTTTAATGTAAACATTTATTTTTCCTGAAATTTGCCTTGTTCATCAATCCTGAGTAATCCTTGTTAAGACTAAAATACCCAAATCTAAAATCCCTGGTGCATTTTCCCCAACTTTCCTCTTTGGAAAAATTTTACAGTTATTTTTTTATTACAGTATCTTTGCTGAAGCAAATTGAAGGAATTAATCTTAATTATAACTATATTTATTTTAGTCTTTAATTAGTGCTGTTCCAGTTCTAGAATTTCATTTTTTCTTTTTATAATTCTACTTTTATGATAAAATTATTTATCTGATCATATATTTCTGAGTCTACTAATCACAGTTGTTTTAAACTTAAACTGCATGTCTAATACTCTCAAAACCTGAATTATCCGTGGATTTATTTTTATTTTATGTATTTTTATTTTTAGATCTTTATTCTTGGTAATTTTTCACTAGATGTAACAGATTTTGCTTAAATCTGTAACAGAAAATTTTAGAGGTTTTGAATCTGTTCCAAGAGAGTTCAACTGGAAAGACACAGTGAAAAGATAATTTCAACTTTATTAGATATCTAGATTTTTCTTTGTAGATTTTAAATGACTGTATCTACTTTCATTTTATTCTTACTCTTAGAATGTATCCTTCCAGTCTTTCAACAGAGAACCTGGTGTTAAGCAATTACTCTCCTTTATAGCAGATCCATACCTCCATTTTTTTGTCTGATCATATCAGATCAGATTAGTCGCTCAGTCATGTCTGACTCTTTGCGACCCCATGAACTGCAGCACGCCGGGCCTCCCTGTCCATTACCAGCTCCCGGAGGTCACTCAGACTCACATCCATCGAGTCAGTGATGCCATCCAGCCATCTCATCCTCTATCGTCCCCTTCTCCTCCTGCCCCCAATCCCCCCCAGCATCAGAGTCTTCTCCAATGAGTCAACTCTTCGCATCAGGTGGCCAAAATACTGGAGTTTCAACTTTAGCGTCATTCCTTCCAAAGAAATCCCAGGGTTGATCTCCTTCAGAATGGACTGGTTGGATCTCCTTGCAGTCCAACGGACTCTCAAGAGTCTTCTCCAACACCACACTTCAAAAGCATCAATTCTTCGGCGCTCAGCCTTCTTCACAGTCCAGCTCTCACATCCATACATGACCACAGGAAAGACCATAGCCTTGACTAGATGAACCTTTGTTGGCAAAGTAATGTCCCTGCTTTTGAATATGCTATCTAGGTTGGTCATAACTTTCCTTCCAAGGAGTAAGCATCTTTTAATTTCATGGCTGCAGTCACCATCTGCACTGATTTTGGAGCCCAGAAAAAGAAAGTCTGACACTGTTTCCACTGTTTCTCCATCTATTTCCCATGTAGTGATGGGACCAGATGCCATAATCTTCGTTTTCTGAATGTTGAGCTTTAAGCCAACCTTTTCACTCTCCATTTTCACTTTCATCAAGAGGCTTTTCAGTTCCTCTTCACTTTCTGCCATAAGGGTGGTGTCATCTGCATATCTGAGGTTATTGATATTTCTCCCAGCAATCTTGATTCCAACTTGTGTTTCCTCCAGTCCAGCATTTCTCATGATGTACTCTGCATATAAGTTAAACAAACATGGTGACAATATACAGCCTTGACGTACTCCTTTTCCTATTTGGAACCAGTCTGTTGTTCCATGACCAGTTCTAACTGTTGCTTCCTGACCTGCATACAGATTTCTCAAGAGGCAGATAAGGTGGTCTGGTATTCCCATCTCTTTCAGAATTTTCCACAGTTTATTGTGATCTACACAGTTAAAGTCTTTGGCATAGAAAACATGGGCAAACATCAGGAGATGGTGAGGGACAGAGATGGTGAGGGACAGAGAGGCCTGAACTCTAGAGGTTCTCTAGTCCATGGGTTCACAAAAAGTTGGACACAACTGGGTGACTGAACAACAACAACAATCTAGAATTTGACCCTGTTTCAAAGACATCCCTCTTAACATTTTTCTCTGAAGAGCTTCAGAAATCAGCAAATACTTGAGAAAGTCACTAGATCCAACATTGAGAAGCTCAACATGAAGCACTAAAGCAGTTTGTTCTCAAATGTTCACCATAAGCTGCAGCAATTCTCAGTTATATTAAATGTCTTGAGTAGAAAATAGTATCACTGAAGAAGAGAAGGAAGTGAAGGAGTGAGAACAATGACCCAACCCATGATAGAAATAGGTATGTAACTAGTTTTAGTAATGCAATTCAAGATTAGAGAAAAGGATATTATTAGAGAAAGCATATGCTGTATCTTCATGTATCCCTAAGGTAAGTGGTTTCTGTTTTTCTAATCTCTGTGCCAAATGCAATCTCTTTAGTTTTTTTCCAGAAATGAGGAGGACTACATACTTTGATTAATAAGAATTTAAAATTAGCATACTTTATATCCACTTTTTGATGGAGTCAGTATGTTAAGTGTCAACTCACAGAATAAGAGGTCCAGATTCATTTTCCAAGGATGTATGCCTATTTTAGTGAATCATAACAGAAGATTCTTTCAATAGATCACTCATTAGCTTCCACTTCTTAATGAGAAATACAGTTAAATAACCTTCCACAACTTTCACTCTTCTAGATTTTCTGCCTGATTAGAGAGAAAATCAAGATAGGTGTGCATCATATCTTCAATTCACTGGATAATTTCCATAAATCCCTAATCTGATTGGTACACCATGGTGATATAATGAATTTCCTAGAATTAGTGTCAAGCCATAGTCAGTGTTTAGTAGTCCTTGAAGAGTTTGATTATTTTATTTTACCACTGTATAGTCAACCTGATAATAGCCTATAAATCCCTTTATAGAAGTATAGGAGAAAGATTAACTGTGTAAAATTTTGGCAGTGTAGTAGGTTCTTCATTAAGAAACCTTTTATTAAAGGCTTCTCCTTTATTAACAGGAATTCTGTAAACTGGCTCAAGTCTAGGAGCTAAATAAGTGGGCCATGATTCTCTGCTTTCATGATTCAACTTGGACTTTGGTTCACTTGTTCCAGAATTTTTATGCTTATACAGATTGTGTAAGAATTCTAGGAACACCTTGATTAACTAGACAACACCATAGGTCTCTGCAAGTCAAACTATTCTGATTACTGGTTTGATTCTGCTATCCATTACGGCAACCTTGCCACCTTGCCTTTGGGACTGTGCTGACACTTGGCCCCTGACACCCAGGAATCCAGTTATCCCCACTGTATTCAGATTTACCAGTTCAATGGCAGCATAGCCCAACATAATTCCTTGCCTTTAAATGAGTGATCGCAGAGCTTTTCAAGGATGCTGGAGCTCCCTCACAAAAGTATTCCTCAGAGTATTGATAAAATATGTGTCCTCTAGTCCCTCTCAAGATGCTTAACAGGTCTTAAATAATCCTTTCTAACATTCCCATCTCTCTAAACCTTTGGATTTCTTCCACTACCGTATGTATATTGTGACACTTGTAATATTTAAACATCATTATGGTGAGTCAGTTTTTGGTCCATGTTTGAGTCAGCCAACTAAACAAGCTTTTAGATCCTTTGTTGATCACTCAATTTGCAACATTAAATCCAGAATCTTTGCTTAGTGGGGCCAACTCAATAAATTCAGCCTAACTCAACCTTATGTTTCTTCTACTTAATATCTATTTCTATACATAGTCCAAATATTTTCATCTCTGTAAACTGGAGAACTCACATAGTGTTTTGTATTATAGCACACTTCTTCATGTGCCACATGTTGTACCTCACCTTTAGGAAACCACTGGGACTCATGTTTAGTTATAAGTCTAGATACAAAGAGGAGTGGGAAAATGGGTCCTGAGGAGAAGCAACTATATCTTGCAAGTCAGTGACCTCAGGAGAGGCATTATACTTTATTCAGAAGAAGTAGAATGAATCTCCTCATTCAGAGATAGTACAGCTGTCTCTGTTAATGAACATTCATCAAAATTTGGGGCTTAATGTCCCCAGTACACCAGGATCTCCTAATATGTCCCCATTCTAATTCTCAGGATGTGTTCTTTTCCAATCAATGTATTCAATTTGGCAACAGACATCCTGTGAGGTTATATACTAAATTTCAGTAGTAATTAAGCTATTTAGCGAATGTGATTCTGGGTTTGAGGCTCAGCATCTTAGTTCTGAACGTTGTGGACATAATAATTTCTTTCTAGTAAGAAATACTAAAATGACAGAACAGAGAGAAAAATTTGGGGAAAAACTGAGACACCAAAGAAGACCTAAACTCACTGATTTTGAAAAATCTTCTCCAGGTAACAACAACAACAACAAAATGAGAGAGAGACAAAAAAAGATCCAGGCAAGAGTACTGGAGTGGGGTGCCATTGCCTTCTCTGACCATATTCTAGAGAAAGGGCCAAAAGTGTGACCATAAAATCTTCTGCAGAAACTTCATAAGATCAAAAGTTTAAAGCCAGAATACTGAATCACACACAGAGCTCTTATATATAAGAGAAAAAGGATAAACCTCTTTGAACCTATTAATCAAACCATGGGACTCTAGAAGTCTTGAGAATACTATTCCTGATTTATCTCAATAGAAAGACAAGGTAAATAAAGGATTATATTGAAACAATCAGTGGAAGTGACTTTCATCTAATTGAATGAAAGCTAGTAAAATCCATGGAACATCCAAAATTCAGAAACACACTGCCAAATTGGGCTGAAAAGGACAAAAAAATACAAATCAAAAGAGATCCAAAATTCTACTAACAAGAGAAAGTTGATAAAAGTATTCAGCAACAAAACTGTAATATCTTTCATGAAAAAGAAAGAATGAATGAGAAAATTGGAACAAGATTCTAGAAACTGGATCCTAGGATCACTGTGAACTAAAAAAATTAATCAAAAAACCCCCAACTTTTTTCAGGTTAGAGCTCAGAGTTAGAGTTCAGAACTTCAATGACTCATGATGTTTTTATCTTCTATTTGTCCCCCTTTGAACTGGATTTAGAATTTTCTTTTCCTAGACTTGTTTCACCATTGTATGTGAGGTTTATTGAGGGGCAGTTATTTTGCCTTCTTAGTTTTACAGGTCACTGATGGAGAAATTTTGCTGCAGGATCAGTACTTGATAGATTACATCCTAAAGCCTCATCTGTACCTGTATCTGGTTTATATGATGAAATCAAGCATACTGAGCAGATACTGAAATAGTAGGAAACTTTGATAAACTTCTGATAGGGTGACTAGTAGGAGGGATGTGCATCTCTGGGGATCAAAAGGAATATTGTGAAAAACTGATGATGAAACTGAGGCTCTGATACTTTGTCCACCTGATGCAAAGAGCTGAGTCATTGGAAAAGACCCTGATTCTGGGAAAATTGAAGGCAAAAGAGCAGGACAGCAGAGGATGAGATAGCTGGATGGCATCATAAACTCATGAATTTGAGTTAACACTGGAAGATAATGAAGGACAGGGAAACCTGGTGTGTGACAGTCCACAGGGTCATACAGAGTAGCACATGATAGTGACTGAACAACAAAACAACAAGAATGATCTCTTTGGTTATTCAGCATCGTTTTGCAATTTTTTTTTTAACTGAAATTTCATTATGTACTATGTTAATAGTTATTTATATAAAGCTTACCATATATAAGAAAATATTTACAATTACTTGTAGAATTTTCATGAAGGAAAATGTTGTTTTTTTTTTTAACTTTCCAGGGAAAACTTATTTGTCCTCATCTTTCTTACATAACACTTTCTCAGAAAGTTAGTTTTGATTTTTGAATATGTAGAAGTACGACTGATTATCAGGCTTATTTTATAGAAGTAATGGCTTACCATGAAGAAAAATAATAGTGATATCTAGAAAATCAAGTAAAATAATAAAAAATAACAATGCAATAATTTACCAGCATTCTTTCTAAATTAGGTTATTGCTATCTTTGTTTTACACTCACTGGCAGTCAGTTACTGGAATGAAATTTAAAAACTGCATTTTTTTGTGTGTGTGCAAATGCTTGTATTGAGCACAGGAAGTGTACATACCTAACCTGTTCCCATGAAAATTTCTTCAAGCTGTGATTTGATGGAAAAGACTCTGATGCTGGGAGGGATTGGGGGCAGGAGGAGAAGGGGATGACAGAGGATGAGATGGCTGGATGGCATCACTGACTAGATGGACGTGAGTCTGAGTGAACTCCGGGAGTTGGTGATGGACAGGGAGGCCTGGTGTGCTGCAATTCACTGGGTCACAAAGAGTAGGACAGGACTGAGCGACTGAACTGAATTGAACTGTGATTTGATGAGCTTATCGTTCTTTTAGCTGCCTTGTTCTAAACGCAACTTAGAGTTATAAATACATTTTGCATTCATCTGTTAGGTCTTTAACATTTCTGTCCTTTATCATGCCCATCCTTTCAAGCAATCTTCCCTTGATATCTCCAGTTTTCTTGAACAGATCTCTAGTCTTTTCCATTCTTTTGTTTTTCTCTACTTCTTTGCATTGTTTATTGAAGATGACCTTCATGTCTCTTCTTACTATTCTCTGGACCTCTCCATTCAGCTGAGTATATCTTTCCCTTTCTCCCTTGCTTTTTGCTTCTCTTCTTTCCACAGTTATTTGTAAAGGCTCCTCAGACAATTTTGCCTTGCATTTCTATTTCTTTGGGATGGTCTTGATCCATGTCTCCTGTACAATGTCACAAACCTCCATCCATAGTTCTTCAGACACTGTCTACTAGATCTAATCCTTTGAATCTACTTTTCATTTCCACTGTATAATTGTAAGAGATCTGATTTAGGTCATACCTGAATGCCTGAGTGGTTTTCCCTAGTTTCTTTAATTTAAACCTGAATTTTGCAATAAGGAGCTCACGATCTGAGCCACAGTCAGCTCCCAGTCTTGTTTTTGCTGAATGTATAGAGCTTCTCCAACTTCTACTGCAAAGAGTATAATCAATCTGATTTTGGTATTGACCATCTGGTGATGTCCATGTGCAGAGTCTTCTCTTATGTTGTTGAAACAGGGTGTTTGCTATGACCAGTGTGTTCTCTTGGCAAAATCCTATTAGATTTTGCCCTGCTTCATTTTGTACTCTAAGGTCAAAATTGCCTGTTATTCCAGGTATGCCGGGAGCCACCATGGGAGATCCCACCCATGACAGAGGTCATGCAGAAGAGACCTGACAGGCAAAGGCGGATCAGGCTTCAAGGGACCCCCCTGAATCTGCTCGAGCATCTACCCCCAAACCAAAATCTGTCTGTCTTACTATTTTGTGCCTTACACCAATTCTTCTGACATTAACAGGGGGCTACCCCCAACCACTTTTCTCTGGAAAAAATCAACTTAGGGCTTTAGTTAATAAGTCTCCTGGGCATGAAAGGAATATTTCTATTTTAACCCCTCTGTTGGCATTCTGCTGCTGCTAAGTCGCTTCAGTCACGTCTGACTCTGTGCGACCCCAGAGACGGCAGCCATCAGGCTCCACCATCCCTGGGATTCTCCAGGCAAGAACACTGGAGTGGGTTGCCATTTCCTTCTCCAATGCATGAAAGTGAAAAGTGAAAGTGAAGTTGCTCAGTCGCCGACTCCTAGCGACCCCATGGACTGCAGCCTACCAGGCTCCTCTGTCCATGGGATTTTCCAGGCAAGAGTACTGGAGTGGGATGCCAAGGCCTTCTAGCTTGCCTGAAAGGTTTATCCATACTCTTGCAATTAATACACATGATTGTTCACAACTCCCCAACCTTGAAAGGCACAGGAAGCCAAAACATTCTAAAAGTCCTAATGAGCATAGAGTCCTTTAAGGGATGAAAAATTATTAGAATAGATAGTACTGGTAAAGGGCTTCATTATTGGGCCAGTGCTTGCTGCCAAGTGCTCATATCCCTTATCCATTGTGCACCTGGGAGTGCATTAGTTAACATATTTGGAATGTAAGAAAAACAAGTAGCAGCCTTGGAATTAACCACATCAGACCTTTGAGCTAATTGGTTCTTTCTTTGTTTTAACTTACTGCACCTTTGCTCTGTCTGTGAGAATGTAACTCTGTTTAACACTTTCTGAGGCTGACATAAATTAGAAATATAAAGAAATAACACTTCAAGGGAAAATAAGTTTTCTGGATGAGCAGCCTTTATCAAAAGAGGGTCATAAAATGTCCACAGGCCTCCAAGGCCAGAAGATATTGTACACATTGTTTATGGGAAAGGTGTGCAGAAAAAATCCTGGTTTTGAAACAGATGTAATGTTTGGGCTGACTCTATATGACTTTGCATCTTTCATTTCCCTGTATGTACAAGTCAAGGTATAAAAGTTCCTTTTGAAAATAAAGTTATAGGCCTCGCTCACCGAAGCTTGGTCTCCCTGTGTCGTTCTTTTCCTTTTCCCTCCTTTTCTCTCTGTTCTTCTTTCAGGATGACTCCTTGGAACACAGGAGCTTTATTGGCTTTCTGTGCTTATCAAGGGAGATCAATCCCTGCTCTCCACTTTGCTATCCTTATCGCCTAAGCGGTCATCCTGAGGGTACCCCCGGATCCTGCTGGGGGCTGGACCCTGGCACAGGTATCTCATGTCTTTCTACTTTTTCATTCCAATCCTCTATGATGAAAAGGATATCTTCTTTTGGTGTTAGTTCTTGAAGGTCTTGTATGTCTTTGTAGAACTGTTCGACTTCAGCTGCTTTGGCATCAGAGGTTGGGGCATAGACTTGGATTACTGTAATAATGAATAATTGCCTTGGAAATGAACCAAGATCATTCTGTCATTTTTAAGATTGTACCCAAGTACTGCATTTCAGACTCTTGTTGAGTTTGAGGGCTATTCCATTTCTTCCAAAGTATTCTTGCCCCACAGTAGTAAACATAGTGGTTATCTGAATTAAATTCACTCATTCTTTTTTTTTTTTTTTTGCAGGGAATTAAAGTGAATTTAATATATTTAAATTAGTGTGTTCACAATGATAAAAAGATCGTTTTGTCATTGTTGAAGGTTCAGTTCAGTTCTCTTCCGTTTTATTTCACTTCAATGTTCACTTGTGCCATCTCCTGCTTGACCACATCAAATTTACATTTTTAATGGACTTAATATTCCAGGTTCCTATGCAATATTGTTCTTTATAGCATTAGATGTTACTTTTACCACCAGACACATCTACAACTGAGCATTATTTCTTTTTTGCCTAGCCATTTCATTCTTTCTGGAGCTATTAGTAATTTCTCTCTGATAATCCCTAGTAGCAGATAGTCCTGGGGGACTATCTTCTGGTGTCTTTTTTTTTTTTTTTTCTTTGCCTTTTCATACTCTTAATATGGTTCTCATGGCAAGAACACTGAAGTGGTTTGCTATTCCCTTCTCTGGTGGGCCATGTTTTGTTAGAACTCTCCACTATGACTCAGCTGTCTTGGGTGGCCCTGTACAGCATGACACAGCTTCATTGAGTTATGCAAGTTTCTTCACCATGACAAGGCTGTGACTCATGACTGGGAAAGAGATCATGGTGTCATAAAATAATAACAAAGAAACTCCCAAATTTTGACACGGCATTATATACCTTAAAAAAAAAAATCTTACACCAGGAATATTCACATATATTTGCATTTTTCTTTTTAACCTCAAAAAATTAATAGAAGTGGAAGACATGAAGTGATACTACTAAAAACTTTGGTGTCTTTGAGCACAGCTCCTTAATTAAAATACTGGAAATAATAGAATGTACATGTGATTTTATAAGGACTCTGGATCATATGCTTAATATATTTAAAGATTCCACAGAAACTACAGTCAATGACTCACCTGATCTGTCTCTTGAGAAATTTGTATGCAGGTCAGGAAGCAACAGTTAGAACTGGACATGGAACAACAGACTGGTTCCAAATAGGAAAAGAAGTATGTCAAGGCTGTATATTGTTACCCTGATTATTTAACTTATATGCAGAGTACATCATGAGAAAGGCTAGGCTGGATGAAGCACAAGCTGGAATCAAGATTGCTGGACGGAATATCAGTAGCCTCAGATATGCAGTTGACACCACCCTTATGGCAGAGAGTGAAGAGGAACTAAAAAGCCTCTTGATGAAAGTGAAAGTGGAGAGTGAAAAAGTTGGCTTAAAGCTCAACATTCAGAAAACAAAGATCATGGCATCTGATCCCAACACTTCATGGGAAATAGATGGGGAAACAGTGGAGACAGTGTCAGACTATTTTTTGGGACTTCAAAATCACTGCAGATGGTGATTGCAGCCATGAAATTAAAAGACGCCAGTGTTTTATAGTTTTCTCTATATAGATTTTTAGTTTCTTTAGGTAGATATATTGCTAAATATTTATTCTTTTTGTTGCAATGGTGAATGAAATTGTTTCCTTAATTTCTCTTTCTATTTTCTCATTGTGTATAGGAATGCAAGGGATTTCTGTGTGTTTATTTTATAGCTTGCCACTTTACTAAATTCATTGATTAGCTCTAGTAATTTTCTGGTGGAGTCTTTAGGGTTTTCTATGTAGAGGATCATGTCATCTGAAAACAGTGAGAGTTTTACTTCTTCTTTTCCAATTTGGATTCCTTTTATTTCTTTTTCTGCTCTGATTGCTGTGGCCAAAACTTCCAAAACTATGTTGAATAGTAGTGGTAAAAGTGGGCACCCTTGTCTTGTTCCTGAATTTAGGGGAAATGCTTTCAATTTTTAAACATAAAGGATAATGTTTGCTATGGGTTTGTCATATATAGCTTTTATTATGTTGAGGTATGTTCCTTCTATTCCTGCTTTCTGGAGATTTTTTTTTTTTTTATCATAAATGGTTGTTGAATTTTGTCAAAGGATTTCTCTGCATCTATTGAGATAATCATATGGCTTTTATTTTTCAATTTGTTAATGTGGTGTATTACATTGATTAATTTGTGGATATTGAAGAATCCTTGTATCCCTGGGATAAAGCCCACTTGGTCTTGGTGTATGATCTTTTTAATATGTTATTGGATTCTGATTGCTAGAATTTTGTTAAGGATTTTTACATCTATGTTCATCAGTGATATTGGCCTATAATTTTCTTTTTTTGTGTGGCATCTTTATCAGGTTTTGGTATTAGGGTGATTGTTGCCTCATAGAATGAGTTTGGAATTTGACCTTCCTCTGCAATTTTCTGGAAGAGTTTGAGTAGGATAGGTGTTAGCTCTTCTCTAAATTTTTGGTAGAATTCAGCTGTGAAGCCGTCTGGACCTGGGCTTTTGTTTGCTGGAAGATTTCTGATTACAGTTTCAATTTCCATTCTTGTGATGGGTCTGTTAAGACTTTCTACTTCTTCCTGGTTCAGTTTTGGCAAGTTTTACTTTTCTAAGAATTTGTCCATTTCTTCCAAGTTGTCCATTTTATTGGCATATAATTGCTGATAGTAGTCTCTTATGATCCTTTGTATTACTGTGTTGTTTGTTGTGATCTCTCCATTTTCATTTCTAATTTTATTGATTTGATTTTTCTCCCTTTGTTTCTTGATGACTCTGGCTAATGGTTTGCCAGTTTTATTTATCCTTTCAAAGAATCAGCTTTTGGCTTTGTTAATTTTTGCTATGGTCTCTTTTGTTTCTTTTGCATTTATTTCTGCCCTAATTTTTAAGATATTTTTACTTTTACTAACCCTTGGATTCTTCATTTCTTCCTTTTCTAGTTGCTTTAGGTGTAGAGTTAGGTTATTTATTTAACTTTTTTCTTGTTTCTTGAGATATGCTTGTATTGCTGTGAACTTTCCCCTTAGCACTGCTTTTACAGTGTCACACAGGTTTTGGGCTGTTATGTTTTCATTTTCATTTGTTTCAATGCATATTTTGAT
This sequence comes from Tragelaphus eurycerus, assembly GCA_935064755.1. Classification (NCBI taxonomy): domain Eukaryota; kingdom Metazoa; phylum Chordata; class Mammalia; order Artiodactyla; family Bovidae; genus Tragelaphus; species Tragelaphus eurycerus. The sequence continues at coordinate 35,977,219 of CAKXYN010000004.1, read as the reverse complement.
TTCTATATATCTAAAGAAACTAAAGACCTATATATAGAAAACTATAAAACCCTGGTGAAAGAAATCAAAGAAGACACTAATAGATGGAGAAATATACCATGTTCATGGATCAGAAGAATCAATATAGTGAAAATGAGTATACTACCCAAAGCAATGTATAGATTCAATGCAATCCCTATCAAGCTACCAATGGTATTTTTCACATATCTAGAACAAATAATTTCACAATTTGTATGGAAATACAAAAAACATCGAATAGCCAAAGCAATCTTGAGAAAGAAGAATGGAACTGGAGGAATCAACCTGCCTGACTTCAGGCTCTATTACAAAGCCACAGTCATCAAGACAGTATGGTACTGGTACAAAGACAGAAATATAGATAAATGGAACAAAATAGAAAGCCCAGAGATAAATCCACGCACATATGGACACCTTATCTTTGACAAAGGAGGCAAGAATGTACAGTGGAGAAAAGACATTCTCTTTAACAAGTGGTGTTGGGAAAACTAGTCAACCACTTGTAAAAGAATGAAACTAGAATACTTTCTAACACCATACACAAAAATAAACTCAAAATGGATTAAAGATCTAAACATAAGACCAGAAACTATAAAACTCCTAGAGGAGAACATAGACAAAACACTCTCCAACATAAATCACAGCAGGATCCTCTATGACCCACCTCCTAGAATACTGGAAATAAAAGCAAAAATAAACAAATGGGCTCTAATTAAAATTAAAAGCTTCTGCACAACAAAGGAAACTATAAGCAAGGTGAAAAGACAGCCTTAAGAATGGGAGAAAATAATAGTAAATGAAGCAACAGACAAACAACTAATCTCAAAAATAAACAAGCAACTCCTACAGCTCAATTCCAGAAAAATAAATGACCCAATCAAAAAATGGGTCAAAGAACTAAATAGACATTTCTCCAAAGAAGACATACACATGGCTAACAAACACATGAAAAGATGCTCAACATCACTCATTATCAAAGAAATGCAAATCAAAACCACAATTAGGTACCATTTCATGCCAGTCAGAATGGCTGCGATCCAAAAGTCTACAAGCAATAAATGCTGGAGAGGGTGTGGAGAAAAGGAAACCCTCTTGCACTTTTGGTGGGAATGCAAACTAGTACAGCCACTAAGGAGAACAGTGTGGAGATTCCCTAAAAAACTGGGAATAGAACTGCCTTATGATCCAGCAATCCCACTGCTGGGCATACACACTGAGGAAACCAGAATTGAAAGAGACACGTGTACCCCAATGTTCATCGCAGAACTGTTTATAATAGCCAGGACATGGAAGCAACCTATATGTCCATCAGCAGATGAATGGATAAGAAAGCTGTGGTACATATACACAATGGAGTATTACTCAGCCATTAAAAAGAATACATTTGAATCAGTTCTAATGAAGTGGATGAAACTGGAGCCTATTATACAGTGTGAAGTAAGCCAGAAAGAAAAACATCAGTACAGTATGCTGCTGCTGCTGCTGCTAAGTCGCTTCAGTCATATCCGACTCTGTGCAACTCCATAGATGGCAGCCCACCAGGCTCCCCGTCCCTGGGATTCTCCAGGCAAGAACACTGGAGTGGGTTTCTATATCCTTCTCCAATGCATGAAAGTGAAAAGTGAAAGTGAAGTCGCTCAGTCCTATCCAACTCCTAGCGACCCCATGGACTGCAGCCTACCAGACCCCTCCATCCACGGGATTTTCCCGGCAAGTATACTGTATACTAATGCATATATATGGAATTTATAAATATGATAACAATAACTCTGTACGCAAGAGAGCAAAAGAGACACAGATGTATAGAAGAGTCTTTTGGACTTTGTGGGAGAGGAAGAGGGTGGGATGATTTGGGAGAATGGCATTGAAACATGTATAAGATCATATATGAAATGAATCGCCAGTCCAGGTTCAATGCAGGATACAGGATTCTTGGGGCTGGTGCCCTGGGATGACCCAGAGGCATGGTCCAGGGAAGGAGGTGGGAGGGGGGCTAAGAATGGGGAACACTTGTACAACCGTGGCAGATTTCTGTTGATGTATGGCAAAACAAATACAATATTGTAAATTAATTAGCCTCCAATTAAAATAAATAAATTTAAATTAAAAATAAATAAATAAAAGACGCTTATTCCTTGGAAGGAAAGTTATGACCAACCTAGACAGCGTATTAAAAAGGAGAGACATTATTTGCCAACAAAGGTCCATCTAGTCAAGGCTATGGTTTCTCCTGTAATCATGTATGGATGTGAGAGTTGGACTATAAAGAAAGCTGAGCACTGAAGAATTGATGCTTTTGAACTGTGGTGTTGGAGAAGACTCTTGAGAGTCCCTTAGACTGCAAGGAGTTCCAAAGAGTTCATCCTAAAGGAGATCAGTCCTGGGTGTTCATTGGAAGGACTGATGCTAAAGCTCAAACTCCAATACTCTGGCCACCTGATGTGAAGAGCTGACTCTTTGGAAAAGACCCTAATGCTGGGAAAGATTGAGGGCAGGAGGAGAAGGGGATGACAAAGGATGAGATGGTTGTATGGTATCACAGACTCAAAGGACGTGGGTTTGGGTACACTCTGGCAGTTGGTGATGGACAGGGAGGCCTGGCGTGCTATGGTTCATGGGGCGCAGAGTTGGACACGACTGAGTGACTGACCTGAACTGAACTGAAGGAATGCTTTGATATATTCTAAAATGCATAGGATTCTCCTTTACCCCTAAATATTTTTGGTCCCAAATGTAGTAGTGTTGTGATTGAGAAATTGCTTTAAAGAAAGCAAAGAGTGAAATTATTTGTTTGTAAAACATAAGTGGAATTGATGCAAAATCTTTATTAGATGATGATAAATGAACATTTGGTCCATCAGGGATTCTTTCCTTGTATTAAAGAGACAGATTCATATCAATACTGTTTGATTTCCTCAACTGTTCCTGAATCTATTCTGTTGTAGTCATAACATTTCAAAAAAAAAAAGATTAAAAGTAAGGATGATGAAAATGTAGTGGAAATGGAGAACACATTGGTAAATCCTCTAATTCTAGAATGGCAAAACAGTTCTGATTGCCCTGATGAGGGATTAATTGAAAATGATTTGAGTAGAAAAATCAGATAATTTATTGATATTAATATGGTAATATGAATAATTTGGTATTCATGAAAATAATTTGAGTGCTGTGGCTTTTATGCTGAAAGTTTCCCATTAGAATCTGAATCTAAAATTTAAAATGACTTATAATGTAGTAAGAACTCAAGACTATAAGATACAAGACTACAAAACTATTCTAAGGAGTCTTTTTAGGAATTCCAAATAAAATTAGACTCAGCAAGATCAAAGCAAGAGATTTGATTAGAAATACAAATAGCCTAACACAAACTCCTTTGCTTTGAAATAGTTGCATAGTGATAGACATCCTTGAAACACTTCTACTCTCTTACATTCGTGATACATGAGAGAAGTCTCAATAGTAGTATGTGTGCTTCAGTCATCTGAGGGCCAAATTCAATATAAAGATTTAAACAGCCATTTCTTTTCTTGTCATTTCTTTAAATTTTAAAGAAAGAAACATTAAGAATATGTATAGGGTTTTTTTTTTTTTTTTCAGTCACAAGATAAGAAATGCATTATTAAATTGGTGACATTTAAATGTGAAATTAAGTTATCATAAGTCAGAGATTTGTCACTTATTACTTTACCCCCAGTTCTTACCATAGTGCCTGGCACAAATAATAGTGCTGAATAAATGTTTAAATGAATGAGGATGATCATACCCATTGATATGCTGATTGTGATGACTCATCTGCAACTGGTTATTTTACATGTAATACATTTACAAGGTTTTTGTCTTTTTTTTTTTTTTAATTATCCACTATAGCTTAAGCAGCTTGTGGTTTCCTCCTTGATTTAGTGTATGCCAAAGTTGGCTCATTTATTTCATGTTTTTTGGGTTTTTTGCTATATGTGCAATGTATGCCAAATTGCAATAGACAGATACTGAACAATTATATATATACATACACACACACATATGCTGCTGTTGGACTCTTTGCAACCCCATGGACTATATGTAGCTCACCAGGCTCCTCTGTCCGTGGAATTCTCCAGGCAAGAATACTGCAGTGGGTTGTCATTTCCTTCTCCAGGGGATCTTTGTGACCCAGAATCAAGCCATGTTTGATAGACAGGTGGATTCTTTACTAACTGCACCAGCTGGGAAGTTACACCACCATATGTGTGTGTATTTCAGGATTAAATGATCATTTATTTTATATAATTTGTAGAACACCTGGAATGTTTCTAATACTCATGAACATGAATATGAGTAGAATAATTCTGACACAAAACAAGGCTAATTGGTGTAGCCAGTGTCAGAGTGTTTCAAGCATTATTTCATCTGTAAAATTTCATTGTATAGTTCTTGGGACCAAACATCCAAATTGAAAGTTAAAAATATCCTAGGGTGTTATGAAGACTACCTTTTGGTGTGACTGACCGCTCTAGAAAGAAGATAGGAGAAAAAACATTATGACTGATAACCATTTATGATAGACTCATCAGTATGTTTAAGATAAATGTTTATTTAACTTATATGCACCATGTTTATTTAACTTATATGCAGAGTACATCATGAGAAATGCTGGACTGGAAGAAACACAAGCTGGAATCAAGATTGCTGGGAGAAATATCAATAACTTCAGATATGCAGATGACACCACCCTTATGGCAGAAAGTGAAGAGGAACTAAAAAGCCTCTTGATGAAAGTGAAAGTGGAGACTGAAAAGGTTAGCTTAAAGCTCAACATTCAGAAAACGAAGTTCATGGCATCTGGTCCCATCACTACATGGGAAATAGATGGAGAAACAGTGGAAACAGTGTCAGACTTTATTTTTCTGGGCTCCAAAATCAGTGCAGATGGTGACTGCAGCCATGAAATTAAAAGACGCTTACTCCTTGGAAGGAAAGTTATGACCAACCTAGATAGCATATTCAAAAGCAGAGACATTACTTTGCCAACGAAGGTTCGCCTAGTCAAGGCTATGGTCTTTCCTGTGGTCATGTATGGATGTGAGAGTTGGACTGTGAAGAAGGCTGAGCGCCGAAGAATTGATGCTTTTGAACTGTGGTGTTGGAGAAGACTCTTGAGAGTCCCTTGGACTGCAAGGAGATCCAACCAGTCCATTCTGAAGGGGATCAGCCCTGGGATTTCTTTGGAAGGAATGATGCTAAAGCTGAAACTCCAGTATTTTGGCCACCTCATGCGAAGAGTTGACTCATTGGAGAAGACTCTGATGCTGGGAGGGATTGGGGGCAGGAGGAGAAGGGGACGACAGAGGATGAGATGGCTGGATGGCATCACTGACTCGATGGATGTGACTCTGAGTGACCTCCAGGTGTTTGTGATGGACAGGGAGGCCTGGCGTGCTGCGGTTCATGGGGTCACAAAGAGTCGGACACGACTGAGCGACTGATCTGATCTGATCTGATCTGAAGATAAATGTGAAAGGGATAAAATGGCTGACACAGCCAGAAGGTTTGTAATTCTTCCTGCTATTATATCCTAACCTTTGAGAAAGGAAGGAACTAGGGAAAATACACTGAGATTCCATGACTTTCTTTATTCCCTACTTTCAGGAAGAAACTTAGACAACACTAAATCACACTAGGACTTTGTTTGAAGAATATAATAATGTTCTCTCTCCAGATCAGAAACTTCACTGATATTTGTTTCTAATATCCTAATTGGAATGGGAAAATAGTCAGCTGAAGACCATAACTGAGGAACAATTGAAATATTTGTGCATCACAAAGACATGTCATGCAAAGCATACATTGCAACTTACAGAACACTAGAGATTAATTTTGCATGCCATGATATACCAAAGGAGAGATGGTTCCTGATGTTTCAATATCAGAATTAAAGATGAGCTGGTACAGTTTAGCCAGCAGCCAAGACTGATACAAGAGATTGCATCAGAAATGTTCTATCTTTGGTAGGACTGAGGTGTCTGTAAACTTTTCTGGAACCACAGACACAGATGAAATAGTTTGGTTAATTTTAAGTGTTTTGTACCTTGTTCCTCTTTTCATCTTGTCTTCCTATAAATAGTCTATTGTGTATTTAGAGGCAAAAGAAGTGATGGAGAGGAGAATTTCTTTATTTTCCAATGCCTAAGAAGAGACTCAAATTAATGGTAATAGGAAAGAAGGTTGGGTAATTTATTTTAATATTTGCATCATCCCCACACCCCAATCACAAATCATCATCTATATCTCTCACTCATGTTTTTTTTTTTTTTATCAAGAATCTCTTTTATTGATTATCAGAAACATTACAAACATCTAATATGAACAAATTGTAACATGACAGTATTTAGTTTGAACAATTAATACATTTCAGATATAATATTATACATATTTCAATGTTATTCTCCCCAATCATCCCACCCTCTCCTGGTCCCAGAGTCCAAAAGTCTGTTCTATACATCAGTGTCTCTTTTGCTGTCTCGTAAATAGGGTTATTTTTACCATCTTTCTAAATTCCATATATATGCGTTAGTATACTGTATTTGTGTTTTTGTTTCTGGCTTACTTCACTCTGTATAATAGGCTCCAGTTCCATCCACCTCCTTAGAACTGATTCAAATGTATTCTTTTTAATGGCTGAGTAATACTCCATTGTGTATATGTACCACAGCTTGCTTATCCATTCATCTGTGGATGGACATCTAGGTTGCTTCCACATTCTGGCTATTGCAAACAGTGCTGCTATGAACATTGGGGTACACATGTCTCTTTCAATTCTGGTTTTCTCAGTGTATATGCCCAGCAGTGGGATTGCTGGATCATAAGGCAGTTCTATTTCAAAAGTTCTTGGAAGTGTTTTGATCCCTTGAAATCATGGAATAAAACTATGTTAATATAAACTTAAAACAGATAAACATGATATTAAAATTGGCTAAGTTTAGAGATGTCATAAGGGTCCTACTAACTCCTAGAATATGGATGTGTAAATGAAAGGGCATTCAAAAGTCACAATAAAAAACAATGTTTTGCACAAGTTGAAAGGGCAGCTTCTCTCTTTAAGTTGGCCACAATGACTTGAAATCTGCAAGCAGCTACTTAGAAGAAACTTCTCCTATACAAAAAGGAAAAAAAAAAAAAAAAAACCAAAGAAAAAGAGATATAAAAGGAGAGAAAACTCTTTTGAACTGGACTGGGCCAGTAAAATAGGCAATTCAAGGAAGTTTCTAGGCAAGTGAAAGAAAGTGAAGTTACTCAGTTGTGTCCGACTCTTTGTGACCCTGTTGACTGTAGCATACCAGGCTCCTCCGTCCATGGGATTCTCTAGGTGAGAATACTGGAGTTGATTGCCTTTTCTTTCTCCAGGGGATCTTCCCAAACCAGGGATCGAACCTGGGTCTCCCACATTACAGGCAGATGCTTTAACCTCTGAGCCACCAAGGAAGTTTCTAGGCAAGAGACTCAGGCAAAAAGAAGTAATCCTTATTAAGAGTGTCAGGTGGCTTTAAGGAGTGCAGTTTTGACCTTGAAGTGTAGAAGATAGGCTCCCAGGAAGAATTCCAGAATGGCCTTTGTTTCATCAGTCACCAACAGAGAAAAAGGGTGATGTTAACTTCAACTGGGGTTGTATGCAAAGGTGAATTCATTAGGTAAAAGTTGAAACCCCTGATCAGTGTGCAGTAGAGTCAAGTTGAAAAATTGAACATGATTATGAATTTTTAACTTCTTTGTACCTCCTAGTGTAGCAGAAGAGTTTTGCTCTCTGATCTACTTGTTTTTCTAGAAACACTGAAAATGAAATATATTGAATAGTCCCATTTAAGATTACTACTTTGAAAAGATTGACTCCCAAGTTCCTGGGAAGTAACAGTAGACAACTACTAGGGCTAGACCCACACAACCTTAATATGTTGCTCTTTATGATTCAAGCACTCTGTTAAGTGCATTTTATGAATAATTTCTTAATCATAACTACAGAGAGGTGTATATCTATTTAATATATGAAAAAAAATAAGGCATTAAACAATGAAGTATACCAAAATATCAAATATTTTAATAGCGAAGATGGTAATGAAAGCAAAGTAAATCTCTTTCCAGAGTCCATATTCTTTGATTATATATTATATTGTATATTGGTTAACCATGCAATTTGTAAGTCACTCAGGTTTGCTTTGGTATAGAAACCACCAAGGGACTACTAGATGCACACCTTTGTGAATAACATTTAGTACATTTTGTGTACTTAGACCGTCCACTTCACCCATAAGCTCTCAACAGAGAATTTGGAGAATAAAAGTAAGCAGGAAGTAAATACAATGTTAGCTTAAAAAAATTAAAATCATTAATAAAGCAATGCAAGTATAGTATTGATAACTTGTTTTTTAAAACCATTATTAGTCCCATACATGTGCAAACATACAAAGTAGAGAAAAGAATGTTTAATGCAAACTCTCAAACCATTCCTTCCCTTTACTGGGTGACATTCCTGGGGAAAAAAAAAAAAAAAAAAAAGAAAGGCAAGTAACCTCATGTAGAGAGTCTCCTTGTAAATATGCTGAAGTCAGACCTTCTGGTGTTTTGTACTCAGGTCTTAACTTATAAACATGACTGAGTGATCTCACAGAGAGATCAACTCCACTGAATAATAAGTTTAATGTTACTTCTGTTTTCCATAGAAACAAGAGACATAGCTCATCCCACAGGTCTAAAGGAGAAATCAGGTTTGGCTCACAGGGTAGAAGCAGAAGTGAGGGAAAGACTTGCCTTCACTGGGAAAGACAAAGCAAGACAGAGGAAACAGTTTAGGATTGGGCAGTTTGAATAAAGTTTACTGGCTTTGGGCTATACGGGTGGTCTCAACGCAAGATAAGACTCTATACGTGGACATCACCAGATGGTCAACATCGAAATCAGATCGATTATATTCTTTGCAGCCAAAGATGGAGAAGCTCTATACAATCAGCAAAAACAAGACCAGGAGCTGACTGTGGCTCAGACCATGAACTCCTTATTGCCAAATTCAGACTTAAATTGAAGAAAGTAGGGAAAACCACTAGACCATTCAGCTATGACCTAAATCAAATCCCTTATGATTATACAGTGGAAGTGAGAAATAGATTTAAGGGCCTAGATTTGATAGATAGAGTGCCTGATGAACTATGGAATGAGGTTCGTGACATTGTACAGGAGACAGGGATCAAGACCATCCCCATGGAAAAGAAATGCAAAAAAGCAAAATGGCTGTCTGGGGAGGCCTTGCAAATAGCTGCGAAGAGAATCGAAAAGCAAAGGAGAAAAGGAAAGATATAAGCATCTGAATGCAGAGTTCCAAAGAATAGCAAGAAGGGATAAGAAAGCCTTCTTCAGCGATCAATGCAAAGAAATAGAGGGAAAGAACAGAATGGGAAAGACTAGGGATCTCTTCAAGAAAATCAGAAACACCAAAGGAACATTTCATGCAAAGATGGGCTCTATAAAGGACAGAAATGTTATGGACCTAACAGAAGCAGAAGAGGTTAAGAAGAGGTGGCAAGAATACACAGAAGAATTGTACAAAAAAGAGCTTCACGACCCAGATAATCATGATGGTGTGATCACTGACCTAGAGTCAGACATCTTGGAATGTGAAGTCAAGTGGGCCTTAGAAAGCATCACTACGAACAAAGCTAGTGGAGGTGGTGGAATTCCAGTGGAGCTATTTCAAATCCTGAAAGATGATGCTGTGAAAGTGCTCCACTCAATATGCCAGCAAATTTGGAAAGCTCAGCAGTGGCCACAGGATTGGAAAAGGTCAGTTATCATTCGAATCCCAAAGAAAAGCAATGCCAAAGAATGCTCAAACTACCGCACAATTGCACTCATCTCACACACTAGTAAAGTAATGCTCAAAATTCTCCAAGCCGGGCTTCAGCAATATGTGAATCGTGAATTTCCTGACATTCAAGCTGGTTTTAGAACAGGCAGAGGAACCAGAGATCAAATTGCCAACATCCGCTGGATCATGGAAAAAGTAAGAGAGTTCCAGAAAAACAACTATTTCTGCTTTATTGACTATGCCAAAGCCTTTGACTGTGTGGATCACAATAAACTGTGGAAAATTCTGAAAGAGATGGGAATACCAGACCACCTGATCTGCCTCTTGAGAAATTTGTATGCAGGTCAGGAAGCAACAGTTAGAATTGGACATGGAACAACAGACTGGTCCCAAATAGGAAAAGGAGGATGTCAAGGCTGTATATTGTCACCATGTTTATTTAACTTATATGCAGAGTACATCATGAGAAATGCTGGACTGGAAGAAACACAAGCTGGAATCAAGATTGCTGGGAGAAATATCAATAACCCCAGATATGCAGATGACAACACCCTTATGGCAGAAAGTGAAGAGGAACTAAAAAGCCTCTTGATGAAAGTGAAAATGGAGAGTGAAAAGGTTGGCTTAAAGCTCAACATTCAGAAAATGAAGATCATGGCATCCAGAACCATCACTTCATGGGAAATAGATGGGGAAACAGTGGAAACGGTGTCAGACTTTGTTTTTCTGGGCTCCAAAATCAGTGCAGATGGTGACAGCAGCCATGAAATTAAAAGACGCTTACTCCTTGGAAAGAAAGTTATGACCAACCTAGATAGCATATTCAAAAGCAGAGACATTACTTTGCCAACAAAGGTTCGCGTAGTCAAGGCTATGGTCTTTCCTGTGGTCATGTATGGATGTGAGAGCTGGACTGTGAAGAAGGCTGAGTGCCGAAGTATTGATGCTTTTGAACTGTGGTGTTGGAGAAGACTCTTGAGAGTCCCTTGGACTGCAAGGAGATCCAACCAGTCCATTCTGAAGGAGGTCAGCCCTGGGATTTCTTTGGAAGGAATGATGCTAAAGCTGAAACTCCAGTACTTTGGCCACCTTATGCAAAGAGTTGATTCATTGGAGAAGACTCTGATGCTGGGAGGGATTGGGGGCAAGAGGAAAAGGGGACAACAGAGGATGAGATGGCTGGATGGCATCATTGACTGGATGGATGTGAGTCTCAGTGAACTCCGGGAGCTGATGATGGACAGGGAGGCCTGGCGTACTGCGATTCATGGGGTCGCAAAGAGTCAGACATGACTGAGCGACTGATCTGATCTGATCTATGATTGCCTATATAGTGGTCAGCAAACCATGACCCATGAGTTAAAAATATTTTGACATTTTTAAGTATTGTAAACAGACTTCCTTGGTGGCTCGGACGGTAAAGCGCTTGTCTACAACGTGGGACAGCCGGATTCGATCCCTAGGTCGGGAAGATCCCCTGGAGAAGGAAATGGCAATCCACTCCAGTACTATTGCCTGGAAAATCCCATGGACAGAGGAGCCTGATAGGCTACAGTCCATGGAGTTGCAAATAGTCGGACAGGACTGAGCGACTTCACTTTCACTTTCAAGTATTGTAAAAATAGAATACAAAGATTAACCGAGACTAAAAGTGGCCCACAAAGCCTAAAATATTTACTGTTGGGCCCTTGGCAGAATACAAATTTGCCAACCCTGACTTACTGTAACCAAATAGCAAATCTATGGATTTACAGGAAAAAATATGTTTGCTAGAGACACTAATGTTAGGAAATAAAACTGTTCTGCTACATCAGGAGGCACAGAACCCTTAAAAATGCTTGATTATGTTACATTTTTCAACTCAACTATACGCACTGGTCAAGGCTTTCAAGTTTTACTCTTTAAATTCACCTATGGCTTAATGTGGAAAATGTCACCAAACCAATGTACCTATCAGAATATAAAATGGAGATATGTCATTACTGAAACAACTCCTTTCTGTGCAACTGATGCAATGACATATGGAGCTTAGGGACATTTTATGTTGATGTGAGCCACAGAATGCATTACTGTGGCCAGAAAAAAAAACCTGGGATCTGAAGCCACCCTCTGCTTTGTAGGTGTTTACAATTAATTTATCTTTGATATTGTTAGTAAAATATAGTGGGTAAGATCCTTGATTTGTTAATCCTCTAATGATCTGGTCTTCAGTGTTAATTCACATATAGTTTCCGTTCAATCATTTTCATGTATAAAAATGTAATGTTGATGTTTTTATAGAACCACTAATGAGCGAAAAAGGAAACTGCAAACCTGTGTATTTAGGATTATATTATGGACTGAATGTTCATGAAATCCTCAAATGTATATATCAAAACCCTAATCCCTATTGTGATTGTATTTGGAGGTGGGAGCTTTGGGAGGCAATTAGGTTTAGAAGAGGTCAGGAGAGTGAGATCCCACCCAACCGTACACACAAAGGGATTCCTGAACTCATAACATGAGACACCAGAGGGAAGCTTCTCTCTCTCCACTGTGTGAGGACACCTAAAAAGATGGCTCTGCAACCTCAAAAGAGAGTTTTCACCAGAATCTGACCATGCTGAAAACCTGATCTTGTACTTTCAGCATTCAGAACCTTGAGAAAATAAATTTATGTTGTTTAAGCCACAGGGTGTTTAGTATTTTATTATGACAGCCCAAGCTAAGGCAGATTCCACCTAGAATAGTCTCGCTAGGATAAGGACATGATAAAATTGCTAAGCCAGTGCTGATGCAGGGATATTACATGATGATGATGTTGACTAGGATTACATCTGCCAAATGAACATTGAACAGATGAATATAGATGCTGTACACATTGCAATAATTGGTATTATTTTTCCTGTGATTTCACATGGAAGGCAGCTGTTAGGTACTCAGTGTCTGATGTCAGTCTAACAGGCAGGGAGCCATCAGCTTTTGGTGTCAAAGAATGAGATGTCATGGTTATGTCCATTTCATCTTGAAAAATTTTTTGTATGTAGACTGTGCTGTTGAGGATTGTTCTTTTTTTAAACAGTGATGACAGGTAGCCACCATATACTGTAAGCTCCTTGTAATTTTCTTGAAACAGTATCAATGGATTCTTAACACTGGCTGGCATTTCCTGTTCACAGTCTCCTATAAATATAATCTTTAAAGTGTTTGTTTTAATCTCATTGTTAATTAATGTTTTACTCTAGTCATCAAGTAATCAGTCTCTTCTTTCAGGATGCTGATGAGGCAATCATAATCTATTACTCTGTCCACTTCTTTAAATTTTGTTTTTTCATCTTTATAAATTGTTTGATTCATTCAAACATTATTTATAGGGCTTTTACTAAAATTACTTAAATTGTTCAGATTTGGGGTTTTTTTAATTGTTTTTTAAAATTATAATGAGGCATTAACATAACACATTACTATATAGAAAATAGGTAATCAATGAGGACCTATTGTATAGCGCAAGGCACTCTTAATGCTCTGTAATAATCTATATGGGCAATGAATCTGAGAAAGAATAGATATATGCATATGTGTAATTGAATCACTTTGCTGAATACCTGAAAATAACACAGCATTGTAAATCAACTACTCTCCAATATAAAATAAAAAACTTTTAAATAAATAAATGTAATGATGCAAGATCAGTATTTAAGGCCTGGCAGCATTCTCTCTCTTTCAGATCCATATTAATGTACAATCTGAAGAATATAATCTACAAATATATGATTTTAAAACCTGAAAATAGACCTTGTTGGAGAATATTCAATGTGGATATGGTAATTTCTAATGAGATATGAGGAAATGTCATCAGTCTCATCATGTAAAAATTTTAGTTTCTGGAACCAAAAGCATTGTATATGACTTGTGACATTTTAAATTGCAATGACTTCTTTTCTAGGGTACTGACTACTCTCCAGAATGAGACACCTATGACACTGATGTGGTTGTAAAGCTGCTATTTGTTGTTCTTTGACCACCAGAGTAGAAATATGCATTTTTGGAATGGCAACATAATTTATTTTTCTTGCCTTTTATTATTTATGTATTTATTTTTTTGTGTACACGTAGTAATATTTGAGTATGTCAAGTAATATAATTTTACAGCAAAATATGCATGCTTTTCTTAAATCCATTTTGCATGTTTTCAATAAAATTTTCAGTGATTTATTTTAAAGGAGTATTACATAATTGTTTATTTGTAACAATAAACAAATAATGGATTTCCAAGTGTTCAGATGATTAAATGAGTTGCCTCTTGAGGAACAGTAAAAAAAAATGAAACACTGTTGTCCTGCTTCATCAGATCAGATCAGATCAGATCAGTTGCTCAGTCGTGTCCGACTCTTTGCGACCCCATGAACTGCAGCACGCCAGGCCTCCCTGTCCATCACCAGCTCCCGGAGGTCACCCAGACTCATACCCATCGAGTCAGTGATGCCACTCAGCCATCTCATCCTCTGTCGTCCCCTTCTCCTCCTGCCCTCAATCCCTCCCAGCATCAGAGTCTTCTCCAATGAGTCAACTCTTCGCATGAGGTGGCCAAAATACTGGAGTTTCAGCTTTAGCATCATTCCTTCTAAAGAAATTCCAGGATTGATCTCCTTCAGAATGGACTGGTTGGATCTTCTTGCAGTCCAAGGGACTCTCAAGAGTCTTCTCCAACACCACAGTTCAAAAGCATCAATTCTTCGGCGCTCAGCCTTCTTCACAGTCCAGCTCTCACATCCATACATGACCACAGGAAAGACCATAGCCTTGACTAGGCGAACCTTTGTTGGCAAAATAATGTCTCTGCTTTTGAATATGCTATCTAGGTTGGTCATAACTTTCCTTCCAAGGAGTAAGCGTCTTTTAATTTCATGACTGCAGTCACCATCTGCAGTGATTTTGGAGCCCAGAAAAACAAAGTCTGACACTGTTTCCACTGTTTCCCCATCTATTTCCCATGTAGTGATGGGACCAGATGCCATGATCTTCATTTTCATCAGACTCCTAACCAAATAATGAAGGAAAAATATTTTGAAACAGTCAGAATTTAGCTTATTAAAACTATGCAAATCAACCTAAGACAAATGAATGAAATAAAAAATTATATATCTGTAGCATTTTTCGTATTTGAATATGGTTAGAATTGCAAAATCTGTTTGTTAAAAATGTTGATTTTCATTAAATACTTTTTGACTTTAGGGCAGGTAGTCTTATGCTTAGTTTTAATTTCTAGCTTTTTCTTTTTTAATTTATTTAAAGTCCAATGCAAAGACTTATATTAATCATAAATTCTCACTTTCACATTTTCAATATATATTTACTGAGAATTGTCGTGAGTCAGGATATTTGGCTTGATAATCATATAAAAAACTGATATTAATAAACCACCTAAGATATGCTAAACCCTGTTGAAATATTTTATGGGTATTAGCTCATTCACTTGTTCCAACAGAGGTAAATGATACTATAAACACATTTCAAGATAAGGAAGCTGATTATTGGAAAAGTTAAATTATTTCTCCAAGGGCCTTGTAAGAAATTAGCAGAGATAAACCCATGCATGTTAGAATTCTGCTTTTGACCGGGGAGCAAAACCCCCTTATTTAAAGATGACTTCTTAGCAGAATACACAAGATATACCTACAAAACGCTGGTGCCTCAATCAACTCTCGTGAAGAGGGCTTTCAGAGAGGTCATAACTGAACAAAATGAATGATTAGAAGTTTGCCAAAGTAAGAAAGAAACTGGAATATTCTAGACAAGAAAGATAAAATATATGAAAATTGAAGGCCATATGAAACAACTGGGCTTCATTAGGAAAGGTGGGAATTATGTGGTGACAGTAGCGTGACTAGTGTTGAGAGTGTGAGTGGGAGAAATCCAGAAGTTTGGTCATTTGTGTTAATAATGCAGTTGTGATCATATTTGCAATCTTTCTCATACACTAAACTTGAAGGGTCTTGATGGCAGGGACTATTTGTGTATCATTTACTCTCCTCTCAGCATCTACCTCAGTGTTGTCTGCTTCTCAAGCAGTACACATTTAATGGATGAATGGACAGATGGAGACATGGCTTGATAGATGCATTGCACTTAGATTCGGTAAAACCAAGAAGTTTCTTGGAAGTCCTTTTAACGGTTCACTGTTTATAAAGAAGGGTGACAAGACTGCATTCTTTTATTTGCTTTTTTAGCAACATAATTCTGGGAGTAGATTTGAAGGAGTCTTTGGAAGTAGCCCCTCATGGAAATAAATGTTAATTTAGATATAAATGTATGCTTCTACAATACTTCTGCTGCTGAGTGAATCTCGAGAACTCTCTGTTTCCTCTTTTATAAAATGATAGGATGAGACCAATAGGTAATCCTGCTCAGCAAGTGTGTATCTTGAGTTAGAGCCTGAGAGCATGGATTTTACTGTGTTGAGATTTACACAATAGACAAGACTTGCTTGGCAGAGAACACATGGCTGGAGCTTGGGAACAACAGGGAGATCAAGCAGGAACCATTTATGATGAAACTACAAAAGAAACTTTAAAATGGTTACACATGACTTATCCCAGGTTGGGTTCAGGGAAAGGATGACTTTAGCACTTGGGATAAGTCTTATCAAAGAATTTTCCTGAGAAAAGTACCACTATCTAAAATGTTCAAAAACAGTTTTCATACTCTGGGCCATAGGTCTCCTTAGTCTAGCAATTTATTGATATATTGCATAAAAATCCTACTTTGTCCAGCTGGCAAATTTGGTCCACTCCAGCTCACAGCTCTTTTAACAATTGCTAAATAAACTAGGGCCTCTAAAAGGTGATAAACTAACAATGGGAGAAAAATTCCAAATGGTTTCAACTAGGTGAGTTTTAAGATCACGATTTTTTTTTTTTTTTTTTTTTAGGATTCAAAGCAGAAATTGTTTTCCAAGAATAAATTATTCTTTAATAAAACAGTGTTTTAAAATAGTTAAGTTCCTGCTATGCTTTATATGTGGAAACTAAAAAGAAATTATACAAATGAATTTATTTACAAAATAGAAACAGACTTATAGATGTAGAGAAAGAATTTAAGGTTATCAGGGGAGGGGTAGGGGTAAGAGTTATGGAGTTTGGGATTGACACGTATACACTGGTACATTTAAAATGGCTAACCAATAAGGACCTACTGTATAGCACATGGAACTCTGCTCAGTGTTTATGTGGCAGCCTGGATGAAAGGGTAGTTTAGGGGAGAATGGATACATGTATATGTACAGCTGAGTCCCTTTGCTTTCCACCTGAAACTATCAAAACAATGTTGATCGGCTATACTCCAATATAAAATAAAAGGTTAAATAAAAAAAAATAGTTTTCTTCTTCTGAATAAGTAATAAAAATAATGAGCAAAATTGATAATAATTCTAGAATAATAATTTATATTATCCACACAGACAACCTATAAATAGTCAGTCTTAAGTTCCTCTTTTTATTGTGTAAAAGATGACACTGAAAGGAGAAGGAAGTTTTAAGTGATTTACCCCGAGCTACAAAATCCTAACACAATTTGGAACTAAATATCCAATTTATTTCAAAGAACCAGATTTCTGTTTTTTTTTTTTGTCTGTTAACTTTGACTTCTATTCCTCATCAATACCTGCTTTAAATTTAAGTTTTCTCCAGGCATTATGATTCTTAGTATGTGAAGTCTGTGGCACTGCTCACAGAACCAACAGCTGGCATTCTCTGGGCTTGATACTTTCAGCAGTTGCTTTCAGAAATATTGAAGCCACAGTCTTTCCCCCTCTACTTCTGTGCTTCTTGAGAACTCTTGATGTCATGCTAGCTTTTCTGCAACAGCTGCTATGCATCTTTTCATAAATAATGCATTTTTGGTAAGGCTTCAACTTCTTTTGTTTCTTCTCTTTCCCCACTGACACCTGGTAGTGTTTTGTTTACTTCCATTTTGTTTTCCAAGAAGGTATCTTCACCTTGGTGATGAGAACATTATTGCTTCCTCGTACCCATGCATTTCAAATTAGTGTATTTAGCACACTATTAGTTTTTCACTTGAAGTGAACAAACTGATTTATCCTGCCTTTATTTTTCCTTTCATGGACTTGTGCTAATAAAGTGCTGTGATCATATTTTCTCTGCAGTCTTTCCTCATGTAATTTGAAAACCAGACCAAATATTTAGAGACTATAACACACTTTGCAAATGAACTGTGTCATAATGGTGGCTTGGATTAGCTGCTCTGAGAGTTCAGAGGGGTGGGGGATAACTTGAACCTGGGGTGTGTAGGAAAGGCATGGGAAGGGAATATTTTAGATCAGTTTTTAATAAAATTATGGTTGTGCTGTTTACTTAGAGCATGCTGCTGCTGCTGCTAAGTCGCTGTAGTCGTGTCCGACTCTGTGCAACCCCATAGACGGCAGCCCACCAGGCTCCCCCGTCCCTGGGATTCTCCAGGCAAGAACACTGGAGTGGGTTGCCATTGCCCTCTCCAATGCATGAAAGTGAAAAGTGAAAGCAAAGTCACTCAGTCGTGTCCAACCCTCAGCGACCCCATGGACTGTAGCCTACCAGGCTCCTCCGTCCATGGGATTTTCCAGGCAGAAGCACTGGAGTGGGGTGCCATCACCTTTTCCGACTTAGAGCATAGTGGGGTGGTTAATAAGTTACAGAGTCTGAAAAAGTCATATTATTTTGGTTCCCCAAGATCTGAGGAATCTCTTATAGAGTGCTAAGATGCATTAAATGCACAATAAATATTTACTGATTAGATGAATCTGCTAGTACAGTTTGATATAGTTCTCTTTTAATGGAGCAGAAAATGCAATTGCTCTTTGGGGAATAATGGCTCAGATAAGACCACTGTTACTGAGTGATGGGAATGAAGATAAGAAAAAGTCATCTTTTAAAACAAAAGGTTATGAAAGTCAATATATAATGAATGGGATATACTAACCCAGAAATGCTTCTCCTTCAGCAATGATCTGTAATAAATAATTAACTTTTTTAGTCATTATTTGCTATTTGTTAGATATTGTTCCAAATTGTTCATATGCATTTTCCCATTAATGTTCATAACAGACTTATATGGTACTGCCAAACACCCTAATCTATAAATGAAGGAAAGCAGGTGTAGTGAGGCAAAGACACACAAACTTGATTATGTCAGAAGTGTATTCAAACTTCACTCTTTTAAAATAAAAAATATTTTATTGTCTTTTTTATTTTTTTTTTTAATTCTGTATTGAAGTATATCTGAGTAATAGCAGTGTGATAGTTTCAGGTGGACAGCAAAGGGACTCAGCCATACATATACATGTATACATTCTCCCCCAAGCTCCACTTGCATCCAGGCTGCCGCAGACTATTGAGAAGGGTTCCCTGTGCTATAAACTAGGTCCTTGACTCAACCTTCACTTTTAATCCAAGAAATACTACACTTTGAAGAAGATAGTGTCTGAAATATAGCAAGATAGAAACAACAATAAAAACGTCCTTATTTTTGTTTTGCTCCTGCTCACCTGGAAAGTATCAGAGACTGCATTTTCTATTTTTCAGTCATTCTATCGTGTGTGGCACTTTGAGATCCCAGGCACTGCAGCATGCCAGGCTTCCCTGTCCTTCACTCTCTTTGTTCAAACTCATAGAGTCAATAATGCCATCCAACTATATCATCCTCTATCACTCCCTTCTCCTCTTGCCCTCATTCTTTCTCAGCATCAGAAACTTTTCCAACGAGTCAGCTCTTCACATCAGGTGGCCAAAGTATTAGAATTTTAGCTTCAGCATCAGTACTTTCAATTTATTCAGGGTTGATTTCCTTTAGCATTAACTAGTTTGATCTCCTTGCAGTCCAAGGGACTCTCAAGAGTCTTCTCCAACATAATAGTTCAAAAGCATCAATTGTTGGGCACTCAGCCTTCTTTATGGTCCAACTCTCACTTCCATAGGTGAGAAGTCATCTCACTTCCATAGATGACTACTGGAAAAATCATAGCTTTGACTATATGGATCTTTGTCATCAAAATGATGTCTCTGCTTTTTAATACACTGTCTAGGTTTGTCATAGGTTTTCTTTCAAAGAACAAACATCTTTTAGTTTCATGGCTACAGTCACCATCTGCAGTGATTTTAGAGCCCAATAAGTAAAGCCTGTATTTAGCAGAGACAAACAATGGAAATTTGCAAATAAAGTTCCTAAGAGCATTTATTAAGGCAAGTGTGAAATGGAAAATTTATTTTGGTCTTAGAAATCCTGACCTAGTTTTTTCAGTAGGAATGTTTCCATTTTATTCAGGAGTGTATAATAATCTATGACAACCTATGAAACCCATAGCTTAACAGAAAAATAATTAGAAATATCTTGTCTTTTTTGCTTATTATAGCAAGGAACCATAAGAAAGCCTTCCTTAGTCACCAGTGCAAAGAAATAGAGGAAAACAAAAGAATGAGAAAGACTAGAGATCTCTTCAAGAAAATTAGAGATACCAAAGGAACATTTCATGCAAAGATGGGTTCAATAAAGGACAGAAATGGTATGGACCTAGCAAAAGCAGAAGATACTAAGAAGAGGTGGCAAGAATACACAGAACTATACAAAAAAGATCTTAATGACACAGATAACCACAAGTCAATCCTAAAGGAAATCAGTTCTGAATATTCATTGGAAGGACTGATGCTTAGGCTTAAACTCCAATATTTTGGCCACCTGAGGAAACTGATTCATTGGAAAAGACTCTGATACTGGGAAAGATGGAAGGTAGGAGGAGAAGGCGATGGGGATGAGACAGTTGGATGGCATCACTGACTCGATGGACATGCGTTTGAGTAAACTCCAGGAGTTGGTGATGGACAGAGAAGCCTGGCGTGCTGCAGTCCATGTGGGTCATAAAAAGTCTCACTGAACTGTACCACGATGGTGTGATCATTCACCTAGGGCCAGACATTTTGGTGTGCTAAGTCAAGTGGGCTTTAAGAAGCATTCCTATAAGCAAAGCTAGTAGAGGTGATGGAATTCCAGCTAAGCTATTTCAAATCCTAAAAGATGATGCTGTGAAAGTGCTACAATCAATGTGACAGCAAATATGGATAACTCAGTAGTAATCACAAGGCTCTAAAAGATCAATTTTTACTCCAATCCCAAAGAAAGGCAGTGCCAAAGAATGTTCAGACTACCACACAACCACACTCATTTCACATGCTAGCAAAGTAATGCTCAAAAATTCTCCAAGCTAGGCTTCAACAGTACGTGAACTGAGAACTTCCAGATGTTCAAGCTGGATTTGTAAAAGGCCAGAGATAAGATTGCCAAATCAGTTGGATCATAGAAAAAGCAAGAGAGTTCCAAAAGAACATCTACTTCTGCTTCATTGAATACACCAAAGCCTTTGACTGTGTGAATCAAAACAAACTGAAAAATCCTTGAAGAGATGGGAATATCAGACCACCTCAACTGCCTCCTGAGAATTCTGTGTGCTGGTCAAGAAGCAACAGTTAGAATCGGACACGGAACAATGGACTGGTTCAAAATTGGGAAAAGGGTATGTCAAGGCTGTATATTGTCACCTTGCTTATTTAAATTATACAGAGTGCATCATGTGAAATACCAGGCTGGATGAAGCACAAGCTGGAAACAAGATTGCTGGGAGAAATATCAATAATGTCCGATACGCAAATGACACCACCTTTATGGCAGAAAGCAAAGAGGAACTAAAAATGAAAAAGCTAGAATGAAAAGCTTGCTTAAAACTCAACATTCAAAAAACTAAGATCATGGCATCCGGTCCCATCACTTCATGGCAAATAGATGGGGAAATAGTGGAAACAGTGACAGACTTTAGTTTTGGGGGCTCCAAAATCACTGCAGATGCTGACTGAAGTCATGAAATTAAAATATGCTTGCTCCTTGGAAGAAAAGCTATGACAAACCTAAATAACATTATTAAAAACCAGAGATACCACTTTGCCAACAAAGGTCCATGTAGTTAAAGGTATGGTTTTTCCATAAGTCATGTATGGATGTGGAACTATAAAGAGTTGACTATAAAGAAGTCAACTTGAGCACCAAAGAATTGATGCTTTTGAACTGTGGTGTTGGAGAAGACTTCTTGAACTGTGGTGTTGGAGAGTCCCTTGGACTGCAAGGAGATCCAACCAGTCCATCTTAAAGGAGATCAGTCCTGGGTGTTCACTAGAGGGACTGATGTTGAAGCTGAAACTTCAATACTTTGGCCACCTGATGTGGAGAGCTGACTCATTTGAAAAGACCCTGATGCTGGGAAAGATTGAGGGCAGGAGGAGAAGGGGGTAACACAGGATGAGATGGTTGGATGGCATCATCAACTCAATGGACATGAGTTTGAGCAAGCTCTGGGAGACGGTGAAGGACAGGGAGGACTGACGTGCTTCATTCAGTGGAGTTGCAGAGTCAGACATGACAGAGAGCCTGAACAACAACAATATTTTATTATCAGTAAACACTCATCTTGATGAGTTGATCACTACTGTGACTTTTAAATTCTACTCCTAAACACTGTCAATCACATTATTAAGCCATATGTTCAATTTTTATTTTGGTGGTAAGCACAAGTTATATTTCTAACCTCATATTTTTTTGCCATCAAAAATTCAGTTTCTTTTGATCTTGGCTATTTGCGCTGTGACTATATGCATAGATAGGGCTACAAAGGCACACTATTTTTTTTGTACTGTTGATCACCTTTGACCACATATATACCATTTCTTAAATTTCTTTCACCTACTTGAGATATTAAATATTTCAGATAAAGAATGGTCATATATTCCAGCAATGAATTCCCAAAAGTCATTCATACTGCTCAGTATTTTAAGTAAAGTACAATAGAAATTTTCTATGAATATTTGAATTATTAACTACTGGTAACACATCACCTTTTTTTTTTTTTTTTTTTGTAAGAGAAACTAACCTAACATTAATTGAGTACCTACTTGTATGTCTGACTTCAGCAAGGAGTTTTCATTGAGATTATTCCATTTCATCCCCATACCAACTTGATGAGGTAGATATCATCCTCATTTTTGTCAGAAGAGGACTATGAAGCTCAGAAAGGTTACAGTTTGTCCAATTACACACTTAGTAACAGAGAGAGCAGGGACTGAGTCTCAGACTCAAAAGACCTCTGCTCTCTCCCTCAAGAGACTCGGGAGACTCTCTGTCATCTCTCAGAAGGGATGAGGGAGCCAAAGATGCTGCAGCCCTTCTTACTTTTCCTACCTGAGAACCAAGATGTTACCAAGAGAAGCATCCTGTTCTTTCCCACAGATACCTCTCCACCTGGGAGGATGCAGCCTGTTGAAAAGAGCAGGGACAATCCCTCCAGCAGTGAGGGTACATGCTTTGAGAAGGCTATGCCTTGTTCACAACTGCTGTAGGAGGGAGCTACATGGGGTAGAGCAAACTGGGACAATGGCTAGAGTGGGCGGGCTAAACAGGCCGCTTCTGGGTCGAACAGATATGAGAACATAACGTTTGGAGCAGGCAGCAATCACGGGCACAGTCACCACCATTCTCCATCTGCTCATTTTACTGCTGTTTGTGATCCAACAGGGATTCAAAATTGGGAGAGCAGATGAGTTTGCACTTTGCATATCCCAAGACTGTCATCTCACTCATTCTATTGTCTCCAAAGCCCATGGCCACCAGTTCTTGCAGGAAAGAGCAGACTGTCCCCATCATCACATCCAGAGTGACTTTGCCCAGGAGGTACTGCCCCTGCCCTGATGTGTGGGTGAGCGACTTATCACTGACACTCTGTCAGGTCAGCCAGGGTATAAGCATTCTCTGGCAACCTGGTTTCCTGCTTTTCATCCTGCTTTATAACCACCATCTGTCCATCCTTATTCAGCACCTTTGTCTTGATGTCCTGAAGAGACAGCTGGCTGGGATTCAGTCTGGCAGCTGCAGGAACAGCAACTCTTCCTCCTGCATGAGGCTTAGCTTCCTGAGCAGCCCTGAGGCTGATCCATTGTTTGGGAGGCCAGAGATCTTCCTGGCTACTCTAGGGGAGCCTTCATCTTGGTCCTTTCTTCTCATCTCATAGCTTCTCTTTCATTTTCCCAGGAGGCACATCACCTCTAAGTCCTCTTCCTTGGGGCCAGCCAGCCAAGTTTTAACATCTGATTCTCCATTCTCTTCCTTAAAAAGCCAGCTCAAGTGGGTCAGCCACCATGGGCTTCCCTGGTGGCTCAGTTGGTAAAGAATCTGTCTGCAATGCAGCTTTGATTAGATGGGGAGATCTCCTGGAGAAGAAAATGGCAACCCACTCCAGTATTCTTGCCTAGAAATTTTCAGAGACAGAGGAACCTGGCGGGCTACAGTCCCTTAGGTTGCAAAGAGTCGGACACAACTTAGGGATTAAACCAACACCACACAGCCCAACGGTAGCTGCACAGGCATATACTGAGTGTCTTTACTCAGCCTAACGTCATCAATAAAATCATACTTCTCCTGCCTGCACAGGATTGGTTTTCTTTCTTCATCTGTCTCCCAGTTCTCTTGTAATGAGAGGGCCCCATGTCCAACACATCCACGGTCATATCCCAGCTCCCCTTTTACTTCATCATTTTGGCTATTCCTTGCTCAAAGTTGGAGTGGGACTGAGTCATTTCTAGGCACTCCCAGTTCCATCCATGACCCTCTTCCTGTTGGTCATTCATACTTTTTCAACATAGAGCACCTATCTGGGCTCCCTGTGCTTCCCACTAGTTATCTATTTTACAAAAGGTAGTATATATATCAGAGAAGGCAATGGCACCCTACTCCAGTACTCTTGCCTGGAAAATCCCATGGATGGAGGACCCTGGTGGGCTGCAGTCCATGGGGTCGCTAAGAGTCGGACACAACTGAGCGATTTCACTTTCAATTTTCACTTTTATGCATTGGAGAAGGAAATGGCAACCCACTCCAGTGTTCTTGCCTGGAGAATCCCAGGGATGGGGGAACCTGGTGGGCTGCCATCTATGGGGTCGCACAGAGTCGGACACGACTGAAGCAACTTAGCAGCAGCAGCAGCAGTATATATATCTCTCAATTATCCCACCCTCCTCTTTCCCCCTCCATGTTAACATGCCCATTCTCTATATCTGCGTCTCTATTCCTGTCCTGTAAATAGGTTCATCTGTACCATTTTTCTAGACTTCACACATATGCGTTAATATACAATATTTGTTTTTCTCTTTCTGACTTTCTTCACTCTGTATGACAGACTCTAGGTCCAAGCATGATTGTGATTGCTGGTTACACAAATTTATAATGGCAGTAGGTAATTGCACTGAATCCATTATAGCAGCATATATTTCCAAAGAATATATTTTATAAGTAAAAATCTCTTAACTTTAATAATTATATTGATAAGTAATAAGCAAGCATAAGAATTATACAAATAAAATCATAAAATATTTATTTTAAAAAATAACACACAAAACCTATATGCTTAAAACAATAAGCTCTTTTAAGCTTACATGTGTATGGGTTGGCTAGGGGATCATATCGGGGAAGGCAATGGCACCCCACCCCAGTACTTTTGCCTGGAAAATCCCATGGACTGAGGAGCCTGGTAGGCTCCAGTCCATGGGGTCGCTAAGAGTCGGACACGACTGAGCGACTTCACTTTGACTTTTCACTTTCATGCATTGGAGAAGGAAATGGCAACCCACTCCAGTGTTCTTGCCTGGAGAATCCCAGGGACAGGGGAGCCTGGTGAGCTTCCGTCTATGGGGTCGCACAGAGTTGGACACGACTGAAGCGACTTAGCAGCAGCAGCAGCAGCAGGGGATCATATAGTCTCTAAGGGCCCAGAGATACCCACTTGCACATCTATATTTAGCAGCAGGCAACTAGGTGGGTGGTTGTCCTGGCTGGACTGTAAATTATGAGATTTTTTTTTTTTAATTGTCTAGCAGGTTGGCTCACATTTACTTGTTTTCAGAGTACAGTTAGAGAAACAAAAGTGAGAACACAGGCGTTCTTGATGTCTTGTTTGGAAATGGAATACTGGCACTTCTTTCATACTCTGTTGACCACAGCAAATCACAAAGCCAGTCCACATTTAAAGGTTCATGAAATAAGGTCCAACTCTTAAAGTTACAATGCCATGTTATATGTTATCAAAGGAATAGTCACAAGGAAGTAAACAGGATCTGGGACATTTTTATAAAATTTGAAATTTTTTTTCATTAATTTTGGTATATTTTCACATGTGTAAATCTTTGAACAGTGTGGTGCTGGAGAAGACTCTTGAGAGTCCCTTGGACTGCAATGCGATCCAACCAGTCCATTCTAAAAGAGGTTAGTCCTGGGTGTTCTTTGGAAGGAATGATGCTAAAGCTGAAACTCCAGTACTTTGGCCACCTCATGCAGAGTTGACTCATGAGAGAAGATTCTGATGCTGGGAAGGATTGGGGGCAGGAGGAGAAGGGGATGACAGAGGATGAGATGGCTGGATGGCATCACCGACTCGATGGACGTGAGTTTGAATGAACTCCGGGTGTTGGTGATGGACAGGGAGGCTTGGCGTGCTGCAATTCATGGGGTCAAAAAGAGTTGGACACGACTGAGTGACTGAACTGAACTGAAGTGTCTCTGACAATCTTAACAATTTTATGTCTGTATGTCTTTTATTTCTGTCCTATTTTAAAATTTTTCTTTATATAGTTTTTTTTGGAGATATTTTAATAGTTTAGTAATAGTCAAGTCTGATGCTTATCTACTTGAAGTTTTAGTCTCTCAGTCATGTCCAACTCTTTGTGACCCAATGGATTACAGCCTGCCAGGCACATCTGTCCATAGAATTTTCCAGGCAACAATATTGGAGTAGGTAGTCATTCTCTTCTCCAGGGTTCTTCGTGACCCAGGGATTGAACCCAGCTCTCCTTTGTTGCATTCAGATTCTTTACTGTCTGAGTCATCAAGGTCTACTTAATTGGCTGTTATTATTCTTTTCCTACACATTAGCATATTTATATCCCTATATAATAATAATTTAGCTTCATCACATAAGTTTTGAGAAGTTAAAATTTTAGTATATTTAAGTATAAAGATTTTCTAATTTCAAGTATAGGTTCTTTCTGTTTTGGTATAAACTGTTTATTAATGTGTTTTAAATTTTTAAAAATGCATTTGAAATATCTTAACTTTTAGAGATATATTTTCTAGCATAATAGCATTGTGTCCAGAGAAAGTAAACTGAGTCTTAATATAGATGATTCTCACTGCAGTCCATAGAGTCAGAAAGAGTAGGACACAGCTGGGCCACTGAACAACAGCAACTGTACTATAAAAGTAAGTCAGACAAGCACAAAATAATACATACCTATGATTCCATTCATATATAAAGTTCAAAACAAGCCAAACTATTGCTTATCCTTGGAGAGTATGTAGGACTAGGTGAAGGCATAATGGAGATTTTGACAATGCTGATGATATTTTCCTTCTTGATCAAGGTTCTACTTGCAATTGGTAATTTGTAAAAATTCATTAAGCTGTTTATACTTGTGATTTATGCACATTTTAATACGTTTGTTATATTTCAGTTAGAAGTTGGAAATCTCAATGAACTTGTTTATAGCAGATTAGATAGAGCTGAAGAGAGGATTAGTAGAATAAATATGACTTTAAGTAATTATAAGTTTACAGCATAGAGATTCAAAGAGATGAAATTATGAATAAGAGTTTACAAGATATGTAGAAGAAAATGAGAATGCTACAGTTACACATTCATCTTTCTAATGTATCTTTGCGACTCCTCTCATCAGAGCAGAGTCTAGTCCCTCAAGGCTTGAATCTGGTATGGCCCTGGGACACTCTTTGACCAATAGAATGTGCAACAATGATACTGTTTTTATTTTCAAGTCTACTATTGGAAAGCCTTGCAATCAAGTAGCCCCTAAACTGCAAGCAGCTGCTTGGTCAACGTGTCACACTTCCACAGACTTAGTAAGGAGATCAAATGGTTTTGGACAGTTTATAATATTTAGTAGAGCAGGCAGCTTGAACTTCTTGCTTTCATTATTTCTCTTACCTTTCAAGTCCCATAGGGACAGTTTAACATGCTACAGCTGCTAAGTCGCTTCAGTTGTGTCCGACTCTGTGCGACCCCACAGACGGCAGCCCACCAGGTTCCCCTGTCCCTGGGATTCTCCAGGCAAGAGTACTGGAGTGGGTTGCCATTTCCTTCTCCAGCGCGTGAAAGTTAAAAGTGAAAGTGAAGTTGCTCAGTCATGTCCGACTCCTAGCGACCCCATGGACTGCAGCCTACCAGGCTCCTCCGTCCATGGGATTTTCCAGGCAAGAGTACTGGAGTGGGGTGCCATTGCCTTCTAAACACACACTTAATATGCATCCAGGTTTGGAACCCCAAGGATAGGAAACACCCAATCTCATTAGGTGATGCTAAAAACTTGCCTAAAGTTTGCTTCAAAGGAGATACTGTATGTATTACCGTAGAATGTAAGGAAGTCTTCCCTGATAACAAAGTACTAAGTTGCCATAACTCCTTTTACAAATATTCTTAAATTGTCCATAAATGCCTAGTCATGTAGAAACATAAGGGATTCATGGGGAATTGTCCTTAAACAGCAACTTCTGAATGCTTCTACAATCATTTAAAAAAGACTAGTCCAGTACTTCTGCCTGGAAAATCCCATGGATGGAGGAGCCTGGTAGGCTGCAGTCCATGAGGTCGCTAAGAGTCGGACACGACTGAGCGACTTCACTTTCATTTTTCACTTTCACGCATTGGAGAAGGAAATGGCAACCCACTCCAGTATTCTTGCCTGGAGAATCCCAGGGACAGGGGAGCCTGGTGGGCTGCTGTCTATGGGATCACACAGAGTCGGACACGACTGAAGCGACTTAGCAGCAGCAGCAGCAGTCTAGCCTCTAGAGGATTAAAAGGTATGTGGAAAATCAGAATCCATTCCATCTAAGGATTGTTATAAACAAGTGGAAGAAACTCTCAGCTGAATTCAGCTCAAATTGCTGACTCACATTTTGTGAGTACATAATAAACTAAGTTTGGAGATCCATTGTATCTACATAACTGAAACAAAGTTGTTAAGAATCATGAAAGAAAATATCTCAAAGTGTAGCTGGCTACTTCAAAGAATAAGAAAGAAAAAGTCTGACTCTTGCGATCCCATGAACTATAGTCTGAATTTTAGCCTGCCAGTCTCCTCTGTCCATGGGATTCTCCAGACAAGAATTCTGGAGTGGGTTGCCATTTCCTTCTCCAGGGCAAATTTTCCTACCTAGGAATTGAACGCAGGTCTCCTGCATTGCAGGCAGATGCTTTACCTTTTGAGCTACACGATTGTTTGGTACAAAATGTTTATCGATAATCTTATCCTTCTTCTAGAACAATTTTTGTAAAGATAGTTTTTAGAAGCTATTTAGTGGGAAAAAATCTATCCCTGTAAATAAAGCATTAGCTTGTGGTTCTTTATTATAAGTGGCTAAGTTAAAACTAATGAAACACATTTTTATAGGCATCACTATATATTTTAAATTTTTTTCTTTCATTAAGATTTTGTGCCAATGAGAAGTATCATTAGGATATATCTACTTATGCTGGTTAATAGCACCTGCATTTGTTTGATGTGGACCTGGTCAGTTCAATTGCATTTTTTTTTCTTTTGTTTATGGTGGAATGAAGCAGAATATCCAAATCCTATCATTATAGAGATTGTTCTTTCATTTATTCAACAATCATGCGTTGTTCACAGTGAGTAAGTTACACCAGCTGAAAAATGAAGAGCTCACAAGGCCCTCCTACGCCTTTGTCATCTTGCCTTCACTATACTTCCCTTCAGTCATTCTGTTCCTACTATATTTAGCTTCCTTGCTGTCCTTCAGTGACAGAAGTTTGTCCCTTTTTCCTGGAAAGTTCTTTTTCAACATAACTGTATGCCAGGCTTTCTTTTGTCTTTTTCAGCCCTTTGGTCAAATGTCATTGTATTAGCAACTCATTCCTTCACCAACTGCATCCCTTCCTATGACAATTTCTATTTTTCCCCACAGCACTTTACATCATTATCAGATAATTTTGAAAAACAGTATTATTTGTTGTCCTTCTTCTCCCTTATCTGTCTTTCTTCCTGAAAACAAGCTTCAAAGACATGAATTTATGTTTTGATTACTATAATGTTCTTAGTCCTTGGAACAGTTCCTAATCATAGTAGGTACACAAAAATGTTTATTGAATGAATAGATACATGAACTAATAGTGCAGAGTGAAATCAGCCTCTGATTTCAAAAAAAGGAAATCCCAGCATTGTAGTGACTTATAATAAAGTTTTATTTATTGCATTGGCTAAATACCCTGATCTCATTCTAGGAGTTGATGGAGCCTTCACCATCCGACACGTTGCCTTTCAGGGATTAACCCAACTTCACACTGTTTCTTAAATTCCCCCATTCAAAAATGATAAATAGAAAACTCAGTCACATTTCACTGTCCATGGAAGATAGATTATAGTTACCTGTGCCAAAGAAGGCAGGCTGTGATAATGGCAGAGATCATATTTGTATACAGTGGTTAGTGAAGACCTCCTAGAGAGAATAACATTTGAACTGAGCTCAGATTTCTTTCTAGAGGTCATCAACTATGGTGTTCTAAAACATGATTTAGATCCCAGTTCTATGTTATCTGCCAAAAATTAATAGAGCTAACCTTATTTCTTAGTATTATGGCATTAAGTGAGGTATTTCATATTCATAATTTAGCACAGGTTCTAGAAATTAATAAATACTCAAAAATGCTGTCTATTATTAATATCATTATCACTGAGATTTAAAGTCATTTTGAATTAAACAGTTTTTCTTCAAACAGTGAAATATAAAAACATATCTAAAGGGAGTAGATCAGTACTGGATGGATTTTTTTCATAAAGAGGATTATTCATGATTGTAGGACCCTCTCAAAAGAGGTAAGCTTTGAATCATGTTTGGTTGAAACACTGGCTACACACCAATCTGTATGGAAAGGTGGATAATGCTCTTGAAATCAGAGCAACGATGGGAGCACACATGGAATATATTGAAGCAAGTTATTTATCAAACACCAAGCAAATAAACCCTGCCAGAAAGAGAGGGTCAAATTTGTATTCAAAATTTATGTTTTAAAACTCACCTACCACCAACAGCATCTGGAGGTATTTGTAGAAATATATTGCTCGGTAACAACAGTTAATGCCAGAGATAGAAATCAACAAAGCATTAATCTCAATTACTTTGAAGTAGAAGACAAATTTTCAAAAAGATAGTCATGTACAAGCATGTGCTATAAAGTAGAATACTTTAAAAAAGATTAATATGGTAATATCAATAATTGTATAATGCTAAAATACTGACTACTAAGGAGGAGGAAAAATTACTGGTATTGTATTATGGGAGGAAAGCTCTGTGGAGACAGTTTGAAGGAAATTTTCACGTGATGCATTTAGACTGGAGAAGGGTGACAATGAATTCATACACAAAAACAAAGAAATAGAAGCAGTTAAACTCTCTGTGCTGTTCTGTACCTCCCATATTGTTTTATCCTCAATAATGAAAGTTTAAGTAATTAAGCATGTTGGTTAAACACATACTACTCATTAATAGAGTAATTACCATAGATTTCCACAATAAGATAAGAGTGTATATCTTAATACTCGATTTATTATGCAAAAACATTGTGTTCTTTAACTCCTTATTATAACTCATGAGGATTACTAGAATTTAGCTCATAGAATTACTGGAAAGCCTAGTTGAAGTTATGCTGTGCAAAAAAGAGTTAAGAAGATAGAGGAATACGATCGAATATGGTTGCTTATCATCATATGATACTAATTAGTGTTTCACTAACACTGATTATTAAGGAGCACAGTGTGACTTACATTTCCATTTTCACTTAACACATTTTCTTTAGGTGTTTAGTGGTTCACGGGTTTGAGAATTTACTTTGCCATTCACTGAGATCTCAGTTGGAGCTCTGACATTTCTGACTTATCAGAGCTTTTTCCACTTCAAGAAAAAAAAAATTACCATTCCTCAAGGCACTAAATTACTTTTAGTATTACAATTGCTAGTCCTTTGTCTCTCCTTGATCCTCTGACATTTTTTTCTTGTCTCCTCTTGTAGTGCACTTGAGCAGAGCTATTTTGATTAAATAACTCCCCAGAGGACTGAGATTATAATACAATAGTCTTCCAAACAGGTTATTCTTGAGTACATATTGCCATTATGCAGTACAGATATAGCATCAGTATTTCATAAATGCATGTTTCTATGAAATCTGCCAAGTAGATGAATATCTCTTTCATTGTTCCTGACATCATTGAATTATAAATAATAAAGTGAA